>CM073579.1:73453063-78253063 GCA_037074715.1 Magnolia kwangsiensis
GACCGTTCGCTATCCTAAAAGCATGTTGGTACTCGTCGATTGTCCTTTTTCAATATGGAGTGTGAATCTTTTCAAATCGCGCGATCCAACCGAGATGCACGTAACTCCATCGTTTGATGTCGGATTGGGTCTATTTTTAGTCACCTGAAAGGTCCTTCAGTGATCTTTCATTCTTGTACAGTATCGTCGTATTTCGAGACCTTTCGGGCATCTATAAGCGGTATCGTAGTCGTCGATCTTGAATTTTTCCTTCATCTCATTGTCCATTAGTAACCCTCATAACTTATGCTTCAAGTTGAATTTACACTATTTTGAGCTCATTGGAATGGCAACTTGTCAAGCTTTCAGATGAGATCAGAATCGCCTAATTTGGAGACCGTTTGCTATCCTGAAAGCATGTTGGTGCTCGTCGATTGTCATTTTTCAATATGGAGTGTAACTCTTTTCAAATCGCGTGATCGAACGTGGATGCTCGTAACTCCATCGTTTGATGTCAGATTGGGTCAATTTTTAATCATCTGAAAGGTCCATTAGTGCTCTTTCATTCTTGAATAGAATCATCGTAATCCGAGACCCTTTGGACATCCATAAGTGGGATTGCAGTCGTTAGTCCCTGAATTTTTCTCTGTCTCCCTTGTCCATTAGTGACCCTCATCATTCATGCTTCATAGGTCGAATTTAGACAATTTTGAGCTTATTGGATGGTAACTTGACAAGCTTTCAGATGAGATCAGAATCGCCTAATTCGGAGACCGTTTGATATCCTAAAAGCATGTTGGTACTCTTCGATCGTCTTTTTTCAATATGGAGTGTAAATACTTCCAAATCATGTGATCCAACGGAGATGTTCAAAACTCCATCATTTGATGTCGGAATAGGTCAATTTTTAGTTGTCTGAAAGGTCCTTTAGGGCTCTTTCATTCTTGACGAGAATTGTCCAATTCCGAGACCATTTGGGCATCCATAACTGGGATTGCAGTCTTTGGTACTGAATTTTTCCTTTAGGTCCTTGTCGATCAGTAACCCTCATCACTCATGCTTCATACGTCGAATTTAGACTATTTTAAGCTTATTGGAATGGTAACTTGACCAGCTTTCAGATTAGATCAGAATCACCTAATTCGGGGACCGTTCGCTATCCTAAAAGCATGTTGGTACTCGTCGATCATCTTTTTTCAATATGGAGTGTAAATCTTTCCAAATCGCGCGGTCCAACCAAGATGCGCATAACTCCATCGTTTGATGTCGGATTGGGTCTATTTTTAGTCATCTGAAAGGTCCTTCAGTGATCTTTCATTCTTGTACAGTATCGTCGTAATCCGAGACCTTTTGGGCATCTATAAGTGGTATCGTAGTCGTCGGTCCTGAATTTTTCCTTCATCTCCTTGTCCATTAGTAACCACCATAACCCACCCTTCAAGGTTGAATTTAGACTAATTTGAGCTTATTGGAATGGTAACTTGACCAGCTTTCAGATCAGATCAGAATCACCTAATTCGGAGACCGTTCGCTATCCTGAAAGCATGTTGGTACTCGTCGATCGTCTTTTTTCAATATGGAGTGTGAATCTTTTCAAATCGCGCGATCCAACCGAGATGCACGTAACTCCATCGTTTGATGTCGGATTGGGTCTATTTTTAGTCACCTGAAAGGTCCTTCAGTGATCTTTCATTCTTGTACAGTATCGTCGTATTTCGAGACCTTTCGGGCATCTATAAGCGGTATCGTAGTCGTCGATCTTGAATTTTTCCTTCATCTCATTGTCCATTAGTAACCCTCATAACTTATGCTTCAAGGTTGAATTTACACTATTTTGAGCTCATTGGAATGGCAACTTGTCAAGCTTTCAGATGAGATCAGAATCGCCTAATTTGGAGACCGTTTGCTATCCTGAAAGCATGTTGGTGCTCGTCGATTGTCATTTTTCAATATGGAGTGTAACTCTTTTCAAATCGCGTGATCGAACGTGGATGCTCGTAACTCCATCGTTTGATGTCAGATTGGGTCAATTTTTAATCATCTGAAAGGTCCATTAGTGCTCTTTCATTCTTGAATAGAATCATCGTAATCCGAGACCCTTTGGACATCCATAAGTGGGATTGCAGTCGTTAGTCCTGAATTTTTTCTCTGTCTCCTTGTCCATTAGTGACCCTCATCATTCATGCTTCATAGGTCGAATTTAGACAATTTTGAGCTTATTGGAATGGTAACTTGACAAGCTTTCAGATGAGATCAGAATCGCCTAATTCGGAGACCGTTTGATATCCTAAAAGCATGTTGGTACTCTTCGATCGTCTTTTTTCAATATGGAGTGTAAATACTTCCAAATCATGTGATCCAACGGAGATGTTCAAAACTCCATCATTTGATGTCGGAATAGGTCAATTTTTAGTTGTCTGAAAGGTCCTTTAGGGCTCTTTCATTCTTGACGAGAATTGTCCAATTCCGAGACCATTTGGGCATCCATAACTGGGATTGCAGTCTTTGGTACTGAATTTTTCCTTTAGGTCCCTGTCGATCAGTAACCCTCATCACTCATGCTTCATACGTCGAATTTAGACTATTTTAAGCTTATTGGAATGGTAACTTGACCAGCTTTCAGATTAGATCAGAATCACCTAATTCGGGGACCGTTCGCTATCCTAAAAGCATGTTGGTACTCGTCGATCATCTTTTTTCAATATGGAGTGTAAATCTTTCCAAATCGCGCGGTCCAACCAAGATGCGCATAACTCCATCGTTTGATGTCGGATTGGGTCTATTTTTAGTCATCTGAAAGGTCCTTCAGTGATCTTTCATTCTTGTACAGTATCGTCGTAATCCGAGACCTTTTGGGCATCTATAAGTGGTATCGTAGTCGTCGGTCCTGAATTTTTCCTTCATCTCCTTGTCCATTAGTAACCACCATAACCCACCCTTCAAGGTTGAATTTAGACTAATTTGAGCTTATTGGAATGGTAACTTGACCAGCTTTCAGATCAGATCAGAATCACCTAATTCGGAGACCGTTCGCTATCCTAAAAGCATGTTGGTACTCGTCGATCGTCTTTTTTCAATATGGAGTGTGAATCTTTTCAAATCGCGCGATCCAACCGAGATGCACGTAACTCCATCGTTTGATGTCGGATTGGGTCTATTTTTAGTCACCTGAAAGGTCCTTCAGTGATCTTTCATTCTTGTACAGTATCGTCGTATTTCGAGACCTTTCGGGCATCTATAAGCGGTATCGTAGTCGTCGATCTTGAATTTTTCCTTCATCTCATTGTCCATTAGTAACCCTCATAACTTATGCTTCAAGGTTGAATTTACACTATTTTGAGCTCATTGGAATGGCAACTTGTCAAGCTTTCAGATGAGATCAGAACCGCCTAATTTGGAGACCGTTTGCTATCCTGAAAGCATGTTGGTGCTCGTCGATTGTCATTTTTCAATATGGAGTGTAACTCTTTTCAAATCGCGTGATCGAACGTGGATGCTCGTAACTCCATCGTTTGATGTCAGATTGGGTCAATTTTTAATCATCTGAAAGGTCCATTAGTGCTCTTTCATTCTTGAATAGAATCATCGTAATCCGAGACCCTTTGGACATCCATAAGTGGGATTGCAGTCGTTAGTCCTGAATTTTTTCTGTCTCCTTGTCCATTAGTGACCCTCATCATTCATGCTTCATAGGTCGAATTTAGACAATTTTGAGCTTATTGGAATGGTAACTTGACAAGCTTTCAGATGAGATCAGAATCGCCTAATTCGGAGACCGTTTGATATCCTAAAAGCATGTTGGTACTCTTCGATCGTCTTTTTTCAATATGGAGTGTAAATACTTCCAAATCATGTGATCCAACGGAGATGTTCAAAACTCCATCATTTGATGTCGGAATAGGTCAATTTTTAGTTGTCTGAAAGGTCCTTTAGGGCTCTTTCATTCTTGACGAGAATTGTCCAATTCCGAGACCATTTGGGCATCCATAACTGGGATTGCAGTCTTTGGTACTGAATTTTTCCTTTAGGTCCCTGTCGATCAGTAACCCTCATCACTCATGCTTCATACGTCGAATTTAGACTATTTTAAGCTTATTGGAATGGTAACTTGACCAGTTTCAGATTAGATCAGAATCACCTAATTCGGGGACCGTTCGCTATCCTAAAAGCATGTTGGTACTCGTCGATCATCTTTTTTCAATATGGAGTGTAAATCTTTCCAAATCGCGCGGTCCAACCAAGATGCGCATAACTCCATCGTTTGATGTCGGATTGGGTCTATTTTTAGTCATCTGAAAGGTCCTTCAGTGATCTTTCATTCTTGTACAGTATCGTCGTAATCCGAGACCTTTTGGGCATCTATAAGTGGTATCGTAGTCGTCGGTCCTGAATTTTTCCTTCATCTCCTTGTCCATTAGTAACCACCATAACCCACCCTTCAAGGTTGAATTTAGACTAATTTGAGCTTATTGGAATGGTAACTTGACCAGCTTTCAGATCAGATCAGAATCACCTAATTCGGAGACCGTTCGCTATCCTAAAAGCATGTTGGTACTCGTCGATCGTCTTTTTTCAATATGGAGTGTGAATCTTTTCAAATCGCGCGATCCAACCGAGATGCACGTAACTCCATCGTTTGATGTCGGATTGGGTCTATTTTTAGTCACCTGAAAGGTCCTTCAGTGATCTTTCATTCTTGTACAGTATCGTCGTATTTCGAGACCTTTCGGGCATCTATAAGCGGTATCGTAGTCGTCGATCTTGAATTTTTCCTTCATCTCATTGTCCATTAGTAACCCTCATAACTTATGCTTCAAGGTTGAATTTACACTATTTTGAGCTCATTGGAATGGCAACTTGTCAAGCTTTCAGATGAGATCAGAATCGCCTAATTTGGAGACCGTTTGCTATCCTGAAAGCATGTTGGTGCTCGTCGATTGTCATTTTTCAATATGGAGTGTAACTCTTTTCAAATCGCGTGATCGAACGTGGATGCTCGTAACTCCATCGTTTGATGTCAGATTGGGTCAATTTTTAATCATCTGAAAGGTCCATTAGTGCTCTTTCATTCTTGAATAGAATCATCGTAATCCGAGACCCTTTGGACATCCATAAGTGGGATTGCAGTCGTTAGTCCTGAATTTTTTCTCTGTCTCCTTGTCCATTAGTGACCCTCATCATTCATGCTTCATAGGTCGAATTTAGACAATTTTGAGCTTATTGGAATGGTAACTTGACAAGCTTTCAGATGAGATCAGAATCGCCTAATTCGGAGACCGTTTGATATCCTAAAAGCATGTTGGTACTCTTCGATCGTCTTTTTTCAATATGGAGTGTAAATACTTCCAAATCATGTGATCCAACGGAGATGTTCAAAACTCCATCATTTGATGTCGGAATAGGTCAATTTTTAGTTGTCTGAAAGGTCCTTTAGGGCTCTTTCATTCTTGACGAGAATTGTCCAATTCCGAGACCATTTGGGCATCCATAACTGGGATTGCAGTCTTTGGTACTGAATTTTTCCTTTAGGTCCCTGTCGATCAGTAACCCTCATCACTCATGCTTCATACGTCGAATTTAGACTATTTTAAGCTTATTGGAATGGTAACTTGACCAGTTTCAGATTAGATCAGAATCACCTAATTCGGGGACCGTTCGCTATCCTAAAAGCATGTTGGTACTCGTCGATCATCTTTTTTCAATATGGAGTGTAAATCTTTCCAAATCGCGCGGTCCAACCAAGATGCGCATAACTCCATCGTTTGATGTCGGATTGGGTCTATTTTTAGTCATCTGAAAGGTCCTTCAGTGATCTTTCATTCTTGTACAGTATCGTCGTAATCCGAGACCTTTTGGGCATCTATAAGTGGTATCGTAGTCGTCGGTCCTGAATTTTTCCTTCATCTCCTTGTCCATTAGTAACCACCATAACCCACCCTTCAAGGTTGAATTTAGACTAATTTGAGCTTATTGGAATGGTAACTTGACCAGCTTTCAGATCAGATCAGAATCACCTAATTCGGAGACCGTTCGCTATCCTAAAAGCATGTTGGTACTCGTCGATCGTCTTTTTTCAATATGGAGTGTGAATCTTTTCAAATCGCGCGATCCAACCGAGATGCACGTAACTCCATCGTTTGATGTCGGATTGGGTCTATTTTTAGTCACCTGAAAGGTCCTTCAGTGATCTTTCATTCTTGTACAGTATCGTCGTATTTCGAGACCTTTTGGACATCTATAAGCGGTATCGTAGTCGTCGATCTTGAATTTTTCCTTCATCTCATTGTCCATTAGTAACCCTCATAACTTATGCTTCAAGGTTGAATTTACACTATTTTGAGCTCATTGGAATGGCAACTTGTCAAGCTTTCAGATGAGATCAGAATCGCCTAATTTGGAGACCGTTTGCTATCCTGAAAGCATGTTGGTGCTCGTCGATTGTCATTTTTCAATATGGAGTGTAACTCTTTTCAAATCGCGTGATCGAACGTGGATGCTCGTAACTCCATCGTTTGATGTCAGATTGGGTCAATTTTTAATCATCTGAAAGGTCCATTAGTGCTCTTTCATTCTTGAATAGAATCATCGTAATCCGAGACCCTTTGGACATCCATAAGTGGGATTGCAGTCGTTAGTCCTGAATTTTTTCTCTGTCTCCTTGTCCATTAGTGACCCTCATCATTCATGCTTCATAGGTCGAATTTAGACAATTTTGAGCTTATTGGAATGGTAACTTGACAAGCTTTCAGATGAGATCAGAATCGCCTAATTCGGAGACCGTTTGATATCCTAAAAGCATGTTGGTACTCTTCGATCGTCTTTTTTCAATATGGAGTGTAAATACTTCCAAATCATGTGATCCAACGGAGATGTTCAAAACTCCATCATTTGATGTCGGAATAGGTCAATTTTTAGTTGTCTGAAAGTTCCTTTAGGGCTCTTTCATTCTTGACGAGAATTGTCCAATTCCGAGACCATTTGGGCATCCATAACTGGGATTGCAGTCTTTGGTACTGAATTTTTCCTTTAGGTCCTTGTCGATCAGTAACCCTCATCACTCATGCTTCATACGTCGAATTTAGACTATTTTAAGCTTATTGGAATGGTAACTTGACCAGCTTTCAGATTAGATCAGAATCACCTAATTCGGGGACCGTTCGCTATCCTAAAAGCATGTTGGTACTCGTCGATCATCTTTTTTCAATATGGAGTGTAAATCTTTCCAAATCGCGCGGTCCAACCAAGATGCGCATAACTCCATCGTTTGATGTCGGATTGGGTCTATTTTTAGTCATCTGAAAGGTCCTTCAGTGATCTTTCATTCTTGTACAGTATCGTCGTAATCCGAGACCTTTTGGGCATCTATAAGTGGTATCGTAGTCGTCGGTCCTGAATTTTTCCTTCATCTCCTTGTCCATTAGTAACCACCATAACCCACCCTTCAAGGTTGAATTTAGACTAATTTGAGCTTATTGGAATGGTAACTTGACCAGCTTTCAGATCAGATCAGAATCACCTAATTCGGAGACCGTTCGCTATCCTAAAAGCATGTTGGTACTCGTCGATCGTCTTTTTTCAATATGGAGTGTGAATCTTTTCAAATCGCGCGATCCAACCGAGATGCACGTAACTCCATCGTTTGATGTCGGATTGGGTCTATTTTTAGTCACCTGAAAGGTCCTTCAGTGATCTTTCATTCTTGTACAGTATCGTCGTATTTCGAGACCTTTCGGGCATCTATAAGCGGTATCGTAGTCGTCGATCTTGAATTTTTCCTTCATCTCATTGTCCATTAGTAACCCTCATAACTTATGCTTCAAGGTTGAATTTACACTATTTTGAGCTCATTGGAATGGCAACTTGTCAAGCTTTCAGATGAGATCAGAATCGCCTAATTTGGAGACCGTTTGCTATCCTGAAAGCATGTTGGTGCTCGTCGATTGTCATTTTTCAATATGGAGTGTAACTCTTTTCAAATCGCGTGATCGAACGTGGATGCTCGTAACTCCATCGTTTGATGTCAGATTGGGTCAATTTTTAATCATCTGAAAGGTCCATTACTGCTCTTTCATTCTTGAATAGAATCATCGTAATCCGAGACCCTTTGGACATCCATAAGTGGGATTGCAGTCGTTAGTCCTGAATTTTTTCTCTGTCTCCTTGTCCATTAGTGACCCTCATCATTCATGCTTCATAGGTCGAATTTAGACAATTTTGAGCTTATTGGAATGGTAACTTGACAAGCTTTCAGATGAGATCAGAATCGCCTAATTCGGAGACCGTTTGATATCCTAAAAGCATGTTGGTACTCTTCGATCGTCTTTTTTCAATATGGAGTGTAAATACTTCCAAATCATGTGATCCAACGGAGATGTTCAAAACTCCATCATTTGATGTCGGAATAGGTCAATTTTTAGTTGTCTGAAAGGTCCTTTAGGGCTCTTTCATTCTTGACGAGAATTGTCCAATTCCGAGACCATTTGGGCATCCATAACTGGGATTGCAGTCTTTGGTACTGAATTTTTCCTTTAGGTCCCTGTCGATCAGTAACCCTCATCACTCATGCTTCATACGTCGAATTTAGACTATTTTAAGCTTATTGGAATGGTAACTTGACCAGCTTTCAGATTAGATCAGAATCACCTAATTCGGGGACCGTTCGCTATCCTAAAAGCATGTTGGTACTCGTCGATCATCTTTTTTCAATATGGAGTGTAAATCTTTCCAAATCGCGCGGTCCAACCAAGATGCGCATAACTCCATCGTTTGATGTCGGATTGGGTCTATTTTTAGTCATCTGAAAGGTCCTTCAGTGATCTTTCATTCTTGTACAGTATCGTCGTAATCCGAGACCTTTTGGGCATCTATAAGTGGTATCGTAGTCGTCGGTCCTGAATTTTTCCTTCATCTCCTTGTCCATTAGTAACCACCATAACCCACCCTTCAAGGTTGAATTTAGACTAATTTGAGCTTATTGGAATGGTAACTTGACCAGCTTTCAGATCAGATCAGAATCACCTAATTCGGAGACCGTTCGCTATCCTAAAAGCATGTTGGTACTCGTCGATCGTCTTTTTTCAATATGGAGTGTGAATCTTTTCAAATCGCGCGATCCAACCGAGATGCACGTAACTCCATCGTTTGATGTCGGATTGGGTCTATTTTTAGTCACCTGAAAGGTCCTTCAATGATCTTTCATTCTTGTACAGTATCGTCGTATTTCGAGACCTTTCGGGCATCTATAAGCGGTATCGTAGTCGTCGATCTTGAATTTTTCCTTCATCTCATTGTCCATTAGTAACCCTCATAACTTATGCTTCAAGGTTGAATTTACACTATTTTGAGCTCATTGGAATGGCAACTTGTCAAGCTTTCAGATGAGATCAGAATCGCCTAATTTGGAGACCGTTTGCTATCCTGAAAGCATGTTGGTGCTCGTCGATTGTCATTTTTCAATATGGAGTGTAACTCTTTTCAAATCGCGTGATCGAACGTGGATGCTCGTAACTCCATCGTTTGATGTCAGATTGGGTCAATTTTTAATCATCTGAAAGGTCCATTAGTGCTCTTTCATTCTTGAATAGAATCATCGTAATCCGAGACCCTTTGGACATCCATAAGTGGGATTGCAGTCGTTAGTCCTGAATTTTTTCTGTCTCCTTGTCCATTAGTGACCCTCATCATTCATGCTTCATAGGTCGAATTTAGACAATTTTGAGCTTATTGGAATGGTAACTTGACAAGCTTTCAGATGAGATCAGAATCGCCTAATTCGGAGACCGTTTGATATCCTAAAAGCATGTTGGTACTCTTCGATCGTCTTTTTTCAATATGGAGTGTAAATACTTCCAAATCATGTGATCCAACGGAGATGTTCAAAACTCCATCATTTGATGTCGGAATAGGTCAATTTTTAGTTGTCTGAAAGGTCCTTTAGGGCTCTTTCATTCTTGACGAGAATTGTCCAATTCCGAGACCATTTGGGCATCCATAACTGGGATTGCAGTCTTTGGTACTGAATTTTTCCTTTAGGTCCCTGTCGATCAGTAACCCTCATCACTCATGCTTCATACGTCGAATTTAGACTATTTTAAGCTTATTGGAATGGTAACTTGACCAGCTTTCAGATTAGATCAGAATCACCTAATTCGGGGACCGTTCGCTATCCTAAAAGCATGTTGGTACTCGTCGATCATCTTTTTTCAATATGGAGTGTAAATCTTTCCAAATCGCGCGGTCCAACCAAGATGCGCATAACTCCATCGTTTGATGTCGGATTGGGTCTATTTTTAGTCATCTGAAAGGTCCTTCAGTGATCTTTCATTCTTGTACAGTATCGTCGTAATCCGAGACCTTTTGGGCATCTATAAGTGGTATCGTAGTCGTCGGTCCTGAATTTTTCCTTCATCTCCTTGTCCATTAGTAACCACCATAACCCACCCTTCAAGGTTGAATTTAGACTAATTTGAGCTTATTGGAATGGTAACTTGACCAGCTTTCAGATCAGATCAGAATCACCTAATTCGGAGACCGTTCGCTATCCTAAAAGCATGTTGGTACTCGTCGATCGTCTTTTTTCAATATGGAGTGTGAATCTTTTCAAATCGCGCGATCCAACCGAGATGCACGTAACTCCATCGTTTGATGTCGGATTGGGTCTATTTTTAGTCACCTGAAAGGTCCTTCAATGATCTTTCATTCTTGTACAGTATCGTCGTATTTCGAGACCTTTCGGGCATCTATAAGCGGTATCGTAGTCGTCGATCTTGAATTTTTCCTTCATCTCATTGTCCATTAGTAACCCTCATAACTTATGCTTCAAGGTTGAATTTACACTATTTTGAGCTCATTGGAATGGCAACTTGTCAAGCTTTCAGATGAGATCAGAATCGCCTAATTTGGAGACCGTTTGCTATCCTGAAAGCATGTTGGTGCTCGTCGATTGTCATTTTTCAATATGGAGTGTAACTCTTTTCAAATCGCGTGATCGAACGTGGATGCTCGTAACTCCATCGTTTGATGTCAGATTGGGTCAATTTTTAATCATCTGAAAGGTCCATTAGTGCTCTTTCATTCTTGAATAGAATCATCGTAATCCGAGACCCTTTGGACATCCATAAGTGGGATTGCAGTCGTTAGTCCTGAATTTTTTCTCTGTCTCCTTGTCCATTAGTGACCCTCATCATTCATGCTTCATAGGTCGAATTTAGACAATTTTGAGCTTATTGGAATGGTAACTTGACAAGCTTTCAGATGAGATCAGAATCGCCTAATTCGGAGACCGTTTGATATCCTAAAAGCATGTTGGTACTCTTCGATCGTCTTTTTTCAATATGGAGTGTAAATACTTCCAAATCATGTGATCCAACGGAGATGTTCAAAACTCCATCATTTGATGTCGGAATAGGTCAATTTTTAGTTGTCTGAAAGGTCCTTTAGGGCTCTTTCATTCTTGACGAGAATTGTCCAATTCCGAGACCATTTGGGCATCCATAACTGGGATTGCAGTCTTTGGTACTGAATTTTTCCTTTAGGTCCCTGTCGATCAGTAACCCTCATCACTCATGCTTCATACGTCGAATTTAGACTATTTTAAGCTTATTGGAATGGTAACTTGACCAGCTTTCAGATTAGATCAGAATCACCTAATTCGGGGACCGTTCGCTATCCTAAAAGCATGTTGGTACTCGTCGATCATCTTTTTTCAATATGGAGTGTAAATCTTTCCAAATCGCGCGGTCCAACCAAGATGCGCATAACTCCATCGTTTGATGTCGGATTGGGTCTATTTTTAGTCATCTGAAAGGTCCTTCAGTGATCTTTCATTCTTGTACAGTATCGTCGTAATCCGAGACCTTTTGGGCATCTATAAGTGGTATCGTAGTCGTCGGTCCTGAATTTTTCCTTCATCTCCTTGTCCATTAGTAACCACCATAACCCACCCTTCAAGGTTGAATTTAGACTAATTTGAGCTTATTGGAATGGTAACTTGAGCAGCTTTCAGATCAGATCGGAATCACCTAATTCGGAGACCGTTCGCTATCCTAAAAGCATGTTGGTACTCGTCGATCGTCTTTTTTCAATATGGAGTGTGAATCTTTTCAAATCGCGCGATCCAACCGAGATGCACGTAACTCCATCGTTTGATGTCGGATTGGGTCTATTTTTAGTCACCTGAAAGGTCCTTCAGTGATCTTTCATTCTTGTACAGTATCGTCGTATTTCGAGACCTTTTGGGCATCTATAAGCGGTATCGTAGTCGTCGATCTTGAATTTTTCCTTCATCTCATTGTCCATTAGTAACCCTCATAACTTATGCTTCAAGGTTGAATTTACACTATTTTGAGCTCATTGGAATGGCAACTTGTCAAGCTTTCAGATGAGATCAGAATCGCCTAATTTGGAGACCGTTTGCTATCCTGAAAGCATGTTGGTGCTCGTCGATTGTCATTTTTCAATATGGAGTGTAGCTCTTTTCAAATCGCGTGATCGAACGTGGATGCTCGTAACTCCATCGTTTGATGTCAGATTGGGTCAATTTTTAATCATCTGAAAGGTCCATTAGTGCTCTTTCATTCTTGAATAGAATCATCGTAATCCGAGACCCTTTGGACATCCATAAGTGGGATTGCAGTCGTTAGTCCTGAATTTTTTCTCTGTCTCCTTGTCCATTAGTGACCCTCATCATTCATGCTTCATAGGTCGAATTTAGACAATTTTGAGCTTATTGGAATGGTAACTTGACAAGCTTTCAGATGAGATCAGAATCGCCTAATTCGGAGACCGTTTGATATCCTAAAAGCATGTTGGTACTCTTCGATCGTCTTTTTTCAATATGGAGTGTAAATACTTCCAAATCATGTGATCCAACGGAGATGTTCAAAACTCCATCATTTGATGTCGGAATAGGTCAATTTTTAGTTGTCTGAAAGGTCCTTTAGGGCTCTTTCATTCTTGACGAGAATTGTCCAATTCCGAGACCATTTGGGCATCCATAACTGGGATTGCAGTCTTTGGTACTGAATTTTTCCTTTAGGTCCCTGTCGATCAGTAACCCTCATCACTCATGCTTCATACGTCGAATTTAGACTATTTTAAGCTTATTGGAATGGTAACTTGACCAGCTTTCAGATTAGATCAGAATCACCTAATTCGGGGACCGTTCGCTATCCTAAAAGCATGTTGGTACTCGTCGATCATCTTTTTTCAATATGGAGTGTAAATCTTTCCAAATCGCGCGGTCCAACCAAGATGCGCATAACTCCATCGTTTGATGTCGGATTGGGTCTATTTTTAGTCATCTGAAAGGTCCTTCAGTGATCTTTCATTCTTGTACAGTATCGTCGTAATCCGAGACCTTTTGGGCATCTATAAGTGGTATCGTAGTCGTCGGTCCTGAATTTTTCCTTCATCTCCTTGTCCATTAGTAACCACCATAACCCACCCTTCAAGGTTGAATTTAGACTAATTTGAGCTTATTGGAATGGTAACTTGACCAGCTTTCAGATCAGATCAGAATCACCTAATTCGGAGACCGTTCGCTATCCTAAAAGCATGTTGGTACTCGTCGATCGTCTTTTTTCAATATGGAGTGTGAATCTTTTCAAATCGCGCGATCCAACCGAGATGCACGTAACTCCATCGTTTGATGTCGGATTGGGTCTATTTTTAGTCACCTGAAAGGTCCTTCAATGATCTTTCATTCTTGTACAGTATCGTCGTATTTCGAGACCTTTCGGGCATCTATAAGCGGTATCGTAGTCGTCGATCTTGAATTTTTCCTTCATCTCATTGTCCATTAGTAACCCTCATAACTTATGCTTCAAGGTTGAATTTACACTATTTTGAGCTCATTGGAATGGCAACTTGTCAAGCTTTCAGATGAGATCAGAATCGCCTAATTTGGAGACCGTTTGCTATCCTGAAAGCATGTTGGTGCTCGTCGATTGTCATTTTTCAATATGGAGTGTAACTCTTTTCAAATCGCGTGATCGAACGTGGATGCTCGTAACTCCATCGTTTGATGTCAGATTGGGTCAATTTTTAATCATCTGAAAGGTCCATTAGTGCTCTTTCATTCTTGAATAGAATCATCGTAATCCGAGACCCTTTGGACATCCATAAGTGGGATTGCAGTCGTTAGTCCTGAATTTTTTCTCTGTCTCCTTGTCCATTAGTGACCCTCATCATTCATGCTTCATAGGTCGAATTTAGACAATTTTGAGCTTATTGGAATGGTAACTTGACAAGCTTTCAGATGAGATCAGAATCGCCTAATTCGGAGACCGTTTGATATCCTAAAAGCATGTTGGTACTCTTCGATCGTCTTTTTTCAATATGGAGTGTAAATACTTCCAAATCATGTGATCCAACGGAGATGTTCAAAACTCCATCATTTGATGTCGGAATAGGTCAATTTTTAGTTGTCTGAAAGGTCCTTTAGGGCTCTTTCATTCTTGACGAGAATTGTCCAATTCCGAGACCATTTGGGCATCCATAACTGGGATTGCAGTCTTTGGTACTGAATTTTTCCTTTAGGTCCCTGTCGATCAGTAACCCTCATCACTCATGCTTCATACGTCGAATTTAGACTATTTTAAGCTTATTGGAATGGTAACTTGACCAGCTTTCAGATTAGATCAGAATCACCTAATTCGGGGACCGTTCGCTATCCTAAAAGCATGTTGGTACTCGTCGATCATCTTTTTTCAATATGGAGTGTAAATCTTTCCAAATCGCGCGGTCCAACCAAGATGCGCATAACTCCATCGTTTGATGTCGGATTGGGTCTATTTTTAGTCATCTGAAAGGTCCTTCAGTGATCTTTCATTCTTGTACAGTATCGTCGTAATCCGAGACCTTTTGGGCATCTATAAGTGGTATCGTAGTCGTCGGTCCTGAATTTTTCCTTCATCTCCTTGTCCATTAGTAACCACCATAACCCACCCTTCAAGGTTGAATTTAGACTAATTTGAGCTTATTGGAATGGTAACTTGAGCAGCTTTCAGATCAGATCGGAATCACCTAATTCGGAGACCGTTCGCTATCCTAAAAGCATGTTGGTACTCGTCGATCGTCTTTTTTCAATATGGAGTGTGAATCTTTTCAAATCGCGCGATCCAACCGAGATGCACGTAACTCCATCGTTTGATGTCGGATTGGGTCTATTTTTAGTCACCTGAAAGGTCCTTCAGTGATCTTTCATTCTTGTACAGTATCGTCGTATTTCGAGACCTTTTGGGCATCTATAAGCGGTATCGTAGTCGTCGATCTTGAATTTTTCCTTCATCTCATTGTCCATTAGTAACCCTCATAACTTATGCTTCAAGGTTGAATTTACACTATTTTGAGCTCATTGGAATGGCAACTTGTCAAGCTTTCAGATGAGATCAGAATCGCCTAATTTGGAGACCGTTTGCTATCCTGAAAGCATGTTGGTGCTCGTCGATTGTCATTTTTCAATATGGAGTGTAGCTCTTTTCAAATCGCGTGATCGAACGTGGATGCTCGTAACTCCATCGTTTGATGTCAGATTGGGTCAATTTTTAATCATCTGAAAGGTCCATTAGTGCTCTTTCATTCTTGAATAGAATCATCGTAATCCGAGACCCTTTGGACATCCATAAGTGGGATTGCAGTCGTTAGTCCTGAATTTTTTCTCTGTCTCCTTGTCCATTAGTGACCCTCATCATTCATGCTTCATAGGTCGAATTTAGACAATTTTGAGCTTATTGGAATGGTAACTTGACAAGCTTTCAGATGAGATCAGAATCGCCTAATTCGGAGACCGTTTGATATCCTAAAAGCATGTTGGTACTCTTCGATCGTCTTTTTTCAATATGGAGTGTAAATACTTCCAAATCATGTGATCCAACGGAGATGTTCAAAACTCCATCATTTGATGTCGGAATAGGTCAATTTTTAGTTGTCTGAAAGGTCCTTTAGGGCTCTTTCATTCTTGACGAGAATTGTCCAATTCCGAGACCATTTGGGCATCCATAACTGGGATTGCAGTCTTTGGTACTGAATTTTTCCTTTAGGTCCTTGTCAATCAGTAACCCTCATCACTCATGCTTCATACGTCGAATTTAGACTATTTTAAGCTTATTGGAATGGTAACTTGACCAGCTTTCAGATTAGATCAGAATCACCTAATTCGGGGACCGTTCGCTATCCTAAAAGCATGTTGGTACTCGTCGATCATCTTTTTTCAATATGGAGTGTAAATCTTTCCAAATCGCGCGGTCCAACCAAGATGCGCATAACTCCATCGTTTGATGTCGGATTGGGTCTATTTTTAGTCATCTGAAAGGTCCTTCAGTGATCTTTCATTCTTGTACAGTATCGTCGTAATCCGAGACCTTTTGGGCATCTATAAGTGGTATCGTAGTCGTCGGTCCTGAATTTTTCCTTCATCTCCTTGTCCATTAGTAACCACCATAACCCACCCTTCAAGGTTGAATTTAGACTAATTTGAGCTTATTGGAATGGTAACTTGACCAGCTTTCAGATCAGATCAGAATCACCTAATTCGGAGACCGTTCGCTATCCTAAAAGCATGTTGGTACTCGTCGATCGTCTTTTTTCAATATGGAGTGTGAATCTTTTCAAATCGCGCGATCCAACCGAGATGCACGTAACTCCATCGTTTGATGTCGGATTGGGTCTATTTTTAGTCACCTGAAAGGTCCTTCAATGATCTTTCATTCTTGTACAGTATCGTCGTATTTCGAGACCTTTCGGGCATCTATAAGCGGTATCGTAGTCGTCGATCTTGAATTTTTCCTTCATCTCATTGTCCATTAGTAACCCTCATAACTTATGCTTCAAGGTTGAATTTACACTATTTTGAGCTCATTGGAATGGCAACTTGTCAAGCTTTCAGATGAGATCAGAATCGCCTAATTTGGAGACCGTTTGCTATCCTGAAAGCATGTTGGTGCTCGTCGATTGTCATTTTTCAATATGGAGTGTAACTCTTTTCAAATCGCGTGATCGAACGTGGATGCTCGTAACTCCATCGTTTGATGTCAGATTGGGTCAATTTTTAATCATCTGAAAGGTCCATTAGTGCTCTTTCATTCTTGAATAGAATCATCGTAATCCGAGACCCTTTGGACATCCATAAGTGGGATTGCAGTCGTTAGTCCTGAATTTTTTCTCTGTCTCCTTGTCCATTAGTGACCCTCATCATTCATGCTTCATAGGTCGAATTTAGACAATTTTGAGCTTATTGGAATGGTAACTTGACAAGCTTTCAGATGAGATCAGAATCGCCTAATTCGGAGACCGTTTGATATCCTAAAAGCATGTTGGTACTCTTCGATCGTCTTTTTTCAATATGGAGTGTAAATACTTCCAAATCATGTGATCCAACGGAGATGTTCAAAACTCCATCATTTGATGTCGGAATAGGTCAATTTTTAGTTGTCTGAAAGGTCCTTTAGGGCTCTTTCATTCTTGACGAGAATTGTCCAATTCCGAGACCATTTGGGCATCCATAACTGGGATTGCAGTCTTTGGTACTGAATTTTTCCTTTAGGTCCCTGTCGATCAGTAACCCTCATCACTCATGCTTCATACGTCGAATTTAGACTATTTTAAGCTTATTGGAATGGTAACTTGACCAGCTTTCAGATTAGATCAGAATCACCTAATTCGGGGACCGTTCGCTATCCTAAAAGCATGTTGGTACTCGTCGATCATCTTTTTTCAATATGGAGTGTAAATCTTTCCAAATCGCGCGGTCCAACCAAGATGCGCATAACTCCATCGTTTGATGTCGGATTGGGTCTATTTTTAGTCATCTGAAAGGTCCTTCAGTGATCTTTCATTCTTGTACAGTATCGTCGTAATCCGAGACCTTTTGGGCATCTATAAGTGGTATCGTAGTCGTCGGTCCTGAATTTTTCCTTCATCTCCTTGTCCATTAGTAACCACCATAACCCACCCTTCAAGGTTGAATTTAGACTAATTTGAGCTTATTGGAATGGTAACTTGACCAGCTTTCAGATCAGATCAGAATCACCTAATTCGGAGACCGTTCGCTATCCTAAAAGCATGTTGGTACTCGTCGATCGTCTTTTTTCAATATGGAGTGTGAATCTTTTCAAATCGCGCGATCCAACCGAGATGCACGTAACTCCATCGTTTGATGTCGGATTGGGTCTATTTTTAGTCACCTGAAAGGTCCTTCAGTGATCTTTCATTCTTGTACAGTATCGTCGTATTTCGAGACCTTTCGGGCATCTATAAGCGGTATCGTAGTCGTCGATCTTGAATTTTTCCTTCATCTCATTGTCCATTAGTAACCCTCATAACTTATGCTTCAAGGTTGAATTTACACTATTTTGAGCTCATTGGAATGGCAACTTGTCAAGCTTTCAGATGAGATCAGAATCGCCTAATTTGGAGACCGTTTGCTATCCTGAAAGCATGTTGGTGCTCGTCGATTGTCATTTTTCAATATGGAGTGTAACTCTTTTCAAATCGCGTGATCGAACGTGGATGCTCGTAACTCCATCGTTTGATGTCAGATTGGGTCAATTTTTAATCATCTGAAAGGTCCATTAGTGCTCTTTCATTCTTGAATAGAATCATCGTAATCCGAGACCCTTTGGACATCCATAAGTGGGATTGCAGTCGTTAGTCCTGAATTTTTTCTCTGTCTCCTTGTCCATTAGTGACCCTCATCATTCATGCTTCATAGGTCGAATTTAGACAATTTTGAGCTTATTGGAATGGTAACTTGACAAGCTTTCAGATGAGATCAGAATCGCCTAATTCGGAGACCGTTTGATATCCTAAAAGCATGTTGGTACTCTTCGATCGTCTTTTTTCAATATGGAGTG
The DNA here is from genome assembly GCA_037074715.1 of Magnolia kwangsiensis. Lineage (NCBI taxonomy): Eukaryota > Viridiplantae > Streptophyta > Magnoliopsida > Magnoliales > Magnoliaceae > Magnolia > Magnolia kwangsiensis. The sequence goes on from CM073579.1 coordinate 73,471,894, forward strand.
TAAATACTTCCAAATCATGTGATCCAACGGAGATGTTCAAAACTCCATCATTTGATGTCGGAATAGGTCAATTTTTAGTTGTCTGAAAGGTCCTTTAGGGCTCTTTCATTCTTGACGAGAATTGTCCAATTCCGAGACCATTTGGGCATCCATAACTGGGATTGCAGTCTTTGGTACTGAATTTTTCCTTTAGGTCCCTGTCGATCAGTAACCCTCATCACTCATGCTTCATACGTCGAATTTAGACTATTTTAAGCTTATTGGAATGGTAACTTGACCAGCTTTCAGATTAGATCAGAATCACCTAATTCGGGGACCGTTCGCTATCCTAAAAGCATGTTGGTACTCGTCGATCATCTTTTTTCAATATGGAGTGTAAATCTTTCCAAATCGCGCGGTCCAACCAAGATGCGCATAACTCCATCGTTTGATGTCGGATTGGGTCTATTTTTAGTCATCTGAAAGGTCCTTCAGTGATCTTTCATTCTTGTACAGTATCGTCGTAATCCGAGACCTTTTGGGCATCTATAAGTGGTATCGTAGTCGTCGGTCCTGAATTTTTCCTTCATCTCCTTGTCCATTAGTAACCACCATAACCCACCCTTCAAGGTTGAATTTAGACTAATTTGAGCTTATTGGAATGGTAACTTGACCAGCTTTCAGATCAGATCAGAATCACCTAATTCGGAGACCGTTCGCTATCCTAAAAGCATGTTGGTACTCGTCGATCGTCTTTTTTCAATATGGAGTGTGAATCTTTTCAAATCGCGCGATCCAACCGAGATGCACGTAACTCCATCGTTTGATGTCGGATTGGGTCTATTTTTAGTCACCTGAAAGGTCCTTCAGTGATCTTTCATTCTTGTACAGTATCGTCGTATTTCGAGACCTTTCGGGCATCTATAAGCGGTATCGTAGTCGTCGATCTTGAATTTTTCCTTCATCTCATTGTCCATTAGTAACCCTCATAACTTATGCTTCAAGGTTGAATTTACACTATTTTGAGCTCATTGGAATGGCAACTTGTCAAGCTTTCAGATGAGATCAGAATCGCCTAATTTGGAGACCGTTTGCTATCCTGAAAGCATGTTGGTGCTCGTCGATTGTCATTTTTCAATATGGAGTGTAACTCTTTTCAAATCGCGTGATCGAACGTGGATGCTCGTAACTCCATCGTTTGATGTCAGATTGGGTCAATTTTTAATCATCTGAAAGGTCCATTAGTGCTCTTTCATTCTTGAATAGAATCATCGTAATCCGAGACCCTTTGGACATCCATAAGTGGGATTGCAGTCGTTAGTCCTGAATTTTTTCTGTCTCCTTGTCCATTAGTGACCCTCATCATTCATGCTTCATAGGTCGAATTTAGACAATTTTGAGCTTATTGGAATGGTAACTTGACAAGCTTTCAGATGAGATCAGAATCGCCTAATTCGGAGACCGTTTGATATCCTAAAAGCATGTTGGTACTCTTCGATCGTCTTTTTTCAATATGGAGTGTAAATACTTCCAAATCATGTGATCCAACGGAGATGTTCAAAACTCCATCATTTGATGTCAGAATAGGTCAATTTTTAGTTGTCTGAAAGGTCCTTTAGGGCTCTTTCATTCTTGACGAGAATTGTCCAATTCCGAGACCATTTGGGCATCCATAACTGGGATTGCAGTCTTTGGTACTGAATTTTTCCTTTAGGTCCCTGTCGATCAGTAACCCTCATCACTCATGCTTCATACGTCGAATTTAGACTATTTTAAGCTTATTGGAATGGTAACTTGACCAGCTTTCAGATTAGATCAGAATCACCTAATTCGGGGACCGTTCGCTATCCTAAAAGCATGTTGGTACTCGTCGATCATCTTTTTTCAATATGGAGTGTAAATCTTTCCAAATCGCGCGGTCCAACCAAGATGCGCATAACTCCATCGTTTGATGTCGGATTGGGTCTATTTTTAGTCATCTGAAAGGTCCTTCAGTGATCTTTCATTCTTGTACAGTATCGTCGTAATCCGAGACCTTTTGGGCATCTATAAGTGGTATCGTAGTCGTCGGTCCTGAATTTTTCCTTCATCTCCTTGTCCATTAGTAACCACCATAACCCACCCTTCAAGGTTGAATTTAGACTAATTTGAGCTTATTGGAATGGTAACTTGACCAGCTTTCAGATCAGATCAGAATCACCTAATTCGGAGACCGTTCGCTATCCTAAAAGCATGTTGGTACTCGTCGATCGTCTTTTTTCAATATGGAGTGTGAATCTTTTCAAATCGCGCGATCCAACCGAGATGCACGTAACTCCATCGTTTGATGTCGGATTGGGTCTATTTTTAGTCACCTGAAAGGTCCTTCAGTGATCTTTCATTCTTGTACAGTATCGTCGTATTTCGAGACCTTTCGGGCATCTATAAGCGGTATCGTAGTCGTCGATCTTGAATTTTTCCTTCATCTCATTGTCCATTAGTAACCCTCATAACTTATGCTTCAAGGTTGAATTTACACTATTTTGAGCTCATTGGAATGGCAACTTGTCAAGCTTTCAGATGAGATCAGAATCGCCTAATTTGGAGACCGTTTGCTATCCTGAAAGCATGTTGGTGCTCGTCGATTGTCATTTTTCAATATGGAGTGTAACTCTTTTCAAATCGCGTGATCGAACGTGGATGCTCGTAACTCCATCGTTTGATGTCAGATTGGGTCAATTTTTAATCATCTGAAAGGTCCATTAGTGCTCTTTCATTCTTGAATAGAATCATCGTAATCCGAGACCCTTTGGACATCCATAAGTGGGATTGCAGTCGTTAGTCCTGAATTTTTTCTCTGTCTCCTTGTCCATTAGTGACCCTCATCATTCATGCTTCATAGGTCGAATTTAGACAATTTTGAGCTTATTGGAATGGTAACTTGACAAGCTTTCAGATGAGATCAGAATCGCCTAATTCGGAGACCGTTTGATATCCTAAAAGCATGTTGGTACTCTTCGATCGTCTTTTTTCAATATGGAGTGTAAATACTTCCAAATCATGTGATCCAACGGAGATGTTCAAAACTCCATCATTTGATGTCGGAATAGGTCAATTTTTAGTTGTCTGAAAGGTCCTTTAGGGCTCTTTCATTCTTGACGAGAATTGTCCAATTCCGAGACCATTTGGGCATCCATAACTGGGATTGCAGTCTTTGGTACTGAATTTTTCCTTTAGGTCCCTGTCGATCAGTAACCCTCATCACTCATGCTTCATACGTCGAATTTAGACTATTTTAAGCTTATTGGAATGGTAACTTGACCAGCTTTCAGATTAGATCAGAATCACCTAATTCGGGGACCGTTCGCTATCCTAAAAGCATGTTGGTACTCGTCGATCATCTTTTTTCAATATGGAGTGTAAATCTTTCCAAATCGCGCGGTCCAACCAAGATGCGCATAACTCCATCGTTTGATGTCGGATTGGGTCTATTTTTAGTCATCTGAAAGGTCCTTCAGTGATCTTTCATTCTTGTACAGTATCGTCGTAATCCGAGACCTTTTGGGCATCTATAAGTGGTATCGTAGTCGTCGGTCCTGAATTTTTCCTTCATCTCCTTGTCCATTAGTAACCACCATAACCCACCCTTCAAGGTTGAATTTAGACTAATTTGAGCTTATTGGAATGGTAACTTGACCAGCTTTCAGATCAGATCAGAATCACCTAATTCGGAGACCGTTCGCTATCCTAAAAGCATGTTGGTACTCGTCGATCGTCTTTTTTCAATATGGAGTGTGAATCTTTTCAAATCGCGCGATCCAACCGAGATGCACGTAACTCCATCGTTTGATGTCGGATTGGGTCTATTTTTAGTCACCTGAAAGGTCCTTCAGTGATCTTTCATTCTTGTACAGTATCGTCGTATTTCGAGACCTTTCGGGCATCTATAAGCGGTATCGTAGTCGTCGATCTTGAATTTTTCCTTCATCTCATTGTCCATTAGTAACCCTCATAACTTATGCTTCAAGGTTGAATTTACACTATTTTGAGCTCATTGGAATGGCAACTTGTCAAGCTTTCAGATGAGATCAGAATCGCCTAATTTGGAGACCGTTTGCTATCCTGAAAGCATGTTGGTGCTCGTCGATTGTCATTTTTCAATATGGAGTGTAACTCTTTTCAAATCGCGTGATCGAACGTGGATGCTCGTAACTCCATCGTTTGATGTCAGATTGGGTCAATTTTTAATCATCTGAAAGGTCCATTAGTGCTCTTTCATTCTTGAATAGAATCATCGTAATCCGAGACCCTTTGGACATCCATAAGTGGGATTGCAGTCGTTAGTCCTGAATTTTTTCTCTGTCTCCTTGTCCATTAGTGACCCTCATCATTCATGCTTCATAGGTCGAATTTAGACAATTTTGAGCTTATTGGAATGGTAACTTGACAAGCTTTCAGATGAGATCAGAATCGCCTAATTCGGAGACCGTTTGATATCCTAAAAGCATGTTGGTACTCTTCGATCGTCTTTTTTCAATATGGAGTGTAAATACTTCCAAATCATGTGATCCAACGGAGATGTTCAAAACTCCATCATTTGATGTCGGAATAGGTCAATTTTTAGTTGTCTGAAAGGTCCTTTAGGGCTCTTTCATTCTTGACGAGAATTGTCCAATTCCGAGACCATTTGGGCATCCATAACTGGGATTGCAGTCTTTGGTACTGAATTTTTCCTTTAGGTCCTTGTCGATCAGTAACCCTCATCACTCATGCTTCATACGTCGAATTTAGACTATTTTAAGCTTATTGGAATGGTAACTTGACCAGCTTTCAGATTAGATCAGAATCACCTAATTCGGGGACCGTTCGCTATCCTAAAAGCATGTTGGTACTCGTCGATCATCTTTTTTCAATATGGAGTGTAAATCTTTCCAAATCGCGCGGTCCAACCAAGATGCGCATAACTCCATCGTTTGATGTCGGATTGGGTCTATTTTTAGTCATCTGAAAGGTCCTTCAGTGATCTTTCATTCTTGTACAGTATCGTCGTAATCCGAGACCTTTTGGGCATCTATAAGTGGTATCGTAGTCGTCGGTCCTGAATTTTTCCTTCATCTCCTTGTCCATTAGTAACCACCATAACCCACCCTTCAAGGTTGAATTTAGACTAATTTGAGCTTATTGGAATGGTAACTTGACCAGCTTTCAGATCAGATCAGAATCACCTAATTCGGAGACCGTTCGCTATCCTAAAAGCATGTTGGTACTCGTCGATCGTCTTTTTTCAATATGGAGTGTGAATCTTTTCAAATCGCGCGATCCAACCGAGATGCACGTAACTCCATCGTTTGATGTCGGATTGGGTCTATTTTTAGTCACCTGAAAGGTCCTTCAGTGATCTTTCATTCTTGTACAGTATCGTCGTATTTCGAGACCTTTCGGGCATCTATAAGCGGTATCGTAGTCGTCGATCTTGAATTTTTCCTTCATCTCATTGTCCATTAGTAACCCTCATAACTTATGCTTCAAGGTTGAATTTACACTATTTTGAGCTCATTGGAATGGCAACTTGTCAAGCTTTCAGATGAGATCAGAATCGCCTAATTTGGAGACCGTTTGCTATCCTGAAAGCATGTTGGTGCTCGTCGATTGTCATTTTTCAATATGGAGTGTAACTCTTTTCAAATCGCGTGATCGAACGTGGATGCTCGTAACTCCATCGTTTGATGTCAGATTGGGTCAATTTTTAATCATCTGAAAGGTCCATTAGTGCTCTTTCATTCTTGAATAGAATCATCGTAATCCGAGACCCTTTGGACATCCATAAGTGGGATTGCAGTCGTTAGTCCTGAATTTTTTCTCTGTCTCCTTGTCCATTAGTGACCCTCATCATTCATGCTTCATAGGTCGAATTTAGACAATTTTGAGCTTATTGGAATGGTAACTTGACAAGCTTTCAGATGAGATCAGAATCGCCTAATTCGGAGACCGTTTGATATCCTAAAAGCATGTTGGTACTCTTCGATCGTCTTTTTTCAATATGGAGTGTAAATACTTCCAAATCATGTGATCCAACGGAGATGTTCAAAACTCCATCATTTGATGTCGGAATAGGTCAATTTTTAGTTGTCTGAAAGGTCCTTTAGGGCTCTTTCATTCTTGACGAGAATTGTCCAATTCCGAGACCATTTGGGCATCCATAACTGGGATTGCAGTCTTTGGTACTGAATTTTTCCTTTAGGTCCCTGTCGATCAGTAACCCTCATCACTCATGCTTCATACGTCGAATTTAGACTATTTTAAGCTTATTGGAATGGTAACTTGACCAGCTTTCAGATTAGATCAGAATCACCTAATTCGGGGACCGTTCGCTATCCTAAAAGCATGTTGGTACTCGTCGATCATCTTTTTTCAATATGGAGTGTAAATCTTTCCAAATCGCGCGGTCCAACCAAGATGCGCATAACTCCATCGTTTGATGTCGGATTGGGTCTATTTTTAGTCATCTGAAAGGTCCTTCAGTGATCTTTCATTCTTGTACAGTATCGTCGTAATCCGAGACCTTTTGGGCATCTATAAGTGGTATCGTAGTCGTCGGTCCTGAATTTTTCCTTCATCTCCTTGTCCATTAGTAACCACCATAACCCACCCTTCAAGGTTGAATTTAGACTAATTTGAGCTTATTGGAATGGTAACTTGACCAGCTTTCAGATCAGATCAGAATCACCTAATTCGGAGACCGTTCGCTATCCTAAAAGCATGTTGGTACTCGTCGATCGTCTTTTTTCAATATGGAGTGTGAATCTTTTCAAATCGCGCGATCCAACCGAGATGCACGTAACTCCATCGTTTGATGTCGGATTGGGTCTATTTTTAGTCACCTGAAAGGTCCTTCAGTGATCTTTCATTCTTGTACAGTATCGTCGTATTTCGAGACCTTTTGGGCATCTATAAGCGGTATCGTAGTCGTCGATCTTGAATTTTTCCTTCATCTCATTGTCCATTAGTAACCCTCATAACTTATGCTTCAAGGTTGAATTTACACTATTTTGAGCTCATTGGAATGGCAACTTGTCAAGCTTTCAGATGAGATCAGAATCGCCTAATTTGGAGACCGTTTGCTATCCTGAAAGCATGTTGGTGCTCGTCGATTGTCATTTTTCAATATGGAGTGTAACTCTTTTCAAATCGCGTGATCGAACGTGGATGCTCGTAACTCCATCGTTTGATGTCAGATTGGGTCAATTTTTAATCATCTGAAAGGTCCATTAGTGCTCTTTCATTCTTGAATAGAATCATCGTAATCCGAGACCCTTTGGACATCCATAAGTGGGATTGCAGTCGTTAGTCCTGAATTTTTTCTCTGTCTCCTTGTCCATTAGTGACCCTCATCATTCATGCTTCATAGGTCGAATTTAGACAATTTTGAGCTTATTGGAATGGTAACTTGACAAGCTTTCAGATGAGATCAGAATCGCCTAATTCGGAGACCGTTTGATATCCTAAAAGCATGTTGGTACTCTTCGATCGTCTTTTTTCAATATGGAGTGTAAATACTTCCAAATCATGTGATCCAACGGAGATGTTCAAAACTCCATCATTTGATGTCGGAATAGGTCAATTTTTAGTTGTCTGAAAGGTCCTTTAGGGCTCTTTCATTCTTGACGAGAATTGTCCAATTCCGAGACCATTTGGGCATCCATAACTGGGATTGCAGTCTTTGGTACTGAATTTTTCCTTTAGGTCCTTGTCGATCAGTAACCCTCATCACTCATGCTTCATACGTCGAATTTAGACTATTTTAAGCTTATTGGAATGGTAACTTGACCAGCTTTCAGATTAGATCAGAATCACCTAATTCGGGGACCGTTCGCTATCCTAAAAGCATGTTGGTACTCGTCGATCATCTTTTTTCAATATGGAGTGTAAATCTTTCCAAATCGCGCGGTCCAACCAAGATGCGCATAACTCCATCGTTTGATGTCGGATTGGGTCTATTTTTAGTCATCTGAAAGGTCCTTCAGTGATCTTTCATTCTTGTACAGTATCGTCGTAATCCGAGACCTTTTGGGCATCTATAAGTGGTATCGTAGTCGTCGGTCCTGAATTTTTCCTTCATCTCCTTGTCCATTAGTAACCACCATAACCCACCCTTCAAGGTTGAATTTAGACTAATTTGAGCTTATTGGAATGGTAACTTGACCAGCTTTCAGATCAGATCAGAATCACCTAATTCGGAGACCGTTCGCTATCCTAAAAGCATGTTGGTACTCGTCGATCGTCTTTTTTCAATATGGAGTGTGAATCTTTTCAAATCGCGCGATCCAACCGAGATGCACGTAACTCCATCGTTTGATGTCGGATTGGGTCTATTTTTAGTCACCTGAAAGGTCCTTCAGTGATCTTTCATTCTTGTACAGTATCGTCGTATTTCGAGACCTTTTGGGCATCTATAAGCGGTATCGTAGTCGTCGATCTTGAATTTTTCCTTCATCTCATTGTCCATTAGTAACCCTCATAACTTATGCTTCAAGGTTGAATTTACACTATTTTGAGCTCATTGGAATGGCAACTTGTCAAGCTTTCAGATGAGATCAGAATCGCCTAATTTGGAGACCGTTTGCTATCCTGAAAGCATGTTGGTGCTCGTCGATTGTCATTTTTCAATATGGAGTGTAACTCTTTTCAAATCGCGTGATCGAACGTGGATGCTCGTAACTCCATCGTTTGATGTCAGATTGGGTCAATTTTTAATCATCTGAAAGGTCCATTAGTGCTCTTTCATTCTTGAATAGAATCATCGTAATCCGAGACCCTTTGGACATCCATAAGTGGGATTGCAGTCGTTAGTCCTGAATTTTTTCTCTGTCTCCTTGTCCATTAGTGACCCTCATCATTCATGCTTCATAGGTCGAATTTAGACAATTTTGAGCTTATTGGAATGGTAACTTGACAAGCTTTCAGATGAGATCAGAATCGCCTAATTCGGAGACCGTTTGATATCCTAAAAGCATGTTGGTACTCTTCGATCGTCTTTTTTCAATATGGAGTGTAAATACTTCCAAATCATGTGATCCAACGGAGATGTTCAAAACTCCATCATTTGATGTCGGAATAGGTCAATTTTTAGTTGTCTGAAAGGTCCTTTAGGGCTCTTTCATTCTTGACGAGAATTGTCCAATTCCGAGACCATTTGGGCATCCATAACTGGGATTGCAGTCTTTGGTACTGAATTTTTCCTTTAGGTCCTTGTCAATCAGTAACCCTCATCACTCGTGCTTCATACGTCGAATTTAGACTATTTTAAGCTTATTGGAATGGTAACTTGACCAGCTTTCAGATTAGATCAGAGTCACCTAATTCGGGGACCGTTCGCTATCCTAAAAGCATGTTGGTACTCGTCGATCATCTTTTTTCAATATGGAGTGTAAATCTTTCCAAATCGCGCGGTCCAACCAAGATGCGCATAACTCCATCGTTTGATGTCGGATTGGGTCTATTTTTAGTCATCTGAAAGGTCCTTCAGTGATCTTTCATTCTTGTACAGTATCGTCGTAATCCGAGACCTTTTGGGCATCTATAAGTGGTATCGTAGTCGTCGGTCCTGAATTTTTCCTTCATCTCCTTGTCCATTAGTAACCACCATAACCCACCCTTCAAGGTTGAATTTAGACTAATTTGAGCTTATTGGAATGGTAACTTGAGCAGCTTTCAGATCAGATCGGAATCACCTAATTCGGAGACCGTTCGCTATCCTAAAAGCATGTTGGTACTCGTCGATCGTCTTTTTTCAATATGGAGTGTGAATCTTTTCAAATCGCGCGATCCAACCGAGATGCACGTAACTCCATCGTTTGATGTCGGATTGGGTCTATTTTTAGTCACCTGAAAGGTCCTTCAGTGATCTTTCATTCTTGTACAGTATCGTCGTATTTCGAGACCTTTTGGGCATCTATAAGCGGTATCGTAGTCGTCGATCTTGAATTTTTCCTTCATCTCATTGTCCATTAGTAACCCTCATAACTTATGCTTCAAGGTTGAATTTACACTATTTTGAGCTCATTGGAATGGCAACTTGTCAAGCTTTCAGATGAGATCAGAATCGCCTAATTTGGAGACCGTTTGCTATCCTGAAAGCATGTTGGTGCTCGTCGATTGTCATTTTTCAATATGGAGTGTAGCTCTTTTCAAATCGCGTGATCGAACGTGGATGCTCGTAACTCCATCGTTTGATGTCAGATTGGGTCAATTTTTAATCATCTGAAAGGTCCATTAGTGCTCTTTCATTCTTGAATAGAATCATCGTAATCCGAGACCCTTTGGACATCCATAAGTGGGATTGCAGTCGTTAGTCCTGAATTTTTTCTCTGTCTCCTTGTCCATTAGTGACCCTCATCATTCATGCTTCATAGGTCGAATTTAGACAATTTTGAGCTTATTGGAATGGTAACTTGACAAGCTTTCAGATGAGATCAGAATCGCCTAATTCGGAGACCGTTTGATATCCTAAAAGCATGTTGGTACTCTTCGATCGTCTTTTTTCAATATGGAGTGTAAATACTTCCAAATCATGTGATCCAACGGAGATGTTCAAAACTCCATCATTTGATGTCGGAATAGGTCAATTTTTAGTTGTCTGAAAGGTCCTTTAGGGCTCTTTCATTCTTGACGAGAATTGTCCAATTCCGAGACCATTTGGGCATCCATAACTGGGATTGCAGTCTTTGGTACTGAATTTTTCCTTTAGGTCCTTGTCGATCAGTAACCCTCATCACTCATGCTTCATACGTCGAATTTAGACTATTTTAAGCTTATTGGAATGGTAACTTGACCAGCTTTCAGATTAGATCAGAATCACCTAATTCGGGGACCGTTCGCTATCCTAAAAGCATGTTGGTACTCGTCGATCATCTTTTTTCAATATGGAGTGTAAATCTTTCCAAATCGCGCGGTCCAACCAAGATGCGCATAACTCCATCGTTTGATGTCGGATTGGGTCTATTTTTAGTCATCTGAAAGGTCCTTCAGTGATCTTTCATTCTTGTACAGTATCGTCGTAATCCGAGACCTTTTGGGCATCTATAAGTGGTATCGTAGTCGTCGGTCCTGAATTTTTCCTTCATCTCCTTGTCCATTAGTAACCACCATAACCCACCCTTCAAGGTTGAATTTAGACTAATTTGAGCTTATTGGAATGGTAACTTGACCAGCTTTCAGATCAGATCAGAATCACCTAATTCGGAGACCGTTCGCTATCCTAAAAGCATGTTGGTACTCGTCGATCGTCTTTTTTCAATATGGAGTGTGAATCTTTTCAAATCGCGCGATCCAACCGAGATGCACGTAACTCCATCGTTTGATGTCGGATTGGGTCTATTTTTAGTCACCTGAAAGGTCCTTCAGTGATCTTTCATTCTTGTACAGTATCGTCGTATTTCGAGACCTTTTGGGCATCTATAAGCGGTATCGTAGTCGTCGATCTTGAATTTTTCCTTCATCTCATTGTCCATTAGTAACCCTCATAACTTATGCTTCAAGGTTGAATTTACACTATTTTGAGCTCATTGGAATGGCAACTTGTCAAGCTTTCAGATGAGATCAGAATCGCCTAATTTGGAGACCGTTTGCTATCCTGAAAGCATGTTGGTGCTCGTCGATTGTCATTTTTCAATATGGAGTGTAACTCTTTTCAAATCGCGTGATCGAACGTGGATGCTCGTAACTCCATCGTTTGATGTCAGATTGGGTCAATTTTTAATCATCTGAAAGGTCCATTAGTGCTCTTTCATTCTTGAATAGAATCATCGTAATCCGAGACCCTTTGGACATCCATAAGTGGGATTGCAGTCGTTAGTCCTGAATTTTTTCTCTGTCTCCTTGTCCATTAGTGACCCTCATCATTCATGCTTCATAGGTCGAATTTAGACAATTTTGAGCTTATTGGAATGGTAACTTGACAAGCTTTCAGATGAGATCAGAATCGCCTAATTCGGAGACCGTTTGATATCCTAAAAGCATGTTGGTACTCTTCGATCGTCTTTTTTCAATATGGAGTGTAAATACTTCCAAATCATGTGATCCAACGGAGATGTTCAAAACTCCATCATTTGATGTCGGAATAGGTCAATTTTTAGTTGTCTGAAAGGTCCTTTAGGGCTCTTTCATTCTTGACGAGAATTGTCCAATTCCGAGACCATTTGGGCATCCATAACTGGGATTGCAGTCTTTGGTACTGAATTTTTCCTTTAGGTCCTTGTCGATCAGTAACCCTCATCACTCATGCTTCATACGTCGAATTTAGACTATTTTAAGCTTATTGGAATGGTAACTTGACCAGCTTTCAGATTAGATCAGAATCACCTAATTCGGGGACCGTTCGCTATCCTAAAAGCATGTTGGTACTCGTCGATCATCTTTTTTCAATATGGAGTGTAAATCTTTCCAAATCGCGCGGTCCAACCAAGATGCGCATAACTCCATCGTTTGATGTCGGATTGGGTCTATTTTTAGTCATCTGAAAGGTCCTTCAGTGATCTTTCATTCTTGTACAGTATCGTCGTAATCCGAGACCTTTTGGGCATCTATAAGTGGTATCGTAGTCGTCGGTCCTGAATTTTTCCTTCATCTCCTTGTCCATTAGTAACCACCATAACCCACCCTTCAAGGTTGAATTTAGACTAATTTGAGCTTATTGGAATGGTAACTTGACCAGCTTTCAGATCAGATCAGAATCACCTAATTCGGAGACCGTTCGCTATCCTAAAAGCATGTTGGTACTCGTCGATCGTCTTTTTTCAATATGGAGTGTGAATCTTTTCAAATCGCGCGATCCAACCGAGATGCACGTAACTCCATCGTTTGATGTCGGATTGGGTCTATTTTTAGTCACCTGAAAGGTCCTTCAGTGATCTTTCATTCTTGTACAGTATCGTCGTATTTCGAGACCTTTTGGGCATCTATAAGCGGTATCGTAGTCGTCGATCTTGAATTTTTCCTTCATCTCATTGTCCATTAGTAACCCTCATAACTTATGCTTCAAGGTTGAATTTACACTATTTTGAGCTCATTGGAATGGCAACTTGTCAAGCTTTCAGATGAGATCAGAATCGCCTAATTTGGAGACCGTTTGCTATCCTGAAAGCATGTTGGTGCTCGTCGATTGTCATTTTTCAATATGGAGTGTAACTCTTTTCAAATCGCGTGATCGAACGTGGATGCTCGTAACTCCATCGTTTGATGTCAGATTGGGTCAATTTTTAATCATCTGAAAGGTCCATTAGTGCTCTTTCATTCTTGAATAGAATCATCGTAATCCGAGACCCTTTGGACATCCATAAGTGGGATTGCAGTCGTTAGTCCTGAATTTTTTCTCTGTCTCCTTGTCCATTAGTGACCCTCATCATTCATGCTTCATAGGTCGAATTTAGACAATTTTGAGCTTATTGGAATGGTAACTTGACAAGCTTTCAGATGAGATCAGAATCGCCTAATTCGGAGACCGTTTGATATCCTAAAAGCATGTTGGTACTCTTCGATCGTCTTTTTTCAATATGGAGTGTAAATACTTCCAAATCATGTGATCCAACGGAGGTGTTCAAAACTCCATCATTTGATGTCGGAATAGGTCAATTTTTAGTTGTCTGAAAGGTCCTTTAGGGCTCTTTCATTCTTGACGAGAATTGTCCAATTCCGAGACCATTTGGGCATCCATAACTGGGATTGCAGTCTTTGGTACTGAATTTTTCCTTTAGGTCCTTGTCGATCAGTAACCCTCATCACTCATGCTTCATACGTCGAATTTAGACTATTTTAAGCTTATTGGAATGGTAACTTGACCAGCTTTCAGATTAGATCAGAATCACCTAATTCGGGGACCGTTCGCTATCCTAAAAGCATGTTGGTACTCGTCGATCATCTTTTTTCAATATGGAGTGTAAATCTTTCCAAATCGCGCGGTCCAACCAAGATGCGCATAACTCCATCGTTTGATGTCGGATTGGGTCTATTTTTAGTCATTTGAAAGGTCCTTCAGTGATCTTTCATTCTTGTACAGTATCGTCGTAATCCGAGACCTTTTGGGCATCTATAAGTGGTATCGTAGTCGTCGGTCCTGAATTTTTCCTTCATCTCCTTGTCCATTAGTAACCACCATAACCCACCCTTCAAGGTTGAATTTAGACTAATTTGAGCTTATTGGAATGGTAACTTGACCAGCTTTCAGATCAGATCAGAATCACCTAATTCGGAGACCGTTCGCTATCCTAAAAGCATGTTGGTACTCGTCGATCGTCTTTTTTCAATATGGAGTGTGAATCTTTTCAAATCGCGCGATCCAACCGAGATGCACGTAACTCCATCGTTTGATGTCGGATTGGGTCTATTTTTAGTCACCTGAAAGGTCCTTCAGTGATCTTTCATTCTTGTACAGTATCGTCGTATTTCGAGACCTTTTGGGCATCTATAAGCGGTATCGTAGTCGTCGATCTTGAATTTTTCCTTCATCTCATTGTCCATTAGTAACCCTCATAACTTATGCTTCAAGGTTGAATTTACACTATTTTGAGCTCATTGGAATGGCAACTTGTCAAGCTTTCAGATGAGATCAGAATCGCCTAATTTGGAGACCGTTTGCTATCCTGAAAGCATGTTGGTGCTCGTCGATTGTCATTTTTCAATATGGAGTGTAACTCTTTTCAAATCGCGTGATCGAACGTGGATGCTCGTAACTCCATCGTTTGATGTCAGATTGGGTCAATTTTTAATCATCTGAAAGGTCCATTAGTGCTCTTTCATTCTTGAATAGAATCATCGTAATCCGAGACCCTTTGGACATCCATAAGTGGGATTGCAGTCGTTAGTCCTGAATTTTTTCTCTGTCTCCTTGTCCATTAGTGACCCTCATCATTCATGCTTCATAGGTCGAATTTAGACAATTTTGAGCTTATTGGAATGGTAACTTGACAAGCTTTCAGATGAGATCAGAATCGCCTAATTCGGAGACCGTTTGATATCCTAAAAGCATGTTGGTACTCTTCGATCGTCTTTTTTCAATATGGAGTGTAAATACTTCCAAATCATGTGATCCAACGGAGGTGTTCAAAACTCCATCATTTGATGTCGGAATAGGTCAATTTTTAGTTGTCTGAAAGGTCCTTTAGGGCTCTTTCATTCTTGACGAGAATTGTCCAATTCCGAGACCATTTGGGCATCCATAACTGGGATTGCAGTCTTTGGTACTGAATTTTTCCTTTAGGTCCTTGTCGATCAGTAACCCTCATCACTCATGCTTCATACGTCGAATTTAGACTACTTTAAGCTTATTGGAATGGTAACTTGACCAGCTTTCAGATTAGATCAGAATCACCTAATTCGGGGACCGTTCGCTATCCTAAAAGCATGTTGGTACTCGTCGATCATCTTTTTTCAATATGGAGTGTAAATCTTTCCAAATCGCGCGGTCCAACCAAGATGCGCATAACTCCATCGTTTGATGTCGGATTGGGTCTATTTTTAGTCATCTGAAAGGTCCTTCAGTGATCTTTCATTCTTGTACAGTATCGTCGTAATCCGAGACCTTTTGGGCATCTATAAGTGGTTTCGTAGTCGTCGGTCCTGAATTTTTCCTTCATCTCCTTGTCCATTAGTAACCACCATAACCCACCCTTCAAGGTTGAATTTAGACTAATTTGAGCTTATTGGAATGGTAACTTGACCAGCTTTCAGATCAGATCGGAATCACCTAATTCGGAGACCGTTCGCTATCCTAAAAGCATGTTGGTACTCGTCGATCGTCTTTTTTCAATATGGAGTGTGAATCTTTTCAAATCGCGCGATCCAACCGAGATGCACGTAACTCCATCGTTTGATGTCGGATTGGGTCTATTTTTAGTCACCTGAAAGGTCCTTCAGTGATCTTTCATTCTTGTACAGTATCGTCGTATTTCGAGACCTTTTGGGCATCTATAAGCGGTATCGTAGTCGTCGATCTTGAATTTTTCCTTCATCTCATTGTCCATTAGTAACCCTCATAACTTATGCTTCAAGGTTGAATTTACACTATTTTGAGCTCATTGGAATGGCAACTTGTCAAGCTTTCAGATGAGATCAGAATCGCCTAATTTGGAGACCGTTTGCTATCCTGAAAACATGTTGGTGCTCGTCGATTGTCATTTTTCAATATGGAGTGTAACTCTTTTCAAATCGCGTGATCGAACGTGGATGCTCGTAACTCCATCGTTTGATGTCAGATTGGGTCAATTTTTAATCATCTGAAAGGTCCATTAGTGCTCTTTCATTCTTGAATAGAATCATCGTAATCCGAGACCCTTTGGACATCCATAAGTGGGATTGCAGTCGTTAGTCCTGAATTTTTTCTCTGTCTCCTTGTCCATTAGTGACCCTCATCATTCATGCTTCATAGGTCGAATTTAGACAATTTTGAGCTTATTGGAATGGTAACTTGACAAGCTTTCAGATGAGATCAGAATCGCCTAATTCGGAGACCGTTTGATATCCTAAAAGCATGTTGGTACTCTTCGATCGTCTTTTTTCAATATGGAGTGTAAATACTTCCAAATCATGTGATCCAACGGAGGTGTTCAAAACTCCATCATTTGATGTCGGAATAGGTCAATTTTTAGTTGTCTGAAAGGTCCTTTAGGGCTCTTTCATTCTTGACGAGAATTGTCCAATTCCGAGACCATTTGGGCATCCATAACTGGGATTGCAGTCTTTGGTACTGAATTTTTCCTTTAGGTCCTTGTCGATCAGTAACCCTCATCACTCATGCTTCATACGTCGAATTTAGACTACTTTAAGCTTATTGGAATGGTAACTTGACCAGCTTTCAGATTAGATCAGAATCACCTAATTCGGGGACCGTTCGCTATCCTAAAAGCATGTTGGTACTCGTCGATCATCTTTTTTCAATATGGAGTGTAAATCTTTCCAAATCGCGCGGTCCAACCAAGATGCGCATAACTCCATCGTTTGATGTCGGATTGGGTCTATTTTTAGTCATCTGAAAGGTCCTTCAGTGATCTTTCATTCTTGTACAGTATCGTCGTAATCCGAGACCTTTTGGGCATCTATAAGTGGTATCGTAGTCGTCGGTCCTGAATTTTTCCTTCATCTCCTTGTCCATTAGTAACCACCATAACCCACCCTTCAAGGTTGAATTTAGACTAATTTGAGCTTATTGGAATGGTAACTTG
This sequence comes from Magnolia kwangsiensis, assembly GCA_037074715.1. Taxonomy (NCBI): domain Eukaryota; kingdom Viridiplantae; phylum Streptophyta; class Magnoliopsida; order Magnoliales; family Magnoliaceae; genus Magnolia; species Magnolia kwangsiensis. The sequence goes on from CM073579.1 coordinate 73,489,065, forward strand.
ACCAGCTTTCAGATCAGATCGGAATCACCTAATTCGGAGACCGTTCGCTATCCTAAAAGCATGTTGGTACTCGTCGATCGTCTTTTTTCAATATGGAGTGTGAATCTTTTCAAATCGCGCGATCCAACCGAGATGCACGTAACTGCATCGTTTGATGTCGGATTGGGTCTATTTTTAGTCACCTGAAAGGTCCTTCAGTGATCTTTCATTCTTGTACAGTATCGTCGTATTTCGAGACCTTTTGGGCATCTATAAGCGGTATCGTAGTCGTCGATATTGAATTTTTCCTTCATCTCATTGTCCATTAGTAACCCTCATAACTTATGCTTCAAGGTTGAATTTACACTATTTTGAGCTCATTGGAATGGCAACTTGTCAAGCTTTCAGATGAGATCAGAATCGCCTAATTTGGAGACCGTTTGCTATCCTGAAAGCATGTTGGTGCTCGTCGATTGTCATTTTTCAATATGGAGTGTAACGCTTTTCAAATCGCGTGATCGAACGTGGATGCTCGTAACTCCATCGTTTGATGTCAGATTGGGTCAATTTTTAATCATCTGAAAGGTCCATTAGTGCTCTTTCATTCTTGAATAGAATCATCGTAATCCGAGACCCTTTGGACATCCATAAGTGGGATTGCAGTCGTTAGTCCTGAATTTTTTCTCTGTCTCCTTGTCCATTAGTGACCCTCATCATTCATGCTTCATAGGTCGAATTTAGACAATTTTGAGCTTATTGGAATGGTAACTTGACAAGCTTTCAGATGAGATCAGAATCGCCTAATTCGGAGACCGTTTGATATCCTAAAAGCATGTTGGTACTCTTCGATCGTCTTTTTTCAATATGGAGTGTAAATACTTCCAAATCATGTGATCCAACGGAGGTGTTCAAAACTCCATCATTTGATGTCGGAATAGGTCAATTTTTAGTTGTCTGAAAGGTCCTTTAGGGCTCTTTCATTCTTGACGAGAATTGTCCAATTCCGAGACCATTTGGGCATCCATAACTGGGATTGCAGTCTTTGGTACTGAATTTTTCCTTTAGGTCCTTGTCGATCAGTAACCCTCATCACTCATGCTTCATACGTCGAATTTAGACTACTTTAAGCTTATTGGAATGGTAACTTGACCAGCTTTCAGATTAGATCAGAATCACCTAATTCGGGGACCGTTCGCTATCCTAAAAGCATGTTGGTACTCGTCGATCATCTTTTTTCAATATGGAGTGTAAATCTTTCCAAATCGCGCGGTCCAACCAAGATGCGCATAACTCCATCGTTTGATGTCGGATTGGGTCTATTTTTAGTCATCTGAAAGGTCCTTCAGTGATCTTTCATTCTTGTACAGTATCGTCGTAATCCGAGACCTTTTGGGCATCTATAAGTGGTATCGTAGTCGTCGGTCCTGAATTTTTCCTTCATCTCCTTGTCCATTAGTAACCACCATAACCCACCCTTCAAGGTTGAATTTAGACTAATTTGAGCTTATTGGAATGGTAACTTGACCAGCTTTCAGATCAGATCGGAATCACCTAATTCGGAGACCGTTCGCTATCCTAAAAGCATGTTGGTACTCGTCGATCGTCTTTTTTCAATATGGAGTGTGAATCTTTTCAAATCGCGCGATCCAACCGAGATGCACGTAACTGCATCGTTTGATGTCGGATTGGGTCTATTTTTAGTCACCTGAAAGGTCCTTCAGTGATCTTTCATTCTTGTACAGTATCGTCGTATTTCGAGACCTTTTGGGCATCTATAAGCGGTATCGTAGTCGTCGATATTGAATTTTTCCTTCATCTCATTGTCCATTAGTAACCCTCATAACTTATGCTTCAAGGTTGAATTTACACTATTTTGAGCTCATTGGAATGGCAACTTGTCAAGCTTTCAGATGAGATCAGAATCGCCTAATTTGGAGACCGTTTGCTATCCTGAAAGCATGTTGGTGCTCGTCGATTGTCATTTTTCAATATGGAGTGTAACGCTTTTCAAATCGCGTGATCGAACGTGGATGCTCGTAACTCCATCGTTTGATGTCAGATTGGGTCAATTTTTAATCATCTGAAAGGTCCATTAGTGCTCTTTCATTCTTGAATAGAATCATCGTAATCCGAGACCCTTTGGACATCCATAAGTGGGATTGCAGTCGTTAGTCCTGAATTTTTTCTCTGTCTCCTTGTCCATTAGTGACCCTCATCATTCATGCTTCATAGGTCGAATTTAGACAATTTTGAGCTTATTGGAATGGTAACTTGACAAGCTTTCAGATGAGATCAGAATCGCCTAATTCGGAGACCGTTTGATATCCTAAAAGCATGTTGGTACTCTTCGATCGTCTTTTTTCAATATGGAGTGTAAATACTTCCAAATCATGTGATCCAACGGAGGTGTTCAAAACTCCATCATTTGATGTCGGAATAGGTCAATTTTTAGTTGTCTGAAAGGTCCTTTAGGGCTCTTTCATTCTTGACGAGAATTGTCCAATTCCGAGACCATTTGGGCATCCATAACTGGGATTGCAGTCTTTGGTACTGAATTTTTCCTTTAGGTCCTTGTCGATCAGTAACCCTCATCACTCATGCTTCATACGTCGAATTTAGACTATTTTAAGCTTATTGGAATGGTAACTTGACCAGCTTTCAGATTAGATCAGAATCACCTAATTCGGGGACCGTTCGCTATCCTAAAAGCATGTTGGTACTCGTCGATCATCTTTTTTCAATATGGAGTGTAAATCTTTCCAAATCGCGCGGTCCAACCAAGATGCGCATAACTCCATCGTTTGATGTCGGATTGGGTCTATTTTTAGTCATCTGAAAGGTCCTTCAGTGATCTTTCATTCTTGTACAGTATCGTCGTAATCCGAGACCTTTTGGGCATCTATAAGTGGTATCGTAGTCGTCGGTCCTGAATTTTTCCTTCATCTCCTTGTCCATTAGTAACCACCATAACCCACCCTTCAAGGTTGAATTTAGACTAATTTGAGCTTATTGGAATGGTAACTTGACCAGCTTTCAGATCAGATCGGAATCACCTAATTCGGAGACCGTTCGCTATCCTAAAAGCATGTTGGTACTCGTCGATCGTCTTTTTTCAATATGGAGTGTGAATCTTTTCAAATCGCGCGATCGAACCGAGATGCACGTAACTCCATCGTTTGATGTCGGATTGGGTCTATTTTTAGTCACCTGAAAGGTCCTTCAGTGATCTTTCATTCTTGTACAGTATCGTCGTATTTCGAGACCTTTTGGGCATCTATAAGCGGTATCGTAGTCGTCGATCTTGAATTTTTCCTTCATCTCATTGTCCATTAGTAACCCTCATAACTTATGCTTCAAGGTTGAATTTACACTATTTTGAGCTCATTGGAATGGCAACTTGTCAAGCTTTCAGATGAGATCAGAATCGCCTAATTTGGAGACCGTTTGCTATCCTGAAAGCATGTTGGTGCTCGTCGATTGTCATTTTTCAATATGGAGTGTAGCTCTTTTCAAATCGCGTGATCGAACGTGGATGCTCGTAACTCCATCGTTTGATGTCAGATTGGGTCAATTTTTAATCATCTGAAAGGTCCATTAGTGCTCTTTCATTCTTGAATAGAATCATCGTAATCCGAGACCCTTTGGACATCCATAAGTGGGATTGCAGTCGTTAGTCCTGAATTTTTTCTCTGTCTCCTTGTCCATTAGTGACCCTCATCATTCATGCTTCATAGGTCGAATTTAGACAATTTTGAGCTTATTGGAATGGTAACTTGACAAGCTTTCAGATGAGATCAGAATCGCCAAATTCGGAGACCGTTTGATATCCTAAAAGCATGTTGGTACTCTTCGATCGTCTTTTTTCAATATGGAGTGTAAATACTTCCAAATCATGTGATCCAACGGAGATGTTCAAAACTCCATCATTTGATGTCGGAATAGGTCAATTTTTAGTTGTCTGAAAGGTCCTTTAGGGCTCTTTCATTCTTGACGAGAATTGTCCAATTCCGAGACCATTTGGGCATCCATAACTGGGATTGCAGTCTTTGGTACTGAATTTTTCCTTTAGGTCCTTGTCGATCAGTAACCCTCATCACTCATGCTTCATACGTCGAATTTAGACTATTTTAAGCTTATTGGAATGGTAACTTGACCAGCTTTCAGATTAGATCAGAATCACCTAATTCGGGGACCGTTCGCTATCCTAAAAGCATGTTGGTACTCGTCGATCATCTTTTTTCAATATGGAGTGTAAATCTTTCCAAATCGCGCGGTCCAACCAAGATGCGCATAACTCCATCGTTTGATGTCGGATTGGGTCTATTTTTAGTCATCTGAAAGGTCCTTCAGTGATCTTTCATTCTTGTACAGTATCGTCGTAATCCGAGACCTTTTGGGCATCTATAAGTGGTTTCGTAGTCGTCGGTCCTGAATTTTTCCTTCATCTCCTTGTCCATTAGTAACCACCATAACCCACCCTTCAAGGTTGAATTTAGACTAATTTGAGCTTATTGGAATGGTAACTTGACCAGCTTTCAGATCAGATCAGAATCACCTAATTCGGAGACCGTTCGCTATCCTAAAAGCATGTTGGTACTCGTCGATCGTCTTTTTTCAATATGGAGTGTGAATCTTTTCAAATTGCGCGATCCAACCGAGATGCACGTAACTCCATCGTTTGATGTCGGATTGGGTCTATTTTTAGTCACCTGAAAGGTCCTTCAGTGATCTTTCATTCTTGTACAGTATCGTCGTATTTCGAGACCTTTTGGGCATCTATAAGCGGTATCGTAGTCGTCGATCTTGAATTTTTCCTTCATCTCATTGTCCATTAGTAACCCTCATAACTTATGCTTCAAGGTTGAATTTACACTATTTTGAGCTCATTGGAATGGAAACTTGTCAAGCTTTCAGATGAGATCAGAATCGCCTAATTTGGAGACCGTTTGCTATCCTGAAAGCATGTTGGTGCTCGTCGATTGTCATTTTTCAATATGGAGTGTAACTCTTTTCAAATCGCGTGATCGAACGTGGATGCTCGTAACTCCATCGTTTGATGTCAGATTGGGTCAATTTTTAATCATCTGAAAGGTCCATTAGTGCTCTTTCATTCTTGAATAGAATCATCGTAATCCGAGACCCTTTGGACATCCATAAGTGGGATTGCAGTCGTTAGTCCTGAATTTTTTCTCTGTCTCCTTGTCCATTAGTGACCCTCATCATTCATGCTTCATAGGTCGAATTTAGACAATTTTGAGCTTATTGGAATGGTAACTTGACAAGCTTTCAGATGAGATCAGAATCGCCTAATTCGGAGACCGTTTGATATCCTAAAAGCATGTTGGTACTCTTCGATCGTCTTTTTTCAATATGGAGTGTAAATACTTCCAAATCATGTGATCCAACGGAGATGTTCAAAACTCCATCATTTGATGTCGGAATAGGTCAATTTTTAGTTGTCTGAAAGGTCCTTTAGGGCTCTTTCATTCTTGACGAGAATTGTCCAATTCCGAGACCATTTGGGCATCCATAACTGGGATTGCAGTCTTTGGTACTGAATTTTTCCTTTAGGTCCTTGTCGATCAGTAACCCTCATCACTCATGCTTCATACGTCGAATTTAGACTATTTTAAGCTTATTGGAATGGTAACTTGACCAGCTTTCAGATTAGATCAGAATCACCTAATTCGGGGACCGTTCGCTATCCTAAAAGCATGTTGGTACTCGTCGATCATCTTTTTTCAATATGGAGTGTAAATCTTTCCAAATCGCGCGGTCCAACCAAGATGCGCATAACTCCATCGTTTGATGTCGGATTGGGTCTATTTTTAGTCATCTGAAAGGTCCTTCAGTGATCTTTCATTCTTGTACAGTATCGTCGTAATCCGAGACCTTTTGGGCATCTATAAGTGGTATCGTAGTCGTCGGTCCTGAATTTTTCCTTCATCTCCTTGTCCATTAGTAACCACCATAACCCACCCTTCAAGGTTGAATTTAGACTAATTTGAGCTTATTGGAATGGTAACTTGACCAGCTTTCAGATCAGATCGGAATCACCTAATTCGGAGACCGTTCGCTATCCTAAAAGCATGTTGGTACTCGTCGATCGTCTTTTTTCAATATGGAGTGTGAATCTTTTCAAATCGCGCGATCCAACCGAGATGCACGTAACTCCATCGTTTGATGTCGGATTGGGTCTATTTTTAGTCACCTGAAAGGTCCTTCAGTGATCTTTCATTCTTGTACAGTATCGTCGTATTTCGAGACCTTTTGGGCATCTATAAGCGGTATCGTAGTCGTCGATCTTGAATTTTTCCTTCATCTCATTGTCCATTAGTAACCCTCATAACTTATGCTTCAAGGTTGAATTTACACTATTTTGAGCTCATTGGAATGGCAACTTGTCAAGCTTTCAGATGAGATCAGAATCGCCTAATTTGGAGACCGTTTGCTATCCTGAAAGCATGTTGGTGCTCGTCGATTGTCATTTTTCAATATGGAGTGTAGCTCTTTTCAAATCGCGTGATCGAACGTGGATGCTCGTAACTCCATCGTTTGATGTCAGATTGGGTCAATTTTTAATCATCTGAAAGGTCCATTAGTGCTCTTTCATTCTTGAATAGAATCATCGTAATCCGAGACCCTTTGGACATCCATAAGTGGGATTGCAGTCGTTAGTCCTGAATTTTTTCTCTGTCTCCTTGTCCATTAGTGACCCTCATCATTCATGCTTCATAGGTCGAATTTAGACAATTTTGAGCTTATTGGAATGGTAACTTGACAAGCTTTCAGATGAGATCAGAATCGCCTAATTCGGAGACCGTTTGATATCCTAAAAGCATGTTGGTACTCTTCGATCGTCTTTTTTCAATATGGAGTGTAAATACTTCCAAATCATGTGATCCAACGGAGATGTTCAAAACTCCATCATTTGATGTCGGAATAGGTCAATTTTTAGTTGTCTGAAAGGTCCTTTAGGGCTCTTTCATTCTTGACGAGAATTGTCCAATTCCGAGACCATTTGGGCATCCATAACTGGGATTGCAGTCTTTGGTACTGAATTTTTCCTTTAGGTCCTTGTCGATCAGTAACCCTCATCACTCATGCTTCATACGTCGAATTTAGACTATTTTAAGCTTATTGGAATGGTAACTTGACCAGCTTTCAGATTAGATCAGAATCACCTAATTCGGGGACCGTTCGCTATCCTAAAAGCATGTTGGTACTCGTCGATCATCTTTTTTCAATATGGAGTGTAAATCTTTCCAAATCGCGCGGTCCAACCAAGATGCGCATAACTCCATCGTTTGATGTCGGATTGGGTCTATTTTTAGTCATCTGAAAGGTCCTTCAGTGATCTTTCATTCTTGTACAGTATCGTCGTAATCCGAGACCTTTTGGGCATCTATAAGTGGTATCGTAGTCGTCGGTCCTGAATTTTTCCTTCATCTCCTTGTCCATTAGTAACCACCATAACCCACCCTTCAAGGTTGAATTTAGACTAATTTGAGCTTATTGGAATGGTAACTTGACCAGCTTTCAGATCAGATCGGAATCACCTAATTCGGAGACCGTTCGCTATCCTAAAAGCATGTTGGTACTCGTCGATCGTCTTTTTTCAATATGGAGTGTGAATCTTTTCAAATCGCGCGATCCAACCGAGATGCACGTAACTCCATCGTTTGATGTCGGATTGGGTCTATTTTTAGTCACCTGAAAGGTCCTTCAGTGATCTTTCATTCTTGTACAGTATCGTCGTATTTCGAGACCTTTTGGGCATCTATAAGCGGTATCGTAGTCGTCGATCTTGAATTTTTCCTTCATCTCATTGTCCATTAGTAACCCTCATAACTTATGCTTCAAGGTTGAATTTAACTATTTTGAGCTCATTGGAATGGCAACTTGTCAAGCTTTCAGATGAGATCAGAATCGCCTAATTTGGAGACCGTTTGCTATCCTGAAAGCATGTTGGTGCTCGTCGATTGTCATTTTTCAATATGGAGTGTAACTCTTTTCAAATCGCGTGATCGAACGTGGATGCTCGTAACTCCATCGTTTGATGTCAGATTGGGTCAATTTTTAATCATCTGAAAGGTCCATTAGTGCTCTTTCATTCTTGAATAGAATCATCGTAATCCGAGACCCTTTGGACATCCATAAGTGGGATTGCAGTCGTTAGTCCTGAATTTTTTCTCTGTCTCCTTGTCCATTAGTGACCCTCATCATTCATGCTTCATAGGTCGAATTTAGACAATTTTGAGCTTATTGGAATGGTAACTTGACAAGCTTTCAGATGAGATCAGAATCGCCTAATTCGGAGACCGTTTGATATCCTAAAAGCATGTTGGTACTCTTCGATCGTCTTTTTTCAATATGGAGTGTAAATACTTCCAAATCATGTGATCCAACGGAGGTGTTCAAAACTCCATCATTTGATGTCGGAATAGGTCAATTTTTAGTTGTCTGAAAGGTCCTTTAGGGCTCTTTCATTCTTGACGAGAATTGTCCAATTCCGAGACCATTTGGGCATCCATAACTGGGATTGCAGTCTTTGGTACTGAATTTTTCCTTTAGGTCCTTGTCGATCAGTAACCCTCATCACTCATGCTTCATACGTCGAATTTAGACTATTTTAAGCTTATTGGAATGGTAACTTGACCAGCTTTCAGATTAGATCAGAATCACCTAATTCGGGGACCGTTCGCTATCCTAAAAGCATGTTGGTACTCGTCGATCATCTTTTTTCAATATGGAGTGTAAATCTTTCCAAATCGCGCGGTCCAACCAAGATGCGCATAACTCCATCGTTTGATGTCGGATTGGGTCTATTTTTAGTCATCTGAAAGGTCCTTCAGTGATCTTTCATTCTTGTACAGTATCGTCGTAATCCGAGACCTTTTGGGCATCTATAAGTGGTATCGTAGTCGTCGGTCCTGAATTTTTCCTTCATCTCCTTGTCCATTAGTAACCACCATAACCCACCCTTCAAGGTTGAATTTAGACTAATTTGAGCTTATTGGAATGGTAACTTGACCAGCTTTCAGATCAGATCAGAATCACCTAATTCGGAGACCGTTCGCTATCCTAAAAGCATGTTGGTACTCGTCGATCGTCTTTTTTCAATATGGAGTGTGAATCTTTTCAAATCGCGCGATCCAACCGAGATGCACGTAACTCCATCGTTTGATGTCGGATTGGGTCTATTTTTAGTCACCTGAAAGGTCCTTCAGTGATCTTTCATTCTTGTACAGTATCGTCGTATTTCGAGACCTTTTGGGCATCTATAAGCGGTATCGTAGTCGTCGATCTTGAATTTTTCCTTCATCTCATTGTCCATTAGTAACCCTCATAACTTATGCTTCAAGGTTGAATTTACACTATTTTGAGCTCATTGGAATGGCAACTTGTCAAGCTTTCAGATGAGATCAGAATCGCCTAATTTGGAGACCGTTTGCTATCCTGAAAGCATGTTGGTGCTCGTCGATTGTCATTTTTCAATATGGAGTGTAGCTCTTTTCAAATCGCGTGATCGAACGTGGATGCTCGTAACTCCATCGTTTGATGTCAGATTGGGTCAATTTTTAATCATCTGAAAGGTCCATTAGTGCTCTTTCATTCTTGAATAGAATCATCGTAATCCGAGACCCTTTGGACATCCATAAGTGGGATTGCAGTCGTTAGTCCTGAATTTTTTCTCTGTCTCCTTGTCCATTAGTGACCCTCATCATTCATGCTTCATAGGTCGAATTTAGACAATTTTGAGCTTATTGGAATGGTAACTTGACAAGCTTTCAGATGAGATCAGAATCGCCTAATTCGGAGACCGTTTGATATCCTAAAAGCATGTTGGTACTCTTCGATCGTCTTTTTTCAATATGGAGTGTAAATACTTCTAAATCATGTGATCCAACGGAGATGTTCAAAACTCCATCATTTGATGTCGGAATAGGTCAATTTTTAGTTGTCTGAAAGGTCCTTTAGGGCTCTTTCATTCTTGACGAGAATTGTCCAATTCCGAGACCATTTGGGCATCCATAACTGGGATTGCAGTCTTTGGTACTGAATTTTTCCTTTAGGTCCTTGTCGATCAGTAACCCTCATCACTCATGCTTCATACGTCGAATTTAGACTATTTTAAGCTTATTGGAATGGTAACTTGACCAGCTTTCAGATTAGATCAGAATCACCTAATTCGGGGACCGTTCGCTATCCTAAAAGCATGTTGGTACTCGTCGATCATCTTTTTTCAATATGGAGTGTAAATCTTTCCAAATCGCGCGGTCCAACCAAGATGCGCATAACTCCATCGTTTGATGTCGGATTGGGTCTATTTTTAGTCATCTGAAAGGTCCTTCAGTGATCTTTCATTCTTGTACAGTATCGTCGTAATCCGAGACCTTTTGGGCATCTATAAGTGGTATCGTAGTCGTCGGTCCTGAATTTTTCCTTCATCTCCTTGTCCATTAGTAACCACCATAACCCACCCTTCAAGGTTGAATTTAGACTAATTTGAGCTTATTGGAATGGTAACTTGACCAGCTTTCAGATCAGATCGGAATCACCTAATTCGGAGACCGTTCGCTATCCTAAAAGCATGTTGGTACTCGTCGATCGTCTTTTTTCAATATGGAGTGTGAATCTTTTCAAATCGCGCGATCCAACCGAGATGCACGTAACTCCATCGTTTGATGTCGGATTGGGTCTATTTTTAGTCACCTGAAAGGTCCTTCAGTGATCTTTCATTCTTGTACAGTATCGTCGTATTTCGAGACCTTTTGGGCATCTATAAGCGGTATCGTAGTCGTCGATCTTGAATTTTTCCTTCATCTCATTGTCCATTAGTAACCCTCATAACTTATGCTTCAAGGTTGAATTTACACTATTTTGAGCTCATTGGAATGGCAACTTGTCAAGCTTTCAGATGAGATCAGAATCGCCTAATTTGGAGACCGTTTGCTATCCTGAAAGCATGTTGGTGCTCGTCGATTGTCATTTTTCAATATGGAGTGTAACTCTTTTCAAATCGCGTGATCGAACGTGGATGCTCGTAACTCCATCGTTTGATGTCAGATTGGGTCAATTTTTAATCATCTGAAAGGTCCATTAGTGCTCTTTCATTCTTGAATAGAATCATCGTAATCCGAGACCCTTTGGACATCCATAAGTGGGATTGCAGTCGTTAGTCCTGAATTTTTTCTCTGTCTCCTTGTCCATTAGTGACCCTCATCATTCATGCTTCATAGGTCGAATTTAGACAATTTTGAGCTTATTGGAATGGTAACTTGACAAGCTTTCAGATGAGATCAGAATCGCCTAATTCGGAGACCGTTTGATATCCTAAAAGCATGTTGGTACTCTTCGATCGTCTTTTTTCAATATGGAGTGTAAATACTTCCAAATCATGTGATCCAACGGAGGTGTTCAAAACTCCATCATTTGATGTCGGAATAGGTCAATTTTTAGTTGTCTGAAAGGTCCTTTAGGGCTCTTTCATTCTTGACGAGAATTGTCCAATTCCGAGACCATTTGGGCATCCATAACTGGGATTGCAGTCTTTGGTACTGAATTTTTCCTTTAGGTCCTTGTCGATCAGTAACCCTCATCACTCATGCTTCATACGTCGAATTTAGACTATTTTAAGCTTATTGGAATGGTAACTTGACCAGCTTTCAGATTAGATCAGAATCACCTAATTCGGGGACCGTTCGCTATCCTAAAAGCATGTTGGTACTCGTCGATCATCTTTTTTCAATATGGAGTGTAAATCTTTCCAAATCGCGCGGTCCAACCAAGATGCGCATAACTCCATCGTTTGATGTCGGATTGGGTCTATTTTTAGTCATCTGAAAGGTCCTTCAGTGATCTTTCATTCTTGTACAGTATCGTCGTAATCCGAGACCTTTTGGGCATCTATAAGTGGTATCGTAGTCGTCGGTCCTGAATTTTTCCTTCATCTCCTTGTCCATTAGTAACCACCATAACCCACCCTTCAAGGTTGAATTTAGACTAATTTGAGCTTATTGGAATGGTAACTTGACCAGCTTTCAGATCAGATCGGAATCACCTAATTCGGAGACCGTTCGCTATCCTAAAAGCATGTTGGTACTCGTCGATCGTCTTTTTTCAATATGGAGTGTGAATCTTTTCAAATCGCGCGATCCAACCGAGATGCACGTAACTCCATCGTTTGATGTCGGATTGGGTCTATTTTTAGTCACCTGAAAGGTCCTTCAGTGATCTTTCATTCTTGTACAGTATCGTCGTATTTCGAGACCTTTTGGGCATCTATAAGCGGTATCGTAGTCGTCGATCTTGAATTTTTCCTTCATCTCATTGTCCATTAGTAACCCTCATAACTTATGCTTCAAGGTTGAATTTACACTATTTTGAGCTCATTGGAATGGCAACTTGTCAAGCTTTCAGATGAGATCAGAATCGCCTAATTTGGAGACCGTTTGCTATCCTGAAAGCATGTTGGTGCTCGTCGATTGTCATTTTTCAATATGGAGTGTAACTCTTTTCAAATCGCGTGATCGAACGTGGATGCTCGTAACTCCATCGTTTGATGTCAGATTGGGTCAATTTTTAATCATCTGAAAGGTCCATTAGTGCTCTTTCATTCTTGAATAGAATCATCGTAATCCGAGACCCTTTGGACATCCATAAGTGGGATTGCAGTCGTTAGTCCTGAATTTTTTCTCTGTCTCCTTGTCCATTAGTGACCCTCATCATTCATGCTTCATAGGTCGAATTTAGACAATTTTGAGCTTATTGGAATGGTAACTTGACAAGCTTTCAGATGAGATCAGAATCGCCTAATTCGGAGACCGTTTGATATCCTAAAAGCATGTTGGTACTCTTCGATCGTCTTTTTTCAATATGGAGTGTAAATACTTCCAAATCATGTGATCCAACGGAGGTGTTCAAAACTCCATCATTTGATGTCGGAATAGGTCAATTTTTAGTTGTCTGAAAGGTCCTTTAGGGCTCTTTCATTCTTGACGAGAATTGTCCAATTCCGAGACCATTTGGGCATCCATAACTGGGATTGCAGTCTTTGGTACTGAATTTTTCCTTTAGGTCCTTGTCGATTAGTAACCCTCATCACTCATGCTTCATACGTCGAATTTAGACTATTTTAAGCTTATTGGAATGGTAACTTGACCAGCTTTCAGATTAGATCAGAATCACCTAATTCGGGGACCGTTCGCTATCCTAAAAGCATGTTGGTACTCGTCGATCATCTTTTTTCAATATGGAGTGTAAATCTTTCCAAATCGCGCGGTCCAACCAAGATGCGCATAACTCCATCGTTTGATGTCGGATTGGGTCTATTTTTAGTCATCTGAAAGGTCCTTCAGTGATCTTTCATTCTTGTACAGTATCGTCGTAATCCGAGACCTTTTGGGCATCTATAAGTGGTATCGTAGTCGTCGGTCCTGAATTTTTCCTTCATCTCCTTGTCCATTAGTAACCACCATAACCCACCCTTCAAGGTTGAATTTAGACTAATTTGAGCTTATTGGAATGGTAACTTGACCAGCTTTCAGATCAGATCGGAATCACCTAATTCGGAGACCGTTCGCTATCCTAAAAGCATGTTGGTACTCGTCGATCGTCTTTTTTCAATATGGAGTGTGAATCTTTTCAAATCGCGCGATCCAACCGAGATGCACGTAACTCCATCGTTTGATGTCGGATTGGGTCTATTTTTAGTCACCTGAAAGGTCCTTCAGTGATCTTTCATTCTTGTACAGTATCGTCGTATTTCGAGACCTTTTGGGCATCTATAAGCGGTATCGTAGTCGTCGATCTTGAATTTTTCCTTCATCTCATTGTCCATTAGTAACCCTCATAACTTATGCTTCAAGGTTGAATTTACACTATTTTGAGCTCATTGGAATGGCAACTTGTCAAGCTTTCAGATGAGATCAGAATCGCCTAATTTGGAGACCGTTTGCTATCCTGAAAGCATGTTGGTGCTCGTCGATTGTCATTTTTCAATATGGAGTGTAGCTCTTTTCAAATCGCGTGATCGAACGTGGATGCTCGTAACTCCATCGTTTGATGTCAGATTGGGTCAATTTTTAATCATCTGAAAGGTCCATTAGTGCTCTTTCATTCTTGAATAGAATCATCGTAATCCGAGACCCTTTGGACATCCATAAGTGGGATTGCAGTCGTTAGTCCTGAATTTTTTCTCTGTCTCCTTGTCCATTAGTGACCCTCATCATTCATGCTTCATAGGTCGAATTTAGACAATTTTGAGCTTATTGGAATGGTAACTTGACAAGCTTTCAGATGAGATCAGAATCGCCTAATTCGGAGACCGTTTGATATCCTAAAAGCATGTTGGTACTCTTCGATCGTCTTTTTTCAATATGGAGTGTAAATACTTCCAAATCATGTGATCCAACGGAGGTGTTCAAAACTCCATCATTTGATGTCGGAATAGGTCAATTTTTAGTTGTCTGAAAGGTCCTTTAGGGCTCTTTCATTCTTGACGAGAATTGTCCAATTCCGAGACCATTTGGGCATCCATAACTGGGATTGCAGTCTTTGGTACTGAATTTTTCCTTTAGGCCCTTGTCGATCAGTAACCCTCATCACTCATGCTTCATACGTCGAATTTAGACTATTTTAAGCTTATTGGAATGGTAACTTGACCAGCTTTCAGATTAGATCAGAATCACCTAATTCGGGGACCGTTCGCTATCCTAAAAGCATGTTGGTACTCGTCGATCATCTTTTTTCAATATGGAGTGTAAATCTTTCCAAATCGCGCGGTCCAACCAAGATGCGCATAACTCCATCGTTTGATGTCGGATTGGGTCTATTTTTAGTCATCTGAAAGGTCCTTCAGTGATCTTTCATTCTTGTACAGTATCGTCGTAATCCGAGACCTTTTGGGCATCTATAAGTGGTATCGTAGTCGTCGGTCCTGAATTTTTCCTTCATCTCCTTGTCCATTAGTAACCACCATAACCCACCCTTCAAGGTTGAATTTAGACTAATTTGAGCTTATTGGAATGGTAACTTGACCAGCTTTCAGATCAGATCGGAATCACCTAATTCGGAGACCGTTCGCTATCCTAAAAGCATGTTGGTACTCGTCGATCGTCTTTTTTCAATATGGAGTGTGAATCTTTTCAAATCGCGCGATCCAACCGAGATGCACGTAACTCCATCGTTTGATGTCGGATTGGGTCTATTTTTAGTCACCTGAAAGGTCCTTCAGTGATCTTTCATTCTTGTACAGTATCGTCGTATTTCGAGACCTTTTGGGCATCTATAAGCGGTATCGTAGTCGTCGATCTTGAATTTTTCCTTCATCTCATTGTCCATTAGTAACCCTCATAACTTATGCTTCAAGGTTGAATTTACACTATTTTGAGCTCATTGGAATGGCAACTTGTCAAGCTTTCAGATGAGATCAGAATCGCCTAATTTGGAGACCGTTTGCTATCCTGAAAGCATGTTGGTGCTCGTCGATTGTCATTTTTCAATATGGAGTGTAACTCTTTTCAAATCGCGTGATCGAACGTGGATGCTCGTAACTCCATCGTTTGATGTCAGATTGGGTCAATTTTTAATCATCTGAAAGGTCCATTAGTGCTCTTTCATTCTTGAATAGAATCATCGTAATCCGAGACCCTTTGGACATCCATAAGTGGGATTGCAGTCGTTAGTCCTGAATTTTTTCTCTGTCTCCTTGTCCATTAGTGACCCTCATCATTCATGCTTCATAGGTCGAATTTAGACAATTTTGAGCTTATTGGAATGGTAACTTGACAAGCTTTCAGATGAGATCAGAATCGCCTAATTCGGAGACCGTTTGATATCCTAAAAGCATGTTGGTACTCTTCGATCGTCTTTTTTCAATATGGAGTGTAAATACTTCCAAATCATGTGATCCAACGGAGGTGTTCAAAACTCCATCATTTGATGTCGGAATAGGTCAATTTTTAGTTGTCTGAAAGGTCCTTTAGGGCTCTTTCATTCTTGACGAGAATTGTCCAATTCCGAGACCATTTGGGCATCCATAACTGGGATTGCAGTCTTTGGTACTGAATTTTTCCTTTAGGCCCTTGTCGATCAGTAACCCTCATCACTCATGCTTCATACGTCGAATTTAGACTATTTTAAGCTTATTGGAATGGTAACTTGACCAGCTTTCAGATTAGATCAGAATCACCTAATTCGGGGACCGTTCGCTATCCTAAAAGCATGTTGGTACTCGTCGATCATCTTTTTTCAATATGGAGTGTAAATCTTTCCAAATCGCGCGGTCCAACCAAGATGCGCATAACTCCATCGTTTGATGTCGGATTGGGTCTATTTTTAGTCATCTGAAAGGTCCTTCAGTGATCTTTCATTCTTGTACAGTATCGTCGTAATCCGAGACCTTTTGGGCATCTATAAGTGGTATCGTAGTCGTCGGTCCTGAATTTTTCCTTCATCTCCTTGTCCATTAGTAACCACCATAACCCACCCTTCAAGGTTGAATTTAGACTAATTTGAGCTTATTGGAATGGTAACTTGACCAGCTTTCAGATCAGATCGGAATCACCTAATTCGGAGACCGTTCGCTATCCTAAAAGCATGTTGGTACTCGTCGATCGTCTTTTTTCAATATGGAGTGTGAATCTTTTCAAATCGCGCGATCCAACCGAGATGCACGTAACTCCATCGTTTGATGTCGGATTGGGTCTATTTTTAGTCACCTGAAAGGTCCTTCAGTGATCTTTCATTCTTGTACAGTATCGTCGTATTTCGAGACCTTTTGGGCATCTATAAGCGGTATCGTAGTCGTCGATCTTGAATTTTTCCTTCATCTCATTGTCCATTAGTAACCCTCATAACTTATGCTTCAAGGTTGAATTTACACTATTTTGAGCTCATTGGAATGGCAACTTGTCAAGCTTTCAGATGAGATCAGAATCGCCTAATTTGGAGACCGTTTGCTATCCTGAAAGCATGTTGGTGCTCGTCGATTGTCATTTTTCAATATGGAGTGTAACTCTTTTCAAATCGCGTGATCGAACGTGGATGCTCGTAACTCCATCGTTTGATGTCAGATTGGGTCAATTTTTAATCATCTGAAAGGTCCATTAGTGCTCTTTCATTCTTGAATAGAATCATCGTAATCCGAGACCCTTTGGACATCCATAAGTGGGATTGCAGTCGTTAGTCCTGAATTTTTTCTCTGTCTCCTTGTCCATTAGTGACCCTCATCATTCATGCTTCATAGGTCGAATTTAGACAATTTTGAGCTTATTGGAATGGTAACTTGACAAGCTTTCAGATGAGATCAGAATCGCCTAATTCGGAGACCGTTTGATATCCTAAAAGCATGTTGGTACTCTTCGATCGTCTTTTTTCAATATGGAGTGTAAATACTTCCAAATCATGTGATCCAACGGAGGTGTTCAAAACTCCATCATTTGATGTCGGAATAGGTCAATTTTTAGTTGTCTGAAAGGTCCTTTAGGGCTCTTTCATTCTTGACGAGAATTGTCCAATTCCGAGACCATTTGGGCATCCATAACTGGGATTGCAGTCTTTGGTACTGAATTTTTCCTTTAGGCCCTTGTCGATCAGTAACCCTCATCACTCATGCTTCATACGTCGAATTTAGACTATTTTAAGCTTATTGGAATGGTAACTTGACCAGCTTTCAGATTAGATCAGAATCACCTAATTCGGGGACCGTTCGCTATCCTAAAAGCATGTTGGTACTCGTCGATCATCTTTTTTCAATATGGAGTGTAAATCTTTCCAAATCGCGCGGTCCAACCAAGATGCGCATAACTCCATCGTTTGATGTCGGATTGGGTCTATTTTTAGTCATCTGAAAGGTCCTTCAGTGATCTTTCATTCTTGTACAGTATCGTCGTAATCCGAGACCTTTTGGGCATCTATAAGTGGTATCGTAGTCGTCGGTCCTGAATTTTTCCTTCATCTCCTTGTCCATTAGTAACCACCATAACCCACCCTTCAAGGTTGAATTTAGACTAATTTGAGCTTATTGGAATGGTAACTTGACCAGCTTTCAGATCAGATCGGAATCACCTAATTCGGAGACCGTTCGCTATCCTAAAAGCATGTTGGTACTCGTCGATCGTCTTTTTTCAATATGGAGTGTGAATCTTTTCAAATCGCGCGATCCAACCGAGATGCACGTAACTCCATCGTTTGATGTCGGATTGGGTCTATTTTTAGTCACCTGAAAGGTCCTTCAGTGATCTTTCATTCTTGTACAGTATCGTCGTATTTCGAGACCTTTTGGGCATCTATAAGCGGTATCGTAGTCGTCGATCTTGAATTTTTCCTTCATCTCATTGTCCATTAGTAACCCTCATAACTTATGCTTCAAGGTTGAATTTACACTATTTTGAGCTCATTGGAATGGCAACTTGTCAAGCTTTCAGATGAGATCAGAATCGCCTAATTTGGAGACCGTTTGCTATCCTGAAAGCATGTTGGTGCTCGTCGATTGTCATTTTTCAATATGGAGTGTAACTCTTTTCAAATCGCGTGATCGAACGTGGATGCTCGTAACTCCATCGTTTGATGTCAGATTGGGTCAATTTTTAATCATCTGAAAGGTCCATTAGTGCTCTTTCATTCTTGAATAGAATCATCGTAATCCGAGACCCTTTGGACATCCATAAGTGGGATTGCAGTCGTTAGTCCTGAATTTTTTCTCTGTCTCCTTGTCCATTAGTGACCCTCATCATTCATGCTTCATAGGTCGAATTTAGACAATTTTGAGCTTATTGGAATGGTAACTTGACAAGCTTTCAGATGAGATCAGAATCGCCTAATTCGGAGACCGTTTGATATCCTAAAAGCATGTTGGTACTCTTCGATCGTCTTTTTTCAATATGGAGTGTAAATACTTCCAAATCATGTGATCCAACGGAGGTGTTCAAAACTCCATCATTTGATGTCGGAATAGGTCAATTTTTAGTTGTCTGAAAGGTCCTTTAGGGCTCTTTCATTCTTGACGAGAATTGTCCAATTCCGAGACCATTTGGGCATCCATAACTGGGATTGCAGTCTTTGGTACTGAATTTTTCCTTTAGGTCCTTGTCGATCAGTAACCCTCATCACTCATGCTTCATACGTCGAATTTAGACTATTTTAAGCTTATTGGAATGGTAACTTGACCAGCTTTCAGATTAGATCAGAATCACCTAATTCGGGGACCGTTCGCTATCCTAAAAGCATGTTGGTACTCGTCGATCATCTTTTTTCAATATGGAGTGTAAATCTTTCCAAATCGCGCGGTCCAACCAAGATGCGCATAACTCCATCGTTTGATGTCGGATTGGGTCTATTTTTAGTCATCTGAAAGGTCCTTCAGTGATCTTTCATTCTTGTACAGTATCGTCGTAATCCGAGACCTTTTGGGCATCTATAAGTGGTATCGTAGTCGTCGGTCCTGAATTTTTCCTTCATCTCCTTGTCCATTAGTAACCACCATAACCCACCCTTCAAGGTTGAATTTAGACTAATTTGAGCTTATTGGAATGGTAACTTGACCAGCTTTCAGATCAGATCGGAATCACCTAATTCGGAGACCGTTCGCTATCCTAAAAGCATGTTGGTACTCGTCGATCGTCTTTTTTCAATATGGAGTGTGAATCTTTTCAAATCGCGCGATCCAACCGAGATGCACGTAACTCCATCGTTTGATGTCGGATTGGGTCTATTTTTAGTCACCTGAAAGGTCCTTCAGTGATCTTTCATTCTTGTACAGTATCGTCGTATTTCGAGACCTTTTGGGCATCTATAAGCGGTATCGTAGTCGTCGATCTTGAATTTTTCCTTCATCTCATTGTCCATTAGTAACCCTCATAACTTATGCTTCAAGGTTGAATTTACACTATTTTGAGCTCATTGGAATGGCAACTTGTCAAGCTTTCAGATGAGATCAGAATCGCCTAATTTGGAGACCGTTTGCTATCCTGAAAGCATGTTGGTGCTCGTCGATTGTCATTTTTCAATATGGAGTGTAGCTCTTTTCAAATCGCGTGATCGAACGTGGATGCTCGTAACTCCATCGTTTGATGTCAGATTGGGTCAATTTTTAATCATCTGAAAGGTCCATTAGTGCTCTTTCATTCTTGAATAGAATCATCGTAATCCGAGACCCTTTGGACATCCATAAGTGGGATTGCAGTCGTTAGTCCTGAATTTTTTCTCTGTCTCCTTGTCCATTAGTGACCCTCATCATTCATGCTTCATAGGTCGAATTTAGACAATTTTGAGCTTATTGGAATGGTAACTTGACAAGCTTTCAGATGAGATCAGAATCGCCTAATTCGGAGACCGTTTGATATCCTAAAAGCATGTTGGTACTCTTCGATCGTCTTTTTTCAATATGGAGTGTAAATACTTCCAAATCATGTGATCCAACGGAGATGTTCAAAACTCCATCATTTGATGTCGGAATAGGTCAATTTTTAGTTGTCTGAAAGGTCCTTTAGGGCTCTTTCATTCTTGACGAGAATTGTCCAATTCCGAGACCATTTGGGCATCCATAACTGGGATTGCAGTCTTTGGTACTGAATTTTTCCTTTAGGTCCTTGTCGATCAGTAACCCTCATCACTCATGCTTCATACGTCGAATTTAGACTATTTTAAGCTTATTGGAATGGTAACTTGACCAGCTTTCAGATTAGATCAGAATCACCTAATTCGGGGACCGTTCGCTATCCTAAAAGCATGTTGGTACTCGTCGATCATCTTTTTTCAATATGGAGTGTAAATCTTTCCAAATCGCGCGGTCCAACCAAGATGCGCATAACTCCATCGTTTGATGTCGGATTGGGTCTATTTTTAGTCATCTGAAAGGTCCTTCAGTGATCTTTCATTCTTGTACAGTATCGTCGTAATCCGAGACCTTTTGGGCATCTATAAGTGGTATCGTAGTCGTCGGTCCTGAATTTTTCCTTCATCTCCTTGTCCATTAGTAACCACCATAACCCACCCTTCAAGGTTGAATTTAGACTAATTTGAGCTTATTGGAATGGTAACTTGACCAGCTTTCAGATCAGATCAGAATCACCTAATTCGGAGACCGTTCGCTATCCTAAAAGCATGTTGGTACTCGTCGATCGTCTTTTTTCAATATGGAGTGTGAATCTTTTCAAATCGCGCGATCCAACCGAGATGCACGTAACTCCATCGTTTGATGTCGGATTGGGTCTATTTTTAGTCACCTGAAAGGTCCTTCAGTGATCTTTCATTCTTGTACAGTATCGTCGTATTTCGAGACCTTTTGGGCATCTATAAGCGGTATCGTAGTCGTCGATCTTGAATTTTTCCTTCATCTCATTGTCCATTAGTAACCCTCATAACTTATGCTTCAAGGTTGAATTTACACTATTTTGAGCTCATTGGAATGGCAACTTGTCAAGCTTTCAGATGAGATCAGAATCGCCTAATTTGGAGACCGTTTGCTATCCTGAAAGCATGTTGGTGCTCGTCGATTGTCATTTTTCAATATGGAGTGTAACTCTTTTCAAATCGCGTGATCGAACGTGGATGCTCGTAACTCCATCGTTTGATGTCAGATTGGGTCAATTTTTAATCATCTGAAAGGTCCATTAGTGCTCTTTCATTCTTGAATAGAATCATCGTAATCCGAGACCCTTTGGACATCCATAAGTGGGATTGCAGTCGTTAGTCCTGAATTTTTTCTCTGTCTCCTTGTCCATTAGTGACCCTCATCATTCATGCTTCATAGGTCGAATTTAGACAATTTTGAGCTTATTGGAATGGTAACTTGACAAGCTTTCAGATGAGATCAGAATCGCCTAATTCGGAGACCGTTTGATATCCTAAAAGCATGTTGGTACTCTTCGATCGTCTTTTTTCAATATGGAGTGTAAATACTTCCAAATCATGTGATCCAACGGAGGTGTTCAAAACTCCATCATTTGATGTCGGAATAGGTCAATTTTTAGTTGTCTGAAAGGTCCTTTAGGGCTCTTTCATTCTTGACGAGAATTGTCCAATTCCGAGACCATTTGGGCATCCATAACTGGGATTGCAGTCTTTGGTACTGAATTTTTCCTTTAGGTCCTTGTCGATCAGTAACCCTCATCACTCATGCTTCATACGTCGAATTTAGACTATTTTAAGCTTATTGGAATGGTAACTTGACCAGCTTTCAGATTAGATCAGAATCACCTAATTCGGGGACCGTTCGCTATCCTAAAAGCATGTTGGTACTCGTCGATCATCTTTTTTCAATATGGAGTGTAAATCTTTCCAAATCGCGCGGTCCAACCAAGATGCGCATAACTCCATCGTTTGATGTCGGATTGGGTCTATTTTTAGTCATCTGAAAGGTCCTTCAGTGATCTTTCATTCTTGTACAGTATCGTCGTAATCCGAGACCTTTTGGGCATCTATAAGTGGTATCGTAGTCGTCGGTCCTGAATTTTTCCTTCATCTCCTTGTCCATTAGTAACCACCATAACCCACCCTTCAAGGTTGAATTTAGACTAATTTGAGCTTATTGGAATGGTAACTTGACCAGCTTTCAGATCAGATCGGAATCACCTAATTCGGAGACCGTTCGCTATCCTAAAAGCATGTTGGTACTCGTCGATCGTCTTTTTTCAATATGGAGTGTGAATCTTTTCAAATCGCGCGATCCAACCGAGATGCACGTAACTCCATCGTTTGATGTCGGATTGGGTCTATTTTTAGTCACCTGAAAGGTCCTTCAGTGATCTTTCATTCTTGTACAGTATCGTCGTATTTCGAGACCTTTTGGGCATCTATAAGCGGTATCGTAGTCGTCGATCTTGAATTTTTCCTTCATCTCATTGTCCATTAGTAACCCTCATAACTTATGCTTCAAGGTTGAATTTACACTATTTTGAGCTCATTGGAATGGCAACTTGTCAAGCTTTCAGATGAGATCAGAATCGCCTAATTTGGAGACCGTTTGCTATCCTGAAAGCATGTTGGTGCTCGTCGATTGTCATTTTTCAATATGGAGTGTAACTCTTTTCAAATCGCGTGATCGAACGTGGATGCTCGTAACTCTATCGTTTGATGTCAGATTGGGTCAATTTTTAATCATCTGAAAGGTCCATTAGTGCTCTTTCATTCTTGAATAGAATCATCGTAATCCGAGACCCTTTGGACATCCATAAGTGGGATTGCAGTCGTTAGTCCTGAATTTTTTCTCTGTCTCCTTGTCCATTAGTGACCCTCATCATTCATGCTTCATAGGTCGAATTTAGACAATTTTGAGCTTATTGGAATGGTAACTTGACAAGCTTTCAGATGAGATCAGAATCGCCTAATTCGGAGACCGTTTGATATCCTAAAAGCATGTTGGTACTCTTCGATCGTCTTTTTTCAATATGGAGTGTAAATACTTCCAAATCATGTGATCCAACGGAGGTGTTCAAAACTCCATCATTTGATGTCGGAATAGGTCAATTTTTAGTTGTCTGAAAGGTCCTTTAGGGCTCTTTCATTCTTGACGAGAATTGTCCAATTCCGAGACCATTTGGGCATCCATAACTGGGATTGCAGTCTTTGGTACTGAATTTTTCCTTTAGGTCCTTGTCGATCAGTAACCCTCATCACTCATGCTTCATACGTCGAATTTAGACTATTTTAAGCTTATTGGAATGGTAACTTGACCAGCTTTCAGATTAGATCAGAATCACCTAATTCGGGGACCGTTCGCTATCTTAAAAGCATGTTGGTACTCGTCGATCATCTTTTTTCAATATGGAGTGTAAATCTTTCCAAATCGCGCGGTCCAACCAAGATGCGCATAACTCCATCGTTTGATGTCGGATTGGGTCTATTTTTAGTCATCTGAAAGGTCCTTCAGTGATCTTTCATTCTTGTACAGTATCGTCGTAATCCGAGACCTTTTGGGCATCTATAAGTGGTATCGTAGTCGTCGGTCCTGAATTTTTCCTTCATCTCCTTGTCCATTAGTAACCACCATAACCCACCCTTCAAGGTTGAATTTAGACTAATTTGAGCTTATTGGAATGGTAACTTGACCAGCTTTCAGATCAGATCGGAATCACCTAATTCGGAGACCGTTCGCTATCCTAAAAGCATGTTGGTACTCGTCGATCGTCTTTTTTCAATATGGAGTGTGAATCTTTTCAAATCGCGCGATCCAACCGAGATGCACGTAACTCCATCGTTTGATGTCGGATTGGGTCTATTTTTAGTCACCTGAAAGGTCCTTCAGTGATCTTTCATTCTTGTACAGTATCGTCGTATTTCGAGACCTTTTGGGCATCTATAAGCGGTATCGTAGTCGTCGATCTTGAATTTTTCCTTCATCTCATTGTCCATTAGTAACCCTCATAACTTATGCTTCAAGGTTGAATTTACACTATTTTGAGCTCATTGGAATGGCAACTTGTCAAGCTTTCAGATGAGATCAGAATCGCCTAATTTGGAGACCGTTTGCTATCCTGAAAGCATGTTGGTGCTCGTCGATTGTCATTTTTCAATATGGAGTGTAACTCTTTTCAAATCGCGTGATCGAACGTGGATGCTCGTAACTCCATCGTTTGATGTCAGATTGGGTCAATTTTTAATCATCTGAAAGGTCCATTAGTGCTCTTTCATTCTTGAATAGAATCATCGTAATCCGAGACCCTTTGGACATCCATAAGTGGGATTGCAGTCGTTAGTCCTGAATTTTTTCTCTGTCTCCTTGTCCATTAGTGACCCTCATCATTCATGCTTCATAGGTCGAATTTAGACAATTTTGAGCTTATTGGAATGGTAACTTGACAAGCTTTCAGATGAGATCAGAATCGCCTAATTCGGAGACCGTTTGATATCCTAAAAGCATGTTGGTACTCTTCGATCGTCTTTTTTCAATATGGAGTGTAAATACTTCCAAATCATGTGATCCAACGGAGGTGTTCAAAACTCCATCATTTGATGTCGGAATAGGTCAATTTTTAGTTGTCTGAAAGGTCCTTTAGGGCTCTTTCATTCTTGACGAGAATTGTCCAATTCCGAGACCATTTGGGCATCCATAATTGGGATTGCAGTCTTTGGTACTGAATTTTTCCTTTAGGTCCTTGTCGATCAGTAACCCTCATCACTCATGCTTCATACGTCGAATTTAGACTATTTTAAGCTTATTGGAATGGTAACTTGACCAGCTTTCAGATTAGATCAGAATCACCTAATTCGGGGACCGTTCGCTATCCTAAAAGCATGTTGGTACTCGTCGATCATCTTTTTTCAATATGGAGTGTAAATCTTTCCAAATCGCGCGGTCCAACCAAGATGCGCATAACTCCATCGTTTGATGTCGGATTGGGTCTATTTTTAGTCATCTGAAAGGTCCTTCAGTGATCTTTCATTCTTGTACAGTATCGTCGTAATCCGAGACCTTTTGGGCATCTATAAGTGGTATCGTAGTCGTCGGTCCTGAATTTTTCCTTCATCTCCTTGTCCATTAGTAACCACCATAACCCACCCTTCAAGGTTGAATTTAGACTAATTTGAGCTTATTGGAATGGTAACTTGACCAGCTTTCAGATCAGATCGGAATCACCTAATTCGGAGACCGTTCGCTATCCTAAAAGCATGTTGGTACTCGTCGATCGTCTTTTTTCAATATGGAGTGTGAATCTTTTCAAATCGCGCGATCCAACCGAGATGCACGTAACTCCATCGTTTGATGTCGGATTGGGTCTATTTTTAGTCACCTGAAAGGTCCTTCAGTGATCTTTCATTCTTGTACAGTATCGTCGTATTTCGAGACCTTTTGGGCATCTATAAGCGGTATCGTAGTCGTCGATCTTGAATTTTTCCTTCATCTCATTGTCCATTAGTAACCCTCATAACTTATGCTTCAAGGTTGAATTTACACTATTTTGAGCTCATTGGAATGGCAACTTGTCAAGCTTTCAGATGAGATCAGAATCGCCTAATTTGGAGACCGTTTGCTATCCTGAAAGCATGTTGGTGCTCGTCGATTGTCATTTTTCAATATGGAGTGTAACTCTTTTCAAATCGCGTGATCGAACGTGGATGCTCGTAACTCCATCGTTTGATGTCAGATTGGGTCAATTTTTAATCATCTGAAAGGTCCATTAGTGCTCTTTCATTCTTGAATAGAATCATCGTAATCCGAGACCCTTTGGACATCCATAAGTGGGATTGCAGTCGTTAGTCCTGAATTTTTTCTCTGTCTCCTTGTCCATTAGTGACCCTCATCATTCATGCTTCATAGGTCGAATTTAGACAATTTTGAGCTTATTGGAATGGTAACTTGACAAGCTTTCAGATGAGATCAGAATCGCCTAATTCGGAGACCGTTTGATATCCTAAAAGCATGTTGGTACTCTTCGATCGTCTTTTTTCAATATGGAGTGTAAATACTTCCAAATCATGTGATCCAACGGAGGTGTTCAAAACTCCATCATTTGATGTCGGAATAGGTCAATTTTTAGTTGTCTGAAAGGTCCTTTAGGGCTCTTTCATTCTTGACGAGAATTGTCCAATTCCGAGACCATTTGGGCATCCATAACTGGGATTGCAGTCTTTGGTACTGAATTTTTCCTTTAGGTCCTTGTCGATCAGTAACCCTCATCACTCATGCTTCATACGTCGAATTTAGACTATTTTAAGCTTATTGGAATGGTAACTTGACCAGCTTTCAGATTAGATCAGAATCACCTAATTCGGGGACCGTTCGCTATCCTAAAAGCATGTTGGTACTCGTCGATCATCTTTTTTCAATATGGAGTGTAAATCTTTCCAAATCGCGCGGTCCAACCAAGATGCGCATAACTCCATCGTTTGATGTCGGATTGGGTCTATTTTTAGTCATCTGAAAGGTCCTTCAGTGATCTTTCATTCTTGTACAGTATCGTCGTAATCCGAGACCTTTTGGGCATCTATAAGTGGTATCGTAGTCGTCGGTCCTGAATTTTTCCTTCATCTCCTTGTCCATTAGTAACCACCATAACCCACCCTTCAAGGTTGAATTTAGACTAATTTGAGCTTATTGGAATGGTAACTTGACCAGCTTTCAGATCAGATCGGAATCACCTAATTCGGAGACCGTTCGCTATCCTAAAAGCATGTTGGTACTCGTCGATCGTCTTTTTTCAATATGGAGTGTGAATCTTTTCAAATCGCGCGATCCAACCGAGATGCACGTAACTCCATCGTTTGATGTCGGATTGGGTCTATTTTTAGTCACCTGAAAGGTCCTTCAGTGATCTTTCATTCTTGTACAGTATCGTCGTATTTCGAGACCTTTTGGGCATCTATAAGCGGTATCGTAGTCGTCGATCTTGAATTTTTCCTTCATCTCATTGTCCATTAGTAACCCTCATAACTTATGCTTCAAGGTTGAATTTACACTATTTTGAGCTCATTGGAATGGCAACTTGTCAAGCTTTCAGATGAGATCAGAATCGCCTAATTTGGAGACCGTTTGCTATCCTGAAAGCATGTTGGTGCTCGTCGATTGTCATTTTTCAATATGGAGTGTAACTCTTTTCAAATCGCGTGATCGAACGTGGATGCTCGTAACTCCATCGTTTGATGTCAGATTGGGTCAATTTTTAATCATCTGAAAGGTCCATTAGTGCTCTTTCATTCTTGAATAGAATCATCGTAATCCGAGACCCTTTGGACATCCATAAGTGGGATTGCAGTCGTTAGTCCTGAATTTTTTCTCTGTCTCCTTGTCCATTAGTGACCCTCATCATTCATGCTTTATAGGTCGAATTTAGACAATTTTGAGCTTATTGGAATGGTAACTTGACAAGCCTTCAGATGAGATCAGAATCGCCTAATTCGGAGACCGTTTGATATCCTAAAAGCATGTTGGTACTCTTCGATCGTCTTTTTTCAATATGGAGTGTAAATACTTCCAAATCATGTGATCCAACGGAGGTGTTCAAAACTCCATCATTTGATGTCGGAATAGGTCAATTTTTAGTTGTCTGAAAGGTCCTTTAGGGCTCTTTCATTCTTGACGAGAATTGTCCAATTCCGAGACCATTTGGGCATCCATAACTGGGATTGCAGTCTTTGGTACTGAATTTTTCCTTTAGGTCCTTGTCGATCAGTAACCCTCATCACTCATGCTTCATACGTCGAATTTAGACTACTTTAAGCTTATTGGAATGGTAACTTGACCAGCTTTCAGATTAGATCAGAATCACCTAATTCGGGGACCGTTCGCTATCCTAAAAGCATGTTGGTACTCGTCGATCATCTTTTTTCAATATGGAGTGTAAATCTTTCCAAATCGCGCGGTCCAACCAAGATGCGCATAACTCCATCGTTTGATGTCGGATTGGGTCTATTTTTAGTCATCTGAAAGGTCCTTCAGTGATCTTTCATTCTTGTACAGTATCGTCGTAATCCGAGACCTTTTGGGCATCTATAAGTGGTATCGTAGTCGTCGGTCCTGAATTTTTCCTTCATCTCCTTGTCCATTAGTAACCACCATAACCCACCCTTCAAGGTTGAATTTAGACTAATTTGAGCTTATTGGAATGGTAACTTGACCAGCTTTCAGATCAGATCAGAATCACCTAATTCGGAGACCGTTCGCTATCCTAAAAGCATGTTGGTACTCGTCGATCGTCTTTTTTCAATATGGAGTGTGAATCTTTTCAAATCGCGCGATCCAACCGAGATGCACGTAACTCCATCGTTTGATGTCGGATTGGGTCTATTTTTAGTCACCTGAAAGGTCCTTCAGTGATCTTTCATTCTTGTACAGTATCGTCGTATTTCGAGACCTTTTGGGCATCTATAAGCGGTATCGTAGTCGTCGATCTTGAATTTTTCCTTCATCTCATTGTCCATTAGTAACCCTCATAACTTATGCTTCAAGGTTGAATTTACACTATTTTGAGCTCATTGGAATGGCAACTTGTCAAGCTTTCAGATGAGATCAGAATCGCCTAATTTGGAGACCGTTTGCTATCCTGAAAGCATGTTGGTGCTCGTCGATTGTCATTTTTCAATATGGAGTGTAACTCTTTTCAAATCGCGTGATCGAACGTGGATGCTCGTAACTCCATCGTTTGATGTCAGATTGGGTCAATTTTTAATCATCTGAAAGGTCCATTAGTGCTCTTTCATTCTTGAATAGAATCATCGTAATCCGAGACCCTTTGGACATCCATAAGTGGGATTGCAGTCGTTAGTCCTGAATTTTTTCTCTGTCTCCTTGTCCATTAGTGACCCTCATCATTCATGCTTCATAGGTCGAATTTAGACAATTTTGAGCTTATTGGAATGGTAACTTGACAAGCTTTCAGATGAGATCAGAATCGCCTAATTCGGAGACCGTTTGATATCCTAAAAGCATGTTGGTACTCTTCGATCGTCTTTTTTCAATATGGAGTGTAAATACTTCCAAATCATGTGATCCAACGGAGACGTTCAAAACTCCATCATTTGATGTCGGAATAGGTCAATTTTTAGTTGTCTGAAAGGTCCTTTAGGGCTCTTTCATTCTTGACGAGAATTGTCCAATTCCGAGACCATTTGGGCATCCATAACTGGGATTGCAGTCTTTGGTACTGAATTTTTCCTTTAGGTCCTTGTCGATCAGTAACCCTCATCACTCATGCTTCATACGTCGAATTTAGACTATTTTAAGCTTATTGGAATGGTAACTTGACCAGCTTTCAGATTAGATCAGAATCACCTAATTCGGGGACCGTTCGCTATCCTAAAAGCATGTTGGTACTCGTCGATCATCTTTTTTCAATATGGAGTGTAAATCTTTCCAAATCGCGCGGTCCAACCAAGATGCGCATAACTCCATCGTTTGATGTCGGATTGGGTCTATTTTTAGTCATCTGAAAGGTCCTTCAGTGATCTTTCATTCTTGTACAGTATCGTCGTAATCCGAGACCTTTTGGGCATCTATAAGTGGTATCGTAGTCGTCGGTCCTGAATTTTTCCTTCATCTCCTTGTCCATTAGTAACCACCATAACCCACCCTTCAAGGTTGAATTTAGACTAATTTGAGCTTATTGGAATGGTAACTTGACCAGCTTTCAGATCAGATCAGAATCACCTAATTCGGAGACCGTTCGCTATCCTAAAAGCATGTTGGTACTCGTCGATCGTCTTTTTTCAATATGGAGTGTGAATCTTTTCAAATCGCGCGATCCAACTGAGATGCACGTAACTCCATCGTTTGATGTCGGATTGGGTCTATTTTTAGTCACCTGAAAGGTCCTTCAGTGATCTTTCATTCTTGTACAGTATCGTCGTATTTCGAGACCTTTTGGGCATCTATAAGCGGTATCGTAGTCGTCGATCTTGAATTTTTCCTTCATCTCATTGTCCATTAGTAACCCTCATAACTTATGCTTCAAGGTTGAATTTACACTATTTTGAGCTCATTGGAATGGCAACTTGTCAAGCTTTCAGATGAGATCAGAATCGCCTAATTTGGAGACCGTTTGCTATCCTGAAAGCATGTTGGTGCTCGTCGATTGTCATTTTTCAATATGGAGTGTAACTCTTTTCAAATCGCGTGATCGAACGTGGATGCTCGTAACTCCATCGTTTGATGTCAGATTGGGTCAATTTTTAATCATCTGAAAGGTCCATTAGTGCTCTTTCATTCTTGAATAGAATCATCGTAATCCGAGACCCTTTGGACATCCATAAGTGGGATTGCAGTCGTTAGTCCTGAATTTTTTCTCTGTCTCCTTGTCCATTAGTGACCCTCATCATTCATGCTTCATAGGTCGAATTTAGACAATTTTGAGCTTATTGGAATGGTAACTTGACAAGCCTTCAGATGAGATCAGAATCGCCTAATTCGGAGACCGTTTGATATCCTAAAAGCATGTTGGTACTCTTCGATCGTCTTTTTTCAATATGGAGTGTAAATACTTCCAAATCATGTGATCCAACGGAGGTGTTCAAAACTCCATCATTTGATGTCGGAATAGGTCAATTTTTAGTTGTCTGAAAGGTCCTTTAGGGCTCTTTCATTCTTGACGAGAATTGTCCAATTCCGAGACCATTTGGGCATCCATAACTGGGATTGCAGTCTTTGGTACTGAATTTTTCCTTTAGGTCCTTGTCGATCAGTAACCCTCATCACTCATGCTTCATACGTCGAATTTAGACTATTTTAAGCTTATTGGAATGGTAACTTGACCAGCTTTCAGATTAGATCAGAATCACCTAATTCGGGGACCGTTCGCTATCCTAAAAGCATGTTGGTACTCGTCGATCATCTTTTTTCAATATGGAGTGTAAATCTTTCCAAATCGCGCGGTCCAACCAAGATGCGCATAACTCCATCGTTTGATGTCGGATTGGGTCTATTTTTAGTCATCTGAAAGGTCCTTCAGTGATCTTTCATTCTTGTACAGTATCGTCGTAATCCGAGACCTTTTGGGCATCTATAAGTGGTATCGTAGTCGTCGGTCCTGAATTTTTCCTTCATCTCCTTGTCCATTAGTAACCACCATAACCCACCCTTCAAGGTTGAATTTAGACTAATTTGAGCTTATTGGAATGGTAACTTGACCAGCTTTCAGATCAGATCGGAATCACCTAATTCGGAGACCGTTCGCTATCCTAAAAGCATGTTGGTACTCGTCGATCGTCTTTTTTCAATATGGAGTGTGAATCTTTTCAAATCGCGCGATCCAACCGAGATGCACGTAACTCCATCGTTTGATGTCGGATTGGGTCTATTTTTAGTCACCTGAAAGGTCCTTCAGTGATCTTTCATTCTTGTACAGTATCGTCGTATTTCGAGACCTTTTGGGCATCTATAAGCGGTATCGTAGTCGTCGATCTTGAATTTTTCCTTCATCTCATTGTCCATTAGTAACCCTCATAACTTATGCTTCAAGGTTAAATTTACACTATTTTGAGCTCATTGGAATGGCAACTTGTCAAGCTTTCAGATGAGATCAGAATCGCCTAATTTGGAGACCGTTTGCTATCCTGAAAGCATGTTGGTGCTCGTCGATTGTCATTTTTCAATATGGAGTGTAACTCTTTTCAAATCGCGTGATCGAACGTGGATGCTCGTAACTCCATCGTTTGATGTCAGATTGGGTCAATTTTTAATCATCTGAAAGGTCCATTAGTGCTCTTTCATTCTTGAATAGAATCATCGTAATCCGAGACCCTTTGGACATCCATAAGTGGGATTGCAGTCGTTAGTCCTGAATTTTTTCTCTGTCTCCTTGTCCATTAGTGACCCTCATCATTCATGCTTCATAGGTCGAATTTAGACAATTTTGAGCTTATTGGAATGGTAACTTGACAAGCCTTCAGATGAGATCAGAATCGCCTAATTCGGAGACCGTTTGATATCCTAAAAGCATGTTGGTACTCTTCGATCGTCTTTTTTCAATATGGAGTGTAAATACTTCCAAATCATGTGATCCAACGGAGGTGTTCAAAACTCCATCATTTGATGTCGGAATAGGTCAATTTTTAGTTGTCTGAAAGGTCCTTTAGGGCTCTTTCATTCTTGACGAGAATTGTCCAATTCCGAGACCATTTGGGCATCCATAACTGGGATTGCAGTCTTTGGTACTGAATTTTTCCTTTAGGTCCTTGTCGATCAGTAACCCTCATCACTCATGCTTCATACGTCGAATTTAGACTATTTTAAGCTTATTGGAATGGTAACTTGACCAGCTTTCAGATTAGATCAGAATCACCTAATTCGGGGACCGTTCGCTATCCTAAAAGCATGTTGGTACTCGTCGATCATCTTTTTTCAATATGGAGTGTAAATCTTTCCAAATCGCGCGGTCCAACCAAGATGCGCATAACTCCATCGTTTGATGTCGGATTGGGTCTATTTTTAGTCATCTGAAAGGTCCTTCAGTGATCTTTCATTCTTGTACAGTATCGTCGTAATCCGAGACCTTTTGGGCATCTATAAGTGGTATCGTAGTCGTCGGTCCTGAATTTTTCCTTCATCTCCTTGTCCATTAGTAACCACCATAACCCACCCTTCAAGGTTGAATTTAGACTAATTTGAGCTTATTGGAATGGTAACTTGACCAGCTTTCAGATCAGATCGGAATCACCTAATTCGGAGACCGTTCGCTATCCTAAAAGCATGTTGGTACTCGTCGATCGTCTTTTTTCAATATGGAGTGTGAATCTTTTCAAATCGCGCGATCCAACCGAGATGCACGTAACTCCATCGTTTGATGTCGGATTGGGTCTATTTTTAGTCACCTGAAAGGTCCTTCAGTGATCTTTCATTCTTGTACAGTATCGTCGTATTTCGAGACCTTTTGGGCATCTATAAGCGGTATCGTAGTCGTCGATCTTGAATTTTTCCTTCATCTCATTGTCCATTAGTAACCCTCATAACTTATGCTTCAAGGTTGAATTTACACTATTTTGAGCTCATTGGAATGGCAACTTGTCAAGCTTTCAGATGAGATCAGAATCGCCTAATTTGGAGACCGTTTGCTATCCTGAAAGCATGTTGGTGCTCGTCGATTGTCATTTTTCAATATGGAGTGTAACTCTTTTCAAATCGCGTGATCGAACGTGGATGCTCGTAACTCCATCGTTTGATGTCAGATTGGGTCAATTTTTAATCATCTGAAAGGTCCATTGGTGCTCTTTCATTCTTGAATAGAATCATCGTAATCCGAGACCCTTTGGACATCCATAAGTGGGATTGCAGTCGTTAGTCCTGAATTTTTTCTCTGTCTCCTTGTCCATTAGTGACCCTCATCATTCATGCTTCATAGGTCGAATTTAGACAATTTTGAGCTTATTGGAATGGTAACTTGACAAGCCTTCAGATGAGATCAGAATCGCCTAATTCGGAGACCGTTTGATATCCTAAAAGCATGTTGGTACTCTTCGATCGTCTTTTTTCAATATGGAGTGTAAATACTTCCAAATCATGTGATCCAACGGAGGTGTTCAAAACTCCATCATTTGATGTCGGAATAGGTCAATTTTTAGTTGTCTGAAAGGTCCTTTAGGGCTCTTTCATTCTTGACGAGAATTGTCCAATTCCGAGACCATTTGGGCATCCATAACTGGGATTGCAGTCTTTGGTACTGAATTTTTCCTTTAGGTCCTTGTCGATCAGTAACCCTCATCACTCATGCTTCATACGTCGAATTTAGACTATTTTAAGCTTATTGGAATGGTAACTTGACCAGCTTTCAGATTAGATCAGAATCACCTAATTCGGGGACCGTTCGCTATCCTAAAAGCATGTTGGTACTCGTCGATCATCTTTTTTCAATATGGAGTGTAAATCTTTCCAAATCGCGCGGTCCAACCAAGATGCGCATAACTCCATCGTTTGATGTCGGATTGGGTCTATTTTTAGTCATCTGAAAGGTCCTTCAGTGATCTTTCATTCTTGTACAGTATCGTCGTAATCCGAGACCTTTTGGGCATCTATAAGTGGTATCGTAGTCGTCGGTCCTGAATTTTTCCTTCATCTCCTTGTCCATTAGTAACCACCATAACCCACCCTTCAAGGTTGAATTTAGACTAATTTGAGCTTATTGGAATGGTAACTTGACCAGCTTTCAGATCAGATCGGAATCACCTAATTCGGAGACCGTTCGCTATCCTAAAAGCATGTTGGTACTCGTCGATCGTCTTTTTTCAATATGGAGTGTGAATCTTTTCAAATCGCGCGATCCAACCGAGATGCACGTAACTCCATCGTTTGATGTCGGATTGGGTCTATTTTTAGTCACCTGAAAGGTCCTTCAGTGATCTTTCATTCTTGTACAGTATCGTCGTATTTCGAGACCTTTTGGGCATCTATAAGCGGTATCGTAGTCGTCGATCTTGAATTTTTCCTTCATCTCATTGTCCATTAGTAACCCTCATAACTTATGCT
Organism: Magnolia kwangsiensis; assembly: GCA_037074715.1. NCBI lineage: Eukaryota > Viridiplantae > Streptophyta > Magnoliopsida > Magnoliales > Magnoliaceae > Magnolia > Magnolia kwangsiensis. The sequence continues at coordinate 73,523,938 of CM073579.1, forward strand.
TCAAGGTTAAATTTACACTATTTTGAGCTCATTGGAATGGCAACTTGTCAAGCTTTCAGATGAGATCAGAATCGCCTAATTTGGAGACCGTTTGCTATCCTGAAAGCATGTTGGTGCTCGTCGATTGTCATTTTTCAATATGGAGTGTAACTCTTTTCAAATCGCGTGATCGAACGTGGATGCTCGTAACTCCATCGTTTGATGTCAGATTGGGTCAATTTTTAATCATCTGAAAGGTCCATTAGTGCTCTTTCATTCTTGAATAGAATCATCGTAATCCGAGACCCTTTGGACATCCATAAGTGGGATTGCAGTCGTTAGTCCTGAATTTTTTCTCTGTCTCCTTGTCCATTAGTGACCCTCATCATTCATGCTTCATAGGTCGAATTTAGACAATTTTGAGCTTATTGGAATGGTAACTTGACAAGCCTTCAGATGAGATCAGAATCGCCTAATTCGGAGACCGTTTGATATCCTAAAAGCATGTTGGTACTCTTCGATCGTCTTTTTTCAATATGGAGTGTAAATACTTCCAAATCATGTGATCCAACGGAGGTGTTCAAAACTCCATCATTTGATGTCGGAATAGGTCAATTTTTAGTTGTCTGAAAGGTCCTTTAGGGCTCTTTCATTCTTGACGAGAATTGTCCAATTCCGAGACCATTTGGGCATCCATAACTGGGATTGCAGTCTTTGGTACTGAATTTTTCCTTTAGGTCCTTGTCGATCAGTAACCCTCATCACTCATGCTTCATACGTCGAATTTAGACTATTTTAAGCTTATTGGAATGGTAACTTGACCAGCTTTCAGATTAGATCAGAATCACCTAATTCGGGGACCGTTCGCTATCCTAAAAGCATGTTGGTACTCGTCGATCATCTTTTTTCAATATGGAGTGTAAATCTTTCCAAATCGCGCGGTCCAACCAAGATGCGCATAACTCCATCGTTTGATGTCGGATTGGGTCTATTTTTAGTCATCTGAAAGGTCCTTCAGTGATCTTTCATTCTTGTACAGTATCGTCGTAATCCGAGACCTTTTGGGCATCTATAAGTGGTATCGTAGTCGTCGGTCCTGAATTTTTCCTTCATCTCCTTGTCCATTAGTAACCACCATAACCCACCCTTCAAGGTTGAATTTAGACTAATTTGAGCTTATTGGAATGGTAACTTGACCAGCTTTCAGATCAGATCGGAATCACCTAATTCGGAGACCGTTCGCTATCCTAAAAGCATGTTGGTACTCGTCGATCGTCTTTTTTCAATATGGAGTGTGAATCTTTTCAAATCGCGCGATCCAACCGAGATGCACGTAACTCCATCGTTTGATGTCGGATTGGGTCTATTTTTAGTCACCTGAAAGGTCCTTCAGTGATCTTTCATTCTTGTACAGTATCGTCGTATTTCGAGACCTTTTGGGCATCTATAAGCGGTATCGTAGTCGTCGATCTTGAATTTTTCCTTCATCTCATTGTCCATTAGTAACCCTCATAACTTATGCTTCAAGGTTGAATTTACACTATTTTGAGCTCATTGGAATGGCAACTTGTCAAGCTTTCAGATGAGATCAGAATCGCCTAATTTGGAGACCGTTTGCTATCCTGAAAGCATGTTGGTGCTCGTCGATTGTCATTTTTCAATATGGAGTGTAACTCTTTTCAAATCGCGTGATCGAACGTGGATGCTCGTAACTCCATCGTTTGATGTCAGATTGGGTCAATTTTTAATCATCTGAAAGGTCCATTGGTGCTCTTTCATTCTTGAATAGAATCATCGTAATCCGAGACCCTTTGGACATCCATAAGTGGGATTGCAGTCGTTAGTCCTGAATTTTTTCTCTGTCTCCTTGTCCATTAGTGACCCTCATCATTCATGCTTCATAGGTCGAATTTAGACAATTTTGAGCTTATTGGAATGGTAACTTGACAAGCCTTCAGATGAGATCAGAATCGCCTAATTCGGAGACCGTTTGATATCCTAAAAGCATGTTGGTACTCTTCGATCGTCTTTTTTCAATATGGAGTGTAAATACTTCCAAATCATGTGATCCAACGGAGGTGTTCAAAACTCCATCATTTGATGTCGGAATAGGTCAATTTTTAGTTGTCTGAAAGGTCCTTTAGGGCTCTTTCATTCTTGACGAGAATTGTCCAATTCCGAGACCATTTGGGCATCCATAACTGGGATTGCAGTCTTTGGTACTGAATTTTTCCTTTAGGTCCTTGTCGATCAGTAACCCTCATCACTCATGCTTCATACGTCGAATTTAGACTATTTTAAGCTTATTGGAATGGTAACTTGACCAGCTTTCAGATTAGATCAGAATCACCTAATTCGGGGACCGTTCGCTATCCTAAAAGCATGTTGGTACTCGTCGATCATCTTTTTTCAATATGGAGTGTAAATCTTTCCAAATCGCGCGGTCCAACCAAGATGCGCATAACTCCATCGTTTGATGTCGGATTGGGTCTATTTTTAGTCATCTGAAAGGTCCTTCAGTGATCTTTCATTCTTGTACAGTATCGTCGTAATCCGAGACCTTTTGGGCATCTATAAGTGGTATCGTAGTCGTCGGTCCTGAATTTTTCCTTCATCTCCTTGTCCATTAGTAACCACCATAACCCACCCTTCAAGGTTGAATTTAGACTAATTTGAGCTTATTGGAATGGTAACTTGACCAGCTTTCAGATCAGATCAGAATCACCTAATTCGGAGACCGTTCGCTATCCTAAAAGCATGTTGGTACTCGTCGATCGTCTTTTTTCAATATGGAGTGTGAATCTTTTCAAATCGCGCGATCCAACCGAGATGCACGTAACTCCATCGTTTGATGTCGGATTGGGTCTATTTTTAGTCACCTGAAAGGTCCTTCAGTGATCTTTCATTCTTGTACAGTATCGTCGTATTTCGAGACCTTTTGGGCATCTATAAGCGGTATCGTAGTCGTCGATCTTGAATTTTTCCTTCATCTCATTGTCCATTAGTAACCCTCATAACTTATGCTTCAAGGTTGAATTTACACTATTTTGAGCTCATTGGAATGGCAACTTGTCAAGCTTTCAGATGAGATCAGAATCGCCTAATTTGGAGACCGTTTGCTATCCTGAAAGCATGTTGGTGCTCGTCGATTGTCATTTTTCAATATGGAGTGTAACTCTTTTCAAATCGCGTGATCGAACGTGGATGCTCGTAACTCCATCGTTTGATGTCAGATTGGGTCAATTTTTAATCATCTGAAAGGTCCATTGGTGCTCTTTCATTCTTGAATAGAATCATCGTAATCCGAGACCCTTTGGACATCCATAAGTGGGATTGCAGTCGTTAGTCCTGAATTTTTTCTCTGTCTCCTTGTCCATTAGTGACCCTCATCATTCATGCTTCATAGGTCGAATTTAGACAATTTTGAGCTTATTGGAATGGTAACTTGACAAGCTTTCAGATGAGATCAGAATCGCCTAATTCGGAGACCGTTTGATATCCTAAAAGCATGTTGGTACTCTTCGATCGTCTTTTTTCAATATGGAGTGTAAATACTTCCAAATCATGTGATCCAACGGAGACGTTCAAAACTCCATCATTTGATGTCGGAATAGGTCAATTTTTAGTTGTCTGAAAGGTCCTTTAGGGCTCTTTCATTCTTGACGAGAATTGTCCAATTCCGAGACCATTTGGGCATCCATAACTGGGATTGCAGTCTTTGGTACTGAATTTTTCCTTTAGGTCCTTGTCGATCAGTAACCCTCATCACTCATGCTTCATACGTCGAATTTAGACTATTTTAAGCTTATTGGAATGGTAACTTGACCAGCTTTCAGATTAGATCAGAATCACCTAATTCGGGGACCGTTCGCTATCCTAAAAGCATGTTGGTACTCGTCGATCATCTTTTTTCAATATGGAGTGTAAATCTTTCCAAATCGCGCGGTCCAACCAAGATGCGCATAACTCCATCGTTTGATGTCGGATTGGGTTTATTTTTAGTCATCTGAAAGGTCCTTCAGTGATCTTTCATTCTTGTACAGTATCGTCGTAATCCGAGACCTTTTGGGCATCTATAAGTGGTATCGTAGTCGTCGGTCCTGAATTTTTCCTTCATCTCCTTGTCCATTAGTAACCACCATAACCCACCCTTCAAGGTTGAATTTAGACTAATTTGAGCTTATTGGAATGGTAACTTGACCAGCTTTCAGATCAGATCGGAATCACCTAATTCGGAGACCGTTCGCTATCCTAAAAGCATGTTGGTACTCGTCGATCGTCTTTTTTCAATATGGAGTGTGAATCTTTTCAAATCGCGCGATCCAACCGAGATGCACGTAACTCCATCGTTTGATGTCGGATTGGGTCTATTTTTAGTCACCTGAAAGGTCCTTCAGTGATCTTTCATTCTTGTACAGTATCGTCGTATTTCGAGACCTTTTGGGCATCTATAAGCGGTATCGTAGTCGTCGATCTTGAATTTTTCCTTCATCTCATTGTCCATTAGTAACCCTCATAACTTATGCTTCAAGGTTGAATTTACACTATTTTGAGCTCATTGGAATGGCAACTTGTCAAGCTTTCAGATGAGATCAGAATCGCCTAATTTGGAGACCGTTTGCTATCCTGAAAGCATGTTGGTGCTCGTCGATTGTCATTTTTCAATATGGAGTGTAACTCTTTTCAAATCGCGTGATCGAACGTGGATGCTCGTAACTCCATCGTTTGATGTCAGATTGGGTCAATTTTTAATCATCTGAAAGGTCCATTGGTGCTCTTTCATTCTTGAATAGAATCATCGTAATCCGAGACCCTTTGGACATCCATAAGTGGGATTGCAGTCGTTAGTCCTGAATTTTTTCTCTGTCTCCTTGTCCATTAGTGACCCTCATCATTCATGCTTCATAGGTCGAATTTAGACAATTTTGAGCTTATTGGAATGGTAACTTGACAAGCTTTCAGATGAGATCAGAATCGCCTAATTCGGAGACCGTTTGATATCCTAAAAGCATGTTGGTACTCTTCGATCGTCTTTTTTCAATATGGAGTGTAAATACTTCCAAATCATGTGATCCAACGGAGACGTTCAAAACTCCATCATTTGATGTCGGAATAGGTCAATTTTTAGTTGTCTGAAAGGTCCTTTAGGGCTCTTTCATTCTTGACGAGAATTGTCCAATTCCGAGACCATTTGGGCATCCATAACTGGGATTGCAGTCTTTGGTACTGAATTTTTCCTTTAGGTCCTTGTCGATCAGTAACCCTCATCACTCATGCTTCATACGTCGAATTTAGACTATTTTAAGCTTATTGGAATGGTAACTTGACCAGCTTTCAGATTAGATCAGAATCACCTAATTCGGGGACCGTTCGCTATCCTAAAAGCATGTTGGTACTCGTCGATCATCTTTTTTCAATATGGAGTGTAAATCTTTCCAAATCGCGCGGTCCAACCAAGATGCGCATAACTCCATCGTTTGATGTCGGATTGGGTCTATTTTTAGTCATCTGAAAGGTCCTTCAGTGATCTTTCATTCTTGTACAGTATCGTCGTAATCCGAGACCTTTTGGGCATCTATAAGTGGTATCGTAGTCGTCGGTCCTGAATTTTTCCTTCATCTCCTTGTCCATTAGTAACCACCATAACCCACCCTTCAAGGTTGAATTTAGACTAATTTGAGCTTATTGGAATGGTAACTTGACCAGCTTTCAGATCAGATCAGAATCACCTAATTCGGAGACCGTTCGCTATCCTAAAAGCATGTTGGTACTCGTCGATCGTCTTTTTTCAATATGGAGTGTGAATCTTTTCAAATCGCGCGATCCAACCGAGATGCACGTAACTCCATCGTTTGATGTCGGATTGGGTCTATTTTTAGTCACCTGAAAGGTCCTTCAGTGATCTTTCATTCTTGTACAGTATCGTCGTAATCCGAGACCTTTTGGGCATCTATAAGCGGTATCGTAGTCGTCGATCTTGAATTTTTCCTTCATCTCATTGTCCATTAGTAACCCTCATAACTTATGCTTCAAGGTTGAATTTACACTATTTTGAGCTCATTGGAATGGCAACTTGTCAAGCTTTCAGATGAGATCAGAATCGCCTAATTTGGAGACCGTTTGCTATCATGAAAGCATGTTGGTGCTCGTCGATTGTCATTTTTCAATATGGAGTGTAACTCTTTTCAAATCGCGTGATCGAACGTGGATGCTCGTAACTCCATCGTTTGATGTCAGATTGGGTCAATTTTTAATCATCTGAAAGGTCCATTGGTGCTCTTTCATTCTTGAATAGAATCATCGTAATCCGAGACCCTTTGGACATCCATAAGTGGGATTGCAGTCGTTAGTCCTGAATTTTTTCTCTGTCTCCTTATCCATTAGTGACCCTCATCATTCATGCTTCATAGGTCGAATTTAGACAATTTTGAGCTTATTGGAATGGTAACTTGACAAGCTTTCAGATGAGATCAGAATCGCCTAATTCGGAGACCGTTTGATATCCTAAAAGCATGTTGGTACTCTTCGATCGTCTTTTTTCAATATGGAGTGTAAATACTTCCAAATCATGTGATCCAACGGAGGTGTTCAAAACTCCATCATTTGATGTCGGAATAGGTCAATTTTTAGTTGTCTGAAAGGTCCTTTAGGGCTCTTTCATTCTTGACGAGAATTGTCCAATTCCAAGACCATTTGGGCATCCATAACTGGGATTGCAGTCTTTGGTACTGAATTTTTCCTTTAGGTCCTTGTCGATCAGTAACCCTCATCACTCATGCTTCATACGTCGAATTTAGACTATTTTAAGCTTATTGGAATGGTAACTTGACCAGCTTTCAGATTAGATCAGAATCACCTAATTCGGGGACCGTTCGCTATCCTAAAAGCATGTTGGTACTCGTCGATCATCTTTTTTCAATATGGAGTGTAAATCTTTCCAAATCGCGCGGTCCAACCAAGATGCGCATAACTCCATCGTTTGATGTCGGATTGGGTCTATTTTTAGTCATCTGAAAGGTCCTTCAGTGATCTTTCATTCTTGTACAGTATCGTCGTAATCCGAGACCTTTTGGGCATCTATAAGTGGTATCGTAGTCGTCGGTCCTGAATTTTTCCTTCATCTCCTTGTCCATTAGTAACCACCATAACCCACCCTTCAAGGTTGAATTTAGACTAATTTGAGCTTATTGGAATGGTAACTTGACCAGCTTTCAGATCAGATCAGAATCACCTAATTCGGAGACCGTTCGCTATCCTAAAAGCATGTTGGTACTCGTCGATCGTCTTTTTTCAATATGGAGTGTGAATCTTTTCAAATCGCGCGATCCAACCGAGATGCACGTAACTCCATCGTTTGATGTCGGATTGGGTCTATTTTTAGTCACCTGAAAGGTCCTTCAGTGATCTTTCATTCTTGTACAGTATCGTCGTATTTCGAGACCTTTTGGGCATCTATAAGCGGTATCGTAGTCGTCGATCTTGAATTTTTCCTTCATCTCATTGTCCATTAGTAACCCTCATAACTTATGCTTCAAGGTTGAATTTACACTATTTTGAGCTCATTGGAATGGCAACTTGTCAAGCTTTCAGATGAGATCAGAATCGCCTAATTTGGAGACCGTTTGCTATCCTGAAAGCATGTTGGTGCTCGTCGATTGTCATTTTTCAATATGGAGTGTAACTCTTTTCAAATCGCGTGATCGAACGTGGATGCTCGTAACTCCATCGTTTGATGTCAGATTGGGTCAATTTTTAATCATCTGAAAGGTCCATTGGTGCTCTTTCATTCTTGAATAGAATCATCGTAATCCGAGACCCTTTGGACATCCATAAGTGGGATTGCAGTCGTTAGTCCTGAATTTTTTCTCTGTCTCCTTGTCCATTAGTGACCCTCATCATTCATGCTTCATAGGTCGAATTTAGACAATTTTGAGCTTATTGGAATGGTAACTTGACAAGCTTTCAGATGAGATCAGAATCGCCTAATTCGGAGACCGTTTGATATCCTAAAAGCATGTTGGTACTCTTCGATCGTCTTTTTTCAATATGGAGTGTAAATACTTCCAAATCATGTGATCCAACGGAGGTGTTCAAAACTCCATCATTTGATGTCGGAATAGGTCAATTTTTAGTTGTCTGAAAGGTCCTTTAGGGCTCTTTCATTCTTGACGAGAATTGTCCAATTCCGAGACCATTTGGGCATCCATAACTGGGATTGCAGTCTTTGGTACTGAATTTTTCCTTTAGGTCCTTGTCGATCAGTAACCCTCATCACTCATGCTTCATACGTCGAATTTAGACTATTTTAAGCTTATTGGAATGGTAACTTGACCAGCTTTCAGATTAGATCAGAATCACCTAATTCGGGGACCGTTCGCTATCCTAAAAGCATGTTGGTACTCGTCGATCATCTTTTTTCAATATGGAGTGTAAATCTTTCCAAATCGCGCGGTCCAACCAAGATGCGCATAACTCCATCGTTTGATGTCGGATTGGGTCTATTTTTAGTCATCTGAAAGGTCCTTCAGTGATCTTTCATTCTTGTACAGTATCGTCGTAATCCGAGACCTTTTGGGCATCTATAAGTGGTATCGTAGTCGTCGGTCCTGAATTTTTCCTTCATCTCCTTGTCCATTAGTAACCACCATAACCCACCCTTCAAGGTTGAATTTAGACTAATTTGAGCTTATTGGAATGGTAACTTGACCAGCTTTCAGATCAGATCAGAATCACCTAATTCGGAGACCGTTCGCTATCCTAAAAGCATGTTGGTACTCGTCGATCGTCTTTTTTCAATATGGAGTGTGAATCTTTTCAAATCGCGCGATCCAACCGAGATGCACGTAACTCCATCGTTTGATGTCGGATTGGGTCTATTTTTAGTCACCTGAAAGGTCCTTCAGTGATCTTTCATTCTTGTACAGTATCGTCGTAATCCGAGACCTTTTGGGCATCTATAAGCGGTATCGTAGTCGTCGATCTTGAATTTTTCCTTCATCTCATTGTCCATTAGTAACCCTCATAACTTATGCTTCAAGGTTGAATTTACACTATTTTGAGCTCATTGGAATGGCAACTTGTCAAGCTTTCAGATGAGATCAGAATCGCCTAATTTGGAGACCGTTTGCTATCATGAAAGCATGTTGGTGCTCGTCGATTGTCATTTTTCAATATGGAGTGTAACTCTTTTCAAATCGCGTGATCGAACGTGGATGCTCGTAACTCCATCGTTTGATGTCAGATTGGGTCAATTTTTAATCATCTGAAAGGTCCATTGGTGCTCTTTCATTCTTGAATAGAATCATCGTAATCCGAGACCCTTTGGACATCCATAAGTGGGATTGCAGTCGTTAGTCCTGAATTTTTTCTCTGTCTCCTTGTCCATTAGTGACCCTCATCATTCATGCTTCATAGGTCGAATTTAGACAATTTTGAGCTTATTGGAATGGTAACTTGACAAGCTTTCAGATGAGATCAGAATCGCCTAATTCGGAGACCGTTTGATATCCTAAAAGCATGTTGGTACTCTTCGATCGTCTTTTTTCAATATGGAGTGTAAATACTTCCAAATCATGTGATCCAACGGAGGTGTTCAAAACTCCATCATTTGATGTCGGAATAGGTCAATTTTTAGTTGTCTGAAAGGTCCTTTAGGGCTCTTTCATTCTTGACGAGAATTGTCCAATTCCGAGACCATTTGGGCATCCATAACTGGGATTGCAGTCTTTGGTACTGAATTTTTCCTTTAGGTCCTTGTCGATCAGTAACCCTCATCACTCATGCTTCATACGTCGAATTTAGACTATTTTAAGCTTATTGGAATGGTAACTTGACCAGCTTTCAGATTAGATCAGAATCACCTAATTCGGGGACCGTTCGCTATCCTAAAAGCATGTTGGTACTCGTCGATCATCTTTTTTCAATATGGAGTGTAAATCTTTCCAAATCGCGCGGTCCAACCAAGATGCGCATAACTCCATCGTTTGATGTCGGATTGGGTCTATTTTTAGTCATCTGAAAGGTCCTTCAGTGATCTTTCATTCTTGTACAGTATCGTCGTAATCCGAGACCTTTTGGGCATCTATAAGTGGTATCGTAGTCGTCGGTCCTGAATTTTTCCTTCATCTCCTTGTCCATTAGTAACCACCATAACCCACCCTTCAAGGTTGAATTTAGACTAATTTGAGCTTATTGGAATGGTAACTTGACCAGCTTTCAGATCAGATCAGAATCACCTAATTCGGAGACCGTTCGCTATCCTAAAAGCATGTTGGTACTCGTCGATCGTCTTTTTTCAATATGGAGTGTGAATCTTTTCAAATCGCGCGATCCAACCGAGATGCACGTAACTCCATCGTTTGATGTCGGATTGGGTCTATTTTTAGTCACCTGAAAGGTCCTTCAGTGATCTTTCATTCTTGTACAGTATCGTCGTATTTCGAGACCTTTTGGGCATCTATAAGCGGTATCGTAGTCGTCGATCTTGAATTTTTCCTTCATCTCATTGTCCATTAGTAACCCTCATAACTTATGCTTCAAGGTTGAATTTACACTATTTTGAGCTCATTGGAATGGCAACTTGTCAAGCTTTCAGATGAGATCAGAATCGCCTAATTTGGAGACCGTTTGCTATCCTGAAAGCATGTTGGTGCTCGTCGATTGTCATTTTTCAATATGGAGTGTAACTCTTTTCAAATCGCGTGATCGAACGTGGATGCTCGTAACTCCATCGTTTGATGTCAGATTGGGTCAATTTTTAATCATCTGAAAGGTCCATTGGTGCTCTTTCATTCTTGAATAGAATCATCGTAATCCGAGACCCTTTGGACATCCATAAGTGGGATTGCAGTCGTTAGTCCTGAATTTTTTCTCTGTCTCCTTGTCCATTAGTGACCCTCATCATTCATGCTTCATAGGTCGAATTTAGACAATTTTGAGCTTATTGGAATGGTAACTTGACAAGCTTTCAGATGAGATCAGAATCGCCTAATTCGGAGACCGTTTGATATCCTAAAAGCATGTTGGTACTCTTCGATCGTCTTTTTTCAATATGGAGTGTAAATACTTCCAAATCATGTGATCCAACGGAGACGTTCAAAACTCCATCATTTGATGTCGGAATAGGTCAATTTTTAGTTGTCTGAAAGGTCCTTTAGGGCTCTTTCATTCTTGACGAGAATTGTCCAATTCCGAGACCATTTGGGCATCCATAACTGGGATTGCAGTCTTTGGTACTGAATTTTTCCTTTAGGTCCTTGTCGATCAGTAACCCTCATCACTCATGCTTCATACGTCGAATTTAGACTATTTTAAGCTTATTGGAATGGTAACTTGACCAGCTTTCAGATTAGATCAGAATCACCTAATTCGGGGACCGTTCGCTATCCTAAAAGCATGTTGGTACTCGTCGATCATCTTTTTTCAATATGGAGTGTAAATCTTTCCAAATCGCGCGGTCCAACCAAGATGCGCATAACTCCATCGTTTGATGTCGGATTGGGTCTATTTTTAGTCATCTGAAAGGTCCTTCAGTGATCTTTCATTCTTGTACAGTATCGTCGTAATCCGAGACCTTTTGGGCATCTATAAGTGGTATCGTAGTCGTCGGTCCTGAATTTTTCCTTCATCTCCTTGTCCATTAGTAACCACCATAACCCACCCTTCAAGGTTGAATTTAGACTAATTTGAGCTTATTGGAATGGTAACTTGACCAGCTTTCAGATCAGATCAGAATCACCTAATTCGGAGACCGTTCGCTATCCTAAAAGCATGTTGGTACTCGTCGATCGTCTTTTTTCAATATGGAGTGTGAATCTTTTCAAATCGCGCGATCCAACCGAGATGCACGTAACTCCATCGTTTGATGTCGGATTGGGTCTATTTTTAGTCACCTGAAAGGTCCTTCAGTGATCTTTCATTCTTGTACAGTATCGTCGTATTTCGAGACCTTTTGGGCATCTATAAGCGGTATCGTAGTCGTCGATCTTGAATTTTTCCTTCATCTCATTGTCCATTAGTAACCCTCATAACTTATGCTTCAAGGTTGAATTTACACTATTTTGAGCTCATTGGAATGGCAACTTGTCAAGCTTTCAGATGAGATCAGAATCGCCTAATTTGGAGACCGTTTGCTATCCTGAAAGCATGTTGGTGCTCGTCGATTGTCATTTTTCAATATGGAGTGTAACTCTTTTCAAATCGCGTGATCGAACGTGGATGCTCGTAACTCCATCGTTTGATGTCAGATTGGGTCAATCTTTAATCATCTGAAAGGTCCATTGGTGCTCTTTCATTCTTGAATAGAATCATCGTAATCCGAGACCCTTTGGACATCCATAAGTGGGATTGCAGTCGTTAGTCCTGAATTTTTTCTCTGTCTCCTTGTCCATTAGTGACCCTCATCATTCATGCTTCATAGGTCGAATTTAGACAATTTTGAGCTTATTGGAATGGTAACTTGACAAGCTTTCAGATGAGATCAGAATCGCCTAATTCGGAGACCGTTTGATATCCTAAAAGCATGTTGGTACTCTTCGATCGTCTTTTTTCAATATGGAGTGTAAATACTTCCAAATCATGTGATCCAACGGAGACGTTCAAAACTCCATCATTTGATGTCGGAATAGGTCAATTTTTAGTTGTCTGAAAGGTCCTTTAGGGCTCTTTCATTCTTGACGAGAATTGTCCAATTCCGAGACCATTTGGGCATCCATAACTGGGATTGCAGTCTTTGGTACTGAATTTTTCCTTTAGGTCCTTGTCGATCAGTAACCCTCATCACTCATGCTTCATACGTCGAATTTAGACTATTTTAAGCTTATTGGAATGGTAACTTGACCAGCTTTCAGATTAGATCAGAATCACCTAATTCGGGGACCGTTCGCTATCCTAAAAGCATGTTGGTACTCGTCGATCATCTTTTTTCAATATGGAGTGTAAATCTTTCCAAATCGCGCGGTCCAACCAAGATGCGCATAACTCCATCGTTTGATGTCGGATTGGGTCTATTTTTAGTCATCTGAAAGGTCCTTCAGTGATCTTTCATTCTTGTACAGTATCGTCGTAATCCGAGACCTTTTGGGCATCTATAAGTGGTATCGTAGTCGTCGGTCCTGAATTTTTCCTTCATCTCCTTGTCCATTAGTAACCACCATAACCCACCCTTCAAGGTTGAATTTAGACTAATTTGAGCTTATTGGAATGGTAACTTGACCAGCTTTCAGATCAGATCAGAATCACCTAATTCGGAGACCGTTCGCTATCCTAAAAGCATGTTGGTACTCGTCGATCGTCTTTTTTCAATATGGAGTGTGAATCTTTTCAAATCGCGCGATCCAACCGAGATGCACGTAACTCCATCGTTTGATGTCGGATTGGGTCTATTTTTAGTCACCTGAAAGGTCCTTCAGTGATCTTTCATTCTTGTACAGTATCGTCGTATTTCGAGACCTTTTGGGCATCTATAAGCGGTATCGTAGTCGTCGATCTTGAATTTTTCCTTCATCTCATTGTCCATTAGTAACCCTCATAACTTATGCTTCAAGGTTGAATTTACACTATTTTGAGCTCATTGGAATGGCAACTTGTCAAGCTTTCAGATGAGATCAGAATCGCCTAATTTGGAGACCGTTTGCTATCCTGAAAGCATGTTGGTGCTCGTCGATTGTCATTTTTCAATATGGAGTGTAACTCTTTTCAAATCGCGTGATCGAACGTGGATGCTCGTAACTCCATCGTTTGATGTCAGATTGGGTCAATCTTTAATCATCTGAAAGGTCCATTGGTGCTCTTTCATTCTTGAATAGAATCATCGTAATCCGAGACCCTTTGGACATCCATAAGTGGGATTGCAGTCGTTAGTCCTGAATTTTTTCTCTGTCTCCTTGTCCATTAGTGACCCTCATCATTCATGCTTCATAGGTCGAATTTAGACAATTTTGAGCTTATTGGAATGGTAACTTGACAAGCTTTCAGATGAGATCAGAATCGCCTAATTCGGAGACCGTTTGATATCCTAAAAGCATGTTGGTACTCTTCGATCGTCTTTTTTCAATATGGAGTGTAAATACTTCCAAATCATGTGATCCAACGGAGACGTTCAAAACTCCATCATTTGATGTCGGAATAGGTCAATTTTTAGTTGTCTGAAAGGTCCTTTAGGGCTCTTTCATTCTTGACGAGAATTGTCCAATTCCGAGACCATTTGGGCATCCATAACTGGGATTGCAGTCTTTGGTACTGAATTTTTCCTTTAGGTCCTTGTCGATCAGTAACCCTCATCACTCATGCTTCATACGTCGAATTTAGACTATTTTAAGCTTATTGGAATGGTAACTTGACCAGCTTTCAGATTAGATCAGAATCACCTAATTCGGGGACCGTTCGCTATCCTAAAAGCATGTTGGTACTCGTCGATCATCTTTTTTCAATATGGAGTGTAAATCTTTCCAAATCGCGCGGTCCAACCAAGATGCGCATAACTCCATCGTTTGATGTCGGATTGGGTCTATTTTTAGTCATCTGAAAGGTCCTTCAGTGATCTTTCATTCTTGTACAGTATCGTCGTAATCCGAGACCTTTTGGGCATCTATAAGTGGTATCGTAGTCGTCGGTCCTGAATTTTTCCTTCATCTCCTTGTCCATTAGTAACCACCATAACCCACCCTTCAAGGTTGAATTTAGACTAATTTGAGCTTATTGGAATGGTAACTTGACCAGCTTTCAGATCAGATCAGAATCACCTAATTCGGAGACCGTTCGCTATCCTAAAAGCATGTTGGTACTCGTCGATCGTCTTTTTTCAATATGGAGTGTGAATCTTTTCAAATCGCGCGATCCAACCGAGATGCACGTAACTCCATCGTTTGATGTCGGATTGGGTCTATTTTTAGTCACCTGAAAGGTCCTTCAGTGATCTTTCATTCTTGTACAGTATCGTCGTATTTCGAGACCTTTTGGGCATCTATAAGCGGTATCGTAGTCGTCGATCTTGAATTTTTCCTTCATCTCATTGTCCATTAGTAACCCTCATAACTTATGCTTCAAGGTTGAATTTACACTATTTTGAGCTCATTGGAATGGCAACTTGTCAAGCTTTCAGATGAGATCAGAATCGCCTAATTTGGAGACCGTTTGCTATCCTGAAAGCATGTTGGTGCTCGTCGATTGTCATTTTTCAATATGGAGTGTAACTCTTTTCAAATCGCGTGATCGAACGTGGATGCTCGTAACTCCATCGTTTGATGTCAGATTGGGTCAATTTTTAATCATCTGAAAGGTCCATTGGTGCTCTTTCATTCTTGAATAGAATCATCGTAATCCGAGACCCTTTGGACATCCATAAGTGGGATTGCAGTCGTTAGTCCTGAATTTTTTCTCTGTCTCCTTGTCCATTAGTGACCCTCATCATTCATGCTTCATAGGTCGAATTTAGACAATTTTGAGCTTATTGGAATGGTAACTTGACAAGCTTTCAGATGAGATCAGAATCGCCTAATTCGGAGACCGTTTGATATCCTAAAAGCATGTTGGTACTCTTCGATCGTCTTTTTTCAATATGGAGTGTAAATACTTCCAAATCATGTGATCCAACGGAGACGTTCAAAACTCCATCATTTGATGTCGGAATAGGTCAATTTTTAGTTGTCTGAAAGGTCCTTTAGGGCTCTTTCATTCTTGACGAGAATTGTCCAATTCCGAGACCATTTGGGCATCCATAACTGGGATTGCAGTCTTTGGTACTGAATTTTTCCTTTAGGTCCTTGTCGATCAGTAACCCTCATCACTCATGCTTCATACGTCGAATTTAGACTATTTTAAGCTTATTGGAATGGTAACTTGACCAGCTTTCAGATTAGATCAGAATCACCTAATTCGGGGACCGTTCGCTATCCTAAAAGCATGTTGGTACTCGTCGATCATCTTTTTTCAATATGGAGTGTAAATCTTTCCAAATCGCGCGGTCCAACCAAGATGCGCATAACTCCATCGTTTGATGTCGGATTGGGTCTATTTTTAGTCATCTGAAAGGTCCTTCAGTGATCTTTCATTCTTGTACAGTATCGTCGTAATCCGAGACCTTTTGGGCATCTATAAGTGGTATCGTAGTCGTCGGTCCTGAATTTTTCCTTCATCTCCTTGTCCATTAGTAACCACCATAACCCACCCTTCAAGGTTGAATTTAGACTAATTTGAGCTTATTGGAATGGTAACTTGACCAGCTTTCAGATCAGATCGGAATCACCTAATTCGGAGACCGTTCGCTATCCTAAAAGCATGTTGGTACTCGTCGATCGTCTTTTTTCAATATGGAGTGTGAATCTTTTCAAATCGCGCGATCCAACCGAGATGCACGTAACTCCATCGTTTGATGTCGGATTGGGTCTATTTTTAGTCACCTGAAAGGTCCTTCAGTGATCTTTCATTCTTGTACAGTATCGTCGTATTTCGAGACCTTTTGGGCATCTATAAGCGGTATCGTAGTCGTCGATCTTGAATTTTTCCTTCATCTCATTGTCCATTAGTAACCCTCATAACTTATGCTTCAAGGTTGAATTTACACTATTTTGAGCTCATTGGAATGGCAACTTGTCAAGCTTTCAGATGAGATCAGAATCGCCTAATTTGGAGACCGTTTGCTATCCTGAAAGCATGTTGGTGCTCGTCGATTGTCATTTTTCAATATGGAGTGTAACTCTTTTCAAATCGCGTGATCGAACGTGGATGCTCGTAACTCCATCGTTTGATGTCAGATTGGGTCAATTTTTAATCATCTGAAAGGTCCATTGGTGCTCTTTCATTCTTGAATAGAATCATCGTAATCCGAGACCCTTTGGACATCCATAAGTGGGATTGCAGTCGTTAGTCCTGAATTTTTTCTCTGTCTCCTTGTCCATTAGTGACCCTCATCATTCATGCTTCATAGGTCGAATTTAGACAATTTTGAGCTTATTGGAATGGTAACTTGACAAGCTTTCAGATGAGATCAGAATCGCCTAATTCGGAGACCGTTTGATATCCTAAAAGCATGTTGGTACTCTTCGATCGTCTTTTTTCAATATGGAGTGTAAATACTTCCAAATCATGTGATCCAACGGAGACGTTCAAAACTCCATCATTTGATGTCGGAATAGGTCAATTTTTAGTTGTCTGAAAGGTCCTTTAGGGCTCTTTCATTCTTGACGAGAATTGTCCAATTCCGAGACCATTTGGGCATCCATAACTGGGATTGCAGTCTTTGGTACTGAATTTTTCCTTTAGGTCCTTGTCGATCAGTAACCCTCATCACTCATGCTTCATACGTCGAATTTAGACTATTTTAAGCTTATTGGAATGGTAACTTGACCAGCTTTCAGATTAGATCAGAATCACCTAATTCGGGGACCGTTCGCTATCCTAAAAGCATGTTGGTACTCGTCGATCATCTTTTTTCAATATGGAGTGTAAATCTTTCCAAATCGCGCGGTCCAACCAAGATGCGCATAACTCCATCGTTTGATGTCGGATTGGGTCTATTTTTAGTCATCTGAAAGGTCCTTCAGTGATCTTTCATTCTTGTACAGTATCGTCGTAATCCGAGACCTTTTGGGCATCTATAAGTGGTATCGTAGTCGTCGGTCCTGAATTTTTCCTTCATCTCCTTGTCCATTAGTAACCACCATAACCCACCCTTCAAGGTTGAATTTAGACTAATTTGAGCTTATTGGAATGGTAACTTGACCAGCTTTCAGATCAGATCAGAATCACCTAATTCGGAGACCGTTCGCTATCCTAAAAGCATGTTGGTACTCGTCGATCGTCTTTTTTCAATATGGAGTGTGAATCTTTTCAAATCGCGCGATCCAACCGAGATGCACGTAACTCCATCGTTTGATGTCGGATTGGGTCTATTTTTAGTCACCTGAAAGGTCCTTCAGTGATCTTTCATTCTTGTACAGTATCGTCGTATTTCGAGACCTTTTGGGCATCTATAAGCGGTATCGTAGTCGTCGATCTTGAATTTTTCCTTCATCTCATTGTCCATTAGTAACCCTCATAACTTATGCTTCAAGGTTGAATTTACACTATTTTGAGCTCATTGGAATGGCAACTTGTCAAGCTTTCAGATGAGATCAGAATCGCCTAATTTGGAGACCGTTTGCTATCCTGAAAGCATGTTGGTGCTCGTCGATTGTCATTTTTCAATATGGAGTGTAACTCTTTTCAAATCGCGTGATCGAACGTGGATGCTCGTAACTCCATCGTTTGATGTCAGATTGGGTCAATCTTTAATCATCTGAAAGGTCCATTGGTGCTCTTTCATTCTTGAATAGAATCATCGTAATCCGAGACCCTTTGGACATCCATAAGTGGGATTGCAGTCGTTAGTCCTGAATTTTTTCTCTGTCTCCTTGTCCATTAGTGACCCTCATCATTCATGCTTCATAGGTCGAATTTAGACAATTTTGAGCTTATTGGAATGGTAACTTGACAAGCTTTCAGATGAGATCAGAATCGCCTAATTCGGAGACCGTTTGATATCCTAAAAGCATGTTGGTACTCTTCGATCGTCTTTTTTCAATATGGAGTGTAAATACTTCCAAATCATGTGATCCAACGGAGACGTTCAAAACTCCATCATTTGATGTCGGAATAGGTCAATTTTTAGTTGTCTGAAAGGTCCTTTAGGGCTCTTTCATTCTTGACGAGAATTGTCCAATTCCGAGACCATTTGGGCATCCATAACTGGGATTGCAGTCTTTGGTACTGAATTTTTCCTTTAGGTCCTTGTCGATCAGTAACCCTCATCACTCATGCTTCATACGTCGAATTTAGACTATTTTAAGCTTATTGGAATGGTAACTTGACCAGCTTTCAGATTAGATCAGAATCACCTAATTCGGGGACCGTTCGCTATCCTAAAAGCATGTTGGTACTCGTCGATCATCTTTTTTCAATATGGAGTGTAAATCTTTCCAAATCGCGCGGTCCAACCAAGATGCGCATAACTCCATCGTTTGATGTCGGATTGGGTCTATTTTTAGTCATCTGAAAGGTCCTTCAGTGATCTTTCATTCTTGTACAGTATCGTCGTAATCCGAGACCTTTTGGGCATCTATAAGTGGTATCGTAGTCGTCGGTCCTGAATTTTTCCTTCATCTCCTTGTCCATTAGTAACCACCATAACCCACCCTTCAAGGTTGAATTTAGACTAATTTGAGCTTATTGGAATGGTAACTTGACCAGCTTTCAGATCAGATCAGAATCACCTAATTCGGAGACCGTTCGCTATCCTAAAAGCATGTTGGTACTCGTCGATCGTCTTTTTTCAATATGGAGTGTGAATCTTTTCAAATCGCGCGATCCAACCGAGATGCACGTAACTCCATCGTTTGATGTCGGATTGGGTCTATTTTTAGTCACCTGAAAGGTCCTTCAGTGATCTTTCATTCTTGTACAGTATCGTCGTATTTCGAGACCTTTTGGGCATCTATAAGCGGTATCGTAGTCGTCGATCTTGAATTTTTCCTTCATCTCATTGTCCATTAGTAACCCTCATAACTTATGCTTCAAGGTTGAATTTACACTATTTTGAGCTCATTGGAATGGCAACTTGTCAAGCTTTCAGATGAGATCAGAATCGCCTAATTTGGAGACCGTTTGCTATCCTGAAAGCATGTTGGTGCTCGTCGATTGTCATTTTTCAATATGGAGTGTAACTCTTTTCAAATCGCGTGATCGAACGTGGATGCTCGTAACTCCATCGTTTGATGTCAGATTGGGTCAATCTTTAATCATCTGAAAGGTCCATTGGTGCTCTTTCATTCTTGAATAGAATCATCGTAATCCGAGACCCTTTGGACATCCATAAGTGGGATTGCAGTCGTTAGTCCTGAATTTTTTCTCTGTCTCCTTGTCCATTAGTGACCCTCATCATTCATGCTTCATAGGTCGAATTTAGACAATTTTGAGCTTATTGGAATGGTAACTTGACAAGCTTTCAGATGAGATCAGAATCGCCTAATTCGGAGACCGTTTGATATCCTAAAAGCATGTTGGTACTCTTCGATCGTCTTTTTTCAATATGGAGTGTAAATACTTCCAAATCATGTGATCCAACGGAGACGTTCAAAACTCCATCATTTGATGTCGGAATAGGTCAATTTTTAGTTGTCTGAAAGGTCCTTTAGGGCTCTTTCATTCTTGACGAGAATTGTCCAATTCCGAGACCATTTGGGCATCCATAACTGGGATTGCAGTCTTTGGTACTGAATTTTTCCTTTAGGTCCTTGTCGATCAGTAACCCTCATCACTCATGCTTCATACGTCGAATTTAGACTATTTTAAGCTTATTGGAATGGTAACTTGACCAGCTTTCAGATTAGATCAGAATCACCTAATTCGGGGACCGTTCGCTATCCTAAAAGCATGTTGGTACTCGTCGATCATCTTTTTTCAATATGGAGTGTAAATCTTTCCAAATCGCGCGGTCCAACCAAGATGCGCATAACTCCATCGTTTGATGTCGGATTGGGTCTATTTTTAGTCATCTGAAAGGTCCTTCAGTGATCTTTCATTCTTGTACAGTATCGTCGTAATCCGAGACCTTTTGGGCATCTATAAGTGGTATCGTAGTCGTCGGTCCTGAATTTTTCCTTCATCTCCTTGTCCATTAGTAACCACCATAACCCACCCTTCAAGGTTGAATTTAGACTAATTTGAGCTTATTGGAATGGTAACTTGACCAGCTTTCAGATCAGATCAGAATCACCTAATTCGGAGACCGTTCGCTATCCTAAAAGCATGTTGGTACTCGTCGATCGTCTTTTTTCAATATGGAGTGTGAATCTTTTCAAATCGCGCGATCCAACCGAGATGCACGTAACTCCATCGTTTGATGTCGGATTGGGTCTATTTTTAGTCACCTGAAAGGTCCTTCAGTGATCTTTCATTCTTGTACAGTATCGTCGTATTTCGAGACCTTTTGGGCATCTATAAGCGGTATCGTAGTCGTCGATCTTGAATTTTTCCTTCATCTCATTGTCCATTAGTAACCCTCATAACTTATGCTTCAAGGTTGAATTTACACTATTTTGAGCTCATTGGAATGGCAACTTGTCAAGCTTTCAGATGAGATCAGAATCGCCTAATTTGGAGACCGTTTGCTATCCTGAAAGCATGTTGGTGCTCGTCGATTGTCATTTTTCAATATGGAGTGTAACTCTTTTCAAATCGCGTGATCGAACGTGGATGCTCGTAACTCCATCGTTTGATGTCAGATTGGGTCAATTTTTAATCATCTGAAAGGTCCATTGGTGCTCTTTCATTCTTGAATAGAATCATCGTAATCCGAGACCCTTTGGACATCCATAAGTGGGATTGCAGTCGTTAGTCCTGAATTTTTTCTCTGTCTCCTTGTCCATTAGTGACCCTCATCATTCATGCTTCATAGGTCGAATTTAGACAATTTTGAGCTTATTGGAATGGTAACTTGACAAGCTTTCAGATGAGATCAGAATCGCCTAATTCGGAGACCGTTTGATATCCTAAAAGCATGTTGGTACTCTTCGATCGTCTTTTTTCAATATGGAGTGTAAATACTTCCAAATCATGTGATCCAACGGAGACGTTCAAAACTCCATCATTTGATGTCGGAATAGGTCAATTTTTAGTTGTCTGAAAGGTCCTTTAGGGCTCTTTCATTCTTGACGAGAATTGTCCAATTCCGAGACCATTTGGGCATCCATAACTGGGATTGCAGTCTTTGGTACTGAATTTTTCCTTTAGGTCCTTGTCGATCAGTAACCCTCATCACTCATGCTTCATACGTCGAATTTAGACTATTTTAAGCTTATTGGAATGGTAACTTGACCAGCTTTCAGATTAGATCAGAATCACCTAATTCGGGGACCGTTCGCTATCCTAAAAGCATGTTGGTACTCGTCGATCATCTTTTTTCAATATGGAGTGTAAATCTTTCCAAATCGCGCGGTCCAACCAAGATGCGCATAACTCCATCGTTTGATGTCGGATTGGGTCTATTTTTAGTCATCTGAAAGGTCCTTCAGTGATCTTTCATTCTTGTACAGTATCGTCGTAATCCGAGACCTTTTGGGCATCTATAAGTGGTATCGTAGTCGTCGGTCCTGAATTTTTCCTTCATCTCCTTGTCCATTAGTAACCACCATAACCCACCCTTCAAGGTTGAATTTAGACTAATTTGAGCTTATTGGAATGGTAACTTGACCAGCTTTCAGATCAGATCAGAATCACCTAATTCGGAGACCGTTCGCTATCCTAAAAGCATGTTGGTACTCGTCGATCGTCTTTTTTCAATATGGAGTGTGAATCTTTTCAAATCGCGCGATCCAACCGAGATGCACGTAACTCCATCGTTTGATGTCGGATTGGGTCTATTTTTAGTCACCTGAAAGGTCCTTCAGTGATCTTTCATTCTTGTACAGTATCGTCGTATTTCGAGACCTTTTGGGCATCTATAAGCGGTATCGTAGTCGTCGATCTTGAATTTTTCCTTCATCTCATTGTCCATTAGTAACCCTCATAACTTATGCTTCAAGGTTGAATTTACACTATTTTGAGCTCATTGGAATGGCAACTTGTCAAGCTTTCAGATGAGATCAGAATCGCCTAATTTGGAGACCGTTTGCTATCCTGAAAGCATGTTGGTGCTCGTCGATTGTCATTTTTCAATATGGAGTGTAACTCTTTTCAAATCGCGTGATCGAACGTGGATGCTCGTAACTCCATCGTTTGATGTCAGATTGGGTCAATTTTTAATCATCTGAAAGGTCCATTGGTGCTCTTTCATTCTTGAATAGAATCATCGTAATCCGAGACCCTTTGGACATCCATAAGTGGGATTGCAGTCGTTAGTCCTGAATTTTTTCTCTGTCTCCTTGTCCATTAGTGACCCTCATCATTCATGCTTCATAGGTCGAATTTAGACAATTTTGAGCTTATTGGAATGGTAACTTGACAAGCTTTCAGATGAGATCAGAATCGCCTAATTCGGAGACCGTTTGATATCCTAAAAGCATGTTGGTACTCTTCGATCGTCTTTTTTCAATATGGAGTGTAAATACTTCCAAATCATGTGATCCAACGGAGACGTTCAAAACTCCATCATTTGATGTCGGAATAGGTCAATTTTTAGTTGTCTGAAAGGTCCTTTAGGGCTCTTTCATTCTTGACGAGAATTGTCCAATTCCGAGACCATTTGGGCATCCATAACTGGGATTGCAGTCTTTGGTACTGAATTTTTCCTTTAGGTCCTTGTCGATCAGTAACCCTCATCACTCATGCTTCATACGTCGAATTTAGACTATTTTAAGCTTATTGGAATGGTAACTTGACCAGCTTTCAGATTAGATCAGAATCACCTAATTCGGGGACCGTTCGCTATCCTAAAAGCATGTTGGTACTCGTCGATCATCTTTTTTCAATATGGAGTGTAAATCTTTCCAAATCGCGCGGTCCAACCAAGATGCGCATAACTCCATCGTTTGATGTCGGATTGGGTCTATTTTTAGTCATCTGAAAGGTCCTTCAGTGATCTTTCATTCTTGTACAGTATCGTCGTAATCCGAGACCTTTTGGGCATCTATAAGTGGTATCGTAGTCGTCGGTCCTGAATTTTTCCTTCATCTCCTTGTCCATTAGTAACCACCATAACCCACCCTTCAAGGTTGAATTTAGACTAATTTGAGCTTATTGGAATGGTAACTTGACCAGCTTTCAGATCAGATCAGAATCACCTAA
This sequence comes from Magnolia kwangsiensis, assembly GCA_037074715.1. Classification (NCBI taxonomy): domain Eukaryota; kingdom Viridiplantae; phylum Streptophyta; class Magnoliopsida; order Magnoliales; family Magnoliaceae; genus Magnolia; species Magnolia kwangsiensis. Next base: position 73,547,674 of record CM073579.1, read on the forward strand.
TTCGGAGACCGTTCGCTATCCTAAAAGCATGTTGGTACTCGTCGATCGTCTTTTTTCAATATGGAGTGTGAATCTTTTCAAATCGCGCGATCCAACCGAGATGCACGTAACTCCATCGTTTGATGTCGGATTGGGTCTATTTTTAGTCACCTGAAAGGTCCTTCAGTGATCTTTCATTCTTGTACAGTATCGTCGTATTTCGAGACCTTTTGGGCATCTATAAGCGGTATCGTAGTCGTCGATCTTGAATTTTTCCTTCATCTCATTGTCCATTAGTAACCCTCATAACTTATGCTTCAAGGTTGAATTTACACTATTTTGAGCTCATTGGAATGGCAACTTGTCAAGCTTTCAGATGAGATCAGAATCGCCTAATTTGGAGACCGTTTGCTATCCTGAAAGCATGTTGGTGCTCGTCGATTGTCATTTTTCAATATGGAGTGTAACTCTTTTCAAATCGCGTGATCGAACGTGGATGCTCGTAACTCCATCGTTTGATGTCAGATTGGGTCAATTTTTAATCATCTGAAAGGTCCATTGGTGCTCTTTCATTCTTGAATAGAATCATCGTAATCCGAGACCCTTTGGACATCCATAAGTGGGATTGCAGTCGTTAGTCCTGAATTTTTTCTCTGTCTCCTTGTCCATTAGTGACCCTCATCATTCATGCTTCATAGGTCGAATTTAGACAATTTTGAGCTTATTGGAATGGTAACTTGACAAGCTTTCAGATGAGATCAGAATCGCCTAATTCGGAGACCGTTTGATATCCTAAAAGCATGTTGGTACTCTTCGATCGTCTTTTTTCAATATGGAGTGTAAATACTTCCAAATCATGTGATCCAACGGAGACGTTCAAAACTCCATCATTTGATGTCGGAATAGGTCAATTTTTAGTTGTCTGAAAGGTCCTTTAGGGCTCTTTCATTCTTGACGAGAATTGTCCAATTCCGAGACCATTTGGGCATCCATAACTGGGATTGCAGTCTTTGGTACTGAATTTTTCCTTTAGGTCCTTGTCGATCAGTAACCCTCATCACTCATGCTTCATACGTCGAATTTAGACTATTTTAAGCTTATTGGAATGGTAACTTGACCAGCTTTCAGATTAGATCAGAATCACCTAATTCGGGGACCGTTCGCTATCCTAAAAGCATGTTGGTACTCGTCGATCATCTTTTTTCAATATGGAGTGTAAATCTTTCCAAATCGCGCGGTCCAACCAAGATGCGCATAACTCCATCGTTTGATGTCGGATTGGGTCTATTTTTAGTCATCTGAAAGGTCCTTCAGTGATCTTTCATTCTTGTACAGTATCGTCGTAATCCGAGACCTTTTGGGCATCTATAAGTGGTATCGTAGTCGTCGGTCCTGAATTTTTCCTTCATCTCCTTGTCCATTAGTAACCACCATAACCCACCCTTCAAGGTTGAATTTAGACTAATTTGAGCTTATTGGAATGGTAACTTGACCAGCTTTCAGATCAGATCAGAATCACCTAATTCGGAGACCGTTCGCTATCCTAAAAGCATGTTGGTACTCGTCGATCGTCTTTTTTCAATATGGAGTGTGATCTTTTCAAATCGCGCGATCCAACCGAGATGCACGTAACTCCATCGTTTGATGTCGGATTGGGTCTATTTTTAGTCACCTGAAAGGTCCTTCAGTGATCTTTCATTCTTGTACAGTATCGTCGTATTTCGAGACCTTTTGGGCATCTATAAGCGGTATCGTAGTCGTCGATCTTGAATTTTTCCTTCATCTCATTGTCCATTAGTAACCCTCATAACTTATGCTTCAAGGTTGAATTTACACTATTTTGAGCTCATTGGAATGGCAACTTGTCAAGCTTTCAGATGAGATCAGAATCGCCTAATTTGGAGACCGTTTGCTATCCTGAAAGCATGTTGGTGCTCGTCGATTGTCATTTTTCAATATGGAGTGTAACTCTTTTCAAATCGCGTGATCGAACGTGGATGCTCGTAACTCCATCGTTTGATGTCAGATTGGGTCAATTTTTAATCATCTGAAAGGTCCATTAGTGCTCTTTCATTCTTGAATAGAATCATCGTAATGCGAGACCCTTTGGACATCCATAAGTGGGATTGCAGTCGTTAGTCCTGAATTTTTTCTCTGTCTCCTTGTCCATTAGTGACCCTCATCATTCATGCTTCATAGGTCGAATTTAGACAATTTTGAGCTTATTGGAATGGTAACTTGACAAGCTTTCAGATGAGATCAGAATCGCCTAATTCGGAGACCGTTTGATATCCTAAAAGCATGTTGGTACTCTTCGATCGTCTTTTTTCAATATGGAGTGTAAATACTTCCAAATCATGTGATCCAACGGAGATGTTCAAAACTCCATCATTTGATGTCGGAATAGGTCAATTTTTAGTTGTCTGAAAGGTCCTTTAGGGCTCTTTCATTCTTGACGAGAATTGTCCAATTCCGAGACCATTTGGGCATCCATAACTGGGATTGCAGTCTTTGGTACTGAATTTTTCCTTTAGGTCCTTGTCGATCAGTAACCCTCATCACTCATGCTTCATACGTCGAATTTAGACTATTTTAAGCTTATTGGAATGGTAACTTGACCAGCTTTCAGATTAGATCAGAATCACCTAATTCGGGGACCGTTCGCTATCCTAAAAGCATGTTGGTACTCGTCGATCATCTTTTTTCAATATGGAGTGTAAATCTTTCCAAATCGCGCGGTCCAACCAAGATGCGCATAACTCCATCGTTTGATGTCGGATTGGGTCTATTTTTTGTCATCTGAAAGGTCCTTCAGTGATCTTTCATTCTTGTACAGTATCGTCGTAATCCGAGACCTTTTGGGCATCTATAAGTGGTATCGTAGTCGTCGGTCCTGAATTTTTCCTTCATCTCCTTGTCCATTAGTAACCATCATAACCCACCCTTCAAGGTTGAATTTAGACTAATTTGAGCTTATTGGAATGGTAACTTGACCAGCTTTCAGATCAGATCAGAATCACCTAATTCGGAGACCGTTCGCTATCCTAAAAGCATGTTGGTACTCGTCGATCGTCTTTTTTCAATATGGAGTGTGAATCTTTTCAAATCGCGCGATCCAACTGAGATGCACATAACTCCATCGTTTGATGTCGGATTGGGTCTATTTTTAGTCACCTGAAAGGTCCTTCAGTGATCTTTCATTCTTGTACAGTATCGTCGTATTTCGAGACCTTTTGGGCATCTATAAGCGGTATCGTAGTCGTCGATCTTGAATTTTTCCTTCATCTCATTGTCCATTAGTAACCCTCATAACTTATGCTTCAAGGTTGAATTTACACTATTTTGAGCTCATTGGAATGGCAACTTGTCAAGCTTTCAGATGAGATCAGAATCGCCTAATTTGAAGACCGTTTGCTATCCTGAAAGCATGTTGGTACTCGTCGATTGTCATTTTTCAATATGGAGTGTAACTCTTTTCAAATCGCGTGATCGAACGTGGATGCTCGTAACTCCATCGTTTGATGTCAGATTGGGTCAATTTTTAATCATCTGAAAGGTCCATTAGTGCTCTTTCATTCTTGAATAGAATCATCGTAATCCGAGACCCTTTGGACATCCATAAGTGGGATTGCAGTCGTTAGTCCTGAATTTTTTCTCTGTCTCCTTGTCCATTAGTGACCCTCATCATTCATGCTTCATAGGTCGAATTTAGACAATTTTGAGCTTATTGGAATGGTAACTTGACAAGCTTTCAGATGAGATCAGAATCGCCTAATTCGGAGACCGTTTGATATCCTAAAAGCATGTTGGTACTCTTCGATCGTCTTTTTTCAATATGGAGTGTAAATACTTCCAAATCATGTGATCCAACGGAGATGTTCAAAACTCCATCATTTGATGTCGGAATAGGTCAATTTTTAGTTGTCAGAAAGGTCCTTTAGGGCTCTTTCATTCTTGACGAGAATTGTCCAATTCCGAGACCATTTGGGCATCCATAACTGGGATTGCAGTCTTTGGTACTGAATTTTTCCTTTAGGTCCTTGTCGATCAGTAACCCTCATCACTCATGCTTCATACGTCGAATTTAGACTATTTTAAGCTTATTGGAATGGTAACTTGACCAGCTTTCAGATTAGATCAGAATCACCTAATTCGGGGACCGTTCGCTATCCTAAAAGCATGTTGGTACTCGTCGATCATCTTTTTTCAATATGGAGTGTAAATCTTTCCAAATCGCGCGGTCCAACCAAGATGCGCATAACTCCATCGTTTGATGTCGGATTGGGTCTATTTTTAGTCATCTGAAAGGTCCTTCAGTGATCTTTCATTCTTATACATTATCGTCGTAATCCGAGACCTTTTGGGCATCTATAAGTGGTATCGTAGTCGTCGGTCCTGAATTTTTCCTTCATCTCCTTGTCCATTAGTAACCATCATAACCCACCCTTCAAGGTTGAATTTAGACTAATTTGAGCTTATTGGAATGGTAACTTGACCAGCTTTCAGATCAGATCAGAATCACCTAATTCGGAGACCGTTCGCTATCCTAAAAGCATGTTGGTACTCGTCGATCGTCTTTTTTCAATATGGAGTGTGAATCTTTTCAAATCGCGCGATCCAACCGAGATGCACGTAACTCCATCGTTTGATGTCGGATTGGGTCTATTTTTATTCACCTGAAAGGTCCTTCAGTGATCTTTCATTCTTGTACAGTATCGTCGTATTTCGAGACCTTTTGGGCATCTATAAGCGGTATCGTAGTCGTCGATCTTGAATTTTTCCTTCATCTCATTGTCCATTAGTAACCCTCATAACTTATGCTTCAAGGTTGAATTTACACTATTTTGAGCTCATTGGAATGGCAACTTGTCAAGCTTTCAGATGAGATCAGAATCGCCTAATTTGGAGACCGTTTGCTATCCTGAAAGCATGTTGGTACTCGTCGATTGTCATTTTTCAATATGGAGTGTAACTCTTTTCAAATCGCATGATCGAACGTGGATGCTCGTAACTCCATCGTTTGATGTCAGATTGGGTTAATTTTTAATCATCTGAAAGGTCCATTACTGCTCCTTCATTCTTGAATAGAATCATCGTAATGCGAGACCCTTTGGACATCCATAAGTGGGATTGCAGTCGTTAGTCCTGAATTTTTTCTCTGTCTCCTTGTCCATTAGTGACCCTCATCATTCATGCTTCATAGGTCGAATTTAGACAATTTTGAGCTTATTGGAATGGTAACTTGACAAGCTTTCAGATGAGATCAGAATCGCCTAATTCGGAGACCGTTTGATATCCTAAAAGCATGTTGGTACTCTTCGATCGTCTTTTTTCAATATGGAGTGTAAATACTTCCAAATCATGTGATCCAACGGAGACGTTCAAAACTCCATCATTTGATGTCGGAATAGGTCAATTTTTAGTTGTCTGAAAGGTCCTTTAGGGCTCTTTCATTCTTGACGAGAATTGTCCAATTCCGAGACCATTTGGGCATCCATAACTGGGATTGCAGTCTTTGGTACTGAATTTTTCCTTTAGGTCCTTGTCGATCAGTAACCCTCATCACTCATGCTTCATACGTCGAATTTAGACTATTTTAAGCTTATTGGAATGGTAACTTGACCAGCTTTCAGATTAGATCAGAATCACCTAATTCGGGGACCGTTCGCTATCCTAAAAGCATGTTGGTACTCGTCGATCATCTTTTTTCAATATGGAGTGTAAATCTTTCCAAATCGCGCGGTCCAACCAAGATGCGCATAACTCCATCGTTTGATGTCGGATTGGGTCTATTTTTAGTCATCTGAAAGGTCCTTCAGTGATCTTTCATTCTTGTACAGTATCGTCGTAATCCGAGACCTTTTGGGCATCTATAAGTGGTATCGTAGTCGTCGGTCCTGAATTTTTCCTTCATCTCCTTGTCCATTAGTAACCATCATAACCCACCCTTCAAGGTTGAATTTAGACTAATTTGAGCTTATTGGAATGGTAACTTGACCAGCTTTCAGATCAGATCAGAATCACCTAATTCGGAGACCGTTCGCTATCCTAAAAGCATGTTGGTACTCGTCGATCGTCTTTTTTCAATATGGAGTGTGAATCTTTTCAAATCGCGCGATCCAACCGAGATGCACGTAACTCCATCGTTTGATGTCGGATTGGGTCTATTTTTAGTCACCTGAAAGGTCCTTCAGTGATCTTTCATTCTTGTACAGTATCGTCGTATTTCGAGACCTTTTGGGCATCTATAAGCGGTATCGTAGTCGTCGATCTTGAATTTTTCCTTCATCTCATTGTCCATTAGTAACCCTCATAACTTATGCTTCAAGGTTGAATTTACACTATTTTGAGCTCATTGGAATGGCAACTTGTCAAGCTTTCAGATGAGATCAGAATCGCCTAATTTGGAGACCGTTTGCTATCCTGAAAGCATGTTGGTACTCGTCGATTGTCATTTTTCAATATGGAGTGTAACTCTTTTCAAATCGCGTGATCGAACGTGGATGCTTGTAACTCCATCGTTTGATGTCAGATTGGGTCAATTTTTAATCATCTGAAAGGTCCATTAGTGCTCTTTCATTCTTGAATAGAATCATCGTAATCCGAGACCCTTTGGACATCCATAAGTGGGATTGCAGTCGTTAGTCCTGAATTTTTTCTCTGTCTCCTTGTCCATTAGTGACCCTCATCATTCATGCTTCATAGGTCGAATTTAGACGAGCTTATTGGAATGGTAACTTAACAAGCTTTCAGATGAGATCAGAATCGCCTAATTCGGAGACCGTTTGATATCCTAAAAGCATGTTGGTACTCTTCGATCGTCTTTTTTCAATATGGAGTGTAAATACTTCCAAATCATGTGATCCAACGGAGATGTTCAAAACTCCATCATTTGATGTCGGAATAGGTCAATTTTTAGTTGTCTGAAAGGTCCTTTAGGGCTCTTTCATTCTTGACGAGAATTGTCCAATTCCGAGACCATTTGGGCATCCATAACTGGGATTGCAGTCTTTGGTACTGAATTTTTCCTTTAGGTCCTTGTCGATCAGTAACCCTCATCACTCATGCTTCATACGTCGAATTTAGACTATTTTAAGCTTATTGGAATGGTAACTTGACCAGCTTTCAGGTTAGATCAGAATCACCTAATTCGGGGACCGTTCGCTATCCTAAAAGCATGTTGGTACTCGTCGATCATCTTTTTTCAATATGGAGTGTAAATCTTTCCAAATCGCGCGGTCCAACCAAGATGCGCATAACTCCATCGTTTGATGTCGGATTGGGTCTATTTTTAGTCATCTGAAAGGTCCTTCAGTGATCTTTCATTCTTGTACAGTATCGTCGTAATCCGAGACCTTTTGGGCATCTATAAGTGGTATCGTAGTCGTCGGTCCTGAATTTTTCCTTCATCTCCTTGTCCATTAGTAACCACCATAACCCACCCTTCAAGGTTGAATTTAGACTAATTTGAGCTTATTGGAATGGTAACTTGACCAGCTTTCAGATCAGATCAGAATCACCTAATTCGGAGACCGTTCGCTATCCTAAAAGCATGTTGGTACTCGTCGATCGTCTTTTTTCAATATGGAGTGTGAATCTTTTCAAATCGCGCGATCCAACCGAGATGCACGTAACTCCATCGTTTGATGTCGGATTGGGTCTATTTTTAGTCACCTGAAAGGTCCTTCAGTGATCTTTCATTCTTGTACAGTATCGTCGTATTTCGAGACCTTTCGGGCATCTATAAGCGGTATCGTAGTCGTCGATCTTGAATTTTTCCTTCATCTCATTGTCCATTAGTAACCCTCATAACTTATGCTTCAAGGTTGAATTTACACTATTTTGAGCTCATTGGAATGGCAACTTGTCAAGCTTTCAGATGAGATCAGAATCGCCTAATTTGGAGACCGTTTGCTATCCTGAAAGCATGTTGGTGCTCGTCGATTGTCATTTTTCAATATGGAGTGTAACTCTTTTCAAATCGCGTGATCGAACGTGGATGCTCGTAACTCCATCGTTTGATGTCAGATTGGGTCAATTTTTAATCATCTGAAAGGTCCATTAGTGCTCTTTCATTCTTGAATAGAATCATCGTAATCCGAGACCCTTTGGACATCCATAAGTGGGATTGCAGTCGTTAGTCCTGAATTTTTTCTCTGTCTCCTTGTCCATTAGTGACCCTCATCATTCATGCTTCATAGGTCGAATTTAGACAATTTTGAGCTTATTGGAATGGTAACTTGACAAGCTTTCAGATGAGATCAGAATCGCCTAATTCGGAGACCGTTTGATATCCTAAAAGCATGTTGGTACTCTTCGATCGTCTTTTTTCAATATGGAGTGTAAATACTTCCAAATCATGTGATCCAACGGAGATGTTCAAAACTCCATCATTTGATGTCGGAATAGGTCAATTTTTAGTTGTCTGAAAGGTCCTTTAGGGCTCTTTCATTCTTGACGAGAATTGTCCAATTCCGAGACCATTTGGGCATCCATAAGTGGGATTGCAGTCTTTGGTACTGAATTTCTCCTTTAGGTCCTTGTCGATCAGTAACCCTCATCACTCATGCTTCATACGTCGAATTTAGACTATTTTAAGCTTATTGGAATGGTAACTTGACCAGCTTTCAGATTAGATCAGAATCACCTAATTCGGGGACCGTTCGCTATCCTAAAAGCATGTTGGTACTCGTCGATCATCTTTTTTCAATATGGAGTGTAAATCTTTCCAAATCGCGCGGTCCAACCAAGATGCGCATAACTCCATCGTTTGATGTCGGATTGGGTCTATTTTTAGACATCTGAAAGGTCCTTCAGTGATCTTTCATTCTTGTACAGTATCGTCGTCATCCGAGACCTTTTGGGCATCTATAAGTGGTATCGTAGTCGTCGGTCCTGAATTTTTCCTTCATCTCCTTGTCCGTTAGTAACCATCATAACCCACCCTTCAAGGTTGAATTTAGACTAATTTGAGCTTATTGGAATGGTAACTTGACCAGCTTTCAGATCAGATCAGAATCACCTAATTCGGAGACCGTTCGCTATCCTGAAAGCATGTTGGTACTCGTCGATCGTCTTTTTTCAATATGGAGTGTGAATCTTTTCAAATCGCGCGATCCAACCGAGATGCACGTAACTCCATCGTTTGATGTCGGATTGGGTCTATTTTTAGTCACCTGAAAGGTCCTTCAGTGATCTTTCATTCTTGTACAGTATCGTCGTATTTCGAGACCTTTTGGGCATCTATAAGCGGTATCGTAGTCGTCGATCTTGAATTTTTCCTTCATCTCATTGTCCATTAGTAACCCTCATAACTTATGCTTCAAGGTTGAATTTACACTATTTTGAGCTCATTGGAATGGCAACTTGTCAAGCTTTCAGATGAGATCAGAATCGCCTAATTTGGAGACCGTTTGCTATCCTGAAAGCATGTTGGTGCTCGTCGATTGTCATTTTTCAATATGGAGTGTAACTCTTTTCAAATCGCGTGATCGAACGTGGATGCTCGTAACTCCATCGTTTGATGTCAGATTGGGTCAATTTTTAATCATCTGAAAGGTCCATTAGTGCTCTTTCATTCTTGAATAGAATCATCGTAATCCGAGACCCTTTGGACATCCATAAGTGGGATTGCAGTCGTTAGTCCTGAATTTTTTCTCTGTCTCCTTGTCCATTAGTGACCCTCATCATTCATGCTTCATAGGTCGAATTTAGACGAGCTTATTGGAATGGTAACTTAACAAGCTTTCAGATGAGATCAGAATCGCCTAATTCGGAGACCGTTTGATATCCTAAAAGCATGTTGGTACTCTTCGATCGTCTTTTTTCAATATGGAGTGTAAATACTTCCAAATCATGTGATCCAACGGAGATGTTCAAAACTCCATCATTTGATGTCGGAATAGGTCAATTTTTAGTTGTCTGAAAGGTCCTTTAGGGCTCTTTCATTCTTGACGAGAATTGTCCAATTCCGAGACCATTTGGGCATCCATAAGTGGGATTGCAGTCTTTGGTACTGAATTTTTCCTTTAGGTCCTTGTCGATCAGTAACCCTCATCACTCATGCTTCATACGTCGAATTTAGACTATTTTAAGCTTATTGGAATGGTAAGTTGACCAGCTTTCAGATTAGATCAGAATCACCTAATTCGGGGACCGTTCGCTATCCTAAAAGCATGTTGGTACTCGTCGATCATCTTTTTTCAATATGGAGTGTAAATCTTTCCAAATCGCGCGGTCCAACCAAGATGCGCATAACTCCATCGTTTGATGTCGGATTGGGTCTATTTTTAGTCATCTGAAAGGTCCTTCAGTGATCTTTCATTCTTGTACAGTATCGTCGTCATCCGAGACCTTTTGGACATCTATAAGTGGTATCGTAGTCGTCGGTTCTGAATTTTTCCTTCATCTCCTTGTCCATTAGTAACCATCATAACCCACCCTTCAAGGTTGAATTTAGACTAATTTGAGCTTATTGGAATGGTAACTTGACCAGCTTTCAGATCAGATCAGAATCACCTAATTCGGAGACCGTTCGCTATCCTAAAAGCATGTTGGTACTCGTCGATCGTCTTTTTTCAATATGGAGTGTGAATCTTTTCAAATCGCGCGATCCAACCGAGATGCACGTAACTCCATCGTTTGATGTCGGATTGGGTCTATTTTTAGTCACCTGAAAGGTCCTTCAGTGATCTTTCATTCTTGTACAGTATCGTCGTATTTCGAGACCTTTTGGGCATCTATAAGCGGTATCGTAGTCGTCGATCTTGAATTTTTCCTTCATCTCATTGTCCATTAGTAACCCTCATAACTTATGCTTCAAGGTTGAATTTACACTATTTTGAGCTCATTGGAATGGCAACTTGTCAAGCTTTCAGATGAGATCAGAATCGCCTAATTTGGAGACCGTTTGCTATCCTGAAAGCATGTTGGTACTCGTCGATTGTCATTTTTCAATATGGAGTGTAACTCTTTTCAAATCGCGTGATCGAACGTGGATGCTCGTAACTCCATCGTTTGATGTCAGATTGGGTCAATTTTTAATCATCTGAAAGGTCCATTAGTGCTCTTTCATTCTTGAATAGAATCATCGTAATCCGCGACCCTTTGGACATCCATAAGTGGGATTGCAGTCGTTAGTCCTGAATTTTTTCTCTGTCTCCTTGTCCATTAGTGACCCTCATCATTCATGCTTCATAGGTCGAATTTAGACAATTTTGAGCTTATTGGAATGGTAACTTGACAAGCTTTCAGATGAGATCAGAATCGCCTAATTCGGAGACCGTTTGATATCCTAAAAGCATGTTGGTACTCTTCGATCGTCTTTTTTCAATATGGAGTGTAAATACTTCCAAATCATGTGATCCAACGGAGATGTTCAAAACTCCATCATTTGATATCGGAAAAATTTAGTTGTCTGAAAGGTCCTTTAGGGCTCTTTCATTCTTGACGAGAATTGTCCAATTCCGAGACCATTTGGGCATCCATAAGTGGGATTGCAGTCTTTGGTACTGAATTTTTCCTTTAGGTCCTTGTCGATCAGTAACCCTCATCACTCATGCTTCATACGTCGAATTTAGACTATTTTAAGCTTATTGGAATGGTAAGTTGACCAGCTTTCAGATTAGATCAGAATCACCTAATTCGGGGACCGTTCGCTATCCTAAAAGCATGTTGGTACTCGTCGATCATCTTTTTTCAATATGGAGTGTAAATCTTTCCAAATCGCGCGGTTCAACCAAGATGCGCATAACTCCATCGTTTGATGTCGGATTGGGTCTATTTTTAGTCATCTGAAAGGTCCTTCAGTGATCTTTCATTCTTGTACAGTATCGTCGTCATCCGAGACCTTTTGGGCATCTATAAGTGGTATCGTAGTCGTCGGTCCTGAATTTTTCCTTCATCTCCTTGTCCATTAGTAACCATCATAACCCACCCTTCAAGGTTGAATTTAGACTAATTTGAGCTTATTGGAATGGTAACTTGACCAGCTTTCAGATCAGATCAGAATCACCTAATTCGGAGACCGTTCGTTATCCTAAAAGCATGTTGGTACTCGTCGATCGTCTTTTTTCAATATGGAGTGTGAATCTTTTCAAATCGCGCGATCCAACCGAGATGCACGTAACTCCATCGTTTGATGTCGGATTGGGTCTATTTTTAGTCACCTGAAAGGTCCTTCAGTGATCTTTCATTCTTGTACAGTATCGTCGTATTTCGAGACCTTTCGGGCATCTATAAGCGGTATCGTAGTCGTCGATCTTGAATTTTTCCTTCATCTCATTGTCCATTAGTAACCCTCATAACTTATGCTTCAAGGTTGAATTTACACTATTTTGAGCTCATTGGAATGGCAACTTGTCAAGCTTTCAGATGAGATCAGAATCGCCTAATTTGGAGACCGTTTGCTATCCTGAAAGCATGTTGGTACTCGTCGATTGTCATTTTTCAATATGGAGTGTAACTCTTTTCAAATCGCGTGATCGAACGTGGATGCTCGTAACTCCATCGTTTGATGTCAGATTGGGTCAATTTTTAATCATCTGAAAGGTCCATTAGTGCTCTTTCATTCTTGAATAGAATCATCGTAATCCGAGACCCTTTGGACATCCATAAGTGGGATTGCAGTCGTTAGTCCTGAATTTTTTCTCTGTCTCCTTGTCCATTAGTGACCCTCATCATTCATGCTTCATAGGTCGAATTTAGACAATTTTGAGCTTATTGGAATGGTAACTTGACAAGCTTTCAGATGAGATCAGAATCGCCTAATTCGGAGACCGTTTGATATCCTAAAAGCATGTTGGTACTCTTCGATCGTCTTTTTTCAATATGGAGTGTAAATACTTCCAAATCATGTGATCCAACGGAGATGTTCAAAACTCCATCATTTGATGTCGGAATAGGTCAATTTTTAGTTGTCTGAAAGGTCCTTTAGGGCTCTTTCATTCTTGACGAGAATTGTCCAATTCCGAGACCATTTGGGCATCCATAACTGGGATTGCAGTCTTTGGTACTGAATTTTTCCTTTAGGTCCTTGTCGATCAGTAACCCTCATCACTCATGCTTCATACGTCGAATTTAGACTATTTTAAGCTTATTGGAATGGTAACTTGACCAGCTTTCAGATTAGATCAGAATCACCTAATTCGGGGACCGTTCGCTATCCTAAAAGCATGTTGGTACTCGTCGATCATCTTTTTTCAATATGGAGTGCAAATCTTTCCAAATAGCGCGGTCCAACCAAGATGCGCATAACTCCATCGTTTGATGTCGGATTGGGTCTATTTTTAGTCATCTGAAAGGTCCTTCAGTGATCTTTCATTCTTGTACAGTATCGTCGTCATCCGAGACCTTTTGGGCATCTATAAGTGGTATCGTAGTCGTCGGTCCTGAATTTTTCCTTCATCTCCTTGTCCATTAGTAACCATCATAACCCACCCTTCAAGGTTGAATTTAGACTAATTTGAGCTTATTGGAATGGTAACTTGACCAGCTTTCAGATCAGATCAGAATCACCTAATTCGGAGACCGTTCGCTATCCTAAAAGCATGTTGGTACTCGTCGATCGTCTTTTTTCAATATGGAGTGTGAATCTTTTCAAATCGCGCGATCCAACCGAGATGCACATAACTCCATCGTTTGATGTCGGATTGGGTCTATTTTTAGTCACCTGAAAGGTCCTTCAGTGATCTTTCATTCTTGTACAGTATCGTCGTAATCCGAGACCTTTTGGGCATCTATAAGCGGTATCGTAGTCGTCGGTCCAGAATTTTTCCTTCATCTCATTGTCCATTAGTAACCCTCATAACTTATGCTTCAAGGTTGAATTTACACTATTTTGAGCTCGTTGGAATGGAAACTTGTCAAGCTTTCAGATGAGATCAGAATCGCCTAATTTGGAGACCGTTTGCTATCCTGAAAGCATGTTGGTACTCGTCGATTGTCATTTTTCAATATGGAGTGTAACTCTTTTCAAATCGCGTGATCGAACGTGGATGCTCGTAACTCCATCGTTTGATGTCAGATTGGGTCAATTTTTAATCATCTGAAAGGTCCATTAGTGCTCTTTCATTCTTGAATAGAATCATCGTAATCCGAGACCCTTTGGACATCCATAAGTGGGATTGCAGTCGTTAGTCCTGAATTTTTTCTCTGTCTCCTTGTCCATTAGTGACCCTCATCATTCATGCTTCATAGGTCGAATTTAGACAATTTTGAGCTTATTGGAATGGTAACTTGACAAGCTTTCAGATGAGATCAGAATCGCCTAATTCGGAGACCGTTTGATATCCTAAAAGCATGTTGGTACTCTTCGATCGTCTTTTTTCAATATGGAGTGTAAATACTTCCAAATCATGTGATCCAACGGAGATGTTCAAAACTCCATCATTTGATGTCGGAATAGGTCAATTTTTAGTTGTCTGAAAGGTCCTTTAGGGCTCTTTCATTCTTGACGAGAATTGTCCAATTCCGAGACCATTTGGGCATCCATAAGTGGGATTGCAGTCTTTGGTACTGAATTTTTCCTTTAGGTCCTTGTCGATCAGTAACCCTCGTCACTCATGCTTCATACGTCGAATTTAGACTATTTTAAGATAATTGGAATGGTAACTTGACCAGCTTTCAGATTAGATCAGAATCACCTAATTCGGGGACCGTTCGCTATCCTAAAAGCATGTTGGTACTCGTCGATCATCTTTTTTCAATATGGAGTGTAAATCTTTCCAAATCGCGCGGTCCAACCAAGATGCGCATAACTCCATCGTTTGATGTCGGATTGGGTCTATTTTTAGTCATCTGAAAGGTCCTTCAGTGATCTTTCATTCTTGTACAGTATCGTCCTCATCCGAGACCTTTTGGGCATCTATAAGTGGTATCGTAGTCGTCGGTCCTGAATTTTTCCTTCATCTCCTTGTCCATTAGTAACCATCATAACCCACCCTTCAAGGTTGAATTTAGACTAATTTGAGCTTATTGGAATGGTAACTTGACCAGCTTTCAGATCAGATCAGAATCACCTAATTCGGAGACCGTTCGCTATCCTAAAAGCATGTTGGTACTCGTCGATCGTCTTTTTTCAATATGGAGTGTGAATCTTTTCAAATCGCGCGATCCAACCGAGATGCACATAACTCCATCGTTTGATGTCGGATTGGGTCTATTTTTAGTCACCTGAAAGGTCCTTCAGTGATCTTTCATTCTTGTACAGTATCGTCGTAATCCGAGACCTTTTGGGCATCTATAAGCGGTATCGTAGTCGTCGGTCCTGAATTTTTCCTTCATCTCATTGTCCATTAGTAACCCTCATAACTTATGCTTCAAGGTTGAATTTACACTATTTTGAGCTCATTGGAATGGCAACTTGTCAAGCTTTCAGATGAGATCAGAATCGCCTAATTTGGAGACCGTTTGCTATCCTGAAAGCATGTTGGTACTCGTCGATTGTCATTTTTCAATATGGAGTGTAACTCTTTTCAAATCGCGTGATCGAACGTGGATGCTCGTAACTCCATCGTTTGATGTCAGATTGGGTCAATTTTTAATCATCTGAAAGGTCCATTAGTGCTCTTTCATTCTTGAATAGAATCATCGTAATCCGAGACCCTTTGGACATCCATAAGTGGGATTGCAGTCGTTAGTCCTGAATTTTTTCTCTGTCTCCTTGTCCATTAGTGACCCTCATCATTCATGCTTCATAGGTCGAATTTAGACAATTTTGAGCTTATTGGAATGCTAACTTGACAAGCTTTCAGATGAGATCAGAATCGCCTAATTCGGAGACCGTTTGATATCCTAAAAGCATGTTGGTACTCTTCGATCGTCTTTTTTCAATATGGAGTGTAAATACTTCCAAATCATGTGATCCAACGGAGATGTTCAAAACTCCATCATTTGATGTCGGAATAGGTCAATTTTTAGTTGTCTGAAAGGTCCTTTAGGGCTCTTTCATTCTTGACGAGAATTGTCCAATTCCGAGACCATTTGGGCATCCATAAGTGGGATTGCAGTCTTTGGTACTGAATTTTTCCTTTAGGTCCTTGTCGATCAGTAACCCTCGTCACTCATGCTTCATACGTCGAATTTAGACTATTTTAAGCTAATTGGAATGGTAACTTGACCAGCTTTCAGATTATATCAGAATCACCTAATTCGGGGACCGTTCGCTATCCTAAGAGCATGTTGGTACTCGTCGATCATCTTTTTTCAATATGGAGTGCAAATCTTTCCAAATCGCGCGGTCCAACCAAGATGCGCATAACTCCATCGTTTGATGTCGGATTGGGTCTATTTTTAGTCATCTGAAAGGTCCTTCAGTGATCTTTCATTCTTGTACAGTATCGTCCTCATCCGAGACCTTTTGGGCATCTATAAGTGGTATCGTAGTCGTCGGTCCTGAATTTTTCCTTCATCTCCTTGTCCATTAGTAACCATCATAACCCACCCTTCAAGGTTGAATTTAGACTAATTTGAGCTTATTGGAATGGTAACTTGACCAGCTTTCAGATCAGATCAGAATCACCTAATTCGGAGACCGTTCGCTATCCTAAAAGCATGTTGGTACTCGTCGATCGTCTTTTTTCAATATGGAGTGTGAATCTTTTCAAATCGCGCGATCCAACCGAGATGCACATAACTCCATCGTTTGATGTCGGATTGGGTCTATTTTTAGTCACCTGAAAGGTCCTTCAGTGATCTTTCATTCTTGTACAGTATCGTCGTAATCCGAGACCTTTTGGGCATCTATAAGCGGTATCGTAGTCGTCGGTCCTGAATTTTTCCTTCATCTCATTGTCCATTAGTAACCCTCATAACTTATGCTTCAAGGTTGAATTTACACTATTTTGAGCTCATTGGAATGGCAACTTGTCAAGCTTTCAGATGAGATCAGAATCGCCTAATTTGGAGACCGTTTGCTATCCTGAAAGCATGTTGGTACTCGTCGATTGTCATTTTTCAATATGGAGTGTAACTCTTTTCAAATCGCGTGATCGAACGTGGATGCTCGTAACTCCATCGTTTGATGTCAGATTGGGTCAATTTTTAATCATCTGAAAGGTCCATTAGTGCTCTTTCATTCTTGAATAGAATCATCGTAATCCGAGACCCTTTGGACATCCATAAGTGGGATTGCAGTCGTTAGTCCTGAATTTTTTCTCTGTCTCCTTGTCCATTAGTGACCCTCATCATTCATGCTTCATAGGTCGAATTTAGACAATTTTGAGCTTATTGGAATGCTAACTTGACAAGCTTTCAGATGAGATCAGAATCGCCTAATTCGGAGACCGTTTGATATCCTAAAAGCATGTTGGTACTCTTCGATCGTCTTTTTTCAATATGGAGTGTAAATACTTCCAAATCATGTGATCCAACGGAGATGTTCAAAACTCCATCATTTGATGTCGGAATAGGTCAATTTTTAGTTGTCTGAAAGGTCCTTTAGGGCTCTTTCATTCTTGACGAGAATTGTCCAATTCCGAGACCATTTGGGCATCCATAAGTGGGATTGCAGTCTTTGGTACTGAATTTTTCCTTTAGGTCCTTGTCGATCAGTAACCCTCGTCACTCATGCTTCATACGTCGAATTTAGACTATTTTAAGCTAATTGGAATGGTAACTTGACCAGCTTTCAGATTATATCAGAATCACCTAATTCGGGGACCGTTCGCTATCCTAAAAGCATGTTGGTACTCGTCGATCATCTTTTTTCAATATGGAGTGTAAATCTTTCCAAATCGCGCGGTCCAACCAAGATGCGCATAACTCCATCGTTTGATGTCGGATTGGGTCTATTTTTAGTCATCTGAAAGGTCCTTCAGTGATCTTTCATTCTTGTACAGTATCGTCCTCATCCGAGACCTTTTGGGCATCTATAAGTGGTATCGTAGTCGTCGGTCCTGAATTTTTCCTTCATCTCCTTGTCCATTAGTAACCATCATAACCCACCCTTCAAGGTTGAATTTAGACTAATTTGAGCTTATTGGAATGGTAACTTGACCAGCTTTCAGATCAGATCAGAATCACCTAATTCGGAGACCGTTCGCTATCCTAAAAGCATGTTGGTACTCGTCGATCGTCTTTTTTCAATATGGAGTGTGAATCTTTTCAAATCGCGCGATCCAACCGAGATGCACGTAACTCCATCGTTTGATGTCGGATTGGGTCTATTTTTAGTCACCTGAAAGGTCCTTCAGTGATCTTTCATTCTTGTACAGTATCGTCGTATTTCGAGACCTTTTGGGCATCTATAAGCGGTATCGTAGTCGTCGATCTTGAATTTTTCCTTCATCTCATTGTCCATTAGTAACCCTCATAACTTATGCTTCAAGGTTGAATTTACACTATTTTGAGCTCATTGGAATGGCAACTTGTCAAGCTTTCAGATGAGATCAGAATCGCCTAATTTGGAGACCGTTTGCTATCCTGAAAGCATGTTGGTACTCGTCGATTGTCATTTTTCAATATGGAGTGTAACTCTTTTCAAATCGCGTGATCGAACGTGGATGCTCGTAACTCCATCGTTTGATGTCAGATTGGGTCAATTTTTAATCATCTGAAAGGTCCATTAGTGCTCTTTCATTCTTGAATAGAATCATCGTAATCCGAGACCCTTTGGACATCCATAAGTGGGATTGCAGTCGTTAGTCCTGAATTTTTTCTCTGTCTCCTTGTCCATTAGTGACCCTCATCATTCATGCTTCATAGGTCGAATTTAGACAATTTTGAGCTTATTGGAATGGTAACTTGACAAGCTTTCAGATGAGATCAGAATCGCCTAATTCGGAGACCGTTTGATATCCTAAAAGCATGTTGGTACTCTTCGATCGTCTTTTTTCAATATGGAGTGTAAATACTTCCAAATCATGTGATCCAACGGAGATGTTCAAAACTCCATCATTTGATGTCGGAATAGGTCAATTTTTAGTTGTCTGAAAGGTCCTTTAGGGCTCTTTCATTCTTGACGAGAATTGTCCAATTCCGAGACCATTTGGGCATCCATAAGTGGGATTGCAGTCTTTGGTACTGAATTTTTCCTTTAGGTCCTTGTCGATCAGTAACCCTCGTCACTCATGCTTCATACGTCGAATTTAGACTATTTTAAGCTAATTGGAATGGTAACTTGACCAGCTTTCAGATTAGATCAGAATCACCTAATTCGGGGACCGTTCGCTATCCTAAAAGCATGTTGGTACTCGTCGATCATCTTTTTTCAATATGGAGTGTAAATCTTTCCAAATCGCGCGGTCCAACCAAGATGCGCATAACTCCATCGTTTGATGTCGGATTGGGTCTATTTTTAGTCATCTGAAAGGTCCTTCAGTGATCTTTCATTCTTGTACAGTATCGTCCTCATCCGAGACCTTTTGGGCATCTATAAGTGGTATCGTAGTCGTCGGTCCTGAATTTTTCCTTCATCTCCTTGTCCATTAGTAACCATCATAACCCACCCTTCAAGGTTGAATTTAGACTAATTTGAGCTTATTGGAATGGTAACTTGACCAGCTTTCAGATCAGATCAGAATCACCTAATTCGGAGACCGTTCGCTATCCTAAAAGCATGTTGGTACTCGTCGATCGTCTTTTTTCAATATGGAGTGTGAATCTTTTCAAATCGCGCGATCCAACCGAGATGCACATAACTCCATCGTTTGATGTCGGATTGGGTCTATTTTTAGTCACCTGAAAGGTCCTTCAGTGATCTTTCATTCTTGTACAGTATCGTCGTAATCCGAGACCTTTTGGGCATCTATAAGCGGTATCGTAGTCGTCGGTCCTGAATTTTTCCTTCATCTCATTGTCCATTAGTAACCCTCATAACTTATGCTTCAAGGTTGAATTTACACTATTTTGAGCTTATTGGAATGGCAACTTGTCAAGCTTTCAGATGAGATCAGAATCGCCTAATTTGGAGACCGTTTGCTATCCTGAAAGCATGTTGGTACTCGTCGATTGTCATTTTTCAATATGGAGTGTAACTCTTTTCAAATCGCGTGATCGAACGTGGATGCTCGTAACTCCATCGTTTGATGTCAGATTGGGTCAATTTTTAATCATCTGAAAGGTCCATTAGTGCTCTTTCATTCTTGAATAGAATCATCGTAATCCGAGACCCTTTGGACATCCATAAGTGGGATTGCAGTCGTTAGTCCTGAATTTTTTCTCTGTCTCCTTGTCCATTAGTGACCCTCATCATTCATGCTTCATAGGTCGAATTTAGACAATTTTGAGCTTATTGGAATGGTAACTTGACAAGCTTTCAGATGAGATCAGAATCGCCTAATTCGGAGACCGTTTGATATCCTAAAAGCATGTTGGTACTCTTCGATCGTCTTTTTTCAATATGGAGTGTAAATACTTCCAAATCATGTGATCCAACGGAGATGTTCAAAACTCCATCATTTGATGTCGGAATAGGTCAATTTTTAGTTGTCTGAAAGGTCCTTTAGGGCTCTTTCATTCTTGACGAGAATTGTCCAATTCCGAGACCATTTGGGCATCCATAAGTGGGATTGCAGTCTTTGGTACTGAATTTTTCCTTTAGGTCCTTGTCGATCAGTAACCCTCGTCACTCATGCTTCATACGTCGAATTTAGACTATTTTAAGCTAATTGGAATGGTAACTTGACCAGCTTTCAGATTAGATCAGAATCACCTAATTCGGGGACCGTTCGCTATCCTAAAAGCATGTTGGTACTCGTCGATCATCTTTTTTCAATATGGAGTGTAAATCTTTCCAAATCGCGCGGTCCAACCAAGATGCGCATAACTCCATCGTTTGATGTCGGATTGGGTCTATTTTTAGTCATCTGAAAGGTCCTTCAGTGATCTTTCATTCTTGTACAGTATCGTCCTCATCCGAGACCTTTTGGGCATCTATAAGTGGTATCGTAGTCGTCGGTCCTGAATTTTTCCTTCATCTCCTTGTCCATTAGTAACCATCATAACCCACCCTTCAAGGTTGAATTTAGACTAATTTGAGCTTATTGGAATGGTAACTTGACCAGCTTTCAGATCAGATCAGAATCACCTAATTCGGAGACCGTTCGCTATCCTAAAAGCATGTTGGTACTCGTCGATCGTCTTTTTTCAATATGGAGTGTGAATCTTTTCAAATCGCGCGATCCAACCGAGATGCACATAACTCCATCGTTTGATGTCGGATTGGGTCTATTTTTAGTCACCTGAAAGGTCCTTCAGTGATCTTTCATTCTTGTACAGTATCGTCGTAATCCGAGACCTTTTGGGCATCTATAAGCGGTATCGTAGTCGTCGGTCCTGAATTTTTCCTTCATCTCATTGTCCATTAGTAACCCTCATAACTTATGCTTCAAGGTTGAATTTACACTATTTTGAGCTCATTGGAATGGCAACTTGTCAAGCTTTCAGATGAGATCAGAATCGCCTAATTTGGAGACCGTTTGCTATCCTGAAAGCATGTTGGTACTCGTCGATTGTCATTTTTCAATATGGAGTGTAACTCTTTTCAAATCGCGTGATCGAACGTGGATGCTCGTAACTCCATCGTTTGATGTCAGATTGGGTCAATTTTTAATCATCTGAAAGGTCCATTAGTGCTCTTTCATTCTTGAATAGAATCATCGTAATCCGAGACCCTTTGGACATCCATAAGTGGGATTGCAGTCGTTAGTCCTGAATTTTTTCTCTGTCTCCTTGTCCATTAGTGACCCTCATCATTCATGCTTCATAGGTCGAATTTAGACAATTTTGAGCTTATTGGAATGGTAACTTGACAAGCTTTCAGATGAGATCAGAATCGCCTAATTCGGAGACCGTTTGATATCCTAAAAGCATGTTGGTACTCTTCGATCGTCTTTTTTCAATATGGAGTGTAAATACTTCCAAATCATGTGATCCAACGGAGATGTTCAAAACTCCATCATTTGATGTCGGAATAGGTCAATTTTTAGTTGTCTGAAAGGTCCTTTAGGGCTCTTTCATTCTTGACGAGAATTGTCCAATTCCGAGACCATTTGGGCATCCATAAGTGGGATTGCAGTCTTTGGTACTGAATTTTTCCTTTAGGTCCTTGTCGATCAGTAACCCTCGTCACTCATGCTTCATACGTCGAATTTAGACTATTTTAAGCTAATTGGAATGGTAACTTGACCAGCTTTCAGATTATATCAGAATCACCTAATTCGGGGACCGTTCGCTATCCTAAAAGCATGTTGGTACTCGTCGATCATCTTTTTTCAATATGGAGTGTAAATCTTTCCAAATCGCGCGGTCCAACCAAGATGCGCATAACTCCATCGTTTGATGTCGGATTGGGTCTATTTTTAGTCATCTGAAAGGTCCTTCAGTGATCTTTCATTCTTGTACAGTATCGTCCTCATCCGAGACCTTTTGGGCATCTATAAGTGGTATCGTAGTCGTCGGTCCTGAATTTTTCCTTCATCTCCTTGTCCATTAGTAACCATCATAACCCACCCTTCAAGGTTGAATTTAGACTAATTTGAGCTTATTGGAATGGTAACTTGACCAGCTTTCAGATCAGATCAGAATCACCTAATTCGGAGACCGTTCGCTATCCTAAAAGCATGTTGGTACTCGTCGATCGTCTTTTTTCAATATGGAGTGTGAATCTTTTCAAATCGCGCGATCCAACCGAGATGCACGTAACTCCATCGTTTGATGTCGGATTGGGTCTATTTTTAGTCACCTGAAAGGTCCTTCAGTGATCTTTCATTCTTGTACAGTATCGTCGTATTTGGAGACCTTTTGGGCATCTATAAGCGGTATCGTAGTCGTCGATCTTGAATTTTTCCTTCATCTCATTGTCCATTAGTAACCCTCATAACTTATGCTTCAAGGTTGAATTTACACTATTTTGAGCTCATTGGAATGGCAACTTGTCAAGCTTTCAGATGAGATCAGAATCGCCTAATTTGGAGACCGTTTGCTATCCTGAAAGCATGTTGGTACTCGTCGATTGTCATTTTTCAATATGGAGTGTAACTCTTTTCAAATCGCGTGATCGAACGTGGATGCTCGTAACTCCATCGTTTGATGTCAGATTGGGTCAATTTTTAATCATCTGAAAGGTCCATTAGTGCTCTTTCATTCTTGAATAGAATCATCGTAATCCGAGACCCTTTGGACATCCATAAGTGGGATTGCAGTCGTTAGTCCTGAATTTTTTCTCTGTCTCCTTGTCCATTAGTGACCCTCATCATTCATGCTTCATAGGTCGAATTTAGACAATTTTGAGCTTATTGGAATGGTAACTTGACAAGCTTTCAGATGAGATCAGAATCGCCTAATTCGGAGACCGTTTGATATCCTAAAAGCATGTTGGTACTCTTCGATCGTCTTTTTTCAATATGGAGTGTAAATACTTCCAAATCATGTGATCCAACGGAGATGTTCAAAACTCCATCATTTGATGTCGGAATAGGTCAATTTTTAGTTGTCTGAAAGGTCCTTTAGGGCTCTTTCATTCTTGACGAGAATTGTCCAATTCCGAGACCATTTGGGCATCCATAAGTGGGATTGCAGTCTTTGGTACTGAATTTTTCCTTTAGGTCCTTGTCGATCAGTAACCCTCGTCACTCATGCTTCATACGTCGAATTTAGACTATTTTAAGCTTATTGGAATGGTAACTTGACCAGCTTTCAGATTAGATCAGAATCACCTAATTCGGGGACCGTTCGCTATCCTAAAAGCATGTTGGTACTCGTCGATCATCTTTTTTCAATATGGAGTGTAAATCTTTCCAAATCGCGCGGTCCAACCAAGATGCGCATAACTCCATCGTTTGATGTCGGATTGGGTCTATTTTTAGTCATCTGAAAGGTCCTTCAGTGATCTTTCATTCTTGTACAGTATCGTCGTAATCCGAGACCTTTTGGGCATCTATAAGTGGTATCGTAGTCGTCGGTCCTGAATTTTTCCTTCATCTCCTTGTCCATTAGTAACCATCATAACCCACCCTTCAAGGTTGAATTTAGACTAATTTGAGCTTATTGGAATGGTAACTTGACCAGCTTTCAGATCAGATCAGAATCACCTAATTCGGAGACCGTTCGCTATCCTAAAAGCATGTTGGTACTCGTCGATCGTCTTTTTTCAATATGGAGTGTGAATCTTTTCAAATCGCGCGATCCAACCGAGATGCACATAACTCCATCGTTTGATGTCGGATTGGGTCTATTTTTAGTCACCTGAAAGGTCCTTCAGTGATCTTTCATTCTTGTACAGTATCGTCGTATTTCGAGACCTTTTGGGCATCTATAAGCGGTATCGTACTCGTCGATCTTGAATTTTTCCTTCATCTCATTGTCCATTAGTAACCCTCATAACTTATGCTTCAAGGTTGAATTTACACTATTTTGAGCTCATTGGAATGGCAACTTGTCAAGCTTTCAGATGAGATCAGAATCGCCTAATTTGGAGACCGTTTGCTATCCTGAAAGCATGTTGGTACTCGTCGATTGTCATTTTTCAATATGGAGTGTAACTCTTTTCAAATCGCGTGATCGAACGTGGATGCTCGTAACTCCATCGTTTGATGTCAGATTGGGTCAATTTTTAATCATCTGAAAGGTCCATTAGTGCTCTTTCATTCTTGAATAGAATCATCGTAATCCGAGACCCTTTGGACATCCATAAGTGGGATTGCAGTCGTTAGTCCTGAATTTTTTCTCTGTCTCCTTGTCCATTAGTGACCCTCATCATTCATGCTTCATAGGTCGAATTTAGACAATTTTGAGCTTATTGGAATGGTAACTTGACAAGCTTTCAGATGAGATCAGAATCGCCTAATTCGGAGACCGTTTGATATCCTAAAAGCATGTTGGTACTCTTCGATCGTCTTTTTTCAATATGGAGTGTAAATACTTCCAAATCATGTGATCCAACGGAGATGTTCAAAACTCCATCATTTGATGTCGGAATAGGTCAATTTTTAGTTGTCTGAAAGGTCCTTTAGGGCTCTTTCATTCTTGACGAGAATTGTCCAATTCCGAGACCATTTGGGCATCCATAAGTGGGATTGCAGTCTTTGGTACTGAATTTTTCCTTTAGGTCCTTGTCGATCAGTAACCCTCATCACTCATGCTTCATACGTCGAATTTAGACTATTTTAAGCTTATTGGAATGGTAACTTGACCAGCTTTCAGATTAGATCAGAATCACCTAATTCGGGGACCGTTCGCTATCCTAAAAGCATGTTGGTACTCGTCGATCATCTTTTTTCAATATGGAGTGTAAATCTTTCCAAATCGCGCGGTCCAACCGAGATGCGCATAACTCCATCGTTTGATGTCGGATTGGGTCTATTTTTAGTCATCTGAAAGGTCCTTCAGTGATCTTTCATTCTTGTACAGTATCGTCGTAATCCGAGACCTTTTGGGCATCTATAAGTGGTATCGTAGTCGTCGGTCCTGAATTTTTCCTTCATCTCCTTGTCCATTAGTAACCATCATAACCCACCCTTCAAGGTTGAATTTAGACTAATTTGAGCTTATTGGAATGGTAACTTGACCAGCTTTCGGATCAGATCAGAATCACCTAATTCGGAGACCGTTCGCTATCCTAAAAGCATGTTGGTACTCGTCGATCGTCTTTTTTCAATATGGAGTGTGAATCTTTTCAAATCGCGCGATCCAACCGAGATGCACATAACTCCATCGTTTGATGTCGGATTGGGTCTATTTTTAGTCACCTGAAAGGTCCTTCAGTGATCTTTCATTCTTGTACAGTATCGTCGTATTTCGAGACCTTTTGGGCATCTATAAGCGATATCGTACTCGTCGATCTTGAATTTTTCCTTCATCTCATTGTCCATTAGTAACCCTCATAACTTATGCTTCAAGGTTGAATTTACACTATTTTGAGCTCATTGGAATGGCAACTTGTCAAGCTTTCAGATGAGATCAGAATCGCCTAATTTGGAGACCGTTTGCTATCCTGAAAGCATGTTGGTACTCGTCGATTGTCATTTTTCAATATGGAGTGTAACTCTTTTCAAATCGCGTGATCGAACGTGGATGCTCGTAACTCCATCGTTTGATGTCAGATTGGGTTAATTTTTAATCATCTGAAAGGTCCATTAGTGCTCTTTCATTCTTGAATAGAATCATCGTAATCCGAGACCCTTTGGACATCCATAAGTGGGATTGCAGTCGTTAGTCCTGAATTTTTTCTCTGTCTCCTTGTCCATTAGTGACCCTCATCATTCATGCTTCATAGGTCGAATTTAGACAATTTTGAGCTTATTGGAATGGTAACTTGACAAGCTTTCAGATGAGATCAGAATCGCCTAATTCGGAGACCGTTTGATATCCTAAAAGCATGTTGGTACTCTTCGATCGTCTTTTTTCAATATGGAGTGTAAATACTTCCAAATCATGTGATCCAACGGAGATGTTCAAAACTCCATCATTTGATGTCGGAATAGGTCAATTTTTAGTTGTCTGAAAGGTCCTTTAGGGCTCTTTCATTCTTGACGAGAATTGTCCAATTCCGAGACCATTTGGGCATCCATAAGTGGGATTGCAGTCTTTGGTACTGAATTTTTCCTTTAGGTCCTTGTCGATCAGTAACCCTCGTCACTCATGCTTCATACGTCGAATTTAGACTATTTTAAGCTTATTGGAATGGTAACTTGACCAGCTTTCAGATTAGATCAGAATCACCTAATTCGGGGACCGTTCGCTATCCTAAAAGCATGTTGGTACTCGTCGATCATCTTTTTTCAATATGGAGTGTAAATCTTTCCAAATCGCGCGGTCCAACCAAGATGCGCATAACTCCATCGTTTGATGTCGGATTGGGTCTATTTTTAGTCATCTGAAAGGTCCTTCAGTGATCTTTCATTCTTGTACAGTATCGTCGTAATCCGAGACCTTTTGGGCATCTATAAGTGGTATCGTAGTCGTCGGTCCTGAATTTTTCCTTCATCTCCTTGTCCATTAGTAACCATCATAACCCACCCTTCAAGGTTGAATTTAGACTAATTTGAGCTTATTGGAATGGTAACTTGACCAGCTTTCAGATCAGATCAGAATCACCTAATTCGGAGACCGTTCGCTATCCTAAAAGCATGTTGGTACTCGTCGATCGTCTTTTTTCAATATGGAGTGTGAATCTTTTCAAATCGCGCGATCCAACCGAGATGCACATAACTCCATCGTTTGATGTCGGATTGGGTCTATTTTTAGTCACCTGAAAGGTCCTTCAGTGATCTTTCATTCTTGTACAGTATCGTCGTATTTCGAGACCTTTTGGGCATCTATAAGCGGTATCGTACTCGTCGATCTTGAATTTTTCCTTCATCTCATTGTCCATTAGTAACCCTCATAACTTATGCTTCAAGGTTGAATTTACACTATTTTGAGCTCATTGGAATGGCAACTTGTCAAGCTTTCAGATGAGATCAGAATCGCCTAATTTGGAGACCGTTTGCTATCCTGAAAGCATGTTGGTACTCGTCGATTGTCATTTTTCAATATGGAGTGTAACTCTTTTCAAATCGCGTGATCGAACGTGGATGCTCGTAACTCCATCGTTTGATGTCAGATTGGGTCAATTTTTAATCATCTGAAAGGTCCATTAGTGCTCTTTCATTCTTGAATAGAATCATCGTAATCCGAGACCCTTTGGACATCCATAAGTGGGATTGCAGTCGTTAGTCCTGAATTTTTTCTCTGTCTCCTTGTCCATTAGTGACCCTCATCATTCATGCTTCATAGGTCGAATTTAGACAATTTTGAGCTTATTGGAATGGTAACTTGACAAGCTTTCAGATGAGATCAGAATCGCCTAATTCGGAGACCGTTTGATATCCTAAAAGCATGTTGGTACTCTTCGATCGTCTTTTTTCAATATGGAGTGTAAATACTTCCAAATCATGTGATCCAACGGAGATGTTCAAAACTCCATCATTTGATGTCGGAATAGGTCAATTTTTAGTTGTCTGAAAGGTCCTTTAGGGCTCTTTCATTCTTGACGAGAATTGTCCAATTCCGAGACCATTTGGGCATCCATAAGTGGGATTGCAGTCTTTGGTACTGAATTTTTCCTTTAGGTCCTTGTCGATCAGTAACCCTCATCACTCATGCTTCATACGTCGAATTTAGACTATTTTAAGCTTATTGGAATGGTAACTTGACCAGCTTTCAGATTAGATCAGAATCACCTAATTCGGGGACCGTTCGCTATCCTAAAAGCATGTTGGTACTCGTCGATCATCTTTTTTCAATATGGAGTGTAAATCTTTCCAAATCGCGCGGTCCAACCAAGATGCGCATAACTCCATCGTTTGATGTCGGATTGGGTCTATTTTTAGTCATCTGAAAGGTCCTTCAGTGATCTTTCATTCTTGTACAGTATCGTCCTCATCCGAGACCTTTTGGGCATCTATAAGTGGTATCGTAGTCGTCGGTCCTGAATTTTTCCTTCATCTCCTTGTCCATTAGTAACCATCATAACCCACCCTTCAAGGTTGAATTTAGACTAATTTGAGCTTATTGGAATGGTAACTTGACCAGCTTTCAGATCAGATCAGAATCACCTAATTCGGAGACCGTTCGCTATCCTAAAAGCATGTTGGTACTCGTCGATCGTCTTTTTTCAATATGGAGTGTGAATCTTTTCAAATCGCGCGATCCAACCGAGATGCACATAACTCCATCGTTTGATGTCGGATTGGGTCTATTTTTAGTCACCTGAAAGGTCCTTCAGTGATCTTTCATTCTTGTACAGTATCGTCGTATTTCGAGACCTTTTGGGCATCTATAAGCGATATCGTACTCGTCGATCTTGAATTTTTCCTTCATCTCATTGTCCATTAGTAACCCTCATAACTTATGCTTCAAGGTTGAATTTACACTATTTTGAGCTCATTGGAATGGCAACTTGTCAAGCTTTCAGATGAGATCAGAATCGCCTAATTTGGAGACCGTTTGCTATCCTGAAAGCATGTTGGTACTCGTCGATTGTCATTTTTCAATATGGAGTGTAACTCTTTTCAAATCGCGTGATCGAACGTGGATGCTCGTAACTCCATCGTTTGATGTCAGATTGGGTTAATTTTTAATCATCTGAAAGGTCCATTAGTGCTCTTTCATTCTTGAATAGAATCATCGTAATCCGAGACCCTTTGGACATCCATAAGTGGGATTGCAGTCGTTAGTCCTGAATTTTTTCTCTGTCTCCTTGTCCATTAGTGACCCTCATCATTCATGCTTCATAGGTCGAATTTAGACAATTTTGAGCTTATTGGAATGGTAACTTGACAAGCTTTCAGATGAGATCAGAATCGCCTAATTCGGAGACCGTTTGATATCCTAAAAGCATGTTGGTACTCTTCGATCGTCTTTTTTCAATATGGAGTGTAAATACTTCCAAATCATGTGATCCAACGGAGATGTTCAAAACTCCATCATTTGATGTCGGAATAGGTCAATTTTTAGTTGTCTGAAAGGTCCTTTAGGGCTCTTTCATTCTTGACGAGAATTGTCCAATTCCGAGACCATTTGGGCATCCATAAGTGGGATTGCAGTCTTTGGTACTGAATTTTTCCTTTAGGTCCTTGTCGATCAGTAACCCTCGTCACTCATGCTTCATACGTCGAATTTAGACTATTTTAAGCTTATTGGAATGGTAACTTGACCAGCTTTCAGATTAGATCAGAATCACCTAATTCGGGGACCGTTCGCTATCCTAAAAGCATGTTGGTACTCGTCGATCATCTTTTTTCAATATGGAGTGTAAATCTTTCCAAATCGCGCGGTCCAACCAAGATGCGCATAACTCCATCGTTTGATGTCGGATTGGGTCTATTTTTAGTCATCTGAAAGGTCCTTCAGTGATCTTTCATTCTTGTACAGTATCGTCGTAATCCGAGACCTTTTGGGCATCTATAAGTGGTATCGTAGTCGTCGGTCCTGAATTTTTCCTTCATCTCCTTGTCCATTAGTAACCATCATAACCCACCCTTCAAGGTTGAATTTAGACTAATTTGAGCTTATTGGAATGGTAACTTGACCAGCTTTCAGATCAGATCAGAATCACCTAATTCGGAGACCGTTCGCTATCCTAAAAGCATGTTGGTACTCGTCGATCGTCTTTTTTCAATATGGAGTGTGAATCTTTTCAAATCGCGCGATCCAACCGAGATGCACATAACTCCATCGTTTGATGTCGGATTGGGTCTATTTTTAGTCACCTGAAAGGTCCTTCAGTGATCTTTCATTCTTGTACAGTATCGTCGTATTTCGAGACCTTTTGGGCATCTATAAGCGGTATCGTACTCGTCGATCTTGAATTTTTCCTTCATCTCATTGTCCATTAGTAACCCTCATAACTTATGCTTCAAGGTTGAATTTACACTATTTTGAGCTCATTGGAATGGCAACTTGTCAAGCTTTCAGATGAGATCAGAATCGCCTAATTTGGAGACCGTTTGCTATCCTGAAAGCATGTTGGTACTCGTCGATTGTCATTTTTCAATATGGAGTGTAACTCTTTTCAAATCGCGTGATCGAACGTGGATGCTCGTAACTCCATCGTTTGATGTCAGATTGGGTCAATTTTTAATCATCTGAAAGGTCCATTAGTGCTCTTTCATTCTTGAATAGAATCATCGTAATCCGAGACCCTTTGGACATCCATAAGTGGGATTGCAGTCGTTAGTCCTGAATTTTTTCTGTCTCCTTGTCCATTAGTGACCCTCATCATTCATGCTTCATAGGTCGAATTTAGACAATTTTGAGCTTATTGGAATGGTAACTTGACAAGCTTTCAGATGAGATCAGAATCGCCTAATTCGGAGACCGTTTGATATCCTAAAAGCATGTTGGTACTCTTCGATCGTCTTTTTTCAATATGGAGTGTAAATACTTCCAAATCATGTGATCCAACGGAGATGTTCAAAACTCCATCATTTGATGTCGGAATAGGTCAATTTTTAGTTGTCTGAAAGGTCCTTTAGGGCTCTTTCATTCTTTACGAGAATTGTCCAATTCCGAGACCATTTGGGCATCCATAAGTGGGATTGCAGTCTTTGGTACTGAATTTTTCCTTTAGGTCCTTGTCGATCAGTAACCCTCATCACTCATGCTTCATACGTCGAATTTAGACTATTTTAAGCTTATTGGAATGGTAACTTGACCAGCTTTCAGATTAGATCAGAATCACCTAATTCGGGGACCGTTCGCTATCCTAAAAGCATGTTGGTACTCGTCGATCATCTTTTTTCAATATGGAGTGTAAATCTTTCCAAATCGCGCGGTCCAACCGAGATGCGCATAACTCCATCGTTTGATGTCGGATTGGGTCTATTTTTAGTCATCTGAAAGGTCCTTCAGTGATCTTTCATTCTTGTACAGTATCGTCGTAATCCGAGACCTTTTGGGCATCTATAAGTGGTATCGTAGTCGTCGGTCCTGAATTTTTCCTTCATCTCCTTGTCCATTAGTAACCATCATAACCCACCCTTCAAGGTTGAATTTAGACTAATTTGAGCTTATTGGAATGGTAACTTGACCAGCTTTCGGATCAGATCAGAATCACCTAATTCGGAGACCGTTCGCTATCCTAAAAGCATGTTGGTACTCGTCGATCGTCTTTTTTCAATATGGAGTGTGAATCTTTTCAAATCGCGCGATCCAACCGAGATGCACATAACTCCATCGTTTGATGTCGGATTGGGTCTATTTTTAGTCACCTGAAAGGTCCTTCAGTGATCTTTCATTCTTGAAAAAGGAGAATTGTCCTATTCCAAGACCATTTGGGCATCCATAAGTGGGATTGCAGTCCTTGGTACTGAATTTTTCCTTTAGGTCCTTGTCCATTAGTAACCCTCATCACTCATGCTTCATACGTCGAATTTAGACTATTTTGAGCTCATAGGAATGATAACTTGTAATGCTTTGAGATGAGATCAGAATTTTCTAATTCAGAAACCGTTCACTATCATAAAAGCATGTTGGTACTCGTCGATCGTCTTTTTTCAATATGGAGTGTAAATCTTTCCAAATCGCGCGATCCAACCGATATGCACATAACTCCATCGTTTGATGTCGAATTGGGTCAATTTTTAGTCACCTGAAAGGTCCTTCAATGATCTTTCATTCTTGTATAGTATCGTTGTATTCCTAGACCTTTTAGGCGTCTATAAGTGGTATCGCAGTCGTCGGTTCTGAATTTTTCCTTCATCTCCTTGTCCATTAGTAACCCTCATAACCCACCCTTCAAGGTTGAATTTAGACTATTTTCAGCTTATTGGAATGGTAACTTGACCAGCTTTCAGATCAGATCAGAATCACCTAATTCGAAGACCGTTCGCTATCCTAAAAGCATGTTGATACTCATCGATCATCATTTTTTAATATGGAGTGTAAATCATTCCAAATCGCACGGTCCAACTGAGATGCGCATAACTCCATCATTTAATGTCGGATTGGATCTATTTTTAGTCATCTGAAAGGTCCTTCAGTGATATTTCATTCTTTTACAGTATCGTCGTATTCTGAGACCTTTTCGGCATCTATAAGTGGTATCATAGTCATCGGTCCTGAATTTTTCCTTCATTTCCTTGTCCATTAGTAACCATCATCACCCACCCTTCAAGGTTGAATTTAGACTATTTTGAGCTTATTGGAATGGTAACTTGACTAGCTTTCAGATCAGATCAGAATCACCTATTTCGGAGACCGTTCTCTATCCTAAAAGCATGTTGGTACTCATCGATCGTCTTTTTTCAATATGGAGTGTGAATCTTTTCAAATCGCGCGATCCAACCGAGATGCGCATAACTCCATCCTTTGATGTCGGATTGGGTCTATTTTTAGTCACCTGAAAGGTCCTTCAGTGATCTTTCATTCTTGTACAGTATCGTCGTATTCCGAGACCTTTTGGGCATCTATAAGTGGTATCGTAGTCGTCGGTCTTGAATTTTTCCTTCATCTCCTTGTCCATTAGTAACCCTCATAACTCATGCTTCAAGGTTTAATTTAGACTATTTTGAGCTCATTGGAATGGCAACTTGTCAAGCTTTCAGATGAGATCAGAATCGCCTAATTTGGAGACCGTTTGCTATCCTGAAAGCATGTTGGTACTCGTCGATTGTCATTTTTCAATATGGAGTGTAACTCTTTTCAAATCGCGTGATCCAACGTGGATGCTCGTAACTCCATTGTTTGATGTCAGATTGGGTCAATTTTTAATCATCTGAAAGGTCCATTAGTGCTCTTTCATTCTTGAATAGAATCATCGTAATCCGAGACCCTTTGGACATCCATAAGTGGGATTGTAGTTGTTGGTCCTAAATTTTTCCTTCATCTCCTTGTCCATTAGTAACCCTCATCACTCATGCTTTATACCTCGAATTTAGACTATTTTGAGCTTATTGGAATGGTAACTTGACTAGCTTTCAGATCAGATCAGAATCACCTAATTCAGAGACCGTTCGCTATCCTAAAAGCATGTTGGTACTCGTCGATCGTCTTTTTTCAATATGGAGTGTGAATCTTTTCAAATCGCGTGATCCAACCGAGATGTGCATAACTCCATCGTTTGATGTCGGATTGGGTCTATTTTAGTCACCTGAAAGGTCCTTCAGTGATCTTTCATTCTTGTACAGTATCGTCGTATTCCGAGACCTTTTGGGCATCTATAAGTGGTATCGTACTCGTCGGTCTTAAATTTTTCCTTCATCTCCTTGTCCAATAGTAACCCTCATAACTCATGCTTCAAGGTTTAATTTAGACTATTTTGAGCTCATTGGAATGAAAACTTGTCAAGCTTTCAGATGAGATCAGATTCGCCTAATTTGGAGACCGTTTGCTATCCTAAAAGCATGTTGGTACTCGTCGATTGTCATTTTTCAATATGGAGTGTAACTCTTTCCAAATCACGTGATCCAACGTGGATGCTCGTAACTCCATCGTTTGATGTCGGATTGGGTCAATTTTTAATCATCTAAAAGATCCATTAGTGCTCTTTCATTCTTGAATAGAATCATCATAATCCGAGACCCTTTGGACATCCATAAGTGGGATTGCAGTCGTTGGTCCTGAATTTTTTCTGTCTCCTTGTCCATTAGTGACCCTCATCATTTATGCTTCATAGGTCGAATTTAGACAATTTTGAGCTTACTAGAATGGTAACTTGACAAGCTTTCAGATGAGATCAGAATCGCCTAATTCGGAGACCGTTTGATATCCTAAAAGCATGTTGGTACTCTTCGATCGTCTTTCTTCAATATGGAGTGTAAATACTTCCAAATCATGTGATCCAACGGACATGTTCAAAACTCCATCATTAGATGTCAGAATAGGTCAATTTTTAGTCGTCTGAATGGTCGTTTAGTGCTCTTTCATTCCTGATGAGAATTGTCTTATTCCGAGACCATTTGGGCATCCATAAGTGGGATTGCAGTCCTTGGTACTGAATTTTTCCTTTAGGTCCTTGTCCATCAGTGTTTCGACAAAGAAACAAATGCATTTTGATTTGGGGAGATTGTCTTATTCAAGTATAACAGAGAGAGAGTACTATGAACATTCATCACATTCTATTAATACTGAGTTCGTTTACATCCTCTTTACATCCCTTGATTCTAAGATAAATCATTTAGAAGTAAAGGATTTGTACTTTAAGCATCAAGAGTTCATTTCGACAGCCTTCTGTCGCTTGATTTGATCATCTCGTAGGACTTAGGAGGAATGTCGATCCGATTGACGAGTCATTTCGACAGCCTTCCGGTGCCTGATTTAATCATTTCCTAGGACTTAGGAGGAATGCCGATCCGATCGACGGACCTTCAATGAAATATAGATTTCGACAGCATAACAGCGCCTGTTTCAACCATCCTCTGAGACTTAGGAGAAATGTCGATTAAATCGACTGATCTTTCTCCTTAGAACCCATGAAGAGGAGAAAACCCGGAGAAAGAAAGCCTGGGCCACGGACTTGGGAGGCACAACGGCTCTTGAGCTTTACAGACTGCAGGGCAATCCGGTTGCGCGGACCCGCGCACTCGATATCGGTTGCACGGTCCTACGCAACTCCCAGGAGACTTCGATCCTACCTTTTGTCTTCCGCTCCGCATTGCTCTTCTTGAAAATCTTCAAATTATGCTTAATGAAGGAGGGGAGGGGGTATTTATATACCCTCGCACGTGTGAAAATTCTGATCTTAGCGATGTGCGACTATTTTTAGTGCCTTGGATCATTTTGAACGAAGGATTTTTGTGACGTTCATTCCGAAGTCCACGCAACTGATACTTTCATTGCACGGTCTCATGCAACAGAGATTGATTGCGCGACCCGCGCAACATATACTGGCAGCACGGTTCTGCGCAACTCCCTTTTCCTCTTTCTGAAAGTTCTTTCCTTCCCCTTCTTCTTCTTCTTTTTTTTACCTTCACTTGCTTGATTCTTTTCACCATTTTTATGCCTCAACAGATTGCCCCCTTGATCCTTTATTTGTTCTTTCGGAGTAACAAGTAAAGGATCAAACATCCCATTTGGTTTACGCGGACCCGCGTAATTGGCCGCGTATATACTCGGTCGCAATAACCTATAAATACCGCACCCTTCGTCATTTTCTGCAGTCTCTGCTTTCTCTGGCAATTTTTCCTCTCTTGGTGATTTTCCACGCAATGGACATTGTCTGCGCGGAGCCGTACAACGAATCTTTCGTCCATGTAAATTTTCTATGTACCGCAACTCCCTGCGCAACTGCTTTTGATTGCGCGGACTTGCGCAACCAAGACTTTGCCCTTTTCTGTACCCCTTTCCTCAACGACTTTCCTTAGGTTTTCAACCCTCCTCACTTTATGGCTCGCATCAAGAGGACCCTCCGTCCTGTAGACCCTCAAGTGGAGCATTCTCCTCATTCCGACGCTCCTGATACTTCTCATCGCCCATCTCCTTTCGCTGACCAACCACCAACCAAGCGTACCAAAACCACCATCCAGACCCCATCATACTTTAAAGAGCCAGTGCTTCCAACTTTTGATTTCACTGGCCGCATCGAAGCACTTTCCTCACCCATTCATCGTGCTATAATCATGGGAAATGTAGAACGGCCTCCTAAGCACGGTCGTGAATACGATTGGGAAGAGTGGTTGAAGACAACCGCCCACATTCACACGGATAGCAATAAACCCCCTGTCAGAGAAGGTACTCCGCTTGCTTCTCGCTCCAAGAAAACTCGTCGAAATAAGGCGCGAGAGTTTGAAGAAAAGATCAAAGAGCACAATAAAAAGAAGCTTCATAACTCTTGGGAATCTGTTCAAGTAATTGAGGGTGTCATGAAATTTGACAATCCTCATTCAGAAGGTAATCCATCCTTGAATGCGAACACACAGACTATGTGGACGGAGAAAAGCTGATGTATACTGAATCGTGGGTGACACGAGAACTCCAGATTCTTGAAGGGATAATTCAAACGCAGAAACCTCGACAGATTATTGGAGAGGCTCATCCCATGATCTTCCTTGCTCCCTTTCACAGTCCACACAATCTCTTCCCGACCTATTTTTATGAGACTGTCAGACAACGCTATAAGGGCTGTGATCCTCTCCGGGGATCAGAAGATTTTCACACAAGAGGCCTACTGACTTCTCGTCGCTATTACTCTGATTGGGCAGAGGCAATTTTGAAGAAACACGCAAGTACCCTTGCTAAAGTAGGCCTTTACGATGCGATAGAGGTCACATCCCAATATTTTTACAAGGAACCCTACATACTGAAAGGATTTCTTGAATATTGGTCTCCCACCACCAATTCCCTTCACCTGCCGTTCGAAGAAATGAGCATATCATTATGGGACCTACACCGCATAGCAGGTCTCCCACTTACAGGAAGATTTTATGACGAGTTTATACGGACAAATGCAGAATTGACATTTATATCCTCTCCCAATCGCAGACCTTCCATCTCAGAAACCACCATCGAACTTTTCAGAGAGATGGGAAAATTTTTGAATATTCATAAGCTATCTCCTCTGCAATGGCTGGCCCGTATTTCTAGAATACTCAGGTATCCCATACCCAGAGACTAGTGTATTCCTCTTCACCACATATTCCTGCATATTAATTTCTTTCTTGTTCTGCAGATTTCGCGACAGTCGCTGTAAGGAACTGACGACCCTTCGTGACAACATGAAAGAACGACCAGCTTATAGCTCATTTGGGGAACTAGCAGCCTTCCTTGCTTACTAGTTGAGCATAGTTGTTCTTCCTAGTTCTAAGTGGATGGATGCTATTCGCCCTACCACTTTTGTGGTTGCTGGAGCTCTAGCAGAAGGTCAGAAGTATTCTATTGCACCCCCTGTGCTATGCTCCATTTATCGAGCTTTTGGAGAGATCTCTACACATGTCAAAAATCCCACCTTGGGATCTTCATCAGCGTATACCGCATGGCATTACTTCACCGGATGGCTAGGAGTCTATTTCCCTTGGACTTTTGAAGCACCGAAAAAAGCTTACGTCAGTCCTTCTCACCCTCCTCTTTGGTTCTTTCAACAAAGGGCCATGGCCAAAAGATCGTACGAGTGGGTGATCAATAAGATTCAGGACTTTGATCAAGTGAACTTCTTTCAGTTCCGGCTTCATCACTACATTCAAGATACAGATATGGTAGATCAAGGGGCGCTAATTGTAGAGAAATGGCCTTTTTCTTTCCATTCATTCTTGCAGTTTGCTACTCAGGGAAGGAACAAAATTCTGGAGAGAACCCTATTATCCTAGCCGTTTTGCTAGCCAATTCGGTTGTGACCAAGCCATGCCAGAAGATTGTGGGCTGGTTACTAAGAGAATGCGCTGCTATGGAATAGGTCCCTTGAACTGGGCCATGATATGGAAATGACTATTAGGCGGCCGTGTCAACTCTTCTTTCATCATTCCTAGCTGTGATCGGATAGTCCGTACTTCTTACAGATGGATGAGGTGGTGGGACCACCAATCATTTCTGATCAACAAATGCCTACCGGTGGACTCTCTTCTCTTTCTCCATCCACCTCGGCTTAGGGGCAGAAAAATTGATAACGGAATTGGCTTCATTCCAGAGAAAAGTCGCGCTCCTCATCATGGTGAAATTTGCAAGAAGATTTTGACGGAAGAGCCAATCCATGAGAGAAAGCCAATCAACACTTTAGACGGTTGGTTTGCCCATGGAGTCCTGGCGGAATTTGAACATATTCCTCACAACCTTGGTGGCCGAGCTCCAGAAGATGTTGCAGGAGCATCCTCCCCTATTCCTGAAGAGACTGCTACAGCTGAAGAAAATACAGCTCAAGACAAACCTGCCCCTTCTCCACAAACTCTTCCCCCTAGCTCATCGTCCCCGATGACTAGATCATGAGCACGTCAGCAAACTTTGTCACCCACTCCTCAAGAAGAAGCAAGACAGGTCTCTTCATCTCCCTCAATTCCATTTAGCAGGAGATCTCCAAGGGAAAGCAACCAGCCTATTTTCTATAAAGGGAAACAAGTCGCGGTTACAGAAGTGGATGAGGAAGATCTGGCAAGCAAAAGTTCATCTTCTAGCGAAGACTCATCAGTAAATTTAACTTTTCATGCACTTCTATCTTATGCATTATTTCAGGGATGCCATCTGTATCATGATTTCAACATGAATTTGCTGCATTTTGAACATGGAACATAGTTTATCATGACATTCTATGAAACTAATCATAAAACAGTAATATTTTATGCTTTGTTAGCACAAAGTTTCCTATATGACCTCATCCGTTTATATTTTATTGGCGGTGCTAAGTTTCAATTCAGTTAGTTGCACACAGTTTAAGCTCATGAGTAGTGGAGCGGCATTACTTCGGGTCTTACGCGATGGTCTCTGTAACTCTCTAGAGTTCGCGAGACTTCTCACTACCTAGGGAGTTCACAAACCGCGACCCATCAGAGGGGCCCAGTGAAGCTACAGGGCCGTGAACTCGGTTGGATTTACAGCACAGGGTTGGCCACGGTAACTCTCTAGAGTTCACAGGGCTCACAAGGCTACCTTTGGGGGTACCAAATCCATGATTTCCGATCCATCGATGAGTAGGTTTAAGCCCTTCCTCATGAGTACGTACCGGAATCGAACCACAAATCTGGGGGGTCTTATGCATGGTTGGCTTATCATGCGCGCACTGCGGCCCTCATTTTCTTCGCTTGCAAGGTCGGGCCCATTCACGGGAGGGCTTGTCCTCCGCTCCCCGTGACGCTGCCGGAAAGCTATACAGACGGGATGGGTGTTACGCTTAACTGGTCATTTGGGGACTTTTAGCACTTTGGCTTTGAGTCAACTTTTTGGCCCTTTGCTTTTGATCTTTCGGCTGACTTTTGGCTATTGGCTTTTGGTCTTTGAAGACTTTGAGCTCTTTTGGCCTTTGGTCATTTAAAGATTTTGAGCTTTTGGCTTTTAGTCATCTTTTGGCCTTTTGCTTTTGGTCATTAACTCCGTTAGCTGCCCGCATGGGTATGCGTACGATGGCCTTCATGGGCTTTTTAGGGCCACTGGCTTCTCGCCGCTGCCCGAATGGCAATCTTCATAGGTCTTATACGTAGCTGGTCCCTTTTGAGCTTTGGTCCTTTTAGGACTTTGGCTTTTCTATCTCTCTTCTTTTTTTTCAGGACTTGACTAGGCTGCCTTTTTTTTTATGATAAGCAGCCATCGCTATTGCCAATTCATATATACAGTTGACTGTATGATTCATTCTACTATGATCATATGATTGACATTTTGCCGCTGCTGACAATGTCACAAGGACCTTCGTATTGCGTTTATGTCAATTTATGTATCAGCTTAGCGATGATGGCAACTTTGATGAGCGATTGATCGGCAATGGCGATAGCTGTTCTCTTTTTTCCCTTTCTTCTTTTTTTTTTTATGATTATTGATACCTGATAATTCCTATCGGCAATGAGCGTCGATTCTTGATAGCGATCATTGGCACCTTTTATGTCACTGCTTGCCTGATAGCGATCGTTTAATCGCTTGATGGCGATTCTTCCAATCGCTTAATCTTCTAGTCGCTTGATAGCGATTGTTGCTAATTTTGGCGATCAGCTTTTCATTTGGCTTTACTTTTGGCAATTGTCCTTAGTATTTCGCGTTTGGCGATGACTTGTTATGCTTGAAAGCCTGTCTTTCATTCAAATATACAAAAGAAATGCATTCTATGGTGAGAAATATATTTCACAGCTTTTACTCACTTGCCTTAATTGATTATAGGTCTTAGGCGTAGCTGGCTGTATAGGCTTGGCTAGGCTGCCTTAATTGATATTTTGTCATTGTTGGATGGTGAATCCATAGTTGATATTTCGCCAGCTGCTAATATATTCTGAGAATCAATAATTGATATTTCACCGTTGCCGATATATTCTGAGAATATCCATGTCGTATTTGAAATACTTTATCAGCTTGGTGATGATAGCAATTTTGATAAGATAAACTTGTGTGAGCCATTGATGACGACAGTGATAGTTGCTTATCTTGGTGACGATCATTGGCACTTGCTTATTCTGATAACAATCATCGATGATTTTATTCAGCAATTGTCATTGATGCTTTGTATTTGGCGATGATTTAGAAGCATCAAAATTGCAATCTATCTTCAAGGATAACGAATTTCGCATGCCTTTGTCTGCCCCCTTTTGATACAGAATTATTATCTTGATAATGTTCTGTATCAAAATCAGTATCGCCTTCGAAAGCAGTTTCCTTTTTGCCAGTGCGAGTATAGGCCAATGTAGTCTTCCATTTACTTCCTTAAAGGGTTGTGCCCTTATTGGGCACGCTTCATCTCATTTAGCTTTGAATTTGCCCCCTGGATATGATAGTGACCATCAGTGGGGATACATTTTTTTTGTTCTTGGAGATATGGAGGAAGCATATTTCTGTGGGAGGCTATAAGACTGTAATTGTATTCATTGACTAGCTTGCCCCCCAACCCTTGAAATTTTCTACGCTTCTCTTCATTGACCCCGATGGGGACCTGAATTCCCTTCCCGTGATTCAGGCCAATGGGTTCTTCATGATCAAAGCTCATGTTTTTCATAATTTTCTTACTCACCGGACTATACTTTTGAAGGTCTTGCGGCGTCAACTTACCATGGTATTCAATATTTTGAGCCACTTCTCTCGTCCTTACTACTTCTGAAGCGTAGAATTCGATTGGCTCAGAATATTTTTCATTGGCTTTAACTTGGAATCTTATCGGAGTGGCCGAAAATGGCTTATTTCTTTCAGCATACGGTAGCAACACCGTATAATTTGACTGTAAAATCTTCAACTGTTCAGATGATAGCAAAGTTAACGGCGGTTGTCTCGGTTGTCTTAAATGTTTCGGCACAAAATAGAACTTCTTGCTGATCTCTGCTGTTTCGGACGGCACTGCTTTTTCTGCCATTTCTGCGATTGCGCTCTCTTAATCGTTCTTCAAGACGTTACTTTCATCCTTATCTATTTTTTCGGTGGCAAATTCTTTGTAATAACTTGCATCTGCAAAGAAAGACTCAGCTTCTGTATACAGTCTCGCATCGGCCATTACTTTATGTTGTACCCCATCTTTACAGTATTTGAAACACTGATGGAGGGTGAAGGGTATGATATTATACTGGTGTATCCATGGCCTTCCTATGAGAAGGTTGTATGTCGTCACTGCATTTATGACATGACAAACAACGTCAGTAGTCATTTTCCCTATTTCCAATGTCACCGTAATTTTTTCAAGTGCGCGCTGCCCATCCTGATTAAAACCTTGTATCATCATCCCGCTGGGGCGTAATTCTGAGCGACGGTAGTTTAATTTGTTTAACATGGAGAGTGGCAACAGTTTTACTGCAGACCCATTGTCTATCATAATCCTCTTGACTTTCTTCCCGCGAATATGGCCTTCTATCATTAGTGGCCTATTATGGACTTCCTCACAGATCATATCATCATCAGAAAAAGAAATGACTGGGAAGCAGTCCTCATGCTCATTGGGTTCTTCATGTTCTACTTCTGCCAGAAAGGTTTCCCTGATGTCATGATCAAATAGGGCCTGAATCAAACTTTGCCGGAACTCTTCTGATAGCTTCAACGCGTCATAAACTCTTAATCGGGCTGGTATTCCCTTTAGATGATTTACCACATCATAATTTACTTTCGTCGTTTCATCATTTCCCTTCATCTTGCCGCTGTTATTTTCTTTTACAATCGCTTCTTCTGTTTTCTGTTTTATTGGGCTCACTATCTTCTTGCCCGACCATAGTGTTATTACTGCAACCTTCTTTAGAGCTTTTCTGCTTCCTGCATTATTCGCTTCTTGTTCCTCTTCTCAAACTGTAAGCGTGTTTACGGTTGCCATGGAGCCTCTTTCTCTTTCTTTCCCCAATACTATCTCGCCTCTATTGATTAGTCATTGTATTATACATTTTAGTGTATAGCAGTTTTCTGTGGGGTGCCCCACTAGGCGATGATAATGACAAAAATTCTTTTCTCTTGTCCTTGTTATAGCTTCTGGGCGCTTAGGCTCCGGCAGCACTATCGTGCCAGGTTTTAATAACTGCTCCATCATAGGGGCGACATCTTCTTTTTCAAACGCGAACCCTTCATGAGAGTTCAGTATTCTAGGTCGCTTCCCATCGTACTTGTTTCTTGACCTATCACCCTCTTCGAGTCGGTCCGGCCTTCTTTCTCTGAATCCTTTGTATCTTTTCCTTTTCTGTCGTGATCGACAGTGTTAACAGCTGTTTTGCTGGACGTTCTCCTAGTCGTATCATGGTTAAATGCTGGGATTTTATGAGTCATCAGTTCCAATGCGTGGGTTTTGGTAGCCAAGTCACGAAAGGTCCTGATGTCGGCGCTAGTCAGTCCGAACGCAATCCCCGTGCCCATAAAATTTAGACACATCTTAACCTGTTCTTTTTCCTCCGGTAGTTGTCTACACGAAGCCCCTAACGTTTTCCACCTGTCTATAAACTTCTCTACCGGCTCTCCTTCTCTTTGCCAAATAGAGGCCAGTTCCGTAATACTGACGTCACGTTCCGAGGAGAAGAAGTTTGACATGAAAACCTCCTGCATTTGTTCCCATGTACGTATCGATCCAGGTGCCAAACTAGAATACCATCGGAATGCTTTGTGCGTTAGTGACGAACCAAACAGCCGCAAGCAGTACTGTGGTATCGTGGAAAAATTTCCCATGCTAGTGATAAAGTGCATCAAGTGCTCCTCCGGAGATCCTTCCCCATTGAACTTTTGAAAATCTGGATGCTTGAAATTGGCTAGAAAAGGGATATCTTCTACTTCCCTTGGATACGGTGTTCGATATCTAAAGCGCCCGGTATTTTCGCGTTCTCTTTCGGCTCTGACCGGCTCTTCAACCACTTGCCTCACCTCTTCCTGTGTCACAGTTCTTGCTGCCGGAATGGACCCTAGTGACCCTGCCCCCTGTGGTGGAAGAATGTCAGGCTGATTTTCTTCCCCTTCCGTTGCATTCTGGGGGATTGCCATTCGGTCTACATTGTGTGCGAGGGTTGCCAACGCTTCTCTAAGATTTTAGCATTCTTCCATCAATGCATTCTGAGCTTCTGCCATTGCATTGAAAAGATCCTCTGCGGTTGCTCTATAATCTGGGTTCGTCCCAACCATGAATACTGCGGCCTCTCCACTGTTCGTCGAAGCAGTAATCGGAGGAGAACAAGAGAATGCCGATGTGACAGGACTTGCAGAAAAGGGAGGAGATATAGTTTCACCGGGCTTTTTCGTACTCTCTGTGGCATCCGTCGACTGAGATGACGCCGATACTGGTGAATCATTTCGGGATGGCGTTGGTGATATAATTACCAATGCTTTTCTCTTTTGTTCCTTTTGTTCGTTTAGTTATTGAGGCATTTAAAACCGAAAAGTCGCGTACCGTCAGTTGAGGAACTGTTTGCGCTGTTTGCACTGGGTAAATTGCCGGAGGAGCAAGTTCAGGATTTCTTTTGACTGTGCTTCGTGTGATGGGTCCTCTGGTCTTTAATGAAGGCTGACTCATTCTATAATTCTTGAAATCTCATGTTCATGCCTTACGAGAGTCACAACAGTCCAGCCAGCATTATCTTCTGATGATTGGGGTGAAGCAGAAATGACCCCAGCTGTCACTTGAGCACTGCTACTTTTACGCACATGACTTGGTGCGTATTCTATCACGAACCCTGTCGGGATGAATCAGAAGTTCACTCTTCTTACGGGGATCGCCATTGATGTTGAGTCATAATCGGATTTTAGAAACCTTCATTCACTAAACATGTTTATAGTTAGTAATTGAATGCTTAGGGTGATTTATCCTAGAGATGAAGGGGAGGACTTCCCACTGAGAGTCACCATTTTGGCGTCCATAGGACGCCAAACCATGACGAATGTTCATAACAACCTCACTGCTAATACTTTGAATAAGACAAACTAAATGTCCCCAGCAGAGTTGCCATTTTGTTTCGACAAAGAAACAAATGCATTTTGATTTGGGGAGATTGTCTTATTCAAATATAACAGAGAGAGAGTACTATGAACATTCATCACATTCTATTAATACTGAGTTCGTTTACATCCTCTTTACATCCCTTGATTCTAAGATAAATCATTTAGAAGTAAAGGATTTGTGCTTTAAGCATCAAGAGTTCATTTCGACAGCCTTCCGGCGCTTGATTTGATCATCTCCTAGGACTTAGGAGGAATGCCGATCTGATGGACGGGTCATTTCAACAGCCTTTCGACGCCTGATTTGATCATCTCCTAGGATTTAGGAGGAATGCCGATCCAATCGACGGGCCTTCAATGAAATAGAGATTTCGGCAGCATAACAGCGCCTGTTTCAACCATCCTCTGGGACTTAGGAGGAATGTCGATTAAATCGACTGATCTTTCTCCTTAGAACCCATGAAGAGGAGAAAACCCAGAGAAAGAAATCCTAGGCCACGGACTTGGGCAGCACAACGGCTCTTGAGCTTTACAAACTGCAGGGCAGTCCGATTGCGCGGACCCGCGCACCCGATATCGGTTGCGCGGTCCTGCACA
This sequence comes from Magnolia kwangsiensis, assembly GCA_037074715.1. Lineage (NCBI taxonomy): Eukaryota > Viridiplantae > Streptophyta > Magnoliopsida > Magnoliales > Magnoliaceae > Magnolia > Magnolia kwangsiensis. Next base: position 73,592,668 of record CM073579.1, read on the forward strand.
ACTCCCAGGAGACTTCGCTCCTACCTTGTCTTCCGCTCCGCTTTGCTCTTCTTGAAAATCTTCAAATTACGCTTAATGAAGAGGGGAGGGGGTATTTATAGACCCTCGCACGTGTGAAAATCCTGATCTAAGCGATGTGGGACTATTTTTAGTGCCTTGGATCATTTTGAACGAAGGCTTTTTGTGAAGTTCATTCCGAGGTCCGCGCAACTGATACTTTCATTGCACGGTCTCACGCAACAGAAATTGATAGCACGGACCCGCACAACATATACTGGCTGCGCGGTTCTGCGTAACTCCCTTTTTCTCTTTCCAAAAGTTCTTTCCTTCCCCTTCTTCTTCTTCTTTTTTTTACCTTCACTTGCTTAATTCCTTTCACCATTTTTATGCCTCAACAATCAGTAACCCGCATCACTCATGCTTCATACGTCGAATTTAGACTATTTTGAGCTCATAGGAATGGTAACTTGTAATGCTTTAAGAAGAGATCAGAATAGTCTAATTCGGAAACCGTTCGCTATCCTAAAAGCATGTTGGTACTCGTCGATCGTCTTTGTTAAATATGGAGTGTAAATCTTTCCAAATCGTGTGATCCAACAGATATGCGCATGACTCCATCGTTTGATGTCGGATTGGGTCAATTTTTAGTCACCTGAAACGTCCTTCAGTGATCTTTCTTGTACAGTATCGTCGTATTACGAAACCTTTTAGGCGTCTGTAAGTGGTATCGTAGTCGTCAGTCCTGAATTTTTCCTTCATCTCCTTGTCCATTAGTAACCCTCATAACCCACCCTTCAAGGTTGAATTCAGACTATTTTGAGCTTATTGGAATGGTAACTTGACCAGCTTTCAGATCAGATCAGAATCACCTAATTCGGAGACCATTCGCTATCCTAAAAGCATGTTGGTACTCGTCGATCGTCTTTTTTCAATATGGAGTGTGAATCTTTCCAAATCGTGTGATCCAACCGAGATGCGCATAACTCCATCGTTTGATGTCGGATTGGGTCTATTTTTAGTCACCTGAAAGGTACTTCAGTGATCTTTCATTCTTGTACAGTATCGTCGTATTCCGAGACCTTTTGGGCATCTATAAGTGGTATCGTAGTCGTCGGTCTTGAATATTTCCTTCATCTCCTTGTCCATTAGTAACCCTCATAACTCATGCTTCAAGGTTTAATTTAGACTATTTTGAGATCATTGGAATGGCAACTTGTCAAGCTTTCAGATGAGATCAGAATCGCCTAATTTGGAGACCGTTTGCTATCCTAAAAGCATGTTGGTACTCGTCGATTGTCATTTTTCAATATGGAGTGTAACTCTTTCCAAATCGCGTGATCCAACGTGGATGCTCGTAACTCCATCGTTTGATGTCAGATTGGGTCAATTTTTAATCATCTGAAAGGTCCATTAGTGCTCTTTCATTCTTGAATAGAATCATCGTAATCCGAGACCCTTTGGACATCCATAAGTGGGATTGTAGTTGTTGGTTCTGAATTTTTCCTTCATCTCCTTGTCCATAAGTAACCCACATCACTCATGCTTCATACGTGGAATTTAAACTATTTTGAGCTTATTGGAATGGTAACTTGACAAGCTTTCAGATGAGATCAGAATCGCCTAATTCGGACACCGTTTGATATCCTAAAAGCATGTTGGTACTCTTCGATCGTCTTTTTTCAATATAGAGTGTAAATACTTCCAAATCATGTGATCCAACGGAGATGTTCAAAACTCCATCATTTGATGTCGGAATAGGTCAATTTTCAGTCGTCTGAAAGGTCTTTTAGTGCTCTTTCATTCCTGACGAGAATTGTCCTATTCCGAGACCATTTGGGCATCCATAAGTGGGATTGCAGTCCTTGGTCCTGAATTTTTCCTTCAGGTCCTGGTCCATCAATAACCCTCATGACTCATGCTTCATACGTTAAATTTAGACTATTTTGAACTCATTGGAATGGTAACTTGTAATGCTTTAAGATGAGATTAGAATCGTCTAATTCAGAAACCGTTCGCTATCCTAAAAGAATGTTGGTACTCGTCAATCGTTTTTTTTCAATATGGAGTGTAAATCTATTCAAATCGCGGAATCCAACCGATATGCGCATAACTCCATCGTTTAATGTCGGATTGGGTCATTTTTTAGTCACCTGAAAGGTCCTTCAGTGATCTTTCATTCTTGTATAGTATCATCGTATTCCGAGACCTTTTAGGCGTCTGTAAGTGGTATCGTAGTCGTCAGTCCTGAATTTTTACTTCATCTCCTTGTCCATTAGTAACCCTCATAACCCACCCTTCAAGGTTGAATTCAGACTATTTTGAGCTTATTGGAATGGTAACTTGACCAGCTTTCAGATCATATCAGAATCACCTAATTCAGAGACCGTTCTCTATCCTAAAAGCATGTTGGTACTCGTCGATCGACTTTTTTCAATATGGAGTGTGAATCTTTTCAAATCGTGCGATCCAACCGAGATGCACATAACTCCATCGTTTAATGTCTGATTGGGTATATTTTTAGTCACCTGAAAGGTCCTTCAGTGATCTTTCATTCTTGTACAGTATCGTCATATTTCGAGACGTTTTGGGCATCTATAAGTGGTATCATAGTCGTCGGTCTTGAATTTTTCCTTCATCTCCTTGTCTATTAGTAACCCTCATAACTCATGCTTCAAGGTTTAATTTAGACTATTTTGAGCTCATTGGAATGGCAACTTGTCAGGCTTTCAGATGAGATCAGAATCGCCTAATTTGGAGACCGTTTGCTATCCTAAAAGCATGTTGGTACTCGTCGATTGTCATTTTTCAATATGGAGTATAACTCTTTCCAAATCACGTGATCCAACGTGGATGCTCATAACTCCATCGTTTGATGTCAGATTGGGTCAATTTTTAATCATCTGAAAGGTCCATTAATGCTCTTTCATTCTTGAATAGAATCATCATAATCCGAGACCCTTTGGACATCCATAAGTGGGATTCTAGTTGTTGGTCCTGAATTTTTCCTTCATCTCCTTGTCCATTAGTAACCCTCATCACTCATGCTTCATACGTGGAATTTAGACTATTTTGAGCTTATTGGAATGGTAACTTGACAAGCTTTCAGATGATATCAGAATCGCCTAATTCGAAGACCGTTTGATATCTTAAAAGCATGTTGGTACTCTTCGATCGTCTTTTTTCAATATGGGGTGTAAATACTTCCAAATCATGTGATCCAATGGAGATGTTCAAAACTCGATCATTTGATGTCAGAATAGGTCAATTTTTAGTCGTCTGAAAGGTCCTTTAGTGCTCTTTCATTCCTGACGAGAATTGTCCTATTCCGAGACCATTTGGGCATCCATAAGTGGGATTGCAGTCCTTGGTCCTGAATTTTTCCATCAGGTCCATATCCATCAGTAACCCTCATCACTCATGCTTCATACGTCAAATTTAGACTATTTTGAGCTCATAGGAATGGTAACTTGTAATGCTTTAAGATGAGATCAAAATCGTCTAATTCAGAAACCGTTCGCTATCCTAAAAGCATGTTGGTACTCGTCGATCGTCTTTTTTCAATATGGAGTGTAAATCTTTTCAAATCTCGCAATCCAACCGATATGCGCATAACTCCATCGTTTGATGTCTGATTGGGTCTATTTTAGTCACTTGAAAGGTCCTTCAGTGATCTTTCATTCTTGTAGAGTATCGTCGTATTCGGAGACCTCTTGGGCACTATAAGTGGTATCGTAGTCATCGGTCCTGAATTTTTCTTTCATCTCCTTGTCCATTAGTAACCATCATCACCGACCCTTCAAGGATGAATTTATACTATTTTGAGCTTATTGGAATGGTAACTTGACCAGCTTTCAGATCAGATCAGAATCACCTAATTCGGAGACCGTTCGCTATCCTAAAAGCATGTTACTACTCGTCGATCGTCTTTTTTCAATTTGGAGTGTGAATCTTTCCAAAACATGCGGTCCAAACGAGATGCGCATAACTCCATCGTTTGATGTCGGATTGGGTCTATTTTTAGTCAGCTGAAAGGTCCTTCAGTGATCTTTCATTCTTGTACAGTATCGTCGTATTCGGAGACCTTTTGGGCATCTATAAGTGGTTTCGTAGTCGTCGGTCTTAAATTTTTCCTTCATCTCCTTGTCCATTAGTAACCCTCATAACTCATGCTTCAAGGTTTATTTAGACTATTTTGAGCTCATTAGAATGGCAACTTGTCAAGCTTTCAGATGAGATCAGATTCGCCTAATTTGGAGACCGTTTGCTATCCTAAAAGCATGTTGGTACTCGTCGATTGTCATTTTTCAATATGGAGTGTAACTCTTTCCAAATAGCGTGATCCAACGTGGATGCTCGTAACTCCATCGTTTGATGTCGGATTGGGTTAATTTTTAATCATCTGAAAGGTCCATTAGTGCTCTTTCATTCTTGAATAGAATCATCGTAATCCGAGACCCTTTGGACATCCATAAGTGGGATTGTAGTTGTTGGTCTTGAATTTTTCCTTCATCTCCTTGTCCATTAGTAACCCTCATCACTCATGCTTCATACGTGGAATTTAGACTATTTTGAGCTTATTGGAATGGTAACTTGACAAGCTTTCAGATGAGATCAGAATCACCTAATTCAAAGACCGTTTGATATCTTAAAAGCATGTTGGTACTCTTCGATCGTCTTGTTGTAAATACTTCCAAATCATGTGATCCAACGGAGATGTTCAAAAATCCATCATTTGATGTCGGAATAGGTCAATTTTTAGTCGTCTGAAAGGTCCTTTAGTGTTCTTTCATTCCTGACGAGAATTGTCCTATTCCGAGACCATTTGGGCACCCATTAGTGGGATTGCAATCCTTGGTCTTGAATTTTTTCATCAGGTCCTTATCCATCAGTAACCCTCATCACTCATGCTTCATACGTCGAATTTAGACTATTTTGAGCTCATAGGAATGGTAACTTGTAATGCTTTAAGATGAGATCCGAATCGTCTAATTCAGAAACCGTTCGCTATCCTAAAAGTATGTTGGTACTCGTCGATCGTCTTTTTTCAATATGGAGTGTAAATCTTTCCAAATCGCGTAATCCAACCGATATGCGCATAACTCCATCGTTTAATGTCGGATTGGGTCAATTTTTAGTCACCCGAAAGGTCCTTCAGTGATCTTTCATTCTTGTATAGTATCGTCGTATTCCGAGACCTTTTAAGCGTCTATAAGTGGTATCGTAGTCGTCGGTCCTGAATTTTTTCTTCATCTCCTTGTCCATTAGTAACCCTCATAACCCACCCTTTAAGGTTGTATTTAGACTATTTTAAGCTTATTGGAATGGTAACTTGACCAGCTTTCAGATCAGATCAGATTCACTTAATTCGAAGACCGTTCGCTATCCTAAAAGCATGTTGGTACTTGTCGATCATCTTTTTTCAATATGGAGTGTAAATCTTTCCAAATCGCGTGGTCCAACCTAGATGCGCATAACTCCATCGTTTGTTGTCTGATTGGGTCTATTTTTAGTCATCTGAAAGGTCCTTTAGTGATCTTTCATTCTTGTAGAGTATCGTCGTATTCGGAGACCTTTTGGGCATCTATAAGTGGTATCGTAGTCGTCGGTCCTGAATTTTTCCTTCATCTCCTTGTCCATTAGTAACCATCATCACCGACCCTTCAAGGATGAATTTAGACTATTTTGAGCATATTGGAATGGTAACTTGACCAGCTTTCAGATCAGATCAGAATCACCTAATTCGGAGACCGTTCGCTATCCTAAAAGCATGTTGGTACTCGTCGATCGTCTTTTTTCAATATGGAGTGTGAATCTTTCCAAATCGTGCGATCCAACCGAGATGCGCATAACTCCATCGTTTGATATCGGATTGGGTCTATTTTTAGTCACCTGAAAGGTACTTCAGTGATCTTTCATTCTTGTACAGTATCGTCATATTTCGAGACCTTTTGGGCATCTATAAGTGGTATCGTAGTCGTCAGTCTTGAATATTTCCTTCATCTCCTTGTCCATTAGTAACCCTCATAACTCATGCTTCAAGGTTTAATTTAGACTATTTTGAGCTCATTGGAATGGCAACTTGTCAAGCTTTCAGATGAGATCAGAATCGCCTAATTTGGAGACCATTTGCTATCCTAAAAGCATGTTGGTACTCATCGATTGTCATTTTTTAATATGGAGTGTAACTCTTTCCAAATCGCATGATCCAACATGGATGCTCGTAACTCCATCGTTTGATGTCAGATTGGGTCAATTTTTAATCATCTGAAAGGTCCATTAGTGCTCTTTCATTCTTGAATAGAATCATCGTAATCCGAGACCCTTTGGACATCCATAAGTGGGATTGTAGTTGTTGGTCCTGAATTTTTCCTTCATCTCCTTATCCATAAGTAACCCACATCACTCACGCTTCATACGTGGAATTTATACTATTTTGAGCTTATTGGAAGGGTAACTTGACAAGCGTTCAGATGAGATCAGAATCGCCTAATTCGGACACCGTTTGATATCCTAAAAGCATGTTGGTACTCTTCGATCGTCTTTTTTCAATATAGAGTGTAAATACTTCCAATTCATGTGATCCAACGGAGATGTTCAAAACTCCATCATTTGATGTCGGAATAGGTCAATTTTTAATCGTCTGAAAGGTCTTTTAGTGCTCTTTTATTCCTGACGAGAATTGTCCTATTCCGAGACCATTTGGGCATCCATAAGTGGGATTGCAGTCCTTGGTACTGAATTTTTCCTTCAGGTCCTTGTCCATCAGTAACCCTCATCACTCATGCTTCATACGTCGAATTTAGACTATTTTAAGCTTATTGGAATGGTAACTTGACCAGCTTTCAAATCAGATCAGAATCACTTAATTCGAAGACCATTCGCTATCCAAAAAGCATGTTGGTACTCGTCGATCATCTTTTTTCAATATGGAGACTTAATCTTTCCAAATCGCGCGGTCTAACCGAGATGCGCATAACTCCATCATTTGATGTCAGATTGGGTCTATTTTTAGTCATTTGAAAGGTCATTCAGTGATCTTTCATTCTTGTACAATATCGTCGTAATCCGAGACCTTTTGGGCATTTATAAGTGGTATCGTAGTCGTCGGTCCTGAATTTTTCCTTCATCTCCTTGTCCATTAGTAACCATCATAACCCACCCTTTAAGGATGAATTTAGACTATTTTGAGCTTATTGAAATGGTAACTTGACCAGCTTTCAGATCAGATCAGAATCACCTAATTCGGAGATCGTTCGCTATCCTAAAAGCATGTTGGTACTCGTCGATCGTCTTTTTTCAATATGGAGTGTGAATCTTTTTAAATCGCGCGATCCAACCGAGATGCGCATAACTCCATCGTTTGATATCGGATTGGGTCTATTTTTAGTCACCTGAAAGGTACTTCAGTGATCTTTCATTCTTGTACAGTATCGTCGTATCCCGAGACCTTTTGGGCATCAATAAGTGGTATCGTAGTCGTCGGTCTTGAATTTTTCCTTCATCTCATTGTCCATTAGTAACCCTCATAACTTATGCTTCAAGGTTGAATTTACACTATTTTGAGCTCATTGGAATGGCAACTTGTCAAGCTTTCAGATGAGATTAGAATCGCCTAATTTGGAGACCGTTTGCTATCCTAAAAGCATGTTGGTACTCGTCGATTGTCATTTTTCAATATGAAGTGTAACTCTTTCCAAATCGCGTGATCCAACGTGGATGCTCGTAACTCCATCGTTTGATGTTAGATTGGGTCAATTTTTAATCATCTAAAAGGTCCATTAGTGCTCTTTCATTCTTGAATAGAATCATCGTAATCCGAGACCCTTAGGACATCTATAAGTGGGATTGTAGTTGTTGGTCTTGAATTTCTTCTTCATCTCCTTGTCCATTAGTAACCCTCATCACTCACGCTTAATACGTGGAATTTAGACTATTTTGAGCTTATTTTAATGGTAACTTGATAAGCTTTCAGATGAGATCAGAATCGCCTAATTCAGAGACCGTTTGATATCCTAAAAGCATGTTGGTACTCTTCGATCGTCTTTTTTCAATATGGAGTGTAAATACTTCCAAATCATGTGATCCAACGGAGATGTTCAAAACTCCATCATTTGATGTCGGAGTAGGTTAATTTTTAGTCATCTGAAAGGTCCTTTAGTGTTCTTTCATTCCTAACGAGACTTGTCCTATTCCGAGACCATTTGGGCATCCATAAGTGGGATTGCAGTCCTTGGTCCTGAATTTTTCCATCAGGTCCTTATCCATCAGTAACCCTCATCACTCATGCTTCATACGTCGAATTTAGACTATTTTGAGCTCATAGGAATGGTAACTTGTAATGCTTTAAGATGAGATCAGAATCGTCTAATTCAGATACCGTTCGCTATCCTAAAAGCAACTCGTCGATCGTCTTTTTTCAATATGGAGTGTAAATCTTTCCAAATCGCGCAATCCAACCGATATGCGCATAATTCCATCGTTTAATGTCGGATTGGGTCAATTTTTAGTCACCTGAAAGGTCCTTCAGTGCTCTTTCATTCTTGTATAGTATCGTCGTATTCCGAGACCTTTTAGGCATCTGTAAGTGGTATCGTAGTAGTCAGTCCTGAATTTTTCCTTCATCTCCTTATCCATTAGTAACCCTCATAACCCACCCTTCAAGGTTGAATTCAGACTATTTTGAGCTTATTGGAATGGTAACTTGACCATCTTTCAGATCAGATCAGACTCACCTAATTCAGAGACCGTTCACTATCCTAAAAGCATGTTGGTACTTGTCGATCGTCTTTTTTCAATATGGTGTGTGAATCTTTCCAAATCGTGCGATCCAATCGAGATGCGCATAACTCCATCGTTTGAGGTCGGATTAGGTCTATTTTTAGTCACCTGAAAGGTCCTTCAGTGATCTTTCATTCTTGTACAGTATCGTCGTATTCTGAGACCTTTTGGGCATCTATAAGTGGTATCGTAGTCGTCGGTCTTGAATTTTTCCTTCATCTCCTTGTCCATTAGTAACCCTCATAACTCATGCTTCAAGGTTTAATTTAGACTATTTTGAGCTCATTGGAATGGCAACTTGCCAAGCTTTCAGATGAGATCAGAATCGCCTAATTTGGAGACCGTTTGCTATCCTAAAAGCATGTTGGTACTCGTCGATTGTCATTTTTCAATATGGAGTGTAACTCTTTCCAAATCGCGTGATCCAACGTGGATGCTCGTAACTCCATCGTTTGATGTTAGATTGGGTCAATTTTTAATCATCTGAAAGGTCCATTAGTGCTCTTTCATTCTTGAATAGAATCATCGTAATCCGAGACCCTTTGGACATCCATAAGTGGAATTGTAGTTGTTGGTCCTGAATTTCTTCTTCATCTCCTTGTCCATTAGTAACCCTCATCACTCATGCTTCATACGTGAAATTTAGACTATTTTGAGCTTATTGGAATGGTAACTTGACAAGCTTTCAGATGAGATCAGAATCGCCTAATTCAAAGACCGTTTGATATCTTAAAAGCACGTTGGTACTCTTCGATCGTCTTTTTTTAATATGGAGTGTAAATACTTCCAAATCATGTGATCCAACGGAGATGTTCAAAACTCCATCATTTGATGTCAGAATAGGTCAATTTTTAGTCGTCTGAAAGGTCCTTTAGTGCTCTTTCATTCCTGACGAGAATTGTCCTATTCCGAGACCATTTGGGCATCCATAAGTGGGTTTGCAGTCCTTGGTATTGAATTTTTCCTTCAGGTCCTTGTCCATCAGTAGCCCTCATCACTCATGCTTCATACGTCAAATTTAGACTATTTTAAGCTTATTGGAATGGTAACTTGACTAGCTTTCAGATCATATCAGAATCACTTAATTCGAAGACCGTTCGCTATCCAAAAAGCATGTTGGTACTCGTCGATCATCTTTTTTCAATATGGAGAGTAAATCTTTCCAAATCGCGCGGTCTAACCGAGATGCGCATAACTCCATCATTTGATGTCAGATTGGGTCTATTTTTAGTCATCTGAAAGGTCCTTCAGTGATCTTTCATTCTTGTACAATATCGTCGTAATCCGAGACCTTTTGGGCATTTATAAGTGGTATCGTAGTTGTCGGTCCAGAATTTTTCCTTCATCTCCTTGTCCATTAGTAACCATCATTACCCACCCTTCAAGGTTGAATTTAGACTATTTTGAGCTTATCGGAATGGTAACCTGACTAGCTTTCAGATCAGATCAGAATCACCTAATTCGGAGACCGTTTGCTATCCTAAAAGCATGTTGGTACACGTCGATCGTCTTTTTTCAATATGGAGTGTGAATCTTTCCAAATCGCGCGATCCAACCAAGATGCGCATAACTCCATCATTTGATGTCGGATTGGGTCTATTTTTAGTCACCTGAAAGGTCCTTCAGTGATCTTTCATTCTTGTACAGTATCGTCATATTCCGAGACCTTTTGGGCATTATAAGTGGTATCGTAGTCGTCGGTCTTGAATTTTTCTTTCATCTCCTTGTCCATTAGTAACCCTCATAACTCATGCTTCAAGGTTTAATTTAGACTGTTTTGAGCTCATTGGAATGGCAACTTGTCAAGCTTTCAGATGAGATCAGATTCGCCTAATTTGGAGACTGTTTGCTATCCTAAAAGCATGTTGGTACTCGTCGATTGTCATTTTTCAATATGGAGTGTAACTCTTTCCAAATCGCGTGATCCAACGTGGATGCTCGTAACTCCATCGTTTGATGTCGGATTGGGTCAATTTTTAATCATCTGAAAGGTCCATTAGTGCTCTTTCATTCTTGAATAGAATCATCGTAATCCGAGACCCTTTGGACATCCATAAGTGGGATTGTAGTTGTTGGTCCTGAATTTCTTCTTCATCTCCTTGTCCATTAGTAACCCTCATCACTCATGCTTCATACGTGGAATTTAGACTATTTTGAGCTTATTGGAATGGTAACTTGACAAGCTTTCAGATGAGATCAGAATCGCCTAATTCAAAGACCGTTTGATATCTTAAAAGCATGTTGGTACTCTTCGATCGTCTTTTTTCAATATGGAGTGTAAATACTTCCAAATCATGTGATCCAACGGAGATGTTCAAAACTTCATCATTTAACGTCGGAATAGGTCAATTTTTAGTCGTCTGAAAGGTCCTTTAGTGCTCTTTCATTCCTGATGAGAATTGTCCTATTCCGAGACCATTTGGGCATCCATAAGTGGGTTTGCAGTCCTTGGTACTGAATTTTTCCTTCAGGTCCTTGTCCATTAGTAACCCTCATCACTCATGCTTCATACGTCGAATTTAGACTATTTTAAGCTTATTGGAATGGTAACTTGACCAGCTTTCAGATCAGATCAGAATCACTTAATTCGAAGACCGTTCGCTATCCAAAAAGCATGTTGGTACTCGTCGATCATCTTTTTTCAATATGGAGAGTAAATCTTTCCAAATCGCGCGGTCTAACTGAGATGCGCATAACTCCATCATTTGATGTCAGATTGGGTCTATTTTTAGTCATCTGAAAGGTCTTTCAGTGATCTTTCATTCTTGTACAGTATCGTCGTAATACGAGACCTTTTGGACATTTATAAGTGGTATCATAGTCGTCGGTCCTGAATTTTTCCTTCATCTCCTTGTCCATTAGTAACCATCATTACCCACCCTTCAAGGTTGAATTTAGACTATTTTAAGCTTATTGGAATGGTAACTTGACAAGCTTTCAAATGAGATCAGAATCGCCTAATTCGGAGACCGTTTGATGTCCTAAAAGCATGTTCGTATTCTTCTATCGTCTTTTTTCAATATGGAGTGTAAATACTTCCAAATCATGTGATCCAACGGAGATGTTCAAAACTCCATCATTTGATGTCGGAATAGGTCAATTTTTAGTCCTCTGAAAGGTCCTTTAGTGCTCTTTCATTCCTGACGAGAATGTCCTATTCCGAGACCATTTGGGCATCCATAAGTGGGATTGCAGTCCTTGGTACTGAATTTTTCCTTCAGGTCCTTGTCCATTAGTAACCCTCATCACTCATGCTTCATAAGTCGAATTTAGACTATTTTGAGCTCATAGGAATGGTAACTTGTAATACTTTAAGATGAGATCAGAATTGTCTAATTCGGAAACCGTTCGCTATCCTAAAAGCATGTTGGTACTCGTCGATCGTCATTTTTCAATATGGAGTGTAAATCTTTCTAAATCGCGCGATCCAACCAATATGCACATAACTCCATCGTTTGATGTCAGATTGGGTCAATTTTTAGTCACCTGAAAGGTCCTTCAATGATCTTTCATTCTTGTATAGTATCGTCGTATTCCTAGACCTTTTAGGCGTCTATAAGTGGTATCGTAGTCGTCGGTCCTGAATTTTTCCTTCATCTCCTTGTCCATTAGTAACCCTCATAACCCACCCTTCAAGGTTGAATTTAGACTATTTTAAGCTTATTGGAATGGTAACTTGACCAGCTTTCAGATCAGATCAGAATCACCTAATTTGAAGACCGTTTGCTATCCTAAAAGCATGTTGGTACTCGTCGATCATCTTTTTTCAATATGGAGTGTAAATCTTTCCAAATCGTGTGGTCCAACCGAGATGCGCATAACTCCATCGTTTGATGTCGGATTGGGTCTATTTTTAGTCATCTGAAAGGTCCTTCAGTGATCTTTCATTCTTGTATAGTATCATCGTATTCCGAGACCTTTTGGGCATCTATAAGTGGTATCGTAGTCGTCGGTCCTAAATTTTTCCTTCATCTCCTTGTCCATTAGTAACCATCATCACCCACCCTTCAAGGTTGAATTTACACTATTTTGAGCTTATTGGAATGGTAACTTGACCAGCTTTCAGATCAGATCAGAATCACCTAATTCAGAGACCGTTCGCTATCCTAAAAGCATGTTGGTACTTGTCGATCGTCTTTTTTCAATATGGAGTGTGAATCTTTCCAAATCGCGCGATCCAACTATTTTAACAAGAAAACAAATGCGTTTCTGTTCTCGGGATATCATCTTACTTAATCAGGATAGAGGGAAAGTGCAAAGACGATCATCACATTTTATTAATTCCAAGTTCATTTACATCCTTTAATCTCCCTTGATTCTAAGATACATTCATTTAAATATGTATAAACATTAAAACATAAAGTTCAAATAGCAAAGTCGGCAGCATTTCAGCTTAGATCTCGATCTTCTCCAAAGACTTAGGAGGAATTGTAGATTGAATCTATCCTTCTTTAGAAAAATAGGGATTTGGACAGCCTTCAGGCACCATTTTAATCATCTCCTTAAACTTAGGAGAAATGTGAACTTCAGTGAATTATTCTCCTTTGTACTTGAACAAGAAGACTTGAATAGAGGATTCTTCCGGCAGCATTTCGACTCTTAAGCTTGATAGACCGCAGAGCAGTCTATTTGCGCAGACCCGCGCAAAGGATATGCTTTGCGCGGTCGGGCGCAAAGTCCCCTTGGACAGCTGCTCTCACCTTCAGTCTTCTCTTCTGGCTTTACTTGCGGTCTTCTTTCCTTGCTCCACTTGTTCTCTGAACTCTTCAAAAACCAACCCCTAACCAAAGAACTAACAGGGTATTTATAGGCGCTCACACATGCGGAATCTTCCGATCTTAGCGATGTGGGACACAAACAGACTACACTCATCTTGTCAATATCAATGTAGCGCACAGAATACGTCTTGCGCGGTTCCGTGCAAAGAACATTGGTTGTGAGGTCCCGCGCAACGACTGCGTCTCACGCGAACTCCTTTACGGCTTTTCTTCTTTCAACTCTCTTTCACAACCTCTCAATCTTCATTTGTTCCTTTCTTCCTTATATTTTTACTCCTCAACAGATGCCCCCTTGATCCGTTCTTTGTTTTCTTCAAAATTAAAGGAAAGGATCAATCAAATTCTTGTTCCTTTCTTATCGACCCGTGTACCGTACTAGGCCAAAGACTCTATAAATAGCCAAAGCACCTCATTTGCTCCCAACTCCCTGCTGCAGCCGCGAATTTCACCCAAAATATTTCCTTCAGCGCAACCGATATTCGTTGCGCGGTACCGCGCAACCTGTGTGGCTGCGACGAAAATTTTCTCCAAGTCTTTTCCTATCCGTGCAAAGTATATTCTTTGCGCGGTTCCATGCAAAGCACTCTTTCTGTTACTTAGCAGTTTTCTGATCCTTTCTTCTTGCACCTTTCTCTGATCTCCTTTACTCTTCTTGGAATCATTATTTTCACAATGGCTCGCACCAAGCGAACCTTTCAGCTTGTCAATTCCCCTACTGCACAACCCTCTCATCCTGATTTACCTGATCCATCTGCTTTTTTCCCTTCTCCTTCTTCTGATCAACCTCCTGCTAAACGGTCAAAAACTACCCCCAAGACTCCTTCATACTTTAAGGAGCCCGTTCTGGCCACCTTCAACTTTACTGAGCGGATCGAATCTCTTCCATCTCCTATTCATTGTGCAATAGCACTGGGGAGTCTTAAATGTCCTCCTAGGCACGGCAGAGACTATGATTGGGACGAGTGGTTAAAAACCACTGCCCACATTCGTACTGATAACCAAAGGCCACCTCCTCGGGAAGACACTCCTCCTGCTTCTCATTCGAAGAAGGCTCGCCATAACGAGGCGAAAGAATTTGAAGAAAAAATTACTGAACACAAGAAGAAGAGGCTCCAGAACTCATGGGACTCGGTACGAGTCATCGAGGGTATCATGAAGTTTGATAACCCCCACTCAGAAGGCATGACAATAATTTCCATCAATGTCTACTGCCACCAATCTATGCTTGACTGTGAACCCAAGGACCACGTTCAAGGTGAAAGACTGATGTACACTGAGTCATGGGCGACGAGAGAACCACGTATCCTTGAAGGGATAATACGGACGGAAAGCCGCGACAAAAGATCGGAAAAATCTACCCCAAGATTTTCCTCACGCCTTTTCATAGTCCTCATGACCTTTTTCCTTCTCATTTTTATGAGACCAACCACCAACGTTTTCGAGATCGCGTCCACCCCTAGGGACCAGAAGACTTCCGCACCAGAGGTCTATTAACTGCTCGACGTTATTATTCTGACTGGGCAGAAGCAATTTTACTGAAGCATGCGAATACACTAGCCAAAATTGGTCTTTACGATGCTATAGAATTCACGTCCAAGTATTTCTATAAGGAACCCAACGTGCTAAAAGGTTTCATCGAGTATTGGTCACCAACTACCAACTCTTTCCACCTTCCATATGGTGAAATGAGTGTCACACTCTGGGACCTTCATCGTATCGCTGGTCTTCCTATAACAGGTAAATTTTATGATGAATTCATCCCTTCCAACAGAGAACTTGTCTTCGTTTCTTCTCTTGATCGCAGACCTTCCATATCTGAAACCTCCATTGAGCTATTCAGGGAAATGGGGAAATTCTCCAATATTCATAAGCTTTCCCCTTTGCAATGGCTTGCGCATTTCTCCAGATCCCTCAGGTATTTATGAACCCATGACTCAACTCTTTTCTCTCTTCTTCATTTCCTTCTTCTTTTTTTTCTTCTTTTTTTTTAGAAAGTTTCATCATATAAATATTCTCCTTTTTGTAGGTTTCGCGATTGCTGCTCTAAGGAGTTAACACGGCTCCGTGATGCAATGAAAGCAAGACCAGAGTATAGTTCATTCGGGGAACTTGCGGCTTTCTTAGCTTATTGGATAAGCCTTGTTTGTATTCCCTAGCTCCAAATGGGCAGACGTTGTTCGCCCCACTGTCTTTATTATAGCTGGTGCCTTGGCAGAAGGCCACAGATATTCTCTTGCTCCTCCAGTGTTATGTTCCATTTATAGAGCTCTTGGGGAGATAGCCACCCATATAAAGGATCCTACTATTGGAACTTCATCAGCATACACTTCTTGGCATTATATTACAGGCTGGCTAGGAGTCTACTTTCCCTGGACTTTCGAAGCACCTGAAAAAGGATACGTTCATCCGGCACATCTCCCGCTTTGGTTCTTTCATCAAAGAACTATGGCCAAGAGGGCATATGACTAGGTTGCCAATAAAATTTGGGACAACGACCAGATAGATTTCTTTCAATTCCGTCTTCACCGCTACATCGAGGATACAGATATGGTGGATCAAGGAACACTCACTCCAGCAGAAAGGATGTTCTTTCTTTCTCTTCGTTCTTGTAGCCTTCCTTTTCGAGAGGGGACAGAATTTTGGTGAGAGCCCTATTATCCCAGCCATTTTGCTCGCCAATTTGGTTACAATCAGACTGTACCAAAAGATTGTGGACTGGTCACTTGAAAGATGCGTTGTTACGGTACGGGTCCTCTCAACTGGGCCATGATATGGAAGCAACTTTTGAATGTCCGTGTCGATTCGTCTTTCATAATTCCTAGTTACGAGTGCATAGTTCGTACCTCATACAGCTGGATGCGATGGTGGAATCATCAATCATATCTGGTCACCAAATGTCTCCCGGTGGACTCTCCCATCTTTCTTCATCCACCTAGATTGAAAGGCAAGCTAGAGAGCAGGATTGGCTTTATCCCAGAGAAGAGTCATGCATCACATAGCGGAGAAATTTGTAGAAAAATACCGTTAGAGGAACCCATCCGTGAGATAAAACCCATTAATACTTTGGATGGGTGGTTCGCTCACGGGGTCTTAAGAGAATTTGAGCAAGCCTTCGTGACTCTACCCATCGAGCTATGGATAATACTGCAGGTACATCTTCTCCTCTTCTAGCAGAGACCGTAGTGGTTCAAGACGAACCAACTCATGATGCTCTGGTGCCTCCTTTACAACCCACTTGCCCTAGTTCATCATCTCCAATGACCAGATCAAGGGCGCGTTTACAAGTTTCACCTTCCCCTCATGTCTCTCCCGTAGGAACAGGACAAGCGCCTGTCTCTCCTTTAGCTGAAGATCTCACGCCAGAGATCGGTCAAGCTGCTTCCTCGAAAGGAAAGAAAATTACTACTGCAGAAATTGATGAGGACCTCCTGGAGGACGAAAGCTCGGCTTCATCATCAGAGAATACTGCTTCTTCTCAGCATGAAGATGATAAAAATGGTGAAAGCAGTGAAGACACGGATGATGATTTTGAAGAAGGCGAAGTTGATATTGACGGAGAAGAGGAAGCAACTGGGGAGGATATTGAAACGGAACACCTCGCAACTTCTGAACCTGAAGCTCTTCCCAACACTAAAATTCCTGCCAAATCTCCTATAGCTGTAGAAGAAGAAGAGGAACTTTTAGATTATGGCGAATATGGATACTCACCAGGTAAAGGGAATTTAACTTTCACATATCTATCTATCTGCTTATTTAATATCAATTATTTATCTAGAGCTATTGTATCTTCCCCCTTTTTTAGGTGCTCATGTTGCTATTATCGAGGTAGGCAAGATTTTCCCCTCAGATCCCCTTGCGACTGTATCAGCTATTTCACCGAGAATCCCTTTAAGTCCATTAGCTGCGCCTGAAACAGTGGCTCGTGAGATCGTATTTCCAACCGAAACCACAGATCTGTCGACTTCGACCACCAGGGACTCGAGTACGGAGGTCAGGGTGCCTTCCCTTGCAGACATGGTGGGGACTAGTCCTCCTGTGATTCAAGGAGCCTCTCTTTCTGCTAATCGTGTCCCGATGACAGGTACGAGTAGAGATGTATACATATTAACTTGTTTTGTTCAAAATAATATACATCCTTCTATTGATATCTCTTTATATTATTTTTTTTCTTGTGTGTTATAGGAACTCCTCGCGTGGGGCAGCCAGTTCTGACTCGGTAGCCACTACATCTGAACTCTCATCTTTCGCAAAGATTCCTACTCACAAAATGCTCTTCATGAGGAATTCTTTGTCAGCAATAGTCCATATCTTTAAAGATCCTGAACAATGGTCTGACTTGGATCTTGCTATTGAAATCTTGGAGAGTTCTGCAAGGATGGCCAGAATTGATATATCCTCTTTGCGAGATTCGTTTCTCGAATTTCGCGATTTAGTAATTTCTTTAGCATCAGCAGAAAGTGTTACAATCCCACCTGAAATCTTAGAGTATGGGCAGCAATTAGCTTCCTCACAAGAGCAAGCTTCCTTGATTACTTCCTCCACTTCTAAGCTCGAGCAAGAATACTCAATTCTTCAAGGTCAATTAAAGATTTATACTGATGAAAGGATGATTATTCAAGATCGTATTACTGCTCTAAAAGAAGAAATCTCTCAGCTGGAGTCGAAGAATCATGAGGAATCATCCATCCAGGATATTGAAGAGAAGATGCGAACTAATATTCAATCCATTGATGCAGAAAAGTCAGTGCTGCTGTAAAATAGAGAAGTGATCACATCTTTGGAGAGTAAGCTAGGCGACCTTCCTGATCAGGCAAAGATTATTCTTGAAGAAAAATCAAAGCATGATGCATCTCGGACGCAACTAAAAGGAAATTTACGAAGGCATATGGAGGCATTCGGAATGGCAGGGGAACTTTAAACATGTATTTTCCGTTCATATGTGTTTTTTTTTAGCAAGTAACTTATTTGGCTTTCAAAAGATGTATTTATGACGGCATTCACAGTCGTTCGACCGGAGGCCCTTCTGATAGTTTCGTGATGAAAGGCCGGCATTTTGCGCGTCATTAATTCCAACGCGTGAGCTTTGGTGGCCAGGTCACGGAATGTTCGGATGTCGGCGCTGGTGAGTCCAAATGCAATTCCCGTTTTCATGGAATTCAAACACATTTTTACCTATTCTATTGGCAACTGTCTGCATGATGCTCCTAGTGTTTTCCATCTGTCGATGAACTTTCCTACTGGCTCCCCTTCTCGCTGTCGTATAGAGGCCAGTTCCGTAATGCTTACATCGCGTTCTGACGAGAAGCAATTTGACATAAAAGCATCTTGCATTTGTTCCCAAGTCTGAATCGTTCCAGGAGCTAGGCTGGAATACCACCGGAATGCCTTATGGGTTAGCGATGACCCGAACAATCTCAAGAAATATTGTGGTATTGTGGAAAAGTTCCCTATACTAGTAATGAAATGCATCAGGTGTTCTTCTAGTGATCCTTTCCATTAAATTTTTGAAAGTCTGGATGCTTGAAATTGGCTGGAAATGGAACGTCTTCCACTTCTCTTAGATACAGTGTTCGGTATCTGAAAGGGCCAGTGTTTTCCCGCTCTCTTTCCGTCCTTACAGTCTCTTCGACGACCTGTCTTATGTCATTATGCGTTATTGCTCTCGTCACTAGAACAGACTCTCGCGATCCAATTCCTTGAGGACGAGGACCTTCCTGTTGGCTTCCTTATCCATTCGTTGCCCCCATCATCGGTGGAGCCGCTATTTGGGCTACATTATGCGCCAAAGTAGCTAAAGCTTCCCTGAGATTCCGACACTCCTCCATTAACGTTCTTTGTGCTTCGGCCATTTGGTTGACCCGATCTTCCGTCGTCGGAATATTCTCTCTATTCGTCTCAGCCATATGCATCGTAGCCTCTTTACTACTTGCCGAAGCCATTGCTGGGGTAAAAGAGAGTATGTCGATGCGGCAGGGCTTGTAAAGAGGGAAAAGATCGGAGTCTCATTCGATTTTTGCGTGCTTGTTGTGTTGCTAACTGACCAGGGTGATACAGTCTTTGGTAAGCTTTCCTTGGCTGACACGGGAGTTGGTGAACCAATTAACGGTGCCTTGCCTTTCTGCTCTTTTGTCCACTTGTTCCTTGGAGCGACCAGTGCCGAAAAATCGCGCGACGCAAACTGTGGGCCTGTCTGCCCAGGGTATATCGCAGGAGGAGCAAGCTCAGGGTTCTTCCTGACTATACTTATCGGTCCCCTAGTCTTTGGCAAAAATGAGTTCACTTTATGATTATTCGCATTCCTTGCTCTTGCCTTGCGTAACAGGACCATGGTCCAATCTCCGTCACTTTCCTGCGGTTGAGGTGAAGAGGATATGACTCCGACTGTCATTCGAGTCACTGTACTCTTGCCGGTAGGATGCGGACTCCTACACTTTGGGGCGCCAGTTGGCGCGTATTCCACTATAAACCCCGTGGGAGTGAAGTGGAAATTCACTTTCCTCGTAAAGCTAGCCATCAGTTGTATGTTGCAGTCGAACTCAGGTACCTTCAGTAATAAAACATTCGTGAAATTAGTATATAAAGGGTTAATTGTGAACGATCTTAGAGATGAAGGGGAGGATGTTCCCACTGAGAGTCGCCATTTTGGCGCCTAGAAGACGCCAAAAGGTGATGATCCAGTCTACACCTTTTTTCACATGTTAAGTAAGATAATAAAGTCCCCAGCAGAGTCGCCATTTTGTTTTAACAAGAAAACAAATGCATTTCCATTCTCGGGATATCATCTTACTTAATCATGATAGAGGGAAAGTGCAAAGACGATCATCACATTTTGTTAATTCCAAGTTCATTTACATCCTTTAATCTCCCTTGATTCTAAGATACATTCATTTAAATATGTATAAACATTAAAACATAAAGTTCAAATAGCAAAGTCGACAGCATTTCAGCTTAGATCTCGATCTTCTCCAAAGACTTGGGAGGAATTGTAGATTGAATCTATCCTTCTTTAGAGAAATAGGGATTTGGACAGCCTTCCGGCACCATTTTAATCATCTCCTTAAACTTAGGAGAAATGTGAACTTCAGTGAATTATTCTCCTTTGTACTTGAACAAGAAGACTTGAATAGAGGATTCTTCCGGCAGCATGTCGACTCTTAAGCTTGATAGACTGCAGAACAGTCTATTTGCGTGGACCCGCACAAAGGATATGCTTTGCGCGGTCGGACGTAAAGTCCCCTTGGACAGCTGCTCTCACCTTCAATCTTCTCTTCTGGCTTTACTTGCGGTCTTCTTTCCTTGCTCCACTTGTTCTCTAAACTCTTCAAAAACCAACCCCTAACAAAAGAACTAACGGGGTATTTATAGGCACTCACACGTGCAGAATCTTCCGATCTTAGCAATGTGGGACACAAACAGACTACACTCATCTTGTCAGTATCAATGTAGCGCACAGAATACGTCTTACGCGGTTCCGCGCAAAGAACATTGGTTCCGAGGTCCCGCGCAAAGTATATGTCTTACACGGTTCCGCGCAACAACTACGTCTCGCGCGAACTCCTTTACGGCTTTTCTTCTTTCAACTCTCTTTCACAACCTCTCAATCTTCATTTGTTCCTTTCTTCCTTATATTTTTAATCCTCAACACCAACCGAGATGCGCATAACTCCATCGTTTAATGTCGGATTGGATCTTTTTTTAGTCACCTGAAAGGTCCTTCAGTGATCTTTCATTCTTGTACAGTATCGTCGTATTCCGAGACCTTTTGGGCATCTATAAGTGGTATAGTAGTCGTCAGTCTTGAATTTTTCCTTCATCTCCTTGTCCATTAGTAACCCTCATAACTCATGCTTCAAGGTTGAATTTAGACAATTTTGAGCTCATTGGAATGGCAACTTGTCAAGCTTTCAGATGAGATCAGAATCGCCTAATTTGGAGACCGTTTGCTATCCTAAAAGCATGTTGGTACTCGTCGATTGTCATTTTTCAATATGAAGTGTAACTCTTTCCAATCGCGTGATCCAACATGGATGCTCGTAACTCCATCGTTTGATGTCAGATTGGGTCAATTTTTAATCATCTGAAAGGTCCATTAGTGCTCTTTCATTCTTGAATATAATCATCATAATCCGAGACCCTTTGGACATCCATAAGTGGGATTGCAGTCCTTGGTACTGAATTTTTCCTTCAGGTCCTTGTCCATTAGTAACCCTCATCACTCATGCTTCATAAGTCGAATTTAGACTATTTTGAGCTTATTGGAATGGTAACTTGACAAGCTTTCAGATGAGATCAGAATCGCCTAATTCGGAGACCGTTTGATGTCCTAAAAGCATGTTAGTATTCTTCTATCGTCTTTTTTCAATATGGAGTGTAAATACTTCCAAATCATGTGATCCAACGGAGATGTTCAAAACTCCATCATTTGATGTCGGAATAGGTCAATTTTTAGTCCTCTGAAAGGTCCTTTAGTGCTCTTTCATTCCTGATGAGAATGTCCTATTCCGAGACCATTTGGGCATCCATAACTGGGATTGCAGTCCTTGGTACTGAATTTTTCCTTCAGGTCCTTGTCCATCAATAACCCTCATCACTCATGCTTCATACGTCGAATTTAGACTATTTTAAGCTTATTGGAATGGTAACTTGACCAACTTTCAGATCAGATCAGAATCACCTAATTCGGGGACCGTTCACTATCCTAAAAGCATGTTGGTACTCGTCGTTCATCTTTTTTCAATATGGAGTGTAAATCTTTCCAAATTGCGCGATCCAACCGAGATGCGCATAACTCCATCGTTTGATGTCGGATTGGGTCTATTTTTAGTCATTTGAAAGGTCCTTCAGTGGTCTTTCTTTCTTGTACAGTATCGTCGTAATCCGAGACCTTTTGGGCATCTATAAGTGGTATCGTAGTCGTTGGTCCTGAATTTTTCCTTCATCTCCTTGTCCATTAGTAACCATCATAACCCACCCTTCAAGGTTGAATTTAGACTATTTTGAGCTTATTGGAATGGTAACTTGACCAGCTTTCAGATCAGATCAGAATCACCTAATTCGGAGACCGTTCGCTATCCTAAAAGCATGTTGGTACTCGTCGATCGTCTTTTCTCAATATGGAGTGTGAATCTTTCCAAATCACGTGATCCAACCGAGATGCGCATAACTCCATCGTTTGATGTCGGATTGAGTCTATTTTTAGTCACCTGAAAGGTCCTTCAGTGATCTTTCATTCTTGTACAGTATCGTCGTATTCCAAGACCTTTTGGGCATCTATAAGTGGTATCGAATGGTAGTCGTCGGTCTTGAATTTTTAGTCGTCGGTTTTGAATTTTTGGGCATCTATATCGTGGTATCGTATTCGGAGACCGTTTGATATCCTAAAAGCATGTTGGTATTCTTCGATCGTCTTTTTTCAATATGAAGTGTAAATACTTCCAAATCATATGATCCAACGGAGATGTTCAAAACTCCATCATTTGATGTCGGAATAGGTTAAGTTTTAGTCGTCTGAAAGGTCCTTTAGTGCTCTTTCATTCCTGACGAGAATTGTCCTATTTCGAGACCATTTGGGCATCCATAAGTGTGATTGCAGTCCTTGGTACTGAATTTTTCCTTCAGGTCCTTGTCCATTAGTAACCCTCATCACTCATGCTTCATAGGTCAAATTTAGACTATTTTTATCTCATAGGAATGGTAACTTGTAATGCTTTAAGATGAGATCAGAATCGTCTAATTCGGAGACCGTTCGCTATCATAAAAGCATGTTGGTACTCGTCGATCGTCTTTTTTCAATATGGAGTGTAAATCTTTCCAAATCACGCGATCCAACCATATGCGCATAACTCCATCGTTTGATGTCAGATTGGGTCAATTTTTAGTCACCTAAAAGGTTTGTTTCGACAAGAAAACTAATGTGTTTCATTTGGAGGATTTATTCAATGATAACAAAGAATGAATGAGAGAACATTCATCACATTTATCTGAGTTCATTTACATCCTCTGATTCCCTTAATTCTGAAAATAAAGTACAATTAATGCAATGTACTGAATGAAAGGGAAGATAGCTCGATGGAAATTTCGACAGCATTCTGACGCCATTTCGGTCATCTCCTAGATACTTAGGAGGAATTGACGAATCGATCAACCAGTCTTCAAGGAGATTAGAAATTTCAGCAGCCTTTCAGCGCCTATTTTGATCATCTCCTAGGACTTAGGAGGAATGTCGATTCGATCGACTAATCTTTAATGAAATAGAGATTTCAGTAGCATAACAACGCCTGTTCAAACCATCGCCTGAGACGTAGGAGGAATGTCGATTCGATCGACTAATCTTCCCCCTCTAAACCTGTAACGCCCGTGAAAAATCCATACTTGGGCTCGAGTACAAACTCGACCCGAAATTGCGTAGAATTAATTCCTATGGAAATTAAGCGTAAGTCAGCTAGCGCAACGCTGGAGTAGCTGGGAAATAGTCCCTGATCACTTTAAATACGTTCTACAAGACCCAAATCGAGTAGAACCAACGACTCTATAATACTCTATAACCTCGGACCAAACTCTAAGCAGGTTTGTTCTCTGAACCACTTTGAATCTTTGTATTGGATCTAGACCGCGCGTCGAAAGTCCAATACCTCCTATCTTAGACCGTTAGAACTGCCTAGCTGGACTTGACAATCATTTCGAAAATCAAGTCAAACCGATAATCACAGGCTATTTCATTGAGCCCGGACCAAAGAGAGTGCGAATAAGGACAGAATTGGAATTTTAAATTCAAATCTGGCACATGACTTGACGCATCAGTATTAAGCGTTCTGACCGTCAGAATTCAGCCAGATTACACCCTCAGATCAGAAAAAATTTCTATTTCATATCATGTGACTTTCAGCCCTGATCTACGTGCAGTGACCGCTGAACTGAAACTGGTCCGCCACGTGCGATCTGCGAACCCTGCTGGACTGAAAACTTAATACATGCTAGATCTGGTACGCATGAGCTTAAGTCCGATCGCATTCGACCAGGGGACCACCAGAAAGCATCTTTTGGACCGAAACAGCCTCGAATTGGATATGCACTAAGTAACTTCGTTCCCGAGCCTATTTTGGGCATTTTTAAGCTTATAAAAGGGGTTGAAACCCTCACTCCTCTCTTCCATCCGAAATTGCAAGAAACCCTAGATTTGGAAGAGAGAAAAGGTGAGAGTTTATGAGAGAGAGTGGGATAGATTTTTTCAGCCTTCGTGCCACCTGTTGCTAGTGCCTAAGCAACACCTCCTGATCACCAAGCCGGTGATTCTTCCGCATTTTCAGGTATGAAACAACCCTAGAAGTTGCTGATTTAAGGTTTACTAGGATTCGTAGCATGTTAGCTAACGTAGTTCGTAAATCAGGTTCTCTTATCACCGTAGACGAAGCATATATGCTCCGTTCGAATTTACGCATCCATAAGAGACAAGGTGAGGATTTTAGACGCTTTGATTGACGGTTTACAATGCTTTCAATGTCATTTAATAGTAGATTATCTACGGCATCACCGTTTGACATGTACAACATGCTATCCGTTTCCTGTTTCGTAAATCAACGAAGAATATAAGATTTAGGGCATTTTAGTCATTTGTAGGAAGTACAGATTACATTCATATTTTCCTGATGTGATTGACATGGTTTGTTGTCGCATTAGGAAGTTAGGAATACGTGCATAATTAGTTTGGCGAAGAGATTCGCCTAATTGCGCACTTCGGGTCGACATACTATATGTAGACCTAAGTGTGTAGTGTATGTGTTTGTATAAATGCTTGTATTAGTATGTATTGAATTAAATGATGTTATGAATTAGTTTGAGATGGATTTCTCAATCTATATGCTGACGTAAATGCTTTCCTACATGTTGACTATGTATATGATTCATACTATGCATGAAATGTATGTGCTTGAAGATTTGCTTAAGTTGAATGTTATAACATGTGTTAATATGCTCACATGATTGTATTTCAATTCCAATACTCCTACATAAATTGCTGATGTGAATCCATAATTATTTGGGACTAGACTTAGTCCAGGCAGTCGGTAACCGAGCGAATTCGTGGCTGGCTGGTCTTGGCCACGAACGACGCGTCGATGAACGCGAGTCGTGTTTGGAGTTGGCGGCAGTGGTTAGGCCACGCGAAGTGTTTTACGCACTTCATGTCGTTCGACTTGAGATGCGATCACGCTAGTTGAGCCCGTCAAGTAACCCGACTGGCCGATGTATGTTCACTTTGTATGAGTCATAACTGCTTGAACCTAGGGTACTGAACTTACCATTGTAAACCTTGTTAACCATGGTACCTTGATCCACAAAGACTCATGAGCCGGGCATGGTGGTATGGGACACCGTGGTCGAGCTGTCGGCCTACGCTGGGGCCATAAACCTCCCCGTAGTGACCAGTGAGCACCTAGTCTCGTGAGCAGATTATGGTGGTATGGGACACTATATTCTAGCTGTCGGCCTACACTGATCAGGCGACGAGTCCTTTGTAGTGACCGCGAGCGTATTCTGAGTCTACGGGAGGTGACGACCCGTCAGTAGCAGTAGAGTACAGTAGGCCTATATTGATAAGGTGATGGGAGAGGTGCAACGAGTGTGAGCAATAGCCCTGGCAGCCCTTGCAGCAACCTACAAAATATACATCGTATGAGATTACTAGGAGTGACGACCCTAGACAGGATCTGTGTTGGGATTGATACAAGGGACGTACCTTAGTTTCCCAATCCTACTGTTTGAATGGACTAATAACAACTCGGAAATCATATTACCATAACATTGCATGTGCCTGGAAGATGTGAAACACTCTAGGGAGTGTGGCATGCCGCGGTCGTAAGATGTTACCATATGAGGGAGATCGTCGGTGAGGGCATACATCACGTCATGTCATCTTGCATTAACAACAGTATTAAGGTTGTCCGATTTACTGCTTTACTATTATCGCATGATTGATTTGTGAACATGCTAATCTTTGCTCTATGATTCCACTGAGTTGATCACTCACTCCCACGTTACGGGATGGTGTTTGCAACACCCACCAAACCCTGTTGTAGATGCAGGTGATGCTGAGATCTAGGAGGTAGAGCCAAACTTCGACGAGGACCAGGACGAGTTCTCGTACATGCAGTATCATGATGGCTTTGCTTAGGCGACCTGGGTTGACGGGACTTCAGTGGGACTATTTTGAACATTTGATTTTTGTTCATGTATATGTTTATGAGACTCAGAGATGTATTCATACTTTAGAGACAGATGAGATCTACTTTATTTTTTCTTACAGTGATATATATATATTGTTTAGTCTTCCGCTTGCTTTTATCACTGGATCTGGAGTATGAATTGCAGTTTTGGTATACTTTTACTCATGTGAATGCTTTAAATCAGACAACATTGAATCATAATTATTTTTGTTGCATAAGTGACGGTCTGGAACTCGGGAGAGTTTATACATGACCCCTGATTTTCAGGGTGTTACAGAACCCATCAAATAGAAAAGAACCCGGAGAAAGGAAGCCTGGCCCATGGATTTCGATAGCATGACGGCCTTTTAACTTCACAGACTGCAGGGCAGCCTGGTTGCGCGGACCCGCTCAATCGATATCAGTTGCGCGGTCCTGCGCAACTGCCAGGAGACTTCTCTCCTACCTTTTATCTTCTGCTCTGCTCCGCTCCTCTTGAAAATCTTCAATTACCTTTAATGAAGGAGGGGAAGGGGTATATATAGACCCTTGCACGTGTGAAAATCCTGATCTTAGCAATGTGGGACTATTTTTCAGTGCTTTAGATCATTCTAAACGAAGCCCTTTGTGCAGTACATTTCAAGGTCCCGCGCAACTGATATTTCCTTTACGTGGACCTGCGCAACTGGGATTGATTGCATGGAACCGCGTAACTTATAGTGGTTGCACGGACCTGCGCACTTTCTTGAAAGCTATCTCTATCTTCTTCTTTCTGACAGTTCTTCCTATCTCTTTACCTTTCCTTGCTCGATTCTTTTGCCATTTTTTATGCCTCAACAGATGCCCCCTCGATCCTTCTTTGATTGATTCCTAAAATCAAATGGAGGATCGATCTTCCTCCACCTGAAGAACTTGAATAAACTGCAACTAAAGGATGACCGAATGATCTTACTTACATGGAAGACTGGATGATCATGCTTGACTAAAAGATTGAACGATCGCGTTCGAACGGAAGATTGGAATGCTCGCATTCAAACGGAAGACCGGGTGATTGCTTTTGAATGGAAAGCTTGCATGATTGCGTTCAACCAGAAGACTTGAATGATGGCACTCGAATAGAAGACTTAAATGATGGCGCTTGAATAGAAAACTTGAATGATGGCACTCAAACAGAAAACTGGAATGCCCCCAGTCAGCAGTGTCGAGCAGATGTTTCACTAAAGAGGATAAAATTCTCTTTTCATTGAAGCACGCCTCTGCAACAGCTATGATGACTTCATCTTTGAGCGATTTGATTAGAGAACTTTCTTTTAACACCGTTGCTGCTGTAACAGTCTCTTTGATCAACTCCAGCGATTTTGTCCTTTTGATCAGCTCCAGCGATTCTTTCCTTTAACTCTGTATCTTTCTTTAATGTTGCTCCTTCCGCAACATCTCTTTCGATTGTTTCCTTTATTCACGATCTGCATAACCCAAGCTTTTTGAATAATGGTCTCTCCTGCCAAATTACTCAGAATTAGTATCTCAATTCATTATAATTTTCAATATAGCTTTATGTAATATTGATAAATTTTGAAATAGATTGAAAGTTTCTTCTCTTTTTAGGTTGAGTGTGATATTCGCAATATGATTTAATCAATCTTTGTGCTTGTCATCGTGCTTAGCATTGTATTCTTTATATTACACTCTTGGAGATTTTGTCTTTAGCTGCAAAGGTTCAACCGCTGAGTCTTTTTACTGAGTCTTCTATAGTTTATGCTCCTTAACATCTCTTCATAGACTTTCCCTTGGATCTTTGTTGATTTAATGATGATGATTCCGTTTATTCTTTGTCTCCATCAGATCCTATTCTTGGAGTCTTGCAATATTATTACTCATAATACTCAGCAAATGAATTCCTCCACCTTGTATAAGAAGTTATCAAAAAGACCAAGGCATAGATTACTTTGAAGACATTAAATCCTGCCCCCTTTCCAGGTCAGCTTTGCATAAAGATTTCTTTAGAAGATAATATTTTTGAAGCGAAGTCTTCTGATACCCTTGAAGGATAGATAATCTTTGCTACTCTTTTCATGACTCCAAAGAATATATCCGAGTCCTTATACTGTCTGATAGAGAATGATAATTCTTCACTAGTTTATTCTCTGCCCCCCTTTCTAAGAACCTTGTGCAATAATATAACTCTATTCCTCAAGAAGGCAAGAGACGAAAAGACCTCACAGCTCTTGTCAATATATTAATTGACCTTGGAGACTTGAGCTTTTGAGTAGATAATCGCCAATATCTTAAAGGCATTGACTATTGATGTAATTTGAACTTGATTCAAGAGGAACGCATTTTTTGCATATTGTCTAATCAATGTTTAAAATTTTCATCGGCAATTGCATATTTGAGTATATCGAAATTGAAATATGTGTTCATAGCATTTTGAATGTTGCACATAGTTTATACTTTTTAAGCAGTGGAGATAGTGTACTTTTGACTGACCATACTTTGACTGGACAAAACTGACCTTGACCTCGACCAACTTGATTGAACTGGAAGACTAAATTTGACTGAATTGGACTTGATACTGGGCTCAAAGAGCAAGATAGTTTACCACCGATTTCGGGCTCTATAGTTTACGGCCGATTTCGGGCTTTGGAGGTCTTATGCATAGCTGGCCATTGGCTTGACTAGGCTGCCTTTTTATGATTATAGGTCTCATGCGTAGCTGGCCATTGGCTTGACTAGGCTGCCTTTTTATGATTATAGGTCTCATGCGTAGCTGGCCATTGGCTTGACTAGGCTGTCTTTTTATGATTAACAACCATCTCTGTGATCAACTTTATACATGGTTGACTATATAGTTTATTCCACTGCCGATGGTGGATCAATAATTGATATTACAACATTATGAAAACTTTCGTATTATATTTAAAATCGTGTATCAGTCTGGCGATGATAGCAATTTTGGCAAGTGTTTGATCGTCGACAGCGATAGTTGCTTTTTATTGATAATCATTGATACCTGATGATTCTGAGGGAAATCTTTGGCGGTCAATGCTTGACTGCTATCATCAATGTTTAGTGGCTTGACAGCAATCATCAATGCTTGGTAACAATCATCAACGCTTGATGGCGATTGTTTAACGCTTGATAGCAATTGTTTAACGCTTGATGGCGATCATTAATGCTTGATAGCGATTGTTTAATGCTTGATAGCGATTGCTAACGCTTGATAGCAATAGTTGCTAATTTTGGCGATTGGCTTTTCATTTGGCTTTGCATTTGGCGATTGTCCTTGGTGCTTCACGTTTGGCGATGACTTGATATGCTTGAAAGCCTGCATTTTATTCATATACACAAAAGAAATACATTCTATGGTGAGAAATTCATTTCACAGCTTTTACTCACCTATCTTGCCTGTCTTGCCCCCTTTTGATTTTGGAAGTATCATACTGATATCTTTTGAAATCAAAATAGCGATCATCACCTGAACTGGCAGGTATTGCAATGCACATCTGCAACGAATATGCTTTTTTTATCGTGGCTTTATATCTTTTGTCTCACCGCTTCTTTTCATTTGAGTATTTAGGCAATGACAGCTCGATCTTGTCAATTACTGACGATTCACCATACAAAGCATGTTGTCATCTTTTAACGCAGATGCCCCCAGAATTTTTCTTTATTGAGTTTCTTTCATTTTTCTCTTTCTATCATGCCTTTTTCATCACAATTTCTCCCTTATCGATCATCTTTTATAGCTTTTTCTTGAGGAAATTACAATCTTCAGTATGATGCCCAAATTTAAGATGATAATGGCAATAATCCAGCCCTCTTATATTTTTGATTTCTTCAAGGTATCTTAGCCGAGGCAATTCAATACTCTTCATAGCCAACAATTGATTCAGCATTGGAAGCATATCTTTTCTTGCAAACGAATACTTCGTATGATCTTTATTTTGCCGGGACCTTTTATATGTCATTATAACCGCATGTCCATTTCTATCTTCTTCATCATTGTCTTTTTCCTCATCCTTATAATCTTTTTTAATTTCATCTTTTTGAATTATGTGGGCTGATTTTGACTGAAAAACAGGCGCTCTTCCCATCATCCTTTCAAGAGCATGAGCCTTCGTAGCAAAATTTTGAAAATTTTTCCAATCTTTACTAATCAAGTGGCATGCTAGCTCTGGTCTCATGCCTTCTAAGCTTAATTCTACTTATTCTGATTCCCGCAGAGGATGTCGACATGATGCTGCTAAGTCCGTCCATCGTTTGATGAATTCTTCAACTGATTCATTTTTTCCTTGGCGAATAAAGGTAAGTTCAGTCAAATTAACTTCTCGGTCCAAAGGGAAAAAGTTTGACAAAAAAGCATCCTGCATCTGTTTCCAAGTATGAATAGATCCAAGAATTAAACTTGAATACCATTTGAAGGCTCTTCCTGTCAGAGAAGATCCAAATAATCACAGACAATATTGAGGAACTCTAAAGAAAATTCTCATCTTTGCTATGAAATGCATCAGATGCTCTTCTGATGATCTGTCCCCATTAAATTTCTGGAAATTTGGATGTTTGAAGTCAGCGGGAAATGGCATTTCTTCTATTTCAGGGGGATACGGTGTCTGATATCGAAATTTTTTATTCTGACTTCGTTCATTCTCTAGATGAATAGATTCAATAACCATCTGCCAGATTTCTTCCTGCATTATATTCTAAGTAATATTAGGCATTGGCTCTTGAAATCTAACCGCTTGCGGTTGTGGCCTTTCTACTTGTGGTTCAATGTTGTTTACGGCAGTCACTGTCAGAATATTAGGGACCTCCTCAACCACATGCTCATCTAGTAGAAACTGATCAGGCTGATTAATATTTGTCGATGAGCTTTCTGTTTCTTTATACTTTGATTGTCTTGATATTGAACAAAGAAGCGAGCGTTGCGCTGCTGACGCTGTTGAAGAAGATGGACTATTATTTGATTTGAAACCAGAGTATTATCGCTTCGAAGGACTAGTTGACGCAAATCGTGGCATTCTCAATGCATGAGTTTGCTTGAAATCTTTTGCAGGAGGTGCTGTGAATGGACATTCACTGGTTACTATCGCTTTCCCCTTATTTTCTTGAATTCGCGATGATTCTGTGGAAGCTATCTGAGTAACGGGCTTTTCTGCTTTGCTCAAATGAGATGATTGTATAATCGAAGCAGGACTAGGTCTCACGACAGTTCACATAATCGACCCAGTACTTGGCGAGATGTTGCTTCTTGTGGAAGTAGATTGAACTTTTTAGCTTTTGGATGTTGCTATCTTCCATCCTTCCTCATCTTCTTGAGTTATTGGCGAAACAGAGATTGTTCCGTCCATTGCACAAAATTCACTACTCTTGATCGCAACAGACTTTTCTTTCTCTAACGCTTCTTCATATCCTATCTTGCCCCCTTTTGATTAGGAAGCATTGCTCTCGGAATCTTCGTAATCAAAATCACGATGTTGCGACCTTTACCAAATATAATGATGCCGCATCATCTCATTCTTTTGTTTAAGATTAGCTTTGCCCCCTGAATAATTATGCCAGGAATTTTTTGAATCAACACGCTGTGAATCTGTCATTGAAAGCTGACAAATCAGAGAAATCTCCTGAAAGTTGCATCTGCCTTGTTCGTTGGGTGATATCATTTAATTCTCTCTTGATAGCATTGTGCCAATATTTCATTGATTGGACGTGTTATAATTGAATCAATAGCTGCTTCCAGATGTTTCCTTTTCCTTGCCTTGGAAGATTCACAAGTGCTCCACTCTTTCTCTGCTCGATCCATTAACTGACTATGTGTGGGAGCCTCACAACACTTTTGAAGAAGTCTTTCATCAGATCAAGGCAGCCTGTTCCTCTTCTTTAGACATGAATTGCTCCAATACAAGAAGCTAGCTTTCTCCGATAACTTCCATCGTTCTAGCATTATCTGTCTTTGACCGAAACTGATTTGATTATTCAGAACAGAGCGTTAGTTAATTTGTTAAATAAAATTGTACCTTATTTTCAGAGATGAAGGGGAAGATGTTCCCGCTGAGAGTCACCATTTTGGCGTCTATACAGATGCAAAAAAGTGATAAATGTTCTCTTAATATTTTCCCAAGTTACCATTGAATAATAGAAGTCCCCAGCAAAGTCACCATTTTGTTTTGACAAGAAAACAAATGTGTTTCATTTGGAGGATTTATTCAATGATAACAAAGAATGAATGAGAGAACATTCATCAATTTATCTGAGTTCATTTACATCCTCTGATTCCCTTGATTATGAAAATAAAGTATAATTAATGCAATGTACTAAATGAAAGGGAAGATAGCTCGATGGAAATTTCGACAGCATTCTGACGCCATTTCGGCCATCTCCTAAATACTTAGGAGGAATTGACGAATCGATCAACTACTCTTCAAGGATATTAAAAATTTCAGCAGCCTTTCGGCGCCTGTTTTGATCATCTCCTGGGACTTAGGAGGAATGTCGATTCGATCGACTAATCTTCAATGAAATAGAGATTTCAGCAACATAACAGCGCCTATTTCAACCATCGCCTGGGACTTAGGAGTAATGTCGATTCGATCGATTAATCTTCCTCCTCTGAACCCATCAAATGGAAAAGAACCCTGGGAAAGGAAGCCTGGCCCATGGATTTCAGCAGCATGACAGCCTTTTAACTTCACAGACTGCAGGGCAGCCTGGTTGCACGGACCCGCTCAACCGATATCAGTTGCGTAGTCCTGCGCAACTGCCAGGAGACTTCTCTCCTACCTTCTGTCTTCTACTCTGCTCCGTTCCTTTTGAAAATCTTCAATTACCCTTAATGAAGGAGGGGAAGGGGTATTTATAGACCCTCGCACATGTAAAAATCCTGATCTTAGCGATGTGAGACTATTTTTCAGTGCTTTAGATCGTTCTGAACGAAGCCCTTTGTGCAGTACATTTTGAGGTCCCGCGCAACTGATATTTCCTTTGCGTGGACCTACGCAACTGGGATTGATTGCATGGAACCGCGCAACTTATAATGGTTGCGCGAACCTGCGCACTCTCTTGAAAGCTATCTCTATCTTCTTCTTTCTGAAAGTTCTTCCTATCCCTTTACCTTTCCTTGCTCGATTCTTTCGTCATTTTTTATGCCTCAACAAATTGCAAGGGTCATGAATGTTTTAAATTGCAAGACTTCTTACAGAAGTGACGTCACCAATTTCTATGGGGCCTATCATGATGTGTGTTTCTCATTCACACCATTCATCCATTTGGAGAGATCATTTTAAGGCATGATCTAAAGAATGAGTCAGATTCAAGGCTTGAGTGGACCCCATGACAAAGAACAGTGGGAAGAGTGACGCACAACCATTAAAAACTTATAAGGGCCACAAAAGTTTTTGATCAGTCTGATTTTTTCGTTTTCCCTTTTTTCATGTTCATGTTAACACATGAACAGGTTGTATCTCAAAGGTACATGATGGTGAACCTCAGGTGGGTTTCAAAGGTGGGCATCCCTCTCTACACTGTTTTCTGTCGTGGGCTCCCTATCCAAACAGCAGTGGATTATGATCCGTACATAATCCAAGCCCACACTTCCATCCAAATAGGATCATGCAGATATTGTACCATGGATTGTGTTTTTCCATGCAATTCAAACAGCCATATAACACAGCCAAGCCTCCTACAATTCCATGACAAAACTTACCTAATATAATCATTTGGTTTTTTAAATCCTATCCCACTTAATCCCTTCCAATACCAGCGGCAAACACCCCCTAAAGCTCCGTTGGCACCACATCACGGATAATATTCATCCTTGTGCACACTTATATTTTCAAACAGGTACAATTGTATATTTAAAATTTTATAATCTCATGAATATGCTTTATTGACAAAATTTTAATTGTGGGTCATCATGATTATTAGGTTGTATTTTATGATTGATGTATTGGAAACTTTCTTTCTTTTGAATACTTGTCTTTTTGGAAATTAGTTATTTTTAGAAAGTATCAAGTATGTATTTTGGAAAACTATCTTAGGTCATCCTCACTGGGCTTTGTAGCTCACCATTGTTTAGGACATTTCGGTTGCATAAATTAATCTAAAGGATACTAATCACAAAGAGGAATACTTAGAAGACTAAGTTATTATTATTATATTCTTTTAAATATTATCCGAACATATTTACTTAATAATGAAAGCATTATAATAAGGCAGGCCCTAATTAGTTAGGTGTAGGGAGTAACGAATTTTACTTGTAATTGTGGGTGCCCTATTTATGTTTTTATTTATTTTTTTGTGGACATGAACTTAAATTCCATAGTGGTTGAGGTGATTAGAATTCATATTACATTTTTCATGTGATTTAATTTAGATTCGATTAAAAATTGAGAAATACTTGAAATTCTTATACATCACACCCTAGAAACTTGGGACTGGGGATTTGGACTTGCTGCCAAATTGTGGTGGCGTGACAAAGCCACAAATTATTTTATTGGTACATGTGGGCCCCACTGTTAAGGGAAATTCTAAATAAATTTAAAGATTTATAAAAATCTACACATTAATTAGGGCCCCATATACTTCTAAAATTACTTAATAAACCCTATTATGAAAATTGTTTGGATAATCATTAAATTCATATATCAGACATTTGTTTTTTTTTTTTTTTGGTATGGTTTAAATTGAGATTCACTTAATCTGAGCCTTTAGAATTAGATTCAATGAAAATAGATGGTTGGATTGGAAAAAATTATACTATCTGATGATCTTACTCATCTGATAAAGTTGTCCCTTGATTTGTGGAGCTACCTCAAAAGTTAAGTTTCTGATCAATGGTTAATGATAAGATGATTAGATTAATGGCCCATATTTAACGATACTTAATTCTTTTTCATTTACTCGCTGAATGCATAAATTTAGTGGTTAAAAGAAGAGCACGATAGACAAGATGACCTAATAGAGAGGAAGAACTAAGATAGTACTGGTAAAATATTAAAGTAATTGCTTTTAACTCATGTTTATTATATCTTGTGCATTTATATTAAATGTTATCTATCATCACATGCATGGCATTGTTGGAGGATGGGCATGTGGTGTGGTGAATTGTGCAGTATGTATACACCAATGAATTGATGGGAGGAGAGATCTTAGGGGTGCCCTAGTGCTTTTGTCACAATCAGTGGGTCAGGTAGAAAAAGAGTTAAACTAACTTATAATGATTACTTTTTATGCTCGATGGAAGAATATCCTGTCTCATAGAAATATAGTTGTGCTACCCATATGAGATTTTTTTGGGCAAAGATGCAAAATTTGTGACTGATATGGGCTTCTTAGTTGGATTGCACAGAAGATGATTAGAAGACTTAATGTATTTTGGAGTAAATTTATAATGGGCCATTATTCCTTATAGATGGCCTAAGGGAAATGTTGACCATTTTAGATTAAGAGTTCGTATTCTAAGTTTGCTTATAGAATCCTACTGGCTTAGTTGAGTTCATAGGCCTTATTATAGTTTAGGTTGGCAGTGATGTACTCTTTGGGCATTTCCAAGCTTATAACTCATGTCACATGATTCAAGATAAGGTATTTGACTGTTGCTAGGGTGAGGTGTCTGTGTAACCTAAAAATACAATAGATGGATTATATTATAGGAAATCATGGTGATTGATCATTAAAAACTTATAAGGAGTTATAAAAGTTTTAGATGAAGCTGATATTTACAGTTTTAGATCAATCTTAAAGATAGATTGAATGGCTAATAAACATTTCAGTGGCCTCCAGTTAGTTTTTAATGGCAGGCCTTCAATTATCATTGTTTCCCGTGGCATGGTCCATTTGAAATTTGGATATATTGTAGTTTTAGACTCATATCCTAAGATGATGTGATAAAATGGATGGACGACATGGATATAAGTAGAGTTGTACACGAGCAGGCTAAGTTTGGGTACTCGATCTACTCAACTCGGAATACTCGACTTGATACTCGATTTGTCTGAGTTAGAGCCAACTACGAGCCGGTTTTTAAGACTCGTTTAGATTACGAGTAGAGTACTCAACTCGGTACTCGAGTCGTATGCTCGACTCGGTACTCTACTCGTACCCATATATATAAGCCCGCCCAAAAAAAAAAACCCTACTCACCCAGTCACCCATCATTTCTGTCAATTCCTTTCAGAATGATAGAAAATAAAGGATTTAAGGTTTTCTGTTAATTCCTTGACCCTTAGGCCAAGAATGTCTCCCGCATCATAGTGCAAAGAGAAAGCATGAAGATGTACGCAAAGGAGAAGATGAAATGAAGAGAAGTTTTGGCTTCAGTGACCAGAATAACTTTAACTTCTGATTTATGGATGACATTCAATCAAAGAAAATGATACATTTCATTAACCGCTCACTATGTCAATAAGGATTAGAAACTATACAAGAGAATTTTGAACTTCTGCAACATTCCTCCTCCACATACTGGTTTACTTATTTCAGATTGCATCTACAGTTGTCTATAAGGCTAGGACATTGATAAGAAAATTTCAGTAATAACTTTAGATAGTGCTTCAGCAAATAACAGTGTCATTTCATGCTTATGTAACCAATTTAGGGCTACAGGAAATTTATTTTTTGAAGGAAAAATATTTCAGGTCAGATGTTGTGCCCATATTGTAAATTTGATTGTACAAGAAGGCTAAAAGCAATCGACAATATTATAAAGAATATAAGAGAAAGTGTGAAATATATAAGGGGGTCGCCATCGAGACTGAGAGTATGAAATAACATCATCCAACGTTTGAATGTGCCATCTAAAAAAACGTAGAAGTTGAATGCCTGTACACGTTGGACTTCGACTTATGAAATGTTAGATGCAGCAATGGAATTACAGCTTCTATTTCTTGAATACGCGGTGCGTGGCAGAACGTATTCTTGGTTGTCGAGCATAGATTATTGGGCCAAAGCACAACAAGTTCACGCATTTCTCAAAGTTTTCTACGATCGCACGAAGATTTTTTCTGGTAATCAGTATCCAACCGCGAATCTGTTTCTTCCGTCTCTTTGGAAGATTAAGGATGCTTTACAGAAAAATACTAGTGCGGGTCCAAATTTCATACGCTAGATGACAGTTGGTATGAAGATGAAGTTCGATAAATACTGGGACAAATGTCATCTGTTGATGTTCTTGACAGTTGTTATTGATCCTCGTTGTAATATGGGGTTGGTTAACTTTATTTTCATGAAGCTTTATCCTACTGAAAGATCGGCAGTAGAGATGTCTAAGGTTCGTCAAGCTCTTAAAGATTTGTATAAATCGTATGTTAATACTTTACCTGTAGTGGGTGTTGAAGAAAGTAGAGATGCAGATACTTCTGTACTTGGTAATCTAGATGTGCTAAATGAATACATATCATACTTAACACAGGCATGAATGAGAGTCGATACTAAGGAATCATAGTTAGAAATGTACCTCAATGAGCCAATCGTAGTGTGATCCGAATTTGATGTGTTGGAATGGTGGAAGATGAGGGTTAGTGAATCAAAATACCTTACATTATCTGTGATGGCACGAGACATATTATCAATACCAATTTCAACAGTGGCATCAAAATCCGCATTCAGCACAGAGAGCAGATCACTTTCGCCAAATACAGTTGAAGCGTTGATTTGTACACAAGATTGTTTGCGCCCTATATGGGGAGGAGATATGAATGATGATGTTGAAGAAGAGGAGATTGAGATTCGTGACGAGTCTCTACCTGTAGATTAGTAATTATTTTTTATTTTTCAATTCTTTTTGGTTGAATGTTGAATGATCTGTAATATTATTTCACTGCAACTGCAAACATAAAAGTGTTGGTCATTTTGACTTTGAATCTTTGATATTTATTTACATGTGCCTATTCATTTGCTTTTATTTTAAAATTTTGATACATTTATATTGTTTTCTTTTGTTCCTCTATCAAGTTTAAATTATTTATCAATAATTTTTTTTATTAAAAATTAAGTGTAGATATGTCGTCATCTCACCTATCGACAAATATTTGGAACTACGCATCCCTGGTTGAATCACCACTAAGGTCTGAAAAAATAAAGATTAAGTGTGGTTTGTATGGCACAAAGTTTGTGAACAAGACTAATCGTTTTCGCTTACACCTGTCATGTCAATGTGGTGATGCAAAACCATGCCCTAATGCCCCTAAGGATGTCCAAATTATTTTTCAAGCCCTGTTAGATTCGAATAGAAAACCTTCTACTCCATCCAAACCTTTTGCTCCTAGATCTAGTACACAAATGACATCCACAAAAGATGCAGAGGAGGAAGCCAGATTAGAAGATTTAGAGGAAGAACAATTTCAACTCGCCTTAAAACGCAGTATGGAAGATGTTTCTAGACTTCAGCGATATTCGAGTAAAAAATAACATCATGTTGAAGAAGGGTCGAGTACGACAAACAAGAAGAAGAAAAATAGTAGCAAATTCAAATTCCTGACCCGTCTCGAGTACAACATCATATTTTATTGCTTTATATGATATACAATTCTTCACATAAAGAAAGTTTGAAAAATCTAGTTTAAAGTGTAAAAAAACACGAAGGAAATATCTCTTCACCTTTTGATTCAGAGGAAATAAACAAATTTATATATGAAAAAATAGATGACAGTTTCGATGGATCAGATGACAATAAAGGAAGACACTCCTCTTATAAAGGTTATTAGTAATAAATTGTTATTTTGAACAATGTAAATATGTAATTATCGAAGTTTATATATTTTATTGCTTTATTCAATGTAACACCCCAGATTTTTTGCCTATCTGAAATTAGGCGTCCTTAGGCAATGGGTCAACCATAACACCTTGATAACCTCTCAGAACCCAATTCCAAAGCCAAAGGAATCATTTAGAACTAAATTCTTTAGAAATTTAATGTGTTTTACCTAGCGCTAAATTACTTTACCTGTGAAATTAGCACCAACCACTTTAAATACGATCTATAAGACCCAAAACCTCTAGGATCGTTGACGCTACATTACCCTAAAACTTAGGATCAAACTCTAAACCTGTTTGTTTTCAGGAACCCTTTGAAACTTTGTATTGGATCTAGACCGCACGTCGAGGGTCCGATATCTATAATCTTAGACCATTATGACCGCCTAGTTGGACTTGACAATCATTTCGAAAATCAAGCCCAACCGATATCCTGAGACCATTTTACTGAGTCCGGAGTGAAGAGAGTGAGAAAAGAGAAAATATTTAGAAAATTAATTCAATTTTTAATAAATCTGGCACGTGTCGCTTGCGCGACATTTTTAAGCGTTCTGGCCATTGGAATTCTATCAAATTTCACCCTCAGATCAGGATAGGTGGCCCTTACATGTCATAGCACTTGTGGCTCTGATCGAGTCTCCGTAGCCGCTGAACTGAAACTGGTCCGCCACGGTCGATCTGGAAACTCGACCGGACTGAAAACTTAGCTTGACCTAGATCCAATATTAGAGAGCTTTAGTCTGACCGCATTTAGTAACAGGACCTCCAGAAGTGCTCCGTTGGATCGGAACAGACCCGATTTGGTTATGACTTAAGTATACCTTGACTTCGAGTCTATTTTGGTTATGTTTGGGCTTATAAAAGGGCCTTAAACCCTTAGCTTTCTAACCCATATGAATTTGGAGAAAACCCTAGAAGAGAGAGGAGAGAAGAGAGAAAGTGAGAGAGAGTTGGAGCTTTCTTCTGGAATTCTTCCCTGCTGCTCCACGTGCCAAAGCCATCCACCTGCATCGCTATTCTGGCGATTCCAACGTCGTTTTTAGGTAAGAAATCCTACCCTTAACCTGTTTAGGTAATCCATGTAGCTGTAGTGTTAATATAGCTGACCTATTTCATGGTATAGATTGCCGTTGAACCGTTGACGAAGACTTATCATCTGAATCAACTCCATTTCGTAATTTCTGGTTTAAGGTGCGGATTTTAGACGCTTAGTTTACCATTTTTCAAAGCTTTCAATGTCGTTTAAAGATAGATTGTTGACAAGAATGTTGTTTGACATGTAGAACATGCTGTCTGTTTTTCATTTCGAATACGTACGAAGAATATGAGATTTAGGGTATTTTAGGTATTTGTAGGAAATACTGTATACGTACGTATTTTTCCGATATGATTGTCATGAGTATTTTTCGTGTACCTATGTTAGTTATGCGTGTATGATCTGTTTTGCGAAGAGATTCACCCTAATGCACATATTGGCTGACATATGCTATGTAGACTAATGTGTGTAGACTAAGTGTTTGTTGAAATGCTTAAATCAATATGATTTATGCCTGCCATATGTTTTGAATGTAAGAACATGATTGTTGTGTATTAGACATCTCCTTGATATAAGGATCTGTCATATTATATGTTGAAATCAACATACGTCAAGTACGTTGAAGTTGAGTAGTCTAAGTGTTTGTACAAATGTATGTATTAGTAAGTATTGAGTAAATGACATTATAGATTAGCGTTGAGATTGGATTCTCAACTAATTTGATGATGTACATGAATTCCTCCATGTTTGTTGTATTGAATTGATTACCTTATGTGTGAATTACTTGTGTATGGTTAACTGCTTATGATGTATGTTATAACATGCTGATAACATGCTGGAATTACTTGTATTTCAATTGTCCCTCTCATATGATTATTGATTTAGATTACAAGTGTTTGGAGCTATACTTTAGTCCAGGCAATCGGTAACAGATTAGGATTCATGGTTGGATTCTATTCGTCACGAATGATGTGTATGACGAACCCGAGTCGTACTAGAGTTGTCGACAGTGATTAGGCCACACGAAATGCTTGTGCACTTCATGACGGTCGATTCAACGTGCGCTCGTGCTAGTCGGACACATCAAGTAACCCGACTGACCATTGTATGTTCACCTTGTATTTGTCATAACTGCTTGAACCTAGGGTACTGAACTTACTAGTGATAACCCTGATAACCGTGGTACCTTGATCCACTAAGATTCATGAGCCGGGCATGGTGGTATGGGATACCGTGGTGGAGCTGTCGGCCTACGTTGGGGCCACAAACCTCCCCGTAGTGACCAGTGAGCAACCCAAACTCGTGAGCAGTGTTTCGACAAGGAAACAAATGCGTTTCGATTCGGGGGATTTATTCAATGATAACAAAGAATGAATGAGAGAACATTTATCACATTTATCTGAGTTCATTTTTATCCTCTGATTCCCTTGATTCTGAAAATAAAGTACAATTAATATAATATACTGAAGATAGCTCGATGGAAATTTCGACAGCATTCCGACGCTATTTCGGTCATCTCCTAAATACTTAGGAGGAATTGCTGATTTGATCAGCCAGTATTCAATGATATGGAGCATCTTTCCGGTCATTCTTCTTTAAAATATGAAACAGCCCATTGCAGTGTGGCCAGGCCCTGAAGAAATCAGCCTGATCATGCTAAATGGGCCTGAATAATCTCCCAGAAGGAAAGATTAGGGGGTTTCCACCGTCCATTTGGTTTCAAACTTGACGTGCAGCCTTAAAACCACAAATTAACCATCCATGTCAAATTTCAGCTACTAGATCATTGCAGAAGTGGCCGAACTGGCAAATCAGCCCCCGAGATCATGATTTGCGGCCCGCCAGATATCTGGATACTTCAAATTTTGTCCCAACGCGTTAAATGCAATGGGCAAGTGAATAGACGGAGCAGATTTTCCACAAAGGTCCCACTGGAGTCTACATGTACATCGCATGTACATGGTGCGTGTGAGCACCGGCCGTGCACGCAACTCGCCAAAGTCGGTCAGCGCCGCTGACCCGACTTATCTTCTCAAATCTGTGAAAATAGGCAGCGTCTTCACTGCGACCGTTGATTTCATGTAGTGTGGTCCACTCACTACTCTGTTTAGTGATCTGAGCCGTCCATTCTCTTCAGAGGATGGGAATTAACCTCGCCAAGCTCTCCTTTTGTCGCCATGCAGGCCATTGCAAGATTTTAACCGTTAAACACGGGATGGACGGTGAGGTGGATCATATGCTGGACGACACTGATTTCTCTTCAAAAGCGGTCATTCCTTAGTGATTTTTCGTTGTGATTCCAACGAACGGAGCAGATCTTCTAAAAGACTCCAGTAAACGGATCCTTCAAAAGTACAGAGTCGACATACGTCGACTCTGTCGAAAACAGAGCATCGGATCTTGCTCAGTGGGCCATCATCACGCAGGGAGGGACTGATCCGAAGCGCCCATGAGATAGAGGGAGTGAAAACAGCCGAGATGATGCTGAGCTCTGGCGACGATGTTCAGCCGTACGATCTCTACGGTGACTGGAGAATGACCGTTCGGTGGCTTTCAAGGCTTGATTACCCAGGTGGGCCACATCATCAGTTGATCAAAATCGGCCTTTCACGGTCGAAATTTAGAGAGGAAGACATTGGGCGGTGCGGATTTCTCAAAAGGACGCTGAATTGGGCCCCACCAGCGACACGACAGAAGAAACAAAGTTCCTTCTCTGTTACGCGTGTTTGGAGCTTCGGACGATTGCGCAGATGCAGCAACGGCACTCTCCCTTTGCGCGGACGCCATTGCCATTCCTTCCTTTGCGCAGGCGCCATTGCAGTCCCTTCCTTTGCCCAGACGCAACTTCCTTTACGCGAACGCTGCAGCTTCCTCCTTTGCACAGATGCTGTAACTTTTTCCCTTGTGCAGTCGTGCGCAAGCAACTTCAGCTGCGCGGTCCAGCCCAAGGACTTCTTTCTCTTCTTCTCCTCTTCCATTTCTTTGGCACGCCAGCTCTCGTCCGATCCATCTTTTCAAATGAAGCGGAATTGGGGTATTTATAGGCCTCACCACTTTTACAGAGTGGTGATCACCACCACCTATTGCTTTATACTCGAATTCCTTCTTTTCTTAAGCTATGGTGACCACCAAGCCACCTCTTAAACGGTGGTGTATGACCTTTCTCTCTTAAAATGACACATATGCTCCTCTTTTTACCAAATTACCCTTTTCAATCCCTTTTACCAGAATACCTAAACTACTCCTTGGATATGGAATGTTACCAAAATACCTAAACTACCCCTGGAACTGGATTTTTACCAAAATACCTTTGGAACTGGCTTTTTACCAAAATACC
This sequence comes from Magnolia kwangsiensis, assembly GCA_037074715.1. NCBI lineage: Eukaryota > Viridiplantae > Streptophyta > Magnoliopsida > Magnoliales > Magnoliaceae > Magnolia > Magnolia kwangsiensis. The sequence goes on from CM073579.1 coordinate 73,636,543, forward strand.
TTTGGAACTGGATTTTTACCAAAATACCTAAACTACCCGTGGAGCTGATACTTTCCTAAAATCCCTAAACTACCCGTGGAGCTGATACTTTCCTAAAATATCAAAACTACCCCTGAAGCAGATTAATACCATGTGATTCTCTGACCACTGCAATAAGATATTTTTTGTGCCTCAACAAGCAGATTATGGTGGTATGGGACACTATATTCTTGCTGTCGGCCTACACTGATAAGGTGATGGGGGAGCGGTGCAATGAGTGCATGCAACAGCCCTGACATCCCTTTGTAGTGACCTCGAGCGTACTCTGAGTCTACGTGAGGTGACGACCCTTCCGTAGCAACAAGAGTACAACTAGGTCTGTATTGATAAGGTGATAGGGGAGCGGAGCAACGAGTGCATACAACAGCCCTGACAGCCCTTGCAGCGACCTAGAAATATACCATCGTATGAGACTACTAGGAGTGACGACCCTAGACGGGATCCTTGTTGGGAATGATATAAGGGAAGTACCCTAGTTTTCCAATCCTACTGTATGAAAAGGACTAATAACAACTCGGTAATCATATTCATATCGCACTGCATGTGCCTGGAAGATGCGGAGCACTGAGGGAAGAAAGCATGCCGCGGACGTAAGATGGTGTCGCATGAGGGAGTATGTCGGCGAGGGCATCCATCATGTCATTTCATTCTTGCATTAATCACAGTATTTAGAAATGTTTTATATGCTTGCTTTATCATTATCGCTTGATTGATTTGATAACATGTTAATCTTTGCTCTATGATTTCACTGAGTTAGCTACTCACTCCCACGTTACGGGACGGTGTTGCGCACACCAACCAGTTCCTATTTTAGTTTCAGATGATGGCGATGCTTGCAAAGCAGAGTCGGACTTGATGATGATGAGGAGGATTTCTCCTATATGCATGTTCTGATCGACGGGATTACAGGAAGGTTGAATAGACGCTATGACACTTGTCATTTTATATTTTTAGAGTACTCATGTATATTCTTTTTTATCATTTTTGGAGTATATATGTATATGTTTAACCTGGTAACATGATCACACTCTGGAGACTTACAATAGTTCATATATTTTATATATTTATCACATTCTTCCGCTTGCTAATTTAACTGTCTCTGGAGTATGATATGTTATTTTGGCTTAATCCACTTCATGTTTTATGCACTATTACAGCCGACTTCATTCATCATTGAAAATGTTGTATAAGTGATGTTCTGGAACTCGGGAGTGGAGTTTATCCTCGACCCCTGATTTTCGGGATGTTACATTCAACTTCGAATTCCATTTAACAATCGAATTGAAATTCAAATGAATCTCAATTTATAAGTTATAACTCGAACTCGGCTTAAAGCTCGAACTCGTTGCTCAAAAACCCTACTCGAAATGGGCTCAAATTTGGATTCGAACTCAAACTCGACTCGAAAACTTGAACTCGACTCGACTCGACTCAACTCGATTTCTACTCGTACTCGAACGAGTAGAGTACGAGCAGGGCATCCATGCTCGATGCTCGAGTAGAGCTGAGTACGAGCAGCTCTCGGCTAGGGAGAGCCGAGCACAAGCAGGGCGATACTCGGCTCGACTTGACTCGTGTACAGCTCTATATATAAGACACATAACACTGTGATGGGCCCTACAATCAAGGATCCACATCGGATCCATGGAAGCCAGAAATAATCAGGCTGGTGGAATAATCTGGTGGGCTCTATCCTACCGCCGTAAATGAATTTGGCCAAAGTTTTCTCACCACTTGGAGCATGATGAGCGTGCCCATGTGATCAAGTGCCCCTGTAGTGTGGGTGGGTGTGTAAAGAAGAAGAAAAACAACATGATAAGTGTGCTATTCGGTCCTAGTTTAGGTGAGAATATCTTCAGCTCCGTGGCTCACCTGATGGACGGCTTAGATATCACCATGTGCTTGAGTTTTGGCATATAACTCTTTGATTTTCTCTTTCGGTGCGGATTGGTTACTAGAGATTGACAGTCTTGTCAAGTGAGTTTTGGTTCACCTGATGTATCTATCCATTTTTAAAAATCATTTCAGCGCGCAGCCCCAAAAAAGGAGGTGGATTCAACTATCAATTAGACCACACTATAGGAAGTAGTTGGGATCCAAAGCTTACATTGAAAACTTCTCAGAGGCAATAGAAAATTTGGATCAAATTGATATTTATGTTCTTTCTTCGTACAAGTCTACGTGACATTATGAACAGGATAAATGGAAAACAAACATCATTCTCGGCCTGGGAAGTTTTCAACGGTAGGATTTCAACCCCCACCGCTGCTTGTGGTGTGGAGTGTGGACTTCAATCTGAGTTCTTTTCGAGCCCTTCCCCTGAAATGATACGTCAAAATGGATGGTCGGCGTGGATAAACGTATACAGGACGGTGGGCCCCACCGAGCCCCTGACATGATTGTCCGTCTGCAGCCAAGTCCTGGTGGGTAGTACCCAATCCGCGCCGGACGCGGATTTCTGCGAAAGCCTCCCGCAGCAAGTTCCTGCGCAAGGATGCTGGGTGGGGCCCACTGTAATGTTTCTGATCAATCCACTCCGTCCATACGTTTTATAGCTCAATGTAGACGTCAGACTAAAAATGAGTTGGATCTACAACTTAATTGAGTCGCACAAGAGCGAAAATTGGAGAAAGAAATTTGCACAGTTGAAACCTTCCTGAACTCCATTCTGATGTTTATGGGCCATCCAAACCGTTTATAAGGTCACTCCCAATAGGAAACAGTGAAATAACCGAAAAAAACATCATGATACAAAACTTTCATGGCCATAAGAATGTTTCAACGGTGCTCACCCAATCCCCTTTGTTTCCTCTCTTGTGGCTCACTTGAGTTTTGGATCCACCTAATTTTTGGTCACGTGTCCTAAAATGATCTCCTAAAACGGATGAACGGAGTGTATTTCTAAAAAAATATCGCGGTGGGCCCCACCCAGCATTCTTGCGCAGGAGGTTCCTGCGAAAGGCTTCAAAACGCAGGAAATCCGCGTCCATCCGCGCTCCTTCTCTCGACAGCCAGTCGGCTAGGAACCAAAACGCCACGGCGCTTTTGACTGCGATAGGAAAAATGGCGTTCGTCGTTGCTCCTCGAACTCTCTTCCTTCTCCCTAGCCATAACCCTAACCGTAAATTCTCCTTTCCGACCAAACGCCTCCACCTCTCTCATCACCCTTCTCCAAAACCCCTCAATCTCATTCTCCCCACGGCCAAACGCTCCCCGTCCCTTCAAATCTTAGCTCTCTCCTTCACTGCTACCCCACCTGACACGTCATCTTCATCGTCATCATCGTCGAATTCCCTCCTCTCTGAATCTACCCGCACTGTCTCGTCAATCCTCGCTGTCGCTTTCTCCATCTCCAAACTCTTCGTTGATGTCATCCAGCGGTTCTTTGATAAGATCGGCAGGGTCTGCCTTGCTCCCACCCTCGATGAGCTGGCGACGATCCAGAACCTTCGTGGGAACATGGCCTGTGCTGTGGGGCCCCTCTTCTTCGCGGCCATCCGTGACCGGCCCAGCGGCTACCTGAACACCCCATTGACCGTCGTCGCAGCAGGGATGGCCAAGTGGCTCGATATCTACAGCGGGGTCCTGATGGTCCGCGTCCTGCTCAGCTGGTTCCCAAACATCCCATGGGACCGGCAGCCATTGTCGGCGATCAGGGACCTGTGCGACCCATACCTGAACTTGTTCAGGAACATCATCCCGCCGGTTTTCGATACGTTGGATGTGAGCCCGCTTCTCGCCTTTGCGGTCCTGGGGACTCTTGGGTCGATTCTCAACAATAGCAGAGGAATGTATTGATGGGAAGCGATTTTAAGTGGTATATTTTGAGAACAGTATAGTTCAGTTCAAGTAAGGGGTAAAAAGGGTTAGTTTTGTTCAACCTTAGTTTTTGAATATCTTTTTCTTTTCGCCGCTTTTATGTGTCTTGTTTGATATTGCATTGTAATTTTGGATTTCAAAGAAATAACATGTTATTTATGAGGTTAGAAATAGTATTTACTCGGATATAATAGTAATTTTGTATTTGGGATATTCATTTGTATGGTTATATTCTTCTTCCCCGTGTGTGGATATTTGATAAAGAGGAAAGATACTGGTTAGTGCTTATCCATAGAAATGAGTTTTTTTTTTTTTTTTTTGGGGGGGGGGGGGGGGGGGGGGGGGGGGACACCCTCAATGGATAAAAACTTTATTAGATATGAAGCATGTCACATCAACGAAGGATCCGTGAATCCATAACGCAGCGAAGTATTTACTAACGGTAATGGTGGCCGCTGTTATGATATAGGCCGTAATAGCCATTATGATATGGCTTGTAATGACTGTTACACCCCCCATAACGACCCATATCGTCCTGAACAATGTTGTCAAATCACATATGCGATCACATAATCGCATATGCCATCGCATATTAAAAAAAAATGAAAAACAAAAAAAAAAAAAAAAAAGGAATTTTTTTTTAAATTTTCTATAAAAGAAGGAAAAACTTGCCTAATTAGTACACATGATTGGATTGGGTTATTTTACTTATTTTATTGTAGTTTGAGTGTTTCATTAAGTTATATATTTAATTTTTTATATTATATTATATAAAATTTAACAAAACAATCAACAAGCTATACTAAGAGAGAATTAATTATTAAAAACTTCGAACAAAGAAATTTCATTGATAAATGGATAACTTGAAACTACTTACAAGTTACAACTTAATTTACAAATACAATTTACAAAAAACAAGCACAACTTATAAAATATAAAAAATAAATATACTTGAAATAGTTGTAGAGAGATTAGAGTAAGAGAGAAAGAGGTGTTAGAGAGAAAGAGTAAGAGATTTAGAGCTTTGGAGTAAAGAATAATGAAAATGGAGGGGATATGTGGTGCAGGACGGTTTAAACTAGAATACATGTGTGAGCACAAAAATGATCCAGTGAAATAAACTAAACAAATCAATTGAAATATTTACATTCCACATCATAGGAAAGATAATAATAACGGGAACATGTAATGGTTGCAGACCATCATCACAATCCTGCTGTACCGTATTCAAATCATGCGTGGATTGGATCCGGTGAGGGATGAGACCTCCCGATCTTGCATGGTTTCAATCCAACAATCAATGTAGCTTCTCTAGTCCAGGAAATCAAAGGATTTTTGGAATAGGGACGGCTGGAAAATCTAAGAGAGGGTTGGGATCAGATTTTTAGGGTCAATAACAACCAAAAAAAAAAAAAAAGAAGAAGAAGGTTGGAGAGCTAGAAATAGAAGTTAGAAGAAGAGAAGAGATTAGGGGAAGAGAAGAACTTACCATAGAGAGAAAGGGGAAGGAGGCACCAAGCTTTCATTAAAAAAATATTATTATGTTTAGGGTAGAAAGCACCCTATTTATAAAATTTGAATTTTAAAAAAATGATTAGAATACCCCTATAACAAAAGTAAAAATAAATGTGCAAAACAAAGCTTTCTAAAAATAAAAAATAAAAAATCATGCGTAACAGATTAATACGTACTGGGAATTGGAGGCAGGACTGTTTTCATTGAATTCAGCTCTGTTCCACATTTTTCTTCTACATTTTGAGACCTGCTTTTAAATGATATTGAGTAAGCCATTTTGTTATTGATCCTTGTTTCACATTTTAGCTTCTTTTTATGGTAGGTAATGTAATTATCATGTTCGAGGTTCATATTGCAATAATGTACTTAGTGGCGTGATTAACCAGCTTATTCTCACCTCTTAGTGATGCTACGTGAGTTGGTAGGATGCTTGAATGTTCAAGAAGTTGTCTTGAGATATTTTTTTAAAGAGAAATAAGAGAAAGTATTGAATAGCCATGTTATATTGTCATATCGTTGACAGAAATGATGATTGTATTTGTCGCACAATTCCCAGCTGTTGGTTGGATTTGACAAATTCCTGTAAGTGTGACATGATAGAATGGGAACTTCATTCTGCTGTTGTGTATTTCTATGAAAAAGAGTGTGCTCATATTCCATGATAGAATAGGTGCTCAAATGTTTATGTTACAAAGCAGATGGTGCAGGTGGGGTGGGATTATTCTTTAATTTTCATGACTCTTGAGGCTTGGATCCTTGAACTTTTCATTTCTTTTTAATGAGCAATCTGTTTTTATTTTATTTTTTTAATTGAAGCAAATGATTATGATATAACAATACTTTGGTCAAGCCAAATAAATGAGGACAAAGACCAACAACAGATTAGCAACTCAACTAATTCACTTATAGGAAACATGGGCTCCCAGCACAATCCTAATTAGGACTGATATGACTAACCTACGAAGTCCCGTCTTGTCACTCCATGCTTAGCATGAGTATTAGCCACGTCATTTGCCTCACTCTCCACATTAGAGAAGGTAACCTGCTTTCCTCTGCAAAGATCCCAAACTTCCCTCAGCTTTACCGATCATGTTTAGCCAATATGAAGTAGTGATTTCAATGATCAATTGGCAAAAGTTTGGCTGGATAAGCTGCAATGAACAGGAAGATGTTCACCTATCAATGATCATCGAAATCCGTACAATTCACAATGAGGGAATTACCCATCAATGGCGGAACTCGCTGGATGGACTGTCTAGATCAAACTTGTCTTATTATTTTGCAGTTGCATTTTGATTGGCATCCATTTTCTTGCTACCCCCCCCCCCCCCAAAAAAAAAAAAATATATATATATATATATAAAATAATTTTCATGACTCTTGAGGCTTGGATCCTTGAACTTTTCATTTCTTTTTAATGAGCAATCTGTTTTTATTTTATTTTTTTAATTGAAGCAAACGATTATGATATAACAATACTTTGGTCAAGCCAAATAAATGAGGACAAAGACCAACAACAGAATAGCAACTCAACTAATTCACTTATAGGAAACATGGGCTCCCAGCACAATCCTAATTAGGACCGATATGACTAGCCTATGAAGTCCTGTCTTGTCACTCCATGCTTGGCATGAGTATTAGCCACATCATTTGCCTCACTCTCTGCATTAGCTGCTTTCCTCTGCAAAGATCCCAAACTTCCCTCAGCTTTACCGATCATGTTTAGCCAATATGAAGTAGTGATTTCAATGATCAATTGGCAAACGTTTGGCTGGATAAGCTGCAATGAACAGGAAGATGTTCACCTATCAGATGTTTATGATCATCGAAATCCGTACAATTCACAATGAGGGAATTACCCATCAATGGCGGAACTCGCTGGATGGACTGTCAAGATCAAACTTGTCTTATTATTTTGCAGTTGCATTTTGATTGGCATCCTTTTTCCTGCTATTCAAACCCCCCCCCCCCCCCACAATAATTTTCATGACTCTTGAGGCCTTGAACTTTTCATTTCTTTTTAATGAGCAATCTGTTTTTTTTTTTTTAAAAAAAAAAAAATTGAAGCAAACGATTATGATATAACAATACTTTGGTCAAGCCAAATAAATGAAGACAAAGACCAACAACAGAATAGCAACTCAACTAATTCACTTATCGGAAACATGGGCTCCCAGCACAATCCTAATTAGGACCGATATGACTAGCCTACGAAGTCCTGTCTTGTCACTCCATGCTTAGCATGAGTATTAGTCACGTCATTTGCCTCGCTCTCCGCATTAGAGAAGGTAACCTGCTTTCCTCTGCAAAGATCCCAAACTTCCCTAAGCTTTACCGATCATGTTTAGCCAATATGAAGTAGTGATTTCAATGATCAATTGGCAAAAGTTTGGCTGGATAAGCTGCAATGAACGGGAAGCTGTTCATCTATCAGATGTTTATGATCATCGAAATCCATACAATTCACAATGAGGGAATTACCCATCAATGGCGGAACTCGCTGGATGGACTGTCTAGATCCAACTTGTCTTATTATTTTGCAGTTGCATTTTGATTGGCATCCATTTTCTTGCTATTCCCCCCCACCCCCCCTTATTTCTAGGAAATAAATTGAAATGATGTGCCATCTTATGACAAAGTCCTCCTCAGTTATGTGGAACTTATGAAACAGGCATATAAGGATCTCAACGCAGGTGACAACATCGAGAGAGCAGGATCTGATGGCAGGGATAAGTGAACCTCACTCAATTTTTTGAAGAGGTCGAAGTCTTCTCATAGTGCAGAAATCCTTCTTGAACTGAAACAACGCTTTGGACCCCGCTGACATAGTCATCAAAGGAAAAATTCCAAGTGCTCAATCATATATCACCAACTAGGGTGTATCACCAGCATCCCAGCATCCGAGTGGCCCGCTTGATAGGACTAGAGTTTCTGTCACCAATGACCCTATAAGCTATCAGAGATAATTAATGATTTTCAGTCTTTTAGACAACAGATAGTCACTAGCTTTGATGCCAATACATATATGGTGGTAGTCTGCACTGTACCCCCACCTCTTCATCAGTTCTTAAATCAACCTGAGCTAACTAGGAACTTGGTTGAGTTAAATGAGTTAAAAAACTTCGGTTGAACTACGATTCAAAGGTTGGAATTGTTAGAGGATGGTTCTGTCCACAGTGAGGCAGGCCCATGAGAAGAATAGCCCTGGGTCAGCAAATTGTAAGTTCCCCCCACTTGATCTCAACCATGCTGAGTTGGCTAACTTGGTTGAGTTTTTTGAGTAAAACAGTGGTTGAGATGGTCATGTTTATCAACTACTTCATTAGACCACAAAATACATGATTAAGCTATTATTGTGTTTACTGAGTTGACTCAGAGAGTCCCAAGTAAAGTAGTCTATAATGGTTTTAATCTATGGATGTTGTATAGCTACCAACTCATGGAAAGCGCTTTTAAAGACAAGTGTATTAACTGAAACAAATATAAGAGCCTAAGTATGACAACTGCGATCTTGAGAAAAAAGGGTTTGGCATGATGAACTTTCAAGATCCCATTGTGAATAACTTCCCAGAGTAATGTTTTATTCACGAAAGGAGCATGAATGTGAACATACCTACAATGTGACCCTTTGGCTGTTGCCCATTTAGATTGGTCTTATTAAGTGCAAGAAATTTTGATAATCCTTAGTCTACTTGAATTATGGTGTGGGTTTGAGGAGAGATTTCATTGTGCCAGGAATACGAGCCCTATTATTAAGTTCCAATCGGCCAATATTATGAGGAACACTGAGTAAAAGGCGTTCGACAGCCTTTTTTTTTACTTCACTATTTTTTTTAGTTGAGATCAAATTCCCTCCTATACTCTGCAATGACTATTTCATACTCCAAAAAATGATCAGTCTTTCCAACTAAAATTTAATCAGAGACAAAAAATTCAGTCTATCAAATTTAAAAATCTAATGCAACACATGAGCCATTTGGGACTTTTTGTTGCAAATTCTCAGGATTAGTTGGGTTGCTAACAAATTGTTTTGTGAGGTAGTAGTGGCCTTTAGCAATTTTTCACTAATTTGGAAGTTGGTATCATTTGCCATTCTGTGGTGAATTTGGAGAAGAATTCAAGATATGGGAAGGGAAGGAAGCGACGACTGATCAATCAGGAGTTCCCTCTGACATGCCATCCAATCAATCATCCCATAATGGGCAGAGGATGCACCTGTTCTCTGCTTGCTTCTGATCAAGCCCTGCTGCATCTTCTTTGTCTCATCCCCCAACATGGTAGAAACATCAGCAGTGCTCCCTTTCTTTTCAGTTTCTATCCTCTCCTCATACCATTCGTTGATGGGGAGGACCTCAGATTGGTTCTCAGGCCATGTCTCAGGCGGGCCACCATTGGGACCGCAATGGACCATGCACACCTCAGTCCCACACAATGTGATCAGCTCTGACGCCTTCTTTTACAGTCCCTTGATCCGCTTCAAGAAGGTTTCTTTCGGATGCTTGCTGCACTGGATCAGATTTAGTGGGACTTTGCCGTGGCCCATCTCCTGATAGAAACACCTCAATTGAGTGAGAGAAGATGGTTGCAATGTGATGAACCAGCAGTATACGTAGAAATGGTGATTAGAACTTGATAATCATGACTAAGAAAAAAGACGTATCTGATTGAAACAAGTGGAGGAAGATTCAGATATACTATATTCAGTAAACATGAATGGAATTCAGATGAAACCAACAAAATATAGAAACAATAAACACATCAGAAGCTGGAACATTTCAGGAAATTAAAAAAAAAACTGAAAAGCAAAGAAGCTAATGTAGAATACCTGAATCCTTTTGAAACTAACAACCTGATCAGTCTAGTAGCCACAAGAACTTTGTTTCTGACTGCTGAGGGATCAGATTCTTTCATGGAAAGAGAGATCATATTTAACAAAATCAGAAGAAGATTCAGATAAACTGAATTCAGAAGTAAAAATAAAAATAAAAAATCGAGCAAACCAACAAAACCAAAAACAAGGTATATATATATATATATATATATATATATATAGATATTTGAAAAAGTCAAAAAAGGCAAAAAGAGAAAAGAAAAGAAAACTTGAAATGGAACTCAACAATCATAAGCATACCCACAAAAAAAAAGATGGAAAGGAACCGATTCAAGTAACAGGAAGGGGAAAAAAAACCTAAGTAGAAACAGATGAGATTCTTGAAAAGAAGTATGTATTTGATTCATTTGTTAGAAACAAAGAATATACTACCTGAATGTGATTCTTTCGAGGCGAAAGAAGAAGAAGAAGAAAAATGGTGGAAAAGATTGAAAAGGAAACTGAATTCAGGAAACTTACAAAGACTTGGGTCAAAGCATCTTGATTAAGACCAATGGGGATATAAAAATAATTCTCTTGAGAATTTAAAGCGCATTTGGAAAAGAGAAAGAAATCGAGTAGTTGAAGGTTGATTGGGTCTATATTACCTTGATGGCCCTGATATACTTAATAAACAGTTACATCAATGCTACTGAAAAATTCTCAAATAAAAGAAGAAAGAAATGCTGATATTATCTATCTACGAGAGTTCAGGTTTTTGGGTTTGTGATGATGGAACCGGAAAATGGAAGACACTTGAGGATTTTTTACATACGTACATCATCAGAATCCCTATTTTGAATTTGCAAAACAAGATTCATAATGGCAGCACAAATAGCTGTGATCATGATGATGACAATGAATGCTATCTGGTATTTATTTTCAATCATTGATTTGTAGGTTAGTGATGTGCCAATTTAAGATCATCCAATCAGTGAGAAACCCTAGCGTTATCAACCCATTGGTAGGATTCACCTGACGAATGGTCTGGATCATAAGTAACATGTATCCAATTTGAGTGTTTGCCATGTATCAAATTGGTATGCAGCATTCAGGTTTGGTTATTGCCATTGAAAATTCCCAAATATATCTAAAAGAACTAATTTCAAATTGTAAACGGGGGTGCATCGTTCATTTATCTGGACAATTTGTGGCTGAATGCTGTGAGCAAATCTTTGTCCATATGACACAAACATGCCTTTCAATGTATGGGCCATAAAATAGACAATTTAGAAAATAAATGCAGAAATGCTCCACATTCAACTAAACAAACAGGCTCCAAATTGGTGGATAGGATCTTTTCTGCTCTGGGAGATTTTCAAGGCCGGTCTGAACTACTGAACTAAATTTCTCATAGGTTAAGTGCTAGAATATGGAGAGAAAAACAAGGCTAAGGATAATACCTGAATTGTTTCTTTCAAAACTAACGAGCTGATCGGAGTCTGGCAGGAAGAACTGTGTTTTTGAGGGATCAGGTTCTTCCTTGGGATGTGGCATGTGATTAAGATGAGTGGAGGCATCATCATACAAATTGGAATCAGCCAACAAAAACTAGAACCTAAAAACATATCACAAGCTAGAAAGTTCGAAGAAAAGATGGCCTAAAAACTAGTGAAAAAATTCAATGAAGGTGAAACTCAGGAAATAAGAGCAGAATTCAAACAAACACCACAGAAGATTAAAAGGAAGTGAATTGAAAACGGATAGGATTCTTGAAAGTAGACTGATTTTCTTAGAAACAAATCATCATCGTCTACAAAATACCTGATTACAATTCTACAGTTGCCAAAGAAAATAGAGAGAGAGAGAGAGAGAGAGAGAGAGAGAGAGAGAGAGAGAGAGAGAGAGAGAGAGAGAGAGAGGAGATGAAGGTGGATTACTTGAATAGGAGAATGTGAGTAGTCCAACCATGAAAAGTAAAGAACAAATCAAAGCAAAAATAAAGAACAGATCTAAAGCTGCAACAACTCAAATTCATGAAATATGAAAGAAAATCAAGCAAATGAACATTGCCCAACTAAAACTAGATCAGATTCTAAAACTAAACTATGACTCAAAATCATTGGGTTAAAAACAAAGCATGATTGTTGATGGGGACATCACGTGCACGCACGCTGCCCCTTACGCACGTATGCTAGAAGGATGACCCCACTATCAATTTGGATCGATGACGACGTCCAGAGAGGGCTTCCTAGTTAGGAGATGAAGTTTCGATTCAAAAGAGTGGGCCCGACAATCAAGAAAAGCCCACCATGGGATCTTATGATCGTGACCCACTAGTCAGATTGATTTCATATTTTAGGTTTTGTTTATTGTTATTATTTAGAACATCATGAACACTTTAAATTTCTTTGTTTGGTTTTTATTTTGTTTACTTCATCGCCAATTGATGGGGACATCACGCGCACACTTGCACGCACGCTGCCCCTTATGCATGTACGCCAGGAGGACCCCACCGTCGATCTGGATCGATGACGACATCCAGGGAGGGCCTCCTAGTTAGGAGAAGAAGTTTTGATTCAAAAGAGTGGGTCCGACAGTCAAGAAAAGCCTGCCATAGAATCTTATGATCTTGGCCCACTAGTCGGATTGATTTCATATTTTAGGTTTTGCTTATTGTTATTATTTAGAACATCATGAACGCTTTAGATTTCTTTGTTTGGTTTTTATTTTGGTTTACTTTATCGCTAAGTAATAGGTTGCACACATGGCGCGAGTTTTGGGTATAGATTTTTCTTATAAATAGACACCCCTTGTAGTTCTTTTAATTCAATGAAGATCAATAAAAATTGCTACGTTTTCCTGCTCCTTTCTGAGTAATGAAAACCTAATTGGGTGTGAAGCCCTCCCTTTTTCGAAGAGCTAACTATCGTGGTACGAAGCCACATGTATTCCGATTCACCCTCACCTTCTTCCATCCATATTTCTCTTCTTCTACAAGCATTCCATCTGCAAATCCATCAATAGTTGCAGCCGTTTTTCTCTCTACAGCGGATTTTCAGAATCTGGCCCTGCAGGAGGGCTAAAGCCTCGGCGGAGCACCATGCACAAGCTGTGCATCGGATCGAATTGAGATTTGGGGGTTTTGGAGTCCATCTCTAGCCGACCAGGGCCAATGTGGCCTTTTTCTGAATAGTGGGCCCCACACATGCGACCGTGATCATACGCACGTGCGTATGGGCCATTATTGCTGTCCGCGTGTGAGAACTGTCTTCCGGTTCAGGTCTTCTTCTTAATTTACCCTCTCATACCATTTTTTTAATAAATCCTAACCCTAGATTGTATGATCCTTAATTTATTTGCCCATTTTCTCACCCTAGGATTTCTTGAGTTGAAATTAGTGAATCCCTTGGACTATGTACTGATTACTGTGCATGTGTGGATGATTATTTCTTATCTTTGAGTATCGTTTAGTTCATAATTTTTATTGATCCAACCCTAACATGTGTATGCTTGGACCCGCATAGATTCCTCTTAATTGAATGGTTTGGACTTTCATGTGGGATATGAAATTTGTGTAATTGTTTTTGAACTAACGTGATCTTAAGCTTGAAATCTCTCACATCATATTTGAATTTCTTGTCCTGCACCAATTGTACAGAGTACCTGAATATGATTATTCCGTCACAACCAGAGGTGTGCATTTCTAACCCGATTCGGCGGATCCGACCCAATCCGGCTTGTTTCGAACATAACTGACGGCCAAGATCGGGCCTGATCGGGTTGGGATTTCCAGATCCGATCTTTTTCAGGTCGGGTCTGGATAGACCTCTGTCCAGACCGATCTGACTCGGATACTCGAACTGAGTGGACCCGCACTGAACCGAATAAACCCGGACCGAGCGACGAAGTGGGTAGCATAAAATATATTTTTTATTTTTTTTACCCTAACTTTCCTGACCCTCTTTTCTTACGGACTCTCCCTTTCCGCTCTTTTCTTACCCTCAACCAACCCGAATGACGGACGAGCGTTGTCCGACGTTCTGCTGCTTGCCCAACGGACGATCTTCTTTCTCTCCAGTTTCCTCTTCTTCTTTAACACCCATTCTGCTGTCTCCTGCCTACCCGTCGCCCGACGTCAGTCTCCTCTCCTTCTTCATGATTGAATTAAGTTTTGGTGAAGATTCCATTTTGATAGTTTCTTCTTATTTCTTCTTATGCTAATGAATCCCTGACTGTGGAGTGAATCTGATGCATCTGATCTGCCTTATATCCACGTCGTTCATCTGTTTTGACAGATATCCACGCCGTTCATCTGTTTTGACAGCTCCCCTAAAATGAGGCATGCCCAAATCTCGGGTGGACCACACCACAACAAACAATGGTGGTTGAATGCCCACCATTAAAAGTTTCTTATGAATTGAGTTGAGCCCCACCATGATGTATATGTTTTATTTGTGTTGTTCATCCATTTTTGCCTAACATTTTTGGGCTTGATATAAAAAATGAGGCGGATCTAAATCTCAAGTGGACCACACCAAAGGAAAATGGTAGTAATTGAATGTCTAACATTAAAAACATCATAAGGCCCACTGTAATGTTTATTTGAAATCCAACCTATTGATTAGGTCATACAAACATTGATGAAGGGGAAAAAAACAAATATCATCTCCATCCAAAACTTTTGCAGCCCTCAGGAAGTTTCTAATGGTAGGTGTTCAATCAACATTGTTTTTTGTGATGTGGTCCACTTGAGATTTGGATCTACTTTATTTTTGGGTTAATATTATAAAATGATGTGAAAAAAAAAATGGATAGATGGCATGGATGAAACACATGTATCATGGTGGGGCTTGCAGAGCATCAACCACTAGCCAACCATTAGACCAATTGGGCCCACTGTAATGTATTGTAAATTTATAATGGTTTGGAGTATAAAGCATTTATACTTCCATAGAGTAGAATCTTTTGGTAAGTTGTATATGAGCATTTTTATCATTTTTAAAAAAAGTTAATAATGAAAATTATGAAAAACTAATAAATATATGTATTTGCAATAACAACAAATTAACAATGTGATTATTTGCAAACTATATCTTATTATATTTATATTTGAAAAACTTAAAAAAACCTTAATACTTGTTGAGACTATTATCATTATCATCCAAGCCTTATTGAAATTAATTGGGGTCTGGAGCTAATGATAATTAAAAATATAGAAATGGAAGCATATCTGAAGGTCATGGAAATGGTAATTATTACCGAATGTTTATTTGCCATCTGTTGATAAGATCCGAAACATCTGTGGCCCACAGTAATATTTTAATGGGGATGGTCTGATTTTCAGGTCAGGTTGGCAATGTGATTTTTAGGCCAGGCTACATGGGTAGTGGGTTGGGCTCAGGTTGGCAATGTGATCCATTTAAGTAAATGGATTGGGCTAGGGTTGAACCCTATTGATCAAACTCGCCCATCTAGGTTTATCAATGGTTGGACTGCATAAGCCAACCTGATCCAACTCAAAAGGCAAAAGAAGATAATAATAATAATAAGCACAAAAGATATATTTATGTACATATGCATCCACTAATTGGGCCAGGCGGTGCACTCCATTGGTCTTACATTTCATTCTTGAGCATGAGCCGGGTCATGGTGGGTTGGGTAGGGTTAAATGGTCAGCTCAGGTTAGGTCTAGGCTTGATGACTTCTCAGTGGGTTAGGTCAGGATGGTAATGGATGGTGGATTAGGTTTAGGTTAGAATTATTGGCCCATTTAGTAAATGGTTGAGCTCGAACTTAGCTCAAACTCAACCTAATGCCAGTCCCTAAATTTTCTTTTGATTGTTGTACTTTTTCTTTCTTTTGTTTTTGTTGGTACTGTCTCAACCATGGTAGCAACAGATCAATGGTATGGTTTACTAAACCAAGGGCTCACTTGTGAGAACCGAAAAACCCAAGTGTTCAAAGCCTCCAATCAAGGGTCCTATAATTTAATTGAGATGAGATATGTATATCAAACAAGCTTCTCCCTTAAAAGTGTCTATCATAAGCTAAACCATATGATGTTTGGAGGTTTGCTAGCCCTTGCATCCAAAAATGATGCTCAAGTTTGTAAGTTTAAAATTTAACTTTATATGGACGGATGTGTTTATATTTGTTTTGAAATCCAAAAAAATCATAGGGTGTTTGAAAAACTCAATTCTGAGTACTAATTCTAGATGGGTCATGTATAAAGTGAACCCTACATGAAGCTTAATTTACTCTTATGTTACACACATATGCCTTATGTTTTCATATAGAGTTGCATAACTTGCATGTATAAAGGTGCTTGTAGGGCTAACAAAGTAATATATTCTCACCTTTAGTCTCTTCTTCTATTAATAATATCTCTTACTGCTTTAGTCTCTTCTTTTATTAATTAGTGGCATTGTCGTCTTGGCCACCCTTTTAATAATTGCTTGCATTAATTAGATATTCAAATTCCTATATTAGATATCCAAATCCCAACAATTGTATAATTAACTAATTGTACTAATAGTTAGCTTAATATGTATTACATTTTTTCTTCTTAAATTATTATCATGACTCGTTAGTGTATAGTTGTGACTTGTGATTATTATTCGTAAGTTAGATAATTAGTTACCCGTTTGAGGATTTCTATGTGGTCATATATAGATATGGTGTGTTTTTGGTGGCATAGAAATTGCTCAAATTGTCCCATTTTTGGACAGTTCAAGGTTAGATGGATAGTCTGTTTTCATATAACCTATTTAAATGTTCATGCCTGATCTGCGATCCATCTCTTCGTTTCTCTCTGGATATGTTTTTTTCGTTTCGTATCTAATGTCAAATATCTTCATATTGCTTTAGATATTTGACATCGGAATGTAATTTACGATCAACTTATCTGGAGAGGCATGAGGAGATGTTGCTGAATTTTCAGCGTGAACTTTTAAATGAGAATATGAAAATATTACAATCTATCCAACCTTGGATGGGTAACTAATTTACCATTTAATTGTTACTTGTAAGTTAGATAATTAGTTACTCGTTTGAGAATTTCTATATGGTCATACATATATATATCGTGTTTTTGGTGGCATAGAAATCGCTCAAATTGTTCCTTTTTGGACAATTCAAGGTTAGTATGCTTTCATATAACCTATTTAAATGTTCATGCTTGATTCGCGGTCCATCTCCTCGTTTCTCTCTAGATATGTTTCTTTCGTTTTGTATCCAATGCCGAATATCTTTACATTGCTTTAGATATTTGACATCGAAATGTAACGTAAGATCAACTTATCTAGAGAGGTATGGGGAGATGCTGCCGGATTTTCGGTGTGGACGTTTAAATGAGAATATGAAAGTATTACAATCTATTCAATCTTGGATGGTTAACTAATTTAGGATTTAGCAAAACTTTATTAGCATTAGATTGCTAATGCTAATATGATTTAGTATATTTCAACTATCAGATGGACAGTGAGGATCTTTTC
Source organism: Magnolia kwangsiensis (assembly GCA_037074715.1). Taxonomy (NCBI): domain Eukaryota; kingdom Viridiplantae; phylum Streptophyta; class Magnoliopsida; order Magnoliales; family Magnoliaceae; genus Magnolia; species Magnolia kwangsiensis. Next base: position 73,654,222 of record CM073579.1, read on the forward strand.
AATACCCTGTCCCCGGCCCCTAGTGGATGGTCAATTACATCACCGATGATCCTTGAAGATGAAGGATTAGGTCTTGAACATGAAGAGGTGCCTGTAGACACCGTTAATACTAGTATCACACAGTCACATATTGCAGGAAATACGAAAAAGAAGTCAGCAGTGTGGGAAGATTTTGAAAAAGTAACTCTAAAGAACGACTAAGTGAAGATACAATGCAAACACTGCACAAGCAAATGGTTCGACCACAACGTTGAAGAAACATCTAGGAAAGTGTTTTAAAAAAGTGAGAAGTGCACGAAGGAAACAAACACTTTCGTTTTCGCAATTTGCAGGGGGTCCGTCAGTGTCCATCTACAAGTATGACAAAGAGTCAGTGAATGAGTGGACGACCAAGTTAATTATTTCAGATGAAAGACCATTTCAGATGGTAGAGAGTCTTGCTTTTGTTGGACTAGCCAAATGCCTTAACCTTAGATACGAGAAGGTCTCTTGTATGATAATCAGGAGGGTGTGTATGAAGCTGTATGAAGGCGAGAAGGTCAAGTTGAAAGAAGAGTTGGCCACGATTTTTCAAATTAGCCTGACATCAGATTTGTGGACGACATCCAATCAACGAAAGGGGTATATGTCCCTAACTGCTCATTACGTTGATGTCGAATGGAGGCTTTGTAAGAGAATGATAAACTTTCGTTATCTTGCGCCTCCTCATAGTGGTTTGATGATTTCAGACTGCATACACAGATGTCTAATGGAGTGGGGAATTGAGAAGAAGATCTCAACAATTATACTGGACAATGCATCTGTAAATGATAGCGTGATAATGAATTTGCGCAACCAGTTTAAAGCCACCGGTGACATGTATTTTGGTGGAAAGATATTTCATGTTAGGTGTTGTGCCCACATCCTAAACTTGATTGTACAAGAAGGCCTTAAAACAATCGATCCCATGATTGAAAACATAAGAGAGAGTGTGAACTACATACGGGGGTCACCTTCACGATTACATGCATGGAATGAGATCGTGAAGCGGTTGAATTTGTCAACTCAAAAAATGATGAAGTTGGACGTCACGACACATTGAAATTCAACTTTTGAAATGTTGGATTCAGCAATAGATTTGAGACCTACATTCTCTCACTATGCGGAGCGTGATAGTGCGTATGTTTGGCGACCTTCTGAAGATGATTGGTCAAGAGCTGAATTAATTTGTAAGTTCCTTTTTATTTTTTACAATAGCACGAAGAAATTTTTGAGCTGCAAGTATTTGAAAACAAATAATTTTTTCCTAAACTTTGGAAGGTAAAAGATGTCTTGCGCAAAAGCAGTAGTGGAGAAGACTTTTTACACTTTATGACCATGAGTATGCAGGTAAAGTTTGATAAATATTGGTCTGAGTGTAGTCTGGTAATGGGTGTTACGGTCGTTCTTGATCCTCGATACAAGATGATTATGGTTGGCTTCATATGTAATAAGTTGTATGGTGTGATGGGTGTTACTGAGGCCGAAAAGATTTCTGGTGTAGCCAGTGAATTATACAATTTGTATGCGTCTGCCGCAAAAGAACAATCTCCTCATGTAGGTTCTAGTTCTGCTGCTGATGAATCGCAAGAAGACACGACAGATGATTTCATGTCTTACTATGCACAGCTGAAAGGGACTCAAGTATGGATGGCTAGATCAGAACTTGAAGACTATCTCAAGGAGGATCTTCTAGTTCTAAACAAAGGTGATGATTTTGATATTTTGGATTGGTGGAGGACGAGATCTGGTAAGTTACAGTACCCTGTGCTCTCGTTAATGGCACGCGACATATTATCAATTCCAATTTCAACTGTCACTTCAAAATCCGCTTTTAGTACGGGCAATAGGGTCGTAAGCAAGTATAGAAGCTCACTTACACCTAAATCGGTTGAAGCGCTCATTTGTACTTAAGATTGGCTACGTCCGATGTGTGGGAAAGAGACCTCTATTAATGAGGAGTTCAATGAAGAGGAGAGTGACAAGATTGATGAGACAGTACCTGCAGCTGCAATATGATTTTGATGCCTTCTAATTTTGTTATATCATGTTATTTATAATTTTGTTAAAACAGTTACATTGAAGCTTTATGGTTATGTCTTATGGGTGGATGAATATTTTACTTTTTTTAGTACTATTTAATTAGATAATGTTGTTTCAATCTCTTATTATATTGTTGGGTAATTGCGTTCATTCATAACTTTATTTATTTATCTATTTTTTGTTGTCCTAAACTAAGCAGATATACACTAGATATGTCATCAGAAGATGATACATCGGCGGATATTTGAGATTATGGAATCCAAACCTACTCCCTAGATGGAAAAATAAAGTTGAAATGTAAGTTGTGTTGAAAACAATTTGTCAACAAAATAAATTGACTCAAATTACATTTGGCTTGTCGGGGAGGAGACGCCACACCATGTAGCAAAGCTTCTCAGGAGGTCCGAGATTTATTTAGAGCCATTCTCGATTCTAATACGAAGACTTCCCACACCCCTCACCTTACAACTACAACCAATACAACTAATCAAAGAATATATAGAAGTAGGCCTATTATAAATGAAGAAGGGTTTAGCAGAGGAACTGCAACTGCCTCTGGCTCTAGTTCCAGGCCTTCCACAACCACAGTTAGTGGAGTAGAAGAACAAGAGAGAATTTTAAGGGAGCAAGAAGAACGAGATTATAAAGTGGCTATCAAAGAAAGCATGCAAATGGCATACAGATCAAGAAGTACCAGACAACAACATCCACCTCCGAGACAACATGATGTTGAAGTAGGCACAAGTAAATCATCAAAGTTTCTTAAAAGTCTTGTAACATTTTATAGGCAGTTGGGAATCCCGTACAAATCGGATCATAAAAAACGTTTGAAAAAACTACTTGCATTTGTGAATGAGGACGATGGGAAGGGATCCCCACCATTCAATTTAGCAGAGGTGAACGACTGTTTTTTTGACACATCCAGCTTGGAGTCGCCCAAGAGTTCTCTTGCAGTTGAATCAGTAAAAAGATAACCTAAGGATGAATCTGGCGACGAAGGTGGAGGTGGAGGAGGGGGTTACTATTACGGATAAAGCTCATTTAGTTACATGCCACAAAGGCATTCATCATAAAGAAGCTATTGAATGTATGAAACTTTTATCTAATCTATAAGTCAGTATGTGCATGTTAGGTTTTTTTACTTTTTATTTTGGATATGATGTTGGATATGGTTTATTTACTTTTGAAGTGAAGAATGTTCTTTTGTTTGGATGCTACTTTGCTTTTCTGGCCTAATCTTTTTCTTTTTCTTTCTTCATTATTCTTTAAATTTTAGCTTAAAGTGTGTTTGGTACCAAATTTCATGAAAATCTACACTAAATTAGACTGATAAGTCATGAGATTTCACGGTATTTGCCACAACCATAACAATTTTTTATCCATACAACTTCTTAACGTCTTGGTTGCACTAAATATCATGTCTAATGTGGCACAAAATATCATGATATTTTCATGAAATAATGGTGCAATCTAACACATTGTCTCAATAACTTTTGTTTTGTGGGCTATTCATAGTTATTTTCAAGGTAGCCACCATCAGCTTTCAAGATATTTTTCTTCTTAGCAAATGTGATTGAGTGGCATAGTGCTAGCTTACTTGTTTTGGCCAAGCATCATTTATTGAGTGCAAACACCATCTGGAAAAAAGAAGAAAAAAAACCAAGTTGATATAATTGATTTTGCTGATAGTCATTGATTCAGATGAAATGCACCATCTGCTTAGGAGTAGTTTTTCCATTTGTGGGTGATGTACTCCCTGTGTTGTAACTGTAAGGCTGTTTCTTTCATGTCTAGTAGATGGGTGTTATTCTGCTTATAGTTGGTCTGTTTATATTTATTTTCAAAAGTTGTTTGAATTCTCTTATCCTTCTATATGTTATTCTGCCATTGTTTCCTTTGTACTATAGGGTATTGTCATGTGGTTGGTTAGTCATTGAGGATTTCTACTGAGAGTGTGTGCGTGTGTTGTTATTGTTGTTTGTGGGGGGTTCTAGGATAGAATATTTTTTCTAGCAGTATTGTAGAGGGCTGTAAATGGACTGGCTTGGGGTGAGCAAAAAAGAAAAAGAATAGGGGGAGCCTAATAGGCCTGTGCAACTGGCCCAGTTGCATAAAATATTTTTTCTAGCAGTACTGTAGAGGGCTGTAAATGGACCGGCTTGGGGTGAGCAAAAGAGAAAAAGAAAAGGGGGAGCCTAATAGGCCTGTGCAACTGGCCCAGTTGGATCAGTATGAAATCCGGCCCCAAATGAACCCCAGGCCTGGCATGTTGACTGCCCTAGTACTGTAAGAACCAATCTTTTACATGCAAAAGTGAAGCCTTTGAAAAATTGAGTATTAGTGGCAGCAAAATGATTCTTATGTAGTAGTCCATAGTTGAGTTGGAGTGTTCTAGTGTTCTCCTGCTTAGGTAAGTCTGTTTTGTCCTTTCTTGTACTCTATTTATTCCCAAAGGGAGCTGTAAGATTCTCCTTTTTCTCATGTCAAACTTCAACTCTTGTAGCATTGAGCAAGGTTATGCTTGATTTGGATTGACTTGTTCTAATATTAGTCACAAAAATGAATAATTTTTAAAATATTATTTTTAACTTTTTTCTTCCAGATAATTTTTGTTTTCATTGATAATGAAATGTTTTCAACATGACTTTACCATAGATTTTTCATGTACAGGTTTTTGTTGAAGATTCAAAGCTTGATGAGTCAAATAATCACTGGTTTCTATTGATAGTAGATTTCTTAGAATGGAAATTTTTTCTAGAGCTTTGCTAAGCCCACTTGTGTGTATAAATGCACACATAACCATATTTGCCAGCGTGGCAAATAGGTGTAATATCCAAGCCATCCATCAGAAAGGTACCACTGCGTAGATTCCCTATCCCAAGAATCAGGTCGGTTCTGGGCCACAATAAACTGAATAAATGTGCAGTTGTGAAAAAAATGGCTGAAAGTTTTCTAACCTGTCCACTTATTTCTAATATCAAGGCACACCTACTGACTGGACTGCCTTTTATTTGGTACTAATATGTACATGGTGAGGTCCACTTGATGGATAGCTTGGATATTTCACCGTCTGCCATGCTACATATGTGGTGCTTTTTGCATTAGTGGAATTGTACACACATGTGGGATTACCAAAGCTCAATTTTGTATGCTAAATTGGTTCCTAGTGAGGAAGAATGAATGTTTATTCTCTAATTGTATGGTTGTCCTATTGTCAAATGTGTTGGTGCTACAGTTTGTTCCACTTGTGCTCCAATATTTAAAGTTACCAATTTTAGTCATTGAGTTTGCTATTTGTTCTAGACACCAATGGATTGGTACCTTTTAAGTTGGTTAGTCATGGATGTTTGGGTGACCCCATTCAATCCATGCCATCCTCTTTCCATTTGGGTCGACACGTGGAAAGGCGTAGAAGTCATTGCCACTAACTAATACTTTTGGTTCTAAAAGTTACAGGATCCAAAAGAAAAGAGTCAATGGCAGCAAAATCAGTATATAAACAAAGGTGCATTTGTTGTATAGAAACTGGTGTTACCCTAACTACGTGGGGCCCAAATTGATGTATGTGTTGTATATTAACACTTTCCATCTTTTTTTCCATATCGTTTTAGGATAAGATACCAAAATTTAAGAAGATTCAATATCAGGTGAACCATTCCACTAAAAACAATGATGAATGACCATTAAAAACTATTTGTAGGCCACAGAAGTTTTGGTACAGAAGGAAAATAGATCTGAATCTGGCCAAATCCGATCCGACTCAGATTGGTCCAGGGCAGCATGTGTTAGGATCGGATCAAGTCAGATGACCCGGACTCGGTCCCGGATCGGTCCGAGTTCGGGTCAGGCCATGCAGAACTTGGACCGAGTCGAGTTGGACCCAATCCGATTCGACTCGGTCCAATGCCCAGCTCTAGTCACAATAGGAGAGAAAAACAGGTGAGAAGGTTTGAAAAAAAATTAAATTCAAGAAACAAACAGACCCAGTTGAAAGCAGAAGAGATATTTGAAATTTGACATCTTGTTTAAGAACATAACATTTTAAAAAAAAAATGAAATTCATGCTCTTGAAGATTAAAGACGAAAATCATATAACTGTGGAAAGAAAGAAAATGTAGTTGATGGTTGATTTGGAATTTTATAATGATTGAGAGTATCAAGTCTATTATTATATCTCTAATAAATAGTTTACAGAAAATGTTGCTGAAACTTGCTCCAGTAAAAAAGAAAAATAAAAAAATGCTGATATTTGTGGATATGCATATCATAATCTGGTTTTCTAATTGTTCAAGAGGGTCCATGATTTAGTTATACTGAAAATTTGTAGACCACCATACCATGTGCAAATTCTCCCCTATAGAAGGTTAGGAAGATAAATACACCAATCTTCCACGTTCAACTAAAAAACAGGCCCAAATTTAGTGGGGATAGGATCTTCCAATCTGGGAGATTTTTGAGGCATGGCCTACTGTGGTGGGTCACACCAAACAACGCACTCTAAATCACTGAACCACTGGATTCTTTCAAGACTGAGTGGAGATACCTCATTTTAACACTTGAGGTCTTGGTATCGATCCCTAGCAGGGGTGGCTAACATGGAGTGTGTGTACTGACATGGGTGTGTACTGACAAGCTAACCTAAAAAAAAAAAAAAAAAAAGGAAAAAAAGAGGAGTCTCCAGTAGCAGAACTGCATTTTTGAGGGATCAGAAATTCAACTCAATAAACAGATTGAAATCTAGTGAATCGACAAAAACTGAACAGTAAAAACAGAATGGAAGCTAGAAAGTTTCAGAAAACTGAAATTTAGGAAGCTTGATATGAAATTCAACAAACAAAAGGTTACCCAATAAACAACAGTAAAACAAGAGGTTAAAAAATATATATATCAAAAGGAGTTGAAATCAAGAAACAAGAAAGAAAATTAGGTAAATAAACAAATAACCATTTAAAAACAGATCAGATGGTTGAAACTAGACTATGATTTTCTTAGAAACAAGGCACAACCAGGCATAACCATGTGTTGACAATACCTGACCATGATTCTTCAGTTGCAGAAAAGGGATGAAACTAGGTGGAGAAGATTAAAAAGAAACTGAATTCATGGGAAAATAAAAAATAAAATAAAAATAAAGACCATATTAAAAGTTGAATGGATTTTTTAAATTCAGCATCGTGATTAAGATTAATGGGGCTTTAGAAATCAACATTCTTGAGGTCTTGGTATTGATTCCCTAGTGGGGTTGGCTAACACTGAAGTGCGTATTGACAATGGGGTGTGTACTAACAAGCTAACACCCCCCCCCCCCCCCCCCCCCCCCCCCCTCCAAAAAAATAAAAAATAAATAAAAAATCTTGAGGATTTAGAAGCCTTAAAAAAAAAAAAATCAATTTAAAATAGATCAGATTGTTGAAACTAGACTATGAATTTCTTAGAAACAAGGCACGACCATGTATACAATACCTGATTATAATCCTTTAGTTGCAAAAAAAAAACGGAAGGGAAAAATCAGTGGAGAAGATTAGAATGGAACTGAATTTGTGGGAAAAAAAATCAGAGGCTCTAACCTCTGTACTAGCGGCCGGTGGTGGGTTTAATCGTCAATGGCAGCAATGGTGATGATCAGAGGCTCTGAACTGCAATGTAATTGGGTGTGAACGACGTAGGTACTAGTAGTGATGAGGAGGCGATGCAGTGATCTGAGAGAGATACGACAGGCATCTCTCCCCTCTAAACCCGCTGGCGACGGTCGTATTTTCTACTGTTTGTTCCGGCAATGGTTGTATTTTCTGCGGTTGCTGTTACGAATTGTGAAGGGACGAGGGTTGTGTCCGACCCCTAGTAGAACCTTTAAGCGTCCAACCAGATCTGTGTGAGGGCCTACCGTGATGTATCTTTTTATCCACGCCGTCCATCTTTTTTATAAGATTATGTTAAGGTATAGGCCCAACCTCAAGGCAACAACACCGACACCCTACTATCGAAAGGGGGAAAATTGGCCGTCTAGGACTACGAAGGTTGAAAGAGATGAATGATACACTTCTTGGATAATCGTGGTAAAGCAACAAGTAGGTGATGCCACAAGGATCAGTCAAGGATATGGGGTTTGAAACGAAAAAAGTCATGGACCCTAGAGACCAAAATTCAAGGCCCTTGCTTTCTCCAAAATCTTGTGAGAAATAGGCTGATAATTCATATCCCTTTAATTTCGGTTTTCTAGTCTTGCCATCCAAAATCACACAATAACCTGACCTTTCCTGAAAGTTCCTTTTCTCCAGGAAATCACTACAGACGCATCCATGTAGCGGCACCTATCTGATGCTTTTTAGGATTAAACCATAGAATTTCGAGGTAGCTCCCTTTGGTCTCTCTGATACAAACTCGGGCCCGCTTTTCCACACCACTCCACAAACCTCCATTCTGTATCCACCTCGCCTCTATATGCTTACCTCGACCCTTAATTGCTTGATATATTGCTACTGGTGTGGAAGACATCTGCCCATGCCATCATCTTCTTCTCATGGCTCTTTCCTTCTTGTCACTGTCCTCTTTCCTTTCTGGATCTTTAATTGAAACTCCTGTACTTCCCAACCTCCAGATAGGATTCTGTCAACATCTCCTCAAGACAGCAGCGTGAATAATAGAAAAAAATCTAGTTTTTTAACACCCGCCATCATCATCAGGTCCATCTTCCATATTCATCCACCTCTCTAGTTCCTTCACTGAGGTTCAATTCAATTATGGTTTTCCCACTAAATACATCTTAATCAAAACCCTCTTCTCAGCCTCCACCAATCCTTTACCACCATCCTCATCTTCACATCCAATGTCTCTTTCCAAGCCTCCTATCCATCTAGAACAGGCATCCCTGAACAGGTTGCTGGAAATGCCATTTAGAAACCACAACTGATCTAGGCAATAGTATGAATGTGTAGTATGACTGCCGCCTCCCCCATTCCATATCTCAATCACATTACATGCTTTACTATTGTATCTTAGACCAAATCAATGGGAACCTCCTCAAGGCTTTGAGGGATAACCATCTTAGCAATCTTCTCGACCTCTTCAATGGAGAAGCACATCACATCAACAGCCCCCTATAAGAAGCAATGAAGACGGTGAAAGGGCCATCTTTTTCCTCTTCCACCTTCTGCCTCATGTCAGTCATAACCTTCCACTCCTTTTCCTGTTCATCACCTTCTGAAGAGATTCTGCTACAGAATCAGCCATTACATGGGTGAACGGATTGATCTTCTAACTAGGTGTCACTCTGCTTCGAATTCCTGGTTCGATTCTCACTCCCACTCCGGTTCCTACCTATTTACACATGTTTACATTTTGAAAGAGACACCTTCCTGCACCCACTCCCAAATTTGCTGCTGCTTTGCTTCACACTTCATGCAACTATACCTTGGATGCGCCAACATGGGACACTTCAAATAAAGGAACAACCAAAAACTTAATAGGGTTATCATGAGTAAGAACCTTCTATAAATGGGAAGATTGCGATCCTTATCCTGCAACAATAGCACTATGCAGAAAAGAACTAGACGAAGGTTAACTGGATTGCAACTCGCTCCATTAGCATGTTACATAGTATGAGAATGAGTATGTGGTATGCTACTTCCTCTTAATTATGCTATGCTAGGGGTAGGATCATTTGGTCACTCCAGTACATACGTTAGGTAATGCAGGGGCATTTTCACACCGGGCTTGAGTGGGGTGGCCTGTGGGATGTGGGAGCACACTCAGGGTGGGTGGCCCGTGTAACCCATGTGATTTGGGGCCCATGAGGGGGTAGAACCCATGAATTTGGACCCACGAGGAGGGTTCGGCTGAGGACCTAACCCATGGATGTAGGGCCTAGGCTAATGAGATAAAGGGATTACTTGGTCATGCTCTATCAGTTTGAGCATTTAGAGCAAGTGGTTAATTGTCCTGTATCACTATGCATATTGAATATAGCTTTATACACGAATTAATATTGTAATTTAAATACAGTATACATAAAGTTATGCAATCTTCGAAAAAGAAAAAAATGAAGTTATGTGATAACAAATCTACTAGCCACTCCTGTTGTTATGTTTGGAAAGCCCCCATCCCCACTAGTGCAGGCTTTTGTATGGGTAGCTGCAACAAATAAAATTTTATGGATAATCTAAAGAAGTGGAACATGGCAATACCAAACATTTGTGTCTTTTTTTTTTTTTTTTTTGAAATGATGATGATATTTCATTAAAAAAAGGCTACAGCCAAAAATACAAATATACAACTCAAGCCTCCCATGCTACCACCCAAACAAGCTATACATGAAGCTGAGAATACTACACTTCCGCCCACTCCTTTATATTGAGAATTGCCTTTTTGAAAACATCTATTATTCTTAGCTTTTTATTTCTAAAGCACCACTCATTCCTTTTCCACCACAAAGCCCATAGAACTGCTAACAAACCTAATCTCGACACCCCTTTACCCCCAACCAAACATGTGTGTCATGTGTAGGAGTGCCAAGGAATATCGGAATTACTTGTTCCTACACTGTTCAGTTGCACGGGCAGTTTGGGAATTTTTCTGGCAGTAATTCAATATTAATTGGGTTGCCACTAGTTCAGTTTTTTGAGGAAATAGCAAGTTGGCCTATCAATCCTCTTTCAGCTTGCGTAAAGTTATTTTGGAAGCTGGTGCCTTTTGCTATTTTATGGGGAATTTGGAGAGAGAGAGAGGAATGAGCAAGGATTTTTTAAGGGAGGTTGCGACAGTGGAATCCATCAATTGGGTTATTGTTTCTTCTTCCATGGAATGGGTGTTAATTAAGCCCGATTTTGCAGGGCAATCTTATTTGTCTATGTTGAGGGGGTCTAGGATTCAGTCATTTTTGTGTAATTCCTTGTCTTTCTACTAGCCATGGGTAGCATTTGCTTCTTTCATAGGGCTATTCCGTTTCATTTTGTATTGCTTCCAATTTTATAGGGATTTTGTATTGTTTCATAGGAACGTCATCCTTATTAAGTTTATAGGGATCCTAAGATTTCATCTACTTTCATGTCATGTCCGTTCCTACAATCTTCGATAGAGGTGACTTGGGAGTTAAATCTTTTTTGAGATGGACCTAAGTACTTTCCTACATATACAACCATCCAAGATCTTCTCTCCTCAGCCCCACATGTAGTTAGAAATATCATTGAACTTAGAATAGACCACTATGAAAGTTTCAGACTCTTTCATTCTTATGTTCTCGAATTGGTTCATTAAGAGTTGAAGCTTCGACATATATCCCACACTTCCTTCCCCATTGCACAAGTACAAATACATTTGAATTCATCGAAAAAAACTGCATAATAAATAGCATTGAGAACTTTGACATCATTAAGTATACTGTGCTCTCTTATCGACACTTTATTTAGATTGGTCTTTGAGAGTCCTAATGGATTTACCATATAAAATTGTAATAAACCGCTATTAGTGAAGTACGGAATTATGTTGAAGTGTCTTAGAGGGGGTGAATAAGACTTTTAAAAACTTTAATCCTACTTAAAAAAAAATAGTACCCATCAAGCTCTAGTCAAGCAAGATTAAAAGAAAACCATTCACAATCAAAAGCTATGATAGTGAAATATACAAAAGCTGCAATGCATTAAACATGTAGTGTGCAGAAATTAATTATATCATGAATCAACACAACATAGACAAAAGTATACATCACAAACACAATGATATACAATGGTTTGACTATGTGTCTACTCCACTCCCAGCAGACGCACTCAACCTATAAGTGTACCGGATTTCACTATCCAATGGTTTTAAATCAAGTTAACCATAAACCTTCACAATTTACACAAGGTTCTCTAGGTGCCTACACAAGGCCACCGACTATGCCTACAGTAGGCAATCACAAATGCCTACCCAAGGCAATAGGTCCTACACAAGGACACTCCACGTATTCTCTCGTTGGAGGCCTACGAAAGGTCTTAATGAGTTTGTAAAACCAAACTCTAAATCTCAATCTTACACAAGGAAAAGACTTCAGACTCAATGGACTCTAATACTTGTAAGCGAGTGAGCTCCGTTTAAGCACATGTTAATGAAGATCTTCCTATTAATGAAGAGTCTTCAGCTCCCTTGAACCGCAACCGCTTGTAGATGCTCGAATAGAGGGTACCGAGGTTGTTGGGTTAGGGTTTGGTTCGAACTACTCTAGTTAATGATGGGTCTTTAAGAGCTAGAGAAGATTCTCAAAAGCTAAGCATTCAATGATCACATCATAATGATTTGTCATTAAAGAGTGTTGTTAAAAGATCAATGAAGGCTGGAGTTCATAGTTCAATACAGGCTATGAATATACCAATAAATGCCTTTAAGCCATGAATTAAATGATAAACTCTTATGGAAAAGATGGCTTAAAAGTAAGGGTATTAACTATAACAATCATTGTCTTAAAGCTCTCTTCCATGGCAACTCAATTGATATATTAAGTCAAATCCCAAAGGTAAAAAAATGGGTAGATATTTATTATTGTCGATGTCATCAAAGGGTCTTCAATGCCATTGAAGTTTCCTTCGATGTCATCGAAACTTAAGTTTCAATGTCATCGAACTTCCTTCGATTCCATCGGATATTTCAAGATTTTCACAGTTTGGTTGTTGGACTATTAGGTCGTTATTTCGATGTCATCAAACAAGTGTTCGATGCCATCGAATATGCTCAATTGCAATCGACAGAACATGAATTTTTGCTAATTGATCTATTCTCCACAAATTTTAAACTAACCCTAAATCTAAGCTTATCAAGGGTTTTAAAAACATGGTTTTGAGTAAGTTTAGACCATTTTAGGTAGAGCTTTTACTTGATAGGGTTTGGTTAGGCAAGTGAGGCTTAATATACCTATGGAGCGCACTCAAACTTCTTCAACTTGGTGAGTCTTTGGTCTTATAATCTTCATATGGGGCTCACTTGACTCTAGGACTCAACTTACACGTATATTGACAAACAATGGTACTTTCACCATCAACCACGACTTGTTCTGTGGGCATAGTCTATTACTGTTAGACAATTACCCAAACCATAGAGTCATGAGATCTTACAAAGACCCTCATCCTAGCCTTCTAATAGGTGTAGTTAGACCCGTCAAAATACAATGGTCGTGTGACGTCACACCCTTCTTTAGTTGACATTATTCTTAAGCTCATCAGATCAACTTAAGGTGGTTATGCCCTTAAAGAGCTACCCTCTTTGATACCAAATGAAATTATGTGGAATAGGATACAACGACTATGTGGAAGCTTGGCGGAACTATAGAATGAAGCATATGTCTTAGAGGGTGTGTGATTAGCACTAAATAATTTTTTTCAATTAAAACTCAATTGCTTACTTATACTAATATGCCAATTAAACTAAGCAATGTAAGTTAACATTAAGGCTTCCATGCCAATAGTGGGTCCAATCACATAAACTACCAAAGACATGCCAATTATACAACTAGTCAATAGTGTGTTGATTGCAAGTTAAGTGCCTAGCATACAATTCAATTCAAGCATCTATGTGATTTATTTAATCAATCACATAAGTATGAATAAGAATATACGCAATTCACAATCACAACACACAAACATGTATGGTGGTTCGGTTTCCTTACTTCACTCCTGACAAACACACTCTCCCTGAGTGTACTAGTATTCACTGTCAGAGGTTTTAAATCAAATTCACCTCTAACTTATATAAGCGTACACTCCTGTCGGAAGCCTACATGTTCGGACAACCCCAAGTGCAGGGTTACGATGTAATAATAACTTAGTGCGACTGAGGTCGTACCCATATGGACTTGTGATTGTGCGATTTCTAGAATACTTTAGAATTAGAATTAGAACTAAACTAACTACTAGAATTTGAATTAAAAAGTAATTGTGAGGGAAATTATCAAAGATAAAACACTAGAGCACTAAGGATCAACTTATAACTATATCTTAATGTTAATTCACTTGATTCAATTGGATCATTAATTGGAATCGAAGTCCTATCCTATCCGTTCTGATAATGGAGCAGTTAAATCATCATTCATATATCAAAACATATTTGAACTTTTAATTAAATTGGTTCCCACATCATGCATCAAAATATTGATCACAGGGAATTCAAAGTATCTATCATGCACATAGTATATGATAGATCAATGGATTTTACAGATCAATCCCTTACAAAATAGATACGAAACTATTCTTAGTGTTCTTAAGCATTCAATGTACACAGAGTCAACAATGAATCAAAATAAACTAAAAATAAATCTTCATTCAAACTAAATATCAATGAATTGTTTAACAATTAAATCAAATGCTTGAATCAAAGTAAACTAAGGCATTAAGAATAACTACAAGCTTCACGTCTTAACCCTAGCTAAGAGATTATCCAATCAAAGATATCATTGAACTAAAACTCAAAAAAAAATAAAATATATAAAACTAATTAAAACCAAAGCATTGGAAGACTCCTTGGAGGCTCCACAACTCCTTGCTCTACCCATAAAATAGGAAAAATCAGCACCAACTTGGAACCAACTTCAATTTACACACTTTGGTTACACTTCGATTGTAACCAACTAGGACTTTCAGTTGGACCAAACATAGTATTTGGTCGCATCGAATTAACTCTCGGTTGCAGCCAAATTTCCATGATTTGCATCTGAAGTATTGTCTTCCTTACGTCGCACCGAACATGCCTTCGGTGGCACTGAACTTGGCTTAGGTCGAACCAAATGCTGAGCCAAATTAACTCCAAAAATCACATTTGTGTTGCTAGACTGTTCTGTACACATTCGGTTGGACTGAACCAACCTTAGGTGGGACCGAACAATCTGTTATTTTAGTTGTAAAACTTTGTGATTCAATCAGTCTTTTCTCTCTCCTTTCAACTTAGTTTTTTTTAGATATTTGGTACTTTAATTCTTCATTAAACATATTCAAATCTCTAAATCTTTACTTGATCATTCTTTGAGTTTTAAATCTTCTCTTTAATTATTTTTTCCACCTTAGCTCTTCAAATAACCTTGCATTAGAAAACATATGTAATTGGATCGATTAAGCATATCTATGCTCATAAAACCAATGTATAATAAGGGAGAAAATATAATATTTCACGCTCAACACACATCCTAACTAGCATTTTACTAGTCTCGAGAAAAACATGCTAAAAGCTAATCTTCAAAATCCAAATTTCAAATCTTTTTCGAGAAACAACATCATGTGCAATCGTATACATATGTAAGTATGATGATTCAAAGATATAAGAATGAAATATGTCGGTCTAGAACCTAATATTACTAGTAAACTATTAAACTAAGTTCCTATCATCAATTAATTAATAGAATGTATTCAAACATCAAGTTCCTACCATGCTCAATGAATTTCTAACTTATAATCCATAAAAGTTAAACTCTTCTCTATAACGCTAGCTATGATAATTACCTTAAAGTAGAAAGATCAACATAAGTTATTGATTCTGAACATATCTCATTTTCACTTATTTTTTCAGCTTTTTGATCTTTCATCGATGGCTTTCACACTAGCATCATTTCTTTCTTTTTTCATTGTTTTTATCATTTAAGCACATGCAATAAGTAGCCATTTTCGATTCCAACTATTGTTTAACTGGTTCTTTTCTTCTTTTTATATCAAGGTAGATAAGGATCTCCAAACTTGGTTCCTAGCACTTTTTGAGTAATCATCAAGTTTAAAATTAGGAAATTAAGTTAACTGTGTAGAATATGAGTTAGATGTGAAATGTAAACTAGACTCATTTGATGTTTAAATTTTCTATCAATTATTCATTTAAAAATAATTTTGTTAAAAATTTACTAATCAACTAGACTCTTAGACTTTTAAGATTTACTTTGTATCTCATCATCATATTCTCGAATATATTCCGACACATAGAATATTACTCTTCAAAGACAATTTTAAAATCTAAAAATTGAAAATTTTTGATAGATTTTTTCAAAAATAAAAAATAAAAGCTAAAAAAATAAAGAAAATACTTGATTAGTTTTATTTAATCTCGCCTCTTAACCTAAGATCTACATTGTCCTTAATGTAAAAGAATATGCAATGCATCATAACATGAGACAACGAAAATACATGAGGAATGTAAGAGAGATTGTACCTAAGGAAGATCAATATAATGACCTGAATTCTCCACCATCTAAAGGGATTAGTACTAAACAAAACAAATCTAAAACGAACTTAAACTATTTTACCCTATTCCTAAGAAAACAATAAGTGGATAGATGGACCTCCATCAGACTAGAAGGTAAGTCTTGATATGTAGGATCATTTTGAGGAATAGATATATCCTCTTAATCAAATTTCTCAACAAATAGTTTAAGGCGCTGATTGTTCACTTTGAAAATTTTACTATTCATTGAATTTTCTATCTCGGCTACCCCATGAGAATGAACCGTTTTGACTTTAAAGGGGTCAGTCCAACTAGATTGCAATTTACTGGGAAAATGATGAAGTTTTGAGTTATACATGAGGACTTCTGATTTGGTTCAAAAAACTTTCGAAGAATGTTCCTGTCATGGAACACTTTCATCTGGTCCATGATATTCGAGAGTTTTCATAAGCATCATTCTAGATTTTCTTTAACTTCATTTAGTTGTAAATTGCGCAGTGAGCCAACTTTCTCAAGATTAAAGTTAAAATTCTTTATGGCCCAAATACGCTTTATGTTCCAACTCTATAGGCAAGTGGCAAGCCTTCCCATAAACAAGTCTATAGGGTGACATACTAATAAGGGTTTTGTATGATGTATGGTAAGAGCACAATGCATCGGTCAGTCGAAGAGACCAATCTTTGTGATCCAGGTTAACCATTTTCTCAAGAATTTATTTAATCTCCCTGTTTGATATTTCAATATGACCACTCATCTATGGATGATAGGGGGTGCTCACTTTGTGCGAAATACTATATTTCTTCATCAATGATTCAAAAGGTCTATTACAAAAGTGATATCCTTAATCACTTATCATGACTCGAGGTGTTCCGAATCAGGATAAAATATTTTCTTTTAAAAACCTAATGACCATACGATTGTCATTATTCCAGTATGAATTACCTCAACCCACTAGGAGACATCATTAACAACAAGCAAGATATATAGATTTCGAAAGGATTGGGGAAATGGTCCCATGAAATCGATGCCCGATTAATCGAATTCTTCAATGATAAGAATGGGGTTCAGTAACATGATATTTCTATGGGATAAACTGCCCAATTTCCGACAACGCTCACACGCATTGCAAAGTTTATGTGTATCTTTAAATATAGTGGGCCAATTAAAGCCGCGTTGAAGAATTTTCACTATGGTCTTTTTAGCTGAAAAATGACCACTACTCACATGAGAATGACAAAAGGAGATGACACTTTTTTGTTATTGTCAAGCACACATTTTTTAATGATTTGATATGAGAAATACTTAAAAAGATATAGATCATCCTATAAGAACTTGCGTGTCTCGGCAAAGAATTTCTTTTTATTTTGTGCGGTCCAATGAGTATAAATTATACTTGTAACAAAATAATTAGCAATATCAATATACCAAGGTAATTGAGAGACTTTAAAAAGTTGTTCATTAGGGAACTTGTCATTAATAGGTGTCATCTCCATGGAGTCAGACAGAACAATCTGAGAGAGATGGTCAGCCACTACGTTCTTTACTCATTTCTTATCTCATATTTCAATGTCGAACTCTTAAGAGTAGAAGCATCAATCTCAACAGATGAGGCTTAGCGTTCTTCTTAGAAAGAAGATACTTTAACGCCATACTTAAGTCGAATTAACTCCGAAATCACAGTTTTGTTGTTGGACTGTTTTATGCACATTCAATCGGACTGAACCAACCATAAGTGGGACCAAATAATCTGTTATTTGAGTTGTACAACTTTGTAATTCAACCAATCTTTTCTCTCTCCTTCGCGCTTGGTTTCCTTATATCTCTGGTACTTGAATGTTTCATTAAACACCTCCAAATCTCCAAATCTTCACTTGGTCATTCTTTAAGCTTTAAATCTTCTCTTTAATAATTTTTTCACCTTAGCTCTCTAAATCACATCGTATAAGAAAACAAACATAGTTGGATCGATTAAGCGTATTTATGCTTATAAAACTAATATATAATAAGGGAAAATATATAATATTTCACAGTTAATACTACACGAGGACTTACCCTTATACTCACATGTATCAATGGCCTACGTAAGGACTTACCATGTACACACTCATATCGATGGCCTCCACAAGGACTTACCCACGTACACACCCATGTCGGTGTCTTGCACAAGGACTTACACATGTACTCACCCATGTCAATGGCAATACCATCCTATACAAGACTTACGTGAGATTGGGTTACAAACTCTCCACCCAATCCTACACAAGGAATGTGAGAACTCTTATAATTTGAAAACTTACTTGTCAGATTGCTTTTGTAGCATCGTCTTGGGTTGCTTAAACGATAGTCTCCCGTGCTTCAATCAGCTCTCATTTTGCTGCCCTGATCGATGATGCTGAATTTTTTCAATGTTTCACCTCCAAGATCAAACACCTTACATGCAATGCTCCTTTGAAGTGACCAAGGTGATGAGACCCTTGCATGCAATGCTCCTTTGAGGTGACCAAGGTGATGAGACATTGGTAGAATCTCCTATGACTAATTGTATAATTGAAATCTTAGGGGATTCACCTAAATAGGTCTTCTAGAGGGATTTAGACCAGGGTTATGCCAAAAATCTTTGGTCTAACCCTAGAATAATTATAGAGATTGTGTTCATCTTTAACATTAAGATTGGAATCCTCATTAGAGTGGTAAAGCTTAAGAAGATGAAATCAATCTCATGGGATTAGAGGCTTAGGGTGTGGGATATGAGTAGGGATTCACATCAGCTTCTATTGCACCAAAAATTCATTCCAATACCCAAAGACTAGATCTTCTTTATAAATGAATCGAGTTTCAATGATCATAAAACTTGTAGAAAAGGCTAGACTTTGATCTGACCAGAATTGATTTCGGTTGCATCGAATTAGTTAGTGGAAAAACCATGAAAGTTGCTGGACAATTTTTGACACATTCGGTCGGACCAAATATGGTTTTTGATCACACCAAATATAGCTGAATTACACGAATTTCAGGGCTTTGTTGATGTTCTGTTTTGAGCACTTTCTATGGGGCCAAAGGCGGTTCAATGGGACCGAAGGTAGCCTGAAATTGTGCAATTTATTTTTCAATAACTCAGGACCTCTAAAGCCAATTTAAGCGTATTCAATTAAGGCTCCTAAGGCTAAGGGATGATCAATAAAAGGTTTTATCTACTAGGGTTAAGATCATCAAGACACTCCTTGATTTCACATATCCTCTTATGTCTTTGGTCTTCAACTTCCAAGGACTCAACCAACTACATGACACAGATTCAAATGATTTACAAATCAGTGTGCTAACAAAGTGAGTTCTTTATTGTGAAGGAATGTTATTATATTCGATTCAAGGAGAGTCATGTTATACTCTCTAAGCATACATAGTTTGATAAGTAGGCATTCTAAATTCTATAAATGGCATATGTTAACTGAAGGTAGATGAATTGTATACAGTGTACTAAAAACGGGATGACCAACCGCATCAGAACTGGACCATGATAGAAGGCTTGAAACTTAGAATCCTGAAAACCTGAACCATAGGAACCCTAAAGCTTAAATTTCCCAAAAACTTAAACCCTAGAAACCCTATAGCCTATATTCCCTGAAAACTTGAAAACCTAAATCCTAGGAAACCTTAAGACCCAAAACCCACCCAGAATCTTAATTCTAAAACATTCACCAGAAACTCATCCAACCCGATATAAGTTGTCCTAGGACCCTCTCATCTTGCTACTTAGTCTTCTTAAGGTAGCATGACAAACCAAATGATCTTAGATTAAGGTAATTAATAGCTGATTGGAAAAATCATCAAAGTACCTTATCAAAGAGTCCAAAATCACTCATATCCAATGAGTATTGAATGAGATCCGGCCAATACCATTAGAAAGCTTATCAAACTATCCTTCAAATGAGCCCAAGATCACAGAAAATGGTCTTGTAACAAGAGAAATACGAGCATTTTTATGTCGTCACACGCTGATGTACATACCAACCAGAATTTGATTTTCGCTGCAATTGAAAAGTGCATTTATCAGCTAACAAGTCTTTATCAGCTCAAAACAACTTGAGGGGCGTGGAATCAAGCCACGTGGCAACTAGTGAAATCCGATTACTGTTAATGGGAATGGATTCCCACCAGTTTTGCCTAAAAAGACACCTAAAAAAATAAAATAAACTTACCAATTGCAGATAGAGAAGTTCGGAAGAGGGCTAGAGACACCAAGTGCTAACCCAGCCACACATCTGAGCCGAGAGAGATAGAGATATGCTAACCCAGCCACGCATCTGAGCCGAGAGAGATAGAGATATGCTAACCCAGCCACACATCTGAGCCATCCAAACCTAGGTTCCAGTCAATCCAAGCCTATTCAATGGAGTAAGGAGAGGATTTGAGATATCCATCCACCTCATCCACAAAAGAGTGTTAGGTCTCTCTTATCCTCTCTTACATCTTCATAGCATGCGATCACCCCATGCAGTTTTACTAAGACATTTTATTTCGTTATTTTAGATATAAAATTTCATTTCTCATACACCCCTACTAACATTTTCTTCATTTTTATTGGTCTTTCCAATGTATGCTCTGCATCTTGCCACTTAGTTGGAACCTGATGCAATAGAAATTAGGAAACCATTTGCCTTTTTAGTTTTGTTTTACATTAGCTACACCCTGGTCATGATAGATGTTACGCGCCTCATCACCATGATCATGATTGCATTGGTTTCATATTATTCTTTTCCTTTTTATTTATTAATCTTTGAAACTTATGTTGACATTAAGCACATTATCTCCACAATCCGACCCCTGGATCTTTCTAGAACTCAATTAAATGCACCAAAAAAAAAAATCAAAATCCTAGTAGAGATCGCATATTATGCAAGTAGAAGAGGGTGTCTAACCCCTTTCGTCACTAAGGCCCTTAGAATCTCCGGTCGTAGACTAACCGTAGGAGTCGCTTGAATTGGGGAATCTTATGACTCCCCAAACCTTAAGTAATCTACGGTTTTTAGGCAAACATAGATTTTAAGCTTCATTGGATAATGGCTACTTCAAGTTGAATTCATTATCATATATAAGTCAATACCATAGTCCGTCTTCGCACCATTCAGAAAGAAACCACACCTGAGGAAAGGGGTGAGCCTGCGTGCAGCGTTCACAGATTTTGCGACTTTACTTGAGGAGTCTTGTGATTCCCCAACCCCTAAGTGACTATACGGTTTTTAGCCAGTCGTATATTCTAAGTTCTATTGGTTAGTGGCGATGTCAAGTTGAATTCATTATCATATCTAAGTCAATACGAAAAGGAAACCACACTCAAAGAAAAATGTAGCCTATGTGCGGCATTCATAGATTTGGTGACTCTATTGAGTATGCTAGCCACTAGCCAATGCTCGACTTGAAACATAGGAATTTTATATTTTCAGGTATTTTATAGTTCTAGTTCTTTTAGATTTTTTAATTTACTTTTTAATTATTTAGTTTTCATTCCAATGCTTCACCGGTCCTGCAATTTACCTTTCCGTCATTTACTTTCCATTCCAATGATTTGCTAGTTTGATAATTTACTTTCCATCACTTACTTTCTATTCCAATAATTACTAGTCCCGGCATTTACTTTCTTATCTTTTACTTCATTTCTGTTCTAACGACTTACTGGTTCAACATTTACATTTTGTCATATACAGTCTTACTTTTTGTATACTTCTCTTTTTTCCAGGAGTCACTGCATAATTGGCATTCACTTGGTGAATGCCACCTTGTGGCATAGGAACCCATCCAAGCCCATTCAACATTCCACCCTGATTCTATTGTTGAGAAGGCCACTCGAAAGGCACAACCTAAGCATGTACCCGAATACCAGTTTGCCCGGTTCGGAAGGTATAATGTATCATGCTCCAAAAGCGGTGTCGAGCCCCTGGCTCTAACTCTTAAGGTGTGGCTTTGGGAGATTTATTTTTTATATATATAATTTTTAGTACTGTTGGTTTGGTAGTATCTTCCATTAACCATGATATGACAACGTCCAACAAAGTATGCCAATAACAAAAAAATATAATATGATGTCATCCAAAATATACATCGGTTTAATTAAATTATTTCATTCCTAAATAAATACTAAGCAAAAAAAAAAAGGAATGTAATTCGGGACTTGTCTAGCTACCTCGATTGGCTAAGGTTCCCTGAATGGTTGAACAACAATTTAAGTGAGCTTTAAAAGCTCAATAGATACTTCTCAATTTTGAGTAAATAACAGAAACACAATAAACATAATGACCAGAATGTAACACAAGACTCATCATACTAATCATCAATATGGCGGGCCATGAATGCAATGCAAGGTTATCTCCACATTCCCAATACTAGTAATCTAAGTGAATAATGGGGTCGTCCCATCTCATGTGGCCTAACTCTCCTATCACTACCTGACCTCAGCGGTGGGGTATCTATGCACTCAAGGCACTCACCCACTCATCCTAACAGTAAAATGCATTTAGATAAGACATGCAGTAAGTTCATTACACCTCTATTCCATCCGACCTTGGCAATAAGACTCCCGCGAGTCTACATATCTGTCCTACTCAGCCCAATGATGAAGGGATGCATTCATGATAATCCTAACCAACCTCGGTAACCAATGGGGTATATATGTGCACTCAAGGCACTCACCCACTCAACCCGCTGTACTCCGCCATTACCCGACCTTGACGATATTTGTGCACTGAAGTCGCTCACACACCCAATTCAATGATAAATGTCCCAATATGCAAGGATAAGAATATCCACAACCTATCACAACGTCGCAACTTCCAACTCCTGTAAATCCACCACCCTCGACAATAACTATAATGTTCATGTATAAGTCATCAAGGTGTAATGGTTGAAATGCATTCAATGTATGGCAAGTCTATGTATATTTCTAAAATCAACATTTATTTAAGGTACAATATAGTCGGAGTCTATAATAAGAATTTATTCACATTCACAATATCATGATTCATTAGTCTGGGAATACTTGTATCCTAATATTAGATCAATTATGTGAATGTATCATATAATTCTATAATCATCATTTATTTAGTCAATGTACATATATTCGGAGTTCATAACATGTATCTACTCACAATTCATTATATCATGATCCAAATGTCTATGAATATATGTATCCATACACTAGATCAACTATAAGGATTTGTCATGTCATGCTAGACCTCTTTAACACAAGGGTCCATTGGTGTGCTGTAAAAGGATTTTGCTAGAGTACTTGAACAATGATACTTTCACCAATAATAGTGTATATTGCATAAGTCAAATGTGCTGCTGGAGTATGCCCAAATAATAGTCTACATGTACATATCTTTATGCACATTTCATCAGTCTAATGTTTGCTTGAGAGCGCACTTGAACATGGTTCACGTTCAAGCCATCTAATGTACATCACATAAAGTCAAATAGGTGTGTTTTTTCACGTGTGCAATTTAGGGAGACCTTTCTAGCCCTCAGTGTGATCGAGTAAACCTAGTTTAAGCTTAACAATCACAAACTCAAGTCACTAATCTACTTGTCATTCTCATGATTGAACGCCAAGTCGAGATCACTATTATAAGTATCATTTTTTGACTTGTAAGCCTGTGTTCACACAGTGGGCCTCGAATAACCATAAGGTGTACCTTATGTCTTGTTGGGCGACAAAAGTTCTGAACCACGTTGATACATGAGTTCTCCATACATCCAGATCCGTATAACCGAGGTAACAGGTTGGATGACGGTAACGTTATGGAGGTTAAGATTAAAATTAGTATTTGTATTTTCCCTTGATCCAGTCGGTGGGCCCCACATAAGTCTAGGATTAAGTGATATTTGTATTTTCCGCTTATTCAGCCTTGAGTGACGGCATCAATGGGCTAGATGGCAATTGAACATTATAGTGTCCCCTTACTTTCAGATCTAAAAGATGGACGGCGTGGATAAAATATACATCGGAGCGTCAGATGGACAGCGTGGATGTACACATGCTTCTTATGGCAGGGCCCACGTGAGCTTTGGATCTGCTTCATCTCTGAGGTCTGGCCCACGTCCGGTCAGGTCTTATGTGACCTTGTAAACAGATTGGTGTAAAAAATGACCACCATGGTGGACCCCACAGACGTTTTAACGGTGGACGGCAGTCTGCAGTGGGGTCCACTCAAGGTTTGGATTTGCCACGCCTCTGGGCCCTGTCCCACGTCCCGTCCAGGTGTCCTCATGGACAGTTTTGATGGTCACTAAAACCACTTTAGTGGACCCCACAGCAGTTTCAACAGTGGGAGTTCATCCCCACCGTTTTCTGCGGTGCAGTCCACTTGAAATTTGGACCTGCTCGTTTTTCGGCTCAGGCCCTGAATGGATGGCGTAGGTATAAAACACATGCCCTGAATAGGTGAGCTCATGGTGGGTTTTAAAGGTGGTGACTGTCACCACTGTTTATAGTGGTGCGGCCTACCTAAGTCTTGGATCTGGAATGATCTGGAAAAAAACACAAAAAAAACAAAAAAAGAAGGGTGCTTATAAGACACGTACGTCACAGTGGGGCCCTAGCCTCCGGGTGGCAGCGTGGATAAGATATACGCACTATGGATGCGTCCACGGAATGGCAGTGTGGGTAGAACTATGCATCAGGTGAGCCCCCCCAGTGTGGGGGTCTATGCTGTTGGACAACACATACACCAGGTCAGCCCACTGCTCAATCCACCAGTTTGGACAGCGAGGATAAAACATATACATCTAGTTGGCCCATGGCCCTGTCCACATGTAGGTGGACAGCGTGAATAAGACCCCAAGTAGCTGTCCATGCACCGGTGAACAAAGTGAATAATGCTACTCCCGTGGGTTATGCATACATCCACAAGCAGACACGTGCGCGAGAAACTTTGCATCAGTATTTAGATCATCTAGCCTGAAAATAAGGTGATTTACATCCGGTGGGCACCAAAAAAAAAAAAAAAACAAAAGACGGCCACAGGAAATTTGATGTACCCTTCGGTTTAATTTGTACCTTGTGGCCCACCTAAGAATTGAAATAGCCTGTTTTCAAGACCTAAGATCTAAGACAATATTTAGATCTTCTAGCCTGTGAAAATAAAGTGATTTACATCCAGCGGGCCCCCATACGAAAAAAACAAAAAGACGGTGAGAAGAAATTTTATGTACCCTTAAGTTTAATTTATACATTGTGGCCCCCCTAAGAATTGAAATAACCCGTGTTCAAGTCATAAGATCTAAGCATTGTTTCTGAGTAATGGAAAGTTTGGATCTTGCACACGCAGTCCATATTAATACATGCTCGTGCATGTGGATGGACTGTCTCCACGTGCATATGTAGTTGGGAACCTATGTTATAAATCTACTCGTCCAGGATTTCATCATCAAATTCTAGGACCTGGACAAAAAATCTGAAAGGTTCACAACTCAGTCGAATCTGATGATATTCATATTTTGGCTTCAGTTTTAAGATACCCTGTCCATTCATAATTTTAGCATCTTTTAATATAAGATTATCCCAAACACATTGGTTCAGATTTCATATACAGGAAAGACAGGTTCATCGGTGAAAAATGTATACAAGCAGGCGGATATACACAAACCAGAAACTCCAGATGCTCTTATTAAGCATGCAACCAGAATCAACAAATCATGTGAAGTTAAAAACTTGCAAACAAGGGCTCACGTACAGTAATTCAGTGGGCACTAACAAGGGATGCTGACATACACCACACACTATCATTTCGGAGCCATATGTTGGGACTTGAACCTGCAACCCAATAAACATCCAAGAACAGGTCAGATGAAGGGCAACTAATTGGAATTTGTGTCGGAGACAAAATTGGCAAATTTTTTTACCTGCAAATGGATGTGCAAATGGGGCAGGCAACTTCTTTCATCCGCCTCCCATACCCATCTGACTTCGAACCTGTGAGAAGTAACAAATCGCCAGAAACTTCAGTGGTTATCGCAGGCTATTGGTGGGCCTTGGAAGAAACCAACTTTTTCTTTCCAAGGGATTTTGGTAAGCATTACTCTTCATTCATTGCACATCTCACCTCTCGTGCCTCAGCACGTGGTGATCAAGGCTGCCCATTCAGCACATCATCATGGATGGACCACCTGATGAAAATCCCACTGATCGCATATACTCACAGCCCATACAAAAGACAGCCATCCACATTTCAATCTTCTGTATGGATAATGGTAGCCTCTGATTTTCACAATGATCCATCCATTTAGGTGAACCGTATTGGGAAGGCATCGATGGGGGAGAATCAAATAGTGAACAATGCCAGTGAAATTCTATTTCCAGTCCTCTTTCAGAGGGAGCATCTAGGACATTCTGTAAATGATTGAACAATGCCAGTGAAATTCTATTTCCAGTCCTCTTTCAGAGGGAGCATCTAGGGCATTCTGTAAATAATAGGAAGAACAAATTATTGATGGTTACCTGAAGACGCCTTGCGATTTCTGTCCATCTCCTCCTGTTGTTAACCACCAGAGTGAAAAGCTTTATATCAGATCAATGAAAAGCCCTTTTGCCACTCATTAACATGATGCAAAACCACATTTTAATGGTTTAAAAGAATCCACATTCCATTCAAGCAAATTGCATGGAAGAAGCAAACGAGAACATGGTACAAAGCCAACAATTTGCTACAACTAGTTTGAGGTGTTAGTAACTTCGTAGCATAAACTCCTAGGTCAGACTGGATAAACCCAACAAGATACACATGAATTCAGACATCGTATTATTCAGCTAAGAGTAAATTTTAGAAATTCAAGTTTGAGTAGGTATTAGCATTATTCCTCAAAAATTAAAATGAAAAATAAGCATAAAATCATCGATCAGACTACATAAATGCAATGAGATACACATGAATTCCTACATTGCATTATTCAGTGAAGAGTAAATTTTAGAAATTCTAGTTTATGTAGGTATTTTACATTATTCCTCCAAACTAAAATGAAAAAAAAAAAAAAAGGCATTTACATTCAGTTGTCTCAAAAGAGAGATTTCTGGTAAATTTTGCCCATCTTCGCCTAGTTTTTCCCAGAGTTCCACCCATGCTATTCATGAGATTGATTTAGAGAATGCTTTGATTATTGTTTAAAATGAAATTTTGAGGCTGGATCGACCAAGACTGGGTCAAACATTATATTTTTCTGAGTGGTGGATCAATAATACTATTCCTAGACAATGGGCATAAAGCCAGACACAATCAATGATGTGACAACATTTCACCCTCACAACATGCATACCCAATCTGAGCAGTTGTTTCTCCAACTGATGTTAAGATATTGACCAGTGATATCATATATATCTAAAATTGTCCATCTCTAACTCAAAGTTTATCAGATACTTACCATGGGCTACACAATTCCCATGCAGCCTCATGCAAGTCTGATAGTTTTTTAAGCCGATAAACACTTGCCCTGTGCCACCTCGTAAATATTCTTAAAAAGCAGCGGTAGAAACCTGGACGCCACCCTCCATGCAGTTCTCTAGGTGAACAGTTCTGTACCACTTTTCTTGTTTTCTTTCTTTTCTTCTTCTTCTCCTTCTTCTTCTTCTTTTTTTTTTGGAAAAATACCGATTTTATTGAAGAAGGACAAACACTAAGAAATGGCAGAGATCGCCCGGCAAACAGGATATTCCTCAACACTCCCAGTTTAGCTAATTAGTTTGCAAGATCGTTACCTTCTCTCTGGATAAGCACAAAACTGGCATCGTGAATGATGAGGTTGCAGATGTCATTGAATACGAAAGCTACCCACCACAGTTCCTTCTACATTTTATTAGCCCATGCTATAATGTCCACCAAGACTCTCCTTCGATTATTTAACTTGCTTGAAAATTCTTTGCTAAATGAAAATATGTCAAAAAGGTTCTAGCTTCAGCTTCCATGGATTCTTTTATCACTACCAGTCACATGTCCCCCATATCATTCTTTACTGCATCCCAATACCGACTTCAGTAACTCCCCATGTCATTCCTTTTCATTTTCCATCAGCATTTCCCCCTTGTTCCAAACATGCCTGTTCACAACAGATTAAAACCATCAAGAACTTTTTTCAGCGTGTCCTGCTTACGGCTGTAAAGGTTAGTGAAGTACTCCCAATTCTTCTATATTGCTTACAATGCAAAGGAAGACTGATTCTCTTCACCATTCTACACATGAAAATACGTGCAGATCAAATGGTTTCTTCCATTTCTTGGATGGTCAAAGTTAGGATTTTATCTACTGCTGCCAGCCAAGAAAGAACCACCATGTTAGGAGATTCAGTGTACGTCATACTGTACTTTCAGGATCAATACTGCCGCCAACGTTGTGATCTGCTTGAGAGATTTTATGGAAAAGAAACAATTAGGATCATCTGCCTACTAGTTTGTTAACTGCATATGTCAAGAGTATGGAGGAGAAGCATGACCAGCAAAGCGATTTATTCATCCTTACAGATTCTAAAGTGGATAATTTAAACTACCTTACCCCCAACTATTTCAAAAGGATCCTCATGCTAAGACCACGTTGTTTGGTGTTTGAAGACCTTGGAAAAACACCAAACAAGAACACAGAGGTTTTTAAAAGGGGAATGAGGTTCCAAATGGGAAGACATGTTGGTAGGCATAAGTGGTCTCCAACATGGGCAGCAGTAGATAAAATCCTAACTTTTGACCAACATTCGAGTTACATGCCATCCATCCCTGGTATTTCCAGACATGCAACTGATGTTGGAGTCCTGTACGCATGTGCAACTAGAATGTTACTGTTGTTACATGTAAAAGGGCGCATATGGATGGATGGCATGTATAAAACACGTGCACCAATGCGGGGCCCATGGATGTAGTGGATTTCAAAATCCACCAGATATCCTGCAGTATCTACTTTCGGGACTGGATGATATGATACCTGGATTAATCCAATCCTCCCTGTCATTACCAAATGTCAAATGGAATTTGCATGGGACCAAATGCAATTCCATACCAATTAATCCCATGTTCCAAACAAGCCCTTATACTTACAACCGTCAACCCGAGGCACTTTTATCCCTAAAACACCTGCTATTCCTTTCCAACCAAATTGACCAAAGACCTGCAAGAAGAGGAAAACCTCCACTTATCTCTGACGTCGGTAGCATAAATGCCATCATGCCAGGAAAGGTACAAGTCCACCACTAACCGAGGCATTAACCCAAGCCACATTGAAAGCTGAGACAATACCATCCCAGACCCCCTTTGCGAACTAACAGTGAACGAAGAGATGGTCCTCGTCCTCCAAACACATGATACACACATTGGGCAGCACCTTACCTTGCTTGTGCAGGTTGTCCACCGTTAGGATCCTCTTCCTACCAAGAAGCCATGCGAAAGCTGCCACTTTTGGAGGTGTTTTGTACTTGCACACCTTACTCATATGGCAGGCTATTGGAGAAGCTTCTGAATGGGATAGGGTGTCAAGAAGAGACTGGACTGTAAAACCTCCCGACTAATCCAGCAACCAACAAGGTCTATCTATTTTCCCCCAATCATGGCAAATGCCTTGAAGCCACGATAGAAGCCTCAACAACTCTTCTTCCACCTCCGTCAGATTCCAACGACAAGGAGGCAGCCAAAGACCTCCTTGATCTTGCCCCAAGAAGCACAAGTAACCGAAATGTTCAGATCCAGGAACAAAGCTGCTACATTTGGATACTCCGATCGCAAATTAGAATCCCCAATTCATGTCTTCCCAAAAGTGGATCCTATCTCCTCTTCCTAGAGCAAAACCAACATGAGGGAGGACCATCTTCCATCCTAGCTATGGCCTTCCAACAGAAAGAAGCTCTATAAAGGAACGAATCCCAGGTTCACCACCCCAAGCCAGTGGACCATATTTTCCAGCCACCACCGATCTCCACAAGCTCCCCTCTTCCACCTGAATCTCAAAACCCACTTCCCCAATAAAGCCAAGTTCACGTCCTCCAACCTCTTTATACCAGCTCCGCCTTCATCAAAGGGCCAGCACACTTCTTCCCAGTCCAGCAAGTGGCCTGTAACTGTTCCACCTTTCAAAAGAAAATCCCTCTGCAATTTATTAATACGGAGAATCACTGACTTTGGGCATTGGAAAAGCGCCATAAAATAAAAGGGAAGGTTTGACAGCATCTTCATCAAAGTAGATCCATTTTTGAAGCCCAAGTCAAAATTCATGTAGATTTGGTGGAATTGGACACCACTCAGGCATGCTTTCCTGATTTTTCAAGTGACTCGATGACTCGCTGAGTGAAAAAATCAGGCAAGTCCTAATCATTTAGGTTAAATATTGAGAAACAAGAATCGCCTGGGGGTACGGAAAAAAGCAGAGAGGAAAGAATATTTCTCATGTTTTTTGCAGGGAGATTCCGTCTTCGAACGAAAGAAAAGTTTCCTGAAGGTCAGGGGTGTATTTTTATGAATGGTAGTACCTGATTTCCCCTGAGACATGGATTGGATAACTCATGAGCCCTTTTTATCTAGAGGTCAGAATTCCCTTGTGATATTAGTAAAGTGTCGAGGAATCATGGGTCCCATTGTATCAGATAAATAGTGTTCTTATGAGCCAAGTTGTTACAGGTGGGGGCCATGGAAAGGTAATCTAAACCGTTGATCTAATGGGTCTCATAGTGGATTGGAGATGCCCAAAAGGCTATTTAATTGTTATGATCATAAGCCTTCAATAATTGGCCTAATAAACTTTAGTACTCAAGTTTGATTGGATGATACATAGGCATTGTCTCGCCACGTCTTTCTCACTACTCTCATCTCCCTGTCACTTGGTGCTCCTAGTAGCTATTGGCCACATCGCCTTAGTGACCATGTTGACCCACCCGAGTGAAGTTTTGTAAGCTGACTGAGTCAAGTCTAAGTCCCGAGCTAGGCAAACTTATTAGCACCTCCTCTCTTAGGAAGATGGCATCAATCGTCTTTCAACTACCCATAGTTGTCGATGATAAACTGTCTCCAAAGCTGCTCGGTTCTAAAATGGTAAATCGATTTCCCATGAGAGCCGTCTTCTCTAGATTTTATTTTTTTTTGGTTACACTCTCTTTCACACCTACACACACCACATGGGTTCTTGAACCCATGACCTCAGCATTGAAACACACTGGGTGTCTTCCCTAGGTGAATGTTCCATAGGCCACTGCCCCTGTTCTTTTTATCTTTGCAAACATCCAATCTAAAAGTGATATTTCTGCATCACCTCCCAACTTTTAAACCTATCTGCCATGGTGACCAAAGTTTCAAAGACAGGAAATAGGAAGGGATATTGGGCAAAGTAGCGTTCTTTGTGAGTGATATGAGCCCTGATGTACTGCTTCTTTCATTTCCCTATCATTTTTTCCATGCATTCACATTCGTGCGAGGCCCAAGTAACGTAGGGTACACCACACACTCTACATCCTAAAAAATTACCCACTCTTTAAGTCCCTTCAACCCACAAGCATCGCAATTGACCTTTTACAGGGATTTAGTTGGAGCCTCAATGCCACTCTCAAGGATATAATAATAACTTCATGATTAGAAATTTGTGTAACCTTAGCTTCACAGAATATATCAGACAAAGATCCACAAATTATAAATGACAGATGGACACTACAAATTGACACCTACACAAAAGCATTTGAGCAAACCCAGAGATTTACCACGAGCAAGCAATTCACTTCAAACTTCACCCAGGTAAGCATGAAGGAGGAAAGTGGGAGTCCTTTACATAGCCCATGACTGCTTTTGAATAAACCTTTTGGCAAGCCGATTACAACAGCAAAGAAATGAGCATAAGAGTCAAACATTTGCGATGGACATTATAGGCTACTTCTTGCATAGCATTGGGTTTCAGGCGGTGGCTTATCCAAAAGGTAGCTATTTTAATGGACGGTCTTGATCAATGGGAAGGTTCACCAATGAGGGTCAGGGGATCTTGACAATCTTCACCAAAGCAATGAAGATTAACAAAGCCCTATTTCTATTTTTTAACATTTGTTCCTGACTACTTCACTTCAGGAATTCATTCAACAAAGGCATTAAAAATGGTAGGGAGTCCAAAACAATGCTTGCACACTGAGCATGTAGCATGCAAAGATGGTAAGCTGTGATACATAAACAGAGATTGTGAGGCAAATAAAATCAAATGCTTAGGATTAAAGATCAGCAGTTCACCTGAAGCTTCCTTGCAAGATTCTCATGACTGCGTTGTGCGGCAGATTTATTGCTTGTTTCCTTCGCACCTTTGCGAAACTTCCGCCTGCAAAAGAACGTGATAAAAGAACATACTGTGTTTTTGTTTTCGAAGTGTAGAAATCTAAACCGGTAGGTACTGGAGAGAGAGAGAGAGAGAGAGAGAGATGCTATTCTACACACCTGCACTATTTATTTATTTATTTTATTTCTTTTCTTTTCTTTTTGTTTTCCTGCTTGGGCAAAAACATGAGATGCTATTCTACACACCTGCACTATATATTTATTTATTTTATTTCTATTTTTTTGTTTTCCTGCTTGGGCAACAACATGAGTTCCATTGGAGTCACTTTCCACTCCCTCCTTCCATTCCGAAAAAGGTCAATAAAGAGATTTTACAGACAATCTTGAGATGATCCCAGTTCCAAATTCTTTTTATCTCAACGGGATTGAGGGATTGATAATCCCTCCAACAACACCAAGTGAAATTTTGGGAAATATATCATTGTTGCGTTATCACAGTAGCCAGACAATGGCAACTAATATCATCAGGGGTTATGCCATTTATCCTGGGTGACAATTTGAAGGAATCTTTTTGCTGCATTTGACCTGAAGTCCATTTTCATCCCCACAGTGGATGAAAAAAAATCCCAACAGAGCAGACGGGCAGAGCATAGACACAACAACAACATTTAGTTTTAGTGGCACAAGAGTCGAGAGGTCACAAATAAATTAAAGAGCATACCAAACATCGGTCACAAACTTGGATGGACTGAGCTTGCTCGTCTGCAGTGAGAGCAATTCTACCATGGGTACACTTGTCACAGAAAATATCCCCGCAATTCCTGCAGTGATGCTGGAAAAGCAAAAGAAAAGAAATTCCAATCAAGTTTATGCATAAAAAAAGCTATTCCACTTGATCGACCCAGTCCAGTCAATTGCTAACTCAATAATATAAATGGTAGGATAATCAACTTGTGCACAAAAGCTCCAAAATCTGTTACACATGCTGTACATTTGGAAACCGCTTCATCTGGAACCTGGATGAGGAAAAACAGGATTGTTGACTTGGACAGATTAAACATTAAAAAAAGGGGATTTTCAACCAAAAGTAGTACAACAATGATCAAACTATAGTTGCACAAAGCGTGAAGTGAAGCATCAACAAATTCGGGTGCGGGAGCAGAGAAGCGTAGGTGGGAAGTGGGAGCGGCACCTAGTTAGAAGAATCCTGTAACTAAGAAACAAACTAGGAACATTTAGTGCATAAGTGAAATGTCAAAGAAATTCTTAAGGTCCCGTATTTGGTTAGAACATAGGTCTTATGAGGCAAAGGTCAAAAGAAAGAGCCCCACAGGAACCTTTCAAAATACCATAGCTTCCTTTCAATGAAGTCCAGGATCCCTGTTCTAGTTTAAACATCTCTTTGATCATAGTCCCAGAGGCTAATGATGTTGAAGACTCTCTACCAAAGAAGCTCGGTAAGGGAGATTCATGGCCCCTCGATGTTCATTATGTTTTCACCAATGCCATCTGTCTCTTCACTGGTGTTCTAATAAAATTGATCATCATCCATCAAAGAAAAACAAAGTGAAAATAGCACAAAATAAAAACACAATTAAGCAGCTCAGGTAAAGAGGGAAATTTTGGTTTCAAGTCAAAGCCAAGATTTTCAGCCTGTTTGGATGTACTCCAGAATGACAATCGACTGAAATAGCTTTTTACGTGTAAGATATGCTGCAAACCAACAGAGATGGCAACAGAACTTTCTTTTTTAAAGTAACTTACATTATACATACATTACAGAAAAAGGATGGATAATGAGATATCCTCAAAGTCAATACAACATATAAATCTGATCCCCGAAACTATTAAAAAGCTCCATGGGGCATCTTCCAAATGCACTTAAGGATTTGGCCCAAACCACTATAAACCTTGCAGTCAAGAAAAACTTCCTGCCTAACACCAAATTATTAGAGGTTCTTCCATTGCTTCCACTCATATTGTCCAAAGGTGCCCTGCGGCAAGGAGAGGCGCCATGGCATATTCCCTTTTGGGTAACGGCAACCTTAGTGCTGTTACCCAAAAGGCACCATCGCCTGAGGAATCACCAATTGATATTGAAGAGGTATTTGAACCACCACCTGCCAGATGACTCAAACTAAAAGCACAAAAAAATGCTTCACTAATTCCTCACCCCAAAGACACTGCTTACATTAGGAATGATCCTTTTTAAAAAAAAAAAAAAATCTCAAACGATCAAGAGTAAGCAGTTTATTCTTTCCCACTGACCAACTGAAAGCACTCACCCTTTGTGGATCAAAGCAAGACCATATGAACATAGCCATAGTCCTTTACCTCTGTCTAGATTCCTTTGATAAGGTTACATAGAAAGATTTAACAGTAAAGCATCCAGATCCATCCAGTTTCCAAGGCGATGTCATAATGAATGGCTTTAACCATTGTAGATTTCCATCATACTGACTCAAATTTCTTCAAAATAATCATGAACACGCAACTTGGTTCCCTACGAAGTGGACACCAAAAGATCAACGCCTTTCTCTATACCACCTGAGCCAACCTAGATTAGAAAAGAGTAAGGTCTAACTTCTGAACAACATTTAGTCCCAAAATTGGGTTTGGGACCCACCCCAATGCAGCAAACAATCTCCCGTCTAAACTGGCTTCCACTATAAATAGGTAATGAACCGGAATTACCTGAGCCCATTTGGAACTTCATGTGTCTGTGCCCTAGCTACCCCTGCGTGTGTGACTGCACTTCCGCACCCGCACAAGTTCACACGTGTGAACCCTCATGAGTGAGCATGCATATACCTTGTACACTTGTACGCACAAAAACAACTTCAGGAGAGTGTTGACCAAGACCAAAGGGTGGACTTGGACTTCACTTTCCACATCATCATGACTTTTGTGGTGGGAATTGATCGAGTCAAGCCCATGGAGCTAAAAGCCCACGGCCCATGACAAACTCCCCTCTCTCTCTCTCTTAAGTCACACCCCACTATCCTACATCATCCTCCACTAAGTGGACCACTACCTCTCTCTCCTCTGCCCACCTCCCACATGCACCAATGCATATCTTCCACCACACCTTCCACCTCCCTCACCCACCAATGCATGCACTCCACTAATCCTATTGCTACCATCACCCTTGCATCACTATCCACTCACCTCCTAATCTGTGAGGTGTTACTCCACTCACACAAGCCAATCCTTAGTCAATTCTCTACACACCCAAGAGCTTGTAGAGAGAGAGAGACAGAGAGAGAGAGAGAGAGAGGAAAGGGTAGAAAAGAAAAGAGAGAGACGAGAGAGGAAAGGAAAGAAACCACTGTAGTGTGTTATTATCCCCTACATCCATCCTTTTTACCTACTCACCTTAGGCATGAGCCCAAAAACCGAGGTAGATCTGAACCTTAGGTAGAGCACACCCCAAGGAATAATGAGATTGAACGACCACCATTGAAAACTTCTAGGCCCATAGAGGTGGGCTACGTTCTAAGGCCAACGTGCTAATAGCGTGCCCCCACATTGTGGAACCCACTATGATGTATGTTTTCATCCATGTTGTCCATTCAGTTTGTTGGGGCCCACCATGGTGTATGGGCTTACCCACATCGTTCATCCATCTCACCAACTCATTCCAGGGCACGAGCCTAAAAACAAGACAGATTCAAAGCTTAAGTGGGCCCCACCACAAAAAGCAGTGGGATAATGACACCTACCGTTGAAACCTTCCCAGGACCAAGTGTTAAAGTTTATTTGTTATCCAACTTGTGGGAGGGGCCACCAGGGAGGGGGGCTCCACTCACATTGTCCAGAACAGCGTGCCCCCGCGCTGTGGAACCCACTGTGATATATGTTTCTATCCACGCTGTCCATTCAGTTTGTTGGAGCCCCCACGATGTATGGGCTTACCCACACCGTTCATCCATCTCGCCAGTTCATCCTCTTTAAAAATCATTTGTTGCGGCTGAATATCGGTAATGGCTAACATGATCTGTGAGCTTTTATGGCTAAAGTCTCTCGTGTGACGTGATCTTTCCTCCTGCGTCAATCCCTCTTTGTTGTGATATTCAGGTGGCTGCTCATATTGCCAACAATCCGATGTTCCATAACACACAAAACATATCAAAATGGATTGACATTTTATTCAAGAGAAAGTGGTATATAAAGATGTCACCACACCATTGTTAGATTTGATGAAAAACTTGCAGACATCTTTACCAAAAGCTTTGAATTTTGCTTGGCTTCATACTTCCAGCTCGAGGGGGAGTGTAGAGAAATATGTGTGCGTGTGTTCCAGTAATATGGTGGAGTACCATTCTAATTGTAACAAAATTGAGGAGAGGGAGGCCTCCCAGCCCTCTCTCTCATTCTCTCTCCCTTCTTTCTTCTTCCTTAGTCCTCTTTTATTATGTAAATCCACCACATTGCGGATTAACTCTACATCACATTTCAGCAACACAATTTTTCTCACAAAAATTCAAACTGATATTGTCACCTTAAGCAACAGCTTCTTCATTACCAAATTATGCAGCGACATTGAAGCAGGAACCACAACCACATGCATAGTAGATGTTGATGATTACTCCGTCCCCCTCTTTTTATTTATTTATAATTTTAATGACGTCAGGGTGTCCCTGCCCCATTTTAAGGCGAGACTAGTCCCTGCGGATGCATGCAATCACCCGTAAACCATATGCATCGGGTAATCCTAGGGAGGGGAATCGAACTCGCTTCTGTGGGAAGCAAACCCACGATGCTAGCCATTCGCCCAAACCCCACCAAAAGCTTCAAATCTAATTATTCCATCACATCTTCATGTTTTAATCAGCCATACTTTTTTCTAGAATATTTTTGTTAATTCCTGAGCTGCTCTTATATCTGTTTTGCAAATCCCTACTACACGGCTTCCTAAATGATTATTTTCACTTTCTAGATCAGGAAACAGAATCCCAATCAGGGAACAAGTATGAATCTGTGTCAAAATGTAAACAAGTATTATCAGGTAGGAAACAGAAACGGGACAAGTGCAGGAGCTAGAGTCCAGGAAGGCACAAGTTGAAGCAGGAACAGCACCTAGTTAGAAACATCCTGCAACTAAGCTTCAACCACCAACATACAAAAACATGGTACGAGCAGTAACCGATAAATCTCAGGTGCATATCTTGCAAGCATTCCATGGACTTACGGTAACGAGTTAAAAAAGTATGATATTGACAATCATTTTGTTTAAATGCACCACCTGAAAAATCAATATCATGCATACAGTCTAGATTGTGCATGACCTTTAGAGATGTTAGTTTCTTTTTACTTGTTATGACTTCACAGAAGGATCTATGGATTTCTTTCCTATGATTTTGGGTAGAACATATGTTATAGGCGTTTCTTTGGGACACTAGCAGATTTAAGATTTGTCCAGCAATAATGATTCCCCCAACTGCTTTAACTGGCAGTTAATATTTACTATATATATAGTGCATGGAATACTCAATTAGTTGGGATGAGGCTTAGATTATGATTATGATGATGATGAGTGCATGGAACGGGTAAAAATGAAAAAAGGTTTGCTTAACATACTTCTTTTTTTTTTCTAGAAAGGCAAGGAAATTTTATTAAGAATGAGGCAAGCAAAACACCTCACGGAACCACAGAGCAAAGACCAGCTAAAATTATATATTTTTTTAAAGGTCCGAATGGCAATCCATAAAAGGCTTTAGAACATCTAGCTTGGATTTTCAAAACACCTCATATGGACCACCTATTATTAAAAAACCTATTGTTATGCTCTTTCCAAATGGGACGAAATATGAGATAGAAGGATAGCTTCCAAAGATCTTTTCCTCTTTTTCCCCACATCACCCCATGCACATAGAGAAACATGTTTATTTTTATGGATTTCAAATGAATGGAACTGGAATCTATGACTAAAATATTTCTTCAGGAATCCAAAAAAAAAAAAAACTCAGAGTCCCAAAGAAATGTCAGGCACTCTTGTCTGCAATTGAACGTAATAAGACTCTTACCCAGTGATCTTTCTCCTCGTTACCAGGCTTTTTCAAGTTCATCCAATCAGCTAAACCTTTCTTCTTTTCTGTTGGCTGTTCAGATTGCTTGCTAGCATCAGGAGTTACTCTGCTGCTACTGCCACCCATCTCCTTAAGATTTTCTGTTGGCTGTTCAGATTGCTTGCTAGCATCAGGAGTAACCCTGCTTCTACTGCCACCCATCTCCTTAAGCTGTTATTTAGAGAACACATAAATAGAGGAATTTATTTCCCTAAGCAATATATAGAGGATTTTAGAAGAAATAAAGCATTCTCATGTAATGGATCTTTGAATAAAATACAAAAGGAGAAAACAAACAAACAAACAAAAAAAGAAGAAGAGGAAGAAGAAGAAGAAGAAAAGTTTGCAACCAGTTTGCGACAGCATTCAAAGCATCCATCACCAAATGAAAGATAATGTAAGTCAAAAGTTCTGTAAAATATAACCCCTTCTGCAGTTTACCATGGAATTCTTTCGTATTCTTTACAAGAGAAAAAGTCATGCCATAATTAGGAAAGGTCTGGCAGTTCTTGAAAATGTTAGGAAGCAAGCATCATAATATAGTAATAGACAATTTGATATCTGATGAATTTTATATGAAATGACAACTCAGGGGAAGTGACCAGAATGAAACTGGCTCTTTGCATTTCAAAGAAGAATATTTCATTTGGATGGTGACAAAAGATGATACCTTGCAGTGAACTGCTTGACTGTTTGACAACCAGATTCCAGATGTGTTACTCACACAGATAATCAATCCCCAATGGTACATCCACTGAGCTCTTTCCATAGTCAAGGTCTGGTAGCACTTTCAATTCCTTGTGGTGGGCAAGTCAACTATAGTTTCTTGGAGATGGTGATCATGAACAATGATCAATTACCTTTTCTTCCACTAAATGGTGTATTATTAAGAAGTTATAAAATAATGTGATTACACAAGAAGTCTCTAACCATGAAAGGATGGTCCAAGGACAATGTAAACAAATCCCTAGAAAGGTAGGACTCATCCCTGGATTACCTTTCTTCACATTTTGTAAAGGAAAAGCTTTAGAGAAACACAACTCCTTTAGGGCCTGTTTGGACTCACTTTCACGGGAGTCGGTTTGCGCAAAAGGGGTTTTCACACCTGTTGTTTTGATCAACACAAATGGAAACAAATCCGATTGTTTTATGTTGAGCCAGCTTTCTCGGTGAGCAGGGGATCCAATTGGTTTTCATGCTTACTATTTTGTCAAGCTAGGGATACCACGGGGTTTGTGAAAGTGCATCAAAATGCAAAACGTGGACTGGATTGGCTTAAAACATGGTATGTCAAAATGCCCCTTTCTGATGGTGCGTCCAATCGGGCCCTTATATGTCATCATGAAGGTTAGTTTTTGCATCCAGGGGATGCTTTAAAGTTTTAGTGTGGCAAGTTCTGCTTCAGATGTGATTACCCAAGTGTTCTGATCGTTTCAATGGAAGTGATGAGATGGAGGAAAATTGAAGATGCTCAGCAGTTTTGTGTTTGATGTTTTTGGGCACCGAGTTTCTCATCTTTGGAGCCCCTC
Organism: Magnolia kwangsiensis; assembly: GCA_037074715.1. Taxonomy (NCBI): domain Eukaryota; kingdom Viridiplantae; phylum Streptophyta; class Magnoliopsida; order Magnoliales; family Magnoliaceae; genus Magnolia; species Magnolia kwangsiensis. The sequence goes on from CM073579.1 coordinate 73,694,298, forward strand.
GATCTCTTCTTTTATTTTTATTATTTATTTATTTGAAGATTGCAACATTATTAAAAGCCCAAGGGCAAGAAAACAACAAAGACAAAACTAACAGGCAAGGGAAGAAGAGACAAAAGACAAACTGAAACAACGGAAAAGATAAAATACATAAATAAATCAATAAAAAGAAAAGAAAAGAAAAGAAAAAACCTAGGAAAAAGGCTATACAACTCAAATAGGGGTGCACCCCCGCAAAAACAAAGCAACAAAGAAACACGAGGAGCCTAGGGGCACCTGATCCAAGGGCAGGAGGCAAGCTAGCCAATCCACAACATCCCTCGAGATCAATGCAATAACCCAAGCAGGGGGGAAGCTGAATCCTGAGACTTCCCTCCTCGCCCTCGAAATTGCCCAAAATGTAGTTAGGATCAAAAGCCACCAACGAGCAATTTGGGAGCCATAGCCTGACACACCGCTCCAGGCGAAGAGCAGATCAGGAATGGAAGAAGCCATCACCCACACCATTTTCGAGGAGAGGAGAATAGACGTCCAGATATCTGAAGAGAAAGTACAACTGATGAAAAGGCAAGAATGGTTTCAGCATTCTACTTGCCCATTATGCCCCCCTGTAAAGGCCACAGGCCCACAACAGCCCCCTAATGGTCTGTTACAGGCAGATATGAGCTTTTCACATTTTTTCCAACGTTAAGGGGCATATAAAGGTTTTTCGAGGGGAGGTGAGGGGTGTTTCCAATAAAAAAGAGACCGCAAATGCCGTTGTGGGGGTCATAACAACTGTTGTGGGGGTTGTAAAGGTAACGGTGGTGGCCGTCATGACCACTGTTACCATTACGGAATACCTTGATTCTAAACCCTTTGCAACAGTAACAAACAGAAGAGGGAGCAGTAGCAGTCAACTTCTATAGAATGGGCCTTCTATTGATTATTGATTCGACTAGAGGGACTCCTAGCAAGTATCTCATACCGGCCACCAAGCAGGCTAATGGGCCTAAAATCTTGGAGATAATCAGCCCCTTAGTTTTCTAAATGAACAAAATGAAGGTGGCCCCCATAGCACAGGGAAGCTTCCCATTATAGAAGAAATCATAAATCAAGGAAAGAAGGTCCTGTTTGATGACATCCCAAAACATTTGAAAGAAAGCAAGGGGAAACCATTGGAGCCAGGGGCTTTGTCTTTGCCCAAAGAAAACACAGCATCTTTAACCTTTGACTTGGTGAAAGGAGATTCAAGCGAAATGGCAGTCTCAGCCGAGATATGGGGAAAATCAATGTTGTTTAAAACGAGATCACCTTTCAAAAGAGAGGAGATTGCGATAAAAAGAGACTATATGATCGCAGACCTTATCCTTCCCATCCACTCTCACACCATTGGCGGAGATGCTATGGATCTTATCATTATGGGCCTTGGCGCTAGATCTCTGGCACCATTTGATCTCTTCCTGACTGGCTTTGTCTGAATAATCTAACAGCAAAACAGATTTGTGGTCTCTTTCAATATTAGACAAAAGGCCAAGCTGATCCTTAGCATCCATCGCTTGAATAGCCGAAAGAAGATTGGCTAACTCAAATTCTAGAGAGTCCGGGGAAGATTTTCTCCAGCAGATTAATTTAGCTTTAAGCAATTTCAATTTCTGGCTAAGGATGGAGCCCAGATCACGTGACACAGAAAAAGAAGACCACCAATCTAGGATCATGAGGGAGAAATCTTCAAGAAGTCTTTCAATTGAAGCCAAGACAAAAAGCGAAAGGGCTTAGGGCCCCAACTCTTCTCTAATCTATTATCTCTATTTTCTTATTCTAATCTATTTTCTAATCTCATTCTCTCAACTATCAATTATCAACTCTCATCTAATCTCTTTATCTTTCTTTGCTTAGCATCTATTTCTAATCTATACCCTAAGCTCTAACTTGTATGATCTATTTCTTTCATTATCATTCTCAGACTCAACAAGTCAACTCAATAGTGATAAATACACGTAAGAGTCAAGTCACCCAAAATTCAACATTATTTTGTTTTATTGTAATTGTATAAGTGTGTTGTGTAGTTAGTAGTTGCTAATTAGTTTATCATTCATTCATTCTTAGTTTCTAGTTTCTGCTTCTACTCATTTCCTTTATTAAGCATCAAGATTGAACACATTTACATCAAGATTCAAGACTTTAAGAAAGGTTCAACTTTCAAGACTTCAAATTCCAGAGTAGAGACTTCATTTCAAGAATCAAGATCTTAAAATTGTTACTCATCACCTCTCTCTCTCTCTCTCTCTCAATTGTAACTCCAAAACTAAAGTGAGACATTCTCTCCCTCTCTCTACATTAGTATAACAGCATTTACTATTTAGTAACTAATTTGATATTTAGTAGTTACTACTTACTAGTTAGTAATTAATATTTAACTAGTGGCTAGCATATAGCTTATGTATTTGTTTCATACTTTCATTGTTTGCCTAATACACACTTACTTGTACACTAGTACACTTCAGTCACTACTCACTACCTGCTATCCAACGTCATCATGTCTTCTTCCCAATCTTCTACTATGAAACTGAAGTCAAATGACCCAGGTTGAAAGTACAGGCACTATCGAAGTGTCAGTGAAATGTTCAAGCTAGAGTATGATCTATTCTATGCAGATACATAAGTTCTGGTGGTATTGGCCAGCATAAACACCTTGTGCACACATTGGGAGCAAATGCAAGAGTATGTCCTAATGTTATTCTAGAGAATCGTAAAGAAATCATGAAGTACATGGACAAGCATGATTGAAAAAGACATGACACAACAACTACTCCAGAAGAATTTATTGAGAGAGAAGCTTATGAGGACATCGATGTAGTAGATTTGGACGAATCTACGCCACCTATATCCACAGGGTAATCTCTACTGGCTACCAAAGTGCTTGTGAGCATGGGCCTATGGATAAGTGGTGTAGAGACTACATTCGGAAGATGAAGTTGACTAAAGTGGTAAGCGCAAAGGACCTGCCCAAACCACTTTAGAAAACTGATATAAGAAGAATGATAGAAAAACCACAATTCAGTACATTGCAAAGTAGTTGTATCAAGCTAGTGTAGCTTTTAACACAATGAAGATGAAAAGTTTCAAAGTAATGGTTTAAGTTATAGGTAAATATGGACCTGGCTTAAAACCCCATTCATATCATGAAGTGAGGAAGAGTTGCCTAAAAAAAGGTGGAGTTAATAGAAACTTTATCTACACATACAAAGAAAGTTGGTAAATCTATGGTTGTTCGTTGATGGCCGTTGATGGACCGATGGATCCAATTGGACATTGATAAACTTTCTTATAAAGTGTTCAACAGGGACAATGTTTTTAAAGTCCGTGGATACATTGGCCCATTCCCACACGGCCAATTATTTATTCAAATTGTTAGATAGTGTGATTGAAGAGGTAGGAAATGAATATATTGTCCAAGTCATCACGGACAACGCAACTAATTACACAATTGTTGATCACCTTCTTATGAGGAAGAGGCGATGTTTATTTTGGACACCATGCACAGCACATTGTGTTGATTTAATATAAGAAGATGTAGGTAGGTTGTATCTTAAGGTCATTAATTGCTAGGGCCAGGAGAATCACAATTTTTATGTACAAGTATATACCCTTCTTCTCTGTCACATGAGAAGCCACCTTGGGTATAACTTGCTTCTAGAGGTGTACACAAACCGAGCTAGCTCGACTCGACTCGGTTCGAAGCTGAGTTTGAGCCAAGTCGAACTGATTTTTTGAGCTCGAAAATGAGGAAAATCGAAAAGGTTTTACTAATAGCACAAAATTGTTGTTGTGAAAGAGACCACATCTTCTGGTGTGCATTTTCCTAGCAAGAATCTCCCTAAACCTCATAGAAGGATATCCACTAGGGGTTTGAGGAATCTTTAAAATCCTAGGTCAAGGAGTCCGGTGCTGGCAAAGGTAGAGAAGAGGCTTCTCTAGTTGGCGAAGGCTTCTCTAGTGGTGACAGAGTCCTTAGCTTTGACTTTCAACAGTGGGGTCGTCAACCATGAATCTTGGGACGAAGCCATGTGTCATCCTTCATTCCGAAATCCGTCACGAGGGAAGAATGGACTCTCATCTCTCCGTGGCATCCTCTAACCAAGTTAGCCTCAACACCAAAGTTTGCTTCCTTTCCCACTCTCTTCATCTTGAACTTTCCTAAGGACAAGTGAATATATGTTCTCAAGGGTTTTTCATAAGGCCAGGGTAGTGAAAGAGGTGGTCCTCTCGAAGAATAAAGGATCATCCCTTAGTTGTGGTTTTGCCTTCATTCGCATGGAAATGGCAATGGAAGTTGCTCGAGCCATCTCCTTTCTCCACCCGTCCAGTTACAGTGGAACAAAGATCTCAGTCGACATGACTCGTTATGGTCCAGAAACGATTACCCGAGGCCCAAAGAGGAGAGCCAGGAGCTCAAAGACCATGTTACCTCTCTAAAACCAGTGAACCACTACCCTATTTAATGCAGGATGGTTTTCTAACCTACGATGATAGATGAAATCATATTTTCAATTTAAAACATGAACAACAAAAATATGAAATTTCAGCAACCTCATCATAAACCAAACAATTAATCAAATAATTGTTACCTCTCTAAGCAATTACATGTAATCCTAGGCTACCACATGCTCCTACGAAGGAACTAGTAAGATGTTAATTCGAAATAGGTCCAATGGAATTAAGAAATTCCATCCAAAACACGAGGGTAGAACTGTTTTAAAGGGAATCACCTAAGTCCTAGGGGGATTCTAAAGGATTTTAGGTTTAGGGTTAGGGTTGAGTTTGGAAATCGGCAAAATCTGAAATTAGGGTTTATTTGAAAGCGGGATCTAGGGTTTTAGGTTAGGGATTGGTTGAAGAAAGAAGAATAAGGGTGTAAGAAAATGGTTGAAGCAAGGTCCACAAAACAGTCCGTATGGACTGTCCGTACAGTCGTACGGATTTACATGTACGGCTAGACTTTTTGTTTGGGCATAGGTTGGGATGGTTTTAAGAAGAAGGGAAGAAAGATAAAGGAGAAGAAGATTTGAGAGGAAAAGAGAGGAGATGAAAGAAAATACATTTGGAGTTTGAGAAGAACAAAGAGATGGTGAACAAGGCTTCACACCAAAGTAGTTTTCATTCGGATTCACACCGAATGAGGTTTCACACTACACTCTCCATAAATACAAGAGACATGAGAACTTCAAGCTTTTTCATTACCATCACATTAAAAAAAGACTAGGGTTGGACGTCCAAGCCTTTATAGTCTAAAAGTTAGTCTTTTACAAAAAGACAATTAATGAAAAACATGTTTGCTTTTAACCCCCTACCTTGTAAATTACAAATACCCCATGGTAAAAGCATTAAACCAATAAAACATGTAAATAGAATCTTAAAATGTAAACTAAGTGCTCAAAACAAAAATCATTATAATTCTAAGAAATTAATACTATATGATGAACTCAAAACACGTCCACAATCACGACAGGCTACGATCAAGTCGCATCCAATGGTCCGATCATGAAGTAATTGCGATCCAACGGTCCAAAAACATCCTCCATGCAACCCACAAGCAATGTGCGGTCTTCGACTCCTCCTCTAGACTCGAACAGGTAGTCGCCTAGCCACAAGGACATTGGGGCTCAGAGCCTCCTTTGATATGTGTGTAATGGCGTCCGTAATGTGATGTCCCCTTCACTATTCCTGGAGGAGGTCGGTAGGTCCATGGTTGTTCCTTTAAAGATGTTGTGGTAGTGGTTGGTCGATGATTGACTCCCTTTGGGGTGTTCCCCACAAGGACTAGTTGTCTCTCGACATAGTTGGCTCCGCAAGTGGCATTCTAGTGGCCTGGGATTGTAGAGCTTGGGTCAAAGAATACGCTTTGGTTGGGGCATTCTTTGTTTCTATGGTCATTAAAAGCCCTTCTTCTAGGTTTAAGTGGGTTTTTTTGGCAGTCTACAACCCTTGTAAAGCTTCCTCAAGGCACCTCTTCTAAAACGACCTAAATGCAATTAGAAGTAGATGGTCCCTGCCCTAGTTCCACGGAGGAGACTTTAATGTCATCCACTTCTCCTTCGAGAAGGCGAATGATAGCCGCCTCTCTAACAGTATTAAGTCAATCACTAACTAGGTAGGCAACATCGATCTAGTGGATCTCCTCCTTCTAGATGTTAAATACACATAGTTAAATGGTCAAAAATCCCCCTATCCTCTCTCGCCTTGAAAGATTCCTCATCCTTCCAATTGGTTGCACACATTTCCTAAGGTCACTTAGCGTGAGCCTCCCCGTCCAATCTCTGATCATTGCCCGATCCTTCTAGATTTTGTCCAGGCAAATTTGAGTTCTCGTTGCTCGAACTAGAGGGCTTCTCTTCCTTGATCATTAATTATTGGTCCTCCATTTCGGGTGATCCGGTGTTCGTCCTTAGCTAAAAGCTTAAGCTCTTAAAAAATAAGTTGGTTAGGAGGAAAGAGTCCCTTGATGGTATCAAGGTCGAAGTTAATAAGCTCCTATCAACCATTCTTCTTTTGGACACTAAGGAAGAATCTGACTTGCTCTCCCATGAGGATAGACCTTTGAGAACGGCTCTTTTGGTCGACTACTCAGGCAAAGTCAAGCATGAAGAGATCAAGTGGAGACAAAGGTTGCATGCTTTGTGGCTCAACAGAGGAAAACACTCATTTCTTTCACTGCATTGCTAGTGCAAGGGCCCGCAACAATAAGATAAGTAGTGTTTTTATTAACGACTCCAATGCGGAGGACGGGCAACAAGTTTGCAATCATTTTATTTCATTCCATAGTAACCATCCTCTGAAGGTTGGACTCGGCCTAAATAGAATAATCTTACCTTCCCCAGATCTCTATTGAGGAAGCCGAAGCCCTTGAAGCCCCTTTCTCTTAGGAGGAAATCAAGGATGCAGTGTTTTCCCTCGACAAAGACAGCTCATGGCTTGGACGAATTTCCTTTGGCCTTCTTTCAAGTCTTCTAAGAAGTTGTTAAAAAAGATTTAAGTAGCTTCATCTCTAAGATCATGCAAAAAAAAAAAACTAGCTTCATCGGCGAGTTTTCTTTTTATTTCCTTCAATTGACTAGTAGGACATTCTTCCATTGATCTTATTCTGAAAATTGAAGGTAAAGCCTGCCTTAAGGATTTCTGGCCCATTAATTTGTTTGAAGCCTTAAGCAGGATGTTGGGGAAAGGCGAGTCGGCGAGCCTTTTTAATGGTTTTAAGGTGGTGCATTCAAGCCCTTCTGCATCCCACATTCGGTTTGCTTACAATACGCCCCTCTTTTACGACATTTCTGAGACGGTTGTCGAAAATCTAGGAAAATCATCCACTTTTTGGAAGTCATCTCTGGGCTTAGGTTAATCTCTTTGAAAGTGAGATGCTAGGCATCATTGTTCCTCCTTCAACCCTTTCTCACTTAACGGTGGTGATGCAGGACAACTAACCACTTGCTCTAAAAGCTTGAATTGATAAAGTGTGGCGAATCAATCCATTTATCTAATAGCCCAGGCCCAACATCCCATAGGTTAGGTCCTCAACCGAACCCCCCTCGTGGGCGAACCCCCCTCGTGGGCCCCACATCACATGGTTTCCGCCTCACACGGGCTGCCCGCCCTGAGTGTGCCCCAGCATCCCACATGTCACCCCACTCAAGCCTAATGTGAAAATGCCCCTGTAGTGGGGTCCACCCCGAGTTAGGGATCTTCAACTTGAACAAAAGAAACTTTTTTGCTTTTTTAACTTAATAAAAATTGCGGGATCCCGGTCCTTTGTAATACTACTCATGCACACACGTGTCCCAACCCACAGTTGATAGACTGGTCACCGCACCCTAGTGTACCCAGCAATCCCACCCAAGTGATTTGTCCCATATGACCTTAAAACCTCTATCAAGAGGACTGTGTCGTCGCTATGGTCATAATGGCGAAAACAACGCGTCAATCCATCATCCAAGCACAAAGTTATGGGCATTTGATCAGAACCCTGAAAATTATGCAGATTTGCGTGGGGCCCCACTTGAGTGGGCCACACCTAGCACGCTCTCCCAAGCAATCGTTTCGCTTCCATGCATGCATTTACTCCCTCTATCATTCATTGCAAATTTGAAATAAATACTGCCCACATTAATTGTTTTTTTGAAAACCCAATAGATGGCATTAATTTCTCCTTGAAACTCCAAGAAGCCATCATAACTCCAGCATGCTCTCCCTCATCCCCATGCCCTCTCTTCTCTCCCCTCTATTTTTCTCTTGCAAAAAAAAAGAAAAAAAAAGAGCCCCCCCAATACACGCCCAAACGCCCCCTCCTTCTTCCCCATCCACACACCCAACCTCCATGAAAGAGAGAGAGCTGAGAGAGATGAGGAACGTGAGAGAATGAGAGAGGAGCAGCCCCCTTGTCCGGCCATCCAACCATCCAAGCAACGTGAGTCTTGCCCTCCCTTCCCTTCTCCTCTTTCTTTCTTCTCTTCCTTTCCCCTTTTTGCTGATGTGTTCCCTTCTCCTCTTTCTTTCTTCTCTTCCTTTCCCCTTTTTGCTGATGTGAGTGGGGCCCTACATGCATGTGTTGCTGCCCTGCTGCCCATGGAAGGCAACAAGGTGGGCAACTGTTGTTTGAATAGGTCCAACCGGACCCCTTTGCGCAAGCATGTAAACCCACACCATTGTGGGCAGCCATGGGTCCCTGTTGGACATGAGACTCACCCATGACATGTGTGGGTGTGGGCGGCAGTGGTAGGGTAGATTGTAGGGCCCATCGATTGTGGCCCCCACTTGATGCATGTGTTTCACCTTTTGTGTAGGGCAGCAAGGTGGGCTGCATGGATGGCCACACCTTTTGCTTCCAACCTGTTCGTGTGGTCACGGAGGTAGCGCTCACTAATCGTGAGGCCTCGCCATGATGTTGGCATGCAATCCAAACCATCCTTAGGGCCTACAGATCGTGTGGGGCCCGCTGCTTTGGGCGGACAGCCCTGCACACCCTTCCTCTCTCTCTTCTTCCTTTTACTTTTTTTCTTTTCCCTTTTGTTTGGAACCAGTGCATGTAGAATGTTGGCCACAATGGCCAGTCATGTGGCACATGGTATGTGGGGGCCACCATGATGTATGCGTTGTATAATCCACACCATCCCTCTCATATCTCTTCCATCTTCTTCCTTCCTTCCCTTTTCTTTTTGATCATTTTCTGAGGTAATGAGTGGGGCCCGCATGAGACCCCACACATGTGTGCACAGAGGTTGTGGAAGACCAATATGTGATATCCACATTGTCCGCGCACATGTAGTGGGGTCCACTGAGATGTGTTGCATCATCCACACTGTTCATTCCTCTTGTTGTGGGTTCACTTGTAAGTGGAACCCACCTGCGTTGCATTTGTTTTGTGGGCCGTCCAACTAGACAACCGTTGGACCCCAGAGGTGCAAATGTTAGACAAAAAATTTGTAATTGACCAACTCACTCCATCGATCCACCCATCTGACATAATCGTACATCCGGTTTTCCCCATTCCTTCTTATAAACATCAATAGGTTTCTCTATCGACTCAACCTCCATCTTCAAAAATTTATTCCGTAAACCATGATATAACGAAACGTTTAATCCCGTCCCAAATGCAGCAACTGTTTCCATCATAGGTGTGAAGAATGGGCTCTTTACAAGGTTAAATGGTAGAACATTCACATGTAAGAAACGAGAAATAGATAGGTACACACTATCTCTACATCCCTTCTTTCAAATTTTGTTTAGAGTGGCTTGTTTTTCTTTTGGCCCGCTCTTTCTTCCCATAAAATCATCCATTGTTCTTCTCCTTTTTCCTCCACCCATTTCATCAACATCATCAATAATAGAAAGCCATCCAACATCATATGCCATTTCTTCTTGTTGCTTCTTCTCACAAACATTACCATCTAATAAATTCTTGAATTTCTCCACTATATCATTACCAACTTGAGGACATGCCGCTACATTTTTCTTCATTCGGGCTTAGGTGATGTTTCATTCAAAACACACCTCCCCAATGTCTTCCCACAAAAATTACATCTTAGGTAGAGATTATTAATCTCATCCATCTTTGAACAATATTCCCACGTAAGATCATTGTCCTTGGTCTTCGATTTTCTTTCCATCTCCAATGCTAAAAAAGAACCAACGCACAAGTGACATGCCTACATATTATGAAAAAAAATATTTAGGCTCCACGCAAACATAGAAGATTATAAATGATTAAAAACAAGAAAACTAATGAAATTTTGAAACAAATGAGAAAACTCTTGAAAATAGAAACTATTTAGGCCCACAAACTCCAAATCTCACCAATATCTCTCAAAGAAAAAAAGAAGAAGTGATATTATAATGTATGTGAGGGCATAAATAGCTTTTAAACGCAAAAGCTCTAAAAAAAAAAAAAAAAAAAAAAAAGAAGAGAGAGAGTGAAGAAAAAATCGAAATATACTATTTTTCGTTTCTGAAAAATGCATATTTTCACCAAAATATGAAAGAAATGAAATGCAAAAGAATAAATGAATATTTTAAATGTATTTTTACCTATTTTAACATAGAAATCGAATGCAACAAGCGGCATTCGATTACGTTGAGCTACGAAAAAGATATGTTGATTTCTTTCTTTAGGTTTTCTATAGCCCGCAAGCTCCAAATGTCCCCAAAATCTCTCATAAGTAGCAAAATATGTGTTATTCTAATGAGTGTGGAGCCTAAATACCTTTTAAAACAAAAGACCCTAAAAGTTTGCAAAAAACTTAAAAAAACAAAAAAAAAAAAAAGACACGATTTATTTTTTTTTACCAACGTTGTCGGTTTTCTGTCGAAAATATCGAATCATACAATTCAATATGAATCATATGATTCACAATATAATCGTACGATTCAATATCTAATCGTATGATTCTTCCCAAATCATGATTCATGTGTATGATTCAAATTGTACGATTGTACTATACAATACAAGTTGTACTGTTTGTATAGTAAATCGTACGATTTTGACAACAATGCTCACAACTATCGATTTTGGAAGTACGGAGCTCCCCCGAAAGTGGCAGCTTTTGTTTGGTCGGCAGATAGAAATAGGATGCTAACCATGGAAGACCTTCAAAAGAGATGTCTGATTCTCCAAAATATTTGCATTTTGTGTTATAGGGATGCTAAGTCGGTGGATCGCCTATTCCTCTAAACTGTTGTTAGGCCATGCAGGGTACAATCTCCTCCTTTCTGGCTACACAGCATGGAATCGGTAAAGCTGGAAAGGTTGTATGGCAATAGGCAGCAATGGCATCTCTATAAGCCATTTGGGGAGAGAGGAATAGGCAATGCTTTGAGAACAAGTCAGAATCAGGAGGTTACTTACACCGCAAGGCGTTGTCTTGGGTAGTTGAGTGGGCTTCTAGGTTAAAGGAGTTGGACACTTGTGTCCTCGTTGCCCTTTTGGGCTTGTAATTTTTTCTCTTTCCTTCTTTGTATTTTTTTCACCCTGATTGGTGCGGTTTTTTAATAAAATTGTTTTCTTTCAAAAAATAGAGAGGAACAGATAACCTATATCACTCTTGGGGATTGTGATTGTGTAGAGCATCTTATTCTCCAATTTAGTTTCCTTCATTTTGTTGCACACTACTCTTGGTGAAGTTGGTGATTGTCAATTCACACAAGGTGTTTGTGGGTTTTGCTTGAATCAGTGACCGACTTATGAGCCATGGTGTTGGCAGCTACAATGCTTGCCCTCCATTTACCAATACAATACGGGCCAGTAACGCCCCATATCAGGCATATCAGCCACTTATCATGTATCAAGATGGACCGATATCAATACATTACAGCTAATACATATTGGATGCTTAAAACCATACTCCCGTATGCTCCCACCTCCTTAAACATACTAAGATGATCCAGCCAAGTAATTCCCACCAGAAAATTATGGACATAGAGGGAAATCTAGCTCCACAAGTGTGTGTGCGTGCGTAGACAATGTGTGTTTGGATGCACTAGCAACTACTAGCCTAATAAAAAGTAAAGGGCTAAATTGGGAATTGATAAGCACTCATAATGAGAATTAGGCTCCAAATTGCCGCCTTGATACTTTCAAGTTGGATTTGGACATAACTGCAATTTTGAGAAAATTTACTCATTATGAATAATAGGAAATTGAGATCCCTACATGTCATTTCCTATACATTTTCCAAATGTTCTCAATCCAATTCACTCAGTCATCCAAACGCAACCTAAGATAAATCAAGATTCCAGTTACCTGAATAAAAGAGGCCTGAGTGCTCTGAAATTGAAAGTTGTGAAATCAACCCATAATTAGCAAAAATAGGAAATTTGGTTTTTGATCTTCATACCTGGCAAAGAACGTCCATGGTGCTCTGCCCCGAGCTTTCTGGCAACAGCTTGACCCGGAACTTCTGCACCCCGTTCTTCACGTCTTGCTGCGTCTCTGCTCTCGGCACCACCCTCACGATCTTCCCAGACCCCACCTGCTGCTCCTTTCCAAGGCTTGTCGACCACTCATAATCATCAAATGCTGACCACGACGAAGAAGAAGACCTGGGTGCACCCATGCCCCGTGCACCGTAAGGCTCGCCCGGCCCCCATCATAAGCATAAACACCCTCATCCAACCCATCATTGTGTGGTCCAGTCGGAAAGGAGTTGGTCCGGCCATAGCCACAGCTAGCAGAATTCTCATCGAGGTAGCTGCTTCCAGATCGGTCAAATTTGAGCGAAGCACTAGTATCGTAGGGATGGTTCTCATAGATAGGTGGCGGGGGTTAAGACGGAGGGCTGTAGGGCACAGAGAATGATGGATTGGAGGGGGGATAATTCACAGCCGTTGGATGGTGATCATACAGGTAATATGGGGCGGGAGGGGGTTGCTGGAGATGTGGACGATAGTACGATGTGGCAGTGGGAGGAGGGGTTTGCTGGAGATGTGGAGGGTAGTCTGACGTGGCGGTGGCGGGAGGGAAAGGAGGGTAGGTTGGTTGGGAGTTGAGAGGGGGTTGTTGGGAGTGGGAAGGAGCTGTTGGTGGGAGATTAGGAACAGGATCCGGATTTTGAGAAAATGAAGGGAATGGAGAGGAATAGGGATCGGAGGACGAAGGGTAATGGGAGAAAGGAGGGGCGGAGGCGAAGGTTGGAGGGATGAGATCGTTAAGGTTAGAGTTAGTGTTAGGGTTTTGGTGGTGAGGGTAAGAATAAGAGGCGCTGAAATCTCCTCCTTGTTGCATTTTTTCCGTTTTTTCTTCTTCTTTTTTTATAAAGAAAGAAAGGGTCAGGATTTGGATTTGGATCCATCTGAGAAGAGACTGGAGAGGAGCACAGCTGTTTGCACCTTCTTTTTTATTAACTATTCATCTTCCTTAGAGGAATGGAAACAAGAGGATAGGGAGCCAAGGACGGGAGCAACTGTATGTTTCCCATACACAACTTGTATTTTGCACGATGTGTGTATGCGGGTTTTGAGTTCTGACAGGTTGGACGTCTGCGTCTAATCATGATGGACAACAATACGAAGCAGATTCGCGTTCGAATACCATCGGAGCATAGTTGGTGATGTACCCCATTTCCGATGCGTAATCTCTGAGATAGGTTACCAACCAAAGAAAATTAACACAGTTAGCATACGCCAATGCTAGGTTTTGTTCGCGTCAATTAAGGAGCAATTACCGGTACAGTGGGCATCCAGTAGTCGAGTCGAAGTTAGGGCTGACCCGGGTTAATCCGTTTTTGAAATAGGCCTGACTCAAACTTGGCTCGAGTCACACTAAGTTAGGGCTGACTCGGCTTGATCTGTTTTTTAAATAAGCTTTATTTGGAGAAAATAAAATAACTTATGGAAATGACCAACTTTACAAACCAGCAGAGATCCAATAGAGCTAAACCACGTAAGAGGTATATACTGGCAAAGAAAGGTCGACCTTAAAGTAAGTTGATACAACTATAAATCCACTTAAGCGGCTAACCTATTGAGTAAAGTTGACATCACTACATGCAAACCATAGGTCGGTTATAAATCAACCAGACCATAGGTCAGATATATCTCAGTCATAGGTCGATTATAGATTGACCCAACCATAGGTCAAATGTAGCCCGGCCTTATGTCGGCGTAACCTCTGATATAATGAATGTTGATCTGTTGAAGAGGCTCTGCATTATCTACTTCCACTTTATCCGGTACATCCTCCGCCCGACCTTGTCCAGATGAATAGCTCAAGAATCTCTCCAATGTCCCAAGGAACTCTCCCAAGATCTTCGAAAGATAAAATTAAATCCCAAGGATCCCAGATGACTATAATCCCAAGAAGATCTTCAGAAGATCTGAATAACTGTGCGGGATCTCCAATATAGCTGAAGTCTTAAACAGGGAAGGCTTCTAACGACGTTAACCTCCCTCTCGACTATATAAGAGAATCCATTAATGGTGAAAGGTACATTCAGAATACTCTTTCGAAACATGTGACTAGTGACCCTTTTCTTGAAAGATCACCCCCTACAAAGATCCGATTTCCTAACTTAGGCATTGGAGCTTCCTCTATACTAGTCAGGGTCTCCTTTGCCTCTTACTTTCTGGTGTGTAGGTTATGGAGGATTAACCAAGGAGGGTCTACAGGAAAACTACATCAACAGTTTGGCGCCGTCTATGGGAACAAAATCAAAGTTGTTCCCTGCTTTGCCAAATATACTACAATGGCTAAAGGGAAGAAGAAGACCCGGATCTCCCCAGCAGCACCTAACCTAACACCCTCCCAGGAACAACCTGATAGTCATTGGGATTCCTCTTTCAAACATCAAGCTGATTCTGGTCTGGGGAGGCAAGGTCAGTGGTCTCAGGCTAAAGGAGGTCGACTGAACTCCTCCGAACAGCAGGTCAGAATGTTGAACAACAACATGAACTACATAAAGTAATTGCTGGAACAACTACAGCCTCAACATGTACAGACCAACAGGGATGATGGACAAGCATGTCACAATCCTCTCTAGCCTTCCAGCACACCTATCGCCTCGCAGAGGAGCCGACGACAAGACTCCACCAAACCAGCCCCGTCTCATGTATCTGGGACAACAGCTCTGCCCGCTTCTAACCTAAGTCATGAGCTAGACTGGAAGAAGCGCGGCAAAGCCCCGGTCTATGCTACTGTCGAAAGCAACGAGCCTTGGGAGGTTGAGCTGAAGGATCTATACAGACAGATTGGGGACATGCGGGAGGCCTACAACACGAATGCATCAACCCCGATGGAAGCAATAATGAAGGAATTCAAACCTCCATTTACTGCTGACATCATACGAGCACGACTACCGGACAAGTTCCGTCTACCCTAGATCACCCCGTTCTTAGGAAATACCAACCCATCGGAGCATATAAAGTCCTTCAGGGTCTTTATGGAACTCCATAATGCATTTGATGCAGTAATATGCCGAGCTTTCTCCATAACCCTAAGTAGAGCCACCCGAATGTGATTTAAGCAGTTAAAGCCGAACTTCATTAGTTCATTCTCCCAGCTTAGTAAAGTCTTCGTCACAAACTTTATCGGGGGAAAGAAGAGACTCAACCGGGCCACCCACCTGCTTCATGTCATTCAGAAGGATGGTAAGCTACTGAAAGATTACATCAAACACTTCAATTTGGAAGTGTTGCTAGTCTGAAACATACTAAAGAGCTCACCCTAACGGCAATCATGGGAGGACTGAGAGATCGTCAGTTCCTCTTTTCACAGGACAAAAACCCTCCAACGACAATGACTGAGCTTCTGAATAGGTCGTAGAAATATGCTAATGCTGAGGAAGCCCATGTCTTACGAGAGGCCGTCCAGAACAAAGCTCCTCTGACTAAAGAACTGTAGGCGAGGGCGGAACCAAGTTCGACTACTACGAATAAGAAGAGGAAGAATGACTAATCATGCGACAATCATCAACCGAACAAGTGGCCCGACATTAAGTTCAAGATGTAACTCCTCTCAACAAAACGCCCGAGCAAGTTTTGATGGAAATTCAAGACAAGCGCATCGTTACTTAGTCAAGCAAGTTGAAATCTGACCCCAATAGAAGAAGCAAGATCAAATATTGTTACTTCCATTGAGATCATGGTCATCTAACGCGTGACTGCTTCGACCTCAAGCAGGAAATCGAGGCACTTATTCGTAGCGGTCACCTCAAAGAATACGTCCATCATCGAGAAGAATGAATCGCAACAAAAGATTCTCTCCCTGTTAACAACGAACCAACAGGGGAAATCCACACCATCTTTGGAGGCCTCGGGGGTGGAGGGGATTCAAATCAAGCTCGGAAAGCCTACGCACGAAGCATCATTTGTTCCGACCCAGAACATGAAATCCTCACAACCAGCCGACCTTCGAAAGAATAAAAGGTGGAGACTTGTAGCTTGACCTTTACCGAAGAGGACGCCCGAGGGATCCATCATCCGCACAATGACCTACTTATGGTCACCCTGGCCATAGATAATCGCATAGTATTCAGAATCCTTGTGAACACTAGATCTTCGGCAGACATCCTCTTCGCACAAGCGTTTGACTAGATGGGAGTTGGTCGCTCCAAGCTTCTACCTATCAAGACTCCATTGCTCGATTTCTTTGGTGGCAAGGTCGTACCAAAATGATCAGTACGGCTTCCACTTATAACAGGAGATAGACAGAACCAGGTAACTACGATGATCGACTTCCTAGTAGTGAACTGTCCATCTGTCTACAACGCAATCCTTGGTCGTTCATCCCTCAACACCCTACGAGCTTTGGTGTCGACCTACCACCTAGCTATGAAATTTCCTACCGAACAAGGCAATGGATCAGTTAAGGGAAACCAACATGAAGCTTGACAGTGCTACACGATGGTGCCAAGGACTTCACACCAAACGATGACTATCACCTCTCTGGACCCACATGAGGATTGTGAAGAAAGAGGGTCTCCCATGGAGGACCTTGTTCTTATTCCAATCGACGGTTCTAACCCATAAAAAAGGTCCAAATTGGAACGTCCCTAGCACTCTCTTTGCGGGATAAAATAATAGTCATCCTTCCATGTTATGTAAATGTCTTCGAATGGTCTCATGAGGACATACCTGTTATCGACAAAAAAGTCATCACACATTGCCTGAATGTCGATTTTGATCACCGACTAATTTGACAAA
This sequence comes from Magnolia kwangsiensis, assembly GCA_037074715.1. Classification (NCBI taxonomy): domain Eukaryota; kingdom Viridiplantae; phylum Streptophyta; class Magnoliopsida; order Magnoliales; family Magnoliaceae; genus Magnolia; species Magnolia kwangsiensis. The sequence continues at coordinate 73,711,455 of CM073579.1, forward strand.
AGCGTCGCGCACTTGACCCTGAACGATATGCAGTGATCGGAGAAGAAGTCAGTAAACTTCTTAAGGTTGAGTTTATTGAGGAAGTCTACTATCCAGACTGGATAACCAACGTAGTCTTGGTAAAAAATTCCAATGGGAAATAACAGATCTGTGTTAACTACACTGACCTGAATAAAGCCTGTCCTAAAGATAGTTTTCCCCTTCTTCAAATTGATCAACTGGTCAATAGCATCGCAGGGCATGAACTACTTAGTTTTATGGATGCTTATTCTGGTTATAATCAAATTGTAATGCATTCGTATGATAAGACAAAAAAACCTTTGTCACCGACAAAGGTCTTTATTGTTACCTAGTTATGTCCTTTGGACTGAAAAATGCAAGAGCCACTTATCAGCGGCTAGTCAACAAGATGTTCGCCCACCAAATAGGGCAAACAATGTAAGTCTACATTGATGATATACTCGTCAAAAGCATCAAGGCTATGGATCACGTTTTGGATCTCAAGGAAATGTTCTGCGTCCTTCGTAAATACCGGATGAAGTTGAATCAAGCAAAAGCGCCTTCGAGGTTAGCTCGGATAATTCCTCGGTTTCTTGGTTAGCCAACAAGGAATCAAAGTAAACCCCAAAAAGATCAAAGCTCTGCTTGATATGGATTCACCTAAGACGACCAAAGATGTTCAACGGCTTATAGAAAGGATCGCTACACTCAATCGCTTCGTGTCCCAAGCTATAGACAAATGTCTCTCCTTCTTCAAACAGCTGAAAGGAACAGGTGGTAGACTGGACAAGAATATGAGACGGCCTTCCAAAAGCTCAAGCAGTATCTAGGGTCACCGTCATTACTCTCCAAACCCAAACAAGGAGAATCTCTACTATTATAATTGGTTGTTTCCAATGCAGCAGTTAGCTTAGCTTTAATTAGGGAACACACAAGAAAACAATTCTCGGTATACTACATCAACAAAGCCCTAGTTTCAACCGATACCAAATACCCAAACCTAAAGAAATTAGCATTGACATTGGTCATTTCTTCTCTACGTTTACGACTGTACTTCCAAGCTCGCATCATCATTGTCTTGACCAATCAATCACTCCGTCAAGTGCTCTAAAAGCCTGAAGCTTTGGGAAGGCAGACCAAGTGAGCAATCGAGTTGAGTGAGTTCGATATCAAGTATCGACCTCGAGCAACTATTAAACTTCGGGTAGTGGCTGACTTCATTGCCGAACTAACTATACATCTGGGCAAGATACTGACCTACCCATGTTAAAACTCGTCCCGGATGTTCTGTCCAACTAAACATCCGACTCCTAAGCTAATCTCGACCCACTCAAGTGGATGCTCTATGTTGATGGCTCATCCAATTCTAAGGCAAGTGGGGCCGGAATAGTCCTGGAGACCCCAGACTATATATGTATGCAATATGCCTTAAGATTCGAATTTCATGCCTCCAACAATACAGTAGAATACGAAGTTTTATTCGTCGGACTTAGGTTGACAGCCAATATGGGAGCTCAGCACCTTGAAGTCTTCGGCGGTTCCTAGTTGGTCGTCAATCAAATAGCTGAAGCATACCAAGCCAAGAAGGAATGCATGAAAGCTTATCTATGGAAGGCTAAAGAATTGATAGGAAAATTCCAAAAATGCAGTGTTGCTCTGATCCCTTAGGAGGAAAATTCCAAAGCTAACATGCTAGTAAAACTAGCCACATGCACAAAAGGATGGGCCAACGGCCACATCCAAGAAGACATGGGGCCTCCACCATCATTTAGTGGGCCCCACATGCTTCAAACATGAGGTGAAGAAGAAAAATAAGAGGAGGGAATGGAGATCCTAAGGTTCTAAGTACATGCACACCCACCTACAAGGTCTTTAAGCAAACACCTCCAAGATAGTCTTAAAGCTCCAAGGTACATGGATCTAAGGTTGAGACCTTATTTCGATGGTTAGATGGGGGATCTATGAGTGAAAGGGAGCTGAAAAAATGAGAAAAAGTTGCTGGAGAAGAAGAGAAAAGAGAGGGAGAGAGAGAGAGAGAGAGAGTAGAGAGAAATGAGAGGGAGAGTGTGAAAATTTGGTAGAAAAGAGAGAGTAATCATGAGCCTCTCTCTTGGATAGAGAAACCCATCATGAAAAATAGGGTGATATAAACAAAGTTCATAGACTTATAGGTTTGGGGTAGGGATGGGTAGTATGTGGGTGGTGGGTGGTATAGGATATGGGGGGTTTAGGTAGTGTGTGGGTGGTGTGTGTTGGAATTTGTACAAAAGAGGGTGACTACCTTAAAAAATGTGCCCTCCACACTAGGTGGGCCACATGATCATGCTCAAAGGCTATAAATGAGATGCACAAAACTTATGATCCACACATTGGATGGACGCACAAGACGCGGCGTTGGAACCGTGACAACGATGTGGTCGCAATGACATAGGTCTTGGATCAATTCGAGTCGGGTCTATGTGACCAGACTTAAGGATGACCGCAAACACTATCTGAGGGTCGCGGGTCACCTGGATTCGACCGGTAAGACCTCGGGACCAAAATGAACTAAATGCATACTCGCACACATGCACACATGTGAACTCAGGTCAGATCTCACAACCCTCCCCACCAACAAAGAAATTTCATCCTCAAAATTGACCAATCCAGGACAAAAGAAAAGATAAAACACTATCATCATATAACAATCATCATACAAGGAAGGCAATACAAACAATCATATATTTATCAATCATCAAACAAATGAGGATAACGCTCTCTAATCTTGGCCTCGCGTTCCCAAGACGCCTCAGCCTCCGAATGATGACCCCATTACACTTTCACCAAGGGAATGACCTTGGTCCTGAGGACCTACTCCTTCTGATCAAGAATACGAATCAGCTGCTTAATGTAAAAAGCATTCTCACGGACCTCAAGTGGCTGCCAATCAATCATAGAAATAGTGTCCGACCCACGTTTCTGCAACATAGAAACATGGAACACGTCGTGGATTGTAGACAACTCAGGAGGTAAGGCAAGCCTATAGGCCACAGCGCCTACGCGCTCGATAATCTCAAAAGGTCCAATAAATCTTGGGGCGAGCTTGCCCTTCACACCAAAGCGAACCACGCCCTTCATAGGCGAGACCTTGAGATATACCATGTCCCCGACTGTGAACTCAAGAGGTAGACGCAGACCATCAACAAAACTCTTCTGTCAACTCTGAGCTGTGCGCATCCTCTGCCTGATAACATCAATAGCCTCCGACATCTGCAGCACAAGCTTGGGACCTAAGAGACGACGCTCTCCAACCTTGGTCCAACAACTATGAGATCTGCACGGTTTGTCATAAAGTGTCAGGAGTCATGCCGATAATCGTCTGATAACTGTTGTTGTATGCAAACTCAGTGAGGCACATATGCTCATCCTAACTGCCCGTAAAGTCGATCACATAAGCCCTGAGCATATCCTCAAGGATCTGGTTGACCCTTTCAGTCTGCCCATCCGTCTGTGGATGATAAGCGGTGCTGAGATGCAAAGTGACCCCCAATGCCTACTAGAAACTCCTTCAAAACTGAGACGTAAACCTGGAGTCTCGGTCTAAAACAATCGAAACTGGGACGCCGTGCAGTCTTAATATCTTCTTAATAAATATGCTTGTCAACCGGTCTATGGACCAGGAAGCACGTACTGGAATGAAATGAGCCGACTTTGTCAGACGATCGACGATAACCCAAATGGAATCGTGACTATGCTGAGTCCTCGGTAAACCTGTGATGAAGTTCATCGATATGTGCTCCCACATCCACTATGGAATGCTCAACGGCTGCAAGGGACCAGGGGGTCTTTGATGATCGGCCTTGACACGCTAGCATGTGTCACACTTAGTCACAAAACTCGTAATCTGGCGCTTCATCCCCTGCCAGAAGTACTGCCTCCTTATATCATGATACATCTTCGTGGAGCCTTGGTGGATAGTAAGTCTCGATCGGTGTGCCTCGGTCATCAGATCATGATGCAATTTTAGTATGTCCGGGACACACAATCGGCCTTTGAAGCGTAATCCACCATCGGAACCAATCTGCCAGTCTGACTGCTCCACGAATGTGGCCTCTGCTCGGTACTCCTAAAGTGACTCGTCCGTCTGCTGAGCTTCGATCACCCTAGCCATTAAAGAGGGTTGAATCGATAAGCTCGAAAGCTGAACAATGAAAGACTGCAGGCCGAACTCAAAGTCATACTCTAAAACATCCTCGAGCATCTGCCACTCTCGTACCATCATCTGTGCCACCAGGCCTCGTGGCTAATGGCTAAGCTCGTTTGCCACCACGTTTGCCTTGCTCGGGTGGTACTGAAGTTCAAAATCATAATCTTTCAGTAACTCCATCCATCGCCTCTGCCACAGGTTTAACTCGGACTATAAAAATAGATACTTCAAGCTCTTATGATCTGAGAAGAGCTCGAACCTGACCCCATATAGATAATGCCTCCACACCTTCAATGCGAAGACAACTGTTGCAAGCTCCAAATCATGAGTGGGGTAGTTCAGCTCATGGACCTTGAGCTGGCGGGAGGCATACGCTACTGGCTTCCCATGCTGCATTAATACAACAACCAAGCCAACTCTAGAGGCATCAGTAAAAATAACAAAACCCTTACTCCCATCAAGAAGAGTGAGAATAGGAGCGGACGTGAGACGGTCCTTCAACTCTGCAAATGCCTTCTCATAGGCATCACTCCAAATGAACTCGATGCCTTTCCACCTTAACTAGGTCAGCGGTGCTGCAATACGGGACAAACCCTCGATAAATCATTGACAATATCCCGCTAGATCAAGGAAGCTGTGAATCTTAAATGCATTTGTGGGCTGGTCCCACTGACGTACTGCATCAACCTTCGAGAGGTCCACGGTGACACCCTCCCTTATTACCACATGACCGAGGAACTTCATCTCCTTCTACTAAAACTCACACTTTTTCAGCTTCGCATACAACTGGTGGGCATGGAGGGTTTCAAGCACAATCCGCAGGTGCTCAGTATGGTCCTCTCGAGTCCTTGAATATACAAGAATATCATCAATGAATACCACCACGAACTAATCGAGGAACGGCTGAAAAACCTCATTCATCAGCTGCATGAATACGGCAGGCACGTTGGTCAACCCAAACGACATGACCAGAAACTCGAAGTGACCATATAGTGTCCGAAAAGCCGTCTTCGGAGTGTCCTCCTCCCGGACCTGAATCTGATGGTAACCGGAACACAATTCTATCTTGAAAAAATATTGTGCACCTTGCAAGTGGTCGAAAAAATCATCAATACGAGGAAGCGAGTATCGGTTCTTAATGGTGACTCTGTTGAGCTCAGGATAATCTACACAGAGTCACAATGAACCATCCTTCTTCTTCACAAACAATACCAGGGCTCCCTAAGGCGAACTGCTGGGACGAATGAAACCTAACTCTCGGAGCTCATCCAACTGCTGCTGCAGTTCCCTCAACTCTAACGGTGCCATCCGATAGGAGGCCTTTGAGATAGGCACGGTACCGGGCACCAAATCTATCTAGAACTCCACCTGCCGACGCGGCGGCAAACCCGAGATCTCTTGAAACACATCCGAGTACTCATAAATAACTGACAGCTGCTCAATACTCTCTGCCATAGAATCCTCAATGACCGAAGCCAAGAAGCTAGATAACGTCTCTCCTCTAGGGTCGGTGACGAACTGGAATACTGGCAAGCCTGAAATATGAAATATAATTATCCTCGCAGCATAGTCTAAGATGACATGATACTCTGCAAGCTAGTCCATACCCAGAATCACATCAAATCCTATCATTGGCATCACGAACAGATCAGAAGGAAGGAACATCTCGCCCACTAACACCGGGCAGGACAGACAGCGATGGGTCAATATCACAGACTTCCCCATGGGAGTCGAAATGGTCAAGGCCTCATCCACGGCCTCCAACGGAATACCGTTCGATCAGTAAAACTGCTCGACCACAAAAGAATGGGAAGCACCAGAATCAAACAAAACATGAGCAACGCAAGTAGAAATAAGAAGAATACCCTCAATGACTCCGCCGGTCGATGACTGTGGGTCCTGGCCTGACGCCTGCTACGTAGAATAAAAATGGCCCTGAGCTGGTAGGGGAAGCAATCCGAAAGACTGAGGGTCCTGAGTCTGAGCCTACTAGGCTGCTATACACACTGGACCTATGGATTGAACAACATATGGATATCCCCTCTGCTGGTGCTGCTGCTGCTGTCTCTGCTGAGGAGGTTTTCCTGGCTGCCTCTGCTGCTGAGGAGGAGCCATAGGAGTGGCGGGTGGAAGCTGTGCTCTCTGCTACTGCTGAGGAGGACGAGGAGGCAACTGTGGTGGCTTATGCTACTGAATGGGTAGAGGACACTCACGCCTCCGACGCTTGGCCTATCCACAGCCGAAGCATACACCAGAAAAGGGGCTAGAAGATGAAGCGACTGGCGGTGCTGATGATGAGGAAGAAGCTATTGTCTGAACCATAGGCTGCTGAAATCCTGATCTGTCCCTCCATCTCTGCTGACGGTGCTACCTAGAACTACGGGCTGGCGCTCTCCTCTTCCGGTCTCCACTGGAACTCTGCTCTCTCAACCTATGGGTCATAGCCCAGTCCTCCTCATAAACCAGTGCTCGGTGAACAACCTGGTCGAACGTCTCCAAACAATGCCCTACCACACGGCTACGAAGGGCAGGACACAACCCAGTCACAAAATGATGGGCCCTCATCTTCTCATCGCTGGTGAGATGAGGAGCAAATCTAAACAGGTCCAAAAAATGGGCCTTATACTGAGATACAATCATATCACCCTGCACTAGGGTCTCAAACTCAATCGCCTGCTAAATCTGAACGTGATCAGGGAAGAACTTCTGGTCGAAATGGACCACGAACTCCTCCCATGTCCACAGGAACTAAGCCCCGACCATCCTGGATACGGATGACCACTAATGACGGGCCTCACCCTGAAGGAGATAGGCCACAAGGGATACCTTTTGATCCACAAGACATTAAATAGTGTCAAAAATCTTCACAACCTCAGTCGCCAAGCCTCGGCAGCAGAAGGGTCAGGATCACCATTAAACTTCGTGGGATCATGCTGTCGGAACTCTCGGGCTATGGCACTAGCACGCGGTAAGTCAGACTGCCTGAAAACCTCAGCGATAGTTGGCTAACGAGTCTACAATGCGGTGGCAACAAGCTGCATCAACTGCTGAAAATGCTTAGCCCCTATAGGTACTGTCGGAAAGGCAGGGGCGACACTCGCCTAGAGGCGGAGGCACGGGTGCGGCCGACGGGGCAGGAGCCTCAGTAACTCGAACAGTAAGCTGAGGAGGGGGGATAGGTGGGGAACCAGAGCAATTGGAGTTACAGGCGCTACGGGCTTAACTAGAGGGACAGGCTGGATCAGGACCTCTGGGATAAAATCCTCAACAATGGGAGCAGGATGTGCCCGAGTAGGATAGGTACCTCGGGCGCCTCTTCCACGGGCACCGCGACCACTGGTACCACGGCCACGGGTACCACGACCTCGGGTGTCACGTTCACGTGGCATCGTCTACAAAATAATGACGATGCAAGGAATCAGGACAATTAAAGGTTCAATACAGAGCGAAAGGAAGGATCTCGGGACATTACTTGTCCCATGTTCTTAGCAGACATGTAATGTTCTCCTTAGTCATTTCAGAATTACTTGCTATACTCTGATACCAACTCCTGTCACGCCCCAGACATGATAACCGGACTCACAAGGAACCCGATGGCTGATTCTGGCCGCAACAGCCTCCGTAGTACCCCGTTCTTGGCTCCTAAGACTGGTTCTGATCTTGTGATCCTATAAGAAGGATTTTCATAACAATATAATCATTTCAATATGAGCATACCAAGATCACAATAAGTACATCTGAAAAGAACAAAGGCACACATTACAAAATTCACTAAAAATTTAAACTTTTACAATCATCCATAAGGTCCAAAAGGACATACATGAGATAATAGGAAAAGAGAGAAAGGTCAACAACACTAGAGTCCTCAAATACTCAGCTCTACTCTACGCTCTGCTGCTACAACGTCTGCCTAGAATCTCCTGCATGCATCAATCATACATAAGCTTATAGAAGCTTAGAGGGTGGTGTAAGTGTGTGACGTGGTGCATAGAAGAATAGTAGGAGATACAAGAAGGGAAACATGCTCAATGAGAATATCACTAGCCTTACCAAGGCTTATTATGAATATGATGCGATGAGTATTGGACGCCATACCAAGGCAATGCATGAAGGGGCTTACACAGCTAATGCTAATGCGATGCAAGTAATGCTAGTGCTCATATCCCAACCATAAGTCAAGTACATTTCCATTCATAAGGAAATCATCGGGGTCCATTACACTGCTGAATGACTGTCACTTTACAGACCCCGCACAGTCAAACGAGCGTAAGAGACCTCATTACCCGCTTGTGGACAGTCAATCACCAGCAAGGCCTGACGGTAGCGGACCCATTTACAAGCGGGTCAGGCTCAGCCTAGCAATGCCCTCTACACACTAGGCAGGTAAGGCCACACCCTTATCTAACATACTATACGACAGTGGGAGTCGTGGCCTAACGGTATAAGGCCCTAGTGCGCTCATGTATTCTACCCAGTCATAGCGTTGGAGCAAATCCTTGGTACCATGGAAGTTTTGAGAATTTTACCCATGGGCATCCTATGCACCTGGTATGCTTAACTAATATTTTCGATGTCCATACATACAACCATCCACGAATATCCCTGTGGAGATAAGGCCCTGATGAAGCAAGGGCAGATATCCACATGCTCTGCAATGCCAGATGCATGAGTCACATGCTCACCCATGCATCAATCCCAAGCACCCATCGTGCTCTAGAGGGGAAAACTCCACCCCTCGGGGAGAAACCAACATGTCCTACTCAATGGCACAACCATGGCCAATCATACATTAACCAAGCATGCATATGAGAGTGGGTCATAAAATGAATAGGGGTGCTAGTGGGGTGAAGATGAACTCTCTACCTACCTGTGAAGGGTCTAGGTACTTTACCAATTCCTCATACAGAATACAACCTCTAGTGGGGGCCCATTTACCTGGGGTAGCCCACGAGACTAAGGGGTATAATGATATAGGTCTAAATACATGAAATGGGCCTAGCAAGGGTCTATGATGGACCTTTAACCACCCGTAGAAGCTCATGGGCATACCTTAGGGCCACCAATGTGGACATCCAACCACAATTGGTCCTCAAGAGGTAGCTCATCTCTAATTTATCACGGATCAAGGCTTAAGGCCCACACAACATTAGAAATAAGAAATGGACAGCCATAATCATACTACAAACACTCATGTTGGGTTTCAGAAAGGGTGGCCCAAGGCCTATCCAAAGCATGGGTCTAAAGAAAACACACATAGCCCAACCCATATATTCCACTATGGGCCCATAGGGGAAAGGTTAGTGCCCAACATAAAGGTCACTAATCCCATATATTGTGGTGGCCTAGTGAGCAGCCCATTGCTCAAACTAAATGGGCAAATGTCATGCTTTTAGTCAAGTAAGTTGGGCCTATAACCCCGCCCAAGTATAAAGTTGATTTGATGGGCAACCAAGTGCGCATCTATTTGTATAATTCCAGTTCACTAGCCTAACACAATAGTATAGTAAAAATGACCCAAGAGTTCAACGGGCCTATCCAGAAAGTTCCAGCCCAATTGAGCCTAAAGATTTCAACCATTGGCTACATTCACGGACCCAATTGACTCTAACTGTGGTGAGCCTCAAAAGTGCATTTATTAAGCCCAACATTTAAGGAGTTAAATGTGTAAATTATTTCCTCTAAGATCATCACAATGTGGTGGGATATACAACACATCTAGGTGGGCCCACAAGGCAGGCTGAACACCCCAGCCTGGGAGTCCCTGCCCAGTGGGCCACTCCCGGCCGCACCACGGTTAGCTCAAATGTCTGTTGGGCTTGAAAATTTGTAGGGTGATACTTCCATAGGTGGACCACACCCTCCAAAAAAATTTAGAATTTTTAGATATTTTTAAGTATTTTAATTAATCTAAACAATACAGTCTGTCCAAAAAGTCAGACAAACCTGGACGTCCTAATGTGGTGGGCCAGTCCGGCCCTCGCTGCGGTGTATACAGTGGTTCATTGGCCCTGAAATTTAGTAGGTGGATCCCACCATGGGTGGACCACTTTTTTGTAAAATTTCATAATTTTAGGATACCTAAAAGTATTTTAATTAATTTAAAAAATATAATTTATCCAGGGTTGAATATTGCTGGAATATAACTGTGCTGAATTTGGGCCATCCAATGGGTGGGTTTTGGGCCTCCAAAATTCTTGAAATTTAGACCCAAGGTCCCTCATCAGGCCTACAACAAGGTGGGACCTAGAAATATAGCCCTCCTTCTTAGAAAGTATTTATGAATTAAGGCTTTTATCGGATTATATTGCTGGACTGCACAGTAGAAAATTAAAGAAGTGCCGTTCCTGATTTGAACACCCCAAAGGGGTGTCCAAGTTCTTTAAAAATTGGGAAAAATTAATTCTAACCTCCCCATACAAGTTTACTATAAGGGAGGGTCCACAAAAGTGGCCCACTATTACAAAAACTATTTTATATTTATGGATTTCTAACTGTACATGTTGCTGGACAGTCTAGAAAATCTGGATTGCCCACCCCACTTGGGCCACTCCTTTGGGACCTCTATTAAGGTCAGATGAAGGTAAAATTTGGGTACATCTAGGTGGGGTCCCCACCTTAAAGAAAAGTATATCAAATGGGTGGAAACAGTCCCCTAATCAGTTTAAAAATCAAACCCAAAACAAACCAGAAACTGTCTAGAAAATTTCTAGACAGCAGCATGCACATGTAATAAAATGAGCATAGGAACCAAAATAAGGGGAAATCTCCCCTTGAAATTTGAGTTGTGGTCCACCTCAGTGGGCCCCACAAATATTAAGACCTAATCCATACCATAAATCCATTGCATGTATCCAAAAAGGAGCAAATGGGACACTTATGTTCATAGAGTGGACAGACATGGACATCCACACTCTTTGGATGGTCTAGATACTTCCATGCTACAAGGTGGGCCACACACATCTGTCAATAATAGATCAACAAAAGAAGAGTAAGAATCGGCTACAAGGGAAGGGACTCCGCCTCATTGAGGCTCTTTCCTTCATCACAAACCACACATTACACTATATTGATGGGATTACAAGATCTACCCATACATGCATCTTCAAATCAAAATTCAATGGTGGAGATGCCATCTCCACCAAGGATCAAGGGTCTAGATGACTTAAGGATCTTTCAAACTAAGAAAAGAAACCATGATGGGGTCCATGGAGAATGACCCCACCCATGAGTAATGCATGCACAAAAGGATGGACCAATAGCCATATCCAAGAAGACATGGGGCCTCCACCATCATTTGGTGGGCCCCACATGCTTCAAGAATTAGGTGAAGAAGAGAAATAAGAGAAGGGAATGAAGATCTTAAGGTTCTACGTACACACACACCCACCTACAAGGTCTTCAAGCAAACACCTCTAAGATGGTCTTCAAGCTCCAAGGTACATGGATTTAAGGTTGAGATCTTATTTCAATGGTTAGATGGGAGGATCTATGAGTGAAAGGGAGCTGAAAAAATGGAGAAAAGTTACTGGAGAAGAAGAGAAGAGAGAGGGAGAGAGAGAGAGAAAGTAATTATGAGCTCTCTCTCTTGGATAGAGAAATCCATCATGAAAAATAGGGTGATATAAACAAAGTTCATAGACTTATAGGTTTGGGGTAGGGATGGGTAGTGTGTGGGTGGTGGGTGGTGTAGGATATGGGGGGTTTAGGTAGTGTATGGGTGGTGTGTGTTAGAATTTGCACAAAAGAGGGTGGCTACCTTGAAAAATGTGCCCTCCACACTAGGTGGGCCACATGATTATACTCAAAGGCTATAAATGAGATACACATAAGTTATGATCCATACGTCGGATGGACGCACAAGACGCATCGTTGGAACAACGACGATGAAGCGGTCGTAATGACATAGGTCTTGGGTCAATCCGAGTTAGGTCTATGTGACCGAACTTAAGGATGATCGCCAACATTATCTAAGGGCCGGGGACCGCCTGGATTCGACCGGTAAGATTGCGGGACCAAAATAAACTGTAACGCCCGTGAAAAATTCATACTTGGGCTCGAGTACCAACTCGACCCGAAATTTGTGTAGAATTCATTCCTTTAGAAAATATGACTAGTTTAGCTAGTGCAACGTTAGAATAGCTGGGAAATGGTCCCTGATCACTTTAAATACGTTCTACAAGGCCCAAAGCGAGTGGAACCAAGGGTGCTATAATGCTCTAAAGCCTCGGATCAAACTCTAAACCGGTTTGTTCTCGGGACCTCCTTGAAACCTTGTATTGGATCTAGACCGCACGTCGTAAGTCAGATACCTACCATCTTAGACCGTTATGACCACTTAGCTGGGCTTGGCAATCGTTTCAAAAATCAAGTCCAACTGACGTTCAGAGGCTATTTCATTGAGCCTGGAGTGAAGAGAGTGAGAATAGGGTTAAAATTGAAATTTGAAATTCAAATCTGGCACACGAAATTGAAGCATCAGTATTAAGCGTTCTGACCGTCGGAATACAGCCAAATTACACCCTTGGATCAGGAAAAATTTCTATTACATATCACGAGACTTATAGGCCTGATCTTGGTGCGGTGACCGTTAAACTGAAACTGGACCGCCACGTGCGATCTGTGAACCCTACCGGTCCGAAAACTGGATGTGTGCTAGATCCAGTATGCATGAGCTTAAGTCCGACCGCATTTGGCTAGGGGACCATCAGAAAAGCTCTTTTGGACCGAAACGGCCCCGATTTGGTTAGGCACCAAGTAAACATTGTTCCCAAGCCTATTTTGGGCATGTTTTAGGCTATAAAAGGGGTTGAAACCCTCACTCCTCTCTCCCATCCGAATTTGAGAGAAACCCTAACTTGGGAGAGAGAAAAAGGTGAGAGATTGTGAGAGAGTGGGAGAGTTCTTCCTGCCACTTGTGCTACGTGTTGCACGTGCTCAAGCAACACACCTCTACCGTTTTCTCGGTGATTTCACCGCGATTATAGGTAAGCAAATACCCTAAATAGTTGCTGATTTGAGTTTTCTTTATTTCCATAGCGATGTAGCTTATGGATCTCGTGTATTAGGTTCCTTATTCGCCGTAGACGAAGCGTATACGCTCCGTTTCAATTCACGAGTCTACAAGACATAAGGTGAGGATTTTAGACGCTTTGATTGACGGTTCCCAACGCTTTCAATGTCGTTTAATAGTAGATTCTTGACGGTATCGTCGTTTGACATGTACAAAATGCTCTCTGTTTTCCGTTTCGTAAATTAACGAAGAATATGAGATTTAGGGCATTTTAGTCATTTGTAGGAAGTACTGTTTACATTCATATTTTGCTGATGTGATTGACATGGTTTGTTATTGCATTAGGAAGTTAGGAATACGTGCATAATTAGTTTGGCGAAGAGATTTGCCTAATTGCACACTTCGGGTCGACATGCTATATGTAGACTTGAGTGTGTAGTGTATGTGTTTGTATAAATGATTATATTAGTATGTATTGAACTAAATGATGTTATGAATTAGTTTGAGATGGATTTCTCAATTAATATGCTGACCTAAATGATTTTCTACATGTTGACTAAATGCATGATTTCATTACGTGCATGGAATATATGTGCTTGAAGATTTGCTTAAGTTGAATGTTATAACATGTGTTAACATGCTCATATGATTGTATTTAAATTCCAATACTTTTACATATATTGCTGATGTGATTCCATAAGTATTTGGGACTAGACTTAGTCCAGGCAGTCGGTAACCGAGCAAATTTGTGGCTGACTGGTCATAGCCACGAACGACGTGTCGATGAATGCGATTCGTGTTTAGAGTTGGCGGCAGTGGTTAGGCCACGCGAAGTGTTTTACGCACTTCATTTCGTTCGACTTGAGATGCAATCGCGCTAGTCGAGCCCGTCAAGTAACCCGACTGGCCGATGTATGCTCACCTTGTATGAGTCATAACTGCTTGAACTTAGGGTACTGAACTTACCATTGTAAACCCTGTTAACCATGGTACCTTGATCCACGAAGACTCATGAGCCGGGCATGGTGGTATGGGACACCATGGTCGAGCTGTCGGCCTACGCTGGGGCCACAAACCTCCCCGTAGTGACCAGTGAGCACCTAGACTCGTGAGCAGATTATGGTGGTATGGGACACTATTTCTAGCTGTCGGCCTACACTGATCAGGCGACGAGTCCTTTGTAGCGACCGCGACCGTATTCTGAGTCCACGGGAGGCGACGACCCTTCCGTTGCAGTAGAGTACAGTAGGCCTGTATTGATAAGGTGATGGGGGAGCGGTGCAACGAGTACGAGCAACAGCCCTGGCAGCCCTTGCGGTGACCTACGAAATATACATCGTATGAGATTACTAGGAGTGATGACCGTAGACAGGATCTGTGTTGGGATTGATACAAGGGAAGTACCTTAGTTTCCCAATCCTGCTGTTTAAATGGACTAATAACAACTTGAAAATCATATCACCATAGCATTGCATGTGCCTGGAAGATGTGGAGCACTCTAGAGAGTGTGGCATGCCGCGGTCGTAAGATGTTGCCGTATGAGGGAGATCGTCGGTGAGGGCATACATCACGTCATATCATCTTGCATTAACAACAGTACTAGGATTGTCTGATTTACTGCTTTACTATTATTGCATGATTGATTTGTGAACATGCTAATCTTTGCTCTATGATTCCACTGAGTTGATCACTCACTCCCACGTTACGGGATGATGTTTGCAACACCCACCAGACCCTGTTGTAGATGCAGGTGAGGCTGAGATCCAGGAGGTGGAGCCAGACTTTGACGAGGACTAGGATGAGTTCTCGTACATGCAGTATCACGATGGCTTCGCGTAGGCGACCTGGATCGATGGGATTTCAGTGGGACCATTTTGGATATTTATTTTGTTCATGTATATTATATGAGACTCAGAGATGTAGTCATACTTTGGAGACAGATGAGATTTACTTTGTTTTTCCATACAGTGATATATATATTGCTTAGTCTTCCGCTTGCTTTTATCACTGGATCTGAAGTATGAATTGCAGTTTTGGTATACTTTTACTCATGTGAATGCTTTAAATCAGACGACATTGAATCATAATCATTTTTATTGCATAAGTGACGGTCTGGAACTCGGGAGTTGAGTTTATACACGACCCCCGATTTTCAGGGAGTTACAAGTTGGTATCAGAGCATGAATAAGAGTATACTGGGCCTGGGTTATGGTCTTGCGACGTACGCTGTCACTTCCTTTGACTTAGGTGGGTGCGAGAAGGGTCTAGAAACACTTCTAGGATTGCAGATTCGCCCATAGGCGAAGTCTATTTGACTCGATCGCACGATCGAGTCTGTAACGCATCTCGGGTCGCGTAAAGCAACCCGAATAGCTTCTAAGCTGTAGGGAGACGGGTTGAGACGTCCTATAGGCGATTTTAAACCCGTAAAAGTAAATTCTTGGGCCTTGGGATGACCACGACTCCTGTAATCAATCGTCAGGGCTTAAAAACCCCGTTTCACCAAAAATCTTCAAAATTCTTCCTCTAAACACTCCGATCTTTACTTCTTTCTTATCCATTTCATGTTAGGCATCAAACCTAATGTGAAAATAACACAAATTAGTACTTTCATAAAATTGTACAGTGAATAGTAAAATTTCATGAAAAATGGCTATAAGGCCATTCTAATTTCACTTTCTTTAGCAACTAAGGATCTAGATAGATGTACTAGCTCCTTCTACCCCAAATTCATATGCTGCATTATATGGTTTGGTATTCGGAATTACGGAGTGGTCCCGGAAAGCCCCGAACACATGTTTGGGCTCATGTAGGTCAAAATATAATGAACTAGGGGGTGGACCACACATTTTTGGGGTCCTTGGACCATGGGGGACCAGAACCATGTGGTCCCACTGTCCAACTGAGGAGTTGGCCGGCGATGCCATCGCCGGTCCGGCGATGCATCGCCGACCGGTGGGGCCCATTGGTCCTGATTTTTGGTCGCATGCCCTTAAATGAGGTGCACATCATCCCCACATAGCTCCTTTCCCACGAAAACCCCTAAAACACTCCCCTCCTTCACAAACAGCCCTCCCCTTAGCCCTATTTTCATTTTCCAGCAACTATCTCCAAAGTTTGTGATTCCCAATCATCCCTAGGTCCCTCCTTGGCCTAAACTGACCATCGTCCATCACTTCTTGGGAGTTGGCAGCCCTTCCTCTTGAAGATTTCACCATTTGGAGCTCCAAAAACTCCCAAATAGAGCTGAAATCGTGAGGTGCTCCATTTCACTTTTTTGTTTACATTTCTCCTTGTAAATACAGCCTTGGGAAGCTTGAAGCATCCCTCTATGATGCCTAGATTTCTTTTTTCCAGATTGGACAGCCACTTCTTCGCATTTTTACCGTTTTCCATGGCTTTCGTGGAAGCCATTTTAGGCCTCTTATCACTCTCATCCATCATATCTTTGATGGGTAAGAGGAAAATCACAATAGACGAGGCTGGGCTGAGCCGCCCTGCTCAATTGAGAAGACCGCGGGGTGGTGCCGCAAGTTCAAGCACCGCCGCAGGTCCAGCTGCAGTCCTGGAGTACCGTACAAAGCGAAATTTGGATCCCCATGCACACCTTGGGCGAGCAATTCTATCGGAGATGCCTCATGGCTAATACACTGATCACAAAGTGTTATTTGAGGCGGACGTAGATGACCGACTATTTGGAGAATATCTGTTGTTCGAACGCATTGAAGCTGCGCATTGGGGTCCGATCTTTGAAGCTCGCGCTCGTGCTAATGTGAGCACCGTTCGTGCCTTCTACGCTAGTATCCAGAATCCTACCTTGGAGCCTTTGCAGTTCAAAATCCCTTTTGGTAGAGATCGGATGGCTACGATCGATGTTCGGTTGATTGCGCGACTTCTCAACGTGCCTCTTGGTGATGTGCATCCTAGTGAGAAGAATCTGAGGACTAGACGTGAACGAGATCGCCGCACCAGGTTCCTGTGCGGTAAGTTGGTTCCATGGCAGCCTAATAATAGCCTCAAGGTGACGTATATGTCTGAGAATTTGCGCCTGCTGCACCATATCTGCACGTTCAATGTGTATCCCAGGTCGACGAATCGCATTGAATGTACACGCCTTATGGTTGATTTCCTGTATATGATGGCCCAGGGAGAGAACGTATGCATGGCTACTTTCATCTTACGACAAATAATCCTCATAGCCAGGTCAAGAAGAACAACCGAATCACTTCCTTTTGGCCGACTGGTTTGTAAAATTGCCCTCGAGTTTGCTTACAGACTTGGGCCAAAAATGCCAGTTTCGATTCATAGTATTGATGAGTCGACAATGGTCAAGATGAAGATTGGGTCACAATACCGTGAAAATCAACTTGAAAAGGATAGTGAGGATGACTTTGATGATGAGGAAGATCAAAGCGAAGAAAAACCTAGAGCAGAGGTTCAGGAAGAAGCTCAGGAAGAGGCAGGAGAGGAGGCTCAGGATACAGATGAGAGCCCTCCTCCTTCTGCTCAGGCTACTATCGACGATCGCATTGCTTGGATGGAGGAGAGTCAGACCGCTTTGCGAAGGGAAGTCCAAGAACTTTGCGCAGAAGTCGAGGATGCCAAGGCCATTACAAAGAAGAAATTAGGCAAGGTGACTCGCACCTTGAAGGCGATCCTGTGTTGCTTACAGGATAAGGGTGCTCCTCCTCCATCCCCAGACTCAGACTAGCGATGTGACCTTGATGTAGTTGTTAGTAGTTAGTCATTTCTTGCTTTTAATGTGTAAGCCTGTTAGGGCTAGTTCTTTGCTTATGTTGCTGTTGCAATTTTAACTATCTTAGTTCTCATGTATTTCTCATCATGATGCTTGTAAGGCTATATCCCTTATATTGTGACAATTTTGATTAAATGAAATGCATGGAATGCCTTTGACTCCTTGTGTGAATGATTTCGGTGTAATTGTGCTATTAAGACTGACAAGGTTACGCCCTATTTTGAATATAGGGAATGCCGCCTAAGGTTATGCGGAGCACGGCTCGTCTTGCACTGACTGAGCATATGGATCAGACTCCTTCGCAGTCTGGCACCCATACTGACCCTGCTTTGGGCCCGATTCCTGAGGCGGTTCGATCGTCTCAGCCTGCAGCGGGTCATACAGATGGACCACCGCCATTTACGCCGTCGGTCCGAGAGCCTCATCGCGCATCTACTTCCACACAGTATTCGCCACAGCCTACTCCACCTCCTGATAGATTCGAGCAGATGATGGCTATGATGCTGCAGCAGCAGCAGCTTCTAACTACCATCGTGGGGACATTAGCCCAGGGTGGGGGTGCGGCTCCATCTACACCACCTGCACCACCTGCGCATCCAGTTGAGGATGCTTATACATACGCCCAGGATGAGGGCACGGCTCATCCTGCGCCGCCTGCTTACCCTGCGGGGAATCCCGCCGATACACGGGGCCTATTGGAGAGATTTCAGCGCTTGCGCCCTCCCACTTTCACGGGTTCTCACAGACCCGAGGAGGCTGAGTACTGGCTCGACCGTGTGTCGAAGATTTTGCGGATGCTTCATTGCACTGAGGCCGAGCAGGTAGAGCTGGCTACATTCCTGTTTGAGAGAGAGGCCAGCATGTGGTGGGATAGCGTACTGCGGACCGTTGCCGCCGACTATGTATGGACGTGGGCAGCGTTTGAGTTCCGCTTCCATGAGAAGTATTATCCCCAGACTTACAGGCACGACAGGGAGAATGAGTTTCTCCGCCTCAGACAGTCAGCCATGACAGTTACGGAGTATGAGCATCGGTTTACAGAGTTGGGCAGATACGTCCCGACAATTTTGGCCGATGAGTAGATGCGCATACGGCGCTTTTTGGAGGGTTTGCGACCGGATATTCGGTCGAAGATGTGCTGTGTTAGCATTCCCTCTTATACGGAGTTGATTCACATGTCCATGCGGGCAGAGCAGGACGTAGATCGACTTGCGCGATCTCGTGGCCCTATTGCTTCTAGGCCACGACCAGACATGCAGGACAGGCCCCTCGCGGGCAAGAGGCCTCGCATTGATCCTCCTACTAGGACTACGGTGCCTGTACCACCATTTCGGCGCCCTGATTTATCGTGCACATACTGTGGGAGGTCAGGCCACTTGGCGCAGAGCTGCTTTTCTAGGATGCAGGACAGTGGGTTCTCACCGCCGCAGAAGATCGACCGTGCATGTCCACAGGCGTTATCAGCACCGCCTATACGGTCAGCTCCTGCGCATCCTACATTCAGACCTACAGTATCGCAGATCAGACAGCCTCCACGGCCCTTGACACAGCGGCCGAACCGGCCACAGCAGGCTCGGGTTCATGCATTGACAGCTGAGGCAGCTGCGACACCGACTCTTCAACATTCAGCCTTCGAGGTCACGGCCCATATTGGAGGTACTCCCATTCTTGTGATGGTGGACACTGGTTCCACGATTTCTTTGATATCGCGTGCTGTAGTCAGGCGTCTTGGGTTACAGACTACCACTATGGATAGCGTGCGAGTCTTTGCAGCTCATGGGGATTATTCGGATGTCACCCAGATGTGTGAGGATTGTTTAGTTGATCTGGGAGGCAGGACGATGACTCTTGATCTTGTCGTCGATCCCTCGCTCGTTTATCTCGACGTCATTCTTGGCATGGACTGGTTGACTGCAGCGAGAGCCGAGATTGATTGCGAAGCTCGTATGGTGACGGTGTACGAGCCTGAGGGCACGCCATTCACGTTTTCAATACGGGTAAATCTTCCTTTCCGCATACTTAGTTACGCCACTTTATTGCGCGACGCCGGGGCCCAGGTACTTGAGCATACGCCAGTCGCTTCCGAGTTCGGGGATCTGTTCAGGAAGATCCCTGGTTTGCCGCCCCGACGTGAGATCGATTTCACTATCGATCTGGTTCCCGGTTCTACACTCGTCTCACTGCCGACGTATCGCATGACACCATGTGAGATGGAGGAGTTGAGGACGCAAATTGATGGTTTGCTAGAGCTTAGCCTTATACGGCCTAGCGTGTCTCCTTGGGGAGCACCGGTCTTGTTCGTGAGGAAGAAGGATGGTTCGATGCGATTGTGTATTGATTATCGCAGGCTGAACCAGCTCACGGTGAAGAACAAGTACCCTTTGCCCAGGATCGATGACTTGTTCGATCAACTGAGAGGAGCGCAGTACTTCTCGAAGATTGATCTTCAGTCAGGTTATCATCAGCTGCGTGTCAGGGATGAAGACGTGCAGAAAACAGCATTCAGGACCAGTTTTGGCCACTATGAGTTCCTCGTGATGTCGTTCGGTCTCACGAACGCACCAGCCGTGTTCATGGATCTGATGAACCGGGTATTTCGGCCTTTCCTCTATCGATTCGTCGTTGTATTCATTGACGACATATTGGTGTACTCTCGGAGTCGAGAGGAGCATGAGGAGCACTTACGTTTGGTCCTGGATACGCTCAGACAACATCAGTTGTTCGCACAGTACAAGAAGTGCGACTTCTGGAAGCAGGAGGTGAAGTTTCTAGGACACGTGGTGTCCAAGGATGGCATGGCAGTTGACCTGTCTAAGGTAGCTGCGGTGCAGGACTGGGAGCAGCCTGGTTCTGTCACTGAGGTGAGGAGTTTCTTGGGTCTCGCTGGTTACTATCGGCGCTTCATACAGGACTTCTCGAAGATCGCGAGACCCTTATCTCAGTTGACACGGAAGGACGTAAAGTTCGCCTGGAATGACAAGGCGGAGTCGGCTTTTCAAGAGCTGAAGGACAGACTTATGTCCGTCCCTGTGCTAGTATTGCCAGAGCAAGGGGTTAGATACACTATATATACTGACGCGTCTAGCGTTGGTTTGGGTTGTGTCCTTATGCAGAGGGACAGGGTAATTTCGTATGCCTCGAGACAATTAAGGAAGCACGAGGAGAATTACCCTACACACGACCTAGAGTTGGCAGCCGTTATATTCGCACTGAGACTCTGGAGACATTACCTCTACGGAGAGGAGTTCGAGCTCTTTTGCGACCACAAGAGCCTCAAGTACATATTCACGCAGCGAGACTTGAATATGAGGCAGCGGCGATGGATGGAGACGTTGAAGGACTTCAAGTTTGAAGTCTCTTACCATCCTGGGAAGGCGAACCTTGTGGCTGATGCGTTGAGCCGCAAGAAGGCGATAGAGTTTGTGGCTCCGCTGATGGTTGCCGAGTGGGATATGGTTGAGTTTTTGCGAGACTTTGAGCAGAAACTCACCGTAGAGGAGCCGTTTGAGTTCATCGCACATGTACAGGTGCGATCTCAGATCGATGACCGAGTCATCGAGGCGCAGAGGGACGATGCGCATATTACTGAGCTTCGAAAGCAGGCCAGTGATGATACTGACGCCGACTGGCGAGTTGGTATGGATGGGGGCTTACGTTACCGTGGCCGCTTATGCGTCCTAGATGTCCCTGACTTGAGATGAGAGATTCTCGAGGCTGCGCATTCTACTAGACTAGCGATGCATCCAGGCAGCACAAAGATGTATCGTGACGTGAAGAGGACGTATTGGTGGGAAGGTATGAAGACCCACATAGCTGAGTTCATGTCCCGTTGTCTCACTTGTCAGCAGGTGAAGGCAGAGCATCGCCGACCACCTGGACTTTTACAGCCCATGCCTATCGCAGAGTGGAAGTGGGATTTCATTTCCATGGACTTCATTTCTGGGTTGCCGAAGACGAGGAAGGGACATGATTCTATTTGGGTGATCGTCGAACGATTGACGAAGTCGGCGCACTTCCTACCGATCAGAGTTGCGAACTCTGCAGACGAGCTGGCTAGATTGTATATCAGGGAGATTGTGCGTCTGCATGGAGTTCCGTTGGAGATAGTGTCGGACAGAGACACGCGGTTCACTTCTATTTTCTAGACTCGCATTCATGAGGCTATGGGTGTGAAGTTGAAGTTCAGTACTGCCTTCCACCCACAGACGGACGGACAGACAGAGCGGGTGAACCAGATCTTAGAGGATATGTTCGAGCTTGCGCGTTGGACTTCAAGGACAGTTGGGATGATTGTCTTGCATATGCGGAGTTTACGTACAACAACAGTTTTCAGGCGAGTATCGGTATGGCACCTTATGAGGCGCTATATGGGCGACCTTGTCGCCCACCGCATTGCTGGTTAGAGGTTGGTGAGCGTAGCTTGATTGGCTCAGAGTTAGTACAGGCGACGTCAGAGAAGATTGATATTATTCGACGTCGGCTCCTTACAGCGCAGAGCAGACAGAAGAGCTACGCCGATACGAGACGGAGGCCACTAGAGTTCACAGTTGGGGATCATGTGTTTTTGCGAGTTTCCCCTATGAAGGGAGTCCTTTGGTTCGGGAAGAAGGGAAAGCTGGCACCGCGATTCATTGGTCCGTTTCAGATCCTCGATCGTGTGGGAGCGGTGGCTTACCGATTGGCTTTACCCACGCCTCTCGCGTGCGTTCACAACGTATTTCACGTTTCTATGCTGAAGAAGTACGTTGCTGATCCTTCCCATATCATCAGATGGGAGCAGGTGCAGTTAGGAGAGGACGTTACATATATCCTGTGACCGACACGTATCCTAGACAGGAAGGAGCAGGTACTGCGTAGCAAGGTGATTTCCCTTGTGAAGGTATTATGGACGCATACACTGAGGAGGAGGCTACCTGGGAGACAGAAGCCGAGATCAGAAAGAACTACCCACAGCTTCTCGAGGAGTACGAAAAGGTACAAAATTTCGAGGACAAAATTATTTGTTAAGGGGGGTAGATTATAACGTCGGTGAAAAATCCATACTTGGGCTCGAGTACCAACTCGACCCGAAATTTGTGTAGAATTCATTCCTTTAGAAAATATGACTAGTTTAGCTAGTGCAACGTTAGAATAGCTGGGAAATGGTCCCTGATCACTTTAAATACGTTCTACAAGGCCCAAAGCGAGTGGAACCAAGGGTGCTATAATGCTCTAAAGCCTCGGATCAAACTCTAAACCGGTTTGTTCTCGGGACCTCCTTGAAACCTTGTATTGGATCTAGACCGCGCGTCGTAAGTCAGATACCTACCATCTTAGACCGTTATGACCACTTAGCTGGGCTTGGCAATCGTTTCGAAAATCAAGTCCAACTGCGTTCAGAGGCTATTTCATTGAGCCTGGAGTGAAGAAAGTGAGAATAGGGTTAAAATTGGAATTTGAAATTTAAATCTGGCACACGAAATTGACGCATCAGTATTAAGCGTTCTGACCGTCGGAATATAGCCAAATTACACCCTTGGATCAGGAAAAATTTCTATTACATATCACGAGACTTATAGGCCTGATCTTGGTGCGGTGAC
This sequence comes from Magnolia kwangsiensis, assembly GCA_037074715.1. Classification (NCBI taxonomy): domain Eukaryota; kingdom Viridiplantae; phylum Streptophyta; class Magnoliopsida; order Magnoliales; family Magnoliaceae; genus Magnolia; species Magnolia kwangsiensis. The sequence goes on from CM073579.1 coordinate 73,734,986, forward strand.
CGTTAAACTGAAACTGGACCGCCACGTGCGATCTGTGAACCCTACCGGTCCGAAAACTGGAAGTGTGCTAGATCCAGTATGCATGACCTTAAGTCCGACCGCATTTGGCTAGGGGACCATCAGAAATGCTCTTTTGGACCGAAACGGCCCCGATTTGGTTAGGCACCAAGTAAACATTGTTCCCAAGCCTATTTTGGGCATGTTTTAGGCTATAAAAGGGGTTGAAACCCTCACTCCTCTCTTCCATCCGAATTTGAGAGAAACCCTAACTTGGGAGAGAGAAAAAGGTGAGAGATTGTGAGAGAGTGGGAGAGTTCTTCCTGCCACTTGTGCTACGTGTTGCACGTGCTCAAGCAACACACCTCTACCGTTTTCCCGACGATTTCACCGCGATTCTAGGTAAGCAAATACCCTAAATAGTTGCTGATTTGAGTTTCCTTTGTTTCCATAGCGATGTAGCTTATGGATCTCGTGTATTAGGTTCCTTATTCGCCGTAGACGAAGCGTATACGCTCCGTTTCAATTCACGAGTCTGCAAGACATAAGGTGAGGATTTTAGATGCTTTGATTGACGATTCCCAATGCTTTCAATGTCGTTTAATAGTAGATTCTTGACGGTATCGTCGTTTGACATGTACAAAATGCTCTCCGTTTTCCGTTTCGTAAATTAACGAAGAATATGAGATTTAGGGCATTTTAGTCATTTGTAGGAAGTACTGTTTACATTCATATTTTGCTGATATGATTGACATGGTTTGTTGTCACATTAGGAAGTTAGGAATACGTGCATAATTAGTTTGGAGAAGAGATTTGCCTAATTGCACACTTCGGGTCGACATGCCATATGTAGACTTGAGTGTGTAGTGTATGTGTTTGTATAAATGATTGTATTAGTATGTATTGAACTAAATGATGTTATGAATTAGTTTGAGATGGATTTCTCAATTAATATGCTGACCTAAATGATTTTCTACATGTTGACTAAATGCATGATTTCATTACGTGCATGGAATATATGTGCTTGAAGATTTGCTTAAGTTGAATGTTATAACATGTGTTAACATGCTCATATGATTGTATTTAAATTCCAATACTTTTACATATATTGCTGATGTGATTCCATAAGTGCTTGGGACTAGACTTAGTCCAGGCAGTCGGTAACCGAGCGAATTCGTGGCTGACTGGTCATAGCCACGAACGACGTGTCGATGAATGCGATTCGTGTTTAGAGTTGGCGGCAGTGGTTAGGCCACGCGAAGTGTTTTACGCACTTCATGTCGTTCGACTTGAGATGCGATCGCGCTAGTCGAGCCCGTCAAGTAACCCGACTGGCCGATGTATGTTCACCTTATATGAGTCATAACTGCTTGAACCTAGGGTACTGAACTTACCATTGTAAACCCTGTTAACCATGGTACCTTGATCCACGAAGACTCATGAGCCGGACATGGTGGTATGGGACACCGTGGTCGAGCTGTCGGCCTACATTGGGGCCACAAACCTCCCCGTAGTGACCAGTGAGCACCTAGACTCGTGAGCAGATTATGGTGGTATGGGACACTATATTTTAGCTGTCGGCCTACACTGATCAGGCGACGAGTCCTTTGTAGTGACCGCGAGCGTATTCTGAGTCCACGGGAGGCGACGACCCTTCCGTTGCAGTAGAGTACAGTAGGCCTGTATTGATAAGGTGATGGGGGAGCGGTGCAACGAGTGCGAGCAACAGCCCTGGCAGCCCTTGCGGTGACCTACGAAATATACATCGTATGAGATTACTAGGAGTGACGACCCTAGACAGGATCTGTGTTGGGATTGATACAAGGGAAGTACCTTAGTTTCCCAATCCTGCTGTTTGAATGGACTAATAACAACTTGAAAATCATATCACCATAGCATTGCATGTGCCTGGAAGATGTGGAGCACTCTAGGGAGTGTGGCATGCCGCGGTCGTAAGATGTTGCCGTATGAGGGAGATCGTCGGTGAGGGCATACATCACGTCATATCATCTTGCATTAACAACAGTACTAGGATTGTCTGATTTACTGCTTTACTATTATTGCATGATTGATTTGTGAACATGCTAATCTTTGCTCTATGATTCCACTGAGTTGATCACTCACTCCCATGTTACGGGATGGTGTTTGCAACACCCACCAGACCCTGTTGTAGATGCAGGTGAGGCTGAGATCCAGGAGGTGGAGCCAGACTTTGACGAGGACTAGGATGAGTTCTCGTACATGCAGTATCACGATGGCTTCGCGTAGGCGACCTGGATCGATGGGATTTCAGTGGGACCATTTTGGATATTTATTTTGTTCATGTATATTATATGAGACTCAGAGATGTAGTCATACTTTGGAGACAGATGAGATTTACTTTGTTTTTCCATACAGTGATATATATATTGTTTAGTCTTCCGCTTGCTTTTATCACTGGATCTAAAGTATGAATTGCAGTTTTGGTATACTTTTACTCATGTGAATGCTTTAAATCAGACGACATTGAATCATAATCATTTTTATTGCATAAGTGACGGTCTGGAACTCGGGAGTTGAGTTTATACACGACCCCCGATTTTCAGGGTGTTACATAAACTAAATGCATACTCACACACACATGCACACATGAAACTCAGGTCGGATCTCACACTTGATCTTCTGGAGCTTCCTGTTGGTCTCCCTGAACTTCGTCCCAACATCCTCAATCCTCACCTTTAGCTCAGCCTCCCATTGAGCCAACTTGTCAAAAGCCTCTGCGAGAAGCTTTTTCGCAGCATCTAGCTTAGCCTTTAAAGAAGACGCCCGAGCTTTCACTGTAACAACTATAGGCTGAAACTGTGTTGTCACCCCCCAAACTAGGAAACTAGGCTCACAAAATTCTCAATCGCCAAATCTGGTACTGATAGCCTTCGTAGTACCCCATTCTCAGCTCTCAGCATACATACGCCAGATTCCGATCCTGGGATCCTACAAGGAGGATTTTTCAACGTACATTTATCTCGTACTAAGCATAACCACAAGTTTACCCAAATCACAAAGGTAACATCATTATCACATGTCTACTAATATAATCATTTGAGTACAATGCTGAAAGGAAAATACATAAATCGAAAATCAAAGCTCCAGAAGATCGCTGCACGCTTCAAGCTCAATGCTGTTGTAACCTAACGCCTCCCGCGTGCATTTATCATACATAAGCTTATAGAAAGCTTAGTGGGTGGTGTAAGTGTGTGCACAAGATAAGTGTCAAGCATATAAATATTAGAGTAAGTGAAAATACTGGTAATCTATAAATCGTACAATATCAGATTAATGCAGAAACATGCTGGTAAGTCTATAATATCATCAGTCTTATTCGGGCTATGTGATGCAAAAACATAATAAGCCAATATCATATGCTAAGGAAGCAATGTAGTATACAAATCCTGATGAGTCTATAAATACCACCAAGATCATTTAGGCCATGTAGAAATATATCAACCCAGAATACCATATGCCACGGATGCAATGCAATATACGGTGCAAATGAAATGACGAAGCTGGAGTATGAAGTCGAGATGATAGTATGTAGTATCGCAGGCTATGGGGTCCATCACAAGGGACTTCTATCCAAACTACTCTCATACTTAAATTTGGATAGTCAGACTCAATGTGATAAACTCCTGATCTCAGGTTAGTCGCGTTCCCCAATAGAAATCCTAGCCATTGTGAAGGTACACATAACAAATAGTTACACACCACTGGTCTAATGGATAGTGAATGAATGAATGAATGAATAAACATGCATCTCCCGCTCAATAAATCCACATATCAATATTGTACATCTCTGGAACCATCACTGGGGTCTAGTACACTCCAAGTTAACTGCCACCCCGGCAGGCCGCGTGGCCCAGCGAGTGAAAAAGACCTCACTACCTGCCTGTCAGTAGTATACCAATACCTACCCGGCTCGTCGATAAGGGACCCATTTGGGAGCTGGTCAAACTCAGCCTAGCTTACAGCCCCCTCACTCGGGCGGATAAGGCCACACCCCCTCCCAACCGATCACAATACAGTGGGAGACGCAACCTATTAGTATTTGGTACTCGGGCGCTCATGTATCCACTCGGTCTAGAGGTTGGGGCGTCTCCTGGTCACGGAGGTTTAGAGACTTTCACTCGAAGTGCCCAAATGCTAGAACTAAACATTTTTAGTGTCCCATCTAGCCACCCACAACATGCTTGTGGAGGCTATGACCCTGATGTCACTAGGGCGTACAGTAATCACAACACACAATACAAGATGCATGAGTTATACAATCCAGTCATGCATCAATCCTACACAGATCATGCGCTCATGTGAGACAAACTTTGTCCATCATGGAGTCTCATAACAATCTGCCCAATGACGTATGCAATGGTAAACCATATCTCATAATAAACATGCAGATGATTCGTATGGGCAGTACATGATGCTATGTTATCACATACTCATAATCGGTATCGATAATCGGCACCGATAATCAGCTTATACATTTATCCTAATAATCGGCCTCGACAAATGGTCTCGGCAATCAGAATCGGCCTCGACAATCGAAATTGGCCTTGATAATCGGAATTGGCCTCGACAATCAGAATCAGCCTCAATAATAGAAATTAGCCTCGATAATCGGAATTGACTTGATAATCGGAATCGGTCTCGACAATCGGAATCGTTCTCAATAATCGTAATCAATCTTGATAATTGGAATCGGTGTTAACAATCGGCCTTAAAAATTAGAATCAGCCTTGATAATCAAAACTGGCCTCGACAATCGGAACCGACCTCAAAAATCGAAATCAGTCTCGATAAATGATTGGCCTCGACAATCGAAATCAGCCTCGACAATCGGCCTCTCGACAATCAGAATTGACCTTAACCATTAGCCTCGACAATCAGAATCGGCCTAAGGGAAGGTCAGAATGTAGACATTTAACTATCATTGCCCATCAATGTAGACATTTAATCAACATTGCTCCCAAGGAGTGGCCCACATAGAGCCAAACATATAGTGGGCCCATGGCCTCACACAAAGGCCTAATATACATCGCGATGGGCCCCATCACATCACAATGCGCCTAATACACATCACAATGGCCACATACAATCTCAATGAGCTAAATACTTCATAATGGGCCTTACGCTCGGGCCCTAAATACATCACGATGGGTCTCATATAAATCAAGTGGGCCTCATCATCGGGCTGCACATATGGGCCTCCTATAAATCAAGTGGGCCTCATCATCTGGCCGCACATATAGGCCACATATACATCATATTGAGCATTGCCATATGGGCCACAAATACATCATAATGAGCCTTATCAAATGGGCCACAAATACATTACAACGGGCCTTACCAAAATGTGCCGAAAATACATCACAATGGGCCTTACTAATGGGCCAAAAATACATCATAATGGGCCTCACTAAATGGGCCACAAAAACATCATAATGGGTCTAATCTCTGAAAGTGCCTTTGCAAGTGCCTTGGTTTGTCAATTAGCGTGTGTGTTGAGTTAGTCGGACTGTAGAGCCTCACAGGAAGTCAATTCAAGCGTCTGCCACAATCAGATGTGTGGAAGCTCGCCATAGGTGTATCTAAGCCTCACATCCCATGTTCCAAAACACCAGGTGAATAAAACCCTTAAAACAAGTTAGACATCATAGGATTTTTAAGTGAGAAAACTTTTTCAAAAATTAGAAAATCTCTAAGTTTTTTTGCTTTGTCGATCTTATCAATACACATGTCGATATGATCGTGTAACGCCCTGAAATTTGGGGGTCAAGTAGAAACCCAACTCCCAAGTTCTAACACATCACTTATGCAACACAATTTATAATGATTGTATGTTGTCCGTATTAGTGCATAAAACATGAATGAGATTAAGCTAAAATAACAAAACATAATCTAGGAACAGTTGAGATACGCAAGCGAAAGACTGTAATGAAAATATAAAACGTATAAACCAAAGTAGGTCTCCGAAGTATGTATGCATTTTCAGGTCAATAATTACAAGTATTATTTCAAAATATGTCAAGGTCCACTACAAGTATAAGCCCTAAAGCCCCGTCGATTAGAACGATCTATAGAAACCCTCCTGAATACTACATATATGGGAATGCCTCCTCATCATCATAAAAGTCAGGCTTCGCCTCGTGGGTCGCATCGTCATCTGCAACTAAGACAGAGTCTGGTTGGTGTTTAAAATACCGTCCCAAAATGTGAGAGTGAGTGATCAACTCAGCGGAGCTATACAACAAAGATTAACATGTGATCAATTCAGTTAAGCCGTAATGATAAAGCAGTACAACAAATAAGTCCTAAGTACTCTGGTTAATGCAAGAATGATATGAAATAATGATGCATTCCCTCGCCTACTCTCTCTTAGCAACTTCATCTTACGATCGCAGCGTGCAACCCTTCCTCAATGCTTGACCTGCTACGCCAAAGGCACACGTAATGCGGTGTATGCACGTGATTAGCCAGGTTCTTACTTAAGTTCATTCATACAGCAAGATTGGGAAGCTAAGGTACCTCCCTTATATCAATTCTCACACAATGATCCACTCTAGGGTCGTCAGTCCTAGTAAATCTCATACGATGTTACGGTTCTAGGTCACTACAAGGGCTCGTCACCTGATCAGTGTAAGCCTAGTTTATACTCTAGTTGCTATGGAAGGCTCATCGCCTCAACATAGACTCAGAGTACACTGGAGGTCATTACAAAGGGCTCATCACATGATTAATGTAGGCCGACAACTCGAATACAGTGTCCCATACAACCGTATTCGACTTACGAGGCGATATTGCTTACTGATCACTACGGGGAGGCTTGTCGCCCCAGCGTAGGCTGACAGCTCGACTACAGTGTCCCATATCACCATGTCCGGCTCATGAGTCTTAGCGGATCGAGGTACCATGTTTAACGGGCTTTCACTGGTGAGCTTGGTACCTTAGATTCAAGCAGTGGCGTCCAAGCATGGTGAACATACATTGGGTCAATCGGGTTACTTGACGAGCTCGACAAGTACGGGTGCACATCGTGTTCATTGACATGATGTGCGTGAGCACTCCGTGTGGCCTAACCACTGTCAACAACCGAAGTACGACTCGAATTCATCAAACGCATCCTTTGTGGTGAAAACAACCTCAGCCACCAAATCAGGGCATGTTACCGATTGTCTGGACTATAACATAGTCCCAACCATGTTCAATTACAACAAGTAATCATATGAGATAATCAAAGCAGTAGCAAATAAATAATTCAAATCCTACAATCTCTTGAGCATATTATGGAGTACAACTTACAAATAAATTTATACGTATACATTCCATAATAAAACAGACACTATAATATACAGTACATGGAGGAAATCATACACATAATTAAGGTAGTTGAGAATTATATCTCAACACTCATATAAATTACGATTTACTAACTATTTACTCCTTCAGACATTTTTACAAACACTTAGACTACACATTCCAACATACTTGACGATGTTGGTTATATTACGTATTAGGGTAAATCCTTTCGCCAAGGAGTTATCGCATATACAACAAGCACATAACCACGACAGATAATCATGACAAGCATAAATCTAAATTCCATAACAATATAAATATTTCAACATCCACATGAAGTACACTATACTCAACATAGTTCATATATATACGTAAAGCGAAACAGACATCGCATTTGCATGTGAAATGGTACCCATGACAGTTATAAATCATTCACTAGAATTGAAAGTCTTGAAAACCATAACCTAAACATATATATTCTGCACCTTACGCCGGTAAATGCGTAACGGATTCAGTTTAGACACTAAGTCTTCGTCAAGCGTAGATTGACAACCTATAACATGAATTAGGTTAGCTATTTCATAACTTGCACTATCTGAAACCCTAAAATAGATTAGGGTTAGGTTTTCTTACCCAAGAACGGATCTAGAATCGCTGGTACATCGATATAAATGTTTTAATTGAGTGCGTGGAGTGGCGGGATTGAATCCCAGGAACAAACGCCGACTCTCTCTCTCTTACTCTCTCTCTCTTTCCTTCTCTTTTCTCTTTTCTCTCTCTTAGGGTTTTTCAAATTTATATGGAATGAGGGAGAGAGGGTTTGAGGGCCTTATATAAGCCCAGAACTGATGGAAATGGCCTCAGGGCCATGGTATACTTAGGTTATAGCCAAATAGGGGCTGTTCCGACACAACGGAGCACTTCTGGAGGCTCCTTTTCTGCGTGCAGTTGGACTTAAGCTCCCTGATATTGGATCTAGGTCAAGCTAATTTTTCGGTTCGATCGGATTCATAGATTGACCGCGGCGGACCAGTTTCAGTTTAACCGTCACCGGAACTCGATCAGGGCCACAAGCATATTGCCATGTGTTAGCAAATTTCCTTGATGTAAGGGTATAATTGGGTCAGTTTCTGACGGTCTGAATCCTTAGATTTAGCATGCAAGTGAACTGACTCAGTTTACTTAAGTTTTAGTTCATTTCTTAAAAATATTCATGTTTTTCACACACTTTGCCCCAGGCTTAAGCAAATAGCTTCGGGATACTATCTGGACTTGATCTCTGAGGTGGTTGTCAAGTCCAACAACACAGTCGTATTCATATAGCTTTGGGGTAATCAGACAGTTAACGCGCAGTCCATGTCCAATACAGAGTTTCAATGTGCTCCTGAGAGCAACTAGGTTTATAGATTAATTCTAGATTTCAGGGTAAAGTTGCGTTAACGATTCTATAAGTTTTGGATCTTGTAGATCGTATTTAAAGTCATTAGTGCTAATTTCACAAGTAATTAAGTATAACACCAAATCTCATTTAAATTTTAATGGATTTGGTCCTTAGAGATTTCTGCCTGAGGTGGTACTTAGGTCTTCGTACGAATTTTTTCGAGTCGTTACAATTTACCCCCCTTAAAAAAAAATTTTATCCTCAAAATTAGTACCTTTTCGTACTCCTTGAGAATCTGAGGGTAGTTCTTATGAACATCTGCTTCTGTCTTCGAAGTAGCTTCTTCCTCGGTGTGATGCGTACATAGTACCTTCACAAGTAGGATAACCTTGCTACGCAATACCTGTTCCTTCCTGTTGAGGATACACGTTGGTCGCAATACATATGTAGTATCCTCACTCAACTATACCTGCTCCTATCTGATAATGTGGGAAGGATTGGGAACATATTTCTTCAGCATAGACACATAAAATACATTGTGCACGCCCGCGAGTGGTGTGGGCAAAGTAAGGCAGTATGCCACCACACCCACTCGGGCAAGTATCTGAAATGGCCCAATGAACTTCAGTGTGAGCTTCCCCTTCTTGCCAAACTGCAGGACTCCCTTCATGGGGAAAACTCTAAGGAATACATGGTCCCTGACCTCGAACTCTAGCGGTCGCTGCCTCATATCGGCGTAGCTCTTCTATCTGCTTTGTGCTGCCAGAAGTCGACGTCTGATAATATCGATCTTCTCTAAGGTTGCCTGTATAATCTCTGGGCCAATCGGACTCTTCTCACCAACCTCTGTCCAACAATGCGATGCTCGACAGGGACTCCCATACAAAGCCTCATATGGAGCCATGCCAATACTTGTCTGGAAGCTGTTGTTATATGCAAACTCTGCATACGGAAGACAGTCGTCCCAACTATCCTTGAAATCTAGCACACAAGCTCGCAACATATCCTCTAACACCTAATTTACCCGTTCTGTCTGCCCGTCAGTCTGTGGGTGGAACGCGGTATTGAACTTCAACTTCACACCCATCGCTTCCTGGATACGAGTCCAGAAGATAGATGTGAATCACGTGTCTCGGTCAGACACAATCTCCAAGTGAACTCCATACAGACATACAATCTCCTTGATGTACAACTTGGACAACTCATCTGCAGAGTTTAAAATTCTAATCGGGAGGAAATGAGCCGATTTCATCAACTGGTCCACGATCACCCAAATGGAATCATGTCCCTTCCTCGTCTTTGGTAGCCCTGATATGAAGTCCATAGAGATGAAATCCCATTTTCATTTAGGCCAGGAGGTCGGCGATGTTCAGCCTTGACCTGCTAGCACGTGAGACAATGGGACACATAATTTGCTATGTGGGCCTTCATGTTGTCCCACTAGTATGACCTCTTCATATCTCGATACATCTTAGTGCTACAAGGATGCATCACCATCTTTGAATTATGTGCAGCCTCAAGAACCTCCCGTCTCAAGTCATGAAGATTTGAGATGCATAAGCGGCCACGGTAGCGTAAGCCCCCATCCGCACCAACTCTCCACTCGGCGTTCTCATCATCGCTAGTCTACTCTCGAAGCTCAGACAATCGTCCATTGTCCCTCTAGTCCTCAATGATCCTATCATCAATAAGTGGCCGCACACGAACGTGCGCGATACTCTCGAATGGCTCCTCTGCAGTGAGCTTCTACTCGAAGTCTCGCATAAACTCTACCATACCCCATTCTGCCACCGTTAGCGGAGCCGCAAACTTGATTATCTTCTTACAGATCAATGCGTCTGCCATAAGTTTGGCCTTGCTAGGATGGTAGGTGACCTCGAACTTGAAGTCCTTCAAGGTTTCCATCCATCATTGCTATCTCATATTTAGTCCCTCTGAGTGAATATATAGCGAAGGCTCTTGTAGTCATAGAAAATCTCAAACTCCTCTCTGTAGAGGTAATGTCTCCAGAGCTTTAGTATAAAGATGACGACTGCCAACTCCAAGTCATGCGTAAGGTAATTCTCCTCATGTTTCCTCAACTATCTCGAGGCGTAAGCAAATCACCCTGTCCTTCTGCATAAGGACACAACCCAGACCAACACGAGATGCATCAGTATGTATGATATACCTAACCCCTTGCTCTGACAATACTAGAATAGGGGCGGACGTCAGCTTGTCCTTCAGCTCCTGAAAAAGCTGCTTCTACCTTCTTATTCTAGGGGAACTTAAGGTCCTTCCGAGTCAATTGAGACAACAGTCTGGCTATCTTGGAGAAGTCTCGAATGAATCGTCAATAATAGCCAACAAGTCCCAGAAAACTCCTCACCTCAGTAACTGAACCTAGCTGCCCCCAGTCCTGTACAACGACTACCTTAGCCAAATCCACCGCTATCCCTTCCTTGGACACCACTTATCCCAGGAACTTGACTTCTTCCTTCCAGAAGTCGCACTTCTTGTACTGCGCAAACAACTGGTTCTTCCTGAGAGTATCAAGGACCACTTTTAGGTGCTCCTCGTGATCTTCCCAACTTGTGGAGTATATCAAGATGTCATCTATAAATACGATGATGAATCGAAAAAGAAACAGCCTAAACACCCTGTTCATCAACTCCATGAACACGGTCGGTGCGTTCATAAGGCCGAACGACATCATAAGGAATTCGTAATGTTGGGAATCGTCCATCTCATAAGGAGGTATGCGATAAGTCAGCAATGAAATATGTGTTGCTCCAGGCGTAAGATCAATGGTAAAATCGATCTCACGCCGTGAAGGCAAACCGGGAATCGTCACGAATACATCCTCAAAATCCTAAACTACGGGCATGTCCACAAGCATCAGACTAGCAATACCCTCTAATAGGGAAGCGTAACAACTCAACTTGGAAGGGTGATTGACCTGAACAAGAAACGTAAAAACCATGCCCTCAGGTCCATGGGTTGTCACCACCCTAGTCTTGCAATCAATCTCTGCGCATATCTCAGTGAGCTAGTCCATACCGAAAATAACTTTGTAATGAAATGGGGGGACGATGATCAGGTCGACTAGTACTGTCCTACTCCCTAAGTCTATCGAGCAACGCTCGTAAATCCTGGTAACATCAGAAAAAGTCCTCGTGGCGGTGAGGACCCTCACTCCCTTTGTAGGAGCAGTGTCCAACCCTAGTCGCTCGACTGCCATGCATGATATCATAGAGGTAGTGGACCCAGTGTCCACCAATAAGAAGACTGAAGTACCTTGGATCTGTGCCATGACCTCAAAAGCCAACGGTGCTACATCTACTGTCTCGAATGCCTCAATTGTCAGTGCATGCACCCGAGCCTGTTGCGGACGATTCGACTGCTGTACCATAGGCCATTGAGGTAGCCTGAATCGAGGGGCAGGTGGTTAGAATAATGGATGTGCTGGTGCTGTCCATAGAGGTGGAGCTGTAATCCCCTGAGGCAACTGGCGGTTGATCCTCTAAGGTAGCGAGAAGCCACTGTCCCTCATCCTAGTGAAATATTTTACCTCCGTGTGGCCCAACCTCTTACAGTAGGTCCACCACAAGTCTGCTCGTCTCGGCTGAGCTGGTGGTGCCGTAAGCCTGGGGGCGAATCTGCCCGTGGTCTCTTGCCGAGGAACGACCTACTCAGTAGATCTGGTCACGGCCTGGGAGCCATAGGCACGCGAGTACGGGCCAAACTGTCCCCGTCCTGCTTAACTCGCAGAGACCTGCCTACTAGCTTAGCATAGGTGGAAATGCTAGCAGAACACATCTTCAACCGGATCTCAGGTCACAGACCCTCAAAAAAGTGCCGCATCCGCATCGAATGATCTCCCAATATCAATGGAGCATACCTGCCCAGCTCCGTGAATCGGTTCTCGTATTCTTTCACTGACATCCCTCCTTGAGGGAGGCGAAGGAACGCACTCTCCTTCTCGTGTCGATAGGTGAGGGGATAGTACTTCTAGTGGAAGCGGGTCTCAAACGTGGTCCACGTCCATACATACCCAACCACAACAGTGCGGAGAATACTGTCCCACCGAAAGCTGGCCTCCTTCTCAAACATGAAGGTGACCAACTCCACTTGCTCTGCCTCAGTGCAGTGCAGCGGCTTAAGCATCTTAGAGATGCCGTCAAGCCAATACTCAGCCTCCTTAGGTCTATGAGTACCCATAAAATTGGAAGGCCATAAGCACTGGAATCGCTCAAATGTGCTGCTAGCACTTGGGTTCCTAGTACGGTGCATAGGTGATGTAGGTGGAGTCACACCCATACCCTGGGCAAAGACCCCTGCGATGGTAGCTAGGAATTGCTGCTGCTGCTGCTGTTACTATATCTGCTGCTGCTGCATCAACAACATCATCTGCTCTAGCCTATCAGGAGGCGAAGCAGACTGTGGTATGCAAGGCGTCGAGGTAGACACACGGTTCTGCTCAGGAACCAATGGTGTATCAGGTGGTACCACAGATGGTGTCATAAGTGTCAGCTTAGCAGCAGGGTTAGTGACCGGTTGAGATTCCGGCATAGTGTCACGAAACAGACCCAAATTGGTGTTCGCATAGCTATCGCTTAGGAGAGGTGCCCCGTCAAACAACTCGCCCAATGAGAGACGTGCTGAGGTCTGCGCGCTCTTAGGTGTCATGCCCTAAATACAACATAGAGTGCAACCCATGAGATATAGCATACACACAATCCATCTACACAACATTCAAACAGCTTAAGAAACTTCATGCATTTCATATGCCAAAATTGTCACAATATATGAGGTGCAATAATACATGGATTATGACAGAAGATGCATGTGAGCTAATACAAGAAAGGCTCCAAACACTAGAGCATTTTACCAAAATACTACACTACTAAGCCTATCAAGGCTACACAAAGCAACAAAAAGGATGACTACATACAGGACTAGTTGTCAGAATCTGGTAACGGAGGAGGTGCACTCTTATCCTGTACACAACATATGATGGCCCTCAAGGTGCGAGACACCTTTTTGAACTTCCGTTTCATGAAGGCTTCGGTCTCCTCAACCTTGGTTCAGATCTGCATGACCTCCTATCGCAAGGCAACTTGACCCTCTTCCAATTGAGCCAAGTAGCCTTCCCTAGCAGCTCGATCACTGTCATGCTCTCGCGTAACAACAGGAGGGAAGTCCTCATCAGTATCCTAGGCCTCCTCTTCTTCCTCGCCCTGCTCTTCTTCTATTTCAACTCCACCTTCTTCATCACTCTCTTCCTCTTCGCTCTCCATCTCATCTTCGCTCTCGTCGAGTCGGGCTTGACGTTGCGCAATCTCCATGTTGTTGAGAGTAGTGTCGTTGATTTAATGGATCGGCACAGGAATTTCTGCACCAAGTCTGTAGGCGAACTCACGTGCAAGCTTGTATATGAGTCGGCCGAATGGGAGAGAAATGGTCATCCTGGTTGAGCGTGCTGTCTGAACTATCTATCGTAGTACATACGTAGGCAGACACAGCTTCTCTCCTTGCCCAGTTTGGTACAGAAAGTCTACCATCAAGCATGTACACTCGCTGTGATTGCTTCACCTGGGATACACGTTATACATGAAGATGTGATGGAGCAGACGGAAGTCGTCAGTCATATTGGTCGCTAGAAGGCTATTGTTTGGATTTTAGTGGGCCAGTTGTCCAAATAGGAATCGCGTGCGACGATCCCTTTCACGTGTAGTCTACAAGTTCTTCTCATTTGCATGGACCTCGCCAAATGACAATCCCCTGACTCGGGCTATCAAACCAACATTGACCGTGAGATCTTTCCTTCCCACGGTAAATTTGAACTGCAAGGGCTCCAAAGTTGGCTTTCGCATATGTGCATAGAAGGCTCGAACCGTATTCACATTTGTGTGGAACTTGCCCTCAAATATGGGACCTCACCTGGCTTCGACTAGGCGCTCCAACAACAAATACTCCCCAAAGAGCCTCTCATCCACATGCGCTTCAAAAAGGACCCTACGGCCCTCATAAATTCCATGAGACAACCTCGCCAATAGAGCTTTATCAAAAGGAGCCTGGGGATCGAGATCTCACTTTGTCCTTATCTCATGTTCGACGCTTAAACTCACGTCTGTACCTCTCGGTCTTCTCGAACGAGTGGGGCGACTAGGCCTGGCTTCTTCCATAGGAGCTCTCTTCTTCCCCATGAGGGAAAGAAGTGTGAAAATGGGGAAGATGGCCGCCACGAGCTCGAAGAGGGCCATGAAAGTGAAAGGATAGGGGAAATAGAAGGGATTGTTGGATTTGGAGATATATGAGGCACAAGTGGAGGGTTTGTGCACTTCAAATTGAAGGAAAAATAGAAGAATAGGAGGTGGGTTTTGAGGAAAATGGTGGAGGGATGTATGTTTTGAAGGAAAATGAGAAAAAGAGAGAATGGAGGGGAGATTTGAGAGAGAAACAAGGAGTTTTGGAGAGAAAGGAAAGCTTGGAGAAGTGAGAAATGAAGAGGGGAGGCAAATGAAAGGAAAAACAGTTTTTAACTGATTCGGTGGGCCACAACACCCCAACATCGCTGGCTCGACAGGCTCGGGCCAGGAATCGGCGAGGCCTCGCCAGTTCCTGGACACTCTGAGAGGGCTCGCCCCTTGGGTGATGGCCTCCCCTCCTAGGGATGCTAAAATGATGTGGGGTCTACTCTGGGTCTTCTCGGAATGCTCCGTTTGGCCCCTGACTCCGTTTCGAGTCATTTCGGGTTCCAACATGCTCATGTTTACGAAATTTCAGTTTGTTGAGTGTAGAACCAGTTAGATTTTTATCTAAACCCATCAATTGATGATTTAGAAAGGTGTTGGGACATTTCACGTGATCGGGAACACCTACGGGTTCAATTTCTACGGTCTATTTTGGTTAATTTCGCTGTTTAGTGAAATTGGAAATCCTAAGTCTAATTTTAAATTTCCTTGCTCCCTCTTAAGTCAAAGTAAGTCAGTGTGTATCGTGTGACCATAACCCAGGTCCAGTTTAATCCAAATGATGCTCTGATACCAACTTGTAATGCCCTAAAATTCGGGGGTTGAGTAGAAACCCAACTCTCGAGTTTGAACACATCACTTATGAAACATAATTTATGATGATTGTATGTTGTCCGTATTAGTGCATAAAACATGAATGAGATTAAGCTAAAATAATAAAACATAATCCAGGGACAATTGAGATAGCAAGCAGAAGACTATAATGAAAATATAGAACGTATAAACCAACGTAGGTCCCCGAAGTATGTATGCATTGCCAGGTTTATAATTATAAGTATTGTTTCAAAATAAAAAATGTTAAGGTCCACTATAAGTATAAGCCCTGAAGCCCCGTCAATCAGATCGGTCTATAGAAACCCGCCTGAATACTGCATTATGAGAATGTCTCCTCATCGTCACAAAAGTCAGGCTCTAACTCGTGGGTTGTATCGTCATCTGCAACTAAGACAGAGTCTGGTTGGTGTTTAAAACACCGTCCCAGAATATGGGATTGAGTGATCAACTCAGTGGAGTTTTACAGCAAAGGTTAACATGTTATCAATTCAGTTAAGCAGTAATGATAAAGAAGTACAACAAATAAGTTCTAAGTACTCTGGTTAATGCAAGAATGATATGAAATAATGATGCATGCCCTCGCCTACTCTCCCTCAGTGACTTCATTTTACGATTACGGCATGCAACCCTTCCTCAATGCTTGACCTGCTACGTCAAAGGCACACGTAATGCGGTGTATGCACATGATTAGCCAGGTTCTTACTTAAGTTCATTTATACAGTAGGATTGAGAAGCTAAGGTATCTCTCTTATATCAATTCTCACACAATGATCCATTTTAGGATCGTCAGTCCTAGTAAATCTCATACGATGTTACGGTTCTAAGTCGCTAGAAGGGCTCATCACCTGATCAGTGTAGGCTTAGCTTATACTTTAGTTACTACGGAAGGTTCATCGCCTCAACGTAGACTCAGAGTACACTCGAGGTCACTACAAAGGGCTCATCACCTGATCATGTAGGCCGACAGCTCGAATACAGTGTCCCATACCACCGTATTTGGCTCATGAGGCGATATTGCTCACTGGTCACTACGGCAAGGCTCGTCTCCCCAGCGTAGGCTGACAATTCGACCACGGTGTCCCATACCACCATGTCCAGTTCATGAGTTTTAGCGGATCGAGGTACCATAGTTTAACAGGCTTTCACTGGTGAGTTTGGTACCTTAGATTCAAGCAGTGGCGTCCAGGCATGGTGAACATACATCAGGTCAATCGGGTTACTTGACGAGCTCGACTAGCATGAGCACACATCGAGTTGATCGACATGAAGTGCGTGAGCACTCCGTGTGGCCTAACCACTATCGACAACCGAAGTACGACTCAGATTCATTGAACACGTCCTGTGTGGCGAAAACAACCCCAACCACAAAATCAGGGCATGTTACCGATTCCCTAGCTAAACATAGTCCCAACTATGTTCAATTACAACAATTAATCATATGAGATAATCAAAGAAGTAGCAAATAAATAATTCAAATCCTACAATCATTCGAGCATATTATGGTGTATAACTTACACATGAATTTATACGTATGCATTCCATAACTAAAAAAGACATTATAATATATGGTACATGGAGAAAATCATACACATAGTTAAGGTAGTTAGGAATTATATCTCAACACTCATATAAAGTACGATTTACTAACTACTTACTCATTCAGACATTTTTACAAACACTTAGACTACACATTCCAACATACATGACATATGTTGGTTATATTATGTATTAGGGTAAATCCTTTCGCCAAGGAGTTGTCGCACATACAACAAGTGCACAACTACGACAAATAATCATGGCAAGCATAAATCCATATTCCATAACAATATAAATATTTCAACATCCAAATGAAGTACACTATACTCAACATAGTTCGTATATATACGTAAAGTGAAACAGACATCGCATTTGGCATGTGAAATGACACCCATGACAGTTATAAATCATTAACTGGCATTAAAAGCCTTAAAAACCATAACCTAAACATATATAGTCTGCACCTTATGCCGGTAAATACGTAACGGATTCATTTTAGACACTAAATCTTCGTCAAGCGTAGATTGACAACCTATAGCATGAATTAGGTTAGCTATTTCATAACTTACACTATCTGAAACCCTAAAACAAATTAGGGTTAGGTTTTCTTACCCAAGAAGGGATCTAGAATCACCGGTACATCAATATAGATGTGGTAGTTGAGTGCGTGGAGTGGCGGGATTGAATCCCAAGAACAAACACCGACTCTCTCTCTCTCTCTCTCTCTCTCTCTCTCTCTCTTTCCTTCTCTTTTCTCTTTTTTCTCTATTAGTGTTTTCCAAATTCATATGGAATGAGGGAGAGAGGGTTTAAGGGGCTTATATAGGCCCAAAACTGATGGGAATGGCCTCAAGGCCATGGTATACTTAGGTTATAGCCAAATAGGGGCTGTTCCGACACAACGGAGCACTTTTGGAGGTCTCTTTTTTGCGTGCAGTCGGAATTAAGCTCCCTGACATTGGATCTAGGTCAAGCTAAGTTTTTAGTCTGATAAAATTTATAGATCGACTGCGGTAGACCAGTTTCAGTTTAATGGTTACCTGAACTCGATCAAGGCCACAAGCATGCTGCCATGTGTTAGGAAATTTTCCTGATCCGAGGGTATAATTGGGTCAGTTTCTGACGGTTTGAATCCTTAGAGTTGGCTTGCAAGTGAACCGACTCAGTTTACTTAAGTTTCAGTTCGTTTCCTAAAGATATTGACGTTTCTCACACACTTCACTCCGGGCTCAAGCAAATAGCTTCGGGATACTATCTGAACCTGATCTCCGAGGTGGTCTTCAAGTCCAACAAGACGGTCGTTGTCGTATAGCTTTGGGGTAATCAGACACTGGACGCACGGTCTAAGTCCAATATAGAGTTTTAAGGTGCTCCCGAGAGCAATCGGGTTTAGAGATTGATTTTAGATTTCAGGATAAAGTAGCGTTAACGATTCTACAAGTTTTGGGTCTTACAGATCATATTTAAAGTCATTAGTGTTAATTTCATGTGTAATCAAGTATAGAACTTGTTAATTCTCATTTAAATTCTAAAGGATTTGGTCCTTAGAGATTTTTGCCTGAGGTGGTACTTGGGTCTTTGTATGGATTTTTTTGAGTCATTACAGATCAACCTACTCTATCGATGTCCTCGGTAACAAATCAATCCTATCGGAATGAGTACAAAAGTGTCCAGTTATTACATACATATTTGGATGGAATTATCGATGTACTGATATACCTATCGGTATCATCGATATTTGAATCTCGTGTCAATCAGAGGTGACTCGATAATATCGATAGGCAAATCTTCGGCGCCCCTATTTTTTACTTAAAAAATTCATATATGATTCGATATATCGAAGCCATCCTCCATACTATCAGTGTTCAAATCTCGATCATATCGGCAGGCTCTCGATGATATCGGTCATGGGCTTAAAGTTGTCCAACAACATTTTTCAGGTCGTTTTCAATTCTGATTGGGGGTCACTCGATAGAATCTATATTATAATCTCGATGGTATCGAGGCTGAATCGATTGCATCAAGAATGGACATAAACTGTCCAGCAAGCTTCCTGATAAAATTCTTAGATTTATTGATGCATCGACACGACCTTCGATATCATCGGTATTCAAATTCGGATGATATCGAGTATCCGCTGGTCATATCTGATGACCTGAAAAATTTCAAGTCTCTCTCATTTTCAAATGTCAAGGACTTGATCCTTATATCGATAAAATAAAAGTTTAAAATTTGATGGCGTCGACACGAGTCTCGATTCCCTCGACTAGTTGACATGAGGTTTTCAAAAGCGTTTGACATTGAGTTTGCGTTATCGAGCGGACCATCGATACAATTGAGAGTATACGCTCGATGGTATCAAACCTGCTCGATGATATCGAACTCTGCCATAAATGTGACCATTTTATATTCGTTGGAACCTTTTGCCTATATTAAGAGAGCTTGTCTATTGTTGTTGGTAGGGAAAGAAGAGAGTGCTTTTAAGTGTTTAACCTTAGATCATTTACCCAAAGCCCTTTCTCTCAAGAGAGTTCATCCTCCAATCCACCCTCATCATTGATATTCAATAGAGTGGATTGGAGAATGAACTTCCGCATTCAAGGATCCTTCAGCTACTACCTTAATGGTAAATCATTAAGCTGAGATGCCTTGAGTGCATAGATGATTGAAATCACTCTATCTTCCTAATAGAAAAACATTTTGAGAGTAAGTTCGATCATAACCTTGACCTAACCCATCGCCATATATTGGTACATCATTTGTGTTGTGGATCAAGGTGGCAGAAGATTCTTCATCAATAAGGAGGAGATCTTCGTCAACGTGCTGAATGAGACTCATCCACTTATTTATAAGTATCTAAAGTCCAGAGGACCCTTTGATCATTCATTTGTAGGATTGGGTCTAAGGTGCTTCTCACCTTTGCAAGTCCTCAAGGAGGCCTCCAATGGGAGTGTATGTGGTGGGTGTGTTGTGTGGACCCTTGCTCTGTGGAGAGCATAAACATTTGGTAAAAGGTGAACCAGTCAAAACCTTAGGTTTGAGGTGAACCGCTGTGAAACCTCGGGTTTGGGGTAAATCGCGTAAAACCTCCGTTAGGGTTTTATGGAAGATCCTTGGCTAGTGTGCCTAAAAGTGGGTGCGATGTGTTGACCCTTGCTTGTGAGAGCATAAATAGTCAGCCTCAATATAGGTTGTAAAGGTTGAAGGTGAATAAGATTTAAAACCTTAGGTTTGAGGTGAATCGCTGTGAAACCTCCTTAGTGAAATCCGGTACACTCAAGGATTGAGTGCGGTTACCGGGAGTGGAATAGACAAGTAGTCGAACCACTATAAAAATGACTATATTTACGATTGTTATTCCTTTGTGTGTGTGTGATTTGCTTCAGTACTTTCATATCTATATATATTTGAGATCACACCTCACACACATACACAGTCATATCCATCATAAACTGTAACGCCTCGGAAAAATCCATACTGAGACCCGAGTACCAACTCGACCAGAAATCACGTAGGATTAATTCCTTTAGAAATTAAGCATAAGTTAGCTAGCGCTATGCTAGATTAGCTGTGAAATTAACACCGATCGCTTTAAATACGTTCTACAAGATTCAAAACTTGTAGAATCAACGACGCTATAATACCCTGAAACCTAGGATCGAACCTAAACCCGTTTGCTCTCAGGAACCCTTAGAAACTTCGTATTGGATTTAGACCACGCGTCGAAAGTCCGATATCTACAATCTTAGACCGTTATGACCGCTTAGCTGGACTTGACAATCATTTCAAAAATCAAGCCCAACCGATGTTCTGAGGCTATTTCATTGAGCCTGTAGTGAAGAGTGTGAGAAAGGGTAAAGATTTGAAAATTTAAATCAGAATCTGACACGAGTCTTTGTGCGTTATTATTAAGCGTTCTGACCGTCAGAATTTAGCCAAATTTCACCCTCGGATCAGGAAAAATTTCTCTTTCATATCATGAGACTTGTAGACCTGATTTAGGTACGATGGCCGCTGAACTGAAACTGGACCGCCACGTGCGATCTGGGAACTCTACCGGTCTGAAAACTTCATGTGAGCAAGATCCAGTGTGCATGAGCTTAAGTCCGACCGCGTTCGGCCAGGGGGACCTCCCGAAATGCTCTTTTGGATCGGAACAGTCCTGATTTGGTTATAACCCAAGTATACCTTGTTCCCAAGTCTATTTAGGTTATGTTTTAGGCTATATAAGGGCCTTAAATCCTCACATAACTCTCCCATATGAATTTACTTGAAACCCTAGAAAGAGAGAGAGAGAAAGTGAGAGATTGTGAGAGAGATTGTGAGAGAACTTCCTGCCGATTTCTCCATCTATTGCACGTACCAAAGCAACGTATTCAAATCACTTTTTCGGTGATTTTCAACGCACTCTTAGGTAAGAAAACCCTAACTACTTGCTGATTTTGGATTCCTTCGATTCAAGTAGCGAAAGAGCTTATGTATCTTGTGCATTAGGTCGCCTTTATGCCGTTGACGAAGCGTATACGTTCTAATCGAATCGATACACGTCTAGGGCAAAAGGTGCAGATTTTAGACACTTTGATTGACTGATTTCAAAGCTTTCAATATCATTTAATAGTAGATTAATGATGAGAGCGCCGTTTGACATGTACAACATGCTATCCATTTTTCATTTCGTAAGCGCACGGTAAATATGAGATTTAGGGCATTTTAGGCATTTATAGAAAATACTGTATACGTCCGTATTTTGCTGAAATGCTTGACATGTAAAATTATCGTGTTATGATATTATGTATGCATGTATAATCTGTTTGGCGAAAAGATTCGCCCTTATGCACACTTTGAGTCGACATACGCTATGTAGACTGAAGTGTGTAGACTAAATGTTTGTATTAGTATGTATTGAGTAAATGGTGTTGTGAATTAGTTTTGAGATTGAATTCTCAATTAATATGCTGATGTATATGATTTCCATCATGTTGGCTATATGTATTGATTTCATTATATATATGAAATGCAAGTGTTGCTTGATTTGCTTACATTGTATGTTATAACATGTGACAACATGCTTGTATTATTTGTATTCATTCTTGATACTCTCATATGATTACTGATGTGATTTACAAATGCTTGGGACTATACGTTAGTCCAGGCAGTCGGTAATGGATCAAATTCGTGGTTGGCTACTATTTACCACGAAGGACGCGTCGATGAATGCGAGTCGTGTTTTGGGCAGGCGGCAGTGTTTAGGCCACGTGAAGTGTTTTATGCACTTCATGTCGCTCAACTTGAGATGCGCTCGTACTAGTCGAGCCCGTCAAGTAACCCGACTGGCCGTTGATTGTTCACCTTGTATGAGTCATAACTGCTTGAACCTAGGGTACTGAACTTACCATTGGAAATCCTGTTAACCATGGTACCTTGATCCATAAAGACTCATGAGCCGGGCATGGTAGTATGAGACACCGTGGTCGAGCTGTCGGCCTACGCTGGGGCCATAAACCTCCTCGTAGTGACCAGTGAGCACCTTTGACTCATGAGCCGATTGTCGTGGTATGAGATATTATATTCGAGCTGTTGGCCTACACTGATTGGTGATGAGCCCTTTGTAGCGACCGCGAGCGTATTCTGAGTCTACGGGAGGTGACGACCCTTCCGTAGTAACAAGAGTACATTAGGCCTGTATTGATAAGGTGATGGGGGAGCGGTGCAACGAGTGCGAGCAACAGCTCTAACAGCCCTTGCAGCGACCTACAAATATAACATCGTATGAGATTTCTAGGAGTGATGACCCTAGACAGGATCTGTGTTGGGATTGATATAAGGGAAGTACCTTAGTTTTCCAATACTGCTGAATGAAAGGACTAATAACAACTTGACAATCATTATCCATATCGCATTGCATGTGCCTAGAAGATGTGGAGTACTGAGGAACGTAAGCATGCTGCGGGCGTAAGATGGTGCCGTATGAGGGAGTATGTCGATGAGGGCATCCATCATATCATTTCATGCATGCATTAACAACAGTATCTAGGAATGTTTGATTGATTACTTTACTATTAATTCGAGATTGATTTGAGAACATGCTAATCTTTGCTCTATGTTTTGACAAAGAAACAAAGGCATTTGATTTAGGGAGATTGTCTTATTTAAACATAACAGACAAAGAGTACTATGAACATTCATCACATTTTATTGATACTGAGTTCATTTACATCCTCTTTACATCCCTTGATTCTAAGATAAATCACTTAGAAATGAAGGACTTGTGCTTTAAATATCAAAAGTTCATTTTGACAGCCTTCCGGTGCCTGATTCGATCATCTCCTAAGACTTAGGAGGAATGCCGTTCCGATCGGCGGGTCTTTAATGAAATAAAGATTTCAGCAGCATAACAACGCCTATTCCAACAATCTTCTGGGACTTAGGAGGAATGTTGATTAGATCGATTGATCTTTCTCCTTTGAACCAATGAAGAGGAGGTAGACCGGAGAAAGGAAGCTTAGTTCGCGAACTTCAGCAGCATAACGGCCCTTGGACTTCATAGACTGCAGGGCAGTCTGGTTGCGTGGACCCACGTAACCTATATCGGTTACGCAGTCTTGTGCAACTACCAGGTAACTCCCTTCTACCTTCTGTCTTCTGCTCCGCTCCGCTTCTCTTGAAAATCTTCAAGTTACCCTTAATGAAGGAGGGGAGGGGGTATTTATAGACCCTCGTACGTGTGAAAATCCTGATCTTAGTGATGTGGGACTATTTTTTAGTGCTTTAGGTCATTCCGAATGAAGCCCTTTGTGTAGTACATTCCGAGGTCCTGCGCAACTGATACTTTCATTATGCGAGCCCGCGCAACTGATATTGTTTGCGCGGAACCACGTAACCTATAATGGCTGCGCGGAGCTGCGCACTCTTGTGAAGGCTATCTCTTTCTTCTTCTTTTCAAAAGTTCTTCTTATCTCTTTTCCTTTCCTTGCTTGATTCCTTCACCATTTTTTATGCCTCAACAGATGCCCCCTTGATCCTTTCTTTGTTTCCTCAAGAAACAAAAAAAGGATCAAATTACCTATTTTTAATTTGGCTTACGCGGACCCGCGCAACCGACCGCGTACATACTCGGTCGCGGTAACCTATAAATACTGTACTTCCTTCATTTCTGCAGTCTCCTCTTTCTCTGGCGAAAATTTTCCTTCTGGCGATTTTCCCACGCAACTGATATTGTCTGCGTGGACCCACGCAACGGATCTTCCGTTTGCATAAATTTTTAAGTACCGTAACACGCCGCGCAACTGATTTTGATTGCGCGGACCCGCGCAACCAAGACTTTGCTTCAACAATCTTCCTTAGGTCTTTAACCCTCTTTTCTTCATGGCCCGCATCAAGAGGACCCTTCATCCCGTAGACCCTCCAATGGAGCATCCTCCTCGTCCCGACGCACCCGATACTTCTTCTCATCGCCCGTCTCCTTCTGCTGATCAGTCACCTACTAAGCGCACTAAAACCACCACTCAAACCCCCGCGTACTTCAAAGAGCCAGTTCTTCCAACTTTCGATTTTACTGAATGCATTGAATCACTTTCCTCTCCCATTCATCAAGTTATAATCATAGGAAATATAGAACGACCTTTGAAGCATGGTCGTGAATATGATTGGAAAGAATGGTTGAAGACAACTGCCCACATTCGTACAGATAGCGATAGACCCCTTGCCAGAGAAGATACCCCGCCTGCTTCTCGCTCTAAGAAAACTCATCGAAATAAGGCACAGGAGTTTGAAGAAAAGATAAGAGCATAATAAAAAGAAGCTCCAGAACTCTTGGGAATCCGTTCGAGTGATTGAGGGTGTCATGAAATTCGAAAACCCTCACTCGGAAGGCATGACAGTAATTCCCATCAGTGTTCATCGTCACTAGTCCATTCTTGAGTGTGAACCCACAGATTACGTGGATGGAGAGAAACTGATGTATACCGAATCGTGGGCGGTGCAAGAACTTCGAATTCTTGAAGGAAAAATGCAGATGCAGAAACCGTGGTAGATCATCGGAGAGGTCCATCCCATGATCTTCCTCACTCCTTTTCACAGTTCGCACAATCTCTTTCCAACATATTTCTACGAGACTGTCAGACAGAGATATAAGGACTGTGATCCCCTCTAGGGAGTGAAAGATTTTCGAACAAGAGGCCTGCTGACTTCTCGTCGCTATTACTCTGATTGGGCGGAGGCAATCCTGAAGAAACACGCGAGTACTCTTGCTAAAGTAGGCCTCTATGATGCGATAGATGTCACATCCAAATACTTTTACAAGGAACCCACCGTGCTGAAAGGATTCCTCGAATACTGGTCTCCCACCACCAATTCTCTTCATCTACCATTCAGAGAAATGAGCATATCATTATGGGATCTCCATCCATAGTAGGTCTTCCCCTTACATGAAGATTTTATGACGAGTTCATCCCGACAAACACAGAATTGGCCTTTGTATCCTCTCCTGACTGCAAACCTTCTATCTCTGAAACCACCATCGAACTTTTCAGAGAAATGGGAAAATTTTTAAATTTTCACAAACTATCGCCTTTGCAATGGCTGGCCCATTTTTCTAGAATACTCAGGTATTCCAGACCCAATGATTAACATCTTCTTCTTCTCCACATTCCTGCGTATTAACATCCCCTTCTTTCGTTTTGCAGATTCCGTGATAGTCGCTGTAAGGAATTAATGACTCTTCATGACAACATGAAGGAACGACCAGATTATAGTGCCTTTGGAGAACTTGTAGCCTTCCTAGCTTATTGGCTAAGCATAGTTGCCCTTCCTAGTTCTAAGTGGGCAGATGCTATTCGCCCCACCACCTTCGTTGTTGCCGGAGCTCTAGCGGAAGGTCAGAAGTATTCCATTGCGCCTCCTATGCTATGTTCTATTTATTGGGCCTTTGGAGAAATTTTTACACATGTCAAAAATCCCACCCTGGGATCTTCATCAACGTATACAGCCTGGCACTATTTCACCGGATGGTTAGGAGTCTATTTCCCCTGGACTTTTGAAGCACTGAAAAAAGCTTATGTCAGCCCTTCTCATCTTCCTCTTTGGTTTTTTCAACAAAGGGCCATGACTAGAAGATCGTATGAATGGGTAATCAAAAAGATCCAGGATTTTGATCAAGTGGACTTCTTCCAGTTCCGACTTCATCGTTACATTCAAGATATAAATATGGTAGATCAGGGGGTACTAACTGTAGCAGAAAGAGCCTTTTTTCTTTCTATTCGTTCTTACAGTTTGCCTCTCAGGGAAGGAATGGAATTCTGGAGAGAACCCTACAATCCCAGTCGTTTTGCTCGCCAATTCGGTTATGACCAAGCCATGCCAGAAGATTGTGGGCTGGTTACTAAGAGAATGTGTTGCTATGGAACAGGTCCTTTGAACTGGGCCATGATATGGAAACAACTATTAGGCGACCGTGTCAACTCTTCTTTCATTATTCCTCGCTGCGACCGGATAGTCCATACTTCTTACAGCTGGATGAGGTGGTGGGACCACCAATCATTTCTGATCAACAAACACCTACCAGTGGATTCTCTTCTCTTTCTCTATCCACCTCGGCTTAGGGGAAGAAAAATTAAAAACGGAATCGACTTCATTCTAGAGAAAAGTCGCGCTCCTCATCATGGTCAAATTTGTAGAAAGATTTTGACGAAAGAGCCAATCCGTGAGAGAAAACCAATTAATACTTTAGATGGTTGGTTTACCCATGGAGTCCTGGCGGAATTTGAACATGTCCCCCACGACCTTGGTGGCCGACCTACAGAGGATGTTGCAGGAGCATCCTCTCCTATCCCTGAAGAGACTGCTATAGCTGAGGAAGGTCCAGCTCGAAACGAACCTGCCTCTTCTCCACAAACTCTTCCTCCTAGCTCATCGTCCCCGATGACTAGATCACGAGCAGATCTGTAAATGTTGTCACCCACTCCTCAGGAAGAGGCAGGACAGGTTCCTTCATCTCCCTCGATTCCAGTTGGCAGGAGATCTTCGAGAGAAAGCAACCAGCCTATTTCCTATAAAGGAAAACAAGTCATGGTTGCAGAAGTAGATGAGGAAAATCTGGCAAGTGAAAGTTCATCTTCTAGCGAATGTTCATCTTCTGCATCAGGAAATTCCACTTCCCTGGTATCTGGAGATGACAATGATGGGGATGGCAATGATGGAGCTCAGGACGATGATTATGAAGAAGGGGAAGTCAACGTAGATGATGAGGAGAATATAACCACTAAAAATGTAGAGGAAGAACATCTCCTCACAGCTCCTAAAACTTCCCTTGCCACTTCCGTTCCTGGTAAGCCACAGGCGGTAGCCAAAGAGGATGAAGAACTCTTGGACTATGAAGAATATGGGTATTCACCTGGTAAGGGAGCCCAAATTCTTTAAACATTTACGTTCTTGTCTAGTGATCACTATCTTAACACCACCATCATTTCCTTTTTTAGGTACCCATTTGGCTTGCATTGAAACGAGCGTTGCCCTCTCTGCAGATCTTCATCCAGCTACACCAATAGTCTCCTCACAGGTTTCTTTGGCCCCTCTGGTGGCGCCGAAGAGTGTGGCCCATGAAATTGTATTTCCTGTCGAGACTACTGATCTACCAACTCCTACTACCAGAGATTCCAGCACAGAAGTGAGAGCGCCCTCTCTTGCTGACATGTTGGAAGCTGGTACTTCTGTAGCCCCAGAAGTTCCCTTACTTGCTAGTCACACCTCTGTGGCAGGTATGTATATTAATTTGAAGAGCTGCGAATTCTTCATTTTATATTTCTCATTCTAACTCGATCTCCTATCCATATTGCAGGAATTCTCCCCTGTAGTAGGGCAGCCAGCTCCGAATCTGTGGCCACTGTCTTTGAGCTACCATTTCCTTCGAAGATTCCCACTCACAAAATGCTTTTGATGAAAAACTCTTTGTCAACGGTGGTTCATATCTTCAAGGATCCCGAACAATGGCCAGACCTGGATATTGCCATCGAAATTCTGGAAAACTCTGCAAAGATGGCGAGGATTAATATTTCTGTTTTGCGCGATTCCCTTCTCAGATTTCGTGATTCGATAGCTTCTTTAGCATCAGCGGAGAATATTATGATTGCTCCAGAAGTTCTTGAATATGGAAAGCAATTAACTTTGTCTAAGGAGAGGGCTTCACTCATTGCTTCCACCATATCTGAATTAGGTCAGGAACAATTATCGTTGCAAGAACAATTGAAGACCCTTACTGATGACAAGGCACTTATTCAAGATCGTATCACGGCTTTAAGAGAAGAGATTTGGCAGATGAAACTGCAAGGTCATAAGAAGGAGCTATCTATGCAGAAGGTTAAAGAGAAACTTGATGTCAATATTCGGTCTGTTGACGCTGAAAAGTTTGAATTACTCAAGAGCAAGGAAATGATCTCATCTCTAGAAGACAAATTAGCTGGCCTTCCCGATCAAATAAAGATTATTCTTGAAGAAAAATCAAAGCATGATGCAGCTCAGCTTGAATTAAAAGAAAACTTGTGACAATAGATGAATGTAATAGGCATCACAGAGGAATTATAAGCATGTAATCCCTCCATTTTTTATACATACTTTTGCTTCTTCCTTTCTTTTCTCTCCCTCTTTTTTTTTTTTTTAATGTTTGAGTATATGTTCTCCTTTGATTTTCATTAATAAACTTCAGTAACTTTTCGTGCATTTCTACATTATGCATTATTCCAGACGCATTATCTATGTCATAACTCCAGCATGAATTTGCTGCATTTTGCACATTGCGCATAGTTTACAGTTTGTCATAACATTTTATTGAACTAATCATAAAGCACCAAGATTTACGCTTGTCAGTATCGGATTCCCTACATGACTCCATTCGTTTATATTTCATTGGCGGTGCTAAGTTTCAATTCAGTCAGTTGCACACAGTTTAGGCTCTTTTAGTAGTAGAGCGAATTTTCTTGGCTCATTTACTTGGACTCTAGTTAGAGTCGGGTCTTACGTTATGGTCTCTGTAACTCTCTAGAGTTCACTGGACTTTTCACTACCTAGGGAGTTCACAAACTGCGATCCATCAGAGGGGCCCAGTGAGGCTACTGGGGCCATGAACTCAGTTGATTTTATGCACAGGGTTGACCACTGTAACTCTCTAGAGTTCGCTGAGCTCGCAAGGATACCTTTGGGGATACCAAATCCCCATTGCTGATCCATCGATGAGTAGGTTTGAGCCCTTCCTCATAAGTTAGTACCGAAATCGAACCACAAATCTGGGGGGTCTTATGCATGGTTGACCTGTACTGCGCACACTGCAGCCCTCATTTTCTTCGCCTGCAAGGTCGGTCCCATTCACGGGAGGGCTTGTCCTCCGTTTCCCGTGACGCTGCCGAAAAGCTATACAGACGGCATGGGTGTTACGCTTGACTGGTCATTTGAGGACTTTTAGCACTTTGGCTTTTAGTCGACTTTTGGCCTTTTACTTTTGGTCTTTTGGTTGACTTTTGGCTCTTTTGGCCTTTGGTCATTTGAAAACTTTGAGCTCTTAGCTTTTTTGTCAACTCTTGGCCTTCTGGCTTTTGGTTATTGACTCCGTCAGCTGCCCGCATAGGTATGCATACGATGGTCTTCCCGGGCTTTTTAGGGCCACTGGCTTCTCACCGCTACCCGAATGGCGATCTTCATAGGTCTTCTGCATAGCTGGTCCCTTTTGAGATTTGGTCCTTTTAGGACTTAGCTTTTCTTTTCTTTTCTTCTCTCTCTTTGTTTTTTTTTTTTCGGGACTTGACTAGGCTGCCTTTTTATGATAAACAGCCATCGCTATTGCCAATTATGTATATACAGTTGACTGTATGATTCATTCTTCATTATCATATGGCCGATCAATAATTGACATTTCGCTGCTGCTGATAATGTCGTAAGGACTTTTGTATCGTGTTCAAAACAATGTATCAGCTTGACGATGATGGCAACTTTGATGAGCGATTGATCGGCAACAGCGATAGCTGTTTTCTTTTTCTTTTCATGATCATTGATACCTGATAATTCGATTTCGATGGAGATTTTCTATCGATGATGAACGCCATGCTTGATAGCGATCATTGGCGCTTTATGCTTAATAGCGATCATCGACACTTTTTGTTCGGTTACGATTTAATATGCTATCTTCAAATGTCTTGGAAGACTGAAGACTTTTTAGCGATGATCTAGCATGCTGTCTTGAAATACGATGATGGGTATTTTTGCCTGAAATTGTTTATCTGTATCGTTTGTCTGTATTGTTTGTAATATACCAACTTGATGGTGATATCAATTTCAGGCAAAATTTTGTAGAACTCCCTTGACGGCGCTCACTTTCTTCGTCTTTCTTTATTTGCTATCACATGATCTTGATATGCTTTATTATATGATTTTAATATGCTTGCGAGCTTCTTCCTTATTCGTCCTATTCATCTTGCCCCCTTTTGATACAGAATTATTATCTTGGTAATGTTCTGTATCAAAATTAGTGGCACTTTCGGAAGCAATTTCCCTTTTTGTCAATGCGAGTATAGGACAACATAGGCTTTCATTTACTTCTTTAAAGAATTTTTTGCTTTCATTGAGCACACTTTATCTCATTTGGCTTTGAATTTGCCCCCTGGATATGATCGTGACCGTTATTGGTGACCTGCTATGATCGTGACCGATATTTTGGAGATACATTCTTTGTTCTTGGAGATATTGAGGCAATATATTTCCGCAGGAGGTTATACGATTGTAATCGTATTCATTGACTAGTTTGCCCCCAACCCTTGAAATTTTCGACGCTTCTCTTGATCGATCCCAATGGGGACTTGAATTCCCTTCCCATGGTTTAGGCCAACGGGCTCTTCATAATCAAAGCCCATGTTTTTCATAATTTTCTTGCTAGCCGGACTATACTTTTGGAGGTCTTGTGGTGTCAACCTACCACGGTAGTCATTACTTTGAGTCTCTTGTCCGTACTGCTTCTGAAATAAAGAATTCGATTGGCTCATGATATTTTTCATTTGCCTTAACTTGAAATCTTGTTGGAGCGGTCGAAAATGGCTTATTTCTTTCAGCATACGGTAGCGGCACCGTATAATTTGACTATAAAATTTTCAGTTGTTCGGATGACAGCAACGTTAACGGCGGTTGTCCCGGTAGCCTTAAATGTTTTGGTACAAAATAAAACTTTTTGCTTATTTTCACAGTTTCAGATGGCACTGCTTTTTCTGTTATCTTCGTAATTGTGCTTTCCCGATCATTCTTTAGGACATCACCTTCATCCTTATTCATTTTTTCAATAGTGAATTCTTTAAATAGCTAGCATCTGCAAAGAAGGACTCAGCTTCTGTATACGGTCTCGCATCGGCCATCACTTTATGTTGTACTCCGTCTTTATAGTATTTAGAACACTGATGTAGAGTAGAGGGTATGATATTGTACTGATGTATCCATGGCCTTCCTAGAAGAAATTGTATGTCGTTATTGCACTTATGATGTGACAAACAACGTCAGTAATCAATTCTCCTATTTTCAACGTTATCGTAATTTTTCCAAGTGCGCGCTGCCCATCTTGATTAAAACCTTATATCATCATTCCGCTGGGGCGTAGTTCTGAGAGACGATAGTTTAATTTACTTAGCATTGAGAGTGGAAAAAGATTTACCGCAGACCCATTATCTACCATAATCCGTTTAACTTTGTTCCCGCGAATATGGCCTTCTATCATTAGTGGTCTGTTATGGTCTTCCTCACAGATCAGATCATCATCAGAAAAGGAAATGACTGGGAAACAGTCCTCATGCTCATTGAGGTCTTCATGTTCTACCTCTACCAATAAGGTTTCCCTGATGTCATGATTAGATAAGGCCTGGATCAAACTTTGTTGGAATTCTTCTGATAGCTTCATTGCATCATAAATGCTTAATCGGGCCGGCATTCCTTTTAGATGATTTACTATGTCATAATTTACTCTCGTCATCTCATTCTTTTCCTTCGTCCCGCCGCTGTTACTCTCTTTTGTAGTCATTTCTTTTCCAGTGACTTCTGATTTCTGTTTTGTAGGGCTTACCACCTTCTTTGCTGATCATAGTGTGATCACCGCAACCTTCTTTATAGCTTTACCGCTTCCTGCGTTATTCGCATCTCGGCCCTTTTCTCGGACTGTAAGCATGTTTACGGTTTCCATGGAGCCTCTTCCTCTTTCTTTCCCCAATACTATCTCGCCCCTATTGATCAGTCGCTGTATTATACATTTTAGTGTATAACAGTTCTCTGTTGGATGCCCTACTAGACGATGATAATGACAAAAATCCCTTTCTCCGGTTCGTGTCACATCTTCTAGGCGCTTAGGTTCCGGCAATACTATCGTGCCAGCTTTTAACAACTGTTCAATCATAGGGGCGACATCTTCTTTTTCAAATGCGAACCCCTCATGAGAGTTCAGCATTCTAGGCCTCTTCCCATTGTACTTATTTCTTGACTTATCACCTTCTTCGCGTCGGTCCGGCCTTCTTTCTCTCGAATCTTTGTGTCTTTTCTTCTTCTATCATGATCGACAGCATTCACAACTGTCCTGCCAGACACTCTCTTACTCGTATCATGGTGAAATGCTAAGATCTTGCGAGTTATCAGCTCCAACGCATGGGTTTTAGTAGCCAAATCACGAAAGGTCCTGATATCGGCGCTAGTCAGTCCGAATGTAATTCCCTTCCTCATAGAATTTAGGCACATCTTAACTTGTTCTTTTTCCTTTGGTAGTTGTCTACATGAAGCCCCTAACGTTTTCCACCTGTCTATGAACTTCTCTACTGGCTCTCCTTCTCTTTGCCGAAAGAGGTCAGTTCTGTAATACTGACGTCACGTTTCAAGGAGAAGAAGTTTGACATGAAAACCTCCTGCATTTATTCCCAGGTACGTATCGATCTAGGTGCCAAACTAAAATACCATCGAAACGCTTTGTGTGTTAGTGATGAACCAAACAACCACAAGCAGTACTGTGGTATCGTAGAAAAGTTTCCCATGCTAGTGATGAAGTGCATCAAATGCTCCTTCGGGGATCCTTCTCCATTGAACTTTTGAAAATTCGGATGTTTGAAATTGGCAGAAAAAGGGATATCTTCTACTTCCCCAGCAGAGTCGCCATTTTGTTTTGACAAAGAAACAAAGGCATTTGATACCTAAAAGTCCGGTATTTTCATGTTCCTTTTCTGCTCTAACCGCCTCTTCGACCACTTGCCTTACCTTTTCTTGTGTCACAGTTCTTGCTGCAGGGGTAGACCCTAGCGACCCTGCCTCCTGTGGTGGGGGGACATTAGGTTGATTTTCTTATCCTTCAGCGACATTCTGGGGGATGGTCATTCGGGCTACGTTGTGTGCGAGGGTTGCCAGTGCTTCTCTGAGATTTCTGCACTCCTCCATTAATGCATTTTGGGCTTCTGCCATCACATTGAAACGATCCTCCGTAGTTGTTCTATAGTCTGGATTTGTTCCAGCCATGAATACTGCAGCTTCCCCACTTTTCGATGAAGCAGTAGTCAAAGGAGACAAGAGAATGCCGATGTGACGGGGCTTGCGGAAAAGGAAGGGGACAGAGTTTCATCGGGCTTTTTCGTATTCCTGGCGACATCAATTAACTGTGATGACGCCGATATTGATACATCTTTTAGGGATGGCATTGGCGATCTGATGACCAATGCTTTTCCTTTTCGTTCTCTTGTTCGTTCAGCCATTGAAGCATTTAGAGAC
The DNA here is from genome assembly GCA_037074715.1 of Magnolia kwangsiensis. Classification (NCBI taxonomy): domain Eukaryota; kingdom Viridiplantae; phylum Streptophyta; class Magnoliopsida; order Magnoliales; family Magnoliaceae; genus Magnolia; species Magnolia kwangsiensis. The sequence goes on from CM073579.1 coordinate 73,769,057, forward strand.
GGAAAGTCGTGCGCTGTCAACTAGGGAACTGTTTGCGCTGGATAAATCACTGGAGGAGCAAGTTCAGGATTTCTTTTAACCGTGCTTCGCGTTACGGGCCCTCTAATTCTTAATGAAGGCTGATTCATTCTCAAAATTCTGAAGTTTCGTGTCCTTGTCTTACGAGAGGTCACGACAGTCCAGCCTGCATTGTCTTCTGATGACTGGGACGAGGCAGAAATGACCCCAGCTATTGCTTGAACCATGCCGGTACTCACATGACTTGATGCGTATTCTATCATGAACCCTGTCGGGGTGAATCGGAAGTTCACTTTTCTTACAGGGATCGCCATGAGCAATAAGTCATAGTCGAATTTTTAACTTTCTTCCTTTAATTATAAAACAAAGTTATAATTAGTAGTTGAAAGATTGGAGTGATTTATCTTAGAGATGAAGGGGAGGACTTCCCACTGAGAATCGCCATTTTGGCATCCGTAGGACGCCAAACCATGATGAATGTTCGTAACAACTTTACTGTTAATATTTTGAATAAGACAAAAACATATTCCCCAGTGGAGTCGCCATTTTGTTTTGACAAAGAAACAAAGGCATTTGATTTAGGGAGATTGTCTTATTTAAATATAACAGAGAAAGAGTACTATGAACATTCATCACATTTTATTGATACTGAGTTCATTTACATCCTCTTTACATCCCTTGATTCTAAGATAAATCACTTAGAAATGAAGGACTTGTGCTTTAAATATCAAAAGTTCATTTTGGCAGCCTTCCGACGCCTGATTCGATCATCTCCTAAGACTTAGGAGGAATGCCGTTCCGATTGGTGAGTCTTTAATGAAATAAAGATTTCAGCAGCATAACAACGCCTATTCCAACCATCTTCTGGGACTTAGGAGGAATGTCGATTAGATCGACTGATCTTTCTCCTTTGAACCCATGAAGAGGATGAAGCCCAGAGAAAGGAAGCTTAGTTCGCGAACTTCAGCAGCATAACGGCCCTTGGACTTCACAGACTACAGGGCAGTCTAGTTGCACAGACCCGTGCAACCTATATCGGTTACGCGGTCTTGCGCAACTACCAGGTAACTCCCTTCTACCTTCTCTGTCTTCTGCTCTGCTCTGCTTCTCTTGAAAATCTTCAAGTTACCCTTAATGAAGGAGGGGAGGGGGTATTTATTGACCCTCACACTTGTGAAAATCCTGATCTTAGTGATGTGGGACTATTTTTTAGTGCTTTAGGTCATTCCGTGTAGTACATTCCGAGGTCCCGCGTAACTAATACTTTCATTGTGCGAGCCCGCACAACTGATATTGTCTGCGCGGAATCGCGCAACCTATAATGGATGCGCGGATCTGCGCACTCTTGTGAAGGATATCTCTTTCTTCTTCTTTTCAAAAGTTCTTCTTATCTCTTTTCCTTTCCCTGCTTGATTCCTTCACCATTTTTTATGCCTCAACACTCTATTATTCCACTGAGTTGATCACTCACTCCCACGTTACGGGATGGTGTTTGCAACACCCACCAGACCCTATCTTAGATGCAGGTTGCGAGGCGATTCAGGATGCAGAGCCGGACTACGACGAGGACCAGGACGAGTTCTCGTATCTGCAGTTTTTCGACAGCTTTGCATAGGTGGCCTGGATCGGCGGGACTTCTTAGTGGGACTATTTTTGACATTTACTTTTATGTTGTGATTTGTATATGAGACTCAGTAATGTATTCATACTTTGGAGACAGTTAGAGATTATTTTATTTTCTTAAAGTGATATATATATCTTTTAGTCTTCCGCTTACGTTTTATCACTGGATCTGGAGTATGAATTGCAGTTTTGATATAATCTTACTCATGTGAATGCTTTAACTCTAACAACATTGAATCATAATCATATTTGTTGCATAAGTGATGGTCTGAAACTCGGGAGTCAGGTTTCTACACGACCCCCGATTTTTAGGGTGTTACAAGTTGGTATCAGAGCATGATTTAGATTAAACCAGACCTAGATTATGGCCACGTGACGTACACTGTCACCCCTTTGACTTAGGTGGGTGCGAGAAAGATCTAGAAACACTCGTAGGACTTCAGTTTCGCCAATAGGCGAAGTCTACTCAAATCGATCGTTTTGATCGAGTCTACAATGTATCTCGCGTGAAGCGACCTAAGTCGTCTCTAGGTCATTAGTTGGTGGGTTTGAGATGATCCTATAAGAATTTCAAACTCAAAAATGCATGTCCTTGGGTTGTGGGGAAACCACAACCCTTGCACTCAATCTCAAGGCTTAAAAAACCTCTTTTCATCCTAATCCTTCAGAATCTTTCCTTTCAGCACCCCATTCTTCAGCTTTTTTCTAAGTCCTTTCTTACTACACATAAATCCTAATGTGTGAATGATATTGAATCATACTTAAACAAAAATTTTACTATAAATAGTAAATATATGTAAGAATTAGACTTTTGGCCATTCCAGTTATGAAATTTCTTATAATAAATGGGTTAATTGGATGGATTAGCCTCTCCTACCCTAAAATCATATGCTACATGATGCATAAACTCATTCTGATTTATAAACTGGTCCCGAAATGCCCCAAACGGAGTTATGGGCCTATCTAGGCTAAAATATAATGAACCAGGGTGGGACCCACATATATGGGGCCCCTAGGGCAGGGGGAACCCAGCCCATATGGCCGGAATCATCGGATTGTGATTTCACCGGTGAGGGCTCGCCGTACGGTGGGCCTCACTAGGGCTGAATTTTCGACCGACGCCCTTTTGTGGCTAGGGCACCCCCACTACACGTGGGACGTCCCTTATAACTCCCTAAATACCCTACCTCCTTCACAAACAGCCCTCTCAAGCTCTCCTTTTTACATTTTTTTACTGCCTTCCCCTCAAATCTCAGTGCCAAACCTCTCCCATCCCATCTTCTCCCTCAACCGATGCCAACCCATCCATTTTTAGCTGTTCACAGTCCCCTTTCTCTCCAGTCTCGTCGATTGGAGCTCTTACAACCTCCATGGAAGGCTGAAAATTGTGTGGCCCTCCATTCCATCTTAACTTGCTCTTTTCTCTTTGAAAATCTAGCCTTTGGGAGCCTGATCTACCCCTCTACAGGGCCTAGATTCGTTTCAGTCCATTTGGGCAGCCATTTCTCCCCATATCCCACATTTTCCATGGCTTTTGTTGAGGCTATTTTAGCCTTTTTCTCTTTCTCCACCATCCTCTCTCTCATGGGAAAGAGGAAGACTGCCGCAGATGAAGCTGGGCTTAGTCGCCCTTCACGATCGAGGAAGCCGAGAGGTGGCACCGCTAGCTCAAGCGCCGCTGCTAGCCCAAGTGTTGGCAGAGAGCTACATACGAAGCGGGATTTAGATCCCCGTGCTCACATAGGGCGAGCATTGTTGGCAGACTTGGCTCATGACGCTTATACTGACCATAAGGTTCTGTTTGAGGCACACGTGGCTGAGCGGCTCTTCAGTGAATTTTTGTTGTTTGAGCGCATTGAAGCTACTAGGTGGGGTCCGCTCTTTGAAGCCTATTCTCGTGCGAACGTGAGCACCGTTCACGCCTTCTATGCGCATATTCGGGATCCTACGTCGGAGCCATTACAGTTCAGGATTCCCTTTGACAGAGATCGGCAAGCCACAATCGATGTACGACTGATAGCTCGACTCCTGAACGTGCCTCTTGGTGAAGTTCATCCAAGTACTAAGAATTTGAAGAGTGTTCGTGAGTGAAATCGCCGCACCAGGTTCCTATGTGATGGTTTGGTTGTGGCAGCGTAACAAGAGCCTCTTGGCATCCCATATGTCGGATGATTTTTGCCTGCTGCACTGCTCGGAGTCTGAGCAGGTTGAGTTGGCTACGTTCATGTTCGAGCGAGAGGCCAGCTTGTGGTGGGATAGTTGTTGCGGACCGTTGCTGTTGATTTTGTCTGGACCTGGGCAACATTCGAGTTCCATTTCCATGAGAAATACTATCCCCAGACTTACATGCACGAGAGGGAGAATGAGTTTCTCCGCCTCAAGCAGGGAGGCATGTCAGTCACAGAGTATGAGTATCGGTTCACTGGGTTGGGCAGATACGTCCCGACGATACTTGCTGACGAGCAGATGCACATATGACGCTTTCTAAGGGCTTGCGATCGGACATACGGTCGAAGATGTGTTGCGTCAGCATACCCTCCTACGCAGAGTTGATACATATGTCCATGAGGGCAGAGTAGGATGTTGATCGACTGGCATGATCTCGTGGCCCTATTGTTCCTAGGCCACGACCGAACATGCAGGACAGGCCATTTGCTGGCAAGAGGCCTCGCATCGACCCTCCTCCTAGGGCTACGGCGCCAGTACCCCCGATGAGGCGCCCTGATGTGTCGTGTGCTTATTATGGGTGATCGTGTCATACAGTAGGTAGTTGTTTTGCTCAGATGACGGATAGCAGGTTTTCACCACCGCAAAAGATCGACCGTCCACTCCCACAGGCTTTATCAGCTCCACCTTTACGGTTGGCTCCTACATACCCTTCCTTTAGACCTCCCGCATCTCAGTTCAGGCCGCCTCAACGGCCCATAGTACCGCGACCGAACCCTCCACAGCAGGCACAGATACATGCCTTGACAGCTGAGGCAGCCGAGACAGAGACTACTCATCCTTTGGCCTTTGAGGTCACTGCCCATATTGAAGGTACTCCTATACTCGTGATGATGGATATAGGGTCCACGCTTTCTTTGATATCGCATTCCATAGTCAGGTGCCTTGGGCTACCGACTATTCGGATGGATGGAGTGCGAGTTCTTACGGCTCACGGAACTTTTTCTAATGCCACCCTGATGTGTGAGGGTTGCTTGGTGGATCTAGGAGGCAGGACAATGGCTCTTGATCTTGTCATCGACCCCTCTCTTGTTTATCTCGACGTCATTCTTGGCATGGATTGGTTGACTATAGGGAGGGCCGAGATTGACTGCGAGACCCGTATGGTGACGGTATATGAGCCGGAGGGCACTCCTTTTACATTTTCAGTGCGGGTAAATCTCCCCTTCCGCATACTTAGCTACGCTTCTTTACTACGGGACGCTGATGCCCCGACACTTAAGCACACGCCAGTCGTCCGTGATTTTGGAGATCTGTTCAGGAAGATTTCTGGTTTATCACCTCAGCGCGAGATTGATTTTACTATCGATCTGGTACCTGATTCCACGCCCGTCTCACTGCGGACGTATCGCATGGCACCATGTGAGATGGAGGAGTTGAGGAAACAGATTGATGATCTGTTGGAGGTTGGCTTCATTCGACCGAGTATGTCTCCTTGGGGAGCACCAGTACTGTTTGTGAAGAAGAAGGATGGTTCTATGCGATTGTGTATTGATTATCGCAGGTTGAACCAGATTACGGTGAAGAACCGATATCCCTTGCTCAGGATAGACGACTTGTTTGACCAGTTGAGAGGGGCCCAGTACTTCTCGAAGATTGATCTTCAGTCGGGGTATCACCAGTTGCGCGTCAGGGATGAGGACGTGTCGAAGACAGCTTTCTGGACCAGCTTTGGCCACTACAAGTTCCTTGTGATGTCCTTCGGTCTTACGAACGCACCAGCCGTGTTCATGGATCTGATGAACAGGGTATTTCGGCCTTTCCTCTATCGATTCGTCATTGTGTTCATAGACGACATTATGGTATACTCCAGGAGTCGAGAGGAGCATGAGGAGCACTTGCGATTGGTCCTAGATACACTCAGACAGCATCAGTTATTCGCATAGTATAAGAAGTGCGACTTCTGGAAGCAGGAGGTGAAGTTCTTGGGACATGTGGTGTCCAAGGATGGCATGACAGTTGACCTGGCTAAGGTAGCTGCAGTTTAGGACTGGGAGCAGCCTGGTTCTGTCACTGAGGTGAGGAGTTTCTTGGGTCTTACTGGCTACTATCGACTCTTCATTCGAGATTTCTCGAAGAATACCAGACCTCTATCTCAGTTGACACGGAAAGACGTGAAGTTTGCCTGGAATGATAATGTGGAGACGGCTTTTCAAGAGCTGAAGGACAGGCTTACGTTCGCCCCTGTGCTAGTATTGCCAGAGCAAGGGGTTAGATATACGATATATACTGACGCGTCTAGCGTTGGTTTGGGTTGTGTCCTTATGCAGAAGGACAGGATAATTTCGTATGCCTAGAGACAATTAAGGAAGCACGGGGAGAATTACCCTACACACGACATGGAGTTGGCAGCTGTCATCTTCGCACTGAAGCTCTAGAGACATTACCTCTACGGAGAGGAGTTCGAGCTCTTTTGCGACCACAAGAGCCTCAAGTACATATTCACGCATCGGGACTTGAATATGAGGCAACAGCGATGGATGGAGACTTTGAAGGACTTCAAGTTCAAAGGCTCTTACCATCCGGGCAAGGCGAACCTTGTGGCTGACGCGTTGAGCCGCAAGAAGGCGATAGAGTTTGCGGCTCCGTTGATGGTTGCTGAGTGGGACATGGTTAAGTTTTTGTGAGACTTTGAGCAGAAACTCACTGTGGAGGAGCCCTATGAGTTCATCGCACATGTGCAGGTGCGATCTCTTATTGATGACAGAGTCATCGCGGCGCAGAGGGATGATGCACGTCTGACTGAGCTTCGAGAGTAGGCCAGTGATGATGCAGACGCCAAGTGGCGAGTTGGCACAGATGGGGGCTTACATTATCGTGGCCGCCTATGCGTCCCAGATATCCCTGACTTGAGACGAGAGATTCTCGAGGCTGCGAATAGTTCCAGACTTGCGATGCATCCAGGCAGCACAGAGATGTATCGCGACTTGAGGAGGACATATTGGTGGGATGGTATGAAGACCCACATCGCAGAGTTCGTGTCCCGTTGTCTCACTTGCCAGTAGGTGAAGGCAGAGCATCGCCGACCACCTGGACTCCTTCAGCCTATGCCCATCGCTGAGTGGAAGTGGGACTTCATTTCCATGGATTTCATCTCAGGACTACCGAAGACTAGGAAGGGACATGATTCGATTTGGGTGATCGTCAATCGTCTGACGAAATCGGTACACTTCCTACCGATCAGAGTTACGAACTCTGTAGACGAGTTAGCCAGGCTGTATATCAGAGAGATCGTACGTCTGCATGGAGTTCCTTTAGAGATCATGTCGGACAGAGACACGTGCTTTACTTCTATTTTCTAGACTCGCATTCAGGAGGCTATGGGTGTGAAGTTGAAGTTTAGTACTGCTTTCCATCCACAGACAGATGGACAGACAGAGCGGGTGAACCAGATTCTAGAGGACATGTTGCGAGCTTGCGCATTGGACTTCAAGGACAGTTGAGATGATTGTCTTGCATATGCGGAGTTCACTTACAACAACAGCTTTCAGGCGAGTATCGGTATGGCACCTTATGAGGCCTTGTATGGGCGACCTTGCCGAGCACCGCAATGCTGGGCAGAGGTCGGTGAGCATAGATTGATTGGCCCAGAGTTAGTGCAAGCGACGTCGGAGAAGATTGACATCATTAGACGTCAGCTTCTCACAGCGCATAGTAGAAAAAAGAGTTATGCCGATACTAGACGGCGCCCGCTAGAGTTCACAGTTGGAGATCATGTATTTTTGCTGGTTTCCTCTATGAAGGGAGTCCTTTGATTTGGGAAGAAGGGAAAGCTAGCATCGCGATTCATTGGTCCATTTCAGATTCTCGACCATGTGGGTGCTGTGGCTTATCGATTGGCTTTGCCTACGCCTCTCGCGAGCGTACACAATGTATTTCATGTTTCTATGCTGAAGAAATATGTTCCTGATCCTTCCCATATCATCAGATGGGAGCAGGTACAGTTAGGTGAGGATGTTACATATATACTGCGACCGGCGCGTATACTAGACAGCAAGGAGCAGGTACTGCGTAGCAAGGTCATCCCCCTTGTGAAGGTGTTGTGGACGCATCACTCTGAAGAAGAGGCTACTTGGGAGACGAAAGTCGAGATCAGAAAGAACTACCCACAGTTTCTCGAGGAGTACGAAAAGGTACAAATTTTGAGGATGAAATTTATTGTTAAGGGGTGTAGATTGTAACGCCTCGGAAAAATCCGTATTGAGACCCGAGTACCAACTCAACCAGAAATCACGTAGGATTAATTCCTTTAGAAATTAAGCGTAAGTTAGCTAACGCTATGCTAGATTAGCTGTGAAATTAACACCGATCGCTTTAAATACATTCTACAAGATTCAAAACTTATAGAATCAACGACGCTATAATACCCTGAAACCTAGGATCGAACTCTAAACTCGTTTGCTCTCAGGAACCCTTAGAAACTTCGTATTGGATTTAGACCACGCGTCGAAAGTCCGATATCTACAATCTTAGACCGTTATGACCGCTTAGCTGGACTTGACAATCATTTCGAAAATCAAGCCCAACCGATGTTCTAAGGCTATTTCATTGAGCCTGTAGTGAAGAGAGTGAGAAAGGGTAAAGATTTAAAAATTTAAATCAGAATCTGGCACGAGTCTTTGCGCGTTATTGTTAAGCGTTCTGACCGTCAGAATTCAGCCAAATTTCACCCTCGGATCAGGAAAAATTTCTCTTTCATATCATGAGACTTGTAGACCTGATTTAAGTACGATGACCGCTGAACTGAAACTGAACCACCACGTGCGATCTGGGAACTCTACCGGTCTGAAAACTTCGTGTGAGCAAGATCCAGTGTGCATGAGCTTAAGTCCGTTCGCGTTCGGCCGGGAGATCTCCCGAAATGCTCTTTTGGATCGGAACAGTCCCGATTTGGTTATAACCCAAGTATACCTTGTTCCCAAGTCTATTTAGGTTATGTTTTAGGCTATATAATGGCCTTAAACCCTCACATAACTCTCTCATATGAATTTGCTTGAAACCCTAGAAAGAGAGAGAGAGAAAGTGAGAGATTGTGAGAGACTTTGTGAGAGAACTTCCTGCCGATTTCTCCATCTATTGCACGTACCAAAGCAAAGTATTCAAATCACTTTTTCGGTGATTTTCAACGCACTCTTAGGTAAGAAAACCCTAACTACTTGCTGATTTAGGATTCCTTCGATTCAAATAGCGAAAGAGCTTATGTATCTTGTGCATTGGGTTGCCTTTATGCTGTTGACGAAGCGTATATGTTCTAATCGAATCGATACAGTCTAGGGCAAAAGGTGAGGATTTTAGACGCTTTGATTGACTGATTTTAAAGCTTTCAATGTCGTTTAATAGTAGATTAATGATGAGAGCGCCGTTTGACATGTACAACATGCTGTCCGTTTTTCATTTCGTAAGCACACGGTAAATATGAGATTTAGGGCATTTTAGGCATTTATAGAAAATACTGTATATGTCCATATTTTGCTAAAATGTTTGACATGTAAAATTATCGTGTTATGATATTATGTATGCGTGTATAATCTGTTTGACGAAAAGATTCGCCCTAATGCACACTTTGAGTCGACATACGCTATGTAGACTGAAGTGTGTAGACTAAGTGTTTGTATTAGTATGTATTGAGTAAATGGTGTTGTGAATTAGTTTTGAGATTGAATTCTCAATTAATATGCTGATGTATATGATTTCCATCATGTTGGCTATATGTATTGATTTCATTATATATATGAAATGCATGTGTTGCTTGATTTTCTTACATTGTATGTTATAACATGTGACAACATGCTTGTATTGTTTATATTCATTCTTGATACTCTCATATGATTACTGATGTGATTTACAAATGCTTGGGGCTATACGTTAGTCCAGGCAGTCGGTAATGGATCAAATTCGTGGTTGGCTTCTATTTGCCACGAAGGACGCGTCGATGAATGCGAGTCGTGTTTTGGGCAGGCGGCAGTGGTTAGGCCACGCGAAGTGTTTTATGCACTTCATGTCGCTCAGCTTGAGATGCACTCGTACTAGTCGAGCCCGTCAAGTAACTCGATTGGCCGTTGATTGTTCACCTTATATGAGTCATAACTGCTTGAACCTAGGGTACTGAACTTACCATTGGAAAACCTGTTAACCATGGTACCTTGATCCATAAAGACTCATGAGATGAGCATGGTGGTATGGGACACCGTGGTCGAGCTATCGGCCTACGCTGGGGCCACGAACCTCCCCGTAGTAACCAGTGAGCACCTTTGACTCGTGAGCCGATTGTGGTGGTATGGGACACTACATTCGAGCTGTCAGCCTACACTGATTGGTGACGAGCCCTTTGTAGTGATCGCGAGCGTATTCTGAGTCTACGGGAGGCGACGACCCTTCCGTAGTAACAAGAGTACATTAGGCCTGTATTGATAAGGTGATGGGGGATCGGTGCAACGAGTGCGAGCAACAGCCCTGACAGCCCTTGCAGCGACCTATAAATATAATATCGTATGAGATTTCTAGGAGTGATGACCCTAGACAAGATCTGTGTTGGGATTGATATAAGGGAAGTACCTCAGTTTCCCAATACTGCTGAATGAAAGAACTAATAACAACTTGACAATCATTATCCATATCGCATTGCATGTGCCTGGAAGATGTGGAGCACTGAGGAATGTAAGCATGCCGCGGGCGTAAGATGGTGCCGTATGAGGGAGTATGTCGGTAAGGGCATCCATCATGTCATTTCATGCATGCATTAACAACAGTATCTAGGAATGTTTGATTGATTGCTTTACTATTAACGCGTGATTGATTTGAGAACATGCTAATTTTTTCTCTATTATTCTACTGAGTTGATCACTCACTCCCACGTTACGGGATGGTATTTGTAACACTCACCAGACCCTGTCTTAGATGCAGGTTGCGAGGCGATTCAGGATGCGGAGCCGGACTACGACGAGGACCAGGACGAGTTCTCGTATCTGTAAGTTTTCGACGGCTTTGTATAGGTGGCTTGGATCGGCGGGACTTCTTAGTGGGACTATTTTTGACATTTACTTTTGGGTTGTGATTTGTATATGAGACTCAGTGATGTATTCATACTTTGGAGACAGTTAGAGATTATTTTGTTTTCTTACAGTGATATATATATATCTTTCAGTCTTCCGCTTGCGTTTTATCACTGGATCTGGAGTATGAATTGCAGTTTTGATATAATCTTACTCATGTGAATGCTTTAACTCAGACAACATTGAATCATAAACATATTTGTTGCATAAGTGATGGTCTGGAACTCGGGAGTTGGGTTTCTACACGACCCCCGATTTTCAGGGTGTTACATAAACTAAGTTACATATTATTATTTCTTGAATAGTTTGTGATTGGATCCTTTACTGGGCTTGGAAGCTAGTAGAGTTATTTTTGAGTAATCTTGATAAATGCATATTAATAAGGATTAGTGTAATAGGTTTTTAAAGTAAACTGTAAAAACTTTAAAAAGTCCTATTCACCCCCTTCTAGGACAGATTGGCATATTCCTACTTCAACTCATGCGTTCTTCACCGCTATTTTAATCTCCTAGGCCTTAAATACGTCATGATGGGCCGAATCATGTGGGCCTAATACACGTCATAGTGAGCTACATCACATGGGCCTAAGGGGCAGCCCATGATAAAAAAAAACTTATAAGTATAGTGCGCATAAAGGGAAATACAATGATGATAGATAAAAGCTCCAAAATGATTTGCTATGTGCTCCTGCCTCAGTGCTGCTGCAGTCTAACGTCACCTGCACGTAACGGTCGGGCATAAGCTTATAGAAAGCTTAGAGGGTGGTGAAAGTGTGTACGTAATGTAGTAATATAATTATGCAATATCAGAGTAACGCGGAATATGCTAATGAATCAATGAACATTATTGGCCATACCAAGGCTATGCAATGCAAGGCATGAATGATGTCAGCCGTACCAAGGTCATGTAATGTAAGATGCAACTCAATCATACCAATCCTCATCTGAGTCCACATATCAATACAGCTCAACTCTAGAATATCGCCGGGGTCTAGTGTACTCCAAACCAGATCGTCACCCCATCGTGCGCAACAAAGTGAGTGGAAGAGACCTCACTATCTACCTGCCAATATCAGGCTCGACTTGTCGATAAAGGACCCATTCCTCAAACTGGTCAAACTCAGCCTAGCTTTGTCCCCTCCTCTTGGGTGGGTAAGGCCGCACCCCCTTCCAACCGACCACGACATAGTGGAAAGTACAACCTTCTGGTAATCGGCACTCGGTGCTCATGCATCTACTTGGTCTAGATGTTAGAGAAACCTCCTGGTACCATAAGGGTTTAGGGAATTTCACCGAGGGATATCTATAACACCCCATGTAGAACAAGATTTTCGATGTTCAATCCTGCTAACCACGATATGCTTGTGAAGGCTACAGCTCTGATGTCGCTAGGGCATACAGTAATCATGTCACACAATGTGAAATGCATGAATCACACTATCCAATCATGCAGTATCCAATCATGCAGTAATCTTGCGCGTATCACGCGCTCATGTGGGCAACTCCCCCCATCAGGGAGTCCCATGAAGATCTGCCCAAAGGCAATTCTATGATCAATTACTCCTCACATCAAGCATACATATGATGTGTATGGGCATGGATCGTGGAGTTATATGAAGCATATTATATGATGATGATGATGTACTCCCCTTTATATCAAGGTTGGGCCTAAGCGGCTTACCTACAATCTTAGGGATCCGAAAAGGGTTCCTTCACTATACAATTGCATGGCCCGCTAAATGTCCTAGGGGGCCCAAATGAGTCCTAGATGGACTTCAAAATAAAAGAAGTAATCCCACTATTAACCAATGGGGGGCCAACATCTTGGGATAGCCCAATGAGAATAGATGGAGCATGTAAATGAGGCCCAATAATTAGGGTCAACCCACTTAGAGAATGATACGAATGGGCCTAATAAGGCCTAAGGGAAGGTCACAATGAGGACATCTAACCATCATTGCCCATCAATGTGGACATCTAACCAACATTGCTCCCAAGGAGTGGGCCACATAAGAGATTCATACACAATGTAATGGCCACACATGCATTACATTGGGCCTCACTCATAGGCCTTACATACATCGATCGGGCTTCATACAAGGGCCTCAAATGTATCACAATGGGCCACGCCAATGGACCTCTAATATATCACAATGGGCCTTGCCCATGGGCCTTGAATACATCATATTGGGTCTCGCTCATGGGCCTTGAATACACCTCAATGGCCCGCGGCCATGGGCCTTGGATATATCACAATGGGCCTTGTCCCATGGGTCTCTAACCTATCGCAATGGGCCTCATCAAATGGGCTGTAAATGCATCACCATGGGCCTTATAAGTGGGCCTCATATATAAAAAGTGGGCCGCACTGCTTGGGCCTCGTATGCATCAAATGGGCCACGTATCTGGGCATAACAATACAAACAGGTGGGCCCTGCCCATGGGCCAAAATACATCATGATGGGCCTCATGGATGGGCCGCACCAATGGTCCTCAAGTGGGCTTGGACCACACCAAAATCATTTCAATAGTTGTAGGTGTAACATGTGTATCACTATACACTATCATTCCTTGGGGCACATGGCCCACTAATGATGATCAACACTATCCAAACATTGTCAAGGTACATCAGCACCATCTAAACATTTTCCCATGTAATTTCACACCATCCAAACATTGTTTATGTAAATCAACACCATCCAAACATTACCTATGTAAATCAACACCATCTAAACACTGTCCAGGTACATTAGCACCATCCAAACATTGTCTAGGTGCATCAGCACCATCCAAACATTGCCTATGTAAATCAACATCATCCAAACATTGTCCAAGTACATCAGCACCATCTAAACATTGTCCAGCAACGGGTCTCACCATCAGGACGACTAGGATGTACATATACATCATGTGGGACCCACAGAACTTACTGACATCAGTTAGCAGGTGGGTTCCACCATCAAAATGGGTGGACAACATTGATAATACACATGCATTATAGTTGGGATCCACCGTCCATGAGCTGGTGGATGTAACACATCATCAAGATGGGTGTCAGGTGGTGGCCCACCACAATTGCTTCATACAGCAACCGTGTGGCTGGCTGCTGGCCAGCGTACACCAGCTAAATCTATTTTCCAAAACAAGTGGGTCCCACATGGGGCCCACGCGTACAGATATACCTATTTATCTATATATATACATACCATATATATATGTAATATAATATTATATCACATTATATTATTATAATATAATATAATATTATAATACATATACATACCATATATATATAATATATTTATATAATATACATCCAGTGTCCAGCCCACCGTCTAGCAAGCTGGATGGTGCTGGATGATGCACATACATCATGGTGGTCCCATGTAGTGGGCCACTAGATTGGATCAAGCTGATATTTATTTTTCCCTTTCATCCGGGCCTGTGTTACCATTCGGTCATGCATGCCCTAAATTGGGATCAAGGTGGCCCACTTGTTAGATGGCATGGATAAAATACACACATCATAGGTGAGCCATTTATCATAGAGAAAGAGAGAGAGGGAGAGAATGGGAGAAGGAGAGAGAGGTATCGGTGGTGATGGAGGGGCCCTGCCCTCTTTGATACAAAATATACATCAGGGTGGGTCCCACCATATGTGGGCCCTTAAATCACAAAATAAATAAATAAATAAAAGAAAATATTGGTCCTAGATCACCCACCGTCCTCTTCTTCTTGGTTCGATGGAACGCCAAACTCCTTGGCTTCGATCTTAAAGGAAGGTGATGAAGAATGAAGGATTGAGATGGAAGCGAGAGGGTTAGGGAGTGGGCCACACACAAAAATCTCTCATGGAGGTTAGGAGAGCTTGGATGTGGGATTTTTTTTGGGTTGCTTGGAAGAGAAGGTAAAAATAAGAGAGAGAGAGAGAGGAGATGAGATAGAGTGATGGATGGGAGAGAGATGGGTTGTGTAAGAGATTTGTTGACTTTTGGGGTTGCTTGTGTAACAGAGCTATAGGTTGTGATGGGTTGAGTGATAGGTTGAGTGATGGGTTGAGTGATGTGTGTACTTGACATATACTTGACCATTGATGGGATATATTGGGTAGAGATTCTCTTAAAATTACAAATAGGAGGCATTTTTCTTTAACTGAACGTGGGCCCACATCTCCTGGCCTGAGTATCGTCTTGGTGTGCAAGACTCTACATCGGAACCACGAAGATGGCGCAGTCACTAGGGTACAAGTCTCAGGTTGAGTCGACTCAGATTAATAGGGTGCAACTCAGGGTCGCGCGTAAACGTGGATTACAGGTTGCGAGTCACCGTAATTCGACAGGGAGGATCGTGGGGATCTTCGGAATGGTACGGACTAAGATGCGGGTCTTACATTTTTGGACACATTCTCAATGACTCGAAGATCTATTCGAGGAATTGAAGCTCGCTCAATGACATCGAAGCACGGTTCGATGACACAGAGAGTTACGTAGTGTGAAAGAAGAAAAGGCGCGACTTTCAGATTTGAATCCCTTCGATGACATCGAAGGGTGTTTGATTACATCGAACCGGTTATGTAGTGTTAATGCAGATTGTGTAAATTTGATATGATTTTCTAATTTTATGGAACTTCACTTATAAATACTAGTTTCCTAAGTCTTTCTAGGATATCTAGGGTTTGGAGAAGTAGAGTAAAAGGGTGGAGCCGCTTCCCAAGAGTTCTTCTTCCCTTTTCCTTAGTTTTTCGTACTTTCTTTTTGGGTTTTAGTTCCAATCATGTCTATGGTTGGCTAAAACCTCTTAGTTAGGGCTAAAAGGTGAAGCTTGTAGCGTGATAAGATGTATTCTATTACTTTGATTCATGTTTTAGTTGAATTCTCTTTGATTATAGATTGATATTTAAGAAATACTTTCAGTTTTTAATGGTTTGTTGTGACTCAAATTATAATAGATCTACTGTAGCTTTGAGTATGTCTTTTCATGTTTTGAGATTGTGAAGTTAGTAAATCCTGTTGTTCACTATCGTCCCTTGGGCATGGTTGGGTGACGGAATTACTTTTAATCTTCATGATTCTCTTCTATTTGGTTATGAGATGGTATATCCTATTGTGAGCCATTGTCTTCTGGGCATGGTTTTGTGATGGAATCACTTCTAGTTCTCACATCTCTTATCCATTGAGAATTAGGTCAAAGAAAGTTCAGATTTATTCTTACTGAGATTATTACTACATCAAGACCCTACACTTGGGGTTATGAACATACACTTCCCGTGGTCAATCAGTATCTCTCCTATCAGTCCTTCTTGTAGTTGCATGTTCGACTTACTTTGCTGGCTGAGGTGGAATTTCCATGTCTTAGGCCATTCTGACACATCGGATGCATAGTGGCAAGACTCGACCGCCACGTTGTGTTTCTCTCGATTGTTCTGTGAAACCTACAGTTGTTGTAAAGGACTGGTATCGTCCCAATCTCAGTCGTCGTGACACACTGTGGTAATGACAATGACCAAGATCAACTTTTTATCTTGGTCAATAAAATCTCTGCAGGTTTAGTGTAGCCTTGTTGACGTTCAGGTTAGATGGGAATGGGTCAGTATCTATCAATAGTGTCTTCGCTTTTTTTCAAAAATTTTAACAGTCCGTGATCAATGTTATAATGGCCGATGTTCTTGAACACAACACACTTGTTAGTAGAGTGAGAATATGTTCCATGCCATTCAAGATTTTTGACCTTTTTAAATTCATCTTCCGTGGGTATTTTTTAATTAATGAAAACTTTAATAAACTTCCCTGCGAATAATATCTCAAATATCTTATCAGCCTAGGTGATATCTAAGGTATATCTCTTTTGAACCTTTTATGTAGTTGGGCATAGTTGTTTTCCCCTTGACTAGCATTGAGCAAGTGAATGACTTTTTGCCACTACCTCAAAAATCGCAACCTCATAGTTGGGGCCATGATAATAAGTTCCGATTGATGAATTCTTTTGACAACCCCCTCTTGGAGAAGGTCCTTATTCCTAGAAACTTTCCTAATTAAGTCATACAAATCCATAAACTTTGTTCTAATGAATTTCTTTCGAAGTTTCTATTCCAGGCCATCTTGTACAAGTTGCACAAATTTAGCCTTAGTCATGACTACCTTACACTGGCTTTTCGCACTTTAAAACCAAGTGATGTAACTCAATCAAGATTCCCTAAGAAAGTTCAGAAACGTGCAAGATCAGCCATGGTCATCTCCCTATCCTTGAAAAAGAACTAGGCATGGAACTTATCTTCCATCTCCTGCCAGGTATGGACTTAATTTGGCAATAAGTTGGAGTACCAAGTAAAGGTCATTGCCATTAATCTCTCCTTTTCATGAGTCCATTTATTAAAGCACTTATTGAAATGAGCCTCTTCATGCCAATGGATGCTGAGAGCTATTTCTTCGGAATAATCTGCCTCGTCGTGGTGAGGCTAGTACTTTACTTTAAAATATTTTTCAAAAGCTATAATAGCCTCAACAGAAGAAGTGTTCAATGGTTTCTTAAGAAGATTTCGAGTTGGGGACTTGGTCCTTCAAAAGACATTCTAGAACACTAAGGAGGTTGGCGCAGGCACGTTAAGACCCAATTGGGAAGGACCTTACGTAATTGTAAACACCATCTGACCTGGCGCATACCGACTGGAAGACTTAACCGGCCAACTACTTCCTCACCCTTAGAATGCCAAGAATCTCAAGATCTACTATCCCTAAATCGATCAATAGGTAAAGCATCGCTCGAATTCTATTGATAAATGTATAAAAATTCATTACCATGTAGATCAGAAAATTGGATGCAAGGAAAAAGTGTATTCATTGATCATAATAAAATTTACATTGGGAACACGTGATCGTGTACATCAGGATTACCTTAATAGAGTAGGAAAGGCACAAAATGCATAAGTGTCGGGGGTTGGTAGTGCTTGGGGTTGTAGATGCTCTCGAGCTCAGCACTTAGTGTGCTTGAAGTGCTTCAAGCTTAAAAAGGGAGAAGAAAGGAATTTTGCTCCATAAATTCAACTTAAAGGCCCGACTGTCTCATCAGGAGCCAACTCAGGAGTAGCCTTGGAAGTTGCCTCGGGATTACCCAAGACCGCCGAAGGACCAGCCATAGCTGACTCATCCTCGGTATCAACATCCCGCTTGGTGCCCAGGTCATCAGATCTTGACACGCTCTTGTCAAAGCTAGAGAGGTTGAGCTGAGGAAAGCTCTCCCTCATTAACCTTACACACTCAGCATAATCGTCTCGGTAAAGATGATCTTGCTCCTTCGAGAAGGATTGGGACGAGAGAAAGGCTTTTACGCCCTCCGCCCATCCCTGCTCCTACGCCTGATCCTGCGCAATGACAAGATCGGCCTTGGTCTCCGTCTTGAGCCGGTTCGCCACTTCACAGGGTCAGACGTACTTGACATGGCATTTGTCATATGCTACCTTAGCCTCTTCCAATCGAAGGTCAAGCGAGTATTCTCCTTCGTGGCCTCATCAAGGGATGCACTTGTTGAGGACAGATCGGCCGATACAGTGGCAGTTCGAGCATTGGTGGTCGCTAGCTGAGCCTCAGCTCATCCGCATGCTTGTTGGCTTTGGATAGCTCGGCACAGGCCTTCAGCGCACACGACGCAAACCGCAAAACACAAATAAAGAGTTATCATTGGCTGGGAAAGCCGAGTGAAGAGTAGAATTTTCCTTTACCTCAAGAAGCATCCTTATCATTTTGGCGAGTGTCTGCTTCATGGCAGATTCGAAGAGGTCGATGAAACCCTCCTCGGTCCCTTGGCTACATGCCCAAGGGAGAATCCCTTCGATGCTATGAAGGAAGCCCATCCTTTCTCCCTCGACTACCTCCCCATTGGGGGGCTCATCCCCTTCCACTTCCTCTCTCCTTTTAAGGACCTGTTCTGTAACAGGTCCTGGCTCGGGAACCTCCCGAGGCTCAGGTGGAACCGCCTCCGCCACCTCCATACCCTTGTCCCCAACTTCTATGATGGTCGAAGGTGGTTGAACAACTTCCCCTAGCTCTTGGAGGCTGCCCTCTGCCTTTTTGAGGGTCGAGTATCGACCCAAGGTTCGCTCTGAGGAGGAGCCTTTATCTTGGAAGGAGGACAGGAGGACAAAGGGTCGGCCGAGTCTCGGACATCTCTGCATCAGAAGAAAGATATAAGTAATAAAAAAGGTGAAGAAAATTTTATGGCAAGTACTACCGCTCAGCTATGGGTTGTACCTGCCAAAGTCGAATCTAAGCTTGACTAAAAAAGATGCTTTGGTTGGAGAAGCCTCATACAAGACCTCGTCTCTGGGTCCAGTGCTCTCAGATCCCGGATTCGAGCCTCTAAGCTCAGTCCAATTCCCAGTGTATGCGTGGGGAGGACTGAAGGAGCACAGACGGTCAGAGGACACATTAAAAAGGTTCAGCCAATCAAGAAGGAAAAGTAATAAATGCTAAGTCACCTGGCTTGGAAAAAGCCTGTGGAACAAAGGACACGAATGGCTCAGACTCGGCCATCTCCCAGTGACTGCAAGCCCAGAACCATCGATCCCTCCAGTGTTTGTTGGAGGAAGGAGGGTCGGTTATCAGCGCTCCTCCTTTCTTCCACCAAGATCAAAAGTAATACTAACCAGGTTGCTGAGAATTCGACCACACTCGGTACAGATGGAGGAACTCATTTATGGTCAGTGCTGGTGGATCCATCTCAGCCCACAGGATTGCACAACTGAACAAGTCCCTCCATGCATTCGGAACAATTTGCCTCGGAGCCAAACCAAGAGAGCCCAGACGATGCTGAACGACATCTTGGAGTGGTAAACGGATTCTGCACTATAGTGCGACCTGGAAAATCACGATAGAGTCAGGGATAAGATATCTGACCCGAATCTAAAGTAGGTCATCCTCAGTCAAAACTGAGGGTACTGGCCCCCTCGGTCCTTCCTTGGCTGAAGCTTTTTCAGTCCTGGCTTCGCCAGCTTCCTCGGCTTCATCGTCTTCGTCCACATCATGGGGGGTTGGGCCTGCCTGTATCAATTTCTATCATTGCCCCCCGCCAGCCTCTGCACCGGGGTCTTCATCACCCTTTATGAATGCCAGAATTCTTCATCAACACCGGCCACTATCTCTGTCAGCAGCGAGGGTGGTTTCGAAGTGGCCCGGAAGCTACTCATTCCGCCCTCTTCACTGTATACTCCCTCCCAAGGGCTTAATAAGCCTGGCATTGTTCAAAATTAAATGAAAGGGAGGGAGAAAAATGCTCACCGGAGTTTGCAATGACGGCCAAAAACTATAAAGAGGGTAGAGAAAGCGAAAGGACAGAGAATAGGAGGAAAAAGGCACATAAATGGGGCCAATTCGGGGGCCAGGGCGATCTTTTTATAGCCGTGACACATGGCACCGCATTAAAGGAGGAGCCAACTCGACACCCCCTCGAGTTTCCTAGTCTGACACATGGCACCATGCCACACGCTGATGCTACGTGTCCACCGTTCATTTGCCTTGATCGCTGAAAAGATGGCCTCTCACTCTTGCGGCCTCGAGAATTGAATCGACGCGTGTTCAGGACAAGGTAGTCTGCTTCGGTATTTGAGCTAGCCATCATACTAGTAATAACTGCTCTATCCGATCCAACATCGATCTACTCCTTAGCCTCCATAGGTTGGCATAAGGAGTAGGGGCCTCAATGTTGGGGGAAAATATGATAAGTTAATAAGTCGGCCTATGGAATGGACCAACTTTACTGAAATGGCTTGGATTCACTAGGCGCTGAGCTTGACCGAGACCCACATGTCCAGAACCACAAGGTGAGACCTCTAAGGAGGTCAGTACACCTTTAAGGACACTTAAAGGGTCCTTTAGAGGCTGCTTCATACTGACCTAGTTCATGGGTCGACTATTAATCAAGCACAGGATGACCAGACCTTGGCTTAACCTTAGTCTGATCTATCCTCTAGGTAGGTCATGGGTCGGCCGTCAATCAGCAATAGGTCAATTACGGATAGATCATACCTCAGCCAGTAGCCGATTGAAGGCCAGCCATCCATAGTCAACCACAGTTTGATGGAGAATAATTTGGCCAACGTAAGCCATCCGAACATACCGACACTTCGAGATTAGTCGACGATTGGCCAAGTGCCTCCGTTAGTTGTTCCTATCTAGACGCTTAGAGCCGAGCCAAGGAGTTGGCATGATATCAAGATCCTCTTCCAAGATCCTCGGAGAGTAAACATCCGATTCTGAAAATCCAGGAGATCGAGGATCTCGGAATCGTCATAGATAATGATTAATTCCCTTTAGGGAAAGTTTTATATGCTAAGAGATTCTGTTTCTTCTATAAATAGTGAGCCTGCCCACAATAAAAGGTACAAGACATCCATCTCTCACCGCTAAAGCTTTATTGTTAAACCCAGATTCCAAGCCTGACTTAGGCATCAGAGTTCCCCTGAACTAGCTAGGGTCTCCTTTGTCCTCTTCTCATGCAGGCACTAGGCACTTGAGTGCAAAAAGGGGGTGAGCTGGAAACTGCATCAACAACATATATATATATATATATATATATATATATATATATATATATATATATATATATATATATATGAAATTCAACTAAAAAATAGGCGTCATGGGGCATTGTCTCTTTTATTTTTTAAAATGTCGGCCATTGCAATGTCGTGTAAATGTAATCGATTCATTACCCTTCTTGCAGACCGATAGCTCTACCATGTTATGGTATTTCTGGTTCCACCATATCATCTCCCCTAGTACGATTTTAGTGTGTGGCTAGTCACACGAAGGGCTCAAAATTATTGATAGTGGGCCATCCAATTCTAAATCAGAAATCAAAGTGGATGCAAGTAGATGCCATGAAAACGTCACATCAAGTGCCTTAAAAGAAACCTAGTTTAGGATAAGTTCGCATATCAAAATTGCATGTTGCAATCTACCGGTTGGGAAATAATCCTGAAGACATGTTGTGTAAAATGTGTAGCAAAATACGGATCTAAGGGTTAGGTACAAATGTAAGTCCCCCAACCAGAAAGCATTCTCATTGAAGGGTTGCATTAGTAAGATGACAATGTATATGATTATCTTTTCCTGTACAAAAGTTTACAAGACAAGAAACGAAATAAAAGGCCGTGGATAATGACACATTTTAGGACAAGGTTGATTTTTAATCTTCTTTATGGTATGAGATTTTGTAGATGTTTAAGATGGGAAATTGGTTTGAGAATGAAAAAAAAAAAGAAAAAAAAGAAAGAAAAACTAACAAACAAAAGAAGAAGAAGAAGAAGAAATGCCACGTTTCGTTTGATGGGCCATTGACATTTTAATATCGGGAGCACATTCAAGAGGAAATTAGGAATTTTCATGTGGCCATATGGATGAGATCTAAATGGTTAATTTTGTAATTCCAATATTTTATAGGCTATGGTTTAAAAAAATGTAATAAGTTGATGATTTTTGGGCCATTTTTAGCTTTGTAGTTAGTAGCATGGCAATGAACGCTAGTAAGGACAAAAATTAACAAAAGCTCCACTAACGTGAAGAAAGGCCCATTTACTAGATGCTTAATATTAATGTTATTTTCCAATAGATCTAATGTACAGTCCTTCTCTAAACCTGTAGAAGTAGAAAAGAGGGACAAAGAAGGCCCTGGTTATTGCAGGGGACTCTGATGCCTAAGTCATGATCGAGGTCTTTGAGAAGGGAGTAAGATCTTCCAGAAAGAGATATTAGTCAAATATTAGGGTTTTTTTTCGTGTACGTACCTTGAATGGTGAAAGATACTTCTATTTATAGGAGACCCAGAATACCATTCCGGTTGGATTCTTCCCTGATTTTTTACTGTAACACAAGATTTCCATGAGATGAGGGATTCCTAAGATTGCCGGGATCTGATATTATTTCCTAGAGGATCTTGAAAGATCCTTCGGGATATTAGAAGTTTATCAAAATCTTCTAGGTCAGCCTCGGGTTGGGACCCAAGGTGGGCCTTGATTCCATCGACGGATCAATCCTTGCTATCTTCTGTGTTCCTGTGGCTCCAAACTTATAGTTGATCCATAATCGACTTATGGCCGATCTATAATCGATCCATAATCGACTCACGACGATCTATGGTTAATCCGTATCGACTCATGGCTGATCTATGGTCGATCTGTAATCAACTCATGGCTGATTTATAGTTGATCCGTAATTGACTCATGGCTAATCTATGGTTGATCTGTAATCGACTCATGGCCGATTTGTAGTCAATCCATAATCGACTCATGGTCGATCTATGATCGATCCATAATTGACCTATTACTGACCTATGGGCTAGGCTGGTAATACCTGGTTCTTTGTGTGTCCTTAAAGTTGTATCATCCTCCTTGGAGGTTATGCACTTTGGATACATCACTGAGCTCGTCACTCGGTGGGCTGGAGCCAATTTTGTAGAGTTAGTACATTCCATAATCTGACTTATTGACTTGTCCATTTTTTCTCCCAATAGTGAGCCCCCTACTTCTCGTGCTGACCTATGGAGGTCAAGAAGTAAGTAGATCGGAGCTAGTTCAGGTTATGCATGTACTGGGTCAAGTCATGCAGTCATTAATGCCAGGTATGGTGGCCAGTGTGAATATCGAAGCATGCTAACTTGTAGTGATGATGTGTCGATTCAGTGCCCGATATCACATGGGCTGTCAAGCCGTCATTTCAGTGATGGAGTAATGAAGTCATGACACATGACACTGTACTTGATGTCGAGCTTGAGTGGCGCATGGGGTTATGCCACGTGTTGTTCCGGGGCAGCCAAAGAGGTGTTCATACAATACAACTTCAGTGATCCCTTTAGGGCCTGTTTGGATTCGCGTATAAGAGTGCGTTGTATCATATATAACTAAATATTCCCATGATTCAGCGTTTGGATAGGAGCGTACAAGCGTCGTATCCTATGCGCGCGATTTCATACTGTTTCTAAAAAATTGAAAGCGCGGTATAGTGTTGTCAGAATACAGGCTCGTAGTCAATACTTCATATTCATTGCGCTATATTCGACAGTGGATGAAAGTTTGAAATTTATACGATTACAAGATATCTAGTACCTATGCAGTGTAAGATCGGGACCGTTCATTTGGTACATTTCAACGTGAAAATCATCTGGGCCAGAAATCAGAAAGTTCCATACGTCAAACAGGCCACCCGACCTAATTAACATAATACGTCCTATCCAAACATTGATCTGTATAACGTATTGTATGCTATGCCAAACAATACCTCCAATCCAAACATTGATTAGTATCTGATTGATTTGGATGTATTCTGAAAACCATCCAATGTATACATGAATAGTACCCAAATACAATACAATACAATACAATACAATACTATACGTGAATCCAAACAGGCCCTTAAACGAGTGGCACGTAGTGTAGATATATAAGGGAAGCCTTAACCCTTGGGTCATTTCCATTCGCATCTCATCTTCTCCCCCTTTCTGCTTCCCTGTTCTTCTAGGCGCATTTCGACAACTGTCCTTGCCGCAGCTTGGTCGAAACTCCGCCAACCACAACTCCGGTGAGCTCCCTTCTCCATCCTCCTTTCATTTTTCAGTTTATGTCTGGCTCCATGAGCTCGCAGGAGGGGGTTTTCGGTGGTGAAAGTTGGGCGAGTAGTTGTCTTAGGGTAATGTCGTACCCACCTTCGCCACTGGTAGTCATGGTGGATGCTGCTTTTTGAAAAGGGCAAGCTCTTAGTCCTAGAGAGGGGGGGGGGGGGGGGGTTGAATAGGACTATGCTAAATAAAAATAAAATGCAGAATATAAAAATAGATAGTTGAAATAAATAACAATCTCAATTGTAATAGTATTGAGAGGTTGATACAAACGTTGTTCAAAGGACAACCTTACACCAAAAACCAAGGTTTATGGTAGGACAACCTGATTTCTTGAACTCAGTAAGGATAAAAAAACTAAAACCAAAGCAAGAAGCAATAGAAAGAAATCTAACTATAACAACATTCACCACATGTACATGAAAGATATACAAGCATTCAACACATATACATCACATACAACATCCACCATAACTCCAAGAATTATAGTGGTTCCGTGTGTACACCAATTGTTCGCAAACAACCACACCTACTCCACTCCCAATAATCACAACTCAAGTGATATTGGCTTTCACTAAGAAAGAAGGTTTTCTAAGTTTCACCTTAAAACCTTTACAGTTGTGTTTTTCAATTGGGCTTACACAATCAAAAACCCCGCATTGAGATTTTCTAGTTGATCTCAGTCAAAACTAAAAATAGAGATTTTTTGGCTAATCTCACAAACCAAATACAAAATGTATAAAATAATTATCTGAAGATTCTTCTTCGATGTAGTAGAACCGCTTCTTTGAAGATGAAGATGTTCAATGTTCAGTCACACAAATGGAAGGGTTTAGGTCTGATTGAATTTTAAATTAATTCAACCTTGGGCTACTTTAATTCAATTTCTTGAATCTCAAAAGGGATAGGTCAGAATTCCCTTTTATAAAATCAGATTAAAGTAGCAAGAGATTAAGAAATTATAAATAAAAAAAGCTATAAAAGAATCTTAAATTACCGTATAATAGCTTCACAATCACGGAGACTTAACTCTTAGAATGGTGGCTTGATTTAGCTTGGAATGAATGAAAAACTCTGAGAAAAGACCTCTATTTATAGGCAGAAAAATGGTTCCTTCGACTAGTCTAAGGTCTCCCTCGACTGGTCCTGAGAATAACCAAATTTTAAAAATTCTGGTGCGATCGGATAAAGCTGACCCTCGACTGGTCGAGTGACCTGCTTGACTGGTCGAGCATAACACTCGACTGGTCAAGTGGAGCTCAAAATAGTTGTTGGAGTTTAAGTTGAGCCTCGTTCGATTGGTCGAGCACTGTTCCCACGACTAGTCGAGAAGGGTGCTCGACTGGTCGTACCCTACTGGAAAATTCCAAAACTTCAAGTTATTTCCTGGACTGGTCAAGACAAACCCTGGACTAGTCGAGCTAGAGTATGGACTAGTCAAACATAGGCTAAGACTAGTCGAACTAAAGCCTATAATAAGTATATTAACCCATATAGAATGTGCAATATGAATGACCTAATCCTAAGGTCTTTCTAGGGTCATATATACCTGAAAGTTGAACATTGACCCATGTAACTTCAGTTGCTTCCAATTGATCATGTTCTTGAAGTTCTTGAAGCATAATCTTGTACACTTGAAATTCTTGAACTTAATCTTGAACATTTGAAGTTGTTGAACTTGATCTTGAACATGTAGTGCCTTTGAGCTAACATAAAGACTTGAAGCAGCACATGAACTAGGTCTTAAACTTGCACTTGAGCTAGCACTGTGACTTGATCTTGAATTTGAGGCCATACTTGAACTTGAAGCAATACTCCATGACTTGAATGTAGCACATCTTCACTTGAAGGTGAACTTTCCATCACTTTAACTTGAAGGTGAACTTTCCATCACTTTACAGGTCCATCAATCCAAAGTTGTTTGTCACAACAAAATTTGACAAGTAAGGGTATTGAATATACAATATAGCACTTATAATCTCTCCCTTTGTCAAATTTGGGACAAAAACCAACTTGAAAGATCAACCTATACATACATAATGCACAAGTTCACAATTCCTCTTCATAAAGAAACTCCCCCTATATCTACTCCCCTTAGTTTGAGCTTAGTGACTTGTTGTAGAGTATCTGTATTAACAAATACACATATATCCAAAAAAAAAGCACTCGATGCACTCCTCTACACCATACTACACTAATCAAACTTCCATAACCACAAAGCCTACAAAATTCTCCCCCTTTTTTGTCACAACTTAAACAAAGGAAGAAATTAACAGTAAACTGCCAAAGATGTGATTATGATAATAGTAGTAGAACAAGAGTAAAATTTTTTCAAAGAAAGTAGAGTTTAATATGAAGATAGGATAAAAAGTTTCATAAAGTTAAGCATCAAAATATTAAGCAGTCATACAAGTCCAACAAAATATAAAGTGATAATCCAAGTTATACATGCTCAAAAGATAAATAAAAAGACCATTAATCTGATTTAGAAGAAGACAGAGGTGGAATAGAAGGATCAATCTGACGGAGACCTTTGGTAATGCGATGAAAATACTTTCACATATATTTCATGGATGATTTTTTACTCTCATTTAAATTGTCTTGAGAAACTTTCAAGGCATCCACCTTCTCTTCTAAAGAGCGAAGACACTCAACAAATTGAGGTGCTCAAAAATCAGGAGCAGCTTCGACATCGTTGGAATCAAGTTCATTAAATATGTCTTCCATCATGGTCTCGATCTTCCATCGTGGTCTCGGTTGGCAATGCATCTTCTTCACCAACTTCCTCTGCTCCCACATCCATTTGGCCTGGATTTAACTTAAGTTTCATCTTGTTTATGTTTAAATTGTTAAAGGAGAGAACCGAAACAGGTGCTTCACCAGGAGGCATGACCATATTGTAGTGCACGACTAAGGTGGTCATCAAATAGGCGAAGGGAATATATCTATGGCCCGGGTGAAGACGAAATTGAATAATAATGTAGCATATAAAAGATGGAAGGCAGATGGGAATACCAGACACAACAGAATGCAAAATACGGACCATGAATGAAGTAAGATCGGCTTTTTTTCCAGATCGTGGATAAACATTTGCAATAAAAATGTAATGCATGACCCTGTATTTGGGCAACATTTGATTGGCCCGAAGCGCATTTCCATCACTCCATTCTGAGTCCATGTTACATAATTTACGAGCTACTAAACATCTTTCTGATTCATTCATTCGATCGGCTAAAGTTGGTATGGGTATACCATCATTATTCACATTTATGTCTAACAAACTTGAAATTACGTACCTATCAACTAGAAAATTGCCTTCCCTAAAGGTAATTGTGAAAGTAAAATTTTCAAGTCATACATTGCTCATACAAGCAAACATACCCTACGTAATGGAGTGGTATGCGGGTCCGCCCCATTTCAAAATGTTTTCCCAACCTATAGCCACTAGGATGGGAAGAAGTTGAAATTGAGCTAAATGATTCAAATCAACAGTACACTTAACAATGATCTCTCAAATATGAAAATCCCATATGTATTCGAGGTCTTCCTCGGTAGGTCGAAGGGTTCTCACCCTAAAAGGTGTAGACCGAGAAGAGGAAGCTCGAGTAGCTTTCTTCTTCATGTGACCTTCCATTGCAAGATACAAAGCAAGAAAAACAACAATGGAAGATGGGGTTTGGAGCAAAAATCCTTTGTAAATCAAGAGAAAATCTCAAGTCTACACCAAAAATTAGCAAGATATGCAAATCGGAACCCAGATATGAAAGGAAATAAAAGATGAAGCACTTACCAAGCACTAATTGAAGGTGGGTTTGATGGGTCGGATGAGGAAGAAGAGAAAATAATGAAAAAAGTGATTGCATTTAAATCCTTTGCAATTGCACTGCTCTCATTTTTCTAAGGTGTGGTCCATAAATAATAAGGTGATACTTGCATAGACTTAGTTCCATCACTGCTAAGAACTTCAGTCATTGGTGGTTTCCATTTGGTAACCGTTGCTTGCCACACACTTTCATTACTGAATTTAAAAAAGATCCTCATCCTGGCTTTCCAATAAGTATAGTTGGAGCCATCAAACGGTGGTGGCCTAGTAATAGATAGGCTATCGAAATTTGACATGTTGAAAGTTCTAGATCGATTAGCTTAGGAAATAAATCCAAGGGAATGAGCTATTAGGCTCTGATACCACTTGAAAAGGGCAAGCTCTCAGTCCTAGAGGGGTGAGGGGGTGAATAGGACTATGCCAAATAAAAATAAAATGCAGAATATAAAAACAGATAGCTGCAATAAATAACAATCTCAATTGCAATAATATTGAGAGGTTGATACAAACATTGTTCAAAGGACAACCTTACACTAAAAACCAAGGTTTATGGTTGGACAACCTAATTTCTTGAACTCAATTGGGATAAAAAACTCAAACCAAAGTAAGAAGCAATAGAAAGAAATATAACTATTACAACATTCACCACATATACATGAAAGAGATACAAACATTCAACACATATACATCGCATACAACATCCATCACAAATCCCAGAATTATAGTGGTTTGGTGTATACACCAACTGTTTAGAAATTACCACACCTACTCCACTCCCAATAATCACAACCCACGTGATATTAGCTTTCACGAAGAAAGAAGGTTTTCCAAGGTTCACCTTAAAACCTTTACAGTTGGGTTTTTCAATTGGGCTTACACAATAAAAAACTTTGCGCTGAGATTTGCTGGCTGATCTCAGTCAAAACTAAAAATAGAGATTTTTTGGCTAATCTCACAAACCAAATGTAGAACATATAAAATACTTATTAGAAGATTCTTCTTCTTTGTAGCTCGGTAGAATCACTTCTTTGAAGACTAAGATGCTCAATGTTCAATCAAACAAATGGAAGGGTTCTGGGTCTAAATGAATTTTAAATTAATTCAACCTACTTTGATTCAATTTCTTGGATCTCAAAAGGGATAGATCAAAATTACCTTTTATAAAATCAAATTAAAGTAGTAAGAGATCAAGAAATTAAATATAAAAAAAGCTATAAAAGAATCTTAAATTATCATACAATAGCTTCACCGTCACGGGGACTTAACTCTCAGAATGGTGGCTTGATTTAGCTTGGAATGAATGAAAAACTCTGAGAAAAGACCTTTATTTATAGGCAGAAAAATGGTTCCTTCAACTGGTCTAAGGTCTCCCTCGACTGGTCTTGAAAACAACCAAATTTTAAAAATTCTAGCACTATCGGATAATACCGACCCTTGACTGGTTAAGTGGACTG
The DNA here is from genome assembly GCA_037074715.1 of Magnolia kwangsiensis. Classification (NCBI taxonomy): domain Eukaryota; kingdom Viridiplantae; phylum Streptophyta; class Magnoliopsida; order Magnoliales; family Magnoliaceae; genus Magnolia; species Magnolia kwangsiensis. Next base: position 73,798,854 of record CM073579.1, read on the forward strand.
CTCGAATGGTCGAGTGGCCTGCTCGACTAGTCAAGTGGAGCTCAAAATGATTGTTGGAGTTTAAGTCAAGCCCCGTTCGACTGGTCGAACATTATTCCCACGACTAGTCGAGAAGGGTGCTCGACTGGTTGTGACCCTACTAGAAAATTTTAAAATTTCAAGTTATTTCCGGGACTGGTTGAGACAAACCCTGGATTGGTTGAGCCAGAGGATGAACTGGTCGAAGATAGGCTAAGACTAGTCGAACCAAAGCCTATAATAAGTATATTAACCTATATAGAATATGCAATATGAATCACCTCATCCTAAGGTCTTTCTAGGGTCATATATACCTAAAAGTTGAACATTGAACCATGTAACTTCAGTTGCTTTCAATTGATCGTGTTCTTGAAGTTCTTGAAGCATAATCTTGTACACTTGAAATTCTTGAACTTAATCTTGAACATTTGAAGTCGTTGAACTTGATCTTCAACATGTAGTGCCTTTGAGCTAACATAAAGACTTGAAGTAGCACATGAACTAGGTCTTAAACTTGCACTTGAGCTAGCACTATGACTTGATCTTGAATTTGAGGCCGTACTTGAACTTGAAGCAATACTCCATGACTTGAATGTAGTACATCTTCACTTGAAGGTGAACTTTCCGTCACTTTTTCGGTCAATTAATCCAAAGTGGTTTGTCATAACAAAATTTGACAATTATGGGTGCTGAATATACAATACAACACTTACACTTTTTGATATTCGTAGTCAAGGAGAGCATTGGAGAGATCTCTGGCACAGAGATCGGCACCCGCTACTAGGGCGTTGAACATGTCTCCCAGGCATGAAATGACACTCAGAGCGCGGGGAATGAACACGCCCCTAGTGATTGAATAAGTCGCTGAAGCACATGATCCACCTGGTGAAGATAAAGCAGGGGAAGCCGAGTGTGAAGAAGATCTAAGGGGGCCAGTGCTGTAACGTCTCAGAAAAATTTGTACAAAGGCCCGAGTACTACCTCGGGAAGAAATCCCTAAGGACCGTACTCTATAGAAATTAGACGAAAATTAATTAAGTACTAAACTAAATAGTTAATGGAATTAGCTTAAACCACTATCTATATGAATGGCAAGACCCAAAACCATTGAAATCGCTAAATTAACATTACCTAAAAACCTCAGGAAAATCTCAAAACCCAGTTGCTCTTGGGAGCACATTGAAACTCTGTATCAGACCTGGACTGCACGTTGAAAGTCTGATGACCCTGAAATTATAGGGTTATGACCACTTTATTGGGCTTAACAACCATTGCGGGAATCAAGCCCAAATAGTATTCAGAAATGCACAACTTAAGCCCTGAGCAAAGTGTGTGAGAAACATGAATATCTTTAGAGAATAAACCAGAACTTAAGTGAATTGGGTCGTTCGCTTGTAAGCGAAATTGAAGAATTCAGACCGTCAGATTCTGGTCAAACTTTATCCATGGATCAGGAAGATTTTCCTATACATATCCATATACTTGTGGCCCTGATCGAGTGACGATGACCGTTGAACAAATATAGGTCTGTCGTGGTTGATCAGCTTATCCAAATGCACTAAAATCGCATCCTGGCCTAGATCAATTATCAGGGGACTTACTCTGTAACATGGACAGGTAATGGACCTCCAGATGAGTGCTATTTTCCTGAAACAGACACCCTTTGGCTATAACCCAAGTATACCATGGCCCTGGGGCCATTACAACAGTTTTGAGCCTATATAAGGCCCTTAAACCACCCCACCCCTCTCTCATATGAATTTTCTCAAACCCTATGTGAGAGAAGAGAGAAAAGAGGAGAAAAGAGTGAGGAGAAGAGTGAGAGTTTTGGAGATCGTGGTGGTGTTTCTCTTCTACGACTACACGCACTAGATCGCCTCTTTATTACGCTACAAGACTCGTTTCGATGACGATTTGGATAAGAAATCCTAACCCTAATCTTGGTTTAGGAATCCAAATAGAGGAATCTATGAAATAGCTAACCTATTCCATTACTTAGGTGTCCAACGTTTGGTTTATAGGAATATAGTGTTCGATCTAAGTTTGAAATGAGTATACCGACGAAAGGTGAGTGCAAGTGCTATGATTTTATGCTCCTTTGGTTATCAAATTTTGTGGTGCCAAAACCTCTATCTGTGTCTTGTGTTTATATGTGAATATATGTTCAAGACACTGCATCATAATACTGCATCACAATGCTTCAAGTCAAGTACGGTGATCGACTTCAAGAAAGGAATGCAAGGTCATGTATTTTGTCCTCTTCTGTAAGCTTCAATATTCAGAGCTACATCGATAAGAAGAGTGTTTGTTCAAGACTCAAGTGTCACTTAAGGTGAAGTTTAATTTTAAGTTGTAGAAGATCTCAAGATCAAGCTACATCAAGTAGAGATCTCAAGCTTCATAAGGTTCAAAGGTTAACTTTCATCTGAAAGAATGAAGTTTCAATGTTCATACTTCATGTCCCAGGTATGAAAGACCTTAGATTGACCTTAGGGTAGGTCATTTTGTATACATAATTCAAGTTAAATATTTTTATATAATTTTGGTCTGTTCTAAGACTAGTCTTGGACCTTGTTCGACTAGTCCTAGCACTAGTTCGACTAGTCCAAGATATTCCAAGACCAGTCCTAAGTTTGTTGGAGTTTTTCAGATATTTTTATTCGTCCACGACCAGTCCTAGACTCTGCTCGACCGGTCGTATGAACAGTGTCGACTCGACCCACGACCAGTCCTGTTTCTATGATTTAAAGTCGAGCAACTATACTGGTGGGCCTATGACCAGTCGTGTGAGGCCTACGACCAGTCCTAGAGGGTTTACGACCAGTCGTAGACACCTTACGATCAGTCGTGAGTCAGTTTTATCTGATCGCACTATAAATTTCAAAAATCTGTTCTCCTACGACTAGTCGAAGTGTCCACTAAACTAGTCGAAGGTATGATTTCTGAAGCTATAAATAGACGATGAATTTTAGAGTTTTATAAAAAAAATTCAAGTAAAATCAAGGGATCACTCTGAGATAAGTTTGTGTTTATTTTAAGCTACATTATGCACATTTAATATTCTCTTTTTGTTAGCTTTTACATTTGATTTTGTTTCTATATTCCAATCTTATTTGAAAAGAGGAATTACTGTATTCCTTCTTCTTGGAATCAAAATCAAATAGAGCTATGCCCAACTGGTTTAATTTAAAATCAATTAGAACCTAGAACCATTTAAAAGTAAGTATTGGACATTGAACTTCTATATTCGAACTTCTACTCCGATTGGTTCTTCCGGGTTGCTTCGAAAAGGAGAAATCCAGGTATTTTACATTATTGTAATTTACATTCTTTTTGGTTTATTTTGAGATTCGCCAGAAAAATATCAATGTGTATGGTTATCTGAGAAGAGCCAGAAAATTCAGAATGTGGGTTTTTGGATTGTGTAAGCCCAAGTTATAAAGACAGAATTGTGAAGGTTTTGGGTGAACCTGTGAAAACCTATTTTGAAAGTGAATGCTAATATCCGTGTGTAAGGATATTAGGAGTGGAGTAGCAATTTGTGTGGCTGTTTTATACTAGTTGGTGTACACACATGCGAACCACTATAATTCTTTGTGTTTTATAGTCATATGATTTATATCTCTTATCTTTTATTATTCAGAATTGTGGGATCTATGTGTGAATGTGAATGTTGTAATATTTTCATTTCAAGCACAGTGGGGAATGTTGTAATAGTTTAAAGTTTATTTTATGCTATTTCCCTTTCTTATTCCTCTTCAGTTTATGATATTGATACTTATCGTTCTAGTAAGGTTGTCCTACCATAAACCCTTAGTTTTTATGGTGTAAGATTGTCCTTAGAACTACATTCGTATCAGCCTCTCAAGACTTGAATTTGAGGTTTCTTTACATTCCTTTATTGTGATTTGTTTCCTTGCTTTTGTTAGCTATCTTGTTTCTTAAGTTCCACTGTTATTTTTTAATTTGGCATAGTCCTATTCATCCCCCCTCTAGGACATATAGCTTGGCCATTACTAGTGGTATTAGAGCCTAATAGCTCATTTTAATTATTTATTTTTGGATTTATTTCTTGAGCTAATGATCTAAGCTATATTTAAGATGTCAAATTTTGATAACCTATCAGTCACTAGGCCTCCACCTTTTCATGGCTCCAATTATGCTTATTGGAAAGCCAGGATGAGAATCTTCTTAAAATCCATGGATGAAAGTGTGTGGCTGGCCACAGTTAATGAATGGACCCCTCCTACCACTGGAGTCACTGGAATCGATGGTTCAAAAACAAGGAGAGTAACTACTTATTTCTCATGGACCACACTTCAGAAAAGTGAGAGTAGTGCAAATGCTAAAGCACTAAATGCTATCACTTGCACACTATCACCAGATGAATTCAAAAGAATTATATACTGTGATTTTGCAAAGCTAGCTTGGGATGTTTTAGAAATGACACACGAGGGTACATCAATTGTCAAAAAATCTAAAGTCCAACTCCTCACAACTAAATTTGAAAAAATTCATATGGAGAAAAATGAAAAGTTTATGGACTTTTATACAAGATTAAATGACATTGTGAACTCTATGTGGGGTCTTGGCGATAAAATCCCAGAAAGTAAAGTGTGTGTAAAGATACTACGCTCACTTCCTAAACGGTTCAACTCTAAGGTAACACCGATCCAGGAACTTCGTGAAATGGTCACTATGAGGGTTGAAGAATTAGTTGGATCTTTATAAACCTATGAGTTAAATTTTAAATCTCCTAAAGGAAAATTCATTACCCTTAAGTCTTCTAAAGATGTTTCTCAAGAAAACCATTCTGATTTAGAAAATTCTGAAGACGATATGACCCTTTTAGCAAAAAAGTTTTATAAAATTTTTAAAAGTAAAAAGTGGATTGATTTTCAAAAAGCTAATGTGTAAGACCCGTATCTTGGTCCGTACCTTTTCGTAGACTTCTGCGGTCTTACCGGTCGAATTCCGACGACCTTCGACCCTTAACCGATATTGACGCGCGACCCTGATTCATATACCGACAACCCGAGTCGACTCAGCCCGAGACCAATACCATAGAGACCACGCCGTCGTTGCGGTTCTGATGCTGTGACTTGCGCGCCAAGGCGATACCCTGGTCAAGAGATGTGGGCCAATGTTCAGTGCGAGAAAACGCCGCGCGTTGTGAAACCCAAGGGAATCTCTACGATGTGTCACATCAATCACATCAATCCCATCAATCAATTAATCCATCAAGCCATCACATGTCAAGTACACATCACTTTATTTCATTTTCTCAAGAAACCACAAAAGTCTCCCAAAACCATACCTGTCTTACACAAAAAGCCACAAAAGTCAAGCTTTTCTTACACCACCCAAACCTCTCTTACACAAAAGCCTCAAAAGTCAAGCCTTTCCTTACACAACCATCATTCATCCATCCATCCATCTCTCTCTACATCACTCTCTCTCTTTCTCTCTTTCTCATTTCAAACCTCCAAGCAAACTTCCAAGCTCCATACGTATGGAATTTTGTAAGAACTCCTAAGCTTCAAGTGGCCCACCTTCCTACCCCATCATCTCCCATCTCAACCTTCCATTCTTCATCTCATCCATTGAAGTTGAAGCCAAGGTGCCAAGGAACCCCTAGGAGCAAGAAGATCGGACGGTGGGTGCCTCTATAGGATAGTTTTTCTTATTTTTATGATGGGCCAAGTGAGGGCCACCGATCCATGGTGTGGATCTCACTTGGGACCCTAATATGTGGCCGATGGACCACTTGGATCATCATGATCATTCCATGATGGGGCCATTCTCCATGGACCCCATCATGATGTTTATTTCATTTAGAAAGGTCATCTAGACCGTCCATATCGGTGGGGAATGGATCTCCACCGTTGATTTATATTTTCGATGATCCCATGTACAAAGGGGTCCGTTTGTTGTATCGTTTCTTGCAAGGGAGGGCTCATAGTGGCGGAGCCCTCCATCACAAGGTGTGTCCCACTCTCCATGTCTCTCTCTCTTTTATTTATTTTATTTTATTTTCATGCAATAGAGTTGTGTGACCCACTTGAATGGACCCCACCTTGAGGTATTTATTTTCATTCAAGTGGGGCCCACCTTAGACGTTGTTCCCATGCCACCCATCAGTGGTGGCCCACTTCATCAAGACCCACCATTTTAAAAAAAAATAAATAATAATAAACCGTCCAGCGTCTGGGACGCTGGACGTTTCAAAGGAAAGAAGAAAAAGGAAAGAAGTAAAAGAGAAGCTTTTGGTGGCCCACTTGCTTAGGCCCCATCATGATGTATTTGAACAATTCAAGCCGTCCATCCTCTTACCTACAATATTTTAGCCGTTGGGTAGAAGTTTGGGGCTGATTGGAAGACCTGGTGGGCCATAACATCAAAGAATGTACCACTACCATTCAAGGATCTATTTTCTTATTTTATTCATTTTCTATCATCAAAAAAATTCAAACTTCAGACTCTTTTTGTCTGTTGTGAGATGTAGAACGCTATGGCTGGAGTGGATTTCCAGGAAGCGGGCCCCACGCGTGATTTTTTGGCAAAAATTGAAATTTAAGGAGAGAGAGAGGAGGAGTGAGGCAGCATGAAGCTGCTGCTGTCAGGCCAGCGCAGGCGCTGCCTGTGCTGTTGCAACGGCGGACAGGCGACACCGACCCATGGCCTCCAGCCGTGGGCCCCACCTTGATGTATATGCCTTTCCACACCGTTCATTGGGTGGGCCACCCCCTAAAGTGGCCCCCCTCCAAAGATCAGCCTGATCCAATACTCAGGTGGCCTACATCATAGGAAACAGTGTGAATGAACATCTTCCATTGAAATCTGTTTGGGGCCCACAGAAGTTTTGAATCAAGCTGAAATTTATGTTGTCCCTTCATCCGGGCCCGAGAGACCTTATGAACGGACTGGATGGCATCTAAACAATTCGGTGGGCCCCACATGGGACCCACAGTGATGTATGGGTTTGTTCCCACCGTCAGCGTGACGGTGGGGCCCTAACGGCGTGGGGCAGCGTGTGTGCGTTCATGTGTGTGTGTGTTGCATGTGTGTGCAGCGTGTGTACAGTGTGTATAGCGTGTGTGCAGCATGTATGCCTATATATATATGTATATATTTATATTATATATGGTATGATATGTATATGTTTATATTATATATGATATGGTATATACCATATATATATATATATAAATATTGTGTAGTGTATATACATTATATAGCATATACTATACGCTATGGCGGGCCCTCATGTAGACCCTGCCATGATGCATGTGATGCATCCGGACCGTCCATCCACTTGAAAAGATCATTTTAAGGCCTATGGGTTAGGCTCATTTGAATTATTTAAGGTCTATAGGTTAGGCCCATTTGGATTGTAAAAGGGCCTATGGGTTAGGCCCACTTGAAACACATAAGGACTATGGGTTTAGGCCTACCTGATATGTTCCAAGTCCATAGGACTAGGCCCTTTTGATGTGTTCCAAGGCCCATGAAATTGGACCCATTTGATATAATTTTATAGCCCATGGAAGTAGGCCCATTTGATATATGAAAGGCCTAGGGGTTTAGGCCCACTTTGATATGCATGTAAAACCTAAGGGTTAGGGCCCATTTGGCGTACATATGGGGTTCAATTGGTGTGGCCCATTGGTCACATATTAGACGCATGAGACTAAGCTCATTTGATGCAATCCAAGGCCCACGGATTTTGACCCATTGCAATGCACATAAGACCCATTGGTATGACCCATTTATGTGGCCCATCTGATGAATAGAAGGCCCATAAGATATGACCCATTTGATATATATGTAAGGTCCAATGGAAAGAACCTACGGTCCATTGCAATGTGTAAATCCATTACAGACTAAGTACCGATGTTTACAAAGATCGTGCCTTGGGAGCAATGTTGGTTTGACGTCCACATTGCGAGTGTAATGTTGGTTAGATGTCCACATTACGACTCTCCTTAGGGCCCATTACTGGGCCGTACTTGCTGTGTTTCGGCCGTCTAGGCCCATCTGCGTTGTAAGGATGGTTCATCACTCATTTACATGTTTAGTACAGTTTCATGACCCATGATCATACGCATCATATGTATGCTTGATATGAGGATTGACTGATCATAGTATATGCCTTCGGGCAGGCTATTTATGGGCTCCTGGTTAGACAGTATTGCCCTACATGAGCGCACGATATGCGCAGGATTTGTTGCATGACTGGATAGCGTGAATCATGCATTTCACATTTTTGTGACATGGGTATTATACGCCCTAGCTACATCAAGGCCGTAGCCTCCACAGACGCATCGTGGCTGGCAGGATTGGATACTGAAAATCTTGTTCTACATGGGGTGTGATTGATATCCCTGGGTGAAAGTCCCTAAACCCTTATGGTACCAAGAGGTTGCTCCAACGTCTAGACAGAGTGGGTAGATGAGCGTTGAGTGCCGATTACCATACGGTTACGCTCTCCACTGTGTCATGGTCGGTTGGAAGGGGGTGCGGCCTTACCCATCTGAGAGTAGGGGGCAATGCTAGGCTGAGTTTGACCAGCTCGAGGAATGGGTCCGCTATCGACGAGTCGCGGTCGATATTGGCAGACGGATAGTGAGGTCTCTTCCACTTACCTTATTGCGCGCGATGTGGCAGCAATCTGGTTTAGAGTGTACTAGACCCCGGTGATATCCCATATTTTGAGCTGTATTGATGTATAAACATAGATGAGGATCTGTATGCTTGAGTTGCATTGCACATCGCATGGCCTTGGGATGGCCGATACCATTCATGTCTTGCATCGCATAAGCCTTGGTACGGCTCATGATATTATGGATCCATCTGCATATTCCGCATTACTCCGACATTGCATGTTCACATTACTATCTTGCACACACACTTTCACCACCCTTTAAGCTTTCTGTAAGCTTATGCACGATCGTTGCGTGCAGGTGACGTTGGATCGCAGCAGCGCTGAGGCAGGAGCACGTTGCAGAGCGTTTTGGAGTTTTTGTTCTTTGCCATTGTATTTCCCTTTATGCTCATTGTACTTGTAAAGTTTTTGATCATAGTGGAAATGTAATGGAGTTCTTGGTTGTTGTTTGTGGGTTATGCCTTTGGTTATGCTTATTATGAATCAAACTGACATTGAAAATTCTCCTCGTAGCATCCCAGGATCGGAACCTGGCGAATGGGAGCTAGGAGCCGAGAATGGGGTTCTACGAAGGTTGTCGGCGCCAGATTCGGCGATCGGGAATTTTGTGAGCCCGGTTTCCGAGTTTGGGGCGTGACATAATGAGAAGAAGCGATCAAAATCCAGATCTAAGCCTTGGAAATCTTTAAAAGAGAGTTAATGTTACAACTGTCAAGAATATGGGCATTTAACAAACAAGTGTCTTAAAATGGACAAAACTAAAAAGAAGAGTATGTTGGCTACTTGGGATGAATCCTCTCATTTTGAAGCCTCTTCTGATTCAGAAGATTCTGAAACCAAGTCGGGTGATGAAGTGAAAGCCCTTATGACTCTAGCCAAATTCACATTTTCAGATAATGATTCAACAAGTGAAGAAAATCTGAATAATGAATGTGAAAATGAAGATGATCTTCAAGATGCTTACAATGCCTTATATAAAGAAAGTTGTAAAATTGCTGTTAAACTTAAGCTTCAAAAGGAAAGATTTTTAAAGCTTAGAGAAAATTTTGAATCTCTTGTTTTAAAAAAATCTCATATTTTAGACTGTTTTGAAAAATGCAAATGTGATTTGGATTTCAAAAATTCTCAACTTGAAAGTCTGAAATCTGAGAATGAAAATCTTAAACTTGAAGTCTCTTCTCTTTTAAGTTTAAAGGATACATGGAAGTATGCCCAAGGAGATCCAAAGTTAGAAAAACTTTTATTTGGATCAAGAAAATGTGGCGATTGATCCAGTTTTGGCTACAAGAAAAATGTTCCTCTTAAACATAAGAATACGTCTCTTAAGTTTGTAAAAGGAGAAACCTTGAACTCAAAAGGGCAAGTACAAATTAAGGTTTTTCTAAAACTACTTTTTAAAAATAGAAAAACAGTTATAAATTTCAGAACCGAAACCCTTTAGCTGAGAAAATAGTTGATCTTCTTAAGCAGCTCTTAAAATCTAACTCAGTAGGTCACTCTAAATTTATCTACAATCAAAGAAGACCCACTTTACTCCTAAACTCAAAACTGTTATGAAATGGGTTCCTAAGGTTACCTGCTTGGTTGCCCACACTGCTTTCAAAGCTACAAGCCATTCAAAGTGGTACCTAGATAGTTGATGCTCCAAGCATATGACAGGTAATAAGGCATTATTCACCGATCTCAAAGATATGATTAATGGGTAGTCACATTTGGTGATTGTAGAAACTACAAGATTATTGGCCAAGGTACGGTTCAACTCCATAACCTTCTCTTATTCAAATTTTTTTTTATATGTTGAGGGTCTAAAACATAACCTGTTAAGCATATCTCAAATATGCGATAACAATCATAGTGTGAAATTTTCAAATCAAGGTTGTGAAATCATAAAGAAAAAGGGATCTGTAATATTAACTGGTTGCAGAACTTCTGAAAACTACTATATTGTAAGTGATGGCAGCTCATCTAGTCAAAAGTGTTACATGGTCCATACCAATGAAACAGAATTATGGCATAAATGCCTTGGACATGTACACTATCATAATTTATACAAATTGAGCAAAAGAGAACTAATCAGACGTCTACCTAAATTACAGAAAGTAGACAAAATATGTGGCAAATGCCAGTTTGATAAAAAAACTAGGAGCTCTCACAAAAAGGTGAACTCCAATGCCACATCAAGACCACTCGAGCTTCTTCACATGGATCTTATAGGACCAACTAGAATGGAGAGTCGAGGTGGCAAAAAATACATCTTGGTAATCTGGATGATTTTTCAAGATTCACTTGGATCGTTTTCTTAAGGGATAAATTAGAAACCCTTGATGAAGTGAAAAAGATTATCAGACGTATTCAAACTGAAAAAGTTCTCAAGTCAGTAAGATCCATTGTGATCATGGATTTGAGTTTGAGAATAGCAGTTTTGAGAAATTCTATAGCGATCAGGGAATATCATGTGAATTCTCTGCGCCCAAAACACCACAACAAAATGAAATTTTGGAAAGGCAAAATAGAGTGCTTCAAGAAATGGGAAATGTAATGTTAAATAGTATGAAGCTCCCTAGAAATCTTTGGGCTGAAGCAGTGAATACCGCCTGCTATATTATTAACCGGGTTTATACTTGTAAATTTAATAACAAAACGGATTATTAACTATGGTTCGATAAGAAGCCTACTGTCAAATACTTTAGAGTTTTTGGTAGCAAGTGCTATATTTTACGTGACCGAGAAAATCTAGGCAAGTTTGATACTAAAAGTGATGAAGGGATCTTTTTATGATACTCTTTAAATAGTCACGCATATCGCGTACTGAACAAAAGGACCGGTGTGATTCAAGAGTCTATAAATGTGGTCATAAATGATCACTTGAATACACCTGTCCCAAGTTCAGATATGATGAAGTTCTTTTAATTGATAAATCAGATACTTCATCAAATCAAACTGATTCTGAATTGAGGACTGTTAAAGATCATCCAACTACTCAAATTCTTGGAAACCCTATCACGGTGTACGCACTCGTAGACAACTTGAAGACATATGTAATTACGTATGTTTCACATCCTAGATAGAACTAGTAAACGCAAAAGAAGCTCTTTCTGATGAAAACTGGATAGTTGCTATGCAGGAAGAACTTAATCAATTTGTTCAAAATGATGTCTGGTATCTTGTTCCTAGACCTAAAGATAAACATATTATTGGAACAAAGTGGATATTCAAAAATAAGTCTGATGAACTTGGTAATATAATTCGAAACAAGGCAAGATTGGTTGTATAAGGGTACACTCAAATTAAAGGTATTGATTACGATGAAACCTTTGCACCAGTTGCTGCCTTGAATCAATCAAACTTTTTATATCCATTGCATGCTTTAGAAAATTTATCAAATGGATGTAAAGAGCGCCTTCTTAAATAGTGATTTACATGAAGAAGTATATGTTGAACAACCTACAGGGTTTGAGGATCCTAAGTTTACTAATCATGTATACCATCTTAAAAAGGCTCTCTATAGTCTAAAACAAGCTCCCAGGGCATGGTACGAAAAATTGACTAAGTTTTTACTCAGTCATAATCTTCAAATGAGAAGTGTCGATAAAACGCTCTTTGTTAAGAAACACAACAGTGATATCTTAATGGTTCAAATCTATATTGATGATATTATTTATGGATTAACTTGTACTAACATGACTATTGAGTTTGCAGATTTAATGAAATCTAAGTTCAAAATGAGCTTGGTTGGGGAATTAAATTATTTTCTAGGGTTGCAAGTAAAATAACAACCTGATGGAATTTTTATTTCTCAGACCAAATATACTCTGAACTTGATTAAAATATTCAGATTTGAGAATGGTAAGAACTTTGATACTCCCATGAGTACAACTTTGAGACTTTTAAAGGATTCTACAGGTAAAGATGTGGATCCTAAATTGTATCGTAGTATGATTGGTAGTTTGCTCTATTTAATTGCTAGTAGACCTGATATTGCTTTCATTGTTGGTATTTGCTCAAGATATCAGTCTAATCCTAAAGAATCACTTTTAACTGCTGTTAAGCGAATTATGCGATATGTCACAAGTTCAGTTAACTCGGGTCTTTGGTATCCATATGATACTAGTTTTAATTGGTAGGGTATACTGATGCTGATTAGGCTGAAAATATCGATGATAGAAGATCAAACAGTGGTGGTTGTTTTTATATTGGAAATTGTTTAGTTTCTTGGTTTAACAAGAAACAAAGTTCCATATCACTTTCTACTGTTGAGGCTGAATACATCACAGCTGGAAATGCATGTACTCAGCTTATTTAGATGAAACGTATATTAAGTGATTCTGGAATTACACAGGATTCAATGTCTTTACATTGTGATAATTTCAGTGCTATAAATATTTTAAAAAATCCAATTCAGCATTCACGTACCAAGCACATTGACATTAGGTATCATTATATTCATGAATTTGTGGAAGAAAAAATAATATCTTTGAAATACATTCCGACCGAGACTCAACTTGCTGACATTTTTACTAAACCGCTCGACAAAAGCAGGTTTAATAAATTGAAATTTAATCTTGGTATGTGCATTAAAAATTGATTATTTATGCATTAATGTATCATAGTATAAATATATTTGTGTATTTATTTAAATTTCAATTTTATATGAATATTGCATGTTTTTTTTTTATCGGTTCTCGACTAGTCATAGGTGTACACGACTGATCCTGGTACGACCGGTCATGGACAGGCCAAGATCGGTCGTGGAGCGCGTTGGGTATTTTAATTTGGGGGAAAATTTCATCTTCCTCATTTTCAACTTCCTCTCCAACGAGCCGATGTCTGACCAGTCGAACCCACCGACTTGATCTTCAAGGTTAGTGCATTTTATTGGTCTATTTGTCAGATTCAAGTTCTATTCTCTTGTTTATTTATGTTAGAGTGCTTGATTTCAAGCTTTTTGGAGATTTTAGGGCTTTTCTTCTACATTTGCTAATCTAAGAAAATCCATCTCTACTTCCTTTAAGTTTTCTTGTTTCTTTGTATTTCTTTATGAAAATGGATGCTAGAGAAAAAAAGAAAACCACCCATGGTCCATCTTCCTCTAGATCAGCTCTAATAACTCAACGCCATCTTTGTTCACCTAAAAATGATCCTACATATGTATGGGATTTGCGTTTGCACAATGTTATTATTGAAAAAGTCGTTGATCTTAACCGCATTGCTCCATTTGGTATCCTTCCTCTCCTCCAAGCTGTAGGATGAGATAACATCTTACATTGGGGAGGGCCTGCATACCAATCTATTGCAAAATCCATGTTTGCCTGCATCTCTACTTTTTCTACTGAAAATTCAACATTTCAAATAGATGTTAGAGAAGGTCCTTTTAATGTAGACCATCATTTAATATCTGGCCTTATGGAAATACCTGTTAATGATGAGGGTATCCCCATTCATCTTCTAACTAAAAAATCCTCAGAAACAGAAAAGCGACAGCTTATCAGAACATTATGTAACATGAATGCGTAATGGACTCATAAAGGGAATACGCTCCCCTCAAGGTATTTGTTACCCAGATACAGTGTCCTCCATAGAATCTTTACTTCGAGTCTGAATCTGAGGTCTGACAATAAAGCAGAATTAACTTCATTTATGGTTCGTGTTTTACACTCAGTTGTTTTTGGAACTAAAATTTGTCTTCCATCTTTAATTTGTCATTCCATCATTCAGTTTCATCTCTATCTAGGTCATAGTGATATACCGTTTGCCTATCTCATGACTGTGTTGACTTCACATATGTTGGTCACTATGCCTGTTGGAGAGGCTCCTGTCCATAATTTAATTTTTAACAACTCAAATATTAACAAAATGAAGTTGGAATTGGCTCCTGGCCAAGTGGATGGTGATGGTGGAGCAGGAGTTGAGAATGAAGAAGAAGCTAATGATCTTCCTCCTGATGACATAAACATGGATGATATTTTTGATGAAATTGAGTCTGATTCTACTAATGATCCTGATTATGAACCATCTAAATTTGATGCGCGTCTGTGTTCACTTGAGGAGAAAGTTGAAAACATGAATGTTGCCTAAGATTTACAGTTCAAATATATGCGCAAGTATCTTAGGCGCTTAAATAAGGGCATGCATCAACTTGATCCTTCAATACCTGCTCCTTCTTCAGGTTTAGATTGAATGATTTGATCTTTGGTCTGTAATAACCTTTAGTTTATTCTTGGTGAATTGTGAACTAGATTTGGTTTACTAATTATGGTTTACTGACTATGTATTGCACTATTTCAATCGTAATAGTTTGATCTTTATTTCCTTATTCCTTATTTACTCCTTGTTTATTCTCATTTTCCATTTTTTTCTTCTTCCTTTATCATATTATGCCAAAAAGGGGGAGAAATTATGGTTTGGATTGTGAATAGTAACATTACAATTATGGTTTTATTTTTATGTGCTATTCAAGGGGAGTGAGAGTACGGAGGTGGAATGTAAATATCTTGATGTGTGTTTATTAATGCATCTAGTGCATGACAGACTGGTGCATGATTCTTTAACCAGGCTGTTACTGATTTCCTTTTGTAACCTGTGCATAATTCTTTGTATTCATATTGGTTATATTATTATTGAGTGTTTTGTCACAAATTTGACAAAGGCGGAGATTGTAAGTGCTATGGTTTTATGCTCCTTTGGTTGTCAAATTTTCTGGTGCCAAAACCTCTATCTGTGTCTTGTGTTTGTATGTGGATATATGTTCAAGACACTACATCACAATACTGCATCACAATGCTTCAAGTCAAGTACAGTGATCGACTTCAAGAAAGGAACGCAAGGTCATGTATTTTGTCCTCTTCTGCAAGCTTCAATGTTTAGAGTTACATCGATAAGAAGAGTGTTTGTTCAAGACTCAAGTGTCACTCAAGATGAAGTTTAATTTTAAGCTGTAGAAGATCTTAAGATCAAGCTACATCAAGTAGAGATCTCAAGCTTCATAAGGTTCAAAGGTCAACCTTCATCTGAAAGAATGAAGTTTCAATGTTCATACTTCATGTCCCAGGTATGAAAGACCTTAGATTGGCCTTAGGGTAGGTAATTTTGTATACATAATTCAAATTGAATCTTTTTATATGATTTTGGTTTGTTCTAAGACTAGTCCTGGACCTTGTTCGACTAGTCCTAGCACTAGTTTGACAAATCCAAGAGATTCCAAGACTAGTCCTAAGTTTGTTGGAGTTTTTCGAATATTTCTGTTCGTCCACGACCAGTCCTGGACTCTGCTCGACCGGTCGTATGAACAGTGTCAACTCGTCCCACAACCAGTCATGTTTTTACGATTCAAAGTCTATCAACTATGCTTGTGGGCCTACGACCAGTCGTAGAGGGTCTACGACCAGTCATGGACACCCTACGACCAGTCGTGAGTCAGTTTTATCCGATCACGCTATAAATTTCAAAAATCCATTCTCCTATGACCAGTCGAAGTGTCCACTAGACCAATCGAAGGTGCAATTTCTGAAGCTATAAATAGACGACGAATTTTAGAGTTTTATAAAAAAATCAAGTAAAATCAAAGGATCACTCTGAGATAAGTTTGTGTTTATTTTAAGCTATATTATGCACATTTAATATTCTCTTTTTGTTAGCTTTTACATTTAATTTTGTTTCTATATTCCAATCTTATTTGAAAAGAGGAATTTCTGTATTCTGTCTTCTTGGAATCAAAATCAAATAGAGCTAAGCCCAGCTGGTTTAATTTAAAATCAATTAGAACCTAGAACCATTTAAAAGTGAGTATTGGACATTGAACTTCTATATTCGAACTTCTACTCCAATTGGTTCTTCCGGGTTGCTTCAAAAAGAAGAAATCCAGGTATTTTACATTATTGTAATTTATATTCTTTTTGGTTTATTTTGAGATTCGCCAGAAAAATCTCATTGTGTGTGGTTATCTGAGGAGAGCCAGAAAACTCAGAATGTGAATTTTTGGATTATGTAAGCCCAAGTTAAAAAGACATAATTGTGAACTTGTGAAAACCTATTTTGATAGTGAACGCTAATATCCATGTGTAAGGATATTAGGAGTGGAGTAGCAATCTGTGTGGCAGTTTTATAACAGTTGGTGTATACACAGGTGAACCACTATAATTCTTTGTGTTTTGTAGTTATATGATTTATATCTCCTATCTTTTATTATTCAAAATTGTGGGATGTATGTGTGAATGTGAATGTTGTAATATTTTCATTTCAAGCACAGTGGGGAATGTTGTAATAGTTTAGAATTTATTTTCTACTATTTCCCTTTCTTATTCCTCTTCAGTTTAGGATATTGATACTTATCATTCTTGTAAGGTTGTCCTGCCATAAACCCTTGGTTTTTATGGTGCAAGATTGTCCTTAGAACTGCATTCATATCAGCCTCTCAAGACTTAAATTTGAGGTTTCTTTACATTCCTTTATTATGGTTTGTTTCCTTGCTTTTGTTAGTTATCTTATTTCTTAAGTTCCGCTGTTATTTTTTAATTTGGCATAGTCCTATTCACCCCCCCTCTAGGACATATAACTTGGCCATTACAGTGCGGACTATAAACATTAGGTTATGGTTTTCAAGGCTTTTAATGTCAGCTAATGATTTATGTCTGACTTGATTGCTGTCATATGATCTTAGTTACGTTGTTTTCCATATATTGCACATGTATGAACTATGTTGAACAAATATGCATTCCATGTGTTTGTTGAAATGTTTGAATGAACTTGTAATTATGATGTGTGCTTGCCATGACTATTAACATAAAATCCATGTTTGTTGTATGTATGGAAACTCCTTTGTGAAAGGATTTGCATAATATATGTTATAAGTAATTTAGTTCACATATGTTGTAATGTGTAGGCTAAGTGTTTGATAAAATGTTTGAATGAAAAATTGTTGGTGAATTTTATTTTCTTAGGATATTAAGCTAGGATTCTCAACTACCTTATCCATATTTATAGTTTCCTTCATGTCATCTTGATTTCTACTACGTGATTTATGGATGAAATACATATGTATAATAACATGCTCATTATGTTTGATAAAATGCTTAAATGAAAGATTCACTTGAATTGTGTGTTAATGCAATCATGATTATCACATGTGACTACCTATTGTATTTGAGTATGATTGGGACTACTATGTAGTCCAGGCAATCGGTAATGGTTCCCGATCGAGTGGCCGAACTGGTCTTATTGCATTGGATACGTTCAATGAATCCAAGTCGTACGGTAATTGTCGACAGTGGTTAGGCACGTGGGATGCTTATGCACTCCATGTCAATTAATTCAACGTGTGCTCGTACCAACCAAACTTATCAAACAACCCGATTGGCCTATTGTATGTTTACCATGTATAGATGTTACTGCTTGAATCTAAGGTACTACTTACCAATGTAAAGCCCTTTTCAACCATGGTACCATGATCCACTAAGACTCATGAGCCGGACATGGTGCTATAGGACATCGTGGTTGAGTTGCCAGCCTACACTGGGGTGACAAGCCTCCCCGTAGTGACCAGTGAGCAACCTAAACTCGTGAGCTAAATATGGTAGTATGAGACACTGTATTCGAGCTGTCGGCCTACATTCAGGTGACAAGCCTCCCGTAGTGACCTCATGTATAATCAATTGAACTTGCCTATCCACTGTTTCCATTAGGGGTGATGCCCTACAATTTGCCTATCATATGTGATTAACTAGGATTGACGACCCTAGATAGATCCCCGCTTGGGTAAATGATAAAAGAGAGGTACCTTAGTTTCCCAAATCTGCTCTATAAATAAGCCTAATTAAGAACTTGGTTAACACGACTATGCACCGTATTGCATGTGCTTTAGGGAAGAAGCTAATGTTTAGGGAGTTTACCCTGTGTGACCGTTAGATGAAGTCAGTAAGGGAGTGCAGGAGAGGGCATCCATCATTACTTCATATCATCCTTGCATTAATAAGAGTAGTTAGGAATGATTGTTGTACTGCTTTATCATTACTACTTGATTGAATTGATAACATGTTAACCTTTGCCTTATGTACCACTGAGTTGATCACTCACTCCCACTCTGGGACGGTGTTCTAAAACACCAACTAGACCCTATTGTAGATGTAGGTAATGAGGACATATATGCAACAGAGTTGGACTTCACAGACAAGGATGAAGAATTCTCCTATGTTCAACTCTCAGGCGGGTCTAGGTAGAACTCGTGCTGCTTTGTTGGGATTACAAGGACATAAGGATTAGTGGACATCTACATTTTGATATTGTGTATATTTTAAAACAAATCATGTACATATGTTCAGCCCGATACATACTCATACTCTGGTTTATAAAACACTTTCATGCTTAAATATACATACTTAAGTCTTTCGCTTGCTAAATTTAATCTGATCTGGAGTATGATATATTGTTTTAGTATAATTCCACTCATGCTTAATGCACTAATATGGACAACATTTAAACATCATTATTTATATTGCATAAGTGATGTATTGGATCTCGGGAGTTGAGCTTTGCTTAACCCTCAAAATTTGGGGCATTACAAGTGCCTTCAACCTTGTCCAAGGAGGAGCTTGTCCGGATTAGGTTCGGGTATCACATTCCCGAATCTGTGATCCTTCAACTTCCTTTAACGGACGAGCTTTTGGACTAACCTCCCACTAGGGTAGTTGCGATTTTTCAAGTCACTCTGCAATGCGGCCTGCAACTCCCACTCTAAGGAATTGCCCATTGTCTTTTGTCTTGCCTCAGCATAACCCCGAGACAATTGACTCTGAATGGGTGGAGGGACTTGTTCAGTTGTGTAGTCTTATGGGCTAAGCTGGAGAAGCCTGAGCTATCAGTGGATGAGTTCCTCCACTTGTATCAAGTAAGGCCGAACCCCGTTCAGCCCGGCTGGTATTATTTCTATGCATGGCGAAATATCAGTGAGGCTTTGATAACCGATCTCCCTTCCTCCAACAAGCATTGGAGGGATAAGTGGTTCTGGGCTTACGGTCCCTGGGAGATGGCTAACTCATGATCGATTCAGTCTCTCGTTCCCTCAACCTTTTTTGAGACAGGTGAGTATAGTGGTGATTCTTATTTTCGTTGATCGACTTTTCATCTTCTACCTCTATTTGCATGTCCTTCTCCCAGTTGTTCCTAAACATCTGCCGTTGTTTGACAACGGCACAGTAGCTCGAATAAGGAACCTGTGGGCCCTGAGTTGCGAGAGGAGATCTGTAACACCCTGAAAATCGGGGGTCGTGTATAAACTCAACTCCCGAGTTCCAGACCGTCACTTATGCAACAAAAATGGTTATGATTCAATGTTGTCTGATTTAAAGCATTCACATGAGTAAAAGTATACCAAAACTGCAATTCATACTTCAGATCCAGTGATAAAAGCAAGCGGAAGACTAAACAAGATATATATCACTGTATGGAAAAACAAAGTAATCTCAACTGTCTCCAAAGTATGACTGCATCTCTGAGTCTCATATACATGTACATAACAAAAGAATAATGTTCAAAAAGAAAAGTCCCACTGATGTCCCCTCGATCCAGGTCACCTACGGGAAGCCGTCATGATACTGCATATACGAGAACTCATCCTGGTCCTCGTCATCATCTAGCTCCACCTCCTGGATCTCATCGTCACCTGCAACTACAACAGGGTCTGGTGGGTGTTGTAAACACCATCCCGTAACGTGGGAATGAGTGATCAACTCAGTGGAATCATAGAGCAAAGATTAGCATGTTCACAATTCAATCACGCGATAATAGTAAAGCAGTAAATCAGACAAGTCCTAATACTGTTGTTAATGCAAGATGATATGACGTGATGTATGCCCTCACCGACGATCACCCTCATACGGCAACATCTTACGACCGCGGCATGCCACACTCCCTAGAGTGCTCCACATCTTCCAGGCACATGCAATGCTATGGTGATATGATTACCAAGTTATTATTAGTCCATTCAAACAGCAGGATTGGGAAACTAAGGTACCTCCCTTGTATCAATCCCAACACGGATCCTGTCTAGGGTCGTCACTCCTAGTAATCTCATACGATGTACATTTCGTAGGTCACTGCAAGGGCTGCCAGGGCTGTTGCTCGCACTCGTTGCACCGCTCCCCCATCACCTTATCAATACAGGCCTACTGTACTCTACTGCACGGAAGGGTCGTCGCCTCCCGTGAACTCAGAATACGCTCGCGGTCACTACAAAGGGCTCGTCGCCTGATCAGTGTAGGCCGACAGCTAGAATATAGTGTCCCATACCACCATAATCTGCTCACGAGTCAAGGTGCTCATTGGTCACTACGGGGAGGTTTGTGGCCCCAGCGTAGGCCGACAGCTCGACCACGGTGTCCCATACCACCATGCCCGGCTCATGAGTCTTCGTGGATCAAGGTACCACGGTTAATAGGGTTTACAATGGTAAGTTCAGTACCCTAGGTTCAAGCAGTTATGATACATACATGGTGAACAAACATCGGCCAGTCGGGTTACTTGACGGGCTCGACTAGCGCGATCGCATATCGAATTGAACGACATGAAGTGCGTAAAACACTTCGCGTGGCCTAACCACTGCCGCCAACTCTCAACACGAATCACATTCATCTACGCGTCGTTCGTGGCTATGACCAGTCAGCCACGAAATCGCTCGGTTACCGACTGCCTGGACTAAGTCAAGTCCCACACATCTATGGAATTACTATACAAGGTATTGGAATTGAAATACATCATGTGAGCATGTTAACACATGTTATAACTTTCAACTTAAGCAAATCTTCAAGGCATACTTCCCATGCATATTCAACTTAAGCAAATCCTCAAGCACATACATTCCATGCATGTAATGAAATCATGCATTTTGTCAACATGTGGAAAATCATTTAGGTCGGCATAATAATTGAAAAATCAATCACAAAGCATCAAATAACATCATTTAATTCAATACATACTAATACAAGCATTTATACAAACACATGCACTACACACTTAGGTCTACATATAGCATGTCGACCCAAAGTGTGCAACTAGGCGAATCTCTTCGCCAAACTAATTATGCACGCATTCCTAACTTCCTAATGCGACAACAAACCATGTCAATCACATCAGCAAAATATGAATGCAAACAGTACTTCCTACAAATGACTAAAATGCCCTAAATCTCATATTCTTCGTTAGCTTACGAAACGGGAAACGGAGAGCATTTTGTACATGTCAAACGGCGATGCCGTCAAGAATCTACTATTAAACGACATTGAAAGCATTGGGAACCGTCAATCCAAGCGTCTAAAATCCTCACCTAGTGTCTTGTAGACTCGGGAATTGAAGCGGAGTGTATATGCTTCGTCTACGGCGAGTAAGGAGCCTAATACATAAGATCCATAAGCTACATCGCCATGGAAACAAAAAAAACTCAAATCACCAACTATTTAGGGTTTTTACTTACCTAGGATTGCGGTGGAATCGCCGGGAAAGCGGTAGAGGAGTGTCGCTTAAGCATGTGCAACACGTAGCACAAGTGGCGGGAAGAACTCTCCCACTCTCTCACAATCTCTCACTCTTTTTCTCTCTCCCAAGCTAGGGCTTCTCTCAAATTCGGATGGGAGAGAGGAGTGAGGGTTTCAACCCCTTTTATAGCCTAAAACATTCCCAAAATAGGCTTGGGAACAATGTTTACTTGGTGCCTAACCAAATCGGGGCCGTTTCGGTCCAAAAGGGCATTTTTGGAGGTCCCCAGGCCAAATGCGGTCGGACTTAAGCTCATGCATACTAGATCTAGCATACATCCAGTTTTCAGACCGGTTGGGTTCCCAGATCGCACGTGGCGGCCCAGTTTCAGTTTAACGGTCACCGCACCAAGATCAGGCCTATAAGTCCCGTGATATATAATAGATATTTTTCCTGATCCAAGGGTGTAATTTGGCTGTATTCTGACGGTCAGAATGCTTAATACTGATGCGTCAAATTTGTGTGCCAGATTTGAATTTGAAATTCCAACTATGTCCCTATTCACACTCTCTTCGGTCCGGGCTCAATGAAATAGCCTGTGATAATCGGTTTGACTTGATTTTTGGAATGAGTGTCAAGCCCAGCTAGACGGTCCTAACGGTCTAAGATAGGAGGTATCGGACTTTCAACGTGCGGTCTAGATCCAATACAAAGATTCAAAGTGGTCCAGAGAACAAACCGGCTTAGAGTTTGATCCGAGGCTTTAGAGCATTATAGCACCCTTAGTTCCACTCGCTTCGGGCCTTGTAGAACGTATTTAAAGTGATCAGGGACCATTTCCCAGCTATTCTAACGTTGCACTAGCTAACCTAGTCAAATTTTCCAAAGGAATGAATTCTACGCAAATTCGGGTCGAGTTGGTACTCGAGCCCAAGGATGGATTTTTCACGGGCGTTACAATCTACCCCCCTTAACAAATAATTTCGTCCTCGAAATTTTGTACCTTTTCGTACTCCTCGAGAAGCTGTGGGTAGTTCTTTCTGATCTCGGCTTCTGTCTCCCAAGTAGCCTCCTCCTCAGTATGATGCGTCCATAGTACCTTCACAAGGGGAATCACCTTGCTACGCAGTACCTGCTCCTTCCGGTCTAAGATGCGTGTCGGTCGCAGGATATAAGTAACATCCTCTCCTAACTGCACCTGCTCCCATCTGATGATATGAGAAGGATCAGCAACGTACTTCTTCAGCATAGAAACATGAAATACGTTGTGGACGCTCGCGAGGGGCGTGGGTAAAGCCAATCGGTAAGCCACTGCTCCCACACGATCGAGGATCTGAAATGGACCAATGTATCGCGGTGCCAGCTTCCCCTTCTTTCCGAACCGAAGGACTCCCTTCATAGGGGAAACTCGCAAAAACACATGATCCCCGACTGTGAACTCTAGTGGCCTCCGTCTCGTATCGGCGTAGCTCTTCTGTCTGCTCTGCGCTGTAAGAAGCCGACGTCGAATAATATCAATCTTCTCTGACGTCGCCTGCACCAACTCTGGGCCAATCAAGCTGCGCTCACCGACCTCTAACCAGCAATGCGGTGCGCGACAAGGTCGCCCATACAGCGCCTCATAAGGTGCCATGCCGATACTCGCCTGGAAGCTATTGTTGTATGCAAACTCCGCATATGCAAGACAGTCATCCCAACTGTCCTTGTAGTCCAATGCGCAAGCTCGCAACATGTCCTCCAGGATCTGGTTCACTCGCTCTGTCTGTCCGTCCGTCTGTGGGTGGAAGGCAGTACTGAACTTCAACTTCACACCCATAGCCTCCTGAATGCGAGTCCAGAAAATAGAAGTGAACCGCGTGTCTCTGTCCGACACGATCTCCAACGGAACTCCATGCAGACGCACGATCTCTCTAATATACAATCTAGCCAGCTCGTCTGCAGAGTTCGTAACTCTGATCGGTAGGAAGTGCGCCGACTTCGTCAATCGGTCGACGATCACCCAAATAGAATCATGCCCCTTCCTCGTCTTCGGCAACCCAGAAATGAAGTCCATGGAAATGAAATCCCACTTCCACTCTGCAATCGGCATAGGCTGCAAAAGTCCAGGTGGTCGGCGATGCTCTGCCTTCACCTGTTGACAAGTGAGACAACGGGACACGAACTCAGCAATGTGGGTCTTCATACCTTCCCACCAGTACGTCCTCTTCACGTCACGATACATCTTCGTGCTGCCAGGATGCATCGCGAGTCTAGTAGAATGCGCAGCCTCGAGAATCTCTCGTCTCAAGTCAGGGACATCAGGAACGCATAGGCGGCCACGGTAACGTAAACCCCCATCCATGCCAACTCGCCAGTCGGCGTCATCATCATCACTGGCCTGCTCTCGAAGCTCAGTAAGATGCGCGTCGTCCCTCTGCGCCTCGATGACACGGTCATCGATCGGGGATCGCACCTGAACATGTGCGATGAACTCAAATGGCTCCTCTACGGTGAGTTTCTGCTCAAAGTCTCGCAAAAACTCAACCATATCCCACTCGGCAACCATCAGCGGAGCCGCAAACTCTATCGCCTTCTTGCGGCTCAACGCATCAGCCACAAGGTTCGCCTTCCCTGGATGGTAAGAGACTTCAAACTTGAAGTCCTTCAGCGTCTCCATCCATCGCCGCTGCCTCATATTCAAGTCCCGCTGTGTGAATATGTACTTGAGGCTCTTGTGGTCGCAAAAGAGCTCGAACTCCTCTCCATAGAGGTAATGTCTCCAGAGTCTCAGTGCGAATATCACGGCTGCCAACTTCAGGTCGTGTGTAGGGTAATTCTCCTCGTGCTTCCTTAATTGTCTCGAGGCATACGAAATTACCCTGTCCCTCTGCATAAGGACACAACCCAAACCAACGCTAGACGCGTCAGTGTATATAGTGTATTTAACCCCTTGCTCTGGCAATACTAGCACAGGGGCGGACGTAAGTCTGTCCTTCAGCTCCTGAAAAGCTGACTCCGCCTTATCATTCCAGGCGAACTTCACGTCTTTCCGTGTCAACTGAGATAAGGGTCTCGCGATCTTCGAGAAATCCTGAATGAAGCGCCGATAGTAGCCAGCGAGACCCAAGAAACTCCTCACCTCAGTGACAGAACCAGGCTGCTCCCAGTCCTGCACCGCAGCTACCTTAGACAGGTCAACTGCCATGCCATCCTTGGACACCACGTGTCCCAGAAACTTCACCTCCTGCTTCCAGAAGTCGCACTTCTTATACTGTGCGAACAACTGATGCTGTCTGAGCGTATCAAGGACCAAACGCAAGTGCTCCTCATGCTCCTCTCGACTCCTAGAGTATACCAAAATGTCGTCGATGAAGACAACGACGAATCGATAGAGGAAAGGCCGCAATACCCGGTTCATCAGATCCATGAACACGGCCGGTGCGTTCGTGAGACCGAACGACATCACGAGGAACTCGTAGTGACCAAAACTGGTCCTGAACGCTGTCTTCTGCACGTCCTCATCTCTGACGCGCAGCTGATGATATCCTGACTGAAGGTCAATCTTCGAGAAGTACTGCGCTCCTCTCAACTGATCAAACAAGTCATCGATCCTGGGCAAAGGGTACTTGTTCTTCACTGTGAGTTGGTTCAGCCTGCGATAATCAATACACAATCGCAGCGAACCATCCTTCTTCTTCACGAACAAGACCGGTGCTCCCCAAGGAGATACGCTAGGCCGTATAAGGCCGAGCTCTAGTAGACCATCAATCTGCGTCCTCAACTCCTCCATCTCACATGGTGCCATGCGATACGTCGGCAGTGAGACGGGTGTAGAACCAGGAATCAGATCGATAGTGAAATCGATCTCACGTCGGGGCGGCAAACCAGGGATCTTCCTGAACAGATCCCCGAACTCAGAAACAACTGGCGTCTGCTCAAGTACCTGGGCACCAGCGTCGCGCAACAGGGTGGCGTAGCTAAGAATGCGGAAAGGAAGATTTACCCGCACTTAAAATGTGAAAGGCGTGCCCTCAGGCTCGTACACCGTCACCACACGAGCCTCGCAGTCAATCTCGGCTCTCGCTGCAGTCAACCAGTCCATGCCAAGAATGACGTCGAGATATACGAGCGAGGGATCGACGACCAAATCAAGAGTCATCGTCCTGCCTCCCAGATCAAGTAAACAACCCTCACACATCTGGGTGACATCCGAATAATCTCCATGAGCTGCAAGGACTCGCACGCTATCCATAGTGATAGTCTGCAACCCAAGACGTCTGACTACGGCACGCGATATCAAAGAAATCGTGGAACCAGTGTCCACCATGACAAGAACGGGAGTACCTCCGATATGGCCCGTGACCTCGAAGGCTGAATGCTGGAAAGTCGGCGTTGTAGCTGCCTCAGCGGTCAGTGCATGAACTCGAGCCTGCTGTGGCCGGTTCGGCCGCTGTGTCAAGGGCCGTGGGGGCTGTCGAATCTGCGATACTGTGGGTCTGAAAGAGGACTGCGCAGGAGCTGACCGTATAGGCGGTGCTGATATCGCCTGTGGACGTACACGATCAATCTTCTGCGGCGGCGAGAACCCACTGTCCCGCATCCTCGTAAAGCAACTCGGCGCTAGGTGGCCCGTCCTCCCACAGTATGTGCATGATAGATCAGGGCGCCGAAACGGTCCTACTGGCGCCGTGGTCCTGGTAGGAGGATCAATGCGAGGCCTCTTGCCCGCGAAGGGCCTATCTGGCAACTCCGGTCGCGGCCTAGAAGTAGTCGGGCCTCGTGATCGCGCAAGTCGATCCACGTCCTGCTCTGCCCGCATGGACATGTGAACCAACTCCGCATAGGAGGAGAAACTGATACAGCACATCTTCGACCGAATATCCGGTCGCAAGCCCTCCAAAAAGCGCCGTATGCGCATCTGCTCATCAGCTAAAATCGTCGGGACGTACCTGCCCAACTCTGTGAACCGATGCTCATACTCGGTGACCGTCATCGCTGCCTGCCTGAGACGGAGAAACTCATTCTCCCTCTCGTGTCTGTAGGTCTGAGGATAATACTTCTCATGGAAGCGAAACTCGAATGCTGCCCATGTCCATACGAAGTCTGCGGTAACAGTCCGCAATACACTATCCCACCACATACTGGCCTCTCTCTCAAACTGGAAGGTAGCCAGCTCTACCTGCTCTGCCTCAGTACAGTGCAACATGCGCAGAATCTTCGACACTCGGTCGAGCCAAAACTCAGCCTCCTCGGGTCTGTGGGAACCCGTGAAAGTAGGAGGCCGCAAGCGCTGAAATCGCTCCAGAAGGCCCCGTGTGTCGGCAGGGTTCCCCGCAGGGAAAGCAGGCTGCGCAGGAAGTGCTACGCCCTCATCCTGGGTGTAAGCATAGGCATCCTCAGCTGGATGCGCAGGTGGTGCAGGCGGAGTAGATGCAGTCGCACCCCCACCCTGGGCTAAAGTCCCAACTATGGTGGTCAGAAGCTGCTGCTGCTGTAGCATCATAGCCATCATCTGCTCGAATCTATCAGGGGGTGGAGCAGGCTGTGGCGGATGAGGTGCGGAAGTAGATGCGCGCTGTGGCTCTCTGACTGATGGTGTAAATGGCGGTGGTCCATCTGTAGGACCAGTAGCAGGCTGAGACGATCGAACAGTCTCAGGAATCGGGCCCACAGCAGGGTCCGGACGAGTGCCAGACTGAGAGGGAGCCTGATCCATCTGCTCTGACAATGAAAGCCGAACCGCGCTCCTCGTAGTCTTAGGTGGCATTCCCTATATTCAAAATAGGGCGCAACCTTGTCAGTCTCAATTGCACAAATACACCACAATCATTCACTAAAGAGTCAAAGGCATTCCATGCATTTCAATTAATCAAAATTGTCACAATACAAGGGATATATCCTTACAAGCATCATGACTAGAATGACATGGAAATTAAGACAGTTAAGCAACAGCGACAAAAGCAAAGCACTAGCCCTAATAGGCTTTACACACATGAAACAGAAAATAGTTAACTACTCATAACAACATCTAAGATCGCGTCGCTAGTCGGAGTCTGGCGACGGAGGAGGAGCACCCTTATCCTGTAAGCAACACAGGATTGCCTTCAAGGTGCGAGTCACCTTGCCAAATTTCTTCTTCGTAACGGCCTTGGCATCAGCGACCTCTGCTCGAAGTTCTTGGACTTCCCTTCGCAAAGCGGTCTGACTCTCCTCCATCCGGGCAATGCGATCGTCAATAGTAGTCTGCGCAGAAGGAGGAGGACTCTCATCAGTATCCTGAGCCTCCTCTTCTGCTTCTTCCTGAGTCTCTTCCTGAGCTTCTGCACTAGGTTCTCCTTTGCTTTGATCTTCCTCTTCATCAAAGTCGTCCCCACTATCCCTTTCAAGTTGATTTTCACGATATTGCGACCCAATCTTCATCTTAACCATCGTCGACTCATCGATGGTGTGAATTGATACCGGCAACTCGGGTCCAAGTCTATAGGCAAACTCAAGCGAAATCTTGCAAATGAGTCGGCCAAAGGGAAGGGATTCGGATGTTCTCCTCGACCTGGCTATGAGAACTATCTGCCGTAAGATGAAAGTGGCCATACATACGTTCTCTCCCTGGGCCACCAGAAATAAGAAATCGACCATAAGACGTGTACATTCAATGCGGTTCGTCGACCTAGGATAAACATTGAACGTGCAGATGTGATGCAGCAGACGTAAATCCTCAGACATGTACGTCGCCTTGAGGCTATTATTAGGCTGCCATGGAACCAACTTACCGCACAGAAACCTGGTGCGGCGATCTCGTTCACGTCTAGTCCTCAAATTCTTCTCACTTGGATGTACATCACCTAGAGGCACGTTGAGAAGTCGCGCAACCAACTGGACGTCGATCGTAGCCATCCGATCTCTACCAAAAGGGATTTTGAACTGCAAGGGCTCCAAGGTAGGACTCTGGATGCTAGCATAGAAGGCACGAACAGTGCTCACATTAGCACGAGCGCGAGCTTCAAAGATCGGTCCCCAGTGCGCGGCTTCAATGCGTTCGAACAACAGATACTCGCCGAACAATCGCCCATCTACGTCCGCCTCAAATAACACTCTACGATCAGTGTATTCACCATGAGGCATCTCTGATAGGATGGTTCGTCCAAGGTGTGCATGGGGATCCAAATCCCGCTTCGTACGGCACTCCAGGACTGCAGCTGGACCTGCGGCGGCGCTTGAACTTGCGGCACCTCCCCGCGGTCTTCTCGATTGAGCAGGGCGGCTCGGCCCAGCCTCGTCTGTTGCAGTTTTCCTCTTACCCATCAAAGACAGGATGGATGAGAGTGACAAAAGTCCCAAAATAGCTTCCACGAAAGCCATGGAAAACGCCGAAAATGCGGAGAAATGGCTGTCCAATCTGACGAAAGGAAATCTAGGCGTCGTAGAGGGATGCTTCAAGCTTCCCAAGGCTGTACTTTCAGGGAAAAATAAGAACAAAAAGGTGGAATGGAGCTGCTCACGATTTCAGCACTATTTGGGGGATTTTGGAGCTCCAAATGGGAAAATCTTCAAGGAAAGAGGCTGCCAACACCCAATAATCGATGGGTGGTGGTCGGTTTTGGCCAAGGAAGGGATTAGGATGGGTTTGGGTCGCCGGGATTTGGAATGGAGCGCTGAAAATCAAATCTAGGGCATGCAAGGGGGCTGTTTGTGAAGGAGAGGGGTGTTTTAGGGGTTTTCGTGGGATGGGAGGTACCTAGGGGTGCTGTGGGAGGCATTTAAGTGGGTGCGCCCAAAGGGCAGCACCGTCCGAGGTGGCCGGCCGGCGATGCATCGCCCGGCCGGCGATGGCATCGCCGGCCAACCTCCAGGTTGGCCAGCGGGACCCCATGGGTCTGGTCCCCCATGGTCCCAGGGTCCCAAAAAGTCTAGTCCCACCCCTTAGTTCATAGTATTTTGGTCCCTATGAGCCCAAACATGTTTTTGGGGCTTTCCGGGTCCACATCGCAGTCCCGAATACCAAACCATATGATGCAGCATATGGATTTGGGGTAGAAGGATCCAGTACATCTTTCTAGCTCCTTAGTTGCTAAAGAAAGTGAAGTTAGAATGGCTTTATGGCCATTTTTTATGAA
The DNA here is from genome assembly GCA_037074715.1 of Magnolia kwangsiensis. Taxonomy (NCBI): domain Eukaryota; kingdom Viridiplantae; phylum Streptophyta; class Magnoliopsida; order Magnoliales; family Magnoliaceae; genus Magnolia; species Magnolia kwangsiensis. The sequence goes on from CM073579.1 coordinate 73,829,091, forward strand.
ATTTTACTATTCACTGTAAAATTTGGTGAATGTACTAATTTGTGTTATTTTCACATTAGGTTTGATGCCTAACATGAAATGGATACAAAAGAACTGAAGGTTGAAGTGTTTAGAGAAGGAATTTTAAGAATTTTTGGCAAAACGGGGTTTTTAAGCCCTGGCGATTGATTACTGGAGTCGTGGTCATTCCACGGCCCAAAGATTCACTTTTGCGGTTTAAAACCGCTCATAGGACGTCTCCACCCGACTTCCTACAGCTTAGAAGTGATTCGGGTCGCTTTACGCGACCCGAGATGCGTCACAGACTCGATCTTGCGATCGATCCTTATAAACTTCGCCTATCGGCGAATTTGTGATCCTAGAAGTGTTTCTAGACCCTTCTCGCACCCACCTAAGTCAAAGGAAGCGACAGCGTACGTCGCAAGACCATAACCCAGGCCCAGTATACTCTCATTCATGCTCTGATACCAACTTGTAACACCCTGAAAATCGGGGGTCGTGTATAAACTCAACTCCCGAGTTCCAGACCGTCACTTATGCAACAAAAATGGTTATGATTCAATGTTGTCTGATTTAAAGCATTCACATGAGTAAAAGTATACCAAAACTGCAATTCATACTTCAGATCCAGTGATAAAAGCAAGCGGAAGACTAAACAAGATATATATCACTGTATGGAAAAACAAAGTAATCTCAACTGTCTCCAAAGTATGACTGCATCTCTGAGTCTCATATACATGTACATAACAAAAGAATAATGTTCAAAAAGAAAAGTCCCACTGATGTCCCCTCGATCCAGGTCACCTACGGGAAGCCGTCATGATACTGCATATACGAGAACTCATCCTGGTCCTCGTCATCATCTAGCTCCACCTCCTGGATCTCATCGTCACCTGCAACTACAACAGGGTCTAGTGGGTGTTGCAAACACCATCCCGTAACGTGGGAATGAGTGATCAACTCAGTGGAATCATAGAGCAAAGATTAGCATGTTCACAATTCAATCACGCGATAATAGTAAAGCAGTAAATCAGACAAGTCCTAATACTGTTGTTAATGCAAGATGATATGACGTGATGTATGCCCTCACCGACGATCACCCTCATACGGCAACATCTTACGACCGTGGCATGCCACACTCCCTAGAGTGCTCCACATCTTCCAGGCACATGCAATGCTATGGTGATATGATTACCAAGTTATTATTAGTCCATTCAAACAGCAGGATTGGGAAACTAAGGTACCTCCCTTGTATCAATCCCAACACGGATCCTGTCTAGGGTCGTCACTCCTAGTAATCTCATACGATGTACATTTCGTAGGTCACTGCAAGGGCTGCCAGGGCTGTTGCTCGCACTCGTTGCACCGCTCCCCCATCACCTTATCAATACAGGCCTACTGTACTCTACTGCACGGAAGGGTCGTCGCCTCCCGTGAACTCAGAATACGCTCGCGGTCACTACAAAGGGCTCGTCGCCTGATCAGTGTAGGCCGACAGCTAGAATATAGTGTCCCATACCACCATAATCTGCTCACGAGTCAAGGTGCTCATTGGTCACTACGGGGAGGTTTGTGGCCCCAGCGTAGGCCGACAGCTCGACCACGGTGTCCCATACCACCATGCCCGGCTCATGAGTCTTCGTGGATCAAGGTACCACGGTTAATAGGGTTTACAATGGTAAGTTCAGTACCCTAGGTTCAAGCAGTTATGATACATACATGGTGAACAAACATCGGCCAGTCGGGTTACTTGACGGGCTCGACTAGCACGATCGCATATCGAATTGAACGACATGAAGTGCGTAAAACACTTCGCGTGGCCTAACCACTGCCGCCAACTCTCAACACGAATCACATTCATCTACGCGTCGTTCGTGGCTATGACCAGTCAGCCACGAAATCGCTCGGTTACCGACTGCCTGGACTAAGTCAAGTCCCACACATCTATGGAATTACTATACAAGGTATTGGAATTGAAATACATCATGTGAGCATGTTAACACATGTTATAACTTTCAACTTAAGCAAATCTTCAAGGCATACTTCCCATGCATATTCAACTTAAGCAAATCCTCAAGCACATACATTCCATGCATGTAATGAAATCATGCATTTTGTCAACATGTGGAAAATCATTTAGGTCGGCATAATAATTGAAAAATCAATCACAAAGCATCAAATAACATCATTTAATTCAATACATACTAATACAAGCATTTATACAAACACATGCACTACACACTTAGGTCTACATATAGCATGTCGACCCAAAGTGTGCAACTAGGCGAATCTCTTCGCCAAACTAATTATGCACGCATTCCTAACTTCCTAATGCGACAACAAACCATGTCAATCACATCAGCAAAATATGAATGCAAACAGTACTTCCTACAAATGACTAAAATGCCCTAAATCTCATATTCTTCGTTAGCTTACGAAACGGGAAACGGAGAGCATTTTGTACATGTCAAACGGCGATGCCGTCAAGAATCTACTATTAAACGACATTGAAAGCATTGGGAACCGTCAATCCAAGCGTCTAAAATCCTCACCTAGTGTCTTGTAGACTCGGGAATTGAAGCGGAGTGTATATGCTTCGTCTACGGCGAGTAAGGAGCCTAATACATAAGATCCATAAGCTACATCGCCATGGAAACAAGAAAAACTCAAATCACCAACTATTTAGGGTTTTTACTTACCTAGGATTGCGGTGGAATCGCCGGGAAAGCGGTAGAGGAGTGTCGCTTAAGCATGTGCAACACGTAGCACAAGTGGCGGGAAGAACTCTCCCACTCTCTCACAATCTCTCACTCTTTTTCTCTCTCCCAAGCTAGGGCTTCTCTCAAATTCGGATGGGAGAGAGGAGTGAGGGTTTCAACCCCTTTTATAGCCTAAAACATTCCCAAAATAGGCTTGGGAACAATGTTTACTTGGTGCCTAACCAAATCGGGGCCGTTTCGGTCCAAAAGGGCATTTTTGGAGGTCCCCAGGCCAAATGCGGTCGGACTTAAGCTCATGCATACTAGATCTAGCATACATCCAGTTTTCAGACCGGTTGGGTTCCCAGATCGCACGTGGCGGCCCAGTTTCAGTTTAACGGTCACCGCACCAAGATCAGGCCTATAAGTCCCGTGATATATAATAGATATTTTTCCTGATCCAAGGGTGTAATTTGGCTGTATTCTGACGGTCAGAATGCTTAATACTGATGCGTCAAATTTGTGTGCCAGATTTGAATTTGAAATTCCAACTATGTCCCTATTCACACTCTCTTCGGTCCGGGCTCAATGAAATAGCCTGTGATAATCGGTTTGACTTGATTTTTGGAATGAGTGTCAAGCCCAGCTAGACGGTCCTAACGGTCTAAGATAGGAGGTATCGGACTTTCAACGTGCGGTCTAGATCCAATACAAAGATTCAAAGTGGTCCAGAGAACAAACCGGCTTAGAGTTTGATCCGAGGCTTTAGAGCATTATAGCACCCTTAGTTCCACTCGCTTCGGGCCTTGTAGAACGTATTTAAAGTGATCAGGGACCATTTCCCAGCTATTCTAACGTTGCACTAGCTAACCTAGTCAAATTTTCCAAAGGAATGAATTCTACGCAAATTCGGGTCGAGTTGGTACTCGAGCCCAAGGATGGATTTTTCACGGGCGTTACAAGATCTTGGAGAGTGCTTCTCCAACTAGAGCGACTCCTCCAGTCAGGCTTAGACGTAGCTCTGACAGGTACGACCTTTAGTAAGACTCCCAACTGAGCTTTTATATTCTAAATCTTTTTAAAAATGTTTTAACGTGCTATTGTATTTCTCCATGCTTTGATTTAGAGATGTCTGATGCTTGGCCCATCCTTCGGCCCCCCTCCAAAGTTCGAGCGCCTCCTGGGACGACACGCGTGCTCCGAAGAGGAAGAAGTAGAAGACGTCCTCCAAGAGCAAGGAGAAGGTCGTCCCCTCTTGCCCAACCGTCATTGAGGTCATGGACGAGGGCATGGAGGCAGCTCCTCCCGAGCCTCAGGAGACCGCCAAACCTCCTGAGGTACAACCTTCGAGGAGGGAGGAGGCCGAGGAGGGGTGAGGGAGCTTTCATCAGATGGTGGAGGGAATCCTACGGTGGGCGGATCATCAGGGCATAGAAGAAGAATTCGTTGGCTTGTTCGATTCCCCTATGGATTTGACGCTCACTCACATGACGACCACCCTTCTTGAGGTAAGAGCTTCGTTAGACGTTATTTCTTGTCTGTTTTGTTGTTGGATTTCTTGTCCTAACCTTTTGCATTCTATTGCAGTTCGCCCCATGCGAGTTGAAGGCCTGCACCGAGTTTACTCAGGCTCATAGGTGGGTAGAGGAGGCTGAAGCTCAGACGTCAACTGTGGAGGCCGAGCTAGAGTCGATGAAGGCTGCCCTCAAAGCATCTTTTGTTGAGAAGGCTGGGATGGCCTCGCGATTGCAAGAGGCCAAGGTGTTGCATAATGAATGTCATGCTCGACTCGTTGATACGAGCGCCAAGCTAGATCGACTAAAGAGGGAGACTAAGGTTGCCCTCGCCATCACACGAAGGGACGCTGTGAAGGAGTTTTAGTCATCTCAAGCATTCTTAGATGAGAGGGATACTCTTTATCACCAAGGCTATGCTAATTACGTGAAACAAATGAAGGAGAACTTTCTCGAGCTCAACCTCTCTGCCTTTGACGAGCTTGAGTCGAGTTCTGATGGGTTAGGTGATGAAGGGACTCCTTAGGTGCCTCCTGAAGTGGCTTCTCAGACAACCTTTGAAGCGGTGACTAAACCTTGAAGTTAATTTTGTAAAGCAGTATTTCCTTCATCCTGCTCCCTTTTTTAACTTCAGGCATTTAAAGCACATCAAGTGCCCGAGCTATAAGCACCTCTAGTACCGCAAACGTCATCCTTTTTGGCATATTATATTTTTTGTTTTGATTATTTCGCGATGTACAAACTTTGGAATCACAGTTCCTGTAATACCGATATAACTACACCATTTTTGGTCTTTATTAATGAAAATGCCTCCTCTTTAAAAATCTGTTCCCATTTCCCTTTTTTTTTTTGGTCATGGGCCGAATTACATAATAGATGTCGGAATGTACATATCAATCGGGCATCGTTCGGTAGTAGGTCGGACAAAGATCGTCTTTGGATTAGATCCAAGTCGGACATTAACTTAGGTGTATCTCAGATGTAGATCATTAGTTCTCCTGACTAGTTTAAGGATAGTAAATCTTTAAGTGCTCAGCATTCCATGGATGATGGAGTGATTGGCCGGTTAAGTCTTCTAACCGGTATGTGCTGGGTCGGATGGTGCCCGAAACCACGTAGGGCCCTTCCCAGTTCGGTCCTAAGGATCCCATTCTGAAATTTTTGGTATTTTGGAAGGTCTTTTGGAGGACCAAATCTCCTATTTGAAATCTCCTGACTTTGAATTGAGCATTATAGAATTGGCATACCTGTTGTTGGTGAACAACGGTTCGAAGCCGAGCTTGTTCCCTTCGCTTGTAACATCCCGAAAATCGGGGGTCGAGTAAAAACTCCACTCCCGAGTTCCAGAACATCGCTTATGCAACATAAATGGGTATGATTGAATGTTGTCTGTGTTAATGTATTAAACATGAGTGGGATCAATCCAAAACATCATATCATACTCTAGAGACCGTTAAATTAACAAGCAGAAGACTGTGATAGTATGTATAACATATATAAACTGTTGTATGTCTCCAGAGTGTGAACATGTTACCAGGTTATATACATACATGTATACTCCAAAAGTAGACAAAACGAATATACATGAGTGCGCTAAAAATATAAAATGACAAGTGTCAAGGCATCTAATCAACCTCCCTGTAATCCCGTCAATCAGAACACGCATAAAGGAGAGATCCTCCTCCTCATCATCAAGTCCAACTCCGCTTCTCAAGCAGCGCCATCATCTGCAACCAAGATACGGACTGGTGGGTGCCCGAAAACACCATCCCGTAACGTGGGAGTGAGTGATCAACTCAGTGGGATAAGAGAGCAGAGATTAGCATGTTATCAAATCAATCATGCGATAATAGTAAAGCAGTAAATCAAACAATCCTAATACTGTTGTTAATACAATATGACATGACATGATGGATGCCCTCACCGACGTTCTCCCTCATACGGTACCATCTTCGTCAGCGGCATGCTTACGTCCCGATCAGTGCTCCACATCTTCCAGGCACATGCAATGTGATGGTGATATGATTACCGAGTTATTATTAGTCCATTCATACAGCAGGATTGGGAAACTAAGGTACTTCCCTTATATCAATCCCAACACAGATCCTGTCTAGGGTCATCACTCCTAGTAATCTCATACGATGTATATTTTGTAGGTCACTGCAAGGGCTGCCAGGGCTGTTGCTCGCACTCGTTGCACCGCTCCCCCATCACCTTATCAATACAGGCCTACTGTACTCTACTGCTACGGAAGGGTTGTCGCCTCCCCTAGACTCAATACGCTCGCGGTCACTACAAAGGGCTGTCAGGGCTGTTGCTCGCACTCGTTGCACCGCTCTCCCATCACCTTATCAGTGTAGGCGGACAGCAAGAATATAGTGTCCCATACTACTATAATCTGCTCACGAGTGATAGGTGCTCACTGGTCACTACGGGGAGGTTTGTGGCCCCAGCGTAAGCCGACAGCTCGACCACGGTGTCCCATACCACCATGCCTGGCTCATGAGTCTTCGTGGATCAAGGTACCATGGTTGACAGGGTTTTCAATGGTAAGTTCAGTACCCTAGGTTCAAGCAGTTATGACTCATACAGGGTGAACATACAACGGCCAGTCGGGTTACTTGACGGGCTCGACTAGCACGATCGCATTTCAAGTCGAAAGACATGAAGTGCATAAAACACTTCGTGTAGCCTAACCACTGCCGCCAACTCCAAAACACGGCTCACGTTCATCGACGCGTCATTCGTGGCAAAGATAAGCTAACCACGAATTTGCTCAGTTACCGACTGCTTGGACTAGCTATAGTCCCAAACAATCATGAATCCACATCAGCAATCGTGTAAGAGTAATGAAAATGAAATACAACCATGTGAGCATGTTAACACATGTTATAACATACAACTTAAGTAAATCATCCAACGCAAGCATTTCATACATATAATGAAATCATGCATATAGCTAACATGTAGGAAATCATTTACATCAGCATTTTAATTGAGAAATCAATCTCAAACTAATTCGTAACACCATTCAATTCAATACATACTAATACAAGCATTTATACAAACACTTAAACTACACACTTAAGTCTACATATAGTATGTCAACTCAAAATGCACATTTAGGCGAATCTCTTCGCCAAACTAATTATGCACGCATTCCTAATATCCTAATGTGACAAGAAGCCATGTCAATCACATCAGCAAATTATGGATGAAAACAATATTTCCTACAAATGACTAAAATGCCCTAAATCTCATATTCTTCGTCTGCTTACGAAACAGGAAACGGACAGCATGTTGTACATGTCAAACGGTGTTGCCATCGATAATCTACTATTAAACGACATTGAAAGCGTTGGAAACAGTCAATCAAAGCATCTAATATCCGCACCTTTTCTCTTATAGGTGTGTGAATTCGAACGGAGCGTATACGCTTCGTCTACGGCGAACTGTGAACCTAATACCCAAGATCTATCATCTATTTCGCTATGGAACCAAGGGATCAGCAAATCAGCAACTATTAGGGTTGTTTTCTTACCTAGAAACGTGGAGAAATTACCGGCCAAGTGATTGGAGCGTGTTGCTAAAGCACGTGCAACAGGTATCATAACAGCAGGAAAATTCTCTCCTACTCTCTCTCACAAACTCTCACCTTTTCTCTCTCCCAATCTAGAGTTTTTCTCAAATTTGGATGGGAGAGAGGAATGAGGGTTTCAACCCCTTTTATAAGCCCAAATGTGCCCAAAATAGGTTCGGGAACAATTTATACTTGAGGTATATCCAAATCGGGGCTGTTTCGGTCCAAAAGGACATTTCTGGTGGTCCCCTGGCCGAACGCGATCGGACTTAAGTTCGTACTTGTCGGATGTCGCTCACATCCCGTTTTCAGTCCATCAGTGTTCGTAGATCGCCCGTGACGGTCCAGTTTCAGTTCAGCGGTCACCGCACGTAGATCAGGCTTACAAGTCTCATGATATGAAATGGAAATTTTTCCTGATCCGAGGGTGTAATTTGGTTGAATTCTGACGGTTAGAACGCTTAATAATAACGCGTCAAGTCGTGTGCCAGATTTGAATTTCAAATTCCAAATCTATCCCTATTCTCACTCTCTTCAGTCCAGGCTCAATGAAATAGCCTGCGAATGTCGGTTGGACTTGATTTTCGAAATGATTGTCAAGTCCAGCTAGGCGGTTCTAACGGTCTAAGATAGTAGGTATCGGACTTTCGACACGCAGTCTAGATCCAATACAAAGTTTCAAAGAGGTCCAGAGAACAAACCTACTTAGAGTTTGATCCGAGGTTTTAGAGTATTATAGGACCATTGATTCTACAAGTTTTGGGTCTTGTAGAACGTATTTAAAGTGATCAGGGACTATTTCCCAGCTACTCCAGCAATGCGCTAGCTAACTTACACTTATTTTCTAAAGGAATTAATCCTAAGTGATTTCTTTGGCTATGGAATTGGGTTCTAAGCGATTTCCCAGGTGTTTTAATTGAACCATTGCCTAAGGACGTCTAATCTCAGGTTGGCCAAAATCCGGGGTGTTACAATCTACCCCCCTTAAAACATAATTTCGTCCCCGAAATTGGCGAAGGGTAAGGAGTATCTAGCAAGACTTTAGTATTGATATTCTATGGAAGGGTCAATCCTATTTAATGACCTAACCTTACGTATATCCTAACTCAAATGTTTCGATCCTGGGCCAGTGGGGAAGAGGCCAACCACGCTTCCGCTGCGCCATTCTGATCGAACGGTAACGTTGACTAACCTAACTGGATTGGACTCAATATGTTCTACCCCCCTTAAAACTTGGTTCTACTTAAAGTTCAAGAATCTATGCATCGTTCCGTATATCGGAACGAGGTGCAACTTAGGGGCTATCCTTGACATGAATTGGGAAACGACCTCTCATTACAGTGGTTTTCCTTTACTAATGATGCGTTCTATGGCATTGATATCTATGGCGATAGAGATGAGCCTAATCTCTATTGTGGTTGAGTTCAGGGGCAGGTATGAGTTGGTGGCAAGATGTCGAATTCTTTACTGGCTTTAAGTCCTCGCCATTTTCCAAAGACAATGTGATCACGTTTGGTTGTAGGTGGTTGGGCCATCACAGAAGAAAGGTTGTGTAGTGGGTCTGAGCCGGATACATTGACCTTCTGCCGAGACTCTGACAGAAAATTCTTCGTATCAGTTCTTAATCCTAGCCGATGCCGACCCTCTGCTTGATCAGAGCATTGGATTTATTGGTAACCACTAGGATTAAGAAGTCGTTTCAAACTGCGAATACATCGCGTACATGCAGTTCCTTTACTCTGCGTTCCCGAATGCAATAAGCCCTTGGGGAAGGCAATTCTAAGGGGTGTGTTGGTTTATTCCAAGTTCGACCTGAGGGATTTATAAGTCTTCCCTAAGAGTGAATGGTTCTTTCCAATGGGCAACAATAGAAGTTTGTAAGTCATAAGGGGATCTATCGAAGGAATAAGGTTCTTCTTCAACCAAATCTAACCTACAATTCCTTAGCATATACAGGCTTTACACTACTTAAGGTAACTAGTAGGCTAGTCTGTAACTCAGTAGCTATAATCCAAAGCCTAAGATTATACGATAAATGGCTTTCTTATGTAGTCAGATCCTTCAAATCTAGGAGTGCTAACACTAGGTCCAAAATGCCAAGGGCCTATGTGGCCAGTAGCGTTTAGTTGTATTAAATGGAACGACATTCCTAGTCCCATGGCGGCATTGGAAGTGGCATGCTTGTAGGAGGGTGGGTTAGGATAAAAATTAATTCGTAGGCTGAATCCCGAGAGTTACAATACTCCCAATCTAGGGACAATACCTTACAACAAACGAACGGCATGCACTCCATTCAACAAAATTCGGCTATATTAAGCCCAAACCACTAACACAAACACATTTTCTACCTAACAACAACAAAACACAGAAATTTTAAACAGTAATTAAACAAGCGAAGAACGTGGAGAAATGGGATGGGTAAGCAGGTTTCCATAAGTCTGAGGATCAAATAAAAGGGACATGAGAGAGAGGACAATGGAAAGGGAGAAAAAGGCTAAAATAGCCTTAACAATGGCCATGGAAAGCGGAGAAAATACAGAGAAATGGTTGCCCAAATGGACAGAATGAAATCTAGGCATTGTAGAGGGACGCATCAAGCTCCCCTAGGATAGATTTTTAAAAAGAAAAGAGAAGGAAAAAGAGGAATGGAGCACCTCACGATCTTAGCTTGTTTTGGGGGTTGTAAGAGCTCCAAACGACGATATTTGCAAGAGGGAGGGCTGCAAATCACTATAGAGTGATGGAGTGGGGTCGTTTTCAACAAAGAATGGGTTTGGGAGGGATTTGGAGCCACGGTTTGGAGATGGGCAACAAGAAAACTTGAAATGGGGCTAGGGAAGGGGGCTGTTGTGAAGGAAGTACCCCATTTAGGGATTTTTTATGGACGAAACCTACATGGGGGGGGGGGGGGGGGGGGGGGGGGGTGTACTACCCAAAATACCCCCACGCCCCAACTTTTACATCAAGTGGGCCCCAACGGACGGCAATGCATCGCCGACCATCCCTCACGTTGGTCGGTGGGACCACATGAGTCTGGTCCCCCATGGTCCAGGGACTCCAAAAAACTATGGGCCCCACCTCAGTTCATTCTAGATTGCCCTATGGAGGCCCAAACATCCATTCAGAGATTTTCGAGGCCAATTTGTAAACCTAAATGCAATTCCCTATCATGCAGCATATAATTTTGGGGTAGAAGGAGCTAATACATCCATCTAACCCATTATTTACTAAATATTACAAATTTAGAGTCCTAATGGCCAGTTTTTATGAAATTTTACTATTCACTGTTAAATTTGGTCGAAGTATAATTTTATATCATTTTCACATTAGGATTAATGCCTAACATGAAAAGAATAAGAAATAATTGAAGAATGGAGTGGTGAGAGGAAGAATCTCGAAGAATTTAGGTGAAACGGGGTTTTTAAGCCCTGGTGATTGAATGCAAGGGTTGTGGTTGTCCCACAGCCCAAGGATTCACATTTACGAGTTTAGAATCGTTCAAAGAACGTCTCAACCTACCTACCTATAACTTAGGAGATACTTAGGTCGCTTCACGCGACCCTAGATGCGTTACGAACTCGATCGCGCGATCGATATGAATAGACTTCGCCTATTAGCGAATCTGCGATCCTATAACTGTTTCTAGACCCTTCTCGCACCCACCTAAGTCAAAGGATGTGACAGCGTACGTCGCGTGACCATAACCCAGGCCCGGTATAATCTTATTCATGCTTTGATACCATCTGTAACATCCCGAAAATCGGGGGTCGAGTAAAAACTCTACTCCCGAGTTCCAGAACATCACTTATGCAACATAAATGGGTATGATTGAATGTTGTCTGTGTTAATGTATTAAACATGAGTGGGATCAATCCAAAACATCATATCATACTCTAGAGACCGTTAAATTAGCAAGCGGAAGACTGTGATAGTATGTATAACATATATAAACTGTTGTATGTCTCCAGAGTGTGAACATGTTACCAGGTTATATACATACATGTATACTCCAAAAGTAGACAAAACGAATATACATGAGTGCGCTAAAAATATAAAATGATAAATGTTAAGGCATCTAATCAACCTCCCTGTAATCCTGTCAATCAGAACACGCATAAAGGAGAGATCCTCCTCATCATCATCAAGTCCAACTCCGCTTCTCAAGCAGCGCCATCATCTGCAACCAAGATAGGGACTGGTGGGTGTCCGAAAACACCATCCTGTAACGTGAGAGTGAGTGATCAACTCAGTGGGATAAGAGAGCAGAGATTAACATGTTATCAAATCAATCATGCGATAATAGTAAAGCAGTAAATCAAACAATCCTAATACTGTTATTAATGCAATATGACATGACATGATGGATGCCCTCACCGACGTTCTCCCTCATACGGCACCATCTTCGTCCACGACATGCTTACGTCCCACTCAGTGCTCCACATCTTCCACGCATATGCAATGTGATGGTGATATGATTACCGAGTTATTATTAGTCCATTCATACAGCAGGATTGGGAAACTAAGGTACTTCCCTTATATCAATCCCAACACAGATCCTGTCTAGGGTCATCACTCCTAGTAATTTCATACGATGTATATTTTGTAGGTCGCTGCAAGGGCTGCCACGGCTGTTGCTCGCACTCGTTGCACCGCTCCCCCATCACCTTATCAATACAGGCCTACTGTACTCTACTGCTAAGGAAGGGTCGTCGCATCTCGTAGACTCAGAATACGCTCGCGGTCACTACAAAGGGCTGCCAGGGCTGTTGCTCACACTCGTTGCACCGCTCCCCCATCACCTTATCAGTGTAGGCCGATAGCAAGAATATAGTGTCCCATACCACCATAATCTGCTCACGAGTCATAGGTGCTCACTCGTCACTACGGGGAGGTTTGTGGCCCCAGCGTAGGCCAACAGCTCGACCACGGTGTCCCATACCACCATACCCGGCTCATGAGTCTTCGTGGATCAAGGTACCATGGTTAACAGGGTTTTCAATGGTAAGTTCAGTACCCTAGGTTCAAGCAATTATGACTCATACAGGGTGAACATACAACGGCCAGTCGGGCTACTTGACGGGCTCGACTAGCACGATCGCATTTCAAGTCGAACGACATGAAGTGCGTAAAACACTTCGTGTGGCCTAACCACTGCCGCCAACTCCAAAACACGGCTCGCGTTCATCGACGCGTCATTCGTGGCAAAGATAAGCTAACCACGAATTTGCTCAGTTACCGACTGCTTGGACTAGCTATAGTCCCAAACAATCTTGAATCCACATTAGCAATCGTGTAAGAGTAATGAAAATGAAATACAACCATGTGAGCATGTTAACACATGTTATAACATACAACTTAAGTAAATCATCCAACGCAAGCATTTCATACATATAATGAAATCATGCATATAGCTAACATGTAGGAAATTATTTACATCAGCATTTTAATTGAGAAATCAATCTCAAACTAATTCGTAACACCATTCAATTCAATACATACTAATACAAGCATTTATACAAACACTTAAACTACACACTTAAGTCTACATATAGTATGTCGACTCAAAATGCGCATTTAGGCGAATCTCTTCGCCAAACTAATTATGCATGCATTCCTAATATCCTAATGTGACAAGAAGCCATGTCAATCACATCAGCAAATTATGGATGAAAACAGTATTTCCTACAAATGACTAAAATGCCCTAAATCTCATATTCTTCGTCTGCTTACGAAACAGGAAACGGACAGCATATTGTACATGTCAAACGGCGTTGCCGTCGATAATCTACTATTAAACGACATTGAAAGCATTGGAAACAGTCAATCAAAGCGTATAATATCCGCACCTTTTCTCTTATAGGTGTGTGAATTCGAACGGAGCGTATACGCTTCGTCTACGGCGAACTGTGAACCTAATACCCAAGATCTATCAGCTATTTCACTATGGAACCAAGGGATCAGCAAATCAGCAACTATTAGGGTTGTTTTCTTACCTAGAAAAGTGGAGAAATCACCGGCCAAGTGATTGGAGCGTGTTGCTAAAGCACGTGCAACAGGTATCATAACAGCAGGAAAATTCTCTCCTACTCTCTCTCACAAACTCTCACCTTTTCTCTCTCCCAATCTAGGGTTTTTCTCAAATTTGGATGGGAGAGAGGAATGAGGGTTTCAACCCCTTTTATAAGCCCAAATGTGCCCAAAATAGGCTCAGGAACAATTTATACTTAAGGTATATCCAAATCGGGGCTGTTTCGGTCCAAAAGGACATTTTTGGTGGTCCCCTGGCCGAACGTGATCGGACTTAAGTTCGTACTTGTCGGATGTCGCTCACATCCCATTTTCAGTCCATCAGTGTTCGTAGATCACCCGTGACGGTCCAGTTTGAGTTCAGCGGTCACCGCACGTAGATCAGGCTTACAAGTCTCATGATATGAAATAGAAATTTTTTCTGATCCGAGGGTGTAATTTGGTTGAATTCTGACGGTTAGAATGCTTAATAATAATGCGTCAAGTCGTGTGCTAGATTTGAATTTCAAATTCCAAATCTATCCCTATTCTCACTCTCTTCAGTCCAGGCTCAATGAAATAGCCTGCGAATGTCGGTTGGACTTGATTTTTGAAATGATTGTCAAGTCCCGCTAGGCGGTTCTAAAGGTTTAAGATAGTAGGTATCGGACTTTCGACACACGGTCTAGATCCAATACAAAGTTTTAAAGAGGTCCAGAGAATAATCCTGCTTAGAGTTTGGTCCGAGGTTTTAGAGTATTATAGCACCATTGATTCTACAAGTTTTGGGTCTTGTAGAACGTATTTAAAGTGATCAGGGACTATTTCCCAGCTACTCCAGCATTGCGCTAGCTAACTTACACTTATTTTCTAAAGGAATTAATCCTAAGTGATTTCTTTGGCTATGGAATTGGGTTCTAAGCGATTTCCCAGGTGTTTTAATTGAACCATTGCCTAAGGACGTCTAATCCCAGGTTGGCCAAAATCCGGGGTGTTACATCGCTCTTCCAGGAGGTCGAGGCCAAGAGACATAAGGTCATCATTGTTTTGTTCATTAAACGAGCTTGTGTGTGCAGTAGGTAATCTGATCTCTATGGGGGTGATAGCTTCTGCTTCGTATGCCAAGGAGAATCAGGTTTCCTCAGTGACTGTTCAGGCTGTGGTCTATAAGCCCATAGGACATTGGGAAGTTCCTTGGCCCAAGCTCCCTTGATGTTTTTGAGTTTGGTTCGGAGGTGATGTTTGATAATCTTATTGACAACCTCGACTTGCCCATTTACTTGCGGATGTCGTGGTGACAAGTACACACTGTAAATCCCAAGATTCTTACACATCTCTTGGTACTACTTTTTATCGAACTGTTTCCCGTTATCAAAGACGATAGTCCGAGGTATCCCCGAGCAACATATGATATTTTTCCAAACAAATTCTGTGATTTTTTATTTGGTTATCTTGGCCAATGGCTTTGCCTCCGCCCATTTGGTAAAATAATCCACAACAACAACGGTGAACTTAGTCTGACCTTTTCCCACAGGGAATGGCCCGATAATGTTAATCCCCCACTGAGCAAATGGCCACGGGCCGACCATAGGGGTAAGTTCTTCCAGTGGTTGTCGTGGGACGGTCGCGAACCTTTGGCATTTATCACATCTTTGGACAAGCTTTCGTGCATCATGTTGTCGGCCAATAGTAACCCTGATGGTCGAATTTGTGAGCTAATGATCGTCCTCCAGAGTGGTTTTGGTAAATGCCTTCGTGAATTTCTCTCAGGACGTATTCAGCTCTTCAGGTCGCAGACATCTTAAGTAAGGTAGATAAACACATTTCTTATAAAGCGCGCCAATGATCATGGTATATCGGGTGGCCTTAATCTTCAGTCACCGTGCTTCTGCTTTGTCCTCGGGTAATTCGTCGGTTTCAAGATAGTGAATGATTGAGTCCGCCCATGTTGGTTCCTAGTTAATTGGAAGAATGGTTGGGATGTTTTTCTTCATCGATGCTTGGTTTGGCTAAGAATTCGATGGGCATAGATTTAGGAATTTCGGCTTCATTTGCTGTAGCGAGCTTTGCTAGCATATTAACTTTGGAATTCTCAGCTTGCGGGATCAGGGCAACCTTGTAGTGTTGGGAACCGTCGATCAATTCCTTGGCCTTCTGAAGGTAAGCTTTCAAGCATTATTTTTTAGTTTGGTAAACGTTGGCTATCTGGTTAACGACCAATTGTGAGTCACTGAAAATGTCAAGATAGCTAACCCCCATATTTGCTACCAATCGTAGTTTGATGAGTAAGGCCTTGTATTCTGCTGTGTTGTTAGAGGCTTGAAATCTAAATCTTAAGACATACTGCATGTGCGTGTGGTCAAGAGTTTCCAAGACGACCTGTGCCCTTCTTACCTTAGAGTTGGCGGAGCCATCAACATAGAGCCTTCACGGGGAGGGTCGGGACAAAGTTGGGAGTCAGATGATACCAGGTCACGCTGGCCTCTCAGCCTTTCCAATCTAAATAGGTCGAAAGTATGTCATTCATCGATCATAGGTTGCTTGGATTGTTGTGTGACCTTGACGATGAAGTCGGCCACAACTTGCCCTTTGATTACAGCTCTTCGCTTATAACCGATGTCAAACTCACTTAGTTCAATTGCCCACTTAGTGAGATGACCTAAGGCTTCTGGTTTTTATAGCATTTGCCGTAATGGTTGATTGGTCAGGACAGTAATTGAATGTGCTTGGAAGTATGGTCGCAGCTGTCGGGAGGAAATGACCAAAGCCAGGGCCACTTTTTCCAAGGTCAGATATCTTGTCTCTACTGGAACAAGTGCTTTACTGACATAGTAAACTGGGAATTATTTCCCTTCATGTTCCCAAATCAATGTCGAGCTAATCATTGCATCCGATATTGCCAAGGACAATAGCAGCGTTTCTCCTGGCTCGAGTTTGGAGAGAAAAGGCGGCGATCTTAAATATATTTTGAGATGATGGAAGGCTGTGTCGCACTCTTTAGTCCAGTTCACTATTTGCCTTCCCTTCAATTGTTTAAAAAAGGGGAGGCATTTGTCTATAGCTCAGGATACGAAGAGATTAAGTGCGGCGATTCTTCTAGTTAGCCTTTGAATATCTTTAATTATCTTTGGAGAATGCATGTCGAGTAACACTTTGATTATCTCAGGATTTTCCTCAATTCCTCGCTGACTAACCAGGAAATTGAGGAACTTCGCTGAGCTTACGTCGAATGCACACTTGCTCGAATTTAGTTTCATTCAGTATTTCTGAACGATGAGGAACATTTCCTCAAGGTCGGTTGCATGATCTGTAACTTTAATGCTTTTTATGAGCATGTCGTCAATATACACTTCCATTATTTGCCCTATTTGATGAGAAAATATTTTATTGACCAATCTTTGATAGGTTGCTCCTACATTCTTGAAACCAAAGGGCATCACTTGGTAACAATAAAGACCTTTGTCAATGATAAAGGTAGTTTTAGATTCTTCTGGGTGCATTACAATCTGATTATACCCTGAATATGCATTTAAGAAACCAAGGAGTTCATGTCCTGTGGTACTATCGACCAATTGGTCAATTCTGAGAAGAGAATCCATTTTTTCCCCAACACTTAAGATAGTCTAACTAGAGTAAGACAAGGTTTGGTCTTCTGATTCTGTTGGATTCTTGATTCAAATAATTGTACACATGTGCTGCATGTTTAGCGCACAATGTACATGTTGTAGAGCCATTAATGTGAAAGTACCCTTGCTAGTGCCCTGGTTTGTTAATTAGCATGTGTGTTGAGTCAGTCGGACTGCAGAGCCTCGTAGGAAGATCTATTCAAGTGTCTGCCTCAACTGGATGTGTGGAAGCTCACCATAGGTAAATCTAAGCCTCACATCCCATGTCCTAAAACACTAGGTGATTAAAACCCTTAAAAAATAAGTTAAAATATATTAGGATTTTTGGGTAAGAGAACTTCTTTAAACATTAGAAAATCTCTAAGTTTTCTTGCCCTGTCGATTGTATCGATACACATATCGATATAATTGACCTATGCTGTCGATGTCCTCGGAAGCTGAATCAATCTTATCGAATGAGGACTTAATGTGTTCAGCAACCGTATACATATTTGGATAGAATTATCGATATATCGATACACCTATCGATGTCATTGATATTTGAATCTCGAGTCAATTAAAAGTGACTTGATAATATCGACAGGCAGATTTTCGGTGCTCCTGTTTTTCAAGAAAAATCTTAAAATCCTTCGATATATCGATACTCTTTCCGATATGATCTAAAATTAAATCTCGAAATATCGGAAGTCCATCGATGATATCGATTGTGGGCGCGCATGTCTTCCAGCAAATATTTCAGATCGCTTTTTATCTTTGATCGAGGCCCACTCGAGGAAATCGATATTCATATGTCAATGATATCAAGGCCGAGTCAATTGCATCGAGACTAGACACAAACTGTCCAGCGAGCTTACTAGAAAATCCATGAGATTTTTTGATGCATTGACACTGCCTCCAATATCATCGATATACAAATTCCAATGACATCGGTTGACCCTCGATCATATCCTAAAAACCTGAAATATTTCATGGCTAGTCTCTCCCATTTTTCAAATGTCGATAGATTGACCTAAGTATTAATAGAATCGGAGTTTGAAATCCGATGATATCGACACCTGATCGATCTCATCGACCAGCTTGTAAGAGGTTTCAAAAGTGTATGACATGTGAGGTTATGTCATCGAGTAGACCGTCGATGTCATCGAGAGTATACGCTCGATGGTATCTAACTTTGTCATAAATGTGACCGTTTTATATCCGTTGGAACCTTTTGCCTATATAAAGAGAGACCTGTCCATATTGTTGGTAGAGAAAGAAGAGAGTGCTTTTGTGTGTTTTACCTTTAGATCATATACCCGAAGCCCTTTCTCTCACAGAAGTTCATCCTCCAATCCATCCTCATTATTGACATTTAATAGAGTGGATTGGGAAATGAACTTCCACATTCAAGGATCCTTCAGCTATCATCTTAATGGAAAATCATTAAGCTGGGATGCCTTGAATGCTTAAATGATTGGAATTACTTTATCTCCTTTATAGGAAAACATTTAGAGAGTAGGATTCCATCATAACCTTCACCCAACCCGTAGCCTTATATTAGTACATCTTTTGTTATGGATTAAGAGAGCTGAAGACTCTTTGTCAATAAGGAGGAGATCTTCGCCACTATGCTGAATAGGACTCATCAACTTATCTGTAAGTATCTAAAGTCCAGAGGACCTTTTGTTCATTCCTTTGTAGGATTGGGTCTAAGGTGTTTCTCACCCTTGAAGTCCTCAAGGAGGGCTCTGACAGAAGTGTACGTGGTAGATGCGTTGTGTGGACCTTTGCTCTATGGAGAACATAAACATATGGTTAGAGGTGAAGCAGTAAAACCTTCGGTGAGATGAACCGGGTAAAACCTTGGGTTTTAAGGTGAACCGAGTGAAATCTCTGTTAGGGTCTTAGGGAAGATCCTTGGCCAGTGTGCCTAAATGTGGGTGTGATGTGTTGACCCTTGCTCGTGAGAGCATAAACAGTTAGCCTCAGTGTAGGTTGTAAAGGTTGAAGGTGAACCTGATTTAGAACCTTAGGTTAGAGGTGAACCATGTGAAACCTCCTTAGTGAAATTCGATACACTCAAGGGTTGAGTGTGGTTACCAGGAGTGGAGTAGACAAGTAGTCGAACCACTATAAAAATGACTATGTTTACGATTTCTATTCATCTATGTGTGTGTTTGTTTATGACAATGTTTTCATATTTACTTATCTAAGCACACCTCACACACAAACACAGTTATATCCATCATAAACTAAGCTATATATTGTTGTTTCTTGAATAGTTTGTGATTGGATCCTCTACCAGGCTTAAAAGCCAGTAGAGTTACATTTGAGTAATCCTGATAATTGTCTATATGTAAGGATTAGTGTAATAGGATTTTTAAATGCATTGTAAAACTTTAAAAAGTCCTATTCACCCCCCTCTAGGATATATTGGCATATTCTTACTTCAACTCAAGCGGTCTTCACCGCTATTTTAATTGATATCAAAGCGGGTCTCTCTTTAAGGGCTTCACCACCTAGAGAGTGATCTTGATTGAGGTTTAGAATATGGCCAAAGGAGAGGGCTCATCAGTCACTAGACCTCCAGTATTTGATGGTTCGAATTACGCATATTGGAAGGCTAGGATGCCCTACTTCATAAGATCTTTGGACCATGATGTTTGGGATATAGTCGAAAGAGGATATGTGCCACCAACCGAACAAATCGCATTAGAAAGTGGCATAACCATCATAAAACCCAAACCCAAAGAAAAGTGGACAACGTTCGACAAAGAAAAATAAACTGATGAAGCAAAAGCTCTGAACGCCATCTACTGTGCCGTGTCCCAGGATATTTTCAATCAAATAAGTATGTACGGGATATCTAAGGAAGCATGGGATCTATTGGAAACAACCCATTAAGGCACGAGCACTGTGAAGAGGTCTAAACTACAACTTCTGACTTCACAGTTTGAAAGTCTCAGGATGGAAGAGCATGAGACATTTATGGATTTTTTCACCAAGTTGAATATTATTTGCAACTCTATGGGTGGATTCAGAGAGAAAGTTCCAGTACCTAAAATTTGTAGAAAAATTTTAAGATTCCTACTGGAACGATTTAATCCTAAGGTAACAACAATTGAGGAGTGTAGAAATGTTGATGAAATGAAAGTAGAAGAACTGGTAGGTTCCCTACAAACTTTTGAACTACACTTCACACAATCTCAAAAATCCAAAAACACCGTCTTAAAAAATTTCAAGAAAACCAAACATGAGGATACTGAGAGTGAAAAAGAAGATGAAGATGAGGAAGTGACTTTGATGGCTCAAAGATTCAGAAGATTCTTTCAAAAGAATCGTGGCCATCTTCTAGAGGAAGAAAGGTGAACAACAAACCCTCTATAGGTAAATTTGGTAAAAGACCCAAAGAACCATAATGCCATGCCTGTCATGAGTATGGACACCTATCTACTGAATACCCAAACAGAAAAAACTAAGGGCAAGGCAATGGCCGCCACTTGGTATGATATAGAAGAGTCAAACTCAGAATCTAGTAACTCAGAGTGTGATGAAGATCAGAAATCATTGAAAATCCTTATGGTCTCCACTACTCCAATCATTCCCAGTGAATCTGAGAACGAGAAAGAATAACAAGCCATTGAATCATTTTTGTCTGATGATGAAGAGATTGGAGAAGAAGAAGAAGTTGAAAAGGATAAACTGCAAGATGCTTACAATCAATTATATATTCATAACATCCATATCCTTAAAAGACTTGGTATGTATGAAAATAAAAAGGAATTGTTGCAGAAAGATTTAGACAAAACTTTGAAAATTAATACTCATTTAATTAATGACTTACAACAATATCATTCAGAAAATGATCAATTAGAAAGAGAAAACCCATCCCTAAAGATGGAATTATCAAAACTTATGAACTAGGTTGAATTATTAAGAGATGATAATGCGCAACTTAAGAACGAGAATCACTCACTCCGTATTGACTTAGAAAAATTCAGGAGATTTGCTGAAATAAACTACAAATTTTCTCAGAGTGGTGAGAAGCTAAAGAAATTATTAGGGATGAGAATATAAGGAAGAGATAAGAGTGGTCTAGGGTATGAGAAAATTAAAAAGAAAACTACAAATAAAGCTCCAACAAAACTCGCTGCTTCTGGTAGCAATATGGGAACTTCTCCAGTTTGTCATTTATGTGGTGATGTGGGTCATTATAAGTTTGAATGCCTGACACCTAGATGGACTTCACACAATTCTGATTAGTTAATCAGAAAATCACAAAATGTTAAAAGTCCACCTAGGAGAAACACCCATCCATCACCACTTAAAGAAAAGGACAGAATGAAGAAGTCTGCCTCAAAATGGGTAGTAAAAGAAAAACTGAACTGTCTGATGATTAATTTTCATATACCCTAAAATATCAAGCAGAAAAAGAAACAAGTCTAGGTCATGCATCTAGATCTAGATATTTGCTGAAATGATGCAATTTTGCTGAGCTCAAAATAGTATATCTGAGGTTCCAGACCTCCATCTTTGTATATAAACATTATTATAAGTTTTGAGTTGTACAAAGATTGTACGAAATTTTGGATATGTCTCGTTTAAGGATGGAACCTTCCATCTTTGATGGCTGTCAGCCTGAGAATGAATGAACAAAGCTTAGAATGAATATCTCATTCTTGATTAATCAATAAAGGATCGATATCATCGATGTCTCTGAAGAATATGAATAGTCAAGTGACCATGGATGACATCGGTAACAATCTCGATAGCATCGATTGGCAACTTCTCGATATCATCGAAACTTCGATCAATAAAATCGACAGATGGCACCCGATAAATATCGGCAGGGCGAAAAAGGGGGTTTATTTTTTAAGGGTTTTCGGTCATCTTCTTTGCTCGATCCTCTCGACCAAACTACTGGAAGCCACATCTAACTACTCAAATCACTCCACAAATCGGGTAATACCCTTTTTACATCATCCCTTTTTGGGTATTTTTCTTGGTTCATCAAGTGTCTTTATCGTTTTGCCCAATTTCTTTAAAAGCTTATTGGTCCATATGGGAAAAGATAAAGGAATAGCATCCGGTCCAGGGGAGTCTTCAAGAACTACCCGACAGAAAGTCCTCGCCTCAAAAGGAAGAGGGAGCACCCCGGAATGTAGGACCCCTACTAGGCAAAGATCACGACAGACCTCAAGTGGTGGGTCCCAGACTGAATTTTCAGCACCTCCTTAACCGGCACCACCTCCTCCGGCTAACCTATGACCAACAAAATACACCGGCAGGAAACTAATTCATGAAAGAAAAGTTGACAGGGGTTGCTTAACACCTTACAATCTGAAACCCTTATCTGCTGCGATCGGTTGGCTACCCGTCCTAGACTTCGGGGGGCCATGCTAGCTTAAACTAACATGCAACTTCCTGTCCACGTGTCACTCTCCTGTATCTGATCCTCCATCGGTCATGGTCGATCTGGATGGTCACAAGGTGTTAATCACCCCTACTATAATGGTCAAGATTCTCGATCTAGAGATGGCACCAGAAGGCCTTCCAGAAATGGATCTCGACCATCCTGATGTCCAATCCATGGTAACCAAGTACCTATGTAATAATAGAGATATCCCCTAGCACAAAGGGAATGCATTGAAATCCAGGTACATGGAGCCCCGATTTCAGATTTTGCATGGTATCTTCACCACAAATCTATATCCAAGAAGTACCAACAGATCTGATCTCACTATATTCATGGTCATGATAACTTATTCTATTGCAAAAGGGACAAGGATGAGCCTACCTACTCTACTGGTCAATCAGTTGGTATATGCGGTCCATACTTTCAGGGACCTTCATCTTTCATATCCCTGGATCATAAGCAGAGTGTCCAATGCCATTGGGTTCCCATCTACCATTGATCCAGTACATTCACTTCATGTCTTCAATGCCAAGAACATTTGCAGAATGGACCTGAGGTTCCATGAATACACAGAAGACAAAAGGGAAGAAGGGATCCAAGAAAGTGAGGCAGCAGCTGGTGTCCCTCATACTGAGGAAATAGAGATGACAGGAGATGAATCCTCTAGACCCGATCCAGCCCCATCAGCATCAATACCTGGATATGTCAAACGATACAAGCTGGACAGGATCGGGGCGATTCAGGGCGATGTTCAATCAGTGCAAGAGCAACTCACAATCTTGAAGCAAGTTATCCATAAAGTGCAATAGTCTGTGCAACAGCTGGTAAATTTGATGACTTGTCGACGAGATGACACTGCGCCATCCCACTCCACTCCATGATGATGATCGGTGTATGCTTTCACAAACCTCACTCCTATTTTCCACGTACGAACATCAGTATCTTTTTGGATGTTCTACGCTCTCTTTGGTGGTTACGTTAGCTCTCTAACTTACACAATTTTTTTTTTTGTTGAACTAGTAAAAATGGTTGTTTTGGTTGCCTTTGAATGGGTTTAATAGTTTTTATTTTTCTGTAGCTGTTGGGTGAATATTGAATATCCACCACCCTTGGACTTTGTTAATTTTGGATTTTGATTGGATATGGCTGAATACTATTATCATCTTTTACTACCAACATTGTCTTAAAATCCCTTGGCTCTGATTTGGAATGCATATGTTTTTCATTTATTCTCATATCTGTCTTATTTGTATGCATCCATACTTTATGAAATGATGACTGTATTTAAACTGATCTCATCATAATACATCTCATATCTGTCTTAGTTGTCCCCTATGCCATTACACTTCAATCAAAATCAACTGCTATATTTTATCAATGACTGAAAAAAAGGGAGAGAAAAGTAAAAACACCCTGTGTGGAAAATTGGATATTTTACACTTATATGTTGCATTTTTTGGGGGAGCAGCTGCACCAAGAAAGGGAGAGTTTTACAGTAAGGGGGAACATACTGGATGTGTACATGGGTTCTTTAGCATTTGTAAAATTGTGTAAATTGCATGTACACACAATTTAGGATGAGTCTATCTAAATATTATCATAGGGTGTTTTGGGTATTTTGTCATGTAATTGACAAAGGGGGAGATTGAAAGTGCCCTTGTTAGTGCCCTAGTTTGTTAATTAGCGTGTGTGTTGAGTCAGTCAGACTGCAGAGCCTCACAAGAAGATCTATTCAAGTGTTTGCCTCAACCGGATGTGTGGAAGCTCGCCATAGGTAAATCTAAGCCTCACATCCCATGTCCCAAAAACATCAGGTGATTAAAACCCCTAAAAAATAAGTTAAAATATATTAGGATTTTTGGGTAAGAGAACTTCTTTAAACATCAGAAATCTCTAAGTTTTCTTGCCCTGTCGATTGTATCAATACACATATCGATATAATCGACCTGTGCTGTCGATGTCCTCGGAAGCTGAATCGATCATATCGAATGACGACTTAATGTGTCCAGCAACTGCATGCATATTTGGACAAAATTATCGATATATCGATACACCTATCGATGTCATTGATATTTGAATCTTGAGTTAATCAAAAGTGACTCGATAATATCAATAGGCAGATTTCCAGCGCCCCTATTTTTCAAGGAAAAACTCAAAATCCTTCCATATATCGATACTCTTTCCGATATGATCTTAAATCAAATCTCGAACTATCGGAAGTCCATCGATGATATCGATTGTGGGCGCGCATGTCTTCCAGTAAATATTTCAGGTTGCTTTTTATCTTTGATCAGGGCCACTCGAGGAAATTGATATTTATATGTCGATGATATCGAGGCCGAGTTGATTGCATCGAGACTGGACACAAACTGTCCAGCGAGCTTAATGGAAAATCCATGGGATTTTTTGATGCATCGACACTGCCTCTGATATCATCGATCTAAAAATTCTGATGACATCGGTTGACCCTCGATCATATCCTAAAAACTTGAAATATTTCATGGCTAGTCTCTCTCATTTTTCAAATGTCGATAGATCGACCCAAGTATTAATAGAATTGGAGTTCGAAATCCGATGATATCGACACCTGCTCGATCTCATCGACCAGCTGGCAAGAGGTTTCAAAAGCATATGACATGTGAGGTTGTGTCATCGAGCAGACCGTCGATACCATCGAGAGTATACGCTTGATGATATCAACACTGCTTGATGATATCAAACTCTGTCATAAATGTGACCTTTTATATTCATTAGAACCTTTTGCCTATATAAAGAGAGACCTGTCCATATTGCTGGTAGAGAAAGAAGAGAGTGCTTTTGTGTGTTTTACCTTTATATCATGTACCCAAAGCCCTTTCTCTCATGGAAGTTCATCCTCCAATCCACCTTCATCATTGACATTTAATTGAGTGGATTGGGGAATGAACTTTCGCATTCAAGGATCCTTCAGCTACCATCTTAATGGAAAATCATTAAGCTCCGATGCCTTGAATGCTTAGATGATTGGAATTGCTATATCTCCTTTATAGGAAAATATTTAAAGAGTAGGATTTCATCATAACCTTGACCCAACCCGTAGCCTTATATTGGTACATCTTTTGTTGCGAATCAAGGGAGTTGAAGACTCTTCATCAACAAGGAGGAGATCTTCGCCACTCCGTTGAATGGGACTCATCAACTCATCTGTAAATTTTTAAAGTCCAAAGGACCCTTTGATCATTCCTTTATAGGATTGGGTCTAAGGTGTTTCTCACCCTTGAAGTCCTCAAGGAGGCCTCTGGCGGGAGTGTACGTGGTGAGTGCGTTGTGTGGACCCTTGCTCTGTGGAGAGCATAAACATCTGGTTAGAGGTGAACTAGTAAAACCTTCGGTTTGAGATGAACCGGGTAAAACCCTAGGTTTTGAGGTGAACCGAGTGAAACCTCTGTTAGGGTCTTAGGAAAAATCCTTAGCTAGTGTGCCTAAATGTGGATGCGATGTGCTGATCTTTACTCGTGAGAGCAAAAATAGTTAGCCTCAGTGTAGGTTGTAAAGGTTGAAGGTGAACCTGATTTAAGACCTCAGGTTAGAGGTGAACTATGTAAAACCTCCTTAGTGAAATCAGGTACACTCAAGGGTTGAGTGCGGTTACCAGAAGTGGAGTAGACAAGTAGTCGAACCACTATAAAAATGACTGTGTTTGCGATTGCTATTCATCTATGTGTGTGTTTGTTTATGACAATTCTTTCATATTTACTTATCTGAGCACACCTCACACATAAACACAGTTATATTCATCATGAACTAAGCTATATATTTTGTTTCTTGAATAGTTTGTGATTGGATCCTCTACCAGGCTTGGAAGCCAGTAGAGTTACATTTGAGTAATCCTGATAATTGTCTATTGTAAGGATTAGTGTAATAGAATTTTTAAATACATTATAAAGCTTTGAAAAGTCCTATTCACCCCCCTCTAGGACATATTGGCACATTCCTACTTCAACTCAAGCGGTCTTCACTTTTATTATTTATTATTATCTTAATTGTAGAGTGTTTCGACCAGAAATGAAAAGTATTTAATTTGGGGGAATTATCTCGCTCAATATTAACAAAAGATAGAGCAAAGAGAATAATCATCAATTTTATTCATTCTGAGTTCATTTTTGACCCTTTAATTCTAAGATAAAATTTCTTAGAAAATATAAAAATGCAAGTATTGAATTGGCTTAAGTGTAAATTTTGGCATCATTCTGACTTGTATTAGTCACATCCCCAGAGGAGACGAGAGTAGGCTTTCAAAGCATTTCATCCATCATTGACATAATGGAGGACTGCCAGAATCCCTTTAAAACATCTGAACTGGCCTGAAAATCTGAAAAAATGTGGTGCATGGTGCTGCCTCAAAGAATACCCGTGCAACTCATAAGAGTTGCACGGTCTATGCCTTCTGCACTCTGCACTCTCTCTCCTTCTCTCTGTCTCCAGTACCTATTAGGGGCACTGGTCTTCTGAACATCCGATCCTTCAAATGAGGGGGTAGGGGGTATTTATAGGCTTTTGCACATGTGAGCCCTTAAATCCTGTGCCGTGGACCCCACTTCGCATTCCCAATCCATCTCTCTCCGGAGAGAGTTGCATGGCCCAGCATGACAAATTCTGAGTTGTGCGGACCCGCGCAACAAGGTTCCTATGCAACTCGAGCCCAACACAACTCAACTATCTTTCATCTTTATCCTTCACTTCTTTCACCAATTCTTCTCTTTAAAACTCCTCCCCTTAACCAAGATTTATACCCCAACAGATGCCCCCCTTGATTCGAAATTTGACTTCTCTAAGTCAACTTCAAGGATCAACTTCTCTTTATAGAACTTGAGTTACGCGTGTTCGTGCAACTCCCACTGGCACAACTTGCACGACATCACTAGTGTATAAATACCAAACCACCCAATCATTCCTTACTTCAAAATTTTCCATCTTCAGGTGAACTCCTCTTGCATGTAACTGTTTCATGCTACTTGTGCGCACAACTCGGCTGCATAACTCTTCAACACTTAGTGTTAAAAATCTCCATTCTAAAGTTCTGTCAAAATTTCTAACTTTTTCAAAATTAAACCAATTTCTTTAAACTCTCCAACCATAGCCCGTACCAAAAGAACCTAGCTATCACCTTATAGAAGCGTCAATGGACCAGCCCTCTCATGCAAGTCTCCCTGCTCTCCTTAAGCCCCTGGATCCTCGCTAGCTCCTATAGCCCTTGTGTTAGGCCTATGTCTTAGTGATCATTCTGTTCCTTAGGACCCCGCAGTCGTCCCGGTCGAATTCTGGTGACCCGCGACTTGTAGGTAGCATTTGCGAGCGTCCCTGAGTCGCGCCCTGTCAACCTAAGTTGACTTAACCTGGGACCTATACCATTGTGACCCTATTAGAGATAGAGAACCCAAGGATAGAAGAATAAGGAAAAGCTTTGAGGTGGGTGGCACTACCAAGACTAGATTTCTTGTTTTCTTCCATTAGAACTTATTTTTCTTTCATGGGAGCATGTAGGAGCCACTAATTAATGGTGGAGATCCTACTTGACTCCATAGGTGTGGCCAATGGCCCACCTTTGTGCATGCATGAGCCATGATGGGGCCATTCTCCATAGACACCATCATGATGTTTTCCTTTGATCCACAGCTTGATGATCCACTATGAAATTGCTGTAATGACCGCACTAGTATAAGTAGGAATAGGTCAAAGTGTCCTAAAGGGGGGTGAATAGACCTTTTATAAACTTTTATGACAATTTAAAATCCTATTACCATTATCTTGATCTAATATGCAAATGTTAAGATATCATCAATTTAACTCTAATGGTTTCCAAACCAATTAGAGGATCCAATCATAAAACTGAGCAGAATCTAAACAGTATATAACCTTAGTCTAAGATGGATTAAATGAGTGACTTTGTGTGAAATGTGATACTTATCAGTTCTAAATAATCATGTCATCATGCATTATGTGAACATTAAAAGTAAACACCATAAGAGAGTATGCAAATAACAATCTCAAACACAGTTGTATTATAGTGGTTCGGCTATATGCCTACTCCACTCCCAGTGGACGCACTCAACCCTTGAGTGTACCAGATTTCAATAACAGAGGTTTCAAATCTAGTTTACCTCAAACCAGTACAACCTACACAAGGCTGACTTTAGGACCTACACAAGGTACCTAACATGTCTCCTCGAGACACAAGTTTATGCCCCACACAGGAGCACAGGTCAACACAACACCCAGGTTTTATGCCCTATACAAGAACAAAGATCCACACAAGGAACCTAGGGTTTTAGGTCACACAGACCAAGGATCCACACAAGGACCCTAGAGTTTATGCCCTACATAAGAGCAAAGGTTAACATATAACACCTAAGTTTTATACCCTACACAAGAGCAACGGATCCATACAAGGAACCCAGGGTTTTAGGCCACACAGGACAAGGATCCACATAAGAACCCTATAATTTATGTCCTACACAATAGAAAAGATCAACACATATGAAAGGGGCCTAGCTATATGCCCTAGAGGGGGGGTGAATAGGGCAATGCCAAATAAAACTAAAACAGCAGAATAATAAAAGAAATAAAGAACACTGCTGAATTGAAAGTAATCTCAATAGCCTAAAATAAAGTGAATGATACTATATCAGTTCTAAGGACAACCTTATACCAAAAACCAAAGGTTTAAGGTAGGACAACCTTATTTGTAGAACGTCCTTTGTATCACAAACCAATGAGGAATAAAAAGTAAAGCAACCAAAATAACTTGCAGAAATAAATCCTAAGTTATTACAACATTCCCCACACTTGCTTGGAATAAAAAGATTACAACATTCATTCACGAATACAATCCACAAAACTGAATGAATAAAGGAATGAAAGAATAAAGCACATCCACAACACAATGATATATAGTGGTTCACTTGTGTGTACACCAACTGTTATCCAACAGCCACACAGAATGCTACTCCACTCCTAATATCCTCACACAGGGGATATTAGCATGCACTATCAAAATAGGTTTCACAGGTTCACCTAAAACCTTCACAATTGTGTCTTTGATCTCGGGCTTACACAATCCAAAAACCCACACAATTTGAGTTTTCTGGCTCTCCTCAGAAAACCAATACAATGAGATTTTTTTGAAAAATCTCAAACAAAATCAAAGAAAGTAAATTACACAAATGTAAAATACTTGAATCTCCTTTTGAAGTAGCCCGATAGAACCAATCGGAGTAGAAGTTCGTTTCAACGTTCAAAGTCCAATACTCACTTTAAGAATGGTTCTAAGTCTAATTGATTTTAAATCAAAAGGGCTAGTTCTATTTGATTTTAAATCTAAGAAGAAGGAATATCAGATATTCTCCTTTTCAAATAAGATTGGAATGTAGATCAAAATCAAATAATAAACAAGCTAGCAAAAGGAATATTAAATGAGCACAAAATAGCTTAAAACAAACACAAACTTATCTTAGAGTATAGCCTAAAGATTGTTTGAATAGAGTTGAATTGAATTGCTAAAACTCTGAAGTTCGTGCTCTATTTATAGCCTGAAAAATCCCATCTACGACTGGTCTTAGGATCCTAGGACTGGTCGTAGCTTCAAAGATTTTCAAAGATTTTCGCGGGATAAGATAAGTTGTTCCACGACTGGTCTTGGGTAGCCTATGACCAGTCGTGTGCCACCTACGACTGGTCGTGGGCCACCTACGACTGGTCGTGGGCCAGTTTAGTTGCTGGAGTTTGAGTCGTAGGGTTAAGACTGGTCGAAGGACAAGTCGTACAGCTCACAGGACTGGTCGTAGGACAACTAGAAAGATCTGAAAATCTTTAACAACCTAGGACTGGTCTTGAAAAACTTAAGACTGGTTGAAGCAGAGCTAGGACTGGTCTTGAAGTCCCTAGGACTGGTCTTAGAACAGCCCAAAAAAGCATATTAAAATATATGAATTATGTATCCAGAATGACCTACAGAAAAGCCTATCCTAAGGTCAATCTAAGGTCAAACAAACCTTAAAAGTGAGATGGACATTGATAGTTTGTACACTCAGATAACCCTTAAGAGAAGCTTGAGAATTTACGAATCTTGTTGTAGGCCTTCTTGAGCTTGATCCTTTCTTGACTTGACAAAGTCTTCTACTATACTTGAACTTGTTTAAATCTTGAACATTCATACTTGAAGACTTCTATTCTTGAATTCTTCATCCATGACTTGAAACTTTCTTCATTTAAGTTCTTATCTTGAAATGCGATGTCTTGAAGTAAAGAATAGTGTCAAATATGAAACACAAGATATACAAGACATAGATATAGGTTTTGGCACCACAAAATTTGACAACCAAAGGGATATGAAATCATGGCACTTACAATCTCCCCCTTTGTCAAATTTGTGACAAAACACATAGCAAAGGATAAGAGCAACATTTGCCAAAAAAAAAAAATCATGAACCATAAAAGCAAGCACAAATTACTCTACTCCCCCTGAGTAATATGAGTGCTGCTCATATAAACAGTAAACAACATGTAAACATCAAGACTCCATATTCTCAATCCACATATCCTTCTGAATCAATCAATCCAAACAAATAAATTACTCCCCCTTTCCATACTACTCCCTTTTACCTTACTACTCCCCCTTTTTGTCACAAAACGACAAGAAAAAGTCATAATAGGAAAGAGAACAACAACATAGAGAGTAATAATAAGCAGATAATGAGAAAGAAATATGGAAGGACATATAAATCCAGAATCATCAAGCCATAACCAAGTGAATACAATATCCAAAATAAAAGACAAGTTAATGTTATACAATCCAAAAGATAATTCTCCTAATCAGATCCAGAGGAGGGAGCAAGGATAGTCGGATCAATCTAGTGTAAGCCCCTATTGATGCGACGAATATATTTTCGCATGTACTTAAATTGCATATCGTGGGCTATACTCATGTTATCAACCTTCTCCTCCAATGCACGAAGGCGTGCATCATAACCAGATGGATCGTAATCAAGATCATTTGGCGAATCAGTTTCTATCTCATCAAATATCTCATCCATATTAACATCCTGTTGAGGAAGATTGCCAGCTTCCCCTTCATTTCCGGCTTCACCACCATCACCACCAACACCACCTTCATCAACTTGGCCAGGAAGAAAATTCAAGTTCATCTTATTAAGATTGAAATTGTTAAAAATAAGATGATGAATTGGTGCCTCATTAATAGGTTTATCGACAAGCATGTGAGTGGCTAAGATAACCAAATAGAATATCACTATGACCAGGATGGAGAAGAAACTGTATAATAAAATGACAGATCAAAGAAGGAAGGCAGACCATAGTACCAGAAGCAATAGAATGCAACACACGAACCATGAAAGAAGTCAACTCGGTTTTATTACCGGACTGAAGATACAGATTTGAAATGAAAAAATGATGTAACACTTTGTATCTCGGTAACAGATACTTTAAAGGGAGCGCATTCCCTTTGTGTGTCCATTGCGCATCAATTTTGCATAAGTCTCTCGTTAACATGCATTTTTCTAATTCAGATGGTTTGTCGTATAGAGTATGAATCAGTATACCTTCATCATTAATAGGTATATCCATAATACCCGATATCAAATGACGGTCTACTTCAAATTTCCC
Organism: Magnolia kwangsiensis; assembly: GCA_037074715.1. Classification (NCBI taxonomy): domain Eukaryota; kingdom Viridiplantae; phylum Streptophyta; class Magnoliopsida; order Magnoliales; family Magnoliaceae; genus Magnolia; species Magnolia kwangsiensis. The sequence continues at coordinate 73,861,571 of CM073579.1, forward strand.
TTCTTTAGTATTAATTGAAAAAGTTAAGTTGTCAAGGGAGAATTCTGAAATACATGCAACCATTGATTGTGCAATAGACTGGTATGCAGTCCCACCCCAAAGCAAAATGTTAGTCCAGTAAACAGATTCAAGGAGAGAGACAATACCAAATGGAGCAATGTGATTGAGATCAGCGGTATGCTCAATGATAACATTACGGACACGTAAATCCCGTACATCTTGAGGATCATCTTTGGGTGACCGAAGGTGCCGTTTTGTTATTGGTGTAGATCTAGATGAGGATGGACCGTGGCATGTTTTCTTCTTCCCTCTAGCATCCATATTCAAAAACATATACAAAGAGCAAGAGAAATGCATAAAAAGAAAGGATGAGTTTTCTCTAGATCAGCAAATTGAGAAGAAACCCTTGAAAAAACCCAACAAAAGATGAAATCTAGCTACACAATGATCAAATTAAAGCATAGAGAGCATGAATCTTTAAGAAAAATGAAGAAATAGGACTAACCTTGAAGAAATACAAGAAATCCTATGACTAGTCGAGCGACGACTTGTCGTAGGTCGGAGTGAAAATGAGGAAGAAGGAGGTTTTCTCCAAAATATATCATATTCACGAGCTCCACGACCGGTCGAGTGCAATGCATGACCGTTCGTACCACGACTGGTCGTGTACAGCTATAACCGGTCGAGTATCGACCAAAAAAAAATATAATTTTAATGAAAAAAATTAAAATTTAAACATAAATAATATTAAATATAATACACTATATACATGCTAGAAAGAATACTCAATGTAAAATGCACATACCAAGATCAAATTTCAATTTATTAAACCTACTTTTGTCGAGCAGTTTAGTAAATATATCAGCAAGTTGATTTTCAGTTGATATATATTCTAAGAAAATAACTTTTTCTTCAACCAACTCTCGAATGTAATGATACCTAATGTCAATGTGCTTAGTACGTGAATGCTGGATTGAATTTTTAAAAATATTTATAGCACTGGAATTATCACAATGTAAGATCATTGAATCTTGATTAATTCCATTATCGCTTAGCATGCGTTTCATCCAAACTAGTTGAGTACATGCATATCCTGCTGCAATATACTCAGCCTCAGTAGTGGAGAGCGATATAGAGCTTTGCATCTTGCTAAACCAAGAAACTAAGTAATTTCTAATGTAAAAACAACCACCACTGGTTGATTTTCTATCATCGATATTACCGGCCCAATCAGCATCTGAGTATCCAGCTAATTGAACACTAGTGTCAAAAGGATGCCAAAGATCCAGATTCTAATAATCTGTTTAACAGCAGTAAGATGTGATTCCTTAGGATTACACTGATATCTTGCACAAATACCAACACTTAATGCGAAATCAGGTCTATTAGCAGTTAGATACAACAAACTACCAATCATACTACGATATAGTTTAGGATCTATATCTTTACCTGTAGAGTCTTTTGAGAGTCTTAACATTATACTCATAGGAGTATCAAAGTTCTTACCATTCTCAAATCCAAACCTTTTAACCAAGTTTGAAGCATATTTGGTCTAAGAAATGAAAATTTCATCAGGTTGTTGTTTTACTTGCAACCCTAGGAAGTAGTTTAGTTCTCCAACCATGCTCATTTCGAACCTTGATTTCATTAACTCTGTAAACTTAATAGACATGTTAGAGCAAGTTGATCCATAAATAATATCATCAACATAAATTTGAACCATAAAAATATCATTATTATATTTCACAAAGAGCGTCTTATCGACACTTCCTACTTGAAAACTATGACTAAGTAAGAATTTAGTCAATTTCTCATACCATGCCCTGGGCACTTGTTTTAGACTATAGAGAGCCTTTTTGAGACGAAATACATGGTCAGATAACTTGGGGTCTTCAAACCCTGAAGGTTGTTCAACATACACCTCTTCATATAAATCGCCATTCAAGAAGGCACTCTTTATATCCATCTGATAAATCTTAAATTTTCTAAAGCATGCGATGGAAATAAAAGTCTGATTGACTCAAGGCGAGCAACTGGAGCAAAGGTTTCATCGTAATCGATGCCTTCAATCTAAGTGTTCCCTTGTACAACCAGTCTAGCCTTGTTTCGTATTATATTTCCAAGTTCATCAGACTTATTTTTAAAGATTCATTTTGTTCCAATAATGTGTTTATCTTTAGGTCTAGGAACAAGATACCAGACATCATTGCGAACAAATTGATAAAGTTCATCCTGCATAGCAACTATCCAATTTTCGTCAGAAAGTGCTTCTTTCACATTGTCCGGTTCTATTTGGGATGTAAAACAAACATAATTACATATGTTCTCAAGTTGTTTACGAGTACGAACTCCAGTGAGAGGGTTTCCAAGTATTTGATTGGTTGGATGATCTTTGATAGTCCTTGGTTCAGATTCTTTTTTACTTAATGAGGTATCTTGATTGTCGATAATAAGAGCTTTATCATCATCTGAACTCGGAGCTGGTGTATTCAAATGATCATCAATGACCACATTGATGGACTCTTGAATCACACCAATTCTCTTATTTAGAACCCTATAAGCTCGACTGTTCAAAGAATAACCAAGAAAAATACCTTCATCACTCTTCATATCAAACTTTCTCAAATTTTCACGATCACGTAAAATATAACACTTGCTGTCAAAAACTCGAAAGTATTTGACAGTAGGTTTCTTTTCAAACCATAATTCATAAGCAGTCTTATTATCAAATTTTCTGGTATAAACCCGATTAATAATATAACATGCGATATTAACTGCTTCAGCCTAAAGATTTCTAAAGAGCTTCATGTTATTCATCATAACATTAGCCATATCCTGAAGTACTCTATTTTTTCTTTCAACTATACCATTTTATTGCGGTGTTTTGGGCACAGAGAATTCATGCGATATTCCTTGATCACTACAGAATTTCTCAAAACTACTGTTTTCGAATTCGGATCCATGATCACTACAGATCTTACTAACATGAGAACCTTTCTCATTTTGGATTCGTTTGATGACCTTTTTCACTTCATCCAGGATTTCAGTTTTATCTTTTAAGAACGATACCCAAGTGAATCTGGTATAGTCATCTACGATAACCAAGATGTATTTTTTGCCTCCTCGACTCTCCGATCTGGTTGGTGCAATAAGATCCATATGGAGAAGCTCGAGTGGTCTAGATGTGGTATTGGAGTTCACTTTCTTGTGAGAGCTCCTAGTCTATTTGCCCAACTGGCATTCACCACATATTTTGTCTACTTTTTACAATTTGGGTAGACCTCTAATTAATTCTCTTTTGCTCAATCTAAATAAGTTCCGATAGTGTACATGTCCAAAGTGTTTATGCCATAATTCAGTCTTATCGGTATGGGCCATGTAACATGATTGAGTAGATGAGCTTGCATCACTAATGATGTAGCAGTTTTCAAAAGTTCTGCGACCAGTTAATATAACAGAACCCTTTTTATTAACTATCTCACAACCTTGATTAGAAAACTTCACACTATGGTTGTTATCACATATCTGAGAAATGCTTAGGAGGTTGTGTTTTAAGCCTTCAACATATAAAACATTCTTAAATAAGAAAAAGTTATAAAGCTGAACCGTACCTTGGCCAATGATCTTGTAATTTCTTCCATCACCAAATGTGACTGACCCGTCAGTCATATCTTTTAGATCAGTGAATAAAGCTTTGTCTCCTGTCATATGCCTGGAGCAACTACTATCTAGGTACCACTTTGAATGGCTTGTAGCTTTGAAAGCAGTGTGGGCAACCAAGCAGGCAACTTTAGGAACCCATTTCAGAACTGTTTTGGGTTTAGGAGTATAAATGGTCTTTTTCTGTCTGTTGTTATAGGAGAGACCTATAGAGTTAGACTTTAATAGCTCCTTGAGAAGATCAATTATTTTTTCAGCTAATGGATTTCAGTTTTGAAAATCAAAGTTAACATGGCTACCTGTAGGTTTTTGAAAAGTCCTTGAATTTTTGGAAAAACCTTGATAAGTATTCTTTTCTTTTGAGATTGAAGACTCCCCTTTTACAAATTTAGGAGCAATGTTCTTTTGTTTAGGAGATGTATTCTTATCATAGCCCAACCCGGATCGATCGCCACATTTTCTTGATCCGGACAATAATTTTTTCAATTTAGGATCACCTTAGGCATATCTCCATGTGTCTTTCAAACTCAGAAGAGAAGCTACCTCATTTTTGAGTTTCTCATTTTCGGATCTCAAATCTTCAATTTTGGAGGTTTTAAAATCTAAATCACATTTGGTCTTTTCAAAAGAATTGAAAATATGAGACTTTTCTAAAACGAGAGACTCATAATCTTCCTTAAGCTTAGAAAATTTTTCTTTTTGTAATTTAAGCTTGATGGCAATTTTACAACTCTCCTTATAAAGGGAATTATAAGCATCCTGAAGATCATCTTCATTATCGCAATCACTATTCATATTTTCTTTACTAGATAAATCATCATTATCTGTAAAAGTGATCTTGGCTAGAGTTATAAGGGCTTTAACATCATCGCCCGACTCGGTTTCAGAATCTTCTGATTTAGAAGAGGATTCAGAATCAGACGATTCATCCCAAGTAGCCATCATGCTTTTTCTTTTTTATTTATCCTTTTTAGGACATTTTGTTAGCTAAGTGCCCATACTCTTGATAGTTGTAACATTGACTATCTTTCAAAGATTTTCGAGTTCTAGGTTTAGATCGTCTCTTATCATTTGATTTTTGAAAATTAACTTTTTTCTTGCTTTTGAAAATTTTGTAAAACTTTTTTGCTAAAAGCGCCATATCATCTTCAGAATTTTCTAAATCCGAAGTGCTCTCTTGTGACACATTTTTAGATGATTTGAGAGCAATAAATTTTCCTTTAGGAGCTTTTAAGGACAACTCGTTGGTTTGAAGTGAACCAACTAGTTCCTCAATCCTCATGGTATCCGTATCAAGAAGTTCCTGAATCGCGGTTACTTTAGAATTGAACCGTTCAGGAAGTGAGCGTAGTATCTTTGCGCACACTTTACTTTCTGGGATTCTCTCACCAAGACCCCACATAGAGTTCATAATGTCATTTAATCTAGTATAGAAGTCCATAAACATCTCATTCTCCTCCATATGAATTTCTTCAAATTTAGTTGTGAGGAATTGGACTTTAGATTTCTTGACAATTGATGTACCCACGTGTGTCATTTCTAATACATCACATGCTTGTTTTGCATTTTCATAAGAGATGATTCTTTTGAATTCATCTGGTGATAATGCACAAGTAATTGCATTTAGTGCTTTTGCATTAGCACTACTCTCACTTTTTTGAAGTGTGGTCTAAAGAGAATAAGCCTTTACTTTCATTGATTTTAAACCATCGACATTAGTTACTTCAGTGATAGGAGGGTTCCATTCATTCACTGTGGCTAGCCACACACTTTCATCTAAGGATTTGAGGTAGATCTTCATCCTGGCTTTCCAATAGGCATAGTTTGTGCCATTAAAGGGTGGTGGCCTAGTGACTGATAGGCTATCAAAATTTGACATCTTAATATAGCTTAGATCGTTAGCTCAGGAAATAAATCCAATAAATAAACAATAAGCACGAGCTATTTGGCTCTGATACCACTTGAAAGGGGCCTAGCTATATGCCCTAGAGGGGGGGTGAATAGGGCAATGCCAAATAAAACTAAAACAGCAGAATAATAAAAGAAATAAAGCACAATGCTGAATTGAAAGTAATCTCAATAGCCTAAAATAAAGTGAATGATACTATATCAGTTCTAAGGACAACCTTACACCAAAAACTAAAGGTTTAAGGTGGGACAACCTTACTTCTAGAACGTACTTTGTATCATAAACCAATGAGGAATAAAAAGCAAAGTAACCAAAATAACTTACAGAAATAAATCCTAAGTTATTACAACATTCCCCACACTTGCTTGGAATAAAAAGATTACAACATTCATCCACGAATACAATCCACAAAACTAAATGAATAAAGGAATGAAAGAATAAAGCACATCCACAGCACAACGATATATAGTGGTTCGCTTGTGTGTACACCAAATGATATCCAACAGCAACACAGAATGCTACTCCACTCCTAATATCGTCACACAGGGGATATTAGCATGCACTATCAAAATAGGTTTCACAGGTTCACCTAAAACCTTCACAATTGTGTCTTTGATCTCAGGCTTACACAATCCAAAAACTCACACAATCTGAGTTTTCTGGCTCTCCTCAGATAACTAATACAATGAGATTTTTCTGGCAAATCTCAAACAAAACTAAAGAAAGTAAATTACACAAATGTAAAATACTTGAATCTCCTTTTGAAATAGCCCGGTAGAACCAATCAGAGTAGAAATTCGATTCAACGTTCAAAGTCCAATACTCACTTTAAGAATGGTTCTAAAGTCTAATTGATTTTAAATCAAAAGGGCTAGTTCTATTTGATTTTGAATCTAAGAAGAAGGAATATCAGAAATTCCCCTTTTCAAATAAGATTGGAATGTAGATCAAAATCAAATAATAAACAAGCTAGCAAAAGGAATACTAAATGAGCACAAAGTAGCTTAAAACAAACACAAGCTTATCTCAGAGTATAGCCCAAAGATTGCTTGAATAGAATTGAATTGAATTGCCAAAACTCTGAAGTTCGTGCTCTATTTATAGCCTGAAAATTTCCATCTATGACTGGTCTTAGGATCCTAGGATTGGTCGTAGCTTCAAAGATTTTCAAAGATTTTCACGGGATAAGATAAGCTGTTCCACGACTGGTCTTGGGTAGCCTACGACTGGTCATGTGCCACCTACGACTGGTCGTGAGCCACCTACGACCGGTCGTAGGACCCCCAGTTTAGTTGCTGGAGTTTAAATTGTAGGGCCAAGACTGGTCGAAGGACGAGTCGTACAGCTCATAGGACTGGTCGTAGAATGTCCAAGACTGGTCGTAGGACAACCAGAAAGATCTAAAAATCTTCAACAACCTAGGACTGGTCCTGAAAAACTTAAGACTGGTCGAAGCACTGCTAGGACTGGTCTTGAAGTCCCTAGGACTGGTCTTAGAACAGCCCGAACAAGCATATTAAAATATATGAATTATGTATCCAGAATGACCTACAAAAAAGCCTATCCTAAGGTCAATCTAAGGTTAAACAAACCTTAAAAGTGAGATGGACATTGATAGTCTGTACACTTAGATAACCCTTAAGAGAAGCTTGAGAATTTACGAATCTTATTGTAGGCCTTCTTGAGCTTGATCCTTTCTTGACTTGACAAAGTCTTCTACTATACTTGAACTTGTTTGAATCTTGAACATTCATACTTGTAGACTTCTATTCTTGAATTCTTCATCCATGACTTGAAACTTTCTTCATTTAAGTTCTTGTCTTAAAATGCGATGTCTTGAAGTAAAGAATAGTCTCAAACATGAAACACAAGATACACAAGACATAGAAATAGGTTTTGGCACCACAAAATTTGACAACCAAAGGGATATGAAATCATAGCACTTACAACATAGACACTTAAGTTTTATACCCTACACAAGAGCAAAGGATCCACACAAGGAACCTAACTTTTAGGCCACACAAGCCAAAGACCTACACTAAGGACCCAAGTTTATGCTTACTAAGAATAAGGGTCAACACATAGCACCCACACGTATTCTCCTATCGGAGGCCTCCTATGAGGACTTAAAAGGGATGAGAAGTACCTTTAACCCAAACCTACAAAAGGAATTATCAAAAGGGTCTCTGGACTCTATTGACTTACAGATAAGGAGATGAGCCCCGTTCAGCACATTGATGAAGATATGCTCCTTGTTGATGAAGATTCTTTAGCTCCCTTGATCTGCAACACTTGATGATGTACCAATAAAGGTGATGGGTTGGGTCGAGGTTATCTTAGAATCTACGCTAATAAATATTACCTATTAAAGCAATGGAGAGATTTCAAGGTTTTAGGCATTCAAGGGATCCCAGCTCAATGATTTTCCATTAAGGTGGTAGCTGGAATATCCTTGAATGCAGAATTTCATTTTGCAATCCACTCTATTGAATATTAATGATGAGGGTGGATTGAAGGATGAACTCCCATGAGAAAAAGGGCTTAGGGTAGATGATATGTAGTTACTCTCTCAAAGCTCTCTCTGTTTTTCTCAATCCAGGGTCTGTGCATTCAATAAATTCTAGCATAATGATTTTCCATTAAGAGGTTGCTGGAGGATCCTTGAATGTTGAAGTTCATTCTCCAATCCAATCTATAGAGTATTCAATGAATAAGGGATTGGGAAATGAACTTCCATGAGAAAAAGGTTAATGATGGTAGGTAAGAATTTACCTCCTTGGAACTCTCTCTTTTTTCTCACATTTACAACTAAGAACAAGCTCTCCTTATAAAGGCCAAAAGCTCCAACTGAAATAAAACTGTCAGCTTCTGATTGAGTTTGATGTCATCGAACGTATACTTTCAATGCCGTTGAATATCAGTTCAATGATATGAACTCAACTGAAAAACATTCCGGGAACTTTTTAAAAGTAGATCGATGTCATCGAACATGATTGGATGTCATCAAGATTTGAACTCCGATGTCATTGAATTATAATTCGATTCCTTAACATTATATGTGATATTACACAAGAGCTTGCTGGACACTTTTAAGTCTGTCTTCGATGTCATCAAGACTGATTCGATGTCATAAAATGTAATGTCTTGAAAAAATCTGTACAAAGACTCGAGCACCACCTCAGGCAGAAATCCCTAAGGACCGTATTCGGTAGAGATTTAAGTGAAAATTAATTTACTCACTAAATTAATCGATGGATTTAACTCCAACCACTATTTATACAAATGGCAAGACCCAAAACCATCAAATCACTAACTCAGCACTACTTAAAAATTTAAGAAAAATCCCAAAAGCCTTGCTCTCGAGAGCACATTGAAACTCCATATCGAACTTGGACCGCACATCAAAAGTTCGATGACCATGAAAAATATAGTGTTATGACCGTCTTACTGGGCTTGACAACCATTGCGGGAATCGGCCCAAATTATGTCCAGAAATGCATAACTTGAGCTCTGAGTAAAAAGTGTGAGAAACGTGAATATATTTAGAAAATAAAATGAAACTTAAGTAAATTGGGTCGTTTGCTTACACGTGAAATTGAGGATTTCAAACCGTCAATTTCTGACCAAACTTCACCTAGGGTAAAAGGAAATTTTCCTGCTCATATCAGTATACTCGTGGCCCCGATCGAGTTAGTTCGACTGTTGATCTGACACGGGTCTTTCACGGTCGATCGGCCTATCCAATTATGCTGAAATCACATCTTGACATAGATCCATTGTCAGGGAACTTACCCTATGACGTAAGTAGTGGACCTCCAGATGAGCCCCGTTTGCTCGAAACAGGCACCATTTGGTTATAAATTAAGTATACCATGGCCCTGGGGCCATTTGCATCAGTTCTGTGCCTATATGAAGCCCTTAAATCACCCCATTCCCATTTCATACGAATTTTCTAAAAACCCTAAGGGGGAGAGAGAGAGAGAGAGAGAGAGAGAGAGAGAGAGAGAGAGAGAGAGAGAGAGAGAGAGAGAGATAAGGAGAGAAAAGAGGAAGGAAGGAAGAAGGATTCTTGGAGATCTTTGCTAGGATTTTTTTCCACAACTCTACACACTGATTCACCTCTCCACTTCGCTACATGACCCATTTTAACTATGATTTGGGTCAGAAATCCAAACCCTAATGTCGTAGTTAAGATTTAGAATATCATTTGTCAACCTATCTAACGGATTTCATGATTTAGGTACCCGTCATCCCATTTTTGGTAACGTAAGATTCGAAAAGAGTCCGAAACGAGTATTCTAACGAAAGGTGCAGACTATAAACGTTTAGGTTATGGTTTTCAATGCTTACAATGTCAGTTAATGATTTATGTCTGATTTGATTGTTGTCATACTGTTTTAGATACGTCGTTTTCAATACAATATATATGTGTGTGAACTATGTTGAATATAAGATGCATTCCATGTGTTTGTTGAAATATTTGAATGAACATGTAAATGTGATAAGTGCTTGCCATGATTTCTAATCTATGGTTCATGTTTGTCATATGCTTGATGACCTCTTTTGTGTTAGAAATTCCATAGTTCATGTCGTAACTAATCTAGTCTATATAGTTAGTAATGTGTAGTCTAAGTGTTTGATAAAATGTATGAATGAGAAATTGTTGATGAATTGTATTTAATAAGGGTATTGAGATAGGATTCTCAATTACATTATCCATATGTATAGTTTCCTTTACGAAATCTCAATTTCGTCTACATGATTTATGGCTGAAATGCAGATGTTTGGTAACCTGTTCAATGTGTTTGACGAAATGCTTAAATGAGGAATTTATTTATATTGTTTATTAAATGTTGATATGATTTATCACATGTTCCTACCTATTACATTTGAGTAAGATTGCGGCTACAATGTAGTCTAGGCAATCGGTAACAGTTTTCATTCAGTTGGCCGAATTAGTCTTGCCACATTGGGTTAACTCGACGAATCCCAGTTGTACGACAACTGTCGACAGTGGTTAGGCCATAAGGGGTGTTTATGCGCTCCTTGTCAATTAAGTCAACGTGTGCTCGTACCAATCGAACTTTTCAAATAAACTGATTGACTTATTGTGTGTTTACCATGTATGGACATCACTGCTTGAATCTAAGGTACCACTTACCAACGTAAAAGCTCATTTTAACCATGGTGCCATGATCCACAAAGACTTATGAGTCAAGCATATTGGTATGGGACACCATGGTCGAACTATCGGCCTACGCTGGGGTGACGAGCCTCCCTGTAGTAACCAGTGAGCAACCCAAACTCATAGGCCAGACCTATTAGTATGGGACACCGTGTTCGAGCTGTCGGCCTACATTAAAATGACAAGCCTCCCATAGTAACTGCGAGTATAAACTTCGAATTTGCCTATCCACTGCTTTTCATTAAGGGTAATGCCCTACAACTTGCCTATCGTATGTGGTTAACTAGGATTAACGACCCTAGAATGGATCTTCTATTTAGGTTAATGATATAAAGGGATGTACATTAGCTTCCTGAACCTGATGTATGAATAAACTTAATTAAGTACTCAGCTAACATGATCATACACCGTATTGCATGTGCTTTGGCGTGGAAGGTGCACTTTAGGGAGGTTGTCATACACGAATTTAGTTGTCGAAGTTGCTTGTGAGGGAGCTTTATGTGAGGGCATACATCATTACTGCCTACCATTCTTGCATAAACAAGAATAGTTAGGAAGTGATTGTTGTACTGCTTTATCATTACTGCTTGATTGACTTGATAACATGTTAACCTTTTCCTTATAGTACCACTGAGTTGATCACTCACTCCCACCCTGGGATGGTGTTTTAAAACACCAACTAGACTCTATTGTAGATGCAGGTGATGACGAAATCTATGCAGCTGAGATGGACTTCATAGATGAGGAGGAGGAATTCTCCTATGTTCAGCTATTAGGTAGGTCTAAGTAGACCTTATACTGATTCTTAGGATTACAGGGATATATTGATTAGTTTGACACATCATATTTTTATATTTTATATATTTGGAAACAAGACTTGTATATATTCCATCTGGTTGCATGTTCATACTTCGGAGTTGGTAAACCACTTTCATATTTAAATACATATACTTAAGACTTCTGCTTACTTAATTTAATTACATTTGGAGTATGATATGTTGTTTTGGTATACTCCTACTCATGTTTAACTCATTAATATGGACAAAATCCAAACATCATTATCCATGTTGCATAAGTGATGTGCTGGATCTTAGGAGTAGAGCTTTGCTCGACCCTCGAAATCCAAGGAATTACAAGTTGGTATCAAAACATGATTTGGATTAAATTGGACCTAGGTTATAGGTAGCATGACACACTCTAAACGTACTCTAACTTAGGAAGGGGGCGATGAAATGTAGAAATGATCTTAGGATTTTAAAGTTTCACCGACGAACGAGATTGACCGTTGTAGTGTAGCCTGTATGTGTCTGAGATCATGAGAGATGATCTTAGTCCCTTTTAGGTCATCAATCGATGGGTTTGGACTATGAGTCAGCGAATCCCAAACTTAAAACATGTCAAAATGTGCGAATACATGCATATTAGACTGAGAAAGTGCATCTTACGAGCATAGGAGCCCAAATCGTAAAATCTAGTGGGGCCCGGGGGTCCCTCGCATGTATACAGCACCCTGAGAGGGGGTGGCCACCGCCCCAGGGCAGAGCCACCGTCGGCGACCCTAGAGGGGAGCTGCGGCGCTGCTCGGACGCCAGTGCACTGCCCGCCTCCCCAGCGAACCGCGGTGGCCCCGCGGCAGGGGCAGTGCGCCGCTCACCAGCCATGCATGTGGGGCCCTCCCACGTGTGGGACCACCCTCTAAACCCTTCCCTTGCTTGCCTTTGCACATTTCACCCAAATTTCACCCCTCCAACACCCCCAAACCTTCTAAAACCTCATATCTCTTTCAAATCTTCTATCTTCTTCATCCTTACATCACTATTCCTTAAAAACTACCATTTTCGTCTCTCCATCTTCCCTATTTCCACCTATTTGAGCATAAAAATCCTCTTTTTGTGTCTCATACTTCCCATATCCTCAAATTCACTTCATTCTCCAAGCTTTTCCACTTCCATGGCTCGCTTGAACTTGTCACCGCTATTTTCTCCATCTCGACGCTCCTTTCCCTTATGGAAAAGAAGAGAGCGGCCTCGGATGAGGTCGGGCCTAGCCACCTAAATCGTTCAAGGAAGAACATGAGCACCGACGCTAACACAAGTGTTGAGTGAGAGCGAAGATCGAAATGGGATCTTGACCCTCAGATCCCCATTGAAAGATCTCTATCACCGGGCATCGAACTTGGTAAGTTTCATGACCGCAAAGTTATATTTAAGGCTCATGTTGATGAAAAGCTTTTTGGGTTGTATCCAGTAATTGACTTGCTCCTGGAAAATGGGTGGGGTCCCATATTCGAGGAAAATAGTCATGTAAGTGAAGGCACCGTACGAGCCTTTTATGCCCACATATGGAACCCACTACCGGAGCCTCTTCAGTTTACTATCCCTTTGGGGAGGCAAGAAGTCATGGTCAATGTGGATGTTATAGCTCGTATCATGGGAATTGAACGTGGAGTTGTATATGCCAGTGAGAAAAACCTTGCTACTGAACGAGAGAGAAATCACCACACATGTTTCCTTTGCGGCCACCTTGAGCGGTGGAGGTGAGGAAATAGCCTTAAATCGACCAAAATGATAAATGATTTCTGCCTGCTCCACCACATATGCACGTACAACGTGTATCCTAGGTAGAGTAACCGCACGAAATGCACTCGATTCATGGTGAATTTCTTGTATAGAGCTAGTCAGGGAGACAAGCCGTGCTTACTTACTCTTGTCTTGTCTCAGATTATCAGTACTGCACAATCTTCACGGGGAGATACCTCACTCCATTTCAGTCGACTTATTTGTAAGATCGCTCAAAATTTTAACTTTAGACTCCATATGGATAACCATGCCCCGATCCATATCATCAGTGACACGACACTCAACAATATGGGCATAGGCCCCAGGAAATGACAAGAAAGGCTTGATGAGTTTGGGGATAAAATTGAAGAAGAGATTGAAGAAGAAGAAGGTAGTGAAGATGAGGAAGGTAATAATGAAGAAGACAGTGAAGAGGAAAGCAGTGAGGAAGAAGAACAAGAAGAAGAGGAGGAGGCCCAAGATTCAGATGGGGGACCTCCTTCTACACATAAGACCGCCATGATCGGCCACCTTAGAAGCTCGCATGGCTAAGATTGAAGAGAACCAGGCTGAGTTGAAGCAACAGGCCTATCTAAAATAGAAATTCAAGAAGATGTTGTGCACCTTAAAGGCCCTCCTGTGTTATATGTAGGATAAAGGGGCGCCTCCGCCTTCACTAGAGTCGAAAGACTAGTTATATGTTTGTAGTTGTTTCCTTACTCCTTTTATAATAGCCTTGTTCAGACTTAGTTTGAATGTTAGGTTAGTAAGTGCCAAGGCTTTCATTACATTCGCGCACATGCATTCTCTGTCGTAATTCATGTAATGCTACATCATATGTATTTTGACAAATTTTGGTTAAATGAAATGCATGAAGCTCTTTTGTTTGGAAATGTATACAATATGTGGAAATATAGATGATGTTATCCTGATCCTATAAATGTTGCACCCTATGTTGTGTATAGGGAATGCCACCTAAAACTACTCGGAACATGGCACGTCTCCCACTTGACGGGAAGAATGACGGGGACTTTCACCCAAGTGGTAGCTAGATGGACCCCAGTTTGAGTCCAAATAATGATATAATTCTGGATTCAGAGCCGGCCACTGGTCCCACGAATGGGCCAACACTAGGTGCACCATCGGTTCTGGGATAGAACCGCGCATGCTCGTCGACGCCACACATGCCTTAGGTGGCCTCTCCACTTGATAGGTTGGAGTAGATGATGCTCCTAATGCAACAACAACAGCAAGTTTTGACTACGATAGCGGGGGCAATTGCCCAGAACATGAATGTAGCTTCTCCTGTGCCACCTGTGTAGCTTGCTGGAGCTATGAACACCAGTGGCCTTTTTGAGTGCTTTTAGGGCTTCCGCCCACTCACTTTTACGGGTACTCACAGACTCGAAGAGGCTGAGTACTGGTTGGATCATATATCCAAGATGTTGAAACCATTGCACTATACTAAGGCAGAGCAAGTTGAGCTGGTTACTTATATATTTGAAAAGGATGCTAGTCTTTGGTGGGACAGTATCGTACGAACTATTCCCGTAAGATACATGTGGACATGGGACGCATTCGAAGTTCATTTCCATGGAAAGTATTTTCCCCTCACTTACCATAATGAAAAGAAGGGTGAGTTTCTCCGCCTCCGATAGAGAGGAATGACTGTGTCAGAATACGAAAATAGATTTACGGAGCTAGCCATATACACTCCTTTAATTCTAGCAGGCAACCCGATGAGGAAGCGGCACTTGTAAGAGGGTCTACAGACTGATAGCCGCACTAAGATGTGTTGCATAGCATTCCCAATTATGCTGAGCTAGTAAACATGTCCCTACAAGCTGAGCAGGATGGAGACAGAGTGTCTCGAACACGTATACCAATGAGCCCGAGGCCTCGGCCTGAATTTTTGAATTGACCATTTCTTGACAAGAGGCCACATATAAGTTTGCCTCCCAGGCTAATGGCTCCACCGACCCAGCAGAGGCGATCAGATCTGTGGTGCGTCTACTATAACAAGATGGGCCATGACAAGCCCTTTTATTTTACTAAGATGAGGGACAAGGGTTTTACGTCGCCTCAGAAGATCAACCACCACCCGTCACAAGTTATATTAGCTCCACCTCTACGATCGGCACCGCCAGCACAACCATTTTTTTGACTACCGTACCTCAAAATAGGCCACCTCAATGACCTATGGCAGCGTAACTAAATCATCCACAACAAGCTCGCGTACATGCACTTGCAGCTAAAGCATCTGACTCAGGAACTACAATACCATTAGCCTTTAAAGTCACTGCCCACATTCAAGGTACACCTATTTTTTTGTTGGTGGACACTGGGTCCACTATTTCAATAATATCATACTCTGTAGTCAAGCGACTGGGGTTGGATACTACCCTTATGATTGGGGTGAGATTCCTTACCGTAACAGGGACCTTCTTTGACACTACTAAGCTTTGTAAGGATTGCCCGATAGACTTAGGGAGCAGAATGGTGCGTATTGACCTGATTGTCACTCTGCTATATCATTACGATGTTATCCTCGGTATGGATTAACTTAGCAAGATGAAGGCAGAAATTGACTATTGGTGACAGTCCATGGGCCTAAAAACACAACCTTCACTTTTCTAGTT
This sequence comes from Magnolia kwangsiensis, assembly GCA_037074715.1. Taxonomy (NCBI): domain Eukaryota; kingdom Viridiplantae; phylum Streptophyta; class Magnoliopsida; order Magnoliales; family Magnoliaceae; genus Magnolia; species Magnolia kwangsiensis. The sequence goes on from CM073579.1 coordinate 73,877,522, forward strand.
CACGTCAGTTGGCCCTACTGCATTAGTTGTTATGCTTCCCCGATAGAAAATATTGATGGTCCATCACTTGGAGACACGCCTATAGTCCAGGATTTCACAGACATGTTCAGAATGATCCCTAGGATACCTCCTCAGCGAGATCAATTTTACCATAGACCTAGTGCCACGTGCGACACCTATCTCTTTACCGACATATTGTATGCCTCTGTGTGAAATGGAGGAATTGAGGAGACAGATGGATGATCTGTTGGATTCAGGTTTTATATGACCGAGCATATCTCCTTGGGAAGAACCTATGTTATTTGTAAAGAAGAAAGACGGATCACTACGGTTATGTATTGATTATCACAGGCTAAACCATATCACAGTGAAGAATAAATATCCTCTACCTAGGATAGATGACTTGTTCTACTAGTTGAAAGGGCACAATATGTCTCTAAAATTAACCTACAGTCTGGGTATCATTAGTTTGGTGTTAGGAATGAAGACGTGTAGAAAACAACATTCAGAACTAGTTTTGGGCACTACGAGTTCCTCATGATGCCATTTGGGCTTACAAATGCACTGACTGTGTTCATGGACCTCATGAACCGTGTGTTTCAGCCGTATCTGTACCGATTCCTCATTATGTTTATAGATGACAATTTGATATACTCAAAGAGTCAGGAGGATCATGAAGAACACCTGCGAACAATCTTCGATACTCTCAGGAAGAATCAGTTATTTGCTTAATATCAGAAATGCGACTTCTGAAAGGAAGGAGTCAAGTTTCTCAGGCATGTGGTGTCCAAGGAATGAATTGCCGTGGACCTGGCCAAGGTGACCGCGGTGCAAGACTGGGAGTAGCCCAGTTCCGTTACAGAAGTAAGGAGTTTCCTTGAACTTGCCAGCTACTATTGTAGATTCATTAAAGATTTTTTCAAGATAGCTAGACCGTTGTCTCAACTCACTCAAAAAGATCTTAAGTTTTCTTGGAACGAGAAAGTAGAAGCAGCCTTTCAGGAATTAAAGGACAAGCTGACGTCCGCACCCGTACTAGTATTGCCAGAGCAATGGGTCAAATATACTATTTACACTGATGCCTCTCGTGTTGGTTTAGGTTGTGTACTTATGTAAAAAGATAGAGTGATTGCCTATGCATTGCGACAGTTGAGGAAACACGAAGAAAACTACCCCACGCACGACGTAGAGTTGGCGGCAGTCATCTTCGCATTAAAGCTCTGGAGACATTACCTCTACAGAGAGGAGTTCGAGCTCTTTTGCGACCACAAGAGCCTCAAGTACATCTTTACTCAGAGAGACCTGGACATGAGGCAATGACGTTGGATGAAAACCTTGAAAGACTTCAAGTTTGAGGTCTCCTACCATCCTGGCAAGGCCAACTTGGTGGCCGATGCGTTAAGCCACAAGAAGACAATAGAATTTGTAACTCCGCTAATGATAGAAGAGTGGAATATGGTAGAGTTTGTGCAAGATTTCGAACAAACACTAATAGTGGAAGAGCCTTTCGAGAGCATTGCACACATCCATATATAGCCACTTATTGATGATCAAATTATAGTGGCACAGAAAGAAGATGAACTGTTGGTGAAGATGAGAGAATGAGTACGTGACAATGGAGACTCCGAATGGAGAGTTGGTTCGGATGGGGGTTTAAGATATCATGGCCACCTATGCGTCCCGAATCTCCATGACTTAAGAAGGGAAGTCCTAGATGTCACTCATAATTTAAGGATGACGATGCATTCAGGCTGCACAAAGATATATAGAAACATGAAGCGTTCAAACTGGTGGGATAACATGAAGCCCCAGATATAGACTTCGTGTTCCATTGTCTCACGTACCAGTAGGTCAAGGCCGAGCATTGCCGACCACCTGACTTACTTCAGCCCATGCCCATAGTTGAATGAAAATGAGATTTCATATCTATGGATTTCATTTTTGGGTTACCGAAGACGAAGAAGGGGCATGACTCCATTTGGGTGATTGTGGACCGATTGACGAAATCAGCTCATTTCCTCCCGATTAGAGTTTTAAACTCAACAGATGATCTAGCCAAGCTGTACATCAAGAAAATAGTATGATTGCATGGAATTCCTATGAAAATTGTGTCGGACCGAGACACACGATTCACGTCCATTTTCTGGACTCGAATCCAAGAAGCAATGAGAGTGAAATTGAAGTTCAGTACCGCGTTCCACCCACAGACCGATGGGTAGACGGAACGAGTAAATCAGATATTAGAAGATATGTTGCGAGCGTGTGTACTTAATTTCAAGGATAGTTGGGATGACTGTCTCCCCTATGCCGAGTTTTCTTATAATAGCAGCTTCCAAGCGAGCATTGGCATGGCTCCTTACGAAGCCTTATATGGACGCCCATGTCGAGCTCCACATTGTTGGGCAGAAGTTGGCAAGAAGAGTTTGGTTGGCCCAGACTTGGTTTAGGAAACCTCAGAAAAGATCGATATTATCAAGCGTCGACTCATTGCAACTTAGAGTAGACAGAAGAGTTACGCCGATATAAGACGAAGACGACTAGAATTCGAGGTTGGGGACCATATATTCCTGAAAGTTTTCCTAATGAAAGGAGTCCATTAATTTGGTAAGAAGGGAAAACTCACGCTGAGGTTCATTGGCCCATTCCAGATTCTAGACTGAGTGGGTGTGGTTTCATACCGCCTTGCTTTGCCCACAACACTCGCAGGCGTGCACAACGTATTTCACGTATCGATGTTAAAGAAATATGTTCCTGACCCTACCCACATTATCAAATGGAAGCAAGTATAGTTAAGTGAAGATGCTACCTATGTACAGCGACCAACATGTATTTTTAATAGGAAGGAACAAGTGCTACGTAGCAAAGTGATCTTACTCTGAAGGTATTGTGGACTCACCACACTAAGGAAGAGACTACTTGGAAAATGGAAGTTAAGGTCCGTAAGAACTGCCCTCAGATTCTCGAGGAGTATGAAAAGGTACTAATTTCTGGGATGAAATTTTTCTTTAAGAGGGTAGATTGTAACGTTTCAGAAAAATTCGTACAAAGACCCGAGCGCCACCTCAGGAAGAAATCCCTAAGAACCGTATTTGGTAGAGATTTATGCAAAAATTAATTAAGTACTCACTAAATTAATCGGTGGATTTAACTTCAACCACTATTTATACAAATGGCAAGACCCAAAACCATCAAAATTGCTAACTCTGCACTAAAAAATCTAGGAAAAATCACAAAATCCTATTGCTCTCGGGAGCACATTGAAACTTTGTATCGGACCTGGACTGCACGTCGAAAGTCCAATGACTGTGAAAATATAGGGTTATGACCATCTTACTGGGTTTGATAACCATCATGGGAATCGAGCCCAGATTATGTCCAGAAATGCATAACTTGAGCTCTGAGTAAAGAGTGTGAGAAACGTGAATATCTTTAAAAAATGAAATGAAACTTAAGTAAATTGGGTCGTTTGCTTACACATGAAATTGAGGATTTCAAATCGTCAGTTTCTGACCAAACTTAACCCAAGGGAAAAGGAAATTTCCCTGATCATATCTATATACTCATGGCCTCGATCGAGCAAGTTCGACCGTTGATCTAACGTAGGTCTTTCACGGCCAATCGGCCTATCCAATCGCACTGAAATCACATCCTATCATAGATCTATTGTCAAGGAACTTACCCTACAATGTGAGTAGTGGACCTCCAGATGAGTCCCGTTTGCTCGAAACAGACACCCTAAATTAAGTATACCATGACCCCGGGGCCATTTTCATCAGTAATGGGACTATATAAAGCCCTTAAATCAGCCAATTCCCATTTCATACGAATTTTCTAAAAACCCTAAGAGAGAGAGAGAGAGAGAGAGAGAGAGAGAGAGGAGAGAAAAGGGGAAGCAAGGAAGAAGGATTCTTGGAGATCTTTGCTGGGATTCTTTCCCACAACTCCATGCACTAATTCACCTCCCCACTTCGCTACACGACCTATTTCAACTACAATTTAGGTAATAAATCCAAAGCCTAATACCATAGTTAAGATCTAGAATAATCCTTTGACGACCTAGCTAACGAATTTCGAGATTTAGGTACCCGTCATCCCATTTTCGGGAGCATAGGATTCAAACCGAGTTCGAAACGAGTATTTAGACGAAAGGTGTGGACTATAAATGTTTAGGTTATAGTTTTCAATGCTTTCAATGTCAGCTAATGATTTATGTCTGACTTGATTGTTGTCATACTATTTTTGATACACTGTTTTCAATACAATATATATATATATGTGTGTGTGTGTGTGTGTGTGTGTGTGAACTATGTTGAATACATGATGCATTCCATGTGTTTGTTGAAATGTTTGAATGAACATGTAAATGTGATAAGTGCTTGCTGTGATTTCTAATCTATGGTTCATGTTTGTCATATGCTTGATGACCTCTTTTGTGTTAGAAAATCTGTAGTTCATGTCGTAACTAATCTAGTCTATGTAGTTAGTAATGTGTACTCTAAGTGTTTGATAAAATGTCTGGATGAGAAATTATTGATAAATTGTATTTAATAAGGGTATTGAGATGAGATTCTCAATTACCTTATCTATATGTATAGTTTCCTTCACAAAATCTTAATTTCGTCTACACGATTTATGGATGAAATGCAAATGTTTGGTAACTTGTTCAATGTGTTTGGTGAAATGCTTAAACAAGGAATTTATTTGTATTATTTATTAAATGTTGATATGATTTATCACATGTTCCTACCTATTACATTTGAGTAAGATTGGGGCTACAATGTAGTCTAGGCAATCGGTAACAGTTCTCGTTCAGTTGGACGAATTTGTCTCACCACATTGGGCAAACTCGACGAATCCAAATCGCACGGCGACTGTTGACAGTGGTTAGGCCACAAGGGTGCTTACACACTCCATGTCAATTAACTCAACGTGTGCTCATACCAATCGAACTTGCCAAATAAACCGATTGGCTTATTATATGTTTACCATGTATGGACATCACTGCTTTAATCTAAAGTACCACTTACTAATGTAAAAGCCCGTTTCAACCATGGTACCACGATCCGCAAAAACTCATGAGTCGGGCATGGTGGCATGGGACACCGTGATTGAGCCGTCGATCTACACTGGGGTGACAAGCCTCCCTGTAGTGACCAGTGAGCAACCTAAACTCGTGAGTTAGACCTGGTGGTATGAGACACAGTGTTCAAGCTATCGGCCTACGTTGAGGTGACAAGCCTCCCATTATGACTGTGAGTATCAACTTCAAATTTGCTTATCCACTATTTTTCATTAGGAGTGATGCCCTACAACTTGCCTATCGTATGTGGTTAACTAGGAATGACGACCCTAGAATGGATCTTTTGTTTGGGTTAATGATATAAAGGGAGGTACCTTAGCTTTCCAAACCTGCTGTATGAATAAACTTAATTAAGTACTCGGCTAACACAATCATGCACCACATTGCATGTGCTTTGGCAAGGAAGGTGCACTTTAGGGAGGTTGTCATGCGTGAATTTGGTTGTCGAAGTCACTTGTGAGAGAGCTTTGTGTGAGGGCATACATCATTACTGCATACCATTCCTGCATTAACAAGAGTAGTTAAGAAGTAATTGTTGTACTGCTTTATCATTATTACTTGATTGAATTGATAACATGTTAACCTTTGCCTTATAGTACCACTGAGTTGATCACTCACTCCCACCCTGGGACGGTATTTTAAAACACCAACAGACTCTGTTGTAGATGCAGGTGATGATGAAATCTATGCAGTTGAGTTGGACTTCATAGATGAGGAAGAGGAATTCTCCTATATTTAGCTATCAAGAGGGCCTACGTAGACCTTGTACTGATTCGTCGGGATTACAGGGATGTAAGACCCATATCTTGGTCCGTACCGTTCTGTAGACTTCCGCGGTCTTACCGATCGAATTCCGGCAACCTTTGACGCTTAACCAATGTCGACGCGCGACCCTGATTCATCTGCCGATAACCCGAGTCGACTCAACCCAAGACCAATATCATAGCGACCACGCCGTCGCCGCGGTTCCGATGCCGCGACTCACGCGCCGAGGCGATACCCTGGTCAAGAGATGTGGGCCAACGTTCGGTGCGAGGAAACACCGCGCATTGAGAAACCCAATGGAAACTCTACGATGTGTCACATCAATCACATCAATCCCATCAATCAATCAATCCATCAATCCATCACATGTCAAGTACACATCACTTTCATCCCTTTTCCTAAGCAACCACAAAAGTCTTCCTAACCCATACCTTTCTTACACAAAAGGGCACAAAAGTCTTCCTAACCAATACCTCTCTTACACAAAAAGCCACAAAGTCAAAGATTTCTTACACAACCATCACTCACCACATCCATCCATCACTCTCTCTCTCCCTTTACAACTCTTCTCTTTCTCATTTACAAAAAAAAACTCCAAGCAACCAAAAATTTCCAAGCTCCATACGTATGGAATTCCTCCAAGCCTCATAAGCTCCGAGTGGCCCACTTTCCTACCCCACCATCTCTCATCTCAACCCTTCATTCCTCATCTCATCCATTGAAGTCGAAGCTAAGGTGCCAAGGAACCCCTAGGAGCAAGAAGATCGGACGGTGGGTGCCTCTATAGGGTAGTTTTTTTCTTGTTTTTATGATGGGCCAAGTGAGGCCCACCGATCAATGGTGTGGATCGCACTTGGGACCCTAAGATGAGGCTGATGGCCCACTTGGATCATCATGATCATTCCATGATGGGGCCATTCTTAATGGACCCCATCATGATGTTTATTTCATTGCAAAAGGTCATCTAGACCGTCCATATTAGTGGGGAATGGATCTCCACCGTTGATTTACATTTTCAATGGTCCCATGTACAAAGGGATCCGTTTATTGTATGATTTCATTTAAGGGAGGGCTCATAGTGGCGGAGACCTCCATCACAAAGCGTGTCCCACTCTCCATGTCTCTCTCTCTCTCTTTTATTTCTTTTTATTTTATTTTATTTTATTTTATGGGATAGGGTTGTGTGGCCCACTTGAATGGATCCCACTAGAATGCAAGTTTTGGACCCAATCCATTTTTGAATGTGGCCTACCTTGTACGTGCATGGGGTAGCCATGTGATGGCCCACCTAATCAGGGCCCACCTCAATATATATATATATATATATATATATATATATATATATATATATATATATATATATATATATTTAAATAACCCAACCGTCCAGCGTCAGAGACGCTGGACGTCCCTGCCCAAAAGAAAAAAAAAGAGGGGTTTTGGTGGGCCAGCTCATGCAGGCCCCACCTTGATGTATTTCTTCCATCCATGCCGTTCATCGCTTTTTCCAACTCATTTTAGGCGTTGAGCCGAAAAATGAGGTTGATCTGTTGATCTGGTGGGCCATACTATAGACAACTGTTTTCCTTGCCATTTAAAACTATTTGGACCCACTTTGCTGCACCTACATGCTAAAAAAATACCGAATATTGGACTCGTTCGGTGTGTTTCGGGCCCTAGAAACTAATGGACGGAGTGGATTCTCATGATGTGGGCCCCACATCCGAAAAACCCCAGAAAATTGGGTTTCTAATTTCTTTGCAAAGGGACCCTGCCTCCTCCCTGACAATGTGCAGGTGCTGCACGCTGCTGCGTGCAACGTCAGCGTGCGGGCGGGCGTCCAACAGGGACCCACGGCTCCAGCCGTGGGCCCCACCGTAATGCTTCTTTGTCATCCAATCTGTTCATGAGGCGGGTCCCATCATCAGGTGGGCCCCCTCCAAATTTCGGCTCGATCCAGAACTCGAGTGGCCCACACCACATGAAATAGTGAAATGGACATCTACCATTGAAATCTTTTTGGGGCCCATAGAAGTGTTGGATCAAGCTGAAATTTATGTTTTCCCTTCAACCAGGCCCGAGTGACCTTATGAATGGGTTGGATGACATCTGGGCAGTACAGTGGGCCCCACATGGGACCACAATGATGTATGTGTTTTAAGACCACCGTCCAGGCGGACGGTGGCACCCACCTTGCGCATGTGTTGCCTCCACCGTCCAGCAAATGGTGGGGCCCTGTGTGATGTATGTGCTCTATCCGCACTGTCCACTAGACAGTGGGACCCACCATGATGCACGTGATGCTTCCAGACCGTCCATCCACTTGGTGGGATCATTTTAAGGCACGAGCTATTGGTTGGGTGGGCCATTCATATATAGGTTAGGCCCATTTGATTTGTAACAGGCCTATGGGCTAGGCCCATTTGATTTATGAAATGCTTATGGGCTAAGCCCATTTGATTCATTTAAGGCCTATGAACTTGGGCCCACTTGATATGTAAAGCCTATGGGCTTAGGCTCACTTGATATTTAAGGCCTATGGGTTTAGGCCCACTTGATATGTTTCAAGTCTATTGGACTAGGCCCATTTGATGTACTTTAAGGCCCATGAAATTGGACCCATTTGATGAAATTTTAAAGCCCATGGAAGTAGGCCCATTTGATATATGAAAGGCCTAGGGGTTTAGGCCCACTTTGATATGCATGCAAGGCCTAAGGGTTAGGGCCCATTTGGCGTACATATGGGGTTCAATTGGTGTGGCCCATTCGTTACCTTTAAGACCCATGAGTTAAGTTCATTTGATGCAGTCCAAGGCCCACAGGTTTTGACCCATTGCAATGCACATAAGACCCATTGGTGTGACCCATTTATGTGGCCCATCTGATGAATAAAAGGCCCATAAGATATGGCCCATTTGATATATATGTAAGGCCAAATGAGATAAACCTACAGTCCATTGCAATGTGTAATTCCCATACAGACTAACTACCGATGTTTACAAAGATTGTGCCTTGGGAGCAATGTTGGTTTGACGTCCACATTGCGAGTGTAATGTTGGTTAGATGTCCACATTACGACTCTCCTTAGGGCCCATTACTGGGCCGTACTTGCTGTGTATAGGCCGTCCAGGTCCATATGCATTGTAAGAATGGTTCATCACTCATTTACATGTTTAGTATAGTTTCATGACCGATGATCATACGCATCATATGTATGCTTGATATGAGGATTGACTGATCATAGCATATGCCTTCGGGAAGGTTGTTTATGGGCTCTTGGTTAGGCAGTGTTGCCCTACATGAGCGCACGATATGCACAGGATTTGTTGCATGACTGGATAGCGTAAATCATGCATTTCGCATTTGTGTGACATGAGTATTGTACGCCCTAGCGACATCAGGGCCATAACCTCCACAGACGCATCGTGGTTGGCAGGATTGGATACCGAAAATCATGTTCTACATGAAGTGCTATTAATATCCCTGGATGAAAGTCCCTAAACCCTTATGGTACTAAGAGGTTGCTCCAACGTCTAGACCGAGTGGGTAGATGAGCGCTGAGTGCCGAATACCAGTTCGCTGTGCTCTCCACTGTGTCGTGGTCGGTTGGAAGGGGGTGCGGCCTTACCCGCCCGAGTGTAGGGGACAATCCTAGGCTGAGTCTGACTAGCTCGAGGAATGGGTCTACTATCGACGAGTCACGCCCGATATTGGCAGACAGATAATGAGGTCTCTTCCACTTACTTTATTGCGCGCGATGTGAAGGCAATCTGGTTTAAAGTGTACCAGACCCCGGTGATATCCCATATTTTGAGCTGTATTGATGTGTGGACATAGATGAGAATCTGTATGCTTGAGTTGCATTGCACATCGCATGGCCTTGGTATGGCCGATACCATTCATGTCTTGCATCGCATAAGCCTTGGTACGACTCATGATATTATGGATCCATCTGCATATTCCGCATTACTCTGACATTGCATGTTCATATTATTACCTTGCGCACACACTTTCACCACCCTCTAAGCTTTCTATAAGCTTATGCACGACCGTTGCGTGCAGGTGACGTTGGATCGCAGCAGCGCTGAGGCAGGAGCACGTTACAGATCGTTTTGGAGTTTTGTTCTTTATCATTGTATTTCCCTTTATGCTCATTGTACTTGTAAAGTTTTTGATCATAGTGGAAATGTAATGGAGTGCTTGGTTGTTGTTTGTGGGTTATGCCATTGGTTATGCTTATTACGAATCAAACTAACGTTGAAAATCCTTCTCGTAGCATCCCAGGATCGGAACCTGACGAATGAGAGCTAGGAGCCGAGAATGGGATTCTATGGAGGCTGTCGGCGCCGAATTCGGCCATCAGGAATTTTGTGAGCCCGGTTTCTGAATTTGGGGCGTGACAAGGGATATATTGATTAGTTTGACACTTCACATTTTGATATTTTGTATATTTGGAAACAACACTTGTATATATTCAACCTGGTTAAATGTTTATACTTCGGAGTTGGTAAACTACTTTCATATTTAAATACATATACTTAAGACTTCTGCTTGCTTAATTTAATTACATTTGGAGTATGATATGTTGTTTTGGTATAATCTCACTCATGTTTAACTCATTAATATGGACAAAATCCGAACATCATTATCCATGTTGCGTAAGTGATGTACTGGATCTTGGGAGTAGAGCTATGCTCGACCCTCAAAATTCAGGGCATTACATAGAAGTTTAAATTTCGTTATCATCGAATACCAGTTCGATTCATCGATCATTTTAGAAGATATTCCTTAAAGGCTCGCTGAACACTTCTTTGTCCAATTTTGATGTCATCGAGGTTTCCTCGATGTCATCGAAGTTTGAATTTCGATGTCATCGAGGATAGCTCAATTCATCAAACATTTCAATTTCATTTTCCTTTAATGCTTGTTGGACATAGACTTGTCCATTTTCTATTTCATCGAGACTTCTTCGATGTCATCGAAGTTTGAATTTTGATGATATCGAGTCCATCTCGATTCCTCGAATATTTCAGTTGATTTTCTTTTAAAGCTTGCTAGACACAGATTTGTCCATATTCGATATCATCAAAGTTTGAATATTGATATCATCGAAGCTCGTTTGATTAATCGAGCAATATCAGAATATTTTTCAAGAAGATTTGCTGGACAATGCTCTAAGTTCTTCGATTTCATCAACTCGCCTTCGATGTCATCGATTACTGATGTTCGATGTCATTGAAGATATGTTCGATTCATTGAATATTCTATCCAAATACTTTGTCGTTGCTTGACACGAAAAGTCTTATTTCGATGTCATCGAAGCCTGCTTGATGGCATCGAACTTGAGTGTTCGATGGCATCGACTTAAGCTCGATGTCATCGAACTAAGCAGAAAACTTAGAAATTTTCCTGATAAGAATTAAGTTTTTAGACTTTTAACTCCTATGTTGCTCTAAGGCTTTTAAGGATTTATTTACATGGGTATTTTGGGTCATGGGATGTGAGGCTTAATTTACCTATGACAAGCTTAAAAGACACATCCGATTGAGGCAATGGCTTGAACGATCTTCTTATGGGGCTCACTTGACTCATCAACTCAACCTATACGTTAATTGACAAACCAGGGCACTTTCAATCTTCCCCTTTGTCAATTACGTGACTAAACACAAAACACCTAGAACAATACCTAAAACAACAACCTAAATTATTTTTACATGAACTTTACACTATTTTACAAATGATCTATTTGAGTTCACACACAAAACGAAGTCTTTATGTAGCTGCTCCTCCTATCTCCTTGTAGTTTCTCCCCCTATCGCGTGTATCACCATGCATATAAACCACATACAATTGTTCTCATGCTGGGATTTGTTCTCCCCCTTTTTGTCGGTATTGACAAAAGTTAGAATATATCAATCGCAAACGTATTGACTAAATTTGAATTTGAAAATACTGGGAGAATCAAGACAATAGGAGGGCCATGTAAGGATGCCTTATAACATAAAGGCGACAAATTTCACTCTATAATATGAAACCATATTTTCAAAATGCATAATATAGATATCAGAGTATGCAATATTCCATAAGAGACATAATAAGCACATATGCATTTGAAAATAAAGTATTGAAATCATCATTTAACAATCAGAATTAAACCCTACCACAAGCATAACCAGAAAAGTAATTACCATTATATAATCTTTAAGCATTCAATCCAGACGGGCATAAAATATGCAATATTTAGCATCTTGTAGGCATGATTCATTCTCATAGACAACTTAATTTCAAGCATAGAAATATCACCCATTCATTAAAGCACAGAAACTGCCCAAGCTTGGCAGAGAACAAGTGTTTAAACCATCCAAAAAAAAATCATCTAGCCCATCTATGGGCACATTTACCCCAAAGAAATTTTCTAATCATTTTACCCATCCATGGGCAATATCAGACTACCATGTGCGACGCTTCTGATTGAAGAAGTTATTTTTACTACACTATGGGCTTGTCTGGGCATGTTGGGTAACTGAATCACATTTCCTTATTTCATTAATTCCCTTGTTTTCTAATTCAGTTGAGTCACTTGAATTAATAGTTCCTCCATTCTCTTTTTCATTCTAAGTGGAGACGGATGTTTCTTACCTCTTGGCATGAACCTTGGCAAACTCTTGACATTCTGCATTGTTCTTCCGGTTGGTTTATATTTACCAGTAAAGTTCAAACTGGAATCGAGTTGAGTCCTGAAAAAGGTAAGGCGTTCAAATTTATATTTGCTTGAGTCTCCACATGAGTGACAAATAGGAGTAGCCTTTGTGTTACTTCCTGATGCAGCAATTTTCTTAATCATTGGTGCTACAGAAGTGGGACTTGGTTTGAAATTTTCATATGCCAATCATCTCGTCTTTTTTTGGTCTCCCCATCCCTATGAGTTTTTCTAGTTTTTCACTATTTTGGGAGAATTTGTAACTAAGCTCAACAAATTTTTTTTTAAAAGATTTTTTCGCATAAAAAATAAGTGTGTGATTTTCATTCTTAAGATGCATATTTTCATCTTTCAATAATTCAATCTGTTTGTTTAGTTTCACTAACTCAGATTTGAGAAATGAATTGATTTTTTCCAACCTATCATTTTCTGAGTGGTTTTGTTGTAGGTCATTAATCAAGTGTGTATTAATCTCTAAGGTTTTATCTAGATCCATTTGCAACAATTTATTCTTATTTTCATTAATACCAAGTCTTTTAAAGATATTGATGCTATGTATGTAAAGTTGATCATAGGCATCATGTATATTATCATTTTCTTCCTCTTCTTCTCCTTTTTCATCATCTGATGGAAATGTCTCCTCGACTCGTGATTCATCAATTTCCTCTGTTATCTTGGGAATATCAGAGGATGTGGAGGTCATAAGTATTTTCAAGGATTTTTAGTCTCCATCACTTTCTGATTCACTTAATTTTGAGTTTGATTCTTTAGTCATCCCAGGTGGCTACTATAGCCTTTCCCTTAGTCTTCTTGTTGGGGCATTTAATGGACAAATGCCCAAATTTTCAGCAAGTTTAACACTGAGGCTCTTTGGACTTCTTGACAGATTTACCTATATGATGCTTGTTGTCCAACTATTTCCCTTTGAATAGTCGGCCACTGTTTTTGTGGAAGAATTTTTTGAACCGTTGAGCCAAGAGGGCCACTTCCTCATCTTCATTTTCCCTTTCACTTTCCTCTTCCTCATTGGTGGAAATATGTTTTGAGGTTTTAAGGGAATCAGTTTTGGATTTGGGAGTTTGTTTGAAGTGTAGTTCAAATGTTTGTAAGGAACCTACTAGTTGTAACGCCCGTGAAAAATCCATACTTGGGCTCGAGTACCAACTCGACCCGAAATTGCGTAGAATTTATTCCTTTAGAAAATATGACTAAGTTAGCTAGTGCAACGTTAGAATAGCTGGGAAATGGTCCCTGATCACTTTAAATACATTTTACAAGGCCCAAAGCAAGTGGAACCAATGGTGCTATAGTGCTCTAAAGCCTCGGATCAAACTCTAAACCGGTTTATTCTCGGGACCTCCTTGAAACTTTGTATTGGATCTAGACCGCGCGTCGAAAGTTCGATACCTACCATCTTAGACCGTTATGACCACTTAGCTGGGCTTGGCAATCGTTTCGAAAATCAAGTCCAACTGACATTCAGAGGCTATTTCATTGAGCCTGGAGTAAAGAGAGTGAGAATAGGGTTATAATTGGAATTTGAAATTCAAATCTGGCATACGAATTGACGCATCAGTATTAAGCGTTTTGACCGTCAAAATTCAGCCAAATTACACCCATATCACGAGACTTATAGGCCTGATCTTGGTGCGGTGACCGTTAAACTGAAACTGGACCGCCATGTGCGATCTGGGAACCCTACCGGTCTGAAAACTGGATGTGTGCTAGATCTAGTATGCATGAGCTTAAGTCCGACCGTATTTGGCCAGGGGACCTTCAGAAATGCTCTTTTGGACCGAAACAGCCCCGATTTGGTTAGGCACCAAGTAAACATTGTTCCCAAGCCTATTTTGGGCATGTTTTAGGCTATAAAAGGGGTTGAAATCCTCACTCCTCTCTCCCATCCGAATTTGAGAGAAACCCTAACTTGGGAGAGAGAAAAAGGTGAGAGATTGTGAGAGAGAGTGGGAGAGTTCTTCCTGCTACTTGTGCTCCGTGTTGCACGTGCTTAAGCAACGCACCTCTATCGCTTTCCCGACGATTTCACCGCGATTCTAGGTAAGTAAATACCCTAAATAGTTGCTGATTTGAGGTTCCTTTGTTTCCATAGCGATGTAGCTCATGGATCTTGTGTATTAGGTTCCCTATTCGCCGTAGACGAAGCGTATACGTTCCGTTTCAATTCACGAGTCTACAAGACATAAGGTGAGGATTTTAGACGCTTTGATTGACGGTTCCCAACGCTTTCAATGTCGTTTAATAGTAGATTATTGACGGCATCGCCGTTTGACATGTACAATGTGCTCTCCGTTTCCTGTTTCGTAAATTAACGAAGAATATGAGATTTAGGGCATTTTAGTCATTTGTAGGAAGTACTGTTTACATTCATATTTTTCTGATGTGATTGACATGGTTTGTTGTCGCATTAGGAAGTTAGGAATACGTGCATAATTAGTTTGGCGAAGAGATTCGCCTAATTGCGCACTTCGGGTCGACATACTATATGTAGACTTAAGTGTGTAGTGTATGTGTTTGTATAAATGCTTGTATTAGTATGTATTGGATTAAATGATGTTATGAATTAGTTTGAGATGGATTTCTTAATTTATATGCTGACATAAATGAATTCCTACATGTTGACTAAGTTCATGATTCCATACTATGCATGATATGTATGTGTTTGAAGATTTGCCTAAGTTGAATGTTATAACTTGTGTTAACATGCTCACATGATTGTATTTCAATTCCAATACTCTTACATAATTTGCTAATGTGATTTCATAAGTGTTTGGGACTAGACTTAGTCCAGGCAGTCGGTAACCGAGCGAATTAGTGGTTGGCTTATCTTGGCCACGAACGACGCGTCGATGAACGCGAATCGTGTTTGGAGTTGGCGGCAGTGGTTAGGCCACGCGAAGTGTTTTACGCACTTCATGTCGTTCGACTTGAGATGCGATCGCGCTAGTCGAGCCCGTCAAGTAACCCGACTGGCCGATGTATGTTCACCTTGTATGAGTCATAACTGCTTGAACCTAGGGTACTGAACTTACCATTGTAAACCCTGTTAACCATGGTACCTTGATCCACAAAGACTCATGAGCCGGGCATGGTGGTATGGGACACCGTGGTCGAGCTGTCGGCCTACGCTGGGGCCACAAACCTCCCCGTAGTGACCAGTGAGCACCTAGACTCGTGAGCAGATTATGGTGGTATGGGACACTATATTCTAGCTGTCGGCCTACACTGATCAGGCGACGAGTCCTTTGTAGTGACCGCGAGCGTATTCTGAGTCCACGGGAGGCGACGACCCTTCCGTTGCAGTAGAGTAGGTAGGCCTGTATTGATAAGGTGATGGGGGAGCAGTGCAACGAGTGCGAGCAATAGCCCCGGCAGCCCTTGCAGTGACCTACGAAATATACATCGTATGAGATTACCAGGAGTGACGACCCTAGACAGGATTTGTGTTGGGATTGATACAAGGGAAGTACCTTAGTTTTCCAATCCTGCTGTTTGAATGGACTAATAACAACTCGGAAATTATATCACCATAACATTGCATGCGCCTGGAAGATGTGGAGCACTCTAGGGAGTGTGGCATGCCGCGGTCGTAAGATGTTGCCGTATGAGGGAGATCGTCGGTGAGGGCATACATCACGTCATATCATCTTGCATTAACAACAGTACTAGGATTGTCTGATTTACTGCTTTACTATTATAGCATGATTGATTTGTGAACATGCTAATCTTTGCTCTATGATTCCACTGAGTTGATCACTCACTCCCACGTTACGGGATGGTGTTTGCAACACCCACCAGACCCTGTTGTAGATGCAGGTGAGGCTGAGATCCAGGAGGCAGAGCCAGACTTCGACGAGGACCAGGACGAGTTCTCGTACATGCAGTATCACGATGGCTTTGCATAGGCGACCTGGATCGATGGGACTTCAGTGGGACCATTTTGGATATTTATTTTTGTTCATGTATATGTATATGAGACTCAGAGATGTATTCATACTTTAGAGACAGATGAGGTTTACTTTGTTTTTCCATACAGTGATATATATATTGTTTAGTCTTCCGCTTGCTTTTATCACTGGATCTAAAGTATGAATTGCAGTTTTGGTATACTTTTACTCATGTGAATGCTTTAAATCAGACAACATTGAATCATAATCATTTTTGTTGCATAAGTGACGGTCTGGAACTCGGGAGTTGAGTTTATACACGACCCCCGATTTTCAGGGCGTTACTAGTTCTTCTACTTTCATTTCGTCCATGTTCCTACATTCTTCAATGATTGTTACTTTGAGTTGAAACGTTCTGGTAAGGATCTAAGAATTTTCCAACAGATTTTTGGAACCGAAACTCTCTCCTAATCCACCCATGGAATTATAGTTGATGTTCGGCTTTGTAAAAAATTCCATGAATGTCTCATGCTCCTCTATTCTAAGATGTTCAAATTATGAAGTTAGAAGCTGCAGCTTGGATCATTTCACTGTGTTGGTTCCCTATCATGCTTCTTTAAAAGTGCCACACATGCTTATTTGATTAAAGACTTCTTGGGACACAGCATAATAAGTAGCATTCAATGCCTTCGCTTCAACAGTCTGTTTCTCTTTGTCATATGTAGTCCACATCTCTTTGGATTTAGGTTTGGAGATAGTTGTGCCATTTTCAAGTACCACTTGATTAGTTGGGGGCAAGTATCCATTTTCAATGATGTCCCAAACATCATGATCCAAAGATCTTAGAAAGTAGTTCATCCTGGCCTTCTAATAAGCATAATTTGAACCATCAAATACAGGAGATCTAGTAACAAATGAACCCTCTCCTTTGGCCATGATTCCAACTTCAGTCAAGATCACTCTCTAGATGGTTAAGCCCTTAAGAGAGAACCACTTTGATACTTCAGCCAAGATCACTCTTTAGACCTCATTTTCTTCCTGATGTGGTGTGTTTCTCTGAGGTGTGGACCCCACCTTGTTATATGATGAAACCCACTCCATCCATCCCTCATGGGACGCCTATAGGGTAGGCCCAAGAGGGCTAGATGGTCTAAGTTTTTGGACCGTCTAGCAGTCCTGCATAAGTGACGGTCTGGAACTCGGGAGTTCTGTTTGTACACGACCCCCGATTTTCAGGGTGTTACAAGTTGGCATCAGAGCATGAATAAAAGTATACTGGGCCTGGGTTATGGTCTCGCGATGTACGCTGTCGCTTCCTTTGACTTAGGTGGGTGCGATAAGGGTCTAAAAACATTTCTAGGGTCGCAGATTCGTCGACAGGCGGAGTCTATTTGAATCGATCGCACGATCGAGTCTGTAACGCATCTCGGGTCGCGTAAAGCAACCCGAATAGCTTCTAAGCCGTAGGAAGTCGGGTTGAGACGTCCTATGAACGATTTTAAACCCGTAAAAGTAAATTTTTGGGCTGTGGGATGACCACGACTCCTGTATTCAATCGTCAGAGCTTAAAAACCCCGTTTGACCAAAAATCTTCAAAATTCTTCCTCTCACCCCTTCAATCTTCATTTTCTTCTTATCTAATTCATGTTAGGCATCAAACCTAATGTGAAAATAACACAAAATAATACTTTCACAAAATTTTACAGTGAATAGTAAAATTTCATGAAAAATGGCCATAAGGCCATTCTAATTTTACTTTCTTTAGCAATTAAGGGTTTAGATGGATGTACTAGATCCTTCTATCCCAAAATCATATGCTGCATCGTAGGGTTTGATATTCGAGATTGTGGAATGGTCCCGGAAAGCCCCGAACATATGTTTGGACTCACATAGGCCAAAATACCATGAACCAGGGGGCAAACCATACATATATGGGGTCCTTGGACCATGGGGGACCAAACCCACCTGGCCCCACCGATCGGATGCATCACCGGTCGGCAATGCCATCGCCGATCCGGCGATGCATCGCCGTACAGGTGGGCCCCTTTGAGGTGATTTTCGGGCGCACGCCCTTAAATGGCATGTATACCCTCCCCATAGGTCTCCCATCCAAAGAAAACCCCCAAAACATACCCCTCCTTCACAAACGGCCCTCCCCATAGCCCTATATTCATTTTCCAGCAACCATTTCCAAAATTTGGGATTCCAAATCATCCCTAGATCCATTCTTGGCCAAAAATGACCACCATCCACCATTCCCTTGGAGTTGGCAGCCCTTCTTCTTGAAGATTCCATCATTTGGAGCTCCAAAAACCCCCAAATCGAGCTGAAATCGTGAGGTGCTCCATTCCACTTTTCCATTTCCATTTCTCCTTGAAAATACATCCTTGGGAAGCTTGAAGCATCCCTCTACGATGCCTAGATCTCATTTTTCCAGATTGGACAGCCACTTCTCCGCATTTTCTCCATTTTTTATGGCTTTCGTGGAAGCTATTTTAGGCCTTTTATCACTCTCATCCATCATATCTTTGATGGGTAAAAGGAAAATCGCAACAGACGAGGCTGGGCCAAGCCGCCCTGCTCAATCGAGGAGACCGTGGGGTGGTGCCGCAAGTTCAAGCGCCGCCGCAGGTTCAGCTGCAACCCTAGAGTGCCGTACAAAGCGGGATTTGGATCCCCACGCTCACCTTGGGCGAGTAATTCTATCAGAGATGCCTCATGGCCAATACACTGATCGTAAAGTGTTATTTGAGGCGGACGTGGAAGGGCGACTGCTCGGTGAATTTTTGTTGTTCGAGCGCATTGAAGCTGCGCATTGGGGTCCGATCTTTAAAGCTGGCGCTCGTGCTAATGTGAGCACCGTTTGTGCCTTCTACGCTAGTATCCAGAATCCTACCTTGGAGCCATTGCAGTTTAAAATCCCTTTTGGTAGAGATCGGATGGCTACGATTGATGTGCGACTGATTGCACGACTTCTGAACGTACCTCTTGGTGATGTTCATCCTAGTGAGAAGAATCTGAGGAGTAGACGTGAACGAGATCGCCGCACCAGGTTTCTGTGCGGTAAGTTGGTTCCATGGCAGCCTCATAATAGCCTTAAGGTGACATATATGTCTGATGATTTGCGCCTGCTGCACCATATCTGCACGTTCAATGTTTATCCCAGGTCGACGAATCGCATTGAATGTACACGCCTTATGGTTGATTTCTTGTATCTGGTGGCCCAGGGAGAGAACGTATGTATGGCCACTTTCATCTTACGACAGATAATCCTCATAGCCATGTCAAGAAGAACATCCGAATCGCTTCCTTTTGGCCGACTGATTTGCAAGATCGCGCTTGAGTTTGCCTACAGACTTGGGCCGAAATTGCCAGTTTCGATTCATACCATTGATGAGTTAACTATGGTTAAGATGAAGATTGGGTCGCAGTACCGTGAAAATCAACTTGAGGAGGATAGCGAGGATGACTTTGATGATGAGGAAGATCAAAGTGAAGAAGAACCTAGAGCAGAAGTTCAGGAAGAGGCAGAAGAGGAGGCTCAAGATACAGATGAGAGCCCTCCTCCTTCTGCGCAGGCTACTAGCGATGATCGCATTGCTCGAATCGAGGAGAGTCAGATCGCCTTGCGAAGGGAAGTTCAGGAACTTCACGCTGAAGTCAAGGATGCCAAGGCCGTTACAAAGAAGAAATTCGGCAAGGTGACTCACACCTTGAAGGCGATCCTGTGTTGCTTGCAGGATAAGGGTGCTCCTCCTCCGTCACCCGACTCGGACTAGCGATGCGACCTTAGATGTTGTTGTTAGTAGTTAGTCATTTTCTGCTTTTGTTGTGTAAGCCTGTTAGGGCTAATGCTTTGTTTATGTTGCTGTTGTAATCTTAACTGTCTTAGTTCCCATGTATTTCTCGTCATGATGCTTGTAAGGATATATCCCTTGTATTGTGACAATTTTGATTAAATGAAATACATGGAATGCCTTTGACTCCTTGTGTGAATGATTGCCGTGTATTTGTGCTATTAAGACTGACAAGGTTGCACCCTATTTTGAATATAGGGAATGCCACCTAAGGCTACGCGCAGCACGGTTCGGCTTGCATTGACTAAGCATATGGATCAGACTCCTTCGCAGTCTGACACTCATGCGGACCCTGCTGTGGGCCCGATTCCTGAGGCAGTTCGATCGTCTTAGCCTGCCGCTGGTCCTACAGTTGGACCACCTCCATTTACGCCGTCAGTCCAAGAGCCTCATCGCGCATCTACTTCGACACAGCATCCGCCATAGCCTGCTTCACCTCCTGACAGATTCGAGCAGATGATGGCTATGATGCTGCAGCAGCAGCAGCTTCTGACTACCATCGTGGGGACATTAGCCCAGGGTGGGGGTGCGGCTCCATCTACACCACCTGCACCACCTGCGCATCCAGCTGAGGATGCTTATACATATGCCCAGAATGAGGGCATGGCTCATCCTGCGCCGCCTGCTTACCCTGCGGGGAATGCTGCTGATACACGGGGCCTATTAGAGCGATTTCAGCGCTTGCGGCCTCCCACTTTCATGGGTTCTCACAGACCGAAGGAGGCTGAGTACTGGCTCGACCGTGTGTCGAAGATATTGCAGATGCTTCATTGCACAGAGGCCGAGCAGGTAGAGCTGGCTACATTCCTGTTTGAGAGAGAGGCTAGCCTGTGGTGGGATAACGTACTGCGGACCGTTACCGACGACTTTATATGGACATGGGCAGCGTTTGAGTTCCGCTTCCATGAGAAGTATTATCTCCAGACTTACAGGCACGACAGGGAGAATGAGTTTCTCCACCTCAGACAGGCAGCCATGACAGTTACAGAGTATGATCATCGATTCACGGAGTTGGGCAGATATGTCCCGACGATTTTGGCTGATGAGCAGATGAGCATACGGCGCTTTTTGGAGAGTTTGCGACCGGACATTAGGTCGAAGATGTGTTGTGTGACCATTCCTTCATATGCGGAGTTGATTCACATGTCTATGAGGGCAGAGCAGGATGTGGATCGACTTGCACGATCTCGTGGCCCTGTTGCTTCTAGGCCGCGACCAGACATGCAGGACAGGCCCCTCGCGGGCAAGAGGCCTCGCATTGATCCTCCTACTAGGACTACAGCGCCTGTACCACCGTTTCGGTGTCCTGATTTGACATGTACATACTGTGGGAGGACAGGCCACTTGGCGCAGAGCTGCTTCTCTTAGATGCGGGACATGAGCTCTCGACGCCGCAGAAGATTGACCGTGCACGTCCACAGGCGATATCAGCACCGCCTATACGGTCAGCTCCTGCGCACCCTACATTCAGACCTCCGGTATCGTAGATCAGACACCCTCCACGGCTCTTGACACAGCGGCCGAACCGGCCACAGCAGGCTCGGGTTCATGCATTGACAGGTGAGGCAGCTGCGACACCGACTTTTTAACATTCGGCCTTCGAGGTCACAGCCCATATTGGAGGTACTCCTATTCTTGTGATGGTGGACACTGGTTCCATGATTTCTTTGATATCACGTGCTGTAGTCAGGCATCTTGGGTTACAGACTATCACTATGGATAGCGTGCGAGTCTTTGCAGCTCATGGGGATTATTCGGATGTTACCCAGATGTGTGAGGGTTGTTTAGTTGATCTGGGAGGCAGGACGATGGCTTTTGATCTTGTCGTCGACCTCTCTCTTGTTTATCTCGACGTCATTCTTGGCATGGATTGGTTGACTGCAGCGAGGGCCGAGATTGACTACGAGACTCGTATAGTGACTGTGTATGAGCCAGAGGGTGCATCCTTCACATTTTCAGTGCGGGTAAATCTCCCTTTCCGCATACTTAATTACGCCACTTTATTTGCCGACGCTGGTGCCCAGGTACTCGAGCATGTGCCAGTCGTTTCCAAGTTCGGGGATCTGTTCAGGAAGATCCCTGGTTTGCCGTCCCGACGTGAGATCGATTTCACTATCGATCTGGTTCCTGGTTCTACGCCCGTCTCACTGCTGACGTATCGCATGGCACCATGTGAGATGGAGGAGTTGAGGACGCAGATTAATGGTCTGCTAGAGCTTGGCCTTATACGGCCTAGTGTGTCTCCTTGGGGAGCACCGGTCCTATTCGTGAGGAAGAAGGACGGTTCGATGCGATTGTGTATTGATTATCGCAGGCTGAACCAGGTCACGGTGAAGAACAAGTATCCCTTACCCAGGATCGATGACTTGTTTGATCAGTTGAGAGGAGCGCAGTACTTCTCGAAGATTGATCTTTAGTCGGGATATCATCAGTTGCGCGTCAGGGATGAGGACGTGTAGAAGATAGCATTCAGGACCAGTTTTGGCCACTATGAGTTCCTCGTGATGTCGTTCGGTCTCACGAACGCACTAGCCGTGTTCATAGATTTGATGAACCGGGTATTTCGACCTTTCCTCTATCGATTCGTCATTGTTTTCATTGACGACATTTTGGTGTACTTCAGGAGTCGAGAGGAACATAAGGAGCATTTGCGTTTGGTCCTGGATATGCTCAGACAGCATCAATTGTTCGCACAGTATAAGAAGTGCGACTTCTGGAAGCAGGAGGTGAAGTTTCTGGGACACGTGGTGTCCAAGGATGGCATGGCAGTTGACCTGTCTAAGGTAGCTGCGGTGCAGGACTGGGAGCAGCCTGGTTCTGTCACTGAGGTGAGGAGTTTCTTGGGTCTCGCTGGCTACTATCAGCGCTTCATTCAGGACTTCTCGAAGATCGCGAGACCCTTATCTCAGTTGACACGGAAGGACGTGAAGTTCACCTGGAACGACAAGGCGGAGTCAGCTTTTCAGGAGCTGAAGGACAGACTTACGTCCGCCCCTGTGCTAGTATTGTCAGAGCAAGGGGTTAAATACACTATATACGCTGACGCGTCTAGCGTTGGTCTGGGTTGTGTCCTTATGCAGAGGGACAGGGTAATTTCGTATGCCTCGAGACAATTAAGGAAGCACGAGGAGAATTACCCTACACACGACCTAGAGTTGGCAGCCGTTATATTCGCACTGAGACTCTGGAGACACTACCTCTACGGAGAGGAGTTCGAGCTCTTTTGCGACCACAAGAGCCTCAAGTACATATTCACGCAGCGAGACTTGAATATGAGGCAGCGGCGATGGATGGAGACGTTGAAGGACTTCAAGTTTGAAGTCTCTTACCATCCTGGGAAGGCGAACCTTATGACTGATGCGTTGAGCCACAAGAAGGCGATAGAGTTTGCGGCTCCGCTGATGGTTGCCGAGTGGGATATGGTTGAGTTTTTGCGAGACTTTGAGCAGAAACTCACCTTAGAGGAGCCGTTTGAGTTCATCGCACATGTACAGGTGCGATCTCAGATCGATGACCGAGTCATCGAGGCACAGAGGGACGATGCGCATCTTACTGAGCTTCGAGAGAAGGCCAGTGATGATGCTGACGCCGACTGGCGAGTTGGTATGGATGGGGGCTTACATTATTGTGGCCGCCTATGCGTCCCAGATGTCCCTGACTTGAGACGAGAGATTCTCGAGGCTGCGCATTGTACTAGACTCGCGATGCATCCAGGCAGCACAAAGATGTATCGTGACGTGAAGAGGACGTATTGGTGGGAAGGTATGAAGACCCACATAGCTGAGTTCGTGTCCCGTTGTCTCACTTGTCAGCAGGTGAAGGCAGAGCATCGCTGACCACCTGGACTTTTACAGCCTATGCCGATCACAGAGTGGAAGTGAGATTTCATTTTCATGGACTTCATTTTTGGGTTGCCGAAGACGAGGAAGGGACATGATTCCATTTGGGTGATCGTCGACCGTCTGACGAAGTCGGCGCACTTCCTACCGATCAGAGTTATAAACTCTGCAGACGAGCTGGCTAGATTGTACATCAGAGAGATTGTGCGTCTGCATGGAGTTCCGCTGGAGATCGTGTCGGACAGAGACACGCGGTTCACTTTTATTTTCTAGACTCGCATTCAGGAGGCTATGGGTGTGAAGTTAAAGTTTAGTACTGCCTTCCACCCACAGACAGATGGACAGACAGAGCGGGTGAACCAGATCTTTGAGGACATGTTGCGAGCTTGCGCATTGGACTTCAAGGACAGTTGGGATGATTGTCTTGCATATGCAGAGTTTGCGTACAACAACAGTTTTCAGGCGAGTATCGGTATGATACCTTATGAGGCGCTGTATGGGCGACCTTGTCGCGCACCGCATTACTGGCTAGAGGTCGGTGAGCGTAGCTTGATTGGCCCAGAGTTAGTGCAGGCGACGTCAGAGAAGATTGATATTATTCGACGTCGGCTCCTTACAGCGCAGAGCAGACAGAAGAGCTACGCCGATACGAGACGGAGGCCACTAGAGTTCACAGTTGGGGATCATGTGTTTTTACGAGTTTCCCCTATGAAGGGAGTCCTTCGGTTCGGGAAGAAGGGGAAGCTGGCACTGCAATTCATTGGTTCATTCTA
This sequence comes from Magnolia kwangsiensis, assembly GCA_037074715.1. Taxonomy (NCBI): domain Eukaryota; kingdom Viridiplantae; phylum Streptophyta; class Magnoliopsida; order Magnoliales; family Magnoliaceae; genus Magnolia; species Magnolia kwangsiensis. Next base: position 73,902,441 of record CM073579.1, read on the forward strand.
GATCCTCGATCGTGTGGGAGCGGTGGCTTACCGATTGGCTTTACCCACGCCGCTCGCGAGCGTTCACAACGTATTTCACGTTTCTATGCTGAAGAAGTACGTTGCTGATCCTTCCCATATCATCAGATGGGAGCAGGTGCAGTTAGGAGAGGATGTTACATATATCCTGCGACCGACACGTATCCTAGACAGGAAGGAGCAGGTACTGCGTAGCAAGGTGATTCCCCTTGTGAAGGTATTATGGACGCATCACTCTGAGGAGGAGACTACCTGGGAGACAGAAGCCGAGATCAGAAAGAACTACCCACAGCTTCTCGAAGAGTACGAAAAGGTACAAAATTTTGAGGATGAAATTATTTGTTAAGGGGGGTAGATTGTAACGCCCGTGAAAAATCCATACTTGGGCTCGAGTACCAACTCGACCCGAAATTACGTAGAATTTATTCCTTTAGAAAATATGACTAAGTTAGCTAGTGCAATGTTAGAATAGCTGGAAAATGGTCCCTGATCACTTTAAATACGTTCTATAAGGCCCAAAGCGAGTGGAACCAATGGTGCTATAGTGCTCTAAAGCCTCGGATCAAACTCTAAACCGGTTTATTCTCGAGACCTTCTTGAAACTTTGTATTGGATCTAGACCGTGCGTCGAAAGTTCGATACCTACCATCTTAGACTGTTATGACCACTTAGCTGGGCTTGGCAATCGTTTCGAAAATCAAGTCCAACTGACATTCAGAGGCTATTTCATTGAGCCTGGAGTGAAGAGAGTGAGAATAGGGTTAGAATTGGAATTTGAAATTCAAATCTGGCACACGAATTGACGCATCGATATTAAGCGTTCTGACCGTCAGAATTCAGCCAAATTACACCCTTGGATCAGGAAAAATTTTTATTACATATCACGAGACTTATAGGCCTGATCTTGGTGCGGTGATCGTTAAACTGAAACTGGACCGCCACGTGCAATCTGGGAACCCTACCGGTTTGAAAACTGGATGTGTGCTAGATCCAGTATGCATGAACTTAAGTCCGACCGCATTTGGCCAGGGGACCTTCAGAAATGCTCTTTTGGACCGAAACAGTCACGATTTGGTTAGGCACCAAGTAAACATTGTTCCCAAGCCTATTTTGGGCATGTTTTAGGCTATAAAAGGGGTTGAAACCCTCACTCCTCTCTTCCATCCGAATCTGAGAGAAACCCTAACTTGGGAGAGAGAAAAAGATGAGAGATTGTGAGAGAGTGGGAGAGTTCTTCCTGCTACTTGTGCTCCGTGTTGCACGTGCTTAAGCAACGCACCTCTATCGCTTTCCCGACGATTTCACCACGATTCTAGGTAAGTAAATACCCTAAATAGTTGCTGATTTGAGGTTCCTTTGTTTCCATAGCGATGTAGCTCATGGATCTTGTGTATTAGGTTCCCTATTCGCCGTAGACGAAGCGTATACGCTCCGTTTCAATTCACGAGTCTACAAGACATAAGGTGAGGATTTTAGATGCTTTGATTGACGGTTCCCAATGCTTTCAATGTCGTTTAATAGTAGATTATTGACGGCATCGCCGTTTAACATGTACAATGTGCTCTTCGTTTCCTATTTCGTAAATTAACGAAGAATATGAGATTTAGGGCATTTTTGTCATTTGTAGGAAGTACTGTTTACATTCATATTTTACTGATGTGATTGACATGGTTTATTGTCGCATTAGGAAGTTAGGAATACGTGCATAATTAGTTTGGCGAAGAGATTCGCCTAATTGCGCACTTCGGGTCGACATACTATATGTAGACTTAAGTGTGTAGTGTATGTGTTTGTATAAATGCTTGTATTAGTATGTATTGGATTAAATGATGTTATGAATTAGTTTGAGATGGATTTCTCAATTTATATGCTGACATAAATGAATTCCTACATGTTGACTAAGTTCATGATTCCATACTATGCATGATATGTATGTGTTTGAAGATTTGCCTAAGTTGAATGTTATAACTTGTGTTAACATGCTCACATGATTGTATTTCAATTCCAATACTCTTACATAATTTGCTGATGTGATTTCATAAGTGTTTGGGACTAGACTTAGTCCAGGCAGTCGGTAACCGAGCGAATTCGTGGTTGGCTTATCTTGGCCACGAACGACGCGTCGATGAACGCGAATCGTGTTTGGAGTTGGCGGCAGTGGTTAGGCCACGCGAAGTGTTTTACGCACTTCATGTCGTTCGACTTGAGATGCGATCGCGCTAGTCGAGCCCGTCAAGTAACCCGACTGGCCGATGTATGTTCACCTTGTATGAGTCATAACTGCTTGAACCTAGGGTACTGAACTTACCATTGTAAACCCTGTTAACCATTGTACCTTGATCCACAAAGACTCATGAGCCAGGCATGGTGGTATGGGACACCGTGGTCGAGCTGTCGGCCTACGCTGGGGCCACAAACCTCCCCGTAGTGACCAGTGAGCACCTAGACTCGTGAGCAGATTATGGTGGTATGGGACACTATATTCTAGCTGTCGGCCTGCACTGATCAGGCGACGAGTCCTTTGTAGTGACCGCGAGCGTATTCTGAGTCCACGGGAGGCGACGACCCTTCCGTTGCAGTAGAGTACGGTAGTCCTGTATTGATAAGGTGATGGGGGAGCGGTGCAACGAGTGCGAGCAACAGCCCTGGCAGCCCTTACAGTGACCTACGAAATATACATCGTATGAGATTACCAGGAGTGACGACCCTAGACAGGATCTGTGTTGGGATTGATATAAGGGAAGTACCTTAGTTTCCCAATCCTGCTGTTTGAATGGACTAATAACAACTCGAAAATCATATCACCATAACATTGCATGTGCCTGGAAGATGTGGAGCACTCTAGGGAGTGTGGCATGCCGCGGTCGTAAGATGTTGCCGTATGAGGGAGATCGTCGGTGAGGGCATACATCACGTCATATCATCTTGCATTAACAACAGTACTAGGATTGTCTGATTTACTGCTTTACTATTATAGCATGATTGATTTGTGAACATGCTAATCTTTGCTCTATGATTCCACTGAGTTGATCACTCACTCCCACGTTACGGGATGGTGTTTGCAACACCCACCAGACCCTGTTGTAGATGCAGGTGAGGCTGAGATCCAGGAGGCAGAGCCAGACTTCGACGAGGACCAGGACGAGTTCTCGTACATGCAGTATCACGATGGCTTTGCATAGGCGACCTGGATCGATGGGACTTCAGTGGGACCATTTTGGATATTTATTTTTGTTCATGTATATGTATATGAGACTCAGAGATGTATTCATACTTTAGAGACAGATGAGGTTTACTTTGTTTTTCCATACAGTGATATATATATTGTTTAGTCTTCCGCTTGCTTTTATCACTGGATCTGAAGTATGAATTACAGTTTTGGTATACTTTTACTCATGTGAATGCTTTAAATCAGACAACATTGAATCATAATCATTTTTGTTGCATAAGTGACGGTCTGGAACTCGGGAGTTGAGTTTATACACGACCCCCGATTTTCAGGGCGTTACTAGTTCTTCTACTTTCATTTCATCCATGTTCCTACATTCTTCAATGATTGTTACTTTGAGTTGAAACGTTCTGGTAAGGATCTAAGAATTTTCCAACAGATTTTTGGAACCGAAACTCTCTCCTAATCCACCCATGGAATTATAGTTGATGTTCAGCTTTGTAAAAAATTCCATGAATGTCTCATGCTCCTCTATTCTAAGATGTTCAAATTATGAAGTTAGAAGCTACAGCTTGGATCATTTCACTGTGTTGGTTCCCTATCATGCTTCTTTAAAAGTGCCACACATGCTTATTTGATTAAAGACTTCTTGGGACACAGCATAATAAATAGCATTCAATGCCTTCGCTTCAACAGTCTGTTTCTCTTTGTCATATGTAGTCCACATCTCTTTGGATTTAGGTTTGGAGATAGTTGTGCCATTTTCAAGTACCACTTGATTAGTTGGGGGCAAGTATCCATTTTCAATGATGTCCCAAACATCATGATCCAAAGATCTTAGAAAGTAGTTCATCCTGGCCTTCTAATAAGCATAATTTGAACCATCAAATACAGGAGATCTAGTAACAAATGAACCCTCTCCTTTGGCCATGATTCCAACTTCAGTCAAGATCACTCTCTAGACGGTTAAGCCCTTAAGAGAGAACCACTTTGATACTTCAGCCAAGATCACTCTTTAGACCTCATTTTCTTCCTGATGTGGGGTGTTTCTCTGAGGTGTGGACCCCACCTTGTTATATGATGAAACCCACTCCATCCATCCCTCATGGGACGCCTATAGGGTAGGCCCAAGAGGGCTAGATGGTCCAAGTTTTTGGACCGTCTAGCAGTCCTGCATAAAGGGAAAACATATATATCATCTTGATTTTTACAATGGTTAGCCACTTTTGTGGACCCCACCTTGCTGCACATTCATGGGTGCATGCCAACCACCCATTTTCCTCTTGTTTATGAAGGCCTAGGCCCACTCTACTGGGTGTACAAATCAGGGACAACAACAATTCCAACAACATTTTATTTTCTATGCCTTGCTGTCCAAAATTTTTATTTGATGTTGCATGTGTTCTTAGCTTCTTTCATCTCTATTGTGGCCCACTTAGTTGAGACCCACCTCAGATGCATGTGAGAAATCCAGGCTGTCCATTTGTGGGATGCCATCAGCTGGGCTAGTAGCCCACCTACTAGACGTCCCAGCTGGGTCAACGTCTAGAAGGGGTTGACCGTCCAACCCTTATGAGGCCTACCTTGATGTTATTTATAACCCACACTGTCCTCCATTTGTGTGGCCCAGTTGGACGTGGACCACCCCTTGGTGGGACGTCCATAAGTGGGGCCCACCTTGAGTCAATAGGCCAACTGTCTAGGCCCCTTGGAATGCCTCGGGTAGTTGGGTGTTGCTGGACTGGACTTGCAGTCCAGCAGCAGGCCCACCTTGGTTCTTGTGTTGTAAGTATGCCTTCCATCTGGTGGGGCCCACTGTGACATGTATAGGTCACCATGGAGGGTCTATTTTATTCAGATTTACCATTTACTGGACCCCAGCAGGCCCAGGAAGTTGGGCAGGCTGAATGTCCAACAAGGATGTTGTAACAAGGATGTTGTAAAGATGTGAGGCCCACCAGTTTGAGAGTGTTGTGTACACACACACCATGCTTGTATTTTCTGAGAATATTGGACCCCTTTAGTGCCTTGTGAGGCCCACCATTTATCTGATTGATTGGGGACCATCAATCTAGATTTTTGGATGTCCATCCTTGAGCCCAGTTTTATGTATTGGTTGCTTACCTATTGTGCTGGACCTTATGGGCTGATATGTTGCATGTAGTTTAATCCTTGTTACCCATCTATCTTGCCCAATCTTGGGCTGAATTGTAAGACCCATCTTGACGAATCTTGGGTATGTTTTACCTATGTATTTGGGCATATGGACTACCCATGAGGCCCATCATAATGCATGCATTCGTTGGCTATGGTTTTCCCCATTGAGCCCACGTTGATGTATGTAGGCTCTGGGCTATTTCTTGAGGCTCATCATGTGGTATGAGATGTTATGGATTGCTGCCCATTTTCTTTTCATAGTTGTATCCAAGCCATGGGCCTTGTTTTAGTTAGATTCCTTATTAGGCTACCTTCTAGGGAACAATGGTGGTTAAATATCCACATTGTGAACCTCTCTAGGCCCTTTGTTAGGCCCATTCTCATCTATTGGGCCCATAATATTTTTTACCTAGACTTTGTGGGCTACCCCAAACCGTTGGGCCCCCACTATTGGTTATGCTTCTACCATACCATGTAGAATCATCTAAGTATCTAGACCCGACCTTACTAAGAGAAGAGTACATCATCACCGCATGTTATGCTTAGTTATCTTCATTACTCACTCCCATGTGCATCATATGTATACTTGGTTGAGGAGTGATTGATTATGGTATGTGCCATTGGGTAGGTTGTTTATGGGACTCCCTGAGTGATGGATTTGCCCCACATGAGAGCGCTGGATGCGCATGACTGATGCATGGTTAATTGGTATGATTCATGCATCTCGCATTTGCATGGCACAGTTATTATTCGCCCTAGCGTCATCAGGACCGTAGCCTCCACAGGCACATCATTGATGTCTAGATTTGGACACTGAAAATGCTTGGTTCTAGCACTGTGGGCACGTAGGATGTCCTTAGGTGAAAGTCCCAAAACCTTTTTGGTACTAGGAGATACTCCAACGTCTAGACCGAGCAAAAACATGAGCATTGGTGCCGAATACCATTAGGTTGCGTCTCCCACTGTGTCATGGTTGGTTGGAAGGGGGTGTGGGCCTTCCTCGCCCGAGTGAGGGGGATGTAAGTTAGGCTGAGTTTGACTAGCTTGCAAATGGGTCTGCTATCGACGAGCTAGGTAGATTGGTAGACTACTGGCCAGGCGGGTAGTGAGGTCTCTTCCGCTCGCTGTGCTACGCGGCTAGGGAGGCAGTAGTCAGCGTGGAGTTTATTTAATCCCGATGATTTCCTAAAGAGGAACTGTATTGATATGTAGACTTGATATGAGGACTTGCATGTTCGCATTACATATTGCATATGACATTTGGCTATATAGGCCCTACATCGCATAGCCCTGGTATGGTTGATAGCATTCATGCTTGGTGTAGCATAGCCTTGAGATGGCTGATGACACTCCTGCCTTGTATTGCATAACATTGGTATGGCTGATGGAATTCCTGCCTTGTATTCCATAGACTTGTTACGGCTAGTGGTATTCATGGTCTTGCCATCATATTCTGCATAATCTCATATTGCATACATGACACTTGTCCTGCACACACTTGCACCACCCTCTAAGCTTTCTATAAGCTTTTGCACGATTGATGCGTGCAGGTGACACTAGGTAGCAGTTGAGCACGAGCAGGAGCGTGTCGTGGAGCTTTTGGATTTTTGTTATAGTCAATGTATCTTTCCCTTTATGCGCCTTGTATTATAAAAGTTTTTATTTTTAATGAATTTGTGATGATGTTCCTGTGGTTATTATTTGTGGGTTATGATCTTGGTTATGTTGATTATGAAATAAACTTATGTTATAAAAATCCTCCTTATAGGATCCTAGGATCAGAACCTGGTATATGCGTGCTAGGAGCCGAGAATGGGATACTATGGAGGCTGTCGATGCCAGATTCGGCGATCAAAAATTTTGTGAGTTCGGTTTTTGAGTTTGGGGCGTGACAGGAGGTTTCCATTTGGTTACAGTGGCTTGCCACACTCTTTCATCTAAGGATTTTAGAAAAATCCTCATTCTTGCTTTCCAATATGCATAGTTAAAGTCATCAAAAGGTGGTGGCCTAATAATAGACAAGTTATCGAAATTTGACACAATGAAAGCTCGAGATCTTTTAACTCAAGGAAATTAATCCTAAGAAAAATGAGCAACTTAGCTCTGATACTACTTGAAAAGGGTGAGCTTAACAGTCCTATAGGGGGTGAATAGGACTATGCCAAGTAAAAATTAAATTGTTGAAATAATAAATAAATCAGAAAACTCAATCACACTGGTATTGAAAAATTGATTCAAACTAGTTCATAGGATAAACTACACTCAAAACAAAGTTTAGACAGGACAACCTTATTTCATGAACAATCGTAAGGATCAAGATCTCAAAACAAGAAAGAGACAATAAAGCTATCTATTATAAATATTCACCACTTCTGCATAAATAAAATTACAACCGTTCTTCACAAATTTCAAAAGTAAACATTCACCACAACACCAAGAGTTATATTGGTTCGATGTGTACAACAATTTTTCTCAAATAGCCACACCTACTCCACTCCCAGTAATCACTATCCACGTGATATTGGCTTTCACTAAAAATAAAGTTTTCACAGGATCACCTTAAAACCTGATACAGTTGTTATTTTAAAGGGCTATCACAAAAAAAAAAAAAACCTCACTGAGATTTTCTTGCAATCTCAGAAAAAATCAACAAATGAGATTTTATGGCCATTTCAATAAAACTAAAAACAAAAGATAGAATATACTTATCTTCACCTTGAAGATGTATCTCTTAATATAGCCTATAGAATCGCGTCTCTTGAAGTAGATTGTTCAATGTCCAGTCACATAAACAAGGGTTCTAGGTTCTAGATTGATTTTAAATCGATTCAAACTAAGGGCTACTTGTTTGAATTCCTCAAGATCTCAAAGAAGAGTATCTACTCTCTTTATAAAATAACATTCATAAAATAAGAGATGTAGGAATTGAAACAAAAGCTATTAAAGAAATATTAAAAATACCATGCAATAGCTTGACAATGATGGGGACTTCTCTCTCTCTCTCTCTCTCTCTCTCTCTCTCTCTCTCTCTCTCTCTCTCTCTCTCTCTCTCTTGATGAAGGCTTTTACTAGCTTGGATTGGTAATTTTGGATTAAGAGAAGGCCTCTATTTAAGGCTGAAAAGTTGTTGCTTCGACTCATCTAAGATCTTTTTCGACTTGTCTAATGTTATACCCTAAATTTGGGGACGGATAGCTTCCATGATGCCCCGAATTCATCACTAAACTTTCATACACCAAGTCCTGAGTTCGGCCCATCACAAGGAAGATTGTTGACTGAATTTTTTTCAAATAATAATAGTTGAGCATGATAATCTATATGTTGGAGTATAAATTTTAGTTAAAGAAAGAAGCTTTAAGAAGAAGAATTGGAGAAAAAAATAGAGCATAGAAGTGAAGACAAGATGACTTGCACGGGTTATAAGTTGGGCGGGTCATGAGTTGCGTGGGATCCAAGTTGCGCGAGTCCACGCAACTCGCCATAGTTGCACCGGGCCACGTTACCCTTTGCAGGATATGTTGAGTCGGTGATGCGAAGTGGGGTTCATGGCACGAGATTTGAGGGCTTACACGTGCGAAGTTTATAAATACCCCTTACCCCCTCATTTGCAGGATCAGATGTTCGGAAGACCAGTACCTCTGACAGGTATTAGTGTAACGCCCTGAATTTCGGGGGTCGAGTAAGGCCCTACTCCCAAGATCTAGAATATCACTTATGCAACATGGATAATGATGTTCAGATTCCATCCATATTAATGAGTTAAACATGAGTGAGATTATACCAAAATAGCATATCATACTCCAGATGTAATTTAATTAAGCAAGCGAAAGTCTTAAGCACATGTATTTAAAGATGAAAGTGTTTCATAAACTCTGGAGTATGAATATGTAACCAAGATAAATATATACAAGTGTTGTTTCAAAATATACAGAATATCAAAATGTACAATGTCCAACTAATCCATATGTCCCTGAAATCCCGTCGAATCAACACGAGGTCTACATAGACCTGCCTAAGAGTTGAAAGTAGGAGAACTCCTCCTTGTCCATGTAGTCCTGCTCCATCACATGGATCTCGTCATCATCTGCAACTAAACTATAGTGTAGTTGGTGTTTTAAAACACTGTCCCAAGGTACTATAAGGCAAAGGTTAACATGTTATCAAGTCAATCAAGTAGTAATGATAAAGCAATACAACAATCACTTCCTAACTACTCTTGTTAATGTAGAGATGGTGTGTAAGTAATGATGTATGCCCTCGTACAAAGCTCCCTCACAAGTGACTCCGACAACCAAATTCGTGCGTGACAACCACCCTAAAATGCACCTTCCTCGCCAAAAGCACATCCTAGCTAATGCAATGCGATGCATGGCCATGTTAGCCGGGTACTTAATTAGTTTATTCATACAGCAGGTTCGGGAAGCTAAGGTACCTCTCTTTTTATCATTGACCCTAAACAAAGGATCCATCTAGGGTCATCACTCATGGTTAATCACATACAATAAACAAGTTGTAGGGCATCACCCCTAATGAAAAACAGTGGATAGGAAAATTCAAAGTTTATAGTCATTACGGGGTGGCTAATCACCTCGGCGTAGGTTGATAGCTCGAACATGGTGTCTCATACCACCATGCCGGGCTCACGAGTCTGAGTTGCTCACTAGTCACTATGGGGAGGCTTGTCACCCCAGTGTAGGCGACAGCTCGACTACGGTGTCCCATACCACCATGCCTGGCTCATGAGTCTTAAAAGATCATGGTATCATGGTTGAAATGGGTCTTTACAAAGGTAAGTGGTACCTTAGATTCAAGCAGTGATGTCCATACATGGTAAACACATAATAGGCCAATCGGTTTCTTTTGCAAGTTTGATTGGTATGAGTGCATGTTGACTTAATCGACATAGAGTGCATAAGCACCCCTTGTGGCCTAACCACTGTTGACAGTCGTCGTACGACTCGAATTCATCGAGTTTACCTAATGTGGTGAGACTAATTCAGCCACTTGTACATGGACTGTTACTGATTGCCTGGGCTACATTGTAGCCCCAATCTTACTCAGATGTAACATATAAATACATGCAAAAATCATATCATCATTTAACGAACAATCCAGGCGAAATACTCATTTGGGCATTTCATCAAACACACCGAACATGTTGTCAAACACTTGCATTTCATCCATAAATCGCATAGCGGCAATTATGGTTACGTGAAAGAAATTATACATATGAACATGAAAATTTAAAATCTTATTCCAATACTCTTAATAAATACAATTCATCAACAATTTCTCATTCAGACAATTTATCAAACACTTAGACTACATTTTATCAAATACATAGACTAGATTAGTTACAACATGTAATTTAGCGAATCATTACATAGAGAGGTAAGCATGCACATGACAACGAGGAATCCTAGATGAAAAGCTACAAATCAGGTTTACATGCTCATTCAAACATTTCAACAAACACATGAGATACATATTTTTGCCTAACAAAGTGCACACATGTATTTTGTATCGAAAACGACGTATTTGAGACTATATGGCAGCAATTAAGTAAGATATAAATCATTAGTTGACATTGAAAGCATTGAAAACCATAATCTAAGCGTTTATAGTCCACATTTTTTGTTAGAATACTCAATTCGAACTTTGTTCCAACTATACGTTCCCGAAAATGGAACGTCAGACACCTAGATGATGTAAAGAGTTAGCTAGTTCGACAGATACACAATCTGGATCTCTACAACAATATTAGGGTTAGGTTTTCTTACCCAAATCATAGCTGAAACAGATCGTAAAGAAAGACGAGGAGGCGAATCAGCACATGGAGTAATGGGAGAGAACCATAACAACGATTTCCAAAAATTTCTCTTCTCTCTTACTCTTTTCTAAAGATAGGAGATGGGGTAGTTTAAGGGCTTTATATAGGCCCAGAAATGATGTAAATGACCCCAGGGCCTTAGTATACCTATTTTATATCCAAAGGGTGACTATTTTTGACAAACAGGACATATAGGGAGGCCCGTATCTCATATACGTCGTACGGTAAGTTCCCCAACAATGGATATATGTGAGGATGTGGTTTCGGTGTGATTGGATAGGCCAATCGATCGTGGAGGACAAGTGTCAGATCAACGATCATGCTTGCTCGATTGGGGCCACAAGTATACGAATATGTGCAGGGAAATTTCCTTTTTCCAGGGGTGAAGTTTGGTAAAAAACTAACGGTCTTAAATCCTCAATTTCGCGTGTGAGTGAATAGCCCAATTTACTTAAGTTTCAATATTTTTTCTAAAGATATTCACGTTTCTCACATACTTCACTCGGGGCTCAAGTTGTGCATTTATGGACACTATTTGGGCTTGATTCCCGTGATGGTTGTCAAGCCCAGTAGGACGATCAAAACCCTATAGTTTCATGGCCATCGGACTCTCGACGTGCGGTCCAGGTCCGATATAGATTTTCAAAGTGTTCTTGAGAGCAACAGGCTCTTGAGATTTCTCCTAGGTCTTTATGTAGTGTTAAGTCAATGATATTAATGGTTTTGAGTCTTCTCATTTATAAACATGGCAACCCAAGCTTAATCCATCGATTATTCAATTTTAATACTTAATTAAATTCCACCTTAATTACGACAAGATGCAGTGCTTCGGTATTTCTACCTGAGGTGGTACTCGGGCCTTTATACGATTTTTTTCAAGACATTACAATTAGAGATGGAGAGAAGAAGAGGGAGTGCAGAGTGTAGAAGGCTGGGCCGCGCCACTCCTTGCCTGCGCAACTCATGGATGAGTTGTATGGGTCTCTTTAAGGCAACACTATGTTGCATTTTCTAAAGTCCTTAGGCCATTCTAGGTGTTTCAAAGTGATCCAAACACTCCTTTACCATGTCAATGAGGGACTAAGTGCACAGAAATCCAGCACAACTCATCTCCCCTGGAGACATGACTGACATGAACCAGAATGCTACCGAAATTTATATTTGAACCTATTTAATACTTGCACTTTTGTATTTTCTAAAAATTTTATGTCGGAATCAGAGGATCAAAAGGATGTAAAGAACTCAGAATGAATAAATATGATGCTTATTCTCTTAGTCCTTTCTATTTGTCATTATTGAGTGAGATAAATCCCCAAATGAAATGCTTTTCGTTTATGGTCTAAACACCGTAATCACAATACTAAGCAACACTCTCCATTATAAATCTTGATGTTTACAAGTATAATGCTTTTCCAATAGGTACACAATGTCAATAGTGCCAAATCTCAAAATAGATACAATGCTTCGAGAAAGCTTTATCCTCCAAGTTACTCCTGCCCTGAAAAAAAAAATGAAAAATAGGAAGCTTAGGCAAAAAGCCTAGTGAGTACACTCGTGTATGCGTAGTGTACAAGTATATAGTAATAATCAAATATTAGAGTACACAAGCTGAAGCATAGTGACCAAGTAATGCTACATAAAGCCAAGAAGGCATGATGCAATGCAAGAGATGATATGCAAAAGTATGTTAGGTGTATGCATGCATGCAAATCCTCCTCTAAAAGTCCACATCACAATATAGTTATCATCACTGGGAATCATCGGGGCCTAGTTCCAGAATAAGTCCAAAACTTATTGAATAGAGGCCTCGCATACCCGTCCTGTCAGTGGGGGGCCTACGACCATGCCAATACCCACTCGGCACGCTGGTAGCAGACCCAATTCAGGGGATGGTCAAACCCAACCACATTTTCTCCAACTCTTCATCTAGGCATGATCGAACCTCTTCTCACCTAACTGTGTCGATGGGAGTCGGGCCTACTATGGTCTTTAGCACCAGGTGACCCATGACATCCACTCGGTCTTGACAATGAGGCTCGAGGGTACCACTCGAGGTTTAAGGAATTTCACCCAGGGGTCTGGGACCCAGTATAAGAAACTCAAATTTCTAGTGTCCATAAATACCAACCACGATGTTGTTATGGTGGTCTCATCAGTATAACCATGATGTTGTTGTGGTGTTCAATCCATCTCATGAGGATGCTATATAAAATACAATGATAATCCATAAGCACGCTATGCAGTATAATTGCACTCAAGCAATGCTATGCATGTAAGCTACATATGCATATGAGGCAACCTTAATACCAATTGGGCTCCTTTGTTAATCACATTTGATTTGCAATCCACACTCATGGTGGAAAGGATATATATGTAATATCAGCATCGGCATAAACATAAATTACAATGTAGCATCAAGTGAGCTTTAGGGACTTCAACCTAAGGACCATGCTCAATATATTCGCTTAGGGACTTCAACCCAGGGACTATGCCCACAATCTCATGGACCAGATAACATTTGCACATACTCCATCATGTCCACCCTGCACTAACATCCTCTACCACATACTCCATCATGTGCACCCTGCACCAACATCCTTTACTACATACATATGATCTCCGCATGATCAAACTATGCACACCATGCACTCCTCATCCATGATGCATGTACATGTATGCGTGCGTGCAAATGCAATATGCACAAATATCATCCGACCAATAAAAAATGATCACGTTACCAACATGGGAAAATAGTATTCTAATGTGCACTCTCCTTCATGATCATGGGGCTATGCGAGTGTCCACACTTCCACATCACAAGTGTGCACCAACCATAAAATAGCACAATTAGGATTAATCCATCACATGACACCAATCACATGGCCGAAACCTCATACAGTGTCACCACAACAGACTGTATGTCAAATGTGCAAGGAATGAGCACATACCATAACACGTATCAAATCCACATATAAAGATCCATAACTATTGAACATAAGCTAGTATTATAACATACAATCATTACATCAAACTATGTGTATCATATCACACAATCACCGCACATATGTCATCACCACATACATAATTCGATTTCAATCTAACATCTCAACATGTCTAGCTATCATTTCACATGGACTAAGGCCCAGTCCAATGCCACACTTGAATGGGCCGATTAGTGGGTCATCACATCCTAATCTTCTGGCTTATTGGGTGGTCCATTTGATTACCACAAATGGTTCATTTAAGGACTCAATCATAACTCATTCACAAGGCCCGAATAGGACTTGGCATACATACATCACAAGAAGTCTCATGCACTTACCAAGAAGTCCAAACATAATCCCAATATGCACTTCTCATGGAGTCTTACGTTCTTTGTAAGAGAAAGTAACTGTAAGTGCTATGATTTCATATCCCTTTGGTTGTCAAATTTTGTGGTGCCAAAACCTATATCTATGTCTTGTATATCTTGTGTTTTATGTTTGAGACTATTCTTTACTTCAAGACATCGCATTTCAAGACAAGAACTTAAATGAAAAAAGTTTTCAAGTTATGGATGAAGAATTTAAGAATAGAAGTCTTCAAGTTTGTATGTTCAAGATTCAATCAAGTTCAAGTATATTAGAAGACTTTGTCAAGTCAAGATCATGCTCAAGAAGGCCTACAACAAGATTCATAAATTCTCAAGCTTCTCTTAAGAGTCATCTGAGTGTACAGACTATCAATGTCCATCTCACTTTTAAGGTTTATTTGACCTTAGATTGACCTTAGGATGGGCTTTACTGTAGGTCATTCTGGATACATAATTCATATATTTTAATATTCTTGTTTGGGATGTTCTAAGACCAGTCCTAGGGGCTTCAAGACCGGTCCTATCTCTGCTACGACCAGTCTTAAGTTTTTCAAGACCAGTCCTAGATTGTTGAAGATTTTTAAATTTTCTTGTTGTCTTACGACCAGTCCTATGAGTTCTACGACTCATCCTTCGACCAGTCTTAGCCCTACGACTCAAACTCCAGTAACTAAACTGGGGGTCCTACGACCGTTCGTAGGTGACCCACGACCAGTTGTAGGTGGCCCACGACCGGTCGTAGGCTACCTAGGACTGGTCGTGGAATAGAAAATCCTTATCCCGCAAAAATTTTTAAAAATATTTGAAGCTACGACCAGTCCTAGGATCCTAAGACCAGTCGTAAACGGGATTTTTTAAGCTATAAATAGAGCACGAAGTTCAGAGTTTTAGTAATTCAATTCAATTCTATTCAAGCATTCTTTAGGCTATACTCTGAGATAAGTTTGTGTTTGTTTTAAGCTACTTTGTGCTTATTTAATATTCTTTTTGCTAGCTTGTTTTTTATTTGATTTTGATCTACATTCCAATCTCATTAGAAAAGGAGAATTTCTGATATTCCTTCTTCTTGGATTCAAAATCAAATAGAACTAGCCCTTTTGATTTAAAATCAATTAGACTTAGAACCATTCTTAAAGTGAGTATTGGACTTTGAATGTTGAATCGAACTTCTACTTCGATTGGTTCTACAGGGCTACTTCAAAAGGTGATTCAGGTATTTTACATTTGTGTAATTTACTTTCTTTGGTTTTGGTTGAGATTTGCCAGAAAAATCTCATTGTATTGGTTATCTGAGGAGAGCCAGAAAACTCAGATTGTGTAGGTTTTTGGATTGTGTAAGCCCGAGATCAAAGACACAATTGTGAAGGTTTTTAGGTGAACCTGTGAAACCTATTTTGATAGTGCATGCTAATATCCCATGTGTGAGGATATTAGGAGTGGAGTAGCATTCTGTGTGGCTGTTGGATAACAGTTGGTGTACACACAGGCGAACCACTATATATCATTGTGTTGTGGATGTGTTTTATTTTTCCATTCTTTTATTCATTCAGTTTTGTGGAGTGTGTTTGTGGATGAATGTTTTAATCATTTTATTTCGAGCAAGTGTGGATGAATGTTGTAATAACTTAGGATTTATTTTCTGTAAGTTATTTTAATTTCCTTGCTTTTTATTCCTCATTGGTTTGTGATACAAAGGACGTTCTAGAAATAAGGTTTTTCTACCTTTAACCTTTGGTTTTTGGTGTAAGGTTGTCCTTAGAACTAATATAGTATCATTCTCTTAATTCTAGGCTATTGAGATTATTTTAAATTCAGCATTGTGCTTTATTTCTTTTATTATTCCACTGTTATAAGTTTGCCCTATTCACCCCCCCCCCCCCCCTCCCCCCCCCTAGGGCATATAGCTAGGCCCCTTCAGTAACCTATGGGCCCGATAGGTTTACCGCTAATGGGCCCACAGGGCATCCACTCAAGGTGGGCTTTAAGCTAATAAGGCCACCACTCTAATGACATTGTGAATATATTAGTGGAGTCCACAAATCAAGCCCAATACTATTAATAAGATGGGTCCAACAATTAATTTGACACACGTCCTAAATTCACATACCCAAGAGGTTACACCATCAACATAGTTCACAAGTCTGAGTAACCACACAATTCTCTTATGCCCACATGGTCTTATGGCCACTCTGTTATTAGAAGTCTAGGTTGAGAGGCCACATAAATGTCACATGATGAATGGACCAAGGGCTACATTTAATCACATCACATATAGTTTAGTGGTCCTTACTTCCGCTTTATTAATGAGTTGAATATAGGGATCATATTCGTGTCGCATAATACCGAGTTGAGGGCTACTCTATTATCAAGTTGTATAATCCAACCCATATCATAATTCTCATGACTAAGAAAATCTACATGTACAACCTGATTGTTTATGGTTTAAGTGACCATGGTTATGCCCATAAGCACGTGGTCATATCATTGGGTGGCCACCAATGCCACCAAATTTCATGTAGTTGGTTGGCCTTATGTGCATTCCATAATCATACAATTAGACGACTACATATACTCTACAATTGCATATGATTAGGTGGTCATACATACATCACATGCCCACATGATTAAGGGGCTAAACATGTATATGGCACCCTATCACCACTAGAGTCCATGCATTGTTATAATTAAACATGCTTAAAGGTTCAAACACATGTCATATGATCCTACTACTTAGGGCTGCACTCTAACCAAAGTGCCAAGTAGTGAAGGGTTGTGCACTTATTATATAATTAGGTCATCTAGAGCGGCAACCCAATCCCACACAATTTTGGTCTGACCACACACACAGCACAATTTCACATGATTCAAGAGAGCATACATTCAATACATGGAGATCACAAACTCTTGCCGAAGAGGCCCAATGGTTGGCCCAAACAATGCTACCACTGATGGGCCCACATGACATTCACTCAAAATGGACTTTAACATTTTTGGGCCCACTACTCTAATACCATTGTGAACATATCATTGGAATTTACAATAGGTTCTATGTGGTGGAGCTCATGAGGATTTCTCATGAGGTTGAGTTATGTGTGACCCACCTTAGGTTAGGATCCACTCCAACAATCCGATCAAGTCAATGGATGGTATGGATATACATTACATCATTAACGTTGACCCTAGGAAAATCTTAGTGATAAGAGTTCATTCCTTACTGTTTCAGGTGGTACGGTCTATGTGGACTTTGGATCAGCTTGATTTTTGAAAGCATAGCATGCAATGGGCGGGTCAAGGATGATGTATAGACTTAATGAATCAGATAAATTATGGTAGACCCACATGGAGTCTTTAATGGTAAATGTTCATTTTCTATTGTTCGTGTGGAGCAGCCTACCTAAAATTCAGATCAGCTTTATTTTTGGGCTCATGTACTAAAATGGTTTGTAAAAGATAATGTATGATGCAGATCTAATGCAAACATCAGGTGGGCTTCTTGAATAAAAATCAAGTCAATCTGAGGCTCGTGTGGGCCACACCACACATAAAAGTTGAGAGGGTTAGCCTCCATTAAAACATTCATAATTATTTGTTGGGCCACCGAGATGTGGTTCACGTATCCAACCCATCCATTATGTGTGTCCCACTTGGTTAAGGGGTTAGACCAAATTTCAGATGCATCCAAATTTCAGGTGGACCCCAGCAAGTGCTTTTATATGCTTGAGCTCCGAGTTGTACAAACGGTTTAAGGAGATCAAAGTTACATGGGTCCCAAAATGATGTATTTATTATATCTACACCGTTCATCTATTTTTAAAGATCATTTTAGAGCATTATCTAAAAAAAAATGAATCATATCCAAAGATTATCTGGACCGCACCCCAAATAGTAGTGGAGATAATGATTTCACCATTAAACAATTTACATGGCCCACCATAATGTTTATTCTCCATCCAATCTGTTCATAAGGTCACAAAGACCTGAATTAAGAGGAAAAATAAATTTCATATTGGTCTAAAACTTCTATGACCCAAAAAGGGTTTTAATGGTAGACGTTTAATCCCCCACTGCTTTTTGTAGTGTGGACCACTTAATAGTTAGATCTGTCTTATTTTTCTTCTCAAGCCTTAAGAGAGCTTGCCAAATGGATGGACGGTTTGGATATAAGGCATACCTCATGATCAGATCCAAAAAACTTACTGATTTATCAGGTCTTCACATGATTTTAGATGGTGTGGGCCACCTGAGTTTCGTGTATGGTTGTTTTTTGGGATATCCCATAATCTAAAGGGAACCCATCAAATGCATGGTGTAGATGTTCGACATGCATCACGGTGGAACCAGCAGTGGGGCCCATGATCCCTACCTACTAGGACACTGGACATTGCTTGTTGTAATGTCCTCTGAACACTGGCAGCAATAGCGTCAACCTCCTTACTTATTTTTTTTTTTCTATGGTATTTCATAGGTGAGGTCCACATGAGGACGATCTAGTCCATCTGTTGGATTCTATCACTCGTGACAAACCTAACGAGCCCATTATTCAGCATTTTTTGGCATACAAAAAGATCACGGTGGGCCCTAACAGTTTTTCAATAGTCAAAATCATTAATACCACTATTTTCTATGATGTGGCCTCCTAGAGACTTGGATTGGCTTCATTTTTCAGCTCAAAGCCTAAAATGAGCTGGGAAATTGGATGGACGGTGTGGATCAAACACAAATGTCATGGGTGGGGCCTGCTGTGGTCCCATAGACCCTTACCTTTAACCAAGCAGCTAGCAGTAGTGTCCACTCTTTGTTATTTATTTATTTATTTATTACTTTTTTATAGTATGGTGTGCACATGTGTGCATAGGTGTGCGTGTGTGTGTGTGGCCAGCCCAATGGGCCACACTTGGACTGTTTGGATGGCATACAAATATTCTAGTGGGGCCCACTATCAATGGGTCCCACATCATCATCATCAACAACAACAACAACATATTATCATCATGATCATCATCATCCATGCCACAAAAGACTAAAAGACTAAGTGAAAGGGGTGTACTCAACTTGAGGATTAGATGGATGGAATGGATGGGATTGATAGATTGACGGTGGCACACCAAGATCACTCCTCTCTCTCTCTCTCTCTCTCTCTCTCTCTCTCTCTCTCTCTCCTTATAAAAAAATGGTGAAAATGCTAAGGGATGGAGGAGTATATGTAGAGAAATAGATAAAAAAAAGTGGTTAGATTAGCTTAATGTGATTATGGTTAGCTTAGGCCAGGATTATGAAAATTTGTGCATGATTAGGACTTAATGGTGGATTAAAGGGGCATGAGATGACAGGTATGATGACATCATGCATGAGGTGTGGCATGGAGAAGAGTTGAATTTAGAGTATACATGAGAGAGGGAGGGGGATGGGTGTGTGACATCACACACATGGGTAGAGATTCTCTCACCCATGTGTGGCATGGTGCATGTGTGCATGGTATGTGTTGTGCACATGTGTGGAATGGAGTATATAGCGACACGCACACATGATACACCAATAATTCTTCGCGACTTATCTCACTAACGGAGCGTCATACAGATGTAGAGGTGGTACCTTCGCGACCGCGGTGATGGGGCGGTCGATATGAAATAGGTTTCAATGTCTTGGGTTTTCAATCAGTCAGGCATGCACTATGCACGACTAGTTCAAGTCTCGCTAAGGTCGTTGATCATCGTACACATAGGCATAGGAAATGGTATGGAATGGACGGAGTCCTCATCTAAGATCTAACAAATTTTTAAATTTTAAGCACAATCGAATAAAATATTTCTTCGACTAGTCGAAGGCCCTGTTCGACTGGTCGAGGGCCCTGTTCGACTGGTCGAGTGTTGAGGGTCAAATATTGCATATTAGACCCCAGATATTGTCTGGATTTATAAACATAATATTGTTTAATGGCCGATTTAATCATGTTTATGTTGCAGGTTGAATTTAGGAGCTTAAGCTGAAAAAGGATGCTAAAAGCTTGGATTTAACACTCTGATGATCACCAAGGCAAGGGACGGACCCAAGGGGACCAAGATTAACGGAATTACATGCTAGAGACCCGAAGAAATCGAGAAACTGAAGCTCAAGTGGCCTAAAATTAGTCCAGAATGCAAGATCACAGAGTTTTCACCATCTGTTTGGCTTGAAATCTCATTTATGACCTGAGGACCATAAATTAACCATACATATTAAATTTTATCCATTGAATATCTCGGGAAGTGGCCCAGTGGACAGATCAGCCTCTTAATTCCCTAATGGGGCCCACCTGCTATCTGGAAATGCCTCGACTTTGGGTTCAACCCATTATCTGAGGAGACAAGGTGGATGGACGAAGCGGATCACTCAAATGCATAACCATGAGACCCTTAGATGTGACGCGTGTGCATAGTAGGTACAATACCCTCCGCCCACCGAACCATCCAAGTCGGTCAGCGTTGCGCTGACCGATGAATTTCAGAAATTTTTAAAAAAATGGACAGCGTTTTTAAAATTTCGACGTCGGTTTTGCTAGTGGGCCCCACTAATCGTTGTTTACGAAGATCTGATCCATCCATTACATCCAGAGGGCAGGTGTAACCCTCTACAAGCTGTCCTTTTAGGTCCATGCAGATGATTTCAAGATCCTAACCATTAAATGTAAAATGGATGGTGAAGTAAATCAGCTCTTAGGCCACACTAATTTTACTCCAAACATACCTATTCCCGGATGGATTTTCGTCCTGAAACCAATGGACGGAATGGATTTTATCAAAATCACTGATTATGGGTCCCACCATTATCACTGCGTAACGCTGACGCAGGCTTTGTTCGCAACAAAGCCTACAGACGAAGCTTTGTGGGCCACCACCGTACTTCGAGAGTTCGATCTAGACCGTCCACCAGAATCCCAGGCTCCCTATCATCTTGCCTATGTGGACAATTCGTAAGAAGCAGAGAGGATTGGTTTTTAAACGTTCAAAAATAGGTTGGACAGTAGAACAGGAAATCTTGTGGGCCGCATCAACAGACCGTAAAAACTGTGCATTCTTAGCCAAAATTTCATCCTGAATTCGGTGGACAGAGTAGATCTTGTACCTGATGTCGACAATGGGCTCACCCAATGTTGCAGCGTAAAGCCTGTTACATAGGCTCGGTTCAACGTTAGAAACTGACGTTTTTTGGCTGGTTGCACAACCAGATCATTGATCAGATGACTGATCCAAGCCATCCATCATGTTGGCCGTAGAAAACAGTCCCAAGGGACGTTATTCTTTTGGAAATGACCACAGAAACAGAGGCATTGGGAGGCTTTGAATTTTGCTGCGTAAAAGCATTAGTAGGCAGTTTCTAATCAGGACACCACCGCCTCTCATTGCAAAAATTCCAGCCTTCCAACTTTGCTGCGAAAGCTCTCCCATCCGACCGTCCCCAGCATGCTATAAAAAGAGAGAGAGCATGAGGAAATCTATCCACGGCTAGAGCTTGGACGCAGAGGCAGAGAGAGAGAGTAGGGTAGCTTTAATTATTTTTTCCTTTCTTTCTTTTGTTTTATTCTTAGTTTTTCTTTTAAGATGCTTAGCTTCACTATCATGTGTTGCTAAACCTCTTAGCTAGGGCTAAGAGGTGAAGCTTGTAGTGAGATGGCAGAGTTTATTTTATGATTTTTGTTTAATTTATGAACTGAATTAATGTTGATGTTAGTTTAATTAATGGAAATATTTTCAGTTTTTAATGGTTTGTTGTGACTGAAATTACAATAGATCTACGATGACTTTGAGTATTTTCCTTTCCCTTTTACGTTTATGACGTCAGGAAGCCCTGTTGTTCACCATCGTCTCCTGGGCATGGTCAGACGACGGTACCCTTCCTAACCTTCATGCATTGATTGGTTGGTAATTAGATTAATTCTGTTGTTTGCTTTGTCTCCTGGGCATGGTTTGGTGATGGAATCCATTCTAATTCATATACCTTTCATCTTTTGAAAACTATCTCAACGACAGTTCAGTTTAATTTCCATGATTTTTTTATGCACGCATAAGATCTCCCTGATCTCTACAAGTAGATCCTCTGAATCCCTAGTCTCCCTCCTCTAAATTCTTTAAGTTTTAGATAATGAGTTCACAATTATTCTTTAAATTCTACTTTAATTTAAATTGCATCTTAGTCTAGTTCTAGGTCTATTTAATTTCAGTTAATGTACAAGTTTCAGTCCCTTGGGATTCGACCTCGGTCTTACCGAGTTTATTACTACATCACAACCCTGCACTTGGGGAGTGAACATCGAGTATGGGCTTCGACTATTCGAGGGTGTCAAAATTTAGTTGCTGAACTTCGAGTCGAGCAACCCTCGACTGGTCGAACGACCCTCTTCAACTAGTTAAACTGCTCGACTAGTTGAGGAAGCAATAGAAAAATTCATTTTTCCTAAATTCAAACTTAGACTGGTTGAGCCACAACTTAGACTAGTCAAACCTAAGCTTAGACTAATCAAACTTAAGCCTAAGAAAAGTTTAAAAGACCATATAAGTTTGTCTCTTAAAAGAACCTAAGTCTAAGGTCTTTCTAGTGTCTATTATTCTTGAAAAGATTGAACATTGAAGTTTGAACTTCACGAAACTTGTTCTTCTACTTGATTCTTCACTAGAACTTATAGAGCTTGATCTTTTAGTAGAATATGAAGCTTGAACTTCTTGACCTTTTAGTAGAATGTGAAGCTTGAACTTCTTGATCCACTTCTCGACCTGAACTTTAATAGAGTCTCGTACTTTAGTAGATGTTGAATTTCTTAACTTGAAGTGAGGACTTGAACTTTCCATCATAATCCATATTAGACAGACCACTTCATAAGCTATTTTGTCCAAGAAAAATTTGACAAACAAAAGTGTGCTTTACAATATAGCACTTACAAGAATCTTTCCTACATGGATATTTACTTAGGGTTTAAATTTAAGGCTAAGGTGAGGGAATCCTTTAAGCTTAATTTGATTTAAGTTGACATAATTTAACTTGCCTTTTACATGCTTTCATGTTACTATGATTCTCTCCTTGCAATTGTTTAATTTACCACCAACAACTATTTACCCTTTAGGATTATAGTATGATGTTAATTACAAGTGATCTTCATTATTATTATGTAGGACGATGGATACAAACCTTGCCCTTACCTTTATCAATTTTGTTGAGTTACCCCTTGTTACTCTTCTCTTTATTGGGTTAGCCATTATCACTCTCCTCTTCACTCTCCTCTTTATTGAGTTAGTCATTATCACTCTCTTCTTTGTTATGTTAGTTATTGTTACTTTCCTCCTTATTGAGTTGGCCATTGCCACTCTCCTCTTTATTCAGTTAGCCATTGCTACTCTCCTCCTTATTTATGAGCCTTGCGTTATCTACCTTTATTCCTTGGGTATGTGCTTTGGAATTTCAAAACTCTCATGATTCAGTTTACATTCTTTTTTATGCAAGTGATGTGTTAAAGGTATCCCAACTAGTGATTCAATATTTAATCATGGACACAATGCGCTTTGGGTAGAGACCCTCTTGGTCGACGCATAATTTCATAAGTTTGGATAGTGGTACATAAATCAATGTAAGTAATTCGCAATGCGTGTTACATCACTTTCAGGATTGGATATCACAAATAGTCACTTCATGAACAAATCATATTACATTATTCATTTGACTCATGTGTTATGCCACCTCAAGGTGTTCACATAGATCCACGGTAGTGTTGGACATGCCGGTGAATCTCCGTAATTTGAGAATGCGGGGCTAGCCAGCATTTTTATGAATTATATTCTACATTGGGATAATTACTACGTATGATGAGTCACACACACTTTGCTAGGCATGCATTCGTGTAGGTTAGTTGTGCATACTGATACCACTCGTAGTGGTGGAGTACGAGACATATCAAAACCCTTGCATTACTTTTATGAATATCTTAAATTATTCTTAATCTTAAAAAATAACCATCACTATGAGTAGGGCATTAACTCTCAACCGCACAAATGATATAGGTGATGTACAAATTGAAAAACTAGAGGACCATCTCCGATGGAAGATTATACTAAATGAATAAGAAGATAGTTTTATGATTTAGTTTTATATTTTTGCTACAAACTTGATAATGGAATAAGCTCCCATTGAGAGGGCATTTGATAATTTGTTAAATTCTTTTACTCAAATGAAATAATAAATATAATCGATTTCATACTCGTGAATGGTTGGTTACCTTCACGAATGTAACTGGATGTGATCTAAAGGAAAAAATATATATTACGCGATTTTTAAAGCATTCAATTTATACATTAATAATACCTAAAATTTTGGGCATGAGTATGTACTCGGGCCGTGAAAATTCGGGATGTTACATTAACCCTCATTGTATTAGTATCCCTTAATTCCTATATAGCAGTAACTTTCGAATTAAACCTATCAGGAAGAGATTGTAGTATTTTTACGCAAACCTTCCTTTTAGGGATTCTATCTTCAAGACCTCACATGGAATTAACAATGTCATTTAGTTTCATATAAAAGTCCGTAAAAGATTCATTTTCTTCCATACGGATTTCCTCAAATTTGGTTGTGAGGATTTAGATCTTAGATTTTTTGACAATGTTAGTTCCTTCATGTGTCCTTTCAAGAATATCCCATGCTTGTTTAGTTGTATCACACAAACTGATTCTTTTGAATTCATCTAGTGATAGAGCATAAGTAATTGCATTTAAGGCTTTTGCATAGAACTACTTTAACTTTTCTTAACAATTGTCCAAAAAGTATAAGTAGTTTCTTTCATGAACGTGGTTCCATTCTCAATTAATACTTCCATCATTAGAGGGATCCATTGTGTCACAGTGTCTTACCACACACTTTCATCAATGAATTTAAGAAAAAAATCCTCATCTTGGCTTTCCAATATAAATAGTTTGAGCCACAAAGGGAGGTGGCTTGGTAATAGATAAACTTTCAAAATTTGACATCTTATAGCTCTAAGAGGTAAATCTCAAAAAGAGCAACCCCGCTCTGATACCACTTGAAAAGACATGCTATTGATTTCTAGAGGGGGTGAATAGGACAATACCAAATTCTTGAAATAAAGTGGAATAAATAATCTCAATCACCCAAGTATTGAAACCTTAATTCCAAATAATTTATAGGACAATCTTCACCTAGTATTTTAGACAAGATAACTTTATTTAACGATGTATTTGAAATCAATCTTTTAAACTAGCAAGAGAATATAAAATAAATACAACATTGATCACACAATGAAATAAATATAACATTTATAACAAATAATGAAATAAACAATCACCATAAGGCACAAGGGGTTATAGTGGTTTGGTGTTAAACCCACACCTACTCCACTCCCAAAATTACTACCCTCGTAATTTTAACTTCACTATAAGAGAGTTTTCACATGTTTGCATTAACAACCTAATCCAGTTTTTGTGATTTTCATAAGCTATCAGAATCAAACCCGTTTTGTAATTTTCATAGGCTATCACAAATCAACCCTTAGAGATTTTCGAGCTATCTTAAAAAAACCCATATAAAATAAGGTAATTGACAATGTACTTATCTTCAAATGATGATTCGAAGATGCAGACAAAGCTTGATGCAATGATTATCTTTCTTGAGTGTAAAGGAGGCAGTATTTGCTCAACTAGAAAAAAGTATAGGGATCTAAAGTTTTCAGGTAATGAAAACCCTAATGTTATAGATTCAATTCTCTTGATTCTCAAGTGGAGTATACATTACTCTCTAAAATGTACTTGAGATCAGCTTGAGAAAGATAATTGAATAAGCTAAAATAAATTTATAAATACTGCACAAATAACTTGATGAGGCCCTAAGCTTCTCTCTTACTCGCAAAAGGTTTTTAAGTGAATTTCATTGTAAGAGAAGGTCCTTATTTATAGCCAAAAGATTTAGAAATTCGGTTAGCCTAAGAATAAGTTCTCCTGGCTGGATTCCAAACGAGTCCATTCAACGGCTATTAGATTGTGCAGGATAAGATTTATCCAAAATTCGGTTGGCCCAAGTCAAAATTCGGCTAGCTGAATTCTCTTAAAAATGTAAATATTCTTTGCTGGAAAATGACCCAAACTTCCTTCAAGATGGTCAAACTTCAAGTTAGGTTGGCCGAACATAAAGTTAGGTTAGCTGAACTTCAGTGAAAATACACTGTACACAAGTATTTAAAAAAATTTTGAAAGCACCTAACCTAATGTCATTCTAGGGTCATTCTACCTGTTGGTTGGCTAATACAGAGATCTTTTAATCTTGATAAACTTGAAACCAAGTGACATCGTTTAAGACTTGAGACGTTGATCCAATCTTGAGTTGATCTTCATGAGATGTAGTGTACTTGTGACTTGACCATACTTGCAATATGACCAGTGTTTTTTTATATCTTGGTCTACGAAATTGGACAACATTTTGTGTGCTAAACATAAAAGCACTTACAAAGATTCATAAGGGACTTTAGCCACATATATCGTCCCTTATGCAATCTACTTCAAAAGGAGACCCCGTTCCAGTGGTCTGAAGAACGCCACAAAGATTTCTCAAAGTTTAAAGGCATGTTGACTAGCACTCGAATCATGCAGCCACCTGATTGGAGCCTTCCTTTTGAGATCATGTGCAACTCGAGCGATTGTGCCATTGGGGCGGTATTGGGTCATAGAAAAGATTAAAAAACTTTACGTGATCTACTATGCAAGTAGAATTCTAAACTCTGCACAAATAAATTACTTTACCACGGAAAAGGAACTCTTAGCCGTAATCTTTGCATTGGACAAGTTTGGGTCTTACTTGATTGGATCCATGATTATAGTATTCACTAACCACTCGACACTAAATTACCTTCTTTTCAAGAAGGATTTTAAACCCCGATTATTGAGATGAATCCTCCTACTCTAGGAATTTCACATAGATATCAGAGATAAGAAGGGAGTAAAGAATGTAGTGGTTGATCACCTATCTCGGCTAGTTATTTCTGATTCCATTGAGACGATGCATATTAATGACATGTTCCCTAATGAACAACTTTTTGTCACCTCACAATTACTCTGGTTCACTGATATTGTTAATTATCTTATTGTAGGTATCACGCCAACATATTAGACCAAGTAATATAAAAAGAATTTTTTTCTCTGAAGTGCGTAAGTATATCTAGGACGACACGTACTTGTTTAAATATTTCCCAGATCATATAATAAGGAGATGTGTTCCTGACAATGAACATTAAAGTGTTATCTCCTTCTGTTACTCTCATGCTCATGGTGGTCACTTTTTGGCCAAAAAAACCATAGCAAAAGTTCTTAAGTGTGGCTTTTACTAGCCCACTTTGTTCATGGACACCGATGAATTTTGCAAATCTTATATGTCAAAAATTGAGAGGATTGTCCCGTCGAAATATGATGTCACTGAACCTCATGCTAACCATTGAGGCATTTGATTGTTAGGGCATCGATTTTATGGGACCATTCCCCCAATTGTTTAGGAATCTTTATAATTTACTCGTAGTGGATTATGTTACCAAATGGGTTGATGCGATATCGTGTCGAAATAATGACCATCACATGGTTATTAAATTTCTTAAAGAAAACATCATTTCTCAGTTCGATACACCTCGAGTCATTATCAGTGATGGGGGGTCACACTTTTATAATAGGTCGTTCAAAACCCTGATGAAGAAATATGACATTACACACAAGGTGAGTACCCCCTATCACTCACAAACAAGCGTCTAAGTTGAGACCTCTAATAGGGAAATCAAATAGATTTTAGAGAAAATAGCAAATCTTGACAGTAAAGATTGGTCAATTCGATTGACTAATGCTTTATGAGCATACCGTACTACATATAAGACCCCTATTGGAATGTCTCCCTTTAGACTCATCTATGGAAAGGCTTGTCACTTGCCTGTTGAGCTGGAACATAAGGCCCACTAGGCAATAAAAAATCTGAACTTTAATCTAGGAAACGTTGTCTTGCTGCTAAATTATAGACTAATGAACTCGAAGTGATCCAGAATGATACTTATGAGAGTTCTAGAATTTACAAGGACAAGATGAAGTTCTATGACCGGAACATTCTTCATAAAATATTCACGATAAACTAGAAAGTCCTACATAATTTTAGGCTCCATTTATTTTTGGAAAAACTAAGATCTTGTTGAACCGGCTACTTTTTGTGGAAATTGTTTATCCTTATAGGGCTGTAGAGATTGAGAATCCAATGAATGGTCATGCATTTAAAGTAAATAGTCATCGATTGAAACCATTCATTGAGAAATTTAATTGAAAGGATACGTCCATCCCTTTGATTAATCATGTGTATCAGGATTGACCTCCTTGTTTAATGGAGGTGTAGTTAGGTTTATTGCTTTCTTAGGATTTATGATTAGAATAATTTGATTCATTTGTTTAGTTTTTGTGTTAACCCCATTTATATATTGAGATCTTTGGAAAAGCTTCAATTCTACTTCTTCAAGTATTATCTTTTCATCACTTCTCTTTTATTTTCATTGTCTCATGTGCATTAATCGGTTACATCTTTTATATTGAGGACAATGTAGAATTTAGGTTAGGGGTGAGATTAGGTAAAATAATATCCGTTTTCCTAGTTTTTGAGCAAAATTCTTTGAAAATTTTTAAAATTTTCAATTTCAAAACTTATTTGGAAAGTGAAAATTTGTGTAATCATTCGTGTTTTAATATTGCGATAAGATAAAGAGATGAATTTTTAAATTTTTTTGGAGTTTGATCAATTGAGTAAACTATTGGCTAAGATCTCTCAATTAAGTGATTAAAAGAAAGTTAAATATCAATTGAAGATTTTAAGAGTCTAAGATCGAAGAAAATCAAGTGAAGAAAGAAGAAAATCGAATTTGTAAAGTGCAGGAATTCATAGTTGTTGAACTTGACCTATCGATGACATCGAACACACTTCGATGCCATTGAAGTAAGTATTTGATGCCATCGAAGGAGGATTGATCACATCGAGATTTTAGTAAAAAATCAAGTTTTTTGCTGGACAATTCGGTGTAAAGTTCGATTCCATCGAAGGCAAGGTTTGATGTCATCGAAGTCAGTTTAATGACATGGTGAATTTTGGATTTTCAAGCTTAATTCATTAGACAGTTCTGGACCATTTTCGATTGCATCGAGGAGTTGTTGGATGACATCAAAGACTATTTGATGACATTGAAGATCAAGCAATGACATCGAAGGCTATGCAGTGTAAAAAATCACGCAATTCGAATTCAACCCGAACTCTCACCTTCAATGACATCGATGGTGCATAGAGTGCATAAATTTAAAGCAGTTTCCAAAGTCAGCCGAACAAGACCTATATATTTGGGTTCTCCAAAGGATTTTAAGCATAAATTGGGGTTAGAGGAGTATAACAAAGGGTGCATACGCTTCCAAGGAGTTTTTTCTTCTTCCATAGTTTTTCTATATTTTCTTTAAGAGTTTTAATTTAATCACATCTAGGATTGGCTAATCTCTTAGCTAGAGCTAAAAGGTGAAGCTTGTAGTTTATTTTAATGTTTTTCTTACTTTGATTCACATTCATTATATATCGGCCAGGGTATGTATGTATTAATGTAGTGGAAGTCATGACTCCTCAACGTGAAGCAAAGATTGCTATGATAGTAGTTGAGTAGAATCAATGGGAAAGCAACACGTGGATTAACGGACGATTGCAGTTATGGTATCAAACAATAGAACAACATTGTTGTCACTTGTTCACCAAAGGAGAAGCGATGTGGGGGGGCAATGTTGTACCCTAATCCTAACAATTCTGAGAAGGCCAATTGTAATGCCCTGAAAAAATCCGTACTTGGACTCGAGTACCAACTCGACCAGAAATCGCGTAAGATTAATTCCTTTAGAAAATAAGTGTAAGTTAGCTAGCGCAACGCTAGAGTAGCTGAGAAATAGTCCCTGATCACTTTAAATACATTCTACAAGACCCAAAGCGAGTAGAACCAATGACGCTATAATACTATAAAACCTCGGATCAAACTCTAAACCGGTTTGTTCTGAGGACCTCTTTGAAACTTTGTATTAGATCTAGACCGCGCGTCGAAAGTCCGATACCTACAATATTAGACCATTATAACCGCCTAGCTGGACTTGACAATCATTTCAAAAATCAGGTCCAACCGACATTCAGAGGCTATTTCATTGAGCTTGGAGTGAAGAGAGTGAGAATAGGGTTAGATTTGGAATTTGAAATTCAAATCTTGCACATGACTTGGCGCGTTATTATTAAGCGTTCTGACCGTCAGAATTCAGCCAAATTACACCCTCGGATCAGGAAAAAATTTTCTTTCATATCATGAGACTTGTAAACCTAATCTACGTGCGATGACCGTTGAACTGAAACTGGACCACCACGTGCGATCTATGAAAACTACTGGTCTGAAAATGGGATGTGAGCGACATCTGACATGCATGAGCTTAAGTCCGATCGCGTTCGGCCAGGGGACCTCCAGAAATGTCTTTTTGGACCGAAACAGCCCCGATTTGGTTAGGTATCAAGTAAACATTGTTCCCAAGCCTGTTTTGGGCATGTTTCAGGTTATAAAAGGGCCTTAAACCCTCACTTCTCTCAGCCATCTGAATTTGCTAGAAACCCTAGCTGGTGTGAGAGAAAAGGTGAGAGATTGTGAGAGAGACTGGTAGAGAATTTCCTGCTGCTTGCACTACCTGTTGCACGTGCTTAAGCAACGCACCTCAATCACTTTCCCGGTGATTTTGCCGCATTTCTAGGTAAGAAAAGACCCCAAACACTTGCTGATTTAAGGTTCTGTCGGTTCCTTAGCATGGTAGCTTATACATCTTGTGAAATAGGTTGCCTGTTCGCTGTAGACGAAGCGTATACGCTCCGTTCGAATCAATACACTTCTAGGATAAAAGGTGCAGATTTTAGACCCTTTGATTGATTGTTTTCAACGCTTTCAATGTCGTTTAATAGTAGATTATCGACGGCAACGCCGTTTGACATGTACAACTTGCTGTCCGTTTCCTGTTTCGTAAGCAGACGAAAAATATAAGATTTAGGGCATTTTAGTCATTTGTAGGAAATACTGTTTTCATCCATATTTTGCTGATATGATTGACATGGCTTCTTGTCACATTAGGATATTAGGAATGCGTGCATAATCAGTTTGGCGAAGAGATTCGCCCAAATGCGCACTTTGAGTCGACATACTATATGTAGACTTAAATGTGTAGACTAAGTGTTTGTATAAATGTTTATATTAGTATGTATTGAATTAAATGGTGTTATGAATTAATTTGAGATTGAATTCTCAAATAATATGCTGATGTAAATGATTTCCTGTTCACTCCCCAAATGCAGGGTTGTGATGTAGTAATAACTCGGTAAGATCGAGGTCGAATCCCAAGGGACTGAAACTTGTACGTTATCTAAAATTAAGTGAAAATAGAACTACAATGAGATGAAATCTGAATTGAATTATAAATTGAGGAATAATTGTAAACTATTAATCTAAAACTTATAGAAATCAGAGGTAAGGAATCTAGGGATTCAGAGGATCCACTTGTAGAAATCAGGGAGAACTTATGCATGCATCAAAAATTATGGAAATTACTGAACTGCCGTTGATCTAGTTTTCAAAGAGATGAAAGGTGTATGAATTAGAATGGATTCCATCACCAAACCATGCCCAAAGACTATGGCAAACATCAGAATCAAACTAATTACCACCCAATCACATGTATGCAAGTTAGGAAGGGTACCGACATCCAACCATGCCCAGGAGACTATGGTGAACAACAGGGCTTCCTGACATCATAAACATTAAAGAGAACGAAAATATTCAAAGCCATTGCAGACCCATTGTAATTTTAGTCACAACAGACCATTAAAAACCTAAAACATTCCCATAATAATTAACTACAATCAACGTCAATTCATGAATTAAAATTAAAATAAAATCAAATCTCCCATCTCACTACAAGCTTCACCTCTTAGCCCTAGCTAAGAGGTTTAGCCAGACATGGATGGCTAGATCTCCTAAATGAAAACAAAAGAAAGAAGAAGAAAAAAGAAAAAATAATAAATAAAAAAGAAAATCAAAAACCTCTGTTTCTCTCTCTTCTCTCTAATCCACGTCCAAACCCAAGCCTCCACGTCTCTCTTTTTCTTCCTTCCTAGACCTGAATCCATCTCCCCACGTCCAAAAACCTCCTTTTATAGCTGCTGGAAGGCTGGAGTCAGTGACAGAGTTGTAGCAGGACACGGAGTGTAATTTTCGCAGCCAAGTTCGGTGCCACGAAACACGCCACTTTCCTCGCTCAAATTCCAAGAAAACACTGTCCCTTAGTACTTTCTTGGGTTCTCTACATGATAGACGGTTCAAATCTGCCATATGATCAAAGATGGTGGGCCAAAACCGCCTGGAAAAGTCAGTTTTCGCAGATGTGTGAAACCTTTCGCACCATTTCACTATTGCGATCGGTGGGCCCCACAGAAGCATTTTTTGGAAAATCCACCCCATCCATTGGATTCAGAACGAAATTTCAGTCAAGAATGGGTGGTTTTGAACGTCCATTGATGTGGCCCAGAGAAGAAATAACTAAAAGATCAGATTTGAACGCTACTGGACAGCCCTTTTGTGGCCTCTGTATCTCACACGTGTGCACGCATGGGTGAAAAGTGACAACATGGTTTTGTAGTGCTCGCGGATGTCTACACGGTGGACGGTTTGGATTGAGCTTATAGGGCACGTGTGGGGCCCACAGTCGATCGCAAAAACGGCCAGCGGCCGTGCATGACGCAGTGCGTAAGCGAAATCTTCTTCCGCTGTGATGATCGGTGGGGTCCACTGAGCTTTCTTTTTGAAAATCTACACCGTCCATTGGCTTCAGGATGAAAAAACGTCCAGAAATGCTGAGTTTTGGAGCCATTTCGGTGTGGTCCACTTGATCGTTGATTCCGCCGTCCATTTTGCTTCCAACGGCCAGAATCTTCTAATACCTTGCATGGTCTAAAACGGACGCCTAGGCTAGGGGTTTGGTCTCCCTCTGGAGTGTATGGACGGTTTGGATTTCCCGTACGGGCAATGTGTGGGGCCCACTGATCAAAAACGGCCAGCGCCCTTGGGACGCTGTTGCGTCTCTGCAATTTTAAGAAAAACGTCGGTCAGCGCTGCTGACCGACTTCCAAATTTTCTGGTGCACGCCTCCGTATGTGTGCTGTGCACACGCACGATGTAAGGTGGGTCCCCCTTCGACGTATGTGAGAAATTCGCTCCGTTCATCTGCTTCACCATCTCTTTTTAACCGTAGGGACCAAATTTGAAGCGTATCCAGATAGCAGGTGGGCCCCAAATTGAAGATTGATGGGCTGATTTGACCGTTGGGCCACTTCTAGAGAGATCTAACGGCTGAAATTTGACTTGTACGGTTAATTTATGGTCGTCAGACCATGTATGAAGTTCCGAGCCAAACGGATGGTGGGAACCTCGTGATCTTGCATTCTGGACGTCCTTCAGGCCACTTGAGCTTCAGTTCCTTGATTTTCTCGGATCCCTGGCGTGTAATTTCAGTCGATCTTGGTCCCCTGGAGTGCGTCCCATGCTTTGGTGAATTTGGAGCGTTAAATCCATGCATTTTGTATCCTATTTCGATCCAAGCTTGTAAAATCAACCTGCAGCATCAACACGATTAAATCAGACGTTAAAAACTATTATGCTCGTAAATCCGGATAATATTTGGGGTCTAATATGAACTATTTGACCCTCAACATAACCCCCAACCAGCATTTTACTAGTCCCGAGCAAAATATGCGAAAAATAAGTTGAGAATTACAAGACAATTTCTATGAACTCGAGTGATTTTTATTTTTTTTTTTGAAAAACGATTCAGTTACCAGGATTCCAAGATTCATGAATGTTGGACATTACTTTCTCCTAGACTCGAGTGCATGGTAAACTTCCTAGTCCAGTTCACAATGTTACTCCACCAATTAGAAAATTTCTAAACATTAAGATCCATGAGCATATAGTGTACTCTCGGCTTATCAATATCAAGATTCAATTCTCTATTTCAAGATGTCATTGGTAATCAACGAGAGAATTCATGATGACCAAAACTTACCTCACAGAGTTATTTATTTATTTTATTAATAGTAATGCCAAGGAAAGGGAATCAAATCCTCACCTATAGGGAGCAAACCTATGGTGAAGATCGTACACCTGACTCTTTTTCACATATCATTCATGGGGAATTAACTCTACACCTATAGGGAGCAAACCTATGGTGAAGATTAATTATCCAACCTTTTCAATTTTTATACCATGATAGCAAGATAATTCAGGCTGGTTCCTTTCGTGCTTAGTGATTACCAAGTTAATCCTTCGATATGGAACTGAAATATTAATGTGTAAGCAAGACGTGTCCTGAAATCATGATTCAATCAATGTTTAAAATCTCTAATCATGGATTGATAATTCACTTAACTATGAAATCTAACAGATATCGGAATCCAAGAGTCATAAATCCACCATTATGTACCTTGAAAATCTAAATTAGGGATATCCGTCAAAATCACTTCGAATTTGTAGAAATTTGCAGAAAAAATTTTAAAAAACAATTTCACAATTTTTGCTCAAGACCAAGAAAATACTGATTAGGAAACCTAATCTCCCACCCCCAACCTAAAATCTACATTGTCCTCAATGTAAAAGATATGAGCATGCAATGCACATGGGACAACGAAAGTAAATGAGAAGTGATGGGAAGATAGTACCTGAATAACGAATCAAGAGAGTTTCCAATAGATCATGGCATGGAAGCTTGTCAGCATGAGAGAGAAAGCAGAACAAAAATAATGAAAATAAAATCCTACCTTATACCACTTTCGCAGGTGCTCTCGATTGCATTTAACGTATGCAACAAGCCTTTAAACCCCTAGGTTACCCCTAGTGGATGAGTTGTAGTCTCGTGAGGGTTTGCAGTAATGTTACCCACAAACATTGAACTAACTAACCTATGAAAGCGACTATCCTAAACCTATGAAAGCGATAAACCTACCTATACCTCCATCAGACTAAGATATCAGTCCTGATAAACAGGAGTAATCAGAGGCATGGACATGTCCTCTGAATCAAATGTCTCAACAAATGGCTGTAATCGATGTCCATTTACTTTAAACTCCTTGCCATTATCGGGATCTCTTATCTCGACGGCCCCATGAGGATAAGCAGTAACAACAATGTAAGGGCCGGTCCAACGAGATCGAAGCTTACCCGGAAAGAGATGTAGTCGAAAGTCATACAAGAGGACTTTCTGACCTGGTGTGAATGATTTTCGGAGAATATGTTGATCATGAAACGCTTTCATCCTGTCCTTGTAAATTCTCGAGTTTTCATATGCATCGTTCCGGATTTCTTCCAGTTCATTTAATTGAAGTTTGCGTAGCGAACCAGCATTGTCCAGATTAAAATTTAGATTTTTGATCGCCCAGTATGCTTTATGTTCCAATTCCACCGGCAAGTGACAAGCCTTTCCATAAACAAGTCTAAAGGGAGATGTTCCAATAGGAGTTTTAAAAGCAGTACGGTACGCCCATAAGGCATCAGTCAATCGGATTGACCAGTCCTTACGATCAGGGTTAACCATTTTCTCTAGGATATGTTTGATCTCCCTATTGGAAATCTCAGCTTGTCCACTTGTCTGTGGATGGTATGGGGTGCTCACCTTATGAGAGATACCGTATTTCTTCATTAAGCTCTCAAATGGTCTATTGTAGAAGTGTGAGCCCCCGTCACTAATGATGGCTCGAGGCGTTCCGAACCGCGACAGGATATTTTCTTTCAAAAATTTAATGCCGTGCGATGGTCATTTTTGCGGCACGGAATTGCTTCGACCCATTTAGTGACATAGTCTACGGCGAGCAAAATATACAGATTTTCAAATGATTGGGGGAATGGTCCCATGAAATCGATGCCCCAACAATCAAATGCTTCTATAATAAGGATGGGATTCAATGGCATCATATTTCGACGGGACAATGCTCCCAATTTCTGACAACGCTCACAAGCCTTGCAAAACTCATGAGTGTCCCTGAACATAGTGGGCCAGTAGAAGCCACACTGTAAAATCTTGACCGTGGTCTTTTTAGCAGAAAAATGACCACCACAGGCCTGTGGTGACAGAAGGAGATGACACTCTGATGCTCATCGTCTGGTACGCATCTCCTTAAGATTTGGTCTGGGTAATATTTAAACAAATATGGATCGTCCCAGAAAAAGTTACGCACCTTGGTAAAGAATTTCTTCTTATCTTGTGACGTCCAGTGTGTCGGTATGGTACCGGTAGCAAGATAATTATCAATATCAGCGAACTAAGGTGAATGGGAGACTCTAAAAAGTTGTTCATCAGGGAACATGTCATTGATATGGGTCGCCTCAAGGGAATCAGAAGTATTAAGGCGAGAAAGATGATCGGCCACTACGTTCTCTACTCCCTTTTTATCTTTGATTTCCAAATCAAATTCTTGGAGCAGAAGGATCCATCGTATCAGGCAGGGCTTAGAATCATTCTTAGAAAGAAGATACTTAAGTGCCGTGTGATCTGTGTAGATGATGATCTTGGATCCGATCAGGTAGGACCTAAATTTGTCCAAAGCGAACACTACGGCCAAAAGTTCCTTTTCCGTAGTCGAATAGTTCACTTGGGCAGGATTTAGAGTCCTACTTGCGAGTGAATAACGTAAGGCCGCTTATCTTTTCTCTGGCCTAGAACCGCTCCAAGAGCATAATCAGAGGCGTCGCACATAAGTTCAAAAGGAAGACTTCAGTCGGGTGGTTGCATGATAGGTGCAGTGGTTAACATGCCCTTACGCTTAGTGAAAGCTTCTTGGCACTGCTCAGTCCACTCGTATGGTGCATCCTTTTGAAGAAGATTACATAAAGGACGAGAGAGGAGACTAAAGTCCTTTATGAATCGTCGGTAAAATCCTGCGTGTCCTAAGAAGGATCGCACGTCTCTGATATTCTTGGGTGGAGGGAGGTTAGAGATAAGATCGATTTTTTCCCTATCTACCTCGATTCTTTTGGACGAGATGATATGCCCAAGGACAATTCCCTTTTGAACCATAAAATGGCACTTCTCCTAGTTAAGTACCAAATTTTTTTCTTCACATCTTTTCAGCACACATTTAAGACTTGCTAAGCACTCACTGAAAGATGAACCGAAAACAGAGAAATCGTCCATGAAGACCTCTAGATATTTCCCCACCATGTCAGAAAAGATACTCGTCATGCATCGCTGAAAGGTGGCAGGGGCATTACATAACCCGAATGACATCCTTCTGTAAGCAAAGGTGCCATAGGGACATGTAAATGTGGTCTTTTCCTGATCCTCAGGGGCAATTTCAATCTGATTATAACCTGAATACCCGTCAAGGAAACAGTAATAGGAATGACCAGCTAACCTTTCCAAGATCTGATTTATAAAGGGCAAAGGAAAGTGGTCCTTCCTAGTGACGGTATTCAGCTTCCTGTAGTCAATGCACATTCTCCAACCAGTAGTAACTCTGGTCAGCACGAGTTCATTATTGGCATTGGCTACGATGGTGATCCCGGACTTCTTAGGAACCACCTGAGTTGGACTCACCCATTGACTATCAGATATGGGGTATATAATCCCCACTTCCAATAGTTTGAGAACCTCGGCCTTAACCACTTCCTTCATGTTTGGATTTAATCTACGTTGTGATTGCCGAACAGCCTTTGCATTGTCCTCAAGATATATAGGGTGAGTACAAATCGATGGGTTAATTCCTTTGAGGTCCGCTATCGTCCATCCAAGAGCTCCTCTATGCTCAATGAGAGTAGATATCAGCATACTCTCCTGTTCTTTCCCCAGGTGGGCAGAGATCACCACCGGGTATGTCTCATCTTGACCTAAATAGATATATTTTAAATCAGATGACAAAGG
The DNA here is from genome assembly GCA_037074715.1 of Magnolia kwangsiensis. NCBI lineage: Eukaryota > Viridiplantae > Streptophyta > Magnoliopsida > Magnoliales > Magnoliaceae > Magnolia > Magnolia kwangsiensis. The sequence goes on from CM073579.1 coordinate 73,940,963, forward strand.
TTTTAGGTCAAGCTTCGGTGACTTGAGGTTAAACGGTAGAGGCACTACATAAGTTTGGGGCAATTCTTCAATGTGTGGCCTCCACCGGTTAACTTCAAGTACCGGTGCAGTATCAAGCATGGCACACGTCTCCCTAATTATATCATCATCAAGATCATGGGAGTAGGCCAGACACGTCTCTAGAGGATCAGAGGATAAGGTGAGAGGCGTTCTATCTTCCACAAAAGAATCAATCATGTTAACATCGTGAAAATCGTCATCATCCTCTGAGTTGCTGCCGTTATTGAAAAAGGTATTAGATTCCAATGTCAAATTTTCAAAGGACATAGTCATGACACTATTCCTGCAATTGATAATTGCATTTGAAGTGGACAGGAATGGGCGACCAAGAATGATGGGAATCTGAGTGCTCGTATCATTGATGGGTTCGGTGTCCAAGATGATGAAATCAATAGGGTAGTAGAATCTATCCACCTGGACCAACACATCCTCGATGATCCCTCTTGGTATACGAACAGAACGATCAACAAGTTGTAGTGTGGTTCGAGTGGATTTTAATTCACCCAAACCTAACTGTTGGTATACCGAGTAGGGAATTAGATTGACGCTTGCTCCTAAGTCAAGAAGTGCGTGGTCAATTCGATAGTTTTCGATTACACATGATATGGTTGGGCAACCGGGATCTTTGAATTTTTACGGCACATCTTGTTTCAGGATGGCACTCACTTTCTCAGTTAAGGAGATCTTCTTTTGAACACTTTTCCGTTGTTTGGTAGTGCATAAGTCCTTTAAAAATTTAGCATATGAAGGTATCTGTTTTACAACATCAAGCAGAGGAATATTGACTTTCACTTGTTTCAACACCTCTAGGATATCCTGAGAGTTAGATAGACGTTTTGGTTCAACCAACCGTTGGGGAAACGGACAACTGGCTTTTCTAGAGGTTCCGGTTCAAATTTTTGTGAGGCGCCACTAGATCCTTCATTATTGTCCTCTTCTGGTTCTTGAGGCTTTTCGGGCCTAACCGGAAGGGTTTTATCAATAACCTTCCCACTCCTAAGAGTGGTGATGGATTTAGCGTGCCCCATTTGATTTGAAGAGCTGGGATCACCTGTCTCGTATTACGGTTTCGGATTAGGGAGTGATTGTGGAGGGAGCATCTCTTTTTTCATAGCCGTCATACGTGAATCTATTTTTTGCATAAAATTTGAAATTCCTTGCATTGTCCGCGCCAGCTCTTGTATGGAAATTTGAACCGATTCTTCTTGAAGTTTCCCCTGATTTGGATTTTGATTGAAGAAACCTTGAGGGGTAGCAGTTTGTCCGTTCCTCCAACTAAAATTCAGATGATTTTTCCAGCCAGGATTGTAAGTATTAGAGGGTGGTCCATTGAAAGGTCTTTGATAGTTATTTACGGCATTAGATTGTTCATTCAATACTTCTCGAAAGGCAGGTATTGAAGGATAATTTTCAGTAGTATGAATGTTGCAATCATAGATGCCGCAAACACTTTCATTAACCTTTTCCTTCCTTCCTTCCATGGCCTCAAATTTTCTGGTGAGATTGGCCACCTTAGCGATAAGATCATTATCCTCTTTCAGGAGATATATTCCTTCTTTTTTCCTTGAATGAGTCGGCCTAGACGTAGTGTTTGTCCTTGGGTAATAGTCCCATGATTGTGTTTTTTCAGCGAGACTATCGAGGTAATCCCATACCTCGTCGATATTTTTATTGATGAATTCTCCGTTACACATTGTCTCGACCATTTGGCGCATGGAAGATGTTAGCCCATCATAGAAAAAATTTGTAATGCGCCATATTTCAAAGCCATGTTGTGGGCATGCATTTACCAGATCCTTGAACCTTTCCCAACATTGGAAGAATGTTTCATCTTCCTTATGGGCAAAGTTCATGATTGCTCTCCTGAGGGTAATTGTCTTATGATGTGGGAAAATTTTCTTTATAAATTCCCTCTGCATATCATTCCATGTGCCAATGGATCTAGGACGAAGTGAATGTAACCACGTCTTGGCTTTTTCTTTCAAGGAAAATGGAAAGAGTTTCAGCCTAATAGTATCCTCAGATACATTAGGAAAGTATAAGGTGCCTATGATTTCATCGAATTCTTTCAAATGCAAGTATGGTTCTTCAGATTCAAGTGCATGGAACTTAGGAAGGAGTTGGATAACCCTTGGCTTGATGTCCATATGTCCTGTATTCTCAGGAAAAATCATGCATGAGGGCGTACTCACCCCCGCCGGTTGTAAATAATCTCGTAAAGTACGAGGGCGGGGTGCCTGATGCACCTCATTCTCATCATGTACTTCCTCAACCCTTGGTTGGGGTAGTGCTTGAGGTTGATTTTCAGCCATAACGTCCTCTAACTTAGGAGAATTCAAGTGGTGTCTAGTCCTGCGATGGACAGTCAACCCCTCAACTAATCCTCCTTTAGTCACGAGACGTCGAGTGTTGTCGCGTGCCCATTGGGTCATAAAACACACTCAGCTCTTAACTTCTAAATTAAACCTAAAAAAGAAAATAAAAATCTAGGAAAAGGGAGGGTTGGAGAGAAGTTACCAAATCGGAGTTCCTAAGTTAAAAAACCTGCAAAACAAACCAAAATAAATTAGTTTCTAAGAGTAGAAAGTCCCAATTAAAAATAAACTAATTTCTAGAATCAGAAATTTCAAAGAGAGAAGAATTAGGAAGAGCTTACTAAATTAGAAGCTTCCTACAAAACAGAAAAATTGGGTTAGTTCTAAAAATCAGATAGAATAAAGAATAGCACGTTTCTAAAGTTAGGAAAATTTTCTAACAAGAAAAATAACTAAGCTTCTAAACCTAGAATTAGAAAATTCTAAAAAGAAGATCTAATCTTAAATAATCCTAAAACTAATTAATTTCAGAAAAACGTAACCGACAGTCCCTGGCAACGGTGCCAAAAACTTGTTCACTCCCCAAGTGCAGGGTTGTGATGTAGTAATAACTCGGTAAGACCGAGGTCGAATCCCAAGGGACTGAAACTTGTACGTTATCTAAAATTAACTGGAAATAGAACTAGATGAGATGAAATCTGAATTGAATTATAAATTGAGGAATAATTGTAAACTATTAATCTAAAACTTATATAAATCAGAGGTAAGGAATCTAGGGATTCAGAGGATCCACTTGTAGAAATCAGGGAGAACTTATGCTTGCATCAAAAATTATGAAAATTACTGAACTGCCGTTGATCTAGTTTTCAAAGAGATGAAAGGTGTATGAATTAGAATGGATTCCATCACCAAACCATGCCCAAAGACTATGGCAAACAACAGAATCAAACTAATTACCACCCAATCACATGTATGCAAGTTAGGAAGGGTACCGACATCCAACCATGCCCAGGAGACTATGGTGAACAACAGGGCTTCCTGACATCATAAACATTAAAGAGAACGGAAATATTCAAAGCCATTGCAGACCCATTGTAATTTCAGTCACAACAGACCATTAAAAACCTAAAACATTCCCATAATAATTAACTAAAATCAATGTCAATTCATGAATTAAAATTAAAATCAAATCAAATCTCCCATCTCACTACAAGCTTCACCTCTTAGCCCTAGCTAAAAGGTTTGGCCAGACATGGATGGCTAGATCTCCTAAATGAAAACAAAAGAAAGAAGAAGAAAAAAGAAAAAATAATAAATAAGAAAGAAAACCAAAAACCTCTGTTTCTCTCTCTTCTCTCTAATCCACGTCCAAACCCAAGCCTCCACGTCTCTCTTTTTCTTCCTTTCTAGACCTGAATCCATCTCCCCACGTCCAAAAACCTCCTTTTATAGCTGCTGGAAGGCTGGAGTCAGTGACAGAGTTGTAGCAGGACACGGAGTGTAATTTTCGCAGCCAAGTTCGGTGCCACGAAACACGCCACTTTCCTCGCTCAAATTTCAAGAAAACACTGTCCCTTAGTACTTTCTTGGGTTCTCTACATGATAGATGGTTCAGATCTGCCATATGATCAAAGATGGTGGGCCAAAACTGCCTGGAAAAGTCAGTTTTCGCAGATGTACTAAACCTTTCGCACCATTTCGCTGTTGCGATCGGTGGGCCCCACAGAAGCATTTTCTGGAAAATCCACCCCATCCATTGGATTCAGAATGAAATTTCAGTCAAGAATGGGTGATTTTGAACGTCCATTGATGTGGCCCAGAGAAGAAATAACTAAAAGATCAGATTTGAATGCTACCGGACAGCCCTTTTGTGGCCTCTGTATCTCACACGTGTGCACGCATGGGTGAAAAGTGACAACATGATTTTGTAGTGCTCACGGATGTCTACACGGTGGACGGTTTGGATTGAGCTTATAGGGCACGTGTGGGGCCCACAGTCGATCGCAAAAACGGCCAGCGGCCGTGCATGACGCAGTGCGTAAGCGAAATCTTCTTCCGCTGTGATGATCGGTGGGGTCCACTGAGCTTTCTTTCTGAAAATCTGCACCGTCCATTGGCTTCAGGACGAAAAAATGTCCAGAAATGCTGAGTTTTGGAGCCATTTCGGTGTGGTCCACTTGATCGTTGATTCCGCCGTCCGTTCTGCTTCCAACGGCCAGAATCTTCCAATACCTTGCATGGTGTAAAACGGATGCCTAGGCTAGGGGTTTGGTCTCCCTCTGGAGTGTATGGACGGTTTGGATTTCCCATATGGGCAATGTGTGGGGCCCACTGATCAAAAATGGCCAGCGCCCTTGGGACGCTGTTACGTCTCTGCAATTTTAAGAAAAACGTCGGTTAGCGCTGCTGACCGACTTCCAAATTTTCTGGTGCACGCCTCCGTATGTGTGCTGTGCACATGCACGATGTAAGGTGGGTCCCCCTTCGACGTATGTGAGAAATTCGCTCCGTTCATCTGCTTCACCATCTCCTTTTAACCGTAGGGACCAAATTTGAAGCGTATCCAGATAGCAGGTGGGCCCCAAATTGAAGATTGATGGGCTGATTTGACCGTTGGGCCACTTCTAGAGAGATCTAAAGGCTGAAATTTGACTTGTACGGTTAATTTATGGTCGTCAGACCATGTATGAAGTTCCGAGCCAAACGGATGGTGGGAACCTCGTGATCTTGCATTCTGGACGTCCTTCAGGCCACTTGAGCTTCAGTTCCTTGATTTTCTCGGATCCCTGGCATGTAATTTTAGTCGATCTTGGTCCCCTGGAGTGCGTCCCATGCTTTGGTGAATTTGGAGCGTTAAATCCATGCATTTTGTATCCTATTTCGATCCAAGCTTGTAAAATCAACCTGCAGCATCAACACGATTAAATCAGCTGTTAAACACTATTATACTCGTAAATCCGGACAATATTTGGGGTCTAATATGAACTATTTGACACTCAACATTTCCTACATGTTGGCTATATGCATGATTTCATTATATGTATGAAATGCATGTGTTGGATGATTTACTTAAGTTGCATGTTATAACATGTGTTAATATGCTCACATTGTTGTATTTTATTTCCATTACTCTTATATGATTGCTGATGTGGATTCATAACATTTTGGGACTATACCTAGTCTAGGCAGTCGGTAACCGAGTAAATTCGTGGTTGGCTTATCTTTGCCACGAACGACGCGTCGATGAATTCGAATCGTGTTTTGGAGTTGGCGGCAGTGGTTAGGCCATACGAAGTGTTTTATGCACTTTATGTCATTCGACTTGAGATGCGCTCGTGCTAGTTGAACCCGTCAAGTAACCCGACTGGCCATTGCATGTTCACATTGTATGAGTCATAACTGCTTGAACCTAGGGTACTGAACTTACCATTGTAAACCCTATTAACCATGGTACCTTGATCCATAAAGACTCATGAGCCGGGCATGGTGGTATGGGACACCATGGACGAGCAGTCGGCCTACGCTGGGGCCACAAACCTCCCCGTAGTGACCATTGAGCACCTATGACTCGTGAGCAGATTATGGTGGTATGAGACACTATATTCTTGCTGTCGGTCTACACTGATCAGGCAACGAGCCCTTTGTAGTGACCGTGAGTGTATTCTGAGTCTATGAGAGGCGACGACCCTTCCGTAGCAATGAGAGTACAGTAGGCCTGTATTGATAAGGTGATGGGGGAGCGGTGTAACGAGTGCGAGAAACAGCCCTGGCAGCCCTTGCAGCGACCTACAAAATATATATCGTATGAGATTACTAGGAGTGACGACCCTAAATAGGATCTGTGTTGGGATTGATATAAGGAAGGTACCTTAGTTTTCCAATCCTGTTGTATGAAAAGGACTAATAATAACTCGGTAATCATAGCACCATCACATTGCATGTGCCTGGAAGATGTGAAGCACTGTGAGAAGAAAGCATGCCGCGGGCGTAAGATGGTGCCGCATTAGAGAGATCGTCGGTGAGGGCATCCATCATGTCACGTCATATTGCATTAACAACAGTATTAAGAATGTTTGATTTACTGCTTTACTATTATCGCATGATTGATTTGAGAACATGCTAATCTTTGCTCTATTATTCCACTGAATTAGCTACTCACTCTCACGTTACGGGACGGTGTTTACAACACCCACCAGACCCTGTCTTAGATGCAGGTGAGGCAGCGATTCAGGAGGTAGAGCCGGATTATGATGAGGACCAGGACGAGTTCTCATATATGCAGTACCACGACGGCTTTGCTTAGGTGGCCCGGATTGACGGGACTTCTCATTGGGACTATTTTTGACATTTTGATTCTGTTTATTTACATGTATATGAGACTGAGAAATGTATTCATACGTTGGAGACAGTTGAGATCTATTTTGTTTTTCATACAGTGATATGTATATCCTTTAGTCTTCCGCTTGCTTTTATCACTGAATCTAGAGTATGAATTGCAATTTTGGTATAATTTTACTTATGTGAATGCTTTAACTCAGACAACATTGAATCATAATCATTTTTGTTGCATAAGTGACAGTCTGGAACTCGGGAGTCGGGTTTATACACGACACCCGATTTTCAGGGTGTTACACCAATAGAGGAGTGATGTTGCATTGTATGAGAAATAAGAAGTAAATAAAAAAGATCTTCTAAGATTTGGAGCGATTTTCACAGGTTTACATGTGGCGTAAGTCTAGTTTACCCATCAGAGGGTGGTCAACGGAATGTTATGGTCAATATACAAGAAGCACGATTGAGTTGCTTAAGATATAAAAGGCGACCAAGGGTAATAAAAACCAAACCTTGGTCGACAAAAGTGAAGCAAGCGGCCGAAAGGTGCTTGGAAGAGGAACAAATGAAAAAGAGAAACGTAATAAGAGAATGATCTAGAAAGAGGATATTTTACCGCCGTAACTGTTGGAATAAATGGAAGAAAGATCTAATAATAAAAAAAGATGATATTTTACTGTTGTAACTAATGCAATGAATGGACGAAGGATCTAGAGGAATAAGCTACAACATAAATGCAAAAATAGCAGAGGAATGCAATAGAGAAGGAACATCTAAAAAAAAAAAAAAACCAATCTCACACCAATTAAACTTAATAAATCTATCAATTTACTTTATATCAGCTTATCTTGAGAGCAGTAATAATCAAGTAGTGGTAGTTTTTAGCTATAATATTTAGTTGTAATATAAGTATATGCCTATATGCTTGATTTGTTCTTTATACGATATCAAGCATTTCCTTCAAGACACGGATTCCTACAGTCACTTTTAATGACTGATTGTGAGTTTTTCCTTTTGTTTGATTTGCACCAATATTACAAAAGTCCTTTCTTGTGGAAGGCACAAAGTAACCTATCTTCGAAGGATGAATCTCACTCTCCGATTATACTCGATCATTATTAAATTACACAAGTGGTGATAAATTGATCAATCTTTTCAGAATCTGGTTATATGCCTTCATATTTGACATATTAAGTAGTGGTTATAAATAGCAGAGGAATGCGATAGAGAAGGACCATCTAAAAAAAAAAAAACAATCTCACATCAATTAAACTTAACAAATCTATCAATTTACTTTATATCAGCTTATTTTAAGAGCAGTAATAATCAAGTAATGGTAATTCTTAACCATAATGTTTAGTTGTAACACAAGTTTATGCCTATATGCTGGAGTTGTTCTTTATACGATGTCAAGCATTTCCTTCAAGACATGCATTCCTTCAGTCACTTTTAATGTCTGATTGTGAGTTTTTCCTTTTGTTTGATTTGTACTGATATTATAAAAGTCTTTTCTTGTAGAAGGCACAAAGTAACCTATGTTCGAAGGATGAATCTCACCCTCCAATTATACTCGATCATTATTAATTTACACAAGTGGCTAATAAAGTGATCAATCTTTTCATAATCTGGTTATATGCCTTCATATTTGACGTATTTTCTTATTTTAGTGCTTGAGGTCAAATTTGATTGGTTTTGATCAGTAACTTTATCAATTTTGTCACCGCCGCATAATTATAAACAAAAGAGCAGACAACACCCATTAGGGTTTTTGGCCCCATGACCTAACGTGGAAAGGCACATCTAATGGACCGGGGTGGATTGGAGCGCGGTCAGCTCATCAGTCCGATACAATGGCTCACTAAATCATATCGTCAGCATTGGTTAATATAAAGGACGATACAATGGCCCCCATCGATATTATTTATATCTTGTCACATTGGAAAGATTGCAAGAACACGGATATCAATCTTTTAAAAGGCAATGACAAGCTTCATCAAAAGGAGTTTGAGTCAGCCACGGACAGTGGACACCTAATCTGGGCGCATATAAATGCTTAAAACAATGGCTTGATTTCCGTGCGCATAGTGTACACTGGGAATTGGTGTGCAACCATCTCTCACCGTCCCCAGAAATGCGCGGCAGAAACCAGACACGCATTTTGCGATGGGTGGGATGACCTGATATACATGTCCACTGGGTCTCTGTGCACTTAAGCAAGCTCCCTGCGTCGGTCTTTTATTATTGAATTACTGAAGAGATGCAATTAGTAACCGTGCACCTCAAGTGCTAACCTGGCAAACACGTGTGGGATCCAGGACGTTTATCAGATGGGGTTGACTAAAATAGTTCCCTAATCCAGAAATGGAGATGGTCCACTCTTTAGAATGGCCACATATTCAGCAGGACTTCTGACATTCTCTTCTAGCCATCCATTTTGCGGAAATACGCATGGCCCCATTGATGAGTCGCAAACTTGATTCCGAAGGCTAGGTATACTCGTGCATGGAAAACATGATGAATGAGGGACACGGATTTCCTGCGAAAGCTCGTGCAAAGAAAACACGATGAATGAGGGAGACAGATCTGCATGCTAGGTCGGCCCAAATCCCTCGAATCTAGTCTCTCCCTCGGTGCATGCATGCTAGGTTTGTACAAGTCCCTCGAATTCCGTCTCTTCAGGCAATCCTCGTGCAAATCATTAATGACATGTGTCCACTCAAGTCCTAGAACGAGAATTATTTGTACCTAATCCATGAGTGTTAAAAAGCAAGAGTAAGTAAAAGTTTAAATTTAATAAACAATAATCCTCTCATATCTATGTTTAAAAATTAAAATCATACATAAGCCTAATAATTACATTATAAATTTGAAAATTTTCTCTCTTATTCTTGGGTATAAATTTTGGTTAAAAGGAGAAGTTTCAAAGAGAAGAATTGGTAAAAGAAGTGAAGGATAGAGATGAAAGGCTAATGAGTTGCGCGGGAACCTTGTTGTGTGAGAGCTGAGTTGCGCGGGTCCACGCAACTCAGCATTTGGCATGCTGGGTCGCGCTGTTGGACGTAGGCCAGTGGGGCCCACTGGTGAGCAATCACTAGTGGGTGGGGCCCACAAGTTTAGGCTTCTTCCGGCCTTTTTTCTTTTTTATTATATTTCAAATTCAACTTTAAATTTGATTTATGATAGGAGATAGGAATAAGACCGGATGATATGGTCTCATCCAATCTCTCATTCCTTTCATATATAAAGGATGAGACTCTCTCTCTCGTAAGACATAATAAGTAATACCGAGAGTATACGGAAAGAGATATAATGTGCACATTAGCCTTTCCATTTTGGCTTGTCCTTAGAACGATCTGATCCATAGATCGCAATCCAGAGCCACTATATACCGTAGGATCAGAGGTGTGAATAAATCCATCTACTCTAGTAGTAGATAGGTGGGCCGTTGGAGTGTCAATCTTCTGCTTTGTGAGGGTCTCAAAACTCATGTAGATCGTCAGATCTTGAGGGCTCACCTTCCGTAATCAAGAACAGAAGACCACAACACCTCCTCCAAATCTCAATAAGGGGAATGAAAAGAATAAGCAGAAAAAGACAAATATAGTCTGCTTTGTCTGTGGAAATTTCGGTCATTATGCTCGGCAGTGTGCCCATAAAACGACAGTAATTTCTTAGTTACTGGATACTTTATATGTAAGCGTTTGTTCTGAAATCCTTTCCATTGATACCATATCTAACGAGTGGATTTTGGATTCAGGCACAACAAAGCACGTGACGAAGAGTCCCCGAGGACTCTAGGAATTCTGGCCTGTAGCCAAGGGAAGTTATAAGCTATATATGGGCAATAACACTGTTGAAGACGTACTAGGGATTGACGTTCTCCATCTCTGTATACGCATAGAGCAAACAATAATCCTCCGTGATACTCTTTATGCACCGGAGATGCGTCAGAACTTAATTTCTATTTCTAGGTTATTATTTGATGGTTTTGATATTCAATTTTTCAAGACAAGAGTTTCTTTGAGACTGAATAACTTCATCTTTGCATGGAAAAATTTAATTTCAGATTTATTTATTTCAGAGGAAGATTGTGATAATGCCCCTCTTGCTTTATCTGCTATGTCGAATAAAAATATAGTATCTGAATCTCAAAAATGGCACGCGAGGTTAGGTCACATTGGAAAGGATCGTATGACAAGACTAATACGTTCTGGTCTGTTAGACTCCTTATCCAAAGTTGATTTGACATTTTATAAACATTGTGTGTCCGGGAAGACTTTGAAGAAACCATTTCCCAAAGTGGCTAGGTCCAAGGGTACACTAGAGATAATTCATTCAGATATTTGTGGACCCTTTAATGTACATGCAAGAAATAGATGTCAGTACTTTGTTACTTTCATTGATGATTACTCGCACTATGGATATATATATCTCATTTTATACAGATCTAAGACTTTTGATTGTTTTCTTAAATATAAAGCTGAGGTGGAAAATCAACTCGAGAAAAAGATTAAAATTCTTCAATCTGATAGAGGTGGAGAGTATATATCTGAAACGTTTAAATCATATTCTGAAAACGTTGAAATTGTTCGGCAGAACACAATGGTTTACACTCCACAACAAAATGGTGTTGCAAAGAGAAGGAATAGGACACTATTGGACATAGTTAGATCGATGATGACACAATCCAATCTATCTATCACATTCTGGAGAGACGCACTGTTAACAGCCGTCGACGTCCTTAATAGAATCTCATCCAAATCCATTCCTAAGACCCCATATGAGATGTGGTCTGGGAGGACTCCTTCTTTAGCCAACTTACGCCCTTGGGGATCTTTGGGATATGTTTTGCTGCCTACTCCGTATAGAGGTAAACTTGATAGTAAAACCATTGAATGCGTATTCATAAGGTACCCTATACATTCAAAGGGATACATTCTAGTTTATGAGGACCATAAACGATGGATTGAGATAGAATCCTGGGATGTGACTTTCGTTGAAGATAGATACCCGAGCCGAATGCAGCTAAAATTTCTAATAGAACTCTATGAAATACTTGATGTATCTCAAGAGAGTGAGAGTTCTGCTTCTCATGATGATGATACTCCTGTAATTCGTTAAGACAATGGGAGAAAATCTCAGCAGATTCCAGTTACGTCGAAGTGAAAGACGATTGATTCTCCAAAGATACTTCGATATTGAGGGACAAACATTCTCTTGCATTGCAGTTGATGATGATGAACCTAATTTGTATCAAGATGCATTATTATCTTCTAACTTGGCCGATTGGGTAAATGCTATAAACGAAGAGATCGCTTCCATGGAGAAAAATAAAGTCTGAAAACTTGTTGATCTACTTTCCAATCGCAAAGCGATAAGTAACAAATGGGTACTAAAGATCAAAAGAAAGGCATATGGTACAGTGGACAAGTATAAAGCACGATTGGTTGCTAAAGGTTTTACACAACAAGAAGGTATAGATTACAAGGAGACTTTTTCACATGTTGTAAAGTTCTCCTCAATCCACATGTTGTCCATTGTCGCAAGTTTAAACTTAGAGTTATATTAGATGGATGTAAAGACCGCATTCTTAAATGGTGACTTGGATGAAGAAATATATATGCAACAACCCATGGGTTATGTGGACAAAAAGTATCCAAAGAAAGTCTGCAAGCTGTTGAAATCTATCTATGGGCTGAAGCAATCTTCAAGATGGTGGTACATGAGGTTCCACTTGGCCATCACTACTTACGGATTCACGATGAGTGAAGAAGATCATTGTGTATACATGAAACGGTCTGGAAGATCTTTTCTGATACTATCTCTATATGTAGACGATATCCTGTTAGCTTGTAATGACATGCAATTGTTAATATTGACTAAAGATTGTCTATTCTCGAACTTTGAGATGAAAGACCTCGATGAAGCCAACTTTATTCTTGGGGTAAAAATCATCAAGGATCGCCCTAAGAAAATTTTAGGCTTATCTCAAGCAACCTATATACAAAAGATCTTAGAGCAGTTCAGGATAAAAAATTTAAAAGCTGTTGAAACCCCTATATATAAAGCTACCAAGCTAGACAGGAAATCGTATCCCAGACTGAAGCTGAGAAATTGGCTATGTCCTCAATACCTTATGCAAGCACAATAGGGACCTTAATGTATGCTATGCTTTGCACCAGACCCGATATTAGCTATGCAGTTGGCATAGTCAGCTATTATTAGAGTAACCCGGGACAGTCTCATTGGTAAGTCGTCAAATGTATATTCTGTTATCTCAGAGGAACAAAAGACCTATTGTTGTGTTATGAAGGTACAAGCCTCAAGCTTAAAGGAGTTTCTAATGCTGCTTGGGGTAATGACACCGACGAGGAAAAGCCTACTTTAGGATATGTATTCTTACTCGGAGGAGGATCTATCTCATGGTCGAGTAAAAAACTGACATCCACAGCTCTTTCATCTATGGAGGCCGAGTACATTGCATGTTGTGCTGCAGTTCAGGAGTGTGTATGGGTTCTGTCACGCCCCAAACTTAGAAATCGGGCTCACAAAATTCTCGATCGCTGAATCCGGCGCCGACAGCCTCCGTAGAACCCCATTCTCGGCTTCTAGCTCCCATTCGCCAGGTTCCGATCCTGAGATGCTACGAGGAGGATTTTCAATGTCAGTTTGATTCGTAACAAGCATAACCAAAGGCATAACCCACAAACAACAACCAAGTACTCCATTATATTTTCACTATGATCAAAAACTTTACAAGTACAATGAGCATAAAGGGAAATACAATGATAAAGAACAAAAACTCTAAAACGATCTGCAACGTGCTCCTGCCTTAGCGCTGCTGCGATCCAACGTCACCTGCACGCAACGGTCGTGCATAAGCTTTCAGAAAGCTTAGAGGGTGGTGAAAGTGTGTGCGCAAGGTAGTAATATGAACATGCAAGTCAGAGTAATGCGGAATATGCAGATTGAATCATAATATCGTGAGTCGTACCAAGGCTTATGCGATGCAAGACATGAATGGTATCGGCCACCCCAAGGCCATGCAATGTGCAATGCAACTCAAGCATACAGATCCTCATCTATGTTCATACATCAATACAGCTCAAAATATGGGATATCACCGAGGTCTAGTACACTCTAAACCAGATTGCTGCCACCTCGCGCGCAATAAGGTAAGTGGAAGAGACCTCACTATCCGTCTGCCAATATCGGGCACGACTCGTCGATAGCAGACCCATTCCTCGAGCTGGTCAAACTCAGCCTAGCATTGCCCCCTACTCTCAGATGGGTAAGGCCGCACCCCCTTCCAACCGACCATGACACAGTGGAGAGCGTAACCGTATGGTAATCGGCACTCAACGCTCATCTACCCACTTGGTCTAGACGTTGCAGCAACCTCTTGGTACCATAAGGGTTTAGGGACTTTCACCCAGGGATATCTATAGTACTCCATGTAGAACAAGATTTTCGGTATCCAATCCTGTCAACCACGATCTGTCTGTGGAGGCTACGGCCCCGATGTCGCTAGGGCGTATAATAACCATGTCACACAAATGTGGAATGCATGAATCACGCTATCCAGTCATGCAACCAATCCTGCGCATATCGTGCACTTATGTAGGGCAACACTGCCTAACCAGGAGCCCATAAACAGCCTGCCCGAAGGCATATACTATGATCAATCAATCCTCATATCAAGCATACATATGATGCGTATGATCATGGGTCATGAAACTGTATAAAACATGTAAATGAGTGATGAACCATCCTTACGACGCAGATGGGCCTAGACGGTCGAAACACAGCAAGTACGGCTCAGTAATGGGCCCTAAGGAGAGTCGTAATGTGGACATCCAACCAACATTACACTCGCAATGTGGACGTCAAACCAAAATTGCTCCCAAGGCACGATCTTTGTAAACATCGGTACTTAGTCTGTAATGGATTTACACATTGCAATGGACCGTAGGTTCTTTCCATTGGACCTTACGTATATATTAAATGGACCATATCTTATGGGCCTTCTATTCATCAGATGGGTCACATAAATGGGTCTTATGTGCATTGCAATGGGTCAAAATCCGTGGGCCTTGGATTGCATCAAATGAGCTTAGTCTCATGCGTCTAACATGTGACCAATAGGCCACACCAATTGGGCCCCCACATGTACATAAAAAGGGACTCAACCCATAGGCCTAACATGAGTCAAATGGGCCTAAACCCCTAGACCTTAATTAATTAGAATGAGCCTAACTCATGGGTCTCAAATAAATCCAGTGGGCCTAATCCCATGGACCCTTTTATAATCAAATGGGTTTAGTCCCATGGGCCTTACAATATATCAAATGGCCTACCTCTATGGGCTTAAGATTTCAACAAAAAGGGGTCCAAATACATGGGCCTTGAAGTACATCAAATGGGCCTAGTCCCATGTACTTGAAACATATCAAGTGGGCCTAAGCCCATAGGCTTTATGTGTTTCAAGTGGGCCTAACCCATAGGCCTTTTTCAATCCAAATGGATGGACGGTATGGATGCGTCACATGCATCAAGGGTGGGGCCCACATGAGGGCCTACCATCATATTTATTACAACAGTATAATATGTACATATAATACATATAGTATATATAAGTATATATGTATATATATACATGCACACACCCACACACACATGCACACCCACACAGCACGCACACACGCACGCCCAAAGGGCTCCACCTTCACAAACCTCTCCCTGGGCTCCACCGTCCAGCGGACGGTGGAGATAAAATGCATACATCACTGTGGGCTCCACGTGGGGCCCATCTAAATGTCCATTTGCCATCCAAGCCATTCATAAGGTCCCTCAGGCCTGGATGAAGGGACGACATAAATTTCAGCTTGATTCAAAACTTCTGTGGGCCCCAAAAACTTTTCAATGGTAGAATTCAATTCACACTGTTTCGCGTGGTGTGGGCCACCTGAGTTTTGGATCTGTTTCATTTTTGGAGGGGGACCCACCACTGGAGTGGCCCACCTCATGAGCAAGTTGGATGATAAATAAACATTATGGTGGGGCCCACACGCAGGGCCGTGGGCCCCCCTACGTCCGTCCGTTAGAAAGGGCTGCACGCGCCTGCGTGTAAGCGCTGCTCGCTGACGAGTAGGCAGAGGCTAGGCAGAGGCTTAGCCTCTGCCATGAGATTTTAGAAAAAGGAAAAAACCCATTTTTTTGGGGTTTTTCGCACATGGGGCCCGCTTCACAGTAATCCACCCCGGCCATTGCGTTTAGTGGCCCGTAACAATCGAAATGAGTCCGAAGTTTGAATTTTTATAAGCTTAGGAAGTGAAATAAAATGAGAAAATAGTATTTGAATGGTGAGGACGCAATATTTGGCGCTATGGCCCACCAGGTGATCCGTTCAATCTCATTTTCTGGCTCAACTCCTAAAATAAGATGGTGAAAGGGATGGACGGCTTGGATTAGAATGATACATCAGGGTGGGGCCTAAACAATTGGACCACCCAAGTCCACCTTCTTTTCTTCTTTCCTTTTTCTTCTTTCATTGAAACGTCCAGCATCCCAGACGCTGGACAGTTTTTTTGTTTTTTTGTTTTTTTTTTAAAATGCACGTATGTGGTGGGCCCTGATGAAGTGGGCCACCACAGATGGGTGAAGTGGGTACAATGTAGATGGTGGACCCCACTTGAATAAAAATTTGAATAAAATAAATCTTAAGGTGGGATCCATTCAAGTGGGCCACACAATCCTATTGCCTAAAAATAAAATAAAATAAAATAAATAAAAGAGAGAGGGAGAGAGACATGGAGAGTGGGACACGGCTTGTGATGGAGGGACCCCGTCATTATGGGCCCTCCCTTACATGAAATCATACATCAAGTGGGTCATTTTGCACATGTGACCATCAAAACTGAAGATCAACGGTGGGGATCCTTTCCCCACCAATATGGATGGTCAAGATGACTTTTCTAAAGAAAATAAACATCATGATGGGGTCCATGGAGAATGGCCCCATCATGGAATGATCATAATGATCCAAGTAGGCCATCGGCCTTATCTTAGGGTCCCAAGTGAGATCCACACCATTGATCGGTGGGCCTCACTTGGTCCACCATAAAAATAAGAAAAACTAGAATGATCTAGCACCCACTGTCCGATCTTCTTGCTCCTAGAGGTTCCTTGGCACCTTAGCTTCAACTTCAATGGAGGAGATGAAGAATGGAAGGTTGAGATGGGAGATTATGGGGTAGGAAGGTGGACCACTTGGAGCTTAGGAGTTCTTGTAAAATTCCATACGTGGGATCTCTTGCTTGGAGATTTTTTTTTTTTGAAATGAGAAAGAGAGAAAGAGAGAGAGTTGTAAAGGGAGAGAGAGAGAGAGTGATGGATGGATGTGGTGAGTGATGGGGGTGTAAGAAATCTTTGACTTTTGAGGCTTTTGTGTAAGAGAGGTATGGGTGGTGAAGACTTTTGTGGCTTTTTGTGTAAGAGAGGTATGGGAGATGAAGACTTTTGTGGTTGCTTGGGAAAAGGAACGAAAGTGATGTGTACTTGACATGTGATGGCTTGATGGGTTGATTGATTGATGGGATTGATGTGATTGATGTGACACATCATAAAGATTCTCTTGGGTTTCGCAACGCACTGCATTTTCTTGCACCGAACGTTGGCCCACATCTCTTGACCAGGGTATCGCCTCGGCTCGCGAGTCGCGATATCGGAACCGCAACGACGGCGCGGTCGCTATTGTATTGGTCTTGGGTTGAGTCGACTCGGGTTGTCGGCATATGAATTAGGGTCGCGCATTGATATCGGTTAAGGGTCGAAGGTTGCCAGAATTCGACCGGTAAGACCACGGAAGTTTATGGAAAGGTACGGACCAAGATACGGGTCTTACAGGTTCGTAAATTTTTAATGAGTCTGGGTGTTGTACCGAGTGTTCGCCAGCCTATATCACTAAAGATAGATAATACTTCTGCTATTGACTTAACAAAGGACCCTAAACACCACCAGAAATCTAAGCACATTGAGATCAAGTATCATTACGTCTATGATCAAGTGAGAGATAAGAAAGTCGCCCTCAACTACATTCCTACCAAGGAGATAATGGCTGATCCCATGAAGAAACCAATAGCTAGAGATTTATTTTAGGTTTACATTAGGTAGATGGGATTGAAGAAAGCTTGACTAATGTACTTGTTTTGTAGTACCTTTAATCTTTCATTAATGAATAATATATTTCATTTATTTAGTATTAAACACTAATAAAAACTAGGTAAGTAGATTATCAGCATTTACCTTGAGATCATGTAGGATTTCTATTTTTATCGGCAGGCCGGTCACCCACTCGCACGGGTTGACCAACCTTGAATGTACAAGAGAGGTACATTTGGGGTCATGTTTATACATTGAGGTATGAATTTTTCTTTATTTTGAATAATAAAGGATGAGGATATGAGTGAGTCGTATCTGCCTACAATCTTTTAAGATCGAAGATGAGACTGATAAAGTCGAATAACATAATTGCGCCATTCTTTTTAGGCGATTAATGTTATGGCCTGAATTTAAAAGCCAGGTTATGAGGTTATGAGATGAGTTGTACCTCATGTAGAATGACCTGCATATTGTAGACCCGACATTCACCTAGTTTTGTCTACTTTACGATGTGGATTGTAGCCACGTGTTGGGACCTTTTACCTACAGATTGCTTTGATTCGATCTAATCATTGCAACGTGCGAGTAGTCAGTCTCGTAGGTGACTCTTTGTGTCCTTAGCTACCCTCTTCTTGTGTATATGAGGATGAGATTGAGTGTTGTTACTTTAGTGTACTATGACGAAAGGTCCTTGATTGGCTAGACTCAGTTACTCTAGTAAAGCGACTTGATTAATTCCAAATTACACATCTGTGTGGGGAAGATCCCGTGACAGCTACACTAAGTTTCTAGAACTATAAATACTCACTTGAAGACTTATCCACCGACAGTATCGAGTTATTTTTAATAGACTTTTGCAAACATTATTTTTCTTAAAAAGTATATATAAGTATTGCCTTAAATTGATTTTTATCGAAGTTTGTGAAAAATTAAGTTTTCAAAATAACTCGATAAGTTGGATAAATGCGTATGTTGGCTAAGTACTCCAGATCGGGAGTTAACTTCATCCAGTGTGGTCATGCAGACTAGGACAGGCATTGCAAAGCTTGGGTTATTGAGTACTAGTTAGGTGGTCACTTAGTACTTAAACACCTGTGAGAAGATTATGGTGATTCAGCTGGTCCCACGCCTCTGATTCTTTTGATTGCGATATTTGGTCTTTGATTGTTATTAGGCAAGTTATATGGATAAATTTTTATGCCTACCCCATAATGTGATTAAGTGGGAGATGTTGGACGTAGGCCAGTGGGGCCTACTGGTGAGCAATCACTAGTCCCACAAGTTTAGGCTTCTTCTGGCCTTTTTCCTTTTCTATTATATTTCAAATTCAACTTTGAATTTGATTTATGATAGGAAATAGGGATAAGATTGGATGATATGGTCTCATCCAATCTCATGCGATCTCTCATTCCTTTCCTATATAAAGGATGAGACTCTGTCTCTCATGAGACATAATAAGTAATACCAAGAGTATACAGGAAGAGATATAGTGTGCACATTAGCCTATCCATTTTGGCTTGTCCTTGGGATGATTTGATCCATAGATCGTAATCCGGGGCCACTATATACCATAGGATCAGAGGTGTGAATAGATCCATCTGCTCCAGTAGTAGATAGGCGGGCCGTTGGAGTGTCAATCTTCTTCTTTGTGAGGGTCCCAAAACTCGTGTAGACCATCAGATCTTGAGGGCCCACCTTCTGCGCTTCCTCACACGCGCAACTGTCTTTGGAGAGAGACAGATTCAGAATGCAAAGTGGGGTCCACGGCATAGGATTCGAGGGCTCACACGTGTGAAAGCCTATAAATATCCCCTACCCCCTCATTTGGAGGATCGAATGTTTAGAAAACTAGCGCCTCTGATAGGTACTGAAGACAGAGAGAATGAGAGAGGGTGTGGGGCGTAGACCACACCACTCCTGAAGAGTTGCGTGGACCCGCGTAACTCCTCGGCCTGCGCAACTCATAAGAGTTGCGCAGGTATTCTTTGAGGCAGCACCATGTTGCACATTTTTTTAGGTTTTCAGGCCGGTTCAAATGTTTTAAAGGGATTTTGGCACTCCTCCATCATGTTAATGAGGGACGAAATGCATGGAAATCCTGCACAACTCGTCTCCTCTCGGGATGTGACTGATATAAGTCAGAATGCTACCGAAATTTACACTTGAGCTGATTCAATACTTGCATTCTTGTATTTTCTAAGAAATTTAGTCTCAGAATCAAAGGGTCAAAAGGATATAATGAACTCGTAATGAATGAAATTGATAATTATTCTCTTTGCTCTATCTTTTGTTAATATTAAGCGAGATAATTCCCCCAAATCAAATGCTTTTTGTTTCTGGTCAAAACAAAATGGCACTTTGCTCGGGATCCTATCTTGCTTAATATTGACTTAAGAATGACTTGGAGAACTTCATCACAATTTGGTGACATATAAGGCGCCAAAATGGCGACTCTCAGCAGGAGCATCCTTCCTTTCATCTTTGGGATAGAATATATTTTTAAATAAATACTAACCAATATCGCATATGTTCTCTGACAGAGAAAATTATAAGGGACGAATGCATTCAAGCTCTAGATTTCAAACGATATGGAGATATTAGCAAAAGAGACGAGTTTCTACTTCACACCGACAAGATTTGTAGTTGAGTATGCCCCTAACCAGCCTCGGGCCGAGCAAGCGCAGCCTGTATTGAGCGTGAAAAGAAGATTTTCAGTTACTGTTGGGGTTGTTATAGTGTAACACCCCGGATTTTTGCCAACCTAAAATTAGACATCCTTAGGAAATGGGTCAACAATTTCACTCTCAATGATCAATCCAAAGGTCTAAAAATTAATTTTTTCCTGTTTCCTTCAAAATCTCACCCTTCACCACCTCATTCTTCGAATTTCTCTAAGTACTTTCATATTAGACACAAATCCTCAAGTCTAAATAGTAAAGACCACTAAATCCTAAGGTATTCATGATGAAGAACCTAGAAACACTAATAGGATCGCAGTTTCACCAATAGGCGAAGTCTACATAACTCGTTCGTTTCGATCGAGTCCATAATGCATCTCAGGTCGTGTGAGGCGACCTAAGTAGCCAGTAGGTTGTTAGGAGGCGGGTTTGTGATGATCTTAGGAGAATTTCAAATCCTAAAATGCATGTCCTTGGGTCGTGGGGCAACCACAATCCTTACACTCAATCGCTAGGGCTTAAAAACCCCGTTTCACTCAATTCATTCAAAATCTTTCCTCTCACCACCCCATTCTTCAATTAATTCTTAGTATTTTCATGTTAGGCATTAATATTAATGTGAAAATGATATAAAATCATACTTAGATAAAATTTTATAATGAATAGTAAAAATACGTGAAAATTAGCCTTTTGTCCATTCCAAATCTGAAATATTTTGTAAAAGATGGGTTATTTGGATAGATTAGCTTCTCCTACCCCAAAATCATATGTTACATGATATATAAGTTCATTCTGGTTTACAGACTGGCCCTGAAACACCCCAAATGGAGTATTGGGCCTCTCTAGGCCAAACCACAATGAACCAAGGTGCGCCCCATACTTTTTTGGGACCCTGGGGGCAGGGGGCCCAGCCCATATGGCCACCATCACCGGTTTGAGATTTCATCGGCGATGCCATCCCCGATTCCGCGATGCATCGCCGGTGAAAATCACCGGTTGGGTCCGTCCTTTGGGCTGGAGGTGTTTCGGGTGTTGTATAGCCCCTTGGTATATGGGCCGAACCTTGAAACCCCCCAAAAGAAGTACTTCCTTCACAAAGTGACCCTCCAGGCTCTCCTTTCGCTCCAAATGTTCGAGTTTTTGTAAAAACCACCCCTCCAAACTCTTCCTTCTTTCGTTTCCAGATACCCTCACTCCACCCTTCAAATATCATCTCAAACAGAGATCATTATAGGCTACTTTCTTTAGAAATCTAATGAGAATCACCTAGCGCTGCACTAGACGACCTGTGAAATTCGCACCAATCACTTTCAATACGATCTGCTAGAGCCAAAACGTATAAGATAGGTGATGCTACGATACCGTAAAGCTTGAGATCAAATTCTATTCCTGATTGCTCTCTAGAGCACCTTGAAAACTTTGTATCGGCTCTGGACCGCACATCGGAAGTCCGATTACCCCAAACTTAGACAATCCTGACCGCCTAGTTGGACTTGACGTTCATGTCGAAAATCAAGTCCAACTGATGTCCTGAAGCTATTTTACTGGGTTCGGAGTGAAGAGAGTGAGAAAGGGGTTAGATTTGGAAATTTTAATTCAAATTTGGCACGTGATTTGGTGCGTTATTATTAAGCGTTCTGACCGTTAGAATTCAGCCAAATTACACCCCTGGATCAGGAAAAATTTCTCTTTCATATCATGAGACTTGTCGACCTGATCTAGGTGCGATAACCGCTAGATTGAAAATGGACCGCCACGTGCGATCTACGAACTCTACCAGACTGAAAATGGGGTGTGGACAACATCCAGAGACCATGAGCTTAAGTCCGATCGCATTCGGCCAGGGGACCTCCCGAACTGCCCTTTTGGATCGAAACAGCTCCATTTTGGTTATAACTTAAGTGTACTTTGTTCCCAAGCCTAATTTGGAAAGGTTTGAGCTTATAAAAGGGCTTTAAACCCTCTCATATCTCTCCCATCCGAATTTGGAATAAGCCCTAGATTGAGTGAGAGAGAAAGTGAGAGATTTTGAGAGAGTGGTGGGAGAGATTTTCCTGCCACCTGCTGCTGCTACTGCATGTGCTTAAGCGACGTATTCCAATCACTTTGTTGGTGATTCCGACGCTTTTATAGGTAAGGAAAACCCTGTCCACTAGCTGATTTAGCATTCCGTCAAATCAAATAGAAAAGTAGCTGATATAACTTGTGAAATAGGTTGCCTGTTCGCCGTACACAAAGCGTATATGCTCCGTTCGAAACGATATACATCTAGGGTAAAAGGTACAGATTTTAGACGCTTTGATTGACTGATTTCAAAGCTTTCAATGTCGTTTAATAGTAGATTATCGACGAGCATGCCGTTTGACATGTAGAACATGCTGTCCGTTTTCCGTTTCGTAAACGTACGGTAATTATGAGATTTAGGATATTTTAGGCATTTCTAGAAAATACTGTATACGTCCATATTTTGTGAAATTGCTTGACATGTAAATTTATCGTGTTATGATATTATATATGCGTGTATAATCTGTTTGGCGAAGAGATTCGCCCTAATGCGCACTTTGGGTCGACATACGTTATGTAGACTAAAGTGTGTAGACTAAGTGTTTGTATAAATGTTTGTATTAGTATGTATTGGGTAAATGGTGTTGTGAATTAGTTTTGAGATCGAATTCTCAATCAATATGCTGATATATATGATTTTCACCATGTTGCCTATATGAATTGATTTCATTATATGTATGGAATACATGTGTTGGTTGATTTACTTACATGGTATGTTATAACATGTTGTCAACATGCTTGTATTGTTGTATTTCATTTCTGTTACTCACATATGATTACTGATGTTGTGCACAAATGCTTGGGGCTATACATTAGTCCACGCAGTCGGTAATGGATTGAATTCGTGGTTGGCTTCTATTTGCCACGAAGGACGTGTCGATGAACGCGAGTCGTGTTTTGGGTTGGCGGCAGTGGTTAGGCCACACGGAGTGTTTTATGCACTTCATGTCGCTCAGCTTGAGATGCGCTCGTGCTAGTCGAGCCCGTTAAGTAACCCGACTGGCCATTGTATGTTCACCATGTATGAGTCATAACTGTTTGAACCTAGGGTACTGAACTTACCATTGAAAACTCTGTTAACCATGGTACCTTGATCCATAAAGACTTATGAGCCAGGCATGGTGGTATGGGACACCTGGTCGAGCTGTCGGCCTACACTGATCAGGTGACGAGCCCTTTGTAGTGACCTTGAGTTTATCTTGACACCGCATGGGGGCGACGAGTCCTGATGCAGTCTTAAGGATAATTAGGCTTGTATTGATAAGGTGATGGGGGAGAGGTGCTACAAGTGCGAGCAACAGCCCTGACAGCCCTTGCAGCGACCTACAAATATAACATCGTATGAGATTGCTAGGAGTGACGACCCTAGACAGGATCTGTGTTGGGATTGATATAAGCAAGGTACCCTAGTTTCCCAATCCTGCTGTATGAAAAGACTAATAATAACTCGGTAATCATATCACCATCACATTGCATGTGCCTGGAAGATGTGGAGCACTGTGGAAAGAAAGCATGTCGCGGGCATAAGATGGTGCCGTATGAGGGAGATCATCGGTGAGAGCATCCATCATGTCATGTCATATTGCATTAACAACAGTATTTAGGAATGTTTGATTTATTGCTTTACTATTATCGCATGATTGATTTGATAACATGCTAATCTCTGCTCTATTATTCCACTGAGTTGATCACTCACTCCCACGTTACGGGATGGTGTTTCCGGACACCCACCAGTCCCTATTTTAGTTGCAGATGATGGCGCTGCTTGTGAAGCGGAGCCGGACTTGATGATGAGGAGGAGGATCCCTCCTTTATGCGTGTTCTGATCGACGGGATTTCAGGGAGGTTGATTAGATGCATTGATACTTGTCATTTTATAGTATTGGAGCACTCATGTATATTCTTTTGATCATTTTTGGAGTATACATGTATATATATATAACCTGGTAACATGTTCACACTTTGGAGACATAAAACAGTTTATATAGGTTATACATACTATCACAGTCTTCCGCTTGCTAATTTAATGGTCTCTAGAGTATGATATGATGTTTTGGATTAATTCTAATCTTGTTTAATGTCTTTTTATAGACAACATGCATCTAACATTATCTATGTTGCATAAATAACATTTTGGAATTCGGGAGTTGGGTTTCTACCTGGCCCCCGATTTTCGGGATGTTACAGATGGTATCAGAGCATGATTTGGATTAAACCGGACCTGGGTTATGGTAACACGACGCACACCTATGCACTCTGACTTAGGAAGGGGGCGATGAAATCTAGAAACCACATTAGAATCCCAAGTTTTGCCGACGGGCGAGATTAACTACCGGAGCATAGATGCATGTGTAAGGTATTGCCCCTAGATTTGGTGTATCCCATGATTTCTAATAACATGTTTAGAAGGTATGTAATTCGAAGTGATCCCAGGATTTTTCTTTTAAATTACACTTAGAAATTCTTCATCTTGGGATTTAAAAATCTCATCTCCTACTTCCCAACACCAGACTCATTTTCTAAAGCCTATGAAATTGATTTTTTATCCCAACCCACGCTCCTACCAAGCATGACACTCCCAATCCCAACATGGGATTAGGAATGCAGTTCCATTTAATACAACTTAATGCTACTGGCCATATAGGCCCTTAGCGTTTTGGACCTAGAGTTAGCACTCCTAGATTTGAAAGATCTGACGATATAGGAAATCCAATCCCATTAGACAATCGTGACCCTAAGCGATAGAGCAATTCCCTGTATTAGTAATGGTATGAAACCATTTAGCGTATAAGCTTAGGCCGTAGATTACAGACTAGTCTACTAGTTACCTTGAGTAGTGTAAAGCCTGTATATGCTAAGGAATAGTAGGTTAGATTTGGTTGGAATGGGACTCCCTTTCTTGGGTAGATCCTCATAACATTCATAAGCTCCTCTAGTAACTCTCAGGAAGCTTATTTAACTTAGAACCATTCACTCTCAAGGAAAACTTATATATCCCTCGGGTTGAACTTTAGGATAAACCAACACACCCTTTAGAATTGCTTACCCAAGGGCTTATTGCATTCGGGAACACAGAGTAAAGGAACTGTATGTAATCGATGTATTCGCGGTTTGAATCGACTTCTTAATCCTAGTAGTTACCAATAAATCCAATGCTCTGATCAAGCAGAAGATCGGCATCGACTCGGATTAAGGATTGATACGATAAATTTTCTGTCAACGCGAGGCAGGAAGTTTATGTATCCGGCTCAGACCCACTACACAACTTTTCTTCCGTGTTGGCCCGACCACATACAACCAAAAGTCATTGCTTTGCCCTTGGAAAATGTTGAGGACGTGTAGCTAATAGAGATTAGGCTCATCTCTATCACCATAGATACCAATGCCATTGAACCCATCATTAGCAAAGGAAGACCAATGTAGTGAGAGGTTGTTTCCCATTTTATGTCAAGGACAGGTCCTAAGCTACACCTCGTTCCGATATACAGATCGAAACATAGAATCTTGAACCTTAAGTAGAACCAAGTTTAAGGGGGGTAGAACGTATTGAGCCCAATCTATTTAGGATTAGCTAATGTAACCGTTGAATCAAAGTGGCACAGCGGAAGCGTGGTTGGCCTTTTCCCCACTGGCCCAGGATCAAAATAGTTGATTTAGGTTATACGTAATGGTAAGTCATTAAATAGGGTTTAAACCTTCCCTAGAATGACAATACGAAAGACCCTCTAGGTACCCATTACCCTTAGCCAATTTCGGGGATGAAATTTTGTTTTAAGGGGGATAGATTGTAACACCCTGAATTTTTGCCAACCTGAAATTAGACATCCTTAGGCAATGGTTCAACCATTTCACTCTCAATGATCAATCCCAAGGTCTAAAAATCAATTTTTCCCTGTTTCCTTCAAAATCTCACCCTTCACCACCTCATTCTTCGAATTTCTCTAAGTACTTCCATATTAGACACAAATCCTCAAGTCTAAATAGTAAAGACCACTAAATCCTAAGGTATTCATGACGAAGAACCTAGAAACACTAATAGGATCGCAGTTTCGCCAATAGACGAAGTGTACACAACTCGTTCGTTTTGATCGAGTCCATAATGCATCTCAGGTCGTGTGAGGCGACCTAAGTAGCCAGTAGGTTGTTAGGAGGCTGGTTTGTGATGATCCTAGGAGAATTCCAAATCCTAAAATGCATGTCCTTGGGTCGTGGGGCAACCACAATCCTTACACTCAATCGCTAGGGCTTAAAAACCCCGTTTCACTCAATTCATTCAAAATCTTACCTCTCACCACCCCATTCTTCAATTATTTCTCAGTATTTTCATGTTAGGCATTAATCCTAATGTGAAAATGATATAAAATCATACTTAGATAAAATTTTACAATGAATAGTAAAAATACATGAAAATTAGCCTTTTGTCCATTCCAAATTTGAAATATTTTGTAAAAGATGGGTTAGTTGGATAGATTAGCTTCTCCTAACCCAAAATCATATGTTATATGATATATAAGTTCATTCTGGTTTACAGACTGGCCCCGGAACACCCCAAATGGAGTTTTGCGCCTCTCTAGGCCAAATCACAATGAACCAAGGTGCGCCCCATACTTTTTTGGGACCCTAGGGTTAGGGGGAACCCAGATCATATGGCCACCATTGTCGGTTTGAGATTTCGTCAGCGATGCCATCCCCGATTCCGCGATGCATCACTGGTGAAAATCACCGGTTGGGTCCGTCCTTTGGGCTGGAGGTGTTTGGGGTGTTGTATAGCCCCTTGGTATACTGGCCGAACCTTGAAACCCCCCAAAAGAAGTACTTCCTTCACAAAGTGACCCTCCAGGCTCTCCTTTCGCTCCAAATGTTCGAGTTTTTATAAAAATCACCCCTCCAAACTCTTCCTTCTTTCGTTTCTAAATACCCTCACTCCACCCTTCAAATATCATCTCAAACAGAGATCATTATAGGCTACTTCCTTTAGAAATCTAATGAGAATCACCTAGCGCTGCACTAGACGACCTGTGAAATTCGCACCAATCACTTTTAATACGATCTGCTAGATCCAAAATGTATAGGATAGGTGATGCTACGATACCGTAAAGCCTGGGATCAAATTCTATTCCCGATTACCCTCTGGAGCACCTTGGAAACTTTGTATCAGCTCCGGACCGCACATCGAAAGTCCGATTACCCCGAACTTAGACAATCCTAACCGCCTAGTTGGACTTGACGTTCATCTCGAAAATCAAGTCCAACTGATGTCCTGACGCTATTTTACTGGGTTCAGAGTAAAGAGAGTGAGAAAGGGGTTAGATTTGAAAATTTTAATTCAAATCTGGCACGTGACTTGGCGCATTATTATTAAGCGTTCTGACCATCAGAATTCAGCCAAATTATACCCCTGGATCAGAAAAAATTTCTCTTTCATATCATGAGACTTGTAGACCTGATCTAGGTGCGATAACCGCTAAACTGAAAATGGACTGCCACGTGCGATCTACGAACTCTACCAGACTGAAAATGGGGTGTGGACAACATCTAGAGACCACGAGCTTAAGTCCGATCGCATTCGGCTAGGGGACCTCCCGAACTGCCCTTTTGGATCGAAACAGCTCCGTTTTGGTTATAACTTAAGTGTACTTTGTTCCCAAGCCTAATTTGGAAAGGTTTGAGCTTATAAAAGGGCTTTAAACCCTCTCATATCTCTCCCATCCGAATTTGGAATAAGCCCTAGATTGAGAGAGAGAGAAAGTGAGAGATTTTGAGAGAGTGGTGGGAGAGATTTTCCTTCCACCTGTTGCTGCTACTGCACGTGCTTAAGCGACGTATTCCAATCACTTTGTTGGTGATTCCGACGCTTTTATAGATAAGGAAAACCCTGTCCACTTGCTGATTTAGCATTCCGTCAAATCAAATAGAAAAGTAGCTGATATAACTTGTGAAATAGGTTGCCTGTTCACCGTAGACGAAGCGTATACGCTCCATTCGAAACGACATACATCTAGGGTAAAAGGTGCGGATTTTAGACGCTTTGATTGACTGATTTCAAAGCTTTAAATGTCGTTTAATAGTAGATTATCGACGAGCATGCCGTTTGACATGTAGAACATGCTGTCCGTTTTCTGTTTCGTAAACGTACGGTAATTATGAGATTTAGGGTATTTTAGGCATTTCTAGAAAATACCGTATACGTCCGTATTTTGTGAAATTGCTTGACATGTAAATTTATCATGTTATGATATTATATATGCGTGTATAATCTGTTTGGCGAAGAGATTTGCCCTAATGCGCACTTTGGGTCGACATACGCTATGTAGACTAAAGTGTGTAGACAAAGTGTTTGTATAAATGTTTGTATTAGTATGTATTGAGTAAATGGTGTTGTGAATTAGTTTTGAGATCGAATTCTCAATCAATATGCTGATATATATGATTTCCACCACGTTGCCTATATGAATTGATTTCATTATATGTATGGAATACATGTGTTGGTTGATTTACTTACATGGTATGTTATAACACGTTGTCAACATGCTTGTATTGTTGTATTTCATTTCTGTTACTCACATATGATTACTGATGTTGTGCACAAATGCTTGGGGCTATACGTTAGTCCAGGCAGTCGATAATGGATTGAATTCATGGTTGGCTTCTATTTGCCACGAAGGACGCGTCGATGAACGCGAGTCGTGTTTTGGGTTGGCGGCAGTGGTTAGGCCACACGAAGTATTTTATACACTTCATGTCGCTCAGCTTGAGATGCGCTGGTGCTAGTTGAGCCCTTAAAGTAACCCGACTGGCCATTGTATGTTCACCATGTATGAGTCATAACTGTTTGAACCTAGGGTACTGAACTTACCATTGGAAACCCTATTAACCATGGTACCTTGATCTATAAAGACTCATGAGCCGGGCATGGTGGTATGGGACACCGTGGTCGAGCTGTCGGCCTACGCTGGGGCCACAAACCTCCCCGTAGTGACCAGTGAGCACCCTACTCTGAGCAGATTATGGTGGTATGGGACACTATATTCTTGCTGTCGGCCTACACTGATCAGGTGACGAGCCCTTTGTAGTGACCTTGAGTTTATCCTGACACCACATGGGGGCGACGAGTCCTGATGCAGTCTTAAGGATAATTAGGCCTGTATTGATAAGGTGATGGAGGAGAGGTGCAACGAGTCCGAGCAACAGCCCTGACAGCCCTTGCAGCGACCTACAAATATAACATCGTATGAGATTGGTAGGAGTGACGACCCTATACAGGATTTGTGTTAGGATTGATATAAGCAAGGTACCCTAGTTTCCCAATCCTGCTGTATGAAAAGACTAATAATAACTCGGTAATTATATCACCATCACATTGCATGTGCCTGGAAGATGTGGAACACTGTGGGAAGAAAGCATGTCGCGGGCGTAAGATGGTGCCGTATGAGGGAGATCATCGGTGAGGGCATCCATCATGTCATGTCATATTGCATTAACAACAGTATTTAGGAATGTTTGATTTATTGCTTTACTATTATCGCATGATTGATTTGATAACTTGTTAATCTCTGCTCTATTATTCCACTGAGTTGATCACTCACTCCCACGTTACAGGATGGTATTTTCGGACACCCACCAGTCCCTATTTTAGTTGCAGATGATGGCGCTGCTTGTGAAGCGGAGTCGGACTTGATGATGAGGAGGAGGATCCCTCCTTTATGTGTATTTTGATCGACGGGATTTCAGGAAGGTTGATTAGATGCCTTGATACTTGTCATTTTATAGTATTGGAGCACTCATGTATATTCTTTTGATCATTTTTAGAGTATACATGTATATATATAACCTGGTAACATGTTCACACTCTGGAGACATACAACAGTTTATATAGGTTATACATACTATCACAGTCTTCCACTTGCTAATTTAACGGTCTCTAGAGTATGATATGATGTTTTGGATTAATCTCAATCTTGTTTAATGCCTTTTTATAGACAACATGCATCTAACATTATCTATGTTGCATAAATAACATTTTGGAACTCGGGAGTTGGGTTTCTACCCGACCCCCGATTTTCGAAATGTTGCATATAGTCTCCCCAATAGCGCAAGAAAATGAGAATGAGTGGATAATGGTGACGCGTCGGAAATGCCAAGAACTAGGGGACCTGTCACACAAAACGTGGCAAAGAAAAATCCCGAACTCGCTCCCCCATCAATATATCTAGGAAAATCTTCATCTTCGTCCTCGTAATGAGAATTCCCAGCCCTAATTGTTGTAAGTATTCGATGGACTAAAAAGCAGAAAGGTAACTCGCATATGGAGGGTTGCCAGTTTATGTATTGCCTCGAGGTCCATCGCCTCGCATTGTATCACAATCAATTGAATCTTATGAAAGCACGGAAGGTTCAAACAAAACTCCTTTTCCAACAAGTCCCGTCACACCGACTTATTCTTGTTCTACCTCGATGACCGCCTTGTCAGGAAATGAAGAAGCTGCGGTATGCATGGATGAAACAAGTAAAGACCCCCCCACCCACCACTGAAGATAGATTAGTCGAAATGGCTCAGGCACAAAAAATGCTAATGGATGAGTGCAAGAATCTCCGAAAATCCCTGGCCAGCCTCACACATAATGTAGCCAGATAGTATCACCTCCAATGATGGATAGTATGAATGAATGGGAACAACAGCCAAAAGGTTCTCAACCGCCTAGAGTAGGATCACATAGATGCGTCCCTGTGACAAGAGTCATAACTCAGGAGGAAGTATGACTGGTGGCAACAAAAGTTGTTCGAATGGAAAGGGAACGTGACAGTACGGAAGGTTTCGGTATTAAACACCATATCCAAGGGAAGTAGAAGATGTACCGTTCCCTGCTAATTTCAAACATCCTAAGTTTCAGAAATTTGGTGGAGATGGATCGACGAACATCTGATGCATTTCATCACGTCTATGAGGAATTTCTTCGTTGTTCCTCAATATTGCCTACGGCTATTTGGTTCTTCTTTAATGGGCAAACCATTCTGGTGGTATTCTAGCCTGACCTTGGAATCAATACAGACCTAGGAACAGATGTAGGATGTGTTTATGTTCGATTTCTTTTCATCGGATCGTGATGTTAGCATTGCGGAATTAACATCTGTAAAACAAAGGGAAAATGAGTCTGTCGAGAAATTCATCAGCAGGTGGAAAACCTTAAGGGCATCATCTTGGCAATTACCTGAAGAGAGGGAGCAAGTGAAAATGTGTCTAAGCTCCATGGACATAGGGATTGCATTTGGACTCACTAGCGCCAACATAAGGACTTTTCGACATCTGACGACCAAAGCCCATGCGTTGGAGTTAATGACTAAAAAGATACCAGCCTTCCAAGCTAGAACTGAATGAAGAGGACTAAACAGGGCAATAGTAAATGTTATTAATCGGGAGAAAAAGAAAAATACCTTTCGTGACAAGAGAAAAATGAAAGGAAGAGAAGACTTAGATTGGCGAAGGGACTATAAAAACGACAAGCGACCGCGGCCATATGATTCACACAAAGAGTATACATTCGAGAGAGAGGATGTGTTGTCGATGATGGATCAGTTATTAGCTGCCAGAACCATTAGGTTGCCCTCCAATATATCCAGAAGAAGTTGTAATGACGAAAGAAATGAATTACTGTCATTATCATTGTTGTTTGAGGCATCAAACAGAAGATTGCTTCACATTGAAAAATATACTGCAAAGAATGATAATACAAGGAGAGATAGTCCTGAAGAAGGATGATGAACAATGACAAAAGGCAACAACAAATCTGACATCCGTAAGAGAATTGTCAATAACATTGGCTAGAGAAATTGATCCAGGAGATCTATCTTTCGTCGACCGCCAAAACAATGAACCGATGGGATAGTTCATCGATTGAAAGAAAATTCCAGGGGCATCCGCATTCGAAGATGCTAAATAACAAACAAATTAGAGTATTGCAGCTTAAATA
Source organism: Magnolia kwangsiensis (assembly GCA_037074715.1). NCBI lineage: Eukaryota > Viridiplantae > Streptophyta > Magnoliopsida > Magnoliales > Magnoliaceae > Magnolia > Magnolia kwangsiensis. The sequence goes on from CM073579.1 coordinate 73,973,540, forward strand.
CCCCAATAAAAGAGATGTAAGAGGTGAAAGATATGGAGTTTCAACATAAAGCATTTTCCGCCAACACACCCATATTTGGCTGATCAATGATAAGCCAATTTGAGGAGCAGCAATAATTTTGGTTTCAAAAGGTAACAGCACCATACCATCAAAACCAAAAGGGGGCAAGATAGGTAATAAGAAAATCATTATAAAATGTATTTCCCTTTCTATATAAATAAAATGCAGGTTTTCAGGTATGCCAATGATTATCACCAATGGCCAAATGACCATTATTAAAGCACTAGTAACTATCGCCAGAGTTGCTGCCAAAAGCTATGGTTATCATTATCATGATACCAATGCGAGGCCATTTAAATTTATTGAAATCAATAGCACCGCCAAGCTGATATACTATCTTAACTATAAAATTTTATTTTGTATCATCAGCAAGTGCAGTATATTAATTTTGATTTATTATCAGCATTTGCAGGTGGCAGTGTGGGAATTGTGACAACAATTATGTACGAGAATCGTAATAATAATGATGATCTATCATGTATGACAGCGAGAAAGATGTCGTTATGAAGCCGAACACGTAAAAGGCTTATCATTATTAGCGATGGTGATATGGCAGAATTATATGGGTAGCAGTGTCGCATCACATGGGCAGTGACCTATGCCATCTGTGCAACTTCAAGTAGCATCACATGGGTGACTAAAAAGTGCCCACTCATGAATGGGTTTGACCTTGCAGATGAAGAAAGAGCGAGTCTCTGAAGCACAATGACTCCCCATATCCTTAGTTTGATTCCAGTAGTAATGTATGAGGATAGGTTTCTAAAGCAAGAGACCCCTTATTGATGGACTGACAGCCTTAGATTTGGTACTTGACTCTAACCTTGTGCACCCTGTGAGCTCTAGAGAGTTACTGTGGCCAACCCCGTGTGTAAATCATATTGAGTTCATAGCTTCAGTAGTTTCACTGGGCCCCTCTGATGGATTAAGGTTATGAACTCCCTGGCGATGATAAGCCCCGTGAACTCTAGAGAGTTACAGTGGTCATTCATGTAGGACCAACTTCAACTACTTATGAATCTATATTGTGATTGCTCCAACTACTTACAAGCCTAAACTGTGTGTGCAACTAACTGAAACTGGAACTTAGCATCGCCCATACAAGATAACACCATGTAGGTAACACTATATGTTAATAACAAAACAAAAAAAAAATGCCAATACAAAAAAGCAATGCTAACAATATATATATATATATAGTTGGAAGAATTGACTGATCATTCATGATATTCATTCATTCATAGCATTCATGATTCGTCAAAGTTCGTTTACGATATCAAAAGAAAAAGTAATAAATGCTAAAAAAAGCCATGATAAATATCAAAAGAAAATTCGTATGTCCTCTGAAATTCCTAGAGCAAGCATATATTGATGTAGGTCGTCTCTTAGTTGAACCTCAGCGATTGTGTTCTTAACTTCAACATCAATAATAAGCTTGGCCTGGTTCGGAGCATCGATCAGCTCTTGCTCCAAGGAAATTATGGTTTTCTTCACCTTTGAAACCTCCAGCTATTCCAGATGGGCTATCCGCCTATCAACTTCAATATCAGCCTCGAATTGGCTAGTTCTTGAATTAGTTTCACGCTGTTGAGCCTCTAAGTCCAAGATTTGTTGCTTGTGGTTTGCAATCTTCCCTAATATAGTCACCAAGGAATGCTTAGTAACCTTTACTTGTTCCTTCAAGAAATGAATTTCCTTATCATAACCAGAAATTATCATCATTGCTTTTGAAACTTCTTCTTTAAACTGCAATAATTCTTGTTGGCGAGCAAGAATTTCAGGTGCGACGATCATATTTTGGGCATCTCCCAGCTTGCAGAAAGTCTCACGGAAATGAGATAAAGATTCATGTAAAGGGAAAATATTGATCTTGGCAATTCGTGCTACATTCTTCAGAGAAGAAAGCACTATCTCCAAATTAGACCATTGGGATGGGTCTTTGAAGATGTAGATGGTTGTTGATACTGAGCCCCGTAATAGGGATAATGCAGGAGGAGAGATCTTTTCCAAGGATATGATGTTCGACACAGTGGCGACAGAATTCGTACTTGCAGAGCTCACTAGAGACAGTGCAGATTGCGAAATGCAACTAAAATGCACAAGTTAAGGTATGGATTGTAAGTAAATTAGTATAAAGTAAAGAAATAAAGTGATGTGTACCTGCAGCTATCGAAGGTGTCAGAGCAAGAATTGATGCTTCTGCAGATTGCCTCTCTTATGGGGGAGCGGATGGTTCGGGTAAATTTAGAACCATATTGGTGAAAGACAGTTCTCTGGCCTCAGTGCTTGATGCCACGGTAACTGTAGTCATTACATCAGCAGACTCTATTTGAAAAATTATTCCACAAGCTGCTTTGCTAGCCTTGATAGGAAGTCTAAGGGGCTCCCTCATTTTCTTAGCAGAACGCTTGCCAAAAGCAAAAGCTAGAAGGGTAAGCTACATCTGTGGGAGCCGAAAGAGTCTCTGGAGATGCTACAATGTTGGTTGGAGAATTTGAAGGTGTCATGCGCAGAAGAGGAGAATAGTTGTTTCTAAATGATAAGGTCAACTCAGCCCTAGCTGTATCATCATACTCCCCATAGTCCAAGGGTTCTTCTTCTTCATCAATACCCATAGTGGTGGTCGGGGGAATATTTTCTTGTGGAATTTCTTCATTGATTCTAGTAGTTACACCAACTCCGTCATCTTCGCCTATGTCTACTTTTCATTCTTCTGATGTTTCTTTTTCTTTGACTTCCCCTGCGTCTGCATGTAGTTCACCCTCTTCTTCCGAGTCACTAGAGGATGGCTCCTGATTAGCGGAAGTAGAGTTACCAAAAATGGATTCTCTGTCTTCTGTGGATGATGAAGACAATGATGACTCCAGAGAAGATTCTTCAACAACCACTTGCTTTCCTTTTTGTATTGATTGCTTCTTTCCAGAAATAGTAAGGTCTTTTGCGGTAGTGATCATTAGGGATATAGAAGATCTCGCCCGCATTTTTGATCTGGTCACGAGTGATGAAGATTCCTTGTACGGAGGAGGTGGTGGAACAGATGAAGGCACTTCTTGAGGTTCTGAAGGCCTGATGACTTCTGGAGTGGGGGCAGGGTCTGTAAAAGCAGGGATATGGTGTGTTTCAGTGGCGTCTGCAGGAGCATTTTCTCTATTTGTAGGCTTTCTTTGGGACCTGAAGTGTGCTAATAGAAATATGTGAGCAATCCAACCTTTAAGAGTGTTGGAGGGTTTGACTTCACGAATGTGTTCTTCCACGAAAATTCTGATGCAAGTCTCGCCAGGGGCAGGAGCATGGTCATGTTCGGCGGTGTAGCCTATCCCTTCTATCATATTGCATTTTCTGATTTGATGGGCGGGAATTCATATTGGCGAGTCTACTAGCAAACATCGGAGAATGAGAAATGCTTGGTGAGCTCGCCACAGCATCTACGGGTAGGTCGTGTGGATAAAGCAGCCAAAGCTTGGAATAATGAATTTTAAATTGATTTAGGCCATAAGTAGTTGCCTCCAGATTAAGCCCCAGTTGAAAGGCCCAACACCGTAACTTCGCATGTTGCGAGTCACTTCTTCGGAATGCTCAAGAATAGTATGGTCATATCCGAACTGTAACGCAAACCGATTGGGGTAGTATGGCTCCCTCTAAAATCCACTACCCTCTCGCAAAGGCAAGCTGTTAGACTATATTGATATGAAGAAGGCTCGCTCAGCCAGAGGAAGGTTGTCGTCATCAACAGCTTCATGATCTACGATGTATTAGGCAAATGAGAATTGATAGAAGTCAATAGTATTTGTCGACTCAATAGTATCAATCACCCATTCATACATTCGCTTCAGCATTATCCTTCATTGATAATGACATAAGGGGAGTCGTGAAGGATGTACGTATGCTTTTTCCTGATCGTCATATGTCCACGGGAAGTATATGCCTAGCCATCCAGAAAAGTAGTGCCATGGGGTGAATGCTGAACTGGCCCCAATGGACGAGTTTTGGCAGTGTGTAGAAATATCTCCGAAGGCACAATATAATGAACAAAGTATGAGAGGTGCTAATGAATATTTTCGCCCTTCTGCCAATCCGCCTGCGATGACAAATACGGATGGTCTGATAACATCCGCTCACTTGGAACTTGGTAGCACTACTACACAGCCAGTATGCCAAAAAGGTTGCTAGCTCGCCTTTGGATGAGAATTTCGATGGGTTCCTTATTCTGTGAAGTGCATTTTCTAGTTCATTCGAATGACTATTCTTTAACTTATCAGAGAAAGAGTAGTACAAATGAGAATAGTGCTAGTAAACATGTGAAATTACAATGCAAGGAAAGGGAATGTACCGCAACTCTTGAGAGAAATGAGCCAGCCAAAGGAGATGTGGAATCTTTCCACCATCGGGGAATTTGGACATCTCCTTGAAGAGTTCAACAGAAGCATCCGATACTAGTACTTGTCTTTTAAAAGAGGAAAAGTGTGAGAATTTGTCATTGGTGGGAACGTACTCGTCATAGAAATGACCTGTTATGGGGTGGCTTGCCATCCTATGAAGGTCCCACAAGGTGATATTGACTTCACCTAAAGGTAGATGAAAAGAGTTCGTGGTAGGGCACCAGTAACTAAGGAACCCCTTATAGATCATATGATCTTTACAAAAGCATTCAGAAGTATCCTCAATTGCACCATAAAGGTCAGCCTCCATTACCATCATAGAATGTTTGGTGAGAATAGCTTTGGCCTAGTCAATATAATATCTGTGAGGTGACTAAAATCCGCGTGTGCGGAATTCTTCAGTCCCCCATAATAACCTTCTCTCTCAGAAGCGTTAGCGTACTGTCTCATAAAAAACTGTAGAAAACAGTGCATGAGGACTATAGCATGGAATCAGAAATCGCATTGGATGCACTTCACCAATTTGTTTCTTCGATCCTCTCTCTGAAAGAATACCCTCCAACATTTTGGGTTATCGAATTAACCAGTTGGAAGTATATATCATAGGACTTTGTGTCATTCGATCTGTCGGCTTACTTTAGAGGATAGAATGATGTTGTCGAATGTTCAATGGGATCGTTATTAATTCATTCCTAAAAGGGCTGTTGAATTTTATGTAGCCATCTTGAACCTTCATGGTGTCCTAAGTTTTCGAGAGATTCCTCTTCTTATGCTACTGGATCTTCTCTTGAAGTATTTGTTGCTTCGATTTCTTCCGCTTCTTCTTTGAAAGTGTTGTTGGCAGTGTATCTTCTCTTGCTGGAGATCAAACAATATCGATACGCAAGTTAGTTGTCAACTTCAGCCAGGCTTCCCAGTCAACCTCCTAACCTTGCTTTGGAGGTCCTGTTATTTCACCAGAAATGATTGCTTAACAAATTGGCCAAGACAATGTTTTGATTCTACTAGAAAAGTCAAGAAAAGGTAAGACTGTTTCCTTTATATACGTAGGCTATTTTTTGGTTACTTTGACTCATTTTCATTGAGACTCTTCATGTGATGGAGGGGGAGAAGTGACTACTTGGGTTGTAGATGAAGGCATAAGGTGTCACGCTCCAAACTCGAAAACCGGGCTCATAAAATTTTTAATCACCGAATCCGGCACCAACAGCCTCCGTAGTACCCCATTCTTGGCTCCTGACACCCATATGCCAGATTCCGATCCTAGGATCCTACAAGGAGGATTTTCAATAGAAAAACTTTTTTAGAAGCATAACCATAAGCATAACCAAGTCATAAAATAACATCACCACATATCCACTATAATCAAAGCGTTTGAGTATAATGGAGAAGGGAAAATACAAGATAGGTATCAAAACTCCAAAAGCTCTGTCGCATGTTCCTGCCTCAGCTCAACTGTGTTCTACCATCACCTACACGCATCTATCGTGCATAAGCTTATAGAAAGCTTAGAGGGTGGTGTATGTGTGTGCACAATGCAGGTGCCAAGTATATAATATAAGTCTTTAAATCATACAATGTAGGAAATACTTGCAAGTTCATGAATCATATGATATTAGGGTAAGTAGAAATAGTGATAAGTCCATGAGTTATACATATCAGAGTAAGTAGAAATACTGACAAATCCATAAGTCATACAATATCAGAGTATGCAATGCAGATCGGTTATGTAATGCGGGGTTGTGGTAAACCAAATGCCATGTACTGGGGATGCAATGCAATATGCGGTGCGAAAGAAATGACCAAGCTAGAGTGTGAAGTTGGGATGATAGTATGTAGTATCCCAGGCTATGGGATCCATCACAAGGGACTTCTATCCAAACCAGTCTCATACCTAAATTTGAATAGCCAGACTCAATGTGGCAAACTCTTGATCTCAGGTTGGTCGCACGCCCAATCGAAATCCTGGCCATTGCAAAGGTATACATAATGATTTGATTGTGCACAACCAACCCGAGTGGATAGCGAATGAATGAATGAATAAGTCAAATGATGAGTACACAACTCCTGCTCAGTAAATCCACATATCAGTACAATTCTTCTCTTGATATCACTGGGGTCTAGTACACTCTACACCAGCTTGCCGCCCCTATTCAAATGCAAAATTGGGTAAGTGGAAGAGATCTCACTATCCACCTGCTAATATCGGGCATGTCTCATCGATAGTGGATCCATTCCTCAAGCTGGTCAAACTCATCCTAGACATTGCCTCCTCACTCAAGCAGGTAAGGTCACACTCCCTTCCAACCGACCATGATATAGTGGGAGACGCAACTTACTGGTATACAGCCCTTATGCACTCATCCATCCACTCTTTCTCGACATTGGAGCATCCCTTAGCCATGAGGGTTTAGGGACTTTCACCCACGGACATCCAACATGCCCATATGCTAGAACTAACCATTTCTGGTATCCCATCTAGCCATCCACGATATGCCTGTGGAGGCCACATCCCTGATGTCTCTAGGGTGTATAGTGGTCATATCACAAAATGTGAAATGTACGAGTCATGTCATCCAGTCATGCATCAAACCTGCGAGTACCACGCGATCATGTGGGGAAACTCTACCTCTCAGGGAGTCCCAAAACAATCAGCCTAATGGCACGTGCTATGCTCAATCACTCCTCATAACAAGCATGTGGATGATGCATATGGGCATGTATCATGAAGTATACTAAGCATGATTATAATCACATACAACATGGTGGGCCGGTATAAGATGGCCCATGGCCCGTATATAAGTGAATGAATGATGTGCACATAGTCACCCACACATGGTGGGCCTCACACATCACAATTAGGCCTCACACATACAATGGGCCTTATGCATATAATGGGCCTCACACATATAATGGGCCTCATACATCATAATTGGGTCTCATACAATCATAATGAGCCTTATACAATCACGATGGGCCTCATACAATCACAATAGGCCTTATACCATCTCAATGGATCTCATACAATCACAATGAGCCTTATACAATCACAATGAGCCTTATACAATCACAATGGGCCTCATACCATCACAATGGATCTCATACAATCACAATGAGCCTCATACGATCACAATGGGCCTCATACCATTATAATGGATCTCATACAATCATAATGGGCTCATACAATCACAATGGGTCTCATACAATTATAATGAGCCTCATACAATCACAATGGGCCTCATACCGTCACAATGGGTCTCATACTATCATAATGAGCCTCATACAATCACATAATGGGCCTCATACAATCACGATGGGCCTCATACAATCACAATGAAACTCATATAATCGCAATAGGCCTCATATAACCACAATGAATTGCATACAATCACATAATGTGCCTTATACAATCACACAATGTGCCTTATACAATCACACAATGGGCCTCATACAATCACGATGGGCCTCATATAATCACAATGGCCTTATGCAATCAGAATGATATGCTAACACGTACTTAGTGCGTATATTAACACAGTCGTAATCAATAATTGACATATATATATATATATATATATATATATGGCAGCGGTCCCTAAAAGGACGATAGATTTAATCCATAACATGAAGATCGGTCCTCAACAGTGGATATACCAAATCTGATATCACAGATTCTTTTATGTACAGTAACGATGTACTCTCCTCATATCAAGGATGGGCCTAGATGGCCTACACATATCAAGAATAGGCCTAGGGCCTACTCATATCAAGAATGGGCTTGATGGCCTACTTATATTAGGATTAAGCTTAAGAACAAGAGTGGGATTTCTCTCTCGTTCCATCACGTGGAAATTCTGGTCTTCCTAAGGGCCTAATAAGCCTAAGGCAGGCTCTACAAGGTATGGTGGAAGCATAATCCATAATGGGGGCCCAACAATTTGGGTTAGCCCACTAAGAGAAGATGAGAATGGGCCTAACGATGGGCCTTAGGGATGTTACAATGTGGACATTTAACCATAATTACTCTTACAATGTGAACATTTGTAAGTGCTATGATGTAACACCCCAGATTTTGGCTAATCTGGGATTTGACATCCTTAGGCAGTGGGTCAATTAAAACACCTGAAAAATCGCTTAGAACCCAATTCCATAGCCAAAGAAACCACTTAGGATTAATTCCTTTAGAAACTAAGCATAAGTTAGCTAGCGCAACGCTGGAGTAGCTGGGAAATAGTCCCTGATCACTTTAAATACGTTCTACAAGACCCAAATCGAGTAGAACCAATGACTCTATAATACTCTATAACCTCGGATCAAACTCTAAGCAGGTTTGTTCTCTGGACCACTTTGAAATTTTGTATTGGATCTAGACCGCGCGTCAAAAGTCCGATACCTCCTATTTTAGATCGTTAAAACCACCTTGTTGGACTTGACAATCATTTCAAAAATCAAGTCTAACCGACATTCGCAGGCTATTTTATTGAGCCCGGACTGAAGAGAGTGCGAATAGGGATAGATTTGGAATTTAAAATTCAAATCTGGCACACGACTTGACGTGTCAGTATTAAGCGTTCTGACCGTCAGAATTCAGCTAAATTACACCCTCGGATCAAGAAAAATTTCTATTTCATATAATGAGACTTGCAGGCCTGATCTACGTACGGTGACCGCTGAACTGAAACTGGACCGCCACGTGCGATCTGCGAACCCTGCCGGACTGAAAACTTGATGTATGCTAGATCCAGTATGCATGAGCTTAAGTCCGACCGCATTCAGCCAGGGGACCACCAGAAATGTCCTTTTGGACTGAAACAGCCCCGATTTGGTTACCCCTCAAGTGAAACTTGCTCCCGAGCCTATTTCAGGCAAGTTTGGGCTTATAAAAAGGGATGAAACCCTCACTCCTCTCTCCTATCCGAATTTGCAAAAATCCCTAGATTGGGAGAGAGAAAAGGTGAGAGTTTGTGAGAGAAGGTGGGAGAGAATTCCCTGCTGCTTGTGCCACGTGCTGTACGTGCTTAGGCAACGCACTCCGATCACTTTTCCGGTGATTCCTCCACTTTTTTAGGTATGAAATAACCCTAGAAAGTTACTGATTTGAGGTTTACTAGGATTCATAGCTTGATAGTTAATAAATCTTGTAAAACAGGTCCTCTATTCGCCGTAGACGAAGCGTATACGCTCCGTTCGAAACGACACGTTTATAAGAGACAAGGTGCGGATTTTAGACACTTTGATTGACTGTTTTCAATGCTTTCAATGTCGTTTAATAGTAGATTATCGACGGCAACGCCGTTTGACATGTACAAATGCTGTCCATTTCCTGTTTCGTAAACCGGCGAAGAATATGAGATTTAGGGCATTTTAGTCATTTGTAGGAAGTACCGATTTCATTCATATTTTGCTGACGTGATTGACATGATTTGTTGTCGCATTAGAATGTTAGGATTACATGCATAATTAGTTTGGCGAAGAGATTCGCCTAAATGCGCACTTCGGGTTGACATACTATATGTAGACTTAAGTGTGTAGTGTAAGTGTTTGTATAAATGCTTGTATTAGTATGTATTGAATTAAATGATGTTATGGATTAGTTTGAGATTGGTTTCTCAATTAATATGCTGGTGTAAATGGTTTCCTACATGTTAGCCATATGCATGATTTCATTATATGAATGAAATGCATGTGCTTGATGATTCACGTAAGTTGTATGTTATAACATGTGCTTGATGATTTCATTATGATTTAGTTTGAGATTGAATTCTCAATTAATTTGCTGATGGAAATGATTTCCTATATGTTGGCGATATGCATAATTTCATTATATGTATGAAAGGCATGTATCAGGTGATTTGCTTAAGTTGTATGTTACAACATGTGTTAACATGCTCATATGGCTGTATTTCATTTCCAATACTTCACATGCTTTGCTGATGTGATTTCACATGTATGGGACTATACTTAGTCCAGGCAGTCGGTAACCGAACGAATTCGTGGTTAGTTTATCTTCGCCACGAAGGACGCGTCGATGAACGCGAGTCGTGTTTGGAGTTGGCGGCAGTGGTTAGGCCACACGAAGTGTTTTACGCACTTCATGTCGTTCAACTTGAGATGCGATTGTACTAGTCGAGCCCGTCAAGTAACCCGACTGGCCATTGTATGTTCACCCTGCATGAGTCATAATTGCTTGAACCTAGGGTACTGAACTTACCATTGTAAACCCTATGAACCATGGTACCTTGATCCACGAAGACTCATGAGCCGAGCATGGTGGTATGGGACACCGTGGTCGAGCTGTCGGCCTATGCTGGGGCCACAAACCTCCCCGTAGTGCCCAGTGAGCACCTAGTCTCGTGAGTAGATTATGGTGGTATGGGATACTATATTCTTGCTGTCGGCCTACACTGATCTAGCGACGAGTCCCTTGTAGTGACCGCGAACGTATTCTGAGTCTATGGGAGGCGACGACCCTTCAGTAGCAGTAGAGTACAGTAGGCTTGTATTGATAAGATGATGGGGGAGCGGTGCAACGAGTGCGTGCAACATCCTTGGCAGCCCTTGCAGCGACCTACAAAATATACATCGTATGAGATTTCTAGGAGTGACGACCCTAGACAGGATCTGTGTTGGGATTGATATAAGGGAGGTACCTTAGTTTCCCAATCCTGCTGTTTGAATGGAATAATAATAACTTAGAAATCATATCACTATACCATTGCATGTGCCTAGAAGATGTGGAGCACTTGAGGGTCAATTGCATGCCGCGGTCGTAAGATGGTGTCGTATGAGGGAGATCGTCAGTGGGGGCATACATCACGTTATGTCATATTGCATTAACAATAGTTTTAGGATTGTTTGATTTACTGCTTTACTATTATCGCATGATTGATTTGAGAACATGTTAATCCTTGCTCTGTTATTCCACTGAGTTAGCTACTCACTCCCACGTTACGGGACGGTGTTCCTGGACACCCACCAGACCCTTTTGTGATTGCAGATGATGGCGCGGCCTGCGAGGCAGAGCCGGACTTGATGATGATGAGGAGGATCCCTCCTTTATGCGTGTTCTAATCGACGGGATTACAGGGAGGTTGATTAGATGTCTTGACACTTGTCATTTTATATTTTCAGAGAACTCATGTATATACTTTCTTTCTATTTTGAGGTATACATGTATATGTTTAACCTGGTAACATGTTCACACTCAAGAGACACACAACAGTTTATATATGTTATACATACTATCACAGACTTTCGCTGGTAAATTTAACTGTCTCTGGAGTATGATATGCTGTTCTGGATTAATCTCACTCATGTTTAATACATTATCACAGACAACATTCAATCATACATATCTATGTTGCATAAATAACATTTTGGAACTCGGGAGTTGGGTTTTTGCTCGATCCCCTGATTTTTGGGATGTTACAGATGGTATCAGAGCATGATTTGGATTAAACCGGGCCTGGGTTATGGTCACGCGACGTACGCTGTCGCTTCCTTTGACTTATGTGGGTGTGAGAAGGGTCTAAAAACACTTCTAGGATCCCAGATTCGCCAATAGGCGAAGTCTATTCATTTCGATCGCGTGATCGAGTCCGTAACGCATCTAGGGTCGCGTGAAGCAACCCGAATAGCTCCTAGGTTGTAGGTAAGTGGGTTGAGGCGTTATTTGAATGATTCTAAACCTGTAAATGTGAATCTTTGGGCCGTGGGACAACTACGACCCCTGTATTCAATCGCCAGGGCTTAAAAACCCCGTTTCATCCAAAATCTTCAGAATTCTTCCTCTCACCACTCCAATCTTCAATTATTTCTTATCCATTTTATGTTAGGCATCAATCCTAATGTGAAAATAATATAAAATCATACTTTCATAAAATTTTATAGTGAATAGTAAAATTTTATGAAAAATAGCCATAAGGCCATGCTAATTTCACTTTCTTTAGAAACTAATGGGCTAGATGGATGTACTAGCTCATTCTACCCTAAAATCATATGCTGCATGATAGGGGTTTGTATTCGAATTTGCAGATTGGCCCCCAAAATTCCCGAATGAATGTTTGGGCCTCCCTAGGGCAATCTACAATGAACTAAAGTGGGAACCATACTTTTTTGGAGTCCCTAGGGCAGGGGGAACCCATCCCATATGGCCTAAATGGCTAATTTACAAGTTCACCGACGATGTCATCGCCGATTCGGCGATGCATCGCCGGTCAAACTCATCAGATGGGTCTGGCCTTTGGGCTGGAGGAGTTTTGGGGCTAGGGTAGCCCCCTGGTATGCAGGCCGTACCTTGAAACCCCCCAAAAGATGTACCTCCTTCACAAAATACCCCTCTAAGCTCTCCTTTCTTCATATTTTTGCTGCCTTCCCCTCAAATCTCGATGTTAAACCTCTCCCAATCTCATTTTCGATCACAATCGACCACTCTCCACCATTCTATTTCAGTTTGCAGCCCTTCCTCTTGAAGATTTCATCGTTTGGAGCTCTTACAACCCCCAAATCGAGCTGAAATCGTGAGGTGTTCCATTCCCCTTTTTCATTCTCTTTTCTTTCTGAAAATACATCCTAGGGGAGCTTGAAGCATCCCTCTACAATGCCTAGATCTCCCTTTTCTAGTTTGGTTAGCCATTTCCTTGCATTTCTCCCATTTTCCATGGCTATTGTTAAGCTGTTTTAGCCTTTTTCTCTCTTTTTACCATCCTCCCTCCCAATCCTATTTCTCCATTTTTTTTTTTGCTTAAGGGATACTGAAAATATATGGCCGAGAGAGCTCTAGTGAGCAACAGACAGTATTAGACTCGACAGTGATAAAGAAGGTAAGTCGGGACTGTGGTAGAGTCCTTTAGTAGAATTTGGCATCTGTGCCATTGTCTTGTAGATTGTTTGATTGCCGTTTGAGATCTCTGTGTTTTGTTGTTGTTAAGTTTAGTGACGTCAGAGGTAGAAAGTGTGGAACTTGTTCCATGTATTGTGACTAGCATGCCACTCCCAATCCCAACATGGGATTAGGAATGTAGTTTCGTTTCATACAATAGGCCCTTGACGTTTTGGTCCTCGAGTTAGCACTTCTAGATTTGAAGGGTCTAATGACATAAGAAATCCAATTCCAGTTAGACAATCTTGACCCTAATCGATAGAACAATTCCCTGTAGTAGAAATGGTATGGAACCATGTACCATATAAACTTAGGCTTTAGATTATAGCTACTGAGTTACAGACTAGCCTACTAGTTACATTAAGTAATGTAAAGCCTGTATATGCTAAGGAATTGAAGGTTAGATTTGGTTGAAGTAGAACCTTATTCCTTTGATTGATCCCCTTATGACTTATAGACTTCTGTTGTTTCCCATAGGAAGGAACCATTCACTCTCAGGGAACATTTATAAATCCTTCAGATTGAACTTAGAATGTACTGGCACGCCCCTTAGAATTGCCTTCCCCAAGGGCTTATTGCATTCGGGAACGCGGAATAAAGGAAATGCAATTATCAGCGAAGTATTCGCGGTTTGAATCGACTTCTTAATCCTAGTAGTTACCAATGAATCCAATGCTCTGATCAAACAGAAGATCGGCATCGACTAGGATTGAGGACTGATACGACAAATTTTCTGTCATCGCGGGGCAGAAGGTTTGTGTATCTGGCTCAGACCCATTACACAACTATTCTTCCGTGTTGGCCCGACCACCTACAACCACAAGTTATTACTTTGCCCTTGGTAAATGTTAAGGACTTAAATCTAGTAGAGGATTCGACATCTTACCACCAATTCATACCTGCCCCTGAACTTAACCACAATAGAGATTAGGCTCATCTCTATGATCATAGGTACCAATGCCATAGAATGCATCATTAGTAAGGAAAGCCATGTAGAGAAAGGTTGTTTCCATCTTAGGTTAAGGATAGCCCCTAAGTTGCGCCTCGTTCCGATATACGGATCGATGCAAAGATTCTTCAACCTTAAGTAGAACCAAGTTTTAAGGGGGGTAGAACGAATTAAGTCCAATCCAGATAGGTTAGTCAATGCTACCGTTCGATCAGAGTGGCGCAGCGGAAGCGTGGTTAGGCTCTTCCCCACTGGCCCAAGATCGAAACATTTGATTTAGGTTATATGTATGGTTAGGTTATTAAATAGGATTTGAACCTTTCTTAGAAAAAGTACTCCTTGCCCTTCGCCAATTTCGGAGATGAAATTTTGTTTTAAGGGGGGTAGATTGTAACACCCCAGATTTTGGCTAATCTGGGATTTGACATCCTTAGGCAGTGGGTCAATTAAAACACCTGGAAAATCGCTTAGAACCCAATTCCATAGCCAAAGAAACCACTTAGGATTAATTCCTTTAGAAACTAAGCATAAGTTAGCTAGCGCAACGCTGGAGTAGCTGGGAAATAGTCCCTGATCACTTTAAATACGTTCTACAAGACCCAAATCGAGTAGAACCAATGACTCTATAATACTCTATAACCTCGGATCAAACTCTAAGCAGGTTTGTTCTCTGGACCACTTTGAAATTTTGTATTGGATCTAGACCGCGCGTCAAAAGTCCGATACCTCCTATTTTAGATCGTTAAAACCGCCTTGTTAGACTTGACAATCATTTCAAAAATCAAGTCCAACCGACATTCGCAGGCTATTTTATTGAGCCCGGACTGAAGAGAGTGCGAATAGGGATAGATTTGGAATTTGAAATTCAAATCTGGCACACGACTTGACGTGTCAGTATTAAGCGTTCTGACCGTCAGAATTCAGCTAAATTACACCCTCGGATCAGGAAAAACTTCTATTTCATATCATGAGACTTGCAGGCCTTATCTACGTGCGGTGACCGCTGAACTGAAACTGGACCGCCACGTGCGATCTGCGAACCCTGCCAGACTGAAAACTTGATGTATGCTAGATCCAGTATGCATGAGCTTAAGTCCGACCGCATTCAGCCAGGGGACCACCAGAAATGTCCTTTTGGACTGAAACAGCCCCGATTTGGTTACCCCTCAAGTGAAACTTGTTCCCGAGCCTATTTCGGGCAAGTTTGGGCTTATAAAAAGGGATGAAACCCTCACTCCTCTCTCCCATCCGAATTTGCAAAAATCCCTAGATTGGGAGAGAGAAAAGGTGAGAGTTTGTGAGAGAAGGTGGGAGAGAATTCCCTGCTGCTTGTGCCACGTGCTGTACGTGTTTAGGCAACGCACTCCGATCACTTTTCCGGTGATTCCTCCACTTTTTCAGGTATGAAATAACCCTAGAAAGCTACTGATTTGAGGTTTACTAGGATTCATAGCTTGATAGTTAATAAATCTTGTAAAACAGGTCCTCTATTCGCCGTAGACGAAGCGTATACGCTCCGTTCGAAACGACACGTTTATAAGAGACAAGGTGCGGATTTTAGACGCTTTGATTGACTGTTTCCAACGCTTTCAATGTCGTTTAATAGTAGATTATCGACGGCAACGCCGTTTGACATGTACAACTGCTGTCCGTTTCCTGTTTCGTAAACCGGCGAAGAATATGAGATTTAGGGCATTTTAATCATTTGTAGGAAGTACTGATTTCATTCATATTTTGCTGACGTGATTGACATGATTTGTTGTCGCATTAGAATGTTAGGATTACGTGCATAATTAGTTTGGCGAAGATATTCGCCTAAATGCGCACTTCGGGTCGACATACTATATGTAGACTTAAGTGTGTAGTGTAAGTGTTTGTATAAATGCTTGTATTAGTATGTATTGAATTAAATGATGTTATGGATTAGTTTGAGATTGGTTTCTCAATTAATATGCTGGTGTAAATGGTTTCCTACATGTTAGCCATATGCATGATTTCATTATATGAATGAAATGCATGTGCTTGATGATTCACGTAAGTTGTATGTTATAACATGTGCTTGATGATTTCATTATGATTTAGTTTGAGATTGAATTCTCAATTAATTTACTGATGGAAATGATTTCCTATATGTTGGCGATATGCATAATTTCATTATATGTATGAAAGGCATGTATCAGGTGATTTGCTTAAGTTGTATGTTACAACATGTGTTAACATGCTCATATGGCTGTATTTCATTTCCAATACTTCACATGCTTTGCTGATGTGATTCCACATGTATGGGACTATACTTAGTCCAGGCAGTCGGTAACCGAACGAATTCGTGGTTAGTTTATCTTCGCCACGAAGGACGCGTCGATGAACGCGAGTCGTGTTTGGAGTTGGCGGCAGTGGTTAGGCCACACGAAGTGTTTTACGCACTTCATGTCGTTCAACTTGAGATGCGATCGTACTAGTCGAGCCCGTCAAGTAACCCGACTGGCCATTGTATGTTCACCCTGCATGAGTCATAACTGCTTGAACCTAGGGTACTGAACTTACCATTGTAAACCCTGTTGACCATGGTACCTTGATCCACGAAGACTCATGAGCCGGGCATGGTGGTATGGGACACCGTGGTCGAGCTGTCGGCCTACGCTGGGGCCACAAACCTCCAAGTAGTGACCAGTGAGCACCTAGTCTCGTGAGCAGATTATGGTGGTATGGGACACTATATTCTTGCTGTCGGCCTACACTGATCTGGCGACGAGTCCCTTGTAGTGACCGCGAGCGTATTCTGAGTCTACGGGAGGCGACGACCCTTCAATAGCAGTAGAGTATAGTAGGCCTGTATTGATAAGGTGATGGGGGAGCGGTGCAACGAGTGCGTGCAACAGCCCTGGCAGCCCTTGCAGCGACCTACAAAATATACATCGTATGAGATTTCTAGGAGTGACGACCCTAGACAGGATCTGTGTTGGGATTGATATAAGGGAGGTACCTTAGTTTCCCAATCCTGCTGTTTGAATGGACTAATAATAACTCGAAAATTATATCACCATACCATTGTATGTGCCTGGAAGATGTGGAGCACTTGAGGGTCGATTGCCTGCCGCGGTCATAAGATGGTGCCGTATGAGGGAGATCGTCAGTGAGGGCATACATCACGTCATGTCATATTGCATTAACAACAGTTTTAGGATTGTTTGATTTACTGCTTTACTATTATCGCATGATTGATTTGAGAACATGTTAATCCTTGCTCTATTATTCCACTGAGTTAGCTACTCACTCCCACGTTATGGGACGGTGTTCCTGGACACCCACCAGACCCTTTTGTGATTGCAGATGATGGCGCGGCCTACGAGGTGGAGCCGGACTTGATGATAATGAGGAGGATCCCTCCTTTATGCGTGTTCTAATCGACGGGATTACAGGGAGGTTGATTAGATGTCTTGACACTTGTCATTTTATATTTTCAGAGCACTCATGTATATACTTTCTTTCTATTTTGAGGTATACATGTATATGTTTAACCTGGTAACATGTTCACACTCAAGAGACACACAACAGTTTATATATGTTATACATACTATCACAGACTTCCGCTGGTAAATTTAACTGTCTCTGGAGTATGATATGCTGTTCTGGATTAATCTCACTCATGTTTAATACATTATCACAGACAACATTCAATCATACATATCTATGTTGCATAAATAACATTTTGAAACTTGGGAGTTGGGTTTTTGCTCGACCCCCCGATTTTCAGAATGTTACATATGATTTCATATCTCTTTGGTTGTCAAATTTTGTGGTGCCAAAACCTATATCTATGTCTTGTATTTCTTGTGTTTCATGTTTGAGACTATTCATTACTTCAAGACATCGCATTTCAAGACAAGAACTTAAATGAAGAAACTTTCAAGTCATGGATGAAGAATTTAAGAATAGAAGTCTTCAAGTATGCATGTTCAAGATTCAAACAAGTACAAGTATAGAAGAAGACTTTGTCAACTCAAGAAAGGATCAAGCTCGAGAAGGCATATGACAAGATTCGTAAATTCTCAAGCTTCTCTTAAGGGTCATCTGAGTGTACAGACTATCAATGTTCATCAAACTTTTAAGGTTTATTTGACCTTAGATTGACCTTAGGATGAGCTTTACTATAGGTCATTCTAGATACATAATTCTTATATTTTAATATACTTGTTCGGGCTGTTCTAAGACCAGTCGTAGGGACTTCAAGACCAGTCCTAGCTCTGCTACAACTAGTCTTAAGTTTTTCAGAATCAATCCTAGGTTGTTGAAGATTTTTACATTTTTTTAGTTGTCGTACGACCAGTCCTGGACATCCTACGACCAGTCCTGTGAGCTGTACGACTTGTCCTTCGACCAGTCTTAGCCCTACGACTCAAACTCCAGTAACTAAACTGGGGGTCCTACGACCGGTCATAGGTGACCCACGACCAGTCGTAGGTGGCCCACGACCGGCCGTAGGCTACTCAGGACCAGTCGTGGAACAGCTAATCCTTATCTTGTGGAAATTTTTAAAAATCTTTGAAGCTACGACCAGTCCTAGATCCTAAGACCAGTCGTAGATGGGATTTTTCAGGCTATAAATAGAGCACGAACTTCAGAGTTTTTCAATTCAATTCAACTCAATTCAAGCAATCTTTAGGCTATACTCTGAGATAAGTTCGTGTTTATTTTTAAGCTACTTTGTGCTCATTTAATATTCCTTTTGCTAGCTTATTTATTATTTGATTTTGATCTACATTCCAATCTTATTTGAAAAGGAGAATTTCTGATATTCCTTCTTCTTGGATTCAAAATCAAATAGAACTAGCCCTTTTGATTTAAAATCAATTAGACTTAGAACCATTCTTATAGTGAGTATTGGACTTTGAACGTTGAATCGAACTTCTACTCCGATTTGTTCTACCGGGCTACTTCAAAAGGAGATTCAGGTATTTTACATTTGTGTAATTTACTTTCTTTGATTTTGTTTGAGATTTTTCAGAAAAAATCTCATTATTTTGGTTATCTGAGGAGAGCCAGAAAACTCAGATTGTGTGGGTTTTTGGATTGTGTAAGCTCGTAATAAAAAGACACAATTGTGAAGGTTTTAGGTAAACCTGTGAAACTTATTTTGATAGTGCATGCTAATATCCCCTGTGTGAGGATATTAGGAGTGGAGTAGCATTCTGTGTGGCTGTTGGATAATAGTTGGTGTACACACAGGCGAACCACTATATATCGTTGTGTTGTGGATGTGCTTTATTCTTTCATTCCTTTTTATATTCAGTTTTGTGGATTGTATTTGTGGATGAATGTTGTAATCATTTTATTTCAAGCAAGTGTGGGGAATGTTGTAATAACTTAGGATTTATTTCTGCAAGTTATTTTGGTTGTTTTGCCTTTTATTCCTCATTGGTTTGTGATACAAAGGACGTTCTAGAAATAAGGTTATCCTACCTTAAACCTTTGGTTTTTGGTGTAAGGTTGTCCTTAGAACTGATATAGTATCATTCTCTTAATTCTAGGCTATTGAGATTTCTATTAATTCAGCATTGTGCTTTATTTCTTTTATTATTCCGCTGTTTTAAGTTTTATTTGGCATTGCCCTATTCACCCCCCTCTAGGGCATATAGCTAGGCCCTTTCAAGTGGTATCAGAGCCTAATAGCTCATGCTTATTGTTTATTTATTGGATTTATTTCCTGAGCTAACGATCTAAGCTATATTGAGATGTCAAATTTTGATAGCCTATCAGTCACTAGGCCACCAACCTTTAATGGCACAAACTATGCCTAATGGAAAGCCAGGATGAGGATCTTCCTCAAATCCTTGGATGAAAGTGTGTGGCTAGCCACAGTGAATGTATGGAAACCTCCTATCACTGAAGTAACTAATGACGATGGTTCAAAATTAATGAAAGCAACAACTTATTCTCTTTGGACCACACTTCAGAAAAGTGAGAGTAGTGTCAATGCAAAAGCACTAAATGCAATTACTTGTGCATTATCACCAGATGAATTCAAAAGAATCATCTCTTGTGAAAATGCAAAACAAGCATGGGATGTATTAGAAATGACACACGAGGGTACATCAATTGTCAAGAAATCTAAAGTCCAACTCCTCACAACTAAATTTGAAGAAATTCATATGGAGCAGAATGAGATGTTTATGGACTTCTATACTAGATTGAATGACATTGTGAACTCTATGTGGGGTCTTGGTGATAAAATCCCAGAAAGTAAAGTGTGCGCAAAGATACTACGCTCACTTCCTGAACGGTTCAATTCTAAAGTGACTGCGATTCAGGAACTTCGTGATACGAATACCACGAGAGTTGAGGAACTAGTTGGTTCACTTCAAACCTACAAGTTGTCCTTTAAAGCTCCTAAAGGAAAATCAATTGCTCTCAAATCATCTAAAAATGTTTCACAAGAGAGCACTTCGAATTTAGAAAATTTCGAAGATGATATGACACTTTTAGCAAAGAAGTTTTATAAAATTTTTAAAAGCAAGAAAAAAGTTGATTTTCAAAAGTCAAATGATAAGAGACGATCTAAACCTAGAGCTAAAAAATCTTTGAAAGATAGTCAATGTTACAACTGTCAAGAGTATGGGCACTTAACTAATAAATGTCATAAAAAGGATAAATAAAAAAGGAAAAGCATGATGGCTACTTGGGATGAATCCTCTGATTCTGAATCCTCTTCTAAATCAGAAGATTTTGAAACCGAGTTGGGCGATGATGTTAAAGCCCTCATGACTCTAGCCAAGATCACTTTTTCAGATAATAATGATATATCTAGTGAAGAAAATCTGAATAGTGATTGCGATAATGAAGATGATCTTCAGGATGCTTATAATGCCCTTATAAGGAGAGTTGTAAAATTGTTGTCAAGCTTAAATTATAAAAAGAAAAATATTCTAAGCTTAAGGAAGATTATGAGTCTCTCGTTTTAGAAAAGTCTCATATTTCTCATTCTTTTGAAATGACCAAATGTGATTTAGATTTCAAAACCTCCAAAATTGAATATTTGAGATCCAAAAATGAGAAACTCAAAAATGAGGTAGCTTCTCTTCTGAGTTTGAAAGACACATGGAGATATGCCCAAGGTGATCCTAAAATGGAAAAATTATTGTCCGGATCAAGAAAATGTGCTGATTGATCCGGGTAGGGCTATGATAAGAATATATATCCTAAACAAAAGAATATTGCTCCTAAGTTTGTAAAAGGAGAGTCTTGAATCTCAAAAGAAAAGAGTAATTATCAAAGTTTTTCCAAAAATCCAAGGACTTTTCAAAAAGCTAAAGGTAGCCATGTCAACTTTAATTTTCAAAACCAAAATCCATTGGGGGAAAAAATAATTGATCTACTCAAGGAGCTATTAAAGTCTAACTCTATAGGTCTTTCCTATAACAACAGACAAAAAAAGACCATCTATACTCCTAAACCCAAAACAGTTCTGAAATGGGTTCCTAAAGTTACCTGCTTGGTTGCCCACACTGCTTTCAAAGCTACAAGCCATTCAAAGTGGTACCTAGATAGTGGTTGCTCCAGGCATATGATAGGAGACAAGGCTTTATTCACCGATTTAAAAGATATGACTGACGGGTCAGTCACATTTGGTGATGGAAGTAATTGCAAGATCATTGGCCAAGGTACGGTTCAGCTTTATAACCTTCCCTTATTTAAGAATGTTATATATGTTGAGGGCTTGAAACACAACCTACTAAGCATTTCTCAGATATGCGATAACAACCATAGTGTGAAGTTTTCTAATCAAGGTTGTGAGATACTTAATAAAAAGGGTTCTGTTATATTAACTGGTCGCAGAACTTCTGAAAACTGCTACATCGTTAGTGATGCAAGCTCATCTACTCAATCATGTTACATGGTCCATATCGATGAGACTGAATTATGGCATAAATGCCTTGGACATGTACACTATCAAAACTTATTTAGATTGAGCAAAAGAGAAATAATTAGAGGTCTACCCAAATTGCAACGAGTAGACAAAATATGTGGTGAATGCTAGTTGGGCAATTAGACTAGGAGCTCTCACAAGAAAGTGAACTCCAATACCATATCTAGACCACTCGAGCTTCTCCACATGGATCTTATTGGACCAACTAGATCGGAGAGTCGAGGAGGCAAAAAATACATCTTAGTTATCATAGATGACTATACCAGATTCACTTAGGTATCGTTCTTAAAAGACAAAACTGAAACCCTGGATGAAGTGAAAAAGGTCATTAAATGAATCCAAAATGAGAAAGGTTCTCATGTTAGTAAGATCCGTAGTGATCATGGATTCGAATTCGAAAACAGTAGTTTTGAAAAATTCTGTAGCAATCAGGGAATATCGCATGAATTCTCTACGCCCAAAACACCGCAACAAAATGGTATAGTTAAAAGAAAAAACAGAGTGCTTCAGGATATGGCTAATGTTATGTTGAATAGCATGAAGCTCTCTAAAAATCTTTGGGCTGAAGCAGTTAATACCGCATGATATATTATTAATCGGGTTTATACCAGTAAATCTGATAATAAGACTGCTTATGAATTATGGTTTGAAAAGAAACCTAATGTCAAATACTTTCGAGTTTTTGGCAGCAAGTGTTAATTTTATGAGATTGTGAAAATTTGAGAAAGTTTGATACGAAGAGTGATGAAGGTATTTTTCTTAGTTATTCTTTGAACAGTCGAGCTTATAGGGTTCTAAATAAGAGAACTGGTGTTATTCAAGAGTCCATCAATGTGGTCATTGATGATCATTTGAATACACTAGCTCCGAGTTTAGATGATGATGAAGCTCTTATTATCGACAATCAAGATACCTCATCAAGTCAAAAAGAATCTAAATCAAGGACTGTCAAAGATCATCCAACCAATTAAATTCTTGAAAACCCTCTCACTGGAGTTCATACTCACAAACAACTTGAGAACATATGCAATTATGTTTATTTTACATCCCAAATAGAACCGGTCAATGTGAAAGAAGCACTTTCTGATGAAAATTGGATAATTGCTATGTAGGATGAACTTAATCAATTTGTTCGTAATGATGTCTGGTATCTTGTTCCAAGACCTAAACATAAACACATTATTGGAACAAAATGGATCTTTAAAAATATGTCTGATGAACTTGGAAATATAATATGAAACAAGGCTAGACTGGTTGTACAAGGGTACACTGAGATTGAAGGCATCGATTACGATGAAACTTTTTCTCCAGTAGCTCATCTTGAATCAATCAGACTTTTTATTTCCATCGCATGCTTTAGAAAATTTAAGATTTATCAGATGGATGTAAAGAGTGCTTTCTTGAATGGTGATTTACATGAAGAGGTGTATGTAGAACAACCTTCAGGGTTTGAAGACCCCAAGTTATCTGACCATGTATTTCGTCTCAAAAAAGCTCTCTATGGTCTAAAACAAGCGCCCAGGGCATGGTATGAAAAATTGACTAAATTCTTACTTAGTCATAGCTTTCAAGTAGGAAGTGTTGATAAGTCGCTTTTTGTTAAGAAACATAACAATGATATTTTGATGGTTCAAATTTATGTTGATGATATTATTTATGGATCAAATTGCTCTAACATGTCTATTGAGTTTGTAGAGTTAATGAAATCAAGGTTCGAAATGAGTATGGTTGGTGAACTAAATTATTTCCTAGGGTTGCAAGTAAAACAACAACCTGATGGAAATTTTATTTCCCAGACCAAATATGTTTCAAACTTGGTTAAAAGGTTTGGATTTGAGAATGGTAAGAACTTTGATGCTCCTATGAGTACAACGTTAAGACTTTCAAAAGACTCTATAGGTAAAGATATTGATTCTAAACTATATCGTAGTATGGTTGGTAGTTTGTTGTATCTAACTGCTAGTAGACCTGATATCACGTTAAGTGTTGGTATTTGTGCAAGATATAGGTCTAATCCTAAGGAATCACATCTTACTGCTGTTAAATAGATTATTAGATATGTCCCAAGTACTATAAATCTCGGTCTTTGGTATCCTTTTGATACTAGTGTTCAATTAGCCGGTTACTCAAATACTGATTGGGCTGGTAATATTGATGATAGAAAATCAACCAGTGGTGATTGTTTTTACATTGAAAATTGCTTAGTTTCTTGGTTCAGCAAGAAGCAAAGCTCAATATCGCTCTCCACTGCTGAGGCTGAGTATATTGCAGCTGGATATGCATGTACTCAATTAGTTTGGATGAAACGCATGCTAAGTGATTATGGAATTAATCAAAATTCAATGATCATACATTGTGATAATTCCAGTGCTATAAATATTTTCAAAAATCCAATCCAGCATTCACGTACTAAGCACATTGACATTAGGTATCATTACATTCGTGAGTTGGTTGAAGAAAAAGTTATTTCCTTGGAATATATATCAACCGAAACTCAACTTACTGATATATTTACTAAATCGCTCGACAAAAGCAGGTTTAATAAATTGAAATTTGATCTTGGTATGTGCATTTTAATTGAGTACTCTTGCTTACATGTATCATAGTGTATTATATTTTATATTAGATTTGTTGGTATTTCAATTTTTTATATTAAAAATATATTTTTGGTCGATACTCGACCGGTCGTAGCTATACACAATCAGTCGTGGTACGACTGGTCGTGAACCACACTCGACTGGTCATGGAGCTCGTGAACATGATATAATATGGGGAAAATCTCCTTCTTCTTCATTTTCACTCCGACCTACGACGAGTCATGGTTTGACCAGTCATAGGATTTCTTGTATTTCTTCAAGGTTAGTACTATTTCTTCATTTTTCTTGAAGATTCATGCTCTTTATGCTTTGATTTGATCATTGTGTAGCTAGTTTCATCTTTTTGTTGGGTTTTTCAAGAGTTTCTTCTCAATTTAATGATCTAGAGAAAACCTATCCTTCTTTTTGTGCATTTCTCTTGCTTTTTGTATATCTTGCTGAAGATGGATGCTAGAGGGAAGAAGAAAACATCCCGTGGTCCATCCTCATTTAGATCTACACCGATAACAAAACGGCACCTTCGGTCACCCGAAGATGATTGTAACACTCTGAATTTTTGCCAACCTGGGATTAGATGTCCTTAGGCAATGGGTCAACCATAACACCTTGGTGACCTCTCAGAACCCAATTCCAAAGCCAAAGAAGTCATTTAGAACCTAATTCTTTAGAATTTAACGTGAATTAGCCAGCGCTACACTAGATTACCTGTGAAATTAGCACTGATCGCTTTAAATACGTTCTGTAAGATCCAAAACTTGTAGAAACAAGGACGCTACAATATCCTAAAATTCAGGATCAAACTCTAAACCGGTTTATTCTCAGGAACCCTTTGAAACTTTGTATTGGATCTAGACCACGCGTTGAAAGTCCGATATCTATAATCTTAGACCGTTAGGACCGCTTAGTTGGACTTGACAAGCATTTTGAAAATCAAGCCCAACCGATGTTCTGAGGATATTTTATTGAGCCTGGAGTGAAGAGAGTGAGAAATGGGTAAAGATTTAAAATTTTAATTCAAAATCTGGCACGAGTCTTTGCGCGTTATTATTAAGCATTCAGACCATCAGAATTCAGCCAAATTTCACCCTTGGATCAGGAAAAATTTCTCTTTCATATCTTGAGACTTGTAGGCCTGATTTAGGTACGATGACCACTGAACTGAAACTGGACCGCCACGTGCGATCTGCGAACTCTACCGGTCTGAAAACTTCGTGTGAGCAAGATCCAGTAACCATGAGCTTAAGTCCGACCGCGTTCGGCCGGAGGACCTCCCAAAATGCTCTTTTGGATCGGAACAGTCCCGATTTGGTTATAACCCAAGTATACTTTGTTCCCAAGTCCATTTAGGTTATGTTTTAGCCTATATAAGGGCCTTAAACCCTCTCACAACCCTCCCATCCGAATTTGCAACAAACCCTAGATAGAGAGAGAGAGAAAGTGAGAGATTTTGAGAGAGTAGTGGGAGAGAATTCTCGCCACTTACTGCAGCTTTTGCACGTGCCAAAGCACCGCATTCCAATGACTTCCCGGTGATTCCAACGCACTCCTAGGTAAGAAAAACCCTAACTACTTGCTGTTTTGGGATTCTTTCGACTCAAATAGCGAAGTAACTTATGTATCTTGTGCATTAGGTCGCCTTTTCGCCGTTGACGAAGCGTAGACGTTCTATTCGAAACGATACACGTCTAAGGCGAAAGGTGCGGATTTTAGACGCTTTGATTGAATAATTTCAAAGCTTTCAATGTCGTTTAATAGTAGATTATCGACGAGCATGCCGTTTGACATGTAGAACATGCTGTCCGTTTTCCGTTTCGTAAACGTACGGTAAATATGAGACTTAGGGTATTTTAGGCATTTATAGAAAATACTGTATACGTCCGTATTTTGCTGAAATGCTTGACATGTAAATTTATCGTGTTATGATATTATATATGCGTGTATAATCTGTTTGGCGAAGAGATTCGCCCTAATGTGCACTTTGGGTCCACATACGCTATGCAGACTAAAGTGTGTAGACTAAGTGTTTGTATAAATGTTTATATTAGTATGTATTGAGTAAATGGTGTTATAAATTAGTTTTGAGAATGAATTCTCAATCCACCTGATGTGGTATACGATTTCCTACAAGTTTGCTATATGAATTGATTTCCTTATATGTATGGAATACATGTGTTGGTTGATTTGCTTACTTTGTATGCTATAACATGTGTTAACATGCTTGTATTGTTAAACTTCAATTCTATTACTCTCATATGATCACTGGTATGGATTACACATGTCTGGGGCTATGCTTTAGTCCAGGCAGTCGGTAATGGATTGAATGAGTGGTGGGCTCCTATTTGCCACAGAAGATGCGTCGATGAACGCGAGTCATGTTTTGAGTTGGTGGCAGCGGTTAGGCCACACGAAGTGTTTTATGCACTTCATGTCGTCCAGCTTGAGGTGCGCTCGTACTAGTCGAGCCCCTCAAGTAACCCAACTAGCCGTTGTATGTTCACCTTGTATGAGTTATAACTGCTTGAACCTAGGGTACTGAACTTACCATTGAAAACCCTGTTAACCATGATACCTTGATCCATAAAGAATCATGAGCCGGGCATGGTGGTATGGGACACCGTGGTCGAGCTGTCGGCCTAAGCTGGGGCCACAAACCTCCCTATAGTGACCAGTGAGCACCCAGACTCGTGAGCAGATTATGGTGGTATGGGACACTATATTCTTGTTATCGGCCTACATTGATAAGGTGATGGGGGAGCGGTGCAACGAGTGCGAGCAACAGCCCTGACAACCCTTTGTAGTGACCTCGAGCGTATACTGAGTCTATAAGAGGCGACGACCCTTCCGTATCGATAAGAGTACATTAGGCCTGTATTAATAAGGTGATGGGGGAGCGGTGCAACGAGTGCGAGCAACAGCCCTGGTAGCCCTTGCAGCGACCTACAAATATAACATCGTATGAGATTACTAGGAGTGACGACCCTAAACAGGATCTGTGTTGGGATTGATATAAGCAAGGTACTCTAGTTTCCCAATCCTGCTGTATGAAAAGGACTAATAACAACCCGGTAATCATTATCCATATCGCATTGCATGTGCCTGGAAGATGTGGAGCACCGTGGGAAGAAAGCATGCCGCGGGCGTAAGATGGTGCCGTATGAGGGAGTATGTCAGTGAGGGCATTCATCATGTCATTTCATGCATGCATTAACAACAGTATCTAGGAACGTTTGATTGTTTGCTTTACTATTAACGCGTGATTGATTTGATAACATGTTAATCTTTGCTCTATTATTCCACTGAGTTAGCTACTCACTCTCACGTTACGGGATGGTATTCCAAACACCCACTAGTCCCTATTTTAGTTGCAGATGATGACGCTGTTGTGAAGTGGAGCCGGACTTGATGATGAGGAGGAGGATTCCTCCTTTATGCGTATTCTGATCGATGGGGTTACAGGGAGGTTGATTAGACACCATGACTCTTGTCGTTTTATATTTTGGAGCACTCATGTATATTCTTTTCTTTCTCTTTTTGGAGTATACATGTATTTAATTAACCTGGTAACATGTTCACACTCTGAGACTTACAACCAATTATATATTTTATGTATTTATTATAGTCTTCCGCTTGCTAAATTTAACTGTCTCTGGAGTATGATATACTGTTTTGGCTTAATCCCAATCTTGTCTAATGCCTTTTTACAGACAACATGCATTTACATTATCTATGTTACATAAATAACATTTTGGAACTAGGGAGTTGGGTTTCTACCTGACCCCCGATTTTCAGGATGTTACAATAATCCTCAAGATGTATGGGATTTGCATGTCCGTAATGTTATCGTTGATCATACCGCTGATCTCAATCACATTGCTCCATATGGTATTGTCTCTCTCCTTGAATCTGTTGGCTGGGCTAACATTTTTCTTTAGGGTGGGCCTGTATACCAGTCTATTGCACAATCAATGGTTGCATGTATCTCAAAATTCTCCCTTGACAACTTAACTTTTTCAATTGATACTAGAGAAGGGAAATTTGAATTAGTCCGTCATTTGATATCGGGTATTATGGATATACCCGTTAATGATGAAGGTATACCGATTCATACTCTATACGACAAACCATCTGAATCGAAAAAATGCATGTTAACAAGAGAATTATGTAAAATTGATGCACAATAGACACACAAAGGGAATGCGCTCCCTTCAAAGTATCTGTTACCTAAATACAGAGTGTTACATCATTTTTTCATTTCAAATATGTATCCTCGGTCCGGTAATAAAACTGAGTTGACTTCTTTCATGGTTCGTGTGTTGCATTCTATTACTTCTGGTACCATGGTTTGCCTTCCTTCTTTGATTTGTCATTTTATCATACAGTTTCGTCTCCATCCAGGTCATAGTGATATTCCGTTTGGTTATCTTATGACTATGTTAGCCACTCACATGCTTGTCGATAAACCTATTAATGAGGCACCAATTCATCATATTATTTTCAATAATTCCAATCTTAATTAGATGAAGTTTGATTTGCTTTCTGGCCAAGTAGATGAAGGTGGTGTTGGTGGTGAAGCCGGAAATGAAGAGGAAGCTGGCGATCTTCCTCAACAGGATGCTAATGTGGATGACTTATTTGATGAGATAGAAACTGATTCACCAAAGAATCTTGATTACGATCCATCTAGTTGTAATGCCCGCCTTCGTGCATTGGAGGAGAAGGTTGATTACATGAGTATAGCCCATGATATGCAGTTTAAGTATATGCGAAAATATCTTCGTCGCATTAATAGAAGCTTACACTAGATTGATCCTACTATCCCTGCTCCCTCCTCTGGATCTGATTAGGCAGATTATCTTTTGGATTGTATAACATTATCTTATCTTTTCTTTTTGATATTGTATTAACTTGGTTATGACTTGATGATTCTGGTTTATATTTTAAAATATGCTATGTCCTTCCATATTTCTTTCTCATTGTCTACTTATTATTACTCTCTAGGTTGTTGTTCTCTTTACTATTGTATCCTTCCCTTGTCATTTTGTGACAAAAAGGGAGAGTAGTATGGTAAAGGGGAGTAGTATGGAAAGGGAGTAATTTGTGTTTTTTTTTATTGATTGAGAATGGAGTCTTGAAGTTTACATGTTATTTATTACATGAGCAGTACTTGTATCTCTCAGGGGGAGTAGAGTAATTTGTATAATGTTGCTCTTATCTGTATGTGTTTTGTCACAAATTTGACAAAGGGGGAGATTGTAAGTGCTATGATTTCATATCCCTTTGGTTATCAAATTTTGTGGTGCCAAAACCTATATCTATGTCTTGTATTTCTTGTGTTTCATGTTTGAGACTATTCATTACTTCAAGACATCGCATTTCAAGACAAGAACTTAAATGAAGAAACTTTCAAGTCATGGATGAAGAATTCAAGAATAGAAGTCTTCAAGTATGCATGTTCAAGATTCAAACAAGTACAAGTATAGAAGAAGACTTTGTCAACTCAAGAAAGGATCAAGCTCGAGAAGGCATACGAAAAGATTCGTAAATTCTCAAGCTTCTCTTAAGGGTCATCTGAGTGTACAGACTATCAATGTTCATCTCACTTTTAAGATTTGTTTGACCTTAGATTGACCTTAGGATGGGCTTTACTATAGGTCATTCTGGATACATAATTCTTATATTTTAATATACTTGTTCGGGCTGTTCTAAGACCAGTCGTACGGACTTCAAGACCAGTCCTAGCTCTGCTACAACTAGTCTTAAGTTTTTCAGGATCAATCATAGGTTGTTGAAGATTTTTATATTTTTTTAGTTGTCGTACGACCAGTCCTGGACATCCTACGACCAGTCCTGTGAGCTGTATGACTTGTCCTTCGACCAGTCTTAGCCCTACGACTCAAACTCCAGTAACTAAACTGGGGGTCCTACGACCGGTCATAGGTGACCCATGACCAGTCGTAGGTGGCCCACGACCGATCGTAGGCTACCCAGGACCAGTTGTGGAACACCTAATCCTTATCCCGCGAAAATCTTTGAAAATCTTTGAAGCTACGACCAGTCCTAGGATCCTAAGACCAGTCGTAGATGGGATTTTTTAGGCTATAAATAGAGCACGAACTTTAGAGTTTTTCAATTCAATTCAACTCAATTCAAGCAATCTTTAGGCTATACTCTGAGATAAGTTCGTGTTTATTTTTAAGCTACTTCGTGCTCATTTAATATTCCTTTTGCTAGCTTGTTTATTATTTGATTTTGATCTACATTCCAATCTTATTTGAAAAGGGAAATTTCTGATATTCCTTCTTCTTGGATTCAAAATCAAATAGAACTAACCCTTTTGATTTAAAATCAATTAGACTTAGAACTATTCTTAAAGTGAGTATTAGACTTTGAACGTTGAATTGAACTTCTACTCCAATTGGTTTTACCGGGCTACTTCAAAAGGAGATTCAGGTATTTTACATTTGTGTAATTTACTTTCTTTGGTTTTGTTTGAGATTTGCCAGAAAAAATCTCATTGTTTTGGTTATCTGAGGAGAGCCAGAAAACTCAGATTGTGTGGATTTTTGGATTGTGTAAGCCCGTGATAAAAAGACACAATTGTGAAGGTTTTAGGTAAAGCTGTGAAACCTATTTTGATAGTGCATGCTAATATCTCCTGTGTGAGGATATTAGGACTGGAGTAGCATTCTGTGTGGCTGTTGGATAACAGTTGGTGTACACACAGGCGAACCACTATATATCGTTGCGTTGTGGATGTGCTTTATTCTTTCATTCCTTTTTACATTCAGTTTTGTGGATTGTATTTGTGGATGAATGTTGTAATCATTTTATTTCAAGCAAGTGTGGGGAATGTTATAATAACTTAGGATTTATTTTTGCAAGTTATTTTGGTTCCTTTGCCTTTTATTCCTCATTGGTTTGTGATACAAAGGACGTTCTAGAAATAAGGTTGTCCTACCTTAAACCTTTGGTTTTTGGTGTAAGGTTGTCCTTAGAACTGATATAGTATCATTCTCTTAATTCTAGGCTATTGAGATTTCTTTTAATTCAGCATTGTGCTTTATTTCTTTTATTATTCTGCTATTTTATGTTTTATTTGGCATTGCCCTATTCACCCCTCCTCTAGGGCATATAGCTAAGCCCTTTCAACATTTAACCACCATTGCTCCCAAGGCTTGACCCATTAAAACCTATCCCATAATGGAATCCATGGTCTTTGTACTAACTAGGAAAATGGATGGACATCATAAACATCATCATAACATCACATTGGAATCACACATCACAATTGGGCCACATATATACAATGTAATGGGCCATACTTCACAATGGGCCTCACACAAGGGCCTCACAGGCATCATGATGGGCCTCATCACATGGGCCTCACATACATCACAATGGCCTCATCACATGAGCCTCACATACATCACATTAGCCTCACATAAGGGCCTCATATACATCACCATGGACTTCATCACATGGGCCTCATGTACATCACAATAGGCTTCACATAAATTCTATGTAAAACAGACTATTGGCGTAGGGTTGGTTCTGGGTCATTTTAGAGTCAGATTCATGATCACATGGGGCCTATATATGGTGAAAGAAACTAACCACCTGGTAACTCTATGTATGGGCTTTACAAATTATAAGGCAGGCCTCATTGGTTGGGTGAGTACAATTTACGATGATGGCCTAAACATGGGTACTAGGAGAAACAGTGCAGGAAATATAGTGCAAAATTAGTTTTGGCTCAATTTTAAGTATATCCCATGATCACAAGGGACCACATTTTAGAGTGCCACCAAGTGACCTTGGTTGTACTATATATGTACTTCAAAAATTATAAGTTGGGACCAATTGGTTGTGCATAAGTGATATTTGGTATAGGGCCAAACATAGGCACTTTAATTCTCTACACAATCTTCTGCACAACCATACCTGGCCTCATTTTTGGATCCACTCCCTGATCATGTGAGGTCTGATTTGGCCCAATTAAAATATTATTTATCTATTCATTAGTGTATATTAGAGGTTCCAAGTAGTGGCCTACTCAAACCTCCAGCGTGTGGTCCACTACAGAGGCCCAAAGTTGGTACAAAACACAAATAATCAGACAGTTTTCAGAAATGGGGTCTGTCACAACTTAGGGCCCAATTTCCAAACACTTAGGGAATCATTCCTGAAAAAAAAGTAGAACATCCCAGCTCACTTATATAATGATTAAACATCCCCAAAGTGGGACCCTTAACTACAGGGTGTGGGGTCCACTACAAGGTGTTAAAGAGGCCTATATGCAATACAGTTAAGTACTTGAAAAATTTTCAGCAAACAGAAAGTGTAAAGGGAATGAATTAGATCCAATGGCAAGTGAGGCCCACATGCTAGCGAAGCATAGATAAGGAACACACAACAATGTACATGGGCATCCATTTTAAAATGTATAGATCACAAGTGATCCCACACCCAAGTGAGTCAATGAGAGGATAATTGTTAGGTATAACATGGATCTAACATATTCATCAAGTAGCACACGAAATATATATTGATGAAATCTCTATAATCAGACTCTCTGTTGGAAGATCTGATCCAATGGATGGTTTGGGAACAAGTCATTCAGGCCATTTATAGGTTTCCAACCATACAGAGCCTTGGATCTGGACCACACATAGAAAATTTAAGATTTGTCCTTACAGAAGTATCTATCGATCCAGAATTTTCTAAATTTTATCATGAAAGAATCTAATCATAGGGACCACACATATGATTATTAACTATCTCAAGTAAGTTAAGAGTAAATATCAAATACATCTGACCGTTGGAATTACGGATATGACCCAAACAAGAATGGTCATAATAAGCTCCCAAATACACTTTCGTATAAGGCCAAGATTTCAGCCATCCAAACTCCGATGAAGGCTTATTATATACCATTGGAAAGTTAGCTCAATTTTCTACGAATCCAATGTAAGATATATTTTAATACTTTTATTAAAGGAGTTAAAAATAGGTCTGTTTTAGGCAAATTGGAATCCTGCATGTGCTGCTGGACAGCAGCGAAGTAAAATTGATGCCACGGATGATTGGACCGTTAGATAGTTAGGAATTTTGGTCCAAAGTTAATATTGTGATTCGTATCATTCCCAAGTTTCAACCCCGATCTTTGCATGATTGATTTTATACAAGTTTTAGAAGTTTCTATCTAGGTACAAAAACAGGATTACTTGTGAAGGGTGTGGGTATAAAGTTCATCAGGGCAGGGTCCACGTGTGTGACCCACCAGCTTAAAATTAAGCTGACATCTTTGTTTATCCCAGGGTAGCAAGGTGGGCCACAAACAAAAAAATTGAGAGAGAGGGAGAGGGAGAGAGAATGATCGGTGGTGGGAGGAGCTCCACCAGTATGGGCTCCTCTCATATATCTACCACATATACATCAAATGGGTCCCATCTATGTGTGGGCCCATAATCATAAAAATATCAAGGGTGGAAATCCCATTTCCACCACAAATCAAGGCCTAGGTGGCCATATCAAGTTATATATCATAGGAACTTCATGGTGGGATCCATGGAGAATGGTCCCACCATGGATAGATACATGCATGAAGTGATGGGACTTAGGCCACTTTTACGGACCAAGATGGGATCTCTACCATTGATTGGTGGGTCCCACTTACCCTATGTAAAAAAAAGTAAAGATCCAAGAAAGTACATGAAAGAAACAAGTCTTAGGAAGCACCCACCTCAAATCTTCTTATCCTTCTTCCACCAATGCCTTCTAATGCCCTAAGGAGGCCAATTCAACGGTCGAGATGATGTTTGGAGGGTTGGATATGGGGGATCAGGGATAAAGAGTTGCTGGATTTTTTGGGGAATCCATGGCTCTTGCCAGAGAGAAATGAAGAAGAAAGAGGGAGGAAGAGAGAGAGAAGAGGGAGAGATAGAGATGATTTCTTAACTCTCGTAGCTAGGTAGTGATGATAGGTGTAAGACATGGGGAAGAAAAAAGAATAATGGGCTAGGGGGTAGGGTGGCTAGGGTAGGTAGGTGTAGGTTAGGGTGAGGTCATCCTCATAATGGCCTAGGAAAATGTGTTATATGGGATAGGTGGGTCTCGCAACGTGAGGTCCATGGCCATGATCATGCGCGGCCCACAACTTATGATCTAAGCGTCGCATTAATGCACGAGACATGGCTTTGGAACCGCAGCGACATAGTTTTAATGGTGGAGATGGGTGTAGGAGGGTTAGATTGATGAGAATTAATGGAGAAAGGGGTTGGAGAAATGGGGAAGGGTTGGACGTTCCAACCTTTCTAGTAATGGAGGGAGAGGAGGAAATAAGGGAAAAAGAGAGGGTTATAGAAATGTCATCATAACAATGTAAGGTGATAATGAGTTTTGGGAAGAAAAACACTCATTACTTTTTGGAAAGAAAACTAATTATGACTTGTAAGAGAGGGTAGGCCAAGCTAGGCTAGGGCTATAAGTAATAGGCTAGGTAGCTTCATAGGTAGGCAAGGTAGCTATATGTAATGATGAAACTAGGGTGAGGTCACCCATCTAGGAAAGCATGCACAAGCAACAAGGTGGGTCCCACATCATGATCAACAGTCCAAATATTACATAGGGTACACCTTTTGATTTACACTTTGGATTGGCGCATGAGATGCAGCGTTGGAAATGTGGCAACGATGCGGTCGCAATGGCATAGGTTTCGGGTTGAATCGGCTCGGGTTTACAGGGCAAAACTTAGGGATGATCGCAAATGCTACCTACAGGTTGCAGGTAGCCAGAATTTGATCGGAAGGACTGCGGGACTTAACAGAATGGAATGGATACTAGGTTATGGATCTAATAGCTCTCCCCTCTTAATAAAAAAATTTGTCCTTAAAATTTAATATAACCAGGATAAAATGAATGAAGAAGATAAAACATCATCACATATATAGCAATCAATACAAGGCAATACATGGCATAATATAATCAGTCACTTAATAAACAAATGGGGATAGCGCTCTCTAATCTTAGCTTCGTGCTTCCAAGACACCTCTGCCTCAGAATGGTGATCCCACTGAACTTTTACTAGATAAATGACCTTAGTCTGGAGAACCTGCTCCTTTCGATCTAGGATGCAAATCGGCTTCTCATATAAGAAGCATCCTCACGGACCTCAAGATGCTGCCAATCATTCATAGGAATAATATTTGATCCACACTTCCACAACATTAAAACATAGAAAATGTTTTGGATACCAAACAATTAAGAAGGTAAGGTAAGCCTATAAGCCATGGTGCCCACGCGCCTAGTGATCTTAAAAGGTCCTATAAATCTCGGGGCAAGCTTGCCCTTTACTCCAAATCGAACCATGCCCTTCATGAGTGAGACCTTGAGATACACCCTGTCCCCAACTACAAACTCCAGGGGATGACACCAATGATCAGGAGAGCTCTTCTTCCAGGTCTGAGTTGTGCGCATCCTCTGCATGATGCTGTCTGTTATCTCTGATGATTTCTACACAAGCTCGGGACCTAGGAGACCCCGCTCTCCAACCTCGGTCCAAAAACTAGGAGATCTACACGTTCTGCCATATAATGCCTTAAAAGGAGCCATGCCAATGTTCGCCTGATAACTGTTGTTGTACGCGAACTCGGCCAGGTGTAAATGCTCATCTCAGCTACCCATGAAGTCGAGCACATACGCTCTAAGCATATCCTTGAGTATCTGGTTGACCCTCTCGTTCTGCCCATTGGTCTGCGAATGTTCCACGATGTTAAGCTGCAAAATAGACCTCATCGCTGAGTAGAAGCTCCTCCAAAACTGAGACATGAATCTAGGGTCTTAGTCAGAAACAATCAAAATGGGAATTCCGAGCAGTCTCAAAATCTTCTCGATGAATATCCTTACAAGCCAATCCAATGGCTAGGTCACACAAATCGGAATAAAATGCGCTGACTTCATTAGACGATCGACGACAACCTAGATGACATTGTGATCATGCTAAGTCCTCAGTAAGCCCATGATAAAATTAGTGGATACATACTCCCACTTCCATAATGGAACTCTTAACCACTGCAAGGGACGAGGGGGTCTCTGGTGATCGGCCTTAACACGTAGCATTGTCACACTCAGCCACAAAGCTAGCAATCTAACGCTTCTTCCCTAACCAAAAATACTACCTCCTCATGTCGCGATACATCTTCGTCGAGCGCGGGGTGATAGTAAGTCGTGATCGGTGTACCTTGGTCATTAGATCTCTACGCAACTCTAGCATGTCTGGAAGACACAGTTACCCTTTGAAACGAAGTCCACCATCGGAACCAATCTGTCAATCTGACTGCTCCATGGATGTAGCCTCTACTCGGTAGCCCTATAACGACTCATCTATTTGTTGAGCCTCGATTACCCTTACAACAAGAGAAGGTTGAATCGACTGACTTGATAGCTGAATAATGGAAGACTCCAAACCAAACTCAAAGTCATAGTCTGTTACATCCTCAAGCATCTTTCAATACCGGATTATAATTTATGCCATTAATCCTCGTGGCTGACGGCTGAGCGTATCTGCCACCACGTTTGCCTTGCTCGGGTGGTATTGAAGGTCAAAATCATAGTCCTTCAGGAGCTCCATCGAGCGCCTCTGTCTCATATTCAACTCTGACTAAGAAAATAGATACTTCAGGCTCTTGTGGTCAAAGAAGAGCTCGAACTTAACCCCATAAAGGCCTCCACACCTTCAGTGCGAAGACAACTACTACCAACTCCAGATCATGCATGGGGTAATTCAGCTCATGGACCTTGCCCTAGTATGACGCATAAGCCACTAGTTTCTCATGCTGCATCAGGACAACACCCAATCCAACTCTCTAGGCATCAGTAAAAATAACAAATCCATCACTCCCAGAGGGAAGAGTGAGGATAGGAGCGGACTTGAGGTGGTCCTTCAGCTCCATAAATTCCTGCTCACAGGCATCTCTCAAGATGAACTTGGCACCCTTCCGAGTCAACCTAGTCAGCGGTGCTACAATGCAGGAGAATCCCTCAATAAATTGCTAATAATATCCCGCCAGACCAAGAAAACTGCAGATCTCAGATACGTTCATGGGCTGGCCCCACTGACGCACTGCATCAATCTTCGAGGGGTCCACGGCGACAGCCTCCTTCGTTACTACATGACCGAGGAACTTCATCTCCTCCTGCTAGAACTCGCACTTCTCCAGCTTCGCATAGAGCTGGTGTGCATGGAGAATCTGTAAAATAATCCGTAAATGTTGCTCGTGATCCTTACGGGTCCTTGAATAGATCAAAATATCATCTATGAAGACCACAAAAAACTAATCGAGGTAAGGCCGGAAGACCTCGTTTATCAGCTGCATAAACACAGTGAGCGCATTGGTCAGTCTGAAGGACATGACCTGAAACTCAAAATGATGTAGCACGTCCGGAAGCCTGTTTTTGGGATGTCCTCCTCTCGGACCCAAATCTGATGATAGCCAGACCGCAGGTCAATCTTCGAAAAGTACTATGCACTCTGCAATTAATCAAATAAATCATCGATCCTTGGGAGCGGGTATTTGTTCTTGATTGTGACCTGGTTGAGCTTGCGGTAATCCACATAAAGCCTCAATGAGTTATCCTTCTTCTTCACGAATAGTACCGGGGCTCCCCACGGATAAACCCTAACTCTCATTGCTCGTCTAACTGCTCCTGCAGTTCTCGTAACTCTATCGATGTCATACAATATGGGGCCTTTGAGATAGGCACGGTACCGGGCACAAGATCAATCTGAAACTCAATCTATCAGCACTGTGGCAACCTCAAAATCTCATGGAACACGTTGGAAAAATCACAGATAATCGACAAATGATCGATGCTCACAGCCTCTGACTCCTCTACTACACAAGCCATCAAAATAGACAATGACTCTTCTCTCGGCTCAGCAACGAACTGGAACAGCAACAAGCTGGGTATATAAAATGTGACTGTCCTTACGGAGCAGTCCACTACTATGTGGTACTTGACGAGCTAATCCATGCCTAGGATAACATCAAACTTGGACATCAGCAACATAAATAAATTCATAGGTTGAAAGATATCCCCAATCAGAATGGGACAAGACGAGTAAAATCGGCCCAATATTGTAGTCTTCCCCAAGGGAGTCGATACCACAAAGCCTCATGAGTAAAATCAATGGTAAACCAGTCGATCGGAAGAACTCCTCGGCCACAAAAGAATGAGATGCTCCATAATCAAACAACACACGTGCAATGCAAGCAGAAACAGGAAGAATACCCTCGACTCCCCCTCCTAATGACTGAGGGTCATGCTAAGTAACATAAAATCTGGCCTGGGTCGGTGGGGGAGGTGCCTGTCCCCCCTGCTATCTCTGTTGTTGCTGCTGCCACTGCAGAAGACTAATCCGCTACCTCTGCTACTACTGGGGAGCCCTCGGAGGCTGGTGTTGTGGTCACTGTTGCTGCTGCTGTGGAGGCTGATATGGGGGCTGCTGCGGTGCCCTTGGCTACTACTACTGTTGAGGATGGGGACACTCGTGCTTACAATGTCCCGTCCTACCACAACCAAAGAAAACACCTATGAATGGTCCCGAAGATGATGTTGGATGCACTACTGGTGCTCGAAATCCTAGGCGAGCCGTACGCTGATGGTGCTGCTACTGACGGGAACTACCAGAGGGTACCTTCCTCTTTCAATCTCCTCCCTGGTCAAGAGCCCTTTGCAAGGTGGCCCAATCATCCTCGTAGACCAGGGCCCTCTGAATAACCCGATCGAACGTTGTAAGCAGGTGTCCAACCACATGACTCCTGAGGACGGGACGCAAGTCGTTCATGAAACGG
Organism: Magnolia kwangsiensis; assembly: GCA_037074715.1. Classification (NCBI taxonomy): domain Eukaryota; kingdom Viridiplantae; phylum Streptophyta; class Magnoliopsida; order Magnoliales; family Magnoliaceae; genus Magnolia; species Magnolia kwangsiensis. The sequence continues at coordinate 74,013,179 of CM073579.1, forward strand.
TGGGCCTTCTGCCTCTCATCATCGACAAGATAAGTCACAAATCTAGACAACGTAATGAAACGTGCCTCATACTGTGACATGGTCATGTCCCCTTAGACAAGCATCTCGAACTCCTATGTACGCTATTACTGAACATGCTCGGGGAAGAACCTTTGGTCGAACCGGTCTACGAAGTCCTCCCAAGTTCACATAAAATCTTGCCCAGCCACTCGAAAAATGGATGCCCACCAATGTTGAGCCTCTCCCTGAAGAAGGAATATCTCCAACGGGACTCACTGCTGAGTCGTGCATTGCATGGTGTCAAAAATCTTCTCTACCTCAGAGCGCCATAACTTAGCTGTTGCAGGGTCTGGTTCACCCCAGAAACGTGGGGGATCATGCTGACTAAAGTCTCATAGAAGATCTCTCATGCACACCTGCTCTGTCTGCTCTGGAGTCTCCACTGGATATCTACCATGCCCCTGGAGGATGAATGTGATGGCTTGCAGCATCTGCTGCAACTACTCTACTCCAACGGGTATGGTAGGGAATGTAGGGGCTGCACTGGCCTCAAGCGGAGGTGTAGGAATTGCAGGGGCCTCTAGCATAGGTACAACAGGCTCAAGTGGGGGAACGGGAGCAACTGGAGGTGGAATGAGAACCTCGGGAATAGGATCCTCAAGAGGTGGAGCGGGATGCGCTCAGGTCGCTTGGGTACCACGGGTGCCTCTTGTGCCTCATCTAGGCAGCATGGTCCATAGAAAGAACAAAGACATCCATCAACCTTGAGAACAGAACCCTCGAAGGCTCAAACATTAGAGAACTAAATTAAAAGAGTACGCACTCTAGACACTACTTGTCCTAAGCTCTAAGAAAATATGTGATGTTGTCTTAAGTTATTCCCGGGTTATGATTTGATACCAACTCCTGTCACACCCCAAACTCAAAAATCGGGCTTACAAAATTTTCGATCACCGAATTCGGAGCTGCAAGCCTCTGCAGTTCCCCATCCTCCGCTCTTGTCACCCATATACTAGGTTCCAATCCTAGGATCCTATAAGGCAGATTTTTATAACATAAATCTATTTCATAATCAGCATAACCAAGATCATAACCCATAAATAATAACCAGAGGAACATCATCACAAATCCAGTAAGAATTAAAAATTTTACAACACATGGCGCATAAAGGGAAAGATACAATGGATATAATAAAACTCCAAAAGCTCCGTGAGATGATTCAGCATGTGGAGTGGTGGGAATGAATCCCAGCAACAAACCACAACTCTCTTCACTTCTCCTCACTCTTTCTTTCTCTTTTCTCTCTTCTCTCTCCTAGGGTTTAGGAAATTCGTATGGAATGAGAGGGGTGGGTTTAGGGCATTATATAGGCCTAGAAGTGATGTCAATGGCCCCAGGGCCATGATATACTTAGATTATAGCCCAAGGGTGTCTGTTTCAAGCAAACGGGACCCCTAGGAAGATCCATTTCTCACTTAAGTCATGGAGTAAGTTCCTTGATAATGGATCTATGCTAGGACTGTGTTTATAGTATGATCTAACAAACGAATCGATCATAAAGGACACATCAAATCAACAGTCGTCGTTATTCGATCAGGGCCACAAGTATACCAATGGGTGCAGGAAAATTTCCCTGATCCAAGGTTATAGTTAGGTCAGAATCTGACGGTCTGAAACCTTAAATTTGGCCTGCAAGCGAACGACCCAATTCACTTAAGTTTTGGTTCATTTTCTAAAGATATTCGCGTTTCTCACACACTTCGCTCAAGGCTCAAGTTGTGTGTTTCTGGATATTATTTGGACTCAATTCCCATGATAGTTGTCAAGCCCAATAACGCGGCATAACCTTATAGTTTTGTGGTAATCGGACTCTCGACGCACGGTCCAGGTCCGATACGGAGTTTCAATGTGCTCCCAAGAGCAACGAGTTTTGAGACTGCTCCCAAGTTTTTAGTTAATGTAAAGTTAGCAATTCTACTAGTTTTGGGTCTAACAGTTCATATAAAAAGTGATTCAAGCTAATCTACTAATTAATTCAGTTTAGTACCTAATTAATTTTCATCTAATTTTTACATAATCTAATCCTTAGTAATTTTCGCCTAAGGTGATACTCGGGTCTTTGTACGAATTTTTTTGAGACGTTACAATCTATCCCCCTTAAAAATAATTTCATCCTCGAAATTTCCTAAGGGTGATAAGTAAAGGTTTTATTATTTCATTTGTTTAATTCTGTTGGTTTCAGGTTTATATACGTGTTAGGGTATATAATAAATACACTAGTCTAGCTCATAATGGTCTACCCCCCTTAAAAGTTTCTACCTTTGAGGTTTGAAAAAAAATATCCAAATCATTATTATCATGTTAAGTATTTGATGATAAAGTTTACCTAAGGGTGGTATAATCTACTCTTTATGATCGGGCTAATACGAAAAGACAATTATGGTAGGCTCAAGTCCGATACGTCGATTGCCGGCTTGACCAAGGCAGACAACTCATTGTATCCCTTTCTAATCCTGATAGATCCTGGTCTTCTACTCGGTCAAAGCAGTAAGTCCTTTGGTAATAACCTAGGATTGAGAATTGAGTTAAGCCGCGAATGCCTCATAGGGATATGGTTCTGAAATTATGAAATCTGGTCATCCTAAGTATTTAAAGAGTATTATAATTCATTAAGAGGTTCAAGCCTCATGTTTATAAGTTTGTCCTTCGAGTCTTGTTCAACGAGAGTTCTTATTTAACCTATATTTAACTTGGTGGATAATAAGTTCTTCCATGGTGATCATAGTCAAAAGATTATACAAGAAGGGTTTTCAATCTTCAAAAATTATATTTGTATGCCACCATTTCGATCATACGGCTAGGGGGTTATGGGCAACTCGAAGTTATAGAATTTTTTCATTTCAACCCTTCTATTATTTATAACATATTTGTCACCTCTAGTTACCATATTATTATTATTATTATTATTATTATTATTATTTTATAGTAATCCATTGTTAGGCCTATTCTTTCATATAAATTGGTTTAATAGACCCAGTGTCTACCAATAGGAATACAGGTGTACCTTAAATGTGTGTAGTGACCTCAAAGGCTTAAAGGTGCTGCAGTTGCTGACTCAGGTACTTCAGCTGCAAATGCATGCACATGAGCTTGTTGAGGATGATTTGGTTGTGCTCCCATAGGTCATTGAGGTGGCCTATTTCGGGGTATATGTGGTTAGTAAAATGGCTACACTGGCGGTGCAGATCGTAGAGGTGGAGTCACTATATCACGTGGTGGCTGGCGGTCCATCTTCTGAGGTGGTGTGAAACTGTCATCTTTCATCTTGATAAAGCAGAAGGGGTCAGTATGTCCCCCTTTATTGTAATATGTACACCAACGGCCCGTTCGTCTTTGCTGGGTTGACGGAGTCACGAGCCTGGGAGGCGAGTCTACATATAGCCTCTTACCTAGGACTGGTCGGTACTGTAATTCGAGTTAAGGCCTCAAACTCACTGGTATACATGTCTGAGAGACTGTCTCCATCTTGTTCAGCTCGTGGAGACATGTTGACTATCTTGGTGTAGTTGAGAATGCTAGCGCAACACATTTTAGTGCGGATATCAGGCTGTAACCCATCTAAAAAACATCGCATTTTCATTGGTTCACCTGCCAGTATCAAAGAAGCGTATCTGGCTAGCTCCATAAATTTGTTCTCGTACTCTGACACGGTCATTCCTCCCTATCAGAGGTGGAGAAAGTCACCCTCCTTTTCATTACGGTAAGTGAGGGGGAAGTACTTCCCATGGAAGTGTGTCTCAAATGCATCCTAGGTCCACATGTGAACTATAAGAACTATTCGTAGGATGCTGTCCCACCATGAACTAGCCTCTTCTCGAACATATAGGTGACTAGCTCAACTTACTCTGCCTCAGTGCAGTGTAGCGGCTTCAACATCTTAGAGATGCGATTTAGCCAGTACTCAGCCTCCTCGGGTCTGTGAGTACCCGCAAAAGTGGGAGGTCAGAAACACTGAAAGCTCTCAAAAAGACTGCTAGTATTCATATCCCCAGCAAGCTGCATAGGTGGTGCAGACGGAACCATATTCAAGTTTTAGGCAATGGCCCCCGCAATAATGGCCCAAACTTGCTGTTATTGCTGCATTAGGAGCATCATCTCCCCTAACCTGTTAGGGGGAGAAGCCGCTTGAGGCATGTGTGGTGTCAAGGTAGATGAACGATTCTGCTCGGGAACCGGTGGTGCAAAAGGTGTTAGCCCATAATGGGGCCAATGGTCGGCTATGAATCCGGCATAGTCTTGTGATTCAGGCCCAAACTAAGGTCCGTGTGGCTATCGCTGAGGGGAGGCGCCCCGTCACTCCATTCGCCAAGTGTGAGGCGTACCGTGCTCCAAGTGCTCTTAGGTGGCATTCCCTATATCCAACATAGGGTGCAACCCATGTAAGATTTAGCATAAGAACAAACACTCATCCAAACATCATTCACATTCAAAATCAAACGAAGCTTCATGCATTTCATTTACCAAAATTTGTCATAATACATGAGATATAGTTTTACATGAATCATTATGAAGATGCATGTGAGCTAATATGTTAAAGCTTTAAACACGAAAACACACCACAACTCTACCCTACCACTAAGCCTATCAAGGCTGTAACCTAGAAAGCAAGAAAAACATGAAAAGAAAAGACCCAATGATGACTACAACATAAGACTAGTCGTCTGAATTTGGTGATGATGGAGGAGCACCCTTATCCTGCATATAACACAGGAGAGCCTTCAGGGTGTGAGACACATTCTTAAATTTCTTCTTCACGTCGGCCTGACTCTCTTCAAGCTTGGCCCGGTTCTCTTTGACCTCCTGTCTCAGGGCAACTTGGCTCTCCTCAATCTGAGCCAAGCGGGCTTCTAAAGCAGCTCGATCATGCTGGTGCTCATGCGTAGCAGGGGGAGAGCCCCCATCGGAGTCTTGAGCCTCCTCTTCTTCCTCTTCCTACTCACTTCCTTCTTCAACACTTCCTTCCTCACCTTCCTCATCTTCTCTTCCCTCTTCCTCTTCACTTTTTTCCTCTATCTCGTCACCATATTCATCACTACGGGCTTGGCGTGGTCGTTGCCCAATACCTATGTTGTTGAGCGTAGAGTCATTGATAAAGTGAATCGGCACAAGCTCATCAGTAAGCCTGTAACCGAACTCATAAGCAATCTTTCATATCAGTCAGCTGAAGGGGATTGAAATATCTGTCCTAACAAAGCGTGCGCTCTGGACTATCTGAAGCAAGACGTACGTAGGCAGACAGCTTGTCTCGTTGCCTAGCTCTGTATAGGAAATCCACCATCAAACGCGTGCATTCAGTGCAATTGCGCCACCTGGGATACATATTGTATGTGAATATGTGGTGAAGTAGGCAGAAGTCAGGAGTCATCTTTATCATTGGGAGGCAGTTGCCTTAACTCCAATAGATCAGTCGATCGCAAAGAAATCGTGTGTAAGGATCTCTTTCACGCGCACTCCTAAGGTTCTTCTCACTAGCATGAACCTCACCGCGCTCCATCCCCATGATCCAAGCTATCACCCCAACATCAATTGTCGCTTCCCGCCTCCCCACAAGAATAATGAACTATAGGGGCTCTAGCGATGGGTCCCGTATCTGGGCGTAGAAGGCTCGGACAGTACTTTCACACCCACATGACTTGCCTTCAAATATGTTCATCACCAGATAAAGCCAAAATAGTTTCTCATCCATGCGTTCTTCGCAGAGAACTCTATAACCCTGGAATCTACCATGTGCGATGCCCGGTGGTAGGGCCCTTTCAAGCGAAATTTGGGGATCGAGATCCCGCTCCGTCCTTTGCTCTCATGCGATGCTTGTACTTGCTTTGGTGCCCGATTTCTTCCTTAGACAGGTTGGGTAGTAGGCCCAATGTCATTTGTGGAAGCCCTCTTCTTTCCCATGAGGGAAAGAAGTGTGGAAACAGAGAAAATCGTCGCCACTAGCTTAAAAAGAGCCATGGAAGTCAAAAAATCTTGGGAATAGGGTGTATTGTGTGGCTTGTGAGTTATGAGATACGAAGGTGTAGGCCTTGTGCTCCAATGAGAAGAATCATGGAGATGGGTGTGTGGTGAAGAAGATGACGAAGATATGAGAATAGAGGGAGAATTTGAGAGAGAAAAATGAGATTTTTAGAAGTTTGGAGAGCTTGAAAGGGTGGGAATGGAAGAAATGAAGCAAATGGAGAAGATATAAGGGGTCTCACATGATTTCATGGGCCCCACACGGGTGTACAATGATCGGCCCGCCCAGCCCGCCACGGCTCGACCGGCCTGCTGACCATGGACCACGATGCATCGTGGTAGGGGCGATGTCATCATGGTCCGCTGAACCTCTGGGCAATGGCATCCCCCTCCTGAGGTGCCAAAAATGTGTGCGACCCCCCTCGGGTCCCACTATTTCATGTAGTTTAGGCCCTCGAGCCCGTTTAGTGCAGTTTCGAGTTCCATCTCACATATATTCATGCTTTTCGAGTTATTTGAGTGTGGAATATGCTGAATCATCATCTACACCTGTCGATTGATGGTCTACAAAGGAATTGGGATCATCCACTATCAAAAAAATGACCAAAGGCTATGGACTATGCTGGTTTTTAGCTACGGATATAGACTGTAGCTATATTGCTACGGTTTAAATCTGTAGCTAAAAATGCCCAAACCATAGCTAAAAGTTAATCCCTTCACACATTCATACAACCCTACGAGGCCCATTAAAATGTATGTGCTCCATCTAATACGTTTATTCATTTTGAAAGAATATGTTAGGGCAAGAGCCCAAAAAAGGAAGTAGATCAAATGCTCAAGTGGACAACATGGCAGAAAATAGTGGAGATTAATACCTACCATTGATTGATGGTGTGATTCAATTGGACTTTCAATTTGCTAAGATTTTGGGGTCATTCTCTATAAAAAAAAATTACAAAATTAATGGACGAAGTGGATATATCAAATACTTCACGATGGACCCCACAAAGCCCTTGATAAGACCATCCGTCCAAAACCCGTCAAATGTGTGTACGTGGAGGGGCTATAAAGGATAGTACAATAGCAATGGTCCAGAGGGATTTTAGCTACGGTCTAAAACCGTAGCAAGACCATAGCAAGTAAAAATGCAGGACCATAGCAGGTAAAAATGCAGAAACTGCGCTACCTTTTTCTTTTTCCCCTCTCACGAAATGATTCATTTCCCTCCACTCCTTGGAAACAAACCCCATTCTGGGGCTCGAAAGTTTCTCTATCCTCCCTTTTGTTTGGTTTTGTGGTCGCTATCATCCATCCATTTTCCTCTCAAATGCTGGATCTGGTGCGACGTTTGCACTGAGAAGTGAAGTGTCTCTCTCTCTCCCTCTCTCTCTATCTATCTGTATCTCTGTAACAGATCTCAAAATGTAATTTTCACTCTCTTTTGTTATTTTATCTTTTTCGGCCCTAATTTCTTCGATCTTTGTTTGTGATGATTTGAGGAGAGGATTTCATTTTGTTTTGGGAAATCTAACATGAGTTTTGTTTATTTTTTGATGATTTTGCTTCTTGCATGGGAGTTTTGAGGCTATTTATTGGAGGTTCTTTTCAAATCAGAAGATTTGGGCGTGTTGTTTATATTTTTTGCTTAGGTTTCACATTTTCTACTTTTAGAGGAGGTTTCTATGGATATTTCACATTTCTAGTGGTGGTTTTTATGGAGTATTTAGGCTTCTCCCTTTTTTTTTACTAAGAAACTAGATCAGGAAAATAACATGGGTCTTCAAAAAACTTGAAGAAGGCCTGCAAATCCATTCGCATGTTTTCCTCAACAGGCTCGACTTAAGCCCATTCGTGCAGACCAGACTGTTGAATTTCTATGCGAAATCTGAAGAGATTAGGTATGAACGTGAGGTGTATTATGAAATTCCTGAGAGGAATTTAATAGCCTAAAGTGCGATTCAATCATTTCAATATCTGAGAACTTCAAATTAAAAACTTCATAATGATGAAAGTTGTTAAAACCATCACAACAAAGTGAATGGTTCAAGTTACTTTGCATAACTAAACATGTAAAATTATACTTGAATCTTCAACACTTTGAATTTCACAACTTTGGTGGTGTCTTATATAAACAGCACAGTGGGTCCTCCCCACCTAATCAATGGTGGATGTTCATCTCAATGCACGGTCTTGGGGCCCATTTAAGATTAGGATCAAGCTAATTCGTAGGCTCTGGATATCAACCTTGCCACTTCAGATGTTGTCATTCTCTATGAAAGTGATTGGTACATTTTACATTCTGCTTTGCTAGTAGCATTTTAAATTGGTATTTCTTAGTCTGGTTTCATCCTGTTATGTGTATGCCAGTTTTTCCTGGTTGAGAGAAAAATCAAGCTAATGGGTCTACTTTCTCATACTGGTTTTAATGGTGGATGCCATGCTCTTGGGTATATATGTTTTTCATTGATTTCCTTTTTTGTCGAAAAATAATGTCGCCTAGATGCCTAGCAGTGTCGATAGCAATTAGGTTGTAGACCTTTATCCTATATATGCATTGATAGATGTAGGTGAAAATCTTGGAGCTCTATTATGAGCATTATTTCTTTGATTTCTATTTTCTTTCTAGAATTTTCATGGGGCTTTTGTTGTTATTGTCAGGGCTCAAAGGAGAATATATATGTTCTTTTCATAAATGGGCCTTTGAGGAATTCCATTCATTTGAAATGGAGAAATGCAATCTCTCTTTTCATAATAGGCTTGTTTCAAATTTCTTAAGATGAAACCCTTTAAGAAGCTCTGATTTCTTTCTAGTTTCTCCTTTTTGTTTTATTAACTTGGTCTTATTTTGATGAAAATGTAAGCCTCCATAAGAACTTTATGGCATTGGGTTTGGATTACAAAACTGATAATTCTGCCCCCATTTTTAAATGCACTACGATGACTTCACTCCGGAGGAGCATCATACTTGGAGTGTGTTTTAAGAAACATGGCTAGCAAAACCATTAAAGTACGGTTTGTTTATTGTCCAAAATGTCAGAAGCTTCTAACAGAGTTGATCAAACATCTGGTGAGCAAAGATCATTTTCAAACTTCAACATGATACTTTTGTTTTAGTCTGATTTTGTACACATTGCCCTTCTATGATATTAGATTTTTTTGTCACATGCCTTTAGAACTTGAGGAAAGATGTTATGAGCAAACTATGTTACCAACAATACTTTATTAACTGAGTTTTGGGTTGTCAAAAGGCAAACATGCACCAGGTGGAAGTGTGGGAAGAATATGAAGGATAGAATAGAATTAAGGAAGAGGTAATCCGATGTATCCTAAAATTTTTCACTTAGGAGATAAAATGGAGGATGCGTTCAGATGGTTAAGCATGTGCAACAAAGTCCAATGATGAGCACAATAAGGAAAAGAACCCTAATTTTTGAAGGGTCTAAAAAGAGGATGAGAGGAAGACCTAACAACATGGATTTTGAGGTGGTGGGAAGGGATGTGAAGGCTTGTTTAGTTACTAAGAAATGGCCTTAACTAGGAATGATTGGTGAACCAAGATTTGTTAAGTTGACCTAAATAGCTTGGGCAAGGATATGATGACGATGATGGTGATGACTTGGCTTCTGTTGAAACAATAGAGTTTTTTTTTTCTATCTTCCTAAGTTCAAATACATTTGACTGATAATTTCCTTCTCATCTCCTTTAGAACTGTACTTCTTATCTTGGAATCATCTTAAAATGTTGCGGTTGCAGTTGCGGTTGTGGTTGCATTCATGCATTAAGGATCTGTTGGGCCTTCTCTGTGAAGAACGAATTGTGCTTAAAAAAATAGAACAATATGTTGCCATTATTTTAGAGATTTAGGGATGTGTTTAAGGTTCTTCTAATAATTCTTTGGAAATTTGGAATCTGCCTTTTATAAATCTTTCCATCTTCATCTGAACTGCTACATCTTATCTTGGAATTATTTTAAAATTTTGTGGTTGTGGTTGTGGTTGCTGTTTTGTTCATGAATTAAGCATCTATTTGGCCTTCTTTGTGAAGAAAAAATAAATAAATCAATCTTCATTCCAAGCAGCAGCAGGGAGAGCAAGTGTCTAGAAATTTGAAAATTCACCTTTTGTAAAGCTTGCTTTATGGGAACATGCACTTGAATTTTTAGGAACTAAAGTTCAATGTTTGTTTCACTGCTTTTCATCCAGCTTCACATAACTGCCTGCTTTCTGAACTGATTGTATTCCGAAGGTAATCCGGGAACTCAGCGGGGGTGATTCTTAACCGAGGCCCAAAGCTTTGTAATTCGTTGAGTGGAGAGGTTACAAAGTTGTATGTAGAAGGTAGTAAAATTATGGCTAGTCAACTATGTTTTGAGGGAGCCTTATTTATTTATTTATATGCATGTTGGTTTTATGGAAGTTAAAATCTTGAAAATGTTGGTATAGCTGTTGAAATCTTAAAATCACCCAATTGATAAATAGGACCATCTTTTAAAAACTTATTTGAAATCATCCAAAAGAAATACCAAACCTTATTCTGTTGAAATTCCTATCAAAGATACCAAATTAACAAGGTAAATTTGTCATCCCTTGAGTACTCTTGTTCCTTGAATTGGATTTGCATGACTCTAGAAGAGTGGAAGACTAATGGCCTGTTTGTTAAATCTGAAATTTGAAGTTTGAATCTGAAATCTGAATTTGAAGTCGGAAAACTAATCACATATGGATTTCAATGGGCCAGGCCTAGGGTCAGCTTCTGCCCTGATTTTGAACTATTCAGGCTGGACTTATTCAAAGTTTTGATTTTACTTTGCCTCATGCAGCCCTTTGACAGTCCTACTTCCACATAATATGATCTAGACTTCCAAAATCATAACCAACCATTTTAGCTCTCCTACCTGATATGGTTTTCAATTTTGACCCATTGGTTTTAGATTTCAGATGGGTTGAATAACATTGCATTTCAGCCCTTCCAACATTTCAGCCCTTAAATTCAGATGTCTTCAGTTGTAGGCAAATGCTTCTTATCTCTGTTAATTGGGATATCCATTGGTCTGGATTATCGAACATAGGCCCCATTTCAAACATTGCCTCACCTATATGATGCTCACATGATGGAGTAATGCAAAGGTGCAAGATTTGGTGAGCTAAGTCCACATATTTTTACAGTTGTAGGTGCTACTTACTGGTAGGATCATACTCATGTTTTGTAGTGAAACATATTGTTTCTTTTTCTTGTTTACTGATATGATTCATTGGAAACAGGGCAATGATTATTCAAGTGATTAATGAAAAATGTTATGATGGGGCTAAGACAGATCTCTAGTCATGCAGGGTAATCCTTTTTATTCTTTTGGCAGGTTACTTGCCTTTTGAAGAAACGAACCTTATGGCATTATATAAAAAGGTGAGTTTGGATCTGTGAGCCTTATGTACACTCACAAATACATACATGTATATGTGTGGCTGACATAACTGCATTTTTTGCAGATCATTAAGGCAGATTTCACTTGTCCCTCATGGTTCTCTACTAGTGCAAAAAACCTAATCAAAAGGATTTTAGACCCTAATCCTTTAACTATATGTACTTTTCCTTTTTGTGCTTTGACACACGCACCATGCCTTCAGCTTGTTAGAATAAATTGTTGAAATTACAGCCGGGTCTCTTTGCGAACATCTTATTATAGAGGAATGCTATTGTACACAAATAGTGGAGCAGACATGATGGGCAGTCCAAATCGTGTGCTTGTCTGCCATGTGTCCCATTGGAAACTTGGCTACAAATTTTCATATGCAATTAGGCATTCTAAATATGGTGCACTTCACTGTGCAACAAGAATTCCACACTTGGATATTGCTCAAACTACATTCTTTTAACACATTTGTGACTGCCATTTTCAGAAAGCTTGCATTTGGTAGTTCTCTATGCTGAAGTTGGGCTAAAAGGCTTTCTTCACATCATAATTAGTTGCAACTTGTTGATAGATGCGTGAAGTCATGCGGGATGTTACAAACTATTTCCCAATGGCAATAATTATTGGAAGATGCCATGATAAGGTACTAGAGCAATTAGCTACTTTGCATGGAAAATAGGTACAAGCAGGTGTATTTGTCATTTTACTTTTTACAGGCTCACGCTTTTCCAACCTAGGGTGGTATGTTTATCTTATCTACTGGTTTGGCTACACAGTTACATCTTATTCTGTTAATTGGATTTTATTGGAGATAGGAGAACGCATTTCAATCAGATGTGGTTCATTTTTTGTTCTTTAATAGCAGCATGTCTCTTGTTTTCTGAGAAACAGGATTTGCATAAATGGTCCCAAATGTCACTGACTTCACAAACCATAGTTAAAAAAAAGGATCTCATCCAATGTGTATCTTTGCTATCTAGATATCTCTCATGTTACCAGAGCTGAGGCTGTGTGTGTCGGTTTGTGCAGGGACCATACTATTGTAGTGTTGGAGCTGACAAGGCATTTAGATGAGACATTATTGATTCTCACTATAAAGCATGCCTTTATGCTGGAATTAACATTAGTGGGATCAATGGAGAAGTTATTCCTGGCCAGATAGTAATCTCTTGCTTGTATTCTCTCTTTTGGTTTAGCATCTGATGAAGGCATGGGAAATACCATCTGATGAAACCTGACATATGAGATATGGAAATGTTGCTATGAAAGGGCGCTGAAAAAAATGAATGTGATATATATATATATATATATATATATATATATATATTTCTGTACATGCTTTAGGACACATGCATAACAAAGATTCTCCTAAAAAAATCTCCTTGAACTACAGGCTCTGTGGAAAATATTCACATATAATTAACATTCAGCATGTATCTGCAGGTCTGCAATTGAAGTATCTTTGCAGCACAAGTGTTTGCATCTGCCAACTGATCATCACATTTGTTTTTAGCAGGATGAAGGTGAAGAGGCATAGCTTTTTCATATGACTACATTGTTTGTATGATGAAATTGATTTTCAACCATGTGCAGTAAGCTTTCGGATCAAAGCGAAGCTGAGAATATGGTGTTAGTTGATGGAAATTTAATAACCAGTAAAGGCACATCCATGGAATTCTCGCTTGCGATTGTTGAGAAGCTATTTGGATGCGAGAAGGCATTGGATCTTGCTGTTAATGAGAACTTTAAATAGACATGTAACTATTATGTTGGCATTGTACTTTTGTGAATGGATTGAAATGAATGATTGTATTGGATTGAATGAATGAACGATTGTATTTGATTGAATGAACGAATGAATGATTTAGCCATGATGTATTAGCTTATATGAGTTGATCTATTAGGGCATGTATTGCAATGGTAAGAGATGACATTATTATTAATATTATTATTTGTTCTTAAAAAAAAAGTAGTAGCTACGGTTATTAACCGTAGCCCTTTATCCAGAAACTGTAGCCATTACTAATTTCAGCTATTGCTACGGTTCTCGCACGAATTTTTGCTACAGATATAATCCGTAGCTGTATATACTTTAGAGCTACAGAAGATATGGCTACGGATTTAATCTGTAACTATTACTTCTATGGCTACGGATTAAATCCGTAGCCATAGCTTTTAGACCTATGGCTATGGTATCAATGACGATGATTATGCTACGAACTAAAACTGTAGCCATAGATCTTTACCTACAACTTTTATCCGTAGCCTTTAACCTATTTTTTGGTAGTGATCTCACATGATCACAGATGCATACAGGTCGTATTCCGATGGTCAGTTTCACCTGTCAACAAAACTTAGAATCCTAAGACTGTTTCTACATTTCATCGTCCCCTCCTAAGTCAAAGTATATCAGTGTGTATTGTGTTAATATAACCCAGGTCCAGTTTAATCCAAATCATGCTCTGATACCAACTTGTAACGCCCTGTAAATCGGGGGTCGAGCAAAAGCTCAACTCTCGAGTTCCAACGCATCACTTATGCAACATAGATATTGATGTTTAAATGTTGTCCATATTAGTGCATTAAATATGAGTGAAATTATACTAAAACAACATATCATACTCCAGAGATAATTAAGTTAAATAAGCGGAAGACTGAGATAGAAATATAATGTATAGAAGTGTTTCTCAATTCCCAGAGTATGAGTATGTTTTTAGGCTGAACATATATATGTGTTGATCCAAAATTTACAAAATACAAAATGTAAATGTCCAACTAATCCTTATAGTCCCTATAATCCCATCGATCAGTTCATGGTCTACATAGACCCGCCTGATAGATGAACATAGGAGAACTCCTCCTCGTGTATGAAATTTGGCTCTACCGTGTAAGCCTCACCAGAACCTGCATCTAAATTAGAGTCTGATTAGTATTTTAAAATACCATCCCAGGTGGGAATGAGTAGCTAATTCAGTGGAACTATAAAGCAAAGGTTAGCATATTATCAATTCAGTCAAGCAATAATAATAAAGCAATACAACAATCATATCCTAAGTACTCTTGTTAATGCTGGAATGATATACGTAATGATGCATGCCCTCACCTGCACTCCCTTAGCGACACCATCTCACGGTCGTACGTGCTACTCCCACTGTGCTTTTCCTCGTCAAAGGCACATGTAATGTGGTGCATGGTCGTGTTAGCCAAGTTTTTAATTAGGTTTATTCATACAGCAGATTCGAAAAGCTAAGGTATCTCCCTTTTTATCATTTACCTCAAACAATGATCCATCTAGGGTTATCATTCCTAGTTAATCACATACAATAAGCAAGTTATAGGCCAACATCACCCCTGATTTGAAAAGCAATGGATAGGCAAGTTCATGAGTTTATACTCGAGGTTACTCCACCAACGCCCTACCAACTGAAGTGCTATTTTCGAAGAGGGTCCAAATTAGACGGTTCACCCCAACCCACGCTGGGACCACAGTTAGGCTGCACCGGGGTAGGCCGACAGTTCGAATACAGTGTCTCATACCACCGTTTCAGCTCACGAGTTTGGGTTGCTCACTGGTCACTACGGGAAGGCTCGTCACTCCAGCGTAGGCCGATAGCTCGACCACGGTGTCCCATACCACCATGTCCGGCTCATGAGTCTTAGCGGATCGTGGTACCATGATTGAAATGAACTTTTACATTGGTAAGTGGTACCTTAGATTCAAGCAGTAGCGTCCATACATGGTAAACACACAATAGGCTAATTGGTTTATTAGACAAGTTTGACTGGTACGAGCGCACGCTGAATTAATTGACATGGTACCACTGTCGACGATTATCGTACGACTCGGATTCACTGAATGCATCAAATTTGGCAAGACTAATTTGGCCACTCAAACAAGAATTGTTACCAATTGCCTGGACTACGTAATAGTCCCAATCATACTTAAATGCAGCATGTGGAGACATGTGCTAATCATACAGGCATTTAACAAACTATCCAAGTGTAACACTCATTTGAGCATTTTATCAACATATTGAACATGCTACTGAACATTTCAATTCATCCATAAATTATATAATTGAAATTAAGATTACATGAAAGAAATTATAAATATAGGTAAGGTAATTAAGAATTCTATCTCAACACCCTTATTAAATACAATTCATCGAACAATATCTCATTCAGGCATTTTATCAAATACTTAGCCTATACATTTCCAAATATATAGACTAGATTAGTTATGACGTGAACTATAACAATTTTTCGCACAACATAGGCTATAACGCATATAATAAACATGGATCTTAGATTAGAAATCATGACAAGAACAATTCACCATTTCATGTTCAGTCAAATATTTCAACGAACACATGAAATGCATTTTGTTTTATACATAGACGAAATTAATTACGGCATACATTATGGCAAGTCTTATCACAAGAGGATTGTCATACATACAACAAACATGAATCATAGGTTAATAGTCATGGAAAGCTCAAATCATGATTTCATATTCATTCAAACATTTCAACAAATACATGGAATGCATTTTGTATACAACCTAGTTTACACATATATGATATATCGAAAATGTCGTAACTAAGATCATATGGTAGCAATCAAGTCAGACATAAATCATTAGCTGACATTAAAAGCCTTAAAAATTATAACCTAAATATTTAT
Organism: Magnolia kwangsiensis; assembly: GCA_037074715.1. Classification (NCBI taxonomy): domain Eukaryota; kingdom Viridiplantae; phylum Streptophyta; class Magnoliopsida; order Magnoliales; family Magnoliaceae; genus Magnolia; species Magnolia kwangsiensis. Next base: position 74,029,287 of record CM073579.1, read on the forward strand.
AGTCCGCACCTTTCGTCGGTACCCGTATCGAGCTCAGTTTGAACACTACGCCTTTGTTTACGGCATAGTGGCTACCTAATCATTAAAATAGGTTAGCTATTTCACCAGTTTCCCTATTTGGATTCCTAAAACAGATTAGGGTTAGGATTTCTTATCCAAAAATGAAGTCGAAATCGCCGGTATAGCGACACGAGAGAGATGATTCAGCACGTGGAGTGGTGGGAATGAATCCCAGTAACAAACCACAACTCTCTCTCACTTCTCCTCACTATTTCCTCCTTTTTTCTCTCTTCTCTCTCCTATGGTTTAGGAAATTCGTATGGAATGAGAGATGGGTGGGTTTAGGGCATTATATAGGCCCAAAAGCGATGTAAATGGCCCTAGGGCCTTGGTATACTTAAGTTATAGCTAAAGGGTGTCCGTTTTGGGCAAACGGGACCCCTAGGAAGGTCTATTTCTCACCTAAGTCATGGAGCAAGTTCCCTAATGATGGATCTACGCTTGGACTGCATTTATAGTGTGATCTGACAAACGGATCCATCATAAAGGACCCGTATCAGATCAATCGCCGTCGTTACTCGATCAGGGCCACAAGTATACCAATGGGTGCAGGGAAATTTTCCTGATCTAAGGGTATAATTAGGTCAGAATCTAACGGTCTGAAACCTTAAATTTAGCCTGCAAGCGAACGGCCCAATTCACTTAAGTTTTGGTGTATTTTCTAAAGATATTAACATTTCTCACACACTTCACTCAAAGCTCAAGTTGTGCATTTCTGGATACTATTTGGACTCGATTCCTGCGATAGTTGTCAAGCCCAATAACGCGGTCATAACCTTATAGTTTGGTAACGCCCTGAAATTTAGGGGTCAAGCAGAGCTCAGCTCCCGAGTTCCAAAACATCACCTATGCAATATAAATAATGATGGATGTATGTTGTCTGTATTAACGCATAAAACTTGAAGTAGATTAAGCCAGATCAGCAGACAAAATTCAGGGATAGAGAGAAAATGCAAGCGGAAGTCTTAAATCAATATATAAACCAAAATAATCCCTAAAAGATGCATGCTCTGCCCAGGACAATAAGTACAACTGTGTATCAAAATAACATATATCAAACTATGACAAAATAATATAATCATATCCCAGAATCTCCGCCATCAGGACAAGGCTCACATGAACTCGCTTAAGAACTGCATGAACGAGAAAGCCTCCTCGTCATTGTCGAACTCCGGCTCCACCTCACAGGAATCACCATCACTTGTAGCTAAGTCAGATTCTGATTGGTGTTTAAGCACCAACCCAGAATGTGAGAGTGAGTGTTCAACTCAGTGGAACTATACAGCAAAGGTTAACATGTTATCAATTCAATCAAGAAGTAATGATAAAGTAGTACAATCAAACACGTCCTAGATACTCTTGTTAATGTGAGAATGACATGAAATAATGATGCATGTCCTCACCACAAACTCCCTCTTGCGACAACGTCCAACGATCGCGACATGAATCACTACCACTGTGCTCTAACACCAACGCCAATGACACATGCAGTGCGATGTCATGAGTATGATTATCAAGTTCTTATTAATCCTTTTCATACAGTAGGATTGGGAAGCTAAGACACCTCCCTTATATCAATTCTCAAACATTGATCCATTCTAAGGTCATTAGTCTTAGGAAATCTCATACTATGTTACAGTTCTAGATCGTTGTAAAAGGCTCATCACCAATCAATACAGGTCTAGTTATATCCTAAATACTACAACAAGGCTCGTCGCTCTTATGCAGTATCAGGATATACTCGTGGTCACTACAGAGGGCTCATCACCAATCAATGTAGGCCGACAGCACGAATATAGTGTCCCATACCACCATAATCGGCTCACGAGAGTAGGGTGCTCACTGGTCACTATGCGGAGGCTCGTCGCCCCAGCGTAGGCTGACAGCTTGACCACGGTGTCCTATACCACTATGTCCGGCTCATGAGTCTTAGGGGATCACGGTACCAAGGTTAACGAGAGTTTCACTAGTGAGTTCAGTGCCTTAGATTCAAATAGTAGTGACCAAACATGGTGGACAAACATCGGTCAATCGGGTTAGTTGATAAGCTCAACTAGGCCAAGCACACGTTGAGTTGAATGACATGGAATGCATAAGCACTCCATGTGACCTAACCACTATCGAACGTCCCAAGCACGACTCGGATTCGTTAAACTTATCCTGCGTGGTGAAAATGACCTCAACCACCATTTGAAGAACAGTTACCGATTACTGGGACTGTAATACAGCCCAATCACATACAAGCTCAATAACAGGCATATGATTCATATCCTATATTCATATGAACATTTATGAAATATAACTTGAACATAAATATAGTACATGGAGGAAATCATGCACACAGCTAACATGAATAATTTAGGCTAATCAATCCATGGAGGAAATCATACACTTAAGTAATGTGATTGAGATTAATATCTCAACAACCTTAAAAATCTCACTTTACTAACTACTAGCTCAATCAAGCATTTATACAAACACTTAGACTACACTATTCAACATACATCACGTATGTCGACCATATAGCATAATAAGGAGATTCCTTTCATCAAGGAGTCGTCGCATATATAACATTCATGTATCAACGACAAAGAATCATAGAAATCATAATAGCAAATTCCATACATATATAGTTATTCTAACATATACATGAAATACTCTATTTATAACATAGATTATACATATACGTAATTCGAAACGGATAGCGCATTTGGCATGTGTAATAGCATTCACTTCATGAATAAATCATTATCTAATATTGAAAGTCTTGAAAACCATAACCTAAACGTATATAGTCTGCACCTTAAACTAGAAATGCGAAATAGAGATGATTCAGATGTTAAGTCTTTTTCAACGGCAGATACGCTACCTAAGGCGTGAAACAGGTTAGATATAACTTCACCTCAACTATTCTAAGCTCCAAAATAGGTTAGGATATGATTAACTTATCCAAAAATGAAACGAGAATCTCCGGAATAACGATTCAGATATGCAGGATCGATACATAGAAGAACTGGAAAGAATTCCATGGAAAAACAACAGGTTCTCTCTTACTTTCTCTCTCCTTTCTCTCTCTTAACTTAGCTAGGGTTTAGGAAATTTGTATGGGATTTAGGAATGAGGGTTTAAGGCCTTTTTATAAGCCTAAAATTGATGAAAACAACCTTAAAGCCAAGGTATACTTAAGTTATAACCAAATCGGGCTCTTTCTGATCTAACGGAGCACTTCTGGAGGTCCTCTTATCAAATACGGTCGGACTTAAGCTCACAAGTATTGGATCTTAAGCAAGTTAAGTTTTCAGTCCGATCGAGTTTCCAGATCGTCCGTGGCGGACCAGTTACAATTCAACGGTCACCGATATTCGATCAGGGCTACAAGTACTTTGACATGTATGTGCCACCTTTCCTGATCCGAGGGTGAATTTGGGTCGAAATCTAATGGTTAGAACACTTATAAATAACGCGCAAGCGACACGACCCAGATTACTTAAAATCATATTTATTTTCTAAAAATCTTTGCTTTCTCACTCTCTTCACTCCGAACTTAAGGAAATGGTCTCAGGACATCGTTTGGCCTTAATTTTTGAGGTGATAGTCAAGTCCAACTAGGCGGTCATACTGGTCTAAGTTCATCGCTATCAGACTTTCAACGTGCGGTCTAGTTCCGATACCAAGTTACAAAGTGCTCTCAAGAGCAACTGGCTTTAGAGTTGGATCCTAGATTTCAGGGTAATACAGCGTCAATGATTCTATAGGTTTTGGGTCTTACATATCGTATTGAAAGTAGTTGGTGCTAATTGCACATGTAATCTGGTTTTACACTAGCTAATACACATTAAATTTCTAAGGGATTTGGTTCTAAATGATTTCTACTAGAAGTGGTACTCTGGTTTAAGTATAGATTTTTCTAAGGCGTTACAATCTACTCCCCTAAAGAAAAAATTTTGTCCTCAAAATTCGTACCTTCTCATACTCCTCAAGGATCTGAGGATAATTCTTCCTGACCTCAGCTTCAATCTCCCAAGTAGCTTCTTCTTCACTATGATGCGTCCATAGAACTTTCACTAGTGGGATAACCTTGCTGCGCAATCCCTGCTCCTTCCTATCCAAAATACGAGTCGGTCGCAGTTCATAAGTGGCATCCTCACTCAACTGCACCCGCTCTCATCTGATAATATGCGAAGGATCAGGAACGTACTTCTTCAACATGGACACATGGAATACGTTATGCACACCTGTGAGTGGCACGGGAAAAGCAATGCAATAAGATACTGTCCCCACTCGATCGAGTATCTGGAATGGGCCAATAAATCTTGGCGTGAGCTTCCCTTTCTTACCAAACCTAAGAACTCCTCGCATAAGAAAAGCCTTAAGGAATATATGGTCCTCAACATCAAACTCAAGCGGTCGCCGTCTCGTACGGGCGTAACTCTTCTGCCTGCTCTGTGCTGAGAGCAATCGACGCCGAATAATGTCGATCTTCTCTAAAGTCGCCTGAACTAACTTTGGGCCAATCAGAGTCTTCTCGCCCACTTTTGCCCAACAATGTGGGGCTCTACACGGGCGACCATGCAGTGCCTCATAGGGAGCCATACCAATACTTACCTGGAAGCTATTGTTATATGCGAACTCTGCGTAAGGAAGACAGTCATCTTAACTGTCCTTGAAGTCCAACACACAAGCTCGCAACATATCCTCTAAAATCTGATTCACACGCTCCGTCTGCACGTCTGTCTGCAGATGGAACGTGATACTGAACTTCAACTTCACACCCATCGCTTCTTGGATACGAGTCCAGAAGATAGATGTGAATCAGGTGTCTCGATCAGACACAATCTCCAAGGGAACCCCATGCAGGCGTACAATCTCCTTGATATAAAATCTAGCCAACTCGTCTACAGAATTTGTAATTCTGATCGGTAGGAAATGAGCTGACTTCGTCAACCTATCAACGATCACCCAAATAGAATCATGTCCCTTCCTCGTCTTCGGAAGTCCACAAATAAAATCCATAGAAATAAAGTCCCACTTCCATTCAGCTATGGGCATAGGCTGAAGCAATGCAGGAGGTCGGCGATGCTCTGCCTTAACCTGCTGACATGTGAGACAACGGGATAAGAACTCAGCAATGTGGACCTTCGTATTATCCCACCAGTATGATCTTTTCATGTTTTGATACATCTTCGTGGTACCTAGATGCATCGCAAGACTCGAACTGTGGGCTGACTCAAGAATCTCTCGTCTCAAGTCAGGAATGTCTAGGACGCACAGGGGGCCTCGATATCGCAAGCCCCCATCCGTTCCAATAGTCCACTCAGAGTCCTCGTCAGTACCAACCCGTTCCTTCATCTTCACCAGAAGCTCATCGCTTGCCTGAGCCTAAATAAAGCGGCCATCTACGAGGGGTTGTACACGAACATGTACAACGACTTCATATGGGTCTTCCACTGTGAGTTTCTGCTCAAAGTCTCGCACAAACTCTACCATATCCCATTCTGCAATCATAAGCGAAGCCACAAATTTTATAGTCTTCTTACGGCTCAATGCATCTGCCACAAGGTTTGCTTTGCCCTGATGGTAGGAAACCTCGAACTTAAAGTCTTTCAAGGTCTTCATCCATCGGCGTTGCCTCATATTCAAATCTCGCTATGAGAATATATATCTAAGGATCTTGTGGTTGCAAAAGAGCTTGAACTCCTCTCCATAGAGGTAATGTCTCCAGAGCTTTAATGCGAAAATGACAGCTGCTAACTCTAGGTAGTGCGTAGGGTAATTCTCCTCGTGCTTCCTTAATTGTCTCGAGGCATACGCAATCACCTTGTCCTTCTGCATCAGGACACAACCCAGACCAACATGAGACGTGTCAGTATAAATTGTATACTTAACCCCTTGCTCTGGAAATATTAGCACAGTGGCAGACATCAACTTGTCCTTCAGCTCTTGAAAAGCTGCTTCAGCCTTCTCATTCCAGGTAAACTTCAAGTCTTTCCGTGTTAACTGGGACAACGGTCTGGCAATCTTGAAAAAGTCTCGAATGAATCGTCGATAGTAACCTGCCAGACCTAGAAAACTCCTCATCTCAGTAAATGAATGGGGCTACTTCCAATCCTGAACCGCAGCTACCTTAGTGAGGTCTACGGCAATACCACCCTTAGACACCACATGTCCCAGGAACTTAAATTCTTCCTTCCAGAAGTCACATTTCTTATACTGCACAAACAACTGGTTCTCCTTGAGAGTATTCAATACCGTTCACAAGTGCTCCTCATGCTCTTCTCGACTCATGGAGTATATCAAAATGTCATTGATAAAGACAATGACGAACCGAAACAAAAATGGCCAAAATACTCTGTTCATCAGATCCATGAACACGGCCGGAGCATTCGTGAGTCCAAAAGACATCGCAAGGAACTCAAAATGACCAAAACTGGTCCTAAAAACAGTCTTCTGCACGTCCTCATCCCTGACGCGCAACTGATGATACCCAGACTGCAAATCTATCTTTAAGAAATAACGTGCCCCCTTCAGCTGATCGAACAGATCATCAATCCTGGGCAAGAGATACTTGTTCTTCAATGTCACTTGATTCAACCTGCGATAATCAATACATAACCGCAGGGAACTATCTTTCTTCTTCATAAACAAGACATGCACTCCCCAAGGTGACACACTAGGTCGAATAAAGCCTGCCTCAAGAAAAATATCGATCTGTCTCCTCAACTCCTCCATCTCTCATGGAGATATACAATAGGTCGGCAGGAAAATAGGTGTCACACCGAGCACAAGATCAATAGTGAGTCAATCTCGCACTGAGGAGGAAGCCCTGAAATCTTCTCAAACACATCAGAGAAATCACGAACTACTGGCATAACTTCCAACATCGGAACATCAGAACTCTCTAACAAGGAAGCTTAGCTGCTAACACGACAGGACGAACTGACCTGAACTGGAAAAGACAAGATCGTGCCCTCAGGTCCATAGGCTGTCACAACTCTGACCTCGCAATCAATCTCTGCTCTCATATTCGCCAACCAATCCATCCAAAATATAACATCAAAATGACACAGTGGGGCGACAATCAGGTCGACGACCACTGTCCTTCTATCCAAATCTATCGATCATGACTCACAGGTCCGAGTAATGTCTGAAGTAGTCCTTGTAGTTATCGTGAGTCTCACTCCCTTCACAGGAGCCGTAACCAAACCTATCCGCTTGACCGCAACATAAGAGATGATTGAAATAGTGGACCCAGTGTCCACCAATAAGAAGATAGGCGTACCTAGGATGTGAAAAGGAACCTCAAAAGATGTCGGTGTTGAATCTGCCTCAGGTGCCTCGGCTGTGAGCGCATGAACCCGAGCCTACTGTGTGTGATGCGGTGGAGGAACCATGGGCCCTTGTGGCATCCTAAAATGAGGTGCTGGAGGTCTGAAGGAAGGATGAGCTGGTGCTGATCGAAGGGGTGGTGCTAAAATAGCCTGAGGCAACGGACGACCAATCCTCCGAGGTGGCGAGAAGCCACTATCTCAGATCCTGAAAAAATAAGATATCTCAGTGTGGCCAGGCTTCTTACAATAGTTGACCACACATCAGGACTCCTCACATGGGTAGGAGATACCGTAAACCCCACCGGTGAATCGATACTCGGCCTCTTACTGAGGAAAGGCCTACTCGAGAAATCAGGTCGCGGCCTGGGAGCCATAAGTGTACGCATGCAGGACAACCTCTCCCCGTCCTGCTCTGCTCACAAGGACATACTCACCAACTCAACATAGGAAGAGATGCTCGCACAGCACATCTTCGATCGAATCTCGAGCCGCAAACACTTAGAAAAATGTCGCATCCTCAATGGCTGATCACCAAGAATCAAAGAAGCATACCTGCCCAGCTTCGTAAACTGGTTTGTACTCTGTCACCGACATGCCTCCCTGGCGAAGGCGAAGGAACTCACTCTCCTTCTCGTGTCGATAAGTGATCAAAAAATACTTCTCATGGAAGTGTGCCCCAAATGCCTCCCACGTCCATATGAATCCCTCTGTAACTATACGGAGGATGCTATCCCACCATAAGCTAGCCTCCTTCTCAAACATGAAGGTGGCAAGCTCAACCTGCTCTGCCTTGGAACAAAGCAACGGTCTCAGCATCTTAGAGATGCGTTCTATCTAATACTCAGCCTCATCGGGTCTATGAGTACCCGAAAATGTAGGAGGCCTCAAGCACTAAAATCGCTCGAATGTACCGCTCGCACTAGCATTCCCGGCTGGGTGTAGAGGTGAGGCAGATGGAGTTTCCCCCATCAACTGAGCAAAGATATCAGCCATGGAGGATAAGAACTATTGCTTTTGCTGCTACTGCTGCTGTATCTATTACTGTTGTATTAACAGCATCATCTGCTCTAACCTATCAAGAGGCGGAGCAGACTATGATATAAAAGGCGTTGACGTAGACGCACGATTTTGCTCAGAAACCGCAGGTGTGACAGCAGGCACCACAGAAGGTATCACAGGAGGCGACCCAGCAGCAGGCCCAGAGCTGGCTGAGAACTCGACATGAGATCAGAACGAGATGGGCCCGAATGGGGGATCATATGACTATCGCACAGGGCAAGGGCCCCATCTAGCGAATCACCCAGAGAGAGACGGGCTGAAGATCTCGAGCCCTTAGGTGACATACCTTACACACAACAGAGGGTAGCAACCAATGAGATTAGGCATTCACACAGTCCATCCACAGCATTAACTTCACAAGCCAAAGAAATAACATGCATTTCGTTAACAAAATTGTCACAATACATGATATGCAACATTACATGAATCGTGACAGAAAAAGCATGTGAGCAAACGACTAAGCTTCAAACACTAAACAACTACCAAACTACCAAGCCACACATAAGAACAAGTAACAAACAAGCAAACAACGACTACGAAAAGGACTATTCCTCAGAATCTGGCAATGGAGGAGGAGCACCCTTATCCTGCAGACAACACAAGATCATCTTTAAAGTGCAGGTAACTTTCCTAAACTTGTGCTTCATGTAGCCACTCAAATCCATTATATCCTATCGAAGAGTGGTCTGGCCCTCCTCAAACCTAACCAAATAGGCTTCTCTGTCAGCCCTATTAGGATCATGCTCCTGAGTCACAGGAGGAGGACTCTTATCAGTATCCTGAGCCTCCTCTTCTTCTTCGTCCTGCTCCCCTTCCTCTTCTATCACTGGTTCACCTTCTTCACCAGTCTCTTCTCCTTCTTTGCTTTCAGACTCATCCTCGCTTTCTTCAAGTTGGGCTTGTCATTGTCGAGGCCCGATCTTCATCTGGTTGAGAGTGATCTCGCTGTTGTAATGGAGAGACGCTGGCAATTTCGCACCAAGTCTGTAGCCAAACTCAAGTGAAATCTTGTATATGAGTCGGCCGAAGGGGAGCAACTCAGTCGTTCTATTTGATAACGCGATAAGGATGATCTGTCGCAGTACAAACGTAGGCACACATAACTTTGCTCCCTGCCTCACTTGGTACAGGAAATCCACCAAAAGATGCGTGCACTCACAGTGATTGCTCCACCTGGGGTAGATGTTGAATGTGTAAATGTGGTGAAGCAGACGGAAATTGCCCGACGTATGGGTCGCTAAGAGACTCCTGTTAGGCTACCATTCAACCAGTTGACCACATAGAAACCTGGTGCGGCGATCCCTTTCACGTACACTATTCAAATTTCTCTCACTAGCATGTACCTCGCCAAGTGGCACATTCAGGAGTCGAGCTATTAACCCAACGTTGATTGTGGCTTCCCAGTCTCTGCCAAAGGGGATCTTGAACTGCAAGGGCTCTAGTATAGGCTCTCAAATGTGGGTATAGAAGGCTCGGACAGTGCTCACATTTTCGTGAGACTCGCCTTCAAATAGCGGACCCCACCCGGCTTCTTTCAGGCGCTCAAACAACAAGTATTTGCCAAAGAGTCGTCCATCCACATGCGCTTCAAAAAGAACCCTACGGCCCTAGTAGACGCCATGAGCTAACTCAGCCAACAACGCTCTTCCTAATGGAGCATGGGGATCTAAATCCCGCTTCGTCTGCACTTCTCTCCCAACGCTTGAACTCGTGGTAGCTCCTCGCGGCCTTCTCAAACGAGCGGGGGGACTAGGCCCAGCCCCATGAATGAAAGGATGGAGGAAATGGAAAATAATGTAGCAACAAACTCCATGAATGCCATGGAGAATGAAGAAAAAGAAGAAAAAGGGCTGCACTATTTGGGTCTCCATGAATCTGAGCCTCAAAGAGGGTGGAAAGGCTCAAAGAAAGGGAGTATGGAAGAAAGAAATTAACAAAATAGGATGAGTAGTGGGTTAACATGATTTTGAAGCTTAAATGAGGGATTTAGAAGCTCAAATCAAAGGAAATGGAAGGATTAGGTGATGGGTATGGCTGAGCACAGTGAAGGGATGTAGGATTTAATGAAAAATGAAAGAGAGAGTGATTGGAAGGATGATTTGAGAGGGAATGGAGTAGTTTTGAAGAAAAGGGAAATTTTGGGAGGGGGGTTTGTGAAGGAAGTACTCGATTGGGTATGCTTTAGACATCGAACCATGGACCAGTGGGTCCCACTAGGCCCCACGTGTCATTGGCCCGAAGGCCTAGTACGGACGAGCCCGCCGGTCGGCGAGGCCTCGCCAAACCGGCAAGGACCTTCCCACTCCCTGGTTCCAAAAAGGTATGGGTCCAACATTGGGTCCCCGTGGAAGTGGTCCGTTTGGCCCCCGCTTCCGATTCGAGCTGTTACGGGTCGATTCAGAACAAATCTGATCTCTATTCACATTTACCGATTTTTAACAGATGGAATGGGATGAAACGCGGTCTATACCCATTAATTGATGGTCTAAACTTGATTTAGGGTTGTCGTGTGTGATCAGGAGTGTGCACGGACTCGATCTCAGCTATCATTTTCAGTAAACTTTCACCAATCGACACATATGGGGGTCCTAAACCTATTTTTAAATTGTTCTCGTACCTTCCTACTCTATAGTGGCGTCAACGTGCAGTGAGTGACCTTAACCCAAGTCCAGTTTAATCTAAATCATGCTCTGATCCCAACTTGTAAAGCCCTGAAATTCGGGGGTCGAGAAGAGCTCGGCTCCCGAGTTCCAAAACATCACCTATGCAACATAAATAATGATGGATGTATGTTGTCTGTATTAACACATAAAACATGAAGTAGATTAAGCCAGATCAGCAGATAAAATTTAGGGATAGAGAGAAAATGCAAGCGAAAGTCTTAAATCAATATATAAACTAAAATAATCCTTAAAAGATGCATGCTCTGCCCAGGACAATAAGTACAACTGTGTATCAAAAATACATATATCAAACTGTGACAAAACAATATAATCATATCCCAAAATCCCCGCCATCAGGACAAGGCTCACATGAACCCGCCTAAGAACTGCATAAACGAAAAAGCCTCTTTGTCCTCGTCGAACTTCGGCTTCGCCTCGCAGGCATCACCGTTACCTGCAACTAAGTCAGATTCTGGTTAGTGTTTAAGCACCATCCCAGAACATGGGAGTAAGTGATCAACTCAGTGGAACTATATAGCAAAGGTTAACATGTTATCAATTCAATCAAGAAGTAATGATAAAGCAGTACAATCAAACATGTCCTAGATACTCTTGTTAATGCGAGAATCATATGAAATAATGATACATGCCCTCACTACAAACTCCCTCTTGCGACAACGTCTAACGATCGCGGCATGAATCACTACCACTGTGCTCTCACACCAATACCAATGGCACATGCAGTGCACTGTCATGAGTATGATTACCAAGTTCTTATTAGTCCTTTTCATACAGCAGGATTGGGAAGCTAAGACACCTCCCTTATGTCAATTCCTAAACATTGATCCATTCTAGGGTCGTCAGACCTAAGAAATCTCATACGATGTTACGGTTCTAGATCATGGTAAAGGGCTCGTCACCAATCAATACAGGTCTAGTTATATCCTAAATACTACAACAAGGCTCGTCGCCCTTATGCAGTGTTAGGATATACTCGAGGTCACTACAGAGGGCTCATCACCAATCAATGTAGGCCGACAGTACGAATATAGTGTCTCATACCACCATAATTAGCTCACTAGAGTAGGGTGCTCACTGGTCACTACGGGGAGGTTCGTCGGCCCAGTGTAGGCTGACAGCTTGACCACAGTGTCCTATACCACCATGTCTGGCTCATGAGTCTTAGGGGAACATGGTACCAAGGTTAACGAGAGTTTCACTAGTGAGTTCAGTGTCTTAGATTCAAACAATAGCGACCAAACATGGTGGACAAACATCGGTCAATCGGGTTAGTTGATAAGCTCAACTAGGCCAAGTGCATGTTGAGTTGAATGACATGGAATGCATAAGCACTCCGTGTGGCTTAACCACTGTCGAACGTCCCAAGTAAGACTCGGATTTGTTAAACTCATCGTGCGTGGCAAAAACGACCTCAACCATCATTTGAAGAATGGTTACCAATTACCTTGACTATAATAAAGCCCCAATCACGTACAAGCTCAATAACGGGCATATGATTCATATCCTATATTCATATGAACATTTATGAAATATAACTTGAACATAAATACAGTACATGGAGGAAATCATGCACACAGCTAACATGAATAATTTAGGCTAATCAATCCTTGGAGGAAATCATACACTCAAGTAATGTGATTGAGATTCATATCTCAATAACCTTAAAACTTGCACTTTACTAACTACTAGCTCAATCAAGCATTTATACAAACACTTAGACTACACTATTCAACATACATCACGTATGTCGACCATATAGCATAATAAGGCGATTCCTTTCATTAAGGAGTCATCGCATATATAACATTCATGTATCAATGACAAAGAATCATGGCAATCATAACAACAAATTCCATACGTATACGGTTATTCTAACATATACATGAAATACTCTATTTATAATATAGATTATACATATACGTAATTCGAAATGGATAGCGCATTTGGCATGTGTAATAGCATTCACTTCATGAATAAATCATTATCTAACATTGAAAGTCTTGAAAACCATAACCTAAACGTATATAGTCTGCACCTTAAACCAGAAAATATGAAATAGAGATGATTCAGGCGTTAAGTCTTCGTCAACAGCGGATACGCTACCTAAGGCATGAAACAGGTTAGCTATAACTTCACCTCAACTATTCTAAGCTCCAAAACAGGTTAGGGTTTGATTAACTTATCCAAAAATGAAATTAGAATCACCGGAATAATGATTCAGATATGTAGGAACGATACGTAGAAGAACTGGGAAGAATCCCACGGAGAAACAACAGGTTCTCTCTTACTTTCTCTCTCCTTTCTCTCTCTTAACTTAGCTAGGGTGTAGGAAATTCGTATGGGATTTAGGAATGAGGGTTTAAGGCCTTTTTATAAGCCTAAAATTGATGAAAATAGCCTTAAGGCCAAGGTATACTTAAGTTATAACCAAATCGGGCTCTTTTTTATCCAACGGAGCACTTCTGGAGGTCCTCTTATCAAATGCGGTCGGACTTAAGCTCACTAGTATTGGATCTTAAGCAAGTTAAGTTTTTAGTCCAATCAGGTTTTCAGATCATCCGTGGCGGACCAATTGTAATTCAACGGTCACTGATATTCGATCAAGGCTACAAGTACTTTGACATGTATCGGCCACCTTTTCTTATCCGAGGGTGAATTTGGGTCGAAATCTAACGGTCAGAACGCTTAGAAATAACATGCAAGTGACACGACCCAGATTACTTAAAATCATATTTATTTTCTAAAAATCTTTGCTTTCTCACTCTCTTCACTCCGGACTCAAGGAAATGGTCTCAGGACATCGTTTGGCCTTAATTTTTGAGGTGATAGTCAAGTCCAACTAGGCAGTCATACTGGTCTAAGTTCATCGCTATCAGACTTTCGACGTGCAGTCTAGGTCCGATATGAAGTTACAAAGTGCTCCCAAGAGCAACTAGCTTTAGAGTTGGATCCTAGATTTCAGGATAATATAACATTAATGATTCTATAGGTTTTGGGTCTTACAGATTATATTGAAAGTGGTTGGTGCTAATTGCACATGTAATGTAGTTTAGCACTAGCTAATACACATTAAATTTCTAAGGGATTTGGTTCTAAATGATTTCTGCTAGAGATGATACTCAGGTCTAAGTACGGATTTTTCCAAGGCGTTATAATCTACTCCCCTAAAGAAAAAATTTTATCCTCGAAATTCATACCATCTCATACTCCTCAAGGATCTGGGGATAATTCTTCCTGACCTCAGCTTCAGTCTCCCAAGTAGCTTCTGCTTCGCTATGATGCGTCCACAAAACTTTTACTAGTGGGATAACCTTTCTACGCAATACCTGCTCCTTCCTATCCAAAATACACGTCGGTCGCAGTTCATAAGTGCATCCTCACTCAACTGCACCCTCTCTCATCTGATAATATGCGAAGGATCAGGAACGTACTTCTTCAACATGGACACATGGAATACGTTATGCACGCCTGCGAGTGGCATGGGCAAAGCAAGACGATACGCTACTTCCCCCACTCGATCAAGTATCTTGAATGGGCCAATAAATCACGGTGTGAGCTTTCCTTTCTTACCAAATCTAAGAACTCTTTGCATAGGGGAAACCTTAAGGAATATAGGTCCCCAACATCAAACTCAAGTAGTCACCGTCTCGTATCAGCGTAGCTCTTCTGCCTGCTCTGTGCTGAGAGCAGTCGACGCTGAATAATGTAGATCTTCTCTGAAGTCGCCTGAACTAACTCTAGGCCAATCAAAGTCTTCTCGCCCACTTTTTCCCAACAATGCGGCGCTCTACACAGGAGACCATACAGTGCCTCATAGGGAGCCATACCAATACTCGCGTGGAAACTGTTGTTATATGCGAACTCTGCATAAGAAAGACAGTCATCCCAAATATCCTTGAAGTCCAACACACAAGCTCGTAACATATCCTCTAAAATCTGATTCACACACTCCATCTGCCCGTCTATCTACAGATGGAACGTGATACTGAACTTCAACTTCACACCCATCACTTCCTAGATATGAGTCCAAAAGATAGATGTGAATTGGGTGTCTCGATCAGACACAATCTCCAAGGGAACTCCATGCAGGCGTACAATCTCCTTGACATACAATCTAGCTAACTCGTCTATAGAATTTGTAACTTTGATCAGTAAGAAATGAGCTGACTTCGTCAACCTATCAACGATCACCCAAATAGAGTCATGTCCCTTCCTCATCTTCGGCAGTCCACAAATAAAATTCATAGAAATAAAGTCTCACTTTCATTCAGCTATGGGCATAGGTTGAGGTAATTCAGGAGGTCGGCGATGCTCTGCCTTAACCTGCTGACACGTGAGACAACGGGATACGAACTCAGCAATGTGGACCTTCATATTGTCCCACCAGTACGATCTTTTCATGTTTTGATACATCTTCGTGGTACCTGGATGCATCGCAAGCCTCGAACAGTGGGCTGACTCAAGAATCTCTCGTCTCAAGTCAGGAATGTCTAGGACGCACAGGGGGCCTCGATATCGCAAGCCCCCATCCGTTCCAATAGTCCACTCAGAGTCCTCGTCAGTACCAACCCGCTCCTTCATCTTCACCAGAAGCTCATCGCCTGCCTGAGCCTCAATAATGCGACCATCTACGAGGGGTTGTACATGAACATGTGCAACAAATTCATATGGCTCTTTCATTGTAAGTTTCTTCTCAAAGTCTCGCACAAACTCTACCATATCCCATTCTGCAATCATAAGCGGAGCCACAAATTCTATAGTCTTCTTATGGCTCAACGCATCTTCCACCAGGTTTGCTTTGCCCAGATGGTAGGAAACCTCGAACTTAAAGTCTTTCAAGGTCTCCATCCATCGACGCTGCCTCATATTCAAATCTCGCTGTGAGAATATATATCTATGGCTCTTGTGGTTGTAAAAGAGCTCGAACTCCTCTCCATAGAGGTAATGTCTTGAGAACTTTAATGCGAAAATGACAGCTGCTAACTCTAGTCATACGTAGGGTAATTCTCCTCGTGCTTCCTTAATTGTCTTGAGGCATACGTAATCACCCTGTCCTTCTGCATCAGGACACAACCCAGACCAACACGAGACGCGTCAGTATAAATCGTATACTTAACCCCTTACTCTGAAAATATTAGCACAAGGGCAGACGTCAACTTGTCCTTCAGCTCTTAAAAAGCTGCTTCAGCCTTCTCATTCTAGGCAAACTTCAAGTCTTTCTATGTCAACTGAGACAACGGTCTGGCAATCTTGGAAAAGTCTCAAATGAATCGTCGATAGTAACCTGTCAGACCCAGAAAACTCCTCACCTCAGTAACTAAACTGGGCTACTTCCAATCCTGAACCGCAGCTACCTTAGCGGGGTCTACGGTATTACCTTCCTTAGACACCACATGTCCTAGGAACTTAACTTCTTCCTTCCAGAAGTGGCATTTCTTATATTACGCAAACAACTGGTTCTCCCTGAGAGTATTCAATACCGTTCTCAAGTGCTCCTCATGCTCTTCCCGACTCGTGGAGTATATCAAAATGTCATCGATAAAGACAATGATGAATTGAAATAAAAATGATCGAAACACTCTGTTCATCAGATCCATGAACACAGTCGGAGCATTCGTGAGTCCAAAAGACATCATAAGGAACTCATAATGACTAAAACTGATCCTGAACACAGTCTTCTGCACGTCTGACGAGCAACTGATGATACCCAGACTGTAAATCTATCTTCAAGAAATAACGTGCCCCTTCAGCTGATCGAACAGATCATTAATCCTGGGCAAGGGATACTTGTTCTTCAATGTCACTTGATTCAACCTGCGATAATCAATACATAACCGCAGGGAACTATCTTTCTTCTTCACAAACAAGACAGGCGCTCCCCAAGGTGACACACTCGGTCGAATAAAGCCTACCTCAAGCAAAATATTGATCTGTCTCCTCAACTCCTCCATCTCTCATGGAGACATACGATACGTCGGCAGGGAAATAGGTGTCACACCGGGCACAAGATCAATAGTGAAGTCAATCTCGCACCGAGGAGGAAGCCCTGGAATCTTCTCAAATACATCAGAAAAATCACGAACTACCGGCATAACTTCCAACATCGGAACATCAAAACTCTCTAACAAGGAAGGATAGCTGCTAACACGACAAGACCAACTGATCTGAACTGGAAAAGAGAAGACTGTGCCCTCAGGTCCGTAGGCTGTCACAACTCTGGCCTCGCAATCAATCTCTGCTCATCTTCGCGAGCCAATCCATCCCAAATATAACATCATAATGACACAGTGGGGCGACAATCAGGTCAACGACCACTGTCCTGCTACCCAAATCTATCGATCAAGACTCACAGGTCTGAGTAATGTCTGAAGTAGTCCCTGTAGTTGTCATGAGTCTCACTCCCTTCGCAGGAGCAGTAACCAAACCTAGCAGCTTGACCGCAGCACAAGAGATGATTGAAATAGTGGACCCAGTGTCCACCAATAAGAAGATAGGCATACCTAGGATGTGAGCAGGAACCTCAAAAGACGTCGGTGTTGAATCTGCCTCAAGCGCCTCAACTGTGAGAGCATGAACCCTAGCCTGCTGTGGGTGATGAGGTGGAGGAACCATGGGCCATTATGGCGGCCTGAAACGAGGTGCTGGAGATCTGAAGGAAGGATAAGCTGGTGTTGATCAAATGCGTGGTGCTGAAATAGCCTAAGGCATCGGACAGCCAATCCTCTAAGGCAGCGAGAAGCCACTATCTCGTATCCTGGAAAAATAAGATATCTCAGTGTGGCCAGACTTCTTACAATAGTTGCACCACACATCAGGATGCCATACATGGGCAGGAGATGCAGCAAACCCTAGCGGTGAATCGATACGCGGCCTCTAACAGAGGAAAGGCCTACTCGAGAAATCAGGTCGTGTCCTGGGATCCATAGGTGCACGCATGCGGGATAACCTCTCCCTATCCTGCTCTGCTAGCACGGACATGCTCACCAACTCAGCATAGGAAGAGATGCTCACACAGCACATCTTCGATCGAATCTCGGGCCACAAACACTTAGAAAAATGCCGCATCCTCAACGGCTGATCACTAAGAATCAAAGGAGCATACCTGCCCAGCTCCGTGAACCGGTTCGTATTCTATCACCGACATGCCTCCCTGGCAAAGATGAAGGAACTCACTCTCCTTCTTGTGTCAGTAAGTGACTGAAAAATACTTCTCATGGAAGCGTGCCTCAAACGCCGTCCACGTCCATACGAATCCCTCCGCAACTATACAGAGGATGCTATCCCACCATAAGCTAGCCTCCTTCTCAAACATGAAGGTGGCAAGCTCAACCTACTCTGCCTTAGAACAATGCAACGGTCTCAGCATCTTAGAGATGCAGTCGATCCAATACTCAACCTCCTCAAGTCTATGAGTACCCAAAAATGTAGGAGGCCTCAAGCACTGAAATCACTTGAATGTACCGCTCGTACTAGTATTCCCAGCTCGGTGTAGAGGCTAGGCAGGTGGAGTCGCCCCCATCGACTGAGCAAAGATATCAGCCATGAAGGACAAGAACTGTTGTTGCTGCTGCTACTGCTGCTGCATCAATAGCATCATCTGCTCTAGCCTATCAGGAGGCAGACCTGACTGTGATATAGAAGGCGTCGACACAGACGCACGGTTCTGCTCAGGAACCATAGGTGTGATAGGAGGCACCACAGAAGGTGTCACAGGAGGTGGCCCAGCAGCAGGGCCAGATGCGAGCTGAGAACTCGACATGAGATTAGAACCAGATGGGCACGAATGGGGGTCCATATAAGTATCACACAGGGCAAGCGCCCCGTCTAGCGAATCACCCAGAGAGAGACGGGTCGAAGATCTCGAGCTCTTACGTGGCATACCCTACACACAACAGAGGGTAGCAACCAATGAGATTAGGCATTCACACAGTCCATCCATAGCATTAACTTCACAAGCCAAAGAAACAACATGCATTTCGTTAACAAAATTTTCACAATACATGATATGCAGCATTACATGAATCGCAACAGAGAAAGCATGTGAGCAAACGACTAAGCTTCAAACACTAAATAACTACCAAACTACCAAGCCACACACAAGAACAAGTAACAAATAAGTAAATAATGACTACGAAAAGGACTATTCCTCAGAATTTGGCGATGGAGGAGGAGGACCCTTATCCTGCAGACAACACAGGATCATCTTCAAAGTACTGGTAACTTTCCTAAACTTATGCTTCATGTAACCACGTAAATCCATAATATCCTGTCGAAGAGTGGCTTGGCCCTCCTCAAGCCTAACCAAACGGGCTTCTCTGTCAGCCCGATCAGGATCATGCTGCTGAGTTGCAGGAGGAGGACTCTCATCAGTATCCTGAGCCTCCTCTTCTTCTTCATCCTACTCCCCTTCCTCTTCTATCACTGGTTCACCTTCTTCACCACTCTCTTCTCCTTCTTCGCTTTCAGACTCATCCTCGCTTTCTTCAAGTTGGGCTTGTAGTTGCCGAGGCCAGATCTTTATCTAGTTAAGAGTGCTCTCGCTGATGTAATGGACCGGCGCTGGCAATTCTGCCCCAAGTCTATAGCCAAACTCAAGTGCAATCTTGCATATGCCACGACTGAAGGGGAGCGACTCAGTCATTCTATTTGATCACGCAATAAGGATGATCTGTCGAACGATAAATGTAGGCACGCACAACTTCGCTCCCTGCCCCACTTGGTACAGGAAATCCACCATAAGACCCGTGCACTCATTGCGATTGCTCCACCTGGGGTAGACATTGAATGTGCAAATGTGGTGAAGGAGAAGGAAATTACCCGACATATGGGTGTCACCAAGAGACTCCTGTTAGGCTGTCATTTAACCAGTCAACCACATAAAAACCTGGTGCGGCGATCCCTTTCACGTACACTATTCAGATTTTTCTCACTAGCATGTACCTCGCCAAGTGGCACATTCAGGAGTTAAGTTATCAACCCAACGTTGATTGTGGCTTCCCGGTCTCTGCCAAAGGGAATCTTGAACTACAAGGGCTCCAACATAGGCTCTCAAATGTTGGCATAGAAGGCTCGAACAGTGCTCACATTTATGTGAGACTCGCCTTCAAATAGCGGACCCCACCCGACTTCTTTCAGGCACTCGAACAACAAGTATTCACCAAAGAGTCATCCATCCACATACGCTTCAAAAAGAACCCTACGGCCCTTGTAGACGTCATGAGATAACTCGCCCAACAATGCTCTTCCTAATGGAGCATGAGGATCTAAATCCCGCTTTGTCTGCACTTCTCTCCGAGCGCTTAAACTCACGGTAGCTCCTCTCGGCCTTCTCGAACGAGTGGGGTGACTAGGCCTAGCCTCATCCACAGGGGCTCTTCTTCCCCATGAATGAAAGGATGGAGGAAATGGAAAATAATGTCACAACAAACTCTATGAATGCCATCGAAAAATGAAGAAAATGAAGAAAAAGGGCTGCACTATTTGGATCTCCACGAATCTGAGCCTCAAAGAGGGTGGAAAGGCTCAAAGAAAGGGAGTATGGAAAAAGAAATTAACAAAATAGGATGAGTAGTGGGTTGACATGATTTTGAAGCTTAAATGAGGGATTTAGAAGCTCAAATCAAAGGAAATGGAAGGATTAGGTGATGGGTATGGCTGAGCACGGTGAAGGGATGTAGGATTTAACGAAAAATGAAAGACAGAGTGATTGGAAGGATGATTTAAGAGGAAATGGAGCAGTTTTAAAGAAAAGAGAAAGCTTGGGAGGGGGGTTTATGAAGGAAGTACTCGATTGGGGATGCTTTAGACATCGAACCATGGACCAGTGGGTCCCACTAGGCCCCACATGCCATCGGCTCGAAGGCCCGGTCCGGAGGAGCTCGTCTGTAGGCGAGGACCTCCCCACCCCCTGGGTCCAGAAAAGTATGGGTCTCACCTTAGGTCCCCCTGAAAATGGTCTGTTTGGCCCCCACTTCCGATTCGAACCGTTTCGGGTCGATTCAGAAAAAATCTGATCTCTATTCACATTTACCAATTTTTAACGGCTGGAATGGGATGAAACGCTGTCTATACCCATCAATTGATGGTATAAACTTGATTTGGGGTCGTCGGGTGTGATCAGGAGTGTGCACGGACTCGATCTCGGTGATTATTTTTAGTAAACTTTCGCCAATCGACACATACGGGGGTCATAAACCTGTTTCTAAATTATTCTCATACCCTCCTATACTATAGTGGCGTTAACGTGCAGTGTGTAACCCTAACCCAGGCCCAGTTTAATCCAGATCATGCTCTGATAGCAACTTGTAACGCCTTAAAATTTGGGGGTCGAGCAGAGCTCAGCTCCCGAGTTCCAAAACATCACCTATGCAACATACATAATGATGGATGTATGTTGTCTATATTAACGCATAAAACATGAAGTAGATTAATCCAGATCAGCAGGAAAAATTCAGGGATAGTGAGAAAATGCAAGCTAAAGTCTTAAATCAATATATAAACCAAAATAATCCCCAAAAGATGTGTGCTCTGCCCAGGACAATAAGTACAACTGTGTATCAAAAATACATATATCAAACTGTGACAAAACAATATAATCATATCCCAGAATCCCCATCATCAGGATAAGGCTCACGTGAACCCGCCTGAGAACTATATGAACAAGAAAGCCTCCTCGTCCTCGTCGAACTCCGGCTCCGTTTCACAGAATCACCATCACCTGCAGCTAAGTCAGACTCTAGTTGGTGTTTAAGCACCATCCCAGAATGTGGGAGTGAGTGATCAACTTAGTGGAATTATACAGCAAAGGTTAACATGTTATCAATTCAATCAAGCAATAATGATAAAGCAGTATAATCAAACATGTCCTAGATACTCTTGTTAATACGAGAATGATATGAAATAATGAAGCATCCCTCTTGCGACAACGTCTAACGATCACGGCATGAATCACTACCACTGTACTCTCACACCAACGCCAATGGCACATGCAGTGCGATGTCATGAGTATGATTACCAAGTTCTTATTAGTCCTTTTCATACAACGGGATTGGGAAGCTAAGACACCTCCCTTATATCAATTCCCAAACATTGATCCATTCTAGGGTCGTCAGTCATAGAAAATCTCATACGATGTTACGGTTCTAGATCGTTGTAAAGGGCTCGTCACCAATCAATACAGGTCTAGTTATATCCTAAATACTACAACAAGGCTCGTCGCCCTTATGCAGTGTCAGGATATACTCGAGGTCGCTACAGAGGGCTCGTCACAAATCAATGTAGGCCGATAGTACAAATATAGTGTCCTATACCACCATAATTAGCTCACTAGAGTAGGGTGCTCACTGGTCACAACGGGGAGGCTCGTCGCCCCAGCGTAGGCTAACAACTCGACCACGGTGTCCTATACCACCATGTTCAGCTCATGAGTCTTAGGGGATCATGGTACCAAGGTTAACGGGAGTTTCACTAGTGAGTTCAGTGCCTTAGATTCAAACAATAGCGACCAAACATAGTAGGAAAACATCGGTCAATCGAGTTAGTTGATAAGCTCAACTAGGCCAAGCACACATTGAGTTGAATGATATGTAATGTATAAGCACTCTGTATGGCCTAACCACTATCGAACATCCCAAGAACGACTCGGATTCGTTAAACTCATCCTGCGTGGTGAAAACGACCTCAACTACCATTTGAAAAATGGTTACTGATTACCTGGACTATAATACAGCCCCAATCACGTACAAGCTCAATAACAGGCATATGATTCATATCTTATATTCATATGAACATTTATGAAATATAACTTGAACATAAATACAGTACATGGAGGAAATCATGCACACAGCTAACATGAATAATTTAGGCTAATCAATCCATGGAGGAAATCATACACTCAAGTAATGTGATTGAGATTCATATCTCAACAACCTTAAAAATCATACTTTACTAACTACTAGCTCAATCAAGTATTTATACAAACACTTAGACTACACTATTCAACATACATCACGTATGTTGACCATATAGCATAATAAGGCGATTCCTTTCATCAAGGATTCATCGCATATATAACATTCATGTATCAACGATAAAGAATCATGGCAATCATAACTGCAAATTCCATACATATACGGTTATTCTAACATATACATGAACTACTCTATTTATAACATAGATTATACATATACGTAATTCGAAACGGATAGCGCATTTGGCATGTGTAATAGCATTCACTTCATGAATAAATCATTATCTAACATTGAAAGTCTTGAAAACCATAACATAAACGTATATAGTCTGCACCTTAAACCAGAAAACGTGAAATAGAGATGATTCAGACGTTAAGTCTTCGTCAACGATGGATACGCTACCTAAGGCATGAAACAGGTTAGCTATAACTTTACCTCAACTATTCTAAGCTCTAAAATAGGTTAGGGTTTGATTAACTTAGCCAAAAATAAAATCAGAATCGTCGGAGTAACGATTCAGATTCACAGGAATGATACGTAGAAGAGCTGGGAAGAATCCCACCGAGAAACAACAAGTTCTCTCTTACTTTCTCTCTCCTTTCTCTCTCTCTTAACTTAGCTAGGGTTTAGAAAATTCATATGGGATTTGGGAATGAGGGTTTAAGGCCTTTTTATAAGCTTAAAATCGAAGGAAAGAGCCTTAAGGCCAAGGTATACTTAGGTTACAACCAAATCGAGCTCTTTCTGATCCAACGGAGCACTTCTAGAGGTCCTCTTATCAAATGCAGCCGGACTTAAGTTCACTAGTATTGGATCTTAAGCAAGTTAAGTTTTCAGTCCAATCGGGTTTCCGGATCGTCCGTGGCGGACCAGTTGCAATTCAACAGTCACTAATATTTGATCAGGGCCACAAGTACTTTGACATGTATGGGCCACCTTTCCTAATCCGAGGGTGAATTTGGGTCAAAATCTAACGGTCAGAACGCTTAGAAATAACACGCAAGCAACACAACCTAGATTACTTAAAATCATATTTATTTTCTAAAAATCTTCACTTTCTCACTCTCTTCACTCCGGACTCAAGGAAATGGTCTCAGGACATCGTTTGGCCTTAATTTTAGAAGTGATAGTCAAGTCTAACTAGGCGGTTATACTGGTCTAAGTTCATCACTATCAGACTTTCGACGTACGGTCTAGGTCCGATACGAAGTTACAAAGTGCTCCCAAGAGCAACTAGCTTTAGAGTTGGATCCTAGATTTCAGGCTAATATAGCGTCAATGATTCTATAGGTTTTGGGTCTTATAAATCGTATTGAAAGTGGCTGGTGTTAATTGCATATGTAATCTAGTTTAGCGCTAGCTAATACACATTAAATTTCTAAGGGATTTGGTTCTAAATGATTTCTACTGGAGGTGGTACTCGGGTCTAAGTACAGATTTTTCTAAGGCGTTATAAGTTTCGTGGTAATCGGACTCTCAACACGTGGTCTAGGTCCGATACAGAATTTCAATGTGCTCCCGAGAGCAACTGGGTTTTGAGATTGCTCCCAAGTTTTTAGGTAATGTAGAGTTAGCAATTCTACTCGTTTTGGGTCTTGCAATTTGTATAGAAAGCAGTTTAAGCTAATCTACTAATTAATTCAGTTTAGTACTTAATTAATTTTTGTCTAATTTCTACAAAATTTTATCCTTAGCGATTTCTGCCTGAGGTGGTACTCGGGTCTTTATACGGATTTTTTTGAGACGTTACAAAACATCCTCCCCTTCATCTCTAAGATAGATTATTGAATTCTTCAAACACTAATTATAGTTATATTTTATGATTGAAGGTTTCTGAATTCAACTACAAATTCCAATCGATGGCAATTTCAGCAAGGAAAGTGAGTTTCCATTTCACTGCGACAGGATTCGTGATAGAATATGCGCTGAACCAACTACCAGAACATATGATTCGATTGCTCACAAGCAAAAGAAACTTAACCCGAGTAATAGCTGGAGTTGTATCTACCTCGCCTTAAGCATCAAAAGATGATAAGGATTGGACTGTTGTAACGTCTCGCAAGGCAAGAGCAAGAAATATAAGAAGCCTTAGGACAAATCCACCTTCATCTAGAGTGAGCAGACCTATAACACGTAATGCTGCTAGGAGGAATCATGAACTCACCCCTCCTGCAATATATCATGAGCGAACAATTTCACAACTGACATCACACAATTTTTCAGCTCTAATTACCTCAACAGCCAGATGGATAAGAGAGCAGAAAGGTAAATCACTATTAGTAAGTTCACTAATGTTTTTCTCTCCCCAGTCGCTCAATGGCAATGAGAGCACAGAGAAGTCGAATGAAAATCCATCCTCACCTCTCTTTGTAAGTCCTGTTACATCGACATATTCCCGCTCCACTCTAACTACAGCTTCGTCGAAAAGTGGAGAAGCCATAGTACATATGGTCGGAACAAACTAAGAAAATACACCGATGACGGAAAATCGCATGAATGAGATGGCGGAAGCACAAAGAACACTAACGGAAGAGTGTAGAGATCTTAGGGAAACCTTAGCGACCCTTGCATACAGTGTAGCCCAAATAGTGACTCCCCTGATGATGGGCATAATGAATGGTCAAGAAAACCAACCAGAAGGTTCTCAACCATAGGAGGCAAGATCACTGGGGTTTGTCCCAGCAAGAAGAACCATGACACAAGATAAGGTGAGATAAGTCGTCGAAGAAGCCATCAGAGTAGAAAGAGCGTGAAAATACTGGCTGTTTCAGATACCGAACGTCGTATCCAAGAGAAGTAGAAGACATCCCGTTCCTATCCAACTTCAAACAACCAGATTTTCAGAAGTTTAATAAGGAAGGATCACTGGAGGAACACTTAATGCACTTCATTACTAGCATGGGGAGTTTTTCTACAATACCACAGCATTGTTTACTATTATTTGGATCATCCCTGACAAACAAAGCATTTCGATGGTATTCTAGCCTGCCCCTGAGGTTGATACGTACCTAGGAACAAATGCAAGATGCCTTCATGTCAAACTTCTTCTCATCAGAGCGCGATGTCAGTGTTGCAGAATTGTCTTCTGTCAAACAAAGAGAAAATGAGTCTATGGAGAAATTCATTAATAGGTGGAAAACTTTGGGGGCTTTATGTAGGCATACCAGAAGACAAAGATCAAGTGAACATGTGTTTGAATTCTATGGAGCCGGGAATTGCCTTTGGGCTCACAAGTGCTAATATAAGAACTTTTCATGAATTAGCAACAAAAGCGTATGCATTAGAACTAATGGCCAAAAAAATGCCAGCATTTCATATCAAAACTGATAAAAAAAGGATCGAATCGATTGTTGGTTAATACCGTTGTTCAAAAAAGAAAGAAAAGTACTTTCTATAATAAGTGAGAAGCAAGAAAGAGAGAAGATTCGGATCAGTATAAAGATCGAGTAAATGATAAGAGAACTCGATCGAACGATAATCATATAGAGTATGATTTCGAAAAAGAAGACGTTATACCAATGTTAGAATAGCTATTGACCACTAGAACTATTCAATTACCTCAGCCCAGATGCCCAGAAGAAGTCGAAATGACTAAGGATAAGAGATATTGCCGCTATCATCATTGCGTTGGACACCCGACAGAATATTTCTTTACATTAAAACATATGTTACAAAGAATGATAAAGCAAGGTGAGATAGTAATGGAAAAAGATGAGAAGCGGACAAGAAAGCGACGGTGAATGCAACCTTTTTAGGAAATCCATTGAAGATCGGAAAAGCAGAAGGGAAGATTGTTGCAACAAAAGAATGGTCGACAAATATGGATTTGCTCACCAATCCGTGTTGTGATTTACAATTTTTTGAATTATCCTCTAGAGAAGTTAGTCACAGTTTAGCTTCTATTTTCCAAAGGAAGGATGAACTGGTTGGAGAATTCATTATTTAATGGAGAATCCAGGGGGCATCACATTTGCGATTGGTGAAAGAAGAAAAGGAACAAATCAAGTTATGCATGGAATGCATGAGGCCGAGTATTGCTTTAAGTCTCGCGGGTTCATATATACAGACATTTCAAGATTTGATCAAAGAGACTTGCAGTTTAGAAAGGATTATTACAAGAGTGTCTAACTTTTGCATAAACTACTTGATTTCAAATCTTAGGAGAAATTTAGCCAATGTAATGGAAGGAGAAAGAAAAATGAAAGATCAACAAGATGGGCAAGAAAGATCTGCTATAAAATACATAGATGAACACATAGACAAGAAAATGAAGAAAGAATTTGTGCAACCTAAGGCTCATAAGAAATATTCATTCGAAGAAGATGATATGTTCCCTATGCTGAATAGATTGTTAGCAGCTGAAAAGTTCATATTTCCACAGCCAAAATGTCCAAATGAAATGAAGAAAATGAATTAAGGTGATTATTGTCATTACCATCATCTCCTCGGACATCAAACAGAAAATTATTTTAGCTTGAAGAATAAGTTGCAGAAGATGGTTAATAAAGGTGAAATCGCTATAAGGAAAGTATATGAAATAAAAGAGGAGATAAGAGCACACAGGCCTGATTAGTTTAAGACTGGGGGCAATGCTAATCTTAGGAAAATAATACGAAGTGATGCAGCATGAAGATTCTCCAAACAATGCTTCCTAATCAAAAGGGGGCATGATAAGTAGGAAGATCAACGGCTTCAAAAGACAAAGCCATTATTCCTATTCATGTGAATGAATAAAAGGTGCAAATTTTCAAGCAAGGCTACTCAAAATATATCAAGCATATCAAGATTGGAAGCATTAATGATTGTTTTTAGGTGTCGATGATTGCCACTAACGTCATCAACTTCGCCAAACGCTGATGGTTTTCGTCAAAATCGTCAAGTGACGATGATTATCGCCAAATGCTGATGGTTTTCCTCAAAATCATCAAGTGACGATGATTATCACCAAAATTGGCAATTATCACCAAACGCTGATGGTTTTCGTCAAAATTGTCAAGTGACTATGATTATCGCCAAAATTGGCAATTATCGCCAAACGCAATGGTTTTCGTCAAAATCATCAAGTGACGATGATTATCGCCAAACGCCAATGGTTTTTGTCAAAATCGTCAAGTGGCGATGATTATCACCAAAATTGGCAATTATCACCAACGGCCAATGGTTTTCATCAAAATCGCCAAGTGACAACGATTATCGCCAAAATTGGCAACTATCGTTGTCGTCATCAATCGCTCATGTAAGTTTATTTTATCAAAATTGTTATCATTGCCAAGTTGATACATTATTTTAAATATAATATGAATGTTCTTAGAACATAATCAGCGACGGTAAAATATTAATTATTGATTCACCAATTTTGATAGTGGAATAAACTATGCAGCCAACTACGCATAAGGCTTATCTCCATCACCATTCGGGCAGCAGCGAGAAGCCAGTGGCCTTAAAAAGCCCATGAAGGCCATCGTTCACATACCCATGCGGGCAGTGGATGAAACCACCGACTAAAAACCTTAAAAGGCCAAGAAGTCATAAAATGACTAGTCACGCGTAAGACCAATGCCATCTGTATAGCTTTCTGACAGCATCACGGGGAACAGAGGAAAATTCCCTTCCATGAATGTGTCCGACCTTACAGGTGAAGAAAAAGAGGGCTGCAGTGTGAGCTCTTTGGCCATGTCCATGATAGGCCAACCATGCATAAGACCCACCCCCCCCCCCCCCCCCCAGATCTTTGGCTTGATTTCAGTATTAACTCATGAGGAAGGGCCTAAGCCTACTCATTGATGGACTGGCGGCCCTAGATTTGGTACCCCAAAGGTTTCCTTACGAGTCCCATGAACTCTAAAGAGTTATTGCGGCCAACCCTGTGTGTAATTCCAACCGAGTTCACGACCCCGGTAGCTTCACTGGGCCCCTCTGATGGATCGCGGTTTGTGAACTCACCAGGAAGTGAGAAGTCCAACGAACTCATAAGAGTTACAGAGACCATCACGTGATACCCGACTCTCGCATGAGTCGAAGAAACTGCTTGCTCCAACTACTCAAGAGCTTAAACTGTGTGTGGTCATTTAACTGAATTGAAATCTAGTACCACCTATTAAAACAAAATCATATGGGATTTACATAAAATACGGGTGTTTTATGTCAGTTCCTTATTAAAGTTTTATGTCAGTTCCTTATTAAATGTTATGTCAATATTACTGCATGGATAAATATGTTTGAAATGATTTGTGATGTAGAAATGCATAGAAGAATAAAATATCTCAGATATTATTATGTCTTCATATGATTGAGAATCAAAAGAGATTACTTGTTCAAATATATACACAAAGAAGTTACATACTCAAAGTTCTTCAATAATTCCTACTATCCACATGTACTTTTACAAATCCTCCTTTAATTGCATTTGAGCTGCGATATGTTTTGACTTTTCCTCAAGAATAATCTTTACTTGATCAGGAATTTCAGCCAATTTATCTTCCAATGATGCGATCATCTTTTCGCTCTTGAGCAGTTCAGATTTCTCGGCATTAGCAGATTGAATATTGATTTGTATCCTTTCCTCAACCTCCTTTATGGATGACTCCTTCTCGTGATCCTTCAACTCTAGTTGTGAAATCTCCTCTTTCAGGACAGTGATACAGTCTCGAATAACCACTCTGTCATCTGTACAAGTCTTCAGCTGTTCTTGAAGAGCTAGTTGTTCCTGATCAAATTTAGAAATAATAGAAGTAACAAGAGAAGCCTTTTCCTTAGACAGAGTTAACTGCTTCCCATATTCCAGGATCTCAGGAGCAATTGTGACATTTTTTGCTGATGCTAAAGAGATTATGGAATCGTAGAATCTGAAAAGAGATTCACGCAGAGTGGATATGTTGATCTTCGCCATTCTTGTAGAGCTTTCTATAATTTCAATGGAAATATCCAGGTCTGACCATTGTTCAAGGTCTTTGAAAATGTGGACTATTGCTGACAGAGAATTCTTCATCAAGAGCATCCTATGGGTGGGAATCTTCGTGAAGGATAATAATTCAGATGCGGTGGCCACAGACTCAGAGCTTCCTACCCCACTGTAAGGAGGAGTTCCTGTAGCATAAAGAAGGAAAGAAGTCAAACTAGTGGGAAATAGTTAGAAGATGTACAACTTTTGATAAAGCGATTAATATATATACCTGCCACAGAAGTACAAATAACAGGAGGAGGGATTTCTTGAACCGCAGAAGGACCAGCTCCTAACATGTTAGCGAAAGAAGGCACTTTGGCTTCTGTACTTGAATCTCTAATAGTTGGAGTGGGCAAATCAGCGGTCTCTACTGGAAAGATAATTTCACGTGCCACTACTTTTGGCACTACCAAAGGAACCAGAGGCACCCTCGGTGAAATTACCGGTGCAGCTATAGGAGGATTCGTGGGAGGAGTATCACTTGTCCTAACATTAACAACATGAGTATCTGAAATAAAGATATAACAATAATAATGAGATGGTTATCACAAAATACATATGAATATATATACAGAATTTTAAAAAATTCCCTTACCTGGTGAATATCCATACTCCCCATAATCTAAAGGTTTTTCTTCTTCCTCTATTATCGCAGGAGACTTTACAGGAATATTTGCACTAGGAAGAATTTCAGAATCCACCGGAGGGTGTTCTTTGTCAACATTTTTCGCAACAACACTCTCTTCTCCATCTATATTGACTTCTCCTTCTTCGAAATCATCATCTTTATCTTCACCACTTTCGTCATCCTCATCATCTGCATATTCAGTAGAAGCAGTACCTTCCGACAAAGAAGTCGAACTTTCATCTCCCAAGTCTTCTTCGTCTACTTCTTCAATCATGACTTGTTTTCCTTTAGAAGATGCAGCTCGGCTATTTTCTGGTTGAGGTTCTCTGTTAGTTGGGGTGGAAGGGGATGTAGAGGCCTGTCTACCTCCTTCTTGAGGAACAGATGGTGACGTTTGCAAGCGTGCTTAAGACCTAGTCATAGGGGATTATGAACTAGGAGGAGTAGGCTATGAAGGAGGAGCTGGCTCATCAGTAATTCCTGCCGGAATAGGAGAAAATGTTCCTCCAACATCATTTGTGACTCGTCCAACGAAGTCATGTGGAACTTGTTTGAATTCTGTCAAGATTCCATGAGCAATCCAGCCTTATTGATGGGTTTCTTTTCACGAATTGGCTGCTCTAAAGATATCTTTCTGCAAATCTCACCATGAAAAGGTGTGCGACTCTTTTCTGGTATGTAACCAATTTCGTCTTCAAGTTTTCAACCCCTCAGCTTGGGGGGGTGTAGCCAGACGAGTGAATCACTAGTAAACAATTATTGACCAAGAATGACTGGTGATCCCACCCCCACATCTAGCTGTAAGAAGTATGAACTATGCGGTCGCAACCAGGGATTATGAAGAAAGTTTTAACACGACCACCTAGCAGATGTTTCCATATCATGGCCCAATTGATAGGATCAATGCCATAACTCTGCATTTTCTGAGTTACAAGCCCGCAATCTTCTGGAACGGCTTGGTCATAGCCAAATTGATGAGAAAAGTGGCTAGGATAGTATGGCTCTCTCCAAAATTTCATTCCTTCTCGAAGTGGTAGGCTGCAAGAGCGTATAAAGAGGAAGAAAGATCTTTCTGCTACAGTGAGTGTTGACTTGTCCACCATGTCGATATCTTCGATATAGCAATGGAGATAAAATTGAAAGAAGTCCACTTGATCAATATCTCGGATTTTGTTGGCTACCCAGTTGTACGAGCTTTTGGCCATAGCCCTTTGTTGGAAGAACCAGAGTGGAAGGTGTGCAGAATGAATATATGCCTTCTCTTGGGCTTCAAAAGTCCAATGAAAGTAGACTCCCAGCCATCCAGTGATATAGTGCCATGGGGTATATGTTGAAAAAGCTCCGATGATAGGATTCTTAACATGAGTAGCCACTTCCCCGAGGGCTCTATATATGGAGCATAATACTGGAGGTGCAAGTGAAAATTTATGGCCTTCCGACAAAGACTGTAGGACAAATAGCACCTGCCCATTTCGAGCTTGGAAGTGCTATGATGCTCAGCCAATAGGTTAAGAAGCTCGCGAGCTCTCCATACAAGTTGTACTCTACTCTTTCCTTGATATTTTTGCGAAGCTCCGTTAGCTCTTTAGATCGACAATCATGAAATCTATAGGGAAATGTAAAAGATTGGTATGAGATTAAAAAAAAAAGGGGGAAAGAAGAAAGAAAATAGGAAGTTGATTCCTAGATCTGAGAATAACTGAGAGCTTTAGAGAAATGAGCAAGCCACTGCAGAGGAGAAATCTTATGGATGTTTAGAAATTTTTCCATTTCTTTAAAGAGTTCGATGGTAGTTTTAGAAATGGAAGGCTTACGATTAGGAGAAGAAATGAAGGCCAACTCTTTATTAGACCGAATGAATTCATCATAGAACTTTCCTGTCAATGGAAAACCTGCTAGTCGATGGAGATCCCAAAGCGTGATACTCATCTCCCCTATAGGCAAGTGAAAGAGTTAGTGGTGGGAGACCAGTACTCGAGGAAACCCTTTATCACAGTTGGTTCCTTGTAGAAGTATTAACATGTAACTTCTATAGCGTCATATAAGCTGATCTTAACAAGCGTGCGTGTGTGCTTTTTCAATATCTCTCCTACCCAGTTTGAATAATAATTTCATGAAGTTAACAGACCTCTGGTTCGGAATTCTTTTGGTCCCCAAAGTTATTCGTGATCTTGAAAACGTTGTCTGATGCTTTCATATAAATATGTAGGAAAGAGGTTGTAAGGATTGTGAAAAGGGGTATAAGAAAAATTCATTGGGTGGACTTCACCAATACTTTGTTACAACTTATGTGCTGACAGTATCCCCTCAAGGATGCACGGTTCTCTTGTTGACCACGAAGAAGTATACATTAGCTTCTCTCCGTCTATATAATCCTTCGAATCGCAATCAAGCATGGATTGGTGGTGATGAAGATTGATGGGAATCACTTTTATACCCTCTGAGTGAGGATTATCGAACTTCATGGTGCCCTCAATAACTTTAACTGACTCCTATGAGTTTTGTAGCTTCTTCCTATTGTGCTCCTTGATCTTCTCCATGAATTCCTTCACTTTGTTTTGACG
The DNA here is from genome assembly GCA_037074715.1 of Magnolia kwangsiensis. Lineage (NCBI taxonomy): Eukaryota > Viridiplantae > Streptophyta > Magnoliopsida > Magnoliales > Magnoliaceae > Magnolia > Magnolia kwangsiensis. Next base: position 74,062,522 of record CM073579.1, read on the forward strand.
AGTCTTCTTTAAATGAAAAACCGGAGGAGTCTCTTTTTGGACAGGAGGTCTTTGACTGTCTATACGGATGTGCGGAGTATTTTTTAACCATTCGTCCCAGTCATATTCTCAGCCATGCTTTGGCGGTCATTCTATATCTCCCATCGTAATTGCCCGATGAATAGGAGAGGGCAAGGAGGAAATGCATTCGGTAAAGTGGAAAGTTGGTAGCACGGGTTGTTTAAAGTATGAAGGATTACGGGCAGTGGTTTTTACATATTTTGCTAGTTGTTGATCTGAAGAAGGAGAAGGTCGAAAGGCAGATGGGTCTAGAAAATCTAGGTGAGAAGGTTGTTCATATGGAGGGTCTACAGCGCGATATGTTCGTTTGATACGAGCCATAGGAAAGAAAAAGTTGAGAAATTGACTAAGTCCTAGAGAAAAAGATCAAAAGTTGGGAAAATTTGCCAAGTCCTGGGTTGCGCGAACTCGTGCAACCAAAGTCTGTTGCACGGAGTAGCGTATCTCCCAAAAATCTTGCTCAAACATAGGAGTTGTTGTGCGGGACCGCGTAACTAAAAATGGTTACGCGAGGAAGAATTAGAGCGACAAAGGATCGTTATGGGCTAGAAGAGAAACGTAGAAGTGAGAAGTGTTTGGGGTATTTATATTATACAGGGTCGAGTAGGTACGCAGGTCTCGGTTGTGCGGTCCCTCGTAACCCTGTCATGGTGACGAAATTGATCCTTTTCTTTGATTTTTGGGGAAATAAAGAAAGGATCACGGGGACATCTATTGAGGCACAAAAAATGAGGAAAAGATTGAAGCAAAAGAAGATTGAAAAATAGAAAGGAAATGAAAGAAGAAGAAGGAGAAGTGTCTTTGAGGTTGTTTGCGCAAGTCCGTGAAAACGATATCGGTTGCACGGGTCCGCATAACCCAAAGACTAGTGCGGATTCACGTAACCGATTTTAGGAAGTGATTTCCATGAATGGACAAGATTGATGAAAGGTGGGACCCATGGCATCAAGATCAAGGTGCCACACGTGTGAGGGCCTATAAATACCCGCTCCCCCCTTCATTTGAAAGGATCAAAGATTTTAAAGAAGAAGTAGATAAGCAGAGAAGATCGAAGGTAGGAGCAAGAAGAAACCGGTGGCTTGCGCGATTCCTCACAACTAGGTTACCCTACAGTCTGTGAGAATAAGATGCTAACATGCTGCTGAAATGGCCAAAGTCTCCAAGATTTCTTCCGTTCAACCTTCAAGCTTCAAGAAAAGAAATCAGTCAAAGAGATTTATGTCATATTCCTCTTAAAAGAGATGAACAAACCAAGAGTCGAAGTGCTGCCGAATATGACATCCGGCTTGAACCTTTGAATTCTGTTAATCTCTGTATTTCTGAACAATCTATCTTAGAATCAAGGGATGTTTAAGGATGTAAATGAACACAATACTAATAAAATATGATGATTGTCCTTGATACTCTCGCTTTGTTATACTTGAATAAGATAATTCTCCCAAATGAAATGCATTTGTTTCTTATTCGAAACACCTTAAGGGAGGTGAATAGGACTTTTTAGTATTTTATGATAATTTAAAATCCTATTAATCTTATCTTGAGAAAATATGCATGTATTAGGATTTCTTTAAAGTAACTTTAATGGCTTCCAAGCTAAATAGAGGATCCAGTCATAAAACTACTTGAAAGATAAACAAGATGCAAATCATAGTTTATGATGGATGTGATGTGTGTGTGGTGTGATCTCAGATAATCAAATATGAAAATATTTGTAAAAATCACACAAGCAATATAAGAAAATAAAAATCTTAAACACGGTTATTTTTATAGTGGTTCGACTACTTATTTACTCCACTTCCGGCGGACGCAGTCAACTCTTGAGTGTACCAGATCTCACTAACGGAGGTTTCACAACAGGTTCACCTCAAACTGGAGGTTTCAAATCAGGTTCATCTCAAACCAGTACAACCTACTATAGGCTAACTCTAACGTGTCTTCACGACACAAGTTTATGCCCCACACAAGAGCAAGGGTCAACATGCAACACCCAACTTTTAGGCCACACAAGCCAAGGATCCACACACTGAACCTACCAGTTTATGCTCCCATGAGTAAGGGTCAACACACAGAACCCAAGTTTTAGACCACACAGGTCAAAGACCTACATAAGGACTTAAGTTTATGCTCTCCATAGAACAATGGTCAATACGAAGCACCCCCACGTACACTCCCGTCAAAGGCCTCCTATGAGGGCTTGAAAGGGGTGAGAAATACCTTTGACCCAATCCTACAAAAGGAATGATCACAAGGGTCCTCTGGACTCTAATGACTTATAGATAATTAGATGAGCCCCATTCAGTATGTTGTTGAAGATCTCCTCCTTTGATGATGGAGAATCTTCAGCTCCCTTGATCTGCAACTCAGATAATGTACCAATGTGAGACAACGGATTAGGTCAAGGTTATGATCGAATCCCAGCCTATTTAATGTTTTCGTATAAAGGAGATATAGTGATTCCAATCATCTATGCATTCAAGGCAACCCAGCTTAATGATTTACCATTAAGATGGTCGTTGAAGGATCCTTGAATGTGAAAGTTCATTCCCCAATCCACTCTATTGAATGTCAACAATGAGGTTGGATTGGAGGATGAACTCCCAAGAGAGAAAAGGCTTAGGGTATATGATTTGGGTTTAAACACTCACAAGCACTCTCTATTTTGTCTACCAACAACCATGGGTAAGCTCTCATTAAATAGGCAAAAGGTTTCAATGGATATAAAACGGTCACATTTTTTACGAAGTTCGATATCATCAAGCAGGGTCGATATCATCGAGCATATACTCTCGATAGCATCGATTGACCGCTCAATGATACGAACTCAACAGTCAAACGCTTTTGAAACGTTTTTACCAACCGGTCGAGGAGATCAAACATGCTTCGATGTCATCGGATTTCGAACTCCGATTTCATCGAAACGGGGTTCGATTCCTCGACATTTGAAAATGTGAGAGCACTTTCCTTTGAAACTAAACAGGTATAAGATATGATCGAGCATCACTCGATATCATCGGAATTCAAACGTCGATGATATCGATGACAGTATCGATTCATTGATAATTTTAAGAAATTTTCTTATAAGATTGCTGGACAGTTTATGTCCTATTTCTATGACATCGACACTGCCTCGATATGATCATTATTTGAATATCATTTTTATCGAGTGATCCTCGATCCAAGAAAGATTAACCTAAAAACTTGTTTGATAGATATGTGTCCCAATCCAATATCATTAAAGGTCTGCCGATATCATCGAGATTTGAATTTCGAGGATATCGAGGAGTCATTCGATATATCGAGAAATACATGATTTTCCTTAGCAGTATTTTGGACACAACAGACCAGATTTTGATTTTATCGAGTCAAATCAATCGACTCATGATTCAAAATTCGATGATATCATATAGTCCATCAATTCATCGATAATTCAGTCCAAAGTTCTTTGTGGTTGCTGGACATCTGAAGTCCTCAATTCGATAATATCAAGTGAGCTTCGAGGACATAGATAACAGGGTTCAATTTTATCGAGCCATGTATTGATAAATCGGCAAAGGTAGAAAACTTAAAGATTTTTTAGTTTTTGTAAAATAGTTTTCTTACCAAAAACCCTAGGATGTTCTATTTAATTTTAAGGATTTTATATACCTGGTGTTTTGGGACAAGGGATGTGAGTCTAAGTTTTACCTTTGGCGAGTTCGGGCACACATCCTGTTGAGGTAGACGCTTGATCAATCTTCCAATGGGGCTCCTCTGTCACGCTAACTCAACGTTCATGCTAATTGACAAACCAGGGCATTTTCAATATTCCCCCTTTGTCAATTACGTGATAAAAAACCCTGAAACAACTTCTAGACAACACCCTAAAATGTGTGTACATGAACTTTACATAATTTTACAAAGCTATTGAGTTCACATACACATACGATTGTATCATTCAGTAGATGCTCCCTCTGGCTTCTTGCAGCTGCTCCCCCTATCACTTTTACCACCATTAGTAAACACACACAATTTCCTGTACCACCATTAATAGTTGCTCCCCCTATCACTTGTACCACCATTAGCAGTTACTCCCCCTATCACCTGTACCACCATTAGCGCACACACACAATTTCTTTTGGGGTGGAATTTGTTATCCCCCTTTTTGTCAGTCATTGGCAAAGGGCAAAATAGTAATAGATGTTGACTGAAGTGGAAGCATATGGGAGAACCAAAATGTACATAGCATAAGCAGAATAGATAAATGTAAGAGGACATCTCTTTATTGAAAATATGTATGCATATCAGGTCAAAGGAGAGCGGTTATTTTGAATAGACTATAATAGTATGAAGATAAAGATCAGACAACACAATCCAAGGAATATGCAGGAGAAAAGACAATCACAATTTACGTTAGTATTTCACAGAATAGCAGAGCATAATATGGTAGTATATTATATATATATATATATATATATATATATATATATATATATATATATATATATATATATATATATATATATATATATATATATATATATATATATATATATATATATATATATATATATATATATAAGAATCATTACCCAACCATAACCAGAATATCCAAAAGTAGGACTGCCCAAGTTTGGCAATCTTTACAATATCCATCCCAAACCAACAACTAGAAATATCTAGCCCATCCATGTCCATACAAAAGAGAGTATTTTCCTCATTCAGAAGATATTCAACTTAAAAAAAAAAAAAAAAAAAAAAAAAAAAAAAACTTTTTAGACTTTCCAAGTTAGTCATCAAAAAGATACCAATGCCCATACGCTGAGATAAGAATAGGGTGTATGTGATGGCACAAAGATTATCTACACTATGGTGGAGGGGCTGATGAAGATGGTGTTGTATCGTCGCGTCAACAGGTGTTCAAATCCATCAGTTGTTGCATTGACTGCTGCACCTCGGCCACCAAACGTTCGAGAACAGTGAACCTTACATTCACCATCTCCTTCAGTTGAGTGACTTCTCGCAATGTCATTCCAATCTGATCTTGATGTAGCTTGAATCTTTTTTCATGCGCGGGGTCAGATGGAGACGGAGCTTGTTGCGATGCGAGAGGGTCACCTTCGGCCATTCCGGTGCCTTCGGCTTATGCAGCCCCTTCACCAAGTCCAACTTCTTCATGAATTCCTTCCTCGAGTTAGTCTTTGGGATATCTATGGAACTTCAAATCCATTTTTCTGATGTTATTTTTGTTGAAGTGTTGGAGAGGAAGTTCCTGATCGTTTGTTACCGGAAGACTAATGTATTACACAGCACGTGAATAATCCAAGGATAGGGTAAATGGACGTCTTGAGAAGTGTGAATCGCATACACTAACTAGTGAACAATCAGAGTGGGAAGACATATTTTGATCCCAATTACTACATAATACACTACCATGGCCATGAATCATGTCAAGTCTGAATGATTGGTACTCTGAGGATATACGTTTGAGGCGAAGATGCCATGCAGAATACGATATCTCGGTTCCATGAATTTTGCCTTTAACACATTGCCTTGGTGCCAAGGGATATCAAGACCACGGTAAAGAAATTTCGTGACCGTAGATCGAGTATCAACATTTTCAAGATCCATGTCAGGAAGACCGACAGGAGACAGAGTGAGGCCAAAGATGTTTGCAATGGATTCAGGGGTAATTTCTACATCGACATCATCAACAAAAACAATGATAGACGGAGGTTTAACCACTGGAGAGTGACTAGAAGTAAAGAAGTTATAGGTTCTTTCATAGTGACACGGGCCGCCAAAATTGAGAAGAGGCAACTAGTCAATTGTGGCTAGCAGTGGTTCTAGATTGTATGGTTTTAAGCACTCCCTATCTATCTTCCTTTAATGGACCAACTTTCTTCCAGTGTATTTTACCAGAGCCAAATTTACCCTAGCAGGAGGAGGGCTGGTGCATCAGGTCAGGACCCGCCACGCGATGTTTGCCGTGTTTGCTAACGTGTCGAGGTCCCAAAATCAGGTGCCCTTGCCCTTTCCTTCGAAGCAAGACCTTTTGTCTGGAGGATCTCGAAGATTCTTCAGGACCAGACATTTTCCCCTTGTCCTTTCCCATTGACCAGTACTCAGAGAGAGATTTGATGAATTTAGGGTTTTACAGACAGAACTTCTCTCGAAAATCTAGAAATACCCAAAAAGCACAAGATGTAATCTTGAGGATATGAGGAAATAAAAGAGGTATTACCGGATTTTGATGATCTTGTGGGACACATAGACGAATCTTCATGTAGAACGGTTGAGAGAGACAAGCAGAGGAGAGAAAATGACTTTTAGAAGTGAAATGAAAATTTTTCTCGCTCATCCGCCTTTTATCGGGCGGTAAACTTCGATATCATTCAACATGATGATATCGATATATCCTATTCGATGTTATCGAAGATGTCCTCGATAACATTCTTGAACATGTGACTCTTTTGATTCCAACGGGGCGTCGATGATATCGTTTGTAGTTCGATTTAATCGAGGACCACACGACTCATCGATAAACATATCGAAGATGTAAATCTTTCATTTTTTCACTATTTCGATAGACTTTCTTATATGTATAACTTGGTTTACCTTCATATCGGATAGTATACACATAAAAATATGTACAAGCATTGTACATTCCAAAATTATAAACATCAGGATGTTTATACCAAAAAAATTGAGGTGAGGAACGTCAGATATATCATGAAATTTCATTAAAATTGCATCGTTTCAACGGCTATCCAGATCTAGATGCATGAGCTGGACATGTTTTTCCATGCTAAATTGTTTCAAAGTATATGGATCAGCCCTTCCTTTGCCTTTAATGACATAGCAGTGATTATTTGTGTGACAACCCTTCATTACTGGTTTACCTGATAGGTCTAGGATCTCGCATTCCTACTTGTTGAATGTAACCACATGCTTGTTGTCACATATTTGAGAAATGCTTAGAAGATTATGTGTCAACCCTTTTATGCAAAAAATATTCTCATTTTTTAGTATATTTATTCCTTTAATAATTCCCTATCCAATTACCTTAGCAGTGCTTCCATCTCCATAGGTAACTATCCCATCATTAAGATCTGAATAGTTTGAGAGAAGGGATTTGTCTCCCGTGACATGTCTTTAGCATCCGTTGTCTAGGTATCACTTAGCATCATTGCCTATTGTATGATTTGAGTGAGTAACAAGGTAATTTTTCTTTTCTTTCACTCCCATTTTGTTATAGGATTTCTTATTGTGGTAGCTTTTGTTTCTTTAATCAAGCTGGGTAACTGAATTGTGTTTCCTTATTTCACAAATTCATTAGTTTTCTTGTTTAATTCAGCCACTTGATTCAATCACTCCTTCATTCTTTCAATCATTCTAGGTGGTGATGGATGTGTATTACTTCTATCCATACTCCTAGGTGGACACTTGACATCTTGTATGGTTTTTCTGGTTGGTCTGAATTTACCAGCATGCTTTTGACTAGAGTTGAGTTGGGTCCTCCTAGGAAATATGCTTTCAAACTTATAATGATCAGAATCTCCACATGAATGACAAAAAAGAGTGGTTTTTGTTTTACCTCCGGAAGCAGTAGATTTTTCAACTATTGGTGTTGCATTTCCATATTTTATTTTAAACTTATCATATCCTAAGCCACTCTTGCCTTTTTCGAGTCTTCCCGTCCCTAAGAGTTTTTCTAATTTTTCACCACTCTGGGAAAATTTATATTTTAGTTTAGCAGACTTTCTGGATTTCTCTAAATCAAATAGGAGAGTGTGATTTTCATTTTGAAGGTGCATGTTTTTATCTTTTAATAGCTCAATTTGTTTTTTTAGTTTTTCAGACTTAGATTTGAGAAAAAGTATTGATTCTTTTGAGCCTATCATTGTCTGAGTGGTATTATTGTAGATCATTAATCAGGTGTGTATTGATTTCTAATGTTTTGTCTAGATCTTTTTGCATCAATTTATTTTTATTTTCAGTTATTCCAAGTCTTTTAAGGATATTGATGCTATGAATGTAGAGTTGATTATAGGCATCCTGTAGTTTATCCTTTTCTTCTTCTTCTTTCTCAGTTTCCTCATTATTTGATGGAAATGATTCAGTGGCGTGAAATTCTTCAACGTTCTCAGTTTCAATGGGAATGCTTGAGGCAGTAGAGACCATAAGAATTTTCAAAGATTTCCAGTCTCCATCACTCTCTAAGTCACTACATTCTTAGTTTGACTCTTCTGTGTCATCCCATATGGCTGCCATCGCTTATCCTTTGATTTTCTTATTCGGGCATTTAATGGACGGTTGTCCAAACCTTCGATGGGTATAGCATTATGGTTCCTTGGACTTTTTCTCATTTTTTCCTGTAGAATGTTTGTTGTCCACCTGTCTTCCTTTAAATGGTCGGTCAAGATTTCTATGAAAGAACTTCCTGAATCGTTGAGCCAAAAAAGCCACTTCCTCATCTTCATTCTCTCTTTCACTTTCATCTTCCTCATTTGCAGTGTTCTTTGAAGTTTTGAGGATAATATTTTTGGGTATAGTAGTTTGTTTGAATGTAATTCAAATGTTTGTAGGGAACCTATGAGTTCTTCTACTTTATTTCATCCATGTTTCTACATTCTTCAATGGTCGTTACTTTTGAATTGAATCATTCCAATAATGATCTTAGTATTTTCCTATAGATTTTTAGGACCAAAACCTTTTCACCTAATCCACCCATAGAGTTACAAATGATATTCAGTTTTGTGGAAAACTCCATTGTAAGACCCGTATCTTGGTCCGTACTGTTCCGTAGACTTCCGCGGTCTTACCGATCGAATTTCGATAACCTTCGACCCTTAATCGATACTTGCGTGCGACCCTGATTCATATGCCGTCAACCCGTATCGACTCAACCCAAGACCATTACCATAGCGACCGCACCATCGCTGCGGTTCCGATCCCGCGACTTGCGCTCTGAGGCGATACCCTGGTCAAGAGATGTGGGCCAACGTTCGATGCGAAGAAAATGCCGCGCGTTGCAAAACCTAAGAGAATCTCTACGAGGTGTCACATCAATCACATCAATCAATTAATCTCATCACATCACATGTCAAGTACATGTCAAGTACACATCACCTTTCACCCATACCCAAGCAACCACAAAAGTCTAAAAGTTTCTTATAAAGCCCATACTTTTCTTACACAAAATGCCTCAAAAGTCAAGATTTTCTTACACACCCATCTCTCTCCCATCCATCACTCCATCACCCCATCACCTCATACCTCCTTACAACTCTTTCTCTCTTTCTCATTTTCAAATCTCCAAGCAAGAAAATCCCATACGTATGAGAGTTCTCCAAGCATTCCCAAGCTCCAAGTGTGGCCCACTTTCCTACCCCATCATCTCCCATCCTAGCCATCCATTCCTCATCTCATCAATTGAAGTCGAAACTAAGGAGCTAAGGAACCCGTAGGAGCAAGAAGATCGAACGGTGGGTGCATGATAATAGTAGTTTTCCTTATTTTTAAGATGGGCGAAGTGAGGCCAACCGATCAATGGTTTGGATCTTACTTGGGACCCTAAAATGTGGCTGATCGCCCACTTTGATCATCATGATCATTCCATGATGGGGTCATTCTCCATGGACCCCATCATGATGTTTATTTTATTGCCTTAGGAAGGTCATCTAGACTGTCCATATTGGTGGGGAAAGGATCCCCACCGTTGATTTTCGATTTAGGTGGTCCCATGTGTAAAGGGACCCATTTGATTGTATGATTTCTTCAAGGGAGGACTCATAGTGGCGGAGCCCTCTATCACAAGCGTGTCCCACTCTCCATCTCTCTCTCTCCCTTTTTATTTCATGTATTTTTATTTTTATTTTATTTTATGAGATTATATTGGGGTTGTGTGGCCTATTTGAATGGACCCCACCATGAGGCTTTTATTTTACCCAAATCATCGAATGTGGCCCACTTTGTGTGTGATGTATCCACACTATTTTCCATGAGGTGGCCCACCATAATCAGGCCCACCTCAATGTATATCTTAAAAAAAAAAAAAAAATCCAACCGTCCAACGTCTGAGACGCTAGACGTCTCTGCCAAAAGAAAAAGAAAAAGGGAAGGTTTTAGGTGGGCCGGCTCATGCAGGCCCCACCTTGATATATGTGTTCAATCCATGTCGTTCGTCCCTTTTACCAACTCATTTTAGGCGTTGAGCCGAAAAATGAGGTTGATCTGTTGATCAGGTGGGCCATACTATAGAAAACTGTATTCCTTACCATTTAAAGCTATTTGGACCCACCTTGCTGTATCTACATGCTAAAAATGCTGAACATTGGACTTGTTCAGTATATTTTGAGCCCATAAATCCATTGGACGGTATAGATCTTCGAAAAGTGGGCCCCACATGTGATTTTTCTCAAGAAAATAGAAATTAAAAAAAACATAAAGGCAAGAGGCAGCGCCTCTGCCTCTCTGACAAGCAGCAGCAGCTGCACGCTGCTGCGTGCAGCGTTTGGGGCGGGCGGACGTCAGGGGCCCACGGCCCTACATGTGGGCCCCACCATGATGTTTATTTGTCATCCAACCTGTCCACGAGGTGGGCCATCCCCAGCAGTGGGTTCCCTCCCAGTTTCAGCTCCATCCAAAACTCAGGTGGCCCACACCACAGGAAACAGTGGATTGAACCTCTGTCATTGTAATTCTGTTTATGGGCCACAAAAGTTTCAGATCAAGATGAAAATTATTTTACCCTTTTATCCAAGGTTGTGAGACCTTATCAACGGGTTGGATTTCAAATAAACATTGATGTGGGCCCCACATGGGACCCACAGTGATGTATGTGTACTATTTCCACTGTCCAAACGGACGATGGAGCCCACGGTGACGCACGTGCCCTCGGTCCTTGCCGTCCATCTATTTTGATGGTGGGGCCCACTGTCCCCTAGTAACAGCTAGTTCTGTGGGTCCCACCATTATATATATATATATATATATATATATATATATATATATATATATATATATATATATATATATATATATATATATATATATATTATACATACATGCCCTTAATGTATAAGTTGTTGTTGTAGTTATAATGTATGTATATTACTATACATATTATATATGTGGGCCCAAGGTCCATATGACCTTTTGAACATAATGGATTGCAAACAAATATTACAGTGGGCCCTAGGCCATGTGTCCCTATGAATAGTTTGGATGGAAATAAACATCATGTTAGGCCCCAGTTTGGATGGAAAATAAACATTTTGTAAGGCCCATGGGTCGGGACCCATTTGATATATTTAAAGGCCCATGGGATTGGACCAGATCGATGTATTCCAAGGCTCATGGGATTAGGCTCATTTGATATTTTAGAGGCCCATGGATTAAGGCCCATTGAGATGTAGTAGGGCTTATGGGTTGAGGCCCATTTAATGTAAGTATGGGGCCCAATTGGTGTAGCCCATTTGTTACATATAAGACCCATGAGTTTAGGCCCATTTGATGCAATTAAGGCCCACAGGTTATGACCCATTGCAATGCACATAAGGCCCATTGGTGCGGCCCATTGATGTGGCCCATTTGATGAATAAAAGGCCCATATGATATAGCCCATTTGATGTATTTAAGACCTAATAGGATGTACCTAAGGTCCATTGCAATGTGTGAGCCCAATACGAATTATGTAACGATGTTTACGACAATCGTGCCTTGGGAGCAATGTTGGTTTGACGTCCACATTGCGAGTGTAATACTGGTTGGATGTCCACATTACGACTCTCCTTAGGGCCCATTATTAGGCCCGCACTTATTGTGTATAGGCCGTCCAGGCCCATCTGCATTGTAAGGATAGTTCATCTCATTATAACATGTTTAGTATAATTCCATGACTTATGATCATATGCATCATATGTATGCTTGATATGAGAAGTGACTGATCATAGTATATGCCTTCGGGCAGATTGTTTATGGGACCCCGATTAGGCGGTGTTGCCCTGCATGAGCGCACGATACGTGCAAGGATTTGCTGCATGATTGGATAGTGTAATTCATGCATCTCGCATTGTGTGATATGGTTACTGTACGCCCTAGCGACATCGGGGTCGTAGCCTCCACAGATGCATTGTGGTTGGCAGGATTGGATACTGAAAATCTTATTCTACATGGGGTGCTATAGATATCCTTAGGTGAAAGTTCCTAAACTCTTATGGTACCAAGAGGTTTCTCCAACGTCTAGACCGAGTGGGTAGATGAGCATTGAGTGTCGAATACCAGATGGTTGCGCTCTCCACTGTGTCGTGGTCGGTTGGAAGGGGGTGCGGCCCTACACGCCCGAGTGTAGGGGGCAATGTTAGGCTGAGTTTAACCAGCTCGAGGAATGGGTCCACTATCGACGAGTCGAGCCTAATATTGGCAGACGAATAGTGAGATCTCTTCCACTTACCTTATTGCGCGTAATGAGGCCGCGATCTGGTTTAGAGTGTACTAGACCCCGGTGATATCCCAGAGTTGAGTTGTATTGACATGTGGACTTAGATGAGGATTGTATGCTTGACTTACATCTCACATCGCATAGCCTTGGTATGGCTCATGATATTATGGATCCATCTGCATATTCCGCATTACTCTGATATTGCATAATCATATTACTACCTTGCGCACACACTTTTACCACCCTCTAAGCTTTCTATAAGCTTATGCATGACCGTTGCATGCAGGTGATGTTGGGGCGTAGCAGCACTGAGACAAGAGCACTTACAGATCATTTTGGAGTTTTTATTCCTTACCATTGTATTTCCCTTTATGCTCATTGTACTTGTAAAGTTTTTGATCATAGTGGAAATGTAATGGAGTTCTTGGTTGTTGTTTGTAGGTTATGCCTTTAGTTATGCTTATTACGAATCAAACTAACGTTGAAAATCCTCCTCGTAGCATCTCAGGATCGGAACCTGGTGAATGGGTGCTAGGAGCCGAGAATGGGGTTCTACAGAGGCTGTCGGCGCTGAATTCGGCGATCGAGAATTTTATGAGCCCGGTTTTCGAGTTTGGGGCGTGACATCCATGAAGGTCTCATGCTCTTCCATTCTGAGTCTTTCAAATTGTGATGTTAGGAGCTGTAATTGTAACGCCCTGAAATTCGAGGGTCGAGCATAACTCGGCTCCCGAGTTCCATAACATCACTTATGCAACATATTTGATGATGGTTGTATGTTGTCTGTATTAAAGCATAAAACATGAAATAGATCAAGCCAGATTAGCAGACATAATTCAAGGATATTGAGAAAATGCAAGCGAAAGACTTAAACACATATAATTCAAAATAAATCCCCAAATGATGTGTGCTCTGCTCAGGGTAATATACATATATTTGTGTCTCAAAATATATACATGAACTATTCAAAATGATCTACTACACATCCCAAAAATAATCCCCGCTGGTCAGGACGAGGCTTAGACAAACCCGCCTGAGAACTGCATATATGAGAATGCCTCCTCGTCCTCATCAAAGTCTGGCTCTGCCTCGCAAGCATCTCCATCTCCTGCAGCTAAGTCAGAGTCTGGTTGGTGTTTAAACACCATCCCAGAACGTGGGAGTGAGTGATCAACTCAGTGGTACTATATAGCAAAAGTTAACATGTTATCAATCTAATCAAGCAGTAATGATAAGGCAGTACAGTCACACAGGTCCTAGGTACTCTTGTTAATGCAAGGATGATATGAAGAATGATGCATGCCCTCACCACAATCTCCCTCATGTGACATTATCTAACGATCGCGGCATGAATCACTACCACTGTGCTCTCACACCAACGCCAATGGCACATGCAGTGAGATGTCATGAATATGATTGCCAAGTTCTTATTAGTCCTTTTCATACAGCAGTCTTGGGAAGCTAAGACACCTCCCTTGTATCATTTCCCAACATTGATCCATTTTAGGGTCGTCAGTCATATGATATCTCATACGATGTTATGGTTCTAGGTCGCTGCAAGGGCTGTCAGGGCTATTGCGCGCAATCGTTACACCACTCCCCCATCACCTTATCAATACAGGCATATTAATATCCTTAAGACTGCATTAGGACTCATCGCCCCTATACGGTGTCAGGATAAACTCAAGGTCACTACAGAGGGCTCATCACCAATCAGTGTAGGCCGACAGCAAGGATATAGTGTCCCATACCACCATAATCTGCTCAGAGTAGAGTGCTCACTGGTCACTACGGGGAGCTTTGTAGCCCCAGCGTAAGCCGACAGCACGACCATGGTGTCCCATACCACCATGCCCGACTCATGAGTCTTAGGGGATCTTGGTACCATGGTTACGGGAGTTTCACTGGTAAGTTCAGTGCCTTAGATTCAAACAGTGGCGACCAAACTTAGTGAACAAGCATTGGTCAATCGGGTTAGTTGATAAGCTCAACTAGGCCAAGCACACGTTGAGTTGAACGACATGGAATGCATAAGCACTACATGTGTCCTAACCACTATCGAACAGCCCAAGCATGACTCAGATTAGCTAAACTCATCTTGTGTGGTGAAAGTAACCTCAACCACTATTTACAGAATGTTTTCCGATTACCTGGACTATAGCACATCCCCATTCACATACAAAGCTAATAACTAGCATATGATTCATATCCTGTATTCATATGAACAATCATGGAATACAATTTGAATGTAAACACAGTACATGCAGGAATTCATACATTCATTTAACATGATTCGACTAAGTACATAATCCAGGGAGGAAATCATATACTCATTTAGCATGAATAACCTAAATTACATGATTCATGGAGGAAATCATACACACAATTATTATGGTTGAAATTCATATCTCAACCATCTTAGCAAACACATTCTACTAACTACCATCTCATTTAGACATTTAAACAAACACTTACACTATTCAACATACATCACGTATGTCAACACCTTTGTATATTAGGGTAAGTCCTTTCGCCAAGGAGTTGCCATACACATATTAGGCATATAACAACAATCATAAATCATGGCAAGCATATCAATAGATTTTATACGCATACGTGTATTCTAACATATACATGAAATACGGTATTTACAATATAAAGTATACGTATACGGAAGACAAAACAGATAGCACATTTGGCATGTGTAATTGCATTCACAACATGAATAAATCATTAACTATCATTGAAAGGGTTGAAAACCATAACCTAAGCGTATATAGTCCGCACCTTAAACCAGAAAAGATGTATTTAAGATGATTTAGACGATGTGTCTTCGTCAATGGCGGATACTCTACCTATGGCAAAAAACAGGTTAGCTAGAACTCTACTTCAGCTAGTCTAAGCTTTAAAATAGGTTAGGGTTAGCTTAACTTACCCAAAAACAGAATCAGAATCGCCGGAAGAACGATTCAGAAACGTCGGTTCAAAGTATAGATGGGTTAGGAAGAATCCTACGGAGTTTCACCTGATTCTCCCACACTTTCCCTCTCTTTTCTTTCTCTCAAATCTCTAGGGTTTGGGAAATTCGTATGGGTTAGAAAGCTAAGGGTTTAAGGCCCTTTTATAAGCCCAAACATAATGAAAATGGACTCTAAGTCAAGGTATACTTAGGTTATACCCAAATTGGGATCTTTCTGATCTAACGGAGCATTTCTGTAGGTCCTCTGATCAAATGCGGTCGGACTTAAGCTCACTAGCATTGGATCTTTAGTAAGTTAAGTTTTCAATCCGATCGGATATCCAGATTGTCCATGGCGGACCAGTTTCAATTCAACTGTCACCGAACCTAAATCAGGGCTACAAGCTCTATGACATGAAAGGGCCAACTTTCCTGATCCGAGGGTGAAATTTGGTCGAATTCTGATGGTCATAACGCTTAGAAATGTAGCGCAAGTGAACCGTGCCAGATTTCATAAAAATGTATTTAATTTTCTAAATATTTTCCTTTTCTCACTCTCTTCACTCCGGACTGAGTAAAATGGTGTCAGGACATCAGTTGGGCTTGATTTTCTAGGCGATTGTCAAGTCCAACTAAGCGGTCATAACAGTCTGAGATTATAGATATCGGACTCCCAATGTGCGGTTTAGAATCAATACAAAGTTACCAAACATTCATGGGAACAACTGGGTTTAGAGTTGGATCCTAAATTTCAGGCTATTATAGCGTCATTGATTCTACAAGTTTTAAGTCTTACAGAACATATTTAAAGCGAACTGTGCAGATTTCACAGCCAGTCTAACTTGGCGCCAGGTAACTTAGGTTCAATTTCTAAGAGAATTAATCCTAAGTGATTTCTAATCGAGGTGGTACTCGGGTCTTGGTGCAGAATTTTTCGAGTCGTTATAGTAATTTAGATCTTTTTACTGTGCTTGTTCCCTCATGGGTTGTTTCCAATAAATCCCATGCTTCTTTGACTATTTCACACACATACTGATTTGATTGAAAACTTCTTGGGACAGCATAGTAAATAGAATTCATGGCTTTAACTTTAGAAGTTTGTTTTTCTTTATTGAATGTTGTCCACATTTCTTTGGCTTTTGGTTTAGTGATAGTTGTGCATTTTCAAGTACTATTTGATTAGTTGGTGGCACATATCCTCTTTCAACAATATCTCATACATCATGATCCAAAGATCTCAAAAAGTAGTGTATTCTAGCCTTCCAATATGCATAATTCAATCCATCAAATACTAGAGGTCTAGTGACTAATGAGTCCTCTCCTTTGGCCATATTACCAACTTCAGTCAAGATCACTCTTTAGGCAATGAAGCCCTTAAGAGAAACCCACTTTGATACCAATTGAAATTGCGGTAATGACCGCTTTACTTGAAGTGGGAATATACCAATATGTCCTAGAGGGGGGTGAATAGGGCTTTTCAGTATTTTATAGTAATTTAAAATCCTATCAATCTTATCCTGAGAAAATATGCATGCATCAGGATTTCTTCAAAGTAACTCTAATGGCTTCCAAGCCAAATAGAGGATCCAGTCATAAAACTATTTAAAAGATAAACAAGATGCAAATCATAGTTTATGATGGATGTGACTGTGTGTGAGGTGTGATCTTAGATAATCAAATATGAAAACATTTGGAAAAATCACACAAGCAATAGAAGAAAATAACAATCTCAAACACAGTTGGTTTTATAGTGGTTCGACTACTTGTCTACTCCACTTCCGGCGGATGCACTCAACCCTTAAGTGTACCAGATCTCACTAACGTAGGTTTCACAATAGGTTCACCTCAAACCGAAGGTTTTAAATCAGGTTCACCTTAAACCAGTACAACCTACTCTAGGCTGACTCTAACGTGTCTCCACGATACAAGTTTATGTGCCCCACACAGGAGCAAGAGTCAACACACAGCACCCAACTTTTAGGCCACACAGGCAAAGGATCCACACATGGAACCTACCAGTTTATGCTCCCATGAGCAAGGGTTAACACACAACACCCAAGTTTTAGACCACACAAGTTAAGGACTTACACAAGGGCCTAAGTTTATGCTCTCCACAGAGCAAGGGTCAACACAAAGCACCCCTACGTACACTCCCGTCGGAGGCCTCATAAGAAGGCTTGAAAGGGGTGAGAAACACCTTTAACCCAATCCTACAAAAGGAATGATTACAAGGGTCCTCTGGACTCTAATGACTTATAGATAAGTAGATGAGCCCCATTCAGCATGTTGTTAAAGATCCTCCTTTAATGATGAAGAATCTTCAGCTCCCTTAATCCACAACTCAGATAATGTACCAATGTGAGGCAATGGGTTGGGTTAAGGTTATGATGGAATCTTACTCTATTAAATATTTTCTATAAAAGAGACATAGTGATTCCAATCATCTGTGCATTCAAGGAATTCTAGATTAATGATTTGTCATTAAGATGGTAGCTAAAGGATCCTTGAATGCAAAAGTTTATTCCCCAATCCACTCTATTGAATGTCAATGATGAGGGTGGATTGGAGGATGAACACCCGAGAGAGAAAAGGCTTAGGGTATATGATCTGGGTTTAAACACTCAAAATCACTCTCTATTTTCTCTACCAACAACCAAGGGCAAGCTCTCATTAAATAGGCAAAAGGTTGCAACAGATATAAAACGGTCACATTTTTTATAGAGGTTGATATCAACGAGCAGGGTTGATATCATCGCGCGTATACTCTCGATAGCATCAACTGACCGCTCGATGATACGAACTCAACAGTCAAACACTTTTCAAACATTTTTACCAATTGGTTGAAGAGATCGAATGTGCTTCGATGTCATCAGATTTCGAACTCCGATTTCATCGAAACAGGGTATGATTCCTCGACATTTGAAAATGTGAGAGCACTTGCCTTTAAAACTAAACAGGTATAAGATATGATCGAGCATCACTCAATATCATCAGAATTTAAATGTTGATGATATCGATGACAGTGTCGATTCATCAATAATTTTAAGAAATTTTCCTATAAGCTTGCTGGACAATTTATGTCCTATTTCGATGACATCGACACTGCCTCGATACGATCAATATTTGAATATCAATTTTATCGAGTGATCCTCAATCCAAGAAAGATTAACCTGAAAACTTATTTGATAGATATATGTCCCAATCTGATATCATCGAAGGTCTACCAATATCTTCAAGATTTGAATTTTGAGGATATCAAGGAGCCATTCGATATATCGAGAATCACATGATTTACCTTAGCAGTATTATGGACACAACAGACCAGATGTCAATTTTATCGAGTCGACTCAATGGACTCGAGATTCAAAATTTGATGATATCGAATAGTCCATCAATTCATTGATTATTCAGTCCAAAGTTCTTTGTCGTTGCTGGACATCTAAAGTCCTCAATTCGATAATATCAAGTGAACTTCGAGGACATCGATAACAGGGTTTGATTTCATCGAGCCATGTTTCGATAAATCAACAAAGGTAGAAAACTTAAAGATTTTCTAGTTTTTGTAAAATAGTTTTCTTACCAAAAATCCTAGGATGTTCTATTCAATTTTTAGGATTTTACATACCTGGTGTTTTAGGACAAGGGATGTGAGGCTAAGGTTTACCTTTGGCGAGTTCGGGCACACATCCCGTTGAGGCAGACTTCTGATCAATCTTTCGATGGGGCTCCTCTGTCACGCTGACTCAATGTTCATGATAATTGACAAACCAGGGCACTTTCAGACCCTATATGGATGATAACCACGATCCACGTCCCTAAATGGATGACAACCTTACTTCCCTACATGATGTGTTGAAATACATAAATATTATGCTTTTGTGTTAAAGAGCAAATCACTTCTATGCAAATCATTGAAGCACAAATTGTGCAGCTGAAGGAGAACAATGCTTCGTTAAGGGAGGAGATGAACCTGCTAAAGGATGAAGTTAATAAGAAAATTGTATGCGAAATTGCATTTAGATCGTGGTTTTACATAGACATTATGTTATGAATTGCATAGATAATATGTGATTTTATTACAGCTCAACATCGGTACTTCATAATTGAGTGAGGAAGGGAGACCACACCATGACACAGCGGAACCCCACCGAGCTCTACCTGTAAAGAAGAGTCGTTAGGGGTATGTGGATCCCCACCAAGCTCTAACCGATGCCGAAGACAGCGAGTTGAGAGTTGTCAGAGAATTAGGTTCACATCTCTGGTTGCAAAGCATCTATGACCCAAAAGCATGGGTCAACTCTAAGGTAAGTTTCTATCCTTTCTCTTTCTTTATTTAATATCAATGTATGAATATTATATCACACATTTTGCTCACTACGTAGGCCATCAACCTATACTTAAGCTACCTATCAGCACGTCATGAAACTCAACCGCGAGGTAGACAAGACTGTGTATTCATCTCGTCACTATTTACAGAAATGTGAATTTGAGGACCATAGTTATCTTTAAAAAATCACTAATTATTTATGTTTCTAACACTATCCAATATATCAATAGCAAGTCATGGAAACTCAACTTGACATGTTGCAAACTTATGGAGGTAGGAACCATAAGGATTGACAAGCCACTAAGTCTGACAAATTGAATGAAAATATTATAAATATAGTCGACGGTGAAGGTAAACTGAAGCCTCTATGGAAATATGAAGTAGTAAGATCTTAGTTACTTGCACATGTACATGGACTTAAATGATATTATTCATTTTGGAAAGGTAAAAGTTTAACTGTTGTCATATTTCTTGTACTTGACAGTTATACATCCCTCTCAACGTGAGGCAGCAACATTGTTTGATGGTTGTTGTCTCTCCGAAGAAGAGAGATGTCACTTTGTACAACAGCTTAAGTACCGACTGGAAAACGAAAAATGAGTTGGTCGTCGTGCAGATAACAAATGGACTGAGGTGGTTATTATATATTCTTGATGGCAGATCTAAGTTCTGGGAAAAGCCATGGAATGTGAGGATAATCATTAACCGACCTACGCAACACAACTCGGATAATCGTGGCGTATTCATGCTAAAATATATAGACTTCTTGAGTAGCATGTATGCAATTGACTTTACATTTGTAAGTATATATTTATTCGTCTACATTAAATCCTGATTACTTTGTCCTTTATTTTAATATTAGTTCATTCTTTTTCTATAGGAGGAAATTTCTAAATTTAGAAAGACAATTGTATATGACCGTCTGCAATACATGAAAGAAGTTGATACTGCTTTCGCAAAAAAATAAGAAGAGGTGTCAAGTAGACCAGTGAAGAGAATCAAACAATGAATTGATATTAAATGTTGATTTGATTGATGTATTTGATGTTTCTTCTTATTATTAGTATTTGTAATGGTTTGATGAATGAGATGGGTCGTAATTGTCGGTGAACAAGTCATAGTTGTCTTACACTTAGGCTGGTGGCTATATTGTTATATGGGACGTGGTTGTAAACCATGATCCTTTCTGGATGACAACCACGATCCATTTTTCGTGTGTGAACCAAGATGTCATTTTGGAAGTAAACCACGATACATTCCATCTTGGATGACAATCATGAGCCATGTAACATGAGAACCACAACCCATGTAGCAGGAAAACCTATGTCCAATTATAACCATGAACCATCTTACATGATAACCATGATCCAAGTAACTTAAGGACTACGACCACAAACCATACCAACAAACGACAACGATCCATGCAACATGACAACCACAACCCATATAGCATAACAACCACAACTCACGTGTCATGACAACTACGACTCATATAAGGATTGGCTTGTAAAAGTAATTTGAAATCCAAGTACCACTTTTATAGGCTAGTGAATGAGTAGTTAATGTGATTAGGAGTGTGAGTTGTTAGGGATTATGGGAAAATAGCGAAACGAATGTGAGTTTCCTAAAAAAGAATGTGGCACAATTACCCAATAGGTCATGGATATGATGAACAATGAATCGTGATTAACATCCACAATGGATTGTGGTTGGAAACCACGACCCAGTGTGTATGACAACCACGACCTTGTCGTGTGATCGTGGTTCAGATGCACAATGGATCGTGGTTGTCAGCCACGCTGGTTGACATCCACAATGGATCGCTGTTGTATATAGGTTGTTGAATGTGGATGTCAACCATGATCCATATATCGTGACAACCACGACCCCTATAACATTAGAACTACGGCCTATATTGGCTGACAACCACGATCCCTAACATCATAACCATGATCCATTTAACATGAAAACCACGATCCATAACATCAATGACCCATATAACCGGACAACCATGATACAAGGTTATGGGCAAAATGAGTTGGGCATTGCGCAGGGCAATGGAAGGCATGATCCTTTTAACTTTACAACTACGACCCATCTGGCATGAAAACCATGACCCATAACATCTGTCAACCACGACCTACTCGAATGGTAGTGGATATGACGAACAATGGGTCATGGTTGTCATCCAAAATGGATCATGGTTGCAAAACACCACCAGTGTGTATGACAACCATGACCCTGTCATGTGATCTCATGGTTCACATGCATTTTGGATCGTGGTAACCCACTCTAAATGAGAACACGACCCTCAGAATATTTGAGAGGTAGGACCATGAATCGAAGCCAGTACGAAGGGTCATGTTTATGAGGTGCAAATGGTCCTAGTTGTCATGGACAATGGGGTGTGATTCAACTACACAATAGATCGGCGTTGTCAAGCACATGGGTCATGGTTATGATGAACAATGGATCGTTGTTGTATCCTATGTGGAACGTGGTTGCCAACCACGATCCATATACAGTGACAACCACCACTAATGTAACATGATAACCACAACCCACATTAGCTGACAACCACGACCCATGTAACATAAAACCATGACCAATATAACATGACAACCACGACCCATGTAACATAAAACCATGACCAACATAACATGACAACCACGATCCCTAATAGCCTTCAAGCCACGATCCATATACCGTCACAACCATGACCCATGTAACCGGACAACCACGATACAAGGTTATGGGCCAAACAAGTTGGGCCTTGTACAGGGCAGTATACGACATAGATTATGGACGGCTCGGTGCTTATACGTTTCATCCATGCCGTCCATAATCCATGCCACCCATCCTTTTTGTCATGTCATTTTAGGGGTAAGGCATCCATGCCTGTAACACTCCGTACTTTCCAATACTCAAGTGTTACCATGTAATTTAATTTAATATAAATACAAAAAAAAATATATTAATAATGTAACCTAAATATATACTATGAAATGTTATTTATATGCTTTATAAATATTCAAAGTTTCATATTAAAATAATATGTAACTATAATCCATATTATATGCATATACTTACAACATCATTAATATAAATTACAAACTATAGAATTTGTAATACATAAAAATAAAATATACTGAGAAAATTTATAATGAATAACATATTTCAAACAATTGAATGACTAATATAAAATTTAAAACTTAACACATATATGACCATACAAATAATATACAAATAATATATATATATAGATATATATATATATATATATATATATATATATATATATATATATATATATATATATATATATATATAAATCTTTTCTTACTGATATTCATATAATTTATATAAATTAACAATTTGTGGTAATATAAATTATATATGACAAAATATATAAAGGAAATAAATATTAATATTAATATTAATAACGATAATAATAATAAATGTTGAATTAACCCTAATAAAAACATTTAATTTTCTAAAATCATAAAATGGGTCATCCCAGTCACCTAAATAAATTCTTAACTAACTTTTAACCATTGATGATCGAATTGGAATTGATTTGACCGTCGGATTGTCACTATAGACACTTAAAATCATTGATTGATTCGTATAGCCCACCTAGGCCTTGGATCAGCCTGATCTTTGGTCATAGACACTAAGTGGGCCCACCAAATGGAATGAATGGTGTGGATTTATCACAAACATCATTGTGGACCCCACCCGAATTGTGCATGTGCACATTTCACGTCACTCGTTGTGCACTGGTCAGCCTAGCACGGTCAAAGTGAGCTGACCCGCCCTTTCCATAAAAAGAGAGATTTCTCTCTCTCTCTCTCTCTCTCTCTCTCTCTCTCTCTCTCTCTCTCTCTCTCTCTCTCTCTCTCTCTCTCTCTCTGCTGTTGACAGTAAACGGACAGGCATCCATTTGTGCTCGTTTATGGCCATCATCATCATCTGTCTAGTCAATCTAGACTGTCCATTGTGTTCAAGGATTAGGCCCTACCAAAACATAGTAGACCCCACATGTAGTCGTGTTAAGGTATGTACACAAACACTGGCACAAAAGGGGCCTGGAAACACAATGTTTCCAAAAATGGAAACTACTTCCACTTCACGAAGGCTATCCATGTGAGGAGAAAACCTCTCATCTTAGCCCTCCGTTCAGGCCTATCTCATCCACTCATTCTAACAACGGTTTAGGGCTTCGAAACCACGACCGGTCTCCATTCCACCCATTATTTTGGAGGCGGTTTCGGCCAGGAAAGATTCGGACCACTTATTGTTGATCCGATGGTTCAGAAAGGATTAGGGCGAGCATAAAAGGTGTGAGGATCGAGGAACAGTAGCTCACCCTCCATCTTCGCAGCCACAACAAAAAAAAAATCAGTTGTTTCCCTCTAACCTTCGAACCCACCAAGAAAACTTTGTTAGAGATCCACTCCATCTACTCTCCAAGCTCCATTTCACCCCTAGAAACCCTCCCATGTTGTCAAATTAAAGGAATAGGTTGAGGAAGGGAATCTGACATTAACAGTGGAGCTTCTTCCTCATTCAACTAGCACCAAACCAAGTCGATTCGGGTTGAATCTAGTAGTCTAGTTCCTCTTGGGCGTCGCAACAGAATGGAAGAAAGGAGTAGAAGAAGAAGGAGACAAGAATGGAAGGTGAGAAAGAGAATGAAGAAGAAAGAGAGAGAATGGGTGGTGCGGCTACACCACGACGCTACTTGTTACACCAGGTTTGCTCGAGTCATGCCAGATCCGTTCACCCGATGGTGCTGCTGGACCTTCAGCAGCAGCAGAAGGAGTTGGAGACAGAGAGATAAATGAGAGAGTAGGAGAAAAGGGGACTGGGGTCGGTGGCTAATGCACTAAACCAACCTAGTCGAGTTGAGTGCGACTCGGCCGCTGGCTAGTCCATGTTCTGCTGGATGTTCCAGCAAGAAGAAAGAGAGTGGGAAGAGAGTGAAAAAGGAAAGGGAAAAGGAAGGAAAGAGAAAGAGAAGAGAGGAAGGAAGAAGGGAAAGATGGTCAGGGAGAGTGGGACCCATCTCGAGTCAACTTGACTCGGCTGGGATTGGTTGGGTCATGTTGTGTGAGTTAAGCAAGTCTGATTTAGTCCAATGACCTAGCTGGGATGTAGGTTTGAGTAGGAGTAAGGAGGAAGAGAGGAAGAAAATGGAAGGAGAGGAAGAAAGAAGATAGAGGAGGCGGTCTTAGCCAAATCGAGTCAACTCGAATCGAGACCGAGTCAGCCTGCTTTTCCATTGGCTGGGTTGAGTCCAAGGACTGCTGGACCTCCAGAAGGAAAAAGGAGAGAGAAAGAAGAGATGGAGAGAGAGAGAGAGAGTGGATGGGCCGTTGTGCTCGGCCGAGTCAACTCGGTTCGAACCGAGTCATCAAGGTGAGTCAACCTTTCCTCCCCATTCTGGCCTTGTTTCGATGCACTGTTAGCATTAGTTACCATTGTTATTATTATGATTATTAATATTAGCCATAGGTAGCCATTAGTAGATCATTATGCTAGAATTAGTTATTATAAACAAATTGTGATTATTAAATGGTAATATTTTATTTATCATCCTAAATATTTATTTTGGATAGTAGATTGTATTAATCATAATGACTATTAATGTCATGATTAACTAATGTTAATTCTATCAGTAATATTAATAATTATATTATAGTTATAAATTAACATGATAATTGATTTCACATAAATTAGCATTCAAATCCTACGATCTAAGTTTAGAACACCCTAGGTTAAGACTGAAAGTGCCCTGGTTTGTCAATTAGCGTGTGCGTTGAGTCAATCGGACTACAGAGCCTCATAGGAAGAACAATTCAAGCGCCTGCCTCAATCAGATGTGTGGAAGCTCGTCATAGGTAAATCATAACCTCACATCCCATGTCTCAAAACACCAGGTGATTAAAACCCTTAAAAATAACTTAGAACATATGAGGGTTTTTGGGTAAGTGAACTCTTTCAAACATTAGAAAATCTCTAAGTTTGCTTACCCTGTCGATTATATCGATACACATTTTGATATGATCGACCTGCGCTGTCGATGTCCTCGACTCTTTATTGATACTATCGATAAGAGGACTAAAAGTATCCAACAACCGCATACTCATCTGGACGGATTTATCAATATATCGATACACCTATCGATATCATCGATATTCAAATATCGAGCCCATCGGAAGTGGCTCGATAATATCAACAGACAGATTTTTGATGCCCCTGTTTTCTTAAAGAAAATTACTATGTTCTTCGATATATTGATGCCTTTTCTGATTTAATCTGAATTCAAATATCGATCACATCGGAAGGCCATCGATCATATCAACAGTGGGCGCGAATTTCTTCTAGCAAATATTTTAGGATGTTTTTAACTTTAATCGGGGGTCACTCGAGCAAATCGATATTCTTATGTTGATGCTATCGAGGTCTAATCGATTGGATCGAGACTGGACATAAACTGTCCAGCGTGCTTATAGGTAAATCTATATGATTTATCGATCCCATCGACATGACCTCGATATCATCGATATTCAAATTTCGATGACATCGGTTGTTCCCCGATCATATTCTAAAAACCTAAAATATTTCAAGGCTAGTCTCTCTCATTTTTCAAATGTCGATAGATCTAGTATCGATGGAATCAGAGTTCGAAATTCGATGACATCTACACCAGCATCAATCCCATCGACCAGTTGAAAATAGGTTTCAAAAGCGTATGACATTTGAGTTTGTGTTATCGAGCGGACAGTCGATCCCATCAAGAGTATCGCTCGATGATATCAACCTTGCTCGATGATATCGAACTCTGTCATAAATATGACCGTTTTATATCCATTGGAACCTTTTACCTATATAAAGAGAGACTTGTCTACATTGTTGGTAGAGAAAGAAGAGAGTGCTTTTGTGTGTTTTACCTTTAAATCATATACCTAAAGCCCTTTCTCTCATGGGAGTTCATCTTCCAATCCACTCTCATTCATTGACATTCAATAGAGTGGATTGGGAAATGAACTTCCGCATTCAAGGATCCTTTTGTAACTATCTTAATAGCATATCATTAAGCTAGGATGCCTTGAATGAATAGATGATGGGAATCACTATATCTTCTTTATAGGAAAATTCTAAGAGAGTAGATTTTTATCCTAACCTTGACCCAACCTGAAGCCAAGTACTGGTACATCTTATGTGTTGTGGATCAAAGGAGCTGAAGATTCTTCAACAACAAGGAGGAGATCTTCATCATTGTGCTGAATGAGACTCATTAACTTATCTGTAAGTATCTAGAGTCCAGAGGACACTTGTGATCATTCCTTTCTAGGATTGGATCTTAAGTGTTGCTCACCCTTTAAAGTCCTCATAGGAGGCCTTCGGTGGGAGTGTACGTTGTGGGTGTGTTGTGTGGACCCTTGCTCTGTGGAGAGCATAAATATCTGGGTGCATTGTGTGGACCCTTACTCTATGTGGACATAAACATCTGGTTAGGAGTGCACCAGTAAAACTCCAGGGTTAGAGGTGAACCGAGTAGAAACCTCCACGTAAAGGTTGAAGGTGAACCTGATTTAAAACCTTAGGTTTGAGGTGAACCCTGGGAAACCTCTGTAGTGAAATTCGGTACACTCAAGGGTTGAGTGCGACAGTTGAGAGTGGAGTAGACAAGTAGTCGAACCACTATAAAAACGACTGTGTTTGATATTGTTATTATTTTTCATTTGTGTGATATTCCTTACATGTTTTTATATCTGATTGTCTAAGATCACACCTCATATACACACATAGTCATATCCATCACACTCTTACATGTAACTTGTTTTATCATTTAAGAAGTTTGTGATTGGATCCTCTACTAGGCTTGGAAGCCAGTAGAGTTACATTTGAGTAATCTTGTAAATTGTATATATGATAGGATTAGTACAATAGGATTTTTAAATACACTATAAAACTTTTAAAAAAAATCCTATTCAACCACCCCCCCCCCCCCCCCCCCCCCCCCCCCCCCCCCAGGACATTAGCATATTCCTAGTTCAACTCAAGCGGTCTTCACTGCTATTTTCAAAGACCTTAACCATGATTAACCATTAATGGACTACTTACACTAATATTAGCTATATTAAACAGAGTTACAATTATTAGGAATTTATATCCATTACTCTTAAATATTATCATAATAGTAGATCATAATATTAACTATTATCATAATGGTTACTATTAACATGTTACGCTAATATTATTTATTATAAATGAAACCACCTTTAGTGATATTAGCATGGTATCCATCACTTGAAAATATTATCTCTAATAATAGGTTATACTATTTTACTTCAATTGTAATACTGATTAATACCCTGGTCATAAATAATAGTTATATCATTCACGTTAAATGGTAACTAATATACCAACTAGAATTCAAATCCTAGAAACTAAATTTAAGACTAAACCCTAAAATAAATAACTCAAATCCTAGGCCATGATCTTAAACCTAAGTAGTGAGTAGAACTTGGACCTAATTGTACAAATTCATGATTTGTGGTAGGATACAAATCCTAAGGGCGCACACACCTCCTAGCAATAGCATAGGCGGTTCAAGATATAAGGTGATGAATCTTTCCCCTTGAGCTTTACTCTTCCTTGTTAGCTTAAGTACTAGTTCATTTTATTTTAATTGATAATTGACATCTCTGATTCATGATAACTTGTGTCAGATATTGAATCTGATTATCAATCATATACTCAACACTTAGTTTGTATGAATATCCACATGTTGTACTTGTGTATCCGTCGTGTTTATAGATTGTTTATGAATTGTTTATAAACCTTGAACTATGACACTTACTAAATGTCTACATAAATTGGTTGCTTGCAAATTCAGATAATAATCACTAGAATTAATCATACATACATGGCACTCCTATTTTCGAATGGACTAACTATTGGAAAGGTCCATCTTTCTTATTTGGGATAGGCTGACTATTTGAAAGGCCCATCCTCTTTCTTAATGGACCAACTGTTTGAAAGGCTCATTCTCTTGTTAAAAAATGGGTTAACTGTCTGAAAGACCCATCTTATTGCATGAATGAGCCAACTGTTTGAAAGGCCCATTCTTGTCTAAGTGTGCCGACTGTTTGAAAGGCCCACTATCTTCCTTGAGTCGGTCGAATGTTTGAAAGACGTGTTCCTTTGCAAGTTGAATAAGTCGACTGTTTGAAAGACCCATTCCCTCACCTAGGTGGACCGACTGTTTGAAAGGTCTATTCCCCTGTTTGAGATGAGCTGATTGTTTGAAAAGCCCATCCCCAAACATGAATGAGCTAACTGTTTGAAAGGCTCATTCATGTCTAAGTGAGCTGACTATTTAAAAGGCCCATTACTCTGCAAGTTGAATGAGCTGAATGTTCGAAAGGCCCATTCTCTTGCATGAATGGACTGACTATTTGAAAGGTCCATTCACTTGGCCAACTAGATGTGCATCCCCATTCGATGTGCATTCACGCATCCATGCACTTAAACAAGATTGCATCATGAAATGTTTTGTATGTTTTAAAACTAGGCTTAACTAATGCGGTGATGTGTAATCTTGAGAGGAATTCATATTGAGCTGGCCACTTATTCATCAAATATACAACTGTATAGGTAGTACAAGTGGTTTAAGTGATATGCAGGTTCAGGCTAATGAGGAGCCGAGTTCAAACGCCAGGGTTGCATGACTGTATCTACCTTGAGAAGCTAAGGAGTCTTGCGGCTCAAACTTACTTACATTCTACTATTTCTTATGTATTGGATTATGTAATTCTTGTATTTGTTAATGTTGGAGACATTGGTTTGTATAAGTCATTATGGGCAACCTTTTGTATATTCTAAATGAAATTCAATTTTTTTCTTTATGCTTACTTGTCCATTCTACGCTCATCTGCTTACTGTGATATTCAAAAAATATATATACTTGAATTTGACCATCATTTAAGGTTAACACTCGGGTTTTTGGGAAATGGGTCATATACTCGGGTCCTGAAAATACGAGGCGTTACAATGCCATCCATAATCCATGCCTCCCATCCTTTTTGCCGTATCATTTTAGGTGTAAGGCATACATGCCGTCTATAATCCATGCCGTATCATTTTAGGAGTAAGGCATCTACATTGTCCATAATCCATGCCATCCATAATTTTTGTCATGTCATTTAAGGGTAAGGCCAAATATCAACCGACAAGGTGGATAGAAGTGAATATTGCCCAAGTCAGGACTTTTTAGGCCCACAGCGATCTAAGTGACAGGGTGGATGGATCGGATCATCCCATTATGGGCCTTAAGTTATGGTACTAATGGTTTGGTAAAAAAATAAGTGAAAATATTGAAAACCACAACCACGATCCAAACAACATGACAACCACGATCCATATAACATGGCAACAACAACCCATACAATATAACAATCACTACCCATATAACATGACAACCGCAACCCATATAACATGAAAATCGTGACCCCTATAACATTAAAACCATGATCTATGACAACTACAATCCATATAATATGATAACCACAACCCATATAACATAGTCACTGCAAGAAGAGAAGCTCAGTGATGCACAAGACTCTGTAAGTTTCTTCCACTTAAGTTTGTAAATGGGAATAGTATCATCCTCCTCACTCTTATCATCACTGGTTAATAACTACGACCATTCCCTTCGGAATCAGTGCCATATGTTAGTAACTACGATCCATGATAACCATAACCCATTTAACATGACAACCACGACCCATATAACGTGACAACCACGACCCATATAGCCTGACAACCACGACCCATATAACATGACAACCACGACCATAATTACAACAAAATACAAAGAAATTTCCCTTTAACAGGCACTCGGGGAGCTGAAAAACTCCGTTGAGAATATCTTGTTTTAGCCTGATCAAAAACTCTGTTGAGAATGTCAGGCTTAAACAAGACATTCTCAACAGAGTTTTCAACACGCCGGGTGTCGTTGAAGACAACTGTTCTTCCTATTATATTGTAATCTTGGTCGTGGTTGTCATGCTGTATGGGTCATGGTGGTTACATTATATGGGTCTTGGTTGTTATGTTATATGGGTCATGGTTTTCATGTAGTATTGGTCATGGTTGTTACATTATATTAGTCGTGCCGTTGAAACGAACTGCTCTTCAACAGAGTTTTTCAACTCGTTGGGTGCCCGTTGAAATTGTTAAGTTGTCGGAGTTCAGAAATTGTCTTCAAAATTTCCTGTGGAGGCCGTTGAGCTTCTTCAAATATCTCCTCCATTATTTTGATTGAAAGAGCAAAGAAATTCATGAATGCTTAAGGTGTTGCAATAAGGATTCTAGTTTAAGATTGGCTTGTCAAAGTAATTTGAGACCCAAGTACCACTTTTATAGGATGGTTAACCAATGGTCAAGGCGATGATTCCGAAGGGTCCCGCTGATTCCCAAGGGTCACGCTGATTCCCAAAGGATTACAGGGAAGTAGCGACATTAATGTAATTTCTTGAAAAAGAATGTGGCACTGATTCCCAAGGGTCGCGCTGATTCCCAAGGGATTACAGGGAAGTAGCGACGTCAATGTGATTTCTTGAAAAAGAATGTGGCGCTGATTCTAAAGGGTCTCGCTGAATCCGAAGGGAATGGTCGTGGATATGATGAATAATGGGTCGTGGTTGTCATCCATAATGGATCATGGTTGGGAACCACGACCTAGTGTGTATGACAAAAACGACCCTGTCGTGTGATCGTCGTTCACATGCGATTGGATTGTGGTTTTTATCCACCTTGGATCGAGGTTGTCATCCAACATTAGATCGTGGATCAAGGGAAAATAGAATTGCAACCTGACCCATAATACATGAGAACAACAACCCATATAACACAAGAATCACGACCCATATAACATGAGAACCACAACCCATGTTATATGGACCTTCTCAACAAAGTTTTTTAGCTCGCTAGGTACCCGTTGAAGAGAACTGTTCTTCATATTGTATTGTAATTATGGTCGTAGTTGTCATGTTATATGTGTCATGGTTGTTATGTTATATGGGTCATTATTTTTCATGGAGTCGTAGTTGTTATGTTATATGCATCGTCGTAGTTTTCATGAGTTGTGGTTGTTATGTTATATGGGTCATGGTTGTCATGTTATATGGGTCGTGGTTGACAGTTAATTTCCTATGGTGTGTTCCACCCTAAATTTATATCCATCTCATTTTTGGGATCAAGCCCTAAAAAGATCTATGAAAAACAGATGAATAGTATTCTGACTAGAGAAGTGAGATGCAGCCTGGGTCAAGCCTTAAAATGATCTGCAAAAAAAATAAAAGAACGGTTTTCATGTTATATGGGTCGTGGTTCTCGTGTTATATGGGTTGTAGTTCTCGTGTTATATGGGTCGTGGTTCTCATGAAATATGGGTCATGGTTGCCATTCTATTTTCGCCCGATCCACGATCCAATGTTGGATGACAACCAGGATGCAACGTGGATAAAAACCACAATCCAATATGTATGTGAACGACGATCACACGACAGGGTCGTTATTGTCATCCACACTAGGTCATGGTTCCCAACCAAGATCCATTGTAGGTGACAACCACGACCCATTGTTCGTCATATCCATGACCATTCCCTTCGTATTTAGCTTGACCTTTTGGAATCAGCGCCACATTCTTTTTCAGGAAATAGCATTAATATCGCTTCTTCCCCATAATCCCTTGGTAATTAGCGTGACCCTTCAAAATCTGCACCTTAACCATTGGTTGACTAGCCTATAAAAGTGACACTTGGATTTCAAATTACTTCCACAAGCCAATTGGAACCAGAATCCTTATTGCAACACCTTAAGCATTCATGGATTTCTTTGCTCTTCCAATCAAAATAATGGAGGAGATATTCAAAGAAGCTCAACGGCCTCCACAGGAAATTCTGAAGATAATTTCCAAACTCTGACAACTCGATAATTTCAACGGGCACCCAGCGAGCTAAAAACTCTTTTGAAGAGCAGTTCGCTTTAACAGCACGACCCATGCAACGTAACAACCATGACCTATATTACATGACAACCACGATCCATATAACATAACAACCAAAACCCATATAACGTAACAACCATGACCCATACAACATGACAACCATGACCAAGATTACAATACAATAGGAAGAACAGTTCTCTTCGACGGCACCCAGTGAGCTTGTTTAAGCCTGACCTTCTCAATAGAGTTTTTGATCAGGCTAAAAGAAGACATTCTCAACGAAGTTTTTTAGCTCCCTGGGTGCCCGTTGAAGAGAAATGTTCTTCGTATTGTGTTGTAATTATGGGTCGTGGTTGTCACGTTATATGGGTCGTGGTTATCATGTTAAATGGGTCGTGGTTGTCATGGATCGTAGTTATTAACATGTGGCTTTGATTTCAAAGGGTCGCGTTGTATCTGAAGGGAAGGGTCGTAGTTATTAACCAGTGATAATGAGAGTCAGGAGGATGATAATATCATGCCTGTGTCCTAGTGACCATTTCATTTCTTAGGATCCCGCGATTCACCCCGTCAAATTCTGGCAACCCGCGACCCGTATATAACATTTGTGCGCAACCCTATGTCACATCCTCTAAACTCGAGTCGACTCAACTCGAGACCTATGTCATTGCAATCACATCGTCACCGCGCTTCTAACGCCGCGTCTTGTGTGTCAATCCAATGTTTAGATAGTGAGATCCGACCCTCACATTATCCCGACCATTGATCATACATTGTGGGACCCATGGTGTCCATGTCCGTTTTCCTAGGCAATCATGTGGGTAATGTCACCCTAGCTAAGCCTAGGATGACATCATCCTACCCCCATAGACCCCATGCCTCTTACACCCCTATGAGAGCTAGCCCATGTTTCTCTTACACTCTATCCTACCTAGCTAGGAGAGAGAGACTAGCTACCCTACTCCCCTACCCCACTAACTCTCTGATGTAGAGCGGGTCGCGGACAATTTCATGGCCAAGATAGATCAGAAAAGGCACGGTCGGCGACAAAAGTGATCCGGACCATCGGACCTTAGATCGGGCGTATCTCACAATCCGGAATGAGTTATCTGACGTAAAATATATGAATTTGGGGTAGAACAAGCTACTTTAGCCAACCAACCCCACTATGCCGGGTTTCGCAACCTGAATTTGCAAGAAACCCCCTGATCGACGGTCATTTTCTCGTTTTAATTTTATTTTTACTATAAATAGTAAGTTTTAGTTTGAGTATAACTTTTCATCCGTTGGGCTTTAGGAGTTGTGTCCAACATGAAAAGTGCTTAGGATAATTAGGAGAACGGTTTGGTGACACTTACTATTTTTGGCCGAAAACCTTGCGCACTAGTAGACATCACCACCGTCTATAAATAGTAAGTTTACTATTTATAGTAAGTTGCGAATTCTAGGAGTTTTAGTTGTAGTTTGAGTCTGATTTCTTTCTTATTGCTTGGTTCCCTTATTTAAAGGGCTGTGAACTCGATTTTAGGATTTCATTAATCAATTTTGAATTTATTAGAAATTATTCTTATTTTCTACTTTCTTTCCTCGTGGATTCGAGAAGTCTCTGTGAGGAGTCCAAAGAAGTTCCGTGGATTCGGAATATTTATCATCTTGAGGAAGACGGTGCTCGACCTCACGTCCTTCCCTGCATCACTCTCTCTCCCCTTCATCTCTCTCTTCCCTCTTTCATTCTACATTGTTACAAGTGCTTGGATGTCCCAAGCTATCCCAAAACCAGCCCCTTACATGCTCCTATACCCCCTCATCCAACCATCCAAAGACAATCTCAACCATTGAAACATCTTCCTTGGCCCACTATGATCCCATTGGTGGAAGGAGCTTAAGATTTGAAGGTGGGTGCTCTCTAAAGTTAGATCTTACTCTCTTTCTTAGATCTATTTCTTTTCTTTACATGGGGACTTGAAGGACCCACCAATCCATGGTGAAGATCCTCCATGATCCCCTAGATGTGGCATTTGGCCTATCTTGTTACATGCATGAGCCATGGTGGGACCTTCTCCATGGACCCCACCATGATGGTTTTTACTTCAATCCATACCTTTTAAGGGTCATCTAGACCCCTGATTTGCACGGTGGGGATGGTATCCCCACCTCAGATTATTTTTTTTTTATGTTATGTTGGGCTCATGCATGCATGGGACCAATATGTAATTGTATGATGTAAATCATGTGAAGGACTCGTAGTGGCGGAGTCCCTCCTCTATTGGCCAATTCTTCTATCCTCCCACCCCTCTCTCTCTCTCTCTGTCCCTACTTGTAACATCCCGAAAATCGGGGGTCGGGTAGAAACCCAACTCCTGAGTTCCAAAATGTCACTTATTGTAACACCCTGAAAATCGGGGGTCGTGTATAAACTCAACTCCCGAGTTTCAGACCGTCACTTATGCAACAAAAATGGTTATGATTCCATGTTGTCTGATTTAAAGCATTCACATGAGTAAAAGTATACCAAAACTGCAATTCATACTTCAGATCCAGTGATAAAAGCAAACGGAAGACTAAACAATATATATATCACTGTATGGAAAAAAAACAAAGTAATCTCAGCTGTCTCCAAAGTATGACTACATCTCTGAGTCTCATATACATGTAAATAGACAAAGAATAAGTTCAAAATAGTCCCACTGAAGTCCCCCTCGATCCAGGTCACCTACGGGAAGCCGTCGTGATACTGCATATACGAGAACTCATCCTGGTCCTCGTCAATCTCCGGCTCCACCTCCTGGATCTCGTCCTCACCTGCAACTATAATAGGGTCTGGTGGGTGTTGCAAACACCATCCCGTAACGTGGGAATGAGTGATCAACTCAGTGGAATCATAGAGCAAAGATTAGCATGTTCACAATTCAATCACGCGATAATAGTAAAGCAGTAAATCAGACAATCCTAATACTGTTGTTAATGCAAGATGATATGACGTGATGTATGCCCTCACCGACGATCACCCTCATGCGGCAACATCTTACGACCGCGGCATGCCACACTCCCTAGAGTGCTCCACATCTTCCAGGCACATGCAATGCTATGGTGATATGATTACCAAGTTGTTATTAGTCCATTCAAACAGCAGGATTGGGAATCTAAGGTACTTCCCTTGTATCAATCCCAACACGGATCCTGTCTAGGGTCGTCACTCCTAGTAATCTCATACGATGTATATTTCGTAGGTCACTGCACGGGCTGCCAGGGCTGTTGCTCGCACTCGTTGCACCGCTCCCCCATCACCTTATCAATACAGGCCTACTGTACTCTACTGCACGGAAGGGTCGTCGCCTCCCGTGGACTCAGAATACGCTCGCGGTCACTACAAAGGGCTCGTCGCCTGATCAGTGTAGGCCGACAGCTAGAATATAGTGTCCCATACCACCATAATCTGCTCACGAGTCAAGGTGCTCACTGGTCACTACGGGGAGGTTTGTGGCCCCAGCGTAGGCCGACAGCTCGACCACGGTGTCCCATACCACCATGCCCGGCTCATGAGTCTTCGTGGATCAAGGTACCACGGTTAATAGGGTTTACAATGGTAAGTTCAGTACCCTAGGTTCAAGCAGTTATGATACATACAAGGTGAACAAACATCGGCCAGTCGGGTTACTTGACGGGCTCGACTAGCGCGATCGCATCTCGAATTGAACGACATGAAGTGCGTAAAACACTTCGCGTGGCCTAACCACTGCCGCCAACTCTCAACACGAATCACATTCATCGACGCGTCGTTCGTGGCTATGACCAGTCAGCCACGAATTCGTTCGGTTACCGACTGCCTGGACTAAGTCAAGTCCCACACATCTATTGAATTACATTAACGCTATATACCAGGGTATTGGAATTGAAACACATCATGTGAGCATGTTAGCACATGTTATAACATTCAACTTAGGCAAATCTTCAAGGCATACTTTCCATGCGTATTCAACTTAGGCAAATCTTTAAGGCATCATTTCTATGCATGTGATGCAATCATGCATAAGGTCAACATATAGGAAATCATTTAGGTCAGCATATTAATCATGAAATCAATCTCAAACTACTACATAACATCATTCAATACAATACATACTAATACAAGCATTTATACAAACACATACACTACACACTTAAGTCCACATATAGTATGTCGACCCAAAGTGCGCAACTTGGCGAATCTCTTCGCCAAACTGATTATGCAATCATTCCTAACTCTCTAATGCGGCGACAATTCATGTCAATCACGTCAGCAAATTATGCATGGAGACCGTACTTCCTACAAATGACTAAAATGCCCTAAATCTCATATTCTTCGTTAATTTGCGAAACAGGAAACGGAGAGCATGTTGTACATGTCAAACGGCGATGCCGTCGATAATCTACTATTAAACGACATTGAAAGCGTTGTAAACCGTCAATCAAAGCATCTAAAATCCTCACCTAGTCTCTTACGGTCGCGGAATTTTGAACGGAGCGTGTACGCTTCGTCTACGGCTGTAAGAGAACCTGATTCATGGATTACGTTAGCTAACATGCTCAGAATCTACGTAAACCCTAAATCAGCAAGTTTTTGAGGTTTTTCTATACCTGAAAAAGTGGAAAAATCACCAGTCAGGTGATTGGAATGAAGTGTTGAAGCAGCACTGTCAGGGGCTCGGATGCGGGAAAAATCTCCTCTTCCCTTTCTCTCAAACTCTCTCTCTCTTTTCTAGGGTTTGTGAAATTCGGATGCAAGGAAGGAATGAGGGTTTCAACCCCTTTTATAAGCTTGGAAACGCCGAAAATAGGCTCCGGGACGAAGTTTACTTAATGCCTATCCATTTCGGGGCTGTTTCGGTCCAAAAACTGATTTCTGGTGGTCCCCTGGTCGATTGCGATCAGACTTAAGCTCATGGGTACCAGATGTACCTCGTATTAAGTTTTCAGTCTGGCAGGGTTCGCAGATCGCACGTAGCGGACCAGTTTCAGTTCAGCGGTCACCGCACATAGATCAGGGCTGAAAGTCTCATGATAATAAATAGAAATTTTTCCTGATCCGAGGGTGTAATCTGGATGAATTCTGACGGTCAGAACGCTTAATACTGACGCGTCAAGTCGTGTGCCAGATTTGAATTTGAAATTCCCAATTCGTCCCTATTCGCGGTCGCTTCAGTCCGGGTTCAACGAAATACTCTGTGATTATCGGTTTGACTTGATTTTTGAGATGATTGTCAAGTCCAGCTGGGCGGTTCTAACGGTCTAAGATAGGAGGTATCGGACCTTCGACGCGCGGTCTAAATCCAATACAAAAGTTCAATATGGTCCAGAGGACAAACCTGCTTAGAGTTTGATCCAAGGTTATAGAGTATTGTAGAGTTGTCTGTTCTACTCGATTTGGGTCTTGTAGAACGTATTTAAAGTGATCAGGGACTATTTCTCAGCTACTCTAGTGTTGCGCTAGCTAACTTACGTTTAATTTCCATGGAAATTATTTATACGCGATTTCGGGTCAAATCGGTACTCGATTTCAAGTACGGATTTTTCACGGGCGTTACACTTATGCAACATAGATAATGATAAATAAATGTCGTCTGTAGAATGGCATTAAACAAGATTGGGATTAAGCCAAAACAGCATATCATACTCCAGAAATAGTTAAATTATGCAAGCGGAAGACTGTGATAGTTTGTATAACATATATAAACTATTGTAAGTCTCCAGAGTGTGAACATGTTACCAGGTCAAATATATACATGTATACTCCAAAAATGAACAAAAAGAATATACATGAGTGCTCTAAAAATATAAAATGACAAGTGTCATGGCGTCTAATCAACCTCCCTGTAATCCCATCGATCAGAACACGCATATAGGAGAAATCCTCCTCATCATCATCAAGTCCGGCTTCACTTCACAAGCAGCATCATCAACTGTAACTAAAACAGGGACTGGTTGGTGTGCGCAACACCGTCCCGTAACGTGGGAGTGAGTAGCTAACTCAGTGGAATCATAGAGCAAAGATTAGCATATTATCAAATCAATCAAGCGATAATGGTAAAGAAAACAAAATAAACATTCTTAAATACTGTGATTAATGCAAGCATGAAATGGCATGATAGATGCCCTCACCGACATACTCCCTCATGCGACACCATCTTACGTCCGTGGCATGCTTTCTTCCCTTAGTGCTCCACATCTTTCAGGCACATGCAGTGCGATATGAATATGATTACCGAGTTGTTATTAGTCCTTTTCATACAGCAGGATTGGGAAACTAGAGTACTTCCCTTATATCATTCCCAACAAGGATCCTGTCTAGGGTCATCACTCCTAGTAGTCTCATACGATGGTATATTTCTAGGTCGCTACAAGGGCTTTGAGGGCTATTGCACGCACTCGTTACTCCACTCCCCCATCACATCACCTTATTAATACAGGCCTAGTTGTACTCTTGTTGCTACGGAAGGGTCGTCGCCTCACGTAGACTCAGAGTACGCTCGAGGTCACTACCAAGGGCTGTCAGGGCTGTTGCTCACACTCGTTGCACCGCTCCCCCATCACCTTATCAATGTAGGCCGACAGCAAGAATATAGTATCTCATACCACCATAATCTTCTCATGAGTCTAGGTTGCTCACTGGTCACTACGGGGAGGTTTGTGGCCCCAGCGTAGGCCGACAGCTCGACCACGGTGTCCCATACCACCATGCCCGACTCATGAGTCTTAGTGGATCAAGGTACTACGGTTATCAGGGTTATCACTAGTAAGTTCAGTATCCTAGGTTCAAGCAGTTATGACGAATACAAGGTGAACATACAATGGTCAGTCGGGTTACTTGATGAGTCCAAATAGCACGAGCGCACGTTGAATCGACCGACATGAAGTGCACAAGCACTTCGTGTGGCCTAACCACTGTCGACGACTCTAGTACGACTCGGGTTCGTCATACACATGCTTCGTGGCGAATAGAATCCAACCACGAATCCTAAACTACTACCGACTGCCTGGACTAGAGTATAGCCCCAAGCACATGTAATGTGAATCAGTAATCAAATGAGATAAACAGCATTGAAATAACAAATAATTCAAGCATGTTAGTAACATGTTATAAGATACAACATAGGCAATTTAACCATACACAAGTACTTCACACACTAGGAAATCAATTAAAATACAACAAGCATGGAGGAAATCATGCACTAGTTGAGAATCCAGTCTCAACGCTAATCTACAACACCATTTACTCAATACTTACTAATACATACATTTATACAAACACTTAGACTACTCAACTCCAACGTACTGCACGTATGTTGATTTCGACATATAATATGACAGATCCTTATATTAAGGAGATGTCTAATACACAACAATCATGTTCTTACATTCAAAACGTATGGCAGGCATAAATCATATTGATTTAGGCATTTCAACAAACACTTAGTCTACACAAATTAGTCTACATAGCATATGTCGGCCAATATGTGCATTAGGGTGAATCTCTTCGCCAAACAGATCATACACGCATAACTAATATAGGTACACGACAAATACTCATGGCAATCATATCGGAAAAATACGTACGTATACAGTATTTTCTATAAATACCTAAAATACCCTAAATCCATATTCTTCGTACGTATTCGAAATGAAAAACGGACAACATGTTCTACATGTCAAATAGCATCCTTATCAGCAATCTATCATCAAACAGCATTGAAAGCTTTGAAAACAGGCAATCTAAGCGTCTAAGATCCGCACCTTAAACCAGAAAATGCGTATTCGTTAGGATTCAGACGATGTGTCTTCGTCAACAGCAGATACGCTACCTATGACAAGAAACAGGATAGCTAGAACTCTTCTACAGCTAGTCTAAGCTTCAAATCAGGTTAGGATTAGGGTTTTCTTACCTAGAATGAAGTTGGAATCGCCAGAATAGCGATGCAGGTGGATGGATTAGGCACGTGGAGTAGCAGGGAAGAATCCCTGGAAAAATCACCAGCTTCTCCCTCACTTTCTCTCTCTTTTCTCTCTTCTCGCCTAGGGTTTTCCCCAAATTCGTATGGATTAGAAGGCTAAGGGTTTAAGGCCCTTTTTTAAGCCCAAACATAACCAAAACAGACTTTAAGTCAAGGTATACTTGGGTTATAGCCAAATCGGGTCTTTTTCGATCCAAAAGGACACTTCTGGAGGTCCCCTGACCGAATGCGGTCGGACTTAAGCACATGGATACTAGATGTTGATGACATTAAGTTTTCAGTTCGATCGGACTTCCAGATCGTCCATGTCGGACCAGTTTCAATTCAACGGTTATCGAACCTAAATCAGGACTACAAGTTTCATGACATGAAAGAGAAATTTTTCCTGATCCGAGAGTGAAATTTGGCTGAATTCTGACGGTCAGAACGCTTAAAAATAATGCGCAACGACACGTGCCAGATTTTGAATTTATTTTCTAAATCTTTACCTTTTCTCACTCTCTTCACTCTGGACTCAGTAAAATGGTCTCAGGATATCGGTTGGGCTTGATTTTCGAAACGATTGTCAAGTCCAACGAAGTGGTCATAATGGTCTAAGATTATAGATATCGGACTTTCGACGTGCTGTCTAGATCCAATACAAAGTTTCAAAGGGTTCCTGAAAACAAACAGGTTTAGAGTTTGATCCTGGATTTTAGGGTAACGTAGCGTCAACGATTCTAGAGGTTTTGAGTCTTACAGATCGTATTTAAAGTGGTTGGTGCTAATTTTGCAGGAAATCTAATGTAGCGCGGGCTAATTCACGTTAAATTTCTAAAGAATTAGGTTCTAAATGATTTCTCTGGCTTTGGAATTGAATTTTGAGAGGTTACTAAGGTGCTATGGTTGACCCGTTGCCTAAGGACATCTAATTCCAAGTAGGCAAAAATTCGAGGTGTTACACTACATCTCCTATTTTTCCCAATGATCATGGCCCATCTAATGTGCTCAGCACATCCAAACCGTCCAACAGGGTGAGATGCCCCTGTTGTCCCATTTTCTAGACGTATGCTAGCCCACCTTGTTGCCCTGTCTTGCATGCAAAGGTCTGATGCATGTGGGCCTTATTTTGAGTGTGTGGGGCCCATCTAGGTGGTCCAATCTTGATGTGGATAGTGTTATTTATTTTTTTCCAAAAAGCTTTTAGCCTTGAATTGGACAACAACATATTGTTGTCCAGATTTTTCTCCAGGCCCATTTGATGTTAGTAGAGGGGTTTTACCTTGAGTTTACCTGCGATTTATGTGTTGGGATGATGCATGTGGACCCCACCTTGATGATCATCAGCATAAGGCCCCCCTGATATGTGTATCTTATATTATGGCCATCCATCTGTGGGCCCAACCATGCTAACCGTCCAGCAGGGCTATCCTGCCTAGATGATCAGTTTTAGGCAAGGAAAACATAAATATAGCTTGATTAGATGGTGGGCTAGGCACGTGTGGACACCACCTAATGTATGAGCCTTCCATACCGCCCGTCCGGCCAGCCCAGTAGTGTCACACCCCAAACCCGGAGATCAGAATCATAGGAATCCCGATCGCCGAATCCGATGCCGACAGCCTCCATAGTACCCCATTCTCGGCTCCCAATGCCCATATGCCAGTTTCCGATCCTGGGATCTTAGAAGGAGGATTTTTTTCCCAACGTACATTTATCTCGTAAGAAACATAACCACAAGTATATCCAAATCACAAGAACAACATCATCATCACATATCCACTAATATAAACATTTGAATATAGTGCTGAAAGAAAAATACATATACAATGAAATTAAAGCTCCAGAGGTCCGCCGCATGTTCCAAGCTCAACGCTGCTGCAACCTAATACCACCTACATGCATCTATCGTGCATAAGCTTATAAAAATCTTAGAATGTGATGAAAGTGTGTGAGCAGTATATGCGTGCTCAGAATGTAATATTAGAGTAAATAACAATACCGGTGAGTTCATAAAATATCATCACTGTCATCCAGCATATGCAATGAAAAGACATAGCAAGACAATGTCATATGCTGAGAAATACTGACAAGCAATATTAGAGTAATCAGAGTAAGCGAAAATATTGACAAGCTCATAAATCATACAATATCAGAAATACTGGTAAGTTCATAAATCATACGATATCAGAGTATTGCGAAAACATACTGATAGGCCCATAAATACCATCAGCCTTATATAGGCTATGCGATGCAAAAATATAATAAAAACAATATCATATACTGATGAAGCAATGTAACTTAGCTATGCATTGTGGAGAC
Source organism: Magnolia kwangsiensis (assembly GCA_037074715.1). NCBI lineage: Eukaryota > Viridiplantae > Streptophyta > Magnoliopsida > Magnoliales > Magnoliaceae > Magnolia > Magnolia kwangsiensis. The sequence continues at coordinate 74,105,602 of CM073579.1, forward strand.
AACAAGCCAAATATTAGATGTCAATAATGCAATAAAATATGTAAATCCTGATGAGTCCACAAATACCATCAGTCGTATATAAGTCATATAAATGCAGAAACGTAGCAACCCAAAATGTTAAATGCTATGGATGCAATGCAATATGCAATGCGAATGAAATGACCAAGCTAGGGTGAAGTCGGGATGATAGTACGTAGTATCGCAGGCTATGGGGTCCATCATAAGGGAATTCTATCTAGACCAGTCCCATACCTAAATTTGGATAGTCAGACTTAATGTGGTAAACTCCTGATCTCAGGTTAGTCGCGTGCCCCAACAGAAATCTTAGCCATTATGAAGGTACACAGAACAAATAATTGCACACCACCAGCCTGAGTGGATAGTGAATGAATGAATGAGTATGCAACTCCTGCTCAATAAGTCCACATCAGTATTGTTCATCTCTGGGATCATCACTGGGGTCTAGTACACTCTACATGCAAATCGTCGCCCATTGACGCACGACCATATAAGTGGAAGAGACCTCACTATCCGCATGGCTAGTAGTCATCCAATATCTACCCGGCACGTCGATAGAGGACTCATTCACGAACTAGTCAAACTCAGCCTAGTTATGCCCCTACACTCGGGCGGGTAAGGCCACACCCCCTCCCAACCGACTATGACACAGTAAGAGACACGACCTCCTGGTATTTGACACTCGGGCGCTCATGTATCCACTCAGTCTCAACATTGGGACATCTCCTGGCCTCGGAGGTTTATAGACTTTCACCCAGGGACATCCAAAGTGCCCAGATGCTAGAACCAAATATTTTCGGTGTCTCATCTGGCCATCCAAACATGCCTGTAGAGGTTATAGCCTCGATGTCGCTAGGGCGTAAAGTAATCACAATATCACAATGCAAGATGCATGAGTCATACAATCCAGACATGCATCAATCCTATGCATACCGTGTGCTCATGTGAGATAACCTCCGCCTATCAGGGAATCTCATACAACCTACCCAATGACATATGCAATGGTCAACCACATCTTATAATAAATATACAGATGATGCATATGGGCATGTATCATGATGCTATGCTGTCACATACTCATAATCGATATTAATAACCAGCATCGACAATCGGCCTCGACAATGTGGTCATTTAACCAACATTACCTCCAAGGAATGGCCCGCATAGAGCCTAACATATAGTGGACCCATAGCATCACACAAGGGCCTAATATACAGCACCATGGGCCTCACTCAAGAGTTTAATATACATCACGATAAGCCTCTCACATGGGCCAAATATACAACACAACGGGCTCCATCGCTTGGCCCTCAAATGCACCACAATGGGCCTCATCACATAAGCATCACATACATTACATAGGCATCAAATGCATCAAGCTGAGGCTAAATGCTCAGAATGGGCCTCAAATAGGAGCCACATATACATCACAATGCGCCTCGACAATCAACCTTGATATCCGGCCTCGACAATCGGCCTTGATAATCGGAGTCGGCCTCGATAATCAGAATCGGCCTTGATAATAATCAAAATCGGCCTTGATAATAATCAAAATCGACCTCAACAATCGGAATCGACCTCGATAATCAGAATCGGCCTCGATGATCTGCCAAACAAGGCTTAAAGGAAGGTCATAATGTGGACATTAAACCATCATTGCCCATCAATGTGGTCATTTAACCAACATTGCTCCCGAGGAGTGGCCCACATAGAGCCAAACGTATAGTGGGCTCATGGCCTCACACAATGACTTAATGTACATCACGATGGGCCTCACTCAAGGGTCAAATACACATCATGAAGGGCCGAATACAGGGGCATGATATACATCACCATGGACCACGACCCATGGTCCTCAAATACATCATAATGGGGCACAACAAATGGGATGCAACAATGTGCCTCTAGTGCGTCACTATGGGCCCTAACCAATGGGCTTCAAATACACAATAGGTGGGCCCTACACATGGGCCTCAAATATATACAACAGGTGGGCCTCAAATACATCAAATCGGGCTCACTGTTCTAGGTGGGCTATCTACACCATGCATCTTTATTTAGAGATTATTTTAGAGTGCTACCCAAATGGATCATAATGGGAGATCATCTGGACCATACCATAAATAACAGTGGTGATAATGACTTATCACTGTTAAATTACCAGGGCCCTCCACAACATTTATTTTCCATCCAAATCTGCTCATACGGTCACAAAGATCTGAATCAAGAGGAAGAACAAGTTTCATACTGGTCCAAAACTTTTGCACTCCCAGAAGGGGTTTCAATGGTAGATGTTCAATCCCTCACTGGTTGCAGTGTGGTCCACCTGATAGACAGCATGGATATAGAATAAATACATCAAGGGTGGGTCCCATTGGTAAAACAGCTGGATGGCTAGATTTCCAGCATAGACATTAAGGTTGGCCTACATGGTACCATCCAGAAATGGGCGGTACAATATACAATACATATATTAAGGTGGGGTCCACGCCCCATGTCAAGCTGATGGACGGCTGTATATATATAACACCCGCGTCAAGGGGGCCCGCCATCCCTAGTAGATGGACAACATGGGTATACCACGCATGCATTTCGGTGAGTCCCATGGTGGGATGGTGTGTGTATAGCACATACATATAAGGTGGGTCATACAATGCAATAGGGCCCACAATCCAAAAATAGTTTAACAGCGTGGGTATACACACATCATGGTGGGGCCTGGGACTTAAAATCAAATCAACTTGTGGCTTGTGTGGGCCACACCACCACACCGTACACACAAATAAGAGGTTACCCTCCATTAAAGCACTCATAATCACTTGTTGGGCCCACCAAGCTGTGGTTCACAAATCCAACCCATCCATTATGTGTGTCCCACTTGGTTAAAGGGTCATACCAAGTTTCAGGTACATCCAGATCTCAGATGGGCCTTGGCAAGTGCTTTTATATGGCTTAGCATGTCTTCTCAAGATTGTAGATGGTGTGGGCCACCTGAGTTTTGTTTACGGGTGATTTTTTGGAGGCACCCCATAAATAAAGGGGACTCATCAAATGGACAGTGTGGATGCTTTGGAGGCACCCCATAAATAAAGGGGACTCATCAAATGGACAGTGTGGATGCTCCACATGCATCACGGTGGGGGCATGAGGTGGGGCCACTCTCCCTGCCCGTTAGTACAAACAGCAAGCTGTTGCAGCAAGCAGCGTCAACTTCTGTACTCCCAAGAAGTTTCAATGGTGGATGATCAATCCCCACTGATTTCTACAGTGTGGCCCACATGATAGATCTGCCTCATTTTTTGTCCCTAGCCTTAAGATGAGCTCGCCAAATGGATGGAGGGTCAGGATGACATACGTCTAGTGTGGCCTGCTGGCCCACTGTCCAGATGGACAGTCAGGATGTAAGAGGTTGGTCCCACGACCTACAGTGTGGAAATACATACGTCAGGGGATCCATGGAATTTGCTGATGTCAATCATCAGCTAACATAGATGGTGGGAGGTTCCCCAACCAAACCGTCTAGCAGGTGGGTCCTACATGGGGCCACGACATATTATATATATATATATATATATATATATATATATATATATATATATATATATATATATATATATATATAATTATATTATTATTTTATTACACTTTCTTTCTCTCTCTCTGTTTTTTTTAGCATCAGCGTCCAGCGTCAAGTACGCTGGACAGACGGATGACGTGGATTATAGAATAGACACATCAAGGTGGGTCCCACCCACACGTGTCACACGTGTGGGGTGGGCCACATCTACGATAAATGGAAGGATGGTGTGGATTAAGTCCATACATCATGGTGGATTCCACGTGCTAGGTACAACATGGTAGGCTCCACCTGAAATCTCAATCTGCCTCATCTCACGTCCATGGCCTAGGATGGCTGGATGGATGGTGTAGATGTAAGGCACGTACGTCCAGGTGGGGTTTACACATGCGTGGCCCACCAATCACCGGATCAGCTGCTAATTTGTGATTTCCTTTCAACCAACCCTGCATGACCGACCAGTCATGCAAGACTGAGAAACGGGCAGCAAGGGTGGGCCTGATAGGTGGCGGCTTAGATAGAAATACATACATCAGGGTGAGGTCCACATATGTGGCCCACCAGCTTGGAATCAAGCCTATATTTGTGATCTCCCTCTGGACAGCCTTGTACGACCGACTAGTCATGCAGGGCCATACCGAGCAACCATGTTTGGGCCGTAGGTGGATAGCGAGGTGGTCCACTCAATGGACAACGTGGATAAAATTCAAACATCATGGGTGGGCCATCAACAGGAAAAGAGAGAGACATGGAAAGAGAGAGAGAGAGAGAGAGAGAGAGAGAGAGAGAGAGAGAGAGAGAGAGAGAGAGAGAGAGAGAGAGAGAGAAATCCGTGTGGAGGGGAGGGGCTCCACCACTATGACCCCTCCCTAGGTGGACCATACAAATACAATACATATATCAAAATGGGTCCCAAATCACGTGGGCCCTAAATCAAAAACCATAATCTAATCCTATGAACACCCACCTTTGATATCCTCTTCCTTCTTCCGTCAATGCGAACTACAGCTCTAAGGATGGGACTTAACGGTCAAGATGGATATTGGATGGTGGGGATGGGAGGTAGGAAGGTAGGCCACATTAGGCTCTTCTCATGGAGAGCTTGGACGGTTGGGTTGCTTGAGAATGAGTGAGAGAGAGAATGAGAGACAAAGAAGTGATGGGAGAGAAGTGATGAGAGAAAGGGATGGTGAGTGATGGGTAATAGGGAGAGTTGACTTTTTGGGATAGGTAGTTGTACTTGGGGATGGGTGTGAGTGATGGGAGTGATGTGTACTTGATTAATGTGATTGATGAGATTAGTGTGATGTTTTCTAGGGATTGCAACGCGCGGTGTTTATTCTAGAACTGAACGCAAGCCCACATCTCCTAGCCTAGGCATTGCCTCAGCACATAATACGCGGCATCAGAACGGCGGCGATGACGTGGTCGCAATGGTACAAGTCTCAGGTTGAGTCGACTCAGGTTAACAGGACTCAGCTTAGGATCGCGCACAAGTATCGAATAAAGGTCGAAGGTTGCTGAAATTCGACAAGGAGAAACGCGAAAGCCTACAGAACAGTACGAGCTAGGATACGGGTCTTAAAGCAGGGCTAGCGGCCCATCTGGATCACTATCCAGACCCCTGGATGGTGGGGCCCTACCATAATGTAAATGTTGTATCCACGTTGTCTGTCCCTTGGACGTGAGGCCCACCTTGATGTGTGGTCTACACCATCCGGCTCCCTGGACATGGGACCCATTTGATGCATGTTTTATCCTCAGCCATCCATCCCTTGAACGTCTAGATTGACTGGACTGTTGCTGGCCCAAAAGTCCAGCAGCAAGCCCACCTCCTTATATGATATACACCACCATGTTGAACAGAATTTGGGCCCATTTGATGCCTTGTTAGGCCCACCTTTCATCTGATTGTATTAGGGCCAGTTGCCCAGATTTTTTAGATGCTTAAGGGGCCAAATGGGCTGAATATCTAGCCTTAGAATTTCTATAGTGAGGTGTTATCCATCCATTATAGTGGACTATATAAGTTGATTTGTAAACCACTATGTTGAGTATATTATACACTTGGCCCAACTATATTTTTGGAGCCTATGGATTGCCCAAAGAGGCCCAACATGTTGGATGTGCTAGACATAGCCTACCTCAGCATTTTTTTGGGGCTTTGGGCTGCCCCATGTGACCCACTTTGATGTATGTGGGCTATGGGCTGACCGAAGAGGCCCAATATTGATGTATGAGATAATATGAGTGAAGCCCATTTATTTTTCAACCATTATGAGGGCTATGGGCTGTTTCATTAGGCCCTTGTGTGAGCCCATTATGAAGTATATTAGGCCCATGTGTGAGGCTCATTGTGATGTATATGAGGCCCTTATATGAGGTCATGAGCCCCACTATATATTTGGCTCTATGTGGGTCACTCCTTGAGACCAATGTTGGTTAAATGTCCACATTATATGGGCTATAATGGTTAAATGTCTACATTGTGACCTTCTCTTAGGCTCATTCTCATCCTTCTCTAAGTGGGTTGACCCAAATCATTGGGCTCCATTAATATTTACATGCTCCATCTATTCATATTAGGCTAACCCAAAATGTTGGGCCTCATTGGCTTAGAGTTCATCTAAGACTTATTTGGGCCCCCTAGGGAATCTAACGGGATATATGATAGTATGGAGAAGGAAGCCCGTTCTAGATCTTTAGGAATATAGGTAGGCCACCTAAGCCCAACCTTAATATGAGGAAAGTACAACATTATTGTACGAGTATGCTTAGTATAGCTTCATGATACATGCCCATGCACATTATCTATGTGCTTGTTATGAGATGTAGTTGACTATTGCATATGTCATTGGGCAGGTTGTTTATGGTACTCCCTGGTAAGTGGAGTTGTCCCACATGAGCGCATGGTACGCGTAGGATTGATGCATGACTAGATTATGTGACACATGCATCTTGCATTGTGTGTCATGATTACTGTACGCCCTAGCGACATCAGGGTTGTAGCCTCCGCAGGTATAGCATGGATGGTAGGATTAGATACCAGAAATATTTATTAAAGCACGGGAGCACCATAGATGTCCCAGGGTGAAAGTCCCCAAACCCTTATGGTACCAACAGGATGCTCCAACGTCGAGACCGAATGGATGTATGAGCGCACGAGTGCTGAACACCATTAGATCGCGTCTCTCACTGTGTCGTGATCGGTTGGAATGAGGTGTGGCCTTACCTACTCGAGGGTAGGGACAATGCTAGGCTGAGTCTGACTAGCTCGTAAATGGATCCGCTACCAATGTGCTAGATAGATATTGGCAGACTACTAGTCAGGTAGGTAGTGAGGTCTATTCCGCTTGTATGGTTGTGCGTCCAATGTGGGGCGGCAATCTGGTGTATAATATACTAGACCCCGGTGATTATCCAGAGAGATCTGTACTGATATATGATGTGTCAAAGATGAGCTGGATTGATATGTGAATTCAGATGAGAATTGGTGTGCTTGAGCTGCATCTTGCATATGACATTGGCTATGTAGGCGTTGCATCGCATGGCCTTGGTGTAGCCGATAGCATTCATGCCTTGTATCGCATAGCCTTAGTATGACCGATAGCATTCATGCCTTGTATTATGTAGCCTTAGTACGACTAATAACATTTATGGACTTATTAGCATGATTCCGCTTTACTCTGATATTGTATACTTGGCACTTACCTTGTGCACACACTTACACCACCCTCTATGCTTTCTATAAGCTTATGCACGATTGATGCGTGCAGGTGATGCTAGGTCATAGATGAGCAGGAGCTAGGAGCGTGCCACAAAGCTTCTAGAGTTTTTGTTATTATTTTTATTATATTTCCTTAAGTGGAAGAAACTTGTGGAGTCTTGTGCATCACTAAGCTTTTCTTCTGACACTGACTGTGTTATATGGGTCATGATTGTCATGTTATATAGATTGTAGTTGTTATAGATTGTGGTTTTATTGTTATAAGAGTTGTTATTTTCATATTATATGGGTCGTGGTTGTCATGTTAGATGGGTCGTGATTGTCATGTTATATGGGTTGTAGTTGTCATGTAATATGGATCGTGGTTGTCATGTTGCCTAGATCGTGGTTATGATTTTCAACATGTTCACTTCCTTTTCTACCAAACCATTGGTACCATAACTTAAGGCCCACAATGGAGTGATCTAATCCATCCACCCTGTTGTGTAGTTTGTTGTGGGCCTAAAAAGTCCTGACTTGGCAGTATCCACTTTTATCCACCTTGTCGGCTGATATTTGCCTTACCTTTAAAATGACAAGGTAAAAAGTATGGACGGCGTGGATTATGGACAGCGTGGATGCCTTACTCCTAAAATGACATACCATGCATTATGGACGGCATGGATGCCTTACCTCTAAAATGACACTGCAAAAAGGATGAGCGGCATGGATTATGAACGACATGGATGAAACACATAGGCATTGAGCCGTCCATAATCCATGTCGTGCACTACCCTATGCAAGGCCCAACTCGTTTGGCCCATAAACTTGTATCGTGGTTGTCCGGTTACATGGGTCGTGGTTGTGACGGTGTATAGATCGTGGCTTGAAGGATGTTACGGATCGTAATTGTCATGTTATATGGGTCACGGTTTTATGTTACATGGGTCATGGTTGTCAACTGATGTGGGTCGTAGTTATCATGTTACATGAGTGGTGGTTGTCAAGGTACATGGATCGTGGTTGGCAAGCACGTTCCACACAGGATACAACAATGATCCATTATTCATCATAACCACGACCCATGTGCATGACAACCATGATCCATTGTGCATTTGAACCACGCCCCATTGTCCATGACAACCAGGACTTTTACGCTGTATAACCATGACCCTTCGTACTGGCCTCGATGCATGGTCCACCCTTTAAGAAATCGAACCTCGACCATTGACAGTGACAACTACAACCCTTCATGTTGTAAAACCACAACCCAGACAGTGATTCGAGGTTCACATGCATAGTAGATCGTGGTTGTCATCCAGATGGATTGGATTTGTGGGCCCCGGTAGCTTTGTACAACAAGGGTTACAGGAATATTTGTGTGCACAATGTGGTACAGGAATATCCACTCGAAAGGTCGTGGATATGACAAAGAATGGGTCATGGTTGTCATCCAAAAATGGATCGTGGTTTGGAACAACCCCTAGTGTGAACGACAACAACAACCCTGTCGTGTGATCTCATGGTTCATGTGCATATTGGATCGTGGTTATCATCCACGTTGGATCGTGGTTGTCAACCACGACACACTCTAGATGAGACCACATTCCACGTCACATTCTCAGGATCGTTCAAAATGGGTATCTTCTTCTGCACCACGAAGCCATACAACTACTGATCCAAGGACAAAGGAGGCCACCCTCAAAATATTTGAGGTGTCGGACCATGAATCGAGGCCAGTACGAAGGGTCGTGATTATGAGGCGCAAATGGTCCTGGTTGTCATTGACAATGGAGCGTGGTTTTTCATGTTACAATGGACCGTGGTTGTCATGCACATGGGTCGTAGTTGTGATGAACAATGGATCGTTGTTGTATCCTGTGTGGAACGTGGTTGCCAACCACGATCCATATATCATGACAACCACAACTCATGTAACATGATAACCACGACCCACATCAGCTGAAAACCACGACCCATGTATCATGAAAACCACAACTCATATAATATGACAACCACGATCTGTAATAGTCTTCAAGCCACGATCCATATATCGTCACAACCACAGCCCATGTAACCGGACAACCATGATACAAGGATATGGACCAAATGAGTTGGGCATTGCATAGGACAATGAACGGTATGATCCTTATAACATGATGACCACAACCCATCTAGCATGACAACCACGACACATAACATTTGTCAACCGCGACCCATGTAACATGATGACCACGACTCATGTGCATGTGAAAAGCACGATCCTTATAACGTGACAACCAAGATCCAATGTGCATGGGAACCACAATCCTTCGTCTGGGTCATGGTTTTGAATACGTGAAGGGTCGTGGTTGTTACTAACAGTGGTCGAGGTATGATTTCTTAGAGGGTGGAAGGTTTAACAACATAAAGTCGTGATTTTCTACTATCATTGGTGGAGGTTTGATCAAGACTAAGCTCCATTCATGTGACAAGAACCTTCCCGACTCTGATCTTCCATTACCCTAGCAAAATGCCTACAATAAAATAAAATACCAACCTCATAGTGGAAGAGGATTTCAAACAAAGAAAAACAACGTCCCTCTTTCGCAGTTGGTCATTGGATCTTCACTTTTCTATGAAAATGAAAGAAGAAAAAAAAATAATCTGTAAAACGTGAGTAAATGTGACATTTGGCCTTTCCCAAGCTCATAAATGCTTCCATATTCTCGGAAAAGAACAAATTGGCTACTCCCCCTGTCACTAGCCATGGTCTCAACCATGATGTATGTGTTTCATCCATTCCATTCGTCTGTTTTTACAATGAAAGGCACAATCGTTCACCTATTTTGATAGATCATTTTAGGGCTTGATCCAAAAAATGAGAGTAATCATTTTAATGGTCTACGATGCTCATTCAACACTATTTTGTAATGTGGTCTATTTGCCATTGGGATATAGCTCATTTTTGATCTCATACCATAAAATGATTTAAAAAAATATATGGACAGTGGGTCCCAGTGACTATTAAGCACTAGCCATTGATTGGTGGCAAGGGAAGTATCTATTCCATCGCTTTCTCGGGCATTCGAGCAGCAAGTGACTTCTACGTCACTCTGAAACCGTATAACTTCCGAAGGACGAGGGAATTCTCGTATGAAACAATCTTCAAACGTTAAAAGCCACTCCTAGAACACATGGTATATGGTAATTTGTCCAAACTTTGACGTCAGTGCAATCAAATTTCCGGTTGCTTTTATGTTGTTGCCGAGACATCTAGATCAAAAACCTGTTATATAATATAAATAAAATGATTTTGTGCTCCCCCTAAGATTGTAAGTTATAGTGCTCTTAATTGAATCTTTTCACTTTCACGGTCCAATCGATCAATCTGAACCGTCCATAAGTTTAGAGCACTTTTCGTGGGACCGTTAGTAAAAATAAAACTGATTAATGACCCACTCCATTCTTAATTTCATCTTATTTTCTGTAGCCATCCTTTTCCCAAGCCATGGATGGGATGATTACGATTACGTAAAAAATATAATTCATTAGAATCATAAGTAATCCTTGATGGTCCCTAACATATAGACGGATCATAGTGTTGATCGGGACTTTTTGTGAAAATGATAGTCTGTTCGTATTAAATTCCGTTGATCGAACGGTTAGAATTGTTCAGATCGTGTTATGTACGCATGATATTAGACAAATAGTACGTTGGACCTAATAAACGATCTGGATCAATGAAATGGATTATTTAAGTGTCCCGATGCAACCAGGAACAATAGTTGCACTGGAACATATCTCTGTAATAATATATTAGGAAGGAATTGCAGCACGCTGCTAGACGCCGATAAAAGGCATGTCAGAGAGAGAGAGAGAGGCGGTTTTCGAGCAGCGAAATCCGCCCAACTTCCCGTTTTCCATAAAAATCTGACTACTTTTTCAATGTCGTTTCGTTCATCTCTGCTTCTTCTTCTCCCTTCTTCTCGCTTCTCTGCCTTATTTTTCATTTGAGAGTTCATGGCACAAAGAAAAGAGCATTCCGATTCGGCTTCGCGGTAGCTTTTCTTCTTCTTCTTTTTCCTGCTTCTGCTTTGGAATTTTGATTCTTTTGGGATTTTTGGCATTTGGGTTTTCTTTGGTTTTTGAGTTAATGGGTTTCTCTTTCTTGATAACCTGTTGGTCTTTTTGTGTATCTTCTCCTTCCCTTCTTCTTTTTTGGCTTTTTGGTTTTCGGGATTGGTGGTTGTTACTATTATTATTATTTGGGGTGTTTGGTTGCACCAAATATCATCTTATTTCATGATTAAGCAGTCTCATTGGTGAAAATTATCATGGTATTTAGTGCAACCAAATACACTATTCATTAGTAAAAGCTTATTGTGTATTGGTTTCTTCATTCGTTTTCTGGATATTGCTGGGGTGTGGATGTGTGTGTGTGCGCGCGCGCGCGTGTGTGATGTGTTTTGTTTTGTATCTAATCTTTTTGAATTTTTGGCCTTTTTAAGCAAATATTTGGAACTTGGGTCGTTTGTTTGTGATTTTATGAAATTGGTCTTTTTCAATATTGCAATTTCATAGTTATTTTGTTTTTTGGTTTTTCTCTTTTTTGGTTATGTGTCTTGCAAATCTTTTTGGGTCATTCTTTATATCCTCGGTGTTGCATTTTAGTAGTTTGTTGCATTTTGTCTTCTGGAATTTTTGTTTTTGAAATTTCACATTTTTTTGCCGGATTATTCTGAGTTTAGCTGATTCTTTTATTTTCAATCATGTGTAATTTTTTCATAAAATTTTTGAATTTTTTTTTAACTCAACATAAAAAAGGCTGCAGTTTTTTGCTTTTTCCATTTTTGAAGTTTTTGATGTTTTGCGTATGCAATTCATCTTGGAAATTTTACGTTCTTAGCTTTTTCCGATTGTGCTTTTCAATTATGAGCTTTTTATTTGTTATTCTGGGCTTATCCAAAATTAGTTTTTCGCAGTCAAACCGCTACCAATTCTTACCAGGTTGCCGGAAAAACTGCCGCAAACGGCATGGTTTTTCAGGTCGACCGTAAAGATCTTGTCATTCTGCTTTCCGTCTCTGCTTCTGTTCAAGGTAAGCTTCCGAACACAAAAGGTTCAAATTCTGTTTGATTTTTCCATACCAAGTTCATGTTTGAATCTTTCTTTCTGCTTCTTAGATTTAAGATCTTTGGATATGGAGAAGGAGGCGAAAGAAATCGTTGGTGAATCTCCAAGAGGGATTCTTGAGGATTGCATGGGGAGCTTAGAAACCGAATCGGAAACCTCTATGGCCAGCACGTCGTCGTACTCGGAAGCTCCGGGGAATGCATGCATTGCATCTTACTGGGGAGGATTCTTTAACTTCTGGAAAAAGCGGTCTCTGAAACGGCTATCTACCTTCCCTCCATTCGGAGTTGCAAAGCTCTCGAAAAGATACACCCGAAGCGCTCGAGAGAATCCGACATCGAAACCGCTCATTGATGAGGCCCACCTCTGCTGCTTCAAACCATCTTGGAGGAATTTTAGCCTCACTGAGATTAGTGCCGCAACGAGCAATTTCAGCTCTGGTATGTAATCTGTTTCAATTCCTAGTCAAATTCTTTTGCAACAGAGCAATGGAATGGCTTCTCACGACCTCTTCCTATGTCTGAGAGATCCTGGCCGTTCATTGGGTGGGTCCCGCCTTGTATTTATCATGTCTGAAATTTGAGTGGCCTTGATCATATTGTGGACCATACGCATACATAAATCAGATGGCAAACACTCCACATCTAATTTCCAGTCATCACACGCAATCAATGCCCACCAGGTCAGTGGCCCTGATCTCGTGCACATATTCCACGTTCGCATATCTGTGTGGTAGGTAGCTGTTACAGAGCTCTTCACAAAATCACCCATTTGATGAAATAAAAAAAGAATTCATTTGTAGAAAATATAATTGGAAAGGGAGGCTACGCTGAAGTCTACAAGGGATGCCTTCAGGATGGGCAGCTCATGGCGATTAAGCGGCTGACTCGAGGAACAGCGGAAGAGAGGATCGCCGATTTTCTGTCAGAGATTGGGATTATAGTTCATATCAATCATCCTAATGCTGCTAAGTTGATTGGATTTTGTGTTGAAGGGGGAATGCACCTTGTTCTTCAGTTGTCCCCACATGGGAGCTTAGCATCTCGACTTCATGGTATGCTTGTTGTTTTGGTACTCTATTAGAATTTTCACAGGTTTTCAGATTTTATTTATTTATTTTCCCTCAAATTGTTTTTTTTTTTTTTTTTTTTCTGATTTTCAGACTCGAATGAGAAACTAGATTGGAGTATACGATATAAGGTTGCATTAGGGACTGCTGAGGGACTTGATTATCTTCACATGGGTTGCCAAAGACGGATAATTCATAGAGATATTAAGGCTGCTAATATCTTGCTTACAGAGGATTTTGAACCTCAGGTAAACCATAATTTCAGGTGGAAAATTTTCAGTTTCATGTTGTAGTTTGCTTGATAGCTTAAATAATACTCCTAGGGTCTGTTTGGGTGCTACTTAAAAATGAGTTCATCTCATTTTTGTTAATCATAATTATGCATTAGAGATCATATAATGGAAGGCTATTGAGATTGTAGGATATCAAATCCTATTCTTCCCACATGTGTACGGTATCTGGATATCCATCATGCGGGTCCTGCCACACATGTTGTGGAAGTAAGGTGGATGTATTAAAAAATTGGACAGGTTTATAAAGGATTGAAAAAATCCACATTGAGTTTGCATGCATGACTGTCCTGATGACCAGACTGGTTTATTTTTGGACCATGGCAAAAATGCAGAGGGAAACCCTGATGAATGGCCCAATCTCACACAAGAGCTGGGCATCGGGACAGTGAGCTGGCTCTTGTTGTGAGTTGGCCAAAATCAATCTCATTACAGATTGAGACTTTGACTATTTACATCATAATTTCCATGAAAATTCTATAAAGAAGAACCAACTCTTCTATTTGTTTTGCATATTTCCTTTCCAAAATGTCTTTTAAAAATTTCACTGATAGAGGAAGAACATGAAAATTTAGTATCTGATTCATCATTAAATTCTCAATGACAGAAGGAAAGTGAAAGCTTCCTATCTGCTTTTAGTGTCCATAAGTTTAGCAAGCACAGACTGATATTGATGCACCCCCGCACAGACTGATATTGATGCACCACCCCCCCCCCCCCCCCCCCCCCCCCCCCCCACAAGGACTGGACTCCAGTGTGTGTCATCCACAATTTAATAATTATGGTATTGGATCCGCCATGCATATACGTCTATCCAGACCATCCAAATCATGACCAGCCCAAAATCACAGTGATGAGATGATCCTAACATCCGAGTTGCCTATGTTGAAGTTGGATGGGTTACTGCTTTTTCTTACTGCCCATTTATGGCCACATTTGGAAAATGGACAGCTATGATCATCTGAATGCTTTGAATTTTTAGACATGATCCATACACTGTGGGTACGCACGATTTCGATGGTTTGGATTGATGTACATGTCTGCCAAGCGCACCTTATGCTTGAATATTTGCAATTTTTCTTATTTCAATTGAAAACATGCATGTCTTCCTCAATTCCTACCAGTTCACAACCAATGATTCAGCAATCCTCCATTTTCCATGATATTTCTTACGATCACTTAATTCCAGATTTGCGATTTTGGGCTTGCAAAGTGGCTTCCTGATCAATGGACTCACCATACCATGTCAAACTTTGAAGGCACCTTTGGGTCGGTACATTTCATGCATTCCATCGCTACCCACAGCTTACATCTGTATGCGTTCTGTGAGTCTTTTGTTGTTCTCCATATTTTCCTTCTTTTTGTGGCAGTTATATTGCTCCCGAATACTTCATGCATGGCATAGTCAATGAGAAAACAGATGTCTTTGCTTTTGGAGTACTTCTATTGGAACTAATCACAGGCCGCAAAGCATTGGATTGTTCCCAACAATGCCTTGTGATGTGGGTATGTTTGCTTTATTTCTCCCCTTCAGGCTGCATTTGGACACACTACTGTATTGAATTGCAATTGCTAGCTCAATTAATAGTCTGTCTATATAAACGAACCAAACAGAATTGCAATGATTAATCTGATAAGGTGACAACAACAAAAAAAAAAAAAAAGAACACCCAATTTTGATTTGCTTGCCCAGTATTCACATCGAGGGTCTGGTCACAGATCACAATTACATAAATTTCAAATTGGGCTTGAAAGGAAACCTAAGCAGAAATGACCAAATTGTAATTACCTCAGTATTTGAGGTGAGGGTTCCCATGTGAATACTAATTACTGCAAATCAATTTGGGAATCCAAACGCAACCTCGTCTTACCACACTACATTGCTTGATTGTGAGGAATCAGATTGATTTAATTAATTGTTGTTTCAGGCAAAGCCTTTGCTCGATAAGAATGATATGAGGGAGCTCATCGATCCTTCTCTTGATGATGTCTATGATCCACAGCAAATGCACCATGTGGCTTTGGCAGCTTCCTTAAGCATACAACACTCCCCCCTAATGCGGCCTAATATGGGTCAGGTAACACCGGAGAGGAATTACATTGTCCTGCTGTACAAGGTCCAAGTTAAGTGGGCCAATGATTCTGCAATCCAAAATGTTCTCTGCCGGGTCCCACTGTGGATGGGAGCAACTCCAAAAGCTCTCAGATTTGAATATCTTAATCCCTCAATCAGTGGTTTTGCAAATAGATGGTTAAGAAGAAGAAAGGCAGTACCTTTTGCGGACCTTCTATAATATAATTTTCCGAACATTTCAAAGACACTGATCCTCAAGAATGAGGACCAAAGATTGGATGGTTAGGATCTTTCAGCCTGAAAGATTATTAGGGCCAAGGGGAGGATCACATGCGTTTAAACGTATGGTAACCGCCATTCATTGAGCTGTGTTAGGCCAACTGAAATGAGTGAGTGCCATCCAATCCATCCATTTGATTGCTAGATTCCTAAATCCAAGCTGATCCTTAACTCAGGTGGGCCACACAGAGGGAACAATGAGTGTCACTGGGAGAGAGAACCCCAATAGAAACTTTCAAGATGGAATGTGGGGCCCACCATGTAGTGTAAATGTCATCCAACCCATTCAGTAACACAATCAAGACGATGGGACGCGCTGAAACTCAAATCTGTTACAAAATGTAGGTGGGCCACAACAAGTGAATGCATACAGGTTTTATGCATGAATGAATATACATTGCTCCTTATGTGTCCCACCCAAGTTTTTGATATGGATGATTCCTGGGACGTATGGTGACCAGGAGGGTCACTAGATGCATGGTTTGGGTTCCGCAAACACATCATGGGTGGCAGTACCCCACACAACTCTAGCGGATGGCAATTACCATATGCTCAAAGGGTGCAAAAAATCTCTCGAAATTCAAACTACTAAGCTACAATACTTGTTGGTGCACAGATTGTACAGCTTCTAAAAGGTGAAGGCAGCTTAGAGTCCATAAAACTAAGCCAACGGCCACTTCTACAAAGGACCTACTCGGAGGAGCTCTTTGATGCTAATGAATATAATTCAACAAGGTATTTGAATGATCTCAATCGACATCAGCAGCTGGCATTAGATTTTTGAAACCATCAATGCATCGATGGTCCATTGTTAGTGAACTATAAACAAAAGGGGAGATGCAATGATTCTTTTTTGTAGTTTGGAAATCTGATTCGCTCATGTTTTGTAAATAAGGCAAAGAAATGGATTTGGATTAGCTCCCTGTTCTTGATCATTTCTGTTGGGACTTGCAAATTTTGCAGAAGATTTACAGATTTTATTAAATATGCATGTGTCGTGTGAATTGACAGAAGTATCATTTGGAAAATTGTTACCATGTGTGTTGGCTCCAAATATGGATTGACCATTGAGTGGACCTCATGGTTTAGCCATGGTCTGCGGTTTGATGGATTGTCTGAACTGTCTGACTTGAGGATTCGATGGTTGAATGTGTGCTTTGTAATAGCCTGTTCTGAACTTGTTGGTAATGAAGTGACAATCAACCTCAATTTGTTTCTAGCAATAGAGGAATTGGATCAAAGGTTCTACTTGTGGAGTTTCAATGTAGTGCTGGGTCTTGCGACGTTTGTCCATTTCCTTCTGATTGACATCGATGTGCAGCATCATTTTCCTGTACTTAGAGATCGATCATCTGGAATTAGCATTCCTCATTTGCAAATCAGTTTAGTGGCAGTTAGAATTGTATACAAGGGATATTGATTTGAGTGCCAAAGACAAACACTCCAAACATTACCGGCATGTGACCGTAGCGGCATCTGTTGTTGGAGTATAGGCCTTTCTCTGTCCAATGGATTATTATTATTTTTTATACCATCATTACTTTATTATTGTAGATACGTGGAATGGATATAATTGGGATGTATCTAGTTGGAAGACTTTATTGAGGTCTCTTAACCTTGGGAAAGTAGGACAAACTCGATTTGAAGTGCATTGGAGGCCTAACTTGTAAGTTTTTTAAAGGCATTAAATATTTTCATAAATAGAAAATAAGTCTGAATAGCTTAATTCATGGGCTACCATGTTTGTATGGTAAGCCTCTACCATAGCACATTCTCTCCACATGTGTAGGTGTTTACACGTGGGACTCTATCATGGGACATTGTTTCCATGTATAAGTGTTTACATGTGTACACATTGATTGGATCTATGAATACTAGTTGGATTTTATTGTTTGGTAGTAATTTGTACTTCCTATATTTCTTATGCTAATCTTTAGAGTTAAGAGTGTTATTTCAACATGTCTTAAATATGTCAGATGCACTCCACTGATCGAGGAGTTTGCTCGACCAGTCGAGAGGGTTGCTAGACCAATCGAGGCCCACTCGACTCGAAGTCCAACAACCTATGTTTTTTGGGTATTCGGGATGCTCGACCGGTCGAGGGTCAGGCTCGACCGGTCAAAGGGGTCCTTCGACTAGTCGAGGGTTACACAGATACAGTGCGGATTTTGTGCGAACTATATAAATTTAAGTTTTAGAAAGGTGCGTAAGTGGAGTTTCTTAAACTATAAATAGGGGTCCTTAGGGTCTTTCTAAGTAATGTTAAGGTTTTCTAAAGGGGTTCCAAGGGTTACTAAAAGGATTTTAGGGTTTCTAAAAGGTGTAGCAAAGGTGAGATTCGAGGTTGTTCGAATCGGGTAAGTCCTCTCTCTTTATAATTTATGCTTTTATAGTGGAATTCTATCACTTTGTGCCATGATTTTTTTCCATAAGGGTTTTTCATGTTAAATCTTTGTGTTTTTTTGTGATTACTTGGTGTCATTGGATTGCTATCCTAGATCTAGATTTATGTGATTCTGCAGCACAAATCCCCAACAAGTGGAATCAGATCAATTGCTATGGCACAAATGTAAGACCCGTATCCTAGCCCGTACCGTTCCATATGCCTTCGCGGTCCTCTCGGTCGAATTCCGACCACCCGCGATTTATTATCAACGTTTGCGCGTGATCCTGAGTAGTTTCCCGTATATTAGAATTGGCTCAAACCGAGACTTGTACCAATGCGACCGCGCCGTTGCCGCGGTTCCGATGCCGCGTCTTACAC
Organism: Magnolia kwangsiensis; assembly: GCA_037074715.1. Classification (NCBI taxonomy): domain Eukaryota; kingdom Viridiplantae; phylum Streptophyta; class Magnoliopsida; order Magnoliales; family Magnoliaceae; genus Magnolia; species Magnolia kwangsiensis. The sequence continues at coordinate 74,124,494 of CM073579.1, forward strand.
ACTGATGCGATACCCTGGCTAGGAAATGTAGACTCACATTCAATTCGAGAAAAATGCCTCGTGTTGCAAATCTCGAGAGAATCCATCACATCAATTACCTCACTTGTTAAAAGTACACTCATCATTCAACCCCTTACTCTCCTCATTCCCAAGTACAAAAGCAACTCCCAAAAGTTAACTTTCCTATCACCTCACCATCCCTCTCTCTCCCATCACTTCTTTTACATCACTCTCTCTCTCTCTCTCATCTCTCTCATTCTCCAAAACACAATCCCAAGAGCTCCAACGTCCATGGCTTCTATGGAGAAGCTTAGTGTGGCCCACTCCCTACCACCCAATCTCATCCTCCAAAATTAATCTCAACCGTTAAAATCCATCCCTTGGAGCTCTAGATCGTGTTAGTGGAAGAAGGAAGAGAAGATCCTACAGTGGGTGTCTTCTATGGTTAGATCCATCTTTCTCTCTTTCCCTCTCTTTAATTTCTTTTTATGGTATGATGATATGTGTGTATGGCCCACCTGATCGATAATCTGGACTGTCCAGATTTTCTGGACATCCAATGAATGGGGCCCATCTTGCTATCCGTTTTGGGCCAGCTAGGGATGGAGGGAAATAACAAATATCAGCTTGGTCCGTGTGGACCCCACCATGATTGATGTATTTCATCCATGCCATGTGGGGTGGCCACGTCTATGTGGGACCCACCTTAATTAATATGTGTACGCGGTCTGTCCAGCGTCCGTCTTCACTGAAGAGTGAACAGACGGTGAGGTGCACCATATGCAAAACACAAAAAGAAAAAAAAAAAAAAAAGGAAAAAAAAAAAAAGAAAAAAAGAGAAGGGGTTTTAAGGCTTTTGGGAAGGGCCGCCTATGCAGGCTCCACCTTGATGTATCAGCCTAATCTACACTGTCCATTCCACTCCCCATCTCATTTTAGGTGTTGAACCGAAAAATGGAGCCAATTTGAGGTTCTGACGGGCCATAGCATAGAAAACAGTTTTTTTTTACCGTTGAAAACTACCCTACTGTTTCTGTACCCCGAAACATGCCCAATATTGGACTCGTTGCATTTGTTATAGGCTGTGGGAACCAATGGATGGAGTGAATTTTATTGATATGGGCCTCACCTGTGAAAAACCACGTAAGAACAATTTTTTTTTTTTTTTAAATGATGCTGCAGCTGGCGTTGCCATTGCCAAAAGGTCGGCAGCGCCTGCCACGCTGACAGACGGACGGACGGGCTGGGACCCACGGTCCCAGCCGTGGGCCCCACCATGATGTATGTGAACATCAACGCCATGCATTTGATGGCACTTTATGGAAGCCGGCCTCCTTCCAAAAATCAGCCACATACACAACTCAGGTGGCCCACATCGTCAGAAACAGTGAGGACTGAATGTTTGTCATTGAAACCCGTTGGGTTCCACAGAAGTATTGGATCAATTTGAAATTTATTTCTCCACTCCGTAAGGGTCTGTGTGACCATATGAGGATGGCATGTAAACGTTATGGTGGGCCCCACGTGGGACCCACTGATGTATGTATGTATACCCCCCACCATCATCCATTTGGTGGGAACCACCAACGATGTATGTGTTTTACCTCACCCTCCACACCTAAGGACGGTGGGACCCCTCCTTCCACACGTATGATATCTGGCTGTCCATCCATTGGACGCACTCCTGGACTCCGCCATGATGAGTATGTTGTATCCCTACCGCCCACCTGTGTGCGGATGTGGGGGCCATCTTGGTGACATGCTGGGTACGGTCCCACCATGATGTACATATTATATCTAAGTTGTCCTAGCTGCTTGATTGATGGTAGTAAATTCTGTGGGCCTCACTGAGATGTGTTATATTTAAAACGTCCACCCATTTGGTAACCCGTCTTAAGGCCCGAGACAAAAATGAAACAAATCTAATATCATGTGGGCCACACTACAGAATGCAGTGAAGTGGAACGCCTACCATTGAAATCCCATTTTTGGATTACAGAAGTTTTGAATTAATATAATATTTGTTTGTTCCCCAATCCAGGTCTTCATGACCCTGGGAATAGACTGGATGGGAAAATAAACACTATGGTGGGCCCTCTAAATTTTAACAATGTGAATCACTGTCACCACTGCCATTTGTGGTATGGTCCAGTTGATCCTTTAGATATGATTCATATTTAGTTCTTTAATGATTTCTAACAATGGATGAACGATTTTGAATCGGCTCATTGGTATCGCCCATTTGATGTATTTGGGGCCCGTTTGATGAAGTCCGATTCGATGCATTTGGGGGCCCATTTGATTCGGCCGTTTTGTATCGGTCTATTTGATCGGCCCGATTGTATCCGCCCATTTGATTGATTTAGCCCATATGATTGATCCGGCCCACTTTGATATATATGAGGCCCATGTGATTAGGCCCACCTTGATGTATTTTGTGGCCCATTTGTCAGGCCCACTTTAATGTATTTTGTGGCCCATTTGTCGGGCCCACTTTAATGTATTTGGTGGCCCATTTGTCGGGCCCACCTTGATGCATTTGGTGACCCATTTGTCGGGCCCACCTTGATGTATTTTGTGGCCCATTTGTCGGGCCTACTTTAATGCATTTGCTGGCCCATTCGTCGAGCCCATCTTAATGTATTTTATGGCCCATTTGTCGTGCCCACCTTGATGTACTTTGTGGTTCATCCATCAAGCCCACTTTGATGTATTTTATGGTCCATTCGAGGTACCCACCTTGATATACTTATGACCCATTTGTGTGGCCTACCTTGATATATTTATGGGGCTCATTAGTACAGCCCAATGATGCGGCCCACTTGTTGTACATGAGGCCCATTGGTGCGGCCCATTAACACGGCCCAACTTGATATGATGAGGCCCAGGTGCAAGGCCCAACTATTGTCTATTCGAGGCCCATGGATTGTGACCCATTGTGATGTATTCGAGGCACATGGGCGAAGCCCGATGTGATATGTGTGGCCGTTACATTGTGTATAAATCTCTTATGCAGGCCATTCTTTGTGAGCAATGTTGGTTAGATGTCCACATTATGAATTTTCCTTAACCTTGATCGATCGATTGTTGAGGCCGATCCCGATTTGTCGAGACCTACATGATGTACATGCGACCCATAGTTGATGCCCATTGTGATGTGTATTCGGCCTGTGTAATGTATACGCAGCCCGTGTTTAAGGCCTAATATGATGAATAGGAAGTCTATGTGACAAGGCCCATTGTGATGTATTCATGGCCCATGAGCAAGGCCTATTGTGATGTATTCGTGGCTTATGGGAAAGGCCCATTGTGATATATATTAGGTCCATGATGCATGGCCCATTTGATGTATTCGTGACCCATGTGCAAGGCCCACATGTCATGTATTTGAAGCCCATGAGCAGGGCCCACCTGTTGTGTATATGTGGCCCTTAAGTAAGGCCCATTGTGTTGTATATTAGGCCTTTGTATGGGGTCGTGGGCCCATTGTATGTTTGGCTTTATGTGGGCCATCCCTTGGGGGTAATGTTGGTTAAATGTCCACATTGTCGAAGCCGATTGTTGATGCTGGTTATTGATACCAATTATGAGTATGTGACAGCATAACATCATCATACATGCCCATACGCATCATCTGTATGCTTGTTATGAGATGTGGTTGACCATTGCATATGTCATTAGGCAGGTTGTTATGAGACTCTTTGATAGGCGAAAGTTATCTCACATAAGCGCATGGTCTGCACAGGTTTGATGCAAGACCGGATTGTATGACTCATACATCTTGTATTGTGTTGTGATTACTGTACGCCCTAACGACATCAGGGCCGTAGCCTCTACATGCATGTCGTGGATGGCCAGACGGGACACCGAAAATATGTTCTAGCATCGGGCTGCCATAGATGGTCCTGAGTGAAAATTCTTAAACCCTCTTGGTACCAGAGGACGTCCCAACGTCGAGACCGAGTGGATATATGAGCGCTCGAGTGCCGAATACCAAGAGGTCGCGTCTCCCACTGTGTCGTGGTCAGTTGGGAGGGGGTTGTGGCCTTACCTGCCCGAGCGTACGGGGTAAACTAGGCTGAGCTTGACCAGCTCGTAAATGGGTCTGCTATCGACGTGCCGGATAGGTATTGACAGACTATTGGCCAGGCGGATAATGAGGTTTCTTACGCTCACTTACACTATGCTGCTGGGAGAGGGGCAGGGCCATTTGGAGTGTACTAAACCTCGGTAATGATCCAGAGATGAATAGTACTGATATATGGACTTATTGAACAGGAGTTGTATACTCACTTATTCATTCATTCACTCACTATCCACTCAAGTTGGTGGTGTGCAACTATCTGTTACGTGTACCTTCGTAATGACCAGGATTTCGGTTGGGGCGCGCGGCTAACCTGAGATCAGGAGTTTACCACATTGAGTCTGACTATCCAAATTTAGGTATGAGACTGGTTTAGATAGAAGTCCCTTGTAAAGGACTCTATAGCCTGCAATACTACATACTATCATCCCGACTTCACACTCCAGCATGGTCATTCCAGTCACACAGCATATTGCATTACATCCATGGCATATGACATTTAGGGTTACTATATTTCTATATTTATATGACTTATATGAGGTTGATGGTATTCGTAGCTCTTCCGAATTGCATATTGTATTGCATTGCATCTTCGGTTCTCGATATTTGTCTTATTATGTCTTTGCATTGCATAGATCTACATTGCTTCCTCAGTACGTGATAATGGTTTATATTTTTAAATCGTATAACCTTGGTACGGCTGATGATACTAATGAACTTGTCAGTATTGCCGCTCACTTTGTTATCGTATGATTTATGATCTTGTCAGTATTTCTGTTTACTCTGATAATTCTTGACCTTATCAGTATTTATGCTTACTTTGATAATTCATGAGCTTATCAGTTTTCTGCTTATTTCGATATTGTACGATTATGGATTACCAATATTTTCAGTATTGTATGATGATGGTATTGTATTGAATACTTGACACTTATCTTGTGCATACACTTACACCACCCTCTAAGCTTTCTATAAGCTTATACACGATAGATGTGTGTAGGTAATGTTAGGTTGCAGCAGTGTTGAGTTTGGAGCGTGCAGCAGTCTTCCAAAGCTTGATTTTCGATTGATGTATTTTCCTTTCAACATTGTACTCAAATGATTATATTAGTGGATATGTGATGATGATGTTGCCTTTGTGAATTGAGTAATTTTGTGGTTACACTTATTATGAGGTAAATGTACAAAAAAAAAAACCTCCTTGTAGGATCCCAGGATTGGAATCTGGCGTATAGATGCTAGGAGCCGAGAATGAGGTACTATGGAGGCTGTCGGCACTGAATTCGGCGATCTAGATTCCTGTGAATCCAATTTCTGGGTTTGGAGCGTGACAACAGATCTGAATCTACAGGATTACCAATAATGGGAAGTACTATGTATGATAGTAAAAAGTACTCAGGGAAAAATAATTTTGAATTATGAAAGATCAAGATGATCAATTCCTTAATCAAGTAAGGCGAAGATGGTGCTCTTAAAGAATGAAAGTCTACTATGACTGATGATGAATTGAATACTCTTAATAAGAAGACTTTATCATCGATTCGTTTATGTCTCATGGATGAGGTTATCTATAATGTCATGAAAGAGAAAACTACGGTTAAGTTATGAGCGAAGTTAGAGGATGTCTATGCAAAAAAATTCTCTAAAAATCGCCTACACTTGAAGCGACAGTAGTATAACTTCAAGATGGCAGAGGGTGAAGATCTGGAGGCTCATATCAGCAACCTTAATAAATTGGTTTGCAAATTGTTAGATATGAAGGAAGTGATGAAAGATAAAAAACAGGCATGTATGTTGTTGAATTCTCTTCCGACGTTGTATGAGTTATTCAAGGATGTGCACCACGAATAAAACCCTGAGTGTCGACACTGTTATCTCGTGCCTTCAATGGAAGGCTATGAGAAAGCTTAACGACGACAACAGGATATCTTCTGATGCACTGTTTACAAGGGGTAGGAATTCTAAATAAGGTACGGGTTCTTCAAGTTCTAGATCCAAATCTAAGGGAAAGGGCAAAGGAAATGTAAAGTGCTGGAATTGTGGGATTGAAGGACATATAAAGAAGGATTGTACATATCCTAAATCTAAGAGAGAAGATTCAGAGGCTTCATACAGAGAGGTCAATGCTGCCACATCAGATGGATCGAGTGAATGTAATGGTGATGTTTTGTCTATCTACGATCAAGTAACTATACGATGATCATAAGGACGAGTAGATTCTAGACACAGGGGCATCTGTTCATATGACTCCTCATCGGAATTGGTTCACCAGCTACATGGAGTGTGATGGTGAACAGGTATTTATGGATAATGACAGTGCCTGTAATGTTGTTGTTGTTGGTACGGTGTGTATTAAGGTGTTTGATGGGACAGAGCGTACCCTGACTGGGGTGAGGCACATTCCTGACATGAAGAAGAGCTTGATTTCTCTCGGTGCACTCGAGGCTATAGGGTGCAGGTTCATAAGTATTGAAGGTGTCTTTAAAGTATTTAAGGTGGCATAGGTGATCATGAAAGCGTAACGACTCGATAATGTTTATAGGTTGATCGCGAGCACTTCAAAAGGTGGAGCTGCAGTAGATGTAGCGGATTCCACCTCTGCACGTATGTGGCATGTTGGGCATGGCCACATGAGCGTACAGGGCATGAAGGCTGTGATGCGCGGACAGAGATACAGAGCAAGTGAGCAGCCACCTGTGAGAAGAATCATCAACATAATTGTAAGATATCGGCGAGGTATATGGACGACTCTAATATCGCAGGGGATCCATCTTCTATTCAGGTGTGAGCCTGGTGCTGAGAAGTGAAAGGTGACTATGTGCGATGTAACCAACTCGTTGTACTAGATTGACACATGAGAGCCAATGGAACTTCTAGTGGGACGGAAAGCGGTCAGATGCAAGTGGATCTTCATGAGGATATAACATAGATCCAGAGCGATGTTGGTAGCAAAGGGTTATACTCAGAGAGAAAGGATCGACTTCTCAGAGATATTCGCACTGGCGATATAGTAGGTGTTTATTAGATTTGTGATTGGCGTTGGTTAGCCAATACGATCTTGAGCTTGAAGGATGGTGTGGAGTCTGCACTTTTATATAGAAAATTGGAAGAGCAGATCTACATGAAGCAATCAGAGCGGTTCAAAGTTAAAGGGGTTGATAAAAGAGTTTGCAGGAAGTCGTGATACGACCTATCGCCTAGGCAGTAGTTTGATTCTTTAATGATGAGTCAGGTATTGTAAGTTGATGATATGTAGATCGCCAATTATGACATGTTTGAAATCGATGTACTGAAGACTCAGTTAAGTGGGACATTTAGGATGAAGCATTAGGGGGCTGTAAAGATGGATCTCGGCATTGAGACTGGAAGAGGAGTACATTTTGGTAATCACAGGTAGAATACCTTGGGTAGGTATTATTCAAGTATGTGATTGACCAAGAAAAGCCGGAGAGGGTTCCCTACCTTTCTCTCCTCAAATTTTCCTCAGGACATGTCCCAAAACATGTGAAGAAAAACAGGATATATCTCATGAGCCTTATTCGAATGCGATTGACAGTGCATGTCATGGTTTGTATTAGACCGATTATCTCACAGGTAATCAGTGTTGTGAGCAAATACTCCGACAAGCAACATTGGATGGCGGTGAGATGGTAAGAAGACTACGTCGTTACTTTTAGGAAGACATGAACAAAGTTGAAAGGGTATGTGGATTCAGATTACGCAGGCAGTGTAGATTCCAGGAAGTTGATTTTGGGCTACTCATTTGTATCAGCAAGTGGAGCAATTAGTTGGATGTCCATGTTATCCGACAGGTGCTTGAGGAAGAAGGAATAACTCTAGAGAAGATTCACACCAACGAAAATTCGAAAGACATGATCACCAAGGTTGTTCCTGCAGAGAAGTTTAAGTTATGTGTAACTTCTCTGGGCTTGGCGATGGCGTAAAAGAAGGATGGAGTGTGCATGAGAAGATATGATGTGATGTAGAGATAAGAGAAGAGGTCAAGAAGCTACACATTTGAAGATTGAAAACATGGTACAGATTGTTATTTCAACAGATGTCTTAAATCTGTCAGAGGCACCTGACTAGTCAAGGGGGCTGCTGGACCAGTCGAGGCCTGCTCAACTCGAAGTTCAACGACCTATGTTTTTTGTATCTGGGACGCTCGACTAGTCGAGGGTCAAGCTCGACCAGTTGAAGGGGTCCTTCGACTGGTCAAAGACCTCCTTCTACTAGTCGAGGGTTACGCAGATACAGTGCGAATTTTGTACGAACTGCGTAAATTTGATTCGGTTTTAGAAAGGTTTCCTTCACTATAAATAGAGGTTCATAGAGTCTTTTTAAGTAATGTTAAGGCTTTCTAAAGGAGTTCCAAGGATTCTTAAAAGGGTTTTAGGGTTTATAAAGGGTGTAATAAGGGTAAGATTTGAGGTTGTTCGAATCAGGTAAGTCCTCTCTCTTTATAATTTATATTTTCATAGTGGAATTCTGTCGCTTTGTGTCGTGATTTTTTTCCGTTAGGGTTTTTCACGTTAAATCTTTGTGTTCTCTTGCGATTACTTGGTGCCATTGGATTGTTATCCTAGATCTAGATCTATGCAATTCTGCGACACAAATCCCCAACAGAGAGGACCTATGATCTTAATGAAGATTTAACCGAGTGTTTTAATTCACTAATACATGGGCATTCTAAGTGGATCATGGTGAGTTTTGTGGTTGATCATGTTTCTTTGGAGACTAAAATTCTTTAAAAAAATAATGTATAAAACTTATCATTTATTCTCATATTGGGAATTGCAACGATTGATTAATATGGCCAGCCAAACTAGTCTTGTAAACTCTTTTTTATCAAATAATTGATTTCCTTTTTATTAAATAATTGATTTTGAAATCATGGCATGGATTGATTTATAAACCTGATGGTTGTCCATGGACTCTTTAGAAGGAAAGAGAAGAGATTCGTACTTGCATTGACTTCCCAAGCAAGTTGCTACTTGAAGGAAGCATTCTTATTCTTGAAGTAATTATGCTTCCCAACACTCATTTCCCTTGCCATTGCCATTTCCTTTGCATTTATTACCAACAGGGAAGCTTGCCTCTTTAAGGTGATTATTCTTACCACTATGGTCGTTGTCCCTCTTCCATTTTTAATTATTGAGTTTGTTTCTAGAGGAGCCCTCAGTTAACTCTACCACACGCCTCTTTTGATGTCTCATATCATTGGCCTTATATATAATCAACTACTTTGTAGCTAATCAAGGTATTTGATGTTGTAATTGTCAATGAACATATATTACATAGGTGTTAATGACATGAGGATAATATTAACAATGGTACTCTCTCTTTTGTCATGCCCAATGATCTCTAGCTAATTAGCCACTTCTAGCATTTCATTACACACTCGTTGACTGATGCCCTCTTTAAATTTCATGTTATACAATTTCCTTTCAAGGGCTTAAACTTGAGCATCAATCTGGGCATTAAATATGCCCTTTAGGTGAAGGTATATGTCTAAGGGAATAATTATTGTTTTATAGTTGGCTGCAGAGTATATCAGCCATGCAGGTGAAGATCTACACTTCAGCCACCTCATATCTCATTTTCGTTTAATGTATTTAGTAGAGACAGTCAAGATTTCGTTATCATTTCTATGGTTAAGTTCAAGAGGAGGCAACTCATGAATAATAAGATCAATTTATAAAGTTCTTCCCAATTCTCAAAATTTAACCTCATAATAGGAATTACAATGACTGACCATTCAATGCTTAAACTGTACTGATGACTCGAACCTATAAAGTAGTATTAGATAATATAACCATGCCTCATTATTACAATTATCCATCTAGATGTCAGATCCTTTATGATAAGGATGTACCAAACCCAGGGGCAGATACAATCACCATGAGATTTGGCGCAATTACATCATAGAATAAACAGACATGTAGCATAATCATATGTATGATCTACAATGCACTTGTGTGTAGAGGTGTACACCCGTCGAACCACAGTCAAGCTTGGCACAACTCGACTTGGCTCGGCCACTAGCTAACCCCAACCTGAACTCAACTCGGCTCGGTCCTCGAGCCTGACTGGCCAGCTCAGCTTGGTTCGGTCAGCAACTCGGGCTAGTTCGAGCCAAGTTCGCCTATGCAGCATTTTCACAAACACATAGACTGCACCTTCAAATTCACACTTTATGTAAAATAGAAATAATGATTTTACAGGTATTTCATCAAATACCTTGTAGGCAACATCAATAAAAAAAGGTATTTGTTTCATATACACACCTTCCTTGCCACCAGCTGACACTTTGTTGAGGCATTTCATCAAACACTTGGTGAGCAACATCAATATCAAAGTAACCGAGTCACCAAATTGGTTCGATCCAAGTTAGGGTTCGATCCGAGTCAAGTCGAGCTTGGCCAAGCTCGAACTCGGTTCGAAATTTTTTCGAGCTCAAAAAATCAACTCGACTTGGCTTGAACTCAATTTTGAACCAAGTTGAATCGAGCTTTTTCGAGTCGAGTCGAGTCGAGCGAGCTAACTTGGTTCGTGTATAGCCCTACCCGTATGTTGTAATAAATGTATTAAATCGAGTCTATTACTGGGTCTGTTGATGTCATTGATAGTTCACCTTCGATGGCATCAAACAGTTCTTGATCCTATCGATTTTCTTTTTGGATTTTCTTCAGTTGGTTGCCAGACTAACTGGGCACCTTTTTGATGTCATCAATGAATGTTTGATGCCATCGAGAATTTTCAAAAATCATGTTTTGTCTCTGGACAACTAAGGTGTTAGTTCGTTACCATCGACATGGTTTCAATGCCATTGAAGGATTAGTTTCGATGCTATCGACAGATTTTGCACAGATTTTCGCAGAACTGTGAATTTGCGAGATTTATTTCCTATTTTGATTGTGCTTCCTTCAAAGGCTATATATTGGAGTGCAATCAAAATTGAGAGGGTATCAAGGAGTTTCAAAATCGTCCAAGGGTTTCAAATGGCATAGCAAGGGTGAGATTCGAGGTTGTTCGAATCGTGTAAGCCTTTCTCTTTATAATTTCTACTTTCATAGTGATCATTTGTTCATTTGTGTTGTGGTTTTTTTTTCGAAAGGGTTTTTCCACATTAAATCATTATGTTCTTTTTTGTATTTTCTTGGTGTGCTTCCGCGGTCCCCCAACAAGTGGTATCAGAGCTATTGTTGGGGCACAGGCTTAAATCTAGAGGATTAGTATCAATGGGAAATACTAAGTATGATATTGAGAAGTACTCAGGAGAAAATAATTTTGAGTTATGGAATGTTATGATGATTAGCCTATTAACTAAGTAAGGCGAAGATGGGGCTCTTGAGGATTGACGACCGTCTATGACTGACGAAGACTTGAATACTCTTAATGAGAAGGCCTTATTTTCTATCCGATTGTGTCTCAGGGATGAGGTTCTCTACAATTTTTTGAGAGAGAAAACCGCAATGAGTTTGTGGGTGAAGTTAGAGGATGTTTATGTGAAAATGTCTATTGAAAATTGCCTACACTTGAAGTAGCGATTATTCAACTTCATGATGGTAGAGGGTGGAGATGTGGAGGCCCACATTAGTAATTTTAATAAATTGATTTGCAAGTTATTAGACATAGAGGAAGTGGTCAAAGATGAAGATCAAGCATGTATTTTGTTAAATTCTCTTCCAACATTATATGAGTCTTTTAGGGACTCATTATGTACTAGTAATACATCACTGAGTATAGACACCGTTATCTCATCCCTTCAGGGAAAGGCCATGAGAAAGAAAAACGGTAATGTGGGGGCCTCTTCTGATACATTGTTTACAAGGGGCTGAAATACTGAGCGAAATACAGGATCTTCTTGGTCGATATTCAAATCCAAGGGTAAGAGCAAAGGCAAGTTAAAGTGTTGAAACTATGGGATAACTGGACACATGAAGAAGGATTACACAAATCCTAAATCGAAAAGAGAAGACTCTGAGGCTTCTTCCTAGGAGGCCAACGTTGCCATGTTTGATGTATGTACGAGTAGATGTGAAGGTGATGTCTTGTTTGTGTCTATGATCGGACACTTATATGATGATCGTAAAGATGAGTGGATCATTGACACAGGAGCGTCATATCACATGACACCTCATTAGAGTTGGTTCGCCAGCTACAGAGAGTGTGATGGACTGGCCTCGACGGAGGTCAGAATTTGGGTGCGGTAGGCTTGGTGGATATCGCCAATCAGAGCTCACAATTCCTTGAGTTTTACCTTCCAAGGGCCCTCATTCTTGGTTACCGCCTTGGAGCCTTTCCACGCCTCTTCTTGTTCAATGTGTGACTTAAGTCGGAGTTGTCGAGTGTAATTCCGCACAACTTTTGATTCTACAATGTTCAACTTGATTTGAAACATTGGATAGTGAAATTCGGTATACACATGGGTAGAGTGCGTCTGCCGGGAATGAAGTAGGCACGTAGCCGAACCACTATATATCATTATGTTTGAGATTGTCTTTGTGCATCATTGTTTAATTATGCTTATATGGTTTAAATGCTTAATTATAATGCATGATTAGATAAATGTTTAGGATTTATAAGAATCACATCCCCCCACACTCATATACATTATCTCTCTAGGCTAGTTTCTTAATTTACAAATCATGTGTAGCCTATGTGATTGGACCCTCTATTGATTTGGAAGCCTTAGAATTACTTTGTCTTACTTAATTTGTTTAGTAAATTAGTTTAAGTTAGGCATTGTTTGTTTTTATAGTTAAATATTTTTGAAAAGTCCTATTCACCCCCTTCTAGGACACTTGGACATAATTTTATACTTCAAATAGCAGTTCAACTGTGATTTCACAAGATGTTTATACCTGTTTCAACTGTAGTCCTGTTTCAGCCAATCAAAGTTAATTATGTGTGATCTGTATGGATCGCATGGAGCATTCAGAGGATTTCCTCCAGATATGTACGGTTATGCCTCGGGAAGTGGAGCCACAACGTATCAATTGCTACCGTGCATCATTCAAGTGGTCAAGAGGAGAGGTGATCGAGTTTAAACGATCATATGATAGATGGTAAGTGGTTGAGTTCACACGATTGCTTGATTGATGACCTTAGGATAATTCAAAGGAAGTAGAACGTGAGAAGTATTCAGAAGCAACGTAATGGAGAACAGTTACCATAACCGTTGGAACGCAGGAAAGATCTAGAATGGATGGATTAGCGTTATATATATAAAAAAAGATTGTAGCAAAACAATTAGTCTCATACCAAACAAATCAAACCAAACATTATCTTTCAATTATCCTTTCAATTATCTTATCAATTAACATTCCATAGTGTAACCCTTTACTTTCTCTGTTAAGTACATTACATTCCTTAGTGTAATCATTTACTTCTCGAGCTTGTTGTTTACATTTCGTAGTGTAACCCATAACTAGTAATTTTAGCTATAATTGGAGGCTATGCTCATACGCTGGATTCAGTTCTACATTACGGAGGCGTCCTTCAGCAATTTGTAGCGTCCAACTGTAAGGATTTCTTTCCCTTTTCATTTAATCTGTATCGAAAAGTCCTTTCATATGGAAGGCAAAGGAGCAACCCATCTTTAGATGATAAACCTCATCCTCTGACTATCGCCTGATTAAATTTACATATTGAGCTAGTGGCTGAATAGGAAACCACTCTCTCCAAATCTTGGTCATACACTGTGTCTGCTTATCTTGGCACTTGGGGTCATTGTTGTTCGGTTTGAATTGGAACCACAAATCTAATTCTGGCACGCCCGCATACGCTGTGTGAGAAAATAATGTCCAATTTTCTGGCACACCCAGTGGGAGATTGTTAACTACCGGTCTGATTGTTTCCAAAAATGTAAAAAAGTGTCGAATTGTTGGGGCCAAACCCTCAACACCGACTACACCACCTCCAAGTGATGATGTGCAGGTCCAACACCCTTAGTGATGTCTAATTTGAATGCTAACCCGACTAGAAATCAAGTTGGACCATCCACGTCTCAAGCCGTACTCCCGGGCGAATTATATGTTGTTCTTCAGGATGTTCAAATAGGCATCCAAATGGTGCAGGAATATGGAAGGGCCCAAGTGGAGCAATTTTGTTACATGGTCATCCAAAATGAAGCTATATAACGATTGTTGGCCATGATAACAGAATGGACGCCACTGGCGTCATGACATAATGAAAGCTTGGCCGGTAATGCAATCTCATTACCACCTATGCCACCGTTACAACGTAACCCACCACTGATTCCTCCTCCGGAGGTCAGGAATGCGCCACCTCCTATGAAAGTCAGGCGATCTGAACGGAAAGTTAGGGATTTCATTCCTGAAAACAGAAATCATGGGTCTCTAGCTGGATTCAATCCGCTGCAGGGCCTTAGATTTTAAGATAATCTTAATCGATTTGGGCCAAACTAACCATCGGTCATAGAACCTTAGTGAGTCGATTGGGACCAAATAATATAACTTGTTCTAGAGGTTGCTGACCAATTATTGTGTCGCAACATTTTCCCCATGTATCACAAACCATTCCCCTAGTGGATAGATCAGCAACATCCATTGTCGAGGAATTATCGACCGGATTTTGCTCTGTTTTTTAGTGAACCCGATCAATCGACTATCAAACACATCGGCCGATTCACCATGCAATGTGGTGAGTTATCTAACAATGATTATCATAAGTTACAATTATTCAGTCACTCGTTAACTGTCGTGACCTTCAAATAGTATTCAAACTTACTGCCAGATTCAATACATAATGAGCAGGAATTGGAAGAGAAGTTCTATGCTCAATTTTTCTCCAGAAACGGGGAGATAACCATGGCCGATCTAGCACGATTTTGACAGTTGCCTAGGGAACCATGCAAGAGCTATATTACATGATTCAAACGGGCGAAAATCCATTGTAAAGTAGTCATGACTAAGGTCAAATTTGTGCAACTCGCATAAAACGATCTGGAATACAAGCTCCATAAAAAGTTCATAAGCACAGAGTTTACTGATTTATACGACGTAAGTATAAAAGTTTCTCACTATGAGAAACTACTTAAGGAAGGGGCTAGACAAACAAATTCATCATTACGGATGTACTAAAATGACCCTAACTATGAAATTGTGATTACTAAAGTAGTGGTTAAGAAGCTATTGGTATGCTCGGCATTGGTCAAAGTGGAATCGACTGCCTCGACCACACAAAAGGCTTAGAAGATGTATACCTTTGATATTAGTCAAGTGGAAGAAATATTTGATATCGTGTTGGTTGGGAAGTTCATGAAGGTTCCTATTAGTCATAAAGTATATTCGGTTGATGAATTACAAAAGATTCAAATATTATAAATGACATGGATCCCGATCCCACTCCACCAACAAGTGTGTTATTTTCAGGAACGTCATTCAGGACCACATCAACCGTGGACTACTGAAGTTCCGAGAAAATGACAAAGAGGTAATGTTGATCGATACCGATCCATTCCCAATTAATATGAAGGTGAACATGGTCACGACCAATCTGAGGGATCACCCGAGTGATCCACGAGGAATGATCGCCCAACCTATGCGAGGGCATCGCTGGACTCCTCATCCCGAAAATGATTAGTCAACCACTATCAGGAGGCACCAAGGTTCTCGAATTTGCGATCAATGCATGCATAAAATTGAGTCTCGGTCGGAAAACCCTCCTAAAAAGGGAAAAGAATAACTTAAAAAAGATCAAGGTTGCTATGAGCCGATACACTCGACCTCCAACGTCGTTCATGATGGGGACCACCCCTGACAAGGATGATCAGGCCTCCTACCACACAAGAGGGGGTATGGAAATGAGTTATTCACTCAAAGTTTCTGGCAATACCAGAAGATTTGACAAAGACTCAGAAGTGTCAACAACAAAGATAGAGGCTGCTACAAGAAGGGAAATGAAAGGGGAAGGAATGCTCCCTCGACCGGAAGCGAGACTTCCTCGCCCATTTTAGAATGTTCCCATGCTTGATGAGTAAGTGGCCGTGAATGCGGTCGAAGCTGTGATACTAGTTGTGGCGTAACAAAGCCAAGATACACTCAACAACATGGCTTGGCTGGGAGATTCCAAAGAGGAGGACGGTTGTGGTAACTTGTCAGACTATCTCAACAAAGATTTCTTTTCGGCAGAGGAGTGGCTAGCCAATGAACTCTCGTCGACTGCGGATGCTCGGAAGAGTTTCACAACTGTTAACCTCTTGGTCGAACCTGCAGCTGAGAAACACCCTAATCAAATTAAAGAAATCAAATCTGAAAAACTAAGGGGCAAGGTTTGAGTGGTGAAATTGTTTTTGGTTCGTTGTCACCAATGACATTCCATTGTAACATGGTTTTTACGTTGTCGTCCAGCTTTCAGGCATGACCCACTCAACTAAACACAATGCTAGGGGATGTAAAAGAATATGCACCCCCAGTTATCATACAACATGCTTCCTTCCCGTTTAAAGAAAGTAAGGAAAATGAAGTCAAGATTGACAAAACATCACATGTCAACACAGTCACCGTTGCGACCGACGGTGCGTCTGAGAGAGTAATTATTGGCAAACCCACCAATGATATGACGCAACACCTTAAGCCATTATATATATCGGCCCATTTGGATGTGTGTCCGGTTACCAAAATTTTAGTAGATAATGAGGCCACAATGAATTTGTTACCAAATAGGATGATGGCTAGATTAGGAAAGACTAATGCCGATCTAATCCCATCAGAAGTGACCGTTAGCAATTTTGCTAGCCATGTCATGAATACACACGGCGTCTTACCGGTCAACTTGACCTTAGGTACTAAGACAGTTCTAGCACCATTTTTCATAATAGACACCTCGTCAAGCTATAATGTGTTACTGGGAAGGGATTGGATCCATTCATTTGCATGCATCCCATCCTCTCTCCATTAGTTTGTAATTTTCTAGAACCAAGACAAGGTGGAGCTGATTTTGGCCGATAATAAACCTTTCTTTACCACATCAAACGCCAATGAAGCTTATTATTATAGTGAAAAAGTGGGATTTACTAGGAGTAACAAGCTCGATCGTCCTACTAAGATCACAGTGAAAAACAATCCAGATAGTATTTTGTGGGCTATTCTGGAAGTGATCCGGACCAATGATGCTTAGCCCAAGGACATCGTCCCTTATTGGTCGGCCACTTACTGTATCATCGAGAAGATCCCATGATTAAGACATCAAGAAGATCCCATGATCCCATGAACGAATACCATCGAGAAGATCCCATGATCCCGTATTGAAGTACACGCAGCCAACTTCATGGCTAAAATAAAGAGGCTAGAAGAAAGCCTAAAGGAAACCGATGAAGGCAATTTTGTGAATTTGGCCGAGATAGATTAATCGGTCAAAGAAGATAGTTTTAAGCTTGAAGACCTCTTAGAAGAAAAAGGAGATAGTTGACGGTAGGTCCAGGACCCGCTAGTTGAAATCAAATTAGGGACAGATCAGGATCAGAAACCAGCGTTCATAAGTGGCTTGTTACGACCTCTTGAGAAGGAAATGTTAACAAATCTACTTTTGGAGTTCACTGACTATTTTGCGTGGGATTACCATGATATGATAGGGCTTGATAAATCCCTAGTCAAACATAAATTGCCCTCTAAAGAGGGTTATTGGCCGTATAAGTAGCCACCGAGGCAGATGACGGCCGAAGTCACCCTCAAGATTAAGGAAGAGATCCAGCAACTCCTAAAGGCAGTTTCATCTAACCAATCAAATATGTGGAATGGATGTCAAATGTAGTCCTGGTGATGAAGAAGAGTGGTAAGTGAAGAGTGTGCATCCACTTCAGAAAATTGAATCTGGTTATGCTGAAGGATGAATACCCCATGCCAATGGCCAATCAGCTTATTGATCGGGCCACCGAACACTGGATTGTGTCCTTCTTAGACGGGCATTTTGGATATAATCGAATCTATATAGAGCTAGATGATGTCTTAAAATGGCATTTAGACGTCCAAGGCCTTTAGGGACATATTGCTGGGTAATGATGCCCTTTGGGTTGAAAAATGCAGGGGACACACACCAAAGGGAAATGAATACTATCTTTATTAACATGATCGATCACTTTATGGAAGTCTACATGGATGATGTGGTAGTTAAGTCAACTGATGCAAATGAGCATCTGGCCCACTTTCTCAAATCCTTTGAGCAGATGAGGCTCCACAAATTAAAGATGAACCCATTGAAATGTGCTTTTAGGGTCTTAACAGGTAATTTCTTAGGATTCTTGGTGCATCAAAGAGGGATTGAAGTTTACCAGAATAAGGCACCAGGCCGTGATTAATGCATGGCCACCAAGAAACAAGGTTAAACTATAAAAGTTCTTGGACTTGTCAATTTTTTGAGGCAGTTTATATACAGCTGTGCAGGTAAAACTAACATTTTATCTCCATTATTAAAATTGAAACAAGGGACCAAATTCATATGGGAAGTAGAGCACATGCTGACTTTTGATAGAATCAAGGAATATCTAATAAAGTCGCCTGTGTTGATGCCCCCTATTAAAGATTGACCACTTAAGCTATATGTCACAGCCTCAATAGAGTCGATCGGAGCTCTTCTAGCACAAGATGACGATATGCAGAAAGAAATGGCAGTCTATTATTTGAGTCGAATGTTGCTTGATGCAAAGAGGCAGTATTCGACCATAGAGAAATTGTGCTTGTCATTGTACTTCGTGGACACTAGCTGAGGTATTATTTATTGATTGAAAGAGTAAATGTAATAGTTATGACCGATTTAGTGAAATATATGCTAAACCAGCCAATTTTAAGCAACCAAATTGGTCAATAAGTGTTGGCTTTATCCAAGTTTGATTTACATCATGTACCACAAAGAGCAGTAAAAGGTCAGGCCATAAGAAACTTTTTGGCTGATCATCCTTCAAATCTCGAGGAGAAAATTCCTTCAAGTATCCTAGATCTATTTTATGTACAACCCACACACTATGGAAATTAATTATTGACGGGTCGAGGACACATGAGATGTCTGGAGTAGGAATCATATTGATCGCCTCTAATGGGAATCGGAGGGAATTCGCATTCCTATTGGAATTTGAATGTACTAACAGTTAGGCTGAATATGAAGCTAAGATAATCGGCCTAGAGTTATTACTAGAATTACAAGTAAAAAATGTGATGGTAATTGGAGATTAACAGTTGGCGATAAATCAGATGGTAGGATTGTTTAAGTGCACAAGCCCGTCTTTATTACCATATTATGGCATAATGATCCAGTTGCTTAACCAGTTTTAAGAGGTCAATTGATGCACATCACTCGAGAATATAATGTGGATACCAATGAAATGACACATTTAGCTGCACGTCTAGAAGTCTAGAAGGGATCGGTCGATCGGTCGATTACAATCCAGAGAAGATCTTTACCTTAGGGAGGATGTAATGGAAATATGCTAACTAGAAATGGAAGAGGATGATTGGAGGGCTCCTCTCATGGGATATCTATAAATTCCACGTACCAAGATTGACAAGAACATACGAAAATCGGCCACAAATTATGTTATGATTGATAATAAACTTTATCGAAAAGAGGTCGATGGAGTTTTACTTTGGTGCTTATCTAAGAAAGAAATCATGTAAGTCATGGAAGGAGTTCACGAAGAAATTTGTAGGGTCCATTAGGCAAGAAGAAAGATGAAGCTTACCCTCAAGTGTTATGGGTACTTCTGGCCATAAATGATGGTCGACTGCATCCAGTATGTGAAAGGCTATGAAGCTTGTCAAAAAAATGGGTCAATCCAACATGTACCCGCAACCAAATTACTCTCCATAATAAAGTTATGGCCATTTTAAGGGTGGGTGATTGATCTAATTAGACAGATTCACTGGCCTTTAACTCAAATGGACAGATTCATCATAGTAGTAACCGATTACTTCACTAAATGGGTAAAGGCAAAACCTATGAGGAAAGTAGGTCATGAAGAAATTATTCATTTCATTGAAACTAATATTATCCATCGTTCTAGAGTACCAAAGTCCATTACTATGGACCAAGGTGCAGCCTTCTCAGCTAAGGAAGTGCAAGCGATGGCCGACCGATATGGCATAAAGATCTTACATTCAACCCATATTATGCCCAGGCCAATGGTCAGGCTAAGGCCAGTAACAAGGTGATCAAGAATATTTTGAGGAAGATGATACGAGGCAATCCAAGAGAATGACATATCAAACTATCTGAGACTTCGTGGGCTTACAGAGTGTCACCTTACACTAGCACTGGGGTCAATCCTTTTGCATTAACCTATGGACACGATGCAATCCTACCCTTGGAAATAATAGTCCCACCACTACGAATTGCATATCAAGCCCAGTTAACTCCTTCAGAGTTCACAGAGGCAATGTTGACTAAGCTCGAGGAGTTAGACGAGGTTCATGTTAGAGCTCTGGATTCGATCATGACCAACAAAGTGGTCGTGACACATGCATATAACAAAAGGGTGAGAGGAAAGTCCTTTGTAGAAGGGGATAAAGTCTGAAAGATGGTTTTACCCATCAGCCAGAAAGATCGAGCACTAAGTAAGTCGCCTACTTGGGAAGGACCATATGTCATCGAGCAAGTCCTTAAGGGAGGAGCCTATGTACTTAAAGATATAAATGGCAACATTGCAAGAGCTCCCATAAATGATCATTTCTTGAAACATCGCTTTTCTTCGTTATAGGAAGTCATCAGGAACCAGGTCGAGCCAAGTCAATAAAATAAATAGTTTATCCAAATAAAGCCTGAGATAAGGGTTAATTAGTTACAAATATAGGATCCATTAGTTACAAGGTGATTTCAAAGAGAAAGAAAGATGATGAAGAAGAAGAGGGGCATGATGAGAGCTATAAGCGGGCCGACTTAAGGTTTTTAAATCTTTTAGCCACCTTAGCTTCCACCTCCTTCGCCGCATTATGCCTCTCGGTGCACAAAGCCTACTGGCTAGCGAGTGCAGCATATCTGTGCTTGATGTAGGCCAGACACTGGTCATGTTCCAAATCGGGCGCTTTCTTTCGACCTCACTAGATTCAGTACGAGTCCAATAAAGAGTTATCTGGGACTTGGTCAACTCAACCAGCTCAATGTTTTTAGGCTGATCATGACCTGGGTAGAGCCAATGGATCTCAGCCAAATCAGTAGTTAGATGGTCACGTGCACGTCTTAATGACCACAACATCTTTTCATTAAAATTATGCTCGCGGGTCCAGCACAGGTTATTTTTCCATATTGCTTCAGAGTTGGATGGCAGGGTCTTACACTCAGTGCTAAGGGCCGACAGGCGAGACAGGGCGGCAATGCAGTGTTAAAGATCTCGGTCAGCTTGGGATTACTCTTCCCCAAGCTACTGGAGTTCCGAAATAATCTTCAGAATCTCATGAGGAGGCCGGAAATCTATAGGAAGCTCAATAGCATTCTTGAGAAAGGGAAAGGGATCATGTAGGAGGGAGAATCAAGAGGAGTCTATCCCTTCAGTAAAAATTTCCTCCATGATTTGAATTTACAGGGAAAATAAGTCCATGAAAGATGAAGTCTTTGCGACAGAGGCTCTAGTTCGAGTTGGTTCATGGTGCAATTTGGAGCCTAAGGGTTGCTTTTTATAGAGTGGAGATGCGGCAGTTAATGTGCATGGGCTGCAGAGTGATGGTTGGTTACCCATAGCTAAATGAACCATTCCCAGGATCGCTGGAATGCAGTGGAATAAATGGGATTTTCCCAAGGGATGAGGCCTTGTCAGCATGGCCATGGTATGGCATAAAAAATGGTTAAGTACCGAACGTGTGCATTGGAATGCAAGGGCCAATGCAACTACTAAAGCACTATCTGAGCCAGATAACATGGCTTAAACAAAAGTGCATCCGAACCTTTAAATCTTATTTAAAATTAGAATTTATTTATTGCCTTATCGATCATCGACCGCATTACAACGAAGAAAAAACATAAATAAAAAGCATAAAAGTGGTCAGGAAACCTAGATTTTCATCCCTTCGAACTCTTCAAGGAGGGCCTGCATCTCTACTGCATCTTTCTTCTTAAGTTTAGCCTAGGTCATCCCTTCTTCAATAACAAGTGGTAGGAGATGGAATAGCTGGTCGACACGAAGAGTGGCCGAAGAGACTTCACCCTCGGCTGCTTTCCTAGCGTTATAACTTGTCTTCAACCGTGTTTAATATAGGAAGATCTGTTCATCCATGAACAATAAATCCCCCCAAATGATCATCTCTTTCGCGTAGAAAGTGTTATTGCACTCCTCCAATTTTTTTATCGGTCCAACTTTGTAGGACTGTAATATTCGCAACATGGTTTGGTTGAATTGGTGTGCTTGGGCACATTATAACCGTTCATACCATGCCAATTCCTATTTTCCGCTCATTTTGGCAGAATCTTCCATGGCTACATCTTGTTGTCGCAAGTAAGCCAAGTTTACTTGGTCAGAGTAATTCAAATTGCAGTAGCGTGTTCCCATGGCATGTATACGTTATAGCTTTTGGATAAGTTCTCTAAGATGAATGTCTAATTTGGCTACAAGAGAAGCATCTATTACGAATTTATCAGCGTCAGACAACAAGCTAGAGAAAGAATAATCTTTCAAGCTAAACTCGAGAATTCCTTTCAGGTAGGACTCAGCACCTGTAATGAGAGAGGGTGAACTAGAAGTCATCATGATGGATTAAGGTTGTGAGGAATGGTGAAGAGATGAGAGATCAGATGTCGCTTAAATAACAGATGTCCGACACCCACGACATAAAAGAGCGATAAAATCGCCACACATTCTTGTTTATTAGGGACATGGGGCAGTTAGAGCACCAAATTTGGGAACAACCCACAGTCCACCGAATTCTTGCAATCGGTTGCATGCACAACAAATTCTTGAAAAAGAAGGAAGAAGTTGTAAAAAGTTGCTTGATGGCCGTTTATACTAAGATTTTTCTTTATAATCAGCAACCTTTAGACAACAATTGTTGTAAGGAATCTCTGGCCATCCTCACTTGGCCTTGCAACCTACAGTGAAGCCTCTTTTTTTTTTTTTTTACCATGGACTGGGAGATTTGGCTGATATCCACTATTTGAGATTGCATGACAACAGCCAGTTGTTTAACCTCCTTCTTCTGTTGGAGACGATCCACGTGTTTTCCTGCATATTCTCATTTCAGCACAGTCAGTTCCACCTCTAGAGTCATGATTCCAAATTCTAGATTCTTTAACTTTTCATGGTGGTATGTTTGGCTTCGAGTTCCTGAGCGGTTGTGTATGCAAAAGTCCTCTTGGACTAGGCCGCAGTTCGGTCTACTTTAAGTTGGCCAATGACAACGCCAACATGAAAGAAAGTCTTGAGTAGCACCTAGAGTTCCTAAATAATATGAACGCTATCAATAAGGGTCGAGTCAGAGAAGGAGAAGGCACGATAAGCCTCTACCAATTGGTCAAATTTTTCGACCAACTTAAAATCTAAGGATCCTTCCAGACCCTTCTGCGATAGGATTTGGAGCTCAACCCTCACGTCCTATAGGTTGATGGAAGGTGAAGGGGATTCGACTGTCGTAGTCTCCCAAGCGAAAGCCTTCTGGAAGGATGAGAGTATATCATCCACTGAAGGTAAGTCCTCATTCACAAAAATGAAACCAGTAATGGTTAGAACCACGTCGGCCGAGGTCTACTCAATAACCTCGACCACAATAAATTCTGTAATGTCAGTTAAAACCGTTTTAACGGTCTCAACCGAAGTGGCAACGGGTTCTACAATTTCGACCACTTTTAGCTAGCAAACCTCAGCCAGAGTTGGTTCAACAACCTTTGTTGAAATGCCTTCAATCATATCTGCCTTAGTTGTAGCCCTTTCAGTCTCAACCATTTCCTTGACCACCTCTCTAGCAACCACAACCTTAAGATCGGTCAAAGTCATAATCTTCTCAACCACTACAAGCGATGGGGGAAGTAGTAATGAAGGAGCGAACTTCACAGTGAAGGGCTGAGAGGAAAGCTCCACAACCATACTCTGAACAACTGGTGCAGGGCTGGAGGAAGTTTGTGCTATACACTCTGAGTCGTCAGGAAGATTACTTACTTCAGGTGGACTATTGGAACGAATGCCCTCTGCACTAATAGTCGTTTCCAAATCGAGGGTCATGATTACAGTGATTATGGGGTCGGGAACCCTTAGAACTATTGTTGCGGCCGTTGCGGCTATTGATATTATTGTTGATAAAGGAATTACAAATAATGGGTTGCTGCTATGGGTGGTCTATGTTGATCATTTGTCTCACAACTGGTGGCAGCTCTCGAGTCACTACAAGGAGAACAGAAGGGAGTTAATGAGTGCATAGGTAGGAAAATCAATGCAATCAGATATATGAGTAAGTGATCTCTACTTATGTCAGACCAAACGATGTAGACGATCAAGCGATCCCTCACAACTTAAGGATTTTTTATTACGGTCACCAACGGTCAAGTGGAAGTGGGAAATGGTGGCGGATTAGGCCGATGAGGTGGATGATACTTCTCATCGAAAGGAAGATCAGGATCATTTAATTTCTCTCTATCCTGTCACTATTTATTTCAACATTTATTAAAATGGGCTTCCTTGTGCTATTTTAGACCCTCTTTGATCTCTTGAGAATAATCAGCAATGATAAGACCAGGCCAATATTTTGTTTTGAAATATGTTTCAAAGTCAGAGATGGCCTCGACCAGAGTACCTAACGATCAACGTTGCTATGTTGGTGTTAGTAGTGGTCGATCATTTATTGTTGAATACAGCTTAAGGGATTTAATGCATTGTAGAGTAAGAGGTGGTACTGTTGGTGGTAGAAAGGGCAAAGCTCTCAAATCAAAGATTTTTTCTGGTGTTGTTAATGGCTATTGAGTAGAAACTGGAGCATCAATGTCGGGCATAGTGACCTCCTAACTGACTGGGTTAGTAGCCTCGGTCGATGGAATTGAAGGCAGAGAAGCAACTGATCTAGTTCTTGGTTTCTTGGTCATCTTCTTCCCAGAAGAGGAAACCGAGGGAGCTATTGTTCTTTTCTTGCTTAACTGCAAAGAAAAGTGATCAATCAGCTCGACATGATCCCTACAGTTCAGCAATTGAGTTTAATGATGCTCTTGCCATTCAAAGAAACTACCTGTGACCTATAGTGGATCAAGATAGCTTGGAAGCTCTAGAACGTTTGCCTCTAGATCATAAGAGTCATTGTAAGTGCATATATGTTTAGTACACATTAATTATCAAATTTTGTAAGATAAAAGTGTTACAAGTTAGATCAAAAGTTTGGAATCACAATGGAATCACAACCACTCTACATGTCTGAAGAACAACTCAAGATTAGCACATTGTCTCAAGTAGTCATTACCCGATTTCAAGACAATATCAAGTCAAAGTTCAAGACAAGTTGTCACATGTATTAGCTAAAACATAGGTGGTACAACCCTATAAAGACCTTAGGTTAGGCTCTTTCAAAAATTCATTTATTTTGGGTTTTAATAGTGTTTTCACTCTGGAGTTCTGACATCTTAACTTCTGGTTCGTCCAACCTAATTTCCTCGGCTAACCTAACTTCATGTTCAGGTATAAAAACAAATTTTGTTGAAAATTCGACCAGCCTAAGTTTTGGTTCGACTAGCCTAAGCTTGAAATTCGGCTAGCTTGAATGAAGTTCGGGTCAAATTTCAACAATGTGTTTCTGTGAAATTCGCGGGAATTTGGCCAGCCGATTGGAAAATTCAGTTAGTCAAATTTGAACTCGGGCCAGCCGAATTTTAGACAAATCTTATCCCACACAATCCAATAGTCGTTGGAACGAATTCGATTAAATTTGGCCAGCCGAAGCTATTCTTAGGCTAGCCAAATTTCCAATATCTTTAGCTATAAATAAAGGTTTTCTCTCATTCTAAATTACAACGAAAAATCACTCTAAACCTTCTGTAGGTGAGAGAGAAGCTTAAGTACTTAGAAAGCTACTGGTGTGGTATTTATAATTTATTTTTAACTTATTCAATTCTCTTTCTTAAAGATCATTTCAATCTTATTCGAAAGAGTAATCTATACTCCTTTTTAAGATCTAAGAGAATTGAATCAAGTAGCATTTGGGCTTTTCATTTCTAAAATCTTTAAAACCCTATACACTTTCTGTTTGAGCAAATACTACCTCCTCTACATTCAATAAAGAAGTTCTTTTGCTATAAGCTTCTACTGCCTCTTAGAATCTATGTTTGAAGATAAGTACGATATTTACTTTATTTCATTTTGGTTTTTCTGAGATAGCCTGTGAAAATCTCAGTGGGTTAATTTGTGATAGCCCATGAAAATCACAAAGTGGGTTTTTGTTTGTGATAGCTCATGAAAATCACAAGGAACTATATTAGGTTGTTAACGTGAACCAATGAAAAACTTGTTATAGTAAAAGCCAAAATTACGAGGGTAGTAATTTTGAGATTGGAGTAGGTGTGGTTGTTTTAACCACCAAACCACTATAACTCTTATGCCTTGTGGTGAATGTTTATTTCCTTTTAGTGGTGGATGTTATTTATTTCATTCTTGTGGTGAATATTGCAATTATTTTATATTCTCTTACTAGCTTAAAAGATTAATTTTAAAGACATTCATGAAATAAGGTTGTCTTGCCTAATATTTTAGGTGAAGGTTGTCCTACGAATTATTTAGAATCAAGGTTTCAATACTTAAGCGATTGAGATTTTTGTAATATTTACATATTTCACATTTATTTCGATTATTTGGCATTGTTCTATTCACCCCCCTCTAGGACATCGCTAGCTCTCTATTTCAAGTGGTATCAGAGCAGGTAGCTCTTTTTAGTTTTTTTTTTTTTTTGAATTTACCTCCTTGAGCTAGATCCATAGCTACAAGACGTTAAATTTCAAAAGCTTATCCATTACCAGGCCACCCCCATTTAATGGTTCTAGCTATTCTTATTGGAAAGTCAAGATGAGGATTTTTCTCAAATCCATTAATGAAAGTGTGTGGTAAGCTAACATAACTAAATGGATCCCTCCTGTGATGAAAGTAGTAGCTGATGATTGAACCATATCAATGAAAGAAACAACATACAATTTTTTTACTACTGCTCAGAAAAGTTAAAGCAATGCAAATGCAAAAGCCTTGAATGTTATAACTTGTGCTTTATCGCCAAATGAATTCAAAAGAATCATTTCGTGCAATGCAGCTAAACAAGCACGAGATATTCTTGAAATGACGCATGAAATAACAAACATTGTGAAAATAATCTAAGATCTAAATCCTTCATCCAAATTTGAGGAAATTCATATGGAAGAAAATGAGTCTTTTATAGACTTCTATACAAAACTAAATGACATAGTAAATTCCATGTGGGGTCTTAGAGATAGAATCCCTAAAAGTAAGGTTTTCACAAAAATACTACGATCATTTCCTGATAGGTTTAATTCAAAAGTTATTACTATACAGAAATTGAGGGATACTGATACTTTGAAGGTTGAGGAGTTAGCTGGTTCTCTTCAAACTTACGAGCTGAATTTCAAAGCTCCTAAGATGAAGTTAATTTCTCTTAAATCTTCTAAATCTAATTCAAAGGATTCTAATGTAAATTTTGATATTGAAAAAATGATAATTATATGGCAATGTTGGCAAAGAAATTTTATAGAATTTTCAAAAATAAGAAAAGAACATATTTTCAAAAACCATTTGATATAAGAAAAGGAAACTCAAATTTTTTTAAATCTAAAACAAAATACACTCAATGTTTCTACTATTCTAAATATAGGCATCTAGCTTCTGAATGTCCTAAAAAAAAGATAAATCCATAAGAAAATGCATGATAGCTACTTGGGATGAATCATCAGAGTCTGAAATTGATTCAAAAACTGACAAATCAGACCAAGAAAATGCAATTAAATTAAAAGCCCTTATGACTATAGCCAGAATCACTTCTTTAGATGACTGTGATATGTTTGATTATGAAACTCCAAGAAGTGACTCTGAAAATGAAGATGATCTTCAAGATGCATATGTTGCCCTATATAGATAAAGTTGTAAGATTACGGCTAAATTGAAAATTCAAAAAAAGAATTATGCTAAATCACAATTAAAACTTGAGAAAGTTACTTTACAAAAATCTCATTTTTCTAACTGTTTTGAAAAAACTAAGTTAGATTTGAGTTTTAAAATTTCTGAATTGTAAAAATTTTAATATGAAAATGAGAAATTAAAACTTGAAGTTTTCTCCCTTCAAAGTTCAAAGGACACTTGAAAATATACCCATGGTGACCAGAAACTTGAAAAACTGTTAACCTCATCTCGAAGATGTGGAGACAAATCTGGACTGGGTTATATTAAAAATAACTCTTTGAAATCTAAGGATTCTGCTCCTATCTTTGCAAAAGGAGAATTCTCAAACTATAAAGCAAAGACTCTAAAAGAATCACACTATAAAAGGAATGACTTCAAAAATTTTAAACCCTTTCAAGTCTCTAATATAAAAAAAAAAATAGTTTCAACTACCACAAATATCAAAGGAATAATAATAAAAATCCTCCTTTAGCTGAGAAAATTATGGACTTGCTTAAAGATATATTGAAATCCAACTCCGATAAGAATGGAGTATATAGAAACAGGAGAAATCCAAACTCCCAAACACAACAAAAAGCAAGAGACCCTCCTAAACTTAAAACCGTAATGAAATGGGTTCCAAAGGTTAAGTGTCTTGTAATTCACACAGCTTTCAAAGCAAGTAGCCATTCAAGATAGTACCTAGATAGTGGATGTTCGAGACACATGATAGGTGAAAAGGCTATACTCTCAAACATCAACCAAATAAATGGCAGCCCGGTTACATTTGGAGATGGAAGCAACTACAAGATTGTTGGCCCAGGTAATTGTAAGTGATTATACTTTAACACAATTAAGATTGTCAAATTTCGTAGTCCTGAAAGGAGTACGAGCACTCATGAAAATATGCTTCGACAACTCATGAAGACCTCATAAAGACTCAAACAACATCTCAAGGAAGACTCAACATCTCAAGCTTTTAAAGCGCCTTACTTAGTTCGAAGATCGGAACACTTTGCATGTGTCAACCATTAAGTTGTATTAACTTAGATTGACCCTAAGTTAGGTGTCTTTCACATAATATCATGATAACATATTATTCCAAGTAAAATACACTAGAGTTAAGCCAACCGGACTTTAAGCTCGGCCAACTTAACTACCTTTGGCCAACCCAATATTATTCGAGCACGTATACAACAAATATATTTTTTCTAAAGCAAGTTCGGCCAGCCCAACTTGTTCACTCGGTCAGCCCGAAGGATGTTCAATTAAGTTTCCAGAGAGTAAAGATTTCGTATCTCACTAAGATTCAGCTAGCAGAACCATGTATTCAGCCAACCGAACTGGAGGATTGGCCACCCAAATTTTAGGGCCAGCCGAAGTTTTAAAAGATTTCATCTCATGAAATCTGAAGATTCGTTGGAACGCAATCGTTGGAATTTGGCCAGTCGAACCTAAAATTGGGCCAACTGAATTTTCGATTCCTTTGGCTATAAATAGAGGCTTTCTCTCACTCTTTCAAAGAACAAAAAATATAGATCCATCTTCTTAATAAAAGAGTAAAAGTCCAAGAGTCCTTAAGCTATTTAAGTGGTAATTCTTATATTTGATTTAGCTAATTCTATTCTTTTTTTCAAGTTTGTTCAAACTGTTTTAAATAGAGTAATCCATACTCTACTTAAGATATAGATAATCAAATTTACAGCATTAAGATATTATTCATTTCATTGAAAATATATTAGATCCCTACATTCTTTTTGGGTTAAACACATACACGGCTTTATCTATATCCTAAGAAAAAATATCATTGCATTCAAGCTACAGTTACATCTTCAACTCGCCAATTGAAGATAAATATGGTTTTACTTTCATTTCTAATTGAGTTTTTCTGAGACAGCTCGAAAATCTCTCAAGGGTTGTTTTGTAGTGAGCCTATGAAAATCACAAAATGAGCTTTGGTGTGGTGAGCCTATGAAAATCACATAGTGGGTTTTGTTGTAGTAAGCCCGTGAAAATCACATAGACTGTATAAGGTTGTTACAGCGAACCTGTGAAAACCTTGAATAGTGAAAGCCAAAATTATGACTGTAACATCCCAAATTTTCAGGGTTAAAGTTTATACTCATGCTTGAGAAAATCGGGTGTTAATAATGTATAATTTGGATGCTTTAAAAATTGCACCCTTTTTTTTCATTTAAATCACGTCTAGATATATTAATGAAGGTAACATTCACGAGAATAAAATAGACTATGTTGACTATTTCATCAAATTAAAAGAATTTAGTAAATAATCAAATGCCCTCTCAATGAGAGCTTATTACGTTTATCAAGTTCGCAGCGGAAGTATAAAACTAAATCATAAAATGGGAGCTATTACATTTATCGAGTTGCAGCAGAAGTATAAAACTAAATCATAAAAATATTTTCTTATTCTTTCAATATAATCTTCCATAGGGAGAAAGTCTTCTAGGTCTTTAATCTGTACATCACCTGCATCATTTGTATGGTTGAAGATGGTCAACACCCTACTCATAGTGATGGTTATCATTTAAGTTTAACAATAATTCAAGAAATTTATAAAAGTAATGTAAGAATTATGATACGTCAGGTACTCCACTACTACGAGGGGTATCAGTATGCACAAACAACATATATGAGATGCATGCCTAACAAAGTGTGTGTGGCTCATCATACATAGTGATCATTATTGAAAGTGGCCTAGCTATATGCCCTAGAGGGGGGGTGAATAGGGCAATGCCAAATAAAATGAATAACAGCGAAATAATAAAAGATATAAAGCACTATGCTGAATATAAAATAACTACAATAGCCTAAAATAAACAGATTGATACTTTATCAGTTCTAAGGACAACCTTACACCAAAAAATAAAGGTTTAAGGTAGGATAACCTTATTTTTAGAACGTCCTTTGTATCACAAATCAAAGAGCAATAATAAGCAAGGAAGTCAAAACAACTTGCGGAAAATAAATCCTAAGTTATTACAACATTCATCCACACTTGCTTGAAGTGATTACAACATTCATCCATAAACACTCTCCACAAAACAAAATGAATAAAAGAATGAAAGAGATTAACACATCCACAACACAACGATATATAGTGGTTCGCCTGTGTGTACACCAAATGTTATCCAACAGCCATACAGATTGCTACTCCACTCCTAATATCCTCACACAGGGGATATTAGCATGCACTATCAAAATAGGTTTCACAGGTTCACCTAAAACCTTCACAATTGTGTCTTTGATCTCGGGCTTACACAATCCAAAAACCCCACAATCTGAGTTTTCTGGCTCTTCTTAGATAACCAATACAATGAGATTTTTCTGACGAATCTCAAACAAAAACCAGAGAAAGTAAATTACAAATAATGTAAAATACCTTAATCACCTTTTGAAGAAGCCCGGTAGAACCAATCGGAGTAGAAGTTCGATTCAACGTTCAAAGTCCAATACTCACTTAAAGAATGGTTCTAAGTCTAATTGATTTTAGATCAAAAAGGGCTACTTTTATTTGATTTTGAATCCAGAAGAAGGAATATCAGAAATTCCCCTTTTCTAATAAGATTGGAATATAGATTAAAATCAAATAAGAATAAGCTAGCAAAAAGAATATTAAATAAGCACAAAGTAGCTTAAAATAAACACAAACTTATCTCAGAGAATAGCATAAAGAATGCTTGAAAAGAATCGAATTGAATTGCTAAAACTCTGAAGTTCGTGCTCTATTTATAGCCTGAAAAATCCCGTCTATGACTGGTCTTAGGATCCTAGGACTGGTCGTAGCATCAAAGATTTTTGAAAGATTTTCGCGGAATTGAATTTTCAGTTCCACGACCGGTCCTGGGTGGTCTACGACCGGTCGTGGGTCACCTATGACTAGTCGTGGGTCACCTACGACTGGTCATGGGTCACCAAAAATGGTTGCTGGAGTTTGAGTCGTAGGGCTACGACCTATCGAAGTATGAGTCGTAGAACTTCCAGGACTGGTGACCCACGACCAGTCGTAGGACCCCAAAAATGGTTGCTAGAGTTTGAGTCGTAGGGCTATGACCGGTCGAAGTATGAGTCGTAGAACTTCCATGACTGGTCGTAGGATGTCCAGGATTGGTCGTAGGACAGGTAGAAAGATCTGAAAATCTTCAACTACCTAGGACTGGTCCTGAAAAACTTAAGACTGGTCGTAACAAAGCTAGGACTGGTCTTGAAGTCCCTAGGACTGGTCTTAGAACACTCCAAACAAGCCTATTAAAATATATGAGTTATGAATCCAGAATGACCTATAGTAAAGTCCATCCTAAGGTCAATCTAAGGTCAAACAAACCTTAAAAGTGAGATGGACATTGAAAGTCTGTAGACTCAGATGACCCTTAAGAGAAGCTTGTGAATATACAAAACTTGTAGTAGGTCTTCTTGAGCTTGAACTTGACTTGACAAAGTCTTCTAGTAAACTTGAACTTGATCGAATCTTGAATCATGCAAACTTGAAAACTTCTATTCTTGAATTTTTCATGACTTGAAAACTTTCTTCATCAAAGTTCTTTTCTTGAAATGCGATGTCTTGATTGCAAGGAATAGTCTTCAAACATAAAACACAAGACATACAAGACATAGATATAGGTTTTGGCACCACAAAATTTAACAACAAAAGGGATATGAAATCATAGCACTTACAATCTCCCCCTTTGTCAAATTTGTGACAAAATACATAGCATCAAAGATAATAAGGAATGATAAGCCATGAAGCCACAAAATACTCTACTCCCCTTGACTAATACGAGTATTGCTCATATAAACAGTACACAACATAAAGACTTCGATCAACTTCAATCAACTTCAAAACTAGAATCCACATATCCTTCTCAATCAATCAAATCAAACAAATTTACTCCCCCTTTCCATACTACTCCCCTTGATGCATTAGCATACTACTCCCCCTTTTTGTCACAAAATGACAAGGGAAAGACACAATAGGAAGGAGAACATAGAGAGTAAAAAAAATAATGAGAAAGAGATATGAAAGGACATAATATAAACCTTAAGCATCAAGCCATAGTCCATAATCCAAAAGACAATATCCAAAAGATAATATTATCAAACCATAATACATATCCAAAATAAAAAGATAATGTGAAACTATCCAGAAGATAATTCACCTAATCTGAACCAGAGGAGGGAGCAGGGATAGTCGGATCAATCTGGTGTAAGCCCTTATTTATGCGACGAAGATATTTTCGCATGTACTTAAATCTCATATCATGGGCTATATTCATATTATCAACTTTTTCCTCCAATGCACGAAGGCGTGCATCAAAACCAGATGGATCATAATCTGGATCATTAGGTGAATCAGTTTCTATATCATCAAAAATGTCATCCATATTAACATCTTGAGGAAGATCTCCAGCTTCCCCTTCGTTTCCAGCTTCACCACCATCACCACCAACACCAGCTTCATCAACTTGGCCAGGAAGCAGATCCAACTTCATCTTATTAAGATTGAAATTGTTGAAAATAAGATGATGAATTGGTGCCTCATTTACAGGTTTATCGACAAGCATGTAAGTGGCTAAAACAGTCGTAAGATAACCTAATGGAATATCACTATGACTCGGATGGAGACGAAACTGAATAATGAAATAACAGATCAAAAATGGAAGACAGACCTTGGTACCAGAAGCAATAGAATGCAACACACGAACCATGAAAGAAGTCAACTCGGTTTTATTACCGGACCGAGGATATACATTGGAAATGAAGAAACGATGTAAAATTCTGTATTTGGGTAACAGATACTTTGCAGGGAGCGCATTCTATTTGTGTGTCCATTGCACATCAATTTTGTATAAATCTCTTGTTAACATGCATTTTTCCGATTCAGAAGGTTTGTCATATAAAGTATGAATCGGTATACCTTCATCATTATCAGGTATATCCATAATACCTGATATCAAATGACGGTCTACTTCAAATTTTTCTTCTCTTGTATTAATTGAAAATGTTAAATTATCAAGAGAAAAATCTGAAATACATGCAACATTGATTGGGCAATGGATTGGTATGCAGGCCCACCTCAAAGTAAAATGTTAGTCCAAACTACAGATTCAAGAAGGGGGATAACACCATATGGAGTAATATGATTTAGATCAGCGGTAT
This sequence comes from Magnolia kwangsiensis, assembly GCA_037074715.1. Lineage (NCBI taxonomy): Eukaryota > Viridiplantae > Streptophyta > Magnoliopsida > Magnoliales > Magnoliaceae > Magnolia > Magnolia kwangsiensis. The sequence continues at coordinate 74,158,825 of CM073579.1, forward strand.
GCTCAACGATAATGTTACGAACACGTAAATCTCTTACATCTTCAGAATCATCTTCGGGTGATCGAAGGTGCCGTTTAGTTATCGGTGCAGATCTAGAAGAAGATGGACCACGGGATGTTTTCTTTTTCCCTCTAGCATCCATATTCAAAAAGATATACAAAGATTAAGCAAGAAGCACAAAAGAAAGATAGGTTTTCTCTAGATCAGCAAATTGAGATGAAACCCTTGAAAAACTCAATCAAGAGATGAAATCAAGCTATACTATGAACAAATCAAAGCATAGAGAGCATGAAACTTCAAGAAAAATGATGAAAAATGACTTACTTTGAAGAACAACAACAAATCCTATGACTAGTCGAGCCACGACTCGTCGTAGGTGGGTTTGAAAATGAAGAAGAAGAGGATTTTTCCAAATTAATATCATGCTCATGAGTACTACGACCGGTCGAGTGCTGTGCACGACCGGTCGTACCATGACTGGTCGTGTACATCCACGACCGGTCGAGTATCGACCAAAAATTTCATTTTTAATGCAAAAATTTGAAATATAAACAATTATAATATGAAATATAATACACTATGATACATGCAAGCAAGAATATTCAATGTAAAATGCACATACCAAGATCAAATTTTAATTTATTAAACCTACTTTTGTCGAGCGGTTTAGTAAATATATCAGCAAGTTGAGTTTCGGTTGGTATATATTCCAAGGAGATAACTTTTTCTTCAACCAATTCTCGAATGTAGTGATACCTAATGTCAATATGCTTAGTACGCGAATGCTAGATTGGATTTTTGAAAATGTTTATAGCACTGAAATTATCACAATGTAAGATCATTGAATCTTGATTAATTCCATAATCGCTAAGCATGCGTTTCATCCAAACTAGCTGAGTACATGCATATCCAGCTGCAATATACTCAGCCTCAGTAATGGATAGTGATATTGAGCTTTGCTTCTTGCTGAACCAAGAAACTAAGTAATTTCCAATGTAAAAACAACCACCACTGGTTGATTTTCTATCATTAATATTACCTGCCCAATCAGCATCAGAGTACCCAGCTAATTGAACATTAGTATCAAAAGGATACCAAAGTTCCAAATTTATAGAACTTACAACATATCTAATAATCCGTTTAACAACAGTAAGATGTGATTCCTTCGGATTAGACTGATATCTCGCACAAATATCAACACTAAATGCGATATCAGGTCTACTAGCAGTTAGATACAACAAACAACTAATCATACTGCGATATAATTTAGGATCTACATCTTTACCTGTAGAGTCTTTTGAGAGTCTTAAAGTTGTACTCATAGGAGTATCAAAGTTCTTACCATTCTCAAATTCAAACCTTTTAACCAAGTTTGAAGCATATTTGGTCTGGGAAATGAAAATCCCATCAGGTTGTTGTTTTACTTCAACCCTAGGAAATAGTTAAGTTCGCCAACCATGCTCATTTCGAACCTTGATTTCATTAATTCTGCAAACTCAATAGACATGTTAGAACAAGTAGATCCATAAATAATATCATCAACATATATTTGAACCATCAAAATATCATTATTATTCTTCTTAACAAAAAGCGTCTTATCGACACTACCTACTTAAAAGCTATGACTAAGTAAGAATTTAGTCAATTTTTCATACCATGCCCTGGGTGCTTGTTTTAGACCATAGAGAGCCTTTTTGAAACGAAATACATGGTCAGATAACTTAGGATCTTCAAACCCTGAAGGTTGTTCAACATACACTTCTTCATGTAAATCGTCATTCAAGAAAGCACTCTTTACATCCATCTGATAGATTTTAAATTTTCTAAAACATACGATGGAAATAAAAAGTCTGATTGACTCAAGGCGAACGACTGGAGCAAAGGTTTCATCGTAATTGATGCCTTCAATCTGAGTATACCCTTGTACAACCAGTCTAGCCTTGTTTCGTATAATATTTTCGAGTTCATCAGACTTATTTTTTAAGATTCACTTTGTTCTAATAATGTGTTTATCTTTAGGTCTAGGAACAAGATACCAGACATCATTTCGAACAAATTGATTAAGTTCATCCTGCATAGCAACTATCAAATTTTCGTCAGAAAGTGCTTCTTTTACATTGACCGGTTCTATTTGGGATGTAAAACAAACATAATTACATATGTTCTCAAGTTGTTTGCGAGTATGAACTCCAGTGAGAGGGTTTTCAAGTATTTGATTGGTTGGATGATCTTTAATAGTCCTTGGTTCAGATTCTTTTTAACTTGATGAGATATCTTGATTGTCAATAATAAGAGCTTCATCATCATCTGAACTTGAGGCTGGTGTATTCAAATGATCATCAATGACCACATTGATGAATTCTTGAATCACACCAGTTCTCTTATTTAGAACCCTATAAGCTCGACTGTTCAAAGAATAACTAAGAAAAATACCTTCGTCACTTTTCGTATCAAACTTACCCAAATTTTCACGATCCCATAAAATATAACACTTGCTGTCAAAAACCCGAAAGTATTTGACAGTAGGTTTCTTTTCAAACCATAATTCATAAGCAATCTTATTATCAGATTTACTGGTATAAACCCAATTAATAATATAACATGCGGTATTAACAGCTTCAACCCAAAGATTTCTAGAGAGCTTCATGCTATTCAACATAACATTAGCCATATACTGAAGCACTCTATTTTTCCTTTCAACTATTCCATTTTGTTGTGGTGTTTTGGGCACAGAGAATTCATGTGATATTCCTTGATTGCTACAGAATTTCTCAAAACTACTGTTTTCGAATTCAGATCCATGATCACTGCGGATCTTACAAACATGAGAACCCTTCTCATTTTGGATTCGTTTGATGACCTTTTTTACTTCTTCCAGGGTTTCAGTTTTATCTCTTAGGAATGATACCCAAGTGAATCTTGTATAGTCATCTACGATAACCAAAATGTATTTTTTGCCTCCTCGACTCTCCGATCTGGTAGGTCCAATAAGATCCATGTGAAGAAGCTCGAGTGGTCCAGATGTGGTATTGGAGTTCACTTTCTTGTGAGAGCTCCTAATCTGTTTGCCCAACTGGCATTTGTCACATATTTCATCTATTTTTTGCAATTTAGGTAGACCTCTAATTAGTTCTCTTTTGCTCAATCTAAATAAGTTTCAATAGTGTACATGTCCAAGGCATTTATGCCATAATTCAGTCTCATCGGTATGGACCATGTAACATGATTGAGTAGATGAGCTTGCATCACTAACTATGTAGCAGTTTTCAGAAGTTCTGCGACCAGTTAATATAACAGAACCCTTTTTATTAACTATCTCACAACCTTGATTAGAAAACTTTACACTATGGTTGTTATCACATATCTCAGAAATGCTTAGCAGGTTATGTTTTAAGCCCTCAACATATAAAACATTCTTAAATAGGGGAAGGTTATAAAGCTGAGTCGTACCTTGGCCAATGATTTTACAATTGCTTCCATCACCAAATGTGACTGATCCTTCAGTCATATCTTTAAGATCGGTGAATAAAGCTTTGTCACCTGTCATATGCCTGGAGCAACCACTATCTAGGTACCACTTTGAATGGCTTGTAGCTTTGAAAGCAGTGTGAGCAACCAAGCTGGCGACTTTAGGAACCCATTTCATAACTGTTTTGAGTTTAGGAGTATAGATGGTCTTTTTCTGTCTCTTGTTATAGGAAGAACCTATAGAGTTAGACTTTAATAGCTCCTTGCGAAGATCAATTATTTTTTCAGCCAAAGGATTTCGGTTTTGAAAATTAAAGTTGACATGGCTACTTTTAGGTTTTTGAAAAGTCCTTGAATATTTAGAAAAACCTTGAGAAGTATTCTTTTCTTTTGAAGATTCTCCTTTTACAAATTTAGAAGCAATGTACTTTTGTTTAGGAGAAGTATTCTTATCATAGCCCAACCCGGATCGATCGCCACATTTTCTTGATCCGGACAATAATTTTTCCAATTTAGGATTACCATGGGCATATCTCCATGTATCTTTCAAACTCTGAAGAGAAGCTTCCTCATTTTTGAGTTCCTCATTTTCGGATCTCAAATCTTCAATTTTGGAGGTTTTGAAATCTAAATCACTTTTGGTTTTTTCAAAAGAGTCGGAAATATGAGACTTTTCTAAGACAAGAGACTCATAATCTTCCTTAAGCTTAGAAAATTTTTCTTTTTGTAATTTAAGCTTGACAATAATTTTATAACTTTCTTTAAAAAGGGCATTATAAGCATCCTGAAGATCATCTTCATTATCGCAATCACTATTCAGATTTTCTTCACTAGATATATCATCATTATCTGAAAGGGTGATCTTGGCTAGAGTCATAAGGGCTTTAACATCTTCACCTGACTCGGATTCAGAATCTTCTAATTTAAAAGAGGATTCAGAATCAGATGATTCATCCCAAGTAGCCATCATGCTTTTCTTTTTTGATTTGTGCTTTTTAGGACATTTGTTAGATAAGTGCCCATACTCTTGACAGTTGTAACATTGACTATCTTTCAAGGATTTCCGAGTTCTAGATTTAGATCGTCTCTTATCATTTGATTTTTGAAAATCAACCTTTTTCTTGTTTTTAAAGATTTTGTAAAACTTTTTTGCCAAAAGTGTCATATCATCTTCAGAATTTTCTGTATCCGAAGTCCTCTCTTGTGAAACGTTTTTATATGATTTTAGAGCTATTGATTTTCCTTTAGGCGCCTTAAAGGATAACTCATAGGTTTGAAGTGAACCAACTAGTTCCTCAACCCTCATGGTATCCGTATCACGAAGTTCCTGAATCGCGGTCACTTTAGAATTGAACCATTCAGGAAGTGAACGTAGTATTTTTGCGCACACTTTACTTTCTGGGATTCTATCACCAAGACCCCACATAGAATTCACAATGTCATTCAATCTAGTGTAGAAGTCCATAAACATCTCATTCTCCTCCATATGAATTTCTTCGAATTTAGTTGTGAGGAGTTGGACTTTAGATTTCTTGACAATAGATGTACCCTCGTATGTCATTTGTAATACATCCTATGCTTGTTTTGCATTTTCACAAGAGATGATTCTTTTGAATTTATCTGGTGATAATGCACAAGTAATTGCATTTAGTGCTTTTGCATTTGCACTACTTTCACTTTTCTGAAGTGTGGTCCAAAGAGAATAAGCCGTTACTTTCATAGTTTTTGAACCATCGTCATTAGTTACTTCAATGATAGGAGGGTTTCATTCATTCACCAGCCAGACACACACTTTCATCCAAGGATTTAAGGAAGATCCTCATCCTGGCTTTCTAATAGGCATAGTTTGTGCCATTAAAAGGTAGTGTCCTAGTGACTAATAGGCTATCAAAATTTGACATATTAATATAGCTTAGATCGTTAGCTCAGGAAATAAATCCAATAAATAAACAATAAGCACGAGCTATTAGGCTCTGATACCACTTGAAAGTGGCCTAGCTATATGCCCTAGAGGGGGGGTGAATAGGGCAATGCCAAATAAAATGAATAACAGCAGAATAATAAAAGATATAAAGCACTATCCTGAATATAAAATAACTACAATAGCCTAAAATAAACAAATTGATACTTTATCAGTTCTACGGACAACCTTACACCAAAAACCAAAGGTTTAAGGTAGGACAACCTTATTTCTAGAACGTCCTTTGTATCACAAATCAAAGAGCAATAATAAGCAAGGAAGTCAAAACAACTTGCGAAAAATAAATCCTAAGTTATTACAACATTCATCCACACTTACTTGAAGTGATTACAACATTCATCCACAAACACTCTCCACAAAACAAAATGAATAAAAGAATGAAAGAGATTAACACATCTACAACACAATGATATATAGTGGTTCGCCTGTGTGTACACCAATTGTTATCCAACAGCCACACAGATTGCTACTCCACTCCTAATATCCTCACACAGGGGATATTAGCATGCACTATCAAAATAGGTTTCACAGGTTCACCTAAAACCTTCACAATTGTGTCTTTGATCTCGGGCTTACACAATCCAAAAACCCCACAATCTGAGTTTTCTAGCTCTCCTTAGATAACCAATACAATGAGATTTTTCTGGCGAATCTCAAACAAAAATCAGAGAAAGTAAATTACAAATAATGTAAAATACCTGAATCACCTTTTGAAGAAGCCCGGTAGAACCAATCGGAGTAGAAGTTCGATTCAACGTTCAAAGTCCAATACTCACTTAAAGAATGGTTCTAAGTCTAATTGATTTTAGATCAAAAAGGGCTCCTTCTATTTGATTTTAAATCCAGAAGAAGGAATATCAGAAATTCTCCTTTTCTAATAAGATTGGAATATAGATCAAAATCAAATAAGAATAAGCTAGTAAAAAGAATATTAAATAAGCACAAAGTAGCTTAAAATAAACACAAACTTATCTCAGAGAATAGCCTAAAGAATGCTTGAAAAGAATCGAATTGAATTGCTAAAACTCTGAAGTTCGTGCTCTATTTATAGCCTGAAAAATTCCGTCTACGACTGGTCTTAGGATCCTAGGACTGGTCGTAGCATCAAAGATTTTTGAAAGATTTCCGCGGGATTGGATTTTCAGTTCCACGACCGGTCCTGGGTGGTCTACGACCGGTCCTGGGTCACCTACGACTGGTCATGGGTCACCTACGACCGGTCGTAGGACTCCAAAAATGGTTGCTGGAGTTTGAGTCGTAGGGCTACGACCTGTCGAAGTATGAGTCGTAGAACTTCCAGGACTGGTCGTAAGACAGCTAGAAAGATCCGAAAATCTTTAACTACCTAGGACTGATCCTGAAAAATTTAAGACTGGTCGTAGCAAAGCATGGACTGGTCTTGAAGTCCCTAGGACTGGTCTTAGAACACTCCAAACAAGCCTATTAAAATATATGAGTTATGAATCCAGAATGACCTATAGTAAAGCCCATCCTAAGGTCAATCTTAGGTCAAACAAACCTTAAAAGTGAGATGGACATTGAAAGTCTGTACACTCAGATGACCCTTAAGAGAAGCTTGTGAATATACAAAACTTGTAGTAGGTCTTCTTGAGCTTGAACTTGACTTGACAAAGTCTTCTAGTAAACTTGAACTTGATCGAATCTTGAATCATGCAAACTTGAAAACTTCTATTCTTGAATTTTTCATGACTTGAAAACTTTCTTCATCAAAGTTCTTGTCTTGAAATGCGATGTCTTGATTGCAAGGAATAGTCTTCAAACATAAAACACAAGACATACAAGACATAGATATAGGTTTTGGCACTACAAAATTTGACAACAAAAGGGATATGAAATCATAGCACTTACAATTATAATGTTGAATACGATTTATATAAAACTCGGATCGCTCCGCATTCTCACAATACGAAGATTCACCGGCATGTCCAACACTATCGTAAATTTATGTGAACACCTCAAGGCAGCACAACACATGAGTCGAATGAATTACATGACACGATTTGTTCATGGAGTTACTATTTGCAACCTCCAATCCTAAAAGTGATGTAACACGCATTGCGAATTACTTACATTGATTTGTGCACCACTACTCAAAACCCATGGAATTACGCGTCGACTAAGAGGGTCTCTACCCAGAGCACATTACGTCCATGATAAAATATTTGAATCATTAGTTATGATACCTTTTAACATATCACTTGCACGTATAGAGAACATAAGCCGAATCATATGGGTTCTAGAATATCAAGACACATGCTCAAGCCTTAAAGATAAATAGCACAAGGCTAGTAAAGTAAGGAAGAGAGTAACAATGACTAACTCATAAGGAGGAGAGTAACAATGGTCAACTCGATAAAAGGAGAGTAACAATGGCTAACTCAATAAATAGAAGAGTGGCAATGGCCAACTCAATAACAAGGAGAGTGGCAATGGCCAATTTAAATAAAGAGAAGAGTATCAAGGGCTAACTCAACAAATTGATAAAGGTAAGGGCAATGCCTGTATCCATCGCTCCACATAAATTCGTAAAGATCACTTGTAATTGACATCATATCATAATCCTCAAAAGCGTAAATAAGTATTGATGGTAAATTGAATAATTACAGAGAGAGAATCATAGAACATAGTATGTAAAAGGCAAGATAAAGCATATCAACTTAAAGTACCGTAAGGTTAAAAGATAAAACCCTCACCTCTAATGTCTTTTCTCCCTCAATTGCGAGCATATGCCGTAGGATGAATTCTAATCTAGTTTTTAAACAATTTAGGTGGTTACTTCATTAACGGTTTCACATGGTTAGGTTTGAAGACTAGAATTTGGCTTAAGATCTATGGTTAGGATTTGCCTTACCAAGGTAACCTATTAGATGTGAATAGATGAGGAGATTACCATGCGTAGTAATCTAACTTAGCCGACCCACTTGAACCTTTAATAGGATTTCTAACCGAGTTGACTCAGTTCGGCTCAATCTTAAACAATCCATATATAGTTGTTGGAATCCTTAAGATTTATAAGGAACTGATCTTGAGGCTTACCTATGATTATCAGGGGGATCCACTCCGGATTTGGATTCAACTCGGAAGCTTAGTGAGTTGCCGCTCGAGCACTCGGTCTCTCTCTCTCTCTCTCTCATCTTTTCTTTTCTTTTCTTTCTCTTTCTTTTTTTTTCTTTTTCTTTTCTTCCTCTTTTCGTTCTTTCTTTCTCTCTCTTTTTTACTTCCTCTTTCTTTCTCACCCTTTGCTATACATGTCTGCTACTGGTAAACTGGACCTCTTTCTCTCCCACGTTTCTCTTCCTCTCTACTCTTTCTTTCTTGTTTCTTTCTTTATGTGAAATCTCACGGTTCTACTCCTCTTTCATAGCCAGGATTTTTATAGTCTTCAGTGCCTGCGGATAGAGGGTTCTTTAATCGGACAGAGCCTCTTACGCACTCTGGTTACGCACAACGCTTGGTGTTTTTTGTGTGCGGTCTGAGATCACACTGCTGATGTTGCTCTCGATCTCATCCATTCGTCATGGGAAAACCCGATGGGCCATCAAATGGCCAATTCCAATAATCTTCTGAACATCCATTCTTGACCACTTCTTTCGGTGTGCGATCTGTTAACCAGATCTCTGTTTTTCAATGACAGATTGGCTTCCAGTCATTCCTGGTTTGGAACTACCTTCTTTGGACATCTAATATTGCTACCCGATGACCCCTGGCCCACAGGATTTCTGATCTAATTACGTTGCTTTCTTGCAATTTAATTTTTGGGAATCTTATAGACGGGATTTTCGGAAGCTTTGCGGATGAAATTCCCAGAAGTGTAGCTGGCGTAGGGAGAAATGGTGGGATTCTATGTTCATTTCTTCCTCGTGCTTCTTTCAGATGACTTGGGTTGGATCAGACAAGCTTCTTCTCCATTTTGGACGATTTAGATCATCTTGAATGATCGTTGTCATGCCCCTAAACTTGGAAATCGGGCTCACAAAATTCTCGATCGCTGAATCCAGTGCCGACAGCCTCCGTAGTACCCCATTCTTAGCTCCCGGCACCCATACACCAGGTTTCAATCCTAGAATTCTATAAGGAGGATTTCTAACATGATTTTGATTCGTAATAAGCATGACCATAGGCATAACCCACGAACAATAACCATAAGAATGCCAACATAAAGTCCACTATGATAAAAAAAACTTTAAGGTAGCGTATGATGGGAAATACAAGATAATAATAACGGAAACTCCTGAAGCTCCACTGCACGCTCTTACTGTGGCGAAGCTACCGCTGCATCCTAGCGTCACCTTCACACATCAATCCTGCATAAGTTTATAGAAAACTTAGAGGGTGGTGTAAGTGTGTACGTAATATGAACGTGCTCAGAATGTAATATCAAAGTAATGAGAAATCATGCTTGTGAGTGCATGAATGCAATTAGCCATACTAAGGCTATACGGTAGAAAACATGAATGTTATTGGTCATATCAAGACCATACGATGTGAGATGTAACTCAAGCATGTTAATCCTCATCCAAATCCACATATCAATGCAGCTCATCACTAGAGCATCAAATATCAGTACAGTTCTCATTCTGTATAATCATCGGGATTTAGTACACTTCAAATGGTACTGCCTCTTTCCCAAGTGCATAACCCAAGTGAGTATAAGAAACCTCACTATCCGCCTAGTCAATAGTCTACTAATACCTATCCAGCATGTTGATAGCAGACCCATTTATGAGCTAGTCATACTCAGGCTAGCAATACCCCTACCCTCGAGTAAGTTAGGCCACACCCCTTTCCAACCGACTACGACACAGTGGGAGACGCAGCATCCTGGTATTCGGCACTTGGGCACTCATGTATCCACTTGGTCTCGATGTTGGAGTCATCCTCTGATGCCATCGGGTTTAGGGATTTTCACTCATGGACATCTATAGCGCCTTGATGCTAGAAACAGTATTTTTGGTATCTAATCCAGTCATCCACGATGTTCCTTTGGAGGCTATGACCCTGATGTCGCTAGAGCATACAGTAATCACAATCACACAAATGCAAAGTGCATGAGTCACGCAGTCCAATCATGCATCAATCCTGCGCATACCGTGCGCTCATGTGGGATGACTCAGCCTATCAGGGAGTCCCATAAACTACTTGCACTATAGCATATGTAATGGCCAATCACATCTCATAACAAACATGCAGATGATGTGTATGGGCATGTATCATGATGCTATGATGTCACAAACTCATAACCGACATCAATAGCTGGTATCTATAATCAGCCTCGATGCAAGGCAGGGTCCATAGATGGACGGCTAATAATGGATCAAGCAATATCACTGGGGCCCAATCGTTTGGGTTAACCCACAAGAGAATGATGAGAATGGGCCTAACAAGGCCTAAGGGAAGGTCACAATGTGGGCGTTCAACCATCATTGCCCATCAATGTGGAACTTTAACCAACAATGCTCCTAAGGAGTGGCCCGCATAGGGTCGAACATATAGTGGGCCACGGCCTCATACTAGGGCCTAATATATATCACCATGGGCCTCATTCAAGGGCCTAATATATATCACGATGGGCCTCACTCATGGGCCATATATGCATCATATTGGGCCTCACTCAAATGGGTCGCAATACATCATGTTGGACCTCCACAAATACAACAAATTAGGCCTCTTACAAGGTCTTCATTTATCACATTGGGGTTGAATCGAATGGACCCCAAGTATATCACATCGGGTCTCACCAAATGGGCCCCAAATACATCAAATGGGCCGAATCAAATGGGTCGCATCAAATGGGCCAAATTAAGTGGGCCATGCCACTACACCATTCATCTATTTTTATTTTTAGAGATCATTTTAGAGCATTATAAAAACTGAATCATATCAAAAGGATCATCTGGACCATACCACAAATAATAGTGGAGATAATGATTTTCCAATGTTAAAACCTCAATGGGCCCATCATAGCATTTATTATCCATCCAGCCAGTTCATAAGGTCACAAGGACCTGAATTGAGAGGAAAAGCAAATATCATATTGGTCCAAAACTTCTGAAACCTAAAGGGTTTCAATGGTAGACGTTCAATCCCACTATTTTGTTTTGGTAATGTGGTCCACTTAATAGCCAAATTTGTCTTATTTTTAGTCTCACGCCTTAAGATGTGCTTGCTAAAAGGATGAACGGTTTAGATGCACCACATACAATAGCGAAACCCACATAATTTGTCGTTGTGATGCAATAGTTGGCTGCTGGAATTGGGCCACCCATTGAACGGTGTGGATACAACAAATACCTCACTGTGTGGCCCATGCTGTTGCTGTTACACGTATAATAGCTACATGTGTGGGATCCCATCGTCTTGTGGTGTGGACGGTGTGGATAAAACACATACATCAGGCCTCAGGACACCGTTCAGATCCATTTAGACGGTGCCGATGTTCATACCTTAAAGGTGGGTCCCACGTGGGAATGGCCCACCCAGATATACTTAATATATTATATTATATAATATTATATATTATATACTCAATCCAATGTAATATATATATATATTATAATATTATATATACATTATATATATAAGGAAAAGGAGGTGGCTATCCAGATCCACCGTCCAGGATTGGACGGTCTGGATGCAGGACACATGACCACCCTATTCACATTCACACCATCTAGGTTAAATGGTGTGGATAGATCTCATGCAACATGGTGGCCCCACGTCCAATGGGCCACTCGTGGGGATCTAGCTTATAAGACTCATATCCTAGCCCGTACCATTCCGTAGGCTTCCACGGTCCTCCCGGTCGAATTTCGGCGACCGGCGATCCGTTATTGGCATATGCATGCATCCTTAAGTCATATCTCGTATTCCTGTAACACCCTGAAAATTGGGGATCATGTATAAACTCAACTCCCAAGTTCCAGACCGTCACTTATGCAACAAAAATGGTTATGATTCAATGTTGTCTGATTTAAAGCATTCACATGAGTAAAAGTATACCAAAACTGCAATTCATACTTCAGATCCAGTGATAAAAGCAAGCGGAAGACTAAACAATGTATATATCACTGTATGGAAAAATAAAGTAATCTCATCTGTCTCCAAAGTATGACTACATCTCTGAGTCTCATATACATATACATAACAAAAGAATAATGTTCAAAAGAAAGTCCCACTGATGTCCCCTCGATCCAGGTCGCCTACGGGAAGCCGTCGTGATACTGCATATACGAGAACTCATCCTGGTCCTCGTCAATCTCTGGCTCCACCTCCTAGATCTCGTCCTCACCTGCAACTACAACAGGGTCTGGTGGGTGTTGCAAACACCATCCCGTAACGTGGGAATGAGTGATCAACTCAGTGGAATCATAGAGAAAAGATTAGCATGTTCACAATTCAATCACGCGATAATAGTAAAGCAGTAAATCAGACAATCCTAATACTGTTATTAATGCAAGATGATATGACGTGATGTATGCCCTCACCAACGATCACCCTCATGCGGCAACATCTTACGACCGCGGCATGCCACACTCCCTAAAGTGCTCCACATCTTCCAGGCACATGCAATGCTATGGTGATATGATTTCCAAGTTGTTATTAGTCCATTCAAACAGCAGGATTGGGAAACTAAGGTACTTCCCTTGTATCAATCCCAACACAGATCCTGTCTAGGGTCGTCACTCCTAGAAATCTCATACGATGTATATTTCGTAGGTCACTGCAAGGGCTGCCAGGGCTGTTGCTCGCACTCGTTGCACCGCTCCCCCATCACCTTATCAATACAGGCCTACCGTACTCTACTGCAACGGAAGGGTCGTCGCCTCCCGTGGACTCAGAATACGCTCGCGGTCACTACAAAGGGCTCGTCGCCTAATCAGTGTAGGCCGACAGCTAGAATATAGTGTCCCATACCACCATAATCTGCTCACGAGTCAAGGTGCTCACTGGTCACTACGGGGAGGTTTATGGCCCCAGCGTAGGCCGACAGCTCGACCACGGTGTCCCATACCACCATGCCCTGCTCATGAGTCTTCGTGGATCAAGGTACCACGGTTAACAGGGTTTACAATGGTAAGTTCAGTACCCTAGGTTCAAGCAGTTATGACACATACAAGGTGAACATACATCGGCCAGTCGGGTTACTTGACGGGCTCGACTAGCGCGATCGCATCTCAAGTCGAATGACATGAAGTGCGTAAAATACTTCGCGTGGCCTAACCACTGCCGCCAACTCTAAACACGAATCACGTTCATCGACGCGTCGTTCGTGGCTATGACCAGTCAGCCACGAATTCGCTCGGTTACCGACTGCCTGGACTAAGTCAAGTCCCACACATTTATGGAATCACATTAGCAAGATATACAAAGGTATTGGAATTGAAATATGATCATGTGAGCATGTTAACACATGTTATAATATTCAACTTAAGCAAATCTTCAACCACATACATTCCATGCATGTAATGCAATCATGCATAAGGTCAACATGTAGGAAACCATTTAGGTCAGCATATTAATCAAGAAATCAATCTCAAACTACTACATAACATCATTTAATTCAATACATACTAATACAAGCATTTATACAAACACATACACTACACACTTAAGTCTACATATAGTATGTCGACCCAAAGTGCACAACTTGGCAAATCTCTTCGCCAAACTGATTATGCAAGCCTTCCTAACTCCCTAATGCGGCGACAAACCATGTCAATCACGTCAGCAAAATATGCATGTAGACCGTACTTCCTACAAATGACTAAAATGCCCTAAATCTCATATTCTTCGTTAATTTACGAAACAGGAAACGGAGAGCTGGTTGCACATGTCAAACGGCGATGCCGTCGATAATCTACTATTAAACGACATTGAAAGCGTTGTAAACTGTCAATCAAAGCGTCTAAAATCCTCACCTAGTCTCTTACGGTTGCGGGATTTTAAACGGAGCGTGTACGCTTCGTTTACGGCAATAGGAGAACCTGATTTATGGAATACGTTAGCTAACATGTTATGAATCTAGGTAAACCCTAAATCAGTAAGTTTTTGGGGCTATTTTATACCTGAAAAAGGGGAGAAATCACTAGCCAGGTGATTGGGAAGAAGTGCTGAAGCACTAGCAGTCGGCGGCTCGGAAGCGGGAAAATTCCCTTCCTCTCTTTCTCTCAAACTCTCTCTCCTTTTCTCTAGGGTTTGGGATTTTCAGATGGAAGGGAGAAATGAGGGTTTCAACCCCTTTTATAAGCTTAAAAATGCCGAAAATAGGCTCCGGGACGAAGTTTACTTGGTGCCTATCCATTTCGGGGCTGTTTCGGTTCAAAAACTGCTTTCTGGTGGTCCCCTGGTCGATTGCGATCAGACTTAAGCTCATGTGTACCAGATGTAGCTCGTATTAAGTTTTCAGTCTGGTAGGGTTCGCAGATCGCACGTGGCGGACCAGTTTCAGTTCAGCGGTCACCGCACATAGATCAGGGCTGAAAGTCTCATGATAATAAATAGAAATTTTTCCTGATCCGAGGGTGTAATCTGGATGAATTCTGACGGTCAGAACGCTTAATACTGACGCGTCAAGTCGTGTGCCAGATTTGAATTTGAAATTCCAAATTCGTCCCTATTCGCGGTCGCTTCAGTCCGGGTTCAACGAAATAGTCTGTGATTATCGGTTTGACTTGATTTTCGAGATGATTGTCAAGTCCAGCTAGGCGGTTCTAACAGTCTAAGATAGGAGGTATCGGACCTTCGACGCGCGGTCTAAATCCAATACAAAAGTTCAACGTGGTCCAGAGGACAAACCCGCTTAGAGTTTGGTCCGAGGTTATAGAGTATTGTAGAGTTGTTTGTTCTACTCGATTTGGGTCTTGTAGAACGTATTTAAAGTGATCAGGGACTATTTCCCAGCTACTCTAGCGTTGCGCTAGCTAACTTACGCTTAATTTCCATGGAAATTAATTCTACGCGATTTCGGGTCGAGGTTGGTACTCGAGCCCAAGTACGGATTTTTTTCACGGGCGTTACAATTCCAAAGTCGGGTCAACCCGAGACTTGCACCATAGTGACAGCACTGTGGTTGTGTTCCGATGCCACGTTTCACGTGCCGAGGTGATACCCAGGCCCGGAGCTGTGGGCCTGAGAATAAATCGAGGAATCACCGCGGGCAACATGTGCGCCATTTCTAAGAAGATTCCTGGTTGAGAGAATGGAATCTCTACCCATACCCCCCTCTTTCCACCAAGTCAACCAAAATCTTACCTCTCTCATACCTTTCATGCCAACAAGGCAATGCTACCCATACCCCATCTCATCTCATGCCCAAAAAGTCAATTAGCCCCATCCCTCACCCATACACTCCATGTCATCCATCCTTACAACTCCCATCAATCTTTCATTTCTCTCTTCATCCCATTCAAGCAATTTGCAAAGGAGGATACATTCGTGGCTTCCAAGGAGAAAAAAGAGAGGAGCTACTATAGCCCACCTTCCTACCTCCCATCTCCACCATCCAAAGTCCATCTTGACCGTTGAATCGCACCTCTTGGAGCTTTAGATTGCATTGGCGGAAGAACGAAGTGGAGATCTAATAGTGCATGATTTTTGTTTTGATTTGAAAATTTGAGGGCCCACATATGGTGGGACCCATCTTGATGTATGCACTGTATAAGGAGGGGCCATAGTGGCGGGGTCTCTCCCCTTCACACATTTCTTCCTCTCTCCTTCTCTCTTTTCTTTCATTTTTTTATGACGAGGTGTGTGGCCCACCTAGTGTGTGTGTGTATGGCCCACCTTAATGTTGATCCACACCATCCACTTGTGTGGACCGCCTTGATGTATGCGTTAATCCACACTGTCCAGATGCCCTGGACAGTGGTACCCACATGAGTGCTGTCCAGCATGTGGGCCACCTTAATTTATGTATTTTACCTCAGCCGACCACTGACTGGACGGTGGGCCCCACCGTGAGGGATGTGTTACATCCAAACCCTTCATTCATTTGGTGAGCTTACCCTATAGCTTGAGACTGCAACACAGCATATCCAAATTCTAGTGGCCACGTGTGTGGCAGCCACCTTGATATGTGTTCTCCTCACCGTCCATCTGGACGTGAGGCAGATCAAGTTCTATGTGGGCCACGTCTGTGGGACCCACCGTGATGTATGTAAATCAACATCGTCCAGCGTCCAGGGTCTGGACGTTGGATCCTTGGACACTAGAGCCTCCTTTTTAAATGATATTTATATATACATGATATAATATATAATAATATTATATTATATTATGGTGGCCCCACGTGGGAACCACTTGAGTTATGTATTATTTATAATATAATATAATATATATATCTATATGTATATCTGGTGGGCCCCACGTGGGACCACCTAAGATATGTATTATTTATAATAATATATATGTATATCTGGTGGGCCCCACGTGAGACCCACCTGGGATATGTATTATATTCACACCATCCCTGCACGTGGGACGGTGTGACCCACTGTGATATATGTACTTCGTTCCCACCATCTATCCGGTCGGTGGGGACCATGTGACGTATGAGTTTTTATCAACACCGTCCATCTGTTTGGCTGAGGGACGTCAACAAGTTCCATGGGGCCCATTTGATTTATGTGGTATATTCCACGCCGTCCACCTATTTTACATCCACGACGCTCATCTGTTCTACATCCACGCCGTCTATTTATGTGGCCTGCATTGGAGGCTCAATGTGATGTATTTGTGGCTCGTTTGCTATGTACGTAGGGCTCACCTGCTATGTATTTGAGGCCTTTGTGATTGGGCCCACCTGCCTTCTATTTAAGGCCCATATGATGCACCCACCTGCTTGAATCTAAGGCCTATGGGCAAGGCCCATTGTGATGTGTTCGTGGCCTAGGGCAAGGCCCATTGTGATATGTATTACGCCCATGATGCATTGCCCATTGGATGTATTCAAGGCCTAGATATGTGGCCCATTTGATGCATATGAGACCCATGTGTAAGGCCCACATGTTATGTATTTGAGGCCTAGGTGCAGGGCCCACCTATTGTTATATAAGGCCCATGAGTGAGGCCCGATGTGATGTATTTATGACCCATGTTCCGTGGCCCATTGTGATGTATATGCAGCCCATGAGTGAGGCCCGATGTGATATATTTATGGCATAGGTGTTGAAGCCCATTGTGATGTATATGTGTCCCGTGAGTAAAGCCCATTGTATTGTATATTAGGCCTTTGTGTGAAGCCGTAGGCCCACTATATGTTTAGCTCTATGTGGGCCACTCCTTGGGAGCAATGATGGATAAATATCCACATTGATGGGCAATGATGGTTAGATGTCCACATTATGACCTTCACTTAAGCCTTGTTCGACCGATTCCGATTATCGAGGTTGATTCTAATTGCCGAGGCGGAATATATACACCGATTCTGATTGTCGAGGCCAAGTATCGAGGCCGATTGTATAGGTCGATTTCTAATTGTCGAGGTCGAGTATTAATGCCGATTTAGATTATCGAGGCTGATTTTGTAGGCTAATTTTGTTTGTCGAGGCCGAGTATCGAGGCCAATTCTAATTGTCGAGGCCGATTGTATAAGCCGATTCTGATTGTCGAGGCCGATTCCGATTGTTGAGGTCGATTGTATAGGCCGATTTCAATTGTCGAGGCTGAGTATCAAGGCCGATTCCAATTGTCGACGCCGATTTCGATTGTCGAGGTCGATTGTATAGGACAATTCTGATTGTCGAGGCTGATTCCGATTGTCGAGGCCAATTCTGATTGTCGAGGCCAATTCTGATTATCGAGGCCGATTATATAAGCCAATTCCGATTGTCGAGGCCGATTTCGAGTATCGAAGCCAATTCTGATTTCGATTGTCGAGGCCGAGATCGAGGTCGATTCTGATTGTCGAGGCCGATTGTATAGGCCGATTTCGATTGTTGAGGCCAAGTATCGAGGCTGATTCCGATTATCGAGGCCGATTCCGATTGTCGAGGCCGATTACATAGGCCAATTCTGATTGTCAAGGCAGATTTTGATTGTCGAGGCCGAGTATCGAGGCCGATTTCGATTGTCGAGGCGATTGCATAGGCCAATTCTGATTGTTAAGGTAGATTCCGATTGTCGAGGCCGATTATATAGGCCAATTCTGATTGTCGAGGCCGAGTATCGAGACTGATTTCGATTATCAAAGCCGATTTCGATTGTCGAGGCCGATTCTAATTTTTTGAGGCCGATTCCGATTATCAAGGCCGATTATCGAGGTTGAATATTGAGGCCGATTGTCGAGGCCTAATGCGACGTATATGCGTCCTGTATTTGAGGCCCATTATGATGTATATTCAATCAGTGTTTAAGGCCCAATGTGATGTATATGAGGCCTATGTGATGAGGCGCATTGTGGTGCATTTGAGGGTCAGGCGATGAAGCCCATTGTGATTTATATTAGGCCCATGTGAGAGGTCCATCGTGATATATATTAAGCTCTTGAGTAAGGCCCATAGTGTTATATATTAGACCCTTGAGTGAGGTCATGGGTCTACTATATGTTAAGCTCTATGTGGGTCATTCCTTGGTTAAATGTCCACATTGTCGAGGTCGATTGTCGATGTCAGTTATTGATATTGATTATGAGTATGTGAAAATATAGCATCATAATACATGCCCATACACATCATTTACATGTTTGTTATGAGATGTGATTGACCATTGCATATGTCATTGGGCATGTTGTTAAGACATTCCCTGATAGGCGAGATTGTCTCATATGAGCACACGGCATGTACAGGATTGATGCATGACTGGATTGTATGACTCATGCATTGCATTGTGATTACTATACACCCTAGCAACATTAGGGCCGTAGCCTCCACGTCATGTCATGGATGGCCAGATGGGACACCGAAAATCTATTACTAGCATCGGGCTGTCATAGATGGCCCTGGGTAAAAATTTTTAAACCCTCTTGGTACCAGAGGACACCCCAACGTCGAAACAATGTGGATATATATGAGCGCATGAGGGTCGTATACCAGTAGGCCGCGTCTCCCACTGTGTCGTGGTCGGTTGGGAGGGGGTGTGGCCTTACCTGCTTGAGGGAGTAGGCATAGCTAGACTGAGTCTGACCAATTCGTGAATGGGTCTGCTATCAACTAGCCAGGCCGGTATTGGTAAGCGGATAGTGAGGTCTCTTCCACTTATCTAGTTATGCGTTTGATGGGGCGGCAAGTTGGTGTGTAGTGTACTAGATCTCGGTGATGATCCCAGAGATGTACAATAATGATATGTGGACTTATTGAACGGGCATTGCATACTCATTTATTCATTTATTCACTATCCACTCAGGCTGGTGGTGCCCAACTACTTGTTATGTGTACCTTCACAATGGTCAGGATTTCAGTTGGGGCGTGCGACTAACTTGAGATCAGGAGTTTACCACATTGAGTCTGACTATCCAAATTTAGGTATAAGACTGGTTTGGATAGAAGTCCCTTGTGGTGGACCCCGTAGCCTGCGATACTACTGTAGACACCCCACCCAGGCTAACATCTTGAGAAAGCTAAGACAATCCCGGGAACCATGATCATATCCTAAACCAACCCTAATCTGAACAAACCAAACCCTAATCCCAGCCTAAACCCTAACCCTAGCCTAAGCACAGCCTAAACCCTAACCCTAGCCAAGACCCTGATCCAAACCTCAATCAAACCTGAGCCATCACAAGCCATCATTCAAGCCAAAGCATACCCAAACCTTCACCCACAATTATCCCATTCTCTGTCCATTTTTAGGTCACAATCAAGCCAATTTTGAGCCATTTTCAAGCCAAATATCCAAAAGGGCTTTGTTCCACTCTCAAGACTTAAAAAAGGACCCGCTGGCTAAATTTCGAGAGAAACTGTACTCGAGCGGTAATCGGACTACCACCTTCTCTCAAAAAACATGCGCGGAGCCAGCCACACGAGTTTCAGACCAAACCCAGCCTGGACAATAGTTGGATTACCGCCGGCAGTAGTCGGACTACTGCCGGCGGTACCCTGATTACCGCTGCTCGCTGAACGCGTGTGTCCTTCGAGCAACAACTAGCATAACATCCAAAAGTCAACTTTCTCTAGAAATTATCCCCCAATCCATTCCTATTTACCATTTTACCAAGCCCAAGAGCCAATAAGAGCGCACCACGTGGCGTATCTCTCTCTTCAACCAATCACCACTTGCCACCTTAGCTTTTACCCCTTACCTACCTACCAATTACAACAATGCCATTAGAGAAGGCTATAAATAGCCCTCCCCCTTCACATTTCACATAAAACCAAGAGAGCCCAAAATCCAAGTAAGGGAGAGGGGGAGAGAGAGAGAGAGAGAGGAAGTGTAACGCCCGTGAAAAATTCGTACTTGGGTTCGAGAACCAACTCGACCCGAAATCGCGTAGAAATAAATTCCATGGAAATTAAGCGTAAGTTAGCTAGCGCAACGCTAGAGTAGCTGGGAAATAGTCCCTGATCACTTTAAATACGTTCTGCAAAATCCAAATCGAGTAGAACAAACAACTCTACAATACTCTATAACCTCGGATCAAACTCTAAGCGGGTTTGTCCTCTGGACCACGTTGAACTTTTGTATTGGATTTAGACCGCGCGTCGAAGGTCCGATACCTCCTATCTTAGACCGTTAGAACCGCCCAGCTGGACTTGACAATCATCTCGAAAATCAAGTCAAACCGATAATCACAGACGATTTCGTTGAACCCGGACTGAAGCGACCGCGAATAGGGACGAATTTGGAATTTCAAATTCAAATCTGGCACACGACTTGACGTGTCAGTATTAAGCGTTCTGACCGTCAGAATTCATCCAGATTACACCCTCGGATCAGGAAAAATTTCTATTTATTATCATGAGACTTTCAGCCCTGATCTATGTGCGGTGACCGTTGAACTGAAACTGGTCCGCCACGTGCGATCTGCGAACCCTGCCAGACTGAAAACTTAATACGAGCTACATCTGGTACACATGAGCTTAAGTCCGATCGCAATCGACCAGGGGACCACCAGAAAGCAGTTTTTGAACCGAAACAGCCCCGAAATGGATAGGCACCAAGTAAACTTCGTCCCGGAGCCTATTTTTGGCGTTTTTAAGCTTATAAAAGGGGTTGAAACCCTCATTTCTCCCTTCCATCCGAAAATCCCAAACCCTAGAGGAAAGGAGAGAGAGTTTGAGAGAAAGAGAGGAAGGGAATTTTCCCGCTTCCGAGCCGCCGACTGTTAGTGCTTCAGCACTTCTTCCCAATCACCTGGCTGGTGATTTCTCCCCTTTTTCAGGTATAAAATAACCCCAAAAACTTGCTGATTTAGGGTTTACCTAGATTCATAGCACGTTAGCTAACGTATTCCATAAATCAGGTTCTCCTACTGCCGTAGACGAAGCGTACACGCTCCGTTCAAAATCCCGCAACCGTAAGAGACTAGGTGAGGATTTTAGACGCTTTGATTGACGGTTTACAATGCTTTCAATGTCGTTTAATAGTAGATTATCGACGGCATCGCCGTTTGACATGTACAATATGCTCTCCGTTTCCTGTTTCGTAAATTAACGAAGAATATGAGATTTAGGGCATTTTAGTCATTTGTAGGAAGTATGGTCTACATGCATATTTTGCTGACGTGATTGACATGGTTTGTCGCCGCATTAGGGAGTTAGGAATGCTTGCATAATCAGTTTGGCGAAAAGATTCGCCAAGTTGCGCACTTTGGGTCGACATACTATATGTGGACTTAAGTGTGTAGTGTATGTGTTTGTATAGATGCTTGTATTAGTATGTATTGAATTAAATGATGTTATGTAGTAGTTTGAGATTGATTTCTTGATTAATATGCTGACCTAAATGATTTCCTATATGTTTACCTTATGCATGATTGCATTACATGCATAGAAAGTATGCCTTGAAGATTTGCTTAAGTTGAATGTTATAACATGTGTTAACATGCTCACTTGATGTATTTCAATTCCAATACCTTTGCATATAGTGATAATATGATTCCATAGATGTGTGGGACTAGACTTAGTCCAGGCAGTCGGTAACAGAGCAAATTCGTGGCTGACGGGTCATAGCCACGAACGACGCGTCGATGAACGTGATTCGTGTTTAGAGTTGGCGGCAGTGGTTAGGCCACGCGAAGTGTTTTACGCACTTCATGTCGTTCGACTTGAGATGCGATCGCGCTAGTCGAGCTCGTCAAGTAACCCGACTGGCCGATGTATGTTCACCTTGTATGTGTCATAACTGCTTGAACCTAGGGTACTGAACTTACCACTGAAAACCCTGTTAACCATGGTACTTTGATCCACGAAGACTCATGAGCCGGGCATGGTGGTATGGGACACCGTGGTCGAGCTGTCGGCCTACGCTGGGGCCACAAACCTCCCCGTAGTGACCAGTGAGCACCTGGACTCGTGAGCAGATTATGGTGGTATGGGACACTATATTCTAGCTGTCGGCCTACACTGATCAGGCGACGAGCCCTTTGTAGTGACCGCGAGCGTATTCTAAGTCCACGGGAGGCGACGACCCTTCCGTTGCAGTAGAGTACAGTAGGCCTGTATTGATAAGGTGATGGGGGAGCGGTGCAACGAGTGCGAGCAACAGCCCTGGCAGCCCTTGCAGTGACCTACGAAATACACAATCGTATGAGATTACTAGGAGTGACGACCCTAGACAGGATCTGTGTTAGGATTGATACAAGGGAAGTACCTTAGTTTCCCAATCCTGCTGTTTGAATGGACTAATAACAACTTGAAAATCATATCACCATAGCATTGCATGTGCCTGGAAGATGTGGAGCACTCTAGGGAGTGTGGCATGCCGCGGTCGTAAGATGTTGCCGCATGAGGGTGATCGTCGGTGAGGGCATACATCACGTCATATCATTTTGCATTAATAACAGTATTAGGATTGTCTGATTTACTGCTTTACTATTATCGCGTGATTGAATTGTGAACATGCTAATCTTTGTTCTATGATTCCACTGAGTTGATCACTCATTCCCACGTTACGGGATGGTGTTTGCAACACCCACCAGACCCTGTTGTAGATGCAGGTGAGGCCGAGATCCAGGAGGTGGAGCCAGAGATCGACGAGGACCAGGATGAGTTCTCGTATATGCAGTATCACGACGGCTTCCCGTAGGTGACCTGGATCGAGGGGACATCAGTGGGACTTTCTTTTTGAACATTATTCTTTTGTTATGTATATGTATATGAGACTCAGAGATGTAGTCATACTTTGGAGACAGATGAGATTACTTTATTTTTTCCATACAGTGATATATACATTGTTTAGTCTTCCGCTTGTTTTTATCACTGGATCTGAAGTATGAATTGCAGTTTTGGTATACTTTTACTCATGTGAATGCTTTAAATCAGACAACATTGAATCATAACCATTTTTGTTGCATAAGTGACGGTCTGGAACTCGGGAGTTGAGTTTATACACGACCCCCGATTTTCAGGGTGTTACAGGAAGAGAGTGAGAGTGAGGAGGTGCTCCTAAGCCTCCAAGTTCAGATTTTTTAGCTCCCCCTTAGCCTCATCCCAACCTTCCTAACCCCATAAGCCTAGCCCGGATTGATTATGGTGCATTCCATCTCTTAGCATACTCAAGATAAAGCCAAAGATCTATTCATTTTACATATAAGCATTCATCATGATATCTATTCCCTTCTCAACCCCCTGCTTCTCTAGACTCTAGTGAATGTATGCTCTGTGACTTGCCATACATCGGATCCTGCCACATCAGAAATTCTCAGTGATCTATTCCATTTTTTTTACCTCTTTGCATAAGCATCATCGCATCTGCTTTCTAGACATACTATTAGACGTATGCTCTGTGGCTTGCCGAAATCTCGGATCTTGCCACATCAGAAATCTACGTGTGTGCCTAGTCCTAATCCAACCATATCATTCATCCCTTGAGATTTTTTACCACACTAAGTAGAGACCGTACATTTGTACGGGCATAGAGGGTGCCTAACCCCTTCCCTCTTTGTAACCGAGGTCCCTTACCCAGAATCTTAAATCACAGACCAGGAGTCAATCTAACGTAGGAGAGTCTTCGAATTTCTCCAACCTTATGTATTCCACGGTTTTAGCCGACCGTGGGATTTTGAGATTTTTCGGCTAATGGCGATTCCAACATCCACAAATCAACCTATCACCCCTAATCTCCCATGCAAATATAAATCCGCGTGAGCGTCAATTTTCAGTGTCTACAGAATGACGACTCTACTGGGGAAATGCTAGCTCGCACTAGCTGAGACCCGACTCGAAAGTGTGTGGTATTTTAATCTCAAGGGACATCATCACTGCATTCATACAAAAAAACATCTTTGTCTTACACTTGTCTGGGCATCAATCCTACCCATGACTACTCGATCCCATGCAGCTATGGCTACCCATAAAAAAAGTCGACAGCTCTGCCAGCTCCTGAAGCATCGGCACCAGTACCAGCACCGTCACCGATGCCCGTGTTGCTACCAATAGCTCCAACAGACCCACAGGCCAATATAACCATGCAAGAGCTACTACTTCAAACGATGCAAGAGCTACTACTTCGCTTAGTGCCAAATGTCACACCGAATACATAGGCAACCCAACCTAGTGTATAAAACAGTTCACTCCCACAAACTCTTTTTGTTTTTTCCCTCATTCCTCCAATAAATCATGTTCTCCCTCTTCCTGCAGAATCAGCCCAACATACAAACATGAGCAACCCTGCCACACATCTTCCTCCTAATAGGAGATCCAATCAATTCCAAGGGGCAAAATCCCTCTCGACCAATCCCTCTGAAATTGAAGAGCTCCGAGAGCAATTGCAAGATAGGCGAAGGAAGTTACGGAAGCAGCAGAGGGTGGATCTCCCATCCACCAAGTTCAGGGATCTTTGTCCCTTCCCTGATGCAATGGTACCTCAAAACTTTGAGGTACTAAAATTCAAAAGGTATGATGGTACGGGGTGTCCTATGGACCATTTAAAAGCATTCTGTGGGGAGCTTAATACTCTGGCAGGTAATAATGGAGCGTTGATTGGTACATCTCATTAGACTAACATCGAATCAAAACTTAGGAACAACTTTCCTAAGCTTTCATTGATCGTTTTGTGTACAATCTTAATGTAGCACCCAAAAGGGCATATCTTACTGCCTTAAGGCAGATGAATAATGAGTCATTGTCAACTTATGTTGGACGGTGGTGGGCCATGGCCGCTAGAATGAAAACACCCATTGATGACGAGGAGTAAATCTACATGATCATCCACTCAGCAAACCCGAGTATATCTGAATACCTCTTCTCGTATCCATATGCCGACTTTACCAAATTCATCCGTGTCGAGGAAAAGTCGAAGCCAGAATAATGGCTGGAACGATCTCCCCTTGGTGGCCTCATCAAGCCTCCCCAGTACAGCGGACAGTGAGATGAAGGTCTACTGGATACGAGAACAGTAACAAAAATGTTCCTGACCTCCATCCAACAGAAGAAGACAATCTCGTCGCCTCTACCCAAGGTGCTCAATTCGCTCCTCAAGAAGGACAATGGCAACAACAATAGTAAATGGAGATTCCTCAATACCCCAATCATGGTCAGCAGATGAGAATGACCTGAGGACCTAGGTAGTTTACACCGATAGCCCAAACTTACAGTGAGGTACTAGTCATGCTAGTCCAAAGGCAAATATTTACACCCCTACTGCCTAGGCTCCCCCCAAACCCTCTTCCACCAAATTATAATGAGAATGAGTACCGTGCATACCACCAATCCTGAGGCCACACAACGGACCGTTGTTTCATCCTGAAATATGTGATCCAAGATCTGGTTGACAACCAAATAATTATGGTTACCTCTCCTGCTGTTGCCACCACCAATTACACTCTCCAGAATTACCTGTCATCGTATCAAGTATGCCCCAGTTCATCAGGAACTCCTACTAACAATATCAATCAAGGAGAGCCACCCCCGGTCAATCCAGTCCAATGCATCCATTCAAACACCGCCAGCCAACAACAATACCCCTAAGTCTACAAGGGGCACACCATACCAGTCCAATCTCTTCGCTCTCAAATATGCAAGGGGCATCTCCAGTAGGTCCATTCTCCATGCCCCCGAGTCTATAAGGGGCACACCTTACCAGTCCAATCTCTTCGCTCTCAAATATGCAAGGGGCATCTCCGTCCAGTCCAATCTCCTTGCCCCCAAGTCTACAGGAGCCACCACTGATCAATCCAGTCCATACATCCTTTATTTCACAAGGGGCACCACCTGTCTATTCAGCCCCTACTCCAACCCTCGCGAACCAAGAAAATGCTCCTTCCCTGATCAACATAACGCATGCCCTAGCAAAATCAGGGATCAGCTTTAATCATGTGGTAACTTTTTAAGAAGGACATTCTGCTACTCAAAGGGTTTTGCCTAGCTCTACTCAGTCTTCGATCCTTCAAGAGAAGAGTCTAAGATGGTTGGTCCCCACCTCTAGGAAACAAGTCGAGGAAGAGATTAACGTCGAGATCATGATTAGCCCCAATGCATCAACCATCACTTTTCAGGTCTTTGACATCACAGCTTCATTTCATCTCCTCCCTAATCGGTCTTGGATCCATAGAGTCAAGGCTTTCTCTTCAACTCTTCACGAAAAGGCCAAATACATTTTCGGAGACAAGGCACTGACCGTTCTGGATGATCCCGAACAAATATTTCCGATTGAAGCAATCAACCGTCAAGAGCTAGATATCCCGATCACAAACATACAATGCTCCGATGAAGATATCCCATACAATAGTCTTGAGTTCGAGACTATGAATTGTATACCTCTTGCATGTCCCATCGGATCAAACTATGTCTTCCCTCCAGTCAAGCACTAACATTTTTATTATCAGCTTGAATATCAAGAGAATGCAGGCATGAGAGGACAGGAATATTTGCCTCCTATGGGTGAGATAGCAAAGCACAAATGTATCAAAGGAGGGCAAAGTCGGTAAGAGGAGGACGATCCCTTCAGCCACACATCAATCAAATCCACAAGAGAAGGGATCATCTATCCAATTGGCAGGTCGAGATCCACCATGGAGGATCAAGTGAGCGGAATGAGCCCAACTGGGCTCTTTGAAATTGACTCAGGCAAGGGGCAAGAATTTCCTCTGATTGACCGGACCACAGTCTGGGTCCCACCTGAACAGGAAGAATGCAAAGACTCACAATGCATCGAGGATGAGCTGAGGAAAGTGACATCCAACACTAACTCAGAGCTCAATCTGAAACTCATCACGACATTTGGGCATGACAATGAGGGCCCACCTATTGATCTATCTGGCCCTGCCTCGTGAGGGGAGGGAGTGCAGGGCAATAGCTGGTTCGCAATCCCCAAGACGACACAATAAAAGTAAATAGTGTTTCGCTCTCTGAGTCGAATCAGGCAATCCCTGGTTCACATCGTTGTCTTTCTCAAAAAAAAAAATCAAAAAATTCTCAAAAATCCAAAAACACTGGATATTTTCGAAACACAAAAAAATTCTTATACTTGTCAAAATCCAAAAAAAAAAAAAAAATCATCAGAAAATTTTAAAAAGCCAAAAACATTAGATATTTTCGAAACACAAAAAAATTCATTTACTTGTCAAAATCCAAAAAAAAAAATCATCAGAAAATTTCAAAAAGCCAAAAACATTAGATATTTCTGAAATGCCAAAAAAATCAGATACTTGTCAAAAAAAAAATCAGAAAATTCTCAAAAAGTCGAAAACACTAGATATTTTTGAAATGCCAAAAAAATTCAGATACTTGTCAAAATGCCAAAAAAATTCAAATTCTTGTCAAAATGCCAAAAAATCATATATTTGTCAAAATCCAAAAAAACAATAGATATTTCTCAAAACACAAAAACAATAGAAAAACTTTCAAAACTCACAAGCAATAATTTGCTAAATGCATCTGTTACAACACCCAAGTTTGAAGTTGACTTATATGATTTCGATCTAAAGTTAGATTTCAAACTCGTGAATTTGGACGAAGCCCAGGATGGGGGAAATGATGATCCTAGTCTCGAGCTAAAGGATTCCCTCAGAAAGCTCGAAACAAAGGCCACTGTCGTCACAAATGATTTTGAAATTGTGAACTTGGGATCCCTTTAGCTCCCTAGAATGGTACACATCAAGAGATTCTCGCCTCCTGAATATAAGTAGACAATGACAGAATTCCTGAGACCCGGGGCTATCTAACTTTAGGTTCTCCTATGAAGCCTTACCCAAATCGAATGAAGAGCTAGTCATACACCATCTGCTATGAAGCCTGAAGTCAAGCCCATCAAGCAAAGCTGTCAAGATCATGTCTGAAGTCCACGATGGAGTTCTACTGATGAACGATAAAGATAAGTTATTGCAGCATATCAGGAAGTGCTTCAAGTATCTAAAGCTTGTACAACGGATCCATGTGCATGATTCGAGTCTTTATAACCTGGCAACACCTTAACCCTTTTTCATTATGGGGTGTGGATATCATTGAAAGAATCAACTCAAAGACATCCAATGGTCATGAGTGCATTCTCATGGCATACAAAAGCGAGCACCGGCAACATCCTACATCATCAGTACGAATGAAAAAAGAGAAGTCAAGGAAAATGATTAGTGGTAATCTCGATGCAACCAACTACATCTTGCAGATATAAAGCACACAACGATTGCCAGGACCAACGACAAATAAGTCTGAAAGAAAGGTTAGTAACACGGTAACAATGTACATCTTATCATTGCACCTACTAGATCCAGGGGGCAACTCCAAGTCATCCTGAGACGGTCCACTAATTAAGTTTATTAGGGGCAAAGATCTTCCAGAGCCCATCAACGCCAATAATGTGAATATCTATTATGGGTAATCTTACCTAACTATGTCAACAACCACAATCGTAAAGCTAAGGTTAAATGACAAAAGATTAGCATCCTGAGCTACATTTCATCATCATTCCTTCCATCCAATAAGTATTCTAAACAATAAAGGGTTCAAAAAAAAAGATGAAGAAAAAAAAAGACAAAGCGTGCAATCAAAAAAAGAAAAAAAAAGAAAAAGAAAAGAAGAGTCGAACCCAATGTGTGAGAACAAAAGTCACTAACCCATTTCCCCTCATGATAGTTTAACCCAATGTCAACAGCTTCACGATCGTGATTGAAGACAAAGTTAGGTAGATCACCAATTGGCCAATGAATGGAGTCTAGCTTTCCTCCTTTGTACAAGAAAAAGAGAAATCAAAAGAAAAGCAATGTGTCTAAGCAAAATGGGCGAGGTGAAAACCCGAAAGGGCGCCTCGAGTAAAAACAACGGGCATGTAGCGGACTTGGTGAAAACATGAAAAGGCACCAAGGGTAAAAAGAGCACAGCTGCCAAGGGGCAGGCAAGAACAAAAACTCGAGACATGGGAAAAATCTGAAAGGATGCCGTGGGTAAAAATGATGAGAAAGTCGGTCATGGTGAAAACCTGAAAAGGCGCTACGGACAAAAATGGCTAAAAAAAAAAATAAAAGTGCAGGAACAGGAGAAGCCAAGGCAACAAGTAGAGTGAAGAAGCACAAGGAAAAGATAAGTCCCGGATCAGAATTCTGTCAAACTCTACCCAAATCTGATGGGCATGATCCTAATATGCGCAACTCTCAGGGAACCGAGATCCCTAGTAAACAACTCAAAATACCGAATTCGACGTGGGCTAAGTTCAATATTCTGATTCCACCATCCAAAGCACAAATCCAAACACAAGCAAACACCAACAAATTTGACACAAACAAAAATTTTTATTCCTTTCAAAAAAGTCTTTTTATACATCGCTTTCCTTTCTTTACAAAAAAAAAAAGCATTCATGCATTTATAGGACAAGCAGCCAATAAATTCGGGGATCCACAAAGTCAAAGTCAAAGCTCCAGAGGCCCACTTTTTAAAACCTATAAGGCCCACAAGTTCAAAGCCCTAGAGACCCACATCTCAAAACCCACAAGGCCCACAGTTCAAAGCCCCAAAGGCTCACATTTCAAAACCTACAAGGCCCACAAGTTCAAAGTCCATAAGGCCCACGTGTCAAAAGCCCACCAAGCCCATTATCCAAAGGCCCATGGTTCAAGGCCCATGATTTCAAGCCTATTTCCTAGGCCCACATATCCAAAGTAAGACCCATTTCACAAGCCTAATTTTGAGGCCCATGGTCCTAAGCCCACATGCCCAAATCAGGCTTATGTTCCTCAATTGCCCCATTAATTTATTAGTGGAGGCCATCTGGCTATTCGATCCAAACCGTACAATAAAAACTGAATGATCATGGCCATCCGTGAGATCGGACGGATCTTTCAAAAATCTAAAAATATTTCAAACAATTAGCCTGATTAATTTATTAGTGGAAGCCATTTAACTTTTCTACACGCCCACCTGCGAAATCGAAAGGATACTTTCCAAAAACTCCAAAAAATATATTTTCAAATAAAATTCCCAAGGAGTCTAGCTCCAAAGGGAATAGCTTTCAAACAAAGTTTTCAAAACCACACGGGGCGCACAGTACGCTAAGGAATCTTTCATATTTTCCAGTTGCGGTCAGTGCAAACAGCTAAATAAGATTCGATCTCTTCCGGTTTCTCCGAAGGATGATCGAATCCGTACATGATACATGTACGATTGGCCCGATCTCTATATCTGGACAGTTGTACAAATGCTAGTAAAATGAGTGGATCTATCTCTGAAAAGAACTATCAAACATGAAGTGAAAACAATCCATTGTAACCAAAGTATCAGAATCAGTAGACTGCATAGCAACAGATTATCTACACATACCTTGTCTGGGATGTTCGAAAAGTTTGATTGAGTCCAAGTCAGCGTAGTGAGTTCCCCGTAAGGCCGCACCAACACGCAAGGTAGCTAACTACTTTGACAATCAAATAGACCGAACACTCTTAGGGGGATTACGTAGCAAATGAACAATAGACCAAACATTATGGGAATCCTCGTAAAGCCGCAATGAATGCGCAGAGGCCCTTACTTTTCAGACTTACCCTTCAATGCTATTAATAATCTGACATGAAAGGGTTATGATTGGTGATCCATAAAGCCGCGATGAATGCATAGGAGGCAATCACAACGTTTTTCTCAACCCTCGTGATATGTGCAAGTCATCTATTTTCCAAACAGTCTACTGACAATGCTACAATGGCAGGCACCAAATTCGAGTCACTACCCTTTTTTTTACCAGAAGGGTGGGGTGTCCACTTACTTTGACCTTTGGTTGCTCGTAACCTTGGTCAAAGAGGGGCATTTGTAGACACCCCACTCATGCTAACATCTTGAGAATGCTAAGACAATCCGAGAACCACGATCATATCCTAAACTAACCCTAATCTAAACAAATCAAACTCTAATCCCAGCCTGAACCCTAAACCTAGCCTAAGCACAGCCTAAACCCTAACCCTAGCCAAGACCCTGATCCAAACCCCAATCAAACCTGAGCCATCACAAGCCATCATTCAAGCCAAATCATACCCAAACCTTCACCCACAATTATCCCATTTCACGATCCATTTTTAGGTCACAATCAAGCCAAATTTGAGACACTTTTAAGCCAAATATCTAAAACAGACTTTGTCCTACTATCAGGACTTAAAAAATGACCCACTGGCCAAATTTTGGGAGAAACTATACCCGAGCGATAATCGGACTACCGCCTGCTCTCAAAAAATGTGCGCGGAGCCAGCCACACGAGTTTCAGACCAAACCCAGCCCAGGCAGTAGTGAGATTACCGCCGGCGGTAGTCCCGCAGCTCACCGAATGCGTGTGTCCTTCGAGCAACAGATAGCATAACGTCCGAAAGTCAACTTTCTCTAGAAATTATCCCCCAATCCATTCCTATTTACCATTCTACCAAGCCCAAGAGCCAATAAGAGCGTGCCACATGGAGTATCTCTCTCTCCAAGTAATCACCACTTGCCACCTCAGCTTTTACCCCTTACTTACCTACCAATTACAACAATGCCATTGGAGAAGGTTATAAATAGCCCTCTCCCCCTTCACATTTCGCACACAACCAAGAGAGCCCAAAATCCGAGGGAGAGGGAGAGAGAGAGGGAGAGGGAGAGAGAGAGAGAGAGAGGAAGAGAGTGAGGGTGAGGAGGTGCTCTTAAGCCTCTAAGTTTATATTTTTTAGCTCCCCCTTAGCCTCATCTCAACTTTCCTAACCCCACGAGCCTAGCCCAGACTGATCATGGTGCAGTCCATCTCTTAGCCTACTCAAGATCGAGCCAAAGATCCATTCATTTTACATACAAGCATTCATCATGACATCTATTTCCTTCTCAACCCCCCTGCTTCTCTAGACCTCTAGTGAATGTATGCTCTGTGACTTACTGTACATCAGATCCTGTCACATCAGAAATTCCTAGTGATCTAGTCTATTTTACTTACCTCTTTACATAAGCATTATCACATCCACTTTCTAGACATACTGTTGGACGTATGCTCTGTGGCTTGTCGAAATCTCAGATCTTGCCACATCAAAAATTCACGTGTGTGCCTAGTCCTAATCCGACCATATCATTCATCCCTTGAGATTTTTTACCACACTAAGTAGAGACCATACATTTATACGGGCAGAGAGGGTGCTTAACCCCTTCCCTCTTTATAACCAAGGTCCCTTACCCAGAATCTCAAATCGCAGAGCAGGAGTCAATCTAAGGTAGGAGAGTCTTCAGATTTCTCCAACCTTACATATTTCACGGTTCTAACCGACCACAGGATTTTGAGATTTTTCAGCTAGTGGTGACTCTAACATCCATAAATCAGCCTATCACCCCTAATCTCCCATTCAAATATAAATCCGTGTGAGCGACGATTTTCAGTGTTTATAACTACGTACTACCATCTCAACTTCACACTCCAGCTTGGTCATTTCATTCGCATCGCATATCGCATTACATCCGTAGGCATATGACATTTTGGGTTGCTATGTTTCTACACTTATATGGCCTAGACGGACTTAGCAGGATTTATATATTGCATCATACCCTCTGAAAGTGCACCTACTACGTGCCCTGGTTTGTCAATTACGTTGTAAGTTGAGTCAGTCGGACAACAGCACCTAACAAGAAGATCAAGTCAAGCGTCTGCCGCAACTAGATGTGTGGAAGCTCACCAAAAGGTAAATCATAGCCTCACATCCCATGTCCCAAAACACTAGGTGATTAAACCCTTAAAAAGAACTAGAATATCTTAGGGTTTCTGTGTAAGAAAACTTCTTATCAAAAGGAAAATCTTTAAAGTTTTTCTTACACTGTCGATAATATCGATTACCCCTTCGATATAATCGACCAGCTCTGTCGATGTCCTCGGGATCTCAATCGACACAATCGAGTGAGGACAAAAAGTGTCCAGCAATCAAACAATCTTCTGGACGATTTATCGATATATCGACCTTCGAGTCGATATCATCGATATTCGAAAATCGATCATATCTAAAGTGGATCGATCATATCGACAGACTGCTTTCTGGCGCCCCTGTTTTTCTAAAGAAAATTAACAAATGCTTCGATATATCGATGACCGTCCGATTCAATCTAAACTCAAATATTGATCATATCGGGAGTCAGTCGATCATATTGATTGTGGGCGCATGTTCTTACCAGCATGAATTTCAGGTTACTTTTAATGTTGATCGGGGTGCCTGTCGATAAATCGATATTCATATATCGATCATATCGAGACCAAGTCGATTGGATCGAGTTAGGACATAAATCGTCTAACAAGCTTACATGTAAATCTATACGATTTATCGATCCCATCGACAAGGTCTCTGATATGATCGATGTATAAATTTCGATGACATCGACTGTTTTCCCGATCATATCTGTGATCCTGAAATTCTTCAAGGCTTCTCTCTTATTTTTCACCTGTCGATAGATCGAACCATCACTTGATGGAATCGGAGTTTGAAATTCGATAACATCAATGTGTGTCTCGATCCCATCGACCAGTTGGCAGAAGGTTTCCAAAAGAGAAATGACAATCGAGTTTTTATCATCGAGAGGTCTGCCGATACAATCGAGAGTATACGCTCGATCATATCGACGACTGCTCGATGATATCGAACTCTGTCATAAATATGACCGTTTATATCCGTTGAAACTTTTGCCTATAAATAGAGAGAGTTGTCTTCATTGCTGGTAGAGAAAGTAGAGAGTGCTTTTGTGAGTTTTAACCTTCCTATCATTTACCTTAAGCCCTTTCTCTCAGAAAGTTCATCCTCCAATCCACCCTCATCATTGATATTTCATAGAGTGGATTGGAGAATGAACTTCCGCATTCAAGGATCCTTCAGCTACTACCTTAATGACATATCATTAAGCTGGGATGCCTTGAATGCATAGATGATAGGAACCTCTCTATCTTCCTTATAGGAAAATCTTTAGAGAGTGGTATTCCATCTTAACCTTGACCCAACCTAAGCCTAGCATAGATACATCTTTGTGTTGCGGATTAAGAGAGCTGAAGACTCTTCATCAACAAGTAGAAGGTCTTCATCACTGCGCTGAAAGGGACTCATCAACTTATCTGTAAGTACTAAGAGTCCAGAGGACACTTGAGATCATTCCTTTTTAGGATTGAGTTTTAAGTGTTGCTCACCATTTGAAGTCCTCAAAGGAGGCCTCCGACGGGAGTATACGTGTGGGGTGCGTTGTGTGGACCCTTGCTCTGTGGAGAGCATAAACATCTGGTTAGGAGTACGCCAACAAAACTCTAGGGTTAAAGGTGAACCGAGTAGAAACCTCAGGGTGCGTTGTGTGGACTCTTGTCCTGTGTGGGCATAAACATCTGGTTAGGAGTACGCCAGTAAAACTTCAGAGTTTGAGGTGAACCGATTAGAAACTTCTGTAAAGGTTGAAGGTGAACCTAATTTAAAACCTTAGGTTTGAGGTGAACCATTGGAAACCTCCTTAGTGAAATTCGGTCACTCAAGGGTTGAGTGTGGAAGCCGGGAGTGGAGTAGACAAGTCGTCGAACCACTATAAAATGACTGTGTTTGAGATTGATATTATCTTTCATTTATGTGATTGTCTTGCATGTCTTTATATATGATCACATCCTATGCATACACAGTCATATCCATCACAATCTCATCTATACGTTGTTTGTCTTTTAAATAGTTTGTGATTGGATCCTCTATCAGGCTTGGAAGCCAGTAGAGTTAAGTTTGAGTAATCCTAATCAATACTCTGTGATAGGATTAGTGTGATAAGGATTTCTAATAATTTATAAAAACTTTAAAAAGTCCTATTCATCCCCCTCTAGGATATATTGACTTATTCCTACTTCAACTAAAGCGGTCTTCACCGCTATTTCACCCTCGGTATATGATATTTGGCTCTCTTTGACTCCTCATTTGCATAACTGATTTTTATTGCATACTCCGATATTATATGACTCATGAACTTTTCGGTATTTCTGCTTACTCTGATATTGTATGACTTGTGAGTTTGTTAGTATCTCTGTTTACTCTGATATTACATTCTGAGCATGCATATACTGCTCACACACTTTCACCACCCACTAAGATTTTTATAAGTTTATGTACGATAAATGCGTGCAGGTGATGTTAGGTTGCAGCAGCATGGAGCTTGGAGCATGTAGGTGACTTCTGGAGCTTTGATTTTGACATATGTATTTTCCTTTCAGCATTGTATTTAAATATTTATATTAGTGGATATATGATAATGATGTTATTTTTTAGTGATTTGGGTAAACCTGTAGATGCTTCTATAAATGTACGTTGGAAAATCCTCCTTATAGGATCTCAAGATCAGAACCTGACATATGGATGCTGGGAGCTGAGAATGGGGTACTACAAAAGTTGTCGGCACCAGATTCGGCGATCGGGATTCTTGTGAATCCGATTTCTGGGTTTGGGGCGTGACAAAGCTGATATTTATGTTTTTCTTTCCTTCCGCCCAACGCTTCCATCATGCGGGTCTCATGAAAGTGGACGGCATGGATAAGATATATGCTTCATGATGGGCCACACACACACACCATCATCTATACGAGAGAGAGAGAGAGAGAGAGAGAGAGAGAGAGAGAGAAATAGTGAGATGGAGGGACCCCACCACTATGGGCCCCTCTCTTATACAATGCATATATCAAGTGGGTCCCACAACAAGTGGGCCCTTAAAAATTAAAATCAACGGTGGATCACCCACCTATCGACCTTCTTCTTTAACTCCTTGGACTTTTATGCTCCTTGTCTTTGATCTTAATGGAGGTTGATGAAGAATGGAGGGTTGAGATGGAAAATGAGAGAGTAGGAAAGAGGGCCACAATTGGCTTTGGGAAAGCTTGGATGTTGGAAGCTCTCTTGGGAGTTGGGAGATTGCTAAGAGAATGAGAGGAGATGGGATGATAAGGGATGGGTAGAATGGGTGTTGTAAGGAAAGGGTTGGAGAGGTATGAGTTTGTTTGAAATTTGGGTAAAAGAGGGATGGGTGAGGAGAGAGAGAGAGAGAGAGAGAGAGAGAGAGAGAGAGTTGACTTGTGAGGGGGTGAGGTGGCATGGGGTATAGGTGTTGTACTTGAGATAGGGGTGTGTACTTGATTGATTATGTAACTACCTAAAAAATTTCATATAAAGACCCGAGTACCAACTCAGGCAGAAATCCCCCAGTACTAAATCCTTTAGGAATTAGATGAGTATTAACTAAGTGCTAACCTAGATTACCCATGAAATTAGCACTAATCACTTTAAATACGATCTGCAAGACTCAAAATCTGTAGAATCGTTAACGCTACATTACCTTAAAATCTAGGATCTAACTCTAAACCTAGTTACTCTCGGGAGCACTCTGAAACTTTGTATCAGACCTGGACAGCACGTCTAAAGTCCGATAGCAATGAACTTAGACGATTATGACTGCCTAGTTGGACTTGACAATTACCTTGAAAATCACATCCAAACGATATCCTGAGACTGTTTCCTTAAGTCCGAAGTGTAGAGTGTGAGAAAGTGGTGATTTTTAAGAAATTATTTATTTATTTAAGAAATCTGGGCCGTGTCGCTTGTACGCCATTTATAAGCATTCTGACCGTTGGTTTTTAACCCAGATTCACCCTCGGATCAGGGAAGATGGCCCATACATGTCAAAGCACTTGTGACCTTGATCGACTTTCAGTGACCACTGAACAGAAACTGGTCCGCCTCGAACGATCTAGAAACCCGATCAAATTAAAAAACTAACTTGAACAAGATCCAATACCTATGAGCTTAAGTCCAACCGCACTCAGTAACAGGACCTCCAGAAGTGCTCCGTTGGATCGGAACAAGGCCGATTTGATTATAACCTAAGTATACCTTGGCCTTAGGGTTATTTCCGTCACTTTTAAGCCTATATAGAGACCTTAAAACCTCTCTCTCATACACCATACGAATTTTGAAAACCCTAGCTAAGGAAGAGAAGAAAAAGAAAGAAAGTGAGAGAGAAGTGGGAGCTACTCTTAGGATTCAATTCTCGTTACTCCTTGTGCTTACACATCGTTACCGAATCACTATTCTGGTGATTTTAAATACACTATTGGGTAAGAGAACCTAATCCTAATCAATTCTAGGGTTTCAAGTAGTTAAAGTGACATAATAGCTAACCTACTTCATGTAATAGGTTGCCGTTGGGCCGTAGACGAGGCGTGAGTAAACGAACTGAGTTCGTTACACGTTTATCAGCATAAGGTGCGGATTATGGACGTACAGGTTATGATTTTCAAAGCTTTCAATGTCACATAATGATTTATTATTGACTTGGATGCTATTTCAGATGCAAAACGTGTGGTTTGTTTCACGTTATGAATACATATGAAATATGTATACCATAGTGTATTCTATGTATTTGTTGAAATACCTGTAATGTATAACTTTTGGATATGTAAATGCCATGATAAATCATTGTTAATACATACTTGTTGTGTATGCGACAACTCCTTAGTAAAAAGATTTGCCTAAATATGCAATATGTCAACATACGTGATATATGTTGAGTAGTGTAGTCTAAGTGTTTGTATAAATGCCTGAATGAGTTAGAAATAGGTAAAGTATGATTTTTAAGGGAATTGAGATATGAATCTCAATTACCTTACTTGTGTGTATGATTTTCTCTATATTATATTTAGTCTATTTCGTTCATGCTAATTGTGTGTATGCTTTCCTTCGTGTTATGTTTAGTTTAGTTCATTCCTGTTAATTGTGTGTATAATTTCCTCCATGTATAGTATTCATGTTTAAGTTATATTTCATATCATGCTTATATGAATGTGGATGTTGAATCATATGTCTATTATTAAGATTGTATGGAATTGGGGCCATGTTATGGTCCAGGCATTCGGTAACAGGCTTGAGTTCGTGGTTAAGCTTTATTCACCACGTAGGACGTGTTTGACGAACCCGAGTCATACTAGAGTTGTCGGCAGTGGTTTGGCCATGCGAAGTGTTTAAACACTTCATATCGATCAATTCAACGTGCGCTCGTGCCAATCGAGCTCGTCAAGTAACCCGATTGACCCGATGTATGTTTACCATGTATGGACACTTCCGTTTGAATCTAAAGTACCAAACTTACCAGTGCAATCCCGTCAACCTTGGTACCTCAATCCGCTAAGACTCATGAGCCGGACATGGTGGTATGGGACACCGTGGTCGAGCTGTCGGCCTACGCTGGGGCAACGAGCCTCCCCGTAGTGACCAGTGAGCAACCTAGACTCGTGAGCCGATTATGGTGGTATGGAACACTATATTCGAGCTGTCAGCCTACTCTGATTGGTGACGAGCCCTTTGTAGTGACCTCAAGTATATCCTGAAACTATATTGGGGTGACGAGCCTTGTTGTAGTCTATAGGATATAACTAGACCTGTATTGATTGGTGACGAGCCCTTTACAGTGATCTAGAGCTATACTGTCGTATGAGATTGTCTAGGACTGACGACCCTAGAATGGATCATCATTTGGATAATAATACAAGGGAGGTACCTTAGCTTCCCAATACTGTTGTATGAAAAGGACTAATAATAACTCGGTAATCATGTTCATAACATCGCACTGCATGTGCCAATGATGAAGTGCACAGAGGGAAGAAAGCATGCCATGAACGTAAGATGGTGTCGCACGAGGGAGTGTAGGCGAGGGCATGCATCATGAAAACATTCCATCCTTGCATTCACAAGAGTATTTAGGAATGTTTGATATGTCTACTTTATCATTACTGCTTGACTGAATTGATAACATGTTAATCTTTACTCTATGATTCCAGTGAGTTGATTACTCACTCCCACATTCTGGGATGGTGTTCTGAACACTCACCAGACTCTGTCTTAGTTGCAGATGATGATGCGACTCAAGAGGCAGAGCCTAATTACTATGACGATCAGGACGAGTTCTCATATATGCAGTTCTCTGATGGTTTCGCTTAGGCCGTTCTGATTGACGGGGCTACAGGGTTTATCATTGTAGTTGGACTATTCTTTTGACATTTTATTTTTGAGCTATTACATGTATATGATGACTCAGTGATGTATTCATACTCTGGCGATCGACAGCGATCTTTTGGATTTATATTCATTTATATACATCTTTCAGTCTTTCGTTTACATTATATAAACTGATCTGGAGTATGAATTACTGTTTTGGTGTAATCTCTCTCATGTTTAATGCATTACCATGAACAACATTTAATCATCTTTATCTATGTTTCATAAGTGATGCAGTGGAACTCGGGAGCTGAGCTTCTGCTCGACCCCCAATTTTTAGGGCGTTACAAGTTGGTATCAGAGCATGATTTGGATTAAACCGGACCTAAGTTATGGTCACACGACATACGTTGATGCCACTTTAGCACAGGAGGGTGCGAGAACAATTTAAAAATAGGTCTAGGACTCCCGATTTGTTTGTTGGCGAAAGTTTATTGAAAACGATCGCTGAGATCGAGTCCGTGCACACTCCTGATCACACACGATAACTCCAAATCAAGTTTAGACTGTCAATTGATGGGTATAGACTGCGTTTCATCCCATTCTAGCAGTTAAAAATTGATAAATGTGAATGGAGATCAGATTTGTTCCGAAATGACCCAAAACAACTCGAATCGGAAGCGGGGGCCAAACGAACCACTTTCAAGGGGACCCAAGGTGGGACCCACACGTTTCTGGACCCAGGGGGTGGGGAGAACCTCGTCCAAAGGGCGAGGCCTCACCGAACTAGATAGTGACCGGCGAGGCCTCACCGACTGGTGGGCTCGTCCAAGCTGGGCCTTCGGGCCGATGGTACGTGGGGTTTAATGGGACCCACTGGTCCACAGTTTGATGCCTAAAACCTCCCCAAACCCCTACTTCCTTCACAAAACCCCCTCTCAAGCTCTCTCTTTTCTTCAAAACTGCTCCATCCTCTCTTAAATTGCCCTTTTAATAACTCTTTCTCTTATTTTTCTTCAAGGTTTACATCTCTCTACCGTGCTCAGCCATACCCATCACCTAACCCTCCCATTTTCCTTGATTTAAGCTCTCAAATCTCCCATTTGAGTCTCAAATTCGTGTAAGTCCACTAACCCATCCTATTTTGCTATCCTTCTTCCTTATTCCCTTTCAATTAAGCCTTTACACCCCCTTATAAGGCCCAAATCCATGGAGACCCAAAGATCTCACCTCTTTTCTTCATTTTCTTCACTTTTCCATAGCTTTCTTGGAGCTTATTGTGGCTTTATTCTCAATTTCCACCATTCTTTCTCTCATGGGAAAGAAATGAGCCCCTGTGGATGAAGCTGGGCCTAGTCGCCCCGCTCGTTCGAGAAAACTAAGAGGAGCCACTGCGAGTACAAGTGCTAGAAGAGAAATGCAGACCAAGCGGGGTCTTGATCCTCGGGCTCCTGTTGGACGAACGTTGTTAGTAGAGTTGTCTCACGGGGTCTACAAGGGCCGTAGGGTTCTTTTTGAAGCTCATGTGGATGGACGACTCTTTGGCGAGTACTTATTGTTCGTGCGCCTGGAAGAGGTCGGGTGGGGTCCGCTATTTGAAGGCGAGTCTCGTACAAATGTGAGCGCTGTCTAAGCCTTTTATGCCCACATTCGAGAGCCTACGCTAAAGCCCTTGCAGTTCAAGATCCCCTTTGGCAGAGACGGGGAAGCCACAATCAATGTTAGGTTAATAGCTCGGCTCCTGAATGTGCCCCTTGGCGAGGTACATGCTAGTGAGAGAAATCTGAATAGTGTACGTGAAAGGGATCGCCACACCAGGTTTCTTTGTGGTCATCTGGTTGAATGGCAGCCTAACAGAAGCCTCTTAGTGACCCATATGTCGGGCGATTTCCATCTGCTTCACTACATCTGCACGTTCAACGTCTACCCCAGGTGGAGAAATCGTAACGAGTGCATGCGTCTCATGGTGGATTTCCTGTACCAAGTGGGGCAGGGAGCGAAGTTGTACGTGCCTACATTTTTACTATGACAGATCATCCTTATCGCGTGATCAAGAAGAACGCCTGAGTCGCTCCCCTTCGGCCGACTCATATGCAAGATTGCACACGAGTTTGGCTACAGACTCAGGGCAGAATTGTCAGCGCAGGTCCATTACATCAGTGAGACCACTCTCAACCAAATGAAGATCGGGCCACGGCAATGACAAGCCCAACTTGAAGAAAGCAAGGATGAGTCTGAAAGCGAAGAAGAAGAGGAGAGCAATGAAGAAGGTGGAGCAGAGATAGAAGAGGAAGAAGAGCAGAACGAAGAGGAAGAGGAGGCTCAGGATACTGATGAGAGTCCTCCTCCTGCGGCACTGGAGCGGGATGCTGGTCAGGCCGTCAAGGATGCTTGTATAGCTCGGCTTGAGGAGGGCCAGACTGTCTTA
Source organism: Magnolia kwangsiensis (assembly GCA_037074715.1). Taxonomy (NCBI): domain Eukaryota; kingdom Viridiplantae; phylum Streptophyta; class Magnoliopsida; order Magnoliales; family Magnoliaceae; genus Magnolia; species Magnolia kwangsiensis. The sequence goes on from CM073579.1 coordinate 74,201,215, forward strand.
CGACAGGATATCATGAATCTTCGGGGCCTCATGAAACACAAGTTTAAGAAAGTGACTCACATGCTGAAGACTATCCTGTGCTGCCTACAGGATAAGGGTGCCCCTTCTCCATCACCAGATTCTGATGAATAGTCCCTTAAGTCGTCGTTGTTTATTTGTAGTTGTGGTTTGTTTCTAGTTGTTTGTGTTTGTGTGTAGCCTCTATAGGCGTAGTAGTTTGATAGTTATTCTAGTGTTAAAGCTTCGTGTTTGAAGCTTAGTTGTATTAGCTCACATGCATCTTCTGTCATGATCCATGTAAAACCTATGTCTAATGTATTATGACAATTTTAGTAATGAAATGCATGCAGTTGCCTTAAATTTGTGTGTAAATGTTGCATAAATAGGTTTATGCTTATGTTGAATCTGATCTGGGTTGCACCCTATGTTGTGTAGGGAATGCCACTTAAGTTCACGTAGAGCACGGCACGTCTCGCATTGAGTGATTCGATGGACCAGGCACCTTCTCAGAGTGATGGTCATGCGGACCCTAGTTTGGGCCTGGTTCGTGAGACTATGCCTGAGTCTCAGCCTTCTACTGGTCCTACAGTTGGGCCGCCACCTTATACACCACCGATTCGTGAGCAGAACTGTGCGTCTTCTTCGATGCAGCATGTGCCATCATCAGCTCCACCTATAGTTAGGTTGGAGCAGTTGTTGATGATGATGCACCAGCAGCAAGAGCAGCATCAGTAGCAGCAGATGCGGCACCAGCACCAGCACCAGTAGCTCTTAGCCACCATCGCAGGAGCTTTAGCTCAGGGTGGGAGTACGACTCCACCTTCACCATTTGTATGTCGTGCTAAGGCTGCAGGACCTTCCGATCAGGATGAGGGCGTGGCCTTGCCTACACCTGCTGTATACCCTACGGGGAACTTGGGTACGAGTGGCCTCCTAAATTTTTGGGTTCTCATAGACTTGAGGAGGCCGAATATTGGCTTGACCACATCTCTAAGATGCTGAGGATGCGGCATTTTACGGAGCCGGAGCAGGTCGAGTTGGTGACCTTTATGATGGAAAAGGAAGCCAGCTTGTGGTGGGATAGTGTGCTGCGGACGATAGCAGCTGACCATGTATGGACGTGGGTAGCATTTGAGTCTCGCTTCCATGAGAAATATTATCCCCTTACATACCGGCACAAGAAGAAGAATGAGTTTCTGCACCTCAAATAGGGAGGCATGACCGTGACAGAGTATGAGCACCGGTTTACCGAGTTAGGCAGATACGTCCCGACTATACTTGCCGATGCACAGATGCGGATACGGCATTTTTTCGAGGGCCTATGACCTAACATTTCCTCGAAGATGTGGTGTATTAACATACCCTCCTATGCTGAGCTAGTACACATGTCTATGTGAGCAGAGCAAGACAGGGATCGATTAACACGTTCTTGTGGGCCTATGATCCCTAGGCCACGACCAGATATGCCAAGCAGGCCATTCCTCGGTAAAAGGACCCATACCTACTCTCCTCCCAGGATCGCAGTGCCACCAGTTCCAATGAGGTGATCTGGTGTGACCTGTACTTACTTTGGAAAACCAGGTCATGTGGCGGAGAGCTATTTTACACGTATGAGAGACAGTGGGTTCTCGCCGCCACAGAGGATTGACCGCCCTCGCCCTCAGGCTTTATTAGCTCCACCTCTACATACTGCACCTGCACATCCTTCGTTTCTATTGTCGGCACCTCGATTTAGGCCGCCGCAACGGCCTATGGTACCACAGCCGAACCGCTCACAGTAGGCTCGGGTGCATGCACTTACATCTGAGACTTCAAAGGGTGCAGATCTAACACCGAGGTCATTCGAGGGTACGACTCTTATCCAAGGTACTTCAGTTTTCTTACTGGTGGACATTGGGTCTACTACTTCTAAGATTTCATGCTCAACAGTCAAGCGATTGGGATTGGATACTGCTCCTACGAAAGGAGTGAGGGTTATTACCGCCCTGGGACATTTTCTAATGTTACTAAGATTTGCAAGAGCTGCCCGATAAACTTGGGGAGCAGGACCATATTAGTCTACATGATTGTCTCTCCTCTGTTCCATTACGACGTCATTCTTGGTATGGATTGGCTCGCTAGAATGCGAGCAGAAATTGATTGCGAGGCTAGAGTGTTGACAGCCTATGGACCTGAGGGCACAGTTTTTACCTTCCCAGTTCAGGTCAGTCACCCTTCTCGGATGAGTTGTTACGCTTCCTTACTGAAGAATGTTGATGGCCCGACAATTGAAAACCCGCCTGTAGTTCAGGATTATGAGGAGGTGTTCACGACGATACCTGGACTACCACCGCAGCGTGAGATTGATTTTACTATTGATCTCATGCCAGGAGCAGCACCTATTTCATTACCGATGTATCGTATGCCACCATGTGAGATGGAGGAGCTGAGGAAACAGATTGACAAGCTGGTAGAGAAGGGCTTTATACGACCCAGTGTGTCTCCTTGGGGAGCACCCGTGTTGTTCATCAAGAAGGAAAATAGGTCGCTATGGTTATATATTGATTACCGTAGGTTGAACCAGTTGACCGTGAAGAATAAGTATCCATTGCCCAGGATAGACAATTTGTTTGATCAGTTGAAAGGGGTGTGATACTTTGTAACGCCCATGAAAAATCCGTACTTGGGCTCGAGTACCAACTCGACCCGAAATTGCGTAGAAATAATTTCCATGGAAAATTAAGCGTAAGTTAGCTAGCGCAACGCTAGAGTAGCTGGGAAATAGTCCCTGATCACTTTAAATACGTTCTACAAGACCCAAATCGAGTAGAACAAACAACTCTACAATACTCTATAACCTCGGATCAAACTCTAAGCGGGTTTGTTCTCTGGACCACATTGAACTTTTGTATTGGATTTAGACCGCGCGTCGAAGGTCCGATACCTCCTATCTTAGACCGTTAGAACCGCCCAGCTGGACTTGACAATCATCTCGAAAATCAAGTCAAACCGATAATCACAGACTATTTCGTTGAACTCGGACTGAAGCGACCGCAAATAGGGACGGATTTGGAATTTTAAATTCAAATCTGGCACACGACTTGACGCGTCAGTATTAAGCATTCTGACCGTCAGAATTCATCCAGATTACACCCTTGGATTAGAAAAATTTTCTATTTATTATCATGAGACTTTCAGCCCTGATCTACGTGCGGTGACCGCTAAACTGAAACTGGTCCGCCACGTGCGATCTGCGAACCCTGCCAGACTGAAAACTTAATACGAGCTACATCTGGTACACATGAGCTTAAGTCCGATCGCAATCGACCAGGGGACCACCAGAAAGCAGTTTTTGAACCGAAACAGCCCCGAAATGGATAGGCACCAAGTAAACTTCGTTCCGGAGCCTAATTCCGGCGTTTTTAAGCTTATAAAAGGGGTTGAAACCCTCATTTCCCTCTCCCATCCGAAAATAGCAAACCCTAGGAGAAAAGGAGAGGGAGTTTGAGAGAGAGATTGGAAGGGATTTTTCCTGCTTCCGAGCCGCCGACTGCTAGTGCTTCAGCACTTCTTCCCAATCACCTGGCTGGTGATTTCTCCACTTTTTCAGGTATAAAATAACCCTAGAACTTGCTGATTTAGGGTTTACTTAGATTCATGGTATGTTAGCTAACGTATTCCATAAATCAGGTTCTCCTACTGCCGTAGACGAAGCGTACACGCTCCGTTCAAAATCCCGCAACCGTAAGAGAATAGGTGAGGATTTTAGACGCTTTGATTGACGGTTTACAATGCTTTCAATGTCATTTAATAGTAGATTATCGACGGCATCGCCGTTTGACATGTACAACATGCTCTCCGTTTCCTGTTTCGTAAATTAACGAAAATATGAGATTTAGGGCATTTTAGTCATTTGTAGGAAGTACGGTCTACATGCATATTTTGCTGACGTGATTGACATGGTTTGTCGCCGCATTAGGGAGTTAGGAATGCTTGCATAATCAGTTTGGCGAAGAGATTCGCCTAGTTGCGCACTTTGGGTCGACATACTATATGTAGACTTAAGTGTGTAGTGTATGTGTTTGTATAAATGCTTGTATTAGTATGTATTGAATTAAATGATGTTATGTAGTAGTTTGAGATTAATTTCTTGATTAAAATGCTGACCTAAATGATTTCCTACATGTTGACCTTATGCATGATTGTATTACATGCATAGAAAGTATGCCTTGAAGAATTGCTTAAGTTGAATGTTATAACATGTGTTAACATGCTCACATGATTGTATTTAAATTCTAATACTTTTACATGTAATGCTAATGTGATTCCATAGATGTGTGGGACTAGACTTAGTCCAGGCAGTCGGTAACCGAGCGAATTCGTGGCTGACTGGTCATAACCACGAACGACGCGTTGATGAACGTGATTCGTGTTTAGAGTTGGCGGCAGTGGTTAGGCCACGCGAAGTGTTTTACGCACTTCATGTCGTTCGACTTGAGATGCGATCGCGCTAGTCGAGCCCGTCAAGTAACCCGACTGGCCGATGTATGTTTACCTTGTATGAGTCATAACTGCTTGAACCTAAGGTACTGAACTTACCACTGAAAACCCTGTTAACCGTGGTACCTTGATCCACGAAGACTCATGAGCCGGGCATGGTGGTATGGGACACCGTGGTCGAGCTGTCAGCCTACGCTGGGGCCACAAACCTCCCCGTAGTGACCAGTGAGCACCTTGACTCGTGAGCAGATTATGGTGGTATGGGACACTATATTCTAGCTGTCGGCCTACACTGATCAGGCGACGAGCCCTTTGTGGTGACCGCGAGCGTATTCTGAGTCCACGGGAGGCGACGACCCTTCCGTTGCGGTAGAGTACGGTAGGCCTGTATTGATAAGGTGATGGGGGAGCGGTGCAACGAGTGCGAGCAACAGCCCTGGCAGCCCTTGTAGTGACCTACGAAATATACATCGTATGAGATTACTAGGAGTGACGACCCTAGACAGGATCTGTGTTGGGATTGATACAAGGGAAGTACCTTAGTTTCCCAATCCTGCTGTTTGAATGGACTAATAACAACTTGAAAATCATATCACCATAGCATTGCATGTGCCTGGAAGATGTGGAGCACTCTAGGGAGTGTGGCATGCCGCGGTCGTAAGATGTTGCCGCATGAGGGTGATCGTCGGTGAGGGCATACATCACGTCATATCATCTTGCATTAACAACAGTATTAGGATTGTCTGATTTACTGCTTTACTATTATCGCGTGATTGAATTGTGAACATGCTAATCTTTGCTCTATGATTCCACTGAGTTGATCACTCTTTCCCACGTTACGGGATGGTGTTTGCAACACCCACCAGACCCTGTTGTAGATGCAGGTGAGGCCGAGATCCAGGAGGTGGAGCCAGAGATCGACGAGGACCAGGATGAGTTCTCGTATATGAAGTATCACGACGGCTTCCAGTAGGTGACTTGGATCGAGGGGACATCAGTGGGACTTTCTTTTTTTGAACATTATTCTTTTGTTATGTATATGTATATGAGACTCATAAATGTAGTCATACTTTGGAGACAGATGAGATTACTTTGTTTTTCCATACAGTGATATATACATTGTTTAGTCTTCCGCTTGCTTTTATCATTAGATCTGAAGTATGAATTGCAGTTTTGGTATACTTTTACTCATGTGAATGCTTTAAATCAGACAACATTGAATCATAACCATTTTTGTTGCATTAAGTGACGGTCTGGAACTCGGGAGTTGAGTTTATACACGACCCCCGATTTTCAGGGTGTTACATACTTTTTGAAGATTGATCTACAGTCAGGATATCATCAGTTGCGCATTAGGGAAGAAGACGTGCAGAAGACTGCATTCAGGACCAGCTTTGGTCATTACGAGTTTCTCGTGATGTCATTCGATCTTACGAACGCATCGGTCGTGTTCATGGAATTGATGAACCTAGTGTTTTGGCCATTTCTATACCGATTCGTTATCGTGTTTATCGATGAAATTTTGGTATATTCTGTGAGTCGGGAAGAGCATGAGAGATACTTATAAGCAGTCTTAGATACTCTGAAGAAGAACCAGTTGTTCGCGCAGTACAGGAAGTGCGACTTCTGGCAGGAGGAAGTCAAGTTCTTGGGACATGTAGTGTCCAAGGAAAAGGTAGTAGTGGACCTTGCTAAGGTAGCCGCGGACCTTACTAAGGTAGCCGCAGTTCAGGACTGGAAACAGCCTGGTTCGGTTACTGAGGTGGGGAGTTTTCTTGGTCTGGCAGGCTCTTACCGACGCTTCATTTGGGACTTCTTGAAGATTGTCAGACCGTTATCTCAGTTGACTTGGAAAGACTTGAAGCTCTCCTCGAATGAGAAGGTTGAAGCAGCTTTTTAGGAGCTGAAGGACAGACTAAAGTCTGCCCCTGTGCTAGTATTGTCAGAGCAAGGAGTCAACTATATACACTGATGCATCTCAGGTTGGCCTAGGTTATGTCCTTATGCAGAAGGACAGGGTAATTACATATGCCTCGAGACAGTTGAGAAAATATGAGGAGAATTACCCTGCACACAACCTGGAGTTGGCAGCCGTCATTTTCGCACTGAAGCTTTGGAGACATTACCTCTACGGAGAGGAGTTCAAGCTCTTTTGTGACTACAAGAGCCTTAAGTATATATTCACTTAGCGGGACTTGAATATGAGGTAGCGCCGATGGATGAAAACCTTAAAGGACTTCAAGTTCAAGGTTTCCTACCATCCGGTCAAGGCCAACCTTGTGGCAGACGCGACGAGCCGCAAGAAGACTATAGAGTATGCGGCTTCGCTTATGATTGCAGAATGGGATATGGTAGAGTTCGTGCGGGACTTCAAGCAGAAGCTCACTGTAAAGGAACCGTTTGAAGTCGTCGTACACATTCGTGTACAGCCCCTCATTGATGACAGGATTATCGTGGCTCAGGCAGACGATGAGCTATTGGCGAAGATGAGAGAGCGAGTTAGTACATAAGAGGACTCTGAGTGGAGTGTTGGTACGGATGGGGGCTTACGTTATCGTGGCCGCCTATGCGTCTCAGACATTCCTGACTTGAGACGAGAGGTTCTTGAGTCAGCCCACAGTTCGAGGTTTGCGATTCATCCAGGTAGCACGAAGATGTATCAAAACATGAAGAGATCGTACTGGTGGGGTAACATGAAGGTTCATATTGCTGAGTTCATATCTCGTTGTCTCACGTGCCAGCAGGTCAAGGCCGAGCATCGCCGACCTCCTGGACTGCTTCAGCCCATGCGCATAGCTGAATGGAAGTGGGACTTCATCTCTATGGACTCTATATCAGGACTGTCGAAGACGAGGAAGGGACATGATTCTATCTGGGTGATCGTCGACAGATTGAGGAAATCGGCTCACTTCCTTCCGATCAGAGTCACGAACTCTACAGACGAGTTGGCCAGGCTATACATTAAAGAGATAGTTCGTCTGCATGGAGTTCCCTTGGAGATTGTGTCGGACAGAGACACACGATTCACATCTATCTTCTGGACTCGTATCCAGGAAGTGATGGGTGTGAAGTTGAAATTCAGTACCGCGTTTCACCCCCAGACCGATGGCCAGATGGAGTGAGTGAATCAGATTTTGGAGGATATGTTATGAGCTTGTGCCTTGTACTTCAAGGACAGTTGGGATAACTATGTCCCGTATGCAGAGTTTGCCTACAATAACAGTTTCCATGCGAGTATTGGCATGGCTCCTTACGAGGCCTTGTATGGGCGCCCTTGTCGATCACCGCATTGCTGGGTAGAGGTTGGCGAGCACAGTTTAGTTAGCCCAGAGTTAGTGCAGGCAACCTTAGAGAAGATCGACATTATCAGGTGTCGACTTCTGACAGCCTAGAGTAGACAGAAGAGTTATGCTGATACGAGGAGGCGACCGCTTGAGTTCGAGGTTGGAGACCATGTGTTCCTCCGAGTTTCTCCTATGAAGGGAGTCTTGCGGTTTGGCAAGAAGGGGAAGCCACACCGAGGTTTATTGGTCCATTTCAGATTCTGGATTGAGTGGGGGCAGTAGCGTATCGCCTGGCTTTACCCACACCACTCGCAGGCGTACACAACGTATTTCATGTATCTATGCTGAAGAAATACGTTCCTGATCCTTCACACATCATCAAATGGAAGCAAGTACAGCTGAGCGAGGATGCTACATATGTACTGCATCCGACGCGTATCCTCGACAGGAAGGAGCAAGTGCTGTGCAGTAAGGTGATACCACTCGTGAAGGTATTATGGACACATCATACAGAGGAGGAAGCTACTTGGAAAACAGAAGCTGAAGTCAGAAAGAACTACCCTCAGATTCTCGAGGAGTACGAAAAGGTACTAATTTCGAGGATGAATTTTTTCTTTAAGGGAGGTAGATTGTAACGACCTGAAAAATTTCGTACAAAGACCCGAGTACCAACTCAAGCAGAAATCCCCCAGTACTAAATCCTTTAGGAATTAAACGAGTATTAACTAAGTGCTAACCTAGATTACCTATAAAATTAGCACTAATCACTTTAAATACGATCTGCAAGACTCAAAATCTGTAGAATCGTTAACGCTACATTACCCTAAAATTTAGGATCCAACTCTAAACCCAGTTGCTCTCGGGAGTACTTTAAAACTTTGTATCGGACCTGGACCGCACGTCGAAAGTCCGATAGCAATGAACTTAGAAGATTATGACCGCCTAGTTGGACTTGACAATCACCTCAAAAATCACGTCCAAATGATGTCCTGAGACTGTTTCCTTGAGTCCGGAGTGTAGAGTGTGAGAAAGTGGAGATTTTTAAGAAATCTGGGTCATGTCGCTTGCTCGCCATTTATAAGCATTCTGACCGTTGGTTTTTTACCTAGATTCACCCTCGGATCAGGGAAGATGGCCCATACACGTCAAAGTACTTGTGACCTTGATCGAGATTCGGTGACCGCTGAACTGAAACTGGTCCTCCTCGGTCAATCTGGAAACCCGATCAAATTGAAAACTTAACTTGAACAAGATCCAGCACCTATGAGCTTAAAGTCTGACTACACTCATTAACAGGACCTCCAGAAGTGCCCCGTTGGATCAGAACAAGGCCGATTTGGTTATAACCTAAGTATACCTTGGCCTTAGGGCTATTTTCGTCACTTTTAAGCCTATATAAAGACCTTAAAACCTCTCTCTCATACACCAAAAGAATTTTGGAAACCCTAGCTAAGGAAGAGAAGAAAAAGAGAGAGAAAGTGAGAGAGAAGTGGGAGCTACTCTTGGGATTCGATTCCCGTTACTCCTTGTGCTTACACATTGTTACTGAATCACTATTCCGGTGATTTCAAATACACTATTGGGCAAGAGAACCTAACCCTAATCAATTCTAGGGTTTCAAGTAGTTAAAGTAACATAATAGCTAACCTATTTCATGTAATAGGTTGTCGTTGGGCCGTAGACGAGGCGTGAGTAAACGAGCTGAGTTCGTTATGCGTTTATCGGCGTAAGGTGCGGATTATGGACATATAGGTTATGGTTTTCAAAGCTTTCAATGTCACATAATGATTTATTATTGGCTTGGATGCTATTTCACATGCAAAATGTGTGGTTTGTTTCACGTTACGAATACGTATGAAATATGTATACCGTAATGTATTCTATGTATTTGTTGAAATACCTGTATACGTATAACTTTTGGGTCTGTAAATGCCATGATAAATCATTGTTAATACATACTTGTTGTATATGCGACAACTCCTTAGCAAAAGGATTTTCCTAAATATGCAATATGTCAACATACGTGATGTATGTTGAGTAGTGTACTGTAAGTATTTGTATAAATGCCTGAATGAGTTAGAAATAGGTAAAGTATGATTTTTAAGGGAATTGAGATATGAATCTCAATCACCTTACTTGTGTGTATGATTTTCTCTATGTTATATTTAGTCTATTTCGTTCATGCTAATTGTGTGTATGCTTTCCTTCGTGTTATGTTTAGTTTATTTCATTCCTGCTAATTATGTGTATGATTTCTTCCATGTATAGTATTCATGTTTAAGTTATATTTCATATCATGCTTATATGAATGTGGATGTTGAATCATATGTCTATTAGTGACCAGTGAGCAACCTAGACTCGTGAGCCGATTATGGTGGTATGGAACACTATATTCGAGCTGTCGGCCTACTTTGATTGGTGACGAGCCCTTTGTAGTGACCTCGAGTATATCCTGAAACTGCATTGGGGCGACGAGCCTTGTTGTAGTCTATAGGATATAACTAGACCTGTATTGATTGGTGACGAGCCCTTTACAGTGATCTAGAACTATACTGTCGTATGAGATTGTCTAAGACTGACGACCCTAGAATAGATCATCGTTTGGGTAATAATACAAGGGAGGTACCTTAGCTTCCCAATACTGCAGTATGAAAAGGACTAATAATAACTTGGTAATCATGTTCATAACATCGCACTGCATGTGCCGACGATGAAGTGCACAGAGGGAAGAAAGCATGCAGCGAACGTAAGATGTTGTCGCACGAGAGAGTGTTGGCGAGGGTATGCATCATGAAAACATTCCATCCTTGCATTAACAAGAGTATTTAGGAATGTTTGATATGTCTACTTTATCATTACTGCTTGACTGAATTGATAACATGTTAATCTTTACTCTATGATTCCAGTGAGTTGATCACTCACTCCTACGTTCTGGGACGGTGTTCTGAACACCCACCAGACTCTGTCTTAGTTGTAGATGACGATGTAACTCAGGAGGCGGAGCCTGATTACTACGACGATCAGGATGAGTTCTCATATATGCAGTTCTCTGATGGTTTCACTTAGGCCGTTCTGATTGACGGGGCTACAGGGTTTATCATTGTAGTTAGACTATTCTTTTGACATTTTGTTTTTGAGCTATTACATGTATATGATGACTCAGTGATGTATTCATACTCTGGCGATTGACAGTGATCTTTTGGATTTATATTCGTTTATATACATCTTTCAGTCTTCCGCTTGTGTTATATAAACTGATCTGGAGTATGAATTACTGTTTTGGTGTAATCCCTCTCATGTTTAATGCATTACCATGAACAACATTCAATCATCTTTATCTATATTGCATAAGTGATGCATTGGAACTCAGGAGCTGAGCTTCTGCTCGACCCCCAATTTTTAGGGCGTTACAGATTGATTGATGGGATAGGTCGAAGAGATTCTCTCGGAATTCATAATGTGTGACGTTTCTTCAGAATGAACGTGGTCCCACATCTCCTGGCCTGGGTATCGCATCGTTGCGTGAGACATGGCATTGGAATCACGACAACGGCACGGTCGCTAGGATACAAGTTTTAAGTCGAGCCATATAAATCTTCGGGATGCGACTTATGTTCACGAGCAAATGCCAATTACAGGTCGAGGGTTGCCGAAATTCGACCGAGAGGACCGCGAAATCCTACGAAACAGTATGAACTATAATACGGGCCTTACAGCTCTCCCCTTCTAATAAAAATTTTATCCTCAAAATTTAGACAATCATCGTAACTAGACATAACTCTAAAGGAAGAGGAAACATAACATCATCCTATAAAATCGAAGACCGCATACAATATACAATATATAATCAATCATCAAAGAGATGGGGATAGTGCTCTCAAATCTCGGCCTCACGCTCCCAAGACATCTCATTAACAGAATGGTGACCCCACTGAACCTTCACCAAGGGAATGACCTTGGTCTGGAGGACCTGCTCCTTCTGATCAAGGATATGAACTAGCTACTCAATGCAAGAAGCATCCTCACGAACCTCCAACAGCTGCCAATCAATAAAAGGAACTATGTCTAACCCATACTTCCTCAGCATAGAGACATGGAACACGTTATAGACGTCAGATAACTGAGATGGTAAGGCAAGCCGATAGGCCATGGCGCCAACGCGCCCAGTGATCTCAAAAGGTCCAATGAATCTTGAAACAAGCTTGTCCTTCACTCCAAATCGAACTACGCCCTTTATGGACGAGACCTTGAGATACACTATTCTCAATAATGAACTCTAAGGGACGACGCTGGCGATCAGCAAAACTCTTCTACCGACTCTGAGCTATGCGCATCCTCTGTCTGATGATATCGATAGCCTCTGATATCTGTTGCACAAGCTCGGGACCTAGGAGACGTCACTCTCCGACCTCAGTCCAATAACTCCGAGCTCTTCACGATCTGCCATATAATGCCTCAAAAGGAGTTATGTCAAACTCAGCCAATCGCAGATGCTCATCCCAGCTACCCCCAAAGTCAATCACGCAGGCCAGAAGCATATCCTCAAGGATCTAGTTGACCCTCTCGGTCTAGCCATCGGTCTGCGGATGGTACGCGGTGTTGAGATGCAAAATAATCCTCATCACTCTCTGAAAGCTCCTCCAAAACTAAGACATGAACCTCGGGTCTCGGTCAGAAACGATCGAGATTGGAATGTCATGCAGTCTCACAATCTCCTCGATGAATAACTTCACAAGCTAGTCCATAAATCAAATCGCACAAATCGTAAGAAAATATACCGACTTCGTCAGACGATCCACAACAACCCAGATGGCGTCATGACCGCACTGAATCTTCGGTAAGCCCATAATGAAATCTGTCGACACATGCTCCCATTTCCATGTCGAGACGCTCAACGGCCGCAATGGACCAGGGGGTCTTTGATGATCAGCCCTGACACGCTGGCATGTGTCACACTCGGCTACAAAACTGGCGATCTGTCACTTCATCCCCTTCTAAAATACTGCCTCCTCATATCACAATACATCTTCGTCGAGCCAGGGTGGATAGAAAATCATGATCGATGTGCCTTGATCATAAGATCTCTACGCAACATAGGGATATCCGGGACATACAATCGGCCTTTGAAGCGAAGTCCACCATCAAAACCAATCTGCCAATCTGTTTGACTTTTAGATGCTGCCTCTGCTCGGTAATCCTCAAATGACTCATCTATCTGTTAAGCCTCGATCACCCTTGCGATAAGAGAGGGTTGAATTGTAACGCCCTGGAAAAATCCATACTTAGACTCGAGTACCAACTCGACCAGAAATCGCGCAGGATTAATTCCTTTAGAAAATAAGCGTAAGTTAGATAGCACAACGCTAGAGTAGCTGTGAAATCATCCCTGATCGCTTTAAATACGTTCTACAAGATCCAAAACGAGTAGAACCAATGACACTATAATACTCTGAAACCTCGGATCAAACTCTAAACTGGTTTATTCTCAGGACCCCTTTGAAACTTTGTATTAGATCCAGACCGCGTGTCGAAAGTCTGATACCTACAATCTTAGACCGTTATAACCACCTAGCTGGACTTGACAATCATTTCGAAAATCAAGTCCAACCGACATTCAGAGGCTATTTCATTAAGCCTGGAGTGAAGAGGGTGAGAATAGGGTTAGATTTAGAATTTTGAAATTCAAATCTAGCACACAACTTGGCGCGTTATTATTAAGCGTTCTGACCGTCAGAATTCAGCCAAATTACACCCTCGGATCAAGAAAAATTTCTCTTTCATATCATGAGACTTGTAGACCTGATCTACGTGCGATGACCACTGAACTGAAACTGGACCGCCACGTGCGATCTACGAATACTACTAGTCTGAAAATGGGATGTGAGTGACATCCGACGTGCATGAACTTAAGTCCGATCACGTTCGGCCAGGGGACCTCCCGAAATATCTTTTTGGACCGAAACAACCCCGATTTGGTTAGACCTTAGGTAAACATTGTTCCCAAGCCTAATTAGGAAGAAATTAGCTTATAAAAGGACCTTAAACCCTCACTTCTCTCACCCATCTGAATTTGCTAGAAACCCTAGCTGGTGTGAGAAAAAAAGTGAGAGATTGTGAGAAAGAGTGGGAGAGATCTTCCTGCTGCTTGCACTACCTGTTGCACGTGCTTAAGCAACGCACCTCAATCACTTTCTCGGTGATTTCGCCGTATTTCTAGGTAAGGAAACACCCTAAATACTTGTTGATTTGAGGTTCCGTCGATTTCTTAGCAAAGTAACTTATACATCTTGTGAAATAGGTAGCCTGTTCGCTGTAGATGAAGTGTATACGCTCTGTTCGAATCGGTTCACCTCTAGGGAAAAGGTGCGGATTCTAGACGCTTTGATTGGATGATTTCAACGCTTTCAATGTCGTTTAATAGTAGATTATCGACGGCAATGCCGTTTGACATGTACAACATGCTGTCCGTTTCCTGTTTCGTAAGCTGACGAAAAATATGAGATTTAGGGCATTTTAGTCATTTGTAGGAAATATTGTTTTCATCCGTATTTTGCTGATATGATTGACATGGCTCTTTGTCACATTAGGATATTAAGAATGCGTGCATAATCAGTTTGGCAAAGAGATTCGCCCAAATGCGCACTTTGAGTCGACATACTATATGTAGACTTAAGTGTGTAGACTAGGTGTTTGTATAAATGTTTGTATTAGTATGTATTGAATTAAATGGTGTTATGAATTAGTTTGAGATTGAATTCTCAAATAATATGCTGATGTAAATGATTTCCTACATGTTGACTATATGCATGATTTCATTATATGTATGAAATGCATGTGTAAGATGATTTACTTAAGTTGTATGTTATAACATGTGTTAACATGCTCACATTGTTGTATTTCATTTCCATTACTCTTATATGATTGCTGATGTGGATTCATAAATGTTTGGGACTATACCTAGTCCAGGCAGTCGGTAACCGAGTAAATTCGTGGTTGGCTTATCTTTGCCACGAACGACACGTCGATGAACACGAGTCGTGTTCTGAGTTGGCACGCGAAGTATTTTATGCACTTCATGTCGCTCAGCTTGAGATGCGCTCGTACTAGTCGAGCCCGTCAAGTAACCCGACTGGCCATTGTATGTTCACCTTGTATGAGTCATAACTGCTTGAACCTAGGGTACTAAACTTACCATTGTAAATCCTATTAACCATGGTACCTTGATCCATAAAGACTTATGAGCTGGGCATGGTGGTATGGGACACCGTGGTCGAGCTGTCGGCCTACGCTGGGGCGACAAACCTCCCCATAATGACCAGTGAGCACCTACGACTCGTGAGCAGATTGTGGTGGTATGGGACACTATATTCTTGCTGTCGGCCTACACTAATCAGGCGACGAGCCCTTTGTAGTGACCGCGAGCGTATTCTGAGTCTACAGGAGGCGACGACCCTTCCGTAGCAATGAGAGTACAGTAGGCCTGTATTGATAAGGTGATGGGGGAGCGGTGCAACGAGTGCGAGCAACAGCCCTGACAGCCCTTACAGCGACCTACAAAATGTACATCGTATGAGATTACTAGGAGTGACGACCCTATATAGGACTGTGTTGGGATTGATATAAGGGACGTACCTTAGTTTCCCAATCCTGCTGTATGAATGGACTAATAATAACTCGGTAATCATATCACCATCACATTGCATGTACTTTGAAGATGTGGAGCACTATGGGAAGAAAGCATGCCGCGGGCATAAGATGGTGTCGTATGAGGGAGATCGTCGGTGAGGGCATCCATCATGTCACGTCATATTGCATTAACAACAGTATTAGGAATGTTTGATTTACTGCTTTACTATTATCGCATGA
Organism: Magnolia kwangsiensis; assembly: GCA_037074715.1. Taxonomy (NCBI): domain Eukaryota; kingdom Viridiplantae; phylum Streptophyta; class Magnoliopsida; order Magnoliales; family Magnoliaceae; genus Magnolia; species Magnolia kwangsiensis. The sequence goes on from CM073579.1 coordinate 74,216,844, forward strand.
TTGATTTGAGAACATGTTAATCTTTGCTCTATTATTCCACTGAGTTAGCTACTCACTCCCACGTTAAGGGATGGTGTTTGCAACACCCACCAGACCCTGTCTTAGATGCAGGTGAGGCAGCGATTCAGGAGGCAGAGCCAGATTATGATGAGGACCAGGACGAGTTCTCATATATGCAGTACCACGACGGCTTTGCTTAGGTGGCCTGGATTGGCGGGACTTCTCAGTGGGACTATTTTTGACATTTTGATTCTGTTTATTTACATGTATATGAGACTCAGAGATGTATTCATACTTTGGAGACAGTTGAGATCTATTTTGTTTTTCATACAGTGATATGTATATCCTTTAGTCTTTCGCTTGCTTTTATCACTGAATCTGGAGTATGAATTGTAGTTTTGGTATAATTTTACTCATGTGAATGCTTTAACTCAAACATCATTGAATCATAAACATTTTTGTTGCATAAGTGACGGTCTGGAACTCGGGAGTCGGGTTTATACATGACCCTCCGATTTTCAGGGTGTTACATGAATCGATAGGCTCGATAGCTGAACGATAGAAGACTACAGACCAAACTCGAAGTCATACTCTGTTATATCCTTAAGCATCTTCCACTCCTGAATCATCATGTGTGCCACCAGGCCCCGTAGTTGATGGTTGAGGGCATCTGCCACCACATTTGCCTTGCCTGGGTGGTACTGGAGATCAAAATCAGAGTCCTTCAGGAGTTCTATCTAGAGTCTCTGCCTCATGTTCAGTTCGGAATGAGAGAATAGATACTTCAAGCTCTTGTGGTTAGAAAAGAGCTCAAATTTAATCCCATCGAGATAGTGCCTCCACACCTTCAGTGCAAAGACGACAGCTGCTAGCTCCAAATCATGCATGGGGTAGTTCAGCTCATGAACCTTGAGCTGACGAGACGTATAAGCCACTGGTCTCCTGTGCTGCATCAGGACAGCACCCAAGCCAATACACCAAGCATCGGTAAATACAAAAAATTCATCACTCCTAGAGGGAAGAGTGAGGACAGGAGCAGACGTGAGGCAATCCTTCAGCTTCATAAATGCTCACTCATAGGCGTTGCTCCAAACAAACTCTACGTCCTTCCGAGTCAACCTAGTCAATGGGGCTGCGATACGGGAGAAGCCCTCAATGAAACGCCGATAATATCCCACCAAGCTAAGAAAACTGCGGATCTCGGACATGCTCGTGGGCTGGTCCCACAGACGTACTGCCTCAACCTTCGAGGGATCCTCTACGACACCCTCCCTCGTCACCATGTGATCGAGGAACTTCACCTCCTCCTACCAAAACTAGCATTTCTCCAGCTTCGCATACAGCTTGTGGGCATAGAGGGTCTGCAATGCAATCTCCAAATACTGCTCATACTCCTTATGATTCCTTAAATAGATCAGAGTGTCATCGATGAATACCACAACAAACCGATCAAGATACGAACGGAAGACCTCGATCATCAACTACATGAATATTGCGGGTGCATTGGTCAGTCCGAAAGACATGACTTGAAACTCAAAATGATAATAACGCATCCTGAAAGTTGTCTTCAGGATGTCCTCCTTTCGAACCCGAATCTGATGATAATCGAAATGTAAGTCAATCTTCGAAAAGAATTGTGGACCCTGCACTGATCAAACGAATTATCTATCCTCAGGAGCGGGTACTTGTCCTTGATCGTGACCCAGTTGAGCTTGTGGTAATCATGCAGAGCCTCGACGAGCCATCCTTCTTTCTAATGAAGAGTACCAGCACTCCCCACGGAGAACTGCTCGAATGGATGAATTCCAACTCTCGCAACTCATCCAACTGCCACTTCAGCTCTCACAACTCCATTGGTGTCATACGGTATGGGGCCTTAAAGATAGGCACGGTACCAGGCACGAGATCAATCTGGAACTCAATATGTTGATGCAGCGACAATCCAGAATCTCCTGAAATACATTGGAAAAATTACAAACCACCGGCAACGGGTCGATACATAAGGCAACGGGCTCCTCAACTGCGCAGGACATGAGCAAGACAACTCTCCTAGGGGCTCGACAATGAATTGAAACTACGGTAGCCTAGTATGTAGAACGTGACTGTCATCGCAGAAAGTCTAAGATAGCATGATACTCGACAAGTCAATCCATGCCCAAAATAACATCAAACTCGGACATCGATAGTACAAACAGATCAAGAGGCAAAAAGATATCACCAACCAGAACAGGACAAGATGAGCAAAATCGGCCCAACACTGTAGTCTTCCCCAAGGGCGTCGATACGGTCAACCCCTCACTAGCAGACTCTATCGGCAATCTAGTCGAATGACAGAATCCCTCGAACATGAAAGAATATGAAGCACTGAAATCAAATAAAACTCAGGCGATGCATGCAAGGACTGGAAGTATACCCTCAACGACTCTTCTAGATGACTACTGGTCCTACTGAGCCGTGTAGAACCTACCCTGAGCTGCTGTGAAGGTGCATATCCTCTCGGAGGGTACAACTGTTGCTGCTGCTGCTGCCAATGCGGCAGCCTGTACTACTGTCTCTGCTACTGTTGGGGCCTCTGTGGCTGAAGTAGTTGTGGTCGATGTTGCTGCAGTCGCTGTTGCGATGGAGGCTATTGTGACCCTCTCAGTTGCTGTTGTTGTTGCTGCTAAGCCCGGAGGCACTCATACACGTAGTGCCTTGTCCCACCACATCCATAACAGGTCCCTATAAATGGCTGCCGGGATGGCGTGGAGATGTCAATGGTGCTACTGGTGCTCTGACAGATGGGTGGCTCCTGTACCTCTGCGGCCATCGATGCTGCTGCTGCTGCTGAGAGCTAATGGAGGGAACCTACCTCTTCCAATTTTTCCTCTAATCATGGTCTCTCTGCATGTCGACTCACTCCGTCTCATAAATCTGAACCCTCTATACTTCCTCCTGAAAGGTCGGGAGCTCATACCCAATATCACAGCCTCGAAGACCGTAACGCAAGCCGTTCTTGAAACGACGGACCTTCCGCCCCTCATCATCAACCAAATATAGCACGAACCTCGATAATGCCACAAAATGAGCCGTGCACTGTGCCACAGACATGTCTCCCTTCACCAAGTTCTCAAACTCTAACGCTCACTACCAACGAATGTGGTCGGGGAAGTACTGCTACTCGAATCGGTCTACGAAATCCTCCTATATCCAGAAAAAATCAGGCCCTACAACACGAGTAATGGAGGTCCACCAGTGATCGACCTCACCCTGGAGAAGAAATACTGCCAACCAGACCCGCTGTTATGTCGTACATGTCATCGTATCAAAAATCTCCTCCACATCAGAGCGTTATCACTTGGCTGTTGTTGGATCTGGCTTGCCCTAGAAACGTGAGGGATCGAGCTGTCTGAACTCTCAAAGGAGGGCTCTCGCGCACTCCTACTCTACCTATGCTGGCGAAACAACTGGGTACCTACCCTGCCCCTGAAGGGCAGTCATCACAGCCTTCAATATTTGATGTAATTGGGAGGCACTCACAAGTACGGTCGGATCTGCACCGGTCTCATGTGGAGGAACAACATCCTCAGGCTGGGGAGTAAGGATCTCTAGTGGTGGAGTGGGAGTAGTAGGAGGTAAAGTGGGAGCCTCAGGTGGTGGAGCGAGAGTTTCTCGGGTTGCTCTCCTGAATGGCATATCCTATAGGAAAGAACAAGCGCGCCTATCAACCTTAAGAACTCTCGAAGGCACGTACATTAAGGATCGATAATAGAAAATTGCTAAGTTATTCGAAGTTGGGACCTAATTGTCCTAAGATTATAGTAGATATGTGATGTTGTCCTGAATTATTCCCAAGTTATGCTCTGACACCAACTTTTGTCATGCCCCAAACTTAGAAAATGAGCTCATAAAATTCTCGATCACTGAATCCGACACCGACAGCCTCTGTAATACCCCATTCTCGACTCCTAACACCCATACATCAGGTTTCGATCCTGGGATTCTACAAGGAGAATTTCTAACATGATTTTAATTCATAATAAGCATAACTATAAGCATAACCCACGAAGAATAACCACAAGAACACCATCATAAAATTCACTATGATAAAAAATTTTAAGGTACAATGCGTATGAAGGAAAATACAAGATATAATAATGAAAACTTTGGAAGTTCGACTGCACGCTCCTACTGCGGCGAAGCTATGGCTGCGTCCTAGCGTCACCTGCATGCATCAATCATGCATAAGCTTATAGAAAGCTTAGAGGGTGGTGTAAGTGTGTGCGTAATATAAACATGCTCAGAATATAATCTCAGAGTAATTTGGAATCATGCGGATAAGTGCATAAATGCAATCAGCTGTACTAAGGCTATGCGATAGAAAACATGAATACTATCGGTCATATCATGACCATGCGATATGAGATGCAACTCAACCATGTCAATCCTCATCCGAATCTACATATCATGTAGATCATCACTAGAGCATCAAATATCAGTACAATTCTCATTCTGGATAATCACCGAGGTTTAGTACACTCCAAATGACATAGCCCCTTTCTCGAGTGCACAGCTCAAGTGAGCATAAGAAACCTCACTATCCGCCTAGCCAATAGTCTGTCAATACCTATCCAGCACGTCGATAGCGGACCCATCTACAAGCTAGTCATACTCAGCCTAGCAATGCCCCCTACCCTCGAGTGGTAAGGCCACACTCCTTTCCAACCGACTACGACATAGTGAGAGACGTTGCCTCCTAATATTCGACACTCGAGCACTCATGTATCCATTCAGTCTCGACGTTGGAGTCATCCTCTGGTACCACCGGATTTAAGAATTTTCCCCCATGGACATCTATGACACCCCGATGCTAGAAACAATATTTTCGGTATCCAATCCGGCCATCCACGATAGGCCATCAACATGGAAAGAGAGAGATAAAGGGAGAGAATGCATAATGGAAGGGAACCCTACCACTATGAGCTCCCTTGAGCATATACATACATCAAGATGGGTCCCAAAACATGTGGGCCCTCAAAATAGCAAATCAAGGAGGAGTTACCATCCGTACAACAAGATCAAGGGTTTAAATGACCACTACATGTTGAATATCGAATAAACATCATGGTGGGGTTCATGGAGAATGGCCCCAACATAGATTTACACACACACACACACACACACACACACACACACACACACACACACACACACACACACATATATATATATATATATATATATATATATCATGATGGGCCATTGGTCAAACCTAACGTTAAAGTGAGATCCATACCATAATCGGTAGGCCACACTTGACCCATGCATCGAAAATCAAATCTTGACCTAAGATCACCCACCGATTGGCCTTCTTCTTGGTCCTTTGGCTTCCTTAGTTCCTACGCTCAACCTTTGATGGTGTATGATGAAGATTGAAGGGTGGAGATGAGGATTTAGGGGTAAGGAGTGAGCCACACACTAGGCTTTCTCACCTTAGAATTTTCTCTCATGGAAGCTTGGGATTTGGTGGAGAATGGGATGGGATGGAGTGATGTATGGGAGAGAGGGATGGTGTTGTAAGAAAGAGATGGGTAGAGAGAGATAACTTTGGGATTGGGAGAGAGATGGGTAGGGTATGGGTGTTGTAAGGGGAGTTATGAGATGTGTACTTGACTTGAGGTGATTGATTGATGTAATGGGTTGTAGAGATTCTCTCAGAATTCATAATGTGTGACGTTTCTTCGAAATAAATGTGCACCCACAACTCCTGGCCTGGGTATCGCATCGGCGCGTGAGACATGACATTAGAACCGCGGCAACTGTGCGGTCACTAGGATACAAGTTTCGAGTCGAGTCGACATAGATATATAGGATGCGACTTAGGGTTGCACGCAAACACCGATTATAGGTCACGAGTTACAAAAATTTGACTAAGAGGACCGTGAAAGTTTACAAAATGGTATGGTTTAAGGTACAGGTCTTACACTTTATGCTTCGTGTCTTTCATGCTGTTGTCATGAGTATATGCATTTGTTTACTTTCCTTCATCTATTATGTCATTATTCAATTTCGTTTGCATCCTAAGCATGGGTCAATTTCATTTGGACATCTTATGTCTTGTCTTGCATTTCACTACAATGTCCAAATCCCTTTGTTTGAAGCGCCGAAATCCACATCCCCTTCAATAATTCAAATTTGAATATGATGAACCTGTCTCCCCTACCGGAGCAAAGAGAAGATCAAGAATAACCTCAACAGGTTGACACCACCATGGATGATACATTCAATGACCTAGAAGATTCAGATGATCCAGCTGACTCTGACTATCATCCCTCTCAATTTGAAAAAAGATATTTGCATTAGAGGAAAAGGTTGATACTCTGCAAGTATCACATGCATCATTAGCCTAAACCCAACAATTTACTATGAAGTACATGAAAAAGTACTTCCATCAAATCAATCGAAGTTTGTGGATTAATGATCTTTCGATGCTTGTACCATACTCATCAGGGTTGGAGTGAGATAGATTTATTTATTTTCTTTGCTTAGATTTGTACTAAACAATATTTTGATGGTTTGCTTAAATATTTTTATAACTTGTATGGATATTTTATACATTGTCCTATACAATGGTTTCATCTTGATGTTTTTATTTTAGATGTTTGGATTTTGATGTTATTTATGCTTATTGTTATTCCTATTAGTTTACCCTGCTTTGATATATATGTGCTTCTTGATATATAATATAATTTCTTCTTCCTTTGTTAACTTGTGACAAAAGGGGGGAAAAAATTATGTTAGCACATGGGGTAGAATGTGTCATGCCCCAAACTCGGAAACCGAGCTCACAAAATTCCCGATCGTTGAATCTGGTGTCGATAGCCTCCATAGTACCCCATTTTTGGCCCCTAGCATCCATACGCCAAATTCCGATCCTGGGATCCTGCAAGGAGAATTTTTTAATATACATTTAACTCGTAATAAGCATAACCTTAAGTATACCCAAATCACAAAGACAATATCATCATCACATATCTACTAATATAAACATTTGAATACAATACTGAAAGGGAAATACATATATTGAAATCAAGGCCTCGGAAGTCAGCTACATGCTCCAAGCTCCACGCTGCTGCAACCTAACATCACTTGCACGCATCTATCATGCATATGCTTATAGAAAGCTTAGAGGGTAGTGTAAGTATTTGCACAAGGTAAGTGTCAAGTATTCAATACAATGCCATAATCATACAACATCGAAAATACTGGTAAGATCATGAATCATACGATATCAAAGTAAACAGAAATACTGACAAGTCCATGAGTCAATCAATATTAGAATACACAATACAGATCAACTATGCAGATGAGGACTCATAAAGAGCCAAATACCAGATGTCGATGATGCAATGTAATATACAATTCCTGATGAGTTCATGTATAGCATCAGTCGTACCTAGATGATATAAATGCAAAAACACAGTAATCCAAAATGTCATATGTCGCGGATGTAATGCAATATGCAGTACGAATGGAATGACCATAGTGGAGTGTGAAGTTGGGATGATAATACGTAGTATCGCAAACTATGGGGTCCATTACAAGGGACTTCTATCCAAACCAATCTCATACCTAATTTGGATAGTCAGACTCAATGTGGTAAACTCCTGATCTCAGGTTAGTCGCGCTCCCCAACAGAAATCCTAGCCATTATGAAGGTACACGTAATAAATAGTTACGCACCACAAGCCCGAGTGGATAGTGAATGAATAAATGAGTATGTAACTCCTGCTCAATAAGTCCACATATCATGACAAATCATCTCTGGGATCATCACCAGGGTCTAAGACACTCTACACCATCTTACAGCCCAACTGGGTAAGTGAAAGAGACCTCACTATCTGTCTAGCCAGTAGTCAACTAATATCTACCCAGCACGTCGATAGTGAACCCATTCATGAGCTGGTTAAACTCAGCCTAGCTATGATTACTCCCTCAGGCAGGTAAGGCCACACCCCCTCCTAATCGACCATGACACAGTGGGAGACGCGGCCTACTGGTATACGGCCCTCATGCGCTCATATATATCCACTCAGTCTCGACGTTGGGGCGTCCTTTGGTACCAAGAGGGTTTATGTAACACCCTAAAAATTGGGGGTCGTGTATAAACTCAACTCCCGAGTTCCAGACCGTCACTTATGCAACAAAAATGATTATGATTCAATGTTTTCTGAGTTAAAGCATTCACATGAGTAAAAGTATACCAAAACTGCAATTCATACTCCAGATCCAGTGATAAAAGCAAGCGGAAGACTAAAGAATATACATATCACTGTATGGAAAACAAAATAGATCTCAACTGTCTCCAAAGTATGAATACATTTCTGAGTCTCATATACATGTAAATAAACAGAAATCAAATGTCAAAAATAGTTCCACTGAGAAGCCCGTCAATCCAGGCCACCTAAGCAAAGCCGTCGTGGTACTGCATATATGAGAACTCGTCCTGGTCTTCATCATAGTCCGGCTCTGCCTCCTAAAACACTGCCTCACCTGCATTTAAGACAGGGTCTAGTGGGTGTTACAAACACCATCCCGTAACGTGGGAGTGAGTAGCTAACTCAATGGAATAATAGAGCAAAGATTAGCATGTTCTCAAATCAATCATGCGATAATAGTAAAGTAGTAAATCAAACAATCCTAATACTGTTGTTAATGCAATATGACATGACATGATGGATGCCCTCACCGACATTCTCCCTCATACGACACCATCTGCGTCCGCGGCATGCTTGCGTACCGCTCAGTGCTCCACATCTTTCAGGCACATGCAATGTGATGTTGATATGATTACCGAGTTATTATTAGTCCTTTTCATACAGCAATATTGGAAAACTAAGGTACTTCCCTTATATCAATCCCAACACAGATCCTGTCTAGGGTCATCACTCCTAGTAATCTCATACGATGTATATTTGGTAGGTCGCTGCAAGGGCTGTCAGGGCTGTTGCTCGCACTCGTTGCACCGCTCCCCCATCACCTTATCAATACAGGCCTACTGTACTCTCACTGCTACGGAAGGGTCGTCGCCTCCCGTAGACTCAGAATACACTTGCGGTCACTACAAAGGATTCGTCGCCTGATCAGTGTAGGCCGACAGCAAGAATATAGTGTCCCATACCACCATAATCTGCTCACGAGTCATAGGTGCTCACTGATCACTACAGGGAGGTTTGTGGCCCCAGCGTAGGCCGACAGCTCGACCACGGTGCCCCATACCACCATGCCCAGCTAATGAGTCTTTATGGATCAAGGTACCATGGTTGACAGGGTTTACAATGGTAAGTTCAGTACCCTAGGTTCAAGCAGTTATAACTCAAACAAGGTGAACATACAAAGGCCAGTTGGGTTACTTGACGGGCTCGACTAGCACGAGCGCATCTCAAGTCAAACGACATGAAGTGCGTAAAATACCTCGTGTGGCCTAACCACTGCCACCAACTCCAAAACACGACTCGCGTTCATCGACGCGTCGTTCGTGGCAAAGATAAGCCAACCACGAATTTACTCAGTTACCGACTGCCTGGACTAGGTATAGTCCCAAACATTTATGAATTCACATCAGCAATCATGTAAGAGTAATGAAAATGAAATACAACAATGTGAGCATGTTAACACATGTTATAACATACAACTTAAGTAAATCATCTAACACATGCATTTCATACATATAATGAAATCATGCATATAGCCAACATGTAGGAAATCATTTACATCAGCATATCATTTGAGAATTCAATCTCAAACTAATTCATAAAACCATTTAATTCAATACATACTAATACAAACATTTATACAAACACTTAGACTACACACTTAAGTCTATATATAGTATGTCGACTCAAAGTGCCCATTTAGGCGAATCTCTTCGCCAAACTGATTATGCACGCATTCCTAATATCCTAATGCGACAAGAAGCCATGTTAATCATCTCAGCAAAATATAGATGAAAACAGTATTTCCTACAAATGACTAAAATGCCCTAAATCTCATATTTTTCGTCTGCTTACGAAACAGGAAACGGACAGCATGTTGTACATGTCAAACGGCGTTGCCGTCGATAATCTACTATTAAACGACATTGAAAGCGTTGAAAACAGTCAATCAAAGCGTCTAAAATCCGCACCTTTTCTCCTATAAGTGTATTGATTCGAACGGAGCGTGTACGCTTCGTCTACGGTGAACGGGGAACCTATTTTACAAGATCTATAAGCTACCATGCTAAGGAACCAAAGGAACCTTAAATCGACAAGTATTTGGAGTATTTTCTTACCTAGAAACGTGGCGAAATCTCCGGGAAAGTGATTGAGGAGCGTTGCTTAAGCACGTGCAACACGTAGTGCAAGCAACAGAAAATTCTCTCCCACTCTCTCTCACAATCTCTCACCTTTTCTCTCACACCAGCTAGGGTTTCTAGCAAATTCGGATGGGTAAGAGAAGTGAGGGTTTAAGCCCCTTTTATAACCTAAAACTTGCCCAAAATAGGCTTGGGAACAATGTTCACTTGATGCCTAACCAAATCGAGGCTGTTTCGGTCCAAAAAGACATTTCTGGAGGTCCCTTGGCCGAACACGATCGTACTTAAGTTCATGCATGTCGGATGTCGCTCATATCCCATTTTCAGACCAGTAGTGTTCGTAGATCGCACGTGGCGGTCCAGTTTCAGTTCAGCGGTCACCGCACGTAGATCAGGCCTACAAGTTCATGATATGAAATAGAAATTTTTCCTGATCCAAGGGTATAATTTGGCTGAATTCTGACGGTCAGAACGCTTAATAATAACGCGTTAAGTCGTGTGCCAGATTTGAATTTCAAATTCCAAATCTAACCCTATTCTCACTCTCTTCACTCCAGGCTCAATGAAATAGCCTCTAAATGTCGGTTGGACTTGATTTTTGAAATGATTGTCAAGTCTAGCTAGGCGGTTATAACGGTCTAAGATTGTAGGTATCGGACTTTCGACGCACGGTCTAGATTCAATATAAAGTTTCAAAGAGGTCCTGAGAACAAACCGGCTTAGAGTTTGATCCGAGGTTTTAGAGTATTATAGCGTCATTGGTTCTACTAGCTTTGGGTCTTGTAGAACGTATTTAAAGTGATCAGGGACTATTTCCCAGCTACTCTAGCGTTGCGCTAGCTAACTTACACTTATTTTCCAAAGAAATTAATCCCACGCGATTTCTGGTCAAGTTGGTACTCGAGTCCAAGTACGGATTTTTCCAGGGCGTTACAGTTTAGGAATTTTCACCTAGGGCCATCTATGACAGCCCAATGCTAGAATAAATTTTCAATGTCCCATCTGGCCATCCGCGATATGCTTATGGGGGCTACGACCCTGATGTCGCTAGGGCGTATAGTAATCACAATGCAAGATGCATGAGTCATACAATCCAGTCATGCATCAATCCTGCGCATATCGTGCGCTTATGTGAGATAGCCTCTGCCTATCAAGGAGTCTCATAACAACCTGCTCAATGACATATGCAATGGCCAACCACATCTCATAACAAACATGCAGATGATGCGTATGTGCATGTATAGTAATGTTATGCTGTCACATACTCATAATCAGTATCAATAACTGACATCGATAATCAGCCTCGATAATGTGGACATTTAACCAACATTGCCCCTAAGGAATGGTCCACATAGAGTCTAACATATAGTGGACCCATGGCCTCACACAAGGGCCTAATATACAACCCATGGGCCTCACTCAAGAGCTTAATACACATCACGATGGGCCTCTCACATGGGCCTCATATACATAGACCTTATATTCATCACATTAGGCCTTAAACACGGGCTGCATATACATCACATAGGCCGAATACACACCACAATGGACCTCAATTACGGGTCGCATATCATATAGGTCTCGACAATCGACCTTGGCAATTGAAATCGGCCTCGACAATCAAAATCGGCTTCAACAATTAAAATTGGCCTCAACAATTGAATTAACACTCAGAATCAGCCTTGACACTCGGCCTCGACAATCGGCGTCGGCCTATACAATCGGCCTCGACAATTAGAATTAGCCTCGACAATTGGAATCAGCCTATACAATCGTCCTTGACCAATCGAAATCAGCCTATACAATCGGCCTCGACAAATCGGAATCGACCTATACAATCGGCCTCGACAAATCGGAATCGGAAATCGGTCATGATAATCAGCCTCAATCGCTAATTGTTAATCGGCCACGATAATTGGAATCGATCAATAATCAAAATCAGCAATCGGTCACAACAATCGGAATCGATCGATAATTGGCCTCGATAATCGAAATTGGCTTATACAATCGGCTTCTACAAATCGGAATCGGCCTCGATACTCGGCCTCAATAATCTGAATCGGCCTATACAATCAGCCTCGACAAATCAAAATCAGCCTCGATAAATCAGAATCGGCCATCGGTCATGATAATCACCCTCAATCACTAATCGTCAATCGGAATCGATCGATAATCGGCCTCGATAATCGAAATCAGCAATCGGCCACAACAATCGAAATCGATCGATAATCGACCTTTATAATCGAAATTGGCCTACACAATCAGCTTCGACAAATCAGAATCGGTCTTGATACTCAGCCTCGACAATCGAAATCAACCTATACAATCGGCCTCGACAAATCAGAATCGGCCTATACAATCGGCCTCGACCAATTAGAATCGGCAATCGGTCATGATAATGAGCCTCGATCGCTAATCGACAATTGACATCGATGAGAATGGCCTAACAAGGCCTAAGGGAAGGTCATAATGTGGACATAAACCATCATTGCCCATCAATGTGAACATTTAAATAACATTGCTCCCAAGGAGTGGTCCACATAGAACTAGACACAGTGGGCCCATGGCCTTGCACAAGGACCTTACTTAAATGGGTCGCAATTCATCACGTTGGGCCTCTGTAAATATAAGTTAGACCTCTTATATATATATATATATATATATATATATATATATATATATATATATATATATATATATATATATATATATATATATATATATATATATTACATTGGGCTTTATCAAATAAGCCCCCAAGTACGTCACATCGGCAACACTAAATGGGCCCCAATATATCAAATGGGTTGAAAATACATCATAATGGGCTGCAGGACATGGGCCTCGAATATATCACACTGGATCACGATCAATGACCTCTTATGCATCACATCGAGCCTTGCCATGTAGGCTGGAAATACATCATAATGGGCCACGACCCTTGGGCTTCAAATACGCAATAGGTGGGCCCCATCACAAGGGCCATAAATATATTACATTAGGCCTTGCCCATGGGCCTCGAATACATCACATTGGCCTTGCCTATGGGCCTCAAATACATCACAATGGGCCACAATCCATGGCTCCAAATATACAATAGGTGGGCCCTACACATGGGTCCCAATACATCAAAGGTGGGCCTTGCACATGGGCCTCAAATATACATCAAGATGGGCCTCATGGATGGACCACACCAATGGGCCTCAAGTGGGCTTAGACCACACCATAAATCATTTTAATAATTATAGGTGTAACATGTGTATCACAGTACATTAGCATTCTATGGGACACATGGCGCTCTAATGATGATCAACACCGTCCAAACATTGTCCATTTAAATCAGCACCATCTAAACATTGTCTATGTAAATTTGCACCGTCTAAACATGTCCTGCACTATCCAAAAATTGTCCAGCACCTTCCAGCACAATCTGGACGGTGTGGATGAAATAAATACATCATAGTGGTGTCCACGTATGTGGCCCACCAGAGATTTGAATCTGCTTCATTTTTAGCCTCAAGCCTGAGATAACCTTGCTAATTGGATAGATGGTTTGGATATAACACATACCTCTGATCAGACCCACATAACTTGTTGATGTCAATACAACAGCTATGTAGGGTCCCCACCGTCCAAATGGATGATTGGGACAAAATACATATATTATGTGGGGTCCACGGTCCAGATGGGACCCATAAAACTTGTAGACGTATGCAGTAGCCACTGTCACTGGTGAGGTCCGTGTGGACTACAAATGGATGGTCTGGATCGAACACAGACATCAGGTGGGCCCACCTGCTTTAAATAAAACTGATATTTATTTATTTATTAATTATTTTATTTTATTATTATTTTATAAACGGTCTAGCAGCAACTGTTGCTGGACATTCAAATCGAATGGACGGTGATGAATATATAATAAATTCATCAAGGTGGGTCCCACTGTCTGAAAATGTTGGACGGTGTGGATGAATCACATACGTCAAGTGGGTCCCACAGATGGGCAGTGGATAATACACGTACATCAAGTGGGTCACCACCTTTCAAAAACGTTGGACAATGTGGATGATTCCATGCATCAAGGTGGGTCCCACGTGGGAGTGGCCCACCAAAATATAACTTTAATATTTTATATTATGTTATATAATATATTATATATAAATATATAATATAAGAGAGAGAGAAATGGATGGAGGAGGGGCCCCGCCACTATGGGCCCCTCAATACAATGCATACATCATGATGGGTCCCACTATTTGTGGGCCCTTAAATCATCAAAATCTCACAAATCAAATAATAAAATACACCCACCATTAGATCTCGGATTCTTCCTTCCACCGATGTGATCTAGAGCTCCAATGGATAGACTTCAACGGTTAAGATTGGACTTGGATGGTGGAGATGGGAGGTAAGAAGGTGGGCCACACTAGTCTCTCCATGAAAGCTTGGACGATTGCTCCCATGGGAGTTGCTTAAAAAAATGAGAGAGAAATAAGAGAGAGGGGTGATGTAAGGAGAGAGGGATGGGTGTGTAAGGAAGGTTAACTTTGGGGATGGGAGAGAGAGAGGTGTTATACTTTGTTGGTAAGAGAGGCATGGGTGTTGTACCTATTGTACTTGATTGATGTAATTAATTTGATAGATTCTCTTAGAAATTGTAACGCGCGGTGTTTTCCTCGAACTGAACATGGGCCCACATCTCCTAGCCTGGGTATCGCCTCGGCGCATGAGACGCGACGACGCAGTCACACTGGTACAAGTATCGGGTGGAGCCGACTCTGATATGCAGGACTCGGCTTAGGATAGCACGCAAACGTCGAATACAGGTTGAGGGTCGCTGAAATTTGACCGGAGGACCGCGAAGGCCTACAGAACGGTACGGTCTAAGATACGGGCCTTACAGAATGCATGTGAGGAATTATTATTATGGAATGAATGTGTTACTTATTTTATGCATAGTATATGTGTATACATTGTATTTCTCGGGGGGAGCATTAGTTGAGCATTGTTGGTTAGGGGATGCACTGCACTAGGCCAAATTGCATTGCACTTGGTTAGGGGATGCAAACAACGAATGATAATATTGTTCAACCCCGGCTTTAATGTTCTTCCCCACCTCGATTGAACTTCCATACGAAAGGTCGCGGTTGAGGATATAACTGCCCCATGACTGATGCACTTGATTGACCGCTACTTCATCATCCAGCTCAAATTGGCCAGTCAGCCAACCTAACCCATATACCTCTCCTTCTAAGAAAGACTTGAAGGTCTGGTTTTCCTTAGTCTTGTTGAGGGTTAGAAGGTCCTAGAAGTAAGACTCGAGCGTGAAGTTTTCCTAAGGGCAATGGAGAATTCAATTACCAATGAGGAATAAGAGTTTCCTTTGTAATTAAATAGGGAAGGATGGAAATAAGCATAAAACCACATTTGTAAAAACCACGATGGCCCTCCTGCAGAATGTAGTCCTTTGTGGATGGTCTCATAGACGCCCTAATATAAGTGACCAAGAAAAAAGGGTGCTAGCGCAATCATGATGCCTTAGGCGAGATCTTCGACCAAAGAGACGTATTCCGAAGTAACTTGTTAAGGAGGGGCCATTGCAAAAGGAATGAGGAAAAATAAATATTTGAGAAGGGTAGCTATCAGTAGATATGTGATGTTATCCTCAGGTATTACCAAGTTATGCTCTGATACCAACTTTTGTCACGCTCTAAACTAAGAAACCGGGCTCATAAAATTTTCGATCGCCGAATCCAGTGCCGATAGCCTCTGTAGTATCCCGTTCTTGGCTCTCAACTACATGCGCCAGATTCCGATCTTGGGATCCTACAAGGAGGATTTTTCAACACACATTTATCTCGTAAGAAGAGTAACCACAAGTTTACCCAAATTATAAAGGAAACATCATCATCACATATCCACTAATATAAACATTTGAATACAGTGCAGAAAGAGAAATACATATATTGATGATTAAAGCTCCAGAAGACCGCTGCATGCTCCAAGCTCAATGCTGCTGCAACCTAACGTCACCTGCACACATCTATTATGCATAAGCTTATAGAAAGCTTAGAGGGTGGTATAAGTGTATGCGATGCACATGCTACGCATATAGATATCAAAGTAAGAAAAAATGTTGCAAGTCTATAAATCATTCAATATTAGAATATGCAATGTGGAGACATAGTATACCAAATATCATATACTGAGGATGTAATATAATATACAAATCCTAACGAGCCATAAATACCATCAACCTCATCTAAGCCATATAAATGCAGAAACATAGCAACCCAAAATATTAAATGTTGTGAATACAATGCAATATGCGGTGCGAATGAAATGACTAAGCTGGAGTGAAGTCGGGGTGTAACGCCCCAAAAATCGAGGGTCGAGCAAAGCTCAACTCCTGAGATCCGTCGCATCACTTATGCAACATAGATAATGATGATTGAATGTTGTCCGTATTAGTGTAATAAACATGAATAGGATTACACTAAATCAGCATATCATACTCCAGAGACAAGTAAATTAAGCAAGCGGAAGACCGAGATAAGTATATAAAGTATGTAAGTGTTTTTCAATCCCCAGAGTATGAGTATGTCACCAGGCTGAATATATATATATATATATATATATATATATATATATATATATATATATATATATATATATATATATATATATATATATATATATATATGTATGTATAGTTCCAAAATTTACGAAATATAAAGTGTAAATGTTCAACTAAGCCATATCCATGTAATCCCAATGATGCAACTCAAGGTCTACATAGACCTACCTGAGAGTTACATGTAGGAGAACTCCTCATCGTCAAAGAAGTTCGGCCCTGTCGCATAAGCCTTGCCATCATCTGCAGCTAAATCAGAGTCTGGTTGGTGTTTTAAAACACCGTCCTAGAGTATGAGGGAGTGATTAACTCAATGGTACTATAAGGCAAAGGTTAACATGTTATCAATTCAGTCAAGCAGTAATGATAAAGCGATACAACAATCATATCCTAAATACTCTTGTCAATGCAGAAATGGTATGCGATAATAATGCATGCCCTTGCCTGCACTCACTAAGCGACACCATCTTACAATCGCGCATGACAAACTCCCTAAACGTGCGCTTCCTCGCCAAAGCATATGTAATGCGGTGCATGATTGTGTTAGCCAAGTTCTTATTTAGGTTTATTCATACAGCAGATTCGGGAAGCTAAAGTACCTCCCTTTATATCACTTACCTAAACAAAGATCTATCTAGGGTCGTCAATCCTAGTTAGTCACATATGAAAGGCAAGTTGTAGGGCGTCACCCCTAATGAAAGCAGTGGATAGGTACATTCAAGAGTTTACACTAGAGGTTGCTGCGTGAGGCTTGTCACCTCAGCACAGGCCTAATTTATACTCGAGGTCACTGCGAGAGGCTCATCACCTGATCGTAGGCTGACAGTTCGAATACAGTGTCCCATACCATCATATTTGGCTCACGAGTTTGGGTTGCTCACTGGTCACTATGTGGAGACCCGTTACCTCAGCGTACGCCGACAGCTCGACCACGGTGTCCCATACCACCATACCCAACTTATGAGTTTTAGCGGATCATGGTACTAAGGTTACAATGGACTTTATATTGGTAAGCGGTACCTTAGATTCAAGCAGGAGCGTCCATACATGGTAAACACACATTAGATTAATCGGGTTACTTGATAAGTCCGATTGGTACGAGTGCACAATGAATTAATCGACATGGAGTGCATAAGCACTCCACGTGGCCTAACCACTATCGATGATCATCATACGACTCGGATTCATCGAACATATCCAATGTGGCGAATCTAGTTCGGTCACTCAACCTGGATCCATTACCAATTGCCTAGACTACGTAGTAGCCCCAATCATATTCAAATATAATAGGTAATCACACATGACAGTCATCACAACATTTAACGAACAATTCAAATATTACAATCATTTGAGCATTTTATAAAACACAAGATGAACATATTATCATACACATACATTTCATATATAAATCACGTAGTTGAATTTAAGGTTACATGAAGGAATTTATACAAATAGATAAGGTAGTTGAGAATCTTATCTCAACACCCTTATTAAATACAATTTGTCAAACAATTTCTCATTCAAGCATTTTATCAAACACTTAGACCACACATTTCAACATACATGACATAAATTAGTTATAACATATATTAAGGCAAATCCTTTCATAAAGGAATTGTCATACATATAACAATCATGTATTCTAGGTTAATAGTCATGGCAAGCACAAATCATGAACATTTCAACAAACACATGAAATGTATTATATTTTCAACATAGTTCATGTATGTGTAGTATATGGAAAAAATTATATCGAAGTTCATGTGGTAGTAATCAAGTCAGTCATAAATCATTAACTGACATTGAAAGTCTTGAAAACCATAACTTAAACATTTATAGTCCGTACCTTTCGTCGGTACGCCTGTTACGAACTCGATTTATACATTACGTCTTTGTCTACGGCATAACGACTACCTAAACATTGAAATAAGTTAGCTATTTCACCGATTTCTCTATTTGCATTCCTAAAACTGAATTAGGGTTAGGATTCCTTACCCTAAAATGAAGTTAAAACGAGTTAAGTAAATAGACTTAAAGGCGACTCGATGTGTGGAGTAGCAGAACAGAAGTATTTCAGCAAACTCCAAGGGTCTCCCTTCGATCTCCACTCTTTTCTCTCCAAGGATTAGAGAAATTCGTATGGAATGAGAGAGGGGTAGGTTAAAGGCTTTAAATAGGTCCAGAAGTGATGTTAATGGCCCCAAGGCCATGATATACTTAGGGTATAGCCAAAGGGTAGCTATTTGGGCCAACGGAGCTCATCTGGAGGTCCATTGCTCGCATACAGGCTGAAAAAAGTTTCCTGACAATGGATCTATGCTAGGTTAAGATTTTGATCTGATCGGATTAGTGGATTGATCGTGGTGGACTCGTTTCGGTTCAACGGTCATCGTCACTCGATCGAGACAACAAATATACCAATGGGTGTAGAAAAATTTTTCTGATCTAAGGGTGTAGTTGGGTCAGAATCTGATGGTATGAAGTCTTCAATTTCTCCTGCAAGTGAATGGTCTAATTCACTAAAGCTTTGTTCATTTTCTAAAGATATTCGCGCTTCTCACACATTTCGCTCTTAGCTCAAGTTGCGTGCTTCTGATACTATTTGGGCTCGATTCTCGCGATGGTTGTCAAACCCAATAAGGCGGTCATAACCATATAGTTTCGCGGTCATCAGACTTTCGACGTGTAGTCCAGGTTCGATACGGAGTTTCAATGTGCCCCTAGGAGCAACTGGGTTTAGAGGTTGCTTCTAGATTTTTAGGTAATGTTGAGTTAATGATTCTAATAGTTTTGGGTCTTGTGATTCGTATAGAAAGTGGTTCGAGCTAATACACCGATTAATTTAGTTTAATACTTAATTAAATTTCATCTAATTCTTACAGAATTTGACCCTTAGCGATTTTCTGTCTGAGGTGGTACTTGGGTCTTTGTACGGATTTTTCTGAGATGTTACACGAGTTAATAGTACGTAGTATCGCAGGCTATGGGGTCCATCACAATACCTAAAGTTGGATTGCCAGACTCAATGCGGTAAACCCCTGACCACAGGTTAGTCGCACACTTCAACCAAAATTCTAGCCATTACGAAGGTACACAATAATTAGTTACGTACCACCAACCCAAGTGGATAGTGAATGAATGAATGAGTATGCAACTCCTACTCAATAAGTCCATGTATTAATATTGTACATATCTGGGATCATCATTGGAGTCTAGTACACTCCAAACCAGATTTTCGCCCCATTACATACAACCAGGTGAGTGGAAGAGACCTCACTATCCGCCTAGCCAGTAATCAGCCAATACCTACCCGACACGTCGATAGCGGATCCATTTATGAGCTGGTCAAACTCAGCCTAGTTTTACCCACTACGAATCGTGCGAATAAGGCCACACCCCCTTCCAACTGACCACGACACGGTGGGAGACGTAGCTTATTAGTATTCGGCACTCGGGTGCTCACGTAATCCACTCGGTTTAGACGTTAGAGCATCCTTTGGTAACAAGAGGGTTTAGAAATTTTTATTCAGGGTCATTTATGATAGCCCGATACTAGTAACAGATTTTTGGTGTCACATCTAGTCATCCACGACATGAATGTGGAGGCTACAACCCTAATGTTGCTAGGGAGTATAGTAATCACGACACACAATGCAAGATACATGAATCATACAATTCAATCATGCATCAATCCTGCGCATACTGTGCGCTCATGTGATACAATCTCTGCCTATTAGGGAGTCTCATAACAACCTACCCAATGACAAATGCAACGGTCAACCAAATCTCATAATAAACATATAGATGATGCGTATGAGCATGTATCATGATGCTATGCTGTCATATACTCATAATTGGTATCGCAAACGAGCATCGATAATCGGCTTGACAAAGGCCTAAAGGAAGGTCACAATGAGGACATTTAACCATCATTGTCCAACAACGTAAACATTTAACCAATATTACTCCCAAGGAGTGGCCTTTATAGGGAAAAACACATAGTGAGCCAATGACCTCACACAAAGGCCTAATATATATCGCAATGGGCCGCTCATACACAACAGGTGGGTCCCATCACATGGGCCCTATATACATCAAATGGGCCGCAATATATGAGCCAAAATAACATCTCATTAGACCTTACCAAATGGGATGGAAATACATCACAATGGGCCACGTCTCATGGCCTAATATACATCAAGTGGGTTGCATCTCCCGGGCCTAATATACATTGCAACGGGCCTTGTCTACATCAAGTTGGGCCTCATCATATGGCTCATACAGGTCACAATGGGCTGCATCATGGTGGATCACATACATCAAATCGGGCAGCATCATGTGAGCCTCAAATACAAAATAGGTGGGGCCCATCACATGGGCTTCAAATA
This sequence comes from Magnolia kwangsiensis, assembly GCA_037074715.1. Lineage (NCBI taxonomy): Eukaryota > Viridiplantae > Streptophyta > Magnoliopsida > Magnoliales > Magnoliaceae > Magnolia > Magnolia kwangsiensis. The sequence goes on from CM073579.1 coordinate 74,238,202, forward strand.
CACAAAAGATGAGCCCCACACATGGGCCTCAAATACATCAAATCAGCCATGTACAACTAGTAGGTGACCTTATGAATCATAGAATGGGTCCCACCAACTGGATATACAATGCATACATTACGGTGGGTCTCATGGGTGGACTATATAGATGAAACACATATATAATGTCAACGTAAACTTGGATAAAGGAAAAACAAAAAAACCAGCTTAATCTAAAACTTTTATTGTGCATGAGAAGTTTTCATAACATTTTGGGCCGTGGGCTCAAAATTGAGGCGGATCTAAAGCTTAAGTGGACCACATCACAGGAAGCTCTAGGTAATATTTATTAGAAGGGTTACTACCAAGTCAAAATCCCTCCTGATATACAAGTTGGTGTGACATTCACTCTATCTATCGTATGTACCAGGTCTTGTTAAGATGTAAGACGAGATGGACTCAAAAGTAAAGTGAGTTGCGCTATACTAAAAAGTGAGAAGGGAGATGCTACTACTGAATCTTTATTAAGGCGAACATGAACCTTTGGATCCGCCAATATATTGTATTTTTCTCCCAAATATCAGGGTTGAACGCACCTTGCGAATAGGTTGGATGGTGGGGATATTTCAGAGAAGGTTTCAATGCAGAGCATCTCCATCCTACAGTTTCTTGTGGTGCAGTAACTTAAAAGAGTCTTAGATCAACCTACTTTTTGGTTCGTGTCCTAACGTGACCGGGGCTCAAATGATTGAGCGAGTGGAGTGGATTTCATATAAACACCTCAGTCGAACCTAAGAGCTTTTTGTTGCATGGCTAAATTAGCGTTCGTACAAGTAGCGGTAGCACGGATATGATCATCTCGAAGAAATGCTAAGTACACACGCTCGGTCGACTCGCCTCATGTGGCACATGTGCACGATCAGTGCTGCTGATCAGGTCACATCAACTTTTTAGACACCATGCCTAAACATCAGGCCATACGATCATCAGCTAGGACGAAAAGTTCATATTGAATTTAGATCTGGGGGTCAATTTCTTTTAACCGTCCATTTTATTTTGTACCTGCATACCACCAGATGAGAATATCATAATGACCTTCGAGGAATGGCATGCACGAGCTGCTATCGCACACCTGTTCCTCTTTCTCACGTGCAAGCGGACAGAAGCAAGTGCAATGCAATGAGCGGTTAATAATCACCAACATCTGCCCGCCGGAAACATGCACTTCACCAACAACCAATCTGGTTCACTCATAAAGTGGACCAAGCGGATACTTTGAATCCCCATATTCTTCGGCCTTGTCCTGTCCGCCCATCTCACCACCCTTCATCGTAGCCGGACGATGAACGGCCCATATCCCAACAAACATAGGCCGCCGTCAACTACCGACGCACTTTCGTCTTTCTCAGCAATCTCTATGCATCGTGGTTTAGCTTTTCAAATCCGTTTCACTTGTGAGAAAAGATACAGCCAAACATCCCACCACCGGCCACAGCAAAATGGCGGAGAGAGAGAGAGAGAGAGTCTCTATAAATAAGCGAAGCCAACCGACGGACGAATGAAGTCAAACTCAAGAAACTGAAACCCAAAAGCCTCCTAAAAAAAGAGCAAAAAGAAGAAAATAAGTTTCTTTCCTGGCGTGTGTGAGATTCCGTCGAGCCTCTGATCGGGATTCGGATGGTATTTCCGGCCGCCGGAGTGTGGTCTCTGAGATGGGTGGTGGTGGTCGAGGAGGAGGAGGAGAAGGAGGAGGTGGAGGGAGGGTATTTTGGTAAAAGGTGGGGAAGAAATCAGCAGAAGCCGAAGCCGGAGCTGTTTGTTTCGGAACGGCAGCATTCGGAGAGCAGGGATCATGAGAAAGGGGAAGGGAAGTGGGAAGAGCAGTAATATTAGCAATGGGTTGCTGCCCAATTCTCTCAAGATAATCTCTTCTTGCTTGAAGACTGTTTCGACTAATGCGTGGTCGGCTGGTGCGACGGTCGCTGCTTCAATCGCTGCAGCTGGGGACCATGAAAAAGACCAGGTCTTTCTTATTACTATTATTTTTTCTCTTTCTTTTAAAAATACATGCTCTGGTTTGGTGATGATGATTCTTCACGTGGGAGGTGTTTGATAAATGTAGAATGAAAACCCAAATGGTATGTTTCAGAATTTTTGGTTTCATTGGATTTTTTTCCGTTTCAGTTCTTTAGAAAAAAAAATAATAATAATAATATAGCATCATTGCCTATATCTTATTTTTCATCTGTTTTTGGCGGTTTTGATCATTGGGTTTTACTTCTTTGTTGTTGTTGTTGTCATCGTTGAGTTTTTTTTCGGCTACACTAGAAGGAAATAATCATTTGATTATGTTTTCTTCTTTATTTATTATTGAATGATTCATGTAGAGTTCGACATGCATGTCTTAATTATAATGACTATAATTAGTTTGAATTTTGGCCAGATTGATTGTATCTATGAACTAGAATATCTGGGTTTTTGCGATTTTCATCCATGTTGAAGTATTGATAAATTCTAATTGATTTGGCATGTCATAGCTTTCAAATTAGTTTATTAATGGAATTATCGTTGTTGGGATCTCATTGGGTCAGTCCTCTCTGCAATGAGGAAGCTAATTTTGCTTCATTGCATCAATGAGCAGGGCAGTATCCTGGTTTAGTAGTTTAATTGAAGATTCATAAATGCTTCCTACTAGAACTGACTATTAGGTATTTTTAGCATGATGGAAATGGACATGGGTGTTGACATCCAGGACATAAGAATCTTACCATCTATAGCTGACCAAGAGAATCCACTACTTCAGGTTTTGGAATTGAGGTCCATATGATACCTATATCGGATGCCGCTTTTAAGCTTAAAATACCACTTGGGTGTTGGAATTGAGATCCATATGATGCCCAGATATGACAAGGATACCGCTTTTACACTTAAAATACCACTTTGGGTGTTGGAATTGAGATCCATACGATACCCAGATAAGACAAGGACAACGCTTTAATGCTTTTTTTTTTTTTTTTTTTTTTCTTTCCTTTTTTTGAGAAGTGCGCTTATATCCTTAAAAATTGAAGTAATGAACAGGATGCAATTCAGATTTTGGCTATGCTGCCTTCCCTTGCAAAGAGGAAGTTCATTGCATGTCTTTGCATCAATTAGCAGTGCAGAATCTGGGTTGAGAGGCTTAATTGAATGTCATAAGGGTTTTTTGCTGCCCTGGCTATGACCGCTTTTTATATAAATTGGTACGATAAAAACAGACATGGGCATGGCATCCTGGACTTGAGAATCTTACCATCTATAGCCAACCAAGAGAATCTCCACTTTGGGTGTTGGAATTGAGATCCATGTGTTATCTAGATATGACATGGATACCATTTTATGCTTCCTAAGACTGAGTATAGGGTGTTTTTACTGTCATTGGCTACTGCATTTCGCTTTTTATAGAAATTGACATGGCAGAAATGGACATGGGTGTTCACATCCTAGACATCCTAGACCTGAGAATCTTTCCCATTTATAGCCGTTGGAGAGAATCTGCCACTTTAGGTGTTAGAACTGAGAACGATATGACGCACAGATATGACAAGGATACTCCATTTAAAAATTGAAGTAACGAAGTGGATGAGATGAAGTTGTTGCCAGGCCTTCTGTTCTGTAACGAGGAATCTAATTTTGTGTCGTTGCTTCAATTAGCAGTGCAATCTCCTCATTTAGTGGCTTAATCGAAGGTTCATAAATTCTTCCCAGTGTTGACTATAGGTTGGCTTTATCGTCGTTGGCTACAGCATTTCACTTTTTATAGAAATTGACACGACAGTAACAGACATGGGTGTTGACATCCTGGACACGAGAATCTTACCATCTATAGCCGACCAAGAGAATCAACCACTTTAGGTATTGGAATTGATATCCATCTGGTACCCATATATGACAAGAATACCACTTTTATGTTTAAAATTCAGTGTCGGAATCGAGATCCATATGATACCCATATACGACAAGGATACCACTTTTACGCTTAAAATGCCACTTTAGTTGTTGGAATCAAGATCCCCATGATCCCCAAATGCAACAAGGATACTGCTTTTATGCTTAAAGTTGAATTAGTGAATAGGATGTGATTCATATAGTGCCTATTTTGAATTTTGAACTGTGTAGGTGTTGTAGTCCATATCAATCCCTTTTGGTTGATTTCTGTTGCCTTTTTTTAGGGCTGTTACTTAGAATCAGTCCTCAAATGAAGACTAGAGCCACTCATCTCGAGGTTGGCATGTCCTCCACGTGCTTGGAACATGCACCGTTTGAAGAGCCTTTAAGGTTAACAAAAGCATTTTTAGAACTCTCTCACTCATTGCATCTTTAAGTTACAGTGCAAACCATCTCTAATCCCTTAAAATCCATGCAGACTTCCACCAAGGGTTGTCGGCATGTTGGCTCCCTAGCTTTGCACCTTAGCCCATGACAAGTTGACAATTGGCTTGCGCTTTAAGCTTCCTAGACGAGTTCTTTTCAATGGGGTCATCTCATCAAATGGAGTATCATTGTTGATTACCTGTGCACATTTTGTGTGGTCTTTGGTAGATGAATCATGAGTTGAGATGTCCAATATCTAACACAAGCGTATGCATTTTTCGATCCAATGGTGTTTTCTCAGCTTTTGTTCAAACAAAGAATTTTCGTATCTTATAGCTTGGCATGAAATTATCATTACACAAGGTACTCTAAGAGGGATAAAAACACCAATAACCATCCTTCTTAGAGGGAAACCTCGGTAAAGTCTCACGTGAGGAGTTTTAGAAGCCTCGAAAATGCATCTTAAAACAATGTAAAACCTCCAAGCATAGGAAGAAAACCTTTATTCATAAAATCATTAATTTTTTTCTTCTCCTCACATTTTATGAAACTTTCTCATTTTTAATCTTGGCCACTAATTATTTAACATAGCAAAAATACTCTTAAAACCTACAAAGCACTCAAATTTATTTTTTTTGTCATTAATCTTAAATATTTATTTCGATGCTTGAAATGACGAAGTCCTGCAAAAAAATGTAATAGATCTTGGAAATAGCTATAAAACTAGTGAAAGAATGCTCAAAACAAATATCAAGCACAAATATATGCCTTGTGAATGGTTATCGTATCAAATTGGCTGTCGAAAAGGATCGACCTAAACGTAGGCACCTCTAAGATGAGCACAAGAATTACAAACAAAGTAAGAAGCAATAACCAGAATTTTCATTCATTTCCAAGGTGCCTTGATACTACTCATGTTAGGCCTTTATATAGGCTTTGAGACACAAAGAAGGAGGTTCTTAATGTCATTGATAATGGATGACTTCTTCTTTTTTTGCAAAAAATGAAAAAAATAAATGGGAAAGATGCTTAATGGATAAGAGAGATTTTATTGGATGGCTAGCTGATTGATTTTGCATAACTAGCCTCCTAATCAGGAGGCTTGGGCGTCCTTATTAATGGGCCAACTATGGGGTTTGGGCTTGGCCCATGGATCTTGGGCCCAGTTTAGCTTGCATTAATTCTCCCCAACTTAAAAGAACTCGACTTCGGCGAGTTAATGGCCTAATATTGCTCATAGAGGTCAAGATTCAAGCATTGAAAGTCTATAACTGTGATCCATGTAGCATCGAAGAGCAGTTGTCCTTGCCAACGGACAAAAAACTTCTAGTACCCACCTTGGTGCATGGAGACGATTTGGTCCTCGAGAATATCAATGATAGTGTCTGTGGGTGGAAAAATGGTCAGAAGTGTGATATCTTGTTACTTGATACCATCATCAGAATAGTGCTCATGATAGGTGGAAAGATCTTTTACATTGAAAATTGATAGGTAAATCTAGTGGGAGATTTAAAACATAAGCAGTATCTCTAATCTTCTTTATGATTTTGAATGGTCCTACATTGTGAGGATGGAACTTCTTTGAGGATTTGGAGATTAACCATTTAGGATGAATACAGGCCATAACTATGTCACCTTCCGCAAATTTGACAAAACGACGGCTTGATCTGCATGTTGCTTATAACTTTCATTACATGTAACGATATTGCGTCGAACTTCATCATGCACCTGCCGCAAATAGTATGCACTGGAGAATTGAAGTTTGGTTTTTACTAGTTACCCAAAGAGTTTTTCAAAAATAGCTCATGAAGCCGGTATCACGATTTGACACAATTGTCTTCAAAAGCTCATGAAGACGAACAACCTCTCAAAAAAATAATTGACCAACCTTGAGAGCATCTATTGTATTCGTGGTATGAAATGATCCATCTTTGAAAATCAGTCAAACATTACAAATACTGAATCAACTTTCTGGGAGGTCTTTGGCAAACTTAGAATAAAGTCCAAGTTGAGACCTTCCCACAGAACACAAGGGATCGGTATTGGTTGATACAATCCACCATTTTTCTTTTAACCTTTAGTGAGTTGTTAAACCCTGTATAATTGGAAAATCTTTGTGACATTAGACAAGGCCAAAAGTACTTATCTTGAATGAGGGCTACGGGTCTTATTATGGCGCAAGTGAGAACTACATCCATCAGCGTGAAATTCCCTCACAACATACGAATGGACGTGGTAGGCGGGCAAAGTTGCATCCCTTATAACAAGTTGTCATCATGACTGTTGAAATGTAAGTGTTTTTTTTTTTTTTTTTTTGAAAGGTGAGAAACACACAAACACTACCACCCCACGTATGCATGGTTTCTCAAACCCTTGACCTCAGAGATGAGACACACAATGTCTACCACTGAGCCAAGAGAAGTGACCCCGAAATGTGAGCACCTAGAGTCCAACATATCATCAAGCTGAAGAATGGAGAAGCATTACTTCACCATGATTTTATTAATAGCTCAACTGTCCACACACATATGCCAACTTCCATCCTTCTTGGGGGTAAGGAGGACTGACACAACGTATGGGTTTAGGCTCTCTTAGGTGTAGCATTTTTTTAGCAACTCATCAACTTGACAATTCAACTAGGTATGCTTAGTCGGACTCATTTGGCATGTTGATAAGTTAGGTAAGGATGCTCCAGGAACTAAATCTATGACATGCTGGATATCTCATAATGGAGGCAACTCCTTAGGCAGATCATCAGAGACCAAATCTTGGAAGTCATGAAGCATGGATTTAATTTCATTAGGAAAAGGCTCATAATGATGAGTAACAGGCTCTAGCACTTGTTTTGTGATCTTCTTCGAACTTCTGCATGGTGAGAACATAAGAGTTAAGATGGGCAGTTGATCCCAATGATGGGGGTGTAGATGAAGGAGGTCATGTAAGTTGCAAGGAGGTGGCGTGTGATAAGAGTGGGGCTTCAACCCTAGCTTCAATCATGGTTTCAATAGGGGGGTCCTCTAGCTATGGTGCAAGCTCTATTTAGGATTGTTCCATCTTGATAGTGCTCGTCATAATACTCATGGCCGTCTGAGTATTAGGGGTCCTCATTGCTGTAGTTGTTGGAGCACAAAATTCATTGTGCACTCACACAACAGGAACATATTGCATGGTTGCGCAATAGTGATGCATTGCGTGACTGCGCAATTGAAGAAAGAGGCTTGGGTTTGAAGTCGTGAAAGAAGGAGAATGGCGAAGTAGAGGTCGATGGTGTGATCGCGTTGCACAATAGAAACGTGTTGCTCGACCGCACAATATGGACGCATTGTGCGCCCACACAACCACACCTTGTTGCGCGAATCTAAGGTTTCACATGTGTGAATGCCTATAAGTGTGAATGCCTATAAATATAAATGCCCCATCTCCCTTCTCATTTGATCATCAGAGAAACATTTGAGACCTTCAGGAATCAAGAGTTGCAGAATTTAGGTATCTCGCGGGTCGTAGCATTGAAAGATGGAAGGAGGAGGCAGATGAAGAAAGCTACAAGGAAAGCTTGTTGCATGACAGAGTCTGTTTGTGTGATCGCATAACAGAGGTCATACATGACCAATATGCTACACATTTCATGCAACTTCGTTATGGATTCACCATCCTATGCACGTCTTATGCATACCAACATGAAGCAAGGGTTTCAAGCTAGCACACCTCTTCTGTCATTGCGATGAATGCTCTACAAGCCAAAATGCTACCGAAATCATCATTGGATTTGAAAAGATACAACCCGGTGAGCCGAAAGATCATGCAAGCTATGGGATTCAACAGTGATGAACCAACAAGGTTGAATAATGGCAGGGGTATATAGATCCCAGTTGGTATCCATAAAAAGAAATGGGAAAAGTTTTGCGGGCTGGGGGCATCTACTGTATGCACACAAGTAAATATGATTCACATATTCTAGATTGTTAGCAAAGAAATAAACTTGGAGACAAATGAAAACGTTAAAGAAGAGATGAAGCAGCCTGAAACATTGCCGATGTAGATAGAAGATGGGGGGCAACCAACTGTTGATGAATTATGAGAAATAAATCTAGGGACAGACGATGAACCTCGGAACATGTACGTAAGCGCCGGCCTGCTAGAGGAAGAAGACATGAACCAATATATCGAATTGTTAAAAGAAAATAAAGATGTATTTGCCAATACATATGCGAAAATGCCTAGTTTAGAGCCGACAGTGGTGATGCACTGGCTCAACATCTCAAAGGAGAAAAAGCCAATTAAGCAAATGCAGCGGTGCTTTCATCCCGATTTAAATAAGTTGATTAAGGTTAGCTTTATTAGAGAGGTGAAATATCCTAAATGCATCTCTAATATAGTACTTGTCAAGAAAAAGAGTGGACAAATAAGAGTATGCGTTGACTTCAGGGATCTGAATGAAGCATGTCCAAAAGATGACTTCCATTGGTTATAACAAAATTGTTGATCGATAGTACGACAAAAAACAATTATTTACTTCATGGATGGATATGCTGGATACAATCAAATATGTATGGTGCTAGAGGACGAAGAAACTACAACACTCAGAACCTCTCTAGGGATATATTGTTATAAAGTCATGCCATTCGGGCTCAAGAACGCTAGGGAAACATACCAAAACGCAATGCAAAATATCTTTCATGATATGATACATAAACATGTTGATTGCTACATCGATGATTTGGTAGTACGATCCTACAACCATAAAGAGCATCGAGAACACTTGTTATCAGTCTTTCGTCGACTCAGGAAAAAATAATTAAAAATGAATCCGACAAAGTGTGCATTCGGAGTATCGTCTGACAAGTTCCTTTGGTTTGTTGTCAAGCATCGGGGGATATAAGTTGACCTGGGAAAGATCAGGGCCATCCAAGAAATGCCTCTGTCGAGAACATTACGGGAATTAAAAAGTTTACAAGGAAAACTAGCTTATATCCGATGCTTTATATCGAACTTGGCACGAAGATGCCAGCCATTCGCCCGCCTCATGAAAAAAAAGGGTAGAGTTTGTGTTGGATGCCAAAATGCATTTGATTCTATTGAAGACCTACTAAAGCAACGCCCAGTGTTAACATGTGAAAGGTAAGCCCTTGGTTTTATACATTGCCACATGCGAAGGTTCTCTGGGAGCTTTGCTGGCTCAACGCAATGAACATGGGAAAGAGAGTGTCCTCTATTACCTGGAGAAAAACATTAATAGGGGCGGAACATAACTATTCTCCCATTGAGAAAGTATGCTTAGCCCTCATTTTCGCAATACAAAAACTGTGACATTATTGCTTGTCTCACAAAATAATGCTTATCTCATGAGCACATCCAATAAAATATCTGATGACATGGCCAATGTTGTCTAGAAGGTTGGCCAAATGGATATTGCTTCTCTCTGAGTTTACAATAACTTATGTGTCGTGTCGCCAAGGTGTTAAAAGGACAAGTAGTTGCAGACTTTTTAGTAGCCCATCCGGTTCTTAGCGCTGATGAGATTTCCGATGAGTTCCCAGATGAACTAGTGTTGCTAGTTGAGCCACCAAGGTCCTAATAGATGTATTTTAATGGTGCTGCTCAAACATCAGGTGCGGGTGCTAGGGTGATTTTCATTAATCCTCATGGTAATTTGTTGCCATACTCTTTTACGTTGAGCACAACATGCATAAATAATGAAGTTGAATATAACACTCGTCTTAGGATTGGAAATAACTCAAGAAATGAAAATTTAAGCTATATGGATCTCTGGGGATTTTAAGCTGGTGATAAATCAATTGACTAAAGAATTTGAAATATGGAAGTCGAAATTGTTGCCCTACTGCCAGCGGGCGGGACAATTGTTGGAAGATTTTCATGACGTTGAAATTAACCACGTGCCCTGGCACGAATGCAAATGTGGATGCATTAGCTAGTCTTGCTGCAGCACTTTCTTGCCCTGTCAGGAGCCCTCTTCAGATGACAATAGAAGAACGGAGATTCTTGCCACCATCTGACTTTATAAGCAAGACTGTAAAAGCACAACCGGTATCTTGCTTAGAAGTCACGATTGATGACTGGCGGCTACCGTTTGTAGATTACCGAAAGTATGGGATCCTACAGGAAGAACAGTTACTAAAACTACAAGTCAAGCAAAGGTCGAAAAGATTTGTCGTACATGATGAAGTATTCTACAAAAAATCTTATAATGAGATGCTGCTACAATCTTTGGATGCAAAAGAGGCCAATATGTGTTACAAGAAGCCCATTCAGGCATCGCATGGGATATTATTGGCCCTCTATGTTTAAAGATGTAATAACTTTCGTCAAATGATACCATGAGTGCTAGATACATAGTGACATCATACATATAGCAGCCGAAGACATGCATCAATCAGTGGCTTCATGGCCTTTTGCGGCCTGGGGATTGGATGACATTGGCCCCATCAATCCGCCATCTTTACGATGATGCTAGTATATATTGGCAGCAATGGATTATTTTTCCAAATGGATAGAAGCTATTGCTCTGTGCAATGTCAAAGAAAAAGATGTCGCGGATTTTATTTGCCATGCAATCATATATCGGCATGAAATTTCGAAGAAAATTGTTACTGATAATCATGCTCCATTAAAAAACAAAAACACAGAAAAAATATGCTGAAAGTTTGGTATTCAGCATTCCTTCTTGACCGCGCAATATGGGCGCATTGTGTGCCTGTGCAACCAGGTGTGGTTGCGCGGATCTAAGGTTTCACACGTGTGAATGCCTATAAATACCCCATCTCCCTTCTCATTTGATCATCAAAGAAACATTTGAGAGCTTCAGGAATCAAGAGTCGCAGAATTTAGGTATCTCGCGGGTCATAGCACGGGAAGACAGAAGAAGGAAGAAGGCAGGATGAAGAAAGCTATAAGGAAAGCCTACTGTGTGATTGTGCAACAGAGTCTGTTTGCATGACTGCGCAACAGAGGTCATACATGACCAGTATGCTATGCATTTCATGTAACTTCATCATGGATTCCCCATCCTATGCGCATCTTATGCATATCGACGTGAAGCAAGGGTTTCAAGCCTGCACACCTCATCTATCATTGTGACAGATGCTCTACAAGCTGAAATGCTGCCAAAATCGTCATTGGATTAATTTCAATTACATTAACTAAGTGTACTTCGTTTTAAAATAAAGGGCAATGTGAGGAATGTAATATGATTTCAGATTAATGAAATAAAACGATGATGAGTATTCTTTGATTGAATTTCTTTTGTCATTATTGAATATAGATATTCTAATATCTGAAACACATTTATGATCGAAACAGTAGGAATGAAGCTTCTTGGCTTATGAGTGCTCATTCGAAAGTGTTCTATCTGTTCGCAATGGTAATAGTCAACACCCAGCCGCTCTCGCCTGTGGGGGATTAGGATTAGGACCTCGCCCTTTGGTGTCATGTGCGCTAGTTGCCTTTAATGTTTTAAATATCGACGATATCGGCCGATATATCCCACGATATATCTTGTATCCCACCCGTGCGATACAAAATGCACAAGTGGTGCAATATATCCCACATGTTTGATCTGATAAGCATTTTCGATTTTCAATAATTTTTTTCTGTAAATCATGTTAAATCAATGTCAAATTGTTATAAATCCATGATTTTTTTTCATATTTTGTATGAAAAATCATAAATTTGGAGCCTCGATTTCTTGATTTGGAGGAGATGGGCCCAGTTGATGAAATTTGAAAAAAAAAAATCAAAATTTCTCAATTTCTCGTAAATCAGTTGTAATCTGTGTCCAACATAGATTCAAACATGTATGTAACCTACTCTAGTGACTCTTCTTTCGTTTTTGAATGTATTGCTTGTGTTTCCACACGTTTTCTTATATTTATAAATTATATGAATAGACTTTGAATATACTTGCATCAATTCAGTTAGACAATGCATAGATTAAGACTCCATATAAAGAAAACCTATTATGTGCACTTATTATTATGTTTTTTAATATTTTGATTTATAAGTGTGTATTGATGTCTTTTTTTTTTTTTTAACAATCATTGAAGTTTCATTGAAAAATTTGACCAATTTCCCAATGTTTCCAACAATATCGGTACATTATGCGATACAACCGATATATCTCATGCATTAACCGATATGTATCTGTATCCCAAGAATGTGATATGTAACGCGATACCAATATTTCAAACACTGGTTGCCTTTGGTATGAATTCCGTGGTGGAGGGCGTTGGAAAGTTTGTTGTCACCTTAAGTGGAGTATGCATCTTGGGGCATGCTGAAAAGGGTAGTGAGGTGGTCAGTAGCCTTGTGGAGTCCAGTTAAGATGTGGATTTGGACCTTTCCTCACAAAACGGTTTTCTAGTTGGAGAATTAAAGCATCGGAGAGTGTATTGCCGCAACTGTTGTTCAACTCATCGAGCCTTCCAATGGACATTGTCGACTGAATTGAAATCGTACATGACCATCTTGCGCTGAATCTGTTGGTGTAACCCTAATCAACAGCAGTTAGTTGTTACGCGGTCTGTCTTTGTAGGCTTACAATGGACAAAAAGCTAATTGAACTTCTGAGTGTATTCATCCACCGATAAAGCTTCCTTTTTTAATGCAAGGATATCCATGTAGTCTAAAGTTAGGTACTTGCTTTCCAACTTCTCTCTCATGTCAGCCCACCTGGTGATAACAGGGCAACCCATGATGAGATGATTATTGCTAATGTTTCGGCACCAGCTTCTTGCTGGGCCCTTTAGCTTGACCTTGACAAAGGCTGCTCGCTGGATATCACCCATGCCGTACCATGTAAAATATTCTTCAAGTGTTGTGATCCAATCGATAAAAGACTTTGCACTAAGGTGGCCCATGAAGTCTGGAGCTTCAACTTGTACTTTCTTGGCGTTATCGTCTCTCTTGGATGTCTCTATTGAGGTGTCATGGGCTCTCTCTGCAAAGAGCTATTGCATGAAGTCATAAACAGACTCCCAAGTACCAATACCATTTTGATTCACTTAAGTTTCTGGCTGGAATCCTAGTTGTAGATTTGGGTTACCATCAGGATCTCTGATGGAATCAGGTTGCTCTCCATGTTATTCCCCACATAGCTAGTCAAAAACAGTTTCCAAGCTGGCTACTCTTGCAAATTGCTTGGTGATGCAATTGTCTCACTATTAATCAGTAAGCCTCCCTTGATTGATGTGACTGGTGCAGGTAGACATCATATCAGGGGAGCGATGTCAACAAAGTAATTGACATAATATGGGGCGGTTTCTGGTTTAAAACAGAAGATTGTTAATGGGATGAGATTTTAGGTTTCAATGAGTTAGAATAAGGGCTGATTTGGATTGTTAATGGGTTGGATTTTGAGCTTTTAATGGGTTGGGATAGGGGCTGGATTTGGATTGGAATAGGGCAGGTTTTCGAGTCTTTTAAAGGGATGGATGCTAGTCCAGATTTTTTGGCTTCTAATGGGCTGTAGTAAGGGCTGCATTTGGACTGGGATAGCGCTAATTTTTAAGGCTTTTAATTAGCTGGAATAGGGGCTCGAATTTGGGCTTTTAATGGGTTGGATTTTAGGCTGTTACCGGGCTAGATTTTGGGCTTTTAATGGGATGTAATAGGGGCTGGATTTGGATTGTGATAGGGCTGACTTTTGGGGCTTTTAATGGCTGTAATAGGGGTTGTTCTTCAGCTAGATTTTGTAGGGTAGATGGCTGCCGCAATTTCGGTAGTCTCCCCTTGTCAATTGGACGTCCCAGCTTTGAAAAAAAGTCAAAGGGGTAGGAAGAATAGATGCAAGGAAGAGAACTAAAGGAAAAGATGCAGATTTTTTAATTTTATTTTTAAATGATTAAAGAACTTGGAAGTATAATATTGAGATCGATCCAATACTTCAATCCAGCAGTTAGAACCTTGCTTTGATACCAATCTGGCATAGGCGGCTGATGCGAAGGATTCACCCAAACTTAGGCGCCTCCAAGCTAAGGATAAGAATCACAGAGTAGAAACAAAACTAGAATTTTCATTCATTTCCAAGGTGCCTTGATACTAAATGCCAGGCCCTTAAATAAGCCTTGAGATGTACAAAGGAAGGTTAATATCATTTACAACCAATGGCTTACTGCAAAAATCTAGTAAATAAGAAAGATGCTTAATGGATAAGAGATATCTAATGAGATTTTATTGCATGGCTATCCAATTAATTTTGCATAGTTGGCTGTTTAATTAGGAGGCTTGGGCCTCCTTACTGATGGGCCAACTGTGGGGCTAGGACTTGGGATAATGGGCATGGGCCTGGCCCATGGATCTTGGGCCCAGTTTACTCTGCATCATTTGTAAACTCAAATTCGACCTGATAATTAATTTGGCCCATTGTTTGGATCCAAACCCAATTAATTTGGATGAGAAACTTCAGGTCTTCAGGGATTCAGATGCACATTTGCAACCCTACTTAGAGCTTGTCATAATTTTCACCAAAATCTCCTGGCTAGAATTGAAATCTAAAAATGGTGTAACCACACAAAAGATGTAGTTATCCATGTTAAGTCATGGAAAGACCTTTGTAACTACTTAAAGAATGTCCTGAATGGACATTCAAGTGCAAGTTTGCCTCTTCAAAGTCAACTGTTGTTCTTTTTCCTCCAAAGTTCCATGTTATTCTTTTCCAACTAAAACTTGTTGCTTAGTGTGGTCATGGTGGCGGCTACAATGGTAATGGTTGTGTTGCCATAGTTGCTCAAATTTCATTATGCATCAGGATAGCTAAGGTCCGACATAGTGGCTGTAGTTTCTTTTCTAGTACTCGATGATGTGCTAGTTTGGCTAGAGGTCATGGTGGCTGAGGTGGATTATTGGTTGACTCAAGGTTACCTGGATCATGGGTTGCTTTGGTACGTGGTAACAGAATGGGTATCCACTATGCTACTTCCTCCAACATGCGGTATGCTAGGGATAAGATCATGTGCATCCCTCTTATACATACATTGGGTGTGTTATATTATAACTAAATAAATTAAACTATAAATCTCTACATTGGAAATTTAAATTTGTATTAACTAAATCAAGAATAAGAAAATAGAGCCATAATTTCAAGTTGTTAAGTTTTAACAAGAGTGGTAGACTCACAAGAGTTTTAACACTAAGGCCATGGGTTCAAGTACCCATTGTGGTGTGTGTGGGTGTGTGCGTAACCAAAAAAAAAAAAAAAAAAAACTAGTGTTCTGGACCACTATCTAAATTCACTCATCTAGAAGGGAAAACGTGGGTGTGTTTTCATGTTTTAGGTAACATTAGGCCGTCAACCTATTTTCATCTAAGGCGCATTCTTGGTGAACCTCCTAAATGTCAGGTTGTTTGTCAGATTTGTTAGCATCCTGGTTACTGGGCATTATAATTCCGTCACCTACCTTCTTTTCCCGAATTTTCCTACTAATAGGTTTCAAAGAAAACCAAGAGAAATCATCACACATGACAAAACTCTAGATTTGTGAGGTTTGCCTTATGCCAAACCCTCAAAGAAAGTAACTATATATATCAACCCTAGAAAGAGAACAATGTAGAAGAATACCCCTCTATAAACATAGCCACCCTACATGGGCCAAGGGATGAAAGAGGAAAAATATATTACAAACAATAATATAAACATAATATAAATAGGTGAGAGGACAGACCCCTCCACTATGACCACTCTCCTTGAGTGTACCAAATTTCACTATCGAAGGTTTTAAATCAAGTTCACTTCTAACCTTTACAGCCCTACATAAGGACCATGGTTCTACACAAGAACCTATCTAGTGTAAATTCCCACTGGAGGCTCCCGCAAGAGAATTTAGTTGGTTTTCTATCGGCTAACAAACAGCATCGGTCCTAGTCCAAGGACCGATGTTTACTCTTTTTGCAGTCTCCTATGGAGACTAACACGTACACACCCATGTCCGGTGAATTCGTCCCTACACAAGAGCCTAGGTCCTACACAAGAACCTATCGAGTTTAGGCTACAAATTCTTTCCCTCAATCCTATAGAAGGAAAGAGAGTATGACCTTACTAATTGACACTTGTCGAATTGAGCCCCTTTGATGCGTTGTCTCGGGTTGCTTGATCGATGCTCTCTTATGCTTCAATCAACTCCCCTTTTGCTCCCCCCCTCCCCGGATCGTTAATGCGATGCGTTGCCAATGCTTCAGCTCTAAGATCGAACATGATGGGGAAATCATGCACACACGCACGCCCCTCACCCTACGCACGTTCTCAAGGAGGAAGGCCCCACTATCGATTTAGATCTACGGCGACATCTATGGAGGATCTCTTAATTAGGGGGCCGTGCTATGGAGCATTGGAGTGGACCCGATCATCATAGGGATTCCGCCATTGGATCTCATGATCGTGGCCCACTACCCTAGATGATATAGGATTTTGAGTTTCAGTTATTATCAGGGTGGGCCAAATCGGTTACGTATCGGCCGTATCGGCCGATACGTATCGGTAACGGTGGCAACCGTTACGCGAATCGGCCTCGTATCGGCCGATTCGGTTTTTTGCACCGTATCGGCCGATACGGGCCGTTACAGGCCCGTAACAGGCCCGTATCGACATTTTTCCATTTTAAGCTCTGTTTTTACTATTTTTTTGAAACTTCTTGCTTCTAAAATGTTTCTCACTCCTTCTACTACTAATTTCGACCAACCTTGGCTGGGTATTTGAGATAAAAACACATTATATTATGGATTTTCTTGAATCAAAGCTCGGTGGGCCATTTTTCAGAAATTCGTCAAAAATAGGTATTTATACTTTTTTTAATATGTTTTTTTGTTTTAATCATACCATATGATGTGCTAATCATAGTAAAACATGTTAATGTGCATTTTACAGATTTGGGGTGCCATTTAATATTTTTTTTATATTTTTTTCTATTTACGCATGAATTTTGGCCATTTTTTTTAAAATTCGAAAAATCAATTTTTAATGGTTGTATTGCTGTTTTAATCATGCCATTTGATGTGTTAATCATAGTAGAACATTTTAATGTGCATTTTACAGATTTTGGGTGCCATTTTATATTTTTTTAATATTTTTTTCTATTTACGCATTTATTTTGGCCCTTTTTTTGAAAATTCAAAAAATCAGTTTTTAATGATTCTTTTGCTGTTTTAATGATGCCATATGATGTGTTAATCATGGTAGCACATGTTAATGTGCATTTTATAGATTTGGGGTGCCATTTTATATATTTTTTATATTTTTTTCTATTTACGCATGAATTTTGGCCCCTTTTTTTAAAATTCAAAAAATCAATTTTTAATATTTGTTTTGTTGTTTTAATCATGTCATATGATGTGTTAATCATAGTAGAACATGTTAATGTGCATTTTATAGATTTGGGGTGCTATTTTATATATATTTTTTATATTTTTTTCTATTTACGCATTTATTTTGGCCCTTTTTTTGAAAATTCGAAAAATCATTTTTTAATGATTCTTTTGTTGTTTTAATGATGTCATATGATGTGTTAATCATACTAGAACATGTTAATGCGCATTTTACAGATTTGGGGTGTCATTTTATATATATATTTTTCTATTTATGCATTTATTTTGGCCCTTTTTTTGAAAATTCGAAAAATCATTTTTTAATGATTCTTTTGCTGTTTTAATGATGTCATGTGATGTGTTAATCATAGTAGAACATGTTAATGTGCATTTTACATATTTGGGGTGCTATTTTATTTTAGTTTTTTATATTTTTTTCTATTTACGCATGAATTTTGACCCTTAAAAATAATTGCAAACACCTAAATGTAAGATATTTTCATATTACATTCATTCTAATATATCTATCATTGATAGTAGATAGTTAGAAAATTAAATATATGAATTTTGTAGTCAAATTCAGGTTATCTGGTTCATAAATTCATCAGACAGTTTGATACAACTTCTGACCAAAGAGTGGACCGTTACACCACCATAAACATGTTCCAATTTATAAATGAATACATATTTGGAATGCTTAGAATATTCCGGATTTAATCCATATTTTTTCATATTTTTTTGGCAAAAAAAAAATTTTGCGCCGTTATGGGCCGTTACGCTCCCGTATCACCGTTACGCCCCCGTATCCGTATCGGTTTCGGAGGGCACCGTTACACCAACCGATACCGATACGGGACACCTTGGTTATTATCGTTATTAGAAACATCATGAATGGTTTTGATTGTGTTGATTAGTTGTTATTTTTGTTACTTCGTCTCTAGGAAATAGTGTGTGCACATGGCGTGACTTTTGGGGTTTAGAATTTTCTTATAAATAGGAAGCCCCATGTAGGTTTTTTTCATTGAAGTTTATGAATAAAATTCTGCGTTTTTTCTTCTCTATTCCTCGGAGTTGAAAAAGCTAATTGGGTGTGAAACTCTCCCTTCATCGAAGGGCTAACTACCGTGGTGTGAAGCCACAACCATTCCAAGTCGTCTCTACCTCCTACACCCCACATCCATCATCTCCCACAGCCTTCCCATTTTTAGATTTATCTTTTCTTTGCACCCAAATTTCCCTTTACGTCAGATTTTCAGATTCTGGCCTACCAGGGGGCCGAAACTTCGGTGGAGCACCACGCACACACCAGACCGTAGATTGACGTGAAACTTGGCGTGAGGGTGGACCTCCCCTGGCCGACCAACCCCCAGCTGGTCGTTTCCAGTTTTGTGGGCCCCACACACATGGGACAAGAACCCATGCACGTGTGTTTGGGTTGGGCTGTTGTCCACACGTGTGGACTGTCTCAGGTTATTCCCTCTCCCCTATTTCACTCCTCTCTCGCCTTAAATCCCTAACCCTAACCCTAGATAATCTCAAATTCCAAGTTTTTCAACTTTTGCAAATCCTAGACTTTCTTCAAATTGAAACACGGTGAATCTCTTGAATTGGGGAACAATCCTTTGCCAGAGGAGATGAATCTTACACTCCTTTGGGCATTGTTTGGTTTACAATTTTATTTGATCCAGCTCTAAACGTGTGTAGGCTTGCACCCCCATAGATTCCCCTTGTTGCATGTTTGATCGTATGTGGGATATGGAATTTTGTGATTATTTAAAATTGGTATGATCTAAAGCTTGAAATCTTACATGTCATATTTAATTTAATGTCCTGCATCAGAACACCTTGCATGCAATGCTCCTTTGAGGTGACCAAGGTGATGGGAGGTTGGGTGAATCTTCTACAACTCATAAGAATGTTTTAATGCCTAGGGGATTCACCTAGATGGGTGTCCTAAAAGATTAATGCAAGGGATTTGACTATTGGTTCAAGTTTATTCTCTAGAACAAGGTGAAGATCAAGGTCATCTTCTTCATTGAGGTTAGAATCCTCTTTCAAGTGATGAATCATAAGGAAGATGACTTAGATCTCATGGATTTAGAGGCTAGGAATGTGGGATATGAGCGGAGAGTCTCCTAGGCTTCTATTACACAAAAAAACTCATCATCTTGCCCGAGAACCCAATGCCCTTTTATAAGAAACTGATTTGGAAGTGATATGAAACGGATAATTAACAGTTATGTCGATAGGATCGAAAGGGCCTTCGATGGGATCGAACTGCCTGTCGATCTCATTGAGAAATTTCAAAAATTGTCTGTTTGGTTGATGGAGTCTTCTTCGATCAGATCGAGTGGTCATTCGATATGATTTTACAACAGCTTTGCACCTCTTCTAACCTTACTTATCATGTTCTAATTAGGCTCCTAAGGCGAAGGATGATCAAACAATGTTTACCTATTAAATCATATTTAGAGGTTCAAGGGTTGTTTTGGGTTAAGGTTAGGGTCACCAAGGTACCTCATTTACTTGTTCTTTGTTCCTTGATGATCCATGTCCTCTTGTATCTTCAGTCTTCAGCTTCCAAGAGCTCAATTGACTATATGAAACATGGACTCACGTGATTGACAAATAAGGTGTACAAATTAATGCATTAACACTCCCAAGTCTCTAGGGAAGGATATAGTAGTGTAGGCCGTTAGAACACGTAAATGTCCAAGGTCTTCATCACTAGAGGAATCACCTGAATTGGATTCAGACACCTTTGTATCATCCCAAGTTACCGCCATAGCCTTGCCTTTGGATCTTACTTTGCTAACACAATTGATGACATCATGTCCATAACCCTTATAGTTGAAACACTGGGCTATGCTTGGTTTTTTTTAAAATTTTACCTTTACGCATAGGTTCAACCGATTTACCCTTTGTGTCATAATTCTTCTATTTATTAAACTTGATGAATTTCTTAAATTTTCTAGACAATTACTCCTCATCTTCATCATCACTATCACTATCAAATTTAACAATCTTATACTTATGTGAATGCCTATGAGATGTTTTAAGGATGGCTAGTTATTTTGCTCTAGAGGGGGCCTTAAACTGTAGTTCATATGTTTATAGGAAACTTAAGAGTTCTTTTACATTCATCTCATCTATATTCCTATATTGTTTTATTGAGGTTATCTTGGGAGTGAATCTATCCGGGAGAGATTTAAGTATTTTCCTACATATATGACCATCCGGAATCCTCTCTCCAAAACTCCATATGGAGTCACAAATATAATTAAGTTTGGAATAAAACTCCATAAAAGTTTCAAACTCTTCCATTCTTATGTTTTCGAATTGGATTATTAAGAGCTAAAGCTTCTATCATTTACTGTGCTAGCTCCTGTGTGGGTGACTTCCAATATGTCTCACGCTTCCTTACCCATTGTACACTAGCAGTTACGTTTAAATTCATTGGGGAAAGCCGCATAGTAAATAGCATTAAGAGCTTTGGCATCGTAGGTATATTGCACTCTCTCATCAGCGCTCCATTTGGATTTATCTTTGGGAGCACTAATGGTTTTACCATCAACCACGATTTGTTCTACAGGCATAGTTTATTCTTGTTCGACAATTGCTCAAACCATGGGATCAAGGGATCTTATAAAGACTCTCATCCTAGCCTTCAAATAGGCGTAGTTAAACTCATCAAAATAAGGCTGTCATGTGACGACACACCCTTCTTTAGCTCCTTGGATAAACTCAAGGCAGTTAAGCCCTTCAAGAGTCGCCCTCTCTGATACCAATTGAAATTACGTAGAATAGCCTACCACGTCCATATGCGGAAGTTTGACGGAGATATAGAATGAATCTCAATGAGGGGGGGGGGGGGGGGGGGTTGTTACTAAGACCAATTAAAATTTTTCCAATTAAAAAACAAATGCTTACTTATACTAATATGTCAATTTAAACTAAGTAAAACAATTTAACACTAAGGCTTCTATGCCAGTGGTGGGTCCAATCACATTACCTACAATAGATGAAACATGCCAAGCATCTAGTCTCAATAAGATAGTGTACATGTGTGTGTGGGATTGTTACTATCAACTCAGCATTCATCTAATCATGCATATATATAATTCAATTAAACAATCACATGAGCATAATTGAAAAAGTGCTCAAATGACAATCCCCAACACAAGCATGAATAGTGGTTCGGTTTCCCTACACTACTCCCAGTGGATGCACTCTCCCTAAGTGTACCGGTTTCACTATCAGATGTTTTAAATCAGGTTCACCTCTAACCTTTACAAGCGTACACTCCCGTCGAAGGCCTACACAAGGACTTACCACGTACACACCTGTATCAGTGGCCTACATAAGGACTTACCCACGTACACACCCGTTTCGGTGGCTTACATAAGAACTTACACAGATACTCACCTGAGTCGGTGGCGATACGGTCTTGCACAAGAACCTATGCGAGTTTGGGTGACAAACTCTAAACTCAATCTTACACAAAGGAGTGTGTGGACTCTTACAATTTGATAACTTGTCGGATTGAGCCCCTTTTGTAATACCTTTTCGGGTTGCTTGATCGATGCTCTCCCATGCTTCAATCAACTCCCCTTATACTCCCTCAATCGTTGATATCGTTGCTTGTTAATGCTTCAGTTCCAAGATCAAACACCTTGCATGCAATGCTCTATCGAGGTGGCTAAGGTGATGGGAGGATGGTGAAATCTCCTACAACTAATGGAAGATTGTAATCATAAGGAATTCACTAAGATAAGTCTCTAGAGGATTTAGACAAAGGACATACTAGTAAGGCTGGGTCTAATCTCTAGAAAACGGTGAAGTTCAAGCTCATCTTCCAGGTGGAGGTTGGAATCCTCAATAGAGTATTAATCTTAAGGAAGATGTCTTGGAACTCATTGATTTAGAGGCTTAAGATGAGGGATATAAACATGTAATCACCTAGGCTTCTATTGCACTAAAAACCAATGTATTTGCCCAAGAATCAGATGCCCTTTTATAAGAAACCGATTTGCAACGACTATAAAATGGCTAGTTAACGGTTCTGTCGATTTGATCAAAAGGCAGTTCGATGGGATCGAAGGTCCTTCGATAGGATCGAATAATCTATTGATCCATCAAGAAAATTCAGAAATTTATTTATTGGGTCACTAGACTAATTCTTCTATTGGATCAAGTGGTCCTTTGATTCCATCATGTCCCTTCAATAGCTTATCGATGGGATCGATGACCAATCGAAAACTACTGTTTTGGGCATACGATTTCACAACAGCTTCATACCTCTTCTAGCCTTACATATCATGTTCTAATTAAGCTTATAGGGCTTAGAGATTAATAATAATAATAATAAAGTTATTAAGGTTATGATCATCTAGAGGTTATAGGGTTGTTTTGGGTCAAGGTTATAGGGTCATCAAGGCACTTTGCTGCAGGACAATTAACCACTTTCTTTAAAAGCTGGAACTAATAAAGCATGGCGAATCAATCCATTTATCTCATAGCCCAAGCCCCACATTGCATGGGCTAGGACCTCGGCCAAACCCCCCTGGTGGGCCCCACTTCACATGGGTTCTACTTCACATGAATGGGGCCCGCCTCACACGAGCCGCCCGCCCCGAGTGTGCCCCTACATCCCATAGGTAACCTCACTCAAGCCCGGTGTAAAAATGCCCCTGCATTAATCACCCCCAGTGAGGAGTCTCAAACACGAGACCTCTCGCTCTGATACCACTTTAATGCAGGACAATTAACCACTTGCTCTAAAAGTTTAAACTGATAGAGCGTGGCGAATCAATCCATTTATCTCATAGCCCAGGCCCCACATTGCATGGGCGAGGACCTCGGCCAAACCCCCCTTGTGGGCCCCACTTCACATTTGTTCCGCTCCACACGAGCAACTAGCCTCACACAGGCCGCCCACCTCGAGTGTGCCCCTGCATCCCACTGGCAATCTCACTCAAGCCCGGAGTGAAAACGCCTATGCATACACCTCATATAAATGTTCTTCACTTGATGCTCCAGTCTTCACGTGTCTTCATTCTTCAGCGTACAAGGGCTTAACCGACTCCCTAGCACACAGAAGCACATGATTGACAAATAAGGTGCACAAATTGGTGCACTAACAATATCATGTGAGAGATGCCCTAAAGATCTCATAACTTTCTATCGGTAGCTAGTAAATAGAAGGTTAAGAGGAAAAGTATGTCAATCTTCCACAATAAATGGAGAAAAGGACAAACATCCAAGGGCTAGGTTCTTTTAATCTAGGTGATTTTTGGGTCAATGGTCTGGATCACCAAACAAAGGGCCTCACATGTAGGGATCCTTTATGTCGACAAACTGTAGGCTTTGTTGATCACCAGGACCTTAAAAATCCTCCAAAAACCGTTATTATTTTGCTTTTAAAAAATGACCAAAATAACTCCAGTGGGAAAATAAAGAAACTTACAATATCTTTGATTTCTTCATCTTATAAAAAAGAATCTTATTAAGATTTTTCAAAAAACTTTCTTGTAATGATCTTCCAGCTACTTTCCTCCGTCATCATCTTGTGTAATTTGATAGTATTTCGTGGTCCCAAAGCATATCAGAAAGCAAGCCAAGCTTCTCTGATACGGACATCAATGGTGCACCCTTTAAAGTCTACCAGAGGAGGAGACGTCGCCGACAAAGTACCGGAGCGGAGGAGTTGATGTGGATGGATGTTGGGTCCGTCGGACCCACTTTTTGACGCGCTATGAGTGCAGGAGCGGCATAACCACACCCTGACCATAGATCCATGAGTCAAATTTCACACCCTGCCACATGGGTGTTTTAGTTTTAAACATTTTTGTTCTTTTTTCTTGTTTCAGGGGCTTTATTGCACTTTCTTTATTTTTTTCGTCTTTTTGTTATTTTTCTTGTGTTCAGGGGCTCTAATGCACTTTACTTTTTTCATATCTTATACATACGTTGCGAGAAACCCTATTTTCATTATCATTGAATGAATAGAAATTCGTATCTTTTCTTCCTCTTTATTCAAAAGTTTAGGGTTTCAGGATTGGCCCTGGGGTGTTGAGGATTCCACCTCGATTTCAGGTTTCCTTCTTTCTAGATCTTCGAGGTGAAGGAAAAGGTAATAATCATCCTCTTTTGACGACAAATGACCTATACTTTCTTCATTCTCGAACCCTTCATTCTTCACCCATTTCATTTCTCTCTAGATATCACCCTTCTAGTTTGAACGGAAAAAAAGGATGGTTAGTCAGTAGAATCAGATCCAAACTTGACCATGGACTGACTTATGCTAGATTTGGGATATCCTCATATCCCTAGGTCCTCCCTTTTTACTGTTTACATGATTTTATGCTAAGGGGCATGATTCTGACGGAATGACCTCATATTTGTGTTGAGATTTACCTAATCTCTTTTATTGGAAACGGTTAGTTGATTCGTATATTTATTTGAACATTCTTTAACCTAATTATACATGCATCTAGGATTAGGTCATCACATGTCCCTATATCAGTTTTGGTCTCAGAACCTAGTTTTTAGTGTAGGTTAGTTTATCGACAATCCTTCTTTTTGATGGAAATTTTCTAAAGAACTCATTTGCCCCAAAAAGAAAATAAAAAATAAAAATCATAGAGCTTTCAGCGATCCGCCCTGAACCCCAAGTTGGGGCCACGTATAGACTCTGCGAAGGGGACATTTTGTTGAGTTTAGTTAGCCATTTTTTTTTAAGGTTTTATTGAGTCCCCATATAGATCTAGGTCATATAGGGTAGTTATATTGCATTGGTGTCATTATTTTTACCCTTTCTCGAGCATAGATCTGGGACCATTCACTTGTCATTCCTGGTGTATGCCCACACGCATTGGTCATGGATTCGGTCTCCATTACACCATGGACTTCGATCAATTTGCCAAGGCTATGGAGGGCCTAACTATGAGAATAAATCAACAGTTTCGAACCTTAAGGGATGATATCACGCATCAGTTTACGAATCAGGATGGTAGGTTCAAGCGTCTAGAGGAGAGAGTTGTCCGTCTAGAGGCTGGTATTCCAACCACCACTATAGGTGGAGCCCAAGTGACCCTCAACACCAGGATTGTCGATCAGTCCCAAGTTGTGGGCCCTGATCTGCCTACGGATGGTTTGGGCGTAAGCCAGTTCGTGGGCCTAGCAACAAGCACGATGGGGTATATCCATTACCACCCACACTTAATCTTGGTCATATTCTTCCTGGCCAATGGGAGGGCCATCATGGGGTGTGTCGTCAGCACCTCCAGAGATATCATGAGCCCGAGGACCTTGTTTCTAAGGTCATGAAGGGCATCAAGGTTGACGCCCCCAATTTTGATGGGAGATTGAACTCTTAAGGTTTTTTTCGACTAGTTAGCAGACATGGACCACTTCTTTGAGTGGCACGGTCTGCCAAACCCACGACGAGTCGGTTTCGCCAAGATGAAATTGGTGGGCTAGGCAAAACTATATTGGGGAAATGTGGAGCATCGTCGTGAGCGATCTGGAAAGGGGCTAGTTCTTTTTTGGATTGAGATGAAAGAGTTGTGAGAGAAGTATGTTCTCCTTTCTTATAAGCAGAGGTTGTTGGATCAATGACACATTTTGTGCAAAGGATCCATAATAGTGACGGAATACATCGTCAAGTTTGATGAATATATGATGAGGTGCGATGTGAATGAGGACCTACTGTAGTTCTCTCCCATTTCCGTATGGGCCTCAGGCCTGAGCTTCAGTGGGAGCTCGCGCTTGACATGGTCACCAGTCTGGAACACGCTTACCAAGTGGTGCATGAACTAGAGCACCGCGTGCGCCAGTCCAATGTGAGGGGGATTGATTTTCGACCTACTAAGCCTCGAGTAGCTCCGTAGGGAGCGAGACCCTAGGTCGGAATTCAACCCAGAGCTCAACCTCGTACCTAGTTAGTCAATAGAAATTGAAGTAACAATATGGTTGGATTAAGTACTAGACTCGCGATGCTAGGGCAATGCTACCGCTGTGGTGGCATGGGTCACATCGCTGTCGAGTGTTCGAATAAGGGTGGGCGCATTGCCTTTGTTTCCGAACACCCCATAGAAGAAGTAGCAGATGAAGTTGATGGTGACTAGGATGATGAAGAGATCATTATACCCTCCCTTGAACCGGCTAATGATGCCGAGGATGATACTGTGGCTGTCTAGATGAAGGAAAGCGAAGATTGGAGCGGAACCACCATTTTCCACACTTACGCCAAGTGCGGAGAAAAGAGTTGCAAAGTGATCATAAACAGCGGGAGCTGCGAGAATGTAGTTTCCCCAGTTACTTTGAGTCGACTTGGGTTGAAACCAGTCCTTCACCCTAACCCATATAGAGTTTCTTAGGTGGACACGACATCCCTCCCTGTGACCCAGCGATGCCTTGTTCCGATTGAGCTTGGATCATACAAGGACAAGTTGTGGTGATGTGGTCACGATGGACATTGGTCATATTATCTTGGGAAGGCCATGACTCTATGACAAAGATGTCACAATATTCGGGCGTACGAATAATTGTGTATTTAAGCATGAAGGAAAGAAGATTGTCTTGAGCCTGCTCCCTCCCAAATCGTCAATAGGAGTGAAAGATATTGCATCCCCAGGTGGTCCTAAGAGTCAAAAGGCGCCTTAGTCGAAGTCTCTCCACATCATAGATGCTAAGGAGTTTGAGAGAGAGACCAAGGCGGAAACTATGGTGTGCGGCCTACTGGCTAGGGAGAGTACACCTGAGGTTGCTACGAGGATACCCCAGGAGGCTCATCCAGTCCTAGAGGAGTTTTGAGATGTCTTCCCTAAGGACCTTCCAGATGAGCTTCCACTGATGCGAGACATTCAACATGCGATAGATCTTGTCCCAGGGGCGACCCTACCAAACCTCCCTCACTACAGAATGAACCCCACCGAGCATGCTGAGTTGAAGAGGCAGGTGGATGGATTGCTTAAAAGTGGATTCATTCGTGAGAGTCTAAGCCTACGCGTCGTGCCCACGCTTCTTACGCCCAAGAAAGATGACACGTGGCACATGTGTGTTGATAGTAGAGTCATAAACAAGATCTCTGTCAAGTATCGGTTTCCCATCTCAAGGCTTGATGACATGCTTGACATGATGGCCACCTATACTATCTTTTCGCGCCGGAGATGAATGAAAAACTTCCTTCAAGATGAAGGATGGGCTGTATGAGTGGCTGGTTATGCCCTTTGGGTTAACCAATGCCCCAAGTACGTTTATGAGCGTGATGACCCAGGTGTTGCGACCTTTATGGGCACTTTTTTAGTTGTGTACTTCGATGATATCGCCATCTATAGTATGTCCCCTAGCTAGCACATCGAGCACTTGAGGAAGGTTTGCAATGCCTTATGCGCAAAAAAAGGCCTATGCGAACCTCAAGAAGTATTTCTTTTTGACTTCTCGTGTTACCTTCCTGGGGTTTGTCGTATCGTTAGAGGGTATGTCTGCAGGCCCTAAGAAAGTCAAGGCCATTATCAATTAGCCTGAGCCGCGTACCATACACGACGTGCGAAGCTTTCATGGCCTCGCTACGTTCTACTGGCGGTTCATCCCCGGATTTAACTCAATTATGGCTCCCATCACAGATTGCATACGAAAATGGGAGTTTCGATGGATTACAGTCGCGGCACGGGCTTTCTCAGAAATTAAGAAGAAGATGACAGAAGCGCCGGTCATGTGTCTACCTGACTTTACCAAAGCCTTTGAGGAAGCATGTGACGCGTCAAGAATTGCCATAGGCAGTGTTAAGCCAAGAGAGACATCTTGTGGCCTTTTTCAGTGAGAAGCTGAATGAGGCTAAACAACGTTACTCCACTTATGACAAGGAGTTCCATGCGGTTGTGCAATCATTGTGCCATTGGCAGCATTATTTATTACCGCAGGAATTCATCCCGTTCTCTGATCATGAGGCCTTGAAATATTTAAGCTCTCAAAAAAAGTTGAGCCCTAGGCATGCCAAGTGGGCACAATTTTTTCAAGAGTACACATTTGTGCTTAAGCACAAGGTCGGAAAAGAGAATAAGGTTGTTTATGCGCTTAACCGTCGTATCATGACACTGCAGTCCATGAGTATTGAAGTTACAAACTTTGAGCAACTTAAGGGTGAGTACTCAAACTGTCCTAATTTTGGGATCATTTATGCATCATTGTCTAGTGACCCGCCCTCGAGGAGTACGGAGTTTGTCCTTACAGATGGATATCTTTATAGAGGGGACAAGCTCTGTATCCCACGCACATTCCTCCGCAATTTTCTAGTTTGAGAGTTGCATGCTAGAGGGATGATAGGTCACTTTGGTCTAGATAAAACAGTTGCCCTCGTGTCTAATCGTTTCTATTGGCCTAATCTCCAACGAGATGTGGCTAAGATTGTAGGGCAGTGTCGGACATGTCAACTAGTGAAGCAAAGGAAGCAAAATACAAGTTTATATGCTCCTTTGCGAGTTCCACATGCCTCGTGGCAAGATGTAAGTATGGACTTCGTGCTTGGGTTTCCCAAGACTATTCGTAAGCACGACTCCATACTCGTGGTTGTCGATCGATTTTCTAAGATGGCTCATTTCCTACCCTGTTATAAGACCTCAGATGCCTCCCACATTGCTAAGTTATTCCTTTAGGAGGTTGTGCAACTCAATGGAGTACCTAAATCTATTATGTCTGACAAAGATACTAGGTTCACTAATTATTTTTGGAAGACTCTCTGGCATCTTTTGGGTATGAGGCTCCAGTTTTCTTCAGCATATCATCCCTAGTTAGATGGTCAAACAGAGATAGCGAACTGTAGCCTAGGGAATTTGTTAAGATGTCTGGTTGGATCTCACCATAGGACCTGGGACTGTGTTCTTCCCACAATAAAGTTCGCGTATAATTCTTTAGTGAACAGGTCCACAAGAATGAGCCCTTTTGAAATTGTTTCAGGTCTTAGACCCCGAGCCCCCATAGATTTGATCCCTATGGCTACCCCCATAACGTCCTTCCGAGTTAGGAGAGTCCTTCCCCCGGCATATACATGCAATGCATAGTGAGATCAAGTGGAAGATTAATTCGAGTAATAAACATTATAAACTTTCTATTGACACTCACAGGAGATTTAGATAATTTCAACCTGGAGATGACGTCATGGTTCGTATAAGGTTTGATCGGTTTCCACCTAGATTCGTGAAGATGCTTCGTGCCCGTAGCATAGGCCCACATAAAATTGTGAAAAGGTTGCGGTCTAATGCTTATGTTGATGATATCCCTGCTACCATGGGCATCAGTTCCACATTTAATGTGGAAGATCTAGTTCCCTTTCACAAGCCATTACCTCTATCTACTGGTTCCCCTGTTTCTTCCTAGAACTCCCCCTCCCTCCCTTATATATGGACCTTGGCCATAGCCTGATTTTCCTGTACCCATCTTACCTTCTCTTCCACCTGCACCAAGAAGAGACACGATAGAGGAAAGTTTGGACTTCGAGGCAGTTTCCACTTGCTCCGGGGGTTTCTAAAAATTCCTAGTCAAATGGAGGAGCATGCCCATTACAGATAACTCTTGGATCACGGAGACAAAGCCGCAGCGCATCGACCTCGATTTGCTCGAGAGATACAGGAGGTCACTTTCGCCAGTGGCGAATTCTTCCTACTCGAGGAGAATTGATGTGGACATCAGTGGTGCACCCTTTAAAGTGTACCAGAGGAGGAGGTGTCGCCAACAAAATACCGGAGTGGAGTAGTTGATGTGGATGGACGCCGGGTGTATCAGACCCACTTTCTGACGCGCTACGAGTGCAGGAGCAGCATAACCACACCCTGACCATAGATCCATGGGTTAGGGTCGGATTTCACACCCTATCACATGGGTGTTTTAATTTTAGACGTTTTTGTTCTTTTCCTTGCTTCGGGGACTTTATTGCACTTTCTTTATTTTTTTCGTCCTTTTGTTATTTTTTTTGTTTTCAGGGGCTTTTGTGTACTTTTACTTTTTCCATAGCTTATATATACGTTGTGAGAAATCCTATTTTCATTATCATTAAAAGAATAGAAATTTGTATCTTTTTTTCCTCTTTATTCAAGATATTAGGGTTTAAGGATTGACCCTTAGGTATTGAGGATTCCACCCTGATTTTAGGTTTCCTTCTTTCTAGATCTTCGAGGTGCATGAAAAGGTAAGAATCATCCTCATTTTCTTTTGACAACAAAGGACTTGTACTTTTTTCTAGTTTGAACGGAAAAAAAATGGATGGTTAGTCAATAGAATCAGATCCAAACTTGACCGTAGACTGACTTATGCTAGATCTGGGATATCCTCATATCCTTAGATCCTCCATTTTTACTGTTTACATGATTTTATGCTAAGGAGCATAATCCTGATGGAATGACCTCATCTTTGTATTGAGATTTACCTAATCCCTTTGATTGGAAATGGTTAGTTGATTCGTGTATTTATTTGAACATTCTTTAACCTGATTATACATGTATCTTGGATTAGGTCATCACATGTCCCTACATCATTCTCCCTTCTGGTCTTAATCCTTATATAGTAGCTATTGGACTATAAGATCTTTCATATAGAAACTGGGAGCATCATGAAAGCCAGATGTGCCCACATAGCATAGCGACAAATCTCGTTCTTGGCTATTTCTTAGCTTGGAAATTTCGCAGGAGATTTTCAAATATTATGGGTTTTATTGGGATATTATCAGGAAAATTTTGCCAAAAATAAAACTATTGTTTCCCATGAAACTCATTTGTTATTGTTTGTCAAGCCTTTCTTTGTGGGAATTTGTGGGAAACACAATTTCCTACTTTCTTTGTTGGAAGATTGACAAATTTATTTTCCCCCTCCATCCCTGAGAAAGGCATTTTCTCACGATGGAAGGAAAATGGGTTTCTTAAGGGTTGAGCCCAAATGTGCTAATGTGTGAAATGAGCCATTGTTCATCTTTGGTTATACCCCACACATGCCATTATTCCATGTACCAATGTGCCACATGTCACCATCCACCTTATCTTATGCCCCACATGTAAAGCATCCTACGTGTGACACCATCCATTTTCTCTTGCACCTCACATACTAATGTGCCGCATGTACCGCCATTCAGCTTCTCTTGTGCCCCACATGTGCAAAGCATTCCGTATGCGCCTATTTGCCACATGCCATCGGCCAACTTCAATCACTTCAAATATGCCACATATGGCTATGGTGCCAGTGTGCACAATTACTGCCATCTAGCTTCAAGTGCCATGTGTCAAATGTGCCAATGTGTATTTGATACCACATGTGCCATTGTGTAGCTTCAAGCATGTTGCGTGTACCACACGTCAACTCCAAGCTCCCACATATGTCACATATGCCACATGTACTACCATTCATCTTCAAGCATCTAACATGTGCCATGCTAATCTAGCATATGCTAGTGACTACCTAGAATTTTTTTCACGAGATTTTTTTTTTTTGGCCAAACAATTTGAAAATAGATCATATTTCTAGGAAACTTTTGTTGGTAAACAAACGAGGAAAACAATGTTTTCTTTCCAACAGTTTCCTGGAAATAAAGTTTCCCAAGAAGCACTATTTACTTTCCCATTCTTTCCATGAATCCAAGCAGGCCCTTAAGGTTTTTACTATTCCCGGATAATATTACAATCAAAACACGATATTTTAAAATCTGATGATATTTTGAAAATCTCGCAGTGATATCTTTTAGTGTATTTTTCTCACTATTATCATGAGATTTTCAAAATCACCACGATATTTATCACACTACCGCATAGATCAGTTAACCGCAAGTGCGGGCGTTGAACAATGCTTGGGAAACTTAGGTGAACATGGGTTTGTATTTTGAAGAAAAAGCACTCTTTAGGGCTCCCTTATATTCAGGGATGTTAATAGAAGAAATGAAAGTTTAATGGATCAGTTTAGTTGCTTTCTGCACTCTGCTTTGAACTATTTACGCTGCAATATTGTATGTCCTAACCTTTTTCCTTACCGAGTTTACTTCTTTTACTGCCTTAGGAGTTAGCAGACGTGTTTTGAATGCTTTGCAAGCTTAGCAATTATTAACCATCATTCTTGCCTTTTCATTTATTTATTTAACACTAAATTGAAGTGCTATAAGTTGCATCCTAGTTTTATTATTACGTTGCATTCTAAGGTCTGATAAATATTATAAATTCTGTCTTTTGAGTATTTAAAACTAGCACTGTCAATCCCGATGGACCTGACCTGATTTAACGGATCTGCATCCCATATTTTCGACTTGTAAAGAAATCGGGTTAGCTTCCTGCCTAACCTTTTGGAGCTGGTTAAAAATTGGGTCTAGTCAGTTTGGGTCAGTTCCATGTAATGGACCTAATTAAAGTCTGGTTGGATTTGTCTAGTCCGGTCTGTTAAGTTTGTGATAACGCAACTATAATACACACACACACACATACATACACACGGAACTCGTGCGAACTTTTTTGAGAACTCATCATATGTGATATGACTCCAAAATCTGAACGGTCCACGTGAAACAGCACCTCATGAAACCCCCTAACGCAGGATAGCCCTAATTATGATGCATGCTCATGAACATAATTAAACAGCGGAACTAAAATGAATAAATGATCTGAAATTCTAGCAGTAATCATCATAACTGAGAAAATTATAAAGGAAACATGCAATGAAGCGGGCCATCATTACAACCATGGAATATGGAATTCAATTATTACTTAGGTTGGATCCGGCGAGGGATGAGACCTCCCAATCTTGCATGGTCCAATCGATCAATGAAGATCACCAGTCCGAAGAACCAGGAAGTTTCTCGGATTAGGGATTTGAGAATTTGGGGGTTTAAGGTTTAGATCGGTTCTCAAGATTTTGATCGAAGAAGGATTAACCAAAACTAGAAAATAGAAAGAAGAAAATAATTACCTTGAAGAAGTTGGAGGGGCATAAGAAGAATTAGAAGAAGAAGATCAAGGGAAGAGAAGAAGCACCGTTAGAGAGAAGAGAGGAAGGAGGCAATCAAAGGGTTAGCTTTTCATTAATTAATAGTTAAAATTCGAGTTTAGGGCTTTAGCCCACTAGAATAAGCAAATAAAGACATAAAATTACTAAAATACCCCTAGAATAAGCAAATAAAGACATAAAATTACTAAAATACCCTAAACTAAGCAAAAATGCGCAAATAACATAAGTACGGGAAAGTTCGGACGCTTGGTCTTCTTTCTCCAATCTTCCTTTACATGTGTCTTCCCTAAGTGGGGTCTTTTATATGTCCAATCACATGTGAAAGGTCTTCAGTTCCTCAATAATTGCCTATCCACAAGGACGACACTTGTGGTTAGCGCTTTCTTCGTTAGTACGCCTTGAATGCGCTTGTGTCAGCATCAATTTCCCTCGGGTGAGAAAAACTCAACTCCGACGAGTTGAAACTTTTGTAGCGCTTTAGTAGATCTGGATCAATACCCTGCAATGCGTCACCCAACAACCGCGTAGATTCAGACGATGGTTTGTTCTTCCACTTGACAAGATACCTTTGGAAACTTCCATCTCTCGTGGATACTATCTCGTCATCCAAGATTTCCTCAATTTCTTCTGTATGGGTAATGGGTGGAGGAGGGGGTGGAAGGGGTTGGGTAGCAAACTCAAAAAAAGTCCATGAAAGGGACGATGTACCAATAATGAGAGTATGGACATAGACTAGATCTTCCACATTAAAAGTTGGATTAATGCTCATTGCAGGTGGAAGGTCAATCCGATACGCGTTGGACCCAACCTTTTATAATATCCTAAATGGTCCAGCACTACGCGCTTGTAATTTTTTAGCAGATCCTTGAGAGAATCGCTCTGGCCTTATTTGCACCATTACAGTCTCCTTCTTGAAATTCTTGCACTCTACGATGAGAATCAGCTGAAACTTTATAATCATCATTGCTCTTATTTAACCGCTGTCTAATATGTGTATGCAAATCATGAATATGGCGTGCGAATGCATCGGCTGACTCAGAAGACCTTTGGGCAACAGCCATGGGTAAGAGATCTATGGGCATTCTAGGCTTATAACCACTTACAATTTCAAAAGGACTCAACCCTGTAGATCTATTAACTGACCCATTATAAGCAAGTTCAGCAGTTGGTAAAATTAGGCCCCAAGTCTTAACATGTTCACCCACTAGACAACGTAGAAGATTTTCAAGGCTACGGTTTACCACTTTAGTTTGACCATCTGTTTATGGGTGGTAAGCAGTAGAAAATTGCAAACGAGTTCCCATAATGTGTCATAGTGTCTTCCAAAAATAGCTAGTAAATCAAACATCACGATCAGACACTATGGTTTTAGGTAACCCATGGAGACAACACCATACCATCAAAAAAGAGACGAGCAACATGAGACGCATCCGACGTCTTTGAACTTGGGAGCAAAATGCGTCATTTTAGAAAAACGGTCCACAACGACAAAAATGGAATCGTATTTTTTTATAGTCTTAGAAAGCGCAAGCACGAAGTCCATACTAATGTCCTGCCACGGAGCATGTGGCACTGGTAATGGCGTGTACAGCACGGTATTTTGCTTTCTTTGCTTTGCCAGCTGACATGTTCGACACTGCCCTAAAACTTTGGCTACGTCTCGCTTGAGACTTGGCCAATAGAAACGATCTTCCATGAGGGCAATGGTCTTATCACGACCAAAATGGCCAGCTATCTCTCCTGAATGAAGCTCCCAAATGAGGAATTCACGAAAGGACATATGGGGAATACAAAGTCTGTCTCCCTTGAAAAGGAAGTCTCATGGTCAGAAAACAAAACGAATTCTTGTGGTAGGAGATAGTGTCGCCAATATCTCAGGGATTGCACTACCGCATAAAATTCTTTGTCGTAAGTGGAGTATTTTTGTTTTGCCTCATTCAGTTTCTCACTGAAATAAGCCACTGGGTGTCCTTCTTGACTCAACACTCCACCTATCCCGACACCAGACGCATCACACGTTACTTCAAAGACTTTAGAAAAGTCAGGTAGACGCATGACAGGAGCTTCCACCATCTTGCCCGTAATTTCTTTAAAAGCCTTGACTGCGGCTTTAGACCACACGAACTCTCCCTTTTTCATGCACTCGGTAATGAGAGCCATGATCGTGCTAAAACCCCTAATGAACCGATGATAAAAAGTAGTTAGGCCGTGAAAGCTTCGCACCTCATGAATGTTCCTTGGTTCTAACTACTCAACTATGGCCCTGACTTTTTCAGGGTCTGCACGCATCCCGTCAGATGACACTATAAATCCTAAGAACACAACTTGACTAGACATGAATGCACATTTCTTAAGATTAACGTACAACTTTTCCTCCCTAAGGACACTACAGACCT
Source organism: Magnolia kwangsiensis (assembly GCA_037074715.1). Taxonomy (NCBI): domain Eukaryota; kingdom Viridiplantae; phylum Streptophyta; class Magnoliopsida; order Magnoliales; family Magnoliaceae; genus Magnolia; species Magnolia kwangsiensis. Next base: position 74,274,213 of record CM073579.1, read on the forward strand.
TTTTTTAATGTTCAACGTGTGATTCCTTAGTGGTACTATAAATAAGAATATTGTCAAAGTACACCACTAAGAATTTTTCCATGAACGGCCCCAAAGCTTGTGTCATCACCCGCATGAAAGTACTGGGTGCGTTAGTCAAGCCGAAGGGCATGACCAACCACTCATACAGCCCATCTTTCGTCTTAAACGCTGTCTTCCGCTCATCTCCTGGGCATATACGGATTTGGTGATATCCACTCTTGAGGTTTATCTTAAATAATATAGTAGACCTGGCCATCATGTCAAGCATATCATCAAATCTAGGTATAGGGAACCTATACTTGACAGTAATTTTGTTTATGGCACGGCTGTACACACACATGCTCCACGTGCTGTCTTTCTTTGACGTCAACAATACAGGCACGGCACACGAGCTCATACTCTCTTGGATGAAACCCTTTTGCAGAAGCTCATCAACTTGCTTCTTCAACTCTGCATGCTCCGCAGGGTTCATCCTGTAGTGAGGAAGGTTCGGTAGGGTAGACCCTGGGACAAGATCAATGACATGCTGTATGTCCCTCATAGGTGACAACTCATTCGGTAATACTTCAGGAAATACATCACTTTATTCCTTCAGGACCGAGGTCACCTCACGGGGCAACTCTGATGGAACCTCAGGTGATCTCTCTAGCCACAAGGGCATACACTATAGAATCCTCCTTAGCCTCTTTTTCAAACTCTCTTACGCTGATTATATGTAGAGACTTAGGTTTGGATTTCTCCATTTCTCTAGGCTTACTTGCCTTCTCATCCTTCTTCTTCCCTAATGTATTCTCAGGTGGCATGGGATTAAGTTTAATCTTTTTACCGTTATACATAAAAGTACACGCATTCGAACGGCCAAAGATCGTGACATCATTATCGAATAGCCACGGTCTACCTAGGATAACATGTCCCACATCCATAGGTAAAACATCATACCACAGAGACTCTTTATATGACCCAAACTCGATGGGGACTAGACATTGTTGGGTGATAGGTAGGGATGTCTTATCAACCCAAGAAACTTTATACGGGTTTGGATGAGGTGTGGATTTCAGTTTTAAGCGATCTAAGGTGCTAGTGAAAATCACATTATGACAACTTCCACTGTCCACTATCACGTTACAATTCTTTTCACCACACTTGGCAATAGTGTAGAAGATAGTGCTTGGACGCCAGTCAGCACTACTTCTAGACTGAGCTAGCACACGTCTGACTACTGCAAGCGTTGCTTCTCCATCCACTTCTTCTTCATCAGTAAGTCCTCCTTCAGGATGATACTCTTCAACTTCATAATCACCCTGGTCATCTCCTCTCCCACGGCTCTTCGCAAGACACTGATTAGACATGTGGCCAAGATTGCCACACTCATAGCACCTCACTTGGCTCATGTTACTAGAACCGGCACCAAGAACCCCTTTGCCCTTGTCCTCCCTAGGCCTAGGCGGAATGGTCGCTTGTGCCCTAGGTTGACTACCGATATTAGGTCTAGTTCCCTGAAAACTAGATCTAGCACTGGAGTCTCTGGACTCAAAACGACGAACGACAGGAGCTTTCAGATATTGCTCTAACTCCTGCATGACTTGATATGCTTCATCCAAGTCCGTTAAGGGGCGAGTCATAAGCTCGCGCTGAAGATCCGCACGAAGGCCCGTCTTGAAACGCGAGAGCGTTACTAGAGGGTCTTCTTGGATATCATATCACATCGCATCACATATTCTTCAAATTTAGCGATGTAGTCAGTAGCAGACATTGACCCTTGGCGTAAGAATTGTCATTGGTCAAGGAACTTTTGACGGTATGAGAGAGGAAGGTACTCCTTCAACTTCTCTTTCATCTCATACCAATGTGTGATAGGGGTCCTACCAACTCTCTCTATCTTACGCTCGGTGTTGGTCCAGAAGAGCTTGGCTTGACCCACAAGCTTCATCTTAGCAAACCGCATTTGACGGTTTTTCAACATGTCATACCACTTAAAGTAGTGGTCCATGTCAGCAACCCAGTCAAGGAATGCCTTAGGATCCAAGCGCCTATCAAAACTCGGGGCCTCAACTCTCACACTCTTCATCGCACACTCATCTGGATCATAGCGGTCTTGATGATCACATGTGACTCGTGCCTCTCGCACCACACCACGACCGTTACCACGATCTCTATCCTCACTACCACCACGTGTGGCAGTGCGTTCTTCAATGATTCCTCCCACTTGGGAGTACGCATCATCCCCTACAGCGGGGTTTTCTTTTTGGGACACCTCTAGTTGCTCGACCCTAGTCATGGTAGTGGTAATTTGGTTCTCAAGGCGAGCAAATTCACGCTTTTGACCCGCTTTTAGGGCGGTTATCTTTTGTATCAATTGAGCAAGTTGCTCAGATAATTGCTCGTTATTCATGGCAGGTTGAAGTCCGAAACCTTTACCTCTTCTCGTGGGCATACAATGAAGACTTGAACCAAACTCTACCCAACTAGACTACTAGATGTTATGACTTTCAAGATGAATGCGATGAATGCAAAACTACTATGAACTGTCACAATTAAGTTGAAACAGGAAACAACTCAAATATGAAAATTTTCCAGATTAGGAACTTTCTAAAATTGGAATGTTTCTAAAATTGAAAACTTTCTAAATCTGGAACTTTCCTAAATTAAACCTAAAAATCAAAACCCTAATTTGATAACTCGATCTAGACAAAAAAATCATGCAAGCCTAGTCTCTGATACCAAATTTGACGCAGGACCACCCTAATTATGATGCATGCTCCTGAACATAATTAAACAGCGAAAATAAAAGGAATAAATGATCTAAAATTCTAGCAGTAATCATCATAATTGAAAAAATCATAAAGGAAACATGCAATGAAGCGGGCCATCATCACAACCATGGAATATGGAATTCAATTATTACTTAGGTTGGATCCGGCGAGGGATGAGACCTCTCGATCTTGCATGGTCACACCCAATCGATCAATGAAGATCACTAGTCTGAAGAATCAGGAAGTTTCTCGGATTAGGGATTTGAGAATTTGGGGGTTTAGGGTTTAGATCGGTTCTCAAGATTTTGATCGAAGAAGGATTAGCCAAAACTAGAAAATAGAAAGAAGAAAATAATTACCTTGAAGAAGTTGGACGGGCATAAGAAGAAATTAGAAGAAGAAAATCAAGGGAAGAGAAGAAGCACCGTTAGAGAGAAGAGATGAAGGAGGCAACAAAAGGGTTTGCTTTTCATTAATCAATAGTTAAAATTCGAGTTTCGAGCTTTAGCCCACTTAAATAAGCAAATAAAGACATAAAATTACTAAAATACCCATAGAATAAACAAATAAAGGCATAAAATTACTAAAATACCCTAAACTAAGCAAAAACGCGCAAATAACATAAGTACGGGAAAGTTCGGGCGCTCGGTCTTCTTTCTCCAATCTTCCTTTACATGTGTCTTCCCTGAGTGGGGTCTTTTATATGTCGCATCACCCCCTGGGCCCAATTTTTACTTTGATCCAAAACTTTGGTGGGCCATGAAAAATGAAAACAGTTTCCTCCCTTGATTTGCATTTCTCCTTGCTATGGCCCACCAGAAGTTTAGATCGGGGTGAAAATTTGTCTCTTGGGGTTTCATGGGATTCCACATCACATGGACCGTTCAGATCAGACGCCCATGACACATGTGCAAAGGTGCGCGGGTGAGCATGACTCTCTCTCTCTCATATATATATATATATCGATGAAAAAAAATATATTGATGATTTTATAGCAATAAAATGAGGTTTCCTAAGCCACACACATGTGAGAGAGCCTATTTACACACCATGCACATGTCAAAGTGGCACATCTATGTGCGATCTCATCCATCCATTGGGCTGGCCAAACCATGTAAGTGCTCTCATTTTTTCCCGAACCTAACGTGAAACCAAGATCCAAAGGCCTGATGTGTACCCGAACCTGATTGGGCCTGGGTTTGGGTATTCAAGAACTAGACCCAGGCCCGCACCCAAACCCGATTAACAAACCCAACCAAACCAGTTGACAGCCAGCCTTATGTAAGACATTTTCACTGTGGCAGTCCCCTGAAGTATTTCATGTTTGGTTATTTGAAGGTTGATACCTTTCAAAAAAAGGGGAGCTCCACAAGCTTGCAGGTCTGGTCCGTCTACCATTGCAGTACCAACTTGGCATGTGCAGCCAACATCCAAACTTTCATCAGGCTGGCCTCACTATTTAGATGCCTTGACCCAAGGTTGGGCTGCAATGTAGGAAACAAATGAACAACAGCTTAGGAAAACTGGCCAAGTTTTTTCTTCGGTTGTCAATTTGTTTCTTAAATTGTGGCCTACTTGATTAGTTGATTGGACTTATTCTTGGGCCAGGGCACATGCACATGTGGCGACACAGAGGGATTGGGGTCTACATGCTGTTGAATTAGCAAACCTATATACTTTATACCAAGCAATCTCAGTAATCGTATATTCCAACAAGTTTGCCAGCATTTATGGTCTTAAACTATTCTGACCCAAGCAGGTAATATGGGCTGGCTTTGACAAGCTGGAGCTTGGTCCATCAGCCTTCAGACACGTCCTTTTACTGGGTTACTCCAATGGATTTCAAGTCATTGATGTTGAGGATGCCTCTAATGTCTGCGAACTGGTTTCAAAGCGCGATGGCCAAGTTACTTTCTTACAGATGCTGCCAATTCCATCGAAATCAGAGGCTCATGAGAGATTTAGATCGTTGCATCCCTTACTGCTGGTTGTTGCAGGTGATGAAGCGAACAGCTCTGGTGGGCTTCAAGGTGGCCATTTGAGTGATCAGATTAGGGAAAATATCAGCGAATCTCACCAGGGAATTTATGTTTCTACTCCCTCAACTGTTCGGTTTTACTCACTAAGATCTGACAGTTATGTGCATGTTCTGAGGTTCCGATCTGCTATATACATGATACGATGCAGTCCTCGAATAATCGCTGTGGCTCTTGCATCACAAGTAAGCAGCACAAATGATTCATTTAGAAAAAAAAAAAGAGGCATAAGGTAGAAATATTTGTATGGTCAATTTAAAGGAATGAGATACTTCCTTTTGAACCAACATTGGTAGAAATATTTGTATGGTCAATTGTTCTGGTAAACCTCATCATAGGATGGGCCATGCTTTGATATCTCTCTCCTATCCGATGATTGTAGCCATCCGGTGGAATTGGACAATCAAACACAGTTTCCCACACTTAACCTACCTAAATTGGATGGTTAGGATCATCCGACGAAGGGGAATTTTTGCTCTCTCTAATTCAACATGGGACCCATCATATGAATGATTTGCATCCCAAAAGTTGGGGTCCACATTCTAAGTTTGTCGGTCTGAGAAAATTCTCTATTGAACATTATTTACTAATTTTATTCTACAGATTGAGCTAGATGTTCAAGGATTACTGATCAGTTGCCTTCTCTCATGCCAGATATACTGCTTTGATGCTGCCACTTTCGAGAATAAATTCAGTGTGCTGACTTATCCCATGCCCCAGGGAGGACAAGGGGTAGTTGGTGTCAACATTGGGTATGGCCCGATGGCTGTGGGTCCAAGGTGGTTAGCTTATGCGTCAAACAACCCTCTCTTTTCAAACACGGGCTGCCTTAGCCCACAAAATCTTACACCCTCTCCAGGTATGAATCCGTCTACTTCCTCCAGCAGTGGGAGTTTTGTGGCTCGTTGCGCCATGGAGTCTAGCAAGCAGTTAGCTGCTGGAATAATCAATCTGGGCGACATGGGATACAGAACCTTTTCTAAGTACTGTCAGGAGCTTTTACCCGATGGATCTAACTCTCCCTCATCTTCAAACTCAAGCTGGAAAGTTGGTAAAGTTGAATCAGCAGTCCATCCAAATGAAACAGATAATGCAGGAATGGTTAGTTATAGAGAATGTGCCATAGGATTGCAATTATTTTATCTTTGGGGACTATAGCAGGTTGCATAAACATTTTCTTGTCGTGCCTTGTTCTCCACTTTCTGAATGGTGGTGGCTCATCCATCGTACATGTGGAATATCTGTATGTCAATCCAGACTGTCCAAATTGTGGGTCCCATCGTGGATGGAGCATAGCCCAAAAGTTATGCTGGTTTGGGTCTTATATTTGATTGAATTTGGACTGCTCACGATTTTCTTTCTAACCATCTCAATTTGATGGGCACTACCAACTGGATCGTTTGGATCATTCAATAAGTGTGACTTTGTAATGTACTCTGGGAAAAGTGGGGCCATGATGTCGGTGGTTTGGATGGATGTACATCTATGCTTATGGTGACTGAATCACCCCCACATCAGAAATGGTGGGAGAGTACATGATAGTCTAGCCCCTATTTTTAGATTAGATAGGTTGATTTTCTTTTCCATTGAAATTAGTTTTGTTGCAGGTTGTTGTAAAGGATTTTGTTTCAAAGGCCATTATTTCACAATTTAGAGCCCATACCAGTCCAATATCCGCACTATGTTTTGATCCGAGTGGGACCCTTTTGGTTACTGCCTCTGCACATGGACACAATATAAATGTGTTTCGTATCATGCCATCCCGTGTAGAGAACGGTTCAAGCACCATGCAGGATAATTGGAGTTCATCTCATGTGCATCTATACAGGCTATATCGAGGCCTAACAACAGCTGTAAGTAGTGAATGCTTTATTTATCTGATACTTAGTGTTGCATGCCCTCTCTTTTTGCGAGGGATTATTTGGTGCTGAGCCTCATCAACATGTAGCTTGCTGGCGCTGGATTCTGTACAAATGGGGTCCATAGTTTAGTGATTCTAAACATTGATTTTTTGGGCCCCAACGAGGTGGATCTAGGATGCCCTGAAAATCTTCCAGATTGAAGATCCTAAACCTTATATGTTATATCTTTGGCCTATTTCCCATTGAATGTGGACCATTGCTAATTTTTATTTTTCCTTAATCATCTATTTGTAAGCCACTGATGTAACATTAGGGTATTCCAAGCTGGAAAATTTTGGGCATACCCATCCACTGTAGAGCCACCAGATAAGAAAATGGATCACCATTCCATGGATCCCATATGCACGAAATCATGCATCTTAGTGAACTATATATTTACGGAGACTTGGAACTGTAGAATACCTCATTGACTGTGGTCATTGGTTCCTATGTTTTCCTGTTGCTGTAACAGGTCATACAGGACATCTGTTTTAGTCATTATAATCAGTGGGTCACTATTGTTTCATCTAGGGGAACATGCCACATTTTTGTGCTCTCGCAATTCGGTGGTGATGTCGGGCTCCAGACACAAAGCTTTCATACTGATGCTCCAGTCCTACCTATTCTATCAAAGTCATGGTGGTCAACTCCATCTTACATGATAAACCAGCTACCTCATCCGCCTCCACCGCCTATAACACTTTCCGTAGTGAGCAGAATAAAATATGGTAGTTCCGCGTGGCTAAATACAGTTACCAATGTTGTTGCTTCTGCGACTGGAAAGATATTTGTGCCATCCTGTGCTGTTGCTGCTGCTTTCCATGATTCCGTTCATCACAATCTCCAGCCAGTTCGATCAAAGGCCAACTCGTTGGAGCAATTGCTGGTTTTCTCGTCATCTGGTCATGTAATTCAGCATGAACTTGTACCATCATTGGAGGTTGAGTCATGGGACAGCACTGCAAGAAGTGGCCCAGGTTCATCCATGCCAGCTCAATATGAAGAGTTGCGGGTGAATGCTGAACCTGTTCAATGGTGGGATGTTTGCCGAAGATCAAACTAGCCAGAAAGAGAGGAAAGTCTTTCAAGCATTACCTTTGATAGACAAGAAACTGGAGAGATAGTCATGGAAACTTCTGATAATGAAGATAATGATACAAAATACTCGAAATCATTTAACAATAGTGTAGCGGGAAAAAATATGATGAAAACCAGTGATAGATCCCATTGGTACCTTTCCAATGCCGAGGTGCAGATAAGCTCGGGGAGGATACCAATATGGCAGAACACCAAGGTACTCAACTTGATTTGTCCTTTTTGGGGACCAGCCAACAAACGCTGATGGGAATGTGTGTCCACCACTTAGAATGAGAATGGAATGCTAGTGGGTCTGGCCCATCATCATCCAATTTTCATTTTGGGCACGGTTTCTCGACAAGAGCATTTTGGGGGACAGGCCAGCATATCTGCCATTGTAGAATGTTCCTGGGCTAGGGCATGTTCGATGCACACATGGACTATTTAAAGATGTTCCTGGGTATTGATATTCTAAGTTTGGATACAATCATTTGAAATTTGTTGCAGGTTTGCTTCTATATGATGATTTCTTCAAAGGCTAACGAGAGGAAGCCTGGGAATGATTATTCTGGTGGAGAGATCAAAATTGAAAAGGTCCCAGTTCATGAGGTTGAAATAAGGCAGAAGGATCTATTGCCTGTTTTTGAGCATCATCAAAGCATCCAACCAGATTGGAACGGCAGGTGATGTTTGTACCTCAATTGTAGTTTCTGATGCATGTTGTCTATTTATCTGATATTTTATAGGAGTTATGCTCTGTCCATAAATGCATGGATGAGGTGGGATCCTCAGGTGGGCCATGCCATGTGGATTCCCTTCTAAAATGTCAGGCATGCCCAATAATTAGGCGAGCCCCAATTCGTTGAATGTGGATAGTCAGCCAACTCTTTAGCCATCCCATTTTTCATAGAATGTGGCCCAGATGATGGTTGGAGTCCTGATTTTGGAGGTGGGGAATCCATGTTATGGACTGACCTGATGGATGGTTTGGATCTCATACTCATGTTGGAATGTGTAGCAGCATGTGGATCACAAGCCATCCACACACCTGTGGGCTTTTAGTAGGAGTTCCTTGTAGTGAAATCTTGAAGTTAATATCTTGCTGAAAATTGACCAAGGCTCTGTTGATGCATCGCTGGATATGCATGTTAATGACCATTGGGCTAATACTGAAAAAAGAAAAATCAGTCATCTGTTGGTCATGAAAAATCTGCAGGATATATTCACCTTTGCATATTTCTAACATGCATATTCTATTATATTTACACATCTTCACTTGAATTTTCAACAAGTCATCTCCACAAAAAGTCATCTAACGTATGGAATCATGACATTTCTTGAATTGGTTGGGAGTCGATTGCTTTTTTGTAGGGGCCTTATTAGAGGAAGATATATGATTGCTTCAACTTCAGATACTCACCAAACTAGAGACAAATTCATGAAGGGGACGGTTGTTGGCCATTCTAAATTTGCATCAGTGGAAGTGGTGGAAAGCTTAGATATTGGTAAGAGCAGCATTTGTATTAGTGTAATGCTAAAGTGATTCTCTCAAGGAGAGATTGACGGTGCAAATCAAGTCATCCATTCCAGTGTGACATGCAAATATGTGATTTGATCCAGTTGGTGGGTGCCACCATGAAAATTCTATCTCAAAAAATGGGTGAGAAATTATCAGTCGAATGTAGACCATTGGTCATCTTTTTTCTCAGTCTCCATTTTTCTCATGCATGTGTAGCCCAATCTGATGAGTTCACCAGACTAACTGGGCTAGAGCAATGTTCTGTTTGGAACCCAACTAATGGACTGGCTATTTTACATGTGCCGCAAATTGCCTCTTCAGTCTATCCTTGTGCAAATCCATGTTGCACTTCTCTTCATATTAAAGTTCTAGTTATTTGCTTTATTTGTATTATATCAAGATCACTATTTTCGGAACCTGGAGCTTCTCACACAGATATCACATGCAATTTTGACAAACACCTTTGTGGAAGACAGCACATACAAAATCTGGACTACTCATCCTTTGGGTGAGCCGTGGCTCGATAATCACTCCAGTTGGTTGATCCTAACCATTTGATTGGAAGAGCTTTGGGGATTAAATGAGAGGCTAGAAAAAAGTAGACGAATGTTTCACATTCATTGAACAGAAGTCATCCATTGCAGTTTAGATTGTCCAACTGGTGTTGATTTATTTATCTGCCTATGGGGCATACATGGCAAGGTCTGTAGGGTCAGAACTTGTACAAGTGTGCCATGTGCCCATGGAAATGTGTGTGACAACTGCATGTGATATTAGCTCGTAACTTACAAACTCCTTACTTTTGGTTTCAACACCTGCATTAGGGTCAACAAAGACAACTGAGAAGGTGCTTCGGTTGGATCAAACAAGTTTGGTGGGCCCTTATGTACCTAATGGGTTTCAGCCAATGGAGAGGCCAATTCTGCACGGATCTGTACAGACCTCGTCTGTACTGGGCCATCTTGCGAACAAGATAGATGGTGAAAGAACAGGACGTTCAATGTCTGCATCACACCAATTGAATACATCCACTAGGACACCAAGCATAAACTCCTCTGACCAAGATTGCACAACTTTTCTTTTTGAACAATCTAACAAGGGTGATGGTAGTGTTGAAAATGAGCCAACCTCTCCTGGGAATAGCTCACTCTCTGTTGGAAGACCCCTCTCTTTGAAGAAAGTCGTTGCTAATGAAGCCTTGAAGGCATCTAGTTCTAACCACTCTGCCTCAAGTTCAAACAATTATACGGTGGCGATGGGGCGAGTGGGCTTGCATAATTCACCAGATTTTGCACAATATTTCCACAAAGGCTATTGTAAAGTAACGGAGCTCGATGATTGCTGTGAGTTAACTGATGTCGTCACTGATGTGGACAGCAGCATCAGCCACTGCGAGAGAGAGAAACCCAAGGAAGATGGGGACCATGATGACGTGTTTGGAGGCCTACTTGTTGTCTGCGGAGAAGGTAGAAACCCCAAAACCAAATAAAAATATCAGTGCCTTTAGTGCCACCGTACAATGGGGTTTGTCTGCATCATAGTTACATATGAGTCAGCCCCACTAATGGTGCCAAAGAAGGCAAAAAATTTCCCCAGCCTGATAGATCTGATTATATCCTCCCACTTTATTGAAATTTGAGGAACAACTAACATCACATGCACTCAATGGGGACGTGGTACATGTGTATGAACAAGGATCTTAGTTATCAGGCTGCCATGGATGGGCCATAGCCCAAATCCAACTACGCAATGGAGTACTTTTGTCCATTGAATGTTAGCTGTTGGTTCACTTTTTTTCCTGCTCCATCTTCCTGAAAAATTGGCCAATCAATTAGGATCACCCGGTCCTATGGGTGTGATTTTGGCTTATTAGACAGCCCATCTGTGATTGGGCCTTCAAGATGAGTGGCTTGGATGTCATACACATTTACGATGTTCCCCCACGGAGCAGTTATTGAGATTCACCTGTTGATAATATCAGCATTCATCTTTGAATATTTTTAGTTACTTTGTTGTGTGTTTGTTTGCATCACCCAATTCATGGTTTTGATTCATATACTCTGTAGCAGATTGATTGGTCCCTGGCAATCCCAACCATGTACGGAAAAGCAGAACCCACGCCATGCTTTTGCACTCACATCTCAAAATCTTATATCAAGGTCAGTTTCATATATATAAACATGTATCCTTTAGAATAAAGGTCCCAAGGAGAGGGTTTCCTAAAGCCCCCGTTTGAATGGACAGTTTTAAGTCCCAGGACTCCACTTCTGCTTCTTATTCTTCTACAATCCGAACACTATTACCAAGATCAAAGAGAGACTGATTCTAGTAAGACAAATAAATTCGAGAAGAGACTGACACTTAAACACAGTCACCTGGGTCGAAGTCACTGCCTCTCTTTCTCGTGTACATGTTGTAAATGGAGATTTCCAGAAGTCACGGTCCTTAGCTTTTGGACATGCAGAATGTTTGGGTTCTTTGGTCGATTTACGTACAAAGGAATCGGGGGTCTACATCCTCTACCAGGAGACACTTTCTATCATGTCTGATGGTTGTACAGATGAATTCTAAATTTCACAGGTTCTTTGCTAAGCTGATGGGTGCGTTCAACATTCCTTCACATTGATTGTATATGTTTTTATTTATTGTTTGATCTGTGAAGGATTTGGCATGTTGCTATAGCCAGGCCTGTATCAGGATATATTTCTTTAGTACCCAGAAAGGAAAAAACAAATAAAAATACTGATTATTCTGCTACTTTGGGAGAGTCTTATATACGTATGGATGCTTGTACAGTATGTCTTCAGTATTATATGGAGAATATATGGCTGGTTAGTGTAGTGGTTGAATCCGATTATTTTGTGAATGCCTCTGCTCATATTTTACAATTTGGAATCATAATTAGGGTCTATTAGGGAAGGAAATCCTCCAAGCTTGGATTCCCACCAAATCAGGATTGAGTTTGCGGGTGTCCTTCCAAAATGGACCCCCAATCTTTCTTTTGTAGGCATATAGCCATGGTTAAAAGACTTGGCAACTTTGTGACTTGATGCCCTACTCATTCGACCCTGAGTTGAGTCACGACTCGCCTGAGCCAGGGTAGATCAATCTGACTCACCTGAGTCAGGGATGACTTTGTGTATCAAGCTGGATAGGGTCTTAACTGAGTCCAAGTCAACTCGGATGAGTGGCCCAAACCAGGGCTGAATCAACCTTACCTGAGTCAGGGTGACTCAGGATATTGAGCTGGATTGGATCTAACTGAGTCCAAGTCGACTTTGATGAGTGTCATTTTGGTAAAGTAACTTTCTGAAAGGAAAAAAAAAAAAAGAAAAAGAAAGAAAGAAGCTCTTATTTGAATTAAGAACAACATTTTGGTAAAACATTTAAATAAGAATTTTTTTTCTATTAATTTTAAAAATTACAATAATTTCATTATTTTGGTGGATCTCACCTGCCCCAAATGGTAAAAGAATTGATCACTACAATCTTCAAGCTAAAACATTCAGGGCCTATTTGGCCAGTTGCATTGGCAAGGATTAGGTGGGATGGGATTCAGAAAACAAAATTATTACCCATGGCAGGGATTGTCCCTATTACCATGGAATAAGCATAATTCCCTGCTTTGTTTGTAATCCGGTGGTACATTGAAAGGATATACCCACCATTATTTGAAATTATTAAGAATAACACGTGTTATATCTAAACTGTTCATTTGTTTTGTAATCTCATTTTATGGCATGGGCTTAAAAATGAGGCAGATCCAAAACTTATGTTGCCCCAAAGAGGTTTTCAGCGGTAAGTATTCAATCCCTGTTGGTTTCTTTGGTGGGGTCCACTTGAGCTTTAGATCTACCTGATTTTTTGGCTCTACTCTAAAATGATCTCGAAAAATGGGTGGACGGTGTGAATATAGCCCACACATCATGGTGGAACCTACACAACTTGCTAACATTGAGTGAAATTGGCACGGAACCAATAAGATTCCATCTAACCTACTTCCAAGATTTTCCACTCTTCCCAAACATGGAGTGGAATTGGCACGGGACCAGATGCAATTCCATCCCACATAAGCCCATCTAATACAGCCGGCCAAACAGGCCCTTGGGGTGTCCATCATGTCTGACATTTGATGTGGATCATCCATTATGGACCCACCTTTGATTTGGACTGTCCATTGCATGGGCCAAACCCTTAAAGCAGGTTGTCCATCATGTGAAGCCCGTCTTAGATGTGTGTCATTTAGCATTAGGGGCTAACCTCTAATGTAGCCTGTCCATTATGTGGATCCCACCATCGATGCTAATTGTCCTTTATATGGGGCCTTCAATGTCCACTACTCATCATGTAGAGTCCACATTTGATATGTCCATGTGGGCTCCGCCTTTAAAGTGAGTTGTCCATCATGTGATGCCCACTTTTGATGTCCACCATCCATCGTGTGGGGCACATCTTCTATGTAGATTATAATTTATGTTGGGCCACTTTGGATATAGGCCATCCATGATGCAAAACCTCATATTTGGACAATCCATTAAGTGGGGCCCACTTGATGTGGATTGTCCATCACAAGTGGCCATGCTTTAATGTGGGTCATCAATCATAAGAGGCCCACTCTGTCCATCATGTGGGCCCCCTTTGATGTATTCCATTCATTATGTGGGACCCTACCTTCAATAGGTTAGTGTACCTATTTGTGCACCTTGTTTGTCAATCATATGCATCTATGTGTCAAGGAGTTTGTTGAGCTATTAAAAGTTGAAAATCAAAGATATAAAGACATTGAGTATCAAAGAGTAAAGAATATGTATATGAGGTGTCTTGGTGACCTTTTAAAGGGCTGTCAATTGAACCTCTTATCAATTGATAACCGATCGATTGGTGAACCTGCCCGATTTACTGACCAGAGTCGAAATTGTCCAACTAGTTTTTGTCTGGAAATCATTTTGGTTGATTGATCGATAGACCAATCCGATCGATCGAGGGAGCCCCAAATCGTCCAACAACAAATTCGCATAATGCTAGATTTATAGTGGTTGATCAATGCATTGCTCGATAGATCGAAGGGGAGTTTGATCGATTAAAAGCTCAGAATGATTGATTGGACCTGTCGATTTTTATCATTTTTTATCATTGGAACTTGGTTCCTATATATATATGGCATTCAATATTTTAGCGTTTTGATAGGTTTTTAGTGCAATAGAAGTTTAGGAGATTCCTCACTCATCTCCCACGTTCCTAGCCTCTAAATCCACAAGATCTAAGTCATCTTCTTTGTGCTTAATCACTTAAAAGAGAATTTCAACCTAAATGAAGAAGATGAACTTAATATCCACCTTATTTTAGAGATTAGACTTGAACTAATAGTCAAATTACTTGTCTAAATCCTCTAGGACACCCATCTAAGTGAATCTCTTAGGAATTGCATCATTTCCATAAGTTGTAGGAGATTCACCAAACCTCTCATCACCTTAGTTACCCCAATGGAGCATCGCATGAAGGTCTTTGATCTTGGAGCTAAAGTATTGTCAAAATATCGACATCAATGATTAGGCGAGCAAAAGAGGAGCTGATTGAAGTAAGGGAAAGCATCACTTAAGTGATCCGAGATGAAGCATCAAAGGGGCTCAATTCGACAAGTGTTAATTAGTAAGTCCATACTTTCTTTCCTTATGCAAGATTGAAGGTAAGAGTTTGTAACCCAAACTCAATAGGTTCTCATGTAAGACTTAAGCTATTGTGTATAGTCAAATCCACCGGACACAAGTATGTACATGTTAACCTTCTTGGGAGCCCGCGATGGGAGTAAACGTAAGTCTTTAGACTAAGACCGAGGTTGTTGGTTAACTGATAGAAAACCAACTAAAGCCTCTTATGGGAGCCTTCGTCAGAAGTGTACACTAGATAAGTTATTGTGTAGGATTGTAGTCCTTATGTAAGGCTATAAAGGTGGACCTGATTTAAAACTTCTGATAGTAAAATCAGGTACACTCAATGAGAGTGCATCTGCCAGAAGTGGAGTAGAAAAACCAAGTATTATACATGCTTGTTATTAAGATTGTCATTTAAGCATTTTTCTAGTTATGCTTAATGTGATCGTTTTGTTAAATTATATGTATACATGATTAGATAAATGCTAGGATTTGAAAGTTAGCACATTTTAGACACATATCATAGTAGGCCACATTTTGATGTGAGTCATCCATCATGTGCGACCTACCTTTGATAAGCCACACATTATATGGGCCCACTTGTGGATGTTGGAATGCGGGCGGATCGCGCTCATGGGGCCTTTGCAGGCTTTCTAATATATTTCTAACTTTAGATGTTGTACGTTAGACTTGGAGTTGCTACTAGCCAGTTATTCTGATTTCCATAGTCAACTAGACCCTATGGAAACCTTAAGCTAGAGAATCAAAAGATTACCTACTTAAAAATGACTCCTGATATACGACATGGGATTCTGAGTAAGGGACCACGGGGACAAAGATGGAAGGTGGTAGGCATCATCTCTGGTTGTATGAATGTACAATCTCTACTTCACATGATTCGATGAAACACAACACAAGGGATTAGGTTAATTCTTACATGTAAATGATGTAATGTAGTGTGTGGAATGTAGTGTGGCAATGCGATGTTTATTTCAAGCTATGGATTAGTGTTGAATGTGAAATATTGCATATTTCTCCCTAGTTATACATTAGTTTTATGAACATGATAATGTGTAATTAATCTTTTTATACATGTTTTGTTTTTCAAGGTGATTTTAAGAGCTTAAGGTGAAAAGAATGTTAAAAACATGGATTTGATGCTCAAAGAATACCAAAGTGAGGAGTGGATCTATAGAGGTCAAGAATGAAGATCTCAAGAGTCCAAGATTTATAAAAACTGAGTGAAGAAAGAAGAAATTCAAGATTGCAGAGTGCAGAAATCTGGAACTGCTGAACTTGGCAGTTCGATGCTATCGAAGAAAGCTCGATCCCGTCGGAAAAATTAGAAAAATCAATTTTAGTTATTAGACATATGGGTGCAATTCTTAATCCTAGGTCGATGCCATGGAAGACAGTTTGATGACATCGAACCAATCAGAGAAAAATGAATTAACTCACTAGACAGTTTTGGACATTTTTTTATCCCATCGAAGCTAGTTTGATGACATCGAAGGTTGTGCGATATCATCGAAGGACTTACGTAGGCAGTTGCTGACAGTTTCCAAATTCAATTCAAACTTGTCAATGGAACTTTGATCCCATCGAAGCTCCCATCGAATATGCATAAACTACGTAAATTGAAGTCCGTTTCAAAGTTGATCTGATCAAAGCCTATATAAAAGGATCCTCTGAGTTCTTCGAAGTACGAATTAGGGTAGGGAGTGGAGCAAGGTGTTGGAGAACTTCAAAGAGTCTTCCATCTTCTTCAATCCATCTATTCTAATTAGTTTTTTATGTTTTTCTTTAAGAGTTCTAGTTCAATCATGCTTTTGGTTGGCTAATCTCTTAGCTAGAGCTAAGAGGTGAAGCTTGTAGTTTATTTTAATGTCTTTTTTACTTTGATTCAAGTTATGATCTTCATGTTAGATATTTCATAGTTTATAGTTTGAATAAAGAAGTATTTTTGAATTTAATTTGATCTATCATTGACTCGAGGCACGGTGGATGCTTAAAAACTTCCTGAATGCTATCATCTATTTTATGATTGTTTAATCTGTAGAATTCATTAATCTACCATCAACTAAGGGCATGGTAGATTCTTAGAACTCTCTACAATCAATATAATAAGACTGTTACATGTGGAACTATTGGTACGAATGTTTAGAATCTGTTTTGAATTATTTATGATGTTTTAACCACTCTATCATCCGGCTGGATAGATTAGGACTCCGATTCCAGTTGAAGTATTGATCAAATCAAGTAAGATGGAATTAAGATGACTGCAAGTGGATCCTTAGCACTCTAGTTCCTATTACATTGATAGTTTCACTTCACCACAACATTCTCTTAAATTTTTAGATTTAATTTATAGCTAGCTTTAATTCTAAAGTAATTCAGAAAATCAGAACACATTCAGTCTATGTGGGTTCGACCTCGGTTTCATCGAGATTATTTCTATTTCGCAACCTTGCACTTGGGGTACAAGCAAACAATTAGGAAGGACTTCTCTACCCTGAATCACCCACTTGGAGAAGCAGTCAAAATCCAGTCTATTCGAGTTTTCGATGGGTAGGACCCGATATTCCAACAAGTCACAGAGCATGCACTCAAAATGACTAGATGAGTAGGTGGGTTGGGAGTGAAGATGATGATTCACAATGTTAATGTAAATATGAATGAAGCTAATCTAGATTGGGTAAGTGGGTGAATGGGTTATCACAAGGATCAATTAAAATGATTTAAATTGGACTTTCAGATAACTCAAGTGGCTAGAGTTTAAGGTTAGCTAGGCTAACTTGGGCTAGAAGGCTTCTCTCCTTTCACTCTTTTCTCTGTTTGATGAATGGATGAGCTAAACCCACTCTTCCTCTCCTCTTCCTCTTAAGGCTTTCTTAATGATGGAGGGGGATGAAAGGTGGAAGGAGGTTTGAAAATAATGGGAGGGGTATTCATAGTTGTTTGGGGTAGCATTTTGGAGATTTTTGAGAAGTTTGGGGGCTAAAGAAGGATCTAAGTGATGTGGTTGGCTACTAGGGTAGATGTGCCATTGACGCATTGCAATCGGTTGCATCAAATAGTAGGAAGTGTAATTTTGGGGAAAACCGAGGGCAGATAGATCATTTCACCTTGAACGGGCTTCCCAAGGCACTAGTTGCTTTCTCCCCTCCCCACTTAACTATTCCCTTCTGCCCCAAGTGCAGGGTTACGATGTAGTAATAATCTCGGTGAGACTAAGGTCATACCCACAGGGACTGAATATGTGTAATCTTCTAAACTAATTAAGAATTAAAACTAGAAGCTAAACTACTTCTGCAAATTGAGCGATTGTTGTGAAGGAAAATTATCAATAAAAGAAACACTAGAACACTAAGGATCCACTTGTAATTATCTTAATGCCATCTTACTTGATCCAATCAATACTTCAACTGGAATCGAACTCCTAATCTATCCAGTTGGATGATAGAGCGGTTAAAACATCATAAACAGTTCTATAATAAATTTTTAACATTCATTGCATTGGTTCCACATATAATCGCCTTATTAAATTAATTGTGGAGAGTTCAAAGCATCTACCATGCCCTTAGTCAATGGTAGATCAAAGAATTCTACAAAGCAAACAATCACAAAATAGAAGAAAAAGCATTCATGGAGTTTCTAAGCATCTACCGTGCCTAGAGTTGACGATAAATCAAAGTAATAACAAAAAATACTTCTTAAATTCAAACCATAAACTATGAATTATTCAACATGAAGTTCATGAACGTGAATCAAAGTAAGAAAGACATCAAAATAACTACAAGCTTCACCTCTTAGCTCTAGCTAAGAGATTAGCCGATCAAAGACATGATTAAGTTAAAAACTCTTAAGAAAAACATGAAAAACTAACTAGAGAAGAATAAAGAAATCTTAGAAGTTGATACAACCCTTGCTCTGCTCCTCTAACCCTAATTCGTGCTTACAATGCCTCTGAGAACCCCCTTAAATATGCTTTGTTCGACCGACTTTACAAACCACCTTAAATTTACATACTCTATGCATCTTTGATGGCACCTTCGATGAGACTTCGATGTCATCAAAGGATCAGAGCTGTGTTGGATTCGAATTTGAAAATTGCATGCCTTTCGCACTGCGTAAGTCTTTGATGTTATCGAACACATCCTCTATGAAATCGAAAATCATCCAAAATTGTCTAGCGAGTTGAGCTCAAATTTTCTGAAATGATCAATGTCATCGAATTGGCTTCGATGGTATCGAACTACCTATTTAATGGGATCGAAGGGTCTTCGATGGGATCGAGAATTAATCCCAATCATCCAGCGACCAAACTTTATTTTCCTCTAAATTTTCAATGTGATCGAGCCTCCTTCGATGACATCAAACACTTACTTCGATGTCATCAATTTTGTGTTCTGTAAGGCCCGTATCCTAGACTGTACTGTTTCGTAGACTCTCGCGATCCTCCCCGTCGAATTCTGGCAACCTGCGACTTGTAATAGGCATTTGCGCTCGACCGTAAATCGTATCCCTTAGATCTGAGTAGGCTCAACCCAAGACTTATACCCTTACGACCACGCCGTAACCGCGGTTCCAACGTCGCAGATCGCGCGCCAATGTGATACCTAAGATAGGAGATGTGGGCCCACATTTATTTTGAGAAAAACGTCATGCAAGAGAATCTCTACCAAATATCAAATCAATCAATTAATCAATGTACAAGTCAAGTACATATCCAATCACACCCATCCCTCTCTCACCCAAAAGTCAACACAACCCATACCACCCATCACCCATCACTCCATCCATCACCCATCCTTCTTTCCTTACATCACCACTCCTCTCTCTCTCTCTCTCTCTCTCTCTCTCATTTCTCAATCCATCCCAAGCACCAAGAGAGAGTGGATGTCCAAGCTTCCCAAGGAGAAGCTAGGTGTGGCCCACTTCTTACCCCTCTCATCTCTCATCTCCACCCTTCAATCTTCATCTTCCACCATCAAAGGAAAAGCCTCGGAGCTAAGGAGTCCATGTAGCCTAGAAGAAACAGAATCGATGGGTGTTTATAGGTTTAGATTGTCTTTTTTGTGATGGACCAAGTGGGGCCCATTGATTGATAGTGTGGATCCTATTTAAGACCCCATTTGAAGTATGTTTTGTAACCTAGAGGAGCCCATAGTAGTGAGGTCCCACCATCATCACGCTCTCTCTCTCTATCTCTCTTTCCCATCTTGTGGCCCACCATGATGTATTTTTTATCCATGTCATCCACCACGTAGACCACATCACTGTCCATCCAGGGGCCCACCTTGCTGCCCATTTTCGGGTGGGCCTAGATGAAGGATAACACAAATGTCTGCTAATCCAAAATGGGTGGACCATATCCACGTGGGACCCACCTGATGGAAAGCAGATTGGCTGGTCTACCGCACACTAGCTACATAGCTGATGTATTTAAGTCAGCAAGCATGGGGCCCACATGTGATATGTGTTATATCCCAACCGTACATCTGTGGGGCCCCCTCATGATATATATATGTTTTATCCTTGCCATCCAGATGGGCTGGACGGTGAGGCCCACTGGAATATATGTGTGGCACCCACACGTGGGGTAAGCAATGATCCAGACCATCCGTCCACCCACTGGACGAATAGCCATAGCTGCTGTAGTGATGTCACCAAGTTTTGTGGGACTCCACCGTGATGTATGTTCTTCATCTATACCATCCAAAGGGTAGGACCCACCTGTTGTGATGGCATTAGCAAAGTTTTGTGGGTCCCACATAATATACATGTTTTATCTGATCATCTATCTAGCTGGGACGTTGATGTTTTTATTTAAACCAATCTAATTTAAATGATTTTAACTCGCAAGTATACGAATCAGATGTAGATATGGTACGTATTACGAGATCGTTCCCACGAGGACTTGTTGTCACAATTTGAAATTTAAGACTCTTCTTAACTAATCCAACAAATATTTTAGCAAACTATTAAGTAAACTAATCTAAAAGGATAACCGAGAGCAATGAGTAAAATCCAATCAAGGAGAAGACTAGGACTTTCGAATCCACCCCTAATTATCCCAACCCTTATTTTACCTGTTGATTCACCATAATTCAGATTGATATAAATTTAATAAACAAAGCACACCCTATGTCCTTGGTTGAGCACACAAAATGTATAATCCTTTAAAGCATATGGATCACTTCTTTCCATCCATGGTCAGGCATGGAGAGATGTAGATTCCTGTTTCTTCCTCTATAGGAAACCTGTTCATGGTTAGACACAAGCACCTAGTTAAGATTCCAAACCACATCCATGTCTAGACTTTGGTCTAGCTTATAGAATGGAGAAGCATGAAAATTACAGTTAAGCACACTAGAAAAAGAAACAAATCAATCTAATATAGGTAAATTCAATAAATAATAAGTATTAGTCAAATCAAGGGCTTCATCTCAGCCCTAGCTGAGAGATTTAGCAACCCATAAACACAGTTAACCGATATTCAAGGAAAAAGGAAAAACCGAAGATAGACATGAATAAACTTCCTTGCTCTCTCTTTCTCTCTTGTCTTTCTTCTCTTTCTTCTCTTTCCAAACTCACGTCCACCAGTTGCTCCCAGATCTCCCCCCTTTTCTCTCTCTGGTGCCCCTTTATAGCTTGCTCCAGGTGGTGGGAGAGTTGCTGAAGTCGGTGGAAGATTTGCTAAATTCGCATAAGCCGTTTCGCAGCCACCTTCGGAACTTCATAAGTCCTTTGTTCTTTACACTTTATCTGTAAATTCTATGTCCCTTAGGACTGTTTCAGATGGCCTACAAGATGGACGGCTTAGATCAACCATCCGATCAATGTTCTGATCGCGCAACTACCCCAGAGTCGATCAGTTTCCAGACACAGCAACAGGGGATGCGGAAACCTTCCGTTGTAACGCTGGTGGGACCCATTCCCTCATTTTTCTGAGAAATCCACTCCGTCCATTAGATGGAGGATGAGATTTCGGTCAGGAATACACAGTTTTTACCTTCTTTTGATGAGGCCCACATGTTATCTTTCTCTGCCGTTCAACCTACTTTTGAACGGATAGATTTCCATAAGCGCTTTCTTTTGAAATTCGATCATGTACACGTTGGCAGTAGCGATACTGGGATTCTGGTCGACGGTTTTGATTATCAATTGGGACAATAGTGAGGCTCACAAGTGCGAACTGACGCTCCATGCGAAAATCGCTGTAACGACAGTTGCCGTTTTTTAAAATACACGGTCAAAGGTTAGTTTGACCATGGTGATCATGCAGTGCACAGCTAGTGCACTCGAGCATTGTGCACACCTAGCTCATGTGGGGTCCTCTATGATGTTGACGAGCAATCCAATCCAACCATCTCTTTTGTCATCTCATTAAAACGGTTGGGACCAAACTTGAAGTATATCCAGATCTCAGGCGGGCCGCAGATTGACGATTCAAGGGTTGATTTGTCTGCTGGACCACTTCCCGAGATCTTTAATGGCTGAAATTTAATATGTACGGTTACTTCATGACCCCCATCACATGTATGAAGTTTCGAGTCAATCGGATGTCGAGAACCATGTGATCTTGCATTCTGGACCAATTTCGGACCTCTTTAACGTGAACGGCTTGATTTTCTCGGATCCCTGGCATGTAATTTCTTCAATCTTGGTCCTCTGGAGTCCGTTCCTTTCTCTGGTATCCTCAGAGCATTAATTCCATGCTTGTAGTATCCTTTTTCCAGTCCTAACTCCTAATTACATCTTGCAATAAAAACACGATTAAAGTATGACGTTAAGCATTATTATGTATGCAAAATCTGGCAATAATCGGGGTCTTATATGCAATATTCAACCCTCATCAGATGTGGCCCCCACTTCTGATATATGTGCCTTGCATCCGCACCGTCCAGTGACGTGGACGGTGGAAATCCACCTTAATGTATTTATTGTATATCAGCACTGCCCATTTGGACGGGCTGTGTGGGGCGCACCATGATGTATTGTATATCTAAGCCTTCCGTCCATCTGGATGGTACTATGGGACACACCTTGATGTATCTGATCCATCCAGCTGTCCATCTGGACATTTTGCTGGGTGGGGTCCACCTTGATGAAAGTGTTGTACATTCACACCATCTGTCCGTCCTGTATAAGGATGTGGGACCCTCATGAGATGTGTGGTTTTCCACACTGTTCATCCAACTGAGGAGATTCAAATCTCAGGTGGAGAATATAACGAATGCAGATTAGCTACTGGCAGGGTGACATGTCACCAAGGGTTGTGGGGTCAGCCATGATGTATGGGTCTTATCCACACCATCCAACATTTTGGATGGGTCGGGCCCATTGTATTGATGTGTGGTACATCACACTATCCATAGCTGGACGGTGCTATGTGGAGCGAACAGTGATGTATTTGTTTTTGCACCATCCATCTGACGGTGTGACCCACCGTGGTGCATGTGATTACCCACCCCGTCCATTGTTGGGACGGTGGGAACCCCACCTGGACGCATGTGTTATATCCTAACTGTCCATCCACCCTAGCAGCAGCATGGCTGCTGTCATGACGTCATCATGTTTTTTGGGTCCTGCTTGATGTATGTGAGAAATATCCACGTCATCCGTCCATCTGGTGGGACCCACCTCTAATGTATGTACTTCATCCCAACCGTCTATCAGGTGGACCACACTGCAAACCAATGAGGGATTGAACGTCCACCATTGAAATCCTTTTGGGAGCACAGAAGTATTGTATCAATATGAAATCTGTTTTTCCTCTTAATTTAGGTCTTTATGACCTTATGAACAGATTGGATGGAAAATAAACATTATGGTGAAGCCCACCTTGATGTATGTGTTGTAAATCCATGCGGTTCATCTGGTGGGCCTATTTGGAATGTACAGGGCCCACCCCCAATATGATGCATTTAGGGCCCATTTGATGAGGCTCGATGTGATAAATATTGTCTCATTTGTTAAGACCCGATGTGATATATGTGAGGCCTATGTGATGAGGCCCATTGTGATGCATTTGAGGGCCAGGCGATGGGGCCCATTGTGATGTATATTAGGCCCTTTAAGCGAGGCCCAATGTGTTGCATATGTGGCCCATGTATGAGGCCCGATGTGATATATATGAGGCCCATATGGTGAGGCCCGATGTGATGTATATGTGGTATCACACCCCAAACTCGGAAAACGGGCTTACAAAATTTTTGATTGCCGAATTAGGTGCCGACAGCCTCCATAGTGCCCCATTTTCGACTCTCGGCACTCACATGCCAGATTCCGATCCTGGGATCCTATAAGAAGGATTTTCAGTATATTTTTTTTTTGTAATGGAGCATAACCACAAGCATAACCATGTCACAAAACAACATCACCACATTTTCACTATATTAAAAACTTAAAGTACAATGAGGAAAGAGAAATACATAGTGATCAAAAGCTCCAAAATAATCTGATACGCGCTCTTGCCTCAGTGCTACTGCGAACCAACATCACCTGTATGCAACGGTCGTGCATAAGCTTACAAAAGCTTAAAGGGTGGTGTAAGTGTATGCGTAAGGCAAGTGCCAAGTATACAATATCATAGTAAAGCGAAAATATGCAGGTAAGTCCATGAATACTATCAGTCATACCAAGGCTATGTGATGCAAGGTATGAATGTTATCGGCTATACCAAGGCTATGCGATGCAAGGCCTACATAGCCAAATGTCATATATGAGACGCAAAACAAGCATGCCAGTCGTCTTCAAGTACACATATCAGTACAATTTATCTCTGGGATATCACCGGGGTCTAATACACTCCACACTGACCGCCGCCTCCCTAGCCGCATAACCAAGCAAGTAGAAGAGACCACACTATCTGCCTGACCAATAGTCTGCCAATACCTACCTGGCTCATCGATAGCGGACTTATTTGTGAGCTGGTCAAACTCAGTCTAGATTACAACCCTCTCACTCAGGCGGATAAGGCGACACCCCCTTCCAACTGACCACGACACAGTGGGAGACACAGCCTACTGGTATTCGGCACTCCCGCGCTCATGTATCCACTCAGTCTAGACGTTGGAGCATCTTCTGGTACCAAAGAGGTTCTGAAATTTTCACCCAAGGACATCCTAAATGCCCACAATGCTAGAACCAAGTATTTTCGGTATCCGATACGGCCATCCACGATGTGCCTGTGGAGGCCACAACCCTAATCTCGCTAGGGCGTACAATGATCATGACACACAAATGCGAGATGCTTGAATCACATTACCTAGTCATGCAACAATCCTGTGCATACCACGTGCTCATGTAGGCAACTCCTAATAGTAAGTCTCATAAACAATCTGTCCAATGGCATATGATATGATCAGTCACTCCTCATATCAAACATACATATGATGCGAATGGGTATAAAGCATGGAATTATACTAAGCATGTTATATGGTGATGAACTATCCTCACAACGAAGATGGGCCTAGACGGCCTACAAACAACCAGTATGGGCCTATCAATGGGCCCTAGGGAGAGTTATAATTCGGACATTTAACTAACATTATTCTTACAATGTGGGTATCAAACCATCATTGCTCCTAAGGCATGGCCTGCCATTGACATCATTACATAAACCATGGTGGAATCACACATTGCAATGGACCTTATATATATCCCATTGGGCCTCAACCCATAGGCCTCAGATACATCAAATGGGCCGCATCACATGGGCGTCATATTTATCAAGGTGGTCCTCGACAAAAGGCCTTATACACATCAAGATGGGCCTCAACAACGGGCCTCATAAATTCCCAAAAATGAGTCATATTGAAGGATCATTTGGACCATATTACAAATAGCAGTGGAGATAATAATTTTCACTATTAAATAAATCACAGGGCCCACCATAAAGTTATTTTCCACCCAATCTAATCATAAGGTCTTAAAGACCTGGATTAAGAGGGAAAACAAATTCCCTATTGATCTAGAACTTCTGTGAGCCAAATGGGTTTTAATGATTGACATTCAAATCCCACTATTTTTGTGGTGTGGTCCACTTGATCAATGGCTGGACACATCACGGTGTGGCCAGCCGTGATGTATTTGAGATCCAACCAATTCATAAGTTAACATAGAGATAAATGAAGTGAAAATAAAAATATAAGCTTAATCGGCAACTTCTGTGGCCCCTAAGAAATTTGAACGGTGGAAGTCACTGTCCGCTATTTCAATGATGGGGTCCACTTGAACCTTAGACCTGACTTATTCTTTATCTCATACCATAAAATAATATTTTAAAATGGTTGGACCGTTTGCATCATGGTGGGCCCCACTGTCCAAACAATGGATGGAATAAATAAAACAAATACATCATGTGGCTGGGTCCCACTGTCCAGTGGTGTGGACGGTGTGGATAAAACACATACACTATGGTGGGGCCAACGGCTGGGACCCATGGTCCCTGCCCCTTCACGTCATAGCACAGCAGGACGCTGCTGCACGTCCTCTGAACGTTAGCAGCAGTAGCACCTGCTGCATCTTTTTTTTTTAATTATTTTTTTATTTTTCCACAGTTTTTCCTAGGTGGGGCTCGCATCAGATAATCCACCCCACCCATTGGATCCTATGACTCAAGGTAATCTAAATGAGCTTAATATTCAATGTGTTTTGGGGTATAGAAACACCAAAGTGGGCCCTAACGGATTTTAACGGTAAAAACCACTGTTTTCTATTATTTGGTCTGCCAGATAATTGAATTGGCCTCATATTTCAGTTCAACGCCTAAAATGAGCTGGGGAATGGGATGGACGGTGTGGCTTAGACCCATACATCAAGGTGGGGCCTGCATAAGCGGCCCACCCAAAAGCCTTCAAATCAAACTACTATATTTTTTATGGTTGTTATGAGTACATCCCACTGTCTGTTCACACTTCACTGACAACGTCCAGCATCCAGGGATGCTAGATGGATGCTGTGAATGAATTTATCAAGGTGGGTCCCACATGGACGTGGCTCACTTGATCTTATTTATGTTTTCCATCACCCCAAGGTAGGGCCCACATGGCCTAGACAGTGTAGATCCAACACATCCATCAAGTGGGTCCCACGAAGGTGGACGACTTGGATAAATTACATACATCATGGGGCCATCAACAAGGGAAAAAGAGAGAGAGAAAGAGAGGCGAGTGATATAGGGACCCCGGCACTATGGGCCCTCCCTTCCGTACATCACAATATACATCAAGTGGGTCCCATTACATGTGGGCCCACCAATCAAAATCAATGACGGAGATCCTTTCTCTACCAAAATGCAAGGTGTAGATGACCCTATTCATGTAAGAAAAATAAACATCATGATGGGGTCCATGGAGAATGGCCCCATCATGGAATGATCATGAGAATTAAGGTGGACCATCAACCACACCTAGGGTCCAAAATGAGATTCATACCATCAATTGGTAGACCCCACTTGGCCCATCATCAAGAAAATGAAATCTAGGCCTATAGAAACACCCACCGTTCGATCTTCTTGGTCTGATGGAACACCAAACTCCTTGTGTCTCACTTTGATGAAAGATGATGAGAAGTGAAGGGCTAGGATGATGGATCTTGGGGTGGGAAGTGGGCCACACATACACACTTTTCTCTCCTTGAAAATGCTTGGACGTGCATCTCTTTGTTGCTTTGAAAATGTGTTGAGAAAGAGAGAGAGAGAGAAATGGTGGTTGTAAGAGAGAGGTGATGGATGTGAGTGATAGATGGACTTGACTTGAGAGTTGACTTAGGGTAGTTGATTGATTGATTGATGGGATGGGTTGTAGAGATTCTCTTGGGTTCACAAATGCTCGATGTTTCTTTGAGATAAACGTAGGCCCACAACTCCTAGCCTGGGCATCGCATCGGTGTGCAAGACGCGGCATTGGAACCGCGGCGATGGTGCGGTCGCAATGGTACAAGTTTTGGATTGAGCCATCTCAGATTTATGGGATACGACTTAGGGTCGCGGGCAAATTTCGATTATAGTCGCAGGTTACCAAAATTTATCGGGAAGGATTGTGAAAGTCTACGGAATGGTACAGAGTAGGATATGGGCCTTACATGTGGCCCTTGAGTGAGGCCCATGGTGATGTATATTAGGCTATTGTATGAGGCCATGGGCCCACTATACGTTTGGCTCTATGTGGGCCACTCATTGGGAGCAATGTTGGTTAAATGTCTACATTGATGGGAAATGATGGTTAAATATCCACATTATGACCTTCCCTTAGGCCTTTGTTAGGCCTATTCTCGTCATTCTCTAAGTGGGTCAACCTAAATTACTGGGCCCCATTGATATCGCATGATTCATTTATTCATATTGGGATATCCTAAGGTGTTGGGCCCCCATTGGTTATAAGTAAGATTATTTCTTTTACCTTGGAGCCCACCTTGTGTATGTATTGAGCCCCATAAGGAAGTCTAGTTTATTGCGCGATAGACAGGGTAAGGAAGCTCACTTATTGTACTCAGACTCGGCTCTCCCCTCAGTGGAGGATATTGTGACATTCTGTCACTGTTGCACATGTGGACGGACGCACGTGAGTGAACACTGATGTGGGCGGGACCTATGGGCCTAGGTGAGCTACCAGTGACTGGCAGGCTACTGTGCTGGTAGGCTACTGTGCACATAATGAAGGGAGAACTTTGTCTCACATCAGAAGCATCATCCGATGTTGTGGTTGCTATAAGTTGGATTCCTTCCTTAATTGTCATGACGCCTTTTAAATCAGTGAGCTTCGGTAAAGCAGTCTATATCACCCCTTGCTATAGACGAAAGGATATGCAGTATCCGATTTGGCGTATCCACTGTTTAATGCCTATCTTGATATTTGGACTAGATCCGTCGTCCTTTTATGGACCCCATCATTCATATGCATGTTGTGATGAATGATTGATTAAAGCATATACCATTGGGCTGAGATGTTTATGGGACTCCTTATAAGATGGAGTTTCCCACACATGATCGCACGTTACGCGCAGGATTGATGCATGGCTTAGATACGACTGACAGTATTCGTGGACTCGTCAGGATTTATAAATTGTGTTGCATCCTCAGTATATGATATTTGGCTTACTATGTCTCCGCATTGCGCAACAGATTTACATTGCTTCCTCAGTATATGATATTTGGCTTACTATATCTCCACGTTGCATAACTGATCTACATTGCTTCCTCAGTATATGATATTGGTTTATTATGTTTTTACATTGCATAGCCTGGATAAGGCTGATGATAATTATGGACTTACTAGCATGTTTCTGCATTGCTCTCATAATGCATCCTGAGCATGTTTATATTGTGCACATACTTATTCCACCCTCTAAACTTTCAATAAGCTTGTGCATGCTAGATGTGTGCAAGTGGCGTTAGGTTGTAGCAACGTTGAGGTTGGAGCGTGCAGCAGTCTTCTGGAGCTTTGATTTCAATATATGTATATTTTCCTTTCAGAACTGTATTCAACTATTTATATTAGTGGATATGTGATGACAATGTTGCGTCTGTGATTTGGATAAACTTATGGTTATGCTTCTTACGAGATAAATGTACGTTAAAAAATCCTCTTTATAGGATCCCAGGATCAGAATATAGTGGATGGGTGCTGGGGGCCGAGAATGGGATACTACGGAGGCTGTCGATACCAGATTCGGCGATCGGGAATTCTGTTAGCCCAGTTTCCGAGTTTGGGGCATGACATGTTCGATGTCATCGAACAATCAAGTTTATTAGCTCCTGAATTATATACTTTGCAAACTTGATTTTCTTCCTTCTTCACTTGGTTTTCTTGGATCTTGGACTCTTGAATTCTTCATTCTTTCCCTCCAAAGATTCATCCTTGCCTTGGTAAATCTTGAGTATTAAAAATAAACTTTTAGCATCCTTTTTGTCTTAAGCTCTAAAAATCGCCTCGTAGGACAAAACATGCATAAAATAAATTGATTAAACGCTATCATGTTCATAAAACTAAGGTATAAACAAGGTGAATTATGTAAAATTTCACACTCAACACCCCCCCCCCCCCCCCCCCCCCTAAAAAAAAAAAAAAAAAAAACTCTAGTATTTTGCTAATCCTAAGCAAAACTTGCGTGAAATAATATTCCTAAACTTCTAAAATTCAAATCTTTTCCAGAAAATAGAAGTCTATGTATTTATGCAGGAATGAGTAAAAGTTCAAGATGAAATAACGATACTTTGACAATCCAAAGCCTAATCTCATGAGTAAACAATTGAATTAAGTCTTCCTGTATCAATTAATCAATAGAATGCATTCAAACATCAAGTTCTTAGTGTGCTCAATGAGTCCCAACTCACTTTCCATAAATGATATTATTGTTTCATAATGTCAGCCATGCTCATCACCTCAAGGTGGACAGATCGATACAAGTACTAATTCCAAACCTATTCCCTTTTCACTTCTTTTTCCCAGCTTCTGGATTTTATATCAACGACATTTTTCATATTATTTCTAGTCTTTTCAATGAAATTTCATTGAAACATGTACATGTACAGCCTTTTTGTCGATCTTACTATTTTCTATTTGGTTCTTTATTCTTTTTCATTATTTTTAAGGGAGATAAGGATCTCTGGACTTGGTTCCTAACACTTTTCAGTGATAAACATGCTGAAATCATAAATTCTAGTGTTTCTCATAGAATATGAGTTAAGTGTGAATGGTGAACTAGATTCAATTGATGTTTAAACTTTATATTAATCAAATTATTGGGAGAACTTAGCTAATGGTTTACTTAGTTGATTAAACTCAAAATTTTTAAAAATTAAACTCTCTATCTTAACGTAGTGTTGAGTGTCAAATATTGCATATTTTCCCCCATTTATATCTTGGTTTATGAACATGATACTTCTTAATGGTATACTTTATGCATGTTTGTATTACAAGGTGAATTTAAGAGCTTGAATTGAAAAGAATGTTAAAAGCATGGATTTGATGCTTAAAGAACACCAAGACAAAGAACGGATCTTTGGAGACCAAGATTAAAGATTTCAAGACCCTAAGATCTAAGAAAACTAGTGGAGAAGGAAAGAAGGAAGTCGAAAGAACAAAGTGTTGAAATTCACTTCATTATCCGTGTCATCGACCACAATTTGATGACATCAAACACAGGTTGATGACATCAAATTTTAACATGAAAATCGAGTTGGTTGTTGGACATATTGGATACAATTCTCGATGAATCAAAGTCCTGTTCGATGACTCAAAGAGGTTCTCGATGACATCGAAGTCTGTTCGATGGCATCAAATTTATTGAAGAATTTTAAAGCAACTCGTTGTACTGTTTTGGACACTTTTTCTATTACTCGAAGATCATTTGATGACATTGAAGGCAGTTCGATGACATTGAAGGAAGGTTATATGACATAAGAACTTACGCACTGCAGAAAATTATGCAGCACGTAAAGGCGCAACTTTCGGAATTCAACTTATGTTTAATAACATCGAAGGTTGTTCGATGTTATTGAACACGTTACTCAGAGTTATACAGACTATGTAAATTGAGGCGGTTTTGCGATCTTATGCGAACTAGGTTATAAATATGGATTTTCTATGAACTTTTTAAGATATCTAGGGTTTTAAGGAGCAGAGCGAAGGGGTAGAGCCGTCATCCAAGAGTTTCTTCTTCCCTTTTTCCTAATTTTTAATGCTTTCTTTTAGGGTTTTGATTCCAATCATGTTATGATTGGATAAACTTCTTAGCTATGGCTAAGAGGTGAAGCTTATAGTGTGTTAGGATGTTGTTCTTGCTAAACTTTTTTTATTTTAATTTGATATTTAAGAAATACTTTCAGTTTTTAATGGTTTGTTGTGACTCAAATTACAATAGATCTGCAATAACTTTCAGTATCATTGTAACATCCTGGATTTTCACTATTTTGGATTTTTAAAAATCTTCAATTTTTTTTAATTAACTTATATTATCACTTACTGACCATTAGCACTCAATGTTAGTTTATACACGGGTGGAACCAGTAAAGAACCGCATATGTCTGATTAATCAACCATAGGAAGCCAGCAAATTCACCCGATCACTTGAACATCAAGTTTAGCCCCATGATTTACTCACATAGGGCCCAAATCTAACCGAACCCTCGCTAACTAATTAAGACAATCATAACTAAATTAAAGATCTAATCGAAGCTGAGTCAGATAAGGCCTGGATCTTGACTAACAAACCAAATCAACCTCGTAACTCTTTTAGTTTAAAACTAATGGTTTAGAATAATCATGACCAAATATCCACTTTCACTAGTTATAAATAGGTCATACTATGAACATAGTTAATCCAACCCTAATCATTGCCCATGAGAAATCTCAATACCTAATTCATTCCAGAAAAGCCTCAATTTTTTGAACAAGCTCTACATTGCTCGTTGGCTGGCCACTAGTTCCAAAACTAGAGAATAATGTCCATCTTACTGGGCTTAACATCTATCGCGGGAGTCGGACCTGGGTACTGTCTAGAATTGCTCAACTTAAACCAAAGGACGAGTGCATAAGAAGTGCGAATACCCTACAGAAAGTTGCTGGAACTTAAATGAATTGGGTCGTCCACTCTTATGCAAAGTTGAGGATTTCAGACCGTTGGGTTACGACCAAACTTCACATTTGGTGTAAGGATATTTCCCTGCTCATATCCATATAGTCGCGGCCCTGATAGACTATTGGTGACTGTTAAACAAACTTCTACTCATATTTGTCAATCGGCGCTTCCAAATGGAGGGCCGATCATGTCCATACATGGATCATTGTTAGGGCTAACTATCCTACGGTGTATATCAATAGGTACGCCCCATAGTGGGCCTTAGAGGTTAGAAAAACTCTCCCATAGGGCTAGTATAGTAAAAACCTAATCCGTGGGGCCATGTACACCAACTTTGGCATTATAAAAGGACCTCATTTAGGCACCCCCTTCTCCAATACGAATTTCATGCCCTACTTTGGGTAGAGGAGAGAGAGAAAGAGAGATGAGGAGAAGATGAAGAGATAGATAAGGGAGAGAGTGTTTGTGTGAGTGAGGGGAATCTTGATGCTTGTAGGGTTGGTATTTTCTCAACCAAACTGGTGGCTACTACAAAACCTCCACCAAATCCACCCTTGCTAAGAAGCGGAGGTGAAAATGGTATATTTTTCCTTCAATAGAGCAACCTAGTGTAGATTTCTAGGCATTAATATTGTCTTTCTTGATTTTGATTTAGGAATTGGTGGTTTTACCCAAATTTCCAAATCCTAAGATCTCAAAGAATGAAAATCTCCTCTTAAAGTATGGACTATTATTCTTAGGTGGCCTAGCACCAATTTTAGTATGAATCTAATGATTACGATTGTTTGGTGAAGTATCTGGATAATCTAGAGAAACCTTAGCTAAACCCTACATGATAGATTCCCCAAATGATATGAAATGATTATGTATTTCTTGTTGTTCATTAACATGATTGGACATGAATTTGGTAAATGCATGTTCATTATTGCTTGATTCTTGTGTGATGATTCCCTATGGCTTGTATGTCCCATTAATCCTTGTTATATAGTATGTGTGCTCGCATAAGTCCTCGATGTATATTATGCTAGCATTGCTCCTTATTGCATGTTGTTGCTTGAAATGATTTATAGCTCTTGATCCCTCCGCTAATCCTCACAACACACATGCACATTCATTTAGTAATATTGTTAGGACTTGCATTTATAGAAAAAATTTAAATTCCTATGTTGATGTATGAGTGCATGACATTACTTGAGTTTAGATGATAAACTATAAATTGTTGAAGTGTTACTGAGTACCATTAAATCCCTAGGTTGGTCAGGAAACTGAGGGAGTGAAGGTGGTCCCGTTGGTAGGACCATCTTGGACTAAAACAGCGGGTTTGGGCAGATACGAATGGGTGACAGTAGTTGGACTATGTGGGTCACTTGCGCTAATGTCATTTGTTACATACTTGCCTGAACTCGCACAGTCTAGCCCAATTATTGACCAACTATGATTGTTAACCATATTTTCTCACGCCTGAATGGAACCTGGAACACCCTTCGCCCACTGAAGCCCATTGATAACCATTTGAAACTGATCTACCATTTCAAGAGTCGGGCATGGTGGAATGAGACACTGTGTCCGAGCTGTCTGCCTACGTTGGAGTGACGAGCATCCCCTTAGTGATCGCGAGCAATCCCTTTCCTAGCACTCCCCATGTGCTTGAAATCGGGGATGGGGAACCCGATGGGATTAAGGATCCTGGGGTCTTGGCCTCGTACGTAGAGAGGCCTTGACCTCGCAACTAGTTAAGGGCATTAATATTGTGGGGTGTACAAGTTTTCCCAATTTGCTGGATGAACGGAATTAACTAAATACTCTATTAAAATTATTCATGCATTGCATTAGCTAGGGTTTGGCGACTCAGCAGTTGAGGTCGCAATGAGGGAGTGCTGGTCATATGTGATCGTTAGACAGAGTCGCTTGAGGGAATGTTGTGGCGAGGTCATGCATCATATCATTTATCATGCATATGCATTAACAAGATTACTTAAGGATTTATGAAAGTTTGCCTTTTATTAAATTCATAATATAAGTAATGTCTGATGTAACTTAAGATTAATAGCACCCACTAAGTTGATCACTCACTCCCACTTTGGGATGGTGTTTTAAAACACTAACCAGACTCTCCAGTAGTTGTAGGTCACGTGGAGTATGAGGAGCCTTTCGGCACGAGCCTGGATGAGGAGGACGAGCTCTTTATTTCCATTTGATGGGCAGTTCTCCGTAGATATCACAGGCGAACTTGAGTCGCTGAGTAGTGGACTTAGCATACTATTCTTTTAGACGTATTATTCTTTATATTTTTGCTAGGCGATGCCTTGTGCGTCCCATCGATATTTTTGGACATTGTATATATTTAGCCTTTTCCCTTCCAGTAGACTAGTCGTGAATTGTGATTCATGTTTCAAGTAATTCCAAGCTGCTCATTAAACCGGATTAAACATAAAATAGTAAAAATTGGCTATAAGTGATACCCGAGAAC
Source organism: Magnolia kwangsiensis (assembly GCA_037074715.1). Lineage (NCBI taxonomy): Eukaryota > Viridiplantae > Streptophyta > Magnoliopsida > Magnoliales > Magnoliaceae > Magnolia > Magnolia kwangsiensis. The sequence goes on from CM073579.1 coordinate 74,309,230, forward strand.
TTGGGAGCCAAGTGTATACATGACTCCCAATTTTTAGGGTGTTACAATCTTCTTTATCTTATTTTGAGATTATGGGATTGGTAAATCCTGTTGTTAGCCATTGTCTCCTAGGCATGGTTTGGTGATGGAATCCCTTCCAACCTTCACAATTCTTCTCCATTGAGAATTAGGTCAATGAAAGTTCAAGTTTGATTTTATTGATATATCTTCCAATTGAATAGGATAGGACTCCAATTCCAATTGTGCTCCTTGAATCAAATAAGGAAACATCCTGATTGCTGCAAGTGGATCCTTGGCACCCTAGTTCCACTTTTTAAATCACTAGTTTTAACTATTTTATTCATAATTACTCTCTCTACAACTTTAGATTTAGATTCACATCTTTCTCTAGTTCTACTTCTAGTTACCTTTAGAAGCGTACAAGTTCAGTCCCTGTGGATTCAACCTCGATCTCACTGAGATTATTACCACAAAACAACCCAACACTTGGGGTTGTGAATAAGTTTTTGGTGCTGTTGTCAGGATCTAACAATTGCATTTTTCTGAAACTAATTAGTTTTGGAATTAGGTTAAGATTAGGGTTTATTTACTTTCTATTTTTATGTTAGAATTTTTCCTGATTTATTTTTAGAAACTAACTTGTTTTTCTATTTTGTAGGATCTTAACATAGAAATTTCCAATCTAGTAATCTCTTTGTAATTCTTTCTCTTTCTTTTCTAAATTTCTTATTTGTCTTAAGTTTTTTTTTTCCTTTTAGGGTTAGGTAAGATTCTGAAATTGAGGGCTGAGAGTGTTTCATGTCCATGTGGGTCCGTGACAACACTCAACATATCTTAAGTGAAGGAAGACTGATCGAAGGGTTGCCTATCCATCACTGGATTAGACACCACTTGAGATCCTCAGAGTTAACTGAAGTTATGGCTACAAATCAACCTGTAAACCTCCAAATCCTCCTCAATCTCCTGTTGAGAAAGCCCAGGATGAGAATAAGGTGCATCAAGCACCCATGCCTCGTACTTTAGAAAATTATTTACAGCCGGCAGGGGTGACGCACCTTCCTACATGATTTTTCCAGAGAATGCAGGAAATATGGATATCAAGCCAGGAGTGATCCAGCTCTTTCCAAAGTTTCATGGACTTGAATCTGAAAGTCCATACCTACACTTGAAGGAGTTTGATGAGATAATAGCTACTTTATACTTTCCTAATGTGACTGAAGACATGGTTAGGCTGAAACTCTTTTCCTTTTCTTTGAAAGAAAAAGCTAAGACGTGGTTACATTCACTACGTCCATGATCTACTAGTAGATGGAATGACATGATGAGGGATTTCATAAAGAAATTCTTTCCATACCATAAAATGAATATCCTTAGAAAGTCAATCATGAACTTCGCCTAAAAGGAAGATGAAACATTCTTCCAATGTTGAGAGTGGTTTAAGGATCTTGTTATTTCATTCCCACCACACAGTTTTGAAATGTGACGCATAACAAACTTCTTCTATGATGGACTAACATCTTCCATGTACCAATTGGTCGAGACAATGTGCAATGGGGAATTCATGAACAAGAATGTCAATGATGTGTGGGATTATTTTGACAGACTTGCTGAAAATGCATAATCATGGGACATTGCCCCAAAACCCAATACCACTTCTAAGCCAACTCAACCAAAGGACGGGTGGAATGTATGTTCTGAAAGAGGAATATGATATAAATGCTAAAGTGGTCAATCTCACAAGAAAACTCGAGGCCATGGAACTTAAGAAGGACAAGGCTAAGGAAGTGGTTTGTGGTATTTGTGCTTGTAATGTGCACGCTACTGAAAATTACCTAAGTATACCTGTTTTTTAAGAAATTTTGAATGAGTAATCAAATGCCGTAAACAACTACTAGAGGCCTTTCAAAGGGACCACTTCCAATACATTAACTCTAGCTAGAGAAACCATCCAAATTTCAGTTGGAGGAATGGACAAACTGCTACACCTCAAGGGATCCTTAACCAATTTTTAGAACAAAGGAAACCTCAGGAGCATCTAGTTTCAAAACACATCTAAAATCAAGAACTTTTCAATCAAGGCACATTACAAGCCTTACAAGACCTCATAAAGGCCATTCAACGGATTGAGTCACATTTAATGACTGGGGAGAAAGGGGTGCTTCCAGCCCAACCTCTCCCCAATCCTAAACCACAATGTGAAATTAGTTACCCAAGCTCTTCAAATCAAATAGAACAAGTTAAGTCCATTACCACTCTTAGGAGTCGGAAGATAATTGACAAAACTATTCCAGTAAAGACTGAAAAGTCTAAAGATTCGGAAGTAGATGAGAATGATGGACCTAGCACTACTCCACATGGTTTAGAACCAGGACCTCAAGGTAAGCCAATTTCTCCATTTCCCCAACGGTTGGTCGCACCAAAACCTCTGTCTAACTCTCAGGATATTCTAGATATGCTTAAGCAAGGGAAGGTCAACATCCCTCTACTGGATGTCATTAAAAAAATTCCTTCATATACCAAATTCCTGAAAGATCTATGCACTACCAAAAGATGATAAAATATATAAAAGAAGATCTTTTGGACAGAAAAAGTGAGTGTCATCTTAAAGCAAGATGTATAACAAAAATACAAGGTCCGGTAGCCCAACCATCGCTTGTGTAATTGGGAACTATCGGATTGAGCACGCATTCCTTGATTTAGGAGAGCATAAATCTGATTCCTTACTCAGTTTACGAATAACTGGGTCTAGGTAAATTAGAACTTACCAAGACCACCTTACAACTTGTCGATCGCTTAGTTCGTGTATCGAGAGGGATAATAGAAGACGTATTGGTCCAAGTTGACAAATTCTACTATCCAGTAGATTTATCATCCTAGACACTCAACCCATCATGGATGTGCACTCAAATCCCTGTCATACTAGGTCATCCATTCCTTGCTACGTCAAATGCAATTATTAATTGTTGGAATGGGGTCATGAGCTTATCTTTCGAGAATATGACATTGGAGTTGAATATATTTTTCAATACGGGCAAACAGTCAGAGGATGATGATGATTCACACGTTATTAACATGATCGATTCTTTCGTGGGAGATAGAGCACTCCTGACTCTATACTTTGACCCTCTAGAGACGTGCTTAGCCCACTCCCGTGACTTAGACAATGATATGGTTAGGGAGATGGATGCCTTGCTTGATGCTATGTAGGTACTTAAAATTAACCAGTGGAGGCCACAATTTGAGAAATTTCCTCGAACCAATGTAGTGCCTCTACCATCTATCTTTAAAGCACCGAAGCTTGACCTAAAACCTTTACCCTCTGATCTTAAATACATGTATTTAAGTTAAGATGAGACATATCCAGTGGTGATTTCTTCCCACCTGGAGCAAGAACAGGAGAGTATGCTTATTTCTACTCTTATTGAGCACAAAGGAGCCCTCGGATGGTCGATTGCGAACCTCAAGGGAATTGACCCTTTGATTTGTACTCACCGCATTCATCTTGAGGATAATGCAAAGACCTCCCAATAACCATAATGTAGATTAAATCCAAACATGATGGAAGTTGTTAAGGTCGAGGTTCTTAAGCTATTGGATGTGGGTATCATATACCCTATATCAGATAGTCAATGGGTGAGTCCAACTTGGGTGGTTCCTAAGAAGTTGAGAATCACCATTATAGCCAATGTCGAGAATGAACTCTTGCTAACTAGAGTCATATCGGTTGGAGAATGTGCATTGACTACAGGAAATTGAATACCGTCACGAGGAAGGATGACTTTCCTTTGCCCTTCATTGATCAAATTTTGGAAAGGCTAGCTAGTGACTCTTACTACTATTTCCTTGATGGGTATTTAGGCTACAACTAGATAGAGATAGCCCTTGAAGATCAAGAAAAAATCACTTTCACATGTCCCTTTGGCACCTTTGCTTATCGAAGGATGTCATTCAGACTGTGTAATGCCCCGGCCACATTTCAGGGATGTATGCTGAGTATTTTCTCTGACATGGTGGGGCAATCTTTAGAGGTCTTCATGAATGATTTCTTGGTCTTTGGTCTATCCTTCAGCGAGTGTATGGATAATTTGAGAAATGTGCTAAAGCGATGTGAGGAAAATAATTTGGTACTAAATTGGGAGAAGTTTCATTTCATGGTTCGTAAGGGAATCACTCTTGGACATATCATCTCGTCCAAGGGAATAAAGGTAGATAAGGCTAAAATTGACATTATCTATAGCCTACCTCCACCTAGGAACATACGAGATGTGTAATCCTTCTTAAGACACGCTGGATTTTACAGGAGATTCATAAAGGACTTTAGTCACCTCTCTCGTCCTTTATGTAATCTACTTCAAAAGGATGTACCATATGAGTGGACTGAGCAATGCTAAGAAGCTTTCTCTAAGCTCAAAAGTATGCTAACTACTGCACCTATCATGCAGCCACTCAACTGAAACATTTCTTTTGAAATTATGTGTGATACGTCTGACTATGCTATTGGGGCGGTGTTAAGACAACGAAAAGAAAGGAAGCCCTACGTCATTCATTATGCAAGTAGAACTCTAAATTCTGCCCAAGTGAATTACTCTACTACGAAGAAGGAACTCTTGGCTATAATATTCGCCTTGGACAAATTTAGATCCTACTTGATTGGGTTCAAGATCATCATCTACACCGATCATGGGGCACTCAAGTATCTTCTTTCTAAGAATGATGCTAAGCCCCGCTTGATAAGATGGATCTTTCTACTCTAAGAATTTGACCTAAAAATAAAAGATAAAAGGAGAGTAAAGAATGTAGTGGTTGACTATTCACACCCCAAGTATAAGATTGCGATGTCTCCATTTTTGGCTAGGCACGCGTCAAAGCTTTTCTGACCGTGCAGGAATCCTAATGCACCTCGAGTGCACGGTCACTGTGCACACACACATCTTCAAAGTGGGGCCTAGCAGTATGGTTTCCAGAAAATCCATCCTTTCCATTAGTTTTGTAAGGTGATGTTAGGCAAGGGGCCAAAGTATGGAACACATTCATGTCTTAGGTGGGCCACACTTTAATCAACGTGTACTGAATTCACGTTGAAACAGAAATTCATTTACGTGCATGATTTCACGTAAATTCTTCACTTGTATGCACGGTTGGAAAAAAATCAAGTGCGGTCCGCTTGTGATGGCTTTCAAGGATCCATTCCGTCTATTCGGTCTGTTACATTAATTTAGGACACTGTCGAAAACGAAGTTGTTTAGTTAATCAAATGGACTGCACAGCCCTGCCGAGTAACGAGAATTCTCACCATTAAAACTTAATTTGTAAACAGTTTCATCCATGTGGTGTTATCATATTTACCATTCTACCCTATTTCTTTTTCAAAACTTCTGTCATCCATAATTCAATAGTCTTTCATCCAAATGTAACGAAATTTGACAGGTAACCTTTATTTTTTGCGCTCTTTCCATCGCCCAAATTTGAGATCTAATCACTCAAGGATGACTAAAATTCTTATTTAATGGCTAATATATTTCAAAATTATAAAATAATATTTGTACTCCTCTGATTGACAGGTTAGTAGGCAATTTAGACCTAAACCCTAAGATCTTCATAATGACTGATTCACTCTGATATTCGGATGGCCCACTTGGCGGATCTAATCAGGATGGGTAGTCAGATGACTTGTTAAAAATATGGAAACTTGATGGAATGTACTCCGGCCATGTATGTGGGTTAATGTACGGTTAGTTTCGTAAACGAATGAACATAAAATAGGTTTTTGGAGTGATTAGGGGTAGGGTTTATATAACGTTAGATTTGAGTGACTTTCTTACATGTGAAAATTTCTCAGATTCTGATTCTAATGGTGAGTTAAGCATATTCATATAGTGTGAACAAGGTGGTCAGATCAGAATCTTGATCTGATAAGTGTACGAACCGATGTAGGTATCAAGTAGCTAAATTAATGTGATCTAAGGGCTGAAATTGGATGTGTACGGTTAATTTATGATAATTAGGCCTGATATAAAGTTTCACATGAAACGGATTATGGAAACTTTATGATTTAGAATTCAGGGGTTTAGATTAATGGCATTTTCGTAATTATTATCGATCTAGGAGTTTTGTGAAATCCAATGGTTCTACGTGGTTCTGTGCCCATTTCTAAACAATCCTTGTAAAAGAACTTACATTCAAATCATTATAGATAAAGAGTTATTCACCGATTTAGTCGAGAGAAAGTACGCTTATCAAACTACATGATTAGCGATCAGATGACTTAATTTATGGATGAAGATTATTCTTAATCGATTAGGTTCACGTTGGAGGATGAATGTAGGGTTAGGTTAGCTAGATTGGTACTGTACACGTGTACATAATAGGTTAAATTTACGGTAACACTCGAGGACTTTCAATACTCGGTATTGAAAAGTTCGAGGTGTTACACAAGCCCCCAAATATATAAGCAAAAATCTCAATGGTAAAAAAAGGGGTAGAAATTTATCAGGATTCGTTGTCATCAAGTTTCCTTCGATGTCATCAAATCTCCTTCGATGTTGTCGAATCCCTGCATTAAGATTTCATATAAGCATTGTTTAGTTCTGTTCGATGTAATTGAGTAACATTTGATGCCATTAAAGATGACCTTCAATGTTATCGAATGCTAGCTCGATGTCATTGAGATTTTCTTTGAAAACGCCTAGAGCTTGCTGAACAATTTGGTTCGCTTTTTCGAAAATTTCATGATTTTCTTTTAAAAAAACTCTCTATACAGAACTGTCCCTATTTTGATGCAATCGATCAGACCTTCAATGCTGTCAAAATTTGAATTTTGTTGTCATCGAATGTTCGTCGATGTCTCGAAATAAATCAAATTTTCCTTAAAAGCTTGTTGGACAAACTGGTTCATATTACAATGCAATCAAAATATCTTCGATGCCATCGATAACTTACGTTTGATGCCATCGAAAGAGGTTTGATTACATTGAGAGACCTCTAGGGAATTTTAAAGTTGCTACAGAAAGTGGCCAGGGTCGATGTAATCGAAGTGGGTTCAATGCCATCGAACTTCCTTCGATACAATCGACTATTACCAACTAATCTTTCAGTTTGTTGTTGGACTATTAGGCCTGGTTTTCGATACCATCGAACATTGTTCGATGCCATTGAAGTTTCCCTTGATTGCAACTCGATGCAATTGATAAGATATGAAATTTCCCAATTTTTTTCAATTCTCCAACAACTCTAAGATAACTTAAAACTAAGCTTACCAATGTTTTGTAAAAACATTTTTGGGTAAGATTAGGATCATTTTAATGGGTCATATACCTCATAGGGTTTGGTTAGGGAAGTAAGGCTTAGTTTACCCATGTGGTGCACTCGAACTTCTTCATCTTGATGAGTCTTGGGCTTGAAGTCTTCAATTTGGGGGTCACTTGACAGACTGACTCAATTATTGATGTATATTGACAAATAAGGGCACTTTCAATATCCCCCTTTGTCAATTACATTACAAAACACTTATCAAACCCTAAACAATACATACAACTTCAAGTTTTACAAAATTTCATTGTTACAACTTGACTGTTGACATCTAAATAATGTTCTTGATGCTCGAGTTGTTATTCTCCTATCTTTTTACTCCCCTTATCTTCCTGCATCACCATTAGCATTTAAAAACAATAAACACACATAATAGTGCAAGGATTGTTCTTTCCCTTTTTGTAAGTCATTGGCAAAGGGTTAGTAAAGCAACATGCCATACATAACTGAAGTTGGAGAAACAACTCACATACAAGCATGGTTGGAAGATAGGTTAAAGAATCACATAATTTGAAATAATAACATGAAGGACAATAATTATGTGAGAATCAACTAAAAGCATGCCACATGTATATATGTGTCAAAAACATGCCCAAAAATGGCATGAATATCTAAAAAATATTATCATCCAAAACCCGTAAGCCCAAGTAGGGCACAAATATCCCAAAAGGAAACAAACACACACACCACCAAACATTTGGTTTAATGATATACAAGGATGGATAAACCAGATGGGCCAGAACATCCAAAAAGATAACTAATGTCACAGGCCTAAGACCCCAATGATGCATCACCGAACTGGCTTCTAACTAGATGGACCACCCTTAGTTGGGGTGGTATCATCGTGACGACATGTGAGCAGCTCCATAAGATGTTGCGTCGTGCGCTGTAGGGACTCCAACAGTTGCTCCATAGCTGAGAGTCGCGTCTCACACCATACGAGCTGCTCCTTCATGCTCTCCTGACCATGGAGAAGAGTGCCAATGCATTCATGTGGCACCAATGTTGATATATGTGCGTTAAGTACAGAGTACTGGGATGGATGGGCCGGGTGTTATCTGTCGTGCGTATCTCCGTGTCAGCTCCCTCTGTTTCTCCCTGGATGTCAATGTCCTCCGATGTGTTGATGTTGAGGCGGTGGTCGGTAATGCAGTCAAATTCATTCGATGAATGTTGAGTTGCATGAATTTTGGTTCCAATCGAGGATGGTCTCCTATAGGTAGCAGTTCGCATTCCCAAGAAAGAAAGCAAAGTAGATGGGGAAATGCAATATTTGTAGACCGGGTGCTAAAGACAACAACTGCAATTTGATAAAGTATAATAGATGGAAGACATAGATAATGACCCGTAATGACACAATAGAGGATACCAACCATGAATGGGGTCAAATCACTATGATTTGTACCCCTAGGGTACACATTTGAAGATAAAATGGCATGAAGGACATTTTACTTTACTGTCAGGTCTTTGGAGCATAGGGTGTTCCCGTCACACTAGGGAATGTCCTTACCGTTGCACGGAGCTTTGGTCATGGTGAGACAGATAGTAGGAGAGTCGATGTCAAGGTCCCCCAGACTAGCAGGATAACCTGGTACACGTAGGAGCTGTGCAATAGTCCCAGTGGTGATGACCTTAGTGGGTAGTCCAATAGTGACTGAGATGGAAGGGGGGTCCAAGACGGGTGTGTGGCAATATGCCACAAAATAAAATATATGTTCATCATGTATCATCCCCCCCAAAAGTAAGAAGTTTGGTCCAACCCATGGCCTTGAGTAGTGCTTGGATTCTGAAAGGCTAAATGCATGCCAGATCCACCTAGCACTTTTGAACGATTGGCTGCCCATGTATTTTTGCAATAGTATGTCGCTAGGGGGTGGAATCATTGGGATAGGTATCTCGACTTGCAGGTGCTCTCGAGTTGGCTTTTCCTACTGTGGAACAGGAGATGTGGGTATCGAGGAACTCGCTGGAGTCGTTGCCCTTGAGCGCGGGGATCATTTTTTTAACCTTTAGGGTTGAGGTTTTCCCTTTTAGACCGGGGCTTTACCTCTCTCCTTAGGCATGATGTACGACTAGGAATACACATAATTTTTTAGGAAAATCAGCCAAGAAGTGCACAAGGTCAAGAAAACCCCAAATTGACCCTAAATACCCTAGAAAAACAACCTAATCGAAAGAAAATGCGAATAGAATATGCAAATAGGATTTCTTACTAAAATGGAGCACAATAGAGGAAGAAGATTAAGTGGAAAACCAGCCACTGGACTCCAAGGAAGGTTGGAAGATGACCAGACGCACAGAGGAGGGAGGAAGAGAAGAAAAATGAAAAAATCCCGCCTGCGCAAATTATATAGCCCATGATGTTTCAATGCCATCGAAGCATAAGCTTTGATGCCATCGAACTACCTTCGATGCCAACGAAAAGTGTCCAGTTAGGTTAGTGAGATATGAAGGATTCTCGATGCCATTGAACCACCTTCGATGCCATCACGCGGATGTTCGATTCCATCGAAGAACTCTTTGATGCCATAAAAAAAAAATTCTTTCAGACAATAAGATACTAGTTCAGCTTACGTCACCCTATACACTGAGATGTACAACTAATATTTACCAATAAATTACCATTTGTACCCCCAACCAAAATTCACAAAAAAAAAAAAATGCATATATTTAAAAAGAATAATGAGGCCAAAAATCCTCAAATATAGCCTTTAAACCAAATGGGCCATAGATAAGATTAGACTACACATACTCCAATAGATTTTTGGAGATCTCCGAATCTATTGGCATCTAGCGATTTCGTTAAGATATCGGCAAGTTGTCGCTCGGTAGGCACATGATCCAACACTATCACATTTTCCTCTACAAGCTCATGTATAAAATGATGTCGAATGTCAATGTACTTTGTTCTTGAATGTTGAACTAGATTTTTAAAAATATTAATGGCACTAGTGTTGTCACAAAATAGTGTCATTGTTGATTGATCAATCCCATAGTCCAGCAACATTCGCTTCATCTAAAGAAGTTGTGCATAACAACTAACAGCTGCAATGTCTTGGGCCTCAACAGTAGATAAAGATATTGAGTTTTACTTTTTTCTATGCCAAGATATATGACAATTGCTGATATAAAAACAACCACCGCTGGTTGATTTGCGATCATTAATATTACTAGCCCAATCGGCATCAGAATACCCAGCAATTATAGTAGATGTGTCAAATGGGTGCCATAAGCCAAAATCGGTAGTCCCAGCCACATATTTTATGATTCTTTTAAACGTGGTTAAGTGTGAATCTTTAGGATCGACTTAAAATCTCATGCAAGCTCTTACGCTAAAAGAAATGTCTGGTTGGCTCGCAGTTAGGTATAGTAAACTCTCTATCATGCTGCGATATAAGTGTTGATCTGCACTCTTCCCATTTGCATCTTTAGAAAGTTTGATTATGGTGCTCATGGGAGTGTGATAAGTGAAGCTAGATTCAAGTCCAAATCTTTTTACCAATTCCTTAGCATACTCGTATTGGCACACAAAAATCCCATTTTGCAAATGTTTTAATTGCAACCTCAGAAAGAAGTTGAGTTAACCTACCAATGTCATCTTAAATTCAAATTTCATTAGTATAACGAATTCATGAGCATCATCTTCACAAGTGGATCCAAATATAATGTCATCCACATAAATTTAGCTAATCAACAAGGTATTCTCGATCTTTTGTGTAAACAATGTTTTATCAACACTCCCCTTACAAAAGTGATGATCTAGCAAAAATTGTGTCAACCGCTCATACCACGCACGAGGTGCTTGTTTAAGACCATAGAGCGCTTTACTCAATCTATATATGTATTGAGGATATTTAAGATCAATAAATCCTTTAGGTTGCTCAACGTACACTTCTTCATCATGTACACCATTGAGGAAGGCGCTCTTCACATCCATTTGAAATAATTTGAATTGCAATGCACATGCAATGGACATGAGAATTGTTATAGACTTAAGACATGCTACAGGGGCAAAGGTTTCATCAAATTCAATGCCCTCAATTTGATAGTAACCTTGTACAATGAATCTTACCTTGTTCCTTATGATATTCTCAAATTCATCGGATTTATTCTTAAAAATCCATTTGGTTCTAATGATATTCGTTTCTAATGGCCTGAGAACTAGCTGTCACAACTTATTCCTTTCAAACTATTGCAATTCATCTTGAATTGTGGCAATCCAATATTCATCTTTAAGTGCTTCTACAACATTTTTATGTTTAATGTTAGAGGTGAAGCATATATGACTAAATGAGGTCTCAAGTTGTCGCCGAGTTTTCACACCAGCTTTAGGATCTCTAATGATTTGATTGAGGGGATGATCCTTAATAGCCTGTAAGTTATTCAATGGTTTAGATTTAGGTAGAGGAGTGGGATTGTTTTCAAGTTTCCCTATAATGCATGGCTCCACATCATCCTCCACTTCAATAGTAGGACCATTTTTGTTATGTGGTTGGCCATTAACAACCACATTGATTGATTCTTGTATTGTGAGGGTCCTCAAATCGTAGACTCTATAAACAAGACTATTTAATGAATATCCTAAAAAGATGTCATCGTCACTTTTTGAGTCAAATTTACCTAGTTGTTCTTAGTGTCTAAGAATATAACATATGCTGCCAAAGATACGAAAATATTTTACACTAGGTTGTTTTCTAGTCCACAATTCATACGGAGTTTTGTTTAGCCCTACTTTAAGATTACGATTAATAATATAGCAAGCAGTGTTGACAGCCTCAGCCCAAAAACTTTTTAGCATGTTTTTACTTTTAAGCATTATTGAGCCCATGTCTTGCAACACCCTATTTTTTCTTTCCACTACTTCGTTCTGCTATGGAGTTTTTATAGCTGAGAATTAATGCCGCATTCCATTTTCGTCACAGTATTTCTAGAATCGTTCATTCTCAAATTTGCCTCCATTATTACTCCTTATTCTGTCAATAACATATCTTTTTTGAGTTTGGAATCACTTTACAAGTTTCTTAAATTCTTCAAATGAGTCATATTTTTCACAAAGAAATGCAACCCAAGTGAGTCTGGAGTAATCATCAACTACTACCAAAAAATATCTCTTACCTCCATGGCTCTCAAATTTGGTGGGACCCACTAGATCCATGTGTAACAAATCAAGAGGTTTGGAAGTTTTTATGGTGGTTGCCTTCTTATGTGCAACTTTTATTTGTTTTCCTTTGAGACAATCACTGCACACAATCTTCTCTTTCTTCCCGATCTTAGAGAGTCCTCTCACTAGGTTTTTGGTGTTGAGATGAGATAAGTTTCGATAGTGTACATGCCTGAGTCTTTAGTGCCATAATTCAGATTCATTATCTCGGGCCATGTTACATCTTGTGGACAGGGTATTTTCTCCACTGCTTTCTATCACATAACAGTTATCACTTGTGTGTAGAACTTTTATAATTAATTTACCTATGTGGTCCAAGATCTCACACACATCCTTGAAGAAAGTGACTGAATGTTCATTATCACAAATTTAGGAAATGCTTAGGAGGTTGTGTTTCAGTCCCTCAACACATAGAGCATCCTCAATCTTGGGCAATCCAGGCCCAACTATTGTTCTTCATCCAATAATCTTGATGGTGCTCCCATCTCCAAAAGTAACCGACCCACCATCAAATTCGATATAATGGAAAAAGTGGGTCTGGTCACTAGTCATGTGCCCGGAGCAATCGCTATCAAGATACCATTTAGAACTATTGCCTGCTTTAAGTGTGGTATGAATCACAAGGCAAATAATTTTATTTTTCACCACTCATTTGGTGATAACCTTCTTTGGAGATGAGGTATTCCTTTTTATTTTGCCCTTTGGCTGGTTGTTCATGGGTGCTTTGGATTTTTGGGGCAACTGATTCATCATTTCTTTGGTTTTCTAATTTAGTTGAGCCACTTGCCTAAGCAACTCTTGTAAAACCCATATCTTAGTCCGTACCATTCCATAGACTTCCACGGTCTTACCAGTCGAATTCCGGCAACCTTCGACCCTTAACCGATAGTCACGTGCGACCCTGATTCATACGCCGTCAACCCGAGTCAACTCAACCCAATACCTGTACCATAGCAACCGCGCCATCGCTGCAGTTCCGATGCTGCGACTTGCGCGCCAAGGCGATACCCTGATCAAGAGATGTGGGCCAACGTTCAGTGTGAAGAAAACGCCGCACGTTGCGAAGCCTAAGAGAATCTCTATGAGGTGTCACATCAATCCCATCAATCCATCAATCCATCACATGTCAAGTACATATCAAGTACACATCACCTTTCACCCATTCCCAAGCAACCACAAAAGTCAAGATTTTCTTACAAGCCTATACTTCTCTTACACAAAAAGCCTCAAAAGTCAAGAATCTCTTACACCTCCCATGCCTTTCTTACACAAATGGTCACAAAAGTCAAGGTTTTCTTACACACCCATCATTCACCACATCCATCCATCACCCATCTCTCTCTACAACACTCTCTCTCTTTCTCATTTCTCATCTCATTCTCCCAAGCAAAGCTCCATACGTATGAGAGCTCTCCAAGCACTCCCAAAGTTCTAAGTGTGGCCCACCTTTCCTACCCCTTCATCTCTCATCTCAACCCTCCATTTCTCATCTCCTCCATTGAAATCCAAGCTAAGGTGCTAAGGAACTCATAGGAGTAAGAAGATCGAACGGTGGGTGCTCCTCTAGATGTAAAAAATCTGATTTTTTATAGCCTAGATATTTTTTTTCTTTTCTTCTTTCATGAGGGAAGTGTAGGACCCACCAATCAATGGTGAAGATCCCACACAATCCCATGGTTGTGGCCTAATGGCCTACCTTATGCATGCATGATCCATGCATGGGGCCTTTCTCTATGGGCCCTATCATGATAGTTTTATTTCATATCAAATTATGTTTGGGTCATCTAGACCTTATAACCATGGTGGGGTGGCATCCTCACCATACATTTTAATTATAAGTCATGCATGTGTAAGATCCATGTTGTAAATATAAATCTAGGTATGATGTGCGGGTGTGATTGATCTTGGGAGGGCTCAATAGTGGCGGAGCCCTTTTCCTTATGCCCAGATTATCCTTCTATCTCTCTTTTCTCCCATTTTATTTCCTGATGTGTGTAGCCCATTAATGTATTTCCCTTTTTATTTAACTTATATAATAAATTTTATCTAAGTACATGTTGCTGTCCAGAATTTTCTGGACAGTTTCTGGTTATTTTTGGACCAGATTTTGGGACTGTTTGGGGGACTATTCATTCCTATTAAATATACTTTTCTGAAAGGTGGGGATCTCATCTTGATGTCCCCCAAATTTTAACCCCAAATGACCTTCATTGGGGTCCCAAAGGTGTGATCTAATTGAGGTGGACAGTCTGGATTTTCTGCACTGTTCCAGCAACATTCCACCATGGACAGTTGGATTTTTAAAATTTATTAAAATACCTATGGGTGTTTAAAAATTATAAAAAATTTCAGGGGGGTGACCTACTTATGGTAGGACCCACCTACAAAATTTTGGGGCCAATGGACGCCTGTACATACCATGGTGATGGCGGGACCGGCCCATTATAATATGGTGTCCAGATCAGTCCGATTTTCAGGACAGATTGATTTATGTAAATAAATTAAAATATTTAAAAATGTCCAACAATTCTAAAATTTTTTAAGAGTGTGGTCCACTTATGTTAGAACCTACCTACCAAATTTCAGGGCCAATGGACCCCTGTACACACCGTGGTGAGGGCCGGACTGGCCCACCACGTTGGGACGTCTAGGTCTGTCCGATTTTTCTGGACAGTCTATTTTGTTTAAATTAATTAAAACACTTAGAGATAACTAAAAATTATGAAATTTTGTGGGGGTGTGTTCCACCTATGGAAGTATCACTCTGTGAAATTTCAGCCTCAAGTGACCCCGTTTGGGTATCCAAAAGAATGGGCCAAGATGGTTGGACTCCCAGATTTTTTCTGCTGTGCAGTCCAGCAATATGCCTTGATAAAAAAACCATATTTCAAAAATATTTCTTCTGATGGTGGGCCACCTTTTGGGGTTTCCTCTCATTGTATGCATGATGAGGGACCTTGGCCCTCAATTTTTAGAGTTTTAGAGGCCCTGGACCCACTCCAATGGAGTGTCCAAATTTAGGACAGCAACATGTTATAATTATGCTGGCCTTGGGCTGAAATTTTGAGGAGTGGGGCCCACCATATTATAAAGATCTTAGAAGAAATGATTTATACCTTTAGTTCCTTAAATTTTGGGCTTAATGAATGCACTTTTGAGGCCCACCATAATTGAATTTAATTGGGTCCATGAATGTATCTAGTTGTTGAACTATTTAAGGCCCATAGAGTGGACCCATTTGATGTGTTCCAAGGCCTATGGGATTAGGACCATTTGATGTAATTTAAGGCCCATAGGGTGGACCCATTTGATGTGTTCCAAGGCCCATGAGATTAGGCCCATTTGATGTAATTTAAGGCCCATAGAGTGGACCCATTTGATGTGTTTCAAGCCCATGGGATTAGGCCCATTTGATGTAATTTAAGGCCCATAGAGTGGACCCATTTGATGTGTTCCAAGGTCCATGGGATTGGACCCATTTGATGTATTTTAAAGCCCATGGGATTAGGCCCATTGGATATGTATAAGGCCCATGGGTCGAGAACCATTTGATGCAATCTAAGGCCCACGGGTTATGACCCATTGCAATGCACATAAGGCCCATTGGTGCGGCCCATTGATGTGGCCCATTTGATGAGTAAAAGGCCCATATGACATGGCCCATTTGATGTATTTAAGGCCTAATGGGGTGTACCTAAGGTCCATTGCAATGTGTGATCCCAGCCTGGTTTACGTAATGTTATTCACCACGGGCTACACCTTGGGAGCAATGTTGATTTGACATCCACATTGCGAGTATAATGTTAGTTAAATGTCCGCATTGCAACTCTCCCTAGGGCCCATTGGTAGGCCCGTACTTATTGTATGCAAGCCGTCTAGGCCAGCTGCGTTGTAAGGCTAGGGCATTACTTTATAACATGCTTAGTATAACTCCATGATGCACAGCCCATTTGTATCGGTCCATTAGATCGGCCTGCTCGTATCAGCCATTTGATTGATTTAGCCCATATGATTGATTAGGCCCATCTTGATATATTTGTGGCTGTTGCTAAGGCCCTATATGAGGCTAGTTGTTGAGGCCCACCTTGATGTGTATGAGGCCCGTTGTTGAGGCCCACCTTCATGTGTATGAGGCCCGTTGTTGAGGCCCACCTTAAATATGTATGAGGCCCATGTTGCAAGGCCCATTGTGATGTTTGCAAGGCCCATGGGTCATGGCCCATTGCAATGTATGTAAGGCCCAATTGGTGCGGCCTATTCGATATATTTATGGGGTCCATGTCATTAGGCCCATCCTGTTGTATTGTTGACCCGCCCATTGAGGCTCACCCGTGGTATATATTTGAGGCCCATGTATAGGGCCCACCTATTGTGTATTTAAAGCCCATGGGTTGTGGCCACAGTGATGGATATTAGGCCTATGTGATGTAGCCCATACTGATGTGTATTAGACCCAGGTATGTGACTCACCTGCGAAGTATATTTAAGGCCCATTGTGATATATCTGAGGCTCATGGGTGCGACCCATCCAGATGTATTTGAGGCCTATGGGCAAGGCCCATTGTGATATATCTGAGGCTCATGGGTGCGACCCATCCAGATGTATTTGAGGCCTATGGGCAAGGCCCATTGTGATATGTGTTAGGCCCATGACCAGGGCCCACCTGTTTCGTATATTTGGCCCTTGTGTGAGGCCATGTGCCCATTATATATTTGATTCTATGTGGGCCATTCTTTGGGGGTAATGTTGGTTAAAAGTTCACATTTTTGACGCTGGTTATTGATACCGTTTATGAGTATGTGACATCATAACATCATGATACATGCCCATTTGCATCATCTGCATATCTGTTAGGAGATATGATTGACCATTGCATATGTCATAGTGCTGGTTGTTATAAGACTCCCTGATAAGCGGAGATTGTCTCACATGAGCGCACGGTTTGTGCAGGATTGATGCATGACTGGATTGTATGACTCATGAATCTTGCATTGTGTGTTGTGATTACTGTATGCCGTAGCGACACCAGGGTCGTAGCCTCCACAGGCATATCGTGATGGGCAGATGGGACACTGAAAATCTGTTCTACATGGGGTGCTATAAATATCCCTGGGTGAAAGTCCCTAAACCCTCTTGGTTCTATAGGTTGCTCCAACGTCTAGATCGAGTGGGTAGATGAGCGCCGAGTGCCGATTACCAGATGGCTGCGCTCTCCACTGTGTCGTGGTCGGTTGGAAGGGGGTGCGGCCTTACCTGCCCGAGAGGAGGGGGCAATGCTAGGTTGAGTTTGACCAGCTCGAGGAATGGGCCCGCTATTGACGAGCTGGACCCGATATTGGCAGACGGATAGTGAGGTCTCTTTTACTCACCTTGTTACGCGCGATGGGACGACAATCTGGTATGGAGTGTAATAGACCCCGGTGATTTTCCAGAGAGAAACCGTACTGATATGTGAACTTATTGAGTAGGAGTGCATGTTCATTCATTCATTCATTCACTATCCACTCGGGCTGGTGGTGCACAACTAATTGTTGTGTACCTTCGTTATGGCAAAGATTTCGGTTGGGTGCGCGACTAACCTGAGATCAGGGGTTTACCACGTTGAGTCTGACTATCTAAATTTAGGTATGGGACTGGTTTTGATAGAAATCCATTGTGGCGGACTCCGTAGCCTGCGATACTACGTACTATCATCCCGACATCACACTCCAGCATGGTCATTCCATTAGCACCATATACTGCATATTCCATTATATCTTCGGCATATGGCATTGTGGGTTGTTATGTTTCTGTATTCCTGTGACTTAGATGAGAGTGATGATATTTGTTAGCTCTTTCGAATTGTGTATTACATTATATCCTTGTCATTCGACATTTGATTATTTATGACTCATCATTTGCATAGCTGTCCTATATTGCGTATTCTGATATTGATTAACTTATGGACTTGTTCATACTTTCGCTTATTCTGTTATCGCATGATTATAATCTTGTCAGTATTTCTGTTTACGCTGATAATTCCTGCTCTTATCAGTGTTTCTGCTTATTTAGTTATTGATGGTTTATGGATTAATAGCTTTCCAGTATTGTATGATTATGATATTGTATTGAATACTTAACACTTATCTCGTGCACACACTTCACCACCCTCTAAGCTTTCTATAAGCTTATGCACGATAGATGTGTGCAGGTGATGTTAGGTTACAGCAGCATTGAGCTTGGAGCGTGCAGGTGATGTTAGGTTGCAGCAGCATTGAGCTTGGAGCGTGCAGCTGTTTTCTGGAGCTTTGATTTTGACATATATATTTCCCTTTCAGCATTGTATTCAAATGATTATATTAGTGGATATGTGATGATGATGTTGCCTTTATGATTTGGGTAAACTTGTGGTTATGCTTATTACTAGTTAAATGTACAAATAAAATAAAATAAAATAAAAATAAAAAAAATCCTCTTTGTAGGATCCCAGGATAAAAAATCTGGCATATGAATGCTAGGAGCCGAGAATGGGTTACTACGGAGGCCGTCGGCACCGGATTCGGTGATTGGGATTCCTGTGAATCCGATTTCCAGGTTTGGGGCGTGACAACTCCTCCATCCACTTTGTCATTCTAGGAGGAGTAGGAAGCTTTCTCCTCTCATTTCAAATTTTCTTTGGAGGACTCTTTGGTCTCTGCATTATTCCTCTAGTCGATTTAAATTTACCTATATTGCTTGAACCGGTAGTGGAATGAGGCTATCTTAATGTAAGACATTCAAATTTGTAATGCTCCGTATCACCATAAGAATGGAAGATGGAAGAAGATTGTCTTTAGTTCCTAGATGCAATTATTTTCTTGATCATAGGAGGTGCATTAGAAGAGCTAGATTTGCAAGTTTCATAGCCTAGGCCTTTCTTGTCCCTTGAGTTTCTTCCCATAACTAAGAGTTTTTCTAATTTCTCATTTCTTTGGGAAAACCTATGATGAAGTTTAGTTAAATGTTTGGACTTTTCAACATCTAGTTTCAGTTTTTCATTTTCAGTCTTTAGTTGTTTATTTTCTATTTTCAGTTTTTCATTGTTTGATTATGAATGATTGATCTTTTTGTTCAGGTCTTTTATTTCAAAACCATAAGAAGTTGCAGTCCTTTCAAGTTTGTCATTGTCAACATAGTATTGTTGTAAGTCAGCAACCAAATGTGTATTTACAGCAAATGCTTCATCCAAATCCTTTTGCAGTTGTTTGTTTTCATTGTTGGCAATGCCAAGTGTTTAGAAGACATTTATGTTGTGAGTGTAAAGTTGGTCATATGCATCATGTATGCTTTCTCTTTCTTGTTCATTTTCTTCTTCTTCACCTGATGAGGGAGCCTTTTCAGTTTGATGCTCATCCATCTCCTCATTGTCCCCTAGATTCGGGATGACCATAGTGGTGGAGGCCATAAAAATTTTCAATGACCTTTGGTCTCCCTCACTTTCAAACTCACTAGTTTCTGAATCGGAGTTTTCGTGTCGTCCCATGTGGCTACCATAGTCTTTCCCTTTGATTTCTTTATGGCACATTCAGTGGATAGATGACCATACTTACAACAATTATAACATTGAGACTCTTTAGAACTTCTAGATGGTTTGCCTATTTGGTGCTTATGGTCTAGGAATCGCCTCTTTGTGTTAGAAGTTCTTCCACAGTTCTTGTTGAAGAATTTTTTGAACCGCTTGGCCAAAAGGGCCACCTCTTCATCACTCTCTTTTTCAGATTCAACTTTGCTTTTAGAGGTCTTGAGAACATTATGTTTGGATTTCAATGGGGTTTTGGAATGCAATTTGAAGGTTTGTAAGGAACCTATTAATTTTCTACTTTTAGTTCATCAATGTTCCTATATTCTTCGATAGTGGTGACTTTTGAATTGAAGCGTTCTGGTAGGGATCTCAAGATTTTCTTATAGATTTAGGTACTGGAACCCTCTCTCCAAGTCGCCATATGAAGTTACATATGTCATTTAGCTTAGTGTACAACTCCGTGAAGGTCTCATGTTCCTCCATTTTTATGTTCTCGAATTGGAGTCTTAAGAGTTGTAGTTTTGAGCGTTTTACAGTGCTTGTTCCTTCATGGGTGGTTTGCAATAAGTCTCATGCTTGTTTAGATGTTTTACACATACATATCCATTTAAATTTTTCTTGTGAAATAGCACAGCAAATCACATTCATTGCCTTAGCATCACACATTTTCCTTTATTTCTCATAATTAGCCTAAAATGCTCTTAATTTTGGTTGAGATGTGTTAGTGCCATTTTCATGCACAATTTGTTCCATTGGTGGCGTATAACCATTCACAACAATGTTCCAAAAGTCATGGTCCAAATATTCCAAGAATATAGTCATTCCAGCTTTCCAATACGCATAATTTGAACCATCAAAACTAGGTAGTCTAGAGACTGATGTTCCCTCTCCTTTGGACATCTCTCCAACTTTAGTTAGGATCTTCCTCTAATTGTTAAACCCTTCAAGAGAAACCCGCTTTGATACCAATTAAAATTGCAATAGAACCATTACTATAGAAGTACAGATGTATGTCTAAGAGCAAGCATCACAAACAGAATGACATATAGTGGTTCGGTTACGTGCCTACTCCACTCCCGGCTGACGTATTCCACCCTAGAGTGTATCGAATTTCACTATCTAATGGTTTTAAACCAGGTTAACCATAAACATTCACAACCTACACAAGGTTAACTTAGGAGCCTACACAAGACAACATTAGGTGCCTACACAAGGCAAACACACTTTCCTACACAAGGCAATGCATCTTACACAAGGACATAATATATTCTCCCATTGGAGGCCTACGAAAGGTCTTGGCGAGTTTGTATAATCAAACTCTGAAACCCTATCCCATACAAGGAAGGGTGTTTAGACATAATGGACGGTAGATACTGGAAAGTGAGTGAGCCACTTTTTAACACATACTGAAGATGATCTTCTTTGTTGATGAAGAGTCTTCAGCTCCATTGATCTGCAACAGCAGTAGATGCTCCAATAGAAGTCATCGGGTGTTAGGTCAAGATATTTTAGTTAATCTTATCTATTAAATGTTGGTCTTTAAGTTTGGATGAGATTTTCAAAAGTTAGGCATTCATAGGATTCCAGCTTAATGATTTTATAACGCCCTGAATTTCGAGGGTCGAGCAAAGCTCAACTCCTGAGATCCATCGCATCACTTATGCAACATAGATAATGATGATTAAATGTTGTCCGTATTAGTGTATTAAACATGGATGAGATTATACTAAATCAGCATATCATACTCTAAAGATGATTAAATTTAGCATGCGAAAGACTATGATAGATATATAAGGTGTATAAGTCGATATAAACCTCAGAGTATGATCATGTCACTAGGCTGAATAATTACATGTATAGTTCTAAAATTTACAACATGATAAAGTGCAATGTCATCTAATCAGTATCCTTGTAACCCCAACGACACAACTCCAAGTCTACATAGACCCGCAAGTGATTTGCATGTAGGAGAACTCCTCCTCATTGTCGTAAAAGTCAGGATTCACCTCGTAAGCCTCACCAACATCTAAAACTAACACAAGGTCTGGTTGGTGTTTTAAAACACCATCCCAGAGTGGGAGTGGGTGATCAACTCAATGGAGCTATAAGGCAAAGGTTAACATGTTATCAATTCAGTTAAGCAGTAATGATAAAGCAATACAATAAGCATTCCCTAACTACTCTGGTTAATGCAAGGATGATATGTGCCCTCACCTAAACTCCCTCTGTGACATCATCTCACGATCACACATGCTAGACTCCCACTATGCTCAACTCCCTCACCAAAGGCATATGCAATGAGGTGCATGGTCGTGTTAGCCAAGTTTTTTATTAGACCTATTCATATAACAGATTCGGGAAGGTAAGGTACCTCCCTTTATATCATTCACCCAAACAATGATCCATCTAGGGCCGGCAATCCTAGTTAATAACATACGATAGGCGAGTTATAGGGCAACATCACCCCTATTTGAAAAGCAGTGGATAGGCAAGTTCAGGTCGCTACGGAGAGGCTCGTCACCTCAACGTAGGCCGAGTTTATACTCAAGGTCACTACGAAAAGTCTCGTCACCTTAGCATAAGCCAACAGCTCGAATACAGTGTCTCATACCACCGTATTCGGCTCACGAGTTTCGTTGCTCAATGGTCACTATAGGGAGGCTTGTCACCCTAGCGTAGGATGACAACTCGACCACGTTGTCCCATATTGCCATGTCCGGCTCATGAGTCTTCACGGATTGTGGTACCAAGGTTAAATGGATTTTTCATTGGTAAGTGGTATCTTAGATTTAAGCAGTAGCGTCCATACATAGTAGACACACATTAGGCTAATCGAGTTACTGGACAAGCTCGATTGGTACGAGCGCATGCTAAATTAATCAACATGGAGTGCATATGCACCCCTTGTGTCTTAACCACTGTCGATAATCATCGTACGATTCGGATTTATCGAACATATTTATTATGGTGAAACTAATTCGGTCACTCAATCAGAAGTCGTTATTGATTGCCTGGACTACCCAATAGTCCTAATCATATTCAAATACAATAGGCATTCATATGTGACAGTCAAAATGACATTTAAAAACCAATTCAAATATAAATCTCATTTGAGCATTTTAACAAACACATAGTGCATATGTTATCATACATAGGCATTTCATCTATAAATCACGTAGTAGCGAGATATGTTACATGAAGAAAACTGTAACTATAGATAAGATAATTGAGAATCCTATCTCAACACCCACATTAAATACATTTCAACAAGCAATTTCTCATTCAGACATTTTATGAAACACTTAGACTACATATTTCAACATACATATAATAAATTAGTTATAACATATATTATGGAAAATCCTTTCACAAAGGAGTTGTCATACATACAACAATCATGTATTCTTAATTAATAATCATGACAAGCACAAATCATAATTTCATATTCATTCAATCATTTCAACAAACACATAGAATACATTACATGTTCACATAGTTCATACGTAAGTATAATTTATCGAATACGTTGTAACGAAAATCATATGGCAGTAATCAAGTCAGACATAAATCATTGCTGACATTGAAAGCCTTGAAAACCATAACCTAAACATTTTTGGTCCGCACCTTTCACCGATACATCGATTACGAACTCGGTCCGTACACTACGCCTTTGTCTATGGCACAATGGCTACTTAAATCATGAAACAGGTTAACTATTTCATCGTTTCCTCTATTCGAATTCCTAAAACAGATTGGGGTTAGGATTTCTTACCTAAAAATGGATTCGGATTCGACGGTGAGCAACACGGGACAGATGATTCGACACGTGGAGTGGTGGGAATGAATCCCAGTAACTCTCTCTCTCTCTCTCTTCTCCTCACTCTTTCCTCATCTTTTCTCTCTTCTCTCTCCTAGGGTTTTAGGAAATTCATATAGAATGAGAGAGGGGTGGGTTTAGGGCTTTAAATAGGCTAAGAAGTGATGTCAATCGCTCCAGGGCCATGATATACTTAAGTTATACCCAAAAGGCGACTGTTCTGGGCCAATGGAGCTCATCTGGAAGTCCATTACCTGCATACGGCTTGGAGAAAGTTCTCTGACAATGGATCTATTTCAAGTTAAGATTTTGGTTCGATTGGATTAGTAGATCGATAGTGGAGGACCAGTTTCAGTTCAATGGTTATCTTCACTTGATCAGGGCCACAAGCACACTTACATGTGTAGGAAAATTTCACTGATCCAAGCGTATAGTTGGAATAGAATATGAAGGTCTGAAACCTTAAATTTGGCTTGCAAATAAAAGGCCCAAATCACTTAAGTTGAGTCCATTTTCTAATGATATTCGCATTTCTTATACACTTCGCTCCAGGACCAAGTTGTGTGTTTCTGGATACTATTTAGACTTAATTTCCTCAATGGTTGTCAAGCCCAGTAAGGCAGTCATAACCATATAGTTTCACGATCATCATACTTACGACGCGCGGTCCAAGTCCGATACAGAGTTTCAATATGCTCCCATGAGCAACTGGGTTTTGAGATTGATCTTAGGTTTCTAGGAAATATTGGGTTAATGATTCTACTGGTTTTGGGTCTTGCAGTTTGTATAGTAAGCGGTTCAACCTAATCTACCAATTAATTCAATTTAGTACTTAATTAATTTTTATCTAATTTCTATAGAATTCGATCCTTAGTTATTTTTACCTGAGGTGGTACTCATATCTTTGTATGGATTTTTTCGAGGCGTTAAAATCTACCCCCCTTAAAGAAAAAATTTATCCTTAAAATTAGTACATTTTCATACTCCTCGAGAATCTGAGGGTAGTTCTTATGGACCTCGGCCTCTGTTTCCCAAGTAGCCTGTTCCTCAGTGTGCTGTGTCCACAGTACCTTCACAAGCAGGATAACCTTACTGCGCAGTACATGTTCCTTCCTGTCTAGAATACGGGTCTATCGCAGTACATAAGTAGTATCGTCACTCAACTGTACCTGCTCCCATTTGATAATGTGGGAAGGATCAGGAACGTATTTCTTCAGCATCGATACATGAAACACGTTGTGCACGCTTGTGAGTGGTGTAGGCAAAGCAAGGCGATACACTATCACACCCACTCGATCTAGAATCTGGAACGGATCAATAAACCATGGCGTGAGTTTCCCCTTCTTGCCAAATCGAAAGACTTCCTTCATGGGGGAAACCTTAAGAAACACATGGTCCTCAACCTCAAACTCTAGCTGTGGTCGTCTCGTATCAGCGTGACTCTTCTGTCTACTCTATGCTGCAAGAAGTCGACGCCTGATAATGTCAATCTTCTCTGAGGTCGCCTGCACTAACTCTGGGCCAATCAAACTCTTCTCGCCAACCTCTGCCCAGCAATGTAATTCTCTACATGGACGTCCATACATTGCTTCAAAGGGAGCCATGCTAATGCTCACTTGAAAGCTGTTGTTATAAGTGAACTCATCAAAAGGAAGACATCATCCCAACTGTCTTTGAAATCAAGCACACAAGCTCGTAACATATCCTTTAACACTTGATTTACCCGTTCCGTCTATCCATCCGTCTGTGGGTGGAACGCAATACTGAACTTCTGTTTCACACTCATTGCTTCTTGGATATGAGTCCAAAAGATAGATGTGAATCACATGTCTCGATCTGACACGATCTCCATAGGCACTCCATGCAGACGTACTATCTCCTTAATGTACAGCTTGACTAAATCGTCTGCTGAGTTTGAGACTTTAATCGGGAGAAAATGAGCCGATTTCGTGAATCGGTTCACAATCACCCAAATAGAGTCATGTCACTTCCTCATCTTCGATAACCCTAAAATGAAATTCATAGAGATGAAATCTCATTTCCATTCAGCTATAGGCATGGGCTGAAGTAAACCAGGAGGTCGGCGATGTTCGGCCTTGACCTGCTGGCACGTGGGACAAGGGGACACATAATTTGCTATGTGGGCCTTCATGTTATCCCACCAGTACGTACGCTTCATATCTCGATACATCTTCAAACTGCTAGGATGCATCGCCATCTTTGAATTGTGAGCAGCTTCGAGAACTTCCCTTCTCAAGTCATGAAGATTTGGGACGCATAGGCGGCCATAATAACGTAAACCCCCATCCAAACCAACTCTCCATTCAGAGTCTTCATCGTCACTAGCTCGCTTTCTCAACTTTACCAACCATTCATCTACCCCCTAAGCCACTATGATTCGATTATCAATAAGTGGTTGCACATAAATATGTGCGACACTCTCGAACGGCTCCTCTACCGTAAGCTTCTACTCAAAATTTCACACAAATTTTACCATATGTCACTCCTCTATTATCAGCAAAGCCACAAATGCTATCATCTTTTTATGGCTCAACGCGTCTACCACAAGGTTGGCCTTGCCAGGATGGTATGAGACCTCGAACTTGAAGTCTTTCAAGGTTTCCATCCATCGCCGCTGCCACATTCAAGTCTCTCTGTGTGAATATGTATCTGAGGCTCTTGTGGTCGCAAAAGAGCTCGAACTCCTCTCCGTAGAGGTAATGTCTCTAGAGCTTTAATGCAAAGATGATGGCTGCTAACTCCAGGTCATGCGTAGAGTAGCTTTCCTCGTGTTTCCTCAATCGTCATGATGCATAGGCAATCACCCTGTCCTTCTGTATAAGGACACATCCCCAACCAACACGAGATGCGTCGGTGTATATCGTATATTTGACCCACTACTCTGACAATACTAGCATGGGTGCAGACGTCAACTTGTCCTTCAATTCCTGAAAGGCTGCTTCTGCTTTCTCATTCCAGGCAAACTTAAGATCCTTCCGAGTCAGCTGAGACAACGGTCTGACTATCTTGAAAAAAATCCCTAATGAATCGACGATAGTATCCTGCCAAGCCAAGAAAGCTCCTCACTTTAGTAACCGAATCGGGCTGCTCCCAGTCCTGAACTGCGATCACCTTAGTAAGGTCCATAGCTATTCCTTCCTTCGACACCACATGTCCCAGGAACTTGACTTCTTCTTTCCAGAAGTCACACTTCTTGTACTAGGCAAACAACTGGTTCTTCCTGAGAGTATCAAAAACTGCTTGCAAGTGCTCCTTGTGATCTTTTCAAATCTTGAATGTATCAAGATGTCATCGATAAATATGATGAGGAATCAGTACAGATATGGCCGAAACACCTGGTTCATTAGGTCCAAGAAAAGAGAGAGAGAAAGTGAGAGATTGTGAGAGAGTTGTGGGAGAGAATTCCCGCCACTTACTGCAGCTTTTGCACGTGCCAAAGCACCGCACTCCAATCACTTTCCCGGTGATTCCAACGCACTCTTAGGTAAGAAAAATCCTAACCACTTGCTGATTTAGGGATTCCTTTGATTCAATAGCGAAGTAGCTTATGTAACTTGTGTATTAGGTCACCGCTACGCCGTTGAAGAAGCGTATTCGTTCCGTTCGAAACGATACACGTCTAGAGCAAAAGGTGAGGATTTCAGATGCTTTGATTGACTGATTTCAAAGCTTTCAATGTCATTTAATAGTAGATTATTGACTGCAACGCCGTTTGACATGTACAGCATGCTGTCCGTTTTTCGTTTCATAAATGTATGGTAAATATGAGATTTAGGGTATTTTAGGCATTTATAGAAAATACTGTATACGTCCGTATTTTGCTGAAATGTTTGACATGTAAAATTATCGTGTTATGATATCAAAAATATGTGTATGATCGGTTTGGCGAAGAGATTCGCCCTAATGCGCACTTTGAGTCGACATACGCTATGTGGACTGAAGTGTATAGACTAAGTGTTTGTATAAATGTTTGTATTAGTTTGTATTGAGTAAAATGGTGTTGTGAATTAGTTTTGAGATTGAATTCTCAATTAATATGCTGATGTATATGAATTTCATGATGTTGATTTCATTATATATATGAAATGCATGTGTTGGAGGATTTTCTTATGTGGTATGTTATAACCTGTAACAACATGCTTGTATTGTTTATATGCATTCTTGTTACTCTCATGTGTTCACTGACGTTGGTTTACAAATGCTTGGGGCTATGACCTAGTCCAGACAGTCGGTAATGGATTGAATTCGTGGTTGGTTTCTATGTACCACGAACGACGCGTCGATGAACGCGAGTCGTGTTTTGGGTTGGTGGCAATGGTTAGGCCACACGAAGTGTTTCATGTACTTCATGTTGTTCATCTTGAGATGCGCTCGTACTAGCCGAGCCCGTCAAGTAACCCGACTGGCCATTGTATGTTCACCATGTATGAGTCATAACTACTTGAACCTAGGGTACTGAACTTACCATTGAAAATCCTGTCAACCATAGTACCTTGATCCATAAAGACTCATGAGCCGGGCATAGTGGTATGGGACACCGTGGTCGAGCTGTCGGCCTATGCTGGGGCTACAAACCTCCCCGTAATGACCAGTGAGCACCCTACTCTGAGCAAATTAAGGTGGTATGGGACACTATATTCTTGCTGTCGACCTACACTGATCAGGTGACGAGCCCTTTGTAGTGACCTTGAGTTTATCCTGACACCGCATGGGGGCGACGAGTCCTAATGCAGTCTTAAGGATAATTAGGCCTGTATTGATAAGGTGATGGGGGAGAGGTGCAACAAGTGCGAGCAACAGCCCTGGCAGCCCTTGCAGCGACCTACAAATATAATATCATATGAGATTACTAGGAATGACAACCCTAGACAGGATCTGTGTTGGGATTGATATAAGCAAGGTATCCTAATTTCCCAATCCTGCTGTATGAAAAGGATTAATAACAACTTGGTAATCATTATCCATATCGCATTACATGTGCTTGGAAGATATGGAGCACAGCGGAAAGAAAGCATGCCACGGACGCAGATGGTGCCGCATGAGAGAGAATGTCGGTGAGGGCATCCATCATGTCATTTCATGCATGCATTAACAACAGTATCTAGGAATGTTTGATTGACTGCTCTACTATTATCGCGTGATTGATTTGATAACATGCTAATCTTTGCTCTATGATTCCACTGAGTTAATTACTCACTCCCATGTTACGGGACGGTGTTCCGGACACCACCAGACCCTTTTGTAATTGCAGATGATGGCGCTGCCTACGAGGCGGAGCCGGACTTGATGATGATGAGGAGGATCCCTCCTTTATGCGTGATCTGATCGACGGGATTACAGGGAGGTCGAGTAGATGCCTTGACACTTGTCATTTTATATTTTTAGAGCACTCATGTATATTCTTTTCTTTCCAGTTTTGGAGTATACATGTATTTAATTAACCTGGTAACCTGTTCACACTCTGGAGACTTACAATCAATTATATATTTCATGTATTTATCAGTCTTCCGCTTGCTCATTTAACTGTCTCTGGAGTATGATATGTTGTTTTAGCTTAGTCTCAATCTTGTTTAATGTCATTCTACAGACAACATGCATTTATCATTGTCTATGTTGCATAAGTGACGTTCTGAAACTCGGGAGTTGGGTTTCTAACCGACCCCCGATTTTCGGGATGTTACACTTCACCCCGTGGAATTCCCATAATCCGGGCCGTCACATCTACATTGACTATTACTTCCCGCCTTCCCACGGAGATAGTGAACTGTAGAGGCTCTAGTAGTGGATCGCGAATGTAGGCATAGAAGGCTCGGACCATGTTCTCGCATGCGTGAGACTTGCCTTCAAATATGGGACCCCACCCAGAGTCCAACAAAGGTCCATTATCAGATATAGCCCAAATAGCCTTCCGTCCACATGTGCTTCAAATACAACTCTACGGCCACAAAACTTACCACGTCCGATGCCCATCGGTAGAACTCTTTAGACTGGAATTTGGGGATCGAGATCCCGCTTCATCCGTTTCTCTAGTGCGGCGCTTGTGTTTGCCTCGGCGCTCACTTTCTTCCTTGGTCAGGTTGGGCAGCTAGGCCCGGCTTCATCCATGGATGCCCTTCTCTTTTCCATGAGGGAAAGAAGCGTGGAGAGCAAAAAGATGGTAGCCACTAACTCAAAAAGAGCCATGGAGTGGAAAATCTTGAGGATATGGTGGATTTGGGAAGTTTGAAAGTTATGAGACACAAAGATGTAGGCTTTGTGCTTAAATGGGTAGGTAATAGGGAAGATGGGGAGTTGTATGAGATGGGTTTGAGGGAAATGGTGGAGGGAATGGAAGATGTGGAAGAAGATGAAGCTTGAAGGGTATGAGAGAGAGATTAAAAGAGAAAAATCAGATTTTTAGGGGGTTTGGAGGGTTTGGGAGCTTGAAAATGGAAGAAATGAAGCAAAGGGGACAAAATAGAGGGCCCCACACATGTTTGGATGGCCCCACACACGTGGGAAGGGCGGCGGGCTGCAGGACCCACGGCCCGCTAAAGTGGACCGTAGTGCGCCACGGTCCGCTAGACCGAGCACAATGCCGTTGCCCCCGGGCAGTGGCCACCCCCCTCTCGTGGTGCCAGAAATGTGCGGGGACCCCCTGGGTCCCACCAACTTGGGTGGTTTGGGCCCTCTCATCCTTTTGAGGTGATTTTGGGTCCTAACGAATGTATATTCAAGCTTTCTGAGTCATCTGAGTACGGGATGCGGTGAATTACCATCTAAACCCATCGATTGACGGTCTAGAAAGGAATTGGGATCATTTTACATGATCACAGATGTGTACGAGTCACATTTCAAGGGACAGTTTCGCCCGTCAGTGAAACTTGAGATTCTACGATCATTTCTACGTTTTATCACCCCCACCTAAGTCAAAGTGCATTAACGAGCATCGTGTTACCATAACCCAGGTCCAATTTAATCTAAATCATGCTCTGATACCAACTTGTAACGCCTCAAATTCTGAGGGTCGAGCAAAGCTCAACTTTCGAGATCCGTCGCATCACTTATGCAACATAAATAATGATGATTAAATATTGTCCGTGTTAGTGCATTAAACATGGATGAGATTATACTAAATTAGCATATCATACTATAGAGATGATTAAATTTAGCAAGCAGAAGACTGTGATAGATATATAAGGTATCTAAGTGGATATAAACCTTAGAGTATGATCATGTCACCAGTCTGAATAATTACATGTATAGTTCTAAAATTTACAACATGATAAAGTGTAATGTCATCTACTCAGTATCCCTGTAACCCCAATAACACAACTCCAGGTCTACATAGACCCTCCAGTGAGTTGTATGTAGGAGAACTCCTCATCATCGTAAAAGTCAAGCTCCGCCTCGTAAGCCTAGCCAACATCTGAAACTCACATAGGTTTTGGTTAGTGTTTTAAAACACCATCCCAGAGTGGGAGTGAGTGATCAACTCAGTGAAGCTATAAGGCAAAGGTTAACATGTTATCAATTCAGTTAAGTAGTAATGATAAAGTAATACAACAAGCATTCCCTAACTACTCTGGTTAATGCAAGGATGATATGTATTGATGATGCGTGCCCTCGCCTGTAGTCCCTCTGCGACATCATCTCACGATCGCACATACTAAACTCCCACTATGCTCAACTCCGCACCAAAGGCACATACAATGCAGTGCATGGTCGTGTTAGTCAAGTTTTTTATTAGACCTATTCATACAGCAAATTTAGAAAGATAAGTTACCTCTCTTTATATCATTTACCCAAACAATGATCCATCTAGGTCGGCAATCCTAGTTAATAACATACGATAGGCGAGTTATAGGGTAATATCACCCCTAATTGAAAAGCAGTGGATAGGCAAGTTTAGGTCACTACGGAGAGGCTCGTCACCTTAACATAGGCCTAGTTTATACTCGAGGTCACTGCGGAAAGGCCCGTCACCTTAGCTTAGGCCGACAGCTCAAATACAGTGTCCCATACCACCATATTTGGCTCACTAGTTTGGGTTGCTCAATGGTCACTATGGGGAGGCTCGTCACCCCAGCGTAAGCCGACAACTCAACCACTGTATCTTATACCACCATGCCCGGCTCATGAGTCTTAGCGGATCATGGTACAAAGGTTAAATGAGTTTTTCATTGGTAAGTGGTACCTTAGATTCAAGCAGTAGCGTCCATACATGGTAGACACACATTAGGCTAATCGAGTTACTGGACAAGTTCGATTGGTATGGGCGCACGCTAACTTAATCAACATGGAGTGCGTACGCTCCCCTATGGCCTAACCACTATCGATAATCACCATATGACTCGAATTCATCGAACATATCTGTTATAGAAAAACTAATTCAGTCACTCGATTGGAAGTCGTTACCGATTGCCTGGACTACCCAATAGTCCCAATCATACTCAAATACAATAGGCATTCATATATGACAGTCAAAATAAAATTTAACAACCAATTCAAATATAAATCTCATTTGAGCATTTTAACAAATAAATAGTGCACATGTTATCATACATAGACATTTCATCCATAAATCACGTAGTAGCGAGATAGGTTACATGAAGGAAACTGTAACTATAGATAAGATAATTGAGAATCTTATCTCAACACCCTCATTAAATACATTTCAAAAAATAATTTCTCATTTAGACATTTTATCAAACACTTAGACTACACATTTCAACATACATGTAATAAATTAGTTATAACATATATTATACCAAATCCTTTGACAAAGGAGTTGTCATACATACAACAATCATGTATTCTCAATTAAAAATCATGACAAGCACAAATTATAATTCCATATTCATTCAATCATTTTAACAAACACATGGAATACATTATATGTTCACATAGTTCTACGTAAGTATAATTTATTGAATACGTCATAATTAAAATCATATGACAGCAATCAAGTCAGACATAGATCATTATTGATAGTGAAAGCCTTAAAAACCAAAACCCAAATGTTTATAGTCTGCACCTTTCGCCGATACGCCGATTATGAATTCAGTTCATACACTACGCCTTTATCTACGGCACAATGGCTACCTAAATCATGAAATATGTTAACTATTTCACTGCTTCCTCTATTCAGATTCCTAAAACAGATTAGGGTTAGGATTTTTTATCTAAAAACAGATTCAAATTCGATGGTGTAGTGACACGGGAGAGATGATTCGGCACGTCAAGTGGTGGGAATGAATCCCAGTAACTATCTCTCTCTCTCTTCTCCTCACTCTTTCCTCCTATTTTCTCACTTCTCTCTCCTAGGGTTTTAGGATTTTCCTATGGAATGAGAGAGGGGTGGGTTTAGGGCTTTAAATAGGCCCAGAAGTGATGTCAATGGCCCCAGGGCCATGATATACTTAGGTTATAGCCAAAAGGCGACTATTTTGGGCCAACGGAGCTCATCTGGAGGTCCATTACCTCCATACGGTCCAGAGAAAGTTTCCTGACAATGGATCTATGTCAGGTTAACATTTCAGTGCTATCGGATTAGTGGATCAACCGTGGAGGACCAGTTTCAGTTCAATAATTATCGTTACTCGATGTCATGCCCCAAACTCGAAAACTGGGCTCACGAAATTCCCGATCGTCGAATCCTGCGTCGACAGCCTTCATAGTACCCCATTCTCGGCTCCCGGCACCCATACACCGGTTCTGATCCTGAGATCCTACAAGCATGATTTCAAACATGATTTTATTTCAGTATAAGCATAACCATAAGCATTACCCACGAACAATAACCATAAGAACACCATCACAAAATCCACTATGATCAAAAATTTTGAATATAGTATGTATGAAGGAAAATACAAGATAATGATAATAACGGAAACTCCAAAAGCTCGACTGCACGCTCTAACTCTGACGAGGCTACGGCTACATCCGAGCGTCACTTACATGCATCAATCATGCATAAGCTTATAGAAAGCTTAGAGGGTGGTGTAAGTGTGTGCGTAGTATGAACGTGCTCAGAATGCAAGGTTAGAGAAATGCGAAATCATGTTAATGAGTACATGAATACATCAGCCATACTAAGGCTATGCAGTGCAAGATATGAATGTTATCAGCCATATCAAGACCATGAGATGCATGATGTAACTCAAACACACTAATCCTCATCCAAATCCACATATAACTTATCAAATATCAGTACAGTTCTCATTCTAGATAATCACCGGGGTATAGTACACTCCAAATAGCACTGCCCCTCTCCCAGCCGCACAGTCCAAGTGAGCGTAAGAAACCTCACTATCCGTCTGGCCAATAGTCTGCCAATACCTATCTAGCACGTCAATAGCGGACCCATTCATGAGCTGGTCAAACTCAGCCTAGTAATGTCACTACCCTCGGGCGATTAAGGCCACACCCCTTTCCAACCGACCACAACACAGTGGAAGATACGGTCTCCTTGTATTCAGCCCTCGTGCACTCATATATTCACTCGGTCTCGATGTTGGAGTTATCCTCTGGTACCATCAGGTTTAGGAATTTTCACCTAAGGACATCTATGACGCCCCGATGCTTAGTAACAATATTTTCAGTGTCCGATCCTGCCATCCACAATGTGCCTATGGAGGTCAGAGCCCTAATATTGCTAGGGCATATAAAAATCATTCATACAAAGGTGAAGTGTATGAATCACACTATCAGTCATGCAACAGTCCTACGTATACCGCATACTCATGAAGGGCAACTCCACCTTATCAGGGGGCCCATAAATAATCTGCACTATGGCATATACAATAACTAATCACATCTCATAACAAACATACAGATGATGCATATGGGCACGTATCATGATATTATGTTGTCACAATCTCATAATCAGCAACGGTAGCCGGTATCGGCAATTAACACCGATAATCTGCATCAATAACTAACCTCGACGCAAGGTGGGGTCCATAGATAGACGACCAATGATGTACTGATTAAAATCAATGGGGTCCCAGCATTTGGGTTAACCCACTAGAGAATGATGAGGAAGGGCCTAACAAGGCCTAATGGAAGGTCACAATGTGGACGTCCAACCATCATTGCCCATCAATGTGGACCTTTAACCAACATTGCTCTAAAAAAATGGCACTTATAAGGCCAATTGGATAGGGGCCCACGGCCTAGCACAAGGGCCTAATATACATCATCATGGGCCTCAATTACATCAAATGGGCCGAATCAAGTAGGCAGATCAAATGGGCCAATACAAATGGGTCAAATCAAATAGGCCGAATCAGATGGGCCAAATTAAATGGGTCGAATCAATGGGCCGAGTCAAATAGGCCAAGTCGAATAGGCCGAGTCAAATAGGCCGAGTCGAATGGGCCGAATCAAATGGCCGGATACACAACACTATGGGCCTCTACCCATAGGCTCCAAATACATCACAATGGGCCTCAACCCATGGGCTATGAATACATGATATTAAGCCTCCCAAATACAATAAGTAGGCCGCACTACTTGGGCCGCACCATTCATCCATCTATAGATATCATTTTAGAGCATTGTATAAACACAAAACAAGATAAAAAAATAAAAAATGAATCATATCCAAATGATCATCTGGACCATACCACGAATGGCAGTGGTGATAATGATTCACGCTATTAAATTCCAGTGGGCCCACCATAGTACTCATTTTCCATCCAGTCTGTTCGTAAGGTCATAAAGACCTGAACTAAGAGGACAAACAAATATCAAATTAGTCCAAAACTACTATAACCCAAAGGGGTTTCAATGGTAGGCGTTCAAAACCCGCTGCTCCCTGTAGTGTGGTCCACCTAATAACTGGATCTGAGTTATTTTTAATCTCAAGACTTGCGACAGACTAGGCAAATGGATAGACGGTTTGGATGGCATATAATTATCATAAAGGCCCCACTGTCCAGCCATCTAGATGGTGGGAGACAAAACAAACATTAAGGTGGGGTACAACCACCTGCTGACCTCGTCAGTAGTGGGACCCTCATAACTATGGTGGCATCAACACACCAACTATATGTTGGTGTGCGGTGTCCAGCCAATCCCCTGCCTCCCTGTAGCAAGCGGGACCCCAAGGATCAATGGATGGACGACGAGGTTAACACATAAGTCAAAGGTGGGCTCCACCCGTCCAGCTTGCTGGACTGTTGAAAACAATACATACATTAGTGGTGGGTCCCATGCACGTGGCCCACTTCAAGAGGGTCTGGAGATATATACACACACACACACACTATAATATAATATAATTTATTATGATATAATATAATATAATATAATATTTATATATATACACACTTTAAAGAGCCACTGTCCAGAGAGTCTAATGTTCTGGACGGTGCATTTCTGATCCATATTGCGTGGTGGGTCACACGTGTGGCCCACCTCTCATATATATAAAGTATAATATATATATTAATATATTATATTATCATATATCATACTCTTTCTTTCTTTTTTCTTTTTCTTTTTTTGGTTAACTTGTTAGTATACACACTTCAGTACACACACTTCATATAAGCCACCCCCACTAAGACCTCAAGTGCTGAAACGAGGTCTCTCCACTCGAACTGCCAGTTAAGCTATGGATCTGGGTGAGCACTTCAGGGTGGAGTCCCGCCATCCATCAGATAGAACATAAATTAGTGGGGCCCACTTCATCAAAATGGATAGAGAGAGAGAGAGATCATGAAGGAGAGGAGGGACCCCGCCACTACGAGCCTTCCATTTCTTACATTGTATGCTTCAAATGGGTCCCACCACATCTGGTCCCAAAAAAAAAAATTTAATGGTGAATCACCCACCTATCGGCCTTCTCCTTGCTCCCTTAGCCTCCTTAGCTCTTATGCTTAACTTTTAAGAGTGGATGATGGAGTTTTGATGGTGGGGATGAGAGAATGGGTGGTAGAGAAGTGGGTCACACTTGGCTTGCTCTTGGAAGGGTTGGACGTTGAAATTTGTTGCTTGGGAGAGTGCTGGAGAAAATGAGAGAGAGAGAGAGAGAAGTGATGGGATAATATGGAATGGGCGTTGGAATGGTTGTTTTGGGAAATGGGGATGGGGAGGTATGGTTAGTTTGAAAATTGTGTAAAAGAGAGATGGGTAGGGGAAGGAGAGTTGACTTTGTAGAGAAAGAGGGATGGGTTGTTGTACTTGAGTATGGAGTGTACTTGACTTGTACTTGACATTGATTGATTGATTGATTGATGGGACATGTTCTAGAGATTCCATCAAAATTCACAATGCACGACGTTTCTTCGAAATGAACGTAGGCCCACATCTTTTGGCACGGGTATCGGATCGGTGAGCGAGTCACGGCATTAGAACTGCGGTGACGACGCAGTCGCTATGGTACAAGTTTCAGGCTGAGTCGACTTAGGTTTACAGGACTCAGTTTCTAATCACACACAAACGTCAGATAAAGGTCAAAAGTTGCAGAAATTTGACCGGGAGGACCGCGGAAGCATACAAAATGGTACGGCTTAGGATACGGGTCTTACACTCGATCAGGGCCATAAGTAAACTGACATGTGTAGGAAAATTTTTCTAATCTAAGGGTGTAGTTGGGTCAGAATATGACGGTCTGAAACCTTAAATTTATCCTACAAGCGAACGACCCAAATCGCTTAAGTTGAGTTCATTTTCTAACGATATTCGCGTTTCTCATACACTTCGCTCCATGCTCAAGTTGTACATTTCTGGATACTATTTGGACTTGATTTTCGTGATGGTTGTCAAGCCCAGTAAGGTAGTCATAACCGTATAGTTTCACGATCATCGGTCTTATGACGCGCGGTCCAAGTCCAATACGGAGTTTCAATATGCTCCCATGAGCAACTGAGTTTTGAGATTGATCTTATGTTTCTAAGTAATATTGGGTTAGTGATTCTACTGGTTTTGGGTCTTACAGTCGTATAGAAAGTGGTTCAAGCTAATCTACTAATTAATTCAGTTTAGTACTTAATTAATTTTTGTCTAATTTATACAGAATTCGATCCTTAGTGATTTTTACCTGAGGTGGTACTTGAGTCTTTGTACGAATTTTTCTAAGACGTTACAAATTTATCAATAAATGAGCTACTGAAATATCTTTAAATGGTGGAGTTCATTCTTCAATCCAATCTATTGATTTTCTAATTATTGCATTTAAGATGGGGTTAAATGATGAACTCTGATGAGAAAAAGGGATTTAAGATGGTAAGTAGTATTCTTCTAGCAATAACTCCCACAAATCTCTCTCCTTTTTTCACTTAAGAACCAAAAAGACAAGCCCCCAAATATATAAGCAAAAATCCCAATGGTAAAAAAAAGGATAAAAATTTATTAAGATTCGATGTCATCGAAGGGCTTCGATGTCATCAAGTTTCCTTCGATGTCATCGAATCTCCTTCGATGTTATTGAATCCATGCACTAAGATTTTCATATAAGTGTTGTTCAGTTCTACTCGATGTCATCAAGTTACGTTCGATGCCATTGAAGGTGGCCTTTGTTGTTACCGAATACTAGCTCAATGTCATTAGGATTTTCTTTAAAAATGCTTGGAGCTTACTGGACAATTTGGTTCACTTTTTCGATGTCATCGAATGTTCATTGATGTCATCGAAGATTTCATGATTTTCTTTTTAAAAAAAAAACTTTATGGACAAAACTGTCCCTATTTTGATGCAATCGATCAGACCTTCAATGCTATCAAAATTTGAATTTTGATGTCATTGAATGTTCGTCGATGTCATTGAAATAAATCAGATTTTCCTTGAAAGCTTGTCAGACAAAATGGTTCATATAACGATCTGATCAAACTGTCTTCGATGCCATTGAAAGAGGCTTGATTACATCGAGAGACCCCAAGGGAATTTCAAAGTTGATGGAGCAAGTTGTCAGGGTTGATGTAATCAAAGTGGGTTTGATGCCACCGAAACTTAAGTTTTGATGCCATCAAACTTCCTTCAGTAAAATCTTTCATTCCCAGCTAATCTTTCAGTTTGTTGTTTGACAGGCTTGGTTTTCAATACCATAGAACATTGTTCGATGCCATCGAAGTTTCCCTCGATTGCAACTCAATGCAATCGACATGATATGAAATTTGCAAATTTGTTTCAATTCTCCACCAATTCTAAGATAACTTAAGTATAAGCTTACTAAGGTTTTGCAAATACATTTTTGGGTAAGATTAGGATCATTTTAATGGGTCATATACCTCATAGGGTTTAATTAGGGAAGTGAGGCTTAGTTTACATATGTTGTGCACTCGAACTTCTTCATCCTGATGAGTCTTGGGCTTTAAGTCTTCAATTTGGGGGTCATTTGACAGACTGACTCAATCATTCACTTAAAACAAGGGCACTATCAGAGCTCGGATCACTTATCTCACATTGCGGCTTTAGATTGGCTGGAGGTTAGGTTGAAAAGGTCATTTTCTTCCAAATTGCCAAGTGTGACTCAATCCTTTGTATGGACTTAGTAAGGTCCTTGAATGCTTGTAAAGTTCTTTGATTAAAGATATCTTGGTTTTGTATGTGCCTTAGAACTAA
Organism: Magnolia kwangsiensis; assembly: GCA_037074715.1. Taxonomy (NCBI): domain Eukaryota; kingdom Viridiplantae; phylum Streptophyta; class Magnoliopsida; order Magnoliales; family Magnoliaceae; genus Magnolia; species Magnolia kwangsiensis. The sequence goes on from CM073579.1 coordinate 74,348,627, forward strand.
ATCCTCTTGTGGTTTTTTATTTGGAAACTGAAGTAGTGCCCCTTGAGAATTTCTGTTTGCACCAACTGTTTGGCCATTCCTCCAATTGAAGTTGGGATGATTCCTCTAGCTAGGACTGTATGCGTTTGAGATTGGGGTGATGAATGGTCGTTGTTAGTTGTTCACAGCATTTGATTGCTCATGTAATAACTCTTAAAATGCAGAAATTATAGGAAAATCTTATGTCAAGTGTATGTTACTAGCGCAATGTCACGCCCCAAACTCGGAAACCGGGCTCACAAAATTTCCGATCGCCGAATCCGGCACCGACAGCCTCCGTAGAACCCCATTCTCGGCTCCTAACTCCCATTCGCCAGGTTCTGATCCTGGGATGCTACAAGGAGGATTTTCAACATCAGTTTGATTCGTATTAAGCATAACCAAAGGCATAACCCACAAACAACAACCAAGAAATCCATTACATTTCCACTATGATCAAAAACTTTACAAGTACAATGAGCATAAAGGGAAATACAAAGGTAAATAACAGAAAAACTCCAAAATGATCAGCAACGTGCTCCTGCCTCAACGCTGCTGCGATCCAACGTCACCTGCACGCAACGGTCGTGCATAAGCTTACAGAAAGCTTAGAGGGTGGTGAAAGTGTGTGCACAAGGTATAATATGAACATGCAATGTCAGAGTAATGCAGAATATGCGGATGGAACCATAATATCATGAGCCGTACCAAGGCTTATGCGATGCAAGACATGAATGTTATCGGCCATCCCAAGGCCATGCAATGTGCAATGCAACTCAAGCAAACAGATCCTCATCTATGTCCACACATCAATACAACTCAAAGTATGGAATATCACCGGGGTCTATTACACTCTAAACCAGATTGCCGCCACATCGCGCGCAATAAGGTAAGTGGAAGAGACCACACTATCCGTCTACCAATATCGGGCGCGACTCGTCGATAGCGGACCCATTCCTCGAGCTGGTCAAACTCAGCCTAGTATTGCCCCCTACACTCGGGCGGGTAAGGCCGCACCCCCTTCCAACCGACCACGACACAGTGGAGAGCGTAACCGTCTGGTAATCGACACTCAACGCTCATCTACCCACTCGGTCTAGACGTTGGAGCAACCTCTTGGTACCATAAGGGTTTAGGGACTTCCACCCAGGGATATCTATAGTACCCCATGTAGAACAAGATTTTCGGTATCCAATCCTGCCAACCACGATGCGTCTGTGGAGGCTACGGTCCTGATGTCGCTAGGGCATACAATAACCATGTCACGCAAATGCAGAATGCACGAATCACGCTATCCAGTCATGCAACCAATCCTGCGCATACCGTGCGCTCATGTAGGGCAACACCGCCTAACCGGGAGCCCATAAACAACCTGCCCGAAGGCAATTACTATGATCAGTCAGTCCTCATATCAAGCATACATATGATGCGTATGATCATGAGTCATGCAACTATACTAAACATGTTATAATGAAATGAACTATTTTACAATGCAGATGGACCTGGACGGTCAATACATAGCAAGTACGGCCTGGTGATGGGCCCTAAGGAGAGTCGTAATGTGGACATCCAACCAACATTACACTTGCAATGTGGACGTCAAACCATCATTGCATTCCAGGTACGATCTTTATAAACCTTAGTACTTAGTCTGTAATGTATTTACTCATTGCAATGGACCGTAGGTTGTCCCCATTGGACCTTATATATATATCAAATGGGCCATATCCTATGGGCTCTTATTCATCAGATGGGCCACATAAATGGGCCAAACTAATGGGCCTTAAGTGCATTGCAATGGGTCAAACCCGTGGGCTTGGATTGCATCAATTGGACCTAGTCATATGAGTCTAATATGCATCAAATGGGCCATACCAATTGGGATCCCACATGCAGGTCAAGTGGGCCTCAACCCATAGCCCTAACATGAGTCAAATGGGCCTAAATTCCTAGGCCTTAAACAAATCAAATGAGCCTAACCCATGAGCCTTAATTAAATCCAATGGCCCTAATCCCATGGACCCTTTTTATAATCAATTGGGTTTAGTCCCATGGGCCTTACAACATATCAAATGTCCTGCTCCCATAGACTTTAAAATTTCAATAAAAGGGTCCAAGTATATGGGCCTTGAAGTACATCGAATGGGCCTAGTCCCATGGACTTGCAACACGCCAAATGGGCTTAAGTTCTTGGGCCTTAAATGGACCAAATGGGTCTAGCCCATAAGCTTAAATAACAAGTGAGCCCAAGCCCATAGGCTTTACGTATCAAGTGGGCCCAATTTCTTAGGCCTCAAATAGATCAAATGGGCCCAGTCCATTAGCATTTTATAAATCAAATGGGCCTAACCCATAGCCTTTTACATGTTAAAGTGAATGAACGGTCCGGATGCATCATATGCATCAAGGTGGGTCCCACTGTCCAGTGGACAGTGCGGATATAACACATTCATCACACAGGGCCCCACCGTCCGTGGACGGTGGAGGCAGCCCGTGCGTCAGGTGGGTGCCACCGTCCGCCTGGACGGTGGCTACAACATATGCATCAATGTGGGTCCCATGTGGGGCCCACTCTGAATTATTTATTTGACATCCGACCCGTTCATAAGGTCCCTTGGACCTGGATGAATGAACAACTCAAATTTCAGCTTGATTCAAAACTTCTGTGGGCCCCAGGAAAAATTTCAATGGCCAACACTCCTTTCTACTATTTCACGTGGTGTGGGCCACCTGAGTCTTGGATGCAGCTGAAATTCAGAGGGGGGGCCACTTTAAGGGGTGGCCCATCCGATGGACAGTGTGGAGAAGGCATATACATCAAGGTGGGGCTCACGGCTGGAGGCCGTGGGTCATGCTGGACGACCGCCCGCCCGACGTTGCCTGCGTGCAGCCTCCTGCTGACGTACAGGCAGAGGCTAAGCCTCTTTCAAATTTCGAGAAAAACCTGTCTCCTGGGGTTTTTCACGTGTGGGACCCGCTAAAATGAAATCCGTCCCAGCCATTACGTCCAGTGGCTCGACGCCGTCCAAATGAGTCTAGAGTTTGAATTTTTTTTGGTGCTTGGAAGAGAAATCAAATAAGAAAATAGAGATTGAATGGTAAGGGCGCAACATTTGACGCTATGGCCCACCAAGTGATTGGATCAGCTCCAAACTTCTACCCAACGGCTAAAATGTCGTAGGTAAGAGGATGGACGGCTTGGATCGGACATAAACATCAGGGTGGGGCCTATGCAAGGGGACCACCCAAAGGCCTCTACTTTCCTTTTTCTTTTTTTTCTTCTTTTTCTCATTCCTCAGAAACGTCCAGCGTCCCAGACGCTGGACAGTTGGCTTTCCTTAAAAAAAAAAAAACTTGTGGTGGGCCCTAATGAAGTGGGCCACCACAGATGGGTGTACAACGCATATGGTGGGCCCCACTTGAATAGATCAAAAATATATAATGCCAAGGTGGGATCCATTCAAGTGGGCCACACAATCCTTTTGCACAAAAATAAAATAAAATAGAATAAAATAAAATAAAATAAATAAAAGAGAGAGAGAGTCATAGAGAGTGGGACACGGCTTGTGATGGAGGGACCCCGTCATTATGGTCCCTCCCTTGCAATGAATCATACAAAATAACGGATCCCTTTGATCATGGGACCATCAAAAATGTAAATCAACGGTGGAGATCCATTCCCCACCGATATGGACAGTCTAGATGACCTTTTGCAATGAAATAAACATCATGATGGGGTCCATGGAGAATGGCCCCATCATGGAACGATCATGATGATCCAAGTGGTCCATCGGCCACAAATAAGGGTCCCAAGTGAGATCCACACCATTGATCGGTGGGCCTCACTTGGTTCACCATAAAAATAAGAAAATCTACCCTATAGAAGCACCCACCGTCCGATCTTCTCGCTCCTAGGGGTTCCTTGGCACCTTGTCTTCAACTTCAATGGCTAAGATGAAGGATGGAGGGTTGAGATGGGAGATTTTGGGGTAGGAAGGTGGGCCACTTGAAGCTTAGGGATTTTGCAAAAATTCCATACGTATGGAGTTTTGGAAATCCTTTGTTGCTTGGAAATTTTGAAATGAGAAAGAGAGAAAGAGAGAGAGTGATGTAAAGGGAGAGAGAGAGAGTGATGGATGGATGGGTGAGTGATGTTTGTGTAAGAAATCTTGGACTTTTGTGGCTTTTGTGTAAGAGAGGTATGGGATGTGAAGACTTTTGTGGTCTTTTGTGTAAGAAAGGTATGGGTTAGGAAGACTTTTGTGGTTGCTTGGAAAAAGGGATGGAAGTGATGTGTACTTGACATGTGATGGGTTAATGGGTGATTGATTGATGGGATTGATGTGATTGATGTGACACATCGTTGAGATTCTCTTAGTTTTCACAACGCGCGGCGTTTTCTCGCACCGAATGTTGGCTCATAACTCTTAATCAGGGTATCGCCTTGGCGCGCGAGTCGCGGTATCGGAACCGCGGCGACGGTGCGGTCGCTATGGTATTGGTCTCGGGTTGAGTCAACTTGGGTTGTCGGCACATGAATCAGGGTCGCGCGTCGATATCGATTAAGGGTCGAAAGTTGCCGGAATTCGACCGGTAAGACCGTGGAAGTGTACGGAAAGGTACGGACCAAGATACGGGTCTTACACGCAAATACTGCAAACAACTTCCACGACATAATCAGGTTTAACAGTTTCTACCTTGTTGAGTTTCATGGCCTTGACTTTTTTTTACGAGATTGGCCACCCTTGCACTCATGTCATCCTCTTTGCTTAAGACGTACATTCATCCCCGTTCTCTAGACTAAGTTAACTTAGAAGTGGTGGGCCTTAGGGAGGTGTCCCATGATTACACATTTTCCATGAGTAGATCAAGATAATGTCACTCATCATCGGCCTTCTTATTCATGAATTCATCGTTACACATCATCTCCACAAACTGGCGCATGGGCGATATCAATCAATTGTAGAAAAAGCTTATTACCTGCCATATTTCGTAGTCATGATATAAACATGAATTCATGAGGTCCTTAAACCTCTCCCAGCATTAGAAGAAGGCTTGTTCCTCTTTTTGGGTGAAATTCACGATTGCCCTCCTTAAAATATTTGTTTTATGAAATGGGAAGAATTTTTTTTAAGAAATTCCCAGGTCATCGTGGCTTTAATGAGTGCAACCACAACTTAGCCTACTCCTTCAATAAGAAGGGAAAAAACTTCAGTCTTACTATGTCATCAGACATGTTTGGAAATTGCATTGTGGTGACTATCTTGTCGATTTCTTTTAAGTGCAAGTATGGACTTTTAGAGTCTAGTCTATGAAATTTAATAAGGAGTTCTATCACTTCTAGTTTAAAAGTTCATGTTTCCGGCATTAAGTGGAGACAGCATGCAGGAAGGTGCACTCGCCCTCATTGGTTGTAAATAATCTCATAGAGTTTGAGGCGGGGGAGCATGATGCACCTCATTCTCATTTTGAACTTTCACAACTGGATGTTGAGGTTGATTTACAGCCATCACTTCAATTAACTTACAGATCTCAAGTGATGTCTAATTCGGTAATGTATAGTAGCCCTTCGACTAGTCCTGCTTCACTTAAGAGACATGGAGTATTGTCACAACCCACTTGGGCATGAAACACTCACAGCCTCTAATTTATAAAAACTACTCCTTGTAACACTCCGGATTTTGGCTAATCTAGGATTAGACGTCCTTAGGCAATGGGTCAACTAAAACACCTAAAAAATCGCTTAGAACCCAATTCCATAGCCAAAGAAATCACGTAGGACTAATTCTTTTGGAAAATAAGTGTAAGTTAGCTAGCGCGACGCTGGAGTAGCTGGGAAATAGTCCCTGATTACTTTAAATACGTTCTACAGACCCAAATCGAGTAGAACCGATGACTCTATAATACTCTATAACCTCGGGTCAAACTCTAAGCAGGTTTGTTCTCTGGACCACTTTGAATCTTTGTATTAGATCTAGACCGCGCGTCGAAAGTCCGATACCTCCTATCTTAGACCGTTAGAACCGCCTAGCTGGACTTAACACTCATTCCGAAAATCAAGTCAAACTGATAATCACAGGCTATTTCATTGAGCCCGGACCGAAGAGAGTGCGAATAGGGACATAGTTGGAATTTCAAATTTAAATCTGGCACACGACTTGACGCGTCAGTATTGAGCGTTTTGACCGTCAGAATTCATCCATATTACACCCTCGGATCAGGAGAAATTTCTATTTTATATCATGAGACTTTCAGCCCTGATCTACGTGCGGTGACCGCTGAACTGAAACTGGCCTGCCACGTGCGATCTGCGAACCCTGCCAGACTGAAAACTTGATGTATGCCAGATCCAGTATGCATGAGCTTAAGTCCGATCGCATTCGGTCAGGGGACCACCGGAAAGCATCTTTTGGACCGAAACAGCCCCGATTTGGATATGCACCAAGTAAACATTGTTCCGGAGCCTATTTCGGGCAATTTTGGGCTTATAAAAGGGGTTGAAACCCTCACTCCTCTCTCCCATCCGAATTTGTAAAAATCCCTAGATTGGGAGAGAGAAAAGGTGAGAGTTTGTGAGAGAAGGTGGGAGAGTTCTTCCTGCCACTTGTGCTACGTGTTGCACGTGCTTAAGCAACGCATCTCTATCGCTTTCCCGGTGATTCCTCCGCTTTTTCAGGTATGAAATAATCCTAGAAAGTTGCTGATTTGAGGTTTACTAGGATTCATAGCTTGTTAGCTGACGTAACTCGTGAATTATGTTCTCCTATCGCTGTAGACGAAGCGTATACGCTCCGTTCGAACTCACACCCCAAAAAGAGAAAAGGTGCGGATTTTAGACGCTTTGATTGACTGTTTCCAAAGCTTTCAATGTCGTTTAATAGTAGATTCTTGACGGCAATGCCGTTTGACATGTACAACAAACTGTCCGTTTCCTGTTTCGTAAACCAACGAAGAATATGAGATTTAGGGCATTTTAGTCATTTGTAGGAGGTACTGTTTTTACTCATATTTTGCTGATGTGATTGACATGGTTTATTGTCGCATTAGGATGTTAGGAATGCGTGCATAGTTAGTTTGGCGAAGAGATTCGCCTAAATGCGCATTTCGAGTCGACATACTATATGTAGACTTAAGTGTGTAGTGTAAGTGTTTGTATAAATGCTTGTATTAGTATGTATTGAATTAAATGATGTTATGGATTAGTTTGAGATTGGTTTCTCAATTAATATGCTGATGGAAATGATTTCCTATATGTTGGCGATATGCATAAGTTCATTATATGTACGAAAGGCATGTGTTAGATGATTTACTTAAGTTGTACGATATAACATGTGTTAACATGCTCACATGGTTGTGTTTCATTTCCAATACTCTCACATGATCGCTGACGTGGATTCATATGTGTTTGGGACTATACGTAGTCCAGGCAGTCGGTAACCAAGCGAATTCGTGGTTAGCTTATCTTGGCCACGAAAGACGCGTCGATGAACGCGAGTCGTGTTGGAGTTGGCGGCAGTGGTTAGGCCACGCGAAGTGTTTTACGCACTTCATGTCGTTCGACTTGCGATACGTTCGTGCTAGTCGAGCCCGTCAAGTAACCCGACTGGCCGTTGTATGTTCACCCTGCATGAGTCATAACTGCTTGAACCTAGGGTACTGAACTTACCATTGTAAACCCTGTTAACCATGGTACCTTGATCCACGAAGACTCATGAGCCGGGCATGGTGGTATGGGACACCGTGGTCGAGCTGTTGGCTACGCTGGGGCCACAAACCTCCCCGTAGTGACCAGTGAGCACCTAGTCTCGTGAGCAGATTATGGTGGTATGGGACACTATATTCTTGTTGTCGGCCTACACTGATCAGGCGACGAGTCCTTTGTAGTGACCGCGAGCGTATTCTGAGTCTACGGGAGGCGACGACCCTTCAGTAGCAGTAGAGTACAGTAGGCCTGTATTGATAAGGTGATGGGGGAGCGGTGCAACGAGTGCGTGCAACAGCCCTGGCAGCCCTTGCAGCGACCTACAAAATATACATCGTATGAGATTACTAGGAGTGACGACCCTAGACAGGATCTGTGTTGGGATTGATATAAGGGAGGTACCTTAGTTTCCCAATCCTGCTGTTTGAATGGACTAATAATAACTTGAAAATCATATCACCATAACATTGCATGTGCCTGGAAGATGTGGAGCACTCTAGGGAGTGTGGCATGCCGCGGTCGTAAGATGTTGCCGTATGAGGGAGATCGTCGGTGAGGGCATACATCACGTCATGTCATATTGCATTAACAACAGTATTAGGATTGTTTGATTTACTGCTTTACTATTATCACATGATTGATTTGATAACATGCTAATCTTTGCTCTCTTATCCCACTGAGTTGATCACTCACTCCCACGTTACGGGATGGTGTTTCCGGACACCCACCAGTCCCTATTGTGATTGTAGATGATGGCGCGGCCTGCGAGGCGGAGCTGGATTTGATGATGATGAGGAGAATCTCTCCTTTATGCGTGATCTGATTGACGGGATTTCAGGGAGGTTGATTAGATACATTGACACTTGTCATTTTATATTTTTAGCGCCCTCATGTATATTCATTTTGTTTACTTTTGAAGTATACATGTATGTGTATAACCTGGTAATATATTCACACTCTGGAGACATACAACAGTTTATATACATTATACATACTATCACAGTCTTCCGCTTGCAAATTTAACTGTCTCTGGAGTATGATATGCTGTCCTGGCTTAATCTCACTCATGTTTAATACATTATCACAGACAACATTCAATCATACATATCCATATTGCATAAATAACATTTTGGAACTCGGGAGTTGGGTTTTTGCTCGACCCCCGATTTTCGGGATGTTACACTCCTACAAATAGAAATTTAGAAACTAGGAATTCTAAAAGAGAAAAAGTTAGAAGGATATTACTGAAGAGAGCTTACTAAGTTAGATGCTACAAAACATAAGACTAAGTATCTAAAAACACATTCAGAAAACTTAAGAAAAATAGGCAAATATTTAGTCATAATGCCAACTAATTCTAAAACTGAAATCATTCAGAAAAATATAGTGCAATGTGGTCCCCGGTAACGGCGCCAAAAACTTGTGCGCTTGTACCCCAAGTGTAGGGTTATGATGTAGTAATAATCTCGGTGAGACCAAGGTCGTACTCACAGGGACTGAATATGTGTAATCTTCTGAACTAATTAAGAATTAAAACTAGAAGCTAAACTACTTTTGAAAATTGAGTGATTGTTGTGAAGTAAAATTATTAATAAAAGAAACATTAGAGCACCAAGGATCCACTTATAATTATCTTAATGTCATCTTACTTGATTCAATCAATACTTCAACTGGAATTGAAGTCCTAATCTATCCAGTTGGATGTAAAGCAGTTAAAACATCATAAACAGTTCTATAACAGATTTTAACATTCATTGCGTTGGTTCCACGTATAATCGCCTTATTAAATTAATTGTAGAGAGTTCAAAGCATCTACCATGCCTGTAGTCAATGGTAGATCAAAGAATTCTATAGATCAAACAATCAGAAAATAGAAGAAAAAGCATTCATGGAGTTTCCAAGCATCTACCGTGCCCGAAGTCGACGATAAATTAAAGTAATAATAAAAAATACTTATTAAATTCAAACCATAACTATGAATTATTCAACATGAAGTTCATGAACATGAATCAAAGTAAGAAAGATATCAAAATAACTAAAAGCTTTACCTCTTAGCTCTAGCTAAGAGATTAGCCAATCAAAGACATGATTAAGCTAAAAACTCTTAAGAAAAACATGAAAAACTAACTAGAGAAGAATAAAGAAATTCTTGAAGTTGATACACCCCTTGCTCTACTTCTCTAACCCTAATTCGTGCTTAAAATGCCTTAGAGAACCCCCTTAAATATGCTTTGTTTGACTGACTTTGCAAATAGTCTCAAATTTACGTACTTTACGCATCTTTGATGACACCTTCGATGGGACTTCAATGTCATCGAAGGATCAGAGCTGTGTTGGATTCGAATTCGGAAACTTCATACCTTTTACACTACGTAGGTCTTTGATGTCATCAACCAACCTTCAATGTTATCGAACTAGTTTTGATGTCATCGAACACCTCCTTAATGAAATCAAAAATTGTCTAGAACTGTCTAGTGAGTTGAGCTCAAAATTCCTAAAATTATTGATGCCATCGGATTGACTTCAATAACATGGAACTACCCCTTCGATGGGATCAAGAATTGCTCTTAATTGTCCAGTGACCAAACTTGAGAGAGGAACTGCTTGTATTACAATGGAAATTGTCTAGCGTATGAGCATTGACTTGGGTTACCGCTACTAATTAGAACTACTGGATTACTGCTACTCCTAGTGTAAGATTAAGCTATTGGTTATGCTAAGGAATGTAAAGAAGAATTTATGCTAAGGAACATAAAGGATAATTGAAAGATAGATTTGATTGGACTGGAATGAGACATTTTGCATTTATTAAACTCCTTTATTATTTATAGATCTCCTTGTGATAGTCATCTAGATGCTTCCTCTCCATGTTTAGTTGATTATAGCGATTGCTTCAACACCACTATCTTTTGGACTCTTCTCAGACACCTATCCCGATAATCGCTTCAGCACCGCTTGGTTGAAGTCAATGCAACCCATTCTCAAAGGATGAATTCTACCCTCCAATATTCGCTTGATCGTTTTAAACAACATCCTTACGAGTGGCTGAATAAACAACTGGTCTTGTCAGATCTCGTTCATATATTGTCAATTCTAACATATCTGTCTATCTTAGTGCTGTTGAGTGTGAAATATTGCATATTTCTCCCCCCTTATTATGCATGGGTTTTATAACCATGGGCATGCTTAATTAATCTAATTATATGTATTTTGTTATGCAAGGTGATTTGGAGAGCTAAGATGAAAAGGACGATTGGAGCGATGATTTAATGCTCAAAGAATGACCAAGTGAATAATTGAATTTATGGAAGTCAATATTGAAGAATTCAAGTGCTAAAGATATAAGGAAACCAAATACAAAAAGATGAAAAGTGAAGATTCAAACTCAAGTTGCAATCAGAAGAAGTTTAGAGGTGTTTTATCCCATTGAGTGGAGTTCGAGGGGAGGTCGATGCCATCGAGCATAAATCAAGGAATTCTAGAAGCTTTGTTGAACAAAATTTTGTGTTCCTGCTCGATGCCATCAAAAATTTCTTAAATTTTGAAAAATCGTTGCTGGACATTTTTGTATTCCTACTTGATCCCTCAAGAAGATCTTCGATGTCATTGAAGACCCATCAATAGTGCAAGCAGCTGTGTAAATTCAATGTCGGTTTAGTGATTTTCCTAATGTGGTGTATAAGATTGCTTATAAATCTTATAAATAGGAGTTCCTATAACGTGTTTAGGTATCAATTTAGGATTTTGAAGAGAGATCAAGGAGTTATGAAGTATCTACGGAGCCATTCTTCCTCTCTAATCTTTTGGTTCTAAGTCGTGTTTTCATGTTTTTCTTAGAGTTTAGTTCAATCATGTATATGGTTTGCTAAATCTCTTAGCTAGGGCTAAGAGGTAAAGCTTGTAGTGGTTTTTAATGTTCTAGTTTATTTTGATTCAAGTTATTTGGTTTGAATGTTGAACAGTTCAATTACTTTGGTTTGAATAAAGTTTCAGTTTTATTTTACTTTGATTCATTATCGACTTCGGGCAGTTTGGATGCATAAGAAGACTAAGATTAATTGCTTATCTAGTTTGTAAAGGATTAGTTGTAAAATTCATTAATTTATCGTAGACTAATGGCATGATAGATGCATTAAATTTACTACGATCAATACTTTAATGCCTTGTGTGAGAACTGAATCAATTGAAATCAGATCTATTTTGACTTGTGAATTATGAATTAACTACTTCATTATCTGTCCAAATAGGATATGACTTTGATTTTAGTTGAGTTATATAATTTAATCAAGTAAATTAGGCATTAGGAATGGCTAGAAGTAGATCCTTGGCACTCTAGTATTTTTCTTTATTGATTTTTTCTTTAAATTATTTAAGTTCAATCATTACTTCTCCTAATTCAATTTCATAGTTTGTTTTAGTTTTAATTTTAGTTATAAAGTGTGTTAGAGAATACGCAAATATAAGTCCATGTAGATTCAATATTGGTCTCACCGAATTAAAAATACATCGTAGCCCTGCACTTGGGGTTGTGATCCGTTTGGATAGATCAAGTTTTTTACACCATTTTCGAGGACTTCGGCTACAATTTCCTTGAAATACTTTAGGGTTAGAATTTATGTACGATATGATTAGTTTTATATGCATTTCTATATTAGGGTTATATATATATATATATATATATATATATATATATATATATATATATATATATATATATATATATATATATACACACATACATATATATGTATGTATATATCTACATGTGTGTGTGTGTATGTGTGTGTGTGTGTATGCATTAACTACCTTATTTATTGCAAATCTTACTCATAATATAGTTATTCCAAAAAGAATTAAATGGGATGAAGTAAATATTTCTAAATGGCATTTGGAAGATGCCCAAGAAAAAATTCCAAAAGAATCTTTAGAACCTGATCTTATCCAAACTAATGATGATGGTTCTGTCGATATTCTCTCTACCAAATACTCTCTAACAGAACCAAGTTCTTCCCAAACATTGCCAAATCCAAATCAAAATATTCCAAAAATAATTCCCACTCATGTCTTTAGCCCTCGCTATCAAAGAAAAGAGGATGATTATAATCCTACTGAAAGCGATTTCCTGCCTCCTATAGGTATGCTTTCAGTTACCTGCCAAAATCCAACAAAAAACATTGTTATAGATATGGAATATCTAAAACAAGATTTTCAAAAACATCTATTAACCAAATGGTACTTTAAAAACATTTCCGCAGATATCAAAAAGATCTCAAAGAAAAATGGTATTTATACATAAATAAAAATCAGGTAACTATCCCCTTTTTTGCTTGGTTTAACACCCATAGTGAAATCTAGCTAAACACTCCCAAAGAAATACTTATGCTCCAGAATCTCACAAGAAAATGGGAATCTCAATCTAGAAATCAAATAAGCCAAACTTTTCCTCCATTTTAATCCATCAAAGTTTCGGGTACTATCACATCTCCAATTAAACTTACTGAAGAAAATGATTGCAGATAGACCTGTCACTCCAAAAGACCCTGCTCCTATAGTTGAACAAAACAACTATACAAATACTTTTCTTCATACTCTTGGAGAACAAATACATCTACAAAAGATGTCATTATCTTCATCCTCTTCTTCCTCCTCTTCTTTAGATCAAAGAAAGACTTCTGCTTTCTTTTTGCCAAAAGAACCAACAAAACCAGCCTTTCCAAATCCACATACTGTTCGTTCAGATTTCATTGCTGAATTAGCCAAAGAACTTGACAAAGTAAAAAACCCTTCTGCCAATGTTCTCTCCAAAGAACCTTTACAAGATCAAAAATTTGAAATGGAATTCCAAAATCTTTACCTTTCTTCTATTACAGAATTCGACTCATCAGAGCCCGACTCCGATTCAGATTCTGACATAGAAAAAGTAAAATATCAATTCATTGATCGACAAGATCAATTCATTGATCCACATCAGCAACCCTCTCAGATCTAAAGCATAGTCAGACCAACCAAACAATATTATCACAGACCCACTCTCGTTGATCTTCAAATTGAAGAACAACAAACTTTCTCTCGTCTTCATTTGATGGAAATCATCTTTATGAATGGAATGTTGATGGTATGACTGAATATCAAATTCTTTAACTTTGCAACTAAATGTTTATCTACCAAAATGCTTGTCTAATCTACCATCATACAATAGCCAACATAGCAATGGCCATAACCCAGGGTTTTACTGGTCAGCTATATGGATTATGGACTGACTATCTTTCTCCCAATCAGCATGTGAGACCCGACCCGAGTTTGCATGTGTGCATGTGTGTATGAGTATGCAATCCGTCCATCTTGGTCCCGCGGTCCTACCAGTCGAATCCCGACGACCCGTGACCCTTGGATAGTGTTTGCGATCATTCGTAAGTCCAGTGATGAAGACCCGATTCGGATCGAGTTGAAACGTATGTCATTGCGACCGCATCGTCGCCACGGTTCCAACACCATGTCTCATGCGTAAATTCTACGTGTCCATCAAAAGATGTAGGCTGAGTAATTTTTAACCCTTGATCATGGTCATGTGGTCTACCTAGGGATAGTGTGTATGGATTTCTAGGTAAGTTCCATCTCTTAGCACTATTTTCAACACACACTACACACACACACACTACCTAAGCCCTATTCCTACACCACCTACCTCTAAACACTACCCACAAGCCTAGAAAACCTACCAACCCTATAATTTTGGTTGTATCTCCCTATAGCAATCATCATTCTTCTCTAACTAAGGCAAAAGAGAAATGATTACTTAGCTTAAAAGAAGTTTCTCTCTCTTTCTCTCTCATTTTCTCTACTCTCCTCTCCCTCTCTCTTCTCTCCTTCTCATTCCCATTTTCTCCAAGTAAGAATTCCAGTCCTATTTCCCCTCTAATCCTCTAAATCTAACTATCTAAATTCAATCTCACCCATTGATATGGATCCTTTGGTGCACTAGGAGCTAGGAGATCCAAGTTTGGAGCAATCTAAGGTGGGTGTATCCTAGGATCTATGATTTCTATTTTCATGTTCTTAGACTTCTTTTCTTTTTATATATGGGATGTTTAGGACCCACCAATCAATAGTGGAAATCCTACATCATCCATTAGTTGTGGCCAAATGGCCTATTTGATGCATGCATGCCCATGCATGGGCCCCCATCATGGAGGATTACTTGGATTCCATAGCATGATAGTTCATCTAGACCTTAGAATCATGGGTGGGATGACATCCAAACCATTAATCTTGAATATAGGACAGGCATGTGGTGGATCTTTGTAGTAGTATATGAATAAAAGAAATGTATGGTGTGATTAATGAAGGGGAGGGCCTCAATGTGACGGAGCCCCTCCTCTTGTGGTCGATTCTTTATTTTTCTTTATGATAGAATTCTGATCTTGCATGTGTGGCCCACTTTGTAGGCCAATAAAAATCCAAACCAACCATGGAGCTTGGACACCCATAGCGGTGCATCCTTAGACATGTGGCCCCAAAATCTACCAAAATGGGACTCATGCAAGGGGTATTTGATGATGGGGAAGGTTTGGACATCTGTGGGGCCCACTGGGGTGGTCCACCACATAAATTTCTGGGGTTAAATCCCATAAAAAATAATGTTTATATTTTAATTCTTTCTATTACATGCTGCTGTCCAAATTGCTGGAATTATTTCTTTTATGTTGTAATGTAAGGGTTGTAGGTATTGTTTATGGGTTCTTTTTTTCTGATTTCTTAGAATTTTCTTTGAGGTGTGGATCCCACCTAAGAGTATGTTAAACCTCACCCTCACCCATCCCTGTTTGATCACCCAAAAGGATAGGCCAAGGAGGTTGGACGGTCCAGATTTTTTGGACTGTCCAGCCACTCTGCTTGCTGAAAAAACATAAATGTCAGCTGGTTTTTGAAATGGTGGGTCACCTTTGTAGACCCCACCTTATTGTATACTTATACAGGGATGTTAGCCTTACATTTTTTCAAATTTTTGCAGACCTGGGCCCACTCTAATAGGGTACACAAGTCAGGGACAGCAGCATTGCTGCAGCAGGAAAATAAAATCTAGACCTTGTTGTTCATAATTTGTATGAAATAAATAAAATATTTATACTATCTCAAAAATACTAAAATTTTGTAGTAAGGTGGCACACCCATGTTAGGACCTACCTGCAAAATTTTAGGGCTAATGGATCCCATTTGGGCATCCAAACTGGTGGGCCAACATATTGGACTGCCAGAAAAATTCTGTTGTGCAGTCCAGCAGTATAGTTCCATAAAAATAAAATTTTAAAAATATTTTTCTCAGAAGGTGGGCCATATTTCTGAGTCCCATATTGATGTATGCTTGATGAGGGACATTGGGTCTAGATTTCAGGAATTTTGAAGGCCCAGAACCTACCCATTTGGATGGCCCAAATTCAGAACAATTACATTCCAGCAATAGTTCACCCTGGACAGATTATATTCTTAAAATTTATTAAAATATTGTTGAGTGTCTAAAAATTGTAAAAATTTACAGGAATATGTTAAACTTATGTTAGGACCTACCTAAAAAATTTTGGAGCCATTGGATGCCTGTACACACCATGGTAGTGGCTGGACCGACCTACTATAATATGGTGTCCAGATCAGTCCGAATTTCAGAACAGATTGTCTTATTTGAATTAATTAAAATATTTTTAGATGTCAAAAAATTATAAAATTTTATGGGAGTCTGACACACCCATGGAAGGACTACCTTATAAATTTTTAGGACCATCGGGCCTCTGTACCGACCGTAATGTGGCCTGTAATTTGTATCAGTTTTGAGCCAAATACCCAAGCACGCCCCTACTTTGGGTTGTTAGGCCTGCATTCTAATAGCATGGCCCACTTGAAGTAAGTGTTGTATATCTCTCTTTTATCTGGTGAGGCCCACTATGATATATGCGGATTACCATGGGTCAGTAACCCATCTAAATTAAATAAATTTCTGACTCCAGCAAGCCCAGGATATGGGTGGGCTGGAATTCCAGCAAGGGGCCCAAAATTTGCTACACGGTTGATTGTTTATGGACTATTGTGGCACACCAGATTTGAGTGTAATTAGTACCTCTTAAGGCTTATCTTTGAGGTGATAATATGGGCTAGCCTTAACCAGATTTTTGATAGTTTTATGGGACATTTGGGTTGGAAACCTATTCCTTGAGCCTAAGACTGTGCAGGGGCTGACCTTATTGCTTTATGGGCCCAATGGGCCGTCTACAAGCTGATCATATGTATTTATTAGCCTTGATGCCCTCATAAAATTCTTAATTATAGACTGACTTGAAAGGCCCACATAAATGTATATTGTGGAGGGCATTGTTAAGTCTTTGGGCAGAAGTGGCAAGGCCCACACTGTTAGTATAGGCCTTACCCATGTATATTCTTGGGCTTATGGGCTGACCTCTAGTCCACCATAATGTATGAATTGGATGACCTTTATTTTGGGCTATTTCCTTAGGGCTCATTATGTAATATAGTATATGCATGGCCACCCCTTTTGTGGTAGTGATTAGGCCTTTTAGACTCACTTCTTTTGAATAGGCCCATTGATCTTGGGGTTATACTCTCCCATTTATTGTGATGGGATTAAGGGCAATAATATACAAGAAGTTGGGTTCTTGGCTACCCACTAAATTGACCTTGTACTTGGGCTAAAAGTGAGGCCCAACTCACTTGTGTTAAATGTAAAACTTGCCCATGTAAATGAATTACTGGGCTGCCCATGAAGCCCACTACAATATGTGAAATTATGACCTTTGTGGTTGGGCTCAAACCTTACTTGAGGGTTCACTATCTGGCCTATAAGTTGGGCTTGTTGTATAGCCCATTAGGTCATGCATTGCATGGGCCTTAGACCTTATATTATATGAGTAGTGGCGGGCTACCTCTTGGAAGCTAGTTGAGGTTGAACGTCCTCCTGGGTGGTCCTAAGGTAGGCCCATGAGTTTCTCTATGGATGACTAAAGGCCCACCATAGACCCTAGGCCATTTGTTTAGGGCTTAATGTGTATGTATGTGGAACCTACCTTAACGCATGTTTGGTCCAGGCCATCCAAGCCTTGGATCTCCCGATTATAGATGTATTCTCTACCTTGGGTTACTGCTGGACTCACAATCCAGTAACAGGCTCACTTTATCTTTTCATGATATATACGCACTCTTCATCTGGTGAGGTCCCCTAGTGAATATAGTTGGCTTTCATGAGATTATTTCCACATAGTTAACTAATTTCTGGACCTTAGCAAGTCTAAGAAGTTAAGCTGGCCAAAAGTTTATCAAAGGGCCTCAAATGTAAAATTTTATGGTCAAAACTTTATTAGGCTGTGGGACCCACCATATTGAGAACTTGTGTACGTGTTACATGCTTATGTTTTCTTATAATCTTTGGGCTTAATCAGTGCATTCTTTTGGATCACCTTTAGTGATCAGATGAGGATCCCATCTTAGATCAGATTTTTTAGGGTATCCCGTGGGCCCAGAGTGGGCAGGGTCGTCCCAGCTTGGCCCAACTGTATATTGGGCCAACTTCCACCATTTTAATGGACTTGTGGGCTAAGACAATGATAGTATTGGGCCCTTGGTTGCCCACTTAAATTACTAAGTTATTGGGCTGATGTAGTTGGGCCCATTTCATCCAAACTTAAACTTATTTAGTCGTATATTATGTATACGAGCAACCCACCAAGTCTGACTCAATGCATGGATTCTATGGCCATTGGGAATTGAGCCTTGGGCCTTAATTCTCCTCTTGGGACCCATGTTGTTAAAAGTGGTATTTTATCTTTTTATGACCTATTATGAGGAATACATATGTATATGGTTGGTTACATTTATTTTTATCTTTAATGTAGGCCTTGGGCCTTCTATCCACATCATTCATGGTTGATATGTCTTTTTGGAGAATGGTGGTTAAATATCCCCATTATGGACTCCTCTAGACCTGGTTGTATTTAAGAGTGATTGGATGATCATCTTAGACTCTTGTTAGGCTCATTTCTATATCGCTTAGACCCATAGTTTGTATACTTAGTCTCGTGGGTTACCCCAGGGATATGGGCCCCCACTAGAGGTGAGATTCCTTATGGATATTGTCTAAATACCTAGTCTTGGTCCCTTCTTTCATAGGAGTGTACTACTTTGTATATCACCGCATAATGCGTCTAGACCCATCTTCATCGCCCATGTACATCATTATATGCTTGGTTGACACTATGTGTGTATGGTCATATTGTGTCATTGGGCATTGCATGATACTTTCCCCGAGGGACGTAATATCCCCTCTTAAGCACGTTGGATGCTTGGGATTGATGCATGGTTGATTGTGTGATTCATGCATCTAGCATTGCATAACATATGAGCATTATCGTCCTTACTTCATCAGGGTTATAACCTCCACAGATACATCGTGGATGGCCATGTTTGGACACCGAAAATGTTACTTGAGCATACCGAGTGCATAGGATGCCCATGGGTGAAATTTTTAAAACTTCCATGGTACCAAGGATCTGCTCCAGCACCGTGACCGGGTGGAATATATGAGCGTACGAGGGCCTTATACCGTTAGGCCGTGACTCCCACTGTCATGTAGTCGGTTGGATAGGGGTGTGGCCTTACTCGCCTGATGTAAAAGGGCATTGCTAGGCTGAGTCTGACCAGCTCGTGAATGGGTTCGCTACCTTCTAACCTTGCTGGTGATTTGATGTCCACAAGCGGATAGTGAGGTCTCTTACGCTCGTTTGACTGTGCATGGTCTGTAGAGCGGCAATCATCCAGCAGTGTAATGGACCCCGGTGGTTTTCTTATGATGAAAATGTACTTGATATATGGATTGGATTTGAGCACTGACATTACTTCGCATTGCATTTGCATTCGTTGTGTAAGCCTCATAATGCACCGCCTTGGCATGGCGCCCAGTACTCATTGCATTACATTACTCATTGTACTATATAGCCTTGTTATGGTTTCCTACATTATCATACTGCCTTGGTATAGCTTCTTATGTTCATGATCGCCTTGGTAAAGCTAGTGGTATTAGTATTGATCGTGACTCCTTTTTGCATTCTCTATCTTCTTCCAAGCACCATTGTCACACACTTTCATCACCCTCTAAGCTTTCTATAAGCTTATGCACGATTGATACGTGCAGGAGATCGTAAGTTGGCGTCTTAGTAGCGGAGCTTGGATAGGTGTGCGATCTGAGGACCCAGTGTTACAGATTCTCTTCCTTCTTTCTTCTGTTATCTTATGTATGTCCTTTTGGACCTGATGTAAGCTTATAAAAGTTCAAATTCATAGTGCATTTTATGATGTGTGCCTTTGTTATTTTCAGATTTACTTGTTGTGATCTTGGGTATGCTCGTATTGGTGATGATTACATTGTTATGAAAATCCTCCTTGTAGGATCCCAGTTGCGGAACCTATCTCAGGAGCTAAGAATGGAGTACTAAGGAGGCTGTTGTGGCCAGAAGCGGTCATTAGGTTCGTTGTGAGGTCCGGTTACCGAGTCTGGGGCGTGACACAGCGTGATGAAATACTTACTGCAGTCAAATTGGACGCTCGAGGTACTCCTATCCTTGATGACCAAGGAAGAGAAATTGGTGACCAAGTCACTGTCCTCCTTGTAAACATCATCCAACATTTTGTAGGACCAACATATGACATCTCTGAGAAAAATAAAGAACAATTGATGAATCTCAGATGTCATACGCTTACATATTTTCGTTAGTACAAAGATGTTTTTCTTTCCAAACTCTATAAAATTACTTCTTATGATGATGTAATCTGGAAAGAGAAATTTATCCTAGGGCTTCTTCCCCTTTTCGCTGAAAAGGTCAAAGCCAAATTAAAAGATTCAAATTTCGGTATTTTAAACTATAACCGTTGCACTTTTGGTGAATTAATCCAAGTAATTTGCCAAGTAAGATTAAGTATTTGTACCGAAATGAAACTCCAAAAACATCTTAAAAGGGAACAATCCAATGGTAAGAAAGAATTAAGAAATTTCTGCTATCAATTTGGATATGATCCAATTGTTTCTCCATCCAAAAGAAAATATCCAAAATTCCAAAATCCTCTTCAAAAATATATGAAAAGAAGAACCCACTATACTTCCCAAAAGTCTTTTTCAAAGTCAAAACCTTGTTATACAAAGAAGAAAACTTCTTCTTCCATTGCCAAATGTTATAAATGTGGTCTTCCCGGTCATTATACTAATCGATGTTTCAAATCAAATCCTAAAAGAAAAGTTAGAGTAATTGCTGTCGAACAGCAATCCTCTTCTAACCAGTCTTCCAAAGATAACCAAAAATGTAAATGTATCTTTTCTTCTGAAGAAGAATCTGATCATTCTTCTCCTTCTTCTTCTTCCAAACCTAATGTCATGGTGATCTCTGCCAAAGAACAATTAATTCTTAAACTCATAAATCAAGTTCAATATCCTGAAGAAAAGGCCAAATATTTAACTAAAGCTCTTGTGCATGCTCTACATCAAGATCATCCAAAAGAAAACTCAAAAGAAAAAAAAAAAATCTTTTTCTTTCCAAAAACCTGCTGCCATCACTTCTATGCAAGATGTTTTTCAATGACTTAAAACCACTTCTTCAACCTAGGTTACTTTGCAAGATCTCTATAAGGAAGTAAATCTCCTTTAAAGAGAAGTAGCCACTCTCAAACATGAAGTTGAACTCTTGCAACTTACTAACCCTGATCTTGATATGGTCAAACAAATTGATGAATATCTCAATCCTAATATCATCAATTCTTTGACCACATATCAATTCTAAAAATGGTATACACCAATTACTCTTTCTACTCCAAATTTTCAAAAAGAAGTCATTACTCTAATTGATTCAGGAGTTGACTTAAACTGCCTTCGAGAAGGATTAATTCTTACTCAGCTCTATGAGAAAACTAATAGCACTATTTATACTGCTAATAATTAAGAATCTCACATTGAATATAAATTGCCAAATGTTCATATTTGTAAAAACAGCGAATGTATTCCGCTATCTTTCATAATTGTCAAAAATCTACAACATGATGTCATTCTTGGTACTGCCTTTATCTTCAAAATCCAACCTTTTACCACTACAAGTAAAGGCATCCAAACCAAAATTAATTCACTTAACTTATTCTTCAAATTTATTAAACCACCTCAAACTGGTTTAATCTCTGAAGTTGTTAATTGTATCTCTTATAAAGAAACTCAAATTAACTTCTAGAGAAATGAAATTTCTCATCTCCAAATCTAAAAACAACTTTAACAACCAAATTCTCAACATCAATTAACGAAATTCCAAAAAGCTCTTGAATCTCTTTGCTCAGAAGTACCAAATGCTTTTTGGCATAGAAAAACTCATTTAGTTTCTCTACCATATGTAGATGACTTTAATGAAAGCCAAATTCCTGCCAAAGCTCGTCCATCTCAAATGGATTCCCGACTTCTTCAACTTTGTGATGGAGAAATCAAATCTCTTCTCCAAAAGGGACTTATCCGCCCTTCAAAATCTCAATGGAGTTATGCGGCTTGTTATGTAGAAAAGGCTCCTGAACTCGAAAGAGGTATTCCTAGGCTCGTCATAAATTACAAGCCTCTTAATCATGTATTAAAAACCACAATATTGGAAACACTTAGAAATCTTTAAATCAGTTATTGAAAGAAATGGTCTTGTACTTTCTTTAAGAAAGATTAAGCTCTTTCAAATTGAAATCCAGTTTCTAGGTTTCAAAAATTGTCAAAATACAATTAAGCCAATCCAAAGAGCCATAGATTTTATAGATAAATTTCCTGACAAAAAACAACTTCAAAGATTCCTCGGATGTTTAAACTACATTTCCGAATTTTATAAAGATTTAGCCAAAAACAGAGCTCTTTTACAAAATCTTTTAACCGAAAATCCAAAATCTCTTTGGTCAGATGAACATACCAAAGCTTTTCAAAATATTAAAGCCAAAATAAGACATCTTCCTTGTCTTAAACTTTCTAATCCTAAACTTTCAAAAATTATCTAAACAAATGCCTCTGATTATAGTTATGGGGGTATTCTTTTGTAAAAAATGTCAAAAGGTCAAGAACAACTTGTTTGTTTTACCTCGGGTACTTGGAACCCTACTCAGCAAAATTACTTTACAATCAAAAAAGAAATTTTGTCTATAGTTTCATGTATCCAAAAATTTCAAAGTGATATTTTAAATCAAAAATTCCTTCTACGTGTAAATTGTCAAGCAGCCAAAGAAGTTTTAAAGAAACATGTAAAAAATCTAGCTTCAAAATAGATTTTTGCATGATAGCAAGCTATATTATCTATTTTTAATTTTGATATCGAATTTATTCCTAGAAAAAAGAATTTTTTACCTGATTTTCTATCTCTCAAATTCTTACAGGGAAAGCCCAAACATGCCACCAAAAGCTCACCAAACTCAAAAGACCAAAAACAAAGGAAAAGTTAAAATGGAGATTGAAATATCAAATACATTCTTTCCTCTTCTCCAAACTTCAGAAAAGAAAAAGTCAAATCCTCCAAACCAACCAAAATTGCAAATGCAACAGCAAACCCAGTCAAATATGGAAGAATATCAACTAAAAGGAAAACATAGGGTTTTAACCCTAGACTCTGAACTCGCCAAATGACCCGAAAATATCCTTATTCCCAAAATCTATCTTCCTCAAAATCATTTCCATCCAAAACATCCAACTCTCTCCCGAAAATTCTATGAAGCCATTCTGGTCCAAACTCATAGTGTGATCTTTGAACTCCGTACTAACAAAAACCAAACCAAATACTCTTTCTCCAAAATGAAAATAGTCAATATCATTTGCCAAAATGAATGCGGAAAATCCCTTTCCCAATTCCAAAATGTCCAAAGTCCAAATGGTCAATCTCATCCCTTCATATTGTGATTACATGGTAACATGGAAATATGCTCGCCTATTCCAAAATTCTGACAAAGGCCATTCATGGTTTCTAAATTTTTCCAGACCATATACCAAAGAAATTCCTCCTTGGTTTTATACTCAATGGTGGACTTTATTTGGAAGTCAATCATCAATCTTACCAAATGAATTGCTTTCTCATTATGCCAAACTGAAGAAAATGCAGAATCCTGAATTTTCAGGACATTTTCTCATGCAATATTTTGCCAAAAATGGACTTCCATGAATTCTTACATGGAAGTATGAAGTTCTACCTTCAGAATACTAAAATGTCAAAGTTCTATTCCAATCCACTTATATCAAATGGTGAAATAAATTTGATTACGATATTGTTCTCGAAGCAACAAAAAAGCAATCTACTGCCAAAAAAGAATTGTCAAAATCCTTCAAAGAAGTCATTATGGCTCATAAACCTGATGAAGCTATTAAACTAAAGCAAGAATTAGTAGAACTCAAATCTGCTTTCATTCCTCTTCAAGATCAAGTCTTTAGTTGACATGGATCTACCTATGTTGAATTAGAAGGATCATTCATGGTCGTTCTGGATCCAGACTCTAATCCTGACGACCAAGAAGTATTCTTCTAGAAGATTCACTACTGTCAAAATATTTACTCCAAAAAGCAGGCCAAAATGAAGCCAAAAGCACGCCAAAATGAAGCCAAATACAAGCTAAAAAGAAGTACCGACAACCAAAGTTGAAGCCATCATGCACCGACAAAGTCAAAGACATATCATAAAAAATGTCAAAAAATCTACTGTAGTAAATCTACTATAGCAACAAAACGCTAAAATACTGTAACAATTAACTATTGACTTTTACTGTAGCAAATAGTAAAACTACATAGTAAACCTACACAGTAGTCAAAAGCTACCAAATTGGGTACTGTTCGCCCACAGAATATACCCACCATTTTGCTTGTCTAGTTTTGTAATAATACATGTATATCTCTATATAAAGAGATGTTTTCTATTGTTTTAAGCAGAGTTCGACTAGTGAATTCAAAGTTTAGTCCTATAGAGTGCTTTAATAGTAAGCAAAGGTGTTCTCTTCTTTCTTCTCTTCTTCTTTTTGTTTCTCTGTTGTAAAGCTGTTTGCAAGCCGATCCTACAGAAATTGATATCAAAGCCAACTTGTAAGCAGTTTTATTTAATATACTTTATTTTGCATACATATAGTTTTTATTTGTAACATCTGCCAGTTCTCTTAGTTTTTTATAATGCTGCAAATCTCTTTAAAATAGATTTCTTTCTTGATTTATATTTATCAAATTAAAATTAAACAGAGGTTCGAGGCTCCCTTGTCATAATACCCTATTGTCGTTAATATATATACACAGACTTGGATTTTAAACTAAGAGTAATCTAACTGCTTTTGAAATTCCACAGACTAAATTCTGAGAGTCCATATCTACATCTCAAGGAGTTTGATGAGATTTTAGCTACCCGTACACTTTAACAATGTGTCGAATAACACCTTAAGATTAAATTATTTCTTTATATATATATATATATATATATATATATATATATTGAAGGAGGATGCTAAGTCATGACTTCGCTCCTTAAGGCTGAGATCGATTGGGACATGGGCTGAGATGAACCGTGAGTTCCTTAAAAAGTTTTGTTTTGTTCATAAGACTAACACCCTTAGAAGGGTCATCATGAACTTTTCATAAAAGGATGAAGAAACCTTCTTCCAATGTTGAAAAATGTTTAAAGATCTTCTAAGTGCATGCCCACATCATGCCTATGAAATTTGGCGGGTCATAAGCTTCTTCTTCTTCTTCTTTCTATTTATTTATTTATAATGATGGACTAAATTCACCCACGCGCCAATTCCCTCGACCACGTTTTACTTTCAGACTTCTTGATCACGCTCCGTCTATTGATGACATGTAACACCCTAATTAGTGTCAGTTATAATTCTGCAACATGCGTTTGAAATATTTTCAAAGATCTTAGATGTGATATATACTTCTCATGGAATGACACATGTTGTCATGCCCCAGACTCGGTAACCGAACTTACAAGGAATCCGATGACCGATTTTGGCCGCAACAGCCTCCGTAGTATCCCATTCTTGACTCCTGAGGCAGGTTCTGATCCTGAGATCCTACAAGGAGAATTTTCATAACAATATAATCATTTTCAATACGAGCATACCCAAGATCACAGTAAGTAAATATGAGAATAACAAAGGCACACATCACAAAATTCACTATGAATTTGAACTTTTAAAAGTTTCAATAAGGTCCAAAAGGACATACATAAAATGACAGAAAAAGGAAAGGAAAGTCTGCAACACTAGGGTCCTCAAGCTCAACTCTACTCCACGCTCTACTGATACGTCGTCTGTCTAGAATCTCCTACACGCATCAATTATACATAAGCTTATAGAAGCTTAGAGGCTGGTGGTGTTGGCTTTAATCATGTTTCCTTCCTGTATCTCCTATTATTCTTCTGTGCACTATCCTGTCATGCCCCAAACTCGGTAACCGGACTCACAAGGAACCCGATGGCCGGTTCTGGCCGCAATAGCCTCCGTAGTACCCTATTCTCGACTCCTGAGGCAGGTTCCATCCTGGGATCCTACAAAGAGGATTTCCATAACAATATAATCATTTTCAATACGAGCATATCCAAGATCACAACAAGTAAATTTGAGAATAACAAAAGAACACATCACAAAATCCACTATGAATTTCCATAACAATATAATCATTTCCAATACGAGCATATCCAAGATCACAACAAGTAAATTTGAGAATAACAAAAGAACACATACATAAGATAATAAAAGAAAGGAGGAAGAGAATCTGTAACACTGGGTCCTCAGCTCGTACATCTATCCAAGCTCCGCTACTAAGACATCAACTTAGGATCTCTTACACACATCAATCATGCATAAGCTTATAGAAAGCTTAGAGGGTAGTGAAAGTGTATGACAATGGTGCTCAGAAGAAGATAGAAAATGTAAAAAGAAGTCATGATCAATACCAATACCACTAGCCTTACTAAGGCTATCATGAACGTAAGAAGCTATACCAAGGCAGTATGATAATGCACGAAGCCATACCAAGGCTATACAGTGCAATGAGTAATGTAATGTAATGAGTACTGGGCGTCATGTCAAGGCGATGCAATATGAGGCTTACACAGCTTATGCAAATGCAATGCGAAGTAATGTCAATGCTCATATCCAATTCACATATCAAGTCCATTTCCATCATAAGAAAATCACCGGAGTCCATTACACTGCTAGATGACTGCCGCTCTACAGACCCCACACAGTCAAACGAGTATAAAAGACCTCACTACCCGCCTGTGGACAGTCAATCACTAGCAAGGCCTGACGGTAGCGGACCCATTCACAAGCTGGTCCGACTCAGCCTAGCAATGCCTCCTTATATCAGGCGAGTAAGGCCATACCCCTATCCAACCGACTAGACGATAGTGGGAGTCGCGGCCTAACGGTATAAGACCCTCGTGCGCTCATATATTCCACCCAGTCACGGCGTTGGAGCAGATCCTTGGTACCATGAAAGTTTTGAAAATTTCACTCATGGGCTTCCTATGCACCTAGTATGCTCAAGTAACATTTTCAATGTCCAAACATGGTCATTCACGATGTATCTGTGGAGGCTACAACCCTGATGAAGCAAAGGCAATAATGCTCATATGTTATGCAATGTCAGATACATGAATTACACAATCAACTATGCATCAATTCTAAACATCCAACATGCTCAAGAGGGAATACTGCATCCCTCGGGAAGGCATCATGCAATACCCAATGGCACAATTATAACCATACACACAGTGTCATCCAAGCATACAATGATGCACATGGGCCATGAAGATGGCTCTAGACGCATTATGCGGTGATATACAAAGTAGTATACTGCTTTATCTAAGAAGGGACTAAGACTAGGTATTTAGACAATATCCATAAGGAATCCCACATCTAGTGAGGGCCCATTTACCTGGGGTAGCCCACGAGACTAAGAATACAAACTACGTTTCTAAGAAATACAGAAGTGAGTCTAGCAAGAGTTTAAGATGAACTCTAATCACACTTAGATACAATCGGGCCTAAAGGGGTCCATAATGGAGACATTTAACCACCATTCCCCTAAGAGGCATCTCAACCATGAACCATATGGATATAAGGCCCAAGGCCCACATTCAAGATAAGAACACAGGTAACCATATACATATATCCATCATAATAGGCCATAAGAAAAGGACATAATATCACCTTGAACAACATGGGCCTCAAGAGGGAAGTTAAGGCCCAAGGCTCAATTTCCAATGGCCTTAGAATTCATGCATTTAGTTAGACTTGGTGGGCATCCCGTGTGCACAATATACGACCCAAAAAAAGTAAGTTTAAGTTTAGATGAAATGGGCCTTACTACATTCGCCCAATAACTAGCAATTTAAGTGGGCAACCAAGGGCCCAATACTATCCTTATCTTAGCCCACAAGTCCATCAAAATAGTGGAAGTTGGCCCAATGTATGGTTGGGCCAAGTTAGGACGTTCCAACCCACTCTGGGCTCATGGGATGCCCCAAAAATATGATATAAGATGGGGTCCTCATGTGATCACTAAAGGTGACCCAAAAGAATGCATTAATTAAGCCTAAAGATTATAAGAAAACATAAGCATGTAACACGTACACAAGTTCTCAATATGGTGGGCCCTACAGCCAAATAAAGTTTTAACCATATAATTTTACATTTAAGGCCCTTTGATAAACTTTTGACCCGTTTGACTTCTTGGACCTACTAGGGTCCAGAAATTAGTTAACTGTATGGAAATAATCTCAGGAAGGCCAACTATACTCGCTGGGGGACCCCACCAGTTGGAGAGTGCGTATATATCATGAAAAGATCAAGTGGACCTGCTACTGGATTGTAAGTCCAGCAGTAACCCAAGGCAGGGAGTGCTTCCATGATCAGGCGATCCAAGGCTTGAATGACCTAGACCAACATACGATGAGGTAGGTTCCACATACATCCATATTTAGCCTTAAATAAACGGCCTA
Source organism: Magnolia kwangsiensis (assembly GCA_037074715.1). NCBI lineage: Eukaryota > Viridiplantae > Streptophyta > Magnoliopsida > Magnoliales > Magnoliaceae > Magnolia > Magnolia kwangsiensis. Next base: position 74,377,373 of record CM073579.1, read on the forward strand.
GGGCCTTTAACCATCCATAGAGAAACCTATGGGCCTACCTTAAGATCACCCAGGAGGATATTCAACCTCAACTGATTTCCAAGAGATAGCCCGCCACTATTCGAGCAAGAAATAAGGTGCAAGGCCGAAGCAATCCATCGCCTAGTGGGCCATACACTGAGTCTATGTAGGCAAATTGGTGGGCCCTTAAGAAAGGTTAGGGCCCAACAATTAAGGTCATGGGTTCACTCATTGTAATGGGCCTAATGGGTAGCCCATTATCCCAACATATGAAAAATTTTTATATTTAACACAAGTTGGGCCTTACATCTCGGCCCAAATATGGATCTATTATAATATTGGGCAAGTAAGGGCCCAACCACTTGAGTATTTGGCCCATAAGACCCATCACAATGACATAGTAAATATAGGACCCAAGGGTCCAATGGGCCTATCAAAAGTTCCTGCACAACCAAGGCTATAAGGACTATAATTAACTAGGAGACTAGCCCAAGAAGAATCCAATTGGAATGAGCCTTTAATCATGCACTAATTAAGCCCAAAAATAAAATTAAAATGACAAGATAACTGACTTAAATCCTCCTCAAATCTAGTGGACCATATTGCCCCAAAACAAACATTTATAGGCAACAATTATTGGGCTCATTGCTAAATTCCAGCCCACCCAAATTTCTAAGTTAGTTGGAGTCTAATAATAGAAGTATTTCTTAGTATATTTAATCCCTGATGGCCCACACACATCACTGTGGGCCCCACCATATGAGAGAGGATATGCAACACATATATCAAGTGGCTCAGGCTGTTGGAATGTAGACCCAACAATAGCCTAAGGTAAGGATGTCCCATGTGTAGGCAACCCTATGGGCCTGGGGTATCTGGCCCAAAAATTCACCCAATGAGCCCCAATTAAATACTAAACAAATGGGAGGATGATCAATCCCCTAAGGACCTCACATGGATGGGTGGTGGGATATACAACACATCAAGGTGAGCCCACGAAGCAGGCTGGATGCCCCAGCCTAGGCGTCTCTGCCTAGTGGGCTACTCCCGACCGCACCACGGTCAGCTCAAATGTCCGTTGGGTCTGAACGTTTTCAGGGTGACACTTACATAAGTGGACCATACCTTCACAAAATTTCAAAATTTTTGGATATTCTTAAGTATTTTAATTAATTTAAATAAAATAGTCTGTCCAAAAAATCGAACTGACCTGGTTGTCCCAACGTGGTGGGCCAGTCTGACCCTTGCCAAGGTGTGCACAGTGGTCCATTGACCCTGAAATTTGGTAAGTGGCTCTTAACATAAGTGGACCACACTTCCACAAATTTTTAAAATTGTTTGAGATGTAAAAAATTTTTAATTCATTTAAAGAAATTAATTTATCGTGAAAATCGGACTGATCTGTTATAGTGGGCTGGTCCAGCCACCACCATGGTGTGTACAAGTGTCCATTGGCTCTAAAATTTTCTAGGTGGGTCTTACCAGAGTGGGACACATCTCTGTAAATTTTCATAATTTTTAGATACCCAAAAGTATTTTAATAAATTTCAGAATTCCAACCTGTCCAGGGTGGATTGTTGCTGGAATTGTATCTGTCCTATGTTTGGGACCACATGGGGTGGGCCTGGACCCACCCAAACCCTTGACAAATTGTGAAAAATGTGACCCTATATCTGGACAACAAGTGAGGTCCACTGGGGTGGCCCACTTATTCAGAAACTCAGGTAAAAATGCTCATTTTCAACTTGCAGTGTTGCTGAACTGTCCAGAAATTTCTGGACAATTAGCTCACTTTGGCCCATCACATGGGTCTCATTCATGGGAGAGATGGTGTGGGAGAGATGGTGTGGGCCCCATTCCACATCAAAGTGGGGTCCATGCAAAAAAAATCCCTAAATGAATTTGAGAAAAAAAGGCATGCAAACAGATCCAAATATTAGCTCAAAAGTCATGCTCAAAGTGGACCTGAAATCTGGACAGTAACATATGTTGTCCATATTTCAGCCCATTTAAGTTAATCAAAGGGTTTATGGCCCTGATTCAACATGTGGGGTCCACTTTGATGGGTTAACAAATTTCTATACCTATGAGCTCAATCAGACCTCCATGAAAAATGTATTTTGGAGGCCACCCAAACCATGCATGCATGGTAGGCTTGGACATCCAGTCAAAGTGGGCTTGGACTTCCCATCTAGCTAAGGGTCTGGGATGTTGCTGACCTCTCCTTGGTGGGCTATACATCATCATAATACACAGGAGAAAAACAGAGAGAAAGGGAGAAAGAAGAAGCAATCGGCCATTGGTGGAAGGTCCCGCCACTAATGGACCTCCTACATGCAAATCCACACCGTCCACCTTGTTATGATATATGCATGCTATAATACATCAAAGGAACTTACTAGAGGGTAAGGATCCTTTTTCCCACATGCATGCAAGGCCTAGATGGCCCATGGGATGTAAGAAATGAGAAGGAGAAAGCATCATGGTGGGTCCAAGGAGAATGGCCCACCATGGATTGAAATATGGAGGATCTAGGTCCATGGCCTCATCCTAGGAATCATGTAAGACCTCCACCATGGATTGGTGGGTCTTACATGCTTCCATGCATACAAGGAAAATAAAAAAAAAAAAAAAAAAAAAAAAGAGAGAAGAAGCTAAGGAGAGCACCCACTTGTAGAGATGGCCACAAAACTCCACCACTATGTTCTAAGCTTGAAGGAGAAGAGGTTTGAAGGTGAGAGATGGATTTCTAGTGGTTGGATTGTGGAGGGAAGAAGGAAGAAGGGGCTGAAAATGGAGAAAGGAGGAAAAGTTTCTGGGGAAGAAGAGAAGGGAGAGAGAAATGAGAGGGAAAGAGAGAGAGACTTTTAAGCTTTGTAATGATGAGCTCTCTCTCCCCTAGGCAATGATGGTGGCCTATGATGATATTAACAAGGCTTAGGGTAATAGCCTTTCTAGAAATCTCAACCTAGGGTGAAATGATGGCATGAAAAAATGTGCAACCCATGGTGGGGTCCACCAATCATGTAATCAATGACCCATATCGATCAATGCTCATAACTTAAGATGTACATATCGAATTAACGCACGAGACGCGGCGTCGGAATCATGGCGACAAGGCGGATACAATGACATAGGTCTCGGGTTAATCCGAGTCGGGTCTACATGACCAAACTTAAGGATGACTGCAAATACTACCTGAGGGTCGCGAGTCGTCGGAATTTGACCGGTAGGACCGTGGGACCAAAATGAACGAGATGCATACTTACACACACATGCACACATGCGAATTCAGGTCGGGTCTCACACATGTCCCTTCCTAATTGGCTATTTCAAGAACGGTAAAAAATACTGTATAATTGTCTCCTAATAACCCAATCAAACAAATTAAAATTTTCCACAATCCTTTATGTTTCTTAACATAATCTATCATTTACATTCTTTAGCTTAACTAGTAGCTTAATCTTACATTAGGAGTAACAATAATCTAATAATTGTAATCCTTAGTTCTAATTCAAGTCTATGCTCATATGCCAGACAATTTTCATCAAAATATAGATTTCTTCTTTCAGAAAGGCGCTTTATACTTACTATTTAAGGTCGACTGTAAGTATTTCATTTTTTTGGTTTTACTTTAATTTGTATCTGAAAGCCTTTTCATATGGAAGGCAAGGTGCAATACATTATTGAAAGATGAACCATGCCCTCTCATAATTGCTAGTTATTTTAAACATCTTGTGAATGTCTAAGTAGGTCATATACTATATATTTTGATGTATATGTTTATGTTAACGATTGGGGTTAGAATTGTTTGGTTGAAATCAAGTCACATAGTTCTAACATGCTTACAAAATCTACACGTGACCAAATCTGAAAACACGAGAGAGAACCTATCCAAAACGAATGTGCCCAAAAAATTTTATTCAGTGGGTGTTTAATCCCCGCTGTGTGGTCCACTTCAGGCTTGGATCTTCCTCATTTATGGGATTGTACTCTAAAATGATATGAAAAAATAGATGAATGGTTTGGATAAAGCCCATACATCAGGGTGCGCCCCCCCCCCCCCCCCCCCCCCCCCCCCCCCCCCCAGAGCCCCTGTCCGTTCCTTGCCAATGGGGCGTTGCTAGCACTCAATCCGCCTCCTCGATCGTTGGGTGGAAAAGGTCTTCTTTCCCGACCTCGTAGGGTAAGGGCCTCGACTTTGATCTTGAAATATAGGCCGGAGGCGTGTGCCGGGTGATATCAGAGCCAATGATGAATATCTAAGCCCAACACATTGGCCGGTTCCAGTTATCAAGTGCCCCACCATTGTAGAAAGAAATAATGTTTTAAACAATTTCCATCCGATGTACTTATGTGGTTTAAAGACATTAATCTAAGTCAAGTCTCAATGATCCAAACCGTTTAAAAGATGAGAGTTATATATATGACTACGAAATTTTTTTTGGACCCCTTAGATTGAACTATTTTTAAATTATCACTCTCCTTTTCATATAAAGCCATGGCAAGGACTTTTTCAGACAGTTTAGGGTCCACCTCTGAGGTTAAGGGACAAGGGAAACGCATTTGGGCCTAGCCCGGTTCATTTTCAAGTGCACCACTTTGCATTTATATGTACTCATTGCATACATGTGTAATATCCAATCCGTCCATTGGTAGGGCTCCACTTTTGATCGAGAGAACTATATAGTGGTGGATGATTGATGATCGACTCGGATACGTTTTTCACATGGTTTGCGGAGAGTACCGACAAAGTCGAACCGCGCGATTGCACGTCCAACTTATCTAAAATAAAAACTATGCTACTCTGGAATGCGTTGACAGTTATACGCATGCAAAGAAAACATAAACCTAGCATACATGAATCAAACCGTCTGAATCGTAGGATATGCTTTTTATGGGAGCCATTAAAAGGAATCAACTTAAATTCGTATATTTGTGTACATCTATTGGACTGTAAAAAAGAAAGATATTGCATGGTCCGTATTAACATATCAATCAATCAAAAGTTATATAATATCTAAATAGATATTATTTTGAAATAAAAAGTAAATTAGGTTTTCTGATGAAATGGACCGTTCGTTTAGGTTAAAATATTTTTAATGTATGCATTTTCTTGGAGGATGTGTATGGACGTTACCCAACGCTGTGCCAGAGTATCAAATAACTCCAGCGCGTCTAATAAAGTAAACCGATTGGCATTCCTTCCCGCCATGATCGCAGAGCGCCACTTGGTATTGGTTGGGGCGTACGTGCCGCTTATTCAACCTGCGCACCCTCGCGCTTTTTAACTCGACGCTTCTCCTACCTCCTCCTGCAAATTCAACCAACGACTCTCTCTCTCTCTCCCCAAATGATCCGGTCTAGAGTTAGGGTTTTTCTGCTCTCGATCTGGCTCCTCTTTCATGAATCTTCAAGCACCTCGCATTCTTCTTCCTCATTGACCATTTCTTCCAATAGAGTCGAACAGATCTCATGGAATCCCAGGTCATTTCTAGATTCCTCTTGGCATTTTGTTCAGTTTTTTTTTTTTTTTTTTTTTAAATAAAATTTTAATCGGATAATCTGGCAGAGCTTTCGTCTATGAAGGATTCCTCACTGATGAAGAATGTGATCATATGATAGCTATTGTAAGTATCCTAATTTATGCTACTTTTCTTCACTTCGTATGAAAAGAAATCGAACTTGACTGAATTTCTACAATTCATTTGATTTTTTTTCTTGAAAAGGTTGGAATTCAAGTGAATGTCCAGACTTCATTAATTCTGGAAAATTTATTAGGTGGATTTTTCTACGTGGCCGCCTGCCTTTTGGGCTATGTACCAAAAACCTGCTACTTTAATTTCCGAAAGCCCCTTGCCGTTATTTACCTATACCGAAGATCTTTTTATTTTCGTATTGACCAAATTGCCCACACTTTAAAGTCCACCGAACTCTCAGTTAACAGGTTCGCCACCGACGTTTGATTGACGTGCGATCCCACTCCTACCGCAGGTGGGGCCCACCATGATGTTCCTGAGAAATCCATCCGGTCCATCCGTGTTGCTATCTCATTTGAGGATATGAGATAGATCCAAAATTCAAGTGGGCCACACGACAGCAAACATTGGGTAGGGAACTGCCTACTGTTCAAACCTTTTTGGGGTCCATTGTGATGTTTGTATGCCATCCAAACTGGTCATAATGTCATTCCCACTACGATGAACGGAAAACACAAAAATACTAGCCTGATTCAAACCTTCTGCAACCCCAAGAGTGTTTCAATGGTGGCCATTCAATCCCCACTGTTTCCAGTTGTGTGGCCCACTTGAGTTTTGGATTTGCCTCATTTTTGAGGTCGGCCTAACATGAGGCAGCAAAACGGATGGACAGGGTGGATTTCTTAGAAACATCATGGCGGGCCCCAAAATGTTTAAACTATGGCCGTTTCGCACTTTTTCCTACTGTATGGCCCACTTGAGTTTTTGTATCTGTCTCATTTTTGGGCTTACCCTATAATATGAGCTGGCAAAACTGATGTGCATAATGGTTTTCTCAAATACATCATAGGCGGCCTCACGAATGATTGAACGGTTGGTGTTCAAAAGGCATTATGCGGCACACTTGAGCTTTGGATTTGCCTGCTCAAGTGGACCGCACCAACAAAATGCTGGGGATAATGACCTCCACCATTGTAACTTTCCTACTGTGATGTTTTTGAAAAATCTACTGAGTCCATCCGATTTGCCGGTGCAGGTTGAGGGGTAGGCCCAAAAATGAGGCAATCTAAAACTCAAGTGGGCCACACTTCATGATACAACAAAGAGGGAGATGCCTACCCATTGAAACCTTCCTAGGTCTATTGAGATGTTTATATGCCATCTAAACGGTTGACCAAAAGCAGGGCCCACCATGATGCATGTTGAGAAGTACATGCCATCCATCCATTTTTCTAGCTCATGTTAATGGGTGGGCCCAAAAATGGGGTAGATCTAAAGCTTAATTAGACCACACTGAAGGAAACATTGGAGATTGAACGGCCACCATTGAAATCTTTCTGGGGCCCACTTGAATATTAGATCTGCCTCATAATTAGGCCCACAACCTAAAATGATATGATGGAAATGGTGGATAGGGTGGATTTTTAAAAAAACATCATGGTAGGCCACGAATGTTTCAAAATGTGGGATGGTGTATTTTTTAATAGTTGGCGTTCAATACCACTATTTCAAGTCATGTGGCCCATTGGAGTGTTGGATCTATCTCATATTTGGGCTCACCATCTAAAATAAGATATGAAAATGGTGGACAAGGTGGATTTCTCAAAAACCTCACGGTGGGCCACACGAGTTTTTGGAGCTTTTATGTTTTAATGGTTGGCTTTGGAAGCCATGCGGCCCACTTGAGTTTTGGATCTTCATAATATTTGGGCCCACCAACAAAAATGAGCTGGCAAAACTAGTGGACTGGGTGGATTTCTCAAAACATCATGGTGGGCCACATGAGTCTTAACTGGGGGTGGTGCAATGTCAACAGCAGGGACTCAATACTAGTTTTGCAAGTCGTGTGGCCCATTTGAGTGTTGGATTTGCTTCATATTTGGGCACATTGCCCAAATCGAGTTGATGAAAATAGTGTACGGGGTGGATTTATTAAAAACATTATGATGGGCCACAAATGTTTCAACGGTGGACTGATGTTGTCTCAGTGGTGGGTGTTTAATACTACTGTTTCAAGTAGTGTGGCCCACTTGAGTGTTGGATCAGCCTCATATTTAGGTGCACCCCTTAAAATAAGTTGACCAAAACATTGGATTGGGTGGATTTCTAAAAAACATCACGGTGGGCCACATGAGTTTTTGGAGCTCCTCCATTCTATTAGTGGGTGTTGAATACCACTGTTTCAAGCCTCTTCTCCATTCTAACAGTGGGTGTCGAATACCACTATTTCAAGGCATGTGGCCCACTTGAGTTTTGGATATTCATCATATTTGGGCGCACTGACTAAAATGAGCTAGAAAAACGTGGATGGGGTGGATTTCTCAAAAACATCATGGTGGGTCACACGGGTTTTAAGGATGCACTAGCATTATTTCAATAGTGGGCATTCAATACCATTGTTGCAAGTTGTGTGGCCTAGTTGAGTGTTGGATTTGCCTCATATTTAGGTTCGTCTCCTAAAATGAGTGAAAGAAAATGGTGGACGGGGTGGATTTGTCATTTTTTTTTTCAATGGTCAGTTGAATGGACAACCGCCCAAGAAGGCTGATGTACACACGTGGCCCATGATGATAATGATGTTTATTTGCCATCCAACTTGTTCATAAGTTCACACAAACCTGAATGAAGGGAACACACAAATATTAGCTTGATCCAAAACTTCCGTGGCCCAAAAGTTTTTAACAATAAGCGTCCAATCATGGTTGTTTCGATGGTGTAGTCCGCTAATGATGCCTTAGTGACATTTACTCTATACATCCAATTCATGATCTGGTGGAAGGGTGGTAGCCCAAAAACCCGCCAAATCCAATGCTTGGGTGGGCCACCACACCATAGTTTCAAATATTGGTAACGTATCGGCCGATACGGGTGTATTGTATTCGTATCGGCTTGATACGATACGCGATACGGCCCTGTATCGACCGCATTGGTTAAAACTGACCCCTTCCCTCCCCCCCCCCCTCATTTTCATGGTATTCTGTATCAGTAACGGTGGTTGTAACAGTCATCACCATTATTGGTATGGGTTTCGGCTGTGCATAATGTTAGGGGACTGCAAAAGCAAACCCTAAATTCGAATCAAACATGTAAAAGATCAACACAACAAATCATGCATAGCAACACATGATCTTTATGCAGAAAACCTTAATGGGAAAAAACCACGGCACAAAGTGACAACAAAATCCACTATGAAAATGAATTACAAGAGATGGATCTTACTTACAGATGCGACACCCTTCAGAAAACCCTAGCTTCCCTCTAGAACAAGCCCTTTTGTCTCTTCAATACCCTAATCCCGCATTACACCCATATTTATAGAATAACAACCAGAATAAGAAACAATTCACGCAATTACACAAAATTGCCCGCACCATCGATTGAGCAACCCTCAATCGATTGAGCTCCCATGTTTGATCAATCGAATATACTCAAAATTGTTTAGAGATTTTACAAGTATTTTCCGAATTGTGTCGATCGCTTGAATGTCCCAAGGTCAATCGATCAAACCTGTTCAAAACTGTCCAGAGACCAATCTCTATAACCTGAGGTTCACTTGATCGATTGATTCTGTCCCTCAATCGCTCGAGACCCTTGTTTCTGAACAAATTGAAGACATCCAGACAACAATATCCCCTGTGACTTCAATGAACATGAACCACAACTCCAAGATCTATATCTAATCGCCTTCATCATAGCTTCCTCATTGCCATCACTTCTCGTGTATACTTCTTCTTCATCAAACCTTTGCCAGACCTAGAGAAGTTGAACAAAACTTGAACTTCTCTGTGGGAACCACCTTTATAAGCATATCCGCCAGATTCATGCTTGTGTGGATCTTCTGAAGAATAACTCCTTCCTCAAGCACTTGTTGGATAAAATGATGACGAACATCAATATGTCTAGTTCTCGAATGGTAAATCAAATTCTTTACCAAGTTAATCGTGCATTCCCTGTCATAATTAACTGCACGATCTCTTGCTGAAGCCTCAACTCATTTATCATTCCACACAACCAAACACCTTCCTTGAAAGCCTCTGTCACTACCATATACTCAATTTCGGTTGTAGAAAGAGCAACCATAGACTAAAACTTTGACATCGAACTGATCTCTCCACTCGCTAGCACAAATGAGTAATTGGAAGTTGACCTTCCGTTGTCTACGTTCCCGGCGTAATCGACGTCCACATAGCCTACCAATTTTCCCTTTGATTTTTCAAATGTCAAGACGTAGTTTGCTGTACCTCGTAGATAACTAAGTAGCCATTTTGCTGCCTCCCAATGCTGCTTACCGAGGTTTGATATGTATCTGCTCACAACACCAACTGCATATGAAATATCCTGTCTCGTAGAGACCATGAAATACATTAAACTGTCAACCGTGCTTGAGTAGGGCATATGAGATACCGTTTTTCTTCATCTATCATGGGACATTGCTCTGAAGAAAGCCGAAAGTGAGTAGCATGGGGTGTGTTAACTGGTTTAGCTTTGTCCATCTTAAACTTGACTAATGCCTTCTCAAGGTAATTTGCCTAAGACCAGGGTGTGTGGAATCGGTTACGTATCGGTTGTATCGGCCGATACATAACGGAAACGGTGATGGCTGATACGCGATTCGGGGTCGTATCGGCCGTTACCCTTTTTTGTATACGTATCGGCCGATACGGGTCCGATACGGACCGTAACGGTCCATTACTGACCCATAACGGCCACCCGTAACGGTCAGAAAGCGGTTTTTTTTTTTTTTTTTTTAAGGACTTTTTTTGCTGTTTTTTTCAAACTTCTTGTTTCCAAACTGTTTTTCACTCCTTCTAATAGTAATTTCAACCAACCTTGGCTGGGTATTTGAGATAAAAACACATTATATTACGGATTTTGTTGAATCAAAGCTCGGTGGGCCATTTTTCAGAAATTCGTCAAAAATAGGTATTTACTTTTTTTAATATGTTTTGCTGTTTTAATCATGCCATATGATGTGTTAATCATAGTAGAAAATGATAATGTGCATTTTATAGATTTGGGGTGCCATTTAATATTTTTTTCTATTTACGCATGAATTTTGGCCCCTTTTTTTAAAATTCGAAAAATCAATTTTTAATGGTTGTTTTGCTGTTTTAATCATGCCATATGATGTGTTAATCATAGTAGAACATGTTAATATGCATTTTACAAATTTGGGGTGCCATTTTATATTTTTTTAATATTTTTTTTATTTACGCATTTATTTTGGCATTTTTTTCGAAAATTCGAAAAATCAATTTTTAATGGTTGTTTTGCTGTTTTAATGATGCCATATGATGTGTTAATCATAGTAGAAAATGATAATGTGCATTTTATAGATTTGGGGTGCCATTTAATATTTTTTTAATATTTTTTTCTATATACGCATGAATTTTGGCCCCTTTTTTTAAAATTCGAAAAATCAATTTTTAATGGTTGTTTTGCTGTTTTAATCATGCCATATGATGTGTTAATCATAGTAGAACATGTTAATGTGCATTTTACAAATTTGGGATGCCATTTTATATTTTTTTAATATTTTTTTTATTTACGCATTTATTTTGGCCTTTTTTTCGAAAATTCGAAAAATCAATTTTTAATGGTTGTTTTGCTGTTTTAATGATGCCATATGATGTGTTAATCATAGTAGAACATGTTAATGTGCATTTTACAGATTTGGGGTGCCATTTTATATATATTTTTTATTTACGCATTTATTTTGGCCTTTTTTTTTGAAAATTCGAAAAATCAATTTTTAATGGTTGTTTTGCTGTTTTAATGATGCCATATGATGTGTTAATCATAGTAGAATATGTGCATTTTACATATTTGGGGTGCCATTATATATATATATATATATATATATATATATATATATATATATATTAATTTATGCATTTATTTTGGCCTTTTTTTGAAAATTCGAAAAATCAATTTTTAATGGTTGTTTTGCTGTTTTAATGATGCTATATGATGTGTTAATCATAGTAGAACATGTTAATGTGCATTTTACATATTTGGGGTGCCATTTTATATATATATTTATATTTTTTTCTATTTACGCATGAATTTTGGCCCCTTTTTTTAAAATTCAAAAAATCAATTTTTAATGATTGTTTTGTTGTTTTAATAATGCCATATGATGTGTTATTCATAGTAAAACATGTTAATGTGCATTTTACATATTTGGGGTGCCATTATATATATATATATATATATATATATATATATTTTTTTTTTTTTTTTTTTTTTTTTTTTTCTATTTACACATGAATTTTGGCCCCTTTTTTTAAAATTCGAAAAATCAAATTTTAATGATTGTTTTGCTGTTTGAATGATGCCATATGATGTGTTAATCATAGTAGAACATGTTAATGTGCATTTTACAGATTTGGGGTGCCATTTTATATTTTTTTTATTTACGCATTTATTTTGGCCTTTTTTTGAAAATTCAAAAAATCAATTTTTAATGGTTGTTTTGCTGTTTTAATGATTCCATATGATGTGTTAATCATAGTAGAACATGTTAATGTGCATTTTACATATTTGGGGTGCCATTTTATAATTTTTTAATATATTTTTTTCTATTTACGCATAAATTTTGGCCCTTTTTTTTAAAATTCAAAAAATCAAAATTTAATGGCTGTTTTGCTGTTTTAATGATGCCATATGATGTGTTAATCATAGTAGAACATGTTAATGTGCATTTTACAGATTTGCGGTGTCATTTTATAATTTTCTTTTTTTTTTTTGTATTTTCGAATTATTGACTTTATATTTTTATTTGCTTATATTGGACAGGTTTTGGAGCTTCTTAGGTTTAGTTAGAGCATAAAATTATCTTTATTAACATAGGTCATACACTCATATCCTAAACCTAAAGAAATGTCTGGGTCTGGCCAACAACAAGTGAGGATATTGGATGGCAACATTGTAACACCCTGAAAATCGGGGGTCGTGTATAAACTCAACTCCCGAGTTCCAGACCGTCACTTATGCAACAAAAATGATTATGATTCAATGTTGTCTGAGTTAAAGCATTCACATGAGTAAGAGTATACCAAAACTGCAATTCATACTCCAGATCCAGTGATAAAAGTAAGCGGAAGACTAAAGAATATATATATCACTGTATGGAAAACAAAGTAGATCTCGACTGTCACTAAAGTATGAATACATCTCTGAGTCTCATATACATGTAAATAAACAAAATCAAATGTCCAAAAAGAGTCCCACTGAGAAGTCCCGTCAACCCAGGCCACCTAAGCAAAGCCGTCGTGGTACTGCATGTATGAGAACTCGTCCTGGTCCTCATCATAGTCCGGCTCTGCCTCCTGGATCGCTGCGTCACCTGCATCTAAGACAGGGTCTGGTGGGTGTTGCAAACACCATCCCGTAACGTGGGAATGAGTAGCTAACTCAGTGGAATAATAGAGCAAGGACTAACATGTTCTCAAATCAATCATGCGATAATAGTAAAGCAGTAAATCAAACATTCTTAATACTGTTGTTAATGTAATATGATATGACATGATGGATGCCCTCACCGACGTTCTCCCTCATACGGCACCATCTTACGCCCGCGGTATGCTTGCGTACGCTCAGTGCTCCACATCTTCCAGGCACATGCAATGTGATGGTGATATGATTGCCGAGTTATTATTAGTCCATTCAAATAGCAGGATTGGGAAACTAAGGTACTTTCCTTGTATCAATCCCAACACAGATCCTGTCTAGGGTCGTCACTCCTAGTAATCTCATACGATGTATATTTTGTAGGTCGCTGCAAGGGCTGCCAGCGCTGTTGCTCGCACTCGTTGCACCCCTCCCCCATCACCTTATCAATACAGGCCTACTGTACTCTCACTGCTACGGAAGGGTCGTCGCCTCCCGTAGACTCAGAATACGCTCGCGGTCACTACAAAGGACTCGTCGCTTGATCAGTGTAGGCCGACAATAAGAATATAGTGTCCCATACCACCATAATCTGCTCACGAGTCATAGGTGCTCACTGGACACTACGGGGAGGTTTGTGGCCCCAGCGTAGGCCGACAGCTCGACCACGGTGTCCCATACCACCATGCCCGGCTCATGAGTTGTCACGCCCCAAACTCGGGAACCGGGCTCACAAAATTCCCGATCGCCGAATCCGGCGCCGACAGCCTCCGTAGAACCCCATTCTCGGCTCCTAGCTCCCATTCGCCAGGTTCCGATCCTGGGATGCTACGAGGAGGATTTTAAATACCAGTTTGTTTCGTAATAAGCATAACCAAAGGCATAACCCACAGACAACAACCAAGCACTCCATTACATTTCCACTATGATCAAAAATTTTACAAGTACAATGAGCATAAAGGGAAATACAATGGTAAATAACAGAAAACTCCAAAATGATCAGCAACGCGCTCCTGCCTCAACGCTGCTGCAGTCCAACGTCACCTGCACGCAACGGTCGTGCATAAGCTTACAGAAAGCTTAGAGGGTGGTGAAAGTGTGTGCGCAAGGTAGTAATATAAATGCAATGTCAGAGTAATGCGGAATATGCAGATGGAACCAAAACGTCATGAGCCGTACCAAGGCTATGCAATGCAAGACGTGAATGGTATCGGCCATCCCAAGGCCATGCAATGTACAATGCAACTCAAGCATACAGATACTCATCAATGCCCACATATCAGTACAGCTCAAAGTATGGAATATCACCGGGGTCTAGTACACTCTAAACCAGATTGCCGCCACATCGCGCGCAATAAGGTAAGTGGAAGAGACCTCACTATCCGTCTGCCAATATCGGGCGCGACTCGTCGATAGCGGACCCATTCCTCGAGCTGGTCAAACTCAGCCTAGCATTGCCCCCTACACTCGGGCGGGTAAGGCCGTACCCCCTTCTAACCGACCACGACACAGTGGAGAGCGTAACCGTCTGGTAATCGGCACTCAACGCTCATCTACCCACTCGGTCTAGACGTTGGAGCAACCTCTTGGTACCATAAGGGTTTAGGGACTTTCACCCAGGGATATCTATAGTACCCCATGTAGAACAAGTATTTCCAGTATCCAATCCTGCCAACCACGATACGTCTGTGGAGGCTACGGCCCCGATGTCGCTAGGGCGTATAATAACCATGTCACACAAATGCGGAATGCATGAATCACGCTATCCAGTCATGCAACCAATCCTGCGCATATCGTGCGCTCATGTAGGGCAACACCGCCTAACCGGGAGCCCATAAACAACCTGCCCGAAGGCAAATGCTATGATCAATCATTACTCATATCAAGCATACATATGATGCGTATGATCATGGACCATGAAACTATACTAAACATGTTATAATAAAAGGAATTATCTTACGATGCAGATGGACCTGGACGGCCTATACACAATAAGTATGGCCCAATAATGGGCCCTAAGGAGAGTCGTAATGTGGACATCCAACCAACATTACACTCGCAATGTGGACGTCAAACCAACATTGCATCACAGGTACGATCTTCATAAACCTTAGTACTTAGTCTAAAATGAATTTACTCATATCAATGGACCGTAGGTTGTCCCCATTGGACCTTATATATATATATCAAATGGGCCATAGTCTATGGGCTCTTATTCATCAGATGGGCCACATAAATGGGCCAAACCAATGGGCCTTAAGTGCATTGCAATGGCGTAAACCCGTGGGCCTTGGATTGCACCAATTGGACCTAGTTACATGAATCTAATATGTATCAAATGGGCCACACTAATTGGACCCCCAAATGTGTATCCAATGGGCCTCAACCCAGAGGCCTTATATGAGTCAAATGGGCCTAATCCATGAGTTTGCATACATATTAAAGTGGGCCTAATCCTATGGACCCTTTTACAATCGAATGGGTTCAGTCCCATGGACCTTACAATATATCAAATGGTTTACTTCCATGGACTTTAGATTTCAACAAAAAGGGGTCCAATTACATGGGTCTTGAAGTACATCAAATGGGCCTAGTCTCTAGGCCTAAAATGAACCCAATGGGCCCAGCCCATAAGCATTTCACAAAACCAAATGGGCCTAGCCCATGCCCCTTTTGAAATTCCAATGGGCCTAGCCCATAGGCCTAACATGATCCTTTCCAAGTGGATGGACGGTCTGGATGCACCGCCTATGACGATGGTGGGACCCACATGAAGGCGTACAATCATATATATATTATATAATATATATAACTACATATAATATAATATATGTAATATATACAATATTATATGTAATATATATATAATATAATAATATATATATGTGATATATATATATAATATAATAACATATATATGTGGGCCCCACCGTTCAGTGGGGACGGTGTGGATTCAGCAAGGATCACCGTGGGCATCACCGTCCACGGACCGTGGACGGTGTGAATAAAATACATAAATCACTATGGGTCCCATGTATGTGGCCCACCGTGATGTTTATTTGAAATCCAACCCGTTCATAAGGTCACTCAACCTGGATGAAGGGAAAACACAAAATTTCAGCTTGATCCAACACTTCTGTGGGCCCCAGAAATTTTTCAACGGTAGATTTTAATTCACACTGTTTTAAGTGGTGTGGGCTGCCTGAGTTTTGGATCTGACTCATTTTTGGAAGGGGGGGGGGGGCCACCACTGGAGTGGCCCACCTCATAAATAGGCCGGATGACAAATAAACATCATGGTGGGGCCCACACGCAGGGCCGTGGGGCCCCTTACGTCCGTCCGCTTCCGCTGCGCAGGCAGCATCTGCTGCTTCAGACGGTGGCAGCAGCGCTGCCACCTTTCTTCTTTTTTTTTTTTTTTGAAAAACTCAAATGTGGGGCCCACACACAGATGATCCACTCCGCCCAATGAATTCTAGGGCCCCAACATGCCGTGAAAATCCAAGGGTTGACATTTAATTGGCGTGTAGAGACGACAAAATGGGCCCTAAAAGTCTTAGAAGGGTAAAAGCATCATTTTCTCTGGCATGGCCCGCATGATCACCGGATTGAACCCATACTTTGGCTCAACGCTTAAAATGATGAGGGAGAGAGGATGGACGGCCTGGATGGGACAAATGCATCAAGGTGGGGCCTACAAAGAAAACAGCCCACCAACTCCCTTTTTGGTTCTCTTTTTCTGAAACGTCCAGCGTGAGACGCTGGACGGTTTTTCTTCTTCTCCCTTTTTTTTTTTTTGCCTTGATGGAGTGGGCCACCATTGATGGGTGACCCCAGTACAACGTCTAAGGTGGGCCCCACTTGAATAAAATTTGGATAGAATAAATATTAAGGTGGGATCCATTCAAGTGGGCCACACACCTCTAGCAAAAATAAAATAAAATAAAATAAAATAAAATGAAATAAAAGCAATAAAAGAGAGAGAGAATGGAGAGTGGGACACGGCTTGTGATGGAGGGTCCCCGTCCTTATGGGCCCTCCCTTGCAATGAAATATACAATAAATGGACCCCTTTGATCATGGGACCATCAAAATTAGAAATCAACGGTGGAGATCCATTCTCCACCGTTATGGACGGTCTAGATGACCTTTTTGCAATGAAAACAACCATCATGGTGGGGTCCATGGAGAATGGCCCCATCATGGAACGATCATGATGATCCAAGTGGTCCATCGGCCACATTTTGGGGTCCCAAGTGAGATCCACACCATTGATCGGTGGGACTCACTTGGTCCACCATAAAAAAAATAATAAAAACTACCCTATGGAAGCACCCACCGTCCGATCTTCTCGCTCCTAGGGGTTCCTTGGCACCTTATCTTCAACTTCAATGGCTAAGATGAAGGATGGAGGGTTGAGATGGGGGATTTTGGGGTAGGAAGGTGGGCCACTTGAAGCTTAGAGGGAGGTTGGAAATTCTCATACGTGGGAGCTCCTTGCAATTTTTGTTGCTTGGATATTTTTGGAATGAGGGAGAGTAAGAGAGAGAGTGATGTAAAGGGAGAGAGAGAGAGTGATGGATGGATGGGTGAGTGATGGTTGTGTAAGAAAAATTTGACTTTTGTGGCTTTTGTGTAAGAGAAGTATGGGTTAAGAAGACTTTTGTGGCTTTTTGTGTAAGAGAGGTATGGGATGTGGAGACTTTTGTGGTTGCTTGGGAAAAGGGATGGAGGTGATGTGTACTTGACATGTGATGGCTTGATGGGTGATTGATTGATGGGATTGATGTGATTGATGTGACACATCGTTGAGATTCTCTTGGTTTTCGCAACGCGCGGCGTTTTCTCGCACCGAACGTTGGCTCATATCTCTTGATCAGGGTATCGCCTTGGCGCACGAGTCGCGGTATCGGAACCGCAACGACGGCGCGGTCGCTATGGTATAGGTCTCGGGTTGAGTCGACTCGGGTTGTCGGTACATGAATCCAGGTCGCGCGTCGATATTGTTTAAGGGTCGAAAGTTGCCGGAATTCGACCGGTACGACCGCGGAAGTGTACGGAAAGGTACGGACCAAGATACGGGTCTTACATGAGTCTTCGTGGATCAAGGTACCATGGTTGACAGGGTTTACACTGGTAAGTTCAGTACCCTAGGTTCAAGCAGTTATGACTCATACAGGGTGAACATACAATGGCCAGTCGGGTTACTTGACGGGCTCGACTAGCACGAGCGCATCTCAAGTTGAACGACATGAAGTGCGTAAAACACCTCGTGTGGCCTAACCACTGCCGCCAACTCCAAAACACGACTCGCGTTCATCGACGCGTCGCTCGTGGCAAAGATAAGCCAACCACGAAGTTACTCAGTTACCAACTGCCTGGACTAGGTATAGTCCCAAACAATTATGAATCCACATCAGCAATCATGTAAGAGTATTGAAAATGAAATACAACAATGTGAGCATGTTAACACATGTTATAACATACAACTTAAGTAAATCATCTAACACATGCATTTCATACATATAATGAAATCATGCATATAGCTAACATGTAGGAAATCATTTACATCAGCATATTAATTGAGAAATCAATCTCAAACTAATTCATAACACCATTTAATTCAATACATACTAATACAAGCATTTATACAAATACTTAAACTACACACTTAAGTCTACATATAGTTGGTCGACTCAAAGTGCGCATTTAGGCGAATCTCGTCGCCAAACTAATTATGCACGCATTCCTAATATCCTAATGCGACAAGAAGCCATGTCAATCACATCAGCAAATTATGGATGAAAACAGTATTTCCTACAAATGACTAAAATGCCCTAAATCTCATATTCTTCGTCTGCTTACGAAACTGGAAACGGACAGCATGTTGTACATGTCAAATGGCGTTGCCGTCGATAATCTACTATTAAACGACATTGAAAGCATTGGAAACAGTCAATCAAAGCGTCTAAAATCCGCACCTTTTCTCTTATAGGTGTATTAATTCGAACGGATCGTATACGCTTCGTCTACGGCGAACCGGGAACCTAATACACAAGATCTATCAGCTACTTCGTTATGGAACCAAGGGAACCTCAAATCAGCAACTATTTGGGATGTTTTCTTACCTAGAAATGCGGCGAAATCACCGGCAAGGTGATTGAGTCGCGTGGCTTAAGCACGTGCAGCAGGTGGCATCAGCAGCAGGAAATTCTCTCCCACTCTCTCTCACAAACTCTCACTTTCTCTCTCACTCTTGCTAGGGTTTCTAGCAAATTCGGATGGGTGAGAGGAGTGAGGGTTTAAGCCCCTTTTATAACCTAAATCTTGTCCGAAATAGGCTCGGGAACAATGTTTACTTGATACCTAACCAAATTGGGGCTGTTTCGGTCCAAAAGGGCATTTCTGTTGGTCCCCTGGCCGAACGCGATCGGACTTAAGTTCATGCGCGTCGGATGTCACTCACATCCCATTTTCAGACCAGCAGTGTTCGTAGATCGCACGTGGCGGTCCAGTTTCAGTTCAGCGATCACCGCACGTAGATCAGGTCTGCAAGTCTCATGATATAAAATAGAAATTTTTCCTAATCCGAGGGTGTAATTTGGCTGAATTCTGACGGTCAGAACGCTTAATACTGACGCGTCAAGTCGTGTGCCAGATTTGAATTTCAAATTCCAAATCTAACCCTATTCTCATTCTCTTCAGTCCAGGCTCAATGAAATAGCCTGCGAATGTTGGTTGGATTTGATTTTCGAAATGATTGTCAAGTCCAGCTAGGCGGTTATAACGGTCTAAGATTGTAGGTATCGGACTTTCGACGCGCGGTCTAAATCCAATTCAAAGTTTCAAAGAGGTCCAGAGAACAAACCGGTTTAGAGTTTGATCCGAGGTTTTAGAGTATTATAGCACCATTGATTCTACAAGTTTTGGGTCTTGTAGAACGTATTTAAAGCGGTCAGGGACTATTTTACAGCTACTCCAGCGTAGCGCTAGCTAACTTATGCTTAGTTTCTAAAGGAATTAATCCTAAGTGATTTCTTTGGCTATGGAATTGGGTTCTGAGCGATTTTCCAGGTGTTTTAGTTGACCCATTGCCTAAGGACGTCTAATCCCAGGTTGGCCAAAATCCGGGGTGTTACAAACATTGTGAGGGTTGGTGGTACTAGGCACCAAATGAAGTACAAGTATTGTGATAGACTAGTGACTGGTGGAATTACCCGTCTCAAACAACATTTAACACATCGAAAGGGTTAAGTTGCGCCATGTGTCAGAGCACCGAAAAAGATAATGCTTTTAATGCAAACTAGTCTGGATGAGTCGAAGGGTAAACGTTCTGTTGTACAAAAGAAGAAAGATGATATTTTAGAAGCAGCTCGACAGGAGGTGTTTGGTCCTGAATATATGGGCATTCGTGATGAAGATATTATTGATTCTGACGAAGGTTCAGATCGGGAATTAACTATAGCTAGGAGAGAGCGTGTCTAGCTCGTGAAGAGGAAAAACGTCGCCGCATGTTTGGCACACATGGGTCAGTGCGTGATACAAGGGGGGCAGTGGGAGTGAGAGTGTGACAGAGAGTGCAACTGGAAGTGCAACTGCTTCTGCAGGTGGGACTGAGGGTTGGGGGGGTAGGTTTGGTGGGTTACGACGTGTATTTGAGAGCCGACGACAGACATCTTCACGTGATGCCCCTATACATTTGGATGAAGAAGTAAATGAGCATAGGAGACCCTCTATTGATCCAATCCTGTTTAGGAAAGAATCAACTAAACAAAAGAAGATAAAACAAATATGGAGTAGAACTTCCGTTGAGAAATTAGGTAGAGCAGCAACAAAGTTATTTATACATGCCAACATACCTCCTAACGGGCCAATTCTCCATATTGGCAGGTGGTAATTGATGTAGCGGCAAAAGCAGGTGAAAGAATAAAAGCTCCCACGACTAAGGAGATTAGGGAGAAATGGACAGATGCAGAGTATGCGGATGTAAAAGCATACGTGGCTACCTTTGAACCTGTATGGCAAGCCAGAGGATGCACGATTATGTATGATGGTTGGACTGACCCAACCAGACGTAGCATGATTAACATCATGGTATACTGCCACTTAGGAATTATATACCACAAGTCAATTGATGCCTCAGAAGTAACAAAAGATTCTTTTTATATTATGGGCCTAATGGATAAAGTTGTGGATGAGATTGGAGAGGGGAATGTAGTGCAGATTGTGACAGATAATGAAGCATCATACAAGCTTGCAGGACATATGTTGATGGATAAGAGAAAACATCTTTTTTGGTCACCATGTGCTGCCCATTGTATTGATCTTATATTGGAAGATATTGAGAAGAAGAAGAATGTTAAGGAAATGGTCGAAAGGGCAAAGGAAGTGACGACGTTTATTTACAACCATAATCAAGTAGTCGCAATAATGAGAAAGTTCACGAAAGGACGAGAGTTGTTGAGGCCTGCGGCGACTAGATTCGCAACAAACTCTATAGCATTAGAGAGTTTATTCCAGCATAGGGGAGAGTTGAGTGAGATGTTTGCTTCCCGACAATGACTGAACACAAAACATGGAAAGAAGACATCAGGACATCGGTCGACGTTGCGAACACCATACGGGATAACAAATATTGGAAGAAGGTCAAGACGATCCTAAAGGTGATGGAGCCAATAATGAGGGTACTCCGTCTTGTTGAAATCAATGAAGCACCTACCATGGGCTTCTTATATGATGCCATGGATAAGCAAAGCTTGCAATTCAACGTGATTGTAGAAGCTAAGAGACTTAAGATGATTGACAGGAGATGGACAAAATAACTCCATCATGATCTTCATGTAGCAGGTTATTACCTAAATCCTAGGTATAGATATGCCCAATCATTTGTTGCGGATGATGAAGTTCGTGTCGGGCTAAAAAATGTGATAAAGAGATTAAAGCCTGACTTAGATTTGCAAATAAAGGCGTTGAATGAATTAGATACATTTGGAAATCGCCTTGGTAGTTTTGGAGATGCTCTTGCACAACATACAGTATCTAGGTTGCAATCGGCCGAATGGTGGATTAATTTCGGAGAGAGTACGAAGGCTCTCCAAAAAATTGCAGTAAAAGTTTTGAGCCAGACAACATCTTCCTCTAGCTGCGAAAGGAATTGGAGTTGTTTTGCACTCATTCATTTAAAGAATAGGAATAGATTGAAGATTAGAACATTAGATAGACTTGACTTCATGCACTACAATATAAAACTAAGAATGCGACGACATCATAGGAGCATTACAGCTGCCGATGACGGAGACTACTATCCAATAAACTTGGACAATATTTATGATAAGGATGACCCACTTCTACCTTGGTTGGAAACAAGGGAAAAGTAAATTGAAGAGGATAGTGAAGAATTGGAAATTGATGACCCAGAAATACGCAGAGCACAACAAGAGAGTCGTGCAGATGTGTTGGACTCAGTAAGAGGGGCAGCGTTTATGCCACGTACGGAACGGCTCAAGATCAACAAAAGAGTACGAGCAGTGGTAGCATGTCCGTGTCGGATGATGGCGATGACCCCCCTGCCCCTGGTGCTGACACTTCTGGTGTTGCGTAGTGCCCTATACAGCCGTCTATAGATCGCGATGTCGATGAACATCGACGAGGTGGTATACGAGGTCGGACTTATGAGTGTACTGAGTCACGATACAGGCAGCAGGAGGAGGGTACATCCAGTGGTGCACTGGGTCTGAGAGGTTCGGAACATCAGCAAGCTCATGGTCTTGGTTATTATGATGGATATTCTTATGGTCAATTGGATTATGATTGTGGTGGTTATACTGACCCTGTTCCAGGACATTCATGTTGGAATAGTTCTCCCGATCAATATTCATATGATTATAGATATCCAGATCCAAATCCAAGTTACTCATCACAGTAGACGCACTCTCAATCTCAAGATTCTCAACAGCCTGAGTAGGGTACCAATATGGCTATTCGATGGGCACTGGTGGATATCCTTACTCGAGGTCAGAGTCGTTGCTCAGTCAGGATCAGTCATCTTCCGATTTCGTTGATTTAGTATTTCCTTCTGACACTGGATATTATGGATATGCAACACCTACACCTATTGGACAACCTCAACCTGATGGTGACGATGACGATGATGTGGAGGTTGAGCAACCACAAAAAAGCAGATTTTCATTTTGGTGGTGACTTGTGATTGTGAGTATATATTTGTATTAAGGTAAGTATTTGCAGCAGACAGCTCAACGGTATTATTGCAAGAAGCCATGCACACACTTGACACTGCCGAACTTGTATATAAAATAGCTCCCCTGACAACCAATCAAGTAATCCTTAATCAAGTTGCAGGGGAGTATATCAGACACTAATAAATTTTTTTTAATATTCTTGACTTGAGGATGACAGGTCATAGACAGGAATCACAGTCACGTGCACAGGTATGTTCGAGAAATTCCTCAAAAATAATTGTAAACACACCTAATGTAAGATATTTTCATATTACATTCATTCTAATATATCTATCATTAATAGTAGATAGTTAGAAAATTAAATATATGAATTTTGTAGTCAAATTCAGGTTGTCTGGTTCATAAATTCATCAGACAGTCCGATACAACTTCTCACCAAAGAGTGGACCGTTACACCACCATAAACATGTTCCATTTTATAAATGAATGCATATTTAGAATGCTTAGAATATTCCGGATTTAATCCATATTTTTTTTATATTTTTTTGGCAAAAAAAAAAATTTGCGCCGTTACGCTCCCGTATCGTCGTTACGCCCCCGTATCCGTATCGGTTTTGGAGGTCACCATTACGCTAACCGATACCGATACGAGACACCTTGCCTGAGACCAATGTTTTAATTATTGACGATATTGGCCGATATATCCCACGATATATCTTGTATCCTACCCGTGCAATACGAAACACATAGTAGTGCCGATATATCTCACATGTTCGATTCAGTGAACATTTTCAATTTTCAATCTTTTTTTTTTTTTTTTTTGAAATTTTGTTAAATCGGTGTCAAGTGGTTACAAATCCATTGGTTTTTCATGTTTTGAATGAAAAATCATGATGTTGGAGCTTTGATTTCGATATTCACTGGTTCTTCATGTTCTCCATGGTTTTTTTTTTTTTTTCAAAATTTTCCTTCGACCAACTATCAATTGAGACTAATTTCGAAGTATTTAGGAGTATTTGATAAAGTGATAATCACATACACTCTAGTTTTGAAATTTGAGTGTAGGGGTTCTAATTTGGGGAAATTTTGAAAATTCTCTAATTTCTCCCAAATTGCTTGCAATGTTGCACTCTAAACATGAAATCATGTATGAGGGTTGATCTACTGATTTGTTAAATACTAGTCAATTTTCAGAAAATAAAAATAATTTTTAATTGAAATTAATAAAAAATATTATGCTTTTTGAAATTTCCCTTCAACATAAAAATATTATGTATTTTGAAATTTACACCAATTTCGAAGTATTTAGGAGTGTTTGATGAAATGATCATCACATATACTCTTAAATGTTATGTATTCCATTTGAATATAGTTACATTAATTTAGTCATACAACTCATAGCTTATGACACTTCTTTTTTGAGATGTTATGATTTAAAAGTATTTATTAAGGTCTTTTTTAATAGTCCCTGAAGTTTCATTAAAAAATTCAATCATTTTTTTGATGTTTCCCCATGTTTCCTAATAAGTGCGATAAATTACCTGATACAAGCGATATATCCCGTGCGATAACCTATACGTAACTGTATCACAAGGGTGCGATACGTAATGTGATATCGATATTTCGAACACTGCCTGAGACAACTGTAACCTGCTCTTTTCTGTATCTTTGTGTATCTCAATGCTAAGAATCCTATTTGCGGCCCCCAAATCTTTCATTTTGGCTGTCCCTGAGAACTGAGTCTTTAATATATTGATCTTAGACATGCTATGGCTGACAATAAGTATGTTATCATCAACATATAATACCAATTAGATGAATTCCTCATCGCTTAATGACTTAAAGTAGACATAATGATCATATTCACTTATGGTAAATTGGCAACTTACTATAGAAGTATTAAATTTCTTTTGCCACTGCTTATGCGACTGTTTCAGGCCGTTCAATGACCTCCTCAACCTGCAAACTTTATTCTTTGATCCACGCACTTTGAACCCCTCTGGTTGCTTCATGTAGATTTTCTCTTCTAATTCTCTATGTAGGAAAGTAGTCTTTACATTCATTTGTTCCAGTTCTTTGTTGTATTAGGCAACCGATGCCAACACAAATCTAATAGATACCTGCTTGACAACCGGTGCGAATATCTCACTGAGGTCAACACCTTCTTTTTAAGCATACCCCTTCACTACCAATCTCGCTTTCTATTTGTCATATTTCTTCTTGTAAATCCACTTGCATCTAGTCACTTTACGCCCAACGAGAAGCTCCACCAGCTCCCATGTATCATTCTTATACAAAGAATTCATCTCATCTTGCGTGGTCGTTATCCACTTCTCAGCATCTGGATCATCCAGTGCTTCCTAAAAGGTAGACAGTTCCTCATTCGTAATGAGAGTGAATGCAATATTCGAATCATCTCTGTATCTCGTCAGTAATCTACGATATCTCGGTGGATTTATCCTTACTGGTAGCTGCTCCACCTGCTTCTGTGCCTTATCCTGCGGCTCGACCTCTATCTGTGTCTCACCTTTTTCAACATCAACATCAATAACTACTAATTTTTCTATTTCCTTGTATTTAACCTTGTGAAACAGGGAATCCTCACCAAATCTGGCGTCACGGTTAATTGTGATCTTCCGTGTGACCCGGTCATGCAGCCTGTATCCCTTCACGCCATCACCATATCCAACAAAAGTGCACTTCTTCGCAACCAAATACTCACAACCCTAAGTAGTCAACTTCATGACTACTCCACACTTTTGGAATTTTACAATTTATGCTTGTAGATGAGAATTGATTCACTAGGTAGCAAGCTGTGTTAATGGCCTCAGTTTATAGGTTCATGCCTAATCTAAAATTGCTTGACATACTTCGGGCTTTCTCCAAGTAAGTTTGATTCATACATTCCGCCACACCATTCTGCTCTAGTGTGTGTCTAATTGTATTATGCCATACAATCCCCTCATTGTTACAAAACTGATTGAATTCTTTCGAAATGAATTCTTCACCATTATTTGTCCTTAACACTTTCAATTTTCGCTTTGTCTGCTTTTGTACCATCACCTTCCACACGTTGAAGGTGGCGAAAACATTGGATTTATACTTCATGAAGTAAATCTAGACCTTTTTAGAATAGTCATCTACGAATAAGACAAAACGATGACCCCTCTCCAGAAATAATAGGCAATGACCCCCACACATCAAAATGCACATAATCCAGAACACCCTTACATGTTTTCCATATTTAAAAGATAACCATGATTGTTTATTATATATACAATATTTGCATTTATTAAAATCAACACTTCTAAAAGCAGGAATCAAGCAACGATTAGAAATTACATTCATACCGCGCTCGTTCATGTGGCCTAGACGTGCATGTCATAAATGTGTTGATATAGACTCCGCTACAGACGTTGCAGCTCCACCCGTTGAAGTATTCCTGATCAACTTGTAAAGATTATCGCTCCACTACACTTTCATCACTATGAGTGCCCCCTTTGAAACCTTCATGACACGATCAAATCCGGTGAACTTGCACTCAAGTGCATCGAGAGCTACCAGAGATATCATATTCTTCCTCAATTCAGGAACGTGTCTCACATCCATCAGGATACGCTTTGTTCCATCAAACATCTTAATGCACACTGATCCAATTCTAACAACCTTATAACTGGTTAACTAACTTTGTTGAAAAGTTATGTGGTATGAAGCCTCCAAATCCAAAATCCAATCATTGCGGAGATACTTGGATTTGGATGTGGTTAGAACCTCACAACCCCCTCGTTGGATTCCGATGCGTTGACCTCCTTCGGTGTTTCATCTCATTTTTCTTCCTTTTGGGCTTTAGGATTCCAACAATCCTTCTTCGTATGCTCATCTTTCACAGTTCCGACACTTCATCTTTCCCTTGTCTTTACACTTGGACCAAGATTACGAGTTTCCCTTCTCTCGTTCAGAATTTCTTCCCCTAGCTACCAATGTATCCATAGAGGAACCACCGCTACTGTTCTTCTTTCTCAACTGATTTGAATGAAGGGTTGAGATGACGATTTCAATGTTTATGGTCTCCCTACCGTGACACAGTGTCTACGAGACTCTCGTAAGACTTTGGAAGAGAGTTCAACAGAATTAGGGCTTGGTCTTCCTCGTCAATCTTCACTTCCACACTCTTCAACTTGCAAAGTAACCGATTAAACGTGTTGATGTGTTCATTAATATCAAACCCTTCTGCCATCTTTAGGATATATAATTGCTTTTTCAGATACAGACGATTCGATAAAGATTTCATCATATAAAAGCCTTCTTACTTCTTTTAAAGCCTTGCAGTTGTCTTTTGATCAAGGTCATTATAAAGGATGTCATTGGATAGGCATAATTGAATCGAGGTTTTTGCTATCTCATCTAATTCTCCCTACTCTTCTTCGGTCATAGTTTCAGGACGCTTCGCTACACCAAGGAATGCCTGTTGCAATCCTTTGCCGAAATAGAATGCCTCTCATCTTCACCTTCCATAGTTCAAAAATATTTCCCCCCGTAAACTTCTTAGTTTCATACTTAACGTTAGATCCTTTCATCGACATGTTTCCAATTCAAACTTGAATCCTAATGTATTGCTCTGATACCACTTGTTGGGGGATCGTTGAATTAAACCCTGAATTTGAACCAAAAATTTGAAAGATAAATGTAACAAAGTGTGCATGGGAACACATGATCTTTACGTGGAAAACCCTTGCAAGAAAAAATCATGACACAGAGACAATAAAATCCACTATGAAAACGAATTACAAGAGATAGATCTTACTTACAAATGCGAAACCCTTTAAAAAACCCTAGTCTCCCTCTAAAACAAGCCCTTTTGCTTTTGTCTCTTCGATACCCTAATCCCGCATTACACCTATATTTATAGTATAACAACTGGAATAGGAAACAATTCGTGCAATTATGCAAAACTACGTGCGCCGTCAATCTAAGCATCGATCGAGTAACCGTTGATCGATTGAGCTCCCATGTTCGATCAATCGAACATGCTCAAAACTATCTAGAGATTTTACAAGTATTTTCCGAATTGTGTCGATCGCTCAAAGCCCCCAAGGTCAATCAATCAAATTTGTACAAAAATGTCCAGAGACCAATCTGTATAATACGGTGTTCACTCGATCGATCGACTGTCCCTCGATCACTCGAGACCCTTGTTTCTACATATATTGAAGACATCCAGACAAGTAATGGCCGTTATTACCCCCATAACGGTTACAAATTTTCTTTTACCCAAAAAATTCTTAAAACATATCTAGAAAATTCAGAATAATATAAATATTCCAAATATGTATTCTTCTTCTCTTCTCTTCTCTCTCTCTCTCTCTCTCTCTCTCTCTCTCTCTCTTTTGAATAGTGTAACGGTGCACTCTTTGGTGAGAGTGTTGTATCAGGCTGTCTAGTGAATTTGTGAACACGATTATACGTATCTAATGTTTATACATCACAATCAAGCATTAGAACTAGAAATCAGAAAAAAAGCATAAATACTACTTTTTCATTTGATTTTATTTTATTTAAAGGCCCTTGGAGCTTCTATTCACTCAAATCACTTAAATCTAAGGTTTTAATCTTATAAATTATGGTAAGAGTGGTCAAAATTTGTTGTAAAATGATTTAAGAGAGTTTTTGGAATGAGATGAGAAAAATGGATTTAGATAGAAAAAAAGAGGAGAAAAAAGCCATTTTTCGACCGTTACTGGGGTGACGGTCCTTATGCCATATAACGGCCTTTACGGCCATCGTAATGGCCGATGCTGTCCCCGAAAAACCAATTGTCCCGTTTCACCCCCGTGTCGCGTAACGATCATTGTCGTTACCTATACGTATCGGCCTTTGGGGGTGTATCGTAACAGATACGAAACACCTCGATGAGTCCTCCAATCTTTAAAATACCTCGAATACATCAATCTTAAGTGCTTTTTGGCACCATTAACAACAACTTGGAGGATCAAAACATTGGATTTCAGCCGATTTGAAGGATTGAAACCATTTGGGGTTGGTTTTAAAAAAGATCGAAAAATAGGTTAAAAAAATCCTTTTCTGCTGGCTATCTTTCTTCTAATCCATATGTATGTTTATTATACCCCTAGATCTACAAAAAAAAAAAAAGAAAAAAAAAAAAAAAAAACCAGTTTTGAAGACTGATTTGAGTTTTTTTGGGATTTTTTAATTTTTAGGGCATTTACGTTGATTTTTGTATATTTTTCAATTTTTTTATTTTTTGAATCTGATCTTAGATTTGTACTCTCTAGCCATTTCCGATCAGATCTAGATCTGATCGAAAAAAGTTTATTTATTTATTTTTATTAAATCTGTTGAAAAATATGTAAATTTCAGATTTTTTTAATTTGATGATTATGATCATAGATCTGGAGAGGCCATGCATTTTCAAATATATTGTTTTGGGTTTTTTGGGTTTATTTATTTATTATTATTATATCAGATCTGAGTAGTTTGGTTACAAATTTTCAAATATTATATCTAATTTTCAATTTTTTTGTTAAAATTTTTTAATTATGTTGAAAGTCTAAATGTAATGCATGTCTAGGGGCATATGGTGAGGTGATTGGAGAGTTTTTATTAAGAATTGAGAGTAATCTTTTTTAGAGATTATTCACATTTAAGGAAATTTGTAAGTACTAAGTATTTCTACACTTACATTGTTACATATAGTGTTTAAGTTATCGGCGAAAAGTTGATAATATCGGTGTCGCTAGCTTTGCAATATCGAAAACTCCTTTTTTCGTTTCTCTGCCAGCTGTAGGCGAATTATCGGCGATTTTTATTTTTATTTCGCGATAATCAGAGTTGTCAGGCAACAAATTCGCTGTAGCTACCTAATCGGGTCATGAACTACACTGTAGCTAACCACACTTTTCGTCGATAAAAAGGCAGCATTGGAAATTTTGGGGAGAGCATCGTAATTGCGAAAAAAATAAAAAAAAAGAAAGAAAAAACTTGTAAGAAGGTGATTTCAGTACTTGTAGAAGAGGTACACCTGATCGGAAGAAGAATTTGGTGGGCTACTCGATCGATCGACAATAGTTGTGCGTCAATCTTCCGCAGGTATGAAAAAACCTCCCATTTTCTTTTCTTTCTTCGAATATATGAAAATTTTCATAATCAACGAGGATTCCGATGAATAATCCGTGATATTCCGGCAAAAAATCTGTGATATTCCTTGTGTATTTTGGTTCAATTTGGGGATTTGGGTTCGAAACGAAAAACCCTTCTATTGGGATTTGGGTTTGAAACAGAAATGGGAAACCTTATTCCCCTTTTTGGAAATGGCATTAGACCTCCTTTTTCTTAAAGGGACATGGACGACGCTGGTATAGCGTGCGAGTGGCAAGTCGCGGCTACTATCGATAGTGTGGGCCCTACTACAATGTAATATATTTCATGTGCCCTCCATCTATTTTGGACGGTCGTTTTATGGAATGAGCTAAAAAATGAGTTTGATCCACATTTCAGGTGGACCACACCAAATGAAACGGTGGTGATTGAACGCTTACCATTAAAAAATTCTTAGGGCCCACTATACTATTTATTTTCCATCCAACCCGTTCATTAGGTTCACACAGACCTGGATGAAAGGAAAACACATATCAGGCTAATCAAAACTTCTGGGCCCCCAAGAAGCTTTTTATGGTGGCCATTCAATGACCACTGTTTTCTATGGTGTGGTCCACTTCAAAATTGGATCCCACTCATTTTATAGCCCATGTGCTAAAATAATTTGCCAAAATGAATGGACCGTGTAGTTATACATCTCATATCACCGATGTAGCCCTACGGTCAAGGTCCCACCCAATAACGGATTGTGAGGAAATCTCACTGCGTACAAAGTTACTCGTGCGCTTTTATCATATAGGGTAAATTGTTTTGGGCCCACCGTGAATGTATGTGGTTTATCCATGTTGTCCATTTGTTTTTCGAGCTTATTTTAGGGGTTGGGCCCAAAATTGAAGCAAATCCAAGGCTCAATTGGACCACACCATAGTAAACAATAGGAATAATGATTTCCATCGTTGAAACCTTACTAGGGCCCATGGTGATGTTTATTTGTCATCCAACCTGTTCATAAGATCATAACGACATGGATGAAGGGAAAATACAAATATCAGCTTCATCTAAAACTTCTGTGGCCCTCGAGAATGGTTCAACGGTTAACATTTAATTCACATTGTTTCCTATGGTGTGGTCCACTTGAGCTTTGGATAAGCTTCAGTTTTTTGGATAATGCCCTAAAATTGTCTAGTAAAATGGATGGGCAGAGTGGATAAAATACATAAATCATGGTGGACCCCATGGAGTTTACTCAATACGTTAAGAGTTACTTGGTCTGTAATCCACTTTCGATTTTAAGGACGCTTGCGAAAGCCTTCAAAGAAGGATTTGCCATGGATGGTAGGTGGGGTCCACTGATATTTGTGAGAAATCCACCTCGTCCATTTGTTTTTCTAGATCATGTTAGGACATGGGCTAAAAAATGAGGCAGATCGAAAACTCAAGTGGGCCGCTTGACATGAAGCAATGCGAATTGAACCTCCACTGTAGAAACATTCGTGGGGCCACAAAAGTTTTGGTTTTTTTTTTTTTTTTGGTGCCTTCAGTTTATCCCACTGGAAATGAATCTTATGAACGGTATGGATGGCCTATAAACATCACGGTGGACCCCAGGGAGGTTTCGATGCAGCCCACTTAAGTATTGGATCTGCGTCATTTTTTTGGCCCATTTCCTAACAAGAGCCAGAAAAACAGATGGACGGGGTGGATTTATCGCAATCATCATGATGGCCCCACCTAGCCTCGTCTCAGGCCTCTCCTTGGAGCGCAATTTGTGCCCATTTGGGAGTGCGGATTGGGCACTAGCCTCACCAAGGCCTAACTAGAGATTGACGGTCCTGTTAGGGCTATGTGGGGCCCATCATTAAACATGTGTTTTATCCAAACCGTCTATCCATATTGAAAGATTATTTTAGGCCATGATTCCAGAAAGGAGGTAGATTGAAGTCTCAAGTGGACCACACCACAGGAAGCAGTTGTGATAATGACCCTAGCGTTGAAACTTTTCTAGGGCCCACCATGATGTTTATTTGCTATCGAACCTATTCATAAGGTCACATAGACTTGGATGTAGGGAAAACATAAACATGAATTTGATCCAAAACTTCTGTGGCGCTTAACAAGTTTTCAAAGGTAGGCATTCAATCCCCATTGTTTCTTGTGGTGTGGTTCACTTGAGCCTTCGATTTGCTTCCTTTTCAAGCTCATGCCCTTAAATGATCTGTAAGATGGATGGATGGTGTGGTCCTTTTGTCCCCCCCTCCTCCTTTTAGTGGCCCATCCAATGTTGGTTGTTTGATAGCAACAATTGCATGATCCAAGCCATCTGTACAAGGGAGGTAAAAAAACCACCTTGTCTCAAAGTCATCCAGAAATGTGTACTTTGAATTAATTTACTATTACATGTCTTAATTATTGTATGCTAAGTACATTTCTATTATATAAACTTATTTTGGTTTCTATTAGTGATTTCTTACGTCAGCACATGCTTTTTTGAGCTCCATTAATGAAAACTTACTATTTAATGCATTCTTTTTGTAAATTTTTATTCCTAAATATGCAAATGTGTATATTAAGGCACGTCCTGAAGTTTCACTGAAAAATTCCACCGTTTTCCTGCATTTCCGGTTGTCGGCGATATTATTGGCGATAACGATATTATATCTTTATCTCCAGCCAGCGAAACTTGTAGTGATACCGACAACTCAAACATTGGTTACATATACCTCACTTGTCACACACATTCTCCAAGCAAGCACATATGTACTAGTGAATAGACTGGTGAGTACCGAGTAGTCATACTTCTTGGACATATTACACTATTAGCAATATATGATATCAATTTATGACATATATCAACCATTTATATAATGGAAAAAAATCAACACTAGGACTTATCGTAGATTAACCCATTAGGACAACATTCTTACCAAAGAATGGTTCGAAACATCATTGAATACATGGTTAAAATTCAAAGAAGAAGAAGAAGATAGATTCGTGAATATCTCATTTTATCCTATCCTATTTTTCTGATATATATATATATATATATGCTTCAAGAAAAAATTATGATTGATACGGGCTGATAAGGGCCCGATTCCGATACGTGACGCTGTACTGTATCATTTTTCCCTGGGGCCGATATGGCGGCCAATCCTGTCATTCAAAACCATGCACCACATGCAAAAGTATTTGAATGGTTTACATTCAGTCCCATTGTGTCTTGTGGTGTGGCCTACCTAGGTTTTGGATGTCACTAATTTTTTGGCCTCATGTCCTTCCAGGACCTCTCGAAAAGGATGGATGGACTGAATGTCACAAGACACTATAGTGGGCACACCAAACTTGCCCATACCACCTGTTTCACCAGTGGCTCTTATGTATGCATGAACGTGAAGCGGCCTACAACACCCGCCGGTGGCACGACTCTATAGGGTCCACGTGGTATATATGTGTTCCATCCACATTGTCCATCCATTTTGTCATCTCATTTTAGGGCATGAGCCCAAAAATGAGGTTGATCCAACGCTCAAGTGGACCACACCATTGGAAACAGTGGGGATGATGACACCCACTGTTGAAACCTACATTAGGCCCACCGTGAGGTTTATTTTCCATCCAACCTATTCATAAGGTCATAGACTTGGATGAAGGGAAAACACAAATATCAGCTTGATCCAAAACTTGCATGGCCCCCAAGAAGTTTTGAGCGGCATGCATTCAATCCTCGTTGTTTTGTGCAATATGGTCCACGAATGATACCCTTGTGACATCTACTTTGTCCATTTGATTCGTGATCTGGTGAAAGGGCGGGAGCCTAAAAAGTGGACAGATCTAACGCTGAAGTGGGTCACCACACGTGCAAAAGTATTTTAAATTGTTTGCGTTCATTCCCACTATTTTTGTGGTGTGTCCCACCTAATTTTTGGATGAGGCTAATATTTTGGCATTAGGTCTTTCCATGAGCTCTCAAAAAGGATGAACTTAGTGGATGTCACATGATCACTACAATGGGCCCCAACAAACTCACTATTACCACTTGTATTCTTCTCGCCTCAGGAATAGTAGATGACACTGGTTTTTGTCGAGAGGAAAAGCCTCCTCTATAGAATAGGTTAGAAGTGTGAAAAGTCACCTCTACAAGGGTAAAATGGTCATTTTTGAACTTATGAACCACTTTTCCTCACAGTCCGTAAGGTAGGTATTTTTTTCAGAAATAATTTTAAGGTAGGCGGTTTTCGGTTCATAGCCTAAAAGGCAGGCGGCTAGATGGAAAAATCCCTTTTTATGAGTATCCTTAATTCATACTTTTCTTCAATTTGTATGAAAAAAAAAAAATCGAATTTGACTGAATTTCTACAATTCATTGATTTTTTTTTTTTTTTTGGGAAAGGTTGGAATTCGATTGAATTTCCACAATTCATCAATTTCCTTTGGTATTGGAAACTTTTTGTTATTTATCAGTAGACAGTCAAATGAAAAACCAAAAAAATGCTTTAGGTTGGATGAGCATTTTTTCCTTTTTGGGTTTGAACTAGTATCCTATAATCCATTCCCCACCTTTTGATGATCAATTCCATCAGATGATCCAAGGGTTTGATCAGGGAACCTTTCCAAATCACATATGGACTGTTTGTTATGTCCTATTCATAACTGTCCATTTGCATGCCTATGATACAATGGCTAGCATTGTACATCAGGGGGTTTTCTTGCAGCATCACTTGCTTGCAGTGGGACCTGCCAGATGAATGGATGTCCTTTTCTGGGGTTTTGCAGGCGAAGTCGGATCTCAAGAGATCAGCAGTTGCAGATAATGTGTCGGGAAAAGGCCATCTCAGTGACGTCCGCACAAGCTCTGGGATGTTTGTACCTAAGGGAAAGGTTTGTCTTTCGTCCCACAATTTGGTTCATATGAAATGTGGTTGAATTAAGTTCTAGAATTCATGACTAGAAGGTGATGGGCATGTTTGTTATCTCCCTTCGATGACAAGTAGAAGATCGTTGAAATAGGTTTATAACTGTAGCTCTCTTTTTGAAAGATAGAACTCTAACAAAGAATGGCCGTTTAGCTAGATGAATTATTACCATTGAGTTTGTACTTGCGTGGCCTATGGTTTGGTGATCCAGATTGTTGATCTGATGACCCTCCTTGTGGATGGATGGTGCTGCCCCAAAAAATTCATGAGGAGACAATCCTAATCCCCTAATGGGTTGCCTGAAAATAGGAGGCTAAGAGAAAATTACGGCAGTTATCGATGTTCTATGGAATAAAAAGGACCAAGGATTGGATAGAGCCATTCTGCATGATTTTGGGAACATGGTCTATCCAAGGTGGGAATCACAAAATCAACTATATGGATCATCCAACAATGGATCTTGAATTTACAAACTGAAGAATGCACAATTGGATTCAAAGATGAATGAAAAGTACATCAAAAGAGGATGAGAAATTGGGTTCACGATATCTTCTAATCTTGTGAGAATTTTGGTCATGTTCCAAGGTGGGGCTGTGCGATCACCAATCTCAATCATCTAACAGGGGACAATGCAGATACAAACTGAATGCTCGGGAGGAGTGTTTGGAAGGACCAAAGTATGCAGATAAAATCTCAGTCAGAAGTGAAAAACATTAGGAATGGGGCTTTTAGGGTGTTGAAAAGGGTCACCTTGTCTGGTTGCCAAATGCATTCAATAATCTAATATGCTTTGAATTGAACTTTTCTTTTTTGAAAGGTAATAATGCAATTTAATAACAAGAGCTCCAAAAGGCTTGAAAATGCAAACAACAATTACATCCAAAACAAAGACCAATCACTCTGGTCGAAGCCCTTTATATAAGAGACCCATAAGAAACCCACCCTATAAAATCCAACTCTACTTTCTTATACACATCCGACTCCAACCCACAATTGTTTCAGAAGCACTGGTTATTCCTCTTCCCCCAAATTGTCCAAATATCAACCATTAAAACCAACCTCTAGAACACAAACTCTTTTTTTTTTTCCAATCCCTCCATGCCATGCAAGGAATAGACAATCAATAGACCTTGACATCACCCAAGGCTATCTAATGAAGGCAAGGAATTTCTTCTGTACCTTTCGAATAAACAAGCAATGGATGGACAAGTGATCTACTGACTCTGTGTCCCTCACATGCATTGCACAATGGTTAGTAATCATCATCGGTCATTTCTGGAGATTGTCAATTATGAGAATCATGTTTCTTCTGAATGGGGGAGGCACAACATCTTGTAAAAAGATAAGACCGAGAACTATCCTGACTTCTTCATAACCCAAACCAGCGAGTCCTCTCTCCCAATGATGGCTTGGAAAACTGAAGCCATTCCAAAAGCCGAATTGAGTCCACTACTTCTCCATTTGGCATATTCCTTTATAAGGGGGGAGATCGTACAACCACATCACTTGAGATGGAATAGTAGCAATCGATAGTCTCATCCAAATCCGTAGTAAGCCTAGCTAATCTCAGGAAAGCTATTTAGAGTGAACATTCCCCAATCCATATATCTACCTTGAATTTGACACATAGTGACCCCCACCTTTGGTGCTCCACCAGAGCACCCAGAATGTCGCAACCCTCAGCTCTACGAAGGATTCCGTCGTTGGATCAGTTGCTACCATCTCCCTGGAACAAGACCTTATCACCGTAAAAGCTTATAGGAACCAAAGCTCCAAAGGGAGTCCCCACACCTGAAACCGATATGTCTTCCAACCCGAATACCGAATAGTCAGCTTACCTACAAAGAGCTACCACTGGACCATCGTTGAACAGAGACCCCACGAGGATGACTATCCAGAGTCTTTGATGGCCTTAAAGATATCCACACCTCAAAATCACTTAAGAGGCTTCAGGATGCAATATTCCTTCTTGGTGCCATAGTAGGAGGCTAGCCAATTACCCACGTCAACCACCTTAGCTCCATCTCTCGTAGATGCTACTAGACACCATTGAAGGATCAACTAAGAGTTCTCCACCATGCTCGGAGGATCTACACCTCCAATCCTTAGCTCGACATGTCCTTCCACACCCACTTTCCCTTGATTTGTTACTCCAAAGCTTTAAAAAATGGTAATGGTGGTAACCATTACACATTATGGGGTCGTAATGGCCGCTGTGGAAAAAATGGCCAGTAATGGCCCCGACATTTTTTAAAAGGCAATAATGGCCACTACAGCTTGTATCATTACCATTATTGAGCATCTTATTTGCATTGCCTTGATTCTTCCTCCCTCAAGAATTTCTGGCATTGCATTGCTATGGGAACACCCTAAGCCTTGACCCTTATTGTTATGCCTTCAATGTTTCTGGACCCTGACTAATTCAACTCCCCTCTTCTACTTCTATGTTCTCCACTTTCTTAAGAGTCACTTGATTTACAACCTTGGGGCCATACCAGGTCTTCTTCACCAAGATCCTTCTCCCCCTAAAACTTCTACCATTCGACATAGCCACAACTTCACCAGTCACTCCTTGATTCTCCATCTGCACAAACGTGAAGCCCCTTATAGTTGCCAATCCCTTTGGGGGATGGCGATCTCGATAACCTTGAGTTTCCGAAAACCCTAGAAAATTTCCACTTTGTCCAATCCTTTGAGAAATTTCTCCATGTACAGCATCTGGAGCTCCGAAAGGGGCCCAAGCACTTGTTCCTTTTTGCTAGCTGGAATAGATCTGCACTGTCTCCCAACCTTAATCCATTTTTCCAAATCACCTTGCTTAGCAACACTCCCTCTCTCTTCGAAATCCCTCTTCCTGTCATTCTTAAAACTCCTCTCTACCCCTTCTCCTTCCTGGCATCTAGAACCGCCTCCCTCACTGATGCTCCCTCCTTCTGCAGAGATCTTTGTCGATGCCACCCTCTTTCCCCAATACACTCCCACCCCCACTCTCTGCTTCCCCCCGGTGTTCTCTCCCCCTCCCTCTTTCCTGCTACCAATTTTCCCTTTTTCGCCCCTAATACTCTCTATCCCTCTATCGCTTCCGATGCTTTCTCCCTCATTCGTCCTCTACCCCCATGCTCTCCCTTTGTTTTCAACTACATCTTCAACTTCATCTTCATATACAAACTTTTTTCATGAATCTATTTACTATTCAACAAATACCAGTTTGTTGCTTTTTGTAAGTTGGGTTAATCATATTATGGTCCTAACTTACCATGTGCACCTGTATCATTTTCTTCCTTGGGAATGTGGGCTACCTGGTTCTTACTTTGATAGTTAAGAATCTTCAGTCTCTCAACGAATTAAGAGTGAAGTCACCAAGGATAGCCTTAACTTACAATGTGAATATTTTATGATATTGTAAAATTTCTCTTGAATGGTTGTAGGCATCGATGGAAGGCTGGAAAGATTCCAACACTTGTAAGGGAGGATTTGTTTTTCATTTTGTGGACGTTGGATTGGTTTTTGTGAGGCCAAATGTAATTTAAACAAGTAATCTCTAGTATGAGGATGCCTGATGCATGCACGGACTTCAATAACATTGTCCTAGTTGGCATGGTTCTAAATGATGGTATCGGCTGCCATATCAATTGGAGGTGTACACGAATCGAGCTAGCATGCTCGACTCGACTAGAAAAAGCTCGATTCAACTCAGTTCGAAGCTAAGTTCGAGCCAAGTCTAGCTGATTTTTTGAGCTCGAAAATAAGTCCAAGCTGGCTCCAGCTCGACTTGACTCGGATCAAACCAGTTCGGTGACTCAGTTACTTTGATATTGACGTTGCTCACCAAGTGTTTGATGAAATGACTCAAAGAAGTGTGGCTGGTGGCAAGGAAGGTATGTATATGAAACCAACACCCTTTTTTTTTCTTGATTTTTATGTTGCTTAGAAGGTGTTTGATAAAATACTTGTAAAACCATTGCTGCTGTCTCAAACACAGTGAGATTTTGAAGTTGCAGTCCAGGTGTTTGTGAAAATGCTGCGATGGCGAACTCGGCTCGATCTTGGCTCAAATTGGCCCAAGCTGCTGACTGAATCGAGCCGAGCTGGCCAGTCAGGCTCGAGGACCAAGCCGAGCCGAGTTCGAGCTGAGGTCAGCTAGTGGTCGAGCCGAGTCGAGCCGAGTCGAGCTGAGGTCAGCTAGTGGCCGAGCCGAGTCGAGCTGAGGCCAACTTGACTCAGTTCAACTCGATGTATACCCCTAATATTGACCCCGCGGAAAAATGATACAATTTGTCGTTGTGTATCGGTAAAAATAGGATAAAATGAGATATTCAAGAATCTATCTTCTTCTTCTTCTTCTTTTTTTATTTTTTTATTTTTTTGACCACGCATTCAATGGTGTATCGGACCATTATTTGGTAAGAATGTTGTCTTAGTGGGTTGGCCTACTGTAAGTTATGGTGTTTATTTTTATTTTTACAAAAATTGTTGATATATGTCATAAATTGATATCATATATTTCTAATAGTCTAATATGTCCAAGACGTATCACTACTTAGTACTCACTAGTCTATTCACTAGTATGTACGTGCTTGCTTGGAGAATGTGTGTGACAGGTGAGGTGTATGTAGCAATGTAAGTGTAGAAATATGTAATACTTACCAATTTTCTTGAATGCGAATAATCTCTAAAATGCAGTAGTCTTAAGTCTTAATAAAAACTCACTAATCACCTCACCATTCCCTTAGACATGCATTATATTTCAAGTTTCAACATAATATAAAAAAGAAGCCAAAAAAAATTGAAATTTAGACATAATATTTGAAAAATGGTAACTAAACTATTCAGATCTGATTAAAAAAATTGCCCAAAACAACAACCAACTTCCCCCCCCCCCCCCCCTCAAAACAAAAAAAAACAATATATTTGAAAAGAAAAAGTATTTTCTGGAATTTTAGAAATCTCAAAATTCCAAAAATAAATAAACAAACTTATTTTTTTTTATTTTTTATTTTTTACTTTTTATATCACATCTGATGTAGATCTGATCGAAAATTCATGGCCTCTCTAGATCTATGATTAGAATCATCAGATTAAAAAATAATAATCTGGAATTTACATAATTTTCGACAAATTTAATATAAATAAATAAACCTTTTTTTTTTTTTTTTTCTATTTTATCAAATCTATATAGATCTGATCGGAAATGGCTGGAGAGTATGGATATGAGATCATATTAAAAAAATGATTGTTGAAAAATATACAAAAATCAGGCAGAAATGCCTCAAAAATTTAAAAAAATCTAAAAAAAGCTCAAATCAATATGAAAAAACTGTTAGTTTTTTGTAGATCTAGGGGTATAATAAACATACATATGGATTAGAAGAAAGATCAACAACAAAAAATAGATTTTTTAACCTATTTTTCATTTTTTTTGGAAACTGGCCCCAAATGGTTTTGTTCCTTCAAATCGGCTGAAATCTGATGTTTTGATCCTCCAAGTTGCTGTTCATGGTGCTGAAAATCACATAGGATTGATGTATTCAAGGAATTTCAAATATTAGAGGAGAATTTTTTTTTTTTTTTTTGGGGGGGGGGTGGGGGGGCTGTTTTGCCCTTTTTTCTCGTATCAGCTTGACCGATACGCGTGCGTAATATATGACCTAATCCGGGCCGTATCAGCCAATATAGCCCGATATAGGCCAACGGATACCAATACAGGGCTGTATCGCATATCGTATTGAGCTGATACGAATATGATACACCCGTATTAGTCGATACACTTCCGACATTTGGAACTATGCCAACAGGACAATTAACCAGAAAATTTATACGAGTCTGACCGGATTTATCGGTTCATTCGTCGGCCATGAGTGAACAACTATATGTTTTCCACGATTTCTTATATTCGACTATGAAGGATCGTGTATAATTAACCTCAACTTTGAGGCATGTCTCCCTCATTTCATGATATGAAGGAGATTCAAGTCCATGTCCAAATGGACCTATTGCCTCACCATAACTTTGAAGCTTTTCATTTTTACCGTGTTGAAAGCAATACCGGCTTAGTAAAACCACTTAGCGATGTATTAAATAATGGTTTTTCTATTTTTTTGTTTATATCGGTTTTCTAGTGTTATTTGAGCATGCCCTTTGCCTGACTCCTTTGGTCGGCCACATCCTTGGGGTGTGGTCTACACCATTTATTCATAGGTCCATGCCCACGTGCTCTTTTCGAGACTGGTGGTATAGACTTAACCTGTTGACGTAAGGGGGTAGGGCTAGCTTCATCGTTTGCATAACTACATTTACATCCTCGTACGTTTCTTGTTCCATAAATTGCTTTTGATATAGGGCATTATCGCATTTCTTTCTTGATTGTTTATCCATATACTCCAAGATTTTCCTTCGGATCTCTAGAGTAATTTTATCACATGCTCTTACATTTGACCCTGGTGCATGTACAAGGTGTTGCTTGTGCCGCACAATGCCACCAGAACTCACATACCCACATAAATCACATTCTATATGAGTCTTTTCCGTAACATTACGATAATGTTCGTACTTCTAACCCGGGTCATTTGACTTGGGTTTCAAAGAAGAAGGTTGGGAAGAAGACATGGTGTATTGGTGTTCTAACTTCTAAGTACTAATCTAAGATGTAAAGACTAAAGAATAAATACGAGAGAGAGAGAGAGAGAGAGAGAG
The DNA here is from genome assembly GCA_037074715.1 of Magnolia kwangsiensis. Classification (NCBI taxonomy): domain Eukaryota; kingdom Viridiplantae; phylum Streptophyta; class Magnoliopsida; order Magnoliales; family Magnoliaceae; genus Magnolia; species Magnolia kwangsiensis. Next base: position 74,419,382 of record CM073579.1, read on the forward strand.
AGAGAGAGAGAGAGAGAGAGAGAGAGAGAGAGAGAGAGAGACAATTACATAAAAAAAAGTTTGAATCTAGATTCTTCAATCTTGTCTTAAATCTTGTAGTTGTAGTCTTGTAGAATGTAGATTCTTGATTTTTGAACTCTTACTTGATTCTTGAAAGTTGAATCTTGTCTTGTAACTTATAAGTTGTAAAAATGTCTTGAATATATAGAAAGAGAGATACAATGTGTGTATAATGAATGAATGTAGACTAGAGAATGTAGAAACTAGAAAGAGATACAAAAATGTAGAATAGATTCAATATAATGAATGTATAGATTCAATTAGAGAATTTAGAATACTAGAATGTAGAGAGATAAAAATGTAGAATAGAATGAGAATGAATGAATGCAGATGATAGATTGTAGAGATTAAAGATGTAAAATGTAGGGAAAGAGAGAGAATGTATGAATGCATGATTGTATGTAACATGTAACTAATTAACTATGTGGATTGAATGAATGAATGTAAGTTATGTAACCATCTAGTATCTAGAGAGAATCAATGTAAGAGAAAGACAAAAATGTAGAAACTAGAAAGTAGAAACTTAAAACTAGAAAGAGATAGATGTAGAAAATGAGAGAGTTGAAACTTGATGAGATTATGACTTAAGAGAGAGAAATGTAGTTGTAGGAATCTTCAATGTATTTTTGCTTCTTGAATCTTGAATCTTGAATCTTGATTGAAACTTGAAACTTGAAAGTAGGAGAGTTGGAGATTGGAGGCTTGGAAGTTGGAACTTTAGAGTTGAAAGTTGGAGAATGTAGGAGAATGAGAGATTTGACAGTATGAGAGTAAAGGAGAGTTTAGAGTGAACGTAAGTTGCAAATGGAGGGCACTTGAATGCCCTTTTATTTATAGACAAAAAGTCAAAATTTTGCAAGAACTAAAAAATAAATAAAATCCAACGGTCAGATTTCTGATTGTTGGCACTTATGCTATCGCATATGCACAGTGATCGCATATGCCACCATTCCATATGCGATCTTCTTGGAAATATGTGCATATGCAATCACATTTGACAACATTGGTAATATCACCAATGTATCGATATTGCTAAAAACCTGTTTATTAAAAAAAATTCATTTCAATTTTTTATGGGCGCATGGTTGTATGATGAAATGCATGTGTGTATGTGTGCATATGTATGCATGCATGCATGGATGGATGGACCGATGTGTGTATATGTGTGTGTGCACACATGCATGCATGGATGGATGGATAGATGTGTGTATATGTGTGTGTGCACACATGCATGGATGGATCATGCATGTGTGTCCTTAATTAAATTGATAGGTCAATTTGAGGCAACCCCTAATGACGGGAGCCTATCACCTACTTATTGGATTGACAGTTGTTGGTGCTTGTGGGACTGGGGGGTTGCCCTGCCCTATGCATGTATGTGCATGCATGGATGAATGGATGGATGGATCTACCATTTTCCCCATGTTTCCTCTATGTTTTCTATGAGTTAACGATACATGCTTTTGGTTCCCATTAGAGAGAAACTTATTATTTGATTCCTAATTATGCAAATATGCATCTTTTTCACTATTATTTGATTCTTAAATATGCAAATATGTGAATTTTAGGGTCTCCTGAAGTTTCACTGAAAAATTCCACTGCTTTCCTCATGTTTCCCTACATTTCCGGGAATCAGTGATGATGATATTATTTTTGTATTCCCAGCCACTGGAACTTGTAGCAATATCGATACTTCAAACATTGGTTGTAGCACTTAGTTACCAGAATCAGTAGGACATGGCAGCAGGGAGTAGCAATGAACAAAAGAGATTATGTCATTTTGTCATCTAAAGTGTGTAACGATTGTATGGTTCGAAAGATGGAGCATTTCTTTAAGTTGAAGATTTCTCGGGAAATGGCTTTGGATGTGTGGGTCGGAGGAGGGAAGGTTGTGGGGGGAGATCATTGTGAGCAAATATGGGATTCACAAAGGCGGATGGGAGGTGAAGCGTTCGCCTTTATATCAGGCTTTTAGTTCGTAGAAAGCGGCATCTTCGGTTGAGCATTTGTTCTATAAAGGTATATCCTTCTCGTTGGGGAACGAGAGTCAGATTTGCTGCCAATGTTTGGTGCAGAGATCGGGGGCTCTATCTAATGTTCCCTCATTCAGTTTGCATCGCTTCAGACAGAGATGTCTTGGTGAAGGATTGTTATTCAATTTCTGGCGGATCAGTGGTGTGGTCTCCCCCTTGTAGGAGGAATATGTCAGATGAAGAGATCACAGAGATAGTGGAGCTTCCTGGTCTCTTAAAGAACATTATTCCTGCAGTCTAGGAAGAAGACACATTGTTTTGGCATGTCCATAGTTTGGTTGGTTTTTGGTTAGATCCTTTTATGGCCTGATTCATGGTGCACTTTGTAACCACATATTCTCATATCATTCTTGGTTTTATGGAGCTCCTTTTCGAGTGGTGGTGTTTGGTTGGTTAGTGGGAAGAAAGAGAGTGCTTACCATTGATAACTTGCAAAGAAGCTCTCTTATTCTCCCAACATTTGCCTGATGTGTGTGGAAGCAGTGGAGTCGGTCGATCACCTTTCCTTTCATTGTTCGTAAGGTGTGTGGCCATTTTTTAGTGTTCCATATTGCCTAGGTGATGCTGAGTTCGATTGTGGTGCTTTTGTGGGCTTGGCATGAAGGGGGAGTGGAAAAAAGTTGGTAAAGTGATATGGAGCCCACTCATTTTGGGATTTTTATTTTTTATTTTTTATTTTTTTATTTTTTTATTTGGGGGAACCACAATAGGAGGTGCTTCCAAAATAGAAGTTATTCAGTCCAAGAGGTTATTAAGGAGATCAAGTATAATGTGTTGGATTGGGCTCAGTAGGTAAAAGCAGTTAAATATACTAATTTAGCTCTTTGGCGCACTTTTCTAATAAATTGCTGTTCTCTCTCTAAGTTCCTATTCGTGATCTGGGAAAGCCAGAATATGAATCTGGTAAATCCATGAACTTGTCAAATTCATGGTAAATCCTAAAGGCCATTGTTTGGGAATCAAACTACAAATCCATGGATTTGCTTACGTCATAGTGTTTACTGCAAAATTTCTGTGGAATTAAACTTTTATTGCTTTTAAGAAAGTCTCTCATTTAGTGGTTTTGCTAAGTCTTTAATTTTTTTGGGCGACTTGGATATGTCACAAATCCATGGGTTTATGGGGGTTCGGATTTGGGAAACCCAAGGATTTGGCAAAGCCCTGATAAAAAGACAAACAGGGGAGATTAGAAAGAAGTCTGTAGCTCTCCTTGGAGCAAGTTTATGGTCTTGAGGGTGAATGATCAGAAAATGAGCATTTTGGGATGAGTTTCATGAGAATGCTTTCTATGACACTTGCACACCTCCTGTTCATGGTTTTAATACAGCAAGTTTAAGAATTTTCCATTTTAATGTACTGAAAATTTGTATGATTTGGAAATGTCGAACATTGTGAATGTCTAGGTATTATGGAGTGCTTCCACCATAGGCAAGTTTTTGACAAGCAAGAATATCTAGTCCAGGTGCTCTTATTTATTGACAAGTTTAAAAAAATAAAAATAAAAAAATCAGGCAGAGGAACTAGAAGACCTTCCCCTGTATTATGTATCAAATCATAGAAACACATTCTTGAAGTCTTGAGAAAGTCCTACTTAACTTCAATCATCTATATCACTTGTTTCCCATGAATGCAGGATGTACTACTTATTTCTTGCTCAATTAGTCAAGGATGGTGTCTCCTATGCAAGCGCAGTTCCACCTAGCATTAATCCTTAGCCTAACTATTACATGCATACATACCCCAAAGGGCAAGCAAAGTAGGGTCATGGAGGGGCAATGGCCAAGCAAACAGCCAATCATGAAACACCAACACATATGAACTCAAGTAGTTGGCTGCACAAAATAGCATGGAACCCACAAATACATGATGATTATGAATGCAACTTAGATGCAAACACTGTCAAGCCTCAAACTGAACCTCAGAAAAACTATTGTGCTACTCATATAGGGGAATTTGCAGACAATTGATGTATAGAGCATGTAGTGCTAGTCATATAGGAGATGGAACATGATAGATCTATTCAATGTTTTAAATATTGACGGCTGATATATCGCACGATATATCTTGTATCCTATCTGTGCGATACGAAACACCCAAGTAGTGCCGATATATCTCAAATGTTCAATCCGGTGAGCATTTTCAAATTTCGATCCTTTTTGGTTGAAACTATGTTAAATTGGCATCAAATGGTTATAAATCCATTAGTTCTTCATGTTTTGCATGAAAAATCATGGAGTTGGAGCTTTGATTTCAATATCCATTGGTTCTTCATGTTCTCTGTGTTTGTTTTTTTTTCAAAATTTTCCTTCAACCAGCTATCAATTGAGACTAATTTCGAAGTTTTTAGGAGTATTTGATGAAATGATCATCACATACACTCTAATTTTGAAATTTGAGTGCAGGTGGTCCAATTTGGGGAAAATTTGAAATTTCCCCAATTTCTCCCAAAGAGCTTGCAATGTTGCACTCCAAAAATGAAATCAAGCATGTATGAGGGCTGATCTACTGATTTGTTAAGTCTTGTCAATTTTCAAAAAATAAAAATAAAAAAAATATTAATATATATATATATATATATATATATATATATATATATATATATATATATATATCAAAATTTCCTTCAACCAGCTGTCAATTAAGACTAATTTTGAAGTATTTTGGAGTGTTTGATGAAACGACCATCACATACGCTCTAAATGTTATGCATTCAATATGAATATAGTTGCATTAGTTTAGTCAGACAAAGCATAGTTTAGGACCCTAGACAAAGAAAGCCTATTACATGAACTTCTTTTTTGAGATGTTATTATTTAAAAGTGTGTATTAATGGCTTTTTTAACAATCCTTGAAGTTTCATTGAAAAATTCAACAAAATTTCCAATGTTTCCCCATATTTCCCAAAAAGTGCAATAAATTACCCGATGCAAACGATATATCCCGTGCGATAACTGACACATATTTGTATCCAGAGGATGATATACATAAGGCGATACTGATATTTTGAACATTGTATCTATTAAATACTTGACTTCCAGATGCGTCTAATTGCATGATTAGAATAATGGATATTATGATTTTAGCACTTACATTTTTATTATCTGTTGAAAGTACTTTTATCAAGATTGTGCTTCTGTTGTGTTATGCTAACTGGGATCTATCGGTTTCATTTAGAATTTTTAACTTTGTATTAAAATCGCTGTATGTTTTGGTACTCGATAATTCTATTCATATAATGAGCATTGGTTACTTCTATCGTAGGACATGGTTGTTGCAAGAATAGAAGACAAGATTGCAGCCTGGACGTTTCTCCCTGTAGGTGAGCTATCTGTTGAATTTATAGCCATACTCTGTCTTAAGTTCTTTACTGCATTTTTTTCTTCAGTTGTGGATCATTCGTGCTGTATAAAATTGTTTTTAAATCAACGTCGTCATCATCATCATATCATCATCATCTAAACCTTTTCCCAATTAATTGGGGCCATCTACATAAATTTGTTTTTGAATAACATACAAATTGTCACGTATTAGTCAGCGATTTGTCTAGCATACAACATGGACATGCATGAGAGAATTTATATTGGTATCATGTTGATCCCAAGAGTGATGCCCCAACATGGTAATGTTTCTTCTTCTTCTTCTTCTTCTTTCTTTCTTTCTTTTTTTTTTCTCTTTTATTTATTTATTTGGTTGGGATAGTGATAATCTAATAGTGGAAAAAGGACGGACAAAGAAGGGAAGGTAACTCTCATGAACAAAATTAAGAAGGGAAGAATTGGCAACAAAAATCACTAGATGATTCACCCAGTCATAGCAAGGATCATCATCACCCTCGTCTGTGGCACAATTGGGAGGGAAAAATAAGATGTATATCCCCAAAACAAAGTCTCTAATATGATTGCACAGAAAGGCCATTCTACATGGCTCTGCGGTAGACTTCCTAATCCCACTTCTAAGGATGCCTCTAATTGATCTGAAGGAGCCAAATTCTGGAATCAGGAAGCAATTGTAGGTTGTCTGAAAAAGCTTTGGCCTCTGCTTCAGATGGATTCAAATCCTCCACTGAACTGGAAAAAGGACTTCTTGATAACATCAACCACATAAATGACAATGCCTCTGGTTTCTGAAAAATGACGGCCAATTATAAGCTTCGAAGTCCTCCCCACTTGACTCAGCTTTGACATGGGTCCTTGCAATATGAGAAGATTGGAATGACATCACGGTCCAATGTTTCAAAAACTCTATTGCTGCCACTTTGGAAAATTCCTTGCACAAAAGAGTCCAATTCACCAACAAACATTATTATTATTATTATTATTATAAATCTTGACATAAACACATCAGATGGTACGGATCTTGTCTTCAAACATGTGTTCTAGTCTTTTTTTCCATTGTTCCCCTGAGAGCACAGAAGGAATAAGGGTTGAAATTTGTCATCCTCTCTCCAAGAATAGACCTCTGATCTGACCACTAACAAATCAGAAATAGTTTCAACTCTCAACATAAAAAATTAAAAAAGCCTTGCGACACCTAATTTACATTAGAAGTCTAAAAAATTATACCAAAGAAAGTGAGCCTTAAAGCCATTCAGTGATCAGGTGGTTCATTTACATGCAGATTTGCACATGAAACAAATGCTGGGAAGGTGATGGTGCCTTTTCTAGAGCAGTCAATGGTAAGAATCTTGTTGACAACCATTGTCACATAAAATGCAACTGTGGGATCAGCTTCCTCAAACCTAAGTAAAAGTCGAGGGATCCTCTTCCAAAATAGATAGAGAGCTTCTGAGAAGGCGTTGGAGGTAAACTTTCCATTTTTGTTGACCCTTTTCCATAAGATAGAGAGCTTCTCTATTAGGAACAATAGAAGTCCCCTACTCCTTAAGCTGAAAACAAGTAAAAATAAAAAATAAAAAATCAACAATCTCCTCATCTTTCAAATTTTGATCAAAATGACATGTTCCATAACAATCCACCCCCTTCTCTATTACCTAAACATGCGGGTGCCAAGTGTCTTGAGTGTCCTAAAGTGTTAGGAAAGTTAAAAAATCTTGATGAGGAGGCACTTCAATATGCAAATAAATATAGTTTTAATAAATAAATAAAATTAGATTTGTAAAGAAAATGGCTAGAAACATAAGAATCAAGGAAAGTATAAAAAGAACATAACATATTCTAGTAAAGCTGATTAGTGGAAGTCTAAACTAACAAATAATCAATCAACGAATAGCAAGAATCATGCAATGATCATCTTGTTGAAGGAACGCGTCCAGCCAGCTCATCTGCAGAAATCTCTGTTGAAGGAACGTGTCCAGCCAGCTCATCTGCAGAAATCTCTCCTCCATAATCTCTGTAATCTCTCCTCTGTAAATCTCTGTAGATCATAATCTCTCCTCTGTAATCTCTGTAAATCCTCCTCCTTCACTGTTTTCTATATTTGCTTTCCTCCATTCTTGTATAAGTATTGGTTGTGTGCGGCTCTAAGAATATAAGCTTCTTCTTTCCCAAATCATGTATTTTATCTCATGTTTGGAAGTGGTAGTTTGTATGAACTTTTCAATCCATTCTCTCTTAAAAATTTACAGATTTGCAACAAGAAAAAGCAAAAAGAAAAAAGAAAAAAAAGAAAAAGAAAAGAAGAAGAACAAGACTCGAGCTGTTTAGCATGACCTTTCATTTGCGCAAGTGCTTTTTCCTTGGTAGCTAACTTGGTAATTGCCCCTCCATGACTCCACTTTGCATGCTCACTCGCCCTTTGGGGCGTGAGTTATGCTGGGGAATCCTCTAAGTGGCTCTATCTCACTTCCAAATTGCCACCACCACTTTGAAAGAAGAGCTCACATTTTTCCCTCATGTCCCTTATGTTGTCAACACCATGTCCTCCTTTTCTCGGCTGACTACTTTACAAGATGATATTGGTGTTTTTCCACTGTCCTTTTCGAAGAAGGAACCTTTTCCAACCTTCTTGATCCACATGGTAATGTTCACCAAACACTTGCCCAATACTAGGAAATGATATGTGAATAGTGAAGGCAAGCGATTAGAGTTTGATGATTGAAATGGTTGGTTTAACCTATCAATGACAACAAAACCTCGGGGGTTCTCATGTCATGGTATTTTCAGTGAGAATGGTGAGAATGCATGACACCACTGTAAGGAGTGAGGACCTTATGAAGATTGAAATTCTTATAGAAACTTCATGCCTCCATTAATAAAAAGAGAAGACCTTAGTTTTTTCTAACAACTATCCTCCAAATGCTTCCACAAGTCTACTCTTCTATATCATCAAGGGAACTCTTGCAAATTGGTTGACAACCAACTTTCATCTCTTAGTTCTAGGGGCTTTCGTTTAGGGTAATTGGGCACCAAATTTTGGGTTGGAATTCTTATAGCCAATGAATGTATCTATTTGTGGGTGCTAGTGGGGGTTTCTGTGTTGTTATATAGAATGTGTATGACCTTGTGAGATGGAATTTGCATCTCATCTACTAAAAAGGATGGGATTAAAAGAATAGTGGAGAAGACGGATTAGGAATGCATCTCCACTCCATTGTTCTTGATCTTTTGCTTAATAAATCTGGTATTCCAAAACGGTTACGTATAGGCCGTAACGGTCGATACGTAATGGTAACAGTGATAACCGTTACGCGTTTTAGGGCCGTATCGGCCGTTTTGATATTTTGCACCCGTATCGGCTGATACGGGCCCGTTACGGGCGTAACGGCCGTTACTGACCCGTAACGGCCCGCCCGTAACGGTCAAAAAACGGTAACATTTTTTTTTTTTTCATTTTAAGCTCTGTTTTTGTTTTTTATTTTTTATTCTTACTTCCAAACTATTTCTCACTCCTATTACTAATTTCGACCAACCTTTTGAAATAAAAACACATTAATAAACGGATTTGGTTGAATCAAAGCTCGGTGGGCTATTTTTCAGAAATTCGTCAAAAATAGGTATTTATACTTTTTTTAATATGTTTTGTTGTCTTAATCATGCCGTATGATGTGTTAATCATAGTAGAACATGTTAATGTGTATTTTACAGATTTGGGGTGCCATTTAATATTTTTTAATATTTTTTTCTATTTACGCATGAATTTTGGCCCTTTTTTTTAAAATTCAAAAAATCAATTTTTAATGGTCGTTTTACTGTTTTAATCATGCCATATGATGTGTTAATCATAGTAGAACATGTTAATATGCATTTTACAGATTTGGGGTGCCATTTTATATATATATATATATTTATATTTTTTCCTATTTACGCATGAATTTTGGCATTTTTTAAAAAAATTTGAAAAATCAATTTTTAATGATTGTTTTGCTGTTTTAATCATGCCATATGATGTGTTAATCATAGTAGAACATGTTAATGTGCATTTTACAGATTTGGGGTGCCATTTAATTTTTTTTTCTATTTACGCATGAATTTTAGCCCTTTTTTTTAAAAATTCAAAAAATCAATTTTTAATGGTTGTTTTGCTATTTTAATCATGCCATATGATGTATTAATCATAGTAGGACATTTTAATGTGCATTTTACAGATTTAAGGTGCCATTTAATATTTTTTAATATTTTTTTCTATTTACGCATGAATTTTGCCCCTTTTTTTTAAAATTCGAAAAATCAATTTTTAATGGTTGTTTTACTGTTTTAATCATGCCATATGATGTGTTAATCATAGTAGAACATGTTAATGTGCATTTTACAGATTTGGGGTGCCATTTTATATATATATATATATATATATATATATATATATATATATATATATATATATATATTATATTTATATTTTTTCCTATTTACGCATGAATTTTAGCCCTTTCTTCTTAAAATTCGAAAAATCAATTTTTAATGGTTGTTTTGCCGTTTTAATCATGCCATATGATGTGTTAATCATAGTAGGACATTTTAATGTGCATTTTACAGATTTGGGGTGTCATTTTATATTTTTTTAATATTTTTTTCTATTTACGCATGAATTTTGGCCTTTTTTTAAAAAAAAATTCGAAAAATCAATTTTTAATGGTTGTTTTGCTGTTTTAATCATGCCATATGATGTGTTAATCATAGTAGAACATGTTAATGTGCATTTTACAGATTTGGGGTGTCATTTTATATTTTTTTCTATTTACGCATGAATTTTGGCCATTTTTTTTAAAATTCGAAAAATCAATTTTTAATGGTTGTTTTGCTATTTTAATCATGTCATATGATGTATTAATCATAGTAGAACATGTTAATGTGCATTTTATAGATTTGGGGTGCCATTTTATATATTTTTCTATTTACGCATTAATTTTGGTCATTTTTTTCTAAATTCGAAAAATCATTTTTTAATGAATAGTTTGCTGATTTAATCATAGAATTTGATGTGTTAATTATAGTATAACATGTTAATGTGCATTTTACATTTGTGGTGTTATTTTATAATTTTTTTCTATTTTCGAATTAGTGACTTTATGTTTTTATTTGCTTATATTGGACAGGTTTTGCCTTGTAGCTTCTTAGGGTTTAGTTAGAACATAAAATCATCTTTATTAGCATAGGTCATACAGACATACACTCATAGTATTCATATCTAATTATCTAGTATCTACCTAAACCTAAAGAAATGTCTGAGTCTGGCCAACAACAAGTGAGGATATTGGATGACAACATTGTGAGAGGGTTGATGGTATTTGGCACCAAATGAAGTGCGAGTATTGTGATAGACTAGTGACTGATGGAATTACCCATCTCAAATAACATTTGGCACATCGAAAAGGTCAAGTTGCGCCATGTAGTAGAGTACCGAAAGAGATAATGCTTTTAATGCAAGCTAGTCTGGATGAGTTGAAGGGTAAACGTGCTGCTGTACAAAAGAAGAAAGATGATATTTTGGATTCAGCTCGACAGGAGGTGTTTGGTCCTGAATATATGGGCGTTCGTAATGAAGATATTATTGATTCTGACGAAGATTCAGGTCGAGAATTAACTATAGCTAAGAGAGAGCTTGCATCTAGCTCGTGAAGAGGAAGAATGTCGCCGCATGTTTGACACGCATGGGTCAGTGCGTGATATGGGGGGACGTTTGGCACGCATGGGTCAGTGCGTGATACCGGGGGGGGGGGGGGGGGGGGGGGTTGGTAGGTTACGACGTATGTTTGGGAGCCGACGACAGGCATCTTCACGTGATGCCCCTATACGTTTGGATGAAGAAATAAATGAGCTTAGGAGATCCTCTATTGATCCAATCTTGTTTAGGAAAGAATCAACTAAATAAAAGAAGATAAAACAAATGTGGAGTAGAACTTCTGTTGAGAAATTAGGTAGAGCAGCAGCAAAATTATTTATACATGCCAACATACCTCCTAACGCTGCCAATTCTCCATATTGGCAGGTGGTAATTGATGCAGTATCCGAAGCAGGTGAAAGAATAAAAGCTCTCACAGCTAAGGAGATTAGGGAAAAATGGACAGATGCAGAGTATGTGGATGTGAAAGCATATGTTGCTACCTTTATACCTATATGGCAAGCCAGAGGATGCACGATCATGTGTGATGGTTGGACTGGCCCAACTAGACCCAGCATTATCAACTTCATGGTGTACTGCCACTTAGTAACTATATACCATAAGTCAATTGATGCCTCAGAGACGGCAAAAAATTTTACTTATATTAATGGACTAATGGATAAAGTTATGGACGAGATTGGAGAGGAAAATATAGTGTAGATTGTGACAGATAATGAAGCAACATGTAAGCTTGCAGGACATGTTGATGGAAAAGAGAAAACATCTTTTTTGGTCACCGTGTGCTGCCCATTGTATTGATCTTATATTGGAAGATATTGGGAAGAAGAATGTTAAGGAAATGGTCGAAAGGGCAAAAGAAGTGACGACGTTTATTTACTACCATAATCAAGTAATCGCAATAATGAGAAAGTTCATAAAAGAACGAGAGTTGTTGAGGCCTGCGGCGACTAGATTCGCAACAAAATTTATAGCATTAGAGAGTTTATTCCAGCATAGGGGAGAGTTGAGTGAGATGTTCGCTTCCCGAGAATGGCTTAACACAAAACATGGGAAGAAGACATCAGGGACACCAGTTGAAGTTGTGAACGCCATACGGGACAACAAATATTGGAAGAAGGTGAAGTCGATCATAAAGGTGATGTAGCCACTAATGATGGTACTCCGTCTTGTTGAAACCGACGAAGCACCTACCATGGGCTTCCTATACGATGCCATAGATAAGGCAAAGTTGGCAATTTAACGTGATTGTAGAAGCTAAGTCTTCTTGGAAGATGATCGACAGGAGATGGACAAGACGACTCCATCATGATCTTCATGAGTAGGTTACTATCTAAATCCTAGGTATAGATATACCTAATCATTTGTTGAGGATGATAAAGTTCGTGTTGGGCTAAAAAATATGATAAAGAGATTAGAGCCTGACTTAGATATGCAGATAAAGGCATTGAATGAATTAGATACATTTGAAAATTTCCTTGATAGCTTTGGAGATGCTCTTGCACAACATGCAATATCTAGGTTGCAACCGGTCGAATGGTGGATTAATTTCAGAGAGAGTACGAAGGTTCTCCAAAAAATTGCAGTAAAAGTTTTAAGCCAGACAACATCTTCATCTAGCTGCGAAAGGAATTGGAATTGTTTTGCTCCTATTCATTTAAAGAATAAGAATAGATTGCAGACTAGAACATTAGATAGACTTGTTTTCATGCACTACAATATAAAACTAAGAATGCGACGACATCATAAGAGCATTACAGCTATCGATGATGGAGACTACTGTCCAATAGACTTGGACAATATTTATGATGAGGATGATCCGCTTCTACCTTGGTTGGAAACAAGGGAAAAACAAATTGAAGAGGATAGTGAAAAATTGAAAATTGATGACCTAGAAATACGTAGAGCACAACAAGAGAGTCGTGCAGATGTGTTGGACCTAGTAAGAGGGGCAACGTTTATGCCAAGTACGGGTACGACTCAAGATCAACAAAAGAGTACGAGCAGTGGTATCTTGACCGTGTCGGATGATGGTGACGATGACCCCCCTGCCCCTGGTGCTGGCACTTCTGATGTTGCTCAGCGCCCTATACAGCCGTCTACAGATTGCGATGCCGATGAACATCGACGAGGTGGTACACGAGGTCGGACCTATGAGTGTATCGAGTCACGATACAGCCAGCAGGAGGGTACATCTAGTGGTGCACCGGATCCGGGAGGTTCGGAACATCAGCAGCTCATGGTCTTGGTTATTATGATGGATATTCTTATGGTCAATTGGATTATGATTATGATGGTTATATTGAGCCTGTTCCATCACATTCATGTTGGAGTAGCTCTCCCGATCAATATCCATATGATTATAGATATCCAGATCCAAATCCAAGTTACTCATCACAGCAGACCCACTCTCAATCTCAAGATTCTCAACAGCCTGAGTATGAGCACCAGTATGGCTATTCGACGGGCACTGGTGGATATCCTTACTGGGGGTTAGAGTTGTTGTCTAGTCAGGATCAGTCATCCTCTGGTTTCTTTAATCTAGTATTTTCTCCTGGCACTGGATATTATGGATATGCAGCACCTACACCTATTGGACAGCCTTAGCCTGATGGTGACGATGACGATGATGTGGAGGTCGAGCAACCACAAAAAAGCAGATTTTCATTTTGGTGGTGACTTGTGATTGTGAGTATATATTTGTATTAAGGTAAGTATTTGCATTTTGCAACAGACAGCTCACAACAATGTTATTGCAAGAAGCCATGCAATCATGCATACACTTGACACTGCCGAACTTATATTTAAAATGGCTCCCCTGACAACCAATCAAATAATCCTTAATCAAGTTGCAGGGGAGTATATCCGACATTACTAATTTTTTTTTTTAATATTCTTGACTTGAGGATGACAGGTCATAGACATGAATCACAGTCACATGCACAGGTATGTTCGAGAAATTCCTCAAAAATAATTGCAAACACCTAATGTAAGATATTTTCTTATTACATTCATTCTAATATATCTATCATTGATAGTAGATAGTTAAAAAATTAAATATATGAATTTTGTAGTCAAATTCAGGTTATCTGGTTTATAAATTCATCAGACAGTCCGATACAACTTCTCACCAAAGAGTGGACCATTACACCACCATAAACATGTTCCAATTTATAAATGAATGCATATTTCGAATGCTTAGAATATTCCGGATTTAATCCATATTTTTTAATATTGTTTTGGCAAAAAAAAAATAATTTTGGCATAGTTACGGGCCGTTACGCCCCTGTTTCGCCGTTACGCCCTTGTATCTGTATCGGTTTTGGAGGTCACCGTTACGCCAACCGATATCGATACGGGACACCTTCCCTTCAAGAGCTCGAGGGTTCTTTACTAGGGTGACCTTATTTCACCACTCATGTTCGTGATTTTTACAAAAGGATTGATTAGATTATTTATTTGAGGAAAAGAGCCTGGTATGCTAAAAGGTTTCGAAGTTGAGAGTGGATATTTGCCTTCCTAAATTTCCAACTCACAGATGACACTTTGGTCCCATGAGCTTTGGCAGTGCAAGTTAATGATCTTAACATCATTTTTGATGCTTTGAGGTGGTGTCTGGGTTGCATGAACCTCAACAAGTGGACCATGTGTATAGTGGTCATGGTATCCAAAAACGACTATTATGTCACGGTAACAGTGGGTACCGTTACGCGTTACAAGGCCATGATGTCCGTTACCGAAAAATGGGCTGTTATGGGACTGATGGGGACATCACATCACATGCGCTTCTACACGTATCAGAGGAGGCAGGCCCTAGTCTCTCTATGGCTTGGTAAGTGCCCGTTTTGAAGACCCCATATGGCAAGTACGCGCATCTAGAAGACCCAACGCTAGGAAGATGCATGTGGGTTGCTTAGGACGACATTTGGACCATTGGATTTGATGGACACGACGATTGGATTGTCGAATAGCATGGATGACTTGATCAGACCGTTGATTGTGGGCCATAATTGATTTTAGGATTTAGCATTACTTTGTTATTTTAGTGGTTTGGATTACATGTACTGTGGTTATTTGCTTTTATTTTGAGTTTTATTACGTTATTTAAGAGATGGGACCTAATTGGAAACAAAAAGAACTGAGAGGGCATTTTGGTCATTGTGTCACCCCCATCTGCTATGTTATTTATTTTTAAAATATTCTATGAAGCATATTGAATTAAAAAAACAAAACCAAAAGTTCTCTTTCTCTCTAAATTCTCTATGAGATTGCTATATGTGTGAAGCCTTCCTTGGTGAATCCACAAACTTCTCTCTCTCTCTTCATCCCTACAAGGATCCACAAACTTCCCTCTCTTCATCCCTACAAGGTATTCTCCATAATCCCTAATCTTTTCTTCTTCCATCTTTCTTTTCTTTTTCTTTCTTCTTCAATCCATCAACCTTAACCCATCCCTCTCTCATTCCTCACTAACCCACACACCCATCTCCTTCACCCGTTCCCATGCACGCATGCACACACACACGTGCACACGTGCACAAGCATAACCAGCTGCGTGTGGCTGCCCCATTGAACCCCCCCTTGTTCTCCTTTGCTTCTCCATCCCTATTAGGCCAAAACCCCCAAAATCCCTAACCCTATAACCCTAATTTCCCCCCAAATCGAAAACCCTAACCCTAAATCCCCAAATTCCCCTTTAAATCCAAAATCCCTAACCCTAATTTCAGTTTTTTCTCTTTTCCTTCAAATTCCTAAACTTATTTTAACCTATACTTTAACATGCACCTAATTCCTTTAGGGAACTAGTGAGGCCCTTTGATTTATGGCCTAACCCGAGTTTCTCAATTCCATTGGGACCTAATTCTTCTATCTCTTATTAGTTCCTAACGTCATGCATGTATTAGCCTAGGATTTAGCATAATTTCAATTTGTTATTATTTGGATTTGCATGTAGTTGCTGAAGTTTAATTGTTCTTGCTCACGCCAACTGGAATTTGATTTTTATTATCCTCCTAGGGTAGAAAAGCACAGTCCTGCATCAAATTTTGGTATCAGAGACAGGTTAGCATAAGGTAGGTTCATCTTATGCTTAGCTTAGGGTGTTCATCATCATATTTAGCATGGGTTTGATTTTGCATCTTACATGTTTGTAGAAATTCCTGCATACTAGGTGTTTGATTGAATTTCTGCATGACTACACCACATATATCTGAATTTCTGCACAAACAGTTGCTGAAAATCTAATTTTCTGAATAACAATTTCTGTGAAACTGATTGTCAGCAGTTTGATAGTCAGTAATCTGAGAATCTGATTTTCAGCGGGCTGAATTTCAGTGGGCTGAATTTCAGCATACCTTTGAAGTTGGCGTCATCTGAAATTAATTGTTATCACAACAGATTGAGTCCTTTATCATACGCAGTGTCATTCATCATATTCTGGTATTCTAGAGGTAGTTATTCCCATATGTACACTACTGAAAATTTTGGTACTAGTTAATTCACATACTGCGTTGCTGGAATTTTTGAGTGTTAGTCATATCTCAAGGTACAATGCTGAATTTTAGTGCTAGTGTTTCTTTTGACCTATTGCTGGAAATTTAGCACTATTATTTCCCTTATCCCTTTGCTGAATTTTCCTAACACATTAATTCTTCTTGCCACATTGCTGAATTTTAGTACTAGATATTTCACTAGTTACATTTCTGGAATTTTAGGGAAAATTGTTTCTTTGGTCATATAGAATCATTTAGGGTCATCTAGAGTTGTCTAGGATCATATAGGGTTGTATAAAGTCTTCACATTAGGTTTCCCTGTGCATGCCCATGTGATCTGGACGTGGATTTGGTCTTCACCCCACGATGATTCTAGAACAACTCACCGTGCTCATTCAAACTATGAACACTAGTCTGATAACCATAGAGGCGTAGGGTAGAGCCAACAACAATAAATTGACAACCCAAAATAACCGTTTAGAGCAGATACAGACCTCTTGTAAGTAGAGCCAACAATAATAAACTGACACCCAAAATAACGGTTTAGAGCAGATAAAGGCCTCTCTACAAGCCAACCCCAACATCGGGGAGGATGACCAATCCCAAGTGGGAGACCCAATGCATATTGACGTAGGAGGTCTTGCTGGAGGATGTGGACGAGGCTGTGGCCGAGTCGGCGGCTGTGGTGGTGCTCTTTTTCAAGCACCTTAGAGAGAGTTCTATGACCACTATGATCCAAATGAGTGAGTCATGAAGAGCGTGAAGGTAGATGTGCCGAATTTTGATGGTCGCCAGGACCCCAAAGCATTCCTTGACTGGATGGTGGACATGGACCACTACTTTGAGTGGTATGACATGTCTAATGCCTGTCGTGTGAGGTTCGCTATGATGAAATTGGTGGGCCAGGCCAAATTGTTTTGGGTCAACACTAAGCGAAAGATTGATAGGTCCGGAGGTGCCCCAATAGCGCATTGGGAAGAGATGAAAGAAATGTTGAAAGAAAAATATCTTCCCTTCTCATACCGTCAAAGGCTTATAGATCAGTGGCAATCCTTTTACCAGGGGACCATGCTTGTGTCATACACCATCGCTAAGTTTGAAGAATACATGATGCGATGTGATATTGAGAACCCAATGATCACTCTTTCTCGATTTAAAACAAGCCTCCGGGTCAACATTCAGTGGGAACTTTTCTCTCGCAATGTCAGCACCCTAGAACAAATGCACCAAGCAGTGCTAGACATCGAGAAGTACCTCGAGCCGCAATTTGGGAGACGATTTGACTTTCGAGATTCCAATACTAAGACTACTACTCATGGAGCTAAGTCTAACTTTGGAGGTCAATCCAACGCTCTTACTAGTTCTCAATCCAACCCTAAGGATGTTAAAGACAAAGGAGTCGCCGGTACCAGTTTGTGAGGAGGCGAATGTGGGTGGTTTTATAACTATCAAGGATTCGGCCATTTCACTCGTGTGTTACAAAAAAGCGCACAAAAGCCCTCATGATTGGAGGGCAGGAGGAAGATGAAGGTGACTAAGGTGACTGTGAGGTAGAAGAATATCTCCCTATGATTGGTGCTAGTGATGAAGAAGACGAAAAAGAGGAGACCATATCACTTGCAGTTGTTAAGTGCGCCTTACCTTAGGCTAAGGGAGCTGACAATTGGAATACCATCTTCTATACTTATTTCAAATGTGGTGAAAAGAACTACAAAGTGATCATCGATAGCGGCAGTTGTGCCAATGTGGTCTCTAAAAGCATTATTTCTTGGTCGGGCTTGAATCCCAGTCCTCACCAAGGTGTCCCGTATCGATATCGGTTGGCAGAACGGTGCCCTCCGAAACCGATACGGATACAGGGGCATAACGACCCGTAATAGTGTAAAATTTATTTATTTTTTGCCAAAAAAATATGAAAAAATATGAATTAAATCTGGAATATTTTAAGCATTCCAAATATGGATTCATTTATAAATTGGAACATGTTTATGGTGGTGTAACAGTCCACTCTTTGGTGAGAAGTTGTATCGGACTGTCTGATGTATTTATGAACCAGATAACCTAAATTTGACTACAAAATTCATATATTTAATTTTCTAAATATCTAATTTATATACTTAACAATTTGATATCGTTTCTCCCAATAGTTCTTTTAAAAAATGAAATTAAATTCAAGTAGATCGCGTTGCCAATTTGGGGCTGACTTGGAGGACCAATCCATGCCCCAAATTAGCCTCAAATTCATGCAATTTATTGGCATTATCCCACTTGTGAATTGGTGGACATTTATTCGATAGCGAATCAAGAAAAAAAATAAATCAAAAGGCCCTATTTTAAAAAATAAGTGTCCACAAATTAACAATTAAAACTATTCAAACAATTTGATTTTGGCATTTTGAGTTAGCAATTATAGTCCATAATTTAATTGGTAAATTTTAAGTTAATACATGTCTCGTTTATAATTTTTTAAGGGCCCAAATTAGGTAGGACTCAGATTGTGAAGTGTAGCACACGAGTGTCAAAGTTTTTTGGACCCCACTCGTGATGAATGTGTTATATCCACACCGTCCATCCATTTTGCCAAATAATTTTAGGGCATGAGCCCAAAAATGAGGCAGATCCAAAGCTCAGGTGGACCGCACCATAAAAAATAATAATAATTAAACAACTATCATTAAAAATTTATCGGGGCTACAAAATTTTAGTTCAGGCTGACATGTGTGGTTTCCCTTCATCCACGTTAGTGTGACCCTATTAACAGGTTAGATTGAAAATAAACATTACAGTGGACCCTAAGAAATTTTTAATGGTGAGCATTCTATAACCACTGCTTCCTATGCTGTGGTCCACCTGAGATTTGGATCTTACTAATTTTTTGAATCATAACCTAAAATGATGTGGCAAAATGGATGGACGGCATGGATAAAATACATACAGCATGGTGGGTCCCATGTGGCACGTGTACATTTTATTAAAATGTGCAACCTGTTGGGTAATGCGTACCAGTCCATTCAGTTGATGCAAGCAAGTCCTGTGGGTTTGATCATGAGGTATGTGTTATATCTAAACTGTCCATTCATTTAACGAGCTCGTCTTAAGGCTTGACACGAAAAATAATACAAATCTAATTATCAAGTGGACCGCACTATAAAAAGCAGTTGAGGATTGAACGTCTACCATTGAAACCCTTTTTGGGATCACAGAACTTTTAGATCAATATGAAATTTATTTTTCCTCTTCATTCAGGTCTTTTTGACCTTTTGAACAGATTGGATGGAAAATAAAAGTTATGGTGGGCCTACGAATTTTTTAACGATGAAAATCATCATCTCGCTGCTATTTTTTGGTGTGGTCCAGAAGATCTTTGGATACAATTCATTTTTTGGCTAATGCTCTAAAATGATATTTAAAAATAGATGAACGGTGTAGATATAATAAATACATCACTGTGGAGCCCATGTAACTTTGATCTCCCTTGAACTATTCGTACAACTCGAAGTTCGAGGAGTGTCAGTGCTCGTCTTAGCATGACACGTACCTACAACAGCTATATTGGTGTGTGGTACACCAGTCAAACCGCTTCCGATTTCAAAAGAAAAAAAGGGAGAGGGAAACCGAAAAGAAAGAGGGAGAGAGAGAGAGAGAGAGAGAGAGAGAGAGAGAGAGAGAGAGAGGAGGAGGAGGAGGCCCGGGCTGCAGTCGCAGCAGGGCCGCAGCCATAGCCACAGCCGCAGCAGGGCGAGAAGAAGAAGAAAAGAAAAAAAAAAGAAAGAAAAAAGGTATGTTTTTTTCCTTATTTTTTTTTACCCTTTTTTAAAAATTTTTTTTTCTATAGGGCTATGGACCGTAACGTTTGTTACGGTACCGTAACAGCTGTTACGGGTCCTAACGGCCGTTACGAACCCAAAAAACAGAGGTGCCCCGTTTCGGGGCTAAATTGCGTAACGGTTGATGCCGTTACCGTTACGTATCGGCCGTTACGTAACCGATTTGGGATATCTTGGTCCTTACCCTCGTCCTTACAGAGTTTCATGGGTTGATGAGTCCTCTATGCTAGTCTCCCAGCATTGTCTTGTTCCCATCTAGTTCGCATCTTATAAAAACTGGTTGTGGTGTGATGTCTTGCTTATGGACGTAGGCCACATCATCTTGGGCAGGCCTTGGCTCTTTCATCCTGATGTAACAATATTTGATCGTTTGAATATTTGTTCATTCATGCATGAGGACAAGAAGATAAAGTTGAATCCTCTTCCGTGCAAGAACACCCCAAAGTTTAAGGAGGACGTTAGAATGGTCCAGCACTACGAGTTTGCAGTTTCTTAGCGACTCCATGTAGAAACCATGCTAGCCTAATACGGACCATCACATGATCACCTGTCTGATTGTCTTTTAACCGACAATGAGAGTCGGCAGAAAGTTTATAATGTTCATTGCTCATGTTGATCCTTTATCTGATTTTGGTATGCAAATGCATTAATGTGTTGTGCAAATGACTCTGCAGACTCTGATGGCCTATAAGATAATGAAATGGGAATGAGGTCGATAGGTTTTCTAGGCTTATAACAGTGTACAACTTCTAATGGACTCATGCCTATTGACCTATTGACCTATTAACCGAATTGTTATATGCTCACTCTGCAAGCATCATCATACGCCAAATAACGGAATTTCCTTAAGTAGATTCCTTTCTAATGAGGACATTACGTTACATACGAATCAGAGGAAGCGGGCTACATTGATTTCCCTGTGGCTAGGTGAGTGCCCATGATAGTGTTGAAGACCCCATGTGCATGTGCGAGCATCTGTAAGACCCCAAGCTGGGAAGATGCATATGGGTTGCTTTATGGAGTGATCCAGAGGATCGGATGGACGCGACGATCGAGCCATTGGATCGCATGGATCACATGATCGGGCCATTGATCGTTGATCATCCGCATCAACTTTAAAATTTTATCATATTTTAGGATTTAGTTTTTTGTTGTTATATATTTGGACACATTATGAGTATTTTAGTTGATTTTATTTAGACTAGGGCTATTTTCGTTAAAATTTTCACAAGATGAGGATTTTGTGATTAAAAAAAAAAAAGAGAGAGAGAAAAGCTCTTGCTTTCTTCTCCCATCTTCACGCGATTTGAAGATACTTACATGTGATTTGGAAGGAAGATTGGTGCGAGGCTAATCTTTAGCAACAAAGGTTTGAGGTCTCCATCTATCCCCACACCATCTTCTCTTTTCTCCCCCATCTAGGTATTTTCTTCGGGTTCTTAATTATCCCATCCCAGATCTTCGTATTCTTCCAAACCCAACTTTTCCATACCTATCCACAATCCAAATCCTAACCGACATAAACCCATCCTCCCACGCCACACGTGTGAACATACGACCACGTATGAATCTCACCGGCCCCTTTTGGTTTCCCACTATCATTATCAGAACCCCTTTCTTCTATCCCCAAAACCCTAACCTTAAACCTGAAATCTCTAATTTTCCTACTTTCCTAAAGTACCCAAACCCCTAATTTTCACCTTAGGTTGTATTAGGTTTCCTATTTTGAAATAGACTATGCCTTAGGCTAATTGGATGTCCTTACATCCATTAGATCCTATTTTCTTTTTATTTAATGATCTTGTATTACAATGTTGGTAGCTTTGGTCAAGATTATGCACGACTCTCTTTTGATTTTCATAATATTTGTGATGAATATAGCAATGTTTGTGGTTTTTATTAAATATCTTAATTCAGTTATTTGATCTCACATGTTACTTAGTTCATGGATCGGTCTTGCATCACTTTCATTCCACACCCGAAAGAGAGCTACTAAGGAAGACATAACACAATATGCTTCAAACATAGCCAAGATTGCAACCCACACTTGAATTGCAAAGGAACATTGAATAAAGAGGTTGTTAATCGCTATGAATAAAGAGGTTGTTAATCGCTTTTGCATTATTCATACACATAAGGCATATATTCAGGACCATAGATCAATTTTGGAGGTTGTCTATGGTTAAGACTTTCTTCCTACCTACCAACCATGTGAATGCTTTCAACTTGGTTGGTGCTCCATAAAACCAAAACCCCTGGAAAAACTCGACCTGGGGAGGATGCCGATATTCGGATCACCTATAATGGGCAATATTTCTTATGATGACAAGTTTTACATATCCATTCTGATTGTTATGTTAATCTTTTGCAAAATCATCTTACATCCCAGGTTACCTCGTCAATATTATCATCATTACTTGGATTAAAAAGTTCATTAAGAATTTTAAGGGAAAAGAAAAAATAAAAAACCTATGGCCAAAGTTTAACGCCAGCTACCAACCTAACATGATCCACCTTTATCCGAACTTGGGATTGACAAGGAGAGTATGTAGAAATGAGATGGGGAATGGTATCTTGATGTTGCTATGGCATATGATCTATCTCTAACAAACACATACTTTAAAAAGAGAGATTACGAGTTTATGCCCTTCAAGCCAGATAGGACAATCGATATATGATGATTGCAAGATATACTCGTAGAGAGTTTGACTATGCAACATAAATTTATGAGGGATGGAAGAAAGCTAGTGAGATTAATAGGTTTCCAAAAAACTGAGGTGCTAGAATTTAAAAAGAGAGAGAAGGATGTTATTTGGTGATAAATTAATGGAAGAAGGAAAATTGGAATTTTGAGAAGTCAAATGTTATGGGAATACGATGTATAACTCATTGAGCCAACAAAGTGAAGGTTGGGCCGACTTCCTCCTCCTCTGGTATACTCTAAATGGTCGGATGTCCTCATCAACTCCCTCCCGATTGAGAAGATTTCGCCTCTGGTGAAATAAAGCTGCGATACCACTCCAGAAGATTCGGGTTGTAAGTCGCTGAAGATCTGCCTCTATGAGCCATGTGCAATATGAAACTGGTCGATGTTTCCACTTAACTAAATATTTCTAAAGCCTCCATGTCGAGTGGAAACCACTTGCTCATCCAAAATACCCTCTTATCTCTTCTTTGCTCGTAGTTATGTATTGTAAATGTGTCAGAGGCTGAGAAGAGGGGTCAGGTAAGGTCCATGGGCAATGGGGAAAATCGAGTGTGTCATCATCTGGGTCAGGAGAGAGGTCCTGGAAAGGCACAAGATCTTCCACATTAATGTAGCACTAATACCCATGCTAGGCGGAAGATCTACCAAGTATGCATTAGGACCCAATCATTTTAAAATCTTGAATGGTCCAAACACAATGGGCTTGTATTTTTTTTAAGGTCCCTTATGGAAACCATTCATGCCTTGTCCTTTTCATCACTTTATTGCCTATCTTGTATTTTATGAACCTACAGTGAGAGTTAGCAAGTTTCTTATATTTTTCATTGCTTGCGTTAATCCATTTTCTAATCTTTGCATGCAAGTCATAAATGTGGCGTGGAAATGCATCTGCAAACTCTAAAGGCCTATGGGAGACTGACATGGGAATAAGGTCTATAGTTTTTTCAGGCTTATAACCAAATACAACTTAAAAGGGACTCATGCCAATTGACCTATTGACTAAACTATTATATGCAAACTCGGCTACAAGTAAGACCATGTTCCAAGTCCTGGTATGGTTACTCACAAGACATCATAACATGTTCCCTAAACTCCCATTGACTACTTTTGTCTAACTGTCAATCTGAGGATGGTATGCCAATAAAAATTGTAATCTCGTGCCTATCATGTGCCAACGTGTCTTCTAAAAATCACTCATAAACCTAACATCCCTCTCAGACATGATGATTTTCGGCAAACCATGTAAATAAACCACCTCCGGAAAGAATAGCTTCGCGATGTTGGAGGCATTGGACATCTTAAAGCATGGTAGGAAATGGGCAATTAAAAAAAAAAAAAGGGTCCATTACCACGAATATAGAATCGTGCTTCTTGATTGTCTTGGGAAGCCCAAGCACAAAGTCCATACTGAGGTCTTGCCACAGAGTGTGTGACACTGACAAAGGTGTATATAAGCCCGTGTTCTTCTTTTTCTGCTTGGCTAGCTGACAAGTCCGACATTGTCCTATAATTTTGGCTACATCTCGCTTGAGATTTGGCCAATAAAACCTGTCCTCTACAAGGGGAATAGTCTTATAACGACCAAAATGACTGGCTACTCTACTGGTGTAAAGCTCCCAAACAAAGAAATCCTATAGGGATGCATGGGGAATGCAGAGTCTATCTCTTTTGAATAGAAAATTATCAATTAGGACAAACCCACTATCATTCCTCTAACCATCCAAAAGTGATGCATATACTTTCCCTATGTTTGGGCACGTGGGATATTCATCCTTCAAGCTCTCGAATCTAATGACTCTAATGCACATAGATTGAAGTAATGTCATTCTATGACTAAGGGCATCAACAAGTTTGTTCTTGACCTTGGCCTTGTGTTTTAGAACAAATGAGTACCCTTGAAGAAACTCAACCCACTTGGCATGCCTTGGGTTTAGTTTCTTTTAAGAGTTAAAATAATGTATGGCCTTGTGGTCTGAGAACAAGACGAACTCTTGCGATAGTAAATAATGTCGCCAACGATGTAAAGTCTGGACTACCACATAGAATTCCTTTTCATAAGTAAAGTACCATTGCTTTGCTTCATTTAACTTCACACTAAAGAAAGCAACCGGGTATCCATCTTGGCTAAGTAGTCCACCTATACCTATTCCAGAGGCGTCACAAGCAACCTCAAAGACTTTAGAAAAGTTAGGAAGGCACATGATAGGAGCATCTATCATCTTATCCTTGATCTCCTTAAATTCTTTTGACGCGACTTTAGTCCATTTGAACTCCCCTTTCTTCATGCAATCTGTGATGGGGGGCATAATAGAACTAAAGCCTCTGATGAACCACCTATAGAAGTTAGTTAAGCTGTGAAAGCTACATATCTCATGGATGTTCCGCGGTTCAGGCGATAGTTGAAAATATTGACGATTATATTAACGATATTGATACGTTAGCGATACATTGCTAATACCTGGAATTTCCGATACTGCTAGAGTCACCAGCGTTTGAATTATCTTCAATATTATCGAAATATCTTTGATATTATCTTTATCTCCAACTCAGTGATACCGATAACATTAGTACCGATACCGATAGTGCTGGTATTATAAAAAAATTCAAGGTATTAGCAATGTATCACTAAGTATCGCCAACGTATCAATATCGCTAATGTGTTTGGCAGTATTTTCAACTATGTAAATTCTAGGTGTCGCCTTTATTACCAATGCATCAATATTGCAAATGTATCACCAATATTTTGATTGTAAATTCTAGGTAATGCTTGTATCTTAAGTGTATTGACGATATTTCAATAATATCGCCAACAAATTGATATCATTAAAATTTTGTTTATTAAAAAAAAAATTATTTCAATTTTTTTCATAGGAACATGATTGTATATAATGTTGAATTTGTCATTAATAATGTTGATAGTATCTCGATATTATCGATATTGTAACATGCGCGATATTGAGACGACAATCTTTCGTTTCCTTTCCAATTGTTGATGATTTCTTGATGAAATATCACGTGTTGTTGATATTTTGCAATATTGATAAAGGGTTGGATGGAAAGTTAGATGGCTAAATAGGCTGAATGGGACGGTTGGACTGATTTCTTACAACAACACATGCTTTTAAGGCCCCATTAAATGGAAACTTGTTATGTATGCATTCTTTTTACAATTATATATATATATATATATATATATATATATATATATATATATATATATATATAAATTTCTAAATATGCAAATACGTACATTTTAACATCTCTTGAAGTTTCACTAAAAATTCCATCATTTTTTCCCATGTTTCCCCGCATTTCCGGTTATTAACGATATTATCGGCGATATCGATTTGTTTCCATATCCCTGGCCAGCAAAACTTGTAGCGATACCGATACTTTGAACACTGGGTAGTGACTACAAGTGTTATCGGTATCGCTGAGTTGGAGATAAAGATAATATCAGAGATATTTTGATAATATCGAAGATAATTCAAAAATTGGGCCCTCACAATGGCCTTGATTTCTCAAGATCCATAGATATGCCTTCTGGTGAAACTATGAAACCTAAGAAGATAACTCTAACTGACATGATCGAACACTTCCTGAGGTTTACATATAACTTTTCTGCCCTTAGGATTCTACAAACTTGCCTCAGATGGTGGAGATGTAGTTCTCTGGAGGTACTATAAATGAGAATATCGTCAAAACATCAAGAACTTCTCTATAAAGGGCCTCAATACCTGGGTCATCACATGCATGAATGTACTAGGAGCATTAGTCAAACCAAAAGGCATGACCAACCACTCGTAGAGCCCATCTTTCATTTTGAAGGCCGTTTTCAATTTATCCCCTAGGCGAATATGTATTTGGTGGTTACCCACTCTTAAGGTCTATCTTTGAGAAAATCATGGCACTTGCCATCATGTCTAACACATCATCAAGTCACGGTATGGAAATCGATACTTGACCGTGATTTTGTTGATGGCCTGACTATCCACGGACATGCTCCAAGTGCCATCTTTCTTATGCATGAAAAGCGCTGGCACGACACAGACTCAAACTTTCCTGAATGAAACCCTTTTCAAGGAGCTCATCTACATGCTTCTTCAACTTCACATGCTTCGCATGGTTTATTCGATAATGAAGAAGGTTTGGTAGAGTTGACCCAGGGACAAGATCAATGGCATGTTGAACGTCCCTCATGGGTGGAAGCTCATTCAGTAACTCAGGAAAAACATCACTAAACTCCTCCACTACCAGACTCACCTCGGGTGTCAACTCTACACTAACTCCACTACTGGACTCACCTCTCTAGCCATGAGGGCATACACCATCAAATCTGCCTTAGTCTCCCGCTCAAACTCTTTAGTGTTTAATGTGGAGAGACTTGGGTTGTGATTTTCTCGCATCCTTTTGTCCACCCTTTTTAACATTCTCTTTCTTAAATTTCGAGGTGCTCTTGGGCGAAAGAGGATTTAACTTCATTTTCTAGCCCTCATGCATGAAGGAACAAACATTCGAGTGACTGAATATTGTTACATCATGATCAAAGAGCCAAGGTCTGCCCAAGATGATGTGACCTACATCCATAGGCAAAACATCACACCACATCGAGTCTTTATAAGATGTGAACTGGATGGGAATAAGACAACGTTGTGAGATTGGAATAGGAGATGCATCAACCCATGAAACTCTATAGGGCTGAGGGTGAGGAGTGGGCTTCAGGTCTAAACGGGAGATAATGTTATTGAAGACCACATTTGTACAACTGCTACTATTGACGACCACTTTGCAGTTCTTTCCACCACACTTCGCGTAAGTATAGAAAATGGTATTCATGCGCCAATCATCAATCCCCTTAGCTTGAGTTAAGGCACATCTGACAAATGCAACTGGCATGGCCTCTTCTTCTTCTTCATCACTAGCACCAATTACAGGGTGTTATTCTTCTTCTTCACAGTCACCCTAGTCATCTTCATCTTCCTCACGCTATCCAATCACAAGGGCTATATGTCGCTCTTTTGTGGGACACTCATAAGCAAAATGGCCATATCATTTGCAATTATAGCACCGCCTGGGTTCGTCTCCTCACGAGCTGGTATTGGCGACTCATTTACCCTTGAAGTCCTTTTGGTTACTTTAAGTGTTGGAAAAAGGGTTTAAGTTGACTCCTTAAGTTAGACTTAGCTCCCTAAGAAGTATTCTTAACATTGGACTCACGAGAGTCAAATCGTTTTCCAAATTGCGGTTTTAAGTACTACTCAAGTTCTTGCACTACCTGATAGGGATGCTCAAGGGTGCCAACATCATGAGAGAGCAGCTCGCCTTGAATATCAGATCGGAGCCCCATCCTAAAACAAGAAAGAGTCACTATTGGGCCCTCCACGACGTTACATCGCATCATGTATTCTTCGAATTTGGTGATGTAATCCGTCATGGGCATTGTTTCCTAGTGAAGGGTTTGCCATTGATCCAAAATTTCCGGCGATACAAGAGAGGAAGATGTTTTTCCTTCATTGCTTCCTTCATCTTGACCCAATTTATGATCGGGTCTTGCCCAGACCTTTCTAACTTGCACTCAAGATTTGTCCAAAACAATTTATCTTAGCCCACCAACTTCATCTTGGTGAACCTCACATGATGCCGATCATACATCTCATACTACTCAAATTAGTGGTCCATGTTTGCAAGCCAGTCAAGGAAAGCCTTTGGGTCCAGATGACCATCAAAGCTAAGGGCCTCGACCTTGACACTTTTCAAAATGCGCTCGTCTAGATCGTAACGATCGTGATACTCTCCAAGGGGTGGTTGGATACACACCCCATTATGGCCAACACCTTGGCCATGACCCATTCCACATCCTCCAACGTGACCTCCCACATGAGCTTCCTCTGCAACTCCCACTCGAGACTGACCATTTTCTCCATTGACGGGGTTTGCTTGAAGAGAAGTCTCCAATTGAGCTATACAATTGTTAGTCATTGTCGGTTGTTGGTGGTTCTGCTTTGAGCCTCAAGGGCTTCCAGTCGTTTAGCTATGGCATTAAGAGTTTCATGAATTTGATCTCGGCTCATGGTGGTAGGGTGAAGACCAAAACCTCTCCTAGTATGCATGGGCATAAACAAGGGACAAACTAAGGGGCTTAAGCCTTAAAGACTCTTTAAGTATTATGTTGTAGCAAAGGAAAGGTACCTAAACCTAGAGGCTGCAAAATGTAAACCTAAACTCTATATGCAATGAATGCACTAACAAGACTCTAGATGTAATGAATGTGTTGACCCTATGTATACCTATGCTAAAATCCTTGCTCTGATACTAAAATTTGATGCAAGACATGTGATTTAACCATTTGGAAGTAGGAGATTATTAACGGGTTAATCAAAGTAATTCAAATATAATAACATGCCATTCTACCATGATTAAAAGAGTTCCAAATAGATAATAAAATTCAAATTTACGTTAATTCACAAGCCCGCACAAGCACAAACCACATAAACATGAAAATCTAAGGCCCAATAAGAGATTAGAACTCTCACATTAGCTAAGTATGATTCTAATTCAATGGGCAGATTTGTGCAAGTCTGGGGTTAGGGTTTGAATGGGTTTTGGAATTTTGGGCAAAATGGGAGATTTAGGACTTAGGGTTTCATAGGGAATTTGGGGATTAGGGTTTTAGGCTAGGGTTTATAAGATTGGAAGTTGGATTGAAGAAGGGGAAGAAAACAGAGGGAAGGGGCAGACCGTACGAATGTATGGCCCTATATGTACGTTTGGGGTTGCTGGTGATGGATTGGGTTTGGTGGAGTGGTGGATAGGAAAAGATGGATTTAAGTAATGGGTTTAGGTTTAAAAGGAAAGGGTAAAGTTCTTTAGGGTTTATAGAAAAAAGTGGTAGAGAAGAAAGATATGAGAAGTACCACTCAGGTTATTAACAAAAAAAAAAAAAGAAAAAAAAAAAAAGAAAAAAAAAAAAAAAGAAAAAAATTGTAATAAACTCATTCACTTCATCGGTCCAACCATCGGACATTATTGTGCATCCAACCTTGGTCCATTCCTTATTAATTTCAATAGACTTCTCTATCAATTTAGCCTTCATCATCAGAATTTTGTTCTTTCATGATATGACAGAAGCTTCAACCCTTTCCCAAATGCAGCAACCTTTTCCATCATGGTGCGAAGAATGGATTACTTACAAGATTAAAAGGTAGAGCGTTCGAATACATGAATTGAGAAATGGAAAGGCATACACTATCTCTATCTCACTTTTTTTAAATTTTGTTTAGAGTGGCTTGTTAACTTTTCTTTCGGCCCACTTTTTCTTCCGACAAATTCATTGTCTTTTTCCTTTTTCCTCCTCCCATTTCCTCCACATCATCAATAATGGGAACTCTTCCAACATCGTACACCATTTCTTCTTTTCATTTACATTACCATACAACAACTCTTTGAATTTTTCCACGATGCTACATTCTTCTTGTTCAGGCAAGGTGATGTTTCATCTATCTCCAATATGCCTTCCCACAAAAATTACATATTAGACGAAGATTATTGTTCTCATCCATTTTATAACAATAATTCCAAGTAGAGTCATTATCCTTGGACTTTGACTTCTTTCTCATCTCCAAGACTTCAACAAAAATCAATACCCAAGCAGACAATTATTTAGGCTAACATAAACATAATATTATAAATAATTAAGAAAATGACAAAATTCTTGAAATAAATGAAGAAAAAAGGTATTTTACCCAAATGGAAGAATGGAAAAAGAAAAGATTAAAGAACTATTTTGTATTTAGTCATTCCTATTTTTTTGTAGAAATCGAATGAAACAAGCGGTGTTCGATTCCGTTGACCGACGAAAAAGACATGACAACTTCTCTCTATGTTTTTTCAATTTTCACTCTCTCTCTCTCTCTCTCTCTCTCTCTCTCAAGAAGGAAAAGATGGGATATTCTAATGCAGGTGGACCCTAAATGAGTTTTAGAAATAAGAACTAAAAAAATGCAAAAAACAGATTTGACATTTTAATTTTGATTTTTTTTTTTCAGAAATTTCTGGTATTTACGCAATACAATTGAATCACACGTTTTTAAATATGATTCACGATTATGCCCCAATTGCGATTTTCATATATGATTCAAATTGTATACATGTACGATATGATTCGAATTGTACAATTCAAATCGTGAATCGTACGATATTAATAACACTGGTTTTAGGTTACATCGTTCCCATTGGTGTGGCCCATCTGAGTTCTTTATCAGGCTGATCTTCCATATGTATAGTGGATGTTAGGGTTCTTACTTGATGGACAGAGTGGATTTTACATATACGACATGGTGGGCTGATAGAGCTTGGCTGTTTTATGTTACTGTAGATGATTATGCTAAAATGGTAGACGATTCGTACGCTTCCCCTTTTTAAGGTGGGTGCAAGGGTATTTTTTAAATGTATCAGGAGTATTTTGGTCATGTGGAAGTCCTGAAAAAAAAGAGTATACAGATAAATGTGTGTGTGTGTGTGTGTGTGTATTTGAAGAATAAAATAATATGTTTTCTTTCTAAAAAAACCTCTAAATATACTTCACAGTTCAACCACATGGACCATAAAAAAAAACACTGATTGATCAGACCACCATGTGGGGCCCACTAACTGAAAGGGCAGTTTTTGGAGCCCACATCAGTGATTTGATGTATCATGGAGCAGAGTTCACTGATCGGACAGATGGTAGTGCCCACCCTGAACTTTATCACTCAGTGCCGACAAGACTGCAAACACGTGGGATTCAACTTCAATTATTGTGCATGGATGTGCTGGAGTTGGGTATGTGCACATGCAATCGTGCTTGCAAGCACTTGTGTGGATGTGTGGCTTTTCACATGTGCATGCATGCGTAATGAAACATCTCTCTTTTAAGTTTTTCATGGCAACCTTAGGCACCATAATGCCATTGAACACATTGATTTACGAGTCTACTTGAAGTCAGCAATCTTGAGACTTTTGGCAGGAGAGCTAAAATGTGGTTTGTTCTTCCTCAGAAAATGGTGAAGACATACAGGTACTAAGATATGAGCATGGTCAAAAATACGATCCTCACTACGATTACTTCTCTGACAAGGTTAATATTGTTCGGGGTGGGCACCGTATTGCCACTGTACTCATGTATCTTTCCAATGTCACAAAAGGCGGCGAAACTGTATTTCCATCAGCAGAGGTTAGTTAAAGTATTCCTATTCACACCGTTTCCCATTCAAACAAACAGAGTTCGGTTATTAAATAAGGTTTGAGATCATATGTGGTGGCGATGGGTCGGACTAGGGCTGGGCCAAGGTGGACCTGGTCCAGTCCTAATCGAATGAGTGCTGGCCCTCTGGGATTAGGTCTGGGCAGGGCCTAGGGGTGGCATTGCATCAGGCAGCCCAGCTTGGGACCCTAAGCTTGGCCCGGGAGCTAGTTGTGGGGTAATAATCAATGGCCCAGCCAGATGGCTCAATGCAATGATTGAGTGAGCCACCATTACAATGGTTTAAAGACACTTACTAATGGATCCCATTTGATGTACATGTGTAATTAACAGACAATAATAGATGTATCTGGAGTCATGTTTCAATGATCCAAACCATTTTATATGTAGGATTTTTATCTTGGATGGAAATTATAAAAAATCATAAATTGGACTTATTTCAAACATTTGATCACATAACTCTTTTCCATACAAGGCTGGCTTTATAAGGCCAGGGCTAAGGTTGAAGGGATTAGGGCTGGGCTAGGACCAACGTCGGCTCGGCCATAGCCTGGCCCATTGCCACCTTTACCAAGGCTTCACTCAGGCCATGCCAGATGCTTGAAAATTTATTCGAAAAATTCGAGCCCATTCTTTTTTTTTTTTACTTCTTTGATGTGAACTAATGTACCAATGCATTATATTAATATTATTGTCTTATGGACTATCTTAAATGGGTCCCACTAACTGGATGGTTTGATTGTATTAACGTACCCACTAAGGCATTATATTATTATAATTATTGTTTTATAAACTATCTTAAGTGGGTCCCACTAATTCGATGGTTTGATTTGAGTTATAAATTGCCACATCTACAGTTTCTTTGTGCTCGTGTATCATTGATCACACACTCTGCCAGGGTATGAAATCTCCTCCTACATACCATGTTGTGTGGGGAGAGTTTTACTATGAAAGCTTGTCCAAATATGCCTGTGCAAACATTTCATCTCATCGCATCTACACATGTCATGTAGCATGTGTAGAAAATCCAAGCGTTCCATGAGATGGACCAAATTTCTTAGACACCAGGCCCATTTGCTCTCAGGCAGATCAAACTAATATGAAATAAATTGACCATTAGAAAAATAAGCCCTAGATTCCAAATTCAATCTACACCTGGCTCACTTGGTGAGCATACTAGCTCAATTTTTGGTATACAGCATGCTGATGGTGCCCACTAGCTGATGAATGGCCTGGATGTCTGACATGTGTCGTTCCCACCTTGAAGTTTGCCATGTGCTCCGCCCCATCAAGCCATCACATGAATGCCCCTCATGGAATCACCACAGGAACATGACAGCTGTACACTATTTAATTTAAGCGGGGTAGTTAATTTATACTCCAGCTGTTTGGTGTTTGATATGCTGGCAGTTACAAATTATACATGGGGCAAAGGTTCACTCAAATTAAAGTGACGAAATTGTGAAAGTCACTGATGCTAAATTACAGGCCAAAGTTTAGATTGGTTGAACATTCTACCTCTAATTCATGGACACTTATTCTTTGAAATTATACCATTGGATATTTTTCATTTTTACCCATCCAATAAATGCCCTGCAATCTACTAATTAGATAACCAAATAAAAGTACTTTTGGTTCATAATACATCTATAAACTAATATGCATTGTTTGGATGGCTTAGGTTGAAATACTTGTAGACCATGTATGCAATTTCTCAGTAACTTATAACTGCCTTTCGCATCACCCATGTCAAAGTATTACTCTTTCAAGAACACAATCAAGCCAACGGGTCTAGATTTCAACCCATGCCTCGGCTGTAGGCCACATTTAAGGGCCCAGGCCATTGCCACCACTATTGCACATCCGGTACCATTTTATAAATGGTATTTGCTAACACAATGCAAACCCCTTGAATACTGCACCTTGATGATGGCTCCAGTCCGTCCAATTACTGGATCGCCTCTTGGACAAGCCATAACCTGAAAGTTGCGCCAACTGGAAGATCTAACAATCCAATCTATCCCCCTTCTTCGACGGTCAGGCAAAGTTTAGGGCAAAAAGTCCAGAAAAGGGGCCTTAGATCATATGGTTTAGACGACCAGCCCCATTTTTTTCTGGGATTAGGCTTGGATGGAAATGGTTAGACACACCATATAGAGCAACCTTTTACTGTTGCCCATCCATGAGGGGGCTATCAGTTGGTAGGTCTGGATTGATTGAGATATCTATTAGGGTTGACACCATTTTACTAAACAGTAATCAACCTGCATGGGTACTGTCTTATTTAAACCTTTGTTAGTAAATTTTCTTACTTTGTGAAGTGAAGAAATGGAATGGCATTGTTTTCCTCTATCTTGATAAATGGTCTTTTTTTTTTCTTTTTTACTTTTTTTTCTTCTGTTAGGGGGAGTCCCCGCATTCGGATGAGGATTTATCGGAATGTGCGAGAAAGGGAATTGCAGGTGAGTAAACTCATGCATGGATTTTAAATTTGTTTTTGCAGTTTATCCTATCTATGGTTCAGAAACCTGACTTGACTCGATGACTAGCTGGGTTTGGTTTACTCGAAGATTCATCTGGGCATTTAAATTTTAAAATATTATATGTACACATTAATTTAACATATTAATGTGGTTGAATTGCTCAAAAAGGTTCGTGATGAAATAATGCATTAGAAAGCTAAAGCACAAACTGATTTCCAGGATGGAAGTTTGCTTTATTTATTTATTTTCCTATCTAAAATGATTAAACTGAACCTGCAAGTTCTACATATGCAATTGTGTCAAGTGGGACTCAGCTGAATTCTGAGTCAACAAGTTCTATAACTAGTTGGTCATGACTCAGGCGGACCTTTTTTTCTGAGTAGCCATTAATGTAGTGTTTACTGTCGTCTACTTTTGCAAAATGCTCAGTAAAACCAAAAAGAGGGAATGCACTTCTTTTCTTCAACCTCAAGGCAAACGGCACACCAGATCCTCTCAGTCTCCATGCTGGATGTCCAGTGATAGAAGGTGAGAAATGGTCGGCGACAAAGTGGATACATGTTAGCTCGTTTGACAAGATCATAGATGCTGGTGATTGCAAAGATGAGAACGAACATTGTGAGAGGTGGGCCGCGCTTGGAGAGTGCTGGAAGAACCAGGAATATATGGTGGGGTCTACAGAGGTTCCTGGTGCGTGTAGGAGGAGCTGTAAGGTGTGTTAGGGAAGAGTTCTTTTTGGTTTTCCTCATGGAGCATGTGTCGTAGTTTTCTCATGGGTTGTTAATCTATTGTTTTGGTTTTTTCTGTGGCAAGTTCCAGTGCTGCTGGCTGGTCCACCTTGTAGTGGTATGAATATATGACTTTTTCAATAATGTTTTTCATTACCACTTTTTTTTTTTTTTTTTTTTGCCCCCCTGGCCTGATGATTGATGTAGTTTAGGCAGAAGAGATGCTTCTTTTTTTTTTCCTCGAGGTGAGCTAATTTCTTCACTGAGGTGCAATCCCCACCAAACATTGTTATCTGAGCTGCTGATCTGGCACCGGTGACCAAATGGACCTGCAATTTTGCCCAAAGATGTGTGGACCACAAGTTGAATTATGGCACGTGGGATGTGTAAGTGCTAGAGAATTCAAATAAAATTATAGTTTTTTTTTTTTTTGTTCCAGGTTTTCTTAAGAAACCATGTATCAACCAAGCAAATAAGCAAATTAATAATTTCTTAGGAAATACTAGGCCAACTCTAACAATATGCAATACCAATGTGGTGTTAACTAAAATGAGATGGAACTCATTTCTTAGACTACCATAATAATGCCTTAAAATTCCTCATTAAAAAAAAAAATAATAATAAATCCAGGTAATGTATTCCTCAGAAACCAAATGGCCCCTACTGTAATTTTTGTTTTTATTTTATTTTATATAGGTAGCAAAAGGTCTACATCCATTAGAGTGGACGTGTGGTTTTTATATGCTTATTTTTATAATTTCATGTTTCCGAAGAAGAGGAGGACAGCACTTAAAACTTTAATTTTCTTATCAAATCAAGATTCCATGTGTTTGTTGGTTAAAATAAAGCCGTTGGTGTGGCAACTCATCGTTGATACGTTGCATCTCATTCAGGACACCTCAGACATGGCATTTTTATTTTCTTGGTGGCGTGGTCCATATTATTACTTGATCCTTGGCCCGAGGTATGCCAGTGGGCCCATTATCCATGATTCATTTCTGGCGAACCTCTATGGATGGACCATGTCCATTCCTCAAAAGTCCCCCAGATTTTATCACATCAGATCCACCTTTAACACACACACACACACACACACACTCAAAAACTTGTCCAAGAAAATTATGCAGTATGTTCACAGTGCGCAATTGGCCAGGATCTCTGACACGTGCCATCCGATGGTGGGAACCAGACACATCCACATTGTATTAAAACCATAAGAAAAATCGTTACTCAATGGATGGTCTAGGCCATGTTGTTTTTTTACCATGTGACTCGGTGACGCAGGATGAATCATGGTCTTCTTCAAGGATAACTACTTCAAATCTATGAAATTTATCTGGACTCCTTAAAAAGGCTTTTTATGAATTCACAAGGAAAAAATAAAAAAATAAAAATAATATTCATGAAAATTCGTAAATTGATTGACAGATTATGCGGCCCATAATGATACTCGATCAAAAGTTACGATTAATTTACGGTCCACTTTCTTTTGGTCCAACTATGCTGGAATTATATGGGTGTCATGTTTTACATCACTTGGACAAGAGTCATTCCATCCTGAATCTGAGTTGCTTCTTGCCTGAGTTAGGGGTGACTCATCTTGACCTAAGTACAAGTTGACTTAGACAAGTGGCAATCCATGGTCTATGCTCCAACTTGTAATTATGTTACTTCAAGCTTGGATTAGAAAAAGGAAATGTAAGTTGAATTAAGAGGAGAGAACTGAGTACTCCCCTTGTTATGACCAAGCAAATATCATTAATTTCCATCTCGCCATTTGCAATTTAATTCATTTTTGCATCCAAACGGTTCCCGTTGCAAATTTATTAGAAGCATGTGTCATAAAACAACTACCTGTCACAAGCGTACCATGGCAAACCAACGCGTGATATGGTGCCAATAATGGTGTGCCCCCACATGCACGACACTCTGATGGGTGGACTCAGACAACACACGGGGGCCATCCTGATTTTACAAGTGCCACATAGGCCACTAACATGGTGACACGTGTAATATTACTGACCGTGGCACATGTACACATTTGCTATCATGTAAAAAGAAGAAAAAAAAAAAAGAAAAAAAAGGGTTACTGTAAGGCCATGTGCCTAAGAAATTGCAATAGCCATTGAATAAATTACCACAGCCACAAGAAAATAAACGGTGGGATAGTAATCTCGAATCTCAATGCGAAGACGACAGTCTATCACTATCAAAATATTTTAGAAGACATGAGATTAAAATGACGGGTCATAGGTCCACGTTTTGATGCATTCTAGCTTCTTCACGTGAATGGGTTCATAACCACATGGGGCTTCACACTTTAATAATCCCTCTTTCCTGTTTTAACGTGTGCTTCAAGATTTTCTCACATGGGCTATTCCCCATACACTTGGATTTCATGTCCTCCTATCCTCTCTCCCACAACTACCTATGTGGCATCTCTGTGAGATCCCGACCGTTCGGTCGATGGGCCTAAATGGGGTATGTGCTATGGCCTGAAAATTAATTTGGTCCATTCATCATGGATTGCATGTTCCGCAATCTTTTTCAGTTGTCCACTATTTATTGGACATATGTGACCCAACTGATGACTGGATGGACCTGATTCTCGGGGCTTTTTTTATTTATTTATTTATTTTATATTAAAACATATCAGCAGCACTCAATTGATGAATGTCTGGGATTTACTTTAGGACGCACGTGCGGCAGTGGTACATCCAGCAAAGTCCTACTCTCGCGAGTATCCCACCCTCTCCACACGTGTCAATGCAGCATGCGTATGAGATCCGCACCGTTCCTTAGATGGGATCCGTGGAAATCAGTTTTGTCCAAGAATCAGTTGGGTCACGTATGTCCGTCGATTGTGTAGTTGGATCGTACATGTACGCCCATTGTGGATTCTTGGTCAACTCTTTTTGAAAGTTGGTTTTTTATTCGACAGGTGTACCTCAACTGATCACGAGATGGACATGAATTTCAGGCCATTGAATCAATCCGTCAGTGCTCACCTAATGAACGTCCACGATCTCACACACGTGGAACAAATTGGCACATAGAACAAAGTCCTACTTCCGCGAGTATAGCTTTTGCAATTACAACTCCTCTCAGTCTGTAAGTTGTGTCGTATGGCAAAGAACAAAGGGACGATTCCAAGAAATGGAATCACATGGGAATGGTTTTCTTTTTAAGTACGTTTGTGTGGGCATCGAACATTCATCTTCCTGTCTCCATTTATTGCTTTTGTACCCACACTCAACCTCCCCTTTCTATTCTTACGTGACTTGCTTTTACTTTAACGGCAATTGATGGCATCCAAACTGCTTTATTATTATTATTATTATTATTATTATTTAATGGACCCCACTAATATTCCATGATGGCCTTGCCATTTCTTACTCCGGTTACCAATGATGTTTGATGCTCAGGCACGCACTCTAAAACTGTAGACAGCATATGCATTAGCTCAAATTAAACTGACAAAACTGTGGGACTCATGAGGGTTAAGTCATTGTCCCAAAATCAGATTGACCCAATAATCCTAACGACACACTTGTTTCTTGAAGTCGGGACCATTGGATATTTTCATTTATTATTATTATTATTATTATTATTATTATTTTATACTGTCAAATAAATCAAATAGTCATTTTATTAAATTAAGCATGTTTTTGGGTCAGGGTGCATCTAAACTGAGGCCCACAATTTGGACAGTTTAATTTGAGTGGTGGGCATTCCATATATGCAATTTCGTAGTTATTTATAAATGTTTGTGTATCATCCATCTCAGGCTACCTGAGTATCAAGTTCTTCTCTTCCATGATTAATGTCTTCAAGTAAGTCCTTCGCATACTTGCACTTCATTTTGTTTATTCTGGCTTGACACAGCCCAGCTTGATAAGTATGAAGTTACAACGTATCATCATACTTGTATAAAAATATAAGAAAAATATATTGATAATAATTAAAATAAATAAATAAATAAAATCCTAGATACCTATTTTCTAAGGACACCTATCGCATTAGGTAGGCCAGGTGTCAAAGATGTATGCACAATTAGGGTGGACGTCTATCTTATGATATGTAATTAACAGATACAATGCAAGGCACGTTCAACCTAAAAGGCCTGCTTGGGAGTGTGGATTCAAAACTCACTGGATTTGAAACCCCTTAGATTTGAAATCCTCTTATTGTGTTTGGCACCCTTGATTGATAATCAACTTTAATTTAAAAGTAGCTATGCATGGTATATTTATAGGGCTTTGAATTTAATTACTTAATCAACT
Source organism: Magnolia kwangsiensis (assembly GCA_037074715.1). Lineage (NCBI taxonomy): Eukaryota > Viridiplantae > Streptophyta > Magnoliopsida > Magnoliales > Magnoliaceae > Magnolia > Magnolia kwangsiensis. The sequence goes on from CM073579.1 coordinate 74,459,251, forward strand.
TTAATATCTTAATTAGTAATGTATATAATGTTTGACACAATGGTTATAATAAGTCTGCTGAAATACATGTTTTGCTCGGAAATAATGAAATTCCAAGTCTCGGATGGGCTGCAAGTACAAGATCATGTCTGAGTGACTAACCAACGATTTGTAACCATTGATTTATATGGACAATGCTTGGACAGTGTTGATAATTATATTAAATGTAAGTATAGTGATGCAATTAATAATCAAATTGTTTTGAAATATCGTTAGTGGGCCATGTGCCCAATAGAATAATAGTATGGTGATATACATGTTACACACGCAACTCTTAAAAGGAGTTTATATGTAATCAAAGCTCTTATTGACGATTTCAAACCCTCTATTTGAGGGGATTTGAACCCCCGCTTACTTTACGGTGCCAAACTACTTGATGATTTGAAATCCCCCCAAATCCATGGTGCCAAATGACCCCTAATGTGTAGGGTAAGTTTCACCAAAGACTGGTCTTTATAGGACTTCCATTTTGCCAAAATAACATGACATGACCATTGTAGAACTTTTTATTTTTTATTTTACGGATAGATATCTGGGAGAACATCCAAGAACCCTGTATAAAAGTACAAAATCGGATGGAAGAGCAAGAACTCATTTGAAATTAGATATCGTCCCTCATGTTATTAGAAAAGCCATTACCTAATTTAAAAATTGTCGTGAAAGTTACAAAATCTTACACATGGCCATCACCTTTCCAAAATGATAAAAGCAGCATATGGATTAAAATAATAATAAAAATAAAAATAAAATCTTAGGGCCTCAAGAAAATATAATTACATAAACCTTTTAATGGGTCATGGTGTATGTTCCCGACCTACAAATCATACACACACCGCGACCAACTAATATTTTCCACGACTATTTTATAATCATTTAGGTTTGTAGTACTGTCAGGACTACATTCGTTTCGTGAGCACATATTGTTGTGGATAAGCTCTTTTACTTGTTTACCTTTTCTTTTACCAATTGTACTTATATTCATATAATATTAATAAAATTGACACGCATCAAGGTAAAAATAATCTACTAGAAAGAAATAAAGGCTGTTATTTAATTTCAAGGTAAAAATGATCCATTAGAAAGACATGAATGCTTGATTGCTTTAAAAGTGGATGGTTTAATAATCAATACAATCTTCATGGTTCTAATCCTAATTCAGTTAGTTAATTTAGAGATACAAGGCATTTAATTTTATTCCTGTCGAGTACAACTCTGATAGGCATACATTTCGTAACGTGTATAGCTTTTTATTCAAATTGGACAGCAAAATATTAATTTTACACCAAAATAGTTATCTACAGCACGTACGGCTGTTAATTTTGGGGACCGGCCCCCAACTGACGATAATCCATAGTCGGTGGGCCCACCAACCCAATTCGCTGTGCTACTCCAATGGATCGTATCCGTTGCCGCTTGACCTTTTGATTACGTGTGGCCCACTAAAGAAGGGCCAATCAAAGAAAGACATTAGGCATTTGTCTATCCACAAAAGCCAACAATAGTAGTAAGAAGGAAAGAAAGAAAACAAAAGAGAGTGGAATTTCATCCACATGCAGTCCATCATAAACCTAAAGAAACTTCCCCTTTCTAGACCTATCATTGTTCATTTGAATACAAATGCGGCTAGTGCAGGACACCCATTCTATGGTGTTCTATCTACCAGACACGTGTCCAATCCCAGGACTACACAACCCCACTTCAAAGACAAAATTCCACCTTTGTGATGAATGCAACACCTGAAGCGGATTAGGTGTGGTCCCGGATCCACCCAGGAAGGTGCGGCCCTTAGTGTGGGGCCCACCTTGATGCATGTATTCTATATCCACACCGTCTATCCGTTTCGTCAGATCATTTTATGCGAGTTATCTTTAAAAAAAAAAAAAAAAAAAGAAAAGAAAAGAAAAGAAAAGAAAAAAGCAGATCCCAATCTCAGGGGACTATACCGTAGGAAACAATGGTGATTGATTATTAAAAACTTTTTATCTGCCGATAAAGTTTTGGATCAAGCTGTTATTTTTTTTTTTTTTTTTTTACCTCATCCATGTTTATATAACGTTTTCAACAGGTTGGATGGCAAATAAACATTATGGAAACATTAATGTGGGCCCTAATAAGTTTATAACGGTGGGGCAATCAATCACCGCTGTTTGCCCACCTGAGATTTGGATCTACTTCATTTTTGGACTCAAGACCTAAAATGATCTCAAAAAATTGATGGATGGCGTAGATATGGTATACATGCACCAAGGTGGGACCCATGCTGAGGGCCGCACCGTCTTGGGTGAGGCCGGGGCCGTCCGTTCTTAGGAAATCTATTCCTACGTCCCCATTGCAGCGTCTTGAACGCGCGAAAGAAAGCACGTGCACCATGAAAGTGTATGGTACTATACCTGATTATATGAATAGGATACCTGGGTTTTCAGTTTGTATAAGTGGGGCCCACAGTTCAATGATCCAGAACATTGGCCTGCTCGGCCCAACCTTAGATGGACAGTGCCCCAAAAAAGTACTCAAATCGGAAATCATAATTTTCAATTTATGGCCCACAAATAAACGGCTGATAAGAGAATGCAGCAATGGTGCCCATTCAGCTGATAAAAAGGCCTAGGATTTTCTTTATTGGATCATGTGCACCCTTTGCTAAATGTTTGCAGTGTAAGGGGATTTTCACTTCTAACTAATGTGGCCATGCACCATTTGACGGTTGGTTGACGTTCGGTTTTACCATTTCTGCCCAGTTACAGGTGACTGACTGCGAAAGAGAATTGAATTTGCGGCCCAACTCAGACCAAACCGAGCAACTACTGCACCAAGCACCAGCATATGTATATACATGGTATGTGACCCAGATCAAATGAGATTGGTCCTGTATTCAGCCATTTGCAGAGTATATTAAAGGATCTCAATTAATTCCTAAAATTTATTAAAGTTAGGTAATATTTAGAAGGTAGGGTTCATATTCTGATAATATGTTATGCATTTGCCTTCTATACAAGAGAAATTTTTAATTCAAATAAAAGAACAAAAAAGTAATTCTTAGCTAGTCGACTTGCAGAGAATATGTGTAAAATACATTCCTAAATGGAAAACTTTGATTGATGCTCGGATTAAATCCAGCGTATGAGTGTGTAGATCCAAATTAAAACTAAAATTAACAACTACTTGATTAATGCTACATATTACAGTAAGGAATGTATACTGTTATCGCTTGAATCTGGTTAAACCCATAACTCCACCTGTAGGTCGCTGGATACCTGTACTTAATGGAAAAATGAATAAACACTGAGGGTGTTGGTTGTGGCCCGGGACCCTCCGATGCCTAAATCAGGTAAATGAACCTAAGGTAGGCATGACTGGAGTTAGAATTTTTATCTCTACCTCTTTCCTCCGACAGAGTGATGTATTTATAGGTTTTCTAGGTAGTTTACATATCTGGGTGGATCCGTATATATGTTAGAAGAGCTCGTATTATAGTAAGAATTTATCCCTAAAAATATCTCCGATTTTTCCCCGATTGACGTGATTTTTTATTAGGATCTCACCGGATCAATCATGCTCTTATATGACATGAGATTCTCTCTAGATATTTTTGTTCCGAGGTTGAAGTCGGTATTTGGGGTCAGTCGATGAATTTATTATCGAGCTCGGTTAACTAGTTCAACTTAGCCATTCGGTCCTTTGCTCAGCTCAACTTCTCTAGTGGTCAACATATTGGTGGCTGGGAGAGATTGCTTTATTGGATCTTTGTCATGTGTCTCATATGGTTGGTCAAATCGATTTTTCCCATTACAGTCGTCTCTTACTTCCAAGTTCCATGTACATGAGCTCGAGAAGTAAGGATTTGAATTGTCGTATGAGCACAAGACTTTAAAATTCCATTTGTGAGTGGTTAGCTCAATTCATCTGTCTTCTTCGATTTTGTCGTCTAGTGATGAAGGTCGAAATCGAAAAGGACAGCGCATGTCATGAGGATCAAGGAAGATTTTAAGGCAATTTTGTCGTACGAGTAGTTGTGCATAAAGTGACGAGTGTTGTTTTGTCTTCAAGGTGACTCACAGTCGGACACCTGTTCATGCTTCATTAATGTTACTTTTGGAAAAACCTCGTATTACTACGTGGTGGAGATTGTGTGTCGATACGTCTTTTCAAGCCTCGTAAATGATGCTAGCATTAAAGGCATTCCCCTTTGGATGTTTATAAATATTAATTTTTTCATTCATTGTTTACTCACTATTTTAGCGAATCTGAGCTGTGTCGACCTGTTTCCTTCTACCTCTACCTACTTTTGTAGTCTTGACTAGAGACTTGATCTTTTCAGTACGTTTTCCCTGTGTCTCTCTTCTCCCCGAGTATACATAACTACTTGTGATCTGGTGCAGATTATACTGCAATAAGAGATTTTTTCAAGGACATCTGATTCATAGATGCACAATTTTGTTCTTTTTAGTTTTTTTTTTTTTAGTTGAATGTTGATGTTGTGCGAGAACTGTATTTTTCAAGAATTCATAAGATATTGTTTTTCAAGTCAGGTCACAATTAGAGTGACCAGTTAATTGCAAGCAAAGTCATCATTTTATGGATGCTAGAAGATTTCTCGAGAGATAGGTCATCGGGTCACGTTTTCACGGGTTAACTCACTCCAATTACTTCGAATCTATAGTCGGTTACACGCTGTAGAAATGCTTTGGAATAAGAATCCGAAGATTCTTAACCCTAAGATGCCTTCTAAGTTTGCTGTAAGACCCGTATCTTGGTCCGTACCTTTCCGTACACTTCCGCGGTCGTACCGGTCAAATTCCGGCAACCTTCGACCCTTAAAAAGATGTCGACGCGCGACCCTGATTCATATGCCGACAACCCGAGTCGACTCAACCCGCGACCAATACCATAGCGACCGCGCCGTCGTTGTGGTTCCGATATCGCGACTCGCGCGCCGAGGCGATACCCTGATCAAGAGTTATGGGCCAACGTTCGGTGCGAGAAAACGCCGCGCGTTGCGGAAACCAAGGGAATCTCTACGATGTGTCACATCAATCACATCAATCCCATCAATCAATCACCCATCAATCCATCACATGTCAAGTAAACATCACTTCCATCCCTTTTCCCAAGCAACCACAAAAGTCTCCCAAACCCATACCTCTCTTACACAAAAAGCCAACAAAGTCTTCTTAACCCATACCTTTCTTACACAAAAGGCCAAAAAGTCAAGTTTTTCTTACAACACCATCACTCACCCATCCATCCATCACTCTCTCTCTCTCCCTTTACATCACTCTCTCTTTCTCTCTTTCTCATTTTCAAAATTTTCAAGCAACTCCAAGAGCCCCATACGTATGAAAATTTCTAACTTTCCTAAGCTCTAAGTGGCCCACCTTCTTACCCCAAAATCTCCCATCTCAACCCTCCATTCTTCATCTTAGCCATTGAAGTTGAAGACAAGGTGCCAAGGAACCCCTAGGAGCGAGGAGATCGGACAGTGGGTGCTTCTATAGGGTAGATTTTTTTGTTTTTATGGTGGACCAAGTGAGGCCCACCGATCAATGGTGTGGATCTCACTTGGGACCCTTATTTGTGGCCGATGGACCACTTGGATCATCATGGTCATTCCATGATGGGGCCATTCTCCATGGACCCCATCATGATGTTTATTTCTTTAAGAAAGGTCATCTAGACCGTCCATTTTGGTGGAGAGAGGATCTCCACCGTTGATTCTCGATCTTGATGGTCCCATGTGTTGAGCGATCCTTTTTTTTGTATCATTTGCTTTTAAAGGAGGGCCCATAATGTCGGGGTCCCTCCATCACAAGCCGTGTCCCACTCTCCATGTCTCTCTCTCTTTCTCTTTTATTTTCTTTATTTTATTTTATTTTATTTTTTATGCAAAAGGATTGTGTGGCCCACTTGAATGGATCTCACCTTAAAGCGTTTATTTTTATTCAAGTGGGGCCCACCTTAGACGTTATCCCCACGCACCCATCAGTGGTGGCCCACTTCATCAGGGCCCACCATCTTCAAAAAAAAAAATAATAACAAACCGTCCAGCGTCTGGGACGCTGGACGTTACCAAGAAAGAAAGAAAAAAAAAGGGAAAGAAAAAGGAAGGGGTTTGGGTGGTTCCCTTCCATGGGCCCCACCCTAACGTTTATGTCCGATCCAAGTCGTCCATCCTCTTACCCACGGTATTTTAGCCGTTGGGTAGAAGTTTGGAGCTGATCCAATCACCTGGTGGGCCATAGCGCCAAATGTTGCGTCTTCACCATTCAAATGTTATTTCTTGTGTTATTTCACTTTCCAAGCGTCAAAAAAATTCAAACTCTGGACTCATTTGGACGGCTTCGGGCCACTGATCGCAATGGCCGGGGCGGATTTCATTTTTGCGGGCCTCACACGTGAAAAACTATGGGAAAACAATTTTTAAAAATTTTTTAAATTTAATGAGGAAGAGGCTCTGCCTCCTGTGTCAGCGCCCAGCGCCTGCACGCAGGCGCGTGCAGCCCTGGCGTGGGCGGGCGGCGGGCGGACGAACGTGGGAAGGGCCCACGGCCGTATGCGTGGACCCCACTATAATGTTTATTTGATATCCAAGCCGCTCATGAGGTGGGCCGCCCCAGTAGCGGGCCCTCCCTCCAAAAATGAGAAATCTAAGACTCAGGTGGCCCACACCACGTGAAACAGTGGACTTTAATGTCTACCATTAGAACCCTCTTTGGGGCCCACAGAAGTGTTGGATCAAGCTGAAATTTTTACTGTCCCTTCATACAGGTCTGAGTGACCTTATGAACGGGTTGGATTTCAAATAAACATCACGGCGGGCCATATACGTGACACCCACAGTGATTTATGTATTCTATTCACACCGTCCACAGTCCGTGGACGGTAATGCCCACTGTGATTTGTGTTGTATCCACACCGTCCCCACTGGACGGTGGGGCCCACATATATATGTTATTATATTATATATATTACATATAATATTGTATATATGACATATATTATATTACATGTAGTTTATATATTATATAATATATATATGATCGTACGCCTTCATGTGGGTCCCACCATTGTCACAGGCGGTGCATCCAGACTGTCCATCCACTTGAAAAGATCATGTTAGGCCTATGGGTTAGGCCCATTGGGATTTCAAAAGGGGCATGGGCTAGGCCCATTTGGTTTGTGAAATGCTTATGGGCTGGGCCCATTGGGTTCATTTTAGGCCTAGAGACTAGGCCCATTTGATGTACTTCAAGGCCCATGTAATTGGACCCCTTTTGTTGAAATTTAAAGTCCATGGAAGTAGACCATTTGATATATTGTAAGGTCCATGGGACTAAACCCATTCGATTATAAAAGGGTCCATGGGATTAGGCCCACTTTGATATGTATGCAAGCTCATGGATTAGGCCCATTTGAATTGTTAAAGCCTAGGGATTTAGGCCCATTTGACTCATATAAGACCTCTGGGTTGAGGCCCATTGGATACACATTTGAGGGTCCAATTGGTGTGGCCCATTTGATACATATTAGACTCATGTGACTAGGTCCAATTGATGCAATCCAAGGCCCACGGGTTTTGACCCATTGCAATGCACATAAGACCCATTGGTGTGGCTCATTTATGTGGCCCATCTGACGAATAAAAGGCCCATAAGCTATGGCCCATTTGATATATACGTAAGGCCCAATGGGAGGAACATAAGGTCCATTGCAATGTGTAAACCCAATACCGATTATGTAGCGGTGTTTTAAGAAGGTCGTACCTGGGAAGCAATGTTGGTTTGACGTCCACATTGCGAGTGTAATATTGGTTGGATGTCTACATTACGATTCTCCTTAGGGTCCATTACTGGGCCGTACTTATCGTATTTAGGCCGTCCAGGTCCATCTGCATTGTAAGATAGTTCATCTTATTATAACATGTTTAGTACAGTTCATGACTCATGATCATACGCATCATATGTATGCTTGACGTGAGAATTGTCTGATCATAGCATTTTCTTTCGGGCAGGTTGTTTATGGACTCCCGGTTAGGCGGTGTTGCCTTACATGAGCGCACGATATGCACAGGATTGGTTGTATGACTGGATAGCGTGATTCATGCATTCCGCATTTGTGTGACATGGTTACTGTACGCCCTAGCGACATCAGGGCCGTAGCCTCCACAGACAGATCGTGGTTGGCAGGATTGGATACCGAAAATCTTGTTCTACATGGGGTACTATAGATATCCCTGGGTGAAAGTCCCTAAACCCTTATGGTACCAAGAGGTTGCTCCAACGTCTAGACTGAGTGGGTAGATGAGCGTTGAGTGCCGAATACCAGACGGTTACGCTCTCCACTGTGTCGTGGTCGGTTGGAAGGGGGTACGACCTTACCCGCCCGAGAGTAGGGGGCAATGCTAGGCTGAGTTTGACCAGCTCGAGGAATGGGTCCGCTATCGACGAGTCGCGCCCGATATTGACAGACGGATAGTGTGGTCTCTTCCACTTATCTTATTGCGCGCGATGTGGCGACAATCTGGTTTAGAGTGTACTAGACCCCGGTGATATTCCATATTTTGAGCTGTAATGATGTGTGGACATAGATGAGGACCTGTATGCTTGAGTTGTATTGTACATCGCATGGCCTTGTGGTGGCCGATACATTCATGTCTGGCATTGTATAGCCTTGGTACGGCTCATGATATCATGGTTCCATTTACATATTCCGCATCACTCTGACATTGCATGTACATATTACTACCTTGCGCATACACTTTCACCACCCTCTAAGCTTTCTGTAAGCTTATGCACGACCGTTGCGTGCAGGTGACGTTGGTTCGCAGCAGCGTTGAGACGGGAGCACGTTGCAGAGCATTTTGGAGTTTTTGTTCCTTACCATTGTATTTCCCTTTATGCTCATTGTACTTGTAAAGTTTTTGATCATAGTGAAAATGTAATGGATTTCTTGGTTGTTGTTTGTGGGTTATGCCTTTGGTTATGCTTATTACGAATCAAACTGATGTTGAAAATCCTCCTCGTAGCATCCCAGGATCGGAACCTGGCGAATGGGAACTAGGAGCCGAGAATGGGGTTCTACGGAGGCTGTCGGCGCCGGATTCGGCGATCGGGAATTTTGTGAGCCCGGTTTCCGAGTTTGGGGCGTGACATTTGCGTTCCAGATATTCAGAAAAATGGACCATGGTTATAGAGAGGGAAGGTGTTATGCATCCACTCTGCCCATACAGATATATAGTATTTACTTCACAAGATCTGACTAGTTTCTAAGGAATATGATTAGTTCTCGAAAGCAGAAGGTAATGCAATGTAATGACATTGGTGATTGATTGGTCCAAATTTCTAATTGGTGGGATCCGATTATATTGTCAAGCCATAGAGCATATATACGTTCAAAATGATCGAGTATAATGTTCAAAATATGTACAAGTGTGATGTATGGGATACTCGATGTTATATTGGTGCTTATGATAAAACGATGGCTAACTAGCTAAGGTTTTTGATGAGCTAGTTCTGATTATATCGACAAGCCACAGAACATATGCCCACCAGTTAGATAAAAGAAAACGATGGAATGTGATATAATGTTGATTTGTATGACAAAATGACGGCTAATTGGCTAAGGTTTCTAGTGAGCCAGCTCCGATTATATCAATAAGCCACATAGCATATGCCCACTAGTTAGATAGCGAGAAAACGATGAAATGCAATGCAGTGATGATGTATATGAGGAGCAAGGGGGTGAGAAGGGAATGAGTATTGCCCAATGCTAATGCTTAGATTTGATGAAATTGATTAAAGCCTGAACGGCTGGATGAACGGTAGTATTACAAGGCTAGATCGAGTGGCTCCAGTTAGGGCTTAGGTGGCTCAGTAGGCTTGGACTTTGGCTAGGTAATGGTAAACCAGAGCTGGACTCTCTCTTTCTCTCACACTCCTTGGTGAAGGAATGTAATGGGTAAATGGCCAAGGCCCTAAGGGATGAAGAGGCTTTGAAATGGGAGTCGATGCTTTTCCGAATTTTTAGATCTTTGAAATGAGGGGAGTGGGTTATTTATAGCCTCCAAACCTAGTCTTCTGTTAATTCCTAGTAATCCTAAGGGTAAATTTTAGTTAAAGGGCTGGGATTAGAGATTGCCACATGACGTCATCTCATGGGTTGGATGAGGTAGTAAAAGGATAATTTTGGATAAGGAGATGGGCATATGAGTAAATATACATTAGTCGCACACTTAGGGCCTAAAAAAGAGTGATTCCACATGCTTGAGGGACACCAGACCGAAGAGGGCGAATGCCACGTGGTCAGCGGCGAGCCGACTGCAGCCAGTTCCCACTTGGACTCCCTACTTTGGTAAGCAGTCTCCTCCAAGTGTGTAGAGACTCTACTATGAAGAACGTTGTGTTGAGGTTTTCCATGGTACTCCAATTGGACTTGCTTTTGAGCTTCGGTTTAAGCTTGCTTTTGGGCTTAACTACGCGAGTTGACTGTGTAGGCTAGCCAAGTATGTTGACTAGGTGAGTTGATTCGTTAAGTTGGCTCAAGACTCTAGGGTTTTAAGTTTCTAGAGTTGAGGATTAAGCTGACTGGGTTGACAGGCTTGAGTTTAGGCTATGAGATTAGGGTTCCTAGGGTTTAGGCTTTTAGGGTCAAGATTTAACATTGGAGTTTTGGTTGACCATCCATTGATTCAAAATCAATCAGGTTATCAGAATGGGTGAGGTGTCTACAATGGCCATAATCATTGATTTAGTGGGGCCCATATCCTATTCTCAAAAGGTCACAACAAGCTAATGCCAGGAGATAGCTGATAAGTGGGTATTTTTGTCCTTCTAAGTGTCCAAAAGACTAAAAGAGATATGCATTAAAAATTTAGTTTCAGCGTATTTATTGCGTCATAATTAAGTATTATTTTAATTAATGTTCCCCAAGACTTCTTGACACAGGGATGAACGTGATGAGGTCGATCACCGTCTTCCTTAAGGATAACTACTCCGAATCCACGGAGCTTCTCTAGACTCCTCACAGAGACTTCTCGAATCCACGAGGAAAGAAAGCAAAAGAATAGAAATAAATTCTAATAAAATTCAAAATTGATTAATGAATGAATAAAAAGAGTTCACAACCCTTTAAATAAGGGTACTAAGCAATATGAAAGAAATCAGATTCAAACTATAACTAAAACTCCTAGAATCTGCGACTTACTATAAATAGTAAACTTACTATTTATAGATGGTCGTGATGTCTACTAATGCGTAAGGTTTTCAGCCAAAAAATAGTAAGTGTCCTATTTGGCTTCACCAAACCGTTCTCCTAATTATCCTAAGCACTTTTCATGTTGGACACAATTCCTAAAGCCCAACGGATGAAGAGTTATAATAAAACTAAAACTTACTATTTATAGTAAAAAAATAAAATAGGGAAACGACTATCGATCAGAGGGTTTCTCGCAAATCAAGGCTGCACATTCTAGCGTAGCAGGGTTGGTTGGCTAAAGTAGCTCTTTCTACCCCAAAATCATATATTTTACATCAGATAACTCATTTCGGATTGCAAGATACGCCCGATCTAAGGTCCAACGGTCCGAATCATTTCTGTCGTCGACCGGGCCTTTTCCGATCCATCTTGGCCATGAAACTGTCCGCGACCCACTCTACATCACTTCTTCGAGTTGAAAGTGAAACATTGTTATACTTCTTTTATCAACCGTCCATCCGTAGGACAAAGATCAAAAGGTTAAGATTATCTTATCAAGGAAACTTGTGATGAACAGCCCATCTACAATATAACACTGTAGAACAATGGTTTGGATTACTGAACCATGACCCAGTTGTCAGAATTGAAAACCTCTACATAATTATGAAAGATGTAGGCATGTGTCATATAAGTCCTAACCCATTTGATGCCAAGTATCCACATATGATCTGGAATGTTCGTTAGATCCAACATACATTTCATGTGCTAGCATTCAAAAATCACACTGATGCGATGATCTAAGCCATACGTAAGTTGGCATTCTCATTTTATATCCATCCGTTTTGCAATACATGGATGGACTATTGTTGAGACTTCAATTTTGCATATTTAGCCCTTCAATTACTTTAGTTTTCTTGACACTTAAGTGTTAATTTAATTTAATTACATATGTTTTTGTCATGCGAGGTGATTCAGAAGCCTATGATGAATATGTGCTTAAAAGGATAGATTTATAGCTCAAAAGAAGATAAAGAATTGAAGATTTGGAAGTCATTAATGAAGAATTCACATGCCAAATATCCAAGAAAACCAAGTGTTAAGGAGAAAGAAATGACTGTAAAAGATTACAAAGTCAGCAATAGAAAACAACCAACTTTGGTTTGACCGAAATCGTACAAAATAGTCCAGTAACTAACAATGAAATTTAGAGCTAATTCGGTTCTACCAGACTCAGGATCAGTCTGATCGAAGGTGACTTCGATGCGACCAAAATCAGGCAACTGAAGAAGATAAAATCTAGTTACAATTTTAATTTGACTTCTGTCCAACCAAAGGCAACTTCAATCCGACCGAAGCATAACAAAAGTGCGTAAATCCAAGGTCAATTTGTGAAATTTTTAAGTCAATGCGAAAGTTGGAGTTCCACAACTATAAACAGGAGTCCCTAGGACGTTCTAAAGTATCTTCTAGGGTTTGGAAAGGAAGAGAATACGAAGGTGGAGCGCCGACAACGTTCTTCCACTTTGATTTCTTCACGGGTTCTAGTTGATCATTTTATTTTTCTTCTAGGATGTTAGTCTTGTTAGGCTAATCGCTTAGTTAAGGCTAAAGAATGAAACATATAGTTTATTTTGATGTTTAGTTTTCTTTGATTCAAGTATATGTTAAAACTTTCATTAAGTTTTAGTTTAAATAAAGATATATTTCCAGTTTTCTATGATTTATTGTGATTGAAATTATAGTCGATGCTGTGAAAGCTCTTGATATGATCTTATTGGCTTTGGAATTGTGTGATGTGTATAAGTCGTTGTTCATCATCGTCTCCTGGGCATGGTCGATGATTGAATTCTCTACCATCATTACAATTAGATGGATATTTTGGATCCAAACTAATGAAAAGTTCAGATTTTATTTTAATCGCTCTATCATTTGATTGGATAAGATAGGAGTTCGATTCCAATCGAGATATCATTGAATCAAGTAGATTAATATTAAAATTGCTATAGGTGGATTCCTTGATACTTAGTCTTTTTATCTTTTTTATTTCAAAACCTTTTTCTAAATTGTTGGATTAAAAACCCAGACCAACTAACTTAGACTTAATTATATTAGTTTTAGACCGTGTTCCCCATTCAATGTGGATTCGACCTCGTTCTCACCGAGTTATTATTACATCATGACTATGCACTTAGGGTTGTGAACAAGTTATTGGTGTTGGTGCCGGGGAATGGCATTGAACACACTTAGGTTTAAGTTTTCTAGATTTAATTTTTATTTTAGGCTAGATTTTTCTTATTTTCTGAATTTTTCTAATATAGGTTTCAAGGATTTTTCAATTATATATATATATATATATATATATATATATATATATATATATATATATATATATATATATATATATATTTAGGGTTTATCTTAAAAAAATTTCTCTAACATTACTAACATAGTTTATTATTTTTGTTTTATAGGATCTTCATTCAAGTTCCTTTCTTGTGGTAACATTTTCTCTTACTCCCCCTATTTGATTTCCATATTGTCGTAGAAATTTTTTATATAAGAATTTATTTTAGGATTAGATTCATATTAGAATTTCACCCTGTAATTGTAAGATTGGACACGTGAATACTCTAATATACTTCTAGAATACGAGAGATACCATGAAGGGCTGTTAAATAATTATTTTAGGAAATAACCTGTCTCAAAGTTTTACTGAAACCATGATTGAAAACCAATTGGGTTATGATATTTCACCAGTTAAGAAGTCCATACACGATCATATGAGAGAACAATTATACTCCAACGATTAAGAAATCATTACGTGATTATTGGAGTGAAAACAATTCTTACCTAGCCGACAAGAAGAAAATAATACGTGATTATATTATAGGTGATAACGCATACCAACAACCATCAAACTCTCCCTCATATGACCCATATGACTATCATCAGTGGAAACATAAAATTTAAATTAGAGAGGTGAACTAACAATTGATTCAACAACTACTCCCTTAAATCCCATACTTATGAGATTGAACCGGAAACAATCCAAGAGGAGCCACTTCAGAAATTCATGGATGCTCACGAGAAAATTAACTAACACATCGTGCAATCATTCACGGAAATTAGAACATCATTGGAATTGCTTAAATCCTCAATTCAAAGAATTTAGTCACACCTTAATGAGGAGGAAGAGACTATTTTTTCCCAGCCTCAACGTAATCTAGAAACGCAATGCAAGGAGAGTGATTCCAACTCGCTTGTGGAGTATACTGAATTTGAAAATGAGGAGATGAATTATGAGTATATGGTTCAATTTTTTGAAGAGTTGATCTCAAAGACGGTCCAAGTTAATAATCGAGAGGCAAATGTATTTTTTAAACATAGTGATGTTGACTCACTCCACCTACATGACACGCCTGCTTCTAATGTGGAGGATGAGTCCCTTTCAACTAAACCTCCTGACTCTTTTGAGGCGTTCTTGGCCCACTCCCCTAATTTAAATTATGATATGATTAGGGAGATGTACGACTTTCTTGATATGACTCTGGTATTTGAAACTATCTAGTGGAGGCCACCATTTGAGCATACACCCTTGACGATACAGAGCCTGTACTTATTAGTATCAATGAATCGAGTCTTCACATTAGATCTTTGCCTACTAATCTTCAATCTGTCTATGCGGGCAAGGCGAGATGTATCTGGTGATGATTTACTCTCACCGAGATGAAGAGCAAGAGAATATGCTTCCCTCTATTCTCAAAGAAGATGACAAAGTCCTTGGGCATATCATCACAAACCTTAATGTGGAGAATGAGCCCCCTTTAGTTGAATGTCTTGACTCTTTAAAAATTTTCTTGGCACACTTCAAGGATTCTAATGCCTATATGATACAAGA
This sequence comes from Magnolia kwangsiensis, assembly GCA_037074715.1. NCBI lineage: Eukaryota > Viridiplantae > Streptophyta > Magnoliopsida > Magnoliales > Magnoliaceae > Magnolia > Magnolia kwangsiensis. The sequence goes on from CM073579.1 coordinate 74,474,378, forward strand.
CATAGTGAATGCCTTGCGAGAAAATACCTCGGTAGTTGATACGGATTGGGGGAATCATTATTCTAAAGCCCTTCCTTCCACACATCCAGAATGTTTACCATTAAAGGAGGAGCTGACTTTTAGTCTCTGATTCACCGTGGTGTACTAACATTGAAAGTTTTTCTTTTACAAGTGAATATTATCTACTTTGGATACCTCAAGGGATTAAAAGAAAATTTTATAATGAGGTTTATATATTTCTTTGGACATTCATGATCCAGGGCATTCAAGCCTACTGCAAAGATGGCTTTTGAATGATCTTATTGAGAAATTTATTAAGAAATTTATCGAGATACTGGCTGGAGGAGGAACCTTGCTACATAATTGAGTAGTTTTCCCTTGCTTTCCTAGTTTAGGATTAAGAATGTATTATTTTTCTAGGATTAGTTGTTTATTAGATTTAGTTTAGTTGCTAGAACATCTTTTGAAAGGAAAAGCGCACTAGCCCATCTTTCTATCGCCTTCCAGGTGCTTGTTCATCTACTCCTCTTTATTTTCGTTAGTTTAATTTTTTCTCTTATTGCATATGTTTATACATTGAGGACAATGTACGTTTTAGGTTGGAGGTAGGTTTCCTTTGGAAATTCTTCATATTTGAGAAAAATTGTTAAACTTTTTATTTATAAAAATTTTTTCAATTTTTTTAAAATTTCTGTTAAATTAAGTGATTTTAAAGATAATTCATATATTAGAATGATAAGATACTTAATTGTTGAAAAGGAATTCTAGCTACTTGGTGGATTTCAAAATCAAGTTTGAGTTATTAATTCGTATTTAGAAGTTTTAAACATTGATTGATTCATGATTTCACATATCACATCTAGCTTACACATTAAAGTTTAAGTTTGATATTGAATTGATTAACTTGATGATTATTAAGAATGATAGGAACTAAACCTAGGGAATTTGTCCATCATATTCAAAGAATTGAAAGAAAAAAAGGACTGCTGAAAAGAAGAAAAAAAAAAGCCTACCGATTAAAGTTCATTAAGGACTGTTGAAAAAGCCTACCGATTAAAAAAAAGCCTACCTATTAAAGTTTATTAAGGACCGTTGAAAAGAAGAAGAAAAAAAAGTGAAATAGTGTGAAAGCTATCGATGAAAAAAATCAAAAGCTGGAAGAATAGAGTGTTGAACTGTAAAGAAAGTTTTGGTTATCTTGAACTCTTTTGATTATCAATGTTACCATGAAAATAGATAATTAAACTTTTAGTTGTGATAAGTGTAGACTTCACTATGCACCCATGGATCTCAATTTTTAGAGTTCTTCTAATTAGAGGATTAATACTTTAAAGTGTAACATCTCGAAAAAATCCGTACAAAGACCCGAGTATCACCCCATGCAGAAATTACTAAGGATTGAATTTTGTACGAATTAGACGAAAATTAATTAAGTACTAAACTAAATCACCAGTGGAATTAGCTTAAACCACTATCTATATGAACTGCAAGACCCAAAACTATTAAAACTCTAACTCGACATTACCTGAAAACCTATGAGGAATCTCAAAACCCAGTTGCTCTCGGAAGCACCTTAAAACTCCATATCGAACCTGGACCGCGCGTCAAAAGTCTGATTACTATGAAACTATAATGTCATAACCACCTTATTAGGCTTGATAACCATTGCAAGAATCGAGCCCAAGTGGTATCCATAAACGCACAACTTGAGCTTGGAGCAAAGTTGGTGAGAAACGCGAATATCTTTAGAAAATGAACTCAAATTTAAGTAAATTGGACCATTCACTAGCGGGTGAAATTGAAGGTTTCAGACCGTTAGTTTTTTATCAAATTATACCTATGGATCAGAAAAATTTTTCTATACATATCAGTATACTTGTGGCCTTGATCGAGTGACTATGACCGTTGAACTAATACAGGTCCTCCACGGACGATCCACAAATCTGATTGGACCGAACTCATAACCTGGCATAGATCCATGGTCAGGGAACTTACTCCATAACGTAGGTGAGTAACGGGCCTCCGGATGAATCCTGTTTGGCCGAAACAGACACCCTTTGGTTATAACCTAAGTATACCATGGTCCTGGGGCCATTTGAACCAGTTCTGGGCCTATTTAAGGACCTTAAACCACCCCTCTCTCATTCCATACGAATTTCTCCAACCTTAGGAGAGAGAAAAGATAAAAAAGGAGAAAAGGGTGAGGAGAAGAGAGAGAGAGAGAGAGAGAGAGAGAGAGAGATAGGGAGATTGTTGCTGGGATTCACTCCCACTACTCCACGTACCGAATCACCACCCCACCATCGCTACACCAACGATCTTAACTTCGATTTGGGTAAGAAATCCTAACCCTAATCTTGTTTTAGGAATCTAAATAGGAAAATCGGTGAAATAGCTAACCTATTTCGTGATTCAGGTAACTATTGTTCTATAGACAGAGACATAGTATATGATCTGAGTTGATAACGGGCACACCAACGAAAGGTGCGGATTATAAACATTTAAGTTATGGTTTTTAAGGCTTTCAATGTCAACAATGATTTATACTTGACTTAATTGCTACCATATGATATTAGCTACGACGTTTTTGATACACTATACATGTGTGAAATATGTGAATATGAAATGCATTCTATGTGGTTGTTGAAATGTTTGAATGAATGTGAAATCCTGATTTGTATTTATAGTAAGTTCTAATCTTAGATACATGTATGTTATATACTTTATAACCGATGTGGTGAAATGAATTGCTATAATTCAGGTCATAACAAGTCTAGCCTATATATTTAGAAATGTATAGTTTAAGTGCTTGTTAAAATGTTTGAATGAGATTTTGTTGATGGATTATACTTATTAAGTGTATTAAGATAGGATTTTTAGTTTCCTTAGTCATATGAATAGTTTTCTTCATGTATTTTAAATTGTCACTATATAATTTATAGATGAAATGCATATGTAGGTTAACTTATCGAATGTGTTTGATAAAATGCTCAAATGAGATTTATGTTTGTATTGTTTGTTAAATGCTGATATGAGTAACATATGTGATTCCCTATTACATTTGAGTATGCTTGGGACTACCACTTAGTCCAGGCAATCAGTAATGGCTCCTGATTGAGTGGCCAAACTAGTTTCACCACATTAGATACGTTCGAGAAATTTGAGTCGTACGGTGATTGTCGACAGTGGTTAGGCCACGTAGAGTGTTTATACACTCTATGTCGATTAATTCAACGTATACTCGTACCAATCGCACTTGTCAAATAACCTGATTGGCCTATTATGTGTTTACCATATATGAATGCCACTGTTTAAATCTAAGAGACTGCTTACCAATGTAAAACTCATCTCAACCCTGGTACCATGATCCGCTAAGACTCATGAGCCGAACATGGTGGTTAGAGACATCATGGTCGAGCTGTCGGCCTACACTGGGGTGACGAGCCTCCTTGTATTAACCAGTGAGCAACCCAAACTCATGAGTCGAATATGGTGGTATGGGACACTGTATTCGAGCTGTTGGCCTACGCTAAGGTGACGAGCCTTCCTGTAGTGACCTCGAGTATAAACTAGGCCTACGCTGAGGTGACGAGCCTCTCCATAGTAACCTCAAGTGTAAACTCGTGGACTTACTTATCCACTGCTTTCATTAGGGGTGATGCCTTACAACTTGCCTATCGTATGTGATTAACTAGGATTGATGACCCTAGATGGATCGTTGTTTGGGTAAGTGATATGAAGGGAGGTACCTTAGCTTCCCGAACCTGCTGTATGAATAAACCTAATAAATTACTTGGCTAACACAACCATGCACCGCATTGAATGTTCTTTGGCGAGAAAGCGCACTTTTAGAGAGTTTGTCATGCACGATCGTGAGATGATATCGCTGAGAGAGTGTAGGTGAGGGCATGTATCATTACAACATACCATTCCTACATTAACAAGAGTACTTAACTATGATTGTTGTATTACTTTATCATTACTGCTTGACTGAATTGATAACATGTTAATCTTTACCTTATAGTACCACTGAGTTAATCACACACTCCCACTATGGGATGGTGCTTTAAAATACTAACTAGACTTTGTTTTAGATGCAGATTATGGCGAGGCTTATGCGATGGAGCCGAACTTCTTCGACGAGGAGTTCTCCTACATGCAACTCTCAGGCGGGTTTATGTAGACCTAGAGTTGCGTCACCAGGATTACGGGACTGAGGATTAGTGGAACATTTATATTTTAATATATTGTATATTTTGAAACAAGATTTGTATATATTCAGCCCGGCTACATGATCATACTTTAGAGGTTATGAAAACCGTACATATACTTTATATACCTATCTCGGTATTTCGCTTGCTTAATTACATTAACTCTGGAGTATGATATGCTATTTTAGTATAATCTCACTCATGTTTAATGTACTAATATGGACAATATTTAAACATCATTATCTATATTACATAAGTGATGCATTGGAACTCGAGAGTTGAGCTTTGCTTACCCTTGATTTTCAGGGCGTTACAAGTTGGTAGAAAAGCATGATTTGGATTAAAATGGACCTGGGTTATGGTAACACAACGCACACTGACATACTTTGACTTAGGTGGGGCGATAAAATGTAGAAATAATCATAAGATTCTAAGTTTCACCGACGGGCAAAACTGATAGCTGAAATGTACCCCGTAGGCGTCTGAGATCACATAAAATGATCTCAATTCCTTTTTAGGCCATCAATCGATGGATTTAAATCATTAGTCAAGAAACCCTAAACTTGAACATGCCAAAAGGCATGAATATGCACGAGATGGAACCCAAACATACCTTAAATGGGCATAAGGGCCCAAACCCCATTTTTCGGCAGGACCTAGGGGGTCCCCTGCACCATTTAGGCACCCCGGGAGGGGAAGACCACTGCTCCAGGGTAGCGGCACCGCCCATGGTCCAGCGGACTGCGGCACCACCACGCCGATCGCGGCGCACCGCGCCTATCTCCAGCGGGCTGCGGTAGGCCCATGGGTTTGGTGTCTTACTGCCCCTTTGCACATGTGTGGGGCTTGCATTTTGTGTGGGACCACCCTATTTGGGTCCCCTCTTACTCCCTTTGTTCATTTCATCCCTCCCCTAGCTCTCAAAACTCTCCAAACCTCTACAAATACTCCTTTTCCCTCTCAAACCTCCATACAAATACTCCTAGCTTCAACTTCTTCAAAATCTTGCTCCCACCTTCACTATTTCCTCAAAACCCCTCTCATACAACCTCCCATCTCCCTTATTTCCTCTCATTTGAACACACAAATCCACCTTTGTGTCTCATAAACCCCCAAACCCACCAACCTATCTCCTCATTCAAACTTTCTTCACTTTCATGGCTCTTTTTGAGCTAGTGGCTACCATCTTTTCCCTTTCCACATTCCTTTCCCTCATGGCAAAGAGAAGAGCATCCACAGATGAAGCCGTACCTAGCCACCCAACCTGACCAAGGAAGAAAATGGGCACCGAAGCAAGCACGGGCACCGAGCAAGAGCAAAGGATGAAGTGGGATCTCAATCCCCAGAGTCCACTCGAAAGAGCTCTACCACCGGACATCAGGCACGATAAGTTTTTTGGCTGTAAAGTTTTGTTTGAAGCACATGTGGACAAAAGACTATTTAGGCTATATCCAGTAATGGACCTCTTGTTGGAATCCGGGTGAGGTCCCATATTTGAAGGCAAGTCTCATGTGTGTGAAAGCACTTTCAAGCCTTCTATGCCCACATACAAGATCCACTACTGAAGCCTCTACAATTTACTATTCTCATGGGAAGGCGGGAAGCCATAGTCGATGTAGATGTGGCCCGAATTATGGGAATTGCACATGGTGAGGTGCATGCTAGTGAATCTTGTCTCAAGAGTGTGCGAGAAAGAGATCACCACAGTGGTTTCTTTGTGGCCGTCTGGTTCACTAGAAGAGAGGCAACTGCCTCCCATCGACCAAGATGATAGTAGACTTCTGCCTACTCCACCACATCTTCACGTATAATGTGTATCCTATGTGGAGCAACCGTACCGAATGCACTCGATTGATGGTGGACTTCTTGTACAAAGCTGGGCAGAGAGACAAGCCATGTCTACCTATGTTCGCCCTACTACAAATAATTCAGACCGCACGCTCTGTTAAGAGAGATGTTTCACTCCCATTCATCCAACTTATATGCAAGATTGCTCGAGAGTTCGACTACAGACTTAACATGGATGATCTTGCGCCGATCCACTTCATTAATGACACTATGCTCAACAACATGGGAATTAGCCCTTGACAACGTTAAGCCTAACTCAATGAGTTTCGGGGTGAGACAGAAAGTGAACAGGAAGAAAGTAATGAAGAAGAGGAAGAAAGTAACGAATAAGAGAAAGAAAATGAAATAGAAGAAGGAAGTGAGGAAGAAGAAGAGGAAGCCCAAGACTCTGATGGGGGACCTCTTACTACTACACCTGAGCACCGCCATGATCGGACCGCCTTAGAAGCGCACATGGCTCAGATCGAAGAGAACCAGGCCATCCTGAGACAAGAGGTCAAGGAGACCCAGGCTGAATTGAAGCAAAAGCTTGAAGAGAATTAAGCTTATATGAAACGAAAATTTAAGAAGATATCTCGCACCTTTAAGGCTCTCCTGTGCTGTATGCAGGATAAGGGTGGGCCTTTTCCTTCACCAGAGTCAAACGACTAGTCATATGTTGTAGTCATCTTTTGGGTTGTTTTGTTCCTTATTTTCTATGTAATAGCCCTTGTTGGCTTAGTTGGATATTAGTAGTTAGTTTTAAAGCTTTTGATAGGTTAGCTCACATGCATCTTCTGTCATAATCCATGTAAGACTACATCTCATGTATTATGATAATTTGGTTAAATGAAATGCGTGAAGTTTCTTTTGATTTGGAATGTGTAGAATGCATGAAAAATTTAAATGTTGTCATTTAAAATCTTACACGTGTTGCACCCTATGTTATGTATAGGGAATGCCTCTGAAGACCACTCGGAATACGACATGTCTTGCATTTGGCAGATCGTTTGACGGGGCACCGTCCCTGAGCGATAGCCACACGGACCTTAGTTTGGGCCTTGATAGTGACACCATGTCGGATTCTCAGCTGGCCACTAGCCCCACAAATGGACCAACACCTAGTGCACCACCGGTTCCAGAACAGAACCGTGCATCTACCTTGGCGCCACACATGCCTTAAGCGGCTCCTCCTCCTGATAAGTTGGAGCAGATGATACTCCTAATGCAACGGCAGTAAATTGAACCACGATTGCAAGGGCCCTTGCTCAAAACATGAATACGGTCCCACCTGCACCACTTGCGAAGCCTGCTGGAAATATGAATATCAGCAGTCTGTTTGAATGATTCCAGCATTTCTGACCTCCCACTTTTGCAGGCACTCACAGGCCCGAGGAGACCGAATACTAGCTAGATCACATCTCTAAGATGTTGAAGCTGCTGCACTGCACTGAGGCAGAGCAGGTAGAGTTTATTACTTATATGTTCGAGAAGGAGGCCAATCTTTGGTGGGACAGCGTCCTACGAACAGTTTCTTTTAGATACGTATGGACGTGGGACGCATTTGAGACCCGCTTCCATGGAAAATACCTCCCCTCACTTGTCGTAATGAAAAGGAGGGTGAGTTCCTTCTCCTCCAACAAGGGGAATGTCTGTGTCTGAATATGAGAACAGATTCACAGAGCTAGGAAGATATGCTCCTTTAATACTAGCAGACGAGCTGATGAGGATGCGGTAATTATCAGAGAGTTTGCAGCTTGAGATCCATATAAAGATGTGTTGCGCTAGCATTCCCAATTATGTTGAGCTAGTGAACACGTCCCTGCGAGCTGAGCAGGATGGGGACAAACTGTCCTGTACACGTATGCCCATGGGCCCGAGGCCTCCATCGGATTTGCTGAACTGACCGTTCCTTGGCAAGAGGCCATGTGTCGATTCACCTCGTAAGCTTACTACTCCATCGACCCAACCGAGGCGATCAGATTTGTGGTGCACCTACTGTAAGAGGATGGGCCATACAAATACTTATTACTTTACCAAGATGGGGGATAACGGCTTTACGCCGCCTCAGAAGATTAATCGTTAGTTGTCACAAGCCATTTCAGCTCCACCTCTACAATCAGCACCGTCAGCACGGCCTTTTTACAGACCAAATGTACCTTGAAGTAGGCCGCCTCAATGACCTATGGCAGTGTAACCGAATCATTCTCAACAAGCGCGTGTGTATGTGCTTACAGCTGAAGCATCTGAGTTAGTAACTACAGTGCCTTTAGCCTTCGAAGTCACTGCCCACATCCAAGGTATACCAGTTTTTCTGTTGGTGGACACCAAGTCCACTATTTCGATGATGTCATACTCTACGGTCAAGCATTTAAGGTTGAATACTACCCCCATGATTGGGGTGAGAGTCATTGCAGCAGTAGGAACTTTCACAGATGTCAATAAGCTTTGTAAGGGTTGCTTGATTAAGTTAGGAAGCAGGGTGATTTCTGTTGACTTGATCGTCACCACAATATACCATTACGATGTCATCCTCGTCATGGATTGGTTTATTAAAATGAAGGCTAAGATCGACTGCGAAACCCGACTGGTGAAGACACACAGGCCCAAAAACACAACCTTCACTTTCCTGTTCAGGTCAGTTGTCCCTTCTTGGTTCTTTATTATGCTTCCCTATTAAAAGATCATAATGGTCTGACACTTGAAAACACGCCTGTGGTCCAGGGCTTCTGGGAAGTGTTTAAGACAATCCTTAGATTACCTCCTCGGCGCAAGATCAACTTTACTATCGACCTTGTGCCTAGTGCGACACCCATTTCCTTACCTACGTATCGAATGCCTCCATGTGAAATGGAGGAATTGAGGAGACAGATTGATGATTTGTTAGATTCAGGTTTCATACGACTGAGTGTATCTCGTTGAGGAGCACCTGTGTTGTTTGTGAAGAAGGATGGATCACTGCAATTGTATATTGATCATCGCAGGTTGAACTAAGTGACAGTCAAGAATAAGTATCATTTCCCCATGATAGATGATCTATTTGACCAGTTGAAAGGGGCACAATATTTCTCGAAGTTCGACTTACAGTCCAGGTACCATCAGTTGCGCGTCAGGGATGAGGACATGAAGAAAATGGCATTCAGGACCAGTTTTGGGCACTATGAATTTCTTGTGATGTCGTTTGGACTTACAAACGCATCAACTGTATTCATGTACCTCATTAACAGGGTATTTCGGCTGTACCTGTACCGGTTCATCATCGTATTTATAGATGATATTTTGATATATTCTAAGAGCCGAAAGGATCACGAAGAGCACCTGTGAGCAGTCTTCGAACTCTCAGGAAGAACCAGTTATTTTCTCAGTACAAGAAACGTGACTTTTGGAATGAAGAAGTCAAGTTCCTAGGACATGTTATGTCCAAGGAAGGTATCGCTAAGATCCTTACCACGGTGGCCGCAGTTCAGGGCTAGAAGCAGCCCAGTTTGGTTATAGAAGTGAGGAGTTTCCTGGAACTTGCTAGTTACTATCACCGATTCATTAAAGATTTCTTCAAGATAGCCAGACCGTTGTCTTAACTTACGTGAAAGGATCTTAAGTTTGCTTAGAATGAGAAGGTAAAAGCAGCCTTGCCGGAACTGAAGGACAAGTTGACGTCCACACCCATGTTAGTATTGCCAAAGTAAGGGGTCAGATATACGATATACACCGACACGTCTCATGTTGGTTTGGGTTGTATTCTTATGCAGAAGGACAGAGTAATCACCTATGCCTTGCGACAGTTGAGGAAGCACAAAGAAAACTACCCTACGCATAACCTGAAATTGACAACAGTTATCTTCGCATTAAACCTCTAGAGACATTACCTCTATGGAGAGAATTTTGAGTTCTTTTGTGACCACAAGAGCCTCAAGTACATATTCACGCAGAAGGACCTGAATATGAGGCAGCGACGCTGGATGGAAACCTTGAAAGACTTCAAGTTTGAGGTCTCCTACCATCTTGGTAAGGCTAACCTTGTGGCTGATGTGTTGAGCCGTAAGAAGAAAATGGAATTTGCAGTTCCACTGATGATAGAAGAATGGAACATGGTAGAATTTATGCGAGACTTCGAACAGAAGCTTACAGTAGAGGAGCCGTTTGAGAGTGTCGCACACATCCGCGTGCAACCACTTATTGATGACAGAATCATTGTGGCTCAGAAAGAGGACGAACTATTGGTGAAAATGAGAGAGCAGACAACTAACGATGAAGACTTTGAATGGAGACTTGGTTCCGATGGGGTTTACGTTATCATGGCCGCCTATGCGTCCCAAATCTTCATGACTTGAGAAAGGAAGTTCTCGAAGCTGCTCACAATTCAAATATGGTGATGCATCTTGGTAGTACAAAGATGTATCGAGATATGAAGCGTTTGTACTGGTGGGACAACATGAAGGCCCACATAGCAAATTTTGTATCCCGTTGTCTCATGTGCCAGTAGGTCAAGGCCGAGCATCACCAACCTCCTGGATTGCTTCAGCCCATGACTATAGCTAAATTGAAGTGGAATTTCATATCTATGGATTTCATTACCAGATTATCGAAGACGAGGAAGGGACACGACTCCATTTGGGTGATTGTGGACCGATTGACAAAATCGGCTCATTTTCTCCCTATTAGAGTTTCAAACTCAGTAGACGATTTAGCCAAGCTATATATCAAGGAGATAGTACGTCTGCATGGAGTACCTATAGAGATTGTATCGGATCAAGACATGAATTTCACGTCTATCTTCTGGACTCGAATTCAGGAAGCAATGGGGGTAAAACTGAAGTTCAGTATCACGTTCTACCCTCAGACTGATAGGCAGACGGAACAGGTAAATCAGGTGTTAAAAGATATGTTACGAGCATGTGTACTCGATTTTAAGGACAGTTGGGATGACTTTCTTCCCTATGTTGAGTTCGCTTATAACAACAGTTTCTAAGCAAGCACTGGCATGGGCCCCTACGAAGAATTGTATAGGCGTTCATGTCAAGCACCGCATTATTGAGCAGAAGTTGGTGAGAGGAGCCTGATTGGCCTGGATTTGGTTCAGGCGACTTTAGAGAAGATCGACATTATTAGGCACCGACTTCTCGTAGCTTAGAGTAGACAGAAGAGTTACGCCGATACATGAGGCGACAATTGGAATTCGAGGTTGGGAACCAAGTATTTCTTAAGGTTTCCCCAATGAGAGAGTACTTCATTTTGGCAAGAAAGGGAAGCTTATGCCGAGATTCATAGGCCCATTCCAGATTCTAGACTGAGTGGGTGTGGTGGTGTACCTTCTCGCTTTGCCCACACCACTGGCTGGCATGCACAACATATTTTACGTATTGATGCTGAAGAAACACGTTCCTAACCCTTCTCATATTATCAAATGGGAGCATGTATAGTTAAGTGAAGGCGCTACTTATGTACTGCGACCAACACATATTCTTGATAGGAAGGAACAAGTGCTACGTAGCAAAGTTATCCCTCTTGTGAAAGTATTGTGGATGCACCACATTGAGGAAGAGGTAACTTGGGAAACGGAAGCCAAAGTCTGTAAGAACTACCCTCAGATCCTTGAGGAGTACGAAAAGGTAATAATTTCGGGGATAAAATTTTTCTTTAAGAGGGGTAGATTATAACATCTCAAAAAAATCCTTACAAAGACCTTTCTAGAAATAAGGATCACCCCAGGTTTATATTTCATATCTTTAATTATTAAGGATCGAATTCTGTACTAATTAGACAAAAATTAATTAAGTACTAAACTAAATCACCAGTGAAATTATCTTGAACCACTATCTATACGAACTGCAAGACCCAAACTATTAAAATCGCTAACTCGACATTACCTAAAAACCTAGGATGAATCCTAAAACCCAGTTGCTCTTGGGAGCACCTTAAAACTCCGTATCAGACGTGGACTGTGCGTCGAAAGTCCGATTACCACAAAACTATAAGGTTATGACCGACTTATTGGGCTTGACAACCATCGTGAGAATCGAGCCCAAATGGTATTCAGAAACGCATAACTTGAGCCTGGAGCGAAGTATATGAGAAACTGTAAGTGCTATAGTTTATAACCCCTTGTTATTGTCAAATTTGTGGTGACAAAGACACTGCTTTGAAGCTGTATATGTGATGAACAAAAGATACATTCAAGACATGAAGAGTCATGATGGTAGTCTAATAAGATTAGCTTCGATAGACAAGCAAGGCTTTTAAGTTCAAGATCTCAAAAGCTTTCAAGTTCAAGATCTTAGAAGCTTTCAAGTTTAAGATCTCAGGCTTAATTATACTCAAAGGTCACTTGTCTTCAAGTTTCAATGTCCTTGCTTCACTATTGAGGTATGACTGACCTTAGGTTGACCTTTAAAGTAGGTCATTTTGGATACATAATCCATATATGTTTTATAAGTGAATTTGGTCTATTTTAAGACTAGTCCTGAATCTTGTTTGACTAGTCCTAGCACTGGTTCGACCAGTCCAAGAAATTCTACGACCAGTCCTAAGTTGTTGAAGATTTTAGAAGTTTTTTGGTCACTCTACGACCAGTCTTGGAGATTGTTCGACCAGTCGTGTGAACAATGTCGACTGGTTCTTCAACTAGTCGTATATCTACGATTCAAAGTACAATGTTGAAAATCATCTGTCTACGACCAGTCATATGCAACCTACGATCAGTCGAAGGGGACCTACGACCAGTCGTAGGGTACCTACGACCAGTCGTGAAACCGTCAGATCTTATCACGCCCGAATTTTTAAATATTTATTAGTTCTTCGACCAGTCATAGAGGTCCTAAGACCAGTCGAAGACATATTTTGCGCAACTATAAATAGAGCACGAATCTCAGAATAATTAAGACAATTCAAGCTAATTAATTCAACCTTTCGAGAGATAAGTATGTGCTCTATTTTAAGCTAAGTGTGCGTATTTAATATTCTCTTTCTTTAGCTTTATTAATTGATTTTATTTCTCATATTCCGATCTAATTTAAAAAGAGGAAATGCTATTTCCCTTTCTTTGGAATCAAAATCAATTAAAGCTAGCCCATTTTGGTTTAATTTAAAATCAATTAGAACTAGAGTATTAGACATTGAACTTGGACATTCAATCATCTACTCTGACTTAATTCTTCGGGGCTGCTACAATAAAGGAGAAAATCAGGTATTTTACATTTAATTGTAAATTCCTTTCTGTTTTGGTTTTCTTTGGGATTTGTAAGAAAAATCTCATTGTATTGGTTATCTGAGGAGAGCCAGGAAAACTCAAAAGTGGAGTTTTTTTTTTTTTAATTTCGTAAGCCCACAGAGAAAGATATAATTGTGAAGGTTTTGGGTGAACCTTTGAAAACCTACTTTGATAGTGAACGCTAATATCCCCTATGTGAGGATATTAGGAGTGGAGTAGCATTCTGTGTGGCTGTTGTTTAACAGTTGGTGAACACACAGGCGAACCACTATAATCTCTTGTGTTTGGTGGTTGAATGGTTTATATTTCATATATTTAATTATTCATTTGTGGGATGTATATGTGGATGTGAATGTTGTAATCATTTATTTCAAGCATTATGAGAATGTTATAATAGTTTAATATTTATTTCTTGTTATTCCTTTATCAGCTTTTTTATTTGTTTTAGTAAGGTTTCCCTGTCATTCCTATAGTATGGTTGTCCCTAGAACAAAATATATTTGTAATTGAAATTTATTCTTCAGTGCAATTTGTATTTAATTTTTTATTATTCCTCTTCAATTTGAGATTTGATACAAAGACCTTTCTAGAAATAAGGTTGTCCTACCATAAACTTTGGTTTTTGGTGTAAGGTTTCCCTTAGAACAACATTTGTATCAACCTCTTAAGATCTAAATTTTGATGTTGCTTTATATTCTTGCATTGTGGTTTGTTTATATTATTTGTTGGCTATCATATTTGTATAATTTTTGTTGTTATAAGTTTTATTTGGCATAGTCCTATTCAGCCCCCTCTAGGACATATAGCTAGGCCTTTTCAAGTGGCATCAGAGCCTAATAGCTCATTTTTAATTTTTAATTCTTAGATTTATTTCCTGAGCTAACGAGTTAAGCTATTTAAGATGTTAAATTTTGATAGTCAATCAGTCACTAGGCCACCACCCTTTGATGGCTCCAACTATGCTTATTCGAAAGTCAGGATGAGAATATTCTTAAAATCCATGGATGAAAGTGTGTGGCTGGCCACTGTGAATGGTTGAAACTCTCCTACCACTGAAGTAACTGGAGTTGATGGTTCAAAATCTATGAGAGTAACACCTTATTTCTCTTGGACCACACTTCAAAAAAGCAAGCTTGGGATATATTATAAATGACACACGAGGGTACATCAATTGTCAAGAAATCGAAAGTCCGACTCCTTACAACCAAATTTGAAGAAATTCATATGGAGGAAAATGAAACATTTATGGAATTTTATACACAATTAAATGACATTGTAAACTCTATGTGGGGTCTTGGTGATAAAATCCTAGAAAGTAAAGTGTGTGTAAAAATACTACGCTCACTTCCTGAACGGTTCAACTCTAAAGTAACCGTGATCCAGGAACTTTGTGATATGGACAATATGAGGGTTGAGGAATTAGTTAGTTCTTTACAAACCTATGAGTTAACTTTTAAAGCTCCAAAAGGAAAATCAATTGCTCTTAAAACTTCTAAAAATAATTTTCAAGAAAATTCTGATTTAAATAACTCTAAAGATGATATGGCCCTTTTGGCAAAAAAGTTTTATAAAATCTTCAAAAGTAAAAAGAGATTTGATTTTCAAAAAGAAAATGATAAGAAAAGATCTAAACCTAAATTTAAAACTTGAAAATCTTTGAAAGATAGTCAATGTTACAACTGCCAAGAATATGGGTATTTAGCTAACAAGTGTCCTAAAAATAATAAATCCAAAAAGAAGGGTATGTTGGCTACTTGGGATGAATCCTCTGATTCTGAAGCTTCTTCTGAATCTGAAGATTCTGAAACCGAGTCGGGCAATGAAGTGAAAGCCCTTACAACTCTAGCCAAATTCACATTTTTAAATAATGATTCAACAAGTGAAGAAAATCTTAACAGTGAATGTGAAAATGAAGATGATCTTCAAGATGCCTATAATTCCCTATACAAGGAGAGTTGTAAAATTATGGTAAAACTGAAACTTCAAAAAAAGAAATTTTCTAAACTCAAAGAAATTTTTGAATCTCTTATTTTAGAAAAGTCTTATATTTCAGACTATTTTGAAAAGACAAAATGCGATTTGAATTTTAAAACTGCCCAAGTTGAAAATCTTAAATCTGAAAACGACCAACTAAAACATAAAGTCTCTTCTCTCTTGAGTTTAAAGGAAACTTGGAAATATGCCCAAGGTGATTCTAAATTAGAAAAATTCTTATCAAGATTGAAAAAATGTGGCGATCGATCCGGTCTGGGTGGTTATAATAAGAATGTTTCTCCTAAACTGAAAAATATACCTCCTAAGTTTGTAAAAGGAGAGACTTTACGCTCAAAAGGGAAAGATTAAATGTTTTCTAAAAATTCTAAATCTTTTTAAAAGCTTAAAAGAACTTATATCAACTATAAAAATCAAAACCAAAGTCTTTTGGGTAAAAAGATAGTTGATTTACTTAAGGAGCTTCTAAAGTCTAACTCAATAGGTCATACATATAATTCTAAAAATCGAAAGAAGATCAACTATCCACCTAAACCTAAAATGGTTATGAAATGGATTCCAAAAGTCACCTGCTTGGTTGCCCACACAGCTTTCAAAGTTACAAGCCATTCAAAGTGGTACCTAGATAGTGGATGCTCCAGGCATATGACAGGTGACAAGGCTTTTTTCACCGATCTAAAAGATATGACTGAAGGGTCAGTTACATTTGGTGATGACAGTAACTGCAAAATTATGGGCCAAGGTACGATTCAACTTTATAATCCTCCATTATTTAAGAATGTCTTATATGTTGAAGGACTAAAACATAATTTGCTAAGAATATCTTAAATATGCTATAATAACCATAGTGTTCGGTTTTCTAATCAAAGCTGTGAGATTCTAAACAACAAGAGTTCTGTAATACTAACTGGACGTAGAACATCTGAAAACTGTTATATTGTTAGCGAATCCAGCTCATCTAATCAAACATGTTACATGGTCCATACTGACGAGACTGAATTGTGGCACAAACGTCTTGGACATGTATACTACCAAAATTTATATAGATTGAGCAAACGGGAACTTATAAGAGATCTGCCCAAACTTCAAAAATTAGATAAGATATGTGGTGAATGTCAGTTTGGCAAACAAATAAGAAACTCACACAAAAAGGTGAATTCCAATACCACATTAAGACCACTCGAATTCTCCACATGGATCTGATAGGACCTACTAGAACAGAGAGTCAGGTGACAAAAGGTATATCTTGGTAATAGTAGATGACTTTACCAGATATACATGGGTAGTCTTCTTAAGGGACAAATCAGAAACCCTTGAAGAAGTAAAAAAAATTCTCAAAAGGATTCAAACTGAAAAAGATTCTCAAATCAGTAAGATTCGTAGTGATCATGGATCTGAATTTGAGAATAGCAGTGTTGAGAAGTTCTGTAGCGACTAAGGAATATTACATGAATTTTCAGCGTCCAAAACTCCATAATAAAATGGTATAGTGGAAAGAAAAAATAGTGTGCTTCAAGAAATGGCTAATGTCATGTTAAATAGCATGAAGCTCTCTAAGAATCTTTGGGCTGAAGCAGTCAATACAGCTTGTTATATTATTAACTGAGTTTACACTAGTAAAGGTAATAATAAAACGGCTTACGAAATGTGGTTCGATAAAAAGCCTACTGTCAAATACTTTCGAGTTTTTGGCAACAAGTGCTATATTTTAAGAGATCGTGAATATCTCAAAAAATTTGATACGAAAAGTGATGAAGGGATCTTTCTTGGGTATTCTTTAAATAGTCATGCTTATAGGGTTCTGAAGAAAAGGACTGGTGTGATTCAAGAGTCTATCAATGTGGTCATTGATGATCACTTAAACACATCAATCTCAAGTTTAGATAATGATGCGGTTCTTGTAATTGATAAACTTGATACTTCATCTAATCAGACTGATTCTGAACTAAGGATTGTTAAAGATCATCCAACTACTCAAATTCTTGGAAACCGTCTCACTGGTGTTCGTACTCGTATACAACTTGAGGATATATGTAATTACATATGTTTTACTTCCTAGATAGAACCATCTAGCATAAAAGAAGCTCTTGCTGATGAAAACTGGATTGTTGCGATGCAGGAAGAACTTAACCAATTTGTAAGAAATGATGTTTAGTATCTCGTACCTAGACCCAAAGATAAACACATCATTCGAACAAAATGAATTTTCAAAATTAAGTCTGACGAGCTTGGAAATATAATTAGAAACAAGGCTAGGCTAGTGGTACAAGGTTACAATCAAATTGAAGGTATTGATTTTGATGAAACCTTTGCACCAGTAGCACGTCTTGAATCAATCAGACTGTTTATATCATTGCATGTTTTAGAAAGATTAAGATTTATCAAATGGATGTGAAAAGTGCTTGCTTAAATGGTGATTTGCATGAGGAAGTCTATGTTGAACAACCGATGGGTTTTGAAGATCTCAAAAATGTTGATCATGTGTATCGCCTTAAAAAGGCACTTTACGGATTAAAACAAGCTCCTAGGGCATGGTATGAGAAACTAACAAAGTTTCTGTTAAGCCATAATTTTCAAATGGGATTTGTTGATAAAACTCTGTTTGTTAAAAAACATAATAATCACATTTTAATGGTCCAGATTTATGTTGATGATATCATTTATGGATCTACTTGAACTAACATGACTACTGAGTTTGTAGATTTGATGAAATCACAGTTTTAAATGAGCATGGTTAGGGAATTGAATTATTTCCTAGGGTTGCAAGTAAAGCAACAATCTGATGGAATATTCATTTCTCAATCTAATTATATTTTAAATTTAATTAAGAGATTAGAATTTGAAAATGGTAAGAACTTCGATACTCCTATGAGTACTACCTTGAAACTCTCAAAAGATTCTGCGGGTAAAAATGTTAATCCAAAATTGTTTCGGAGCATGATTGATAGTCTATTGTATTTAACTGCTAATAAACCTGATATTGCACTAAGTGTTGGTATGTGCTAGATATCAGTCTAATCCTAAAGAATCACACTTGATTACTGTCAAGCGGATTATGCGATATGTCGCAAGTACTGTTAATCTCGGTCTCTGGTATCCTCATGAGACTAGTATTCAAGTTGCTGGGTATTCAGATGCTAACTGGGCTGGTAATCTTGATGATAAAAAATCAACCAGTGGTGGTTGCTTTTATATCAAAAACTGTTTAGTTTCTTGGTTTAGTAAGAAACAAGGTTCTATATCACTTTTAACAGCTGAAGCTGAATATATCGCAGCTGGTAATGCATGTATGCAGCTTGAATGGATGAATTGAATGCTAAGTGATTATGGAATTAAACAGGATTCTATTTTATTATATTGTGACTATTCCAATGCCATAAATATTTCAAAAAATCCTATTCAACATTCATGTACTAAGCACATTGACATTAGATTTCATTATATCCATAAATTAGTAGAAGAAAAGATTATATCTTTGGAATATATACCTACCGAGAATCAATGTGCTGATTTTTTCACTAAATCTCTCTACAAAAGCAGGTTTAACCAAATGAAATTTGATCTTGTCATGTGCATTTTAAGATGATAATTTATACATTTTGTATCATATTATTTATTCTTACTAATTTAGATTTTAATTTTTGCAAATCATGTAGAAAATTTTGTAAAACTCAAAGAAAAATTGCATTTTTGGCTGGTCCTCGACCAATCATGAATATACACGACCAGTCGTGGTACGACCGGTCGTGTACATCCACGACCAATCAAGAAACTCGTGAAATCACTTTAATTTGGGGAAAACACTTCATCTTCCTCATTTCTTTTTCACTCACCAACGAGCTGACGTCCGACTAGTCGAAGCCAATCTTCAAAATCTTCATGGTTAGTGCTCCATTTTCGTTTTTCTTGTAGATTTGTGTCTAGATTACTTCTATTTCTCTCTTGAAGTTATCTATTTCGAATTTCGTTGTGTTTTAAGATTTTTCTTTTGAAAAATCTGATTCGAGAAAACTCGCTTCTCAATCTTTTGCAACTCCTTGTTTTCTTGAAATCCTCATTGTAAATGGCATATAGGGGAAGAAAAATAACTTCTTGTAGTCCATCTTCTTCCAGATCGGCCTCTATCACTAAGCATCATCTTAGGGCTCCCAAGGATGATCCATCCTTTATTCAAGACATCAGATTGTGTAATGTTATTGTTGAACATCTTGTTGATATTAATCATACTACTCCTTTTGATATCCTTCCTATGCTCTAAGTTGTAGGTTAGGTTAAGTTATTACATTGGGGTGGGCCAGCATACCGATCCATTGCCCAGTCCATGTTTGCTTTCATATGTGAATTTTCACTGAAAAATCTAACGTTTAAAATTGTCACAAGAGAAGGACCATTTGACGTTAATCGTCACTTGATTTCAGCTCTTATGGAAATTCCTGTGAATGATGAGGGAGTTCCCATTCATACACTGTCTGAAAAACCCTCACAGACTGAAAAATGCATTATAACTAAGGATTTATGCAATCTAGATGTTCAATGGACGCATAAAAGAAATGTGCTCCCTTCAAGATTTTTATTACCCAAATACAGAGTTCTTCATAGGATCTTTGTGTCTAAATGTATTCTCGATCGTGTAATAAAACTGAGTTAATGACATTCATGGTTCGTGTTCTTCATAATATTGCTAGAGCTGCTAATATTTTCTTAACATCCTTGATTTGTCACTCTATCCCTTTTGGCTATTTGATGACTGTATTGGCTACACATGTTAGTCGATATGCCGGTTGGAGAAGCCCCTATCCATTATCTGATATTTAACATCTCTAATATCAATAAGATGAAGCTGAAATTTCTTCCTAGCCAAAGAGATGGTGTTGGTGAGGCTGAAGTTGAACATGAGGAAGATGTTGGTGATCTTCCTCCTGATAATATTAACATGGATGATATTTTTGAAGAACTTGATTCTGACTCTGCAAATGATCCAGATTTTGAGCCTTCTGCTTTTGATGCACGTTTGCATACATTGGAAACTAAGGTTGAGAATATCATCAATGTTAGGATAGAAAACATGACTGTTGCCCATGATTTACAATTCAAGTATATGCACAAGAATCTTAGGTGCTTGAATAAGGGTATGCATCAACTTGATCCTTCCATCCCTGCTCCTTCATCTGGTTCAGATTAGTTCGTTTAAGTTTTCTGGTCTATAATAACTATCTTACTATTGTGCTCACTTAACCGGATTTGCTACTGTAGCTTTAGTTGACTTAGCTCAGTTTATGAATTATGTGTGTTGCTTATGCTATGTTCTCATATCTTGTCTTACCTCTTATTTATCTCCTTACTTATTACTCCTTAGTCATCTGTTCTTTGCTTCCTTTGTCATATTGTGACAAAAGGGGGGAGAATGGATAATGATTCTTATGCTTTTCATGTTGGATTGGATTGGATTGCCTATGAGGAGTGAGTAGTATTGTGCATATTTTTTTTTGATATATGTTACTCAGGGGGAGTATGTGGAGTATGTGGAGTATGTGACTGTACGTGCAGAGGTGGACTATATGTTGAATATTGATTTACAGGTTTATGAATGTGTGTCAGTTGATAACAACTGATGCATGATTCTTTAATCAAATATTCTGTATTATGTATCATATCTTAGAAATGTGTTTTGTTACTAATTTGACAAAGAGAGAGATTGTAAGTGCTATAGTTTATAGCCCCTTGTTATTGTTAAATTTGTGGTGACAAAGACACTGCTTTGAAGCTGTATATGTGATGAACAAAAGATCCATTCAAGACATGAAGAGTCATGATGGTAGTATAATAAGATTAACTTCGATAGACAAGCAAAGCTTTCAAGTTTAAGATCACAGAAGCTTTCAAGTACAAGATCTCAGGCTTAATTATACTCAAAGGTCACTTGTCTTCAAGTTTCAATGTTCTTGCTTCACTATTGAGGTATGACTGACCTTAGGTTGACCTTTAGAGTAGGCCATTTTGGATACAAAATCTATGTATGTTTTATAAGTGAATTTGGTCTGTTCTAAGACTAGTCTTGGACCTTGTTCGACTAGTCCTGGCACTGGTTCGACCAGTCCAAGAAATTCCACGACCAGTCTTAAGTTGTTGAAGATTTTTGAAATTTTTTGGTCACTCTACGACCAGTCTTGAAGACTGTTCGACTAGTCGTGTGAACAGTGTCGACTGGTTCTTCGACTAGTTGTATATCTACGATTCAAAGTACAACGTTGAAAATCATCTGTCTACGACCAGTCATATGCAACCTACGATCAGTCGAAGGGGACCTACGACCAGTCATGAAACTATCAGATCTTATTGTGCCCGAATTTTCAAATATTTGTTGGTTCTTTGACCAGTCATAGAAGTCCTAAGACCAGTCGAAGACGTGTTTTGTTCAACTATAAATAAAGCACGAATCTCAGAATAATTAAGACAATTCAAGCTAATTAATTCGACCTTCCGAGAGATAAGTTTGTACTTCATTTTAAGCTAAGTGTGCGTATTTAATATTCTCTTTCTTTAGCTTTATTAATTGATTTTGTTTCTTATATTCCAATCTAATCTGAAAAGAGGAATTGTTATTTCCCTTTCTTTGGAATCAAAATCAATTAAAGCTAGCCCATTTTGATTTAATTTAAAATCAATTAGAACTAGAACTATTGTAATATGAGTATTGGACATTGAACTTGGACATTCAATCATCTACTCTGCCTTGGTTCTTCGGGGTTGCTACAACGAAGGAGAAAATCAGGTATTTTATATTTAATTGTAAATTCCTTTTTATTTTGGTTTCTTTTGAGATTTGGCAGAAAAATCTCATTGTATTAGTTATCTGAGGAGAGCTAGGAAAACTCAGAAGTGGGGATTTTTTTTAATTATATAAGCCCATAGAGAAAGACACAATTGTGAAGGTTTTGGGTGAACTTGTGAAAACTTACTTTGATAGTGAACGCTAATATTCCCTGTGTGAGGATATTAGGAGTGGAGTAGCATTCTATGTGGCTGTTGTTTAATAGTTGGTGAACACACAGGCGAACCACTATAATCCCTTGTGTTTGGTGGTTGAATGGTTTATATTTCATATCTTTAATTATTCATTTGTGGGATGTATATGTGGATGTGAATATTGTAATCATTTATTTCAAGTATTGTGGGAATGTTGTAATATTTTAGCATTTATTTCTTGCTATTCCTTTATCAGCTTTTTTATTTGTACTAGTAAGGTTGTCCTGCCATTCCTATGGTGTATGGTTGTCCCTAGAACAAAATATATTTGTAATTGTAATTTATTCTTCAATGCAGTTTGTATTTAATTTTTTATTATTCCTCTTCGATTTGAGATTTGATACAAAGACCTTTCTAAAAATAAGGTTGTCCTACCATAAACTCTGGTTTTTGGTGTAAGGTTGTCCTTAGAACAACATTTATATTAAACTCTCAAGATCTGAATTTTAAGGTTGCTTTACATTCTTGCATTGTGGTTTGTTTATATTATTTGTTGGCTATCGTATTTATTTAATTTTCATTGTTATAAGTTTTATTTGGCATAGTCCTATTCAACACCCCCTCCCCCCCCTCCCCCCTCCCCTCTAGGACATATAGCTAGGCCTTTTCAGAAACGCGAATATCTTTAGAAAATAAACTCAAACTTAAGTGAATTGGACCATTCACTAGCGGGCGAAATTAAAGGTTTCAGACCGTCATTTTCTGACCAAATTATACCCATGGATCAGAAAAATTTTCCTACACATGTTAGTATACTTGTGGCCCTGATCGAGTGACGATGACCGTTGAATTTATACTAGTCCTCCACGGATGATCCACAAATCTGATCGGACTGAACTCATAACCTGGATTAGATCCATGGTCAAGAAACTTACTGTAAAACGTGGATTTTTACCAACCTGGAATTAGACGTCCTTAGGCAATGGGTCAACCATAGTACCTTAGTAACCTCTCAGAACCCAATTCCAAAGCCAGAGAAATCATTTAGAACCTAATTCTTTAGAAATTTAACATGAATTAACTAGCGCTATGTTAGATTAGCTGTGAAATTAGCACTGATCACTTTAAATGCGTTCTGTAAGACCCAAATCCTATAGAATCATTGACGCTACCTTACCCTGGAATCTAGGATCAAACTCTAAACCCGTTTACCCTCAGGAACTCTTTGAAACTTTGTATTGGATCTAGACCGCGCGTCAAAAGTCTGATATCTATAATCTTAGACCATTATGACCGCCTAGTTGGACTTGAAAATCATTTCAAAAATCAAGCCCAACTGATGTTCTGAGGCTATTTCATTGAGCCTGGAGCACGGAGTGTGAGAAAGAGTAAAATTCTTTATAAATTAAATGTGATTTAAATAAATTTGGCACGTTTCACTTGCGGGTTAAGTATAAGCATTCAGACCATGTACTTGGAATCTGACCCAATTACACCCTCGGATCAGGAAACATTTTCCACTCAGGTCAGTGTACTTGGAATCCCTGATCGAGTCTCAGTGACCACTGAACTGAAACTGGTCCACCACGTACGATCTGGGAACACTATCGGACTGAAAACTTAATGTGATCAGGATCCAACATCCATGAGCTTAAGTCCGACCGCATTCAGTCAGGGGACCTCCAGAAACGTCTTTTTGGATAGGAATAGACCCGATTTGGCTGTAACCCAAGTATACCTTGACTTAAAGTCTGTTTTGATTATGTTAGGGCTTATAAAAAGGCCTTAACCTCTCTCTCACAAATCCCATACGAATTTACAAAACCCTAAAAGAGAGAGGAGAGCAAAGAGAGAGAAAGTGAGGGAGAAGTTGGAGCTTTCTCCTGGGATTCTTCCCTGCTGCTCCACGTGCCAGATCCTTCCACCTGCATCGCTATTCTGGCGATTCCAACGCCGTTCTAGTTAAGAAAACCCTAACCTCAACCTGTTTTGGGGATTCTAGCAATACAAGTAGCGAAGCAGCTGACCTATCTTGTGAATTAGGTCGCCATATCGACGTTGACGAAGCGTAGACTTTTTATTCGAATCGATACGCTTCTACGGAAAAAGGTGTAGATTTTAGACGCTTTAGTTACCATTTTTCAAAGCTTTCAATGCCGTTTAATGGTAGATTGCTGATAAGGATGCCGTTTGACATGTAGAACATGTTGTCCGTTTTTCATTTCGTATACGTACGAAGAATATGAGATTTAGGGTATTTTAGGTATTTGTAGGAAATACTGTATTCGTCCGTATTTTTCTAAAATGATTGCCATGTTTATTTGTCGTGTTATTATACAAGATATGCGTGTATGTTCTATTTGGCGAAGAGATTCGTCCTAATGCACATATTGGCCGACATATGCTATGTAGACTAATGTGTGTAGACTAAGTGTTTGTTGAAATGCCTAAATCAATATGATTTATACCTGCCATATGCTTTGAATGTAAGAACATGATTTTTGTGTATTAGACAACTCCTTGATATAAGGATCTGTCATATTATATGTTGGAATCAACATACGTCAAGTACGTTGGAGTTGAGTAGTCTCAGTGTTTGTATAAATGTATGTATTAGTAAGTATTGAGTAAATGGTGTTGTAGATTAGCATTGAGACTGGATTCTCAACTACTATGATGATGCACATGATTTCTACCTTAGGTGTGAAATACTCGTGTATGGTTAACTGCTTATGATGTACATTATAACATGCTGATAACATGCTGGAATTACTTGTATTTCAATTCTGTCTCTCTCATATGATTACTGATTCACATTACATGTGTTTGGGGCTATACTCTAGTCCAGGCAGTCGGTAACAGTTTAGAATTCGTGGTTGGATTCTATTTACCATGAAGGATGTGTATGATGAACCTGAGTCATACTAGAGTCGTCGGCAGTGGTTAGGCCACACGAAGTGCTTATGCACTTCATGTCGATCGATTCAATGTGGCTCGTGCTAGTCGAACTCATTAAGTAACCCGATTGACCATTGTATGTTCACCTTGTATTCTTCATAACTACTTGAACCTACGATCTTACCATTGGAAAGCCCCTTTAACCTTGGTACCTCGATCCCCTAAGACTCATGAGCCGAGCATGGTGGTATGGGACACCGTAGTCGAGCTGTCGACCTACGCTGGGGCCACAAATCTCCCCGTAGTGACCAGTGAGCACCCTACTCTGAGCAGATTATGGTGGTATGGGACACCGTATTCTTGCTATCGGCCTACATTGATAAGGTGATGGGGGAGTGGAGCAACGAGTGCGAGCAACAGCCCTGGCAGCCCTTTGTAGTGACCTTGAGTTTATCCTGACACCGCATGGGGGCGACGAGTCCTGATGCAGTTTTAATGATATAAACTAGGCTTGTATTGATAAGGTGATGGGGGAGCGGTGCAACGAGTGCGTGCAACAGCCCTGACAGCCCTTGCAGCGACTTAGAACCGTACTTTGTATGAGATATGCTAGGACTAACGACCCTAGAATGGATCATTATTTGGGTATTGATATAAGGGAGGTACCCTAGTTTCCAAATCCTGTTGTATAAAAAGGACTAATAACAACTCGGTAATCATATTCATATCGCACTGCATGTGCCTAGAAGATGTGGAGCACTGAGGGAAGAAAGCATGCCGCGGACGTAAGATGGTGTCGCATGAGGGAGTATGTCGGTGAGGGCATCCATCATGCCATTTCATTCTTTCATTAATCACAGTATTTAGGAATGTTTGAATTGCTTATTTTATCATTATCGCTTGATTGATTTGATAATATGCTAATATTTGCTCTATGATTCCACTGAGTTAGCTACTTACTCCCACGTTACGGGACGGTGTTGCGCACACCAACCAGTCCCTATTTTAGTTTCAAATGATGACGATGCTTACGAAGTAGAGCCGGACTTGATGATGAGGAGGAGGATCCCTCCTATATGCAGGTTCTGATCGACGGGTTTACAGGGTTACTGATTAGATGCCAATACACTTGGTATTTTACCTTTTATTTCCACACCCATATATATTCTTTTCTTTCTATTTTAGAGTATACATGTATTTAGTTAACCTGGTAACATGTTCACACTCTGGAGACTTATAATCATTTATATATTTTATATATCTATCACATTCTTCTGCTTGCTAATTTAACTGTCTCTAGAGTATGATATGCTGTTATGGTCTAATCCCACTCATGTTTTCTGCACTAATATGAACAACATTCATCCATCATTGAAAATGCTGCATAAGTGATGTTCTGGAACTCGGGAGTGGAGTTTATCCTCGACCTCCGATTTTTCGGGCGTTACACTTACTCCACGACGTGAGTAACGGACCTCCAAATGAGTCCTGTTTGTCTGAAACAGACACTCTTTGGCTATAACCTAAGTATATCATGGCCCTGGGGCTATTTGAACCAGTTCCGGGCCTATTTAAGGACCTTAAACCACACTTCTCTCATTTCATACAAATTTCTCTAACCTTAGGAGAGAGAAGAGACAAAAGAGGAGAAAAGAGTGAGGAGAATAGAGAGAGATAGGGAGATTGTTGCTGGGATTCACTCCCACTACTCCACGTACCGAATCACCACCCCACCATCGCTACACGAACGATCCTAGCTTTGATTTGGGTAAGAATCCTAACCCTAATCTTGTTTTAGGAATCTAAATAGGGAAATCGACGAAATAGTTAACCTATTTCGTGATTCAGGTAGCTATTGTTCTGTAGACGGAGATGTAATGTATGAACCAAGTTCGTAACAGGCGTACCGACGAAAGGTGCGGACTATAAACGTTTAGGTTATGGTTTTTAAGGCTTTTCATGTCGGCAATGATTTATGTTTGACTTGATTGTTGCCGTATGATATTTTTTACGACGTTTTTGATAAACTATACAGTGTGAAATATGTGAATATAAAATGCATTCTATGTGTTTGTTGAAATGTTTGAATGAATGTGAAATCTTGATTTGTGTTTATAGTAAGTTGTAATCTTAGATACATGTATGTTATATATTTTATAACCGATATGGTGAAATGAATTGCTATAATTCATGTCGTAACAAGTCTAGCATATTTGGAAATGTGTAGTCTAATTGTTTGTTAAAATGTTTGAATAAGATTTTGTTGATGGATTGTACTTATTAAGTGTATTAATACAGGATTCTTAGTTTCCTTAGTCATATGAATAGTTTTCTTCATGTATTGTAAATTGTCACTAAATGATTTATGGATAAAATGTATATGTAGGTCAACTTGTCGAATGTGTTTGATAAAATGCTCAAATGAGATTTATGTTTGTATTTTTTGTTAAATGCTTATATGAGTAACATATGTGATTCTCTATTGCATTTGAGTATTTTTGAGACTACCACTTAGTTCAGGCAATCGGTAAAAGCTCCTGATTGAGTGGACGAACTGGTTTCGCCATGTTAGATATATTTGAGAAATTCGAATCGTACGGTGATTTTTGACAGTGGTTAGGCCAAGCGGAGTGTTTACGCACTCTATGTTGATTAATTCAATGTACGCTCGTACCAATCACACTTGTCAAATAACCTAATTGGCCTATTGTATGTTTATCATGTATGGACAACACTGTTTGAATCTAAGGGACCACTTACCAATGTAAAATCTGTCTCACCATGGTACCATGATCCGCTAAAACTCATGAGCCGAGCATGGTGGTATGGGACACCGTGGTCGAGTTATCAGCCTATGCTAGGGTGACGAGCCTCCCTGTAGTGACGAGTGAGCAACCCAAACTCGTGAGCAAATATAGTGGTATGGGACACTGTATTGGAGCTGTCGGCCTACACTAAGGTGATAAGCCTTTCTGTAGTGACCTCGAGTATAAACTAGGCATATGTTGAGGTGACAAGCTTCTCCTAGTGACCTCGAGTGTAAACTCATGAACTTATCTATCTATTGCTTTTCATTAGGGGTGATTCTCTACAACTTGCCTATCATATGTGATTAATTAGGATTGATGACCCTAAATGGATCATTATTTGGGTAAGTGATATGAAGGGAGGTACCTTAGCTCCTCAAACCTGCTGTATGAATAAGCCTAATAAATTACTTGGTTAACACGATCATGCACCGCATTGCATGTGCTTTAGTGAGGAAGCGCACGTTTAGGGAGTTTACCATGCGCGATCATAAGATGATGTCGCTGAGGGAGTGCAGGAGAAGACATGCATCATTATAGCATACCATTCCTGCATTAACAAGAGTATTTAGGATATGATTGCTGATTGCTTTATCATTATTGCTTGACTGAATTGATAACATGTTAACCTTTGCCTTATAGTACCACTAAGTTAATCACTCACTCCCACTCTAGGATAATATTTTAAAACACCAACCATACTCTATTTTAGATGCAGATTATGGCGAGGCTTATGCGACGGAGCCGGACTTCTTCGACGAGGAGGAGTTCTCCTACATGCAACTCTCAGGCCGGTCTATGTAGACCTAGAGTTGTGTCGCCAAGATTATGGGACTATGGATTAGTGAAACATTTACATTTTGATATATTGTATATTTTGAAACAAGATTTGTATATATTCAGCCCGGCTACATGATCATACTCTAGAAGTTATGAAAACCGTACATATACTTTATATACCTATCTCAGTATTCTGCTTGCTTAATTGCATTAACTCTGGAGTATGATATGTTGTTTTAGTGTAATCTCACTCATGTTTAATGCACTAATGTGGACAACATTTAAACATTATTATCTATGTTACATAAGTTATGCGTTGGAACTTGGGAGTTGAGCTTTGCTTGACCCTCAATTTTCAGGGCGTTACAGAAAGTAATGCTCAACATTAATATATTGTAGATTTCTAACATCTGGATTATTTTTAGAACCACTTGAAATTATGAAAATTATACATTAGTTTTCAAAATATCTTTCGCATGTTTTGCTCGGGACTAGTAAAATGCTAGTTAAGATGTGTGTTGAGACTCAAAAATTGCATATTTAACCCTTCAATTACTTTAGTTTTCATGGCATTTAAGTGTTAATTCAATTTAATTACATATGTCTCTGTCATGCAATGTGATTTGGAAGCTTATGATGAATATGTGGTTAAAAGGATGGATTTAGAGCCCAAAAGAAGATAATGAAGAATTGAAAATTTAGAAGTCATTAATGAAGAGTTCACATGTCAAAGATCCAAGAAAACCAAGTGTTAAGGAGGAAGAAATGACTGAAAAATATTATAAACTCCACATCAGAAAATAGCCAACTTCAGTCCGACCGAAATCACATAAAATAGTTAAGAAGTTAACGATGAAATTCGGAGCTAATTTGGTTCGATCCAAAGATAATTCAGTTCGATTGAAATTAGGATCGGTCCGACCGAAGGTGACTTCGGTGCGATCGAAATCGGGCAACAGAAGAAGACAAAATCCAGTTATAATTCCAATTCGACTTCAATTCGACCGAAGCGTAATAGAAGTGCATAAATCCAAGGTCAATTTGTGAAATCTCCAAGTCGGTGTGAAAGTTGGAGTTCCACAGCTATAAATAGGAGTCCCTAGGATGTTTCAAAGTATCTTTTAGGTTTTAGAAAGGGAGAGAGGGCGAAAGCGGAGCACCGATAACGTTCTTCCACTTCGATTTCTTTACAAGTTATAGTTGATCTTTTTATTTTTCTTATAAGATATTAGGTCATGTTTGTTAACACTAAATTTTTACCCTTAATGTGGAATTGAGAAAATTTTTCGTGTTTAGTGGTGTTTGTTAATGCGTTGTTAATGCGGAAGACGAAATGCGCTAAGTGGTTTTTCACTGAATTCTTTCCCTGATAGGAGTCTCTCTTAATGGTGAACGCAGAATGCGCTCCGTGATTTTTCATTAAACCAAAAGTTTTTGCTTCCAAAAGTACCCCTTTTCAAGTTACTACCGCAATTTTTTCTTTTATAAGTTGTTTGCGCAATACAAAATTATCCTTTAACCTGTGAAACTTCTTTATGCCCCGCCATGATTTGTGTTTAATTCACACCGTCCATCAACTGTTTCAGATAATTTAAGGTTTGATCCAATAAAAGAAGCAGGTCTAATGATTAATTGGACCACAAGGTGGGGATTGAACGTCCACCGTTAAAAACTTCTTGAGAGCCAGAGAAGTTTCATATCAAGCTGATATTTATGTTTTTACTTCATCCATGTCTACATGACCTAATGAATAGGTTGGATGGTAAAAATACATCACAGTGGCCCTTAGAAAGGTTTCAACAATGGTTGTCATTATCACTGCAACATCCTTTAGTGTGGCTCACTGAAGTTGTGGACCTGCTTCATCTTTTATATCATATATTAAAATAATATAAGAAAAATGATGAACGGCTTAGATAAAATACTTACATCACGATGGGCCTCACAGAGCCCTAACCAGACGGTAATCCGCACAGGCGGGGTAGGACTCAATCCGCTTTCGAAGAGGATGGGCTGGGGACGTACGCGAATTTCCTGCACTGGAACCTGGGTGGGACCCATATGATGTTTGTGAGAAATCCTACCCGTCCATATGTTTTGTGAGTTTATTTTAGGACATGATGCCAAAAACAAACCGTTTCCAAATCTCAAGTGGGCCGAAAACGTGATAATTGAATGTCCATAGTTAAAATATTCGTGGGCCACAGAAGTTTTATATCATGCTAATATTTGTGATTTCAGTTCATCCCAATAGGGATGAAGTTATTAACAGTATGAATAGCATGTAAACATCACTATTGAACCCAAACAGATTTCAACGGTAGGAATTTCCCTAACCACATTTTCCTTTAGCACGACCAGCTTGAGTTTTGGATACGGTTCATTTTTGGTATCATGTCCTGAAATAAACTCAAAAAACTAATGGAAGGGGAGGATTTCTCACAAACATCACAGTGGACCCCATCTGAGATCTCAGCACAGGATCTTCCTGTGGAAGGCTTTGGTAGAAATCTGCGTTCGTG
Organism: Magnolia kwangsiensis; assembly: GCA_037074715.1. Classification (NCBI taxonomy): domain Eukaryota; kingdom Viridiplantae; phylum Streptophyta; class Magnoliopsida; order Magnoliales; family Magnoliaceae; genus Magnolia; species Magnolia kwangsiensis. Next base: position 74,505,588 of record CM073579.1, read on the forward strand.
GGCGACGGGATTGGGAAGGATGCGGATTGGCTACTCCCCCTGCCACCAGCATGGCTGGCTCTTTGGGCCCCAACATGATTTTTGTGTTTCATCCATTCCGTCTATCTATTTTTCTATATCATTTTATGATATGAGACCAAAACCGAGGTATATAAAAATCTCAATTGGACCACATTACAGGAAACTGTGTCGAATGAGCGTCGACCATTAAAAACCTCTTGGGGGCCATAAAAGTTTTGGATTAAGCTGATATTTGTTTTTCCCCTTCATCTGTGCCTGTATGACCTAATTAACAGATTGGATGTCAAATAAACAATACAATGGGCCTGAAGAGGATTTTAATGGTGGATATCCAATCACTATTATTTACCTATGGTGTGGTCCACCTGAGATTTACATCCCTCTCAATTTTGGCGACAGGCCTAAAATGATCTTTAAAAATGGATGAATGGAATGGATGAAACACATACATCATGATGGGCCCATAGAGCACTGACCACTAACCATGTGGCCAACCCTTTTCGGATTGGGAAGCGGATTGACTGGTGTATCGACGTCAGCAAGTTCTGTGGGTCCCATCATAACGTATTTGTTATATCTAAACCATCCATCCATCCATTTTGCGAGCTCGTCGTAAGGTATGAGCCGAAACATAAGACAGATTTAAAGATAAACTGGACCACATTGCAAAAGGCAGTGGGGGATTGAATGTCTATCATTGAAACCCTTTTAGGGTCAAAGAAGTTTCAGATCAATATGAAATTTATTTTTTCTCTTTATCCAGACATTTTTTGACCTTATGAATAGATTAGATGGAAAATAAACGTTATAGTGAGCCTACGAATTTTTTAACGGTGAAAATCATTATCCTGTTACTATTTTTGGTGTGGTCCATTTGAGTTTTGGATATGATTCATTTTTTGGATAATGCTCTAAAATGATCTTAAAAAATTGATGAATAGTATGGATATAATAAATACATTATTGTAGGGCCTTGTAACTTTGATCTCCTTTGAACCGTTCGTACAACTCGGACATGGAGAAGCGTCAGGGATTATCTTTTGCACAAAAGATATTTACACCAACTATATAAATGGTGTGTGGTACAGAAACATTATAGTGGGCCTATATTTTTGTTTTCCCTTCATCCATGCCCTCATGATATAATGAACAGGTTGGATGACAATAAACATCACTGTGGGGCCTAAAAAGGTTTCAACGGTGGAAATCATTCTCCCCACTGTTTCGTGTGGCAGTGGGAATAGCCAATCCATTTTCCGTGTGGTACAACCCATGGACGTGGATTCTGTGGGAAAGCCTTTTGCAGGAAGTTCCTGCGCCGAAAACCTATATGGGGCCCACCCTGACTTTTGTGAATAATGATATTTAAATTTTTTATTAAGTACTTTATAGTTTATTTGAATTGAATAGAATAATTGTATTTTCATTTAATAAAAAATAATTTCTTTATAATATAAAACATTTCGAAACATGAGATAAGGACAAATGTGTCAAATTAACATATTTTAGACATTTCAGATGTTTTTTAACAAATAAATTATTTTAAATTCAGTACTTAATTTTCAAACTTCAGTCATAATTACCAAACAAGTTTTTTGACTTTAGATTTCAGATTCAGGCTTCAGATTTCAGATTTACCTTCAAATTTCAGATTCAGGCTTTAGACTTCAGATTTAACAATTGGAGCCTTAGTCTTGTTAGGCCAATCTCTTAGCTAAGGCTAAGGGATGAAATATATATTTTATTTTGACGTTTAGTTTGCTTTGATTCAAGTATATGTTGAACTTCCATTAAATTTTAGTTTAAATAAAGATATATTTTCAGCTTTCTATAATTTATTGTGACTGAAATTACAGTAGATACTGTAAAAACTCTTGATATGATTTTATTAGCTTTGGAATTGTGTGACGTGTATAACTTTTTGTTCACCATCGTCTCCTGAGCATGATGGATGATTGAATTCCCTATCATCATTGCAATTAGACGGATATTTGAGATATAAACTAATTAAAAGTTCAGATTCTGTTTTGACCGCTCTATCATCCGATTGAATATGATAGGACTTCAATTTCAATCAATTTATCATTGAATAAGTAGATTAACACTGAGATTGTTATAGATGGATTCTTGGATCCTTAGTTTTTTTTTTTTTTTTTTTATCTTTATTATTTCAAAACTTTTTTTTTTTTTAATCATCGAATTAAAAATTCAAATCAACTAAGTTAGACTTATATTAGTTCTAGATCGCGTTCCCCATTCTCTGCCGATTTAACCCTATTCTCACCAAGTTATTAGTACATCACGGCTTTGCACTTGGGGTTGTGAACAACTATTAAAATTTCTAATAAAAGCGATTCCTTAAAACCACGTGCACTCACGATGGATCCCGAAAGATAGATGGCTCCAATTTGTGATTGGACCCAATCTTTCGAATGAACTTGACCGTCCACTTGATAGGGTATGAATTAGATGGTTAGGATTTCTTGATCGGTATGATTTTTTGCTTCGTGGCCAATTAAAATTCTTCCAGGCCTAATGGACAGTCCCGATTGATCATTGGACGGTCCAAGCGTCGGAGCACTGTAACTTATGGTGCCTTTAGAGTTAAAAACCAGCAAAACAGCCAACATCACCAGACAACAACAGCAACAGGCGTGCGTGAAAAGATTCTTTAAAAACAAAGAAAGAGAAATGATCATATAACGTAAAATACAACGTTTACATTTCCTGCTGACGTGTCACGTTTGAATATCATCCCAGCCCTGCAAAAGATGAACCGCATGAGAAGTATCATCTTTTAGATCAAAAGCGAGGATGGTCGACTCATCAGGCAGGCTAAAGATTGTTAAATCTACAGCCGATGGTTTACTTCCAACTCACGTGGTTCACCTGATGAGTGCAAATTTTTTTTTCAATTTTCAATATACATGATGTTCATGATATTGTCCACCATTCTAAAGGCTCAGATTATCCATAGAAATTATAGATAAGTAGAAAAATAAAACCGGTTGTAGGCCATGTTAACTTATAATATTGTATGTGATCATAAAGATAAGGTGTGAATGTGAAAGGATAAGGAAGTTAGTAAGGATTAAGGAAGATTCACCAGCTTTTGGGAGAACTCATCATGTTGATGGAAACCTTTCCATGCACCGAGTTTAGTTTGGACTTGTTGACATCTATATAATCTATCTGCACTGTCCATTAGACCCAGTCCATTCTTTTCCACTATCCTGAAAAACTTGTACTGATCAGATGATCCAGACTGTCTAGATAGTCAACTGAAGAAACAGACGGACAAGATTGTTAAAAAATGATAGGTCCAGTATCGTAGTGTTTAGGACCATTCAAATGCTGTAATTTTCTCACAGTAGGGGAAGAAGAGTGGACTGGACCTTATGGACGGTCTGGATAAATGTTGATGACAACAAATCCAAATGAGACAGGTGCATGGAAAGGTTTGTATACACATGTACTATATCATTTCTGAGGAGGAAAAAGGCAATTCATTCACCCTTATGTTACACGGGGAATTGAGTAGTATCCATCCTCGGGTAAATGGGGCCCACTTTTGGGTAATCTACACCAATCGGCAGTTGAGACACGGTGTATGGATTATTTCAAAAAGTTATATTTGAGACATTCTAACCTATTTCATCTTTGTCCTATGAATGGACGGTTTATAAGAGAAATGCAGCAACGAACTAATTCGAAAGAAAAGGTCCCAAGATTGGTGGTGGCTTTGATCTTCCGATGGTGGAGATTCTTGGAGCTCGGTACATCCGCCATGGGATTGAACAGAACAATGGTCCAGATTAACTTGTCAGAAAAGAAAAGATATGTACGGGATCTTTGAACCCGAGTATGTTTGCAAAAGTGGGACCCATGGTTTGGTGATCCAGACCACTGACTTTATTAGTCCCGCATAGATAGACCATGCCTCTAAAAAAAATAAAAAATAAAAAATAAAAAAATTCACTTGAATTGGAAGTTAATCACCGTCGGGGATTTTATTATTTTTTTAATAAAATGTCGACCGTTATTGTAGTCCTTTTTAACTGTCTATTTCTACTGGCCAAGGGAATGGTGCATATTGTTTACACCTGGCGGTTGTCAGATTAACTAATGAGAAGCAACCGTGTGACAATACTTTAGGAGTGAAATATAAGTATGATCATCCCCAACCACAAATACACCTATACGCACGTCAACATAAGCCAAGTCTACACCCGAAATGCACTCATCATCCGCAGGTTACGTTACCAAGGTTAGGGCGTGTTTGGCCGGACGGATCCAATAGGATTAGGAGGCATGAAATGGTAAAATCCCACGCTATGCCAAACAAGCCCAACAAACCCGATGCACTTGTCTCAGGATGTAGCTAGCAAACCCATGGATCTTGAACCAATCCACTAACATCACCATCATTACCTTAAAATTGATTTCATTCTTCCTAATCTTGTTCAATCGTGCCTGAGGTATATTTAGTTGGACGGATTGAAAAGAATTAGAAGGTAAAATCACAGAATATGTTGGATGTGCCAAACAAACTCGGTAAACTTGTCCCAATATATAGCAATCCCATTGATCTTAAACCAATCCACTGACACCACCATCATCTTAAAATCCATCCCATCCCTCCTAACCCTTTTTAATCTGCGGGCCCTTAGATTTTTTGTAGTTCAACTTACACATGACATGGCAGTCTCCTACGTCCAAAAACCTTTTAGAGCTAGTAAAAAATCGTATATTAATTTTGATAAGTCATTTGAAAATAAAAAGCTGATCATCTACTATGACATTGTATAATAAGAATTTTGAATTAATTCTAATAGGATACTATCATTGCCTCTCAAGAGTCTATAAAATCAACACTTGAAGAGGAGTTTTAGGTCTTGTCCTCACTATCCATAATCAATTAATCTTTATAGCTCTCTAGTGCTTTCAACTTATTTTCTCAAAATTATTTAGGTATGATGTAGCAAGTCCAAAGTCATTAGTCTAACTTAAAATCATTATTATTAAACACATTGTTGCAGTACGCATTTAAGAATAGGTTAAATATCCACGACCCAATTATATAATCCTTACTTGATACATCTCTAGTTGTTGTATGTAGCTGCCACACATTAAGCCTAGAAGCAACCTTAGAACAAATCAAACATGCTATTAGATAAATGAAAATCGAGCAATTATAAGGAAAACATAAAGATTTTACGTGAAAAACCTTTGAAAAAAAAAAAACTATTCCACTAAGTGATAAAAACAATCCACTATAATTAAATATTACAAGAGATAGACGACCTACAGATCTCAAAATCCTCATCCTTATAGATAGGGGTGTACATCGAGTCGAACCGAGTCGAGCTAGCCTCAGCTCGACTCGGCTCGGCCACTAGCTGACCTCAGCTCGAACTCAGCTTGGCTCGGTCCTCGAGCCTGACTGGGCAGCTTGACTCGATTCGGTCAGCAGCTTGGGCCAGCTCGGGCCGAGTTCGAGCCAAGACCGAGCTGAGTTCGCCATTGAGGCATTTCCACAAACATATAGACCGTACCTTTAAAATCCCTCTATATGTGAAATAGAAGCAATTGTTTTATAGGTATTTTATCAAACGCCTTCTAGACAAACATAAAAATCAAGAAAAAAAAGGGTATTTATTTCATGTACATCCCTTCCTTACCACCGGCTAGACTTCGTTGAGTCATTTTATCAAACACTTGGTGAGCACCATCAATGGCAAAGTAACTGAGTCACTGAACTAGTTCGATCTAAGTTCGATTTGAGCTAGATTCGATTCGAGTCAAGTCAAGCTGGGGCTTGCTTGAACTCGGCTCAAACTCATTTTCGAGTTCAAAAATTTAGCTCGAACTCATCTTCAAGCTGAGTCGAATGGATCTTTTTTGAGTTGAGTTGAGCGAGCTAACCGAGCTAGCTCGGTTCATGTACAACCTGAGCACATCCAACGCTACATGCAGTCACACATAAGTTTGCCAAATCCCTTCGTGAACAACAATACATATAGGGCCCGTTTGGCTGGTTGGATTGGAAGGGATTAGATGGTAGTGGAAGGGATTGGATGGTAAATCCCAGGAATGGCCGGGCATACCAAACAGTGTAGGTAATCTGATCCAAATCCAATGGATCTTCAAACAATCCACTGACAACACCATCATTACCTTTAAATCCCATCCAATCCATCCTAATCCGTTCAAATTAGCCTGGGACGTGTTTGGTTCATGGAATTGAAAGAGATCGGAAGCTTTAATCGCCGGATTGGCTGGGCATGCCAAACGGACCAGATGTATCAATCCAAGGATATAGCAATCACATGGATCTCAAGACAATCCGCTGACAACACCACCATTACCTAGAAATCCACGCCATCCATAGTAATACCATTCACTCCCTTCCAATCCACCTGGCCAAACGGGCCCATATAGGCGTCTCCCTGGATGGACTCCAACAAAGTAATTTCCCTTGTAGGCCAATCTAACTATCACTTGTACTCCAAAATACATTGTTTTAGATAATACAACAACGGTCCACAATCAACCGAGGAAGGACAGATTGAATGGATGTAGTCTTCCAACCTGGGATTATTATTACATTTTTTTATTCGGAGAGTATTAAACCAACCGTTTGGATCAGCAAACGGCGGTCCACTTGTACGCACTCAGTGCTCAGGGGAGGAAGCGGACTGGCCGGTGCACCTCACACCAGCTATATAGCTGTTGTAGGTACGTGTCTTGGAAGTCGAGCACTGATGTTCTTCGAGCTCTGAGTTGTACGAACGGTTCAAAGGAGATTAAAGTTTTATGGGCCCCACGGTGATGTATTTATTATATTTATACCGTTCATCTATTTTTAGAGATCATTTTAGGTCATTATCCAAAAAACGAATCATATCCAAAGATTATTTGCACCACACCATAAATAGCCGCGGAGATAATGATTTTCACCGTTAAACAATTTGTAAGGCCCATCATAACGTTTATTTTCCTTTCAATTTATTCATAAGGTCACAAAGACCTGAATAAAGAGGGAAATTAAATTTTATATCCGTTCAAAACTTCTGTGACTGCAAAGAAAGGTTTAAATGGTAGACGTTCAATCCCCACTACTTTTTATAGTGTAGTACACTTGATAGTTAGAACTATTTTATTATTAAAGCTATTTTTCATTTCAAGCCTTAATACGAGCCCGCGGAATGTACGGACAGTTTGGATATAATACATATCTCATGACCAAATTCACGTAACTTACTAACATGAGTACAGCAGCTACATGGCAAGCGTGAGATACACCGGCCAATCCGCTTCCAGGACGGCACATGTTCTCTCTCGTACGATCACAGTACAATTCTTCATAATTCTACATGAGTTTTCACCTCTTAAATGGGAGCCTATTGTTTGGAAATCCCTGCATTAGTCTGTTGAGTCCCACTTGGATGAAAATTTCCGGAGACAAATTGGCCAAATACCACCTCTTACGCGGTGTCTTTTGCAAGCGCTCCCAAACTTTACTTTCCAGCGTAAACCATTCAGTACGATCACGCTATTTACAAACGGTGAATGCAAGGGTATTTTCGTGCACAAATAGTGTGTCCCTTCAAACTGGTTTACCTTGTGAAAGTAAAGTTTGGAAGCATATTGAAAAAACGTCGGATAAAAGGTGGCATTTACTGTGGTGAATTTCTCATTTCCAGAAAAGTTTCATAGATCGAATGATCCTGTGAGTAATATTTGGAGCTTTTAAGTTGAATATAGACCATTTATCAAAATTTTCTTCTTAACCATCAAAATTTTCTCAATCAAACCCTTGAAGATGGGACTCAACTGAATAATGGTCTAGATTACAAGAATATGGGCCCCATTGTTAGAAATGTAAATGCGTATATACTGTCCACTGTGTGGGCCTTTGCATCATATAGTTCTTTTGTTTCGACAAAGAAACAAAGACATTTGATTTAGGGAGATTGTCTTATTTAAACATAACACGAAAAGAGTACTGAGAACATTCATCACATTTTATTGATACTGAGTTCATTTACATCTTCTTTACATCCCTTGATTGTAAGATAAATCACTTAGAAATGAAGGACTTGTGCTTTAAATATCAAAAGTTCATTTTGACAGCCTTCCGGCACCTGATTCGATCATCTCCTAAGACTTAGGAGGAATGTCGTTCCGATCGGCGGGTCTTTAATGAAATAAAGATTTAAGCAGCATAACAGCGCCTATTCCAACCATCTTCTGGGACTTAGGAGGAATGTCGATTAGATCGACTGATCTTTCTCCTTTAAACCCATGAAGAGGAGAAAGTCCCGAGAAAGGAAGCTTAGTTCATGAACTTCAGCAGCATAACGGCCCTTGGATTTCACAGACTGCAGGGTAGTCTGGTTGCGCGGACCCGCACAACTAATACCGGTTGCGCGGTCCTGCGCAACTGCCAGGAGGCTTTCTTCTACCTTCTGTCTTCTGCTCCGCTCTGCTTCTCTTGAAAATCTTCAAGTTTTTTTTAATGAAGGAGGGGAGGGGGTATTTATAGACTCTCGCATATGTGAAAATCCTGATCTTAGCGATGTGAGACTATTTTTTAGTGCTTTAGGTCATTCTTAACGAAGCCCTTTGTGTAGTACATTCTGAGGTCTTGCGCAACTGATACTTTCATTGCGCGAGCCCGCGCAACTGATATTGTCTGCGCGGATCCGCGCAACCTATAATGGCTACGCGGACCTGCGCACTCTTGTGAAGGCTATCTCTTTCTTCTTCTTTCCGAAAGTTCTTCTTATCTCTTTTCCTTTCCTTGCTTGATTCTTTCACCATTTTTTATGTCTCAACAGATGCCCCCTTGATCCTTTCTTTGTTTCCTCAAGAAATAAAAAAGGATCAAATTACCTATTTAATTTGGCTTGCGCGAACCCGCGCAACTGCCCGCGTACATACTCGGTCGCGACAACCTATAAATACTGCACTTCCTTCATTTCTGCAGTCTCCTCTTTCTCTGGCAAAAATTTTTCATCTGGCAATTTTTCCGCACAACTGATATTGTCTGCGTGGACCCACGCAACGGATCTTCCATCCGCGTGAATTTCTAAGTACCGCAACACACCGCGCAACTGATTTTGATTGCGCGGACCCGTGCAATCAAAATCAGTTGCGCGGTGTGTTGCGGTACTTAGAAATTCACGCGGACGGAAGATCCGCCCGCGCAACCAAAACTTTGCTATTTTCTGAACTTTCACAATCTTCCTTGGGTCTTTAACCCTCTTTTCTTCATGGCCCACATCAAGAGGACCCTTCGTCCCGTAGACCCTCTAACGGAGCATCCTCCTCATCCCGACGCACCCGATACTTCTTCTCATCGCCCGTCTCCTTCTCCTGATTAGCCGCCGGCTAAGCGCACTAAAACCACCAATCAAACCCCCGCGTACTTCAAAGAGCCAGTTCTTCCAACTTTCGATTTTACTGATCGTATTGAATCGCTTTCCTCTCTCATTCATCGAGCTATAATCATGGAAAATATAGAACTGCTTCTGAAGCACGGTCGTGAATATGATTGGGAGGAATGGTTGAAGACAACTGCCCATATTCACACGGACAACGATAGACCCCTTACCAGAGAAGATACCCCGCCTGCTTCTCGCTCCAAGAAAATTCGTCAAAATAAGGCGAAAGAGTTTGAAGAAAAGATAAAGGAACATAATAAGAAGAAGCTCCAGAACTCTTGGGAATTCGTTTGAGTGATTGAGGATGTCATGAAATTTGACAACCGTCACTCGGAAGGCATGACAGTAATTCCCATCAGCGTTCATCGTCACCAGTCCATTCTTGAGTGTGAACCCACAGATTATGTGGACGGAGAGAAACTGATGTATACCGAATCGTGGGCGGTGTGAGAACCTCGGATTCTTGAAGGAAAAATGCAGACGCAGAAACCGCGACAGATCATCGGAGAGGCCCATCCCATGATCTTCCTCACTCCTTTTCACAGTCCGCATAATCTCTTCCCAACATATTTCTACGAGACTGTCAGACAGAGATATAAGGACTGCGATCCCCTCTGGGGATAGGAAAATTTTCGAACAAGAGGCCTGCTGACTTCTCGTGGCTATTTCTCAAATTGGGCAGAGGCAATCCTGAAGAAACACACGAGTACTCTTGCTAAAGTAGGCCTCTATGATGCAATAGAGGTCACATCCAAATACTTTTACAAGGAACCCACAGTGCTGAAAGGATTCCTCGAATACTGGTCTCCCACCACCAATTCTCTTCATCTACCGTTCGGAGAAACGAGCATATCGTTATGGGATCTGCATTGCATAACAGGTCTCCCACTTACAGAAAGATTTTATGACGAGTTCATCCCGACAAACGCAGAATTGGCCTTTGTATCCTCTCTTGACCGCAGACCTTCTATCTCCGAAACCACCATCGAACTTTTCAGAGAAATGGAAAAATTTCTAAATATTCACAAACTATCGCCTTGCAATGGCTGGCCCATTTTTCTAGAATACTCAGGTATTCTAGACCCAATGATTAGCAACTTCTTCTTCTCCACATATTCCTGCATATTAACATCCCCCTTTTTTCATTTTGCAGATTTCGCGATAGTCGCTGTAAGGAATTAACGACTCTTCATGACAACATGAAGGAACGATCAGATTATAGTGCCTTTGGGGAACTTGCAGCCTTCCTAGCTTATTGACTAAGCATAGTTGCCCTTCCTAGTTCCAAGTGGGCAGATGCTATTCGCCCCATCACCTTTGTTGTCGCCGGAGCTCTAGCGGAAGGTCAGAAGTATTCCATTGCGCCCCATGTGCTATGTTCCATTTATCAGGCCTTTGGAGAAATCTCTACACATGTCAAAAATCCCACCCTAGGATCTTTATCAGCGTATACCACCTAGCACTACTTCACCAGATGGTTAGGATTCTATTTCCTCTGGACTTTTGAAGCACCAGAAAGAGCTTACATCAGCCCTTCTCATCTTCCTCTTTGGTTTTTTCAACAAAGGGCCATGGCCAGAAGATCGTACGAATGGGTAATCAATAAAATTCAGGATTTTGATCAAGTGGACTTCTTCCAGTTCCGACTTCATCATTACATTCAAGATACAGATATGGTAGATCAGGGGGCACTAACTGTAGCGGAAAGGGCCTTTTTTCTTTCTATTCGTTCTTGCAGTTTGCCCCTTAGGGAAGGAATGGAATTCTGGAGAGAACCCTACTATCCCAGCCGTTTTGCTCGTCAATTCGACTATGACCAAGCCGTGCCAGAAGATGGTGGGCTGGTTACTAAGAGAATGTGTTACTACGGAACAGGTCCTTTGAACTGGGCCATGACATGGAAACAACTATTAGGCGGCCGTGTCAACTCTTCTTTCATCATCCCTAGCTGCGACCGGATAGTCCTTACTTCTTACAGCTGGATGAGATGGTGGGACCACCAATCATTTCTGATCAACAAACGTCTACCAGTGGATTCTCTTCTCTTTCTCCATCCACCTCGGCTTAGGGGCAAAAAAATTGAAAATGGAATCGGCTTCATTCTAGAGAAAATTCGCACTCCTCATCATGGCGAAATTTGTAGAAAGATTTCGACGGAAGAGCCAATCCATGAGAGAAAACCAATTAATACTTTAGATGGTTAGTTTTTCCATGGAGTCCTGGCGGAATTTGAACATGTCCCCCACGACCTTGGTGGCCGACCTCCAGAGAATGTTGCAGGAGCATCCTCCCCTATTCCTGAAGAGACTGCTACAACTGAGGAAGGTCCAGCTCGAAACGAACCTACCCCTTCTCCACAAACTCTTCCTCCTAGCTCATCGTCCCCGATGACTAGATCACGAGCACGTCTGCAAACGTCGTCACCCACTCCTCAGGAAGAGGCAAGATAGGTTTCTTCATCTCCCTCGATTCCAGGAGATCTCTTAGAGAAAGCAACCAGCCTATTTCCTATAAAGGAAAACAAGTCATGGTTGCAGAAGTAGATGAGGAAGATCTGGTAAGAGAAAGTTCATCTTCTAGCGAAAGTTCATCTTCTGCATCAGGAAATTCCACTTCCCTGGTATTGGAGATGACAATGATGGTGATGACAATGATGGAGCTCAGGACGATGATTACGAAGAAGGGGAGGTCAACATAGATGACGAGAAAAATATAACCACCAAAAATATAGAGGAAGAACATCTCCCCAAGGCTCCTGAAACTTCCCTTGCCACTTCCGTTCTGGGCAAGCCACAGGCGGTAGCTGAAGAGGATGAAGAACTCTTGGAGTATGGGGAATATGGGTATTCACTTGGTAAGGGAGCTTAAATTCTTTAAACATTTACGTGCTTGTCCAGTGATCACTATCTTAACACCACTATCATTTCCTTTTTAGGTACCCATGTGGCTTGCATCGGAACGAGCGCTGCCCCCTCTGCAGATCTTCATCCAGCTACACCAATGGTCTCCCCACAGGTTTCGTTGGCCCCTCTGGTGGCGCCAAAGAGTATGGCCCGTGAAATTGTATTTCCTGTCGAGACTACTGATCTACCAACTCCTAATACCAAAGATTCCAGCACAGAAGTGAGAGCGCCCTCTCTTGCTGACATGTTGGAAGCTGGTACTTTTGTAGCCCCAGAAGTTTCCTTACTTACTGGTCACACCTCTATGGCAGGTATGTATATTAATTTGAAGAACTGTGAATTTCTTCATTTTATATTTCTCGTTCTAATTCGATCTCCTATCCATATTGCAGGAATTCTCCCCTGTAGTGGGGCGGCCAGCTCCGAATCTGTGGCCACTGTCTCTGAGCTACCATTTCCTTCGAAGATTCCCTCTCACAAAATGCTTTTGATGAAAAACTCTTTGTCAACGATGGTTCATATCTTCAAGGATCCTGAACAATGGCCAGACCTGGATATTGCCATCGAAATTCTAAAAAACTCTGCAAAGATGGTGAGGATTAATATTTCTGTTTTACACGATTCCCTTCTCAGATTTCGTGATTCGATAGCTTCTTTAGCATCAGCGGAGAATATTACGATTGCTACAGAAGTTCTTGAATATGGGAAGCAATTAACTTTGTCTAAGGAGAGGGCTTCACTCATTGCTTCCACCATATCTGAATTAGACCAGGAACAATTATCATTGCAAGAACAATTGAAGACCCTTACTGATGACAAGGCACTTATTTAAGATCGTATCGCGGCTTTAAGAGAAGAGATTTCGCAGATGGAACTGCAAGGTCATAAGAAGGAGCTGTCTATACAGAAGGTTAAAGAGAAACTTGATGTCAATATTCGGTCTGTTGACGTTGAAAAGTTTGAATCACTCAAGAGCAAGGAAATGATCTCACTCTAGAAGACAAATTAGCTGGCCTTCCTGATCAAACAAAGATTATTCTTGAAGAAAAATCAAAGCATGATGCAGCTCAGCTTGAATTAAAGGAAAACTTGCGGCAATATATGAATGTAATAGGCATCACAGAGGAATTATAAGCATGTAATCCCTCCCTTTTTTATTCATACTTTTGCTTCTTCCTTTCTTCTTCTTCTTTCTCTTATTTATTTATTTATTTGAGAGTATGTTCTCTTTTGATTTTCATTAGTAAATTTCAGTAACTTTTCATGCATTTCTACATTATGCATTATTCCAGACATATTATCTATGTCATAACTTCAACATGAATTTGCTGCATTTTGAACGTTGCACATAGTTTACAGTTTGTCATAACATTTTATTGAACTAATCATAAAGCACCAATATTTATGCCTGTCAGTATCGGATTCCCTACATGACTTCATTCGTTTATATTTCATTGGCGGTGCTAAGTTTCAATTCAGTCAGTTGCACACAGTTTAGGCTCTTTTAGTAGTAGAGCGAATTTACTTGGACTCTAGTTAGAGTCGGGTCTTACGTGATGGTCTCTGTAACTCTCTAGAGTTCATTGGACTTTTCACTACCTAGGGAGTTCACAAATCGCGATCCATTAGAGGGGCCCAGTGAAGCTACCGGGGCTGTGAATTCGGTTGGTTTTACACACAGGGTTGGTCACTGTAACTCTCTAGAGTTCGCTGAGCTCGCAAGGCTACCTTTGGGGGTACCAAATCCATGGTTGCCGATCCATCGATGAGTAGGTTTGAGCCCTTCCTCATGAGTTAGTACCGGAATCGAACCACAAATCTGGGGGGTCTTATGCATGGTTGGCCTATCCTGCGCACACTGCAGCCCTCATTTTCTTCGCCTGCAAGGTCGGGCCCATTCACGGGAGGGCTTGTCCTCCGTTCCCCATGACGCTGCCGGAAAGCTATACAGACCGCATGGGTGTTACGCTTGACTAGTGATTTGAGGACTTTTAGCACTTTGGCTTTTAGTCGACTTTTTGGCCTTTTGCTTTTGGTCTTTCGGTTGACTTTTGGCTCTTTTGACTTTTGGTCTTTTGAAGACTTTTAGCTCTTTGGGCCTTTGGTCATTTAAAGACTTTGAGCTCTTGGCTTTTTGTCAACTCTTGGCCTTCTTGCTTTTGGTCATTGACTCCGTCAGCTGCCTGCATGGTTATGCGTACGATGGCCTTTCCAGGCTTTTTAGGGCCACTGGCTTCTCGCTGCTGCCCAAATGGCGATCTTCATAGGTCTTATGCGTAGGTGGTCCCTTTTGAGATTTGGTCCTTTTAGGACTTAGCTTTTCTTTTCTTTTCTTCTCTCTCTTCTCTTTTTTTTTGGGGACTTGACTAGGCTGCCTTTTTATGATAAACAGCCATCGCTATTGCCAATTATGTATATATAGTTGACTGTATGATTCATTCTTCTATTATCATATGGCCGATCAATAATTGACATTTCGCTGCTGCTGATAATGTCACAAGGACTTTTGTATCGTGTTCAAAATAATATATCAGCTTGGCGATGATGGCAACTTTGATGAGCGATTGATCGGCAACAGCGATAGCTGTTTTCTTTTTCTTTTTATGATCATTGATACCTGATTTCGATGGAGATTTTCTTTCGGCGATGAACGTCATACTTGATAGTGATCATTGGCACTTTTTGTTCGGTTACGATTTAATATGATATCTTCAAATGTCTGGGAAGACTGAAGACTTTTAGCGATGATCTAGCACGCTGTCTTGAAATACGATGATGGGTATTTTTGCCTGAAATTGTTTATCTGTATTGTTTGTCTGTATTGTTTGTAATATACCAGCTTGATGGTGATATCAATTTCAGGCAAAATTTTGGAGAACTCCCTTGACGACGCTTACTTTCTTCGTCTTTCTTTATTTGCTATCACATGATCTTGATATGCTTTATCATATGATTTTGATATGCTTGCGAGCTTCTTCCTTATTCGTCCTGTTCATCTTGCCCCCTTTTGATACAGAATTATTATCCTAGTAATGTTCTGTATCAAAATTAGTTGCGTCTTCGGAAGCAATTTCCCTTTTTGTCAACGCGAGTATAGGCCAACATAGGCTTTCATTTACTTCTTTAAAGAATTTCTCTTTCATTGAGTACACTTTTCCTCATTTGGCTTTGAATTTGCCCCCTGGATATGATCGTGACCGTTATTGGAGATACATTATTTCTTCTTGAAGATATTGAGGTAATATATTTCTGCAGGAGGCTATACGATTGTAATCATATTCATTGACTAGTTTGCCCCCAACCCTTGAAATTTTCAACGCTTCTCTTGATCGATACCAATGGGGACTTGAATTCCCTTCCCATGGCTTAGGCCAACGGGCTCTTAATAATCAAAGCTCATGTTTTTCATAATTTTCTTGCTGGCCGGACTATACTTTCGGAGGTCTTGCGGTGTCAACCTACCACGTTAGTCATTACTTTGAGTCTCTCCTCTCGTCCGTACTGCTTTTGGAATATAGAATTCGATTGGCTCAGGATATTTTTCATTTGCCTTAACTTGAAATCTTGTTGGAGCGGCCGAAAATGGCTTATTTCTTTCAGCATACGGTAGCGGCACTGTATAATTTAACTGTAAAATTTTTAGTTGTTCGGATTACAGCAGCGTTAACGGCGGTTGTCCCCGTCACCTTAAATGTTTTGGTACAAAATAAAACTTCTTGCTTATTTTCGCAGTTTCAGATGGTACTGCCTTTTCTGCCAACTTCATAATTGCACTTTCTTGATTATTCTGAGGGTACTACCTTCATCCTTATTCATTTTTTCGATAGCGAATTCTTTATAATAGCTAGCATCTGCAAAGAAGGACTCAGCTTCTGTATACGGTCTCGCATCAGCCATCACTTTACGTTGTACTCCGTCTTTACAGTATTTGAAACATTGATGCAGAGTAGAGGGTATGATATTGTACTGATGTATCCATGGCCTTTCCAGGAGAAGATTGTATGTCGTTATTGCATTTATGACGTGACAAACAACGTCAGTAATCAATTCTCCTATTTCCAACGTTACCATAATTTTTCCAAGTGCGCGTTGCCCATCTTGATTAAAACCTTGTATCATCATTCCGCTAGGGCATAGTTCCGAGCAACGATAGTTTAATTTATTTAGCATTGAGAGTGCAAAAGATTTACCGCAGACTCATTATCTACCATAATCCGTTTAACTTTCTTCCCGCGAATATGGCCTTCTATCATTAGTGGTCTGTTATGGTCTTCCTCACAGATCAGATCATCATCAGAAAAAGAAATGATTGGAAAATAGTCCTCATGCTCATGAGGTCTCCATGTTCTACCTCTGCCAGTAAGGTTTCCCTGATGTCATGATTAGATAAGGCCTGGATCAAACTTTGTCAGAATTCTTCTGATAGCTTCAGTGCATCATAAATGCTTAATCGGGCCGGTATTCCTTTTAGATGATTTATCACGTCATAATTTACTCTCGTCATCTCATTCTTTTCCTTCGTCCTGCCGCTGTTACTCTCTTTTGCAGTCATTTCTTTTCCAGTGGCTTCTGATTTCTGTTTTGTAGGGCTTACCACCTTCTTACTTGATCGTAGTGTGATCACCGCAACCTTCTTAACAGCTTTGCCGCTTCCTACGTTATTCGCATCTTGGTCCTTTTTTCGGACTGTAAGCATGTTTTCGGTTGCCATGGAGCCTCTTCCTCTTTCTTTCCCCAATACTATCTCGCCCCTATCGATCAGTCGCTGTATTATACATTTCAGTGTATAAGAGTTCTCTGTTGGATGCCCTACCAGACGATGATAACGACAAAAATCCCTTTCTCCGATTCTTGTCACATCTTCTGGGTGCTTAGGTTTCGGCAATACTATTGTGCCAGCTTTTAACAACTGTTCCATCATAGGGGCGACATCTTCTTTTTCAAATGCGAACCCCTCATGAGAGTTCAGCATTCTAGGCCTCTTCCCATTGTACTTATTTCTTGACTTATCACCTTCTTCGTGTCGGTCCGGTCTTCTTTCTCTCGAATCTTTTGCGTCTTTTCTTCTTGTCATGATCGACAGCGTTCACAGCTGTCCTACCAGACACTCTCCTACTCGTATCATGGTGAAATGCTGGGATCTTGTGAGTCATCAGCTCCAACGCATGGGCTTTAGTAGCCAAATCACGAAAGGTCCTGATATCGGCGCTAGTCAGTCCGAATGCAATTCCCGTCCTCATAGAATTTAGGCACATCTTAACTTATTCTTTTTCCTCCGGTAGTTGTCTACATGAAGCCCCTAATGTTTTCCACCTGTCTATGAACTTCTCTACCAGCTCTCCTTCTCTTTGTCGAATAGAGGCCAGTTCCGTAATACTGACGTCACGTTCCGAGGAGAAGAAGTTTGATATGAAAACCTCCTGCATTTGTTCCCAGGTACGTATCGATCCAGGTGTCAAACTAGAATACCATCGAAACGCTTTGTGTGTTAGTGATGAATCAAACAACCGCAAGCAGTACTGTGGTATCGTAGAAAAGTTTCCCATGCTAGTGATGAAGTGCATCAGATGCTCCTCCGGGGAACCTTCTCCATTGAACTTTTAAAAATTCAGGTATTTGAAATTGGTAGGAAAAGGGATGTCTTCTACTTCCCTTGGGTACGGCGTTTGATACCTAAAACGTCCGGTATTTTCTCATTCCTTTTCTGCTCTCACCGCCTCTTCGACCACTTGCCTTACCTCTTCTTGCGTCACAGTCCTTACTACAGGGGTAGACCCTAGCGACCCTGCCCCCTGTGGTGGGAGGACATTAGGTTAATTTTCTTGCCCTTCACCTGCATTCTGGGGGATGGCCATTCGGGCTACGTTGTGTGCGAGGGTTGCCAGTGCTTCTCTGAGATTTCTGCACTCCTCCATTAATGCATTTTGGACTTCTGGCATTGCATTGAAACGATCCTCCATAGTTGTTCTATAGTCTGGATTTGTTTCAGCCATGAATACTGCAGCTTCTCTACTTTTCGATGAAGCAGTAGTCGAAGGAGAACAAGAGAATGCAGATGTGACAAGACTTGCAGAAAAGGGAGGGGACAGAGTTTCATCGGGCTTTTTCGTGTTCCTGGCGACATCAATTGACTGTGATGACGCCGATATCGGTACATCTTTTAGGGATGGCGTTGGCGATCTGATGACTAATGCTTTTCCCTTTTATTCTCTTGTTCTTTCGGCCATTGAAGCATTTAGAGATGGGAAATCGCGCGCTGTCAACTGGGGAACTGTTTGCACTGGATAAATTGCTAGAGGAGCGAGTTCAGGATTTCTTTTAACCGTGCTTCGCATTACGGGCCCTCTGATTTTTAATGAAGGCTGATTCATTCCTGAAATTCTGAAGTTTCGTGTCCTTGTCTTACGAGAGGTCACGACGGTCCAGCCTGCATTGTCTTCTGATGACTGGGGCGAGGCAGAAATGACCCCAGCTATTGCTTGAACCATGCCGGTACTCACATGACTTGATGCGTATTCTATCACGAACCCTGTCGGGGTGAATCGGAAGTTCACTTTTCTTACGAGGATCGCCATGAGTAATAAGTCGTAGTTGAATTTTCAAACTTCTTCCTTCAATCATGAATCAAAGTTATAATTAGTAGTTGAAAGATTGGAGTGATTTATCTTAGAGATGAAGGGGAGGACTTCCCACTGAGAGTCGCCACCAAACCATGACAAATGTTCGTAACAACTTCACTGTTAATATTTTGAATAAGACAAAAACATTCCCTAGCAGAGTCGCCATTTTGTTTCGACAAAGAAACAAAGGCATTTGATTTAGGGAGATTATCTTATTTAAACATAACAGAGAAAGAGTACTGGAAACATTCACCACATTTTATTGATACTGAGTTCATTTACATCCTCTTTACATCCCTTGATTCTAAGATAAATCACTTAGAAATGAAGGACTTGTGCTTTAAATATCAAAAGTTCATTTTGACATCCTTCCGGCGCCTGATTCGATCATCTCTTAAGACTTAGGAGGAATGTCGTTCCAATCGGCGGGTCTTTAATGAAATAAAGATTTCAGCAGCATAACAGCGCCCATTCCAACCATCTTCTGGGACTTAGGTGGAATGTCGATTAGATCGACTGATCTTTCTACTTTGAACCCATGAAGAGGAAAAAGCCCAGAGAAATGAAGCTTAGTTCATGAACTTCAGCAGCATAACGGCCCTTGGACTTCACAGACTGCAGGGCAGTCTGGTTGCGCGGACCCGCGTAACTGATATCGGTTGCGCGGTCCTACGCAACTGCCAGAAGGCTTTCTTCTACCTTCTGTCTTCTGCTCCGCTCTGCTTCTCTTGAAAATCTTCAAGTTTTTGTTAATGAATGAGGGGAGGGGGTATTTATAGACCCTCGTACGTGTGAAAATCCTGATCTTAGCGATGTGGGACTATTTTTTAGTGCTTTAGGTCATTCTAAACGAAGCCCTTTGTGTAGTACATTTCGAGGTCCTGCGCAACTGATACTTTCATTGCGCGAGCCCGCGCAACTGATATTGTCTGTGCGGATCCGCATAACCTATAATGGCTGCATGGACCTGTGCAGTCTTGTGAAGGCTATCTCTTTCTTCTTCTTTCTGAAAGTTCTTCTTATCTCTTTTCCTTTCCTTGCTTGATTCTTTCACCATTTTTTATGCCTCAACATCCTTATTTCTCCTTTAGAAATTTACTAGTGTACGACCCATTTTTGGCCCACGAAACTTTTAAGCCGACTTCTTTTTAGCTCCCAAGAATACACTCCAACTGTATGGACATCTTTTCAAAGGTCGAAAATGCCCCTGTCTTTCCTTTTAGAAGTGGATTGGCTAGTGCTCAAAGACGAGCGCTGACACTCCTCAAACTTCGAGTTGTACAAACAGTTCAAAAGAGATCAAAGTTACATGGGCCCCATAGTTATGTATTTATTATATCCACAATGTTCATCCATATTTCGAGATCATTTTGGAGCATTATATATATAAAAAAGAATCATATCCAAAGATCAACTGGACCACACCACAAAGCAGCGGGAAAATTGATTTTCATCGTTAAAAATTTTATAGGGCCCACCATAACATTTATTTTCCATCCAATCTATTCATAAGGTCACAAAGACCTGGATGAAGAGGAAAAACAGATTTCATAATGATCCAAAACTTCTATGAGTGTGGTCCACTTGATAGCTAGATCTGTCTTATTTTTTGTCTCAAGCCTTAATACGAGTTCGCCAAATAGATGGATGGTTTGGATATAACACATACCTCATAATGGGACCCACAAAAAGTAGTTGAAATTACAACAGGGAAAAAAAAGCCAGCGAGTCGGGGTCGACCGGGTCAGTGGGATCCTATGGCTACGGATTATAATCATAGCCATAACCATATTGCCGCGTCAGTCTGTGCAACTTTTTTTTTTCCATGGAGAACTTTTTCCCCCCTACATTTTTCTCTCATACATATTTATATAAATATGAATATATAATCTTATAAAAAAAAATTTCTCTCTTTTTATTCATTTCTTTCTTTATTCATTTAACAAGCATATCTTTTAAACCAAAATGAGTTACTAAATGTACCATTTATGATTTTGGGGTAGGAGGAGCTACTTTAGCCAACCAACCTAGTTATTTTCCAAAATTCCATTAGGTCGATGGTCGAAAATCCATTTCATTCACTTCACGGTCAATTTCAATCACTTTGCAGTCAATTTCATTCATTTCACAATCAATATCTGAAAGTGCACCTATTACGTGCCCTGGTTTGTCAATTACGTTGTATGTTGAGTAAGTCGGACGACATCACCTAACAAGAAGATCAAGTCAAGCGTCTGCCTCATCTGGATGTGTGGAAGCTCACCAAAAGGTAAATCATAGCCTCACATCCCATGTCCCAAAACACCAGGTGATTAAACCCTTAAAAAGAACTAGAATACCTTAGGGTTTATGTGTAAGAAAACTTTTTATCAAAAAGAAAATCTTGTAATTTTTTCTTACACTGTCGATTATATCGATTCCCCTTTCGATATGATCGACCAGCTCTGTCGATGTCCTCGGCATATCAATCGATACAATCGAGTGAGGACAAAAAGCGTCCAGCAATTAAACAATCTTCTGGACGATTTATCGATATATCGACCTTCGAGTCGATATCATTGATATTCGAAAATCGATCATATCTGAAGTGGATCGATCATATCGACAGACTGCTTTCCGGAGACCCTATTTTTCTAAAGAAAACTAACAAGTGCTTCGATATATCGATGACTGTCTGATTCAATCTGAACTCAAATATCGATCATATCGGGAGTTAGTCGATCATATCGACTGTGGGGCGCATGTTCTCTCCAGCATAAATTTCAGGTTGCTTTTAATGTTGATGGGGTGCCTGTCGATAAATCGATATTTATATATCGATCATATCGAGATCAAGTCGATTGGATCGAGTCAGGACATAATTCATCCAGCAAGCTTACATTTAAAATCTATACGATTTATCGATCCCATCAAAAAAGTCACCGATATGATCGATGTACAAATTCCGATGACATTGACTATTTTTCCATATCTGTGATCCTGAAATTCTTCAAGGCTTCTCTCTTATTTTTCACTTGTCGATAAGATCGAACCATCACTCGATGAAATCGGAGTTTGAAATCCGATAACATCGATGTGTGTCTCGATCCCATCGACCAGTTGGCAGAAGGTTTCCAAAAGTGAAATGACAATTGAGTTCTTATCATCGAGAGGTCGGCCGATACAATCAAGAGTATACGCTCGATCATATCGACGACTGCTTGATGATATCGAACTCTGTCATAAATATGACCGCTTATATCCATTGGAACCTTTTGCCTATAAATAGAGAGAGTTGTCTTCATTGCTGGTAGAGAAAGTAGAGAGTGCTTTAGAGTATTTTAACCTTCCTATTATTTACCTAAGTCCTTTCTTTCAGGAAGTTCATCCTCCAATGCACCCTCATCATTGATATCTCATAGAGTGGATTGGGGAATGAACTTCCGCATTCAAGGATCCTTCAGCTACTGCTTTAATGACATATCATTAAGCTGGGATGCCTTGAATGCATAGATGATAGGAACCTCTCTATCTTCCTTATAGGAAAACCTTTAGAGAGTGACAGTCCATCATTGAACCAACCTAAGCTTAGCATATCTACATCTTCATGTTGCGGATCAAGGGAGTTGAAGACTCTTCATTAATAAGTAGAAGGTCTTCATCACTGTGCTGAAAGGGACTCATCAACTTATCTATAAGTACTAAGAGTCCAGAGGGCACTTGCGATCATTCCTTTTTAGGATTGGGTTTTAAGTGTTGCTCACCATTTGAAGTCCTCGAAGGAGGCCTCCGACGGGAGTGTAGGTGCCGGGTGCATTGTGTAGACCCTTGCACTGTGGAGAGCATAAACATCTGATTAGGAGTACGCCAGCAAAACTCCAGGGTTAGAGGTGAACCGAGTAGAAACCTCAGGGTGCGTTGTGTGGACCCTTGTCCTGTGTGGGCATAAACATCTGGTTAGGAGTACGCTAGTAAAACTCCAGGGTTTGAGGTGAACCGAGTAGAAACCTCTGCAAAGGTTGAAGGTGAACCTGATTTAAAACCTTAGGTTTGAGGTGAACCATGAGAAACCTCCTTAGTGAAATCCGGTCACTCAAGGGTTGAGTGTGGAAGCCAGGAGTGGAGTAGACAAGTCATCGAACCACTATAAAATGATTGTGTTTGAGTTTGATATTGTCTTTCATTTATGTGATTTCCTTGCATGTCTTTATATATGATCACATTCTATGCACACACAGTCATATCCATCACAATCTCATCTACATTGTTTGTCTTTTAAATAGTTTGTGATTGGATCCTCTATTAGGCTTGGAAGCCTATAGAGTTAATTCTTGAGTAATCGTAATTTATACTCTGTGATAGGATTAGTGGGATAAGACTAAAAAATAATGTATAAATCTTTAAAAAGTCCTATTCACCCCCCTCTAGGATATACTGACCTATTTCTACTTCAACTAAAGCGGTCTTCACTGCAATTTCAATATCCTTCACTTCACGGTCAATTTCATGCACTTCACAATCAATTCCCTTCACTTCACGGTCAATTCCATGCATTTCACGGTCATTCCCCTTCACTTCACAGTCAATTCCATGCATTTCACGTTCAATTCCCTTCACTTCATGATCAATTCCATGTATTTTGTGGTTAATTCCCTTCACTTCACGGTCAATTACATGCATTTCACGGTCAATTTCTTTCACTTTATAGTCATTTCCATTCATTTCACGGTCGATTCCGACGATTCCCCTTCACTTCACGATCAATTCCATGCATTTCATGGTCAATTCCCTTTACTTCACAGTCAATTCAATGCATTTCAAGGTCAATTCGCTTCACTTCATAGTCATTTCCATGCATTTCATGGTCAATTCGTTTCACTTCACGGTTAATTCAATGCATTTCATGGTTAATTATCTTCACTTCATGGTCAATTTCATGCATTTCATGTTCAATTCCGGAGATTTTCCTTCACTTCATGGTCAATTCCATGCATTTCACGGTCAATTCCCTTAACTTCGTGGTCAATTCCCTTCACTTCACAATCAATTCCATGCATTTCACGGTTAATTCCCTTCACTTCACGGTCAATTCCATACATTTTATGGTTAATTTCGGTGTTTCCCCTTCACTTCACAGTCAATTCCATGCATTTCACGGTCAATTCGCTTCACTTCACGGTCAATTCCCTTCACTTCTTGGTCAAATCCATGCATTTCATAGTCAATTCCCTTCACTTCATAATCATTTTCATTCATTTCATGGTCAATTCGCTTCACTTCACAACCAATTTCATGCATTTCACGGTCAATTTCCTTTACTTCACGGTCATTTCCATTCATTTCACGGTCAATTCCCCTTCACTTCACAGTCAATTCCATGCATTTCATGGATACTTGGATTTAACATTTTAAAACAAAATAGTTAAATCTTTCAAGACCTAAAGGTCCAAACCCCATATCATAGTTTCATTAAGTTTTTCTATCTACTCGCGACTGTTGCATTTTCTGACTTTGTGCATGTAATGCGTCAGCCTATGTATCATTGACAAATTTTGCTCTAATGGAATACTCAAAGTTGCTTAAATTTGAGTAATGTTTGAAATGTTAATAGTGGTCGTTAGCACTTACATGATATCACTATCGGAATGCGCAGGTGTTTAATGTCATATCCATGGATTTAATGATACTAAACCTTATAAGAATCTATAGTTTCCTTAATAAGTTTGGGTGTAAACCAAAATTACAGGATAAATCTATAACTTAGGTATGACCCAAAGAGCTTTGAGGGGGAACGGGGTCGACCCCATCTTGTGTAGCAATTCAGGGTGACCTTGACTCGTTGTCCCACCTTAGTTGCCTTTTGAAATTTTCTGTTGTACTCACTCTCTTTTGCAATAATTTCCTAGGCTTTTTCATCTGTCACTGCAATTCAACGAGCCTAACATGAAATTGAGTGAGCATAATGTGAAATTCAACGAGCTTAACATGAAATTCAATGAGCCTAACATGAAATTTAACGAGCCTAACGTGAAATTGAGCGAGCCTAACATGAAATTCAGCAAGCTTAACGTGAAATTTAATGAGCCTAACATGAAATTCAACGAGTCTAACGTGAAATTTAACAAACCTAACATGAAATTCAACGAGCCTAACATGAAATTCACCGTGCCAAAAATAAAATTCACAATATTAACATCTTCTATAGTGATTAACTACATGGGTTTAAAGTTTCTAAGTTTAAGTTGAGAAGAATGTCGAGGCAGCTTAATCGAATTAAAACTGAATATCTATAGTAAAAATGAAAAATAAAATAGGCTTTCAGCCATTGATTTGATGGAATCTTATAAATCTACTAGGTTGGTTGGCTAAATCAACTTCTCCTACCCTAAAATCATATACGATATGTCGAAAAACTCATTCCGGTTTGCAACATATGACTGTTTTAAGGTTTGACAGACAGACAGCAAGTCGGAGTCAACCTCGACTGGACCGGTCGACCCCATTTGTCTGGACCCCGACTGTTTACCAGAAAGATGGGGTCGATCGGGTCCAGTCGAGGTCGACCCCGACTTGCTGCCTTTTTGTTCAACCTTAAAACAGTCATATGTTGCAAATCGGAATGAGTTTTTTGACATATCATATATGATTTTGGGGTAGGAGAAGCTTATTAAACCAACAAACCTAGTAGTTTGCGAGATTCCATCAGATCGATGGTCGAAAGCCCATTTTATTTTTATTTTTACTATAGATATTAAATTTTAGTTCAATTAGGCTGCCCCGACATTCTTCTCAAACTTGAAAACTTTAAACATATATACTTAATCACTATAGAAGATGTTAATATTATGAATTTCATGTTCGTCTCAGTGAATTTCATGTTAGGCTCATTGAATTTTATGTTAGGCTCGTTGAATTTCATGTTTGGCTCGTTGAATTTCATTTAGGCTCATTGAATTTTACGTTAGGCTTGTTGAATTTCATCATGAAGTGATTAAAATTGACTGCAAAGTGATTGAAATTGATCGCGAAGTAAGTAAAATTGACCGCGATGTGAGTGAACTTAACCGAAAAGTGAGTGAAATTCACCGTGAAGTGAGTGAACTGGACCGTGAAATGCATGGAATTGACCATGAAGTGAAGGGAATTGACCATGAAATGAATGGAAATGACCGTGAAGTGAAGGGGATTAACCGTGAAATGCATGGAATTGACCATGAAGTGAAGGAAATTGACCTTAAAATGCATGAAATTGAACGTGAAGTGAAGGGAATTGACCGTGAAATGCATGGAATTGATCGTGAAGTGAAGGGGAATCGCCAGAATTGAACGTGAAATACATGGAATTGACCGTGAAGTGAAGGGGAATTGCCGGAATTGATTGTAAAATGCATGGAATTGACCGTGAAGTGAAGCGAATTGACTGTGAAATGCATGGAATTGACTGTGAAGTGAAGGGAATTGACCGTGAAGTGAAGGGGAATTACCGGAATTGATCGTAAAATGAATGGAAATGACCGTGAAGTGAAGGGAATTGACCATGAAGTGAAGGGAATTGACTGTGAAATGAATGGAAATGACCGTGAAGTGATGGGAATTGACCATGAACTGCATGGAATTGACCATGAAGTGACGGGGAATCGCTGGAATTGACTGTGAAATGAATGGAAATGACTGTGAAGTGAAGGGAATTGATCGTGAAATGCATGGAATTGACCATGAAGTGAAGGGAATTGATTGTGAAATGCATTGAATTGACCGTGAAGTAAAGAGAATTAATAGTGAAATGCATGGAATTGACCGTGAAGTGAAGGGGAATCGCCGAAATTGACCGTGAAATACATGAAATTGACCATGAAGTAAAGTAAATTAACTGTGAAATGCATGGAATTGACCATGATGTGAAGGGAATTGACTGTGAAATGAATTGAATTGACTGTGAAGTGAAGGGGAATTATTCAATTATTCACACCCCAAGTATAGGGTTATGATGTAATAATAAACTTGGTGAGATTAAGGTTGAATCCCAAGGGACCGAAACCTGTACGTAATCTGAAACCTAATAGAACTAGAACTAAACTAAGATGAAATCTAAATCAAATGTAATTGCGGGAATAATGATGAAATATTTATCAAAAACTTAGAGAATTCGAAGAAAGGAAACTAGGGTGCCAAGGATTCACTTGTAGCAATTGGGAAGTTACCTCGTATTGATTCAGGGACACAACTAGAATCAGAGTCCTATCCTATCCAGTTGGTAAGAAGAGATTTGTCAGATCTCTGAACTTCTCATGAATTTAATCATCAAAAGATTAAAATGGTGAAAATTTACAAGTGATTCCGTCACCAAACCATGCCTAGGAGACTATGGACAATAACAATTTATCAATCTTACAGCCAATCATAAGAGAATTGTGAAAGTCAGGAAGGGTTCTGTCACCGAACCATGCCCAGGAGACACTGGTGAATAACAGGGTTCCCATGTTCACAATCTCAATACCTAAAAAGAGAATATCTCAAGCTATTACAGATCTACTGTAATTTAAGTCACAACAAATCATTAAAACTAAAAACATTCCTTTTAAGCAAACTAGAATCCATGAGAGTTCAATAAACCTAAATCAAAGCAAAGCTAACACCCCAATCATGCTACAAGTTTCACCTCTTAGCCATAGCTAAGAGGTTAGCTAACCACAAACATGATTAACTAAATCTTAAAGAAAATAGGAAACAAAGAAAACCAAAAGGAAAGAAAAGAATCTAAACTACACTCTCTTTCTCTCCCTTGCTGCTCCACCACCTGGCCTCCACGGCTGCACATATCCAAGGAATGGATGATTCTCTCTCTTTTTTTTCTCTTTCTTTTATAGGAGGGAAGGGTGGGAAGATGGAGTCGGTGAGAGTACTGTTCGCGGCATCTCCGCAATGAAAAGAGACGTAGCAGGTGCGTCTGGGTGAGATGTTCAGCGAAACGATCTGCCAAGTGCAAGATCTGAGCCGTTTAGGCTCCTTGGCGATGGTCGTTCACCCCGTAAGAATGATTTGGATGGCTAGGATCGATGGTCCGATCCGAGCCAAGCTTGCAGAACGACCTGGATCGTTCGGGTCTCTCCGAACGCGTAACCTAAATCAGCTTACGCTGATTCTTGGTGGGGCCCATGATCGGTGTCTTCGTGGAAATCCACTCCATCCATTAGTTTTTCCTCGTAAAACCATTTGGGAAGCGATGGTTTTCGATTGGTTTCGGTGTGGCCCACATAAATTTTTGTTGCACCGTTTAGATGGTTGAAAACTAATCTTCGTTGTTTCTTGAAATTTCGTCACCTAGGCTTGGATGAGAGGGCCCTTGGGCTCTTAATGGATGGTTTGGATTAGAACGTTAGTGTACGGTAGTGGCTCACAAAGGAAAACTGCAACCCCTATTGCGAAACAAAGCCTACGTCGTGGCTCTGTGATGGTCGGTGGACCATTGATTGATGCCGGGTGTAAAATCCACTCCGTTCATTGGCTTAAGGATGAAAAACCGTCCAGACTTGCTTGGTTTTGGATCTCAACCATGGTGGATCATGAGATATTCATTCCATCATCCATCTCAAGTTTGAACACAAATTTCTTGTGATTGGGTGCATGGGACCAAAAGGTCACCATGATTGTGGTCGTCCTCACTGTTTGGACACAATGGATGGTCCAGATCATTCATATGTATGATGGGTGGGCCCCACTACTGTAAAACGGAAGGACAACGTCCGTCCGCTGTCCTTCGCGTGAGTGGGATCGGGTCAGCGCCCGCTGGCCGAGTGCTCTGGATCTAGTGCACCTTGAGTGCACTTTGTACTATGCACAAGCATGGCTGGTGGGGTCCACATGTGATGTTTATGAAAAATTCTCACCGTCCATCCATTTTGTCGCCTCTTTTAAGGCGTTAAGAAGAAAATTGAAGCATATCCAGATACCAGGTGGGCCCCAATTCGTTGATTTGGTGTCTGATCTATTTATTGGGCCACTTTCACAAGGATCCAATGGCTCAAATTTGACGTGTACGGTTAATTTATGGTCTTTAGGCCATGTATAAAGTTTTGAGTTAAACGGATGGTGGAAACCATGTGATCTTGTATTCTGGACGTCTTTCAGGCCACTTGAACTTCAATTTCTTAGTTTTCTCGGATCTCTGGCGTGTAAATCCGTCGATCTTAATCTCCTGTGGTCTATCTCTTGCCTTAGTGACTTCAAAGCGTTAAATTCGTACTTTTAGCACTCTGTTTCAGTCCAAGCTCGTAAATACACCTTACAGCACAAACATGATTAAATCAGGTCATTAAACAATACTATGTTCATAAATCTAGACAATAACCGGGGTCTGATATGCAATATTTGACCCTCAACAAAAATCATGGGAATTGACCGTGAAATGCATGGAATTGACTGTGAAGTGAAGGGAATTGACCGCGAAATGCATGGAATTGACCGTGAAGTGAAGGGAATTGACTGTGAAATGAATTGAGTTGACCGTGAAGTGAAGGGAAATTGCCGAAATTGACCATGAAATGCATGGAATTGACCGTGAAGTGAAGGGAATTGACCGTGACATGCACAAAATTGACCATGAAGTGAAGGGGAATTGCCGGAATTGACCGTGAAATGCATGGAATTGACTGCGAAGTGAAGGGAATTGACTGTGAAGTGAAGGGAATTGGCCGTGAAATGAATTGAATTGACCGTAAAGTGAAGTGGAATCGCCAGAATTGATCGTGAAATGCATGGAATTAACTGTGAAATGAATTGAATTGACCTTGTAATGAAGGGAATTAACCGTGAAATGAATTGAATTGACTATGAAGTGAAGGGGCATTATTGGAATTGACCATGAAATGCATGGATTGGATCGTAATATGAAGGGAATTGACCGTGAAATGAATTGAATTGACCATGAAGTGAAGGAGAATTGTCGGAATTGACCATGAAATGCATGGAATTGACCGTGAAATGAAGGGAATTAACCGCAAAGTTATTAAAATTGACCGCGAAGTGAATGAAATTGACCACGAACTGAATGAAATTCACCACGAACTGCTTGAAATTGACTGTGAAATGAATGAAATTGATCGTGAAGTGAATGAAATGAATGAAATTGACTGCGAAGTGAATGAAATGAATTTTTGACCATTGACCTGATGAAATCTATGAAAATGACCAGGTTGGTTGGCTAAAGTAGCTTCTCCTACCCTAAAATCATATACGATACGTCAAGTAACTAATTTTGGTTTAGAAAATATTTTTGTTAAATGAATAAAGAAAGAAATGAAAAAAAAAAAGAGATTTTTATTTTTTATATGCTTATATATACATATTTATATAAATATACACTAGAGAAAAATGGAGGTAGAATTAAGTTCTCTATAAAAAAAAAAAAAGTGCACCGTATGATGCAGCACTACAGTTATGGATACGGTTATAATCTATAGCCGTAAGAAACTCCGGCTATTTCATTTTATAAATTATTATAATATATATATATATATATATATTATTCTTATTTAAGGAATAATGAACTGCGCTTCTAGTTAGTATAACGTAGTTGAAGTCAGTTGCTTGATCAACCGAGCGAGCACCGTTGTTTCAATTGCTTTCGTGGGCAATGTGGAATCGTGATGTACAACGTAGGGGCATTTTGGTCGGTAAATGTGTGCAGTTGGGGCATATTGTCGGAGCTAAAAATAAGTCTACTCAAAAAGGTTCGTAGGCCATAAATGGGTCGTACAGTAGGAAATTTCTCTTTTTCGTCGTTGGTGAGGTGATGAATTCCACGGTCTACAGCCTGAAAATATAGACAGTTAGCTCAGGGCTTGAGTTCATACATTGGGGCTCATGCTTCGATAATCCTGACCATTGAAAAGATGTGCCCCACTCTGGATGGGGTATGCACCAAAAATTCCCTATACTGGACGATCCCAACCATCTAATCTTTATATTTTTATCTTTTGATTATAGACCCTCTTTATTATAGATCTCCAAGGCACCCAATAAAAAGTTAAGATTGACCCACTGATGAGAATTATGGGGACAAGGTCCATAGAGTATGAAGGCCTATCCTATCAACATCCTGGACCACTGAACGATGGGCCCAGATGCACGAAGTCAAGGACCCCAGAGAGAGAGAGAGAGAGAGAGAGAGATATGGGGCCCAGATGCACGAAGTCAAGGACCTCAGAGAGAGAGAAAGAGAGATCTAGAGAGAGAGAGAGTACACACACATCCTCGGGTCCACGATCATCTAATAGTGCCATCTAAAAGTGGGTAAGATGGTCTTAAGTCACAACCACGTCACCCATCCGTAAAACCCGACCATAGCCGTTGAAATTGAATCCTTGCAAGATTAATAAAATACGAAAGAAAAAAAAGACGGTAACAGATAAGTGAAATGAGAGAAAGTGATGGTGATGCTTCGCCAACATTTCTTAGACGGTGGTGACTCACTGATTGTACAGCTGGCATACATGTATGGCAAACTAGAACCATCAAAAATTTTGGGGCACATTGGTAGCGAATGGAGCATGAAATCCGGCTAGCTGGTGGTCTGCGATTCAATCAAACTAGACCACTTGTGTGTATGAGGGTCTAGATCGGGCTTTTCTGTGCAGGTAGAATGCACCGGTAGGTATGTTAGAGACTATTCGATTCAAAGTTTAACTGAACCCCACGTTTAGTTAAACAGATTGGAAGCTAGGATCAAAGATCAAAAGCCCCTTTAACCACTAATGTTTGTGCTTTTGTTTAGGAGATTTGTGAAAGATTGGAGTTAGCCATTCTGATTGAGTTATTATTATTATTATTTTTTTTTTTAGCTTATGACAATAAACATAAGTTTATATATTTAAGAGCTTATTCTTTCACCAACACTTTAATATACTTTTCAAAGGAATAATGATACACATACAAATTAAATAAGGTAAAATATTGTTGATTTTATTAATATTTGGAAATGATGTTCATTACAATCGATAAGTTCCGAGACAACCAAATGAATAAATAAAAAGAAAAAAGATAAATACTTGATCCGTCTATCGGAATAGATGATTAAGGTAGGTGTGACAAGCTAAATCGGAACTTAGATGATTACAATCCTATAACTTAAGATTGTAGAAATTTACTTTTACTCCTAAAGTATTGTAGCTGGAGTTGCTATGCAGTAGTTATGTAAAACTAGGGTATGCTATGCTAAGAAAGATAATTTAAAAGATAGGTTAATGTATTTGGCGTAGAGTCTTGAGCTCTTCTTTGATTGATCATTTTATAGATTTTCTAGGTGGTGAAACCTTTGTTGGGGTTTCCATGTTGATCCTGGATCATTCGCTCTCTTACGTTATAGGTTTTTTTAATAAAAAAAAAATTCTTCTCACCAGATCCATAACCTTTTGACCAAATTTCCATTCCTATACGTAAAGGCTCTCTTATAGGATCCTCATTGGTCGAGGGAGCATCCGACCCTTAGATCTATTACGACCATTCATCCGAGTGACATGGTCTAGATCGTTCAGCTCTTGACCGTAGGAGTGAGATTTGACACCTAATATGAATTGCTATCAGAGATGGGCCAGATCTATCAGGTCAAGATCTCCCATTCTTTTAATTCCAGTGGGACCACAACCACTAGATCGGATCACCCCGCAGGTCATTTAGGTGATCTCTGTGTTTCTTTTGATCTCCTTGATGAGTTGCCCGAATCTATCCGATATTAATCCGTTATTGGTCAGACCACATCCATCTTTAAGGTCCCTTCTCATTCTTCCTATTCTGATCGAGGCATGGCTTTGGACCCAACTAGATTGATATGTTTGTTTCTCCTTACTAAGGCTAGGTTCTCTTGGATATCGGTTTGATCTTTGGATCTTCATAATCTTTTCAAATGCTACTACCACTTCAAGCATCTCTGGAGGGATCTCCCACTTTGGAAGGACTGTGAGAGATAACCTCATCAAGAATATCATGACCAGATTTGTGATAGATATGTTCTCTCGGTGGGTCTCTTATAGACATGTTAGATACACTGCCTCATTAATGGGCACAATAAATATGGTCATGTGGCATGTGTTGATTTATCTTCCTAAAGGTCAGCCTAAGGGTTCATGCCTTTGCATTTATAACGAAATGTGTATCATTGAAGGAAGCAAAAACGACGAGAGTATCTTTCACACTAGTTGCAGTCACATAGTATTGATATGTGACAGCCTTTGATTAACCCACGTCAAAGCGCTGAAAATGGGTGTAACCAATTAGCACCAAAAGTTTGTAAGCCTTGTTGGATCATGTTTTAAATGTGAGCTAATGTCCTACAGGCACTTGTATCTCTATTGTCGTAGAGCATGGTGTCCTGACTCAGACACTCGAATGACTAATCCAGCCTACGTAGAGCACTTGTGTCCTGACTCAGGGCGTGTTGGGATGACACTGACTCGGTAATATTTAAGGGGGAGTGATTACTGGTCCGAAAGTGTACTAGACTCTGTTGACTCATCTAAGTCTGAGTCAACTCAGGTGAGTCGACAATCCATGTTGTACATGGCATTTTTAGCTATTGGATGCATTAAATATTTAATTTTTATTACCATATCTGTTTTGACAAGAAATAAATGTATTTTAATTAGGGGATTTTATTCAATAATGACAAAGAAAGAATGAGAGAATAGTTATCATACGATATTTTATTGATTCAAAGGTTCGTTTATATTCTCATATCTCCCTTGATTCCAATACAAGTATATTAGGTGAATGAAATAATGTTAAATGTAAAAATAATCCGAATAATGGTTTCAACAATATTCCGGCTTGTCGTGTATTCATCTCTATGAAATCTAAGAATCCTTCAAAAATCCCTTATTTCTCCTTTGGTTTGCCTGAAATAATGATCTTGAGGATATATATATGTGTGTGTGTGTGTGTGTGTGTGTGTGTGTGTGTGTGTGTGTGTATATATATATATATATATATATATATATATATATATATATATATATGTATATATGTATATATAGAGGATTTCCGTAGTGAATCGCTGCGAATAATGTAGGGGTAACAAAACATGCCTAGTCCTTAGGGGTGACTATGTGCGCAACAAAGTCATTACGCGACACACCTTGACTCTGTTGCATGCCCCTGACGCAATAGGGAATTTCCCTACATTTCTCTTTCTTCTTCCCTTGTGGAATACCTGAAATATTTCAAGCGAAATCCCAAAGGTCTTCAGAAGTCTTCTAGAGCTCGGCACTTGAGAATGTGTGAAATGAGAGAGGCGGGGGGGGGGGGGGGGGGGGGGGGGAGGCATTTAGAGCCATTTCACACGTGTGGCCTCATTCCATGTGCCACCTACCTACATTGTGCAGCCCTAGGCAAGGCCTCATTGCATCGCACAATGGCCCGTGCAACACATCCATTGCGCACGCAATGGGTCTGTCTCCTTTTCTCTTTAGAAATTCCTCTCTTCTTTCTTCCATTCTGCTTTAAGTTCTTTATTTCTTTCTCTTTAATTTTATGTCTCAATAGATGCCCCCTTGATCCTCTATTGATTTTGTATCAAAATGAATGGAGGATCAACTTTAATTTTCATTCGATTTTTTTTTTCTATATCCATTGCGCACTCACACCCGAAGTGTTGCGACAATGGGTTCGCACAACAGGAATCGGGTCTGATTGGCTATATAAACCCAATTCTGCCTCTTCTCAGATCACTTCATTTCATTCGGATGAAGCTTTTTATAATCTTATGCATGATAGATGCGTGCAGGTGGCATTGGGTTGCCGCAGTGTTGAGCTTGGAGCATGCAGCGGACATCTGGAGTTTGATTTTGTCATATGTATTTCCCTTTCAGTACTCTATTCAAATGTTTATATTAGTGGATATGTGATGATGATGTTGCCTTTATGATTTGGGTAAAATTATGGTCATGCTTCTTACAAGATAAATGTACGTTGAAAAATCCTCCTTGTAGGATCTCAGGATTGGAATCTGGCGTATGAGTGCTGGGAGCCGAGAATAGGGTACTACAGAGACTGTTGGCACCGGATTTGGCGATCGAGATTCCTGTGAGTTCGATCTCCGGATTTGGGGCGTGACAGAAGTTGGTATTAAAGCATAACTTGAGAATACCTGAAGATAACATCATATATCTAGTAATAGTTATCCTGCACTCTATGATTATTGAGAACTTAGAATGGTTAGATCCTCGAGTTCGAATAACTTAGAGATTTTCTGATATAGCTCCCTACCGCTGAGATTGTGAGGCTTCATAATATTTCAATTTTGATCGTCTTTGATCCAGGATCTGAGGTTCAGTGGGATCATCATAGTGCTGACGAGGCATCTTGGGAGTAAGAGGCTGATATTCGTGGGTGGTGTCCCCATCTTTTGGGTGTTTGATGATTATATCTATAGCAATAGGATTTCCCTCCCTTATGAACTCTGTATTGCTCGTGTCATGTTTTAAATTTCGAGGATAAAATTTTTATTAGGTGGGGAGAGTTGTAAGACCGTATCCTAGTCCGTATCGTTCAATAGGCCTCCGCGGTCCTCCCGGTTGAATTCCAGTGACCTGTGATCTGTTATCGACGTTTGTGCATGACCTTGGGTTGTATCTCATATTCCAGAGTCGGCTCAACTCGAGACTTGTATTCTTATGATCATGTCATCGCCGCGGTTCCAATGCCGCGTCTCGCCCGCCGAGGCAATACCCGGGCCAGGAGATGTGGGCCGGACTCAGTTCGAGGAAAACGCCGCGTGTTGCAAAAACTGAGAAAATCTCTATGACACGTTACATCAATCCCATCAATCAAGTACACATCACTCACACCCATCCCTAAGTACAACTACCTATCCCCAAAGTCAACTCTCCCCACCACCCATCACTCACTCACCCATCACTCACCATCCCTCTCTCCTTACATCACACCTCTCTCTCATCTCTCTCTCATTTTTCCAAATAACCTAACGTCTATGGGAGAGAAGCTTTGTGTGTGGCTCATTGGAATTCTACAATGGAAATCATTATCATCACTGCCATTTGTGGTATGGTCCAGATGATCCTCAGGATATGATTCATTTTGTGATAATGTTCTAAAATGATCTCTAGCTATAGATGAATGGTGTAGTTAGTTTGGGCCCATTCGACTTGTCCCATATGATTCGGCCCATTTGATACGGCCCATTAACTTGGCCATTTGATATAGCCCATTTGACTTGACCCATATGATTTGGCCCATTTGATATGGCCCATTTGATTCGGCTCATCTGACGTATGTGGGGCCTTTGTATGAGGCCGAATGTGATGTATATGAAGTCCATTGCGATGTGTGATTACTCCATGATATATGTAATGATGATTATAACGGGCCATGCCTTGGGAACAATGATAGTTTAATGTCCACATTGATGGGCAAGGATGGTTAAATGTCCACATTATGACCTTTCCTTAGTCCTGGTTAGGCTCATTCTCATCATTCTCTAGTGGGCTAAACCAAACGAATGTGCCCCATTGATATTACTTGGACCATCCTCGGCCTCCATCTATGGACCCCACTTTGCATCGAGATCGATTGTCGAGGCTGATTGTTGAGGCCGATTTTGATTGACGAGGCCAATTCTGATTTCGAATGTCGATTTGATTGTCGCGGTTGATTGTTGAGGCCGATTTTGATTCTAATTGTCAAGGCCGATTCCGATTTCAATTTCGATTGTTGAGGTCAATTATCGAGGCTGATTCCGATTATCGAGGCTGGATATCGAGGCCGATTGATGAGGCCCAATGTGATGTATATGCGGCCTATATTTGAGGCCCATTGTGGTGTGCATTCAGCCCGTGTTTGAGGCCCAATGTGATGTATATGTGGCCCGTATTTGAGGCCCATTATGATGTGCATTTGGCTCGTATTTGAGGCCCAATGTGATGTATATGAGGCCCGTATTTGAGGCTCATTATGATGTGTATTCAGCCCGTGTTTTAGGCCCAATGTGATGTATATGAGGCCTATGTGATGAGGCCCATTGTGATGCATTTAAGGGCCAGACGATGTAGCCCATTGTGATGTATGTTAGGCCCATATGAAAGGCCCATCGTGATGTGTTAAGCTCTTGAGTGAGGCCCATGGTGTTGTACATTTGGCCCTTCTGTGAGACCATGGGTCCACTATATGTTAGGCTCTATGTGGGCCATTCCTTGGGGCAATGTTAGTTAAATGTTCACATTGTCGAGGTCGATTGTCGATGCCGGTTATGGATATTGATTATGAGTATGTGATAGCATAGTATCATGATACATGCCCATACACATCATCTGCATGTTTGTTATGAGATGTGGTTGACCATTGCATATGTCATTGGGTAGGTTGCAATGAGCTCCCTGATAGGCGGAGGTTATCTCACATGATAGCATGGTATGCGTAGGATTGATGCATGACTGGATTGTATGACTCATGCATCTTACATTGTGTGTTGTACACCCTAGCGATATCAGGGCCATAGCTTCCACAGGCACATCGTGGATGGCCAGATGGGACACCGAAAATCTTTTATTAGCATTGGGTTACCATAGATGGCCCTGGATAAAAATCCCTAAATTTTCAAGGTCAGGAGATGCCCCAATGTTGAGACCAAGTAGATACATGAGCGCTAGAGTGCCAAATACAAGGAGGCCATGTCCTCACTGTGTCGTGGTTGGTTAGGAGGTGGTGTCACACCCCGAACTCAGAAATCGGGCACACAAAATTTCCGATCGTCAAATCCAGGGCTGACAGCCTCCATAGTACCCCATTCTCGGCTCTCAGCACCCATACACTAGGTTTCGATCCTGGGATGCTACAAGGAGGATTTCTAATCATTAATCTGATTCATAATGAGCATAACCACAAGCATAACCCGTGAACAATAACCATAAGAACATCATCATACAATTCACTATGATAAAAAGCTTTTGAGTACAAGGCGTACGAAAGGGAAATACAATATACTGAAAGTAACAAAAACTCCAGAAGCTCTACTGCACACTCCAACTGCGACAAGAGTATGGCTGCGTCCTGGCGTCACCTACACGCATCAATCGTGCATAAGCTTATAGAAAGCTTAGAGGGTGGTGTAAATGTGTGCGCAATACGATCGTGCTTAGAATGTAAGGTCAGAGTAATGCATAAATATGATGATGGGTATATGAATGCAATCAGCCGTATCAAGGCTATGCGGTGCAGAATATAAATGCTATCAGCCATATCAAGGCCATGCGATGCATAATGCAAGTCAAGCATGCCAATCCTCATCCAGATATCATTGCAACTCCTCACTATAACACCAAATCAGTACGATTCTCAGTCTGGATAACCACC
This sequence comes from Magnolia kwangsiensis, assembly GCA_037074715.1. Classification (NCBI taxonomy): domain Eukaryota; kingdom Viridiplantae; phylum Streptophyta; class Magnoliopsida; order Magnoliales; family Magnoliaceae; genus Magnolia; species Magnolia kwangsiensis. The sequence goes on from CM073579.1 coordinate 74,543,919, forward strand.
GGGGTTTAGTACACTCTAAATGGCACTGCCGCTCTCCCAGCCGCACAGTCCAAGTGAGCATAAGAAACTTCACTATCTGCCTGGCCGATAGTCTGCCAATGCCTATCCGACACGTCGATAGCGGACATTCACGAGCTGGTCAGACTCAGCCTAGTATTGCCCCTTACCCTCGGGCGAGTAAGGCGACATCCCTTTCCAACCGACCACGACACAGTGGGAGGCGCGACCTCCTAGTATTCGGCCCTCGTGCGCTGATATATCCACTCAGTCTTGACGTTGGAGACATCCTCTGGTACCATCGGGTTTAGAAATTTTCACCCAAGGACATCTATGACACTCCTATGCTAGAACTAAATATTTTTGGTATCCAATCCAGCCACCCACGATGTGTCTGTGGAGGCTTTAGCCCTGATGTCACTAGGGCATACAATAATCATGATCACATAAATGCAAGTGCATGAATCACCCTATCAAACATGCAACAATCCAGCGCACACCGCTCGCTCATGTAGGGCAAATCCACCTATCAGGGAGCCCATAAACAATCCGCCCGAAGGCATACGTTATGCTCAGTCACTAGACATATCAGACATACATATGATGCGCATGATCATGAATCATAGATCTATTCTAAACATGTTATAGGGTGATGGGCTTGTGCATAACGGATATCGACCTAGATGGCCCACTCACTACAAATACGGGCTTATCAGTGGGCCTTAGGGAGAGTGACAATGCGGACATTTAACTAACATTATCCTTACAATGTGGACGTCAAACCATCATTGCTCCCAAGGTATAGCCCGCTATCAACACATAAACCATGGTGGAATCACACTACAATGGGCCTTGTGTACGTCTCATTGGGCCTTGACCTATGGGCCTCCAATACATCAAATGGGACTCATAGCATGGGTCTCGTATATATCGAAGTGGGCCTCAACATCGGGCCACAAATACATCAAGATGGGCCTAGTTATGTGGGCCTTGCATACATCACAATGAGCCTCATAATATGGGCCTCATATTTATTAAGGCAGGCCTCAACATCGGGCCTTATACAAACCAAGGTGGGCCTCAACAATGACTCATAATTATATCAAGATGGGCCTGATCGTATGGGCCACATGTAAATCAAGGTGGCCTCAACAATGGGCCTTAAATTATCTCCAAGATGGTTGGACGGTTTGGATGAAACACATGCATCATGGTAGATCCCATAGTGATTAAAAGGATGGACGACATAGATGAGGTACATACCCATGGTTGGGCCCACACTTATGGGAGGTGTGGATTACAATACATACATCAGGTGGGTCCCATGTGGGGCTTACTATAATATTTATTTTCCATCCAACCCATTGATAAGGTCACTCAAACCTGGGGCCCACAGTAATGTTTATTTTACATCAAATCTATTCATAAGATCACGTGGACAAGGGGCCCACTATAATGTTTAATTTCATCCAATATGTCCAGGGCCCACAGTGATGTTTATTTGTCACCCAAACGGTTCATAAGGTCACGTGGACCTAGAGCCCACGGTGATGTTTGTTTGCCATCCAAACTGTTCATGAGGTCACTTAGACCTGGGGCCCATAGTAATATTTATTTTCCACCCAACCTGGGCCCACAGTAATGTTTATTTACATCCAATCTGTTCATAAGGTCACGTGGGCTAGGGGACCACCATAATGTTTATTTACATCCAATCCGTTCATAAGTTCATGTGCGGCCCACCATAATATTTATTTTCATCCAACTCGTCTAGGGGCCCACGGTGATGTTTATTCGCCACCCAAACTGTTCATAAGGTCACGTGGACCTTTGGCCCACGGTGATGTGGTTCACAAATCCAGCCCACCCATTATGTGCGTCCCACTTGGCTGAGGGTTCATACCAAGTTTCAGTCACATCCAAATTTCAGGTAGGCCCCACCAGGTGAATTTATGTGTTAGGCATGTTTTCCCATGATTTTAGATGGTATAGCCCACCTGAGTTTTGTATACGGCTGATTTTTAGGGCAGGACATTTTTAGAAGGGGCCCCCACAATGGACGGTGTTGATGTTCGAAACGCATCACGGTGGGACCCACAGCTGGGGTAGTGATGCCAGCCCGTCCGTCCACCCGCCCTGCTGACAGCGGCAGCAGCAGGTGCTGCTGCCCTGCTTTTCCTCTTTTTTTTTTTTTTAGTTTTTGAGTTTTTCTTCAGATTTTCACTAGTGGGGCCCGCATCAATGAAATCCACACCGTCCACTCACTCCTACGGCTCAAGATAAGCCAAACAAGTCCACTATCCGAGGTATTTTGGTATATAGAATCATCAAGTGAATTTTTTTAACGGTAAAGGCCACCATTTTCCAAGATACAGCCCATAAGACACTTGGATTAACTTCATTTTTTGGCTCAATGCCTAAAATGATCTAAGGAAGAGAATGGACGGCTTGTGTAAGACCCGTATCCTAGCTCGTACTGTTCTTTAGGCTTCCGCGATTCCCCCCAGTCGAATTCTGGCGACTCGCGATCTGTATCCGACGTTTGCGGGCAATCATGAGTTGTATCCTGTTTTTGAGAATCGGCTAAACCCGAGACTTGTACCAGTGCGACCGCGCTGTCGCCACGGTTCTGATGCCGCATCTTATACGCTGATGCGGTACCCGGGCTAGGAGTTGTGGGTCCACGTTCAGTTCAAGGAAAACACCGCGCGTTGCAAATCCCTAGAAAATCCATCACATCAATCACATCATTTGTCAAAAGTACACCCATCCCCAAGTATAACTACCCATCCCCAAAAGTCAACTTTCCATCACCTCACCCATCTCCCTCCCCATCACTCCATCACTCTCTTACCCATCCCTCTCTCTCTTCACATCACATCTTTCATTTCTCTCTCTTTCATTCTCTCTCATTTTTCCTCCCAAGCCACCCACGTCCAAGCTCCCCATGAGAGAGCTAGTGTGGCCCACCTTCCTACCATCTAATCCCACCCTCTAAAATCGATCTCAACCATTGAAATTGTACCTTTGGAGCTCTATCATGCATTAGTGGATAAAGGAAGGGGAGATCAAAGGTGGCTGCCTCTTTATCTCTCTCTCTCTCTCTCTTATTTTGGTGTGATGGGTGACCCACTCGGATGTACCCCACCTTGATGTATATCTTATCCAACCATCCAAACCATGTGGGTCCTACCCTTGGTGATGGGAAAACACAAGTATAAGGTTGATCCCAATCAAGTGGGCCACGTTCACATGGGACCCACCTTGATAAATGTCCACGTCCAGCGTCCCTGGACGCTGGACTTGCAAAGTGAGATTGGCCAGTGAGGCATGAGCAGATGTGGGTGTGGCTAACAGGGTAGTGTGGATGGAAGTGGGTTATGGATAACAATGAAGTGTACACTCTCATGTAGGCCCCACCATGATGAATGATTATAATCCATGCCGTCTAACCTACTCCTCGGCTCATTTTAGGTGTTGAGCCAAAAAATAATCTCAATCCGAGTTTCAGGTGGGCCATAGCTTAGCAAACAAAGTTTTCTAGCGTTGAAATACACCCTAATGTTGTTGTAGACCAAAAATCCATTGAATATTGGTCTTGATAGGTTGGTATTGAGCCATAGGAGCCGATGGTAGGACCTGATCTACCTGATGTGGACCCCACCCGTGAAAAACTCTGAGAAATCAGTTTTAAAAAAATAATAATAAACAAACACCTGCAGCAACGCCTGTTGCTGCAGCGTTAGTAGGACGCTGCTGCTCGTACAACCGTGGGCGTGAAGGGGGCGAGGGAAATGGGTCCCACTTGTAGGCCCCACTGTGATGTGCGCCAAACATCAACACCTTGCACTTGGTGGGCCCCCCCTCAAGGCAGCGAACCACCCAAAAATCAGCTATATCAGTGACTCAGGTGGCCCACCTCACATGAAACAGTGTGATTGCATGTCTGCCATTAAAACCCTTTTTGGGTGTCACAGAAGTTTTGAATCAATATGAAGTTTATTTTTCCTATTCACCCGGGTATTTGCCACCTTATCAACAGTTTGGATGGTAAATAAATAATTAGGGTGGGCCCCACATGGGACCCAAGGATGTATGTGTTATATGCCACACCGTCCACGGACGGTGGAACCCCCATGACTGTATGCGTTGTGTACATGCCGTACACCCATTCTCTGTAAGAGACGGTGGGTCCCACTGCTGTTGACCTCACCAAGGTTTGTGGGACCCACATATGATGTATACCACACCGTCCATATCACTGGATGGTGGGACCCACCATGATGCATTGTATTACATCCTAACCGTTCATCCAATTGGCGGGTTGCTTAAAGGCTTGAGATGAAATGAGGCAGATTTGCCTGTCAGTAGACCACGCAGCAATAAGTAGTGGAATTTGAGCGCCTGCCATTGAAACATTTTTAGGTTGACAGAAGTTTAGGATCAGATATGAAATTTATCTTTTTTTTTTTCTCTCCTCCGGGTCTGTACAACCTTAGTAATAGAGTGGATGGAATATTAACATTATGGTGGAGCCCACGTGGGACCCACCTTGAAGTAGATTGGCTGGTGAATCTCAAACCAGCCATATATAGCTGGTGAATTGACGTTGCCAAGTTCTGTGGTCCCCACGAGGTATGCGCTATATCTATACCATCCACTCATGTGGACCCTACCATGACGTATGCTTTGTGAAGCCACACTGTCCATACCACTGGACAGTGGGACCCACCACGATGTATGTATCGCATCCAATCTGTCCAACCATTTTGACATATCATTTCATGATATGAGGCAAGGAATGAGTCAGATCTAAGGTTCTAGTGGACACCACCATTTAAAATAGTAAGGACAGTGATATCCACCGTTCAAAACTCCTTAAGGGCCACAGTAGTTCCGATCAAGTCGATGTTTTTGCTTTCACTTCATCTACTTGTATGTTAACTTATGAATAGGTTGGATCTCAAAATACATAAGAATGGGCCCAATTAATATACACGAAGCTCATTTGATTCAGCCCGTTGGTTCGTCCCATTGTGACGTATTTGAGGCCCATGGGTCATGGCCCCTGGTGACGTATATTAGGACAGTATATGTGGCCGCCGTGATGTATGTATTATGTATCTATGCCATCCATTTGTGCGGCCTTCCGTATTGTATGTGTTGTATATCTATGTCATCCATTCGTGCGACTTGCCATGTTGTATGTATTGTATATCGATGCCGTTCATTTGATGAGGCTAGTTGAGATGTATTGGGACCCATGGGTTAAGACCCATTGTGATGCATTTAGGGCCCATGGGTAGAGGCCCATTATGATATATTTGGGGCTGTGTCAAAGGCCCATTGTGATGTATATTAAGACTGTTGATGTGGCCCATTGATATGGCTCCCATTTGACGTATATGAGATCCATGTATTGTGACCCATTGTGAAGTATTTTCGGCCCATATGTCTGGTCCACTGAGTTGTATATGTGGCCCTAGAATAAGGCCCATGTGATGTATCTATGGCCCCTGTGCAAGACCCACATGTTGTGTATATTAGGCCCTTGAGAGAGGTCCATGGTGGTATTTATTGGGCCATTGTGTGAGGCATGGGCCCACTGTATGTTTGGTCCTATGAGGACTACTCCTTGGGAGCAATGTTGGTTAAAATGTCCACATTGATGGACAATGCTGGTTAAATGTCCTCATTGTGACCTTCCCTTAGGCCGGTCGTTGAGGCTTATTCTGATTATCGAGACCGATTATTAATCGATTCTGATTCGTCGTGGCCGATTGACGATTATCGATCGAGGCCGATTACCGATTCTGATTTATCGTGGCTGATTGACGATTATCGATTGAGGCCGATTACCGATTCTGATTTGTCGTGGCCGATTGACGATTATCGATCGAGGCCGATTACCAATTTTGATTCGTCGTGGCCGATTGACGATTATCGATCAAGGCTGATTACCGATTCTGATTCGTCATGGCTGATTGACGATTATCGATCGAGGCCGATTACCGATTCTGATTCGTCATGGCCGATTGACGATTATCGATCGAGGCCGATTACCGATTCTGATTCGTCGTGTCCGATTGACGATTATCGATCGAGGCCGATTACCGATTCTGATTCGTCGTGGCCGATTGACGATTATCGATCGAGGCCGATTACCGATTCTGTTTCATCGTGGCCGATTGACGATTATCGATCGAGGCCGATCACCGATTCTAATTTGTCGTGGCCGATTGTCGATTATCGATCGAGGCTGATTACTGATTTTGATTTGTCGTGGCCGATTGTCGATTTTGATTGTCAGGGCCCAATGTGATGTACATGTGACCCGTATTTGAGGCTCGACGTGATGTGTATTCAGCCTGTGTTTAAGGCCCAGTGTGATGTATATTGAGGCCTAGGTGATGAGGCCCATTGTGATGCATTTGAGGGTCAGGCGAAGGAGACCATTGTGATGTATGTTAGGCCCATGAGTAAGGCCCACCTGTTGTGTACATGTAACCCTTGGGTAAGGCCCATTGTGTTGTATATTAAGCAATTGTGTGAGGCCGTGGGCCCATTATATGTTTGGATCTGTGAGGGTCACTCCTTGGGACAATGTTGGTTAGATGTCCACATTGTCGAGGCCGATTGTTGATGCCGGTTATTGATGCCGATTATGAGTATGTGACTGTATAGCATCATGATCCATACCCATACGCATCATCTGCATGTCTGTTATGAGATATGATTGACCATTGCATATGTCATAGTGCTGGTTGTTATGAGACTCCCTGATAGGCAGAGATTGTCTCACATGAGCGCACGGTTTACGCAGGATTGATGCATGACTGGATTGTATGACTCATGCATCTTGCATTGTGTGCTGTGATTACTATATGCCCTAGCGACATCAGGGTCGTAGCCTCCACAGGCATATTGTGGATGGCCAGATGGGATACCGAAAATCTGTTCTACATGTGGTGCTATAGATATCCCTGGGTGAAAGTCCCTAAACCCTCTTAATTCCAGAGGTTGCTCCAACATCTAGACCGAGTGGGTAGATGAGCGTTGAGTGCCGATTATCAGATGGTTGCGCTCTCCACCATGTCGTGGTCAGTTGGAAGGGGGTGCGGCCTTACCTGCCCGAGAGGAGGGGGCAATGCTAGGCTGAGTCTGACCAGCTCGATGAATGGGTCCGCTATCGACGAGCCGGGCCTGATATTGGCAGAGGATAGTGAGGTCTCTTTCACTCACCTTGTTGCGCGCGATGGGGCGGCAATATGGTTTGGAGTGTAATAGACCCCGGTGATTTCTCAGAGAGGAACCGTACTGATATGTGGACTTATTGGATAGGAGTTGCATGCTCATTCATTCACTCACTATCCACTCGGGTTGGTGGCGCGCAACTAATTATTGTGTACCTTCGTTATGGTAAGAATTTCGGTTGGGTGCGTGACTAACCTGAGATCAGGAGATTTCTACGTTGAGTCTGACTATCCAAATTTAGGTATGAGACTGATTTGGATAGAAGTCCCTTGTGGTGGACCCCGTAGCCTACGATACTACGTATTATCATCCCGACTTCACACTTCAGTATGGTCATTTCATTCGCATTGCATATTGCATTACATTCGCAGGCATATGGCATTTTGGGTTGCTATGTTTCTGCACTTATATGGCCTAGACAGACTTAGCAGGATTTGTATATTGCATTACATCCTCGGCATCTGATATTTGGCTCTTTATGACTCCTTAGTGCATAGCTGTTTTATATTGTGTATTCCGATATTGATTGACTTGTGAACTTGCCCATACTTCCGCTTACTCTGTCATTGTATGATTTATGATCTTGTCAGTATTTCTGCTTATTCCAATAATGTACGATTTATGAATTACCAGTAATTTCGGTAATGTATGATGATGGTATTGTATTGAGTACTTGACACTTACTTTGTGCACACACTTACACCACCCTCTAAGCTTTCTATAATCTTATGCACGATAGATGCGTGCAGGTGATGTTAGGTTGTAGCCGTGTTGAGCTTGGACCGTGTAGCGGTCTTCTGGAGCTTGATTTTTGATTTATATATTTTTTCCTTCAGCATTGTATTCAAATGATTATATTAGTGAATATGTGATGATGATGTTGCTTTTGTGATTTGGGTAATCTTGTGATTATGCTTATCACGATTTAAATGTAAAAATAAAAAAATAAAAAAAATCCTCCTTGTAGGATCCTAGGATCGGAATCTGGCGTGTGAACGCTAGGAGCGAGAATGGGGTACTATGGAGGCTGTCGGCACAGGATTCGGCAATCGGGATTCTTGTGAATCCAATTTTCAGGTTTGGGGCGTGATAGCTTGGATTAAGTATATGTATCAAGGTGAGGCCAGCATAAGCGGCCCACCCAAGTCTAGCTAGTTAGTACACACTCATATCAGTACACGCACTCCATGTAACTACCCCTACCTCACGTCTAGCGTCCAGAGACGTTGGACGGCTAGGATAAGCACAACATCATGGTGGGTCCCACGCGTACGTGCATTTGCATGTATATACATATATAATATATATATATATATATATATATATATATATATTATATTCCATATATATAATATATACTATATTATATATCATATATATATTATATAAAATATAGTATACAAAAAAAAGGAGGTATTGGATCCATCTAAACAGTGGATGGTGTAGATCATGACCTGCAATAGGGTGGGCCACATCGTCTAATGTTGATGGACGGGGTAGATATAACACATATTGGTGGGTTCCACAGTATCACAATGGAGAGAGAGAAGAGAGAGAGAGAGAGAGAGAGAGAGTGAGAGAGAGAGAAATTGTAACACCCCAGATTTTTGCCAACCTGGGATTAGACGTCCTTAGGCAATGGGTCAACCATAACACCTTAGTAACCTCTCAAAACCCAATTCCAAAGCCAAAAAATCGTTTAGAATGAAATTCTTTAGAAATTTAACGTGAATTAGCCAGCGCTACGTTAGATTAGCTGTGAAATTAGCACTGATTGCTTTAAATACGATCTGTAAGACCCAAAACCTGTAGAACCATTGACGCTATCTTATCCTGAAATCCAGGATCAAACTCTAAACCTATTTGTTCTCAGGAACCCTTTGAAACTTTATATTGGATCTAGACCGCGCGTCGAAAGTCCGATAGCGATAATCTTAGACGATTACGACCGCCTTGTTGGACTTGACAATCGTTTCGAAAATTAAGCGCAACTGATGTTCTGAGGCTATTTCATTGATCTTGGAGCAAGGAGTGTGAGAAAGAGTGAAATTCATTAAAAATTAAATGTCATTTAAATAAATCTGGCACGTTTCGCTTGCGGGTTAAGTTAAGCATTCAGACCGTTGGAATCTGACCCAAATACACCCTCGGATCAGGGAACATTTCTCACCCAGGTCAGTGTATTTGGAATCCTCGATCGAGTCTCTATGACCGCTGAACTGAAACTGGTCCGGCACGTGCAATCTGGAAACTCTACCGGACTGAAAACTTGGTGTGAGCAGGATCCAATATCCATGAGCTTAAGTCCGACCGCATTCGGCCAGGGGACCTCCCGAAATGCTCTTTTGGATCGGAAAAGACCCGATTTGGCTATAACCCAAGTATATCTTGACTTGGAGTCTGTTTTGGTTATGTTTGGGCTTATAAAAGGGGCTTAAACCCTTAGCTTTCTAACCCATATGAATTTGGGGAAAACCCTATGAGAGAGAAGAGAGAAAAGAGAGAGAAGTGAGGGAGAAGCTGGTGATTTCTCCTGGGATTCTTCCCTGCTGCTCTACGTGCCAAATCCACCCTTCTGTATCGCTTTTTTGGTGACTCCGGCTTCGTTCTAGGTAAGAAAACCGTAACCTTAACCTTTTTTAGAGATTCTATCAGTACAAGTAGCGAAGTAGCTGATGTATCTTGTGAATTAGGTCGTCATATCGCCGTTGACGAAGCGTAGACTTTCTATTCGAATCAATACGCTTCTACGGCGAAAAGTGCAGATTTTAGACGCTTATATTGCCTGTTTTCAAAGCTTTCAATGCCGTTTAATGGTAGATTACTGATAAGAATGTTGTTTGACATGTAGAACATGCTGTCCATTTTTCATTTCGAATACGTACGAAGAATATGAGATTTAGGGTATTTTGGGTATTTGTATGAAATACTGTATACGTACATATTTTGCCGGTATGATTGCCATGGGTATGTGCCATGTATTTATACTAGTTATGGATGTATGATCTGTTTGGCGAAGAGATTCGCCCTAATGCATATATTGGCCGACATATGCTATGTAGACTAATGTGTGTAGACTAAGTGTTTGTTGAAATGCCTAAATCAATATGATTTATGCTTGCCATATATTTTGAATGTAAGAACATGATTGTTGTGTATTAGACATCTCCTTGATATAAGGATCTGTCATATTATATGCTGAAATCAACATACGTCAAGTACATTGGAGTTGGGATGAGTGATGTACTTGAGGTATGGTTGTACTTGACTTGTACTTGACATTGATTGATTGATTGATTGATGGGACATGTCATAGAAATTATCTCGATATTCGCAATATGAGGGGTTTCTTCAGAATGAATGCAAGCCGACATCTTCTACCCTGGGTATCGGATCTGTGCGCGAGTCACGACGTTAGTACCGCGACGACGGTGCGGTCGCTATGATACAGGTTTCGGTTTAAGCCGACTTCGGATGCGGGATCCTGCTTAGGATCGCGTGTAAATGTTAGATACGAGTGGAGGATTGTTGAAATTCAACCGGAAGGACCGCGGAAGCCAACGGAACGGTACCGTCTAGGATATGGGTCTTACAACTCTCCCCTCTAAATAAAAATTTCATCCTTGAAATTTACACAATCATCGCAACCAGACATAACTCATAAGGAAGAAGGAACATTGTATCTTCTTAAGAAATCAGAGACAATTTACAAAATACAACATACAATTAATCATCAGAGAGATGGGGATAACACTCTCGAATCTCAGCCTCGCGCTCCCAAGACTCCTCATCAACAGAATGGTGACCCCACTGAACTTTCACCAAGGGAATGACCTTGGTTCGGAGGACCTGCTCCTTCCGATTAAGGATATGAACTGGCTGCTCAATGTAAGAAGCGTCCTCACGAACCTCTAGCGGCTGCCAATCAATAACTGGAATGATGTCTGACCCACACTTCCTCAGCATAGAGACGTGGAAAACGTTATGGACGCCAGACAACTCAGATAGTTAGACAAGCCGATATGCCACGACACCAACACGCCCAGTGATCTCAAAAGGTCCTATAAATCTAGGGCCAAGCTTGCCCTTCGCTCCAAACTGAACTATGCCCTTCGTGGGCGAGACCTTGAGATACACATGGTCTCCTACAGTAAATTCCAAGGGATGACGCCGATGATCAGCAAAACTCTTCTGCCAGCTCTGAGCTGTGCGCTTCCTTTGCCTGATGATATCAATAGCCTCTGATGTCTCCTGCACAAGCTTCGAACCTAGGAGACGCTGCTCTCTAACCTTGGTCCAACAACTCTGAGATCTACACAGTCTGCCATACAATGCCTCAAAAGGAGCTATGCCAATGGTCGCCTGATAACTGTTGTTGTATGCGAACTCAGCCAATCGCAGATGCTCATCTCAGCTACCCCTGAAATTAATCGCGCAGGCCCGAAGCATATCCTCAAGTATCTGGTTGACCCTCTCGGTCTAACCATCGGTCTGCGGATGATACGCGATACTGATCTACAAATCAGTGCCCATTGCTTTCTGAAAGCTCCTCCAAAACTGAGACGTGAACCTCGAGTCTCGGTCAGAAATAATCGAAACTGGAACGCCGTGCAGTCTCACTATCTCCTCAATAAATAGCCTGGCGAGCTGGTCCGTATGCCAAGTCTTACGGATCACAAGAAAATGCGCTGACTTCGTCAGACGGTCCACGACAACCCAAATAGCGTCATGACTGCGCCGAGTCCTCGGCAGACCCATGATAAAATCGGTAGATACGTGCTCCCACTTCCACATCGGGACGCTCAACGGCTGCAATAGACCAGAGGGTCTCTGATGATAGGCCTTAACACGCTGGCATGTGTCACACTCGGCCATAAAACTGGCAATCAGACGCTTCATCCTTGCCCAAAAATATTATCTTCTCATGTCACGATACATCTTCGTTAAGCCAGGATGGATAGAAAACCATGATCGATGTGCCTTAGTCATAAGATCTCTACGCAGCTCAGGAATATCTGGGACACATAATCGGCCTCTAAAGTGAAGTCCACCATCAGAACTAATCTGTCTGACTCTCAGATGCTTCCTCTGCTCGGTAATCCTGTAACGACTCATCTGTCTGCTGAGCCTTGATCACCCTTGCGATAAGAGAGGGTTGAATCGACAGGCTCGATAGATGAACGATAGAATATTGCAGACCAAAATTGAAGTCGTACTCTGCTATATCCTCGAGCATCCTCCACTCCCGAATCATCATATGTGCCACCAGGCCTCTTAACTGACAGCTGAGGGCATCTGCCACCACGTTTGCCTTGCCTGGGTGGTACCGGAGGTCAAAATCATAATCCTTTAGAAGCTCCATCCAGAGTCTTTGCCTCATGTTCAGCTCAGACTGAGAAAATAGATATTTTATGCTCTTGTGGTCGGAGAAGAGCTCGAACCTGACCTCATAGAGATAGAGTCTCCACACCTTCAGTGCGAAGATGACTGCAGCCATCTCTAAATCATGCGTGGGGTAGTTCAGCTCATGATCCTTAAGCTGAAGAGACACGAAGGCTATCGGTCTGCCGTGCTGCATTAGGACAACACCTAATTTAATACATGAGGCATCAGTAAACATAACAAATCCATCACTCCCTTAGGGAAGAGTGAGGACAAGAGCGGACGTCAGACGGTCCTTCAGCTCCACGAATGCTTACTCACATACATCAGTCCAAACAAAATCTATGCCCTTCTGAGTTAACCTTGTTAATGGGGCTGTAATACGAGAGAATTCCTCAATGAAACGCTGATAGTATCCCGCTAATCTAATGAAACTGCGGATCTCGGACGCAGTCGTGGGCTGACCCCACTGACGCACTGCCTTAACCTTCGAGGGGTCCACTGCGACACCCTCTCTCATCTCACATGACAGAGGAACTTCACCTCCTCCTGCCAAAATTCACACTTCTCCAGCTTTGCATATAGCTGGTGGACATGGAGGGTCTGCAAAGCGATCTCTATATGTTGTATATGGTCTTCATGGGTCCTCGAATATATCAGAATGTCGTCGATGAGGACCACAATAAACTGATAGAGATATGGACAGAAGACCTCGTTCATCAACTGCATGAAGACCACGGGTGCATTGGTTAGTCCGAAGGATATGACCTGAAACTCAAAATGACCATAACGAGTCCTAAAAGCCATCTTCTGGATGTCCTCCTGTCGGACTCGAATCTAATGATAACTGGAACGTAGGTTAATCTTTGAAAAGAACTGCGCACCCTGCAGCTGGTCAAATAAATCATCTATCCTCAGGAGCGGGTACTTGTTCTTGATCATGACCTGGTTGATGTCGCGGTAATCTACAAAGATCCTCAACGAGCCATCCTTCTTTCTGACGATGAGTACCGGCTCTCCTCAAGGTGAACTGCTTGGATGAATGAATCCCAACTCACGTAACTCATCCAACTGTCGTTGTAGCTCATGCAGCTCCATCGGTGTCATACGGTACGAGGCCTTCGAGATGGGTGCGGTACCAGGCACAAGATCTATTTGGAACTCAATATGACGGTGAGGTGGCAATCCCGGAATCTCCTGGAACATGTCGGGGAAATCACAGACCACCGGCAACTAATCGATACACAAGGCAATGGGCTCCTTGACTGCGTAGGACATCAAGTAGGACAATGACTCCCCTTAGGGCCCGATAAAGAACTGAAACTGTGACAAGCCTGGTATGCAAAACATGACTGTCCTCACAAAACAGTCCAAGATGGCGTAATACTTGGCAAGCCAATCTATGCCCAAGATAATGTAGAAATCTAATATCGGCAGTACGAATAAGTTAGTGGGTAAAAAGATATCACCAACTAGAACAGGACAAGACGAACAGAAATGGCCCAATGTTATGGTCTTCCCTAAGGGCGTCGATACGGTCAATCCCTCACTAGCAAACTCTTTCGGCAATCCAGTCGATCGGTAAAAATCCTCAGACATGAATGAGTGCGAAGCGCTGGAATCAATTAGTACACATGCGATGCATGAAGAGACTGGAAGGATACCCTCTATGACTCCTCCAAAGGCCTGCGAGTCTTGCTGAGCCGCATAAAATCTAGCCTAAGCTGGCTGGGGAGGTGCTTGTCCCCTTTGACGTCCCTGGCGCTGCTGCTGCCTCTGCGGTGGCCTGTACTGCTGTCTTTGCTGCTGCTGGGGTGTAACACCCCGAATTTTGGCCAACCCGGGATTAGACGTCCTTAGGCACTGGGTCAACTAAAACACCTGGGAAAATCGCTCAGAACCCAATTCCATAGCCAAAGAAATCACTTAGGATTAATTCCTTTAGAAACTAAGCATAAGTTAGCTAGCACAACGCTAGAGTAGCTGGGAAATAGTCCCTGACTACTTTAAATACGTTCTACAAGACCCAAATCGAGTAGAACGAATGACTCTATAATACTCTATAACCTCGGATCAAACTCTAAGCAGGTTTGTTCTCTGGACCACTTTGAAACTTTGTATTGGATCTAGACCGCGCGTCGAAAGTCCGATACCTGCTATCTTAAACCGTTAGAACCACCTAACTGGACTTGACAATCATTTCAAAAATCAAGTCCAACCGATAATCACAGGCTATTTCATTGAGCCCGGACTGAAGAGAGTGCGAATAGGGACAGAATTGGAATTTTAAATTCAAATCTGGCACACGACTTGACGTGTCAGTATTAAGCGTTTTGATCGTCAGAATTCAGCCAGATTACACCCTCGGATCAGAAAAAATTTCTATTTCATATCATGAGACTTGCAGCCCTGATCTACGTGCGGTGACCGCTGAACTGAAACTGGACCGCCACGTGCGATCTGCGAACCCTGCAGGACTGAAAACTTGATGCGTGCTAGATCCTGTACGCAAGAGCTTAAGTCTGATCGCGTTCGGCCAGGGGACCACCAGAAATCATCTTTTGGACCGAAACAGCTCCGAATTGGATATGCCCTAAATAAACTTTGTTCCTGAGCCTATTTTGGGCATTTTTAAGCTTATAAAAGGGGTTGAAACCCTCACTCCTCTCTCCCATCCGAATTTGAGAGAAACCCTAGATTGGGAGAGAGAAAAGGTGAGAGTTTGTGAGAGAGATTAGGAGAGAATTTTTCTGCCTTTGTGCTACCTGTTGCACGTACTTCAGCAACCCACCTCAATCACCTGGCCGGTGATTTCTTCACATTTTAAGGTAAGAAATAGACCTAGAAGTTGCTGATTTGAGGTTCGCTAGGATTCATAGCATGTTAGCCGACATATCTTGTAAATTAGGTTCTCTTATAGCCGTAGATGAAGCGTATACGATCCGTTCGAAACGACACGTTTATAAGAGACAAGGTACGGATTTTAGACGCTTTGATTGACGGTTTTCAACGCTCTCAATGTCGTTTAATAGTAGATTATCGACGACAACATCGTTTGACATGTACAACATCCTGTCCGTTTCCTGTTTCGTAAACCGGCGAAGAATATGAGATTTAGGGCATTTTAGTCATTTGTAGGAAGTACTGATTTCATTCATATTTTTCTGATGTGATTGACATGATTTGTTGTCACATTAGAATGTTAGGAATGCGTGCATAATTAGTTTGGCAAAGAGATTCGCCTAAATGCGCACTTCGGATCGACATACTATATGTAGACTTAAGTGTGTAGTGTAAGTGTTTGTATAAATGCTTGTATTAGTATGTATTGAATTAAATGGTGTTATGAATTAGTTTGAGACTGATTTCTCAATTAATATGCTGACGTAAATGATTTCCTACATGTTGACTATTTGCATGATTTCATTACATGTATGGAATGCATGTGCTTGAAGATTTTCTTAAGTTGTATGTTATAACATGTGTTAACATGCTCACATGGTTGTATTTCATTTCCAATACTTTAATATGATTGCTGATGTGATTCCATAATTGTTTGGGACTATACTTAGTCCAGGCAGTGGGTAACAGAGAAAATTCGTGGCTAACTTGTATTCGCCACGAAGGACGCGTCGATGAACGCGAGTCGTATTTGGAGTTGGCAGCAGTGGTTAGGCCACGCGAAGTGTTTTACGCACTTCATGTCGTTCAACTTGCGATGCGCTAGTGCTAATCGAGCCCGTCAAGTAACTCGACTGGCCATTGTATGTTCACCCTGTATGAGTCATAACTGCTTGAACCTAGGGTACTGAACTTACCATTGTAAATCCTGTTAACCATGGTACCTTGATCCACGAAGACTCATGAGCCGGGCATGGTGGTATGGGACACCGTGGTCGAGCTGTAGGCCTACGCTGGGGCCACAAACCTTCCCATAGTGACCTGTGAGCACTTATGACTCGTGAGCAGATTATGGTGGTATGGGACACTATATTTTTGCTGTCGGCCTACATTGATAAGGTGATGGGGGAGCGGAGCAACGAGTGCGTACAACAGCCCTGACAGCCCTTTGTAGTGACCGCGAGCGTATTCTGAGAGTACGGGAGGCGACGACCCTTCAGTAGCAGTAGAGTACAGTAGGCCTGTATTGATAAGGTGATGGGAGAGCGGAGCAATGAGTGCGTGCAACAGCCCTGACAGCCCTTGCAGCGACCTACAAAATATACATCGTATGAGATTACTAGGAGTGACGACCCTAGACAGGATCTGTGTTGAGATTGATATAAGGGAAGTACCTTAGTTTTCTAATATTGTTGTATGAAATAGACTAATAATAACTCGATAATCATATCACCATCACATTGCATGTTCCTGGAAGATGTGGAGCAATGAGCGGGATGCACGCATGCCGCGGACGAAGATGGTGCCATATGAGGGAGAACGTCGGTGAGGGCATCCATCATGTCATGTCATATTGCATTAACAACAGTTTTAGGATTGTTTGATTTACTGCTTTACTATTATCGCATGATTAATTTGAGAACATGTTAATCCTTGCTCTATTATTCCACTGAGTTAGCTACTCACTCCCACGTTACGGGATGGTGTTTTGGGACACCCACCAGTCCCTTTTGTGATTGCAGATGATGGCGCTGCTTGAGAAGTGGAGCTGGACTTGATGATGATGAGGAGGATTCCTCCTTTATGCGTGTTCTGATTGACGGGATTACAGGGAGGTTGATTAGATATCTTGACACTTGTCATTTTATGTTTTTAGAGCACTCATGTATATTCTTTCTTTCTCTTTTGAGGTATACATGTATGTATATAACCTGGTAACATGTTCACACCCTGGAGACATACAATAGTTTATATATGTTATACATACTATCACAGTCTTCCGCTTGCTAATTGAACGGTCTCCAGAGTATGATATGATGTTTTGGATTAATCCCACTCATGTTTAATGCATTAACACAGACAACATTCAATCATACACACTTATGTTGCATAAATAATATTTTGGAACTCGGGAGTGGAGTTTTTACTCGACCCCCCAATTTTTGGGATGTTACAGATGGTATCAGAGCATGATTTGGATTAAACTGGGCCTGGGTTATGGTCACGCGATATACGCTGTCGCATCCTTTGACTTAGGTGGGTGCGAGAAGGGTCTAGAAACTCTTATAGGATCACAGGTTCGTCAATAGGCGAAAATTATTCATATCGATCGCGCGATTGAGTCCGTAACGCATCTAAGGCCGCGTAAAGCGACCTGAATGGCTCCTAGGTTGTAGGTAGTTAGGTTGAGACATTTTTTGAATGATTCTAAATCCATAAATGTAAATCCTTGGGCTGTGGGACAACCACAATCCCTGCATTCAATCGTCAGGGCTTAAAAATCCCGTTTCACCAGAAATCTTCAAAATTCTTCCTCTCACCACTCCAATCTTCAATGCTTTCTTATCCTTTTTATGTTAGGCATTAATCCTAATGTGAAAATAACATAAAATCATACTTTCATAAAATTTTATAGTGAATAGTAAAATTTCATGAAAAATGGCCATAATGCCATTCTAACTTCGCTTTCTTTAGAAAATAATGGGCTAGATAGATGTACTAGCTCCTTTTACCCCAAAATCATATGGTGCATGATAGGATTTTGTATTCGGAATTGTAGATTGGCCCTGAAAAGCCCCGAACTCATGTTTGGGCCTATATAGGTCAAAATACAATGAACCAAGGTGGGGCCCATAGTTATTTGGGGTCCCTGGACCATGGGGGACCAAACCCATGTGGTCCCACCGACCGAACAGATGATTGGTCGGCGATGCCATCACCGGTTCGGCGATGCATCGCCGACCACCATGGCCCATTTGACGTGTGCTTTGTTATGTGAGGGTGTTTTGGGTAATACACACCCTTCATGCAGCGCCCGCCGTAGAAAACTCCAAAATGATGCACTTCCTTCACAAACAGCCCTTCTCCTAACCCCATTTACGTTTTTCAGCTTCCTTACCTCCAAACTGTGGTTCCAAACCACCCCTAAATCCATCCTTAGCCAAAAACGACCACTCTCCATCATTCTATTTCTGTTTGCAGCCCTCCCTCTACAGATTTCATCTTTTGGAGCTCTAAAAACCCCCAAATCGAGCTGAAATCGTGAGGTGCTCCATTCTCCTTTTTCATTCTCTTTTCTCCTTGAAAATACATCCTAGGGAAGCTTGAAGCATCCCTCTACAATGCCTAGATCTCCCTTTACCAGTTTGGGTAGCCATTTGTTGGCATTTTCTTCATCTTTCATGGCTTTCGTTGAAGCCATTTTAGGTCTTTTGTCACTCTCCACCATCCTATCTTTGATGGGTAAAAGAAAGACGGCAGCAGATGAGGCTGGGCCAAGTCACCCTGCTCAATCAAGAAGGCCGCAGGGTGGTGCCGCAAGTTAAAGCGCCACCGCAGGTCCAACCACAGCCCGAGAGTGTAACGCCCGTGAAAAATCCATACTTGGGCTCGAGTACCAACTCGACCCGAATTTGCGTAGAATTCATTCCTTTGGAAAATTTGACTAGGTTAGCTAGTGCAACGTTAGAATAGCTGGGAAATGGTCCCTGATCACTTTAAATACGTTCTACAAGGCCCGAAGCGAGTGGAACTAAGGGTGCTATAATGCTCTAAAGCCTCGGATCAAACTCTAAGCCGGTTTGTTCTCTGGACCACTTTGAATCTTTGTATTGGATCTAGACCGCACGTTGAAAGTCCGATACCTCCTATCTTAGACCGTTAGGACCGTCTAGCTGGGCTTGACACTCATTCCAAAAATCAAGTCAAACCGATGATCACAGGCTATTTCATTGAGCCCGGACCGAAGAGAGTGTGAATAGGGACATAGTTGGAATTTCAAATTCAAATCTGGCACACAAATTTGACGCATCAGTATTAAGCATTCTGACCGTCAGAATACAGCCAAATTACACCCTTGGATCAGGAAAAATATCTATTATATATCACGGGACTTATAGGCCTGATCTTGATGCGGTGACCGTTAAACTGAAACTGGGCCGCCACGTGCGATCTGGGAACCCAACCGGTCTGAAAACTGGATGTATGCTAGATCTAGTATGCATGAGCTTAAGTCCGACCGCATCTGGCCTGGGGACCTCCAGAAATGCCCTTTTGGACCGAAACGGCCCCGATTTGGTTAGGCACCAAGTAAACATTGTTCCCAAGCCTATTTTGGGAATGTTTTAGGCTATAAAAGGGGTTGAAACCCTCACTCCTCTCTCCCATCCGAATTTGAGAGAAGCCCTAGCTTGGGAGAGAGAAAAAGAGTGAGAGATTGTGAGAGAGTGGGAGAGTTCTTCCCGCCACTTGTGCTACGTGTTGCACATGCTTAAGCGACACTTCTCTACCGCTTTCCCGGCGATTCCACCGCAATCCTAGGTAAGTAAAAACCCTAAATAGTTGGTGATTTGAGTTTTTCTTGTTTCCATGGCGATGTAGCTTATGGATCTTATGTATTAGGCTCCTTACTCGCCGTAGACGAAGCATATACACTCCGCTTCAATTCCCGAGTCTACAAGACACTAGGTGAGGATTTTAGACGCTTGGATTGACGGTTCCCAATGCTTTCAATGTCGTTTAATAGTAGATTCTTGACGGCATCGCCGTTTGACATGTACAAAATGCTCTCCGTTTCCCGTTTCGTAAGCTAACGAAGAATATGAGATTTAGGGCATTTTAGTCATTTGTAGGAAGTACTGTTTGCATTCATATTTTGCTGATGTGATTGACATGGTTTGTTGTCGCATTAGGGAGTTAGGAATGCGTGCATAATTAGTTTGGCGAAGAGATTCGCCTAGTTGCACACTTTGGGTCGACATGCTATATGTAGACCTAAGTGTGTAGTGCATGTGTTTGTATAAATGCTTGTATTAGTATGTATTGAATTAAATGATGTTATTTGATACTTTGTGATTGATTTTTCAATTATTATGCCGACCTAAATGATTTTCTACATGTTGACAAAATGCATGATTTCATTACATGCATGGAATGTATGTGCTTGAGGATTTGCTTAAGTTGAATATGCATGGGAAGTATGCCTTGAAGATTTGCTTAAGTTGAATGTTATAACATGTGCTAACATGCTCACATGATGTATTTCAATTCCAATACTTTTATAGTGATTCCATAGATGTGTGGGACTTGACTTAGTCCAGGCAGTCGGTAACCGAGCGAATTCGTGGCTGACTGGTCATAGTCACGAACGACGCGTCGATGAATGTGATTCGTGTTGAGAGTTGGCGGCAGTGGTTAGGCCACGCGAAGTGTTTTACGCACTTCATGTCGTTCAATTCGATATGCGATCGCGCTAGTCGAGCCCGTCAAGTAACCCGACTGGCCGATGTTTGTTCACCATGTATGTATCATAACTGCTTGAACCTAGGGTACTGAACTTACCATTGTAAACCCTATTAACCGTGGTACCTTGATCCACGAAGACTCATGAGCCGGGCATGGTGGTATGGGACACCGTGGTCGAGCTGTCGGCCTACGCTGGGGCCACAAACCTCCCCGTAGTGACCAGTGAGCACCTAGACTCGTGAGCAGATTATGGTGGTATGGGACACTATATTCTAGCTGTCGGCCTACACTGATCAGGCGACGAGCCCTTTTGTAGTGACCGCGAGCGTATTCTGAGTTCACGGGAGGCGACGACCCTTCCGTGCAGTAGAGTACAGTAGGCCTGTATTGATAAGGTGATGGGGGAGCGGTGCAACGAGTGCGAGCAACAGCCCTGGCAGCCCTTGCAGTGACCTACGAAATGTACATCGTATGAGATTACTAGGAGTGACGACCCTAGACAGGATCCGTGTTGGGATTGATACAAGGGAGGTACCTTAGTTTCCCAATCCTGCTGTTTGAATGGACTAATAATAACTTGGTAATCATATCACCATAGCATTGCATGTGCCTGGAAGATGTGGAGCACTCTAGGGAGTGTGGCATGCCGCGGTCGTAAGATGTTGCCGTATGAGGGTGATCGTCGGTGAGGGCATACATCACGTCATATCATCTTGCATTAACAACAGTATTAGGACTTGTCTGATTTACTGCTTTACTATTATCGCGTGACTGAATTGTGAACATGCTAATCTTTGCTCTATGATTCCACTGAGTTGATCACTCATTCCCACGTTACGGGATGGTGTTTGCAACACCCACCAGACCCTGTTGTAGTTGCAGGTGACGATGAGATCCAGGAGGTGGAGCTAGATGATGACGAGGACCAGGATGAGTTCTCGTATATGCAGTATCATGACGGCTTTCCGTAGGTGACCTGGATCGAGGGGACATCAGTGGGACTTTTATTTTTGAACATTATTCTTTTGTTATGTACATGTATATGAGACTCAGAGATGTAGTCATACTTTGGAGACAGTTGAGATTACTTTGTTTTTCCATACAGTGATATATATCTTGTTTAGTCTTCCGCTTGCTTTTATCACTGGATCTGAAGTATGAATTGCAGTTTTGGTATACTTTTACTCATGTGAATGCTTTAAATCAGACAACATTGAATCATAACCATTTTTGTTGCATAAGTGACGGTCTGGAACTCGGGAGTTGAGTTTATACACGACCCCCGATTTTCAGGGTGTTACAAGTTGGTATCAGAGCATGAATGAGAGTATACTGGGCCTGGGTTATGGTCTTGCGACGTACGCTGTCGCTTCCTTTGACTTAGGTGGGTGCGAGAAGGATCTAGAAACACTTCTAGGATCACAGATTCGCCGATAGGCGAAGTCTATAAGGATCGATCGCAAGATCGAGTCTGTAACGCATCTCGGGTCGCGTAAAGCGACCCGAATCACTTCTAAGCTGTAGGAAGTCGGGTGGAGACGTCCTATGAGCGGTTTTAAACCGCAAAAGTGAATCTTTGGGCCGTGGAATGACCACGACTCTAGTAATCAATCGCCAGGGCTTAAAAAACCCCGTTTTGCCAAAAATTCTCAAAATTCCTTCTCTAAACACTTCAACCTTCAGTTATTTTGTATCCATTTCATGTTAGGCATCAAACCTAATGTGAAAATAACACAAATTAGTACATTCACCAAATTTTACAGTGAATAGTAAAATTTCATGAAAAATGGCCATAAGGCCATTCTAACTTCACTTTCTTTAGCAACTAAGGAGCTAGAAAGATGTACTGGATCCTTCTACCCCAAATTCATATGCTGCATCATATGGTTTGGTATTCGGGATTGCGATGTGGACCCGGAAAGCCCCAAAAACATGTTTGGGCCCATAGGGACCAAAATACTATGAACTAAGGGGTGGGACTAGACTTTTTGGGACCCTGGGACCATGGGGGACCAGACCCATGGGGTCCCGCTGGCCAACCTGGAGGTTGGCCGGCGATGCCATCGCCGGCCGGGCGATGCATCGCCGGCCGGCCACCTCGGACGGTGCTGCCCTTTGGGCGCACCCACTTAAATACACCCCCCATCACCCCTATGTACCTCCCATCCCACGAAAATCCCTAAAACACCCCTCTCCTTCACAAACAGCCCCCTTGCATGCCCTAGATTTGATTTTCAGCGCTCCATTCCAAATCCCGGCGACCCAAACCCCTCCTAATCCCTTCCTTGGCCAGAACCGACCACCACCCATTGATTATTGGGTGTTGGCAGCCCCTTTCCTTGAAGATTTTCCCGTTTGGAGCTCCAAAATCCCCCAAATAGTGCTGAAATCGTGAGCAGCTCCATTCCACCTTTTTGTTCTTATTTTTCCCTGAAACTACAGCCTTGGGAAGCTTGAAGCATCCCTCTACGACGCCTAGATTTCCTTTTGTCAGATTGGGCAGCCCTTTCTCCGCATTTTCGGCGTTTTCCATGGCTTTCGTGGAAGCTATTTTGGGTCTTTTGTCACTCTCATCCATCCTGTCTTTGATGGGTAAGAGGAAAACTGCAACAGACGAGGCTGGGCCGAGCCGCCCTGCTCGATTGAGAAGACCGCGGGGTGGTGCCGCAAGTTCAAGCGCCGCCGCAGGTCCAGCTGCAGTCCTGGAGTGCCGTACGAAGCGGGATTTGGATCCCCATGCACACCTTGGACGAACCATCCTATCAGAGATGCCTCATGGTGAATACACTGATCGTAGAGTGTTATTTGAGGCGGACGTAGATGGGCGATTGTTCGGCGAATATCTGTTGTTCGAACGCATTGAAGCTGCGCACTGGGGACCGATCTTTGAAGCTCGCGCTCGTGCTAATGTGAGCACTGTTCGTGCCTTCTATGCTAGCATCCAGAGTCCTACCTTGGAGCCCTTGCAGTTTAAAATCCCTTTTGGTAGAGATCGGATGGCTACGATCGACGTCCAGTTGGTTGCGCGACTTCTCAACGTGCCTCTAGGTGATGTACATCCAAGTGAGAAAAATTTGAGGACTAGACGTGAACGAGATCGCCGCACCAGGTTTCTGTGCGGTAAGTTGGTTCCATGGCAGCCTAATAATAGCCTCAAGGCGACGTACATGTCTGAGGATTTGCGTCTGCTGCATCACATCTGCACGTTCAATGTTTATCCTAGGTCGACGAACCGCATTGAATGTACACGTCTTATGGTCGATTTCTTATTTCTGGTGGCTCAGGGAGAGAACGTATGTATGGCCACTTTCATCTTACGGCAGATAGTTCTCATAGCCAGGTCGAGAAGAACATCCGAATCCCTTCCCTTTGGCCGACTCATTTGCAGAATTGCGCTTGAGTTTGCCTATAGACTTGGACCCGAGTTGCCGGTATCGATTCACACCATCGATGAGTCGACGATGGTTAAGATGAAGATTGGGTCGCAATATCGTGAAAATCAACTTGAAAGGGATAGTGGGGACGACTTTGATGAAGAGGAAGATCAAAGCGAAGGAGAACCTAGTGCAGAAGTTCAGGAAGAGACTCAGGAAGAAGCAGAAGAGGAGGCTCAGGATACTGATGAGAGTCCTCCTCCTTCTGCGCAGACTACTATTGACGATCGCATTGCTCGGATGGAGGAGAGTCAGACCGCTTTGCGAAGGGAAGTCCAAGAACTTCGAGCAGAGGTCGCTGATGCCAAGGCCGTTACGAAGAAGAAATTTGGCAAGGTGACTCGCACCTTGAAGGCAATCCTGTGTTGCTTACAGGATAAGGGTGCTCCTCCTCCGTCGCCAGACTCCGACTAGCGACGCGATCTTTGATGTTGTTATGAGTAGTTAACTATTTTCTGTTTCATGTGTGTAAAGCCTATTAGGGCTAGTGCTTTGCTTTTGTCGCTGTTGCTTAACTGTCTTAATTTCCATGTCATTCTAGTCATGATGCTTGTAAGGATATATCCCTTGTATTGTGACAATTTTGATTAATTGAAGTGCATGGAATGCCTTGACTCTTTAGTGAATGATTGTGGTGTATTTGTGCAATTGAGACTGACAAGGTTGCGCCCTATTTTGAATATAGGGAATGCCACCTAAGACTACGAGGAGCGCGGTTCGGCTTTCATTGTTAGAGCAGATGGATCAGGCTCCTTCTCAGTCTGGTACTCGTCCGGACCCTGCTGTGGGCCCGATTCCTGAGACTGTTCGATCGTCTCAGCCTGCTACTGGTCCTACAGATGGACCACCGCCATTTACACCATCAGTTAGAGAGCCACAGCGCGCATCTACTTCCGCACCTCATCCGCCACAGCCTGCTCCACCACCTGATAGATTCGAGCAGATGATGGCTATGATGCTACAGCAGCAGCAGCTATTGACTACTATAGTCGGGACTTTAGCCCAGGGTGGGGGTGCGACTGCATCTACTCCGCCTGCACCACCTGCGCATCCAGCTGAGGATGCCTATGCTTACGCCCAGGATGAGGGCATAGCACTTCCTGCGCAGCCTGCTTTCCCTGCGGGGAACCCTGCCGACACTCGGGGCCTTCTGGAGCGATTTCAGCGCTTGCGGCCTCCTACTTTCACGGGTTCTCACAGACCCGAGGAGGCTGAGTTTTGGCTCGACCGAGTGTCGAAGATTCTGCGCATGTTGCACTGCACTGAGGCAGAGCAGGTAGAGCTGGCTACCTTCCAGTTTGAGAGAGAGGCCAGTATGTGGTGGGATAGTGTATTGCGGACTGTTACCGCAGACTTCGTATGGACATGGGCAGCATTCGAGTTTCGCTTCCATGAGAAGTATTATCCTCAGACCTACAGACACGAGAGGGAGAATGAGTTTCTCCGTCTCAGGCAGGCAGCGATGACGGTCACCGAGTATGAGCATCGGTTCACAGAGTTGGGCAGGTACGTCCCGACGATTCTAGCTGATGAGCAGATGCGCATACGGCGCTTTTTGGAGGGCTTGCGACCGGATATTCGGTCGAAGATGTGCTGCATCAGTTTCTCCTCCTATGCGGAGTTGGTTCACATGTCCATGCGGGCAGAGCAGGACGTGGATCGACTTGCGCGATCACGAGGCCCGACTACTTCTAGGCCGCGACCGGAGTTGCCAGATAGGCCCTTCGCGGGCAAGAGGCCTCGCATTGATCCTCCTACCAGGACCACGGCGCCAGTAGGACCGTTTCGACGCCCTGATCTATCATGCACATACTGTGGGAGGACGGGCCACCTAGCGCCGAGTTGCTTTGCGAGGATGCGGGACAGTGGGTTCTCGCCGCCGCAGAAGATTGATCGTGTACGTCCACAGGCGATATCAGCACCGCCTATACGGTCAGCTCCTGCGCAGTCCTCTTTCAGACCCACAGTATCACAGATTCGACAGCCCCCACGGCCCTTGACACAGCGGCCGAACCGGCCACAGCAGGCTCGAGTTCATGCACTGACCGCTGAGGCAGCTACGACGCCGACTTTCCAGCATTCAGCCTTCGAGGTCACGGGCCATATCGGAGGTACTCCCGTTCTTGTCATGGTGGACACTGGTTCCACGATTTCTTTGATATCGCGTGCCGTAGTCAGACGTCTTGGGTTGCAGACTATTACTATGGATAGCGTGCGAGTCCTTGCAGCTCATGGAGATTATTCGGATGTCACCCAGATGTGTGAGGGTTGTTTACTTGATCTGGGAGGCAGGACGATGACTCTTGATTTGGTCGTCGATCCCTCGCTCGTATATCTCGACGTCATCCTTGGCATGGACTGGTTGACTGCAGCGAGAGCCGAGATTGACTGCGAGGCTCGTGTGGTGACGGTGTACGAGCCTGAGGGCACGCCTTTCACATTTTCAGTGCGGGTAAATCTTCCTTTCCGCATTCTTAGCTACGCCACCCTGTTGCACGACGCTGGTGCCCAGGTACTTGAGCAGACGCCGGTTGTTTCTGAGTTCGGGGATCTGTTCAGGAAGATCCCTGGTTTGCCACCCCGACGTGAGATCGATTTCACTATCGATCTGATTCCTGGTTCTACACCCGTCTCACTGCCGACGTATCGCATGGCACCATGTGAGATGGAGGAGTTGAGGACGCAGATTGATGGTCTACTAGAGCTTGGCCTTATACGGCCTAGCGTATCTCCTTGGGGAGCACCGGTCTTGTTCGTGAAGAAGAAGGATGGTTCGCTACGATTGTGTATTGATTATCGCAGGCTGAACCAACTCACAGTGAAGAACAAGTACCCTTTGCCCAGGATCGATGACTTATTTGATCAGTTGAGAGGAGCGCAGTACTTCTCGAAGATTGATCTTCAGTCAGGATATCATCAGCTGCGCGTCAGAGATGAGGACGTGCAGAAGACAGCGTTCAGGACCAGTTTTGGTCATTACGAGTTCCTTGTGATGTCGTTCGGTCTCACGAACGCACCGGCCGTGTTCATGGATCTGATGAACCGGGTACTACGGCCTTTCCTCTATCGATTCGTCGTTGTCTTCATCGACGACATTTTGGTATACTCTAGGAGTCGAGAGGAGCATGAGGAGCACTTGCGTTTGGTCCTTGATACGCTCAGACAGCATCAGTTGTTCGCACAGTATAAGAAGTGCGACTTCTGGAAGCAGGAGGTGAAGTTTCTGGGACACGTGGTGTCCAAGGATGGCATGGCAGTTGACCTGTCTAAGGTAGCTGCGGTGCAGGACTGGGAGCAGCCTGGTTCTGTCACTGAGGTGAGGAGTTTCTTGGGTCTCGCTGGCTACTATCGGCGCTTCATTCAGGATTTCTCGAAGATCGCGAGACCCTTATCTCAGTTGACACGGAAGGACGTGAAGTTCGCCTGGAATGATAAGGCGGAGTCAGCTTTTCAGGAGCTGAAGGACAGACTTACGTCCGCCCCTGTGCTAGTATTGCCAGAGCAAGGGGTTAAATACACTATATACACTGACGCGTCTAGCGTTGGTTTGGGTTGTGTCCTTATGCAGAGGGACAGGGTAATTTCGTATGCCTCGAGACAATTAAGGAAGCAC
Organism: Magnolia kwangsiensis; assembly: GCA_037074715.1. Classification (NCBI taxonomy): domain Eukaryota; kingdom Viridiplantae; phylum Streptophyta; class Magnoliopsida; order Magnoliales; family Magnoliaceae; genus Magnolia; species Magnolia kwangsiensis. Next base: position 74,571,963 of record CM073579.1, read on the forward strand.
GAGGAGAATTACCCTACACACGACCTGGAGTTGGCAGCCGTGATATTCGCACTGAGACTCTGGAGACATTACCTCTATGGAGAGGAGTTCGAGCTCTTTTGCGACCACAAGAGCCTCAAGTACATATTCACACAGCGGGACTTGAATATGAGGCAGCGGCGATGGATGGAGACGCTGAAGGACTTCAAGTTTGAAGTCTCTTACCATCCTGGGAAGGCGAACCTTGTGGCTGATGCGTTGAGCCGCAAGAAGGCGATAGAGTTTGCGGCTCCGCTGATGGTTGCCGAGTGGGATATGGTTGAGTTTTTGCGAGACTTTGAGCAGAAACTCACCGTAGAGGAGCCATTTGAGTTCATCGCACATGTTCAGGTGCGATCCCCGATCGATGACCGTGTCATCGAGGCGCAGAGGGACGACGCGCATCTTACTGAGCTTCGAGAGCAGGCCAGTGATGATGATGACGCCGACTGGCGAGTTGGCATGGATGGGGGTTTACGTTACCGTGGCCGCCTATGCGTTCCTGATGTCCCTGACTTGAGACGAGAGATTCTCGAGGCTGCGCATTCTACTAGACTCGCGATGCATCCTGGCAGCACGAAGATGTATCGTGACGTGAAGAGGACGTACTGGTGGGAAGGTATGAAGACCCACATTGCTGAGTTCGTGTCCCGTTGTCTCACTTGTCAACAGGTGAAGGCAGAGCATCGCCGACCACCTGGACTTTTGCAGCCTATGCCGATTGCAGAGTGGAAGTGGGATTTCTTTTCCATGGACTTCATTTCTGGGTTGCCGAAGACGAGGAAGGGGCATGATTCTATTTGGGTGATCGTCGACCGATTGACGAAGTCGGCGCACTTCCTACCGATCAGAGTTACGAACTCTGCAGACGAGCTGGCTAGATTGTATATTAGAGAGATCGTGCGTCTGCATGGAGTTCCGTTGGAGATCGTGTCGGACAGAGACACGCGGTTCACTTCTATTTTCTGGACTCGCATTCAGGAGGCTATGGGTGTGAAGTTGAAGTTCAGTACTGCCTTCCACCCACAGACGGACGGACAGACAGAGCGAGTGAACCAGATCCTGGAGGACATGTTGCGAGCTTGCGCATTGGACTTCAAGGACAGTTGGGATGACTGTCTTGCATATGCGGAGTTTGCATACAACAATAGCTTCCAGGCGAGTATCGGCATGGCACCTTATGAGGCGCTGTATGGGCGACCTTGTCGCGCACCGCATTGCTGGTTAGAGGTCGGTGAGCGCAGCTTGATTGGCCCAGAGTTGGTGCAGGCGACGTCAGAGAAGATTGATATTATTCGACGTCGGCTTCTTACAGCGCAGAGCAGACAGAAGAGCTACGCCGATACGAGACGGAGACCACTAGAGTTCACAGTCGGGGATCATGTGTTTTTGCGAGTCTCCCCTATGAAGGGAGTCCTTCGGTTCGGAAAGAAGGGGAAGCTGGCACCGCGATACATTGGTCCATTTCAGATCCTTGATCGTGTGGGAGCAGTGGCTTACCGATTGGCTTTACCCACGCCCCTCGCGAGCGTCCACAACGTATTTCATGTTTCTATGCTGAAGAAGTACGTTGCTGATCCTTCTCATATCATCAGATGGGAGCAGGTGCAGTTAGGAGAGGATGTTACTTATATCCTGCGACCGACACGCATCTTAGACCGGAAGGAGCAGGTACTGCGTAGCAAGGTGATTCCCCTTGTGAAGGTACTATGGACGCATCATACTGAGGAGGAGGCTACTTGGGAGACAGAAGCCGAGATCAGAAAGAACTACCCACAGCTTCTCGAGGAGTACGAAAAGGTACAAAATTTCGAGGACGAAATTATTTGTTAAGGGGGGTAGATTGTAACGCCCGTGAAAAATCCATACTTGGGCTCGAGTACCAACTCGACCCGAATTTGCGTAGAATTCATTCCTTTGGAAAATTTGACTAGGTTAGCTAGTGCAACGTTAGAATAGCTGGGAAATGGTCCCTGATCACTTTAAATACGTTCTACAAGGCCCGAAGCGAGTGGAACTAAGGGTGCTATAATGCTCTAAAGCCTCGGATCAAACTCTAAGCCGGTTTGTTCTCTGGACCACTTTGAATCTTTGTATTGGATCTAGACCGCACGTTGAAAGTCCGATACCTCCTATCTTAGACCGTTAGGACCGTCTAGCTGGGCTTGACACTCATTCCAAAAATCAAGTCAAACCGATGATCACAGGCTATTTCATTGAGCCCGGACCGAAGAGAGTGTGAATAGGGACATAGTTGGAATTTCAAATTCAAATCTGGCACACAAATTTGACGCATCAGTATTAAGCATTCTGACCGTCAGAATACAGCCAAATTACACCCTTGGATCAGGAAAAATATCTATTATATATCACGGGACTTATAGGCCTGATCTTGATGCGGTGACCGTTAAACTGAAACTGGGCCGCCACGTGCGATCTGGGAACCCAACCGGTCTGAAAACTGGATGTATGCTAGATCTAGTATGCATGAGCTTAAGTCCGACCGCATCTGGCCTGGGGACCTCCAGAAATGCCCTTTTGGACCGAAACGGCCCCGATTTGGTTAGGCACCAAGTAAACATTGTTCCCAAGCCTATTTTGGGAATGTTTTAGGCTATAAAAGGGGTTGAAACCCTCACTCCTCTCTCCCATCCGAATTTGAGAGAAGCCCTAGCTTGGGAGAGAGAAAAAGAGTGAGAGATTGTGAGAGAGTGGGAGAGTTCTTCCCGCCACTTGTGCTACGTGTTGCACATGCTTAAGCGACACTTCTCTACCGCTTTCCCGGCGATTCCACCGCAATCCTAGGTAAGTAAAAACCCTAAATAGTTGGTGATTTGAGTTTTTCTTGTTTCCATGGCGATGTAGCTTATGGATCTTATGTATTAGGCTCCTTACTCGCCGTAGACGAAGCATATACACTCCGCTTCAATTCCCGAGTCTACAAGACACTAGGTGAGGATTTTAGACGCTTGGATTGACGGTTCCCAATGCTTTCAATGTCGTTTAATAGTAGATTCTTGACGGCATCGCCGTTTGACATGTACAAAATGCTCTCCGTTTCCCGTTTCGTAAGCTAACGAAGAATATGAGATTTAGGGCATTTTAGTCATTTGTAGGAAGTACTGTTTGCATTCATATTTTGCTGATGTGATTGACATGGTTTGTTGTCGCATTAGGGAGTTAGGAATGCGTGCATAATTAGTTTGGCGAAGAGATTCGCCTAGTTGCACACTTTGGGTCGACATGCTATATGTAGACCTAAGTGTGTAGTGCATGTGTTTGTATAAATGCTTGTATTAGTATGTATTGAATTAAATGATGTTATTTGATACTTTGTGATTGATTTTTCAATTATTATGCCGACCTAAATGATTTTCTACATGTTGACAAAATGCATGATTTCATTACATGCATGGAATGTATGTGCTTGAGGATTTGCTTAAGTTGAATATGCATGGGAAGTATGCCTTGAAGATTTGCTTAAGTTGAATGTTATAACATGTGCTAACATGCTCACATGATGTATTTCAATTCCAATACTTTTATAGTGATTCCATAGATGTGTGGGACTTGACTTAGTCCAGGCAGTCGGTAACCGAGCGAATTCGTGGCTGACTGGTCATAGTCACGAACGACGCGTCGATGAATGTGATTCGTGTTGAGAGTTGGCGGCAGTGGTTAGGCCACGCGAAGTGTTTTACGCACTTCATGTCGTTCAATTCGATATGCGATCGCGCTAGTCGAGCCCGTCAAGTAACCCGACTGGCCGATGTTTGTTCACCATGTATGTATCATAACTGCTTGAACCTAGGGTACTGAACTTACCATTGTAAACCCTATTAACCGTGGTACCTTGATCCACGAAGACTCATGAGCCGGGCATGGTGGTATGGGACACCGTGGTCGAGCTGTCGGCCTACGCTGGGGCCACAAACCTCCCCGTAGTGACCAGTGAGCACCTAGACTCGTGAGCAGATTATGGTGGTATGGGACACTATATTCTAGCTGTCGGCCTACACTGATCAGGCGACGAGCCCTTTTGTAGTGACCGCGAGCGTATTCTGAGTTCACGGGAGGCGACGACCCTTCCGTGCAGTAGAGTACAGTAGGCCTGTATTGATAAGGTGATGGGGGAGCGGTGCAACGAGTGCGAGCAACAGCCCTGGCAGCCCTTGCAGTGACCTACGAAATGTACATCGTATGAGATTACTAGGAGTGACGACCCTAGACAGGATCCGTGTTGGGATTGATACAAGGGAGGTACCTTAGTTTCCCAATCCTGCTGTTTGAATGGACTAATAATAACTTGGTAATCATATCACCATAGCATTGCATGTGCCTGGAAGATGTGGAGCACTCTAGGGAGTGTGGCATGCCGCGGTCGTAAGATGTTGCCGTATGAGGGTGATCGTCGGTGAGGGCATACATCACGTCATATCATCTTGCATTAACAACAGTATTAGGACTTGTCTGATTTACTGCTTTACTATTATCGCGTGACTGAATTGTGAACATGCTAATCTTTGCTCTATGATTCCACTGAGTTGATCACTCATTCCCACGTTACGGGATGGTGTTTGCAACACCCACCAGACCCTGTTGTAGTTGCAGGTGACGATGAGATCCAGGAGGTGGAGCTAGATGATGACGAGGACCAGGATGAGTTCTCGTATATGCAGTATCATGACGGCTTTCCGTAGGTGACCTGGATCGAGGGGACATCAGTGGGACTTTTATTTTTGAACATTATTCTTTTGTTATGTACATGTATATGAGACTCAGAGATGTAGTCATACTTTGGAGACAGTTGAGATTACTTTATTTTTCCATACAGTGATATATATCTTGTTTAGTCTTCCGCTTGCTTTTATCACTGGATCTGAAGTATGAATTGCAGTTTTGGTATACTTTTACTCATGTGAATGCTTTAAATCAGACAACATTGAATCATAACCATTTTTGTTGCATAAGTGACGGTCTGGAACTCGGGAGTTGAGTTTATACACGACCCCCGATTTTCAGGGTGTTACAAGTTGGTATCAGAGCATGAATGAGAGTATACTGGGCCTGGGTTATGGTCTTGCGACGTACGCTGTCGCTTCCTTTGACTTAGGTGGGTGCGAGAAGGATCTAGAAACACTTCTAGGATCACAGATTCGCCGATAGGCGAAGTCTATAAGGATCGATCGCAAGATCGAGTCTGTAACGCATCTCGGGTCGCGTAAAGCGACCCGAATCACTTCTAAGCTGTAGGAAGTCGGGTGGAGACGTCCTATGAGCGGTTTTAAACCGCAAAAGTGAATCTTTGGGCCGTGGAATGACCACGACTCTAGTAATCAATCGCCAGGGCTTAAAAAACCCCGTTTTGCCAAAAATTCTCAAAATTCCTTCTCTAAACACTTCAACCTTCAGTTCTTTTGTATCCATTTCATGTTAGGCATCAAACCTAATGTGAAAATAACACAAATTAGTACATTCACCAAATTTTACAGTGAATAGTAAAATTTCATGAAAAATGGCCATAAGGCCATTCTAACTTCACTTTCTTTAGCAACTAAGGAGCTAGAAAGATGTACTGGATCCTTCTACCCCAAATTCATATGCTGCATCATATGGTTTGGTATTCGGGATTGCGATGTGGACCCGGAAAGCCCCAAAAACATGTTTGGGCCCATAGGGACCAAAATACTATGAACTAAGGGGTGGGACTAGACTTTTTGGGACCCTGGGACCATGGGGGACCAGACCCATGGGGTCCCGCTGGCCAACCTGGAGGTTGGCCGGCGATGCCATCGCCGGCCGGGCGATGCATCGCCGGCCGGCCACCTCGGACGGTGCTGCCCTTTGGGCGCACCCACTTAAATACACCCCCCATCACCCCTATGTACCTCCCATCCCACGAAAATCCCTAAAACACCCCTCTCCTTCACAAACAGCCCCCTTGCATGCCCTAGATTTGATTTTCAGCGCTCCATTCCAAATCCCGGCGACCCAAACCCCTCCTAATCCCTTCCTTGGCCAGAACCGACCACCACCCATTGATTATTGGGTGTTGGCAGCCCCTTTCCTTGAAGATTTTCCCGTTTGGAGCTCCAAAATCCCCCAAATAGTGCTGAAATCGTGAGCAGCTCCATTCCACCTTTTTGTTCTTATTTTTCCCTGAAACTACAGCCTTGGGAAGCTTGAAGCATCCCTCTACGACGCCTAGATTTCCTTTTGTCAGATTGGGCAGCCCTTTCTCCGCATTTTCGGCGTTTTCCATGGCTTTCGTGGAAGCTATTTTGGGTCTTTTGTCACTCTCATCCATCCTGTCTTTGATGGGTAAGAGGAAAACTGCAACAGACGAGGCTGGGCCGAGCCGCCCTGCTCGATTGAGAAGACCGCGGGGTGGTGCCGCAAGTTCAAGCGCCGCCGCAGGTCCAGCTGCAGTCCTGGAGTGCCGTACGAAGCGGGATTTGGATCCCCATGCACACTTTGGACGAACCATCCTATCAGAGATGCCTCATGGTGAATACACTGATCGTAGAGTGTTATTTGAGGCGGACGTAGATGGGCGATTGTTCGGCGAATATCTGTTGTTCGAACGCATTGAAGCTGCGCACTGGGGACCGATCTTTGAAGCTCGCGCTCGTGCTAATGTGAGCACTGTTCGTGCCTTCTATGCTAGCATCCAGAGTCCTACCTTGGAGCCCTTGCAGTTTAAAATCCCTTTTGGTAGAGATCGGATGGCTACGATCGACGTCCAGTTGGTTGCGCGACTTCTCAACGTGCCTCTAGGTGATGTACATCCAAGTGAGAAAAATTTGAGGACTAGACGTGAACGAGATCGCCGCACCAGGTTTCTGTGCGGTAAGTTGGTTCCATGGCAGCCTAATAATAGCCTCAAGGCGACGTACATGTCTGAGGATTTGCGTCTGCTGCATCACATCTGCACGTTCAATGTTTATCCTAGGTCGACGAACCGCATTGAATGTACACGTCTTATGGTCGATTTCTTATTTCTGGTGGCTCAGGGAGAGAACGTATGTATGGCCACTTTCATCTTACGGCAGATAGTTCTCATAGCCAGGTCGAGAAGAACATCCGAATCCCTTCCCTTTGGCCGACTCATTTGCAGAATTGCGCTTGAGTTTGCCTATAGACTTGGACCCGAGTTGCCGGTATCGATTCACACCATCGATGAGTCGACGATGGTTAAGATGAAGATTGGGTCGCAATATCGTGAAAATCAACTTGAAAGGGATAGTGGGGACGACTTTGATGAAGAGGAAGATCAAAGCGAAGGAGAACCTAGTGCAGAAGTTCAGGAAGAGACTCAGGAAGAAGCAGAAGAGGAGGCTCAGGATACTGATGAGAGTCCTCCTCCTTCTGCGCAGACTACTATTGACGATCGCATTGCTCGGATGGAGGAGAGTCAGACCGCTTTGCGAAGGGAAGTCCAAGAACTTCGAGCAGAGGTCGCTGATGCCAAGGCCGTTACGAAGAAGAAATTTGGCAAGGTGACTCGCACCTTGAAGGCAATCCTGTGTTGCTTACAGGATAAGGGTGCTCCTCCTCCGTCGCCAGACTCCGACTAGCGACGCGATCTTTGATGTTGTTATGAGTAGTTAACTATTTTCTGTTTCATGTGTGTAAAGCCTATTAGGGCTAGTGCTTTGCTTTTGTCGCTGTTGCTTAACTGTCTTAATTTCCATGTCATTCTAGTCATGATGCTTGTAAGGATATATCCCTTGTATTGTGACAATTTTGATTAATTGAAGTGCATGGAATGCCTTGACTCTTTAGTGAATGATTGTGGTGTATTTGTGCAATTGAGACTGACAAGGTTGCGCCCTATTTTGAATATAGGGAATGCCACCTAAGACTACGAGGAGCGCGGTTCGGCTTTCATTGTTAGAGCAGATGGATCAGGCTCCTTCTCAGTCTGGTACTCGTCCGGACCCTGCTGTGGGCCCGATTCCTGAGACTGTTCGATCGTCTCAGCCTGCTACTGGTCCTACAGATGGACCACCGCCATTTACACCATCAGTTAGAGAGCCACAGCGCGCATCTACTTCCGCACCTCATCCGCCACAGCCTGCTCCACCACCTGATAGATTCGAGCAGATGATGGCTATGATGCTACAGCAGCAGCAGCTATTGACTACTATAGTCGGGACTTTAGCCCAGGGTGGGGGTGCGACTGCATCTACTCCGCCTGCACCACCTGCGCATCCAGCTGAGGATGCCTATGCTTACGCCCAGGATGAGGGCATAGCACTTCCTGCGCAGCCTGCTTTCCCTGCGGGGAACCCTGCCGACACTCGGGGCCTTCTGGAGCGATTTCAGCGCTTGCGGCCTCCTACTTTCACGGGTTCTCACAGACCCGAGGAGGCTGAGTTTTGGCTCGACCGAGTGTCGAAGATTCTGCGCATGTTGCACTGCACTGAGGCAGAGCAGGTAGAGCTGGCTACCTTCCAGTTTGAGAGAGAGGCCAGTATGTGGTGGGATAGTGTATTGCGGACTGTTACCGCAGACTTCGTATGGACATGGGCAGCATTCGAGTTTCGCTTCCATGAGAAGTATTATCCTCAGACCTACAGACACGAGAGGGAGAATGAGTTTCTCCGTCTCAGGCAGGCAGCGATGACGGTCACCGAGTATGAGCATCGGTTCACAGAGTTGGGCAGGTACGTCCCGACGATTCTAGCTGATGAGCAGATGCGCATACGGCGCTTTTTGGAGGGCTTGCGACCGGATATTCGGTCGAAGATGTGCTGCATCAGTTTCTCCTCCTATGCGGAGTTGGTTCACATGTCCATGCGGGCAGAGCAGGACGTGGATCGACTTGCGCGATCACGAGGCCCGACTACTTCTAGGCCGCGACCGGAGTTGCCAGATAGGCCCTTCGCGGGCAAGAGGCCTCGCATTGATCCTCCTACCAGGACCACGGCGCCAGTAGGACCGTTTCGACGCCCTGATCTATCATGCACATACTGTGGGAGGACGGGCCACCTAGCGCCGAGTTGCTTTGCGAGGATGCGGGACAGTGGGTTCTCGCCGCCGCAGAAGATTGATCGTGTACGTCCACAGGCGATATCAGCACCGCCTATACGGTCAGCTCCTGCGCAGTCCTCTTTCAGACCCACAGTATCACAGATTCGACAGCCCCCACGGCCCTTGACACAGCGGCCGAACCGGCCACAGCAGGCTCGAGTTCATGCACTGACCGCTGAGGCAGCTACGACGCCGACTTTCCAGCATTCAGCCTTCGAGGTCACGGGCCATATCGGAGGTACTCCCGTTCTTGTCATGGTGGACACTGGTTCCACGATTTCTTTGATATCGCGTGCCGTAGTCAGACGTCTTGGGTTGCAGACTATTACTATGGATAGCGTGCGAGTCCTTGCAGCTCATGGAGATTATTCGGATGTCACCCAGATGTGTGAGGGTTGTTTACTTGATCTGGGAGGCAGGACGATGACTCTTGATTTGGTCGTCGATCCCTCGCTCGTATATCTCGACGTCATCCTTGGCATGGACTGGTTGACTGCAGCGAGAGCCGAGATTGACTGCGAGGCTCGTGTGGTGACGGTGTACGAGCCTGAGGGCACGCCTTTCACATTTTCAGTGCGGGTAAATCTTCCTTTCCGCATTCTTAGCTACGCCACCCTGTTGCACGACGCTGGTGCCCAGGTACTTGAGCAGACGCCGGTTGTTTCTGAGTTCGGGGATCTGTTCAGGAAGATCCCTGGTTTGCCACCCCGACGTGAGATCGATTTCACTATCGATCTGATTCCTGGTTCTACACCCGTCTCACTGCCGACGTATCGCATGGCACCATGTGAGATGGAGGAGTTGAGGACGCAGATTGATGGTCTACTAGAGCTTGGCCTTATACGGCCTAGCGTATCTCCTTGGGGAGCACCGGTCTTGTTCGTGAAGAAGAAGGATGGTTCGCTACGATTGTGTATTGATTATCGCAGGCTGAACCAACTCACAGTGAAGAACAAGTACCCTTTGCCCAGGATCGATGACTTATTTGATCAGTTGAGAGGAGCGCAGTACTTCTCGAAGATTGATCTTCAGTCAGGATATCATCAGCTGCGCGTCAGAGATGAGGACGTGCAGAAGACAGCGTTCAGGACCAGTTTTGGTCATTACGAGTTCCTTGTGATGTCGTTCGGTCTCACGAACGCACCGGCCGTGTTCATGGATCTGATGAACCGGGTACTACGGCCTTTCCTCTATCGATTCGTCGTTGTCTTCATCGACGACATTTTGGTATACTCTAGGAGTCGAGAGGAGCATGAGGAGCACTTGCGTTTGGTCCTTGATACGCTCAGACAGCATCAGTTGTTCGCACAGTATAAGAAGTGCGACTTCTGGAAGCAGGAGGTGAAGTTTCTGGGACACGTGGTGTCCAAGGATGGCATGGCAGTTGACCTGTCTAAGGTAGCTGCGGTGCAGGACTGGGAGCAGCCTGGTTCTGTCACTGAGGTGAGGAGTTTCTTGGGTCTCGCTGGCTACTATCGGCGCTTCATTCAGGATTTCTCGAAGATCGCGAGACCCTTATCTCAGTTGACACGGAAGGACGTGAAGTTCGCCTGGAATGATAAGGCGGAGTCAGCTTTTCAGGAGCTGAAGGACAGACTTACGTCCGCCCCTGTGCTAGTATTGCCAGAGCAAGGGGTTAAATACACTATATACACTGACGCGTCTAGCGTTGGTTTGGGTTGTGTCCTTATGCAGAGGGACAGGGTAATTTCGTATGCCTCGAGACAATTAAGGAAGCACGAGGAGAATTACCCTACACACGACCTGGAGTTGGCAGCCGTGATATTCGCACTGAGACTCTGGAGACATTACCTCTATGGAGAGGAGTTCGAGCTCTTTTGCGACCACAAGAGCCTCAAGTACATATTCACACAGCGGGACTTGAATATGAGGCAGCGGCGATGGATGGAGACGCTGAAGGACTTCAAGTTTGAAGTCTCTTACCATCCTGGGAAGGCGAACCTTGTGGCTGATGCGTTGAGCCGCAAGAAGGCGATAGAGTTTGCGGCTCCGCTGATGGTTGCCGAGTGGGATATGGTTGAGTTTTTGCGAGACTTTGAGCAGAAACTCACCGTAGAGGAGCCATTTGAGTTCATCGCACATGTTCAGGTGCGATCCCCGATCGATGACCGTGTCATCGAGGCGCAGAGGGACGACGCGCATCTTACTGAGCTTCGAGAGCAGGCCAGTGATGATGATGACGCCGACTGGCGAGTTGGCATGGATGGGGGTTTACGTTACCGTGGCCGCCTATGCGTTCCTGATGTCCCTGACTTGAGACGAGAGATTCTCGAGGCTGCGCATTCTACTAGACTCGCGATGCATCCTGGCAGCACGAAGATGTATCGTGACGTGAAGAGGACGTACTGGTGGGAAGGTATGAAGACCCACATTGCTGAGTTCGTGTCCCGTTGTCTCACTTGTCAACAGGTGAAGGCAGAGCATCGCCGACCACCTGGACTTTTGCAGCCTATGCCGATTGCAGAGTGGAAGTGGGATTTCTTTTCCATGGACTTCATTTCTGGGTTGCCGAAGACGAGGAAGGGGCATGATTCTATTTGGGTGATCGTCGACCGATTGACGAAGTCGGCGCACTTCCTACCGATCAGAGTTACGAACTCTGCAGACGAGCTGGCTAGATTGTATATTAGAGAGATCGTGCGTCTGCATGGAGTTCCGTTGGAGATCGTGTCGGACAGAGACACGCGGTTCACTTCTATTTTCTGGACTCGCATTCAGGAGGCTATGGGTGTGAAGTTGAAGTTCAGTACTGCCTTCCACCCACAGACGGACGGACAGACAGAGCGAGTGAACCAGATCCTGGAGGACATGTTGCGAGCTTGCGCATTGGACTTCAAGGACAGTTGGGATGACTGTCTTGCATATGCGGAGTTTGCATACAACAATAGCTTCCAGGCGAGTATCGGCATGGCACCTTATGAGGCGCTGTATGGGCGACCTTGTCGCGCACCGCATTGCTGGTTAGAGGTCGGTGAGCGCAGCTTGATTGGCCCAGAGTTGGTGCAGGCGACGTCAGAGAAGATTGATATTATTCGACGTCGGCTTCTTACAGCGCAGAGCAGACAGAAGAGCTACGCCGATACGAGACGGAGACCACTAGAGTTCACAGTCGGGGATCATGTGTTTTTGCGAGTCTCCCCTATGAAGGGAGTCCTTCGGTTCGGAAAGAAGGGGAAGCTGGCACCGCGATACATTGGTCCATTTCAGATCCTCGATCGTGTGGGAGCAGTGGCTTACCGATTGGCTTTACCCACGCCCCTCGCGAGCGTCCACAACGTATTTCATGTTTCTATGCTGAAGAAGTACGTTGCTGATCCTTCTCATATCATCAGATGGGAGCAGGTGCAGTTAGGAGAGGATGTTACTTATATCCTGCGACCGACACGCATCTTAGACCGGAAGGAGCAGGTACTGCGTAGCAAGGTGATTCCCCTTGTGAAGGTACTATGGACGCATCATACTGAGGAGGAGGCTACTTGGGAGACAGAAGCCGAGATCAGAAAGAACTACCCACAGCTTCTCGAGGAGTACGAAAAGGTACAAAATTTCGAGGACGAAATTATTTGTTAAGGGGGGTAGATTGTAACGCCCGTGAAAAATCCATACTTGGGCTCGAGTACCAACTCGACCCGAATTTGCGTAGAATTCATTCCTTTGGAAAATTTGACTAGGTTAGCTAGTGCAACGTTAGAATAGCTGGGAAATGGTCCCTGATCACTTTAAATACGTTCTACAAGGCCCGAAGCGAGTGGAACTAAGGGTGCTATAATGCTCTAAAGCCTCGGATCAAACTCTAAGCCGGTTTGTTCTCTGGACCACTTTGAATCTTTGTATTGGATCTAGACCGCACGTTGAAAGTCCGATACCTCCTATCTTAGACCGTTAGGACCGTCTAGCTGGGCTTGACACTCATTCCAAAAATCAAGTCAAACCGATGATCACAGGCTATTTCATTGAGCCCGGACCGAAGAGAGTGTGAATAGGGACATAGTTGGAATTTCAAATTCAAATCTGGCACACAAATTTGACGCATCAGTATTAAGCATTCTGACCGTCAGAATACAGCCAAATTACACCCTTGGATCAGGAAAAATATCTATTATATATCACGGGACTTATAGGCCTGATCTTGATGCGGTGACCGTTAAACTGAAACTGGGCCGCCACGTGCGATCTGGGAACCCAACCGGTCTGAAAACTGGATGTATGCTAGATCTAGTATGCATGAGCTTAAGTCCGACCGCATCTGGCCTGGGGACCTCCAGAAATGCCCTTTTGGACCGAAACGGCCCCGATTTGGTTAGGCACCAAGTAAACATTGTTCCCAAGCCTATTTTGGGAATGTTTTAGGCTATAAAAGGGGTTGAAACCCTCACTCCTCTCTCCCATCCGAATTTGAGAGAAGCCCTAGCTTGGGAGAGAGAAAAAGAGTGAGAGATTGTGAGAGAGTGGGAGAGTTCTTCCCGCCACTTGTGCTACGTGTTGCACATGCTTAAGCGACACTTCTCTACCGCTTTCCCGGCGATTCCACCGCAATCCTAGGTAAGTAAAAACCCTAAATAGTTGGTGATTTGAGTTTTTCTTGTTTCCATGGCGATGTAGCTTATGGATCTTATGTATTAGGCTCCTTACTCGCCGTAGACGAAGCATATACACTCCGCTTCAATTCCCGAGTCTACAAGACACTAGGTGAGGATTTTAGACGCTTGGATTGACGGTTCCCAATGCTTTCAATGTCGTTTAATAGTAGATTCTTGACGGCATCGCCGTTTGACATGTACAAAATGCTCTCCGTTTCCCGTTTCGTAAGCTAACGAAGAATATGAGATTTAGGGCATTTTAGTCATTTGTAGGAAGTACTGTTTGCATTCATATTTTGCTGATGTGATTGACATGGTTTGTTGTCGCATTAGGGAGTTAGGAATGCGTGCATAATTAGTTTGGCGAAGAGATTCGCCTAGTTGCACACTTTGGGTCGACATGCTATATGTAGACCTAAGTGTGTAGTGCATGTGTTTGTATAAATGCTTGTATTAGTATGTATTGAATTAAATGATGTTATTTGATACTTTGTGATTGATTTTTCAATTATTATGCCGACCTAAATGATTTTCTACATGTTGACAAAATGCATGATTTCATTACATGCATGGAATGTATGTGCTTGAGGATTTGCTTAAGTTGAATATGCATGGGAAGTATGCCTTGAAGATTTGCTTAAGTTGAATGTTATAACATGTGCTAACATGCTCACATGATGTATTTCAATTCCAATACTTTTATAGTGATTCCATAGATGTGTGGGACTTGACTTAGTCCAGGCAGTCGGTAACCGAGCGAATTCGTGGCTGACTGGTCATAGTCACGAACGACGCGTCGATGAATGTGATTCGTGTTGAGAGTTGGCGGCAGTGGTTAGGCCACGCGAAGTGTTTTACGCACTTCATGTCGTTCAATTCGATATGCGATCGCGCTAGTCGAGCCCGTCAAGTAACCCGACTGGCCGATGTTTGTTCACCATGTATGTATCATAACTGCTTGAACCTAGGGTACTGAACTTACCATTGTAAACCCTATTAACCGTGGTACCTTGATCCACGAAGACTCATGAGCCGGGCATGGTGGTATGGGACACCGTGGTCGAGCTGTCGGCCTACGCTGGGGCCACAAACCTCCCCGTAGTGACCAGTGAGCACCTAGACTCGTGAGCAGATTATGGTGGTATGGGACACTATATTCTAGCTGTCGGCCTACACTGATCAGGCGACGAGCCCTTTTGTAGTGACCGCGAGCGTATTCTGAGTTCACGGGAGGCGACGACCCTTCCGTGCAGTAGAGTACAGTAGGCCTGTATTGATAAGGTGATGGGGGAGCGGTGCAACGAGTGCGAGCAACAGCCCTGGCAGCCCTTGCAGTGACCTACGAAATGTACATCGTATGAGATTACTAGGAGTGACGACCCTAGACAGGATCCGTGTTGGGATTGATACAAGGGAGGTACCTTAGTTTCCCAATCCTGCTGTTTGAATGGACTAATAATAACTTGGTAATCATATCACCATAGCATTGCATGTGCCTGGAAGATGTGGAGCACTCTAGGGAGTGTGGCATGCCGCGGTCGTAAGATGTTGCCGTATGAGGGTGATCGTCGGTGAGCGCATACATCACGTCATATCATCTTGCATTAACAACAGTATTAGGACTTGTCTGATTTACTGCTTTACTATTATCGCGTGACTGAATTGTGAACATGCTAATCTTTGCTCTATGATTCCACTGAGTTGATCACTCATTCCCACGTTACGGGATGGTGTTTGCAACACCCACCAGACCCTGTTGTAGTTGCAGGTGACGATGAGATCCAGGAGGTGGAGCTAGATGATGACGAGGACCAGGATGAGTTCTCGTATATGCAGTATCATGACGGCTTTCCGTAGGTGACCTGGATCGAGGGGACATCAGTGGGACTTTTATTTTTGAACATTATTCTTTTGTTATGTACATGTATATGAGACTCAGAGATGTAGTCATACTTTGGAGACAGTTGAGATTACTTTGTTTTTCCATACAGTGATATATATCTTGTTTAGTCTTCCGCTTGCTTTTATCACTGGATCTGAAGTATGAATTGCAGTTTTGGTATACTTTTACTCATGTGAATGCTTTAAATCAGACAACATTGAATCATAACCATTTTTGTTGCATAAGTGACGGTCTGGAACTCGGGAGTTGAGTTTATACACGACCCCCGATTTTCAGGGTGTTACAGAGAGTTCCATACAAAGCGGGATTTGGATCCCCATACTCAACTTGGGCGAGTGATTCTAGCAGAAATGCCTCACGGCCAATACACTGACCGTAAAGTGTTATTTGAGGTGGATGTGGAAGGACGACTATTCGGTGAATTTCTGTTGTTCGAACGCATTGAAGCTGCGCATTGGGGTCCGATCTTTGAAGCTCATGCTCGTGCTAATGTGAACACCGTTCGTGCCTTCTACGCTCGTATCCAGAATCCTACCTTGGAGCCATTGCAGTTTAAAATTTCTTTTGGTAGAGACCGGATGGCTACGATCGATGTTCGGTTGATTGCGCGACTTCTGAACATGCCTCTCGGTGATGTTTATCCTAGTGAGAAGAATCTGAGGAGTAGGTGCGGCGAGATCACCGTACCAGGTTCCTATGCGGTAAGTTGGTTCCATGGCAGCCTAATAATAGCCTCAAGGCGACTCATATGTCTGATGATTTGTGCCTGTTGCATCATATCTGCACGTTCAATGTGTATCCCATGTCGACAAATCGCATTGAGTGTACGCGCCTTATGGTTGATTTCCTGTATCTGGTGGCCCAGGGAGAGAATGTGTGTATGGCCACTTTCATCTTGCGACAGATAATCCTCATAGCAAAATCGAGAAGAACGTCCGAATCACTTCCTTTTGGCCGACTGATATGCAAGATTGCGCTTGAGTTTGCTTACAGACTTGGGCCGAAATTGCCAGTTCGGATTCATAGCATTGATGAGTCAACAATGGTCAAGATGAAGATTGGGTCTCAGTACCGTGAGAATCAGCTTGAAGAGGATAGCGAGGATGACTTTGATGATGAAGAGGATCCAAGTGAGGGAGAACCTGGAGCAGAAGTTGAGGAAGAAGTCCAGTAAGAGGCAGAAGAGGAGGCTCAGGATGCAGATGAATCCCTCCTCCTTCTGCTCAGGCTACTGGCGATGATCGCATTACCCGGATTGAGGAGAGCCAGGTCACCTTGCGAAGAGAAGTTCAGGAACTTCGCGCTGAAGTCGAGGATGCCAAGGCCGTTACGAAGAGGAAATTCGGTAAGGTGACTCGCACCTTGAAGGCGATCCTGTGCTGCTTGCAGGATAAGGGTGCTCCTCCTCCATCGCCCGACTCAGCCTAGTGATCTAGATCCGGATATCGTGGGTTGTAGTTAGTGATTTCCTACTTTATGTTGTGTAAGCCTGATAAGGCTAGTAGTTTACTTGTGTTGCTGTTGTATCTTTAACTGCCTTTGTTCCCATGTACTTTTTGTCATGATACTTGTAGGGAGATATCCCTTGTATTGTGGCAATTTTGATTTAATGAAATGCATGGCGTTCTTTTTTTTGGCTTGTTATGTAAATATTTGTGTTGTGGTTTGGGCTTGATATAGCCGAATTTGGTTAGATGGAATGCTTGCCGTTTCATTTCGCTGTAAGGTATTGTCCCTAGATTGGGAGTATTATAACTCCCGGGATTCAGCCTATAAATTAAATTTTTATCCCACCCCACCCTCCTACCAAGCATGCCGCTCCCTATCCCGCCATGGGATTAGGAATGCAGTTCCATTTAATACAACTTAATGCTACTGGCCATATAGGCCTTTGGTGTTTTGGTCCTAGAGTTAGCACTTCTAGATTTGAAGGGTCTGACGACATAAGAAATCCAATTCCATTTAGACAATCTTGACCCTAATCGATAGAACAATTTTCTGTAGTAGAAATGGTATAGGAAAGCCATTTACTGTATAATCTTAGGCTTTGGATTATAGCTACTGAGTTACCGACTAGGCTACTAGTTACCTTAAGTAGTGTAAAGCCTGTACATGCTAAGGAACAGTAGGTTCGATTTAGTTGGAATGGGATTCCCTTCCTTAGATAGATTCTCATAATATCCATAGACTCCGTTAGTAACTCTTAGGAAGCTTATGTAACTTAGAACCATTTACTCTTAGGGAAGACTTATAAATTCCTTAGGTCAAACTTGGAATAAACCAACACACCCCTTAGAATTGCCTTCCCCAAGGGCTTATTGCATTCGGGGACGCGGAATAAAGGAACTACATGTAAGCGATGTGTTCGCGGTTTGACTTGACCTCTTAATCCTGGTAGTTACCAATAAATCCAATGCTCTGATCAAGCAGAGGGTCGGCATCGGCTAGGATTAAGAACTGATACGAAGAATTTTCTATCAAAGTCTCGGCAGAAGGTCAATGTATCCAGCTCAAACCCACTACACAACTTTCCTTCCGCATTGGCTCGATCACATACAACCAAACGTGATCACATTGTCTTTGGGAAATGGCGAGGACTTAAAGCCAGTAGAGAATTAGACATCTTGCCACCAACTCATACCTGCCCCTGAACTCAATCACAATAGAGATTAAGCTCATCTCTATGATCATATGTACCAATGCCATAAAACGCATCATTAGCAAGGAAAATCATGTAGAGAAAGGTTGTTTCCGTTTTAGGTTAAGGATAACCCCTAAGTTGTGCCTCGTTCCGATATACGGATCGATGCAAAGATTCTTCAACCTTAAGTAAAACCAAGTTTTAAGGGAGGTAGAACGTATTGAGTCCAATCCAGTTAGGTCAGCCAAGACAACCGTTCGATCAGAGTGGCACAGCGGAAGTGTGGTTAGCCTCTTCCCCACTGGCCCAGGATTGAAACAGCTGAGTAGGTTTTATGTAAAGTTAGGTTATTAAATAGGATTTGAACCTTCCTTAGAAAAAGTACTCCTTGCCCGTCGCCAATTTCGGAGACGAAATTGTGTTTTAATGGGGGTAGATTGTAACACCCCGGATTTTGGCCAACCTGGGATTAGACGTCCTTAGGCACTGGGTCAACTAAAACACCTGAAAAAATCGCTCAGAACCCAATTCCATAGCCAAAGAAATCACTTAGGATTATTCCTTTAGAAACTAAGCATAAGTTAGCTAGCGCAACGCTAGAGTAGCTGGGAAATAGTCCCTGATCGCTTTAAATACGTTCTACAAAATCCAAATCGAGTAGAACCAATGACTCTATAATACTCTATAACCTCGGATCAAACTCTAAGCAGGTTTGTTCTCTGGACCACTTTGAAACTTTGTATTGGATCTAGACCGTGCGTCGAAAGTCTGATACCTGCTATCTTAGACCGTTAGAACCACCTAACTGGACTTGACAATCATTTCGAAAATCAAGTCCAACCGATAATCACAGGCTATTTCATTGAGCCCGGACTGAAGAGAGTGCGAATAGGGACAGAATTGGAATTTCAAATTCAAATCTGGCACACGACTTGACGTGTCAGTATTGAGCGTTCTGATCGTCAGAATTCAACCAGATTACACCCTCGGATCAGAAAAAATTTCTATTTCATATCATGAGACTTGCAGCCCTGATCTACGTGCGGTGACCGCTGAACTGAAACTGGACCGCCACGTGCGATCTGCGAACCCTGCCGGACTGAAAACTTGATGCGTGCTAGATCCTATACGCAAGAGCTTAAGTCCGATCGTGTTCGGCCAGGGGACCACTAGAAATCATCTTTTGGACCGAAACAGCCCCGAATTGGATATGCCCTAAGTAAACTTTGTTCCTGAGCCTATTTTGGGCATTTTTAAGCTTATAAAAGGGGTTGAAACCCTCACTCCTCTCTCCCATCCGAATTTGAGAGAAACCTTAGATTGGGAGAGAGAAAAGGTGAGAGTTTGTGAGAGAGATTAGGAGAGAATTTTCCTACCTTTGTGCTACCTGTTGCACGTACTTTAGCAACCCACCTCAATCACCTGGCTGGTGATTTCTTCACATTTTCAGGTAAGAAATAGCCCTAGAAGTTGCTGATTTGAGGTTCGCTAGGATTCATAGCATGTTAGCTGACGTATCTTGTAAATTAGGTTCTCTTATTGCCGTAGACGAAGCGTATACGCTCCGTTCGAAACGACACGTTTATAAGAGACAAGGTGTGGATTTTAGACGCTTTGATTGACTGTTTCCAAAGCTTTCAATGTCGTTTAATAGTAGATTATCGACGGCAACGCCGTTTGACATGTACAACATGCTGTCCGTTTTCTGTTTCGTAAACCGGCGAAGAATATGAGATTTAGGGCATTTTAGTCATTTGTAAGAAGTACTGATTTCATTCATATTTTGCTGATGTGATTGACATGATTTATTGTCGCATTAGAATGTTAGCAATGCGTGCATAATTAGTTTGGCGAAGAGATTCGCCTAAATGCGCACTTCGGGTCGACATACTATATGTAGACTTAAGTGTGTAGTGTAAGTGTTTGTATAAATGCTTGTATTAGTATGTATTGAATTAAATGGTGTTATGAATTAGTTTGAGACTGATTTCTCAATTAATATGCTGAGGTAAATGATTTCCTACATGTTGACTATTTGTATGATTTCATTACATGTATGGAATGCATGTGCTTGAAGATTTGCTTAAGTTGTATGTTATAACATGTGTTAACATGCTCAGATGGTTGTATTTCATTTTCAATACTCTAATATGATTGCTGATGTGATTCCATAATTGTTTGGGACTATACTTAGTCCAGGCAGTCGGTAACAGAGAAAATTCGTGGCTAGCTTGTATTCGCCACGAAGGATGCGTTGATGAACGCGAGTCGTATTTGGAGTTGGCGGCAGTGGTTAGGCCACGCGAAGTGTTTTACGCACTTCATGTCGTTCGACTTGCGATGCGCTAGTGCTAATCGAGCCCGTCAAGTAACCCGACTGGCCGTTGTATGTTCACCCTGTATGAGTCATAACTGCTTGAACCTAGGGTACTGAACTTACCATTGTAAACCCTGTTAACCATGGTACCTTGATCCACGAAGACTCATGAGCCGGGCATGGTGGTATGGGACACCGTGGTCGAGCTGTCGGCCTACGCTGGGGCCACAAACCTCCCCGTTGTGACCAGTGAGCACTTATGACTCGTGAGCAGATTATGGTGGTATGGGACACTATATTTTTGCTGTCGGCCTACATTGATAAGGTGATGGGGGAGCGGAGCAACGAGTGCGTGCAACAGCCCTGACAGCCCTTTGTAGTGACCGCGAGTTTATTCTGAGAGTACAGGAGGTGACGACCCTTCAGTAGCAGTAGAGTACAGTAGGCCTGTATTAATAAGGTGATGGGGGAGCGGAGCAACGAGTGCGTGCAACAGCCCTGACAGCCCTTGCAGCGACCTACAAAATATACATCGTATGAGATTACTAGGAGTGACGACCCTAGACAGGATCTGTGTTGGGATTGATATAAGGGAAGTACCTTAGTTTTCCAATATTGCTGTATGAAATGGACTAATAATAACTCGGTAATCATATCACCATCACATTGCATGTGCCTGGAAGATGTGGAGCACTGAGCGGGATGCACGCATGCCGCGGACGAAGATGGTGCCATATGAGGGAGAACGTCGGTGAGGGCATCCATCATGTCATGTCATATTGCATTAACAACAGTTTTAGGATTGTTTGATTTACTGATTTACTATTATCGCATGATTGATTTGAGAACATGTTAATCCTTGCTCTATTATTCCACTGAGTTAGCTACTCACTCCCACGTACGGGATGGTGTTTTCGGACACCCACCAGTCCCTTTTGTGATTGCAGATGATGGCGCTGCTTGAGAAGTGGAGCTGGACTTGATGATGATGAGGAGGATTCCTCCTTTATGCGTGTTCTGATTGACGGGATTACAGGGAGGTTGATTAGATATCTTGACACTTGTCATTTTATGTTTTTAGAGCACTCATGTATATTCTTTCTTTCTCTTTTGAGGTATACATGTATGTATATAACCTGGTAACATGTTCACACCCTGGATACATATAACAGTTTATATATGTTATACATACTATCACAGTCTTCCGCTTGCTAATTTAACGGTCTCCAGAGTATGATATGATGTTTTGGATTAATCCCACTCATGTTTAATGCATTAACACAGACAACATTCAATCATACACACTTATGTTGCATAAATAACATTTTGGAACTCGGGAGTGGAGTTTTTACTCTACCCCCCAATTTTCGGGATGTTACATGGGGCCTCCGTGGCTAAGGCGACTATGGACGCTGCTGATGGGGTCGCTGTTGTTGTGGGGGCTGCTGCGGTGCTCTCGGTTGCTGCTGTGGAGGCTACTGTGGTGCTCTCGGTTGCTGCAGATGAGGGCGGGGGCACTCAGATATGCGGTGTCTTGTCCCACCACATCTAAAATAAGCCCCTGTAAACGATTGTTGGGGTGACGCTGGAGGTGCTGCAGTGGTTGTTGGTGCTCTAGTAGGTGGGTGGCTCCTGTACCTTTGTGGTCATCGATGTTGCTGGGAGCTACTAGATGGGGCCTGCCTCTTCCTATTCTGTCCTCTCCTCTGATCTAGATCACTCTGCGAGCTGGCCCACTCAATCTCGTAAATCTGAGCCCTCCGCACTACCACTTGAAAGGTCAGGAGCTCATGCCCAATAACACGGCCTCGAAGACCGTAATGTAAGCCGTTCTTGAAATGGTAGGTCTTTCGCCCCTCATCATCAACCATATACGGTGCAAACCTCGATAACGCCACAAAAGAGGCCGTGTACTAGGCCACGGTCATGTCCCCCTACACCAGAGTCTCAAACTTTGGTGCTCTCTGACGACGAATGTGGTTAGGGAAGTACTGCTCCTCAAATCGGTCGATAAAGTCCTCCCATGTCCAGACATACTCAGGTCCGGCAACATGGGTAACGGAGGTCCACCAATGCTCTGTCTCACCCTGGAGAAGGAATATAGCCAATCGGTCTCGCTGCTCGGTCGTACATGACATAGTATTAATGATCTTCTCTACATAGGAACGCCATCTCTCGGATGCAGTTGGATCTAGCTTGCCTTGGAAGTGTGGAGGATCATGCTGTCGGAACTCATGAAGAAGGGCACTCGCGTGCTCCTGGTCTGCCTGGGCTGGAGAAATAACTGGGCGCCTACTCTGCCCCTAAAGTGTAGCCGTCACAACCTACAGCATTTGCTGTAACTGAGAGGCACTCACCGGTACGGTCGGATCCGCACCAGCCTCAGGTGGAGGAATGTCATCCTTAGGCAGGGGAGCAGGGATCTCTGGCGGTGGAACGAGAGGCGCAGGTGGTAAAACTGGAGTCTTAGGTGGTGAAGCGGGAGTTGATCGGGTCACTCTCCTGGGCAACATGTCCTATAGGAAAGAACAATGATGCCAATTAACCTTAAGAATCAAACATTAGGGAACCAAATCGGAAGGTTGCGCACTCGAAACCTAATTGTCCTAAACTCATAGCAAATATGTGATGTTGTTATCGGTTATTCCCAAGTTATGCTCTGATACTAACTTCTGCCATGCCCTGAACTCGAAAACTGGGCTCACAAAATTCCTGATCGCCGAATCCGGCGCTGACAGCCTCCATGGTACCCCATTCTCAGCTCCCAGCACCAATACACCAGGTTCCGATCCTGGGATGCTACAAGAAGGATTTCTAATCATCAATCTGATTCATAATGAGCATAACCACAAGCATAACCTACGAACGATAACCATAAGAACATCATCACACAATTCACTATGATAAAAAACTTTTGAGTACAAGGCATACGAAAGGGAAATATAATATACTGAAAGTAACAAAAACTCTAAATGATCTGCTGCACACTCTAACTGCGGCAAGACTACGGCTGCGTCCTGGTGTCACCTGCACACATCAATCGTGCATAAGCTTATAGAAAGCTTTGAGGGTGGTGTAAGTGTGTGTGTAATACGATCGTGCTCAGAATGTAAGGTCAGAGTAATGCGAAAACATGCTGATGAGTATATGAATGTAATCAGCCATACCAAGGATATGCGGTGCAGAAAATAAATGTTATCGGCCATATCACGGCCATGCGATGCATAATGCAAGTTAAGCATGCCAATCCTCATCCAGATATCAATGCAACTCCTCACTATAGCACCAAATTAGTACGGTTCTCAGTCTGGATAATCACCGGGGTT
Organism: Magnolia kwangsiensis; assembly: GCA_037074715.1. Lineage (NCBI taxonomy): Eukaryota > Viridiplantae > Streptophyta > Magnoliopsida > Magnoliales > Magnoliaceae > Magnolia > Magnolia kwangsiensis. Next base: position 74,595,805 of record CM073579.1, read on the forward strand.
TAGTACACTCCAAATGGCACTGCCGCTCTCCTAGTCGCATAGTGCAAGTGAACATAAGAAACCTCACTATCTGCCTGGCCGATAGTCTGGAAATACCTATCCGGCACATCGATATTAGACCCATTCACGAGCTGGTTAGACTCAGCCTAGTATTCACTCCTACCCTCGGGCGAGTAAGGCCACACCCCTTTTCAACCGACCACGACATAGTGGGAGACGCGACCTCCTGGTATTCGGCCCTCGTGCGCTCATATATCCACTCAGTCTCGACGTTGGAGTCATCCTCTGGTACCATCGAGTTTAGAAATTTTCACCCAAGGACATCTATGACGCCCGTATGCTAGAACCAAACATTTTCGGTATCCAATCCAGCCACCCACGATGTGTCTGTCTAGGATTTGGCCCTGATGTCGCTAGGGCATACAATAATCATGATCACACAAATGCAAGTGCATGAATCACCCTATCAAACATGCAACAATCCTGCGCACACTGCGTGCTCAAGTAGGGCAACTCCGCCTATCAGGGAGCAAAAAACAATCCGCCCGAAGGCATATGCTATGCTCAATCACTCGACATATCAGACATACATATGATGCGTATGATCTTGAATCATGGATCTATTCTAAACATGTTATAGGGTGATGGGCATAATGGATATTGACCTAGACGTCCTACTCACTACAAATATGGGCTTATCAGTGGGCCTTAGGGAGAGTGACAATGCAAACATTTAACCAACATTATCCTTACAATGTAGACGTCAAACCATCATTACTCCCAAGGTATAGCCCACTATCAACACATAAACCAAGGTGGAATCCCACTACAATGGGCCTTGTGTACATCTCATTGGACCTTGACCTATGGGCCTCCGATACATCAAATGGACCTCATAGCATGGGTCTCGTATATATCGAAGTGGGCCTCAACATCGGACCACAAATACATCAAGATGGGCCTAGTTACATGGGCCTTGCATACATCACAATGAGCCTCATAATATGGGCCTCATATTTATTAAGGCAGGCCTCAACATCGGGCCTTTTACAAACCAAGGTGGGCCTCAACAATGGCTCATAATTATACCAAGATGGGCTTGATCGTATGGCCCACATGTAAATCAAGGTGGCCTCAATAATGGGCCTTAAATTATCTCCAAGATGGTTGGACGGTTTGGATGAAACACATGTATCATGGTAGATCCCATAGTGATTAAAAGGATGGACGACATAAATGAGGTACATACCCATGGTTGGGCCCACACTTATGGGAGGTGTGGATTACAATACATACATCAGGTGGGTCCCATGTGGGGCTTACTATAATATTTATTTTCCATCCAACCCATTGATAAGGTCACTCAAACCTGGGGCCCACAGTAATGTTTATTTTACATCAAATCTATTCATAAGATCACGTGGACAAGGGGCCCACTATAATGTCTAATTTCATCCAATCTGTCCAGGGCCCACAATGATGTTTATTTGCCACCCAAACGGTTCATAAGGTCACGTGGACCTAGAGCCCATGGTGATATTTGTTTGCCATCCAAACTGTTCATGAGGTCACTTAGACCTGGGGCCCATGGTAATATTTATTTTCCACCCAACCTGGGCCCACGGTAATGTTTATTTACATCCAATCTGTTCATAAGGTCACGTGGGCCAGGGGACCACCATAATGTTTATTTACATCCAATCTGTTCAGAAGTTCACATGGGCCAGGGGCCCACCATAATGTTTATTTACATCCAATCTATTCATAAGTTCACGTGGGCCAGGGGCCCACCATAATGTTTATTTTCATCCAACTCGTCTTGGGGCCCATGGTGATGTTTATTCGCCACCCAAACTGTTCATAAGGTCGCGTGGACCTTTGGCCCACGGTGATGTGGTTCACAAATCCAGCCCACCCATTATGTGCATCCCACTTGGCTGAGGGTTCAGACCAAGTTTCAGTCACATCCAAATTTCAGGTAGGCCCCACCAGGTGATTTTATATGTGTTAGGCATGTTTTCCCATGATTTTAGATGGTATGGCCCACCTGAGTTCCGTATACGGCTGATTTTTGGGGCAGGATATTTTTAGAAGGGGGCCCCACAATAAACGGTGTTGATGTTCAAAACGCATCACGGTGGGACCCACAGCTGGGGCCGTGAGGCCAGCCCGTCAGTCCGCCCACCCTGGCAGCAGCAGGTGCTGCTGCCCTGTTTTTCCTCTTTTTTTATTTTTATTTTTTTTTAGTTTTTGAGTTTTTCTTCAGATTTTCACTAGTGGGGCCCGCATCAACGAAATCCACACCATCCACTCGCTCCTACGGCTCAAGACAAGCCAAATGAGTCCACTATATGAGGTATTTTGGTATATAGAATCATTAAATGAATTTTTTTAAGGGTCCACCATTTTCGAAGATACAGCCCACAACACACTCGGATTAACTTCATTTTTCATGCCTAAAATGATCTGAGGAAGAGAATGGACGACTTGGATTAAGTATATGTATCAAGGTGAGGCCAGCATAAGCGGCCCACCCAAGTCTAGCTAGTTAGTACACACTCATATCAGTACGCACACTCCATGTTAACTACCCCTACCTCACGTCCAGCGTCCAGAGACGCTGGACGGCTAGGATAAGCACAACATCATGGTGGGTCCCACGTGTACGTGGCCCACTTGCATGTATATACATAAATTATATATATATATATATATATATATATATATATATATATATATATATATATATATTATATTCCATATATATAATATATACTATATTATATATCATATATCATATATATATTATATAAAATATAATATACGAAAAGGAGGTATTGGATCCATCTAAACAGTGGATGGTGTGGATCATGACCTGCAATAGGGTGGGCCACACCGTCTAATGTTGATGGACGGGGTAGATATAACACATATTGGTGGGATCCGCACTATCACAATGGAAGGAGAGAGAGAGAGTGAGAGAGAGAAATAGAGAGAGAGATCGGTGGAGTGGAGGGGACCCCGCCACTATGGGCCCCTCATATAATTACATTACATAAATCAAATTGAGTCCCAACATAGGTGGGCCATTGAATTAGAAATAACGATGGATCACCCACCTCTTGGCCTTCACCTTGCTCCCTTAGGCTTGTAAGCTCCTATGCTCGAGTTTTAACGGTGTATGATGAGGTTTCTATGTTGGGGATGAGAGATGAGAGGGTGGGCCACACTTGGAGTTGAGAGAGAGTGTTGGACATGTGGAATTTATCATGAGATTTGGATATTTGCTAGAGAATGAGAGAGGGAGATAAAAATAATGGGTGTAAGGATGGATGGAGTGGTGTTTGTAAGGAGAGGTATGGGTTGAGTTAAAATTTTATAAAAAGAGGGATGGGTAGGGGAGAGAGAGAGTTGACTTGTGAAAAGGGAGGGATGGGTGATGTACTTGAGGTATGGTTGTACTTGACTTGTACTTGACATTGATTGATTGATTGATTGATGAGACATGTCGTAGACATTCTATTGATATTCGTAACGTGCGACGTTTCTTCGGAATGAACGCAGGCCGACATCTTCTACCCTGGGTATCGGATCTGTGCCCGAGTCATGATGTTAGAACTGCGGTGACGGTGTGGTCGCTATGATATAGGTTTCGATTTGAGCCGACTTCGATATGCAGGATCTAGCTTAGGATCGCATGTAAACGTCGGATACGAGTCGAGGATTGTCAGAATTCAACTGGAAGGAACGCGGAAGCGAATGTAATGGTACGGTCTAGGATATGGGTCTTATAGGGGGTGTGACCCTACTTTCCTGAGTGGGATGACAATATCTAGGTTGGGTTTGACCTACTTGAGCAATGGGTCTGCTATTGACGAGCCGTGCCCGAAATTGGTAGGTGGATAGTGAGGTCTCTTCCACTTACCCAGTTGTGCTCTCAGATAGGGGTGGCAAGCTGGCGTAGAGTGTAATAAACCCTGGTGATGATTCGAGAGACGAACTGTACTTATATGTGAACTTATTGAGTAGAAGTTGTATACTCATTCATTCACTATCCACTCAGGTTAGTGGTATACAACTAATTGTTGTGTACCTTCGTAATGATAAGGATTTCGGTTGGGCACTAACCTGAGATTAGGAGTCTACTATATTGAGTCTGGCTATTTAAATTTAGATATGAGATTGGTTTGGATAGAAGTCCTTTGTGATAGACCCCATAGTCTGCGATACTATGTACTATCATCCCGACTTCACTCCAGCTTGGTCATTTCTTTCGCACTACATATTGCATTGTATCATTAGCTTCTGATATTTGGCTTACTGTCCCCGCATTACATAGTTGATCTACATTGCTTCATCAGTATATGATATTATTTTTAATATATTTTTGCATCACATAGCCTGGATAAGGCTGATGGTATTTATAGGCCTATCAATATGTTTTCGCATTACTCTTATATCGTATGATTTATGATCTTGTTAGTATTTCTGATATTGTATGATTATGAACTCATCAGTATTTTCACTTACTCTAATTACTCTGATATTACTTACTTAGCACTTACCTTGTGTACACACTTTCATCACCCACTAAGTTTTCTATAAGCTTATGCACGATAGATGCGTGCAGGTGGTGTTAGGTTGCAGCGGCGTTGAGCTTGGAGCATGCAGCGGATCTTTGGAGGTTTGATTTTGTCATATGTATTTTCCTTTCATATTGTATTCAAATGTTTATATTAGTGGGTATGTGATGATGATGCTGCCTTTGTGATTTGGATAAACTTGTGTTATGCTGCTTACGAGATAAATGCATATTAGAAAATCCTCCTTGTAGGATTCCAGGATCAGAATCTGGCATATGAGTGCTGAGCGTCGAGAATGGGGTACTACGGTGGCTGTTGACACCGGATTCAGTGGTTGAGATTCCTGTGAGTTTGATCTCCCGATTTGGAGCGTGATAGTTGGTGTTTTAAAACACCATCCCAGAGTGGGAGTGAGTGATCAACTCAGTGGAACTATAAGGTAAAGGTTAATATGTTATCAATTCAGTCAAAAGTAGTAAGAATAAGACAATACATAATCATATCCTAAGTACTCTTGTTAATGTAGGAATGGTATGCTATAATAATGCAAGCCCTCGCCTACACTCCCTCAGTGACATTATCTCACGTTCGCGCATCGCAAAACTTCCTAAACGTGCACTTCCTCGCCAAAGCACATGCAATGCGGTGCATGATCGTGTTAGCTAATACTTTATTAGTTTATTTATACAGCAAGTTCAGGAAGTTAAGGTACCTCCTTTTATATCATTTACCCAAATGATGATCTATATAGGGTCGTCAATCCTAGTTAATCACATACGATAGGCAAGTTATAGGGCAATATCACCCCTGATTTAAAAGTAGTGGACAGACAAATTCAGGTCGCTATGGGAGGCTTGTCACCTCGACATAGGCCTAGTTTATACTTGAGGTCACCACGGGAAAGGCTCGTCACCTTAGCGTAGGCCGACAGCTCGAATACAGTGTCTCATATCATCGTATTTGACTCACGAGTTTGGGTTACTCAATGAACACTATGGGGAGGCTCGCACCCCAGCATAGGTCGACAACGCGACCACGATGTCCCATACCATCATGCCCAGCTCATGAGTCTTAGCGGGATCGTGGTACCAAGGTTGAAACGGGCTTTACATTAGTAAGTGGTATTTTAGATTCAAGCAGTAGCGTCCATACATGGTAAGCACACATCAGGTCAATCAGGTTACTTGAAAAGTTCGACTAGTACAAGCCTACGTTAAATTGATCGACATGGAGTGCGTAAGCACTCCGTGTGGCCTAACCACTATTGACAAATAGCATATGACTCGGATTCATCGAACATGTCTGCCTGGACTATGTAGTAGTTCTAAACCAACTCAAGCACAATAGGCATTCATATGTGATGATCAAACTGCATGTGACAACCAATTAAAATAGAAATATCATTTGAGCATTTTAACAAGCACATAACATACATGTTGTAGTAAATAATTATTTCATCCATAAATCACGTAGTAGCCAGATAGGTTACATGAAGGAAACTGTAACTAGAGATAAGGTAATTGAGAATCCTATTTCAACACCTTTATTAAATACATTTCAACAAGCATTTTCTCATTCAGGCATTTTATCAAACACTTAGACTACATATATCGACATTCATGTAATAAATTTGTTATAACATATATTATAGAAAATCCTTTCACAAGGAGTTGTCACACACACAAAAATCATGTATTCTCAATAAAAATCATGGCAAGCACAAATCATGATTCCATATTCATCCAAACATTTCAACAAACACATGGAATGTATTATATTCAACATAGTTCATACATATGAGTAATATACAGGAAACATCACATCTAAATACATGTGACAACAAACAAGTCAGGCCTAAATCATTAACTGACATTGAAAGCCTTAAAAACCATAACCCAAACATTTATAATCTGCACCTTTCGTCTATATGCTGATTACGAACTCAGTTCGTACACTACACCTTCGTCTACGGTACAACAACTACCTAAACCATGAAATAGGTTAGCTATTTCATCAATTCCTCTATTTGTATTCCTAAAATAGATTAGGGTTATGATTTCTTACCCAAAAATGAAGTCAAAATCACCGGTATAGCGACATGGGAGAGATGATTCAGCACGTGGAGTGGTGGGAATGAATCCGAGCAATAAACCACAACGCTCTCTCACTTCTCCTCACTCTTTCCTCTTCTTTTCTCTCTTCTCTCTCCCAGGGTTTAAGAAATTCGTATGAAATGAGAGAGGGATGGGTTTAGGGCATTATATAGGCCTAGATGTGATGTAAATGATCCCAGGGCCATGATATACTTAGGATATAGCCAAAGGGTGACTGTTTCGGGCCAACGGAGTTCATTTGGAAGTCTATTTCCTGCACACAGTCTAAAGAAAGTTTCCTAAAAATGGATCTATGATAAGTTAGGATTTTGGTTCAATCGGATTTGTGGATTGACCGCGGAGAACCAGTTTCAGTTCAATGGCTATCATCACTCGATCAGGGTTAAAAGTACACTGACCTGTGTAGGGAAATTTTTCTGATCTAAGGGTGTAGTTGGTTTAGAATCTAACAGTTTGAAACCTTAAATTTGGCCTGCAAGCGAACGACCCAAATCACTTAAGTTTGAGTTCATTTTCTAAAGATATTCGCGTTTCTCACACACTTTACCCTAGGCTCAAGTTGTGTGTTTCTGGATACTATTTGGACTTGATACCTGCGATGCTTGTCAATACAAGTAAAGCGGTCATAACCTTATATTTTTGTGGTAATCAGACTTTCGACACGCGGTTCAGGTCTGATATGGAGTTTCAAGATGCTCCCGAGAGCAACTAGGTTTTGAGTTTGATCCTAGGTTTCTAGGTAATGTTGGGTTAGCGATTCTAATGGTTTTGGGTCTTGTAGTTCATATAGAAAGTGATTCAAGATAATTCGCTGATTAATTTAGTTTAGTACTTAATTATTTTTCATCTAATTTCTAAAGGATTCGGTCTTTAGCGATTTATGCTTGAGGTAATACTCGGGTCTTTGTACGAATTTTTTTGAGACATTACAATCTAGCCCCCTTAAAGAAAAATTTTGTGCTCGAAATTAGTACCTTTTCGTACTCCTTGAGAATCTGAGGGTAGTTTTATAGACCTCGACTTCTGTTTCCCAAGTAGCCTCCTCCTCAGTGTGGTGTGTCCACAGAACCTTCACAAGCAGATAACATTATTGTACAACACCTATTCATTCCTATCTATAAGATACGCGTTGGTCGCAGTACATAAGTAGCATCTTCACTCAACTATACCTGCTCCCATTTGATAATGTGGGAAGGGTCAGGAATGTATTTTTTTAGCATTGATACATGAAATATGTTGTGCACGCCTACGAGTGATGTGAGAAAAATGAGGCTGTATGCTACCACACCCACTCGATCTAAAATCTGGAACGGACCAATAAACTGTGGCATGAGTTTCGCCTTCCTGCCAAATCGAAGGACTCCATTCATGGGAAAAACCTTAAGAAATACATGGTCTCCAACCTCAAAGTCTAGCGGTTTCCGTCTCGTATAAGCGTAGCTTTTCTGTCTATTCTGTGCTGAAGGAGTCGACGCCTGATAATGTCGATCTTCTCTGAGGTCGCTTGCACTAACTCTAGGCCAATCAAACTCTTCTGGCCAACCTCTACCTAGTAACGCGGTGCTCAACAGGGGCGCCCATACAAGGCCTCGTAAGGAGCCATGTCGATACTCGCTCGAAAACTGTTGTTATAAGCGAACTCAGCATAGGGAAGACGGTCATCCCAACTATCTTTGAAATCAAGCACACATACCCCCAACATGTCTTCCAACACCTGATTCACCTGTTCCGTCTGCCCATCAGTCTGTGGGTGGAATGCGGTATTGCACTACAGTTTCACACCCATTGCTTCCTAGATACAAGTCCAGAAGATAGATGTGAATCGTGTGTCTTGATCCGATACAATCTCCATAGGAACTCTATACAGATGAACTATCTCCTTGATGTACAACTTGGCCAAATCATCTACTGAGTTTGAAACTCTAATAGGGAGAAAATGAGTCGATTTCGTTAATCGGTCCACAATCACCCAAATGGAGTCATGTCACTTCCTCATCTTCGGCAACCCTGAAATGAAGTTCATAGATATGAAATCTCATTTACATTCAGCTATGGGCATGGGCTAAAGTAGTCCAGGAGGTCGGCAATGCTCTTCCTTGACCTATTGACACGTGAGACAATGGGACACGTAATCTGTTATGTGGGCCTTCATGTTATCCCACCAGTATGAACGTTTTATATCCTGATACATCTTTGTACTATCAGGATGCATCATCATCTTCGAATTGTGAGCAGTTTCGATAACTTTCCTTCTTAGTCATGAAGATTTGGGACGCGTACAACGTAAACCTCCATCCGAACCAACTCTCCATTCAGATTCTTCCTCATCACTAGCTCGTTTCCTTATCTCAACTAACCATTCATCTTCCTTCAAAGCCACAATGATTCAGTCAACAATAAGTGGCTGCACATGAATATGTGCGACACTCTCGAACGGTTCCTCTACCATAAGTTTCTACTCAAAGTCTCGGACAAACTCTACGATGTTCCATTCATCGATCATCTATAGAGTTACAAATGCTATCGTCTTCTTGTGACTCAACGTGTTTACCACAAGGGTGGCCTTGCCAGGATGGTAGGAGACCTCAAACTTGAAGTCCTTCAAGGTTTTCATCCATCGTCGCAGCCTCATATTCAAGTCTCTCTGCATGAATATGTACCTGAGGCTCTTGTGATTGCAAAAGAGCTCAAACTCCTCTCCGTAGAGGTAATGTCTCCAGAGCTTTATTGTAAAGAGGATGGCCACTAACTCTAGGTCGTGCGTCAGAGAGTTTTTCTCATGCATCCTCAACTGTCACGAGGCATAAGCAATTACTCTGTCCTTCTGCATCAGAACAAAACCCAAACCAACATGAGACGCATCGATGTATATTGTATGCTTGACCCCCTGCTCTGGCAATACAAGTACGGGTGCAGACGTTAACTTGTCCTTCAGGTCTTCAAAGGCTGCCTCTGCCTTCTCATTCCAAGTAAACTTAAGGTCCTTCCGAGTGAGCTAAAACAATGGTCTAGCTATCTTGAAAAAGTCCCTAATGAATCGACGATAGTAACCTGCCAGGCTAAGGAAACTCCTTACTTCAGTAACCGAACCGGGCTGCTCCCAGTCTTGAACTGTGGTCACCTTACAAGGTCCACAGCTTCCTTGGACACCACATGTACTAGGAACTTGACTTCTTCTTTCTAGAAGTCTCACTTCTTATACTGAGCAAACAACTGGTTCTTCCTGAGTGTATCAAAGACTACTCGCAGGTGCTTCTTATGATCTTCCCGACTGTTGGAGTATATCAGGATGTCATTTATAAATACGATGACGAATCGGTACAGATACAGTCGAAACACTCGGTTCGTCAAATCCATGAACACGGCTAGTGCGTTTGTCAGTCCAAACGATATCACAAGGAACTCATAGTGCCCAAAGCTAGTTCTGAACATTGTCTTCTACACGTCCTCATCCTTGATGCGCAACTGGTGATACCCTGAATGCAAGTCAATCTTCGAGAAATACTGTGCCCCTTTTAACTGATCGAACTAATCATCTATCCTAGACAAAGGATACTTGTTCTTCATCGTTACTTGGTTCAATATGCGATAATCAATACACAATCGCAGTGATCCATCCTTCTTCTTCACAAATAATACAGGTGCTCCCCAAGGAGATACACTCGGTTGTATAAAGCCTAAATCCAACAGATCATCGATCTATCTCATCAGTTGCTCTATCTCACACGAAGGCATGCGATATGTTGGTAAAGATATAAGTGTTGCACCTGGTGCTAGGTTGCTGGTAAAATCGATCACGCGATGAGGAGGTAATCTAGGTATCTTTCTAAACACGTCCGCAAAATCTTGAACTACTGGTCTGTTTCCCAAAGTTGGACATTAACATGCTCAGACAAGGTAGCATAACAACTAATGCGGTAGTACCAACTGACTTGAACTGAGAAAGTAAAGGTTGTGCCCTCAGGTCCATGGGCTGTCACTACTCTAGTATCACAATCGATCTTTGCCTTCATTTCAATGAGCCAATCCATACCGAAAATGACATCATAGTGACATAATGGGGCGACCATCAGGTCAACGAGCACTGTTCTGCTCCCTAGGTCTATCGAGCAACCCTTATAAGTCTTGGTGGAGTCTGTGAAGGTCCCTGTGGTGGTAAGGAGTCTCACCCCAACCATAGGAGTAGTTTCCAACACTAGTCGCTTGACCGCTGCACATGATATGATTGAGACAGTGGGCCCAGTGTCCACCAATAAGAAGACTGGTGTACCTTGGACATGTGTCGTGACTTCGAAAGCCAGTGGTGCTACAGTTGTTGTTTGGATGCCTCATCTGCAAATGAGTGCACACGAGGCTGTTGAGGATGATTTGGCTGTGGTACCATGGGTCGTTGAGGCGGTCTACTATGAGGTACATTCAGCCCATAGAAAGGCTGTGCAGGCGGTACTGAACGTAGAGATGAAGCCGAGATAGCTTGAGGAAGATGAAAATTTATCTTCTGAGGCGGTGAGAAGCCGTTATCCCTCATCTTGGTGAAACAGTAAGTATCTATATGGCCTGACATCTTGCAATAGGTGCACCATAGGTCTGTTCGCCTCAACTGGGTTTGTGAAGTCGTAAGCCGAGGAAGCAAATCTGCACGTGGCCTCTTGCCGAGGAACAGCCTGCTCAGAAAATCTGCTAGAGGCATAGGACCCACGGGTACATGTGTACAAAATAGCCTATCCCCATCCTACTCAGTTTGCAGGGACATGCTCACTAGCTCAACATAGTTGTTAATGCTAGCACAACACATCTTCGAGTGGATCTCAGGCTGTAAACCCTTAGAAAATTGTCACATCTTCATCAGCTCATTTGTTAGGATCAAAGGAGCATATTAGGCTATCTCCATATACTTATTTTCGTACTCGGCCACAGTCATTCCTTCCTGACAGAGGTGAAGGAATTCATTCTCCTTCTCATTACGGTACATGAGTGGGAAGTACTTTCCATGGAAGCGGGTCTCAAAAGCTTCCCATATCCATACATAACCAGGAGCAATGGTGTAAGACCCGTATTTTAGTTCGTATCGTTCCATAGACTTCCGCGGTCTTACCGGTCGAATTCTGGCAACCTTCGACCCTTAACCGATATTTATGCGCGACCCTGATTCATATGTCATCAACTTGTATCGACTCAACCCAAGATCTTTACAATAGCGACCACGCCGTTGCTGCGGTTTCGATGCCGCGACTTGCACGCCGAGGCGATACCCTGGTCAAGAGATGTAGGTCAGCGTTCGGTGCGAGGAAAACGCCACGCGTTACGAAATCCAAGAGAATCTCTATGAGGTGTCACATCAATCCCATCAATCAATCAATCCCATCATATCACATGTCAAGTACACATCACCTTTCACCCATACCCAAGCAACCACAAAAGTCAATAAAATTCTTACAAAGCAATGCCTTTCTTACACAAAAGGCCACCAAAGTCAAAAAGGTGTCTTACACACCCATCACCACTACATCCATCACCCATCACTCTCTCTCCCTTTACAACTCTTTCTCTCTTTCTCATTTTCAAAAAAATCCAAGCAAGACTCCATACGTATGAGCTCTCCAAGCATTCCCAAGCTCCAAGTGTGGCCCACTTTCCTACCCCATCATCTCCCATCCTAGCCATCCATTTCTCATCTCATCCATTAGAATCAAAGCTAAGGAGCTAAGGAACCCTCAGGAGCAAGAAGATCGAACGGTGGGTGATCTTAGATCTTTGTTTTCATTCATTTTGTTTGATCAATGGTCCATATGTGCGGGACCCACCTTGATGTATATTTGTATGCAAGAGGGGCCTATAGTGGCGGGGCCCCTCCATCCTCACCGATCTTTCTCTCTCTCTCTCTCTCTCTCTCTCTCTCTCTCTCTCTCTCTCCCTTTTCCTTTGTGTATGATGACTTGTGACCCACTTGAAGTATGTATCTCATCAATACCAATAGTGGGCCACCTTTATTTTTGTTGTTGTTGTTTTTGGTATGGGCCGTCCAACTAGCGGGCCACTTTGATCCTGATTCGGGCCTGCATGACTGGATGGTCTTACCGGCCCGCACGAAAGGGGAGATATAAATATCAGTTGATCCAAATCTAGTGGCCCACTACGTGGGACCACCTTGATACCAGTACGTCATTCAGCACCATCCAGCTTGCTGGATGTTGGCTGGTCGCTGGTTATATACACATCCATGTATATACATATATTGTATGCATTATTATAATATAATATTATATCAATGCTATAATATTATATATATATACACTGTATATATCTATGCATATATACTTGCAGCTGTACGTGTGGCCCCATGTGGGACCCACCTATTTGAAAACGTAATTGGCTGGTGTACGCTGATCACGGCTGCTGTAGGTAATAAATACGGTGGGCCACCACCTGGCAACCACCTTGATGATATATTGTATCCACCGTCCAGCACATGGATGGTGGATCCCAAACCATGCTACGTGTTGTATCCATGCCATCCAACCGTTTTGATGGGGGACCCACCTGCTGACTGACATCAGTAAGTTTTGTGGGTCCCACGTGATACTCCAGCCCTCCATCCCTCGTGATATCCAGACCGTTCAACTGGTGGGACCCGCTGTCCATTAACGTCAGCAAGGTTGTGGGTACTCACCGTGATGTATGTTTTGTATCCGACCATCCAGCAGCTGCTGGACGTAGGATTAGACGCTGGTGGGCCACCCATGTGGCACCACCCCATGATGTATGGTGTACATTCGTGCCCTTCATATCATGGTGGACCTCACCATGTTTGCACGTGTGGATTCCCACCGTCGATTGCTTGGACGGTGGGCCACTCCAATGTATGCATTTCATCCAGCGGTCCATCTATCTGGACGTTGGTGGGGTTCATTTTAATAATAATAATAATAATAAATAAATGTGTTGAGGTGGTTGTCTGTACGTGGGACCCACCTTGGCATCTGTTGCATATCCCCATCGTCCATGGGCTGGGATGGTGGGCTTGATGGTGATGTGCATGTGTGTTACATACATGCCGTCCATCGGTTTCAAACTAAACCGTTCATCTGCTAAGGGCACGGGCCCCACCTGCTGATTAACGTCAGCAAGTTCCATGGGTCCCACGTGATGTATATCTACATCCCAAACCGTCCTGATAATAGGACCCGCACCCGGACAGTGTTTGGGAAGGTGCTGATTTATATGGATAATGTTTAGGCAGTGCTGGTCCTCATTGATGGGCCATGAGCCTCATGAATTTACAGTGTACAATGATACACCTGTTACATCTACCATTGTTGAAATGATTTTAGTATGGGCCAAGCCACTTGAGAACCATTGGTACGGCTCATCTATGAGGCCCAAGTAGCGTGACCCATTTGTTAAATTTGAGGCCCACAGGAGAGGCCCATCAGTGCGGCCTATTTGATTACCTATGGCCCATTTGTGCTCTAAATGGGCCTACTTGATTTGATTCGGCCTATGAGATTAGGCCCATTTGATGTATATAAGGCCTAGTCGGTGTGGCCCATTGATATATATAACGCCCATGGGTCGAGAACCATTGTGATGCATTCTAAGGCCCACAGGTTATGACCCATTGCAATGCACATAAGGCCCATTGGCGCGGCCCATTGATGTGGCCCACTTGATGAACATAAGGCCCGTATGATATGACCCATTTGATGCATTTAAGGCACAATGGGGTATACCTAAGGTCCATTGCAATGTGTGATCCCAACACAAATTATGTAATGATGTTTACGACGATCGCGCCATGGGAGCAATGTTGGTTTGACGTCGACATTGCGAGTATAATGTTGGTTAAATGTCCGCATTACGACTCTCCCTTAGGACCCATTGAAAGACCCGTACTTGTTGGGTGTAGGCCGTCTAGGCCCATCTGCGTTGTAAGGATAGTTCATTACTTTATTACATGTTTAGTATAGTTTCATGACTCATGATCATACGCATCATATGTATGCTTGATATGAGAAGTGACTGATCATAGCATATACCTTCGGGCAGATTGTTTATGGGACCCCGATTAGGTAGTGTTGCCCTACATGAGCGCACGATACGCGTAGGATTTGTTGCATGATTGGATAGTGTGATTCATGCATTTCGCATTGTGTGATATGGTTACTGTATGCCCTAATGACATCGGAGTTGTAGCCTCCACAGACGCCTCGTGGTTGGTAGGATTGGATATCAAAAATTTTATTCTACATGGGGTGCTATAGATATTCCTGGGTAAAAGTCCCTAAACCCTTATGGTACCAAGAGGTTGCTCCAACGTTTAGACCGAGTGGGTAGATGGGCGTTGAGTGCCGATTACCAGATAGTTACGCTCTCCACTGTGTCGTGGTCGGTTGAAGGGGGTGCAGCCTTACCCGCCCGAGTGTAGGGGGCAATGCTAGGCCGAGTCTGACCAGCTCGAGGAATGGGTCCGATATCGACGAGTCGAGCCCGATATTGACAGATGGATAGTGAGATCTCTTCCACTTACCTTATTGCGCGCGATGTGACAGCGATCTGGTTTAGAGTGTACTAGACCCCGGTGATATTCCAGATTTGAGCTGTATTGATGTGTGGACATAGATGAGGATTTGTATGCTTGAGTTGCATTTCACATCGCATGGCCTTGGGATGGCCGATATCATTCATGTCTTGCATCGCATAGCTTTGGTACAGCTAACGATTTTCATGGATCCATCTGTATATTCCGCATTACTCTGATACTGCATGATCATATTACTACCTTGCGCACATACTTTCACCACCCTCTAAGCTTTCTATAAGCTTATGCACGACCATTGCGTGCAGGTGACGTTGGATCGCAGCAGCACTGAGGCAGGAGCACTTTTCAGATCATTTTGGAGTTTTTGTTCTTTACCATTGTATTTCCCCTTCATGCTCATTGTACTTGTAAAGTTTTTTATCATAGTGGAAATGTAATGGAATTCTTGGTTGTTGTTTGTGGGTTATGCCTTTGGTTATGCTTATTACGAATCAAACTGAAGTTGAAAATCCTCCTAGTAGCATCCCAGGATCGGAACCTGGCGAACGGGAGCTGGGAGCCGAGAATGGGGTTATATGGAGGCTATCGGCGCCGGATTCGGTGACCGAGAATTTTGTGAGCCCGGTTTTCGAGTTTGGGGAGTGACAAATGGTTCGAAGGTTGCTGTCCCACTAGAGACTAGCTTCCTTCTCGAACATGTAGTTGACCAACTCAACCTACTCTGCCTTAGTGCAGTGTAGTGGCTTCAGCATCTTAGAGATGTGGTCAAGAAAATATTCGGCCTCCTCGAATAAGCCGCTAGCATTCAGGTTTCCAGTAGGGTACACAGGTGGTGTAGAGGGGGCCACGCTCATGTTCTGGGCAAGGGCCCCCACGATGGTGGTCCAAATCTTCTGCTGCTATTGCATAAGGAACATCATCTTCTCCAACCTATCAAGAGGAGGAGCCCGATGCATGTGGGGCGTCGAGGTAGACGCACGGTTTTGTTCTGGAACCAGTGGTGCCCTAGGTGTTGGCCCATTTACGGGGCCTGTGGCTGGTAGAGAATCTGGCATAGTCTCGTGATCTAGGCCCAAACTGGGGTCCGTATGGCTATCGCTGAGGAGAGGTGCCCCATCACTTGATTCACCAAGTGTAAGACGTGTCGTACTCTAAGTGGCCTTAGGTGGCATTCCTTATATACAACATAGGGTGCAACTCATGTAAGATTTAACATAAGAATATACACGCATCCATACATCATTCACATTCCAAATAAAAAGAAGCTTCATGCATTTCATTTACCAAAATCGTCACAATACATGAGATATAGTGTTACATGGATCATGACAAAAGATGCATGTGAGCTAATCTAATAAAGATTTAAACATTAAGCAAACTAACAACCCTACCACACTATTAATCCTATTAAGGCTATAACATAAAAAGCAAGAAATGAAGAAACTCAAAGATGACTACAATGTAGAACTAGTCTTCTGAGTCTGGTAATGGTGGAGAAGCACCCTTGTCCTATAGATAACATAGAAGAGCCTTCAAGGTGCGAGACACTTTCTTAAATTTTTATTTCATGAAGGTCCTTTTCTCTTCAAGTTCGGCCCAGGTCTCTCTAACCTCCTGTCACAGGGTGACTTGGCCCTCCTCAATCTGAGCTAAGCAGGCTTCTAAAGCAGTCCGATCATGATGATGCTCATGTGTAGCAGGAGGAAAGCCCCCATCGGAGTCTTGGGCCTCCTCTTCTTTCTCTTCCTCTTCCTACTCTTCCTCTTCATCGCTTGCTTCCTCACCTTCCTCATCCTCGCTTCCCTCTTCCTCTTCACTTTCTTCCTCTATCTCATCACCATATTCATCATGATGGGCTTGGCATGGTCGTGGCCCAATACCCTTGTTGTTGAGCGTAGATTCATTGATAAAGTAAATCGGCACAAGATCCGAGTCAAGTCGGTAGCCGAACTCGCGTGCGAGCTTGCATATGAGTTTACCAAATGGGAGTGAAGGATCTCCCCTAACAGAGTGTGCAATCTATGCTTTTTGTAACAGGATGAATGTAGGCAGACATAGCCTGTCTACCTGCCCCATTCTATATAGGAAGTCCACCATCAAATGCGTGCATTCAGTACAATTGCTTCACTTGGGATACACATTGTATGTGAATATGTGGTAGAGTAGGCGAAAGTCAGGATTCATCTTTGTCGCTGGGAGGAAGTTATCTTGACTCCAATGGATCAGTCGGCCGCAAAGAAATCGCCTGTGGTGATCTCTTTCACGCGTACTCCTGAGGTTCTTCTCGCTAGCATGAACCTCACCGTGCTCCATCTCCATGATTCGAACTATCATAACAACATCAATTGGGGCTTCCCGCCTTCCCACAGGAATAATGAACTGTAGACGCTTCAACGATGGGTCCCGTATATGGGCATAGAAGACTCGGACAGTGCACTCACATGCACATGACTTGCCCTCAAATATGGGACCCCATCTAGCGTCTACCAAGAGGTCCATCACTGGATAAAGCCCAAATAACTTAATGTCCACGTGATCTTTGCAGAGAACTCTATGACCTTAGAACTACCATGTGCGATGCCTAGTTGTAGGGCTCTTTCGAGCGGAACTTGGGGATCGAGATCCCGCTTCGACCTCTGCTCTCGTGCGGCACTGGTACTTTCTTTGGCGTCCGATTTCTTCCTCAGACGGGTTGGGCGGCTAGGCCCAGCTTCATCTGTGGAAGCCCTCTTCTTTCCCATGTGGGAAAGGAGTGTGGAGAGGGAGAAGATCGTAGTCACAAGCTCAAAAAGAGCCATGAAGCCAAGAGAGCTTGAAGGATGGAATGAGTTAGTGGATTTAGAGGTGTATGAGACATAAAGATGGTTTGGTGTGCTCAAATGAGAGGGATTAAGGGAGATAGGTGGTTGTAGAAGATGGGTTTGAGAGAATGGTGGAGGTGGGTGTAAGAAAAGGAAGAAGATGAGATTGAAGGGGGGATTTGAGAGAGAAAATGAGATTTTTAGAAGTTTGAAGAGCTTAGAAGGGTGGGAATGGAAGAAATGAAGTAAATGGGGAAGATATAAGGGGTCCCACATGATTTTGTGGGCCCCACATCATGTACAACCATCTACCCAACCGGCCCGTTGCGACCCACTGACCATGGACTGCGATGCATCATGGTCCGCTCGACCTCTGGGTGATGGATCACCTCAGGGTCGATGGCATCCCCCTCTTGGGGTGTCGAAAATGTGCGGGACCCACCTCAGGTCCCACTGTTTTATGTGGTTTAAGCCCTCGAGCCTGTTTGGTGCGGTTTTGAGTTCCATCTCGTGTATAATCACGATGTCCAGGTTATTTGAGTGCAGAATACGCCGAATCACCATCTACACTCTTCGACTGATAGTTTATAAAGGTGTTGTGATCATCTCACATGATCATGAATGCTTATGGGTCATATTTCACAGTTAGTTTTTCCTGTCGGCGAAACTGGGAATCCTATGATTGTTTCTACGTTTTATCGCCCCCTCTTAAGTCAAAATATGTCAGAATGCATCGTGTGTCCATAAGCTAGGTCCAATTTAATCCAAGTTATGCTCTGATACTAACTTATAACACCTTAAAAATCAGGGGTGAGCAGAAGCTTAGCTCCTGAGTTCCAACGCATCACTTATGTAACATAGATAATGATAATTAAATGTTGTCCATATTAGTGCATTAAACTTGAATGAGATTATGTTAAATCAACATATTATACTTCAGAGACAATTAGATTATGCAAATGGAAGACTATGATAGATATATAAAGCATATAAGTGGTTGTAAGTCCCCAGAGTATGAACATGTCGCCAGGTTAAATAATTAAATTTATAGTTCCAAAATTTACAAAATGATACAATGTAATGTCTAACTAGTTTGTATCCCTGTAATCCCGTTGACGCAACTCCAGGTCTATATAAACCTGCCAGAGAGTTGCATGTAGGAGAACTCCTCCTAATCATCATAAAAGTCAAGATCCACTTCGTAAGCATTGCCATCATCTGCAGCTAAAATAGAGTCTGGTTGGTGTTTTAAAACACCATCCCAGAGTAGGAGTGAGTGACTAACTCAGCAGAACTATAAGGAAAAGGTTAACATGTTATCAATTCAGTCAAGCAGTAATGATAAGGCAATACAATAATCATATCTTAAACACTCTTGTTAATGCAGGAATGGTATGTTATAATGATGCATGCCCTCACTCGTACTCCCTCAACGACATCATCTCACAATTGCATATGGCAAACTCCCTAAATGTGTGCTTCCTCGCCAATGCACATGCATTGCGGTGCATGGTCATGCTAGCCAATACTTTATAAGGTTTATTCATATAGTAGGTTCGGGAAGCTAAGGTACCTCCCTTTATATAATTTACCCAAACGATGATCCATATAGGGCCGTCAATCCTAGTTAATCACATACGATAGGCAAGTTATAGGGCAACATCACCCCAGATTTAAAAGTAGTGGATAGGCAATTCAGGTCACCATGAGAGGCTCGTCACCTCGACGTAGGCCTAGTTTATACTCGAGGTCACTACGAGAAAGGCTTGTCACCTTAGCATAGGTCGACAACTCGAATACAGTGTCCCATACCACCGTATTTGGCTCATGAGTTTGGGTTGCTTAATGGACACTATAGGGAGGCTCATCACCCCAGCGTAGGTTGACAGCTCGACCATGGTGTCGCATACCACCATGCTTGGCTCATGAGTCATAACGGATCATGGTACCAAGGTTGAAACAGGCTTTACATTGGTAAGTTGTACCTTAGATTCAAGCAGTAGCATCCATACATTCTAAACACACATTAGGTTAATAGGATTACTGGATAAGTTCAACTGGTACAAGCGTATATTGAATTGATCGACATGGAGTGCATAAGCACTCCGCGTGGCCTCATGTAACACCCTGAAAATCGGGGGTCGTGTATAAACTCAACTCCCGAGTTCCAGACCGTCACTTATGCAACAAAAATGGTTATGATTCAATGTTGTCTGATTTAAAGCATTCACATGAGTAAAAGTATACCAAAACTGCAATTCATACTTCAGATCCAGTGATAAAAGCAAGCGGAAGACTAAACAATGTATATATCACTGTATGGAAAAAATAAAGTAATCTCATTTGTCTCCAAAGTATGACTACATCTCTGAGTCTCATGTACATATACATAACAAAAGAATAATGTTCAAAAAGAAAGTCCCACTGATGTCCCCTCGATCCAGGTCGCCTACGGGAAGCCGTCATGATACTGCATATACGAGAACTCATCCTGGTCCTCGTCGATCTCTGGCTCCACCTCCTGGATCTCGTCCTCACCTGCAGCTACAACAGGGTCTGGTGGGTGTTGCAAACACCATCCCGTAACGTGGGAATGAGTGATCAACTCAGTGGAATCATAGAGCAAAGATTAGCATGTTCACAATTCAATCACGCGATAATAGTAAAGCAGTAAATCAGACAATCCTAATACTGTTATTAATGCAAGATAATATGACGTGATGTATGCCCTCACCAACGATCACCCTCATGCGGCAACATCTTACGACCGTGGCATGCCACACTCCCTAGAGTGCTCCACATCTTCAAGGCACATGCAATGCTATGGTGATATGATTTCCAAGTTGTTATTAGTCCATTCAAACAGCAGGATTGAGAAACTAAGGTACTTTCCTTGTATCAATCCCAACACAGATCCTGTCTAGGGTCGTCACTCCTAGTAATCTCATACGATGTGTATTTCGTAGGTCACTGCAAGGGCTGCCAGGGCTGTTGCTCGCACTCGTTGCACCTCTCCCCCATCACCTTATCAATACAGGCCTACTGTACTCTACTGCAACGGAAGGGTCGTCGCCTCCCGTGGACTCAGAATACGCTCGCGGTCACTACAAAGGGCTCGTCGCCTGATCAGTGTAGGCCGACAGCTAGAATATAGTGTCCCATACCACCATAATCTGCTCACGAGTCTAGGTGCTCACTGGTCACTACGGGGAGGTTTGTGGCCCCAGCGTAGGCTGACAGCCCGACCACGGTGTCCCATACCACCATGCCCGGCTCATGAGTCTTCGTGGATCAAGGTACCACGGTTAACAGGGTTTACAATGGTAACTTCAGTACCCTAGGTTCAAGCAGTTATGACACATACAAGGTGAACATACATCGGCCAGTCGGGTTACTTGACGGGCTCGACTAGCGCGATCGCATCTCAAGTCGAACGACATGAAGTGTGTAAAACACTTCGCGTGGCCTAACCACTGCCGCCAACTCTAAACACGAATCACGTTCATCGCCGCGTCGTTCGTGGCTATGACCAGTCAGCCACGAATTCGCTCAGTTACCGACTGCCTGGACTAAGTCAAGTCCCACACATTTATGGAATCACATTAGCAAGATATACAAAGGTATTGGAATTGAAATATGATCATGTGAGCATGTTAACACATGTTATAATATTCAACTTAAGCAAATCTTCAACCACATACATTCCATGCATGTAATGCAATCATGCATAAGGTCAACATGTAGGAAACCATTTAGGTCAGCATATTAATCAAGAAATCAATCTTAAACTACTACATAACATCATTTAATTCAATACATACTAATACAAGCATTTATACAAACACATACACTACACACTTAAGTCTACATATAGTATGTCGACCCAAAGTGCGCAACTTGGCGAATCTCTTCGCCAAACTGATTATGCAAGCCTTCCTAACTCCCTAATGCGGCGACAAACCATGTCAATCACGTCAGCAAAATATGCATGTAGACCGTACTTCCTACAAATGGCTAAAATGCCCTAAATCTCATATTCTTCGTTAATTTACGAAACAGGAAACGGAGAGCATGTTGTACATGTCAAACGGCGATGCCGTCGATAATCTACTATTAAACAACATTGAAAGCATTGTAAACTGTCAATCAAAGCATCTAAAATCCTCATCTAGTCTCTTACGGTTGCAGGATTTCGAACGGAGCGTGTACGATTCGTCTACGGCAGTAGGAAAGCCTGATTTATGGAATACGTTAGCTAACATGTTATGCAACTAAGTAAACCCTAAATCAGCAAGTTTTTGGGATTATTTTATACCTGAAAAATGGAGAAATCACCAGCCAGGTGATTGGAAGGAAGTGCTGAAGCAGCAACTGTCAGGGGCTCGGAAGCGGGAAGAATCTCTTCTTCTCTTTCTCTCAAACTCTCTCTCCTTTTTCTAGGGTTTGTGATTTTCGGATGGAAGGGAGAAATGAGGGTTTCAACCCCTTTTATAAGCTTGAAATTGCCGAAAATAGGCTCTGGGACGAAGTTTACTTGGTGCCTATCCATTTCGGGGCTGTTTCGGTCCAAAAACTGCTTTCTGGTGGTCCCCAGGTCGATTGTGATCAGACTTAAGCTCATGGGTACCAGATGTACCTCGTATTAAGTTTTCAGTCTGGCAGGGTTCGCAGATCGCACGTGGCGGACCAGTTTGAGTTTAGCGGTCACCGCACATAGATCAGGGCTGAAAGTCTCATGATAATAAATATAAATTTTTCCTGATCCGAGGGTGTAATCTGGATGAATTCTGACGGTCAGAACGCTTAATACTGACGCGTCAAGTCGTGTGCCAGATTTGAATTTGAAATTCCAAATCCGTCCCTATTCGCGGTCGCTTCAGTCCGGGTTCAACGAAATAGTCTGTGATTATCGGTTTGACTTGATTTTCGAGATGATTGTCAAGTCCAGCTGGGCGGTTCTAACGGTCTAAGATAGGAGGTATCGGACCTTCGACGCGCGGTCTAGATCCAATTCAAAAATTCAATGTGGTCCAGAGAACAGACCTGCTTAGAGTTTGATCCGAGGTTATAGAGTATTGTAGAATTGTTTGTTCTACTCGATTTGGGTCTTGTAGAACGTATTTAAAGTGATCAGGGACTATTTCCCAGCTACTCTAGCGTCGCGCTAGCTAACTTACACTTATTTTCCAAAAGAATTAGTCCTACGTGATTTCTTTGGCTATGGAATTGGGTTCTAAGCGATTTTTCAGGTATTTTAGTTGACCCATTGCCTAAGGACGTCTAATCCCAGATTAGCCAAAATCCAGGGTGTTACACCTAACCACTGTCGATAAATAGTGTACGACTCAGATTCATCGAACGTGTCTTGTCTGGTGAAATGACCTTGGCCACTAATTCAGGAATCATTACCAACTGTCTAGACTACATAGTAGTCCTAAACTAACTCAAACACAATAGGCATTCATATGTGATGATTAAACCGCATGTGATAACCAATTAAAATAGAAATGTCATTTGAGCATCTTAATAAATATATAACATACATGTTGTAGTAAATAGGCATTTCATCCATAAATCATGTAGTAACCAGATAGGTTACATGAAGGAAACTATAACTAGAGATAAGGTAATTGAGAATCCTATCTCAACACCCTTACTAAATACATTTCAACAAGCATTTTCTCATTCAGGCATTTTATCAAACACTTAGACTATATATATTAACGTTCATGTAATAAATTTGTTATAACATATATTATAGCAAATCCTTTCACAAGGAGTTACCACACACACAATAATCATGTATTCTTAATAAAAAATCATGGCAAGCACAAATCATGATTCCATATTCATCTAAACATTTCAACAAACACATGGAATGCATTATATTTAACATAGTTCATACATATGAGTAATATATAGGAAACATCACATCTAAATACATGTGATAGTAAACAAGTCAGTCATAAATCATTAACTAACATTGAAAGCCTTGAAAACCATAACTTAAATATTTATAGTCCGCACCTTTCGTCTATATGCCGATTACGAACTTGGTTCATACACCACTCTTTCGTTTACGGCACAACAACTACCTAAACCATAATATATGTTAGCTATTTCACCAATTCCTCTATTTGGATTCCTAAAACAGATTTGGCTTAAGATTTTTTACCTAAAAATGAAGTTGAAATCACCGGTATTGCGACATGAGAGAGATGATTCAGCACGTAGAGTGGTGGGAATGAATCCCAGCAACAAACCACAACTCTCTCTCACTTCTCCTCACTCTTTCCTTCTCTTTTCTCTCTTCTCTCTCATAGGGTTTAGAAAATTCGTATGGAATAAGAGAGGATGGGTTTAGGGCATTATATAGGCCCAGATGTGATGTAAATGGCCCCAAGACCATGGTATACTTAGGGTATACCCAAAGGGTGGCTGTTTCAGACCAATGGAGTTCATCTAGAGGTCCATTTCCTACACACAGTCCAGAAACAGTTTCCTGACAATGGATCTATGGTAGGTTAGGATTTTGATTCGATTGGATTTGTGGATCGACCGCCGATGACCAGTTTCAGTTCAACGGCTATTGTCACTTGATCAGGGCCACAAATACACTGACTAGTGTAGAGAAATTTTCCTAATCTAAGGGTGTAGTTGGGTCAGAATATGATGGTCTGAAACCTTAAATTTGGCTTACAAGTGAACGACCCAAATCACTTAAGTTTGAGTTCATTTTTTAAAGATATTCGTGTTTCTCACACACTTTGCTCCAGGCTCAAGTTGTGTGTTTCTGGATATTATTTAAACCTGATACTCACGATGCTTGTCAATCTTAGTAAACTATCATAACCATATAGTTTCACGGTAATAGAACTTTCGACGCGTGATCCAGGTCCGATACGGAGTTTTAAGATGCTCTTGAGAGCAACTGGGTTTTGAGATTGATCCTAGCTTTCTAGGTAATGTTGGGTGAGCGATTCTAATGGTTTCGGGTCTTACAGTTCATATAGAAAGTGATTCGAGCTAATTCATTGATTAATTCATTTTAATACTAAATTAATTTTTGTTTAATTTCTAAAAGAATCGGTCCTTAGCGATTTTTGCCTGAGGTGATACTCGGGTCTTTGTACGGATATTTCGAAGACGTTACACCTCCCTTTGATGGCTCTAATTATTCTTACCAGAAAGCCAAGAGGATTTTCTTTAAATCCATTTGTGAAAGTGTGTGGTAAGCTACTGTAACTAAATGGATCTCTCTTATGATGGAAGTAGTAGCCGATGATTAAACCATATCAATGAAAGAAACCTCATACAATTTTTAGACTAGTATTCAGAAAAGTGAAAGTAGTGTAAATGTAAAAGCCTTAAATGCAATATCTTGTGCTCTATCACCAGATGAATTCAAAAGAATCATTTCGTGTGATACAAATAAACAAGCATGATATATTCTCGAAATGACACATGAAGGAATTACTATTGTCAAAAAATCTAAAATTCAAATCCTCACAACCAAATTTAAGAAAATTTGTATGAAAGAAAATGAGTCTTTTATGGACTTCTATATGAAACTAAATGACATAGTAAATTCCATGTGGGGTCTTGGAGACAGAATCCTTAAAAGCAAGGTTTGAGTAAAAATACTGCGATTACTTCCTGATAGGCTTAATTCTAAGGTTACTACTATAAAGGAATTAAGGGATACAGATACTATGAAAGTTGAGGAGTTAGTTGGTTCTCTTTAAACTTATGAGCTAAATTTTCAAAGCTCCTAAAATCAAGTCCATAGCTCTTAAATTTTCTAAATCTAATTTAAAGGAATCTAATATAAATTCTGATTTTGAAGAAAATGAAGACGATATGGCTTTGTTAGAAAAGAAATTTTATAGAATTTTCAAAAATAAAAAAAGAACAAATTTTCAAAAACCATTTGATAAAAGAAAAGGAAAATAAAAAATTTGAAAATCTAAAACAAAAGATAGCCTATGTTTCAACTATTCTGAATATGGGCATTTAACTTATAAATGTCCTAAAAAAGATAAATTTAGAAGAAAAAAAATATGATAGCTACTTGGGATGAATAATCAGAGTTTGAAACTATTTCTAAAACTGATGAATCAGACCAAGAAAATACAAACGATTTGAAAGCCTTTATGATTATAGCCAGAATCACATCTTTAGATAATTGTGATAAATCTGATTATGAAACTCCAAGAAGTGACTCTGAAAATAAATATGATCTTCAAGACACATGTGATGCCCTATACAGAGAAAGTTGTAAAATTGCGGCTAAATTGAAAATTCAAAAAGGAAATTATGTTAAATTACAATTAGAACTTGAAAAAGTTGTTTTATAATAATCTCATTTTTTCTATTGTTTTGAAAAGACTAAATTAGATTTGAGTTTTAGGACTTCTGAATTGCGAAAACTTAAATTCGAAAATGAGAAACTAAAACTTGAAGTTTCCACCCTTCAGAGTTCAAAGGACACTTGGAAATATACCCCTGGTGATCAGAAACATGAAAAATTACTAGCCTCATCTAGGCAATGTGGTGACAAGTCTGGACTGGGTTATATTAAAAATAAATCTTTGAAATCTAAGGATTCTACTCCTACCTTTACAAAAGGAGAATCCTCGAACTCTAAAGTAGAGACTTTAGAAGATTTAAATTATAAAAGGAATGACTTCAAAAACTCAAAACCTTTTCAAGTCTTTAAAATAAATAATAATGCCAATTATTATAAACATCAAAGGAATAATAACAGAAATCTGCCTTTAGTTGAAAAAATTGTTAACTTTCTTAAAAAGTAATTGAAATCCAACTCTGGTAAGTCTAGAGTATATAGAAAAAGGAGAAATTCTAACTCTCAAACACAGTGTAAAGAAAAAGATCCTCATAAGCCTAGAACCATAATAAAATGGGTTCCAAAGGTTAAGTGTCTTGTAATCCACAAAACTTTCAAAGAAAGTAGTCATTCAAGATGGTACCTGAATAGTGGATGTTCGAGACATATAACAAGTGATAAGGCTATACTCTCAAACATCAACCAAATAAATGGTGGCTCAGTTATATTCGGAGATGGAAGTAAGTGTAAGATTATTGGCCAAGGTAATGTATAACTTTCTAACTTACCTTTCTTTGAAAATGTTTTATATGTTGAAGGGTTAAAATATAATCTTATAAGCATATCTCAGATCTGTGATAATAAACATAACGTAAAATTCTTAGATCACGAATGTGAGATAATTAAGGAGAAAGGAAATGTAATATTGAATGGTCACAGAACTTCTGAAAATTGCTATATAATTGATAACTCTTACTCAACAAACCATTTATGTTACATTGTCCAAACATATGAAATTGAACTATGACATCAATGTCTTGGACATGGAAATTATAAAGATTTATATAAATTGAGCAAAAGAGATCATTTACGTGGCCTACTTGAACTGAAAAAGATAGAAAAAATATGTAGCGCCTGTCAAATAGGCAAACAAATTAGAAGTAGTCACAAGAAAGTGAACTCTTTAGCCATAACAAGACCTCTTGAACTTCTCCATATGGATTTAGTCAGACCAATTAGAACGAAGAGTAGAGGCAGAAAGAAATATTTTCTGATGGTAGTTGATGACTATAGTAAATACTCTTGGGTAGCCTTTCTAAGAGTCAGATACTCTTGATGAAGTTAGAAAACTTATAAAATGCATCCAGACTAAAAAAGAGTTATCTGTAATCAAAATTAGAAGTGATCATGGAACTGAATTCAAAAATAGCAATTTTAAAAAATACTGCAATAATCATGGTATATTGCATGAATTTTTTGCTCCAAAAACACCTCAACAAAATGGGGTTGTTGAAAAAAGTAGAATTCTGTAAGAAATGGCTAGTGTAATGCTAATAGTATGAGCTTACCTAAATATTTATGGGCTGAAGCTGTTAGTACTGCATGTTATATAATTAATCGTGTTTATATAAGAAAAAAGAAAATCAAAACAACTTATGAACTATGGTTTAACAAAAAGCCCACCGTTAAATATTTTCGAACTTTGGAAGAAAATGTTTTATTTTATGTGACCATGAAAACTTGAGAAAATTTAAAGCCAAAAGCGATGAGGGAATATTTCTAGGTTATGCTCTAAATAATTGGGCATATTGTGTTCTTAACAAAAGAATTGAGGTTATATAAGAATCGATAAATATTGTGATAGATAATTAATAGATCACACCCAGTACTAATCAAGATGATGATGATATCAATTTGGTTAATATACTTGAATCTTCATATAAATATGGTAATATTGAGTTAAGGTTAGTCTAAGACCATTCGACTAATCAAATACTTGGTAACCCTCACACTGGCGTTCAAACAAGAAGACAACTTGAAAATATATGTAATCATGTCTGCTTTACTTCTTAAATTAAACCGGGTAATGTAAATGAAGTGTTCGTTGATGAAAGTTGGATAAATGCCATGCAAAAGGAATTAAATCAATTTATTAGAAATGAGCTATGGTATTTGATTTCTAGACCTATTGAAAAACACGTGATTGGAACCAAGTGAATTTTTAAAAATAAAAATGATGAAATTGGGAACATTATCAGAAATAAGGCACAATTGGTTGTACAAGGTTATACTTAGATTGAAGGTATTGATTACGATGAAACCTTTACACTAGTTGTGTGCCTTGAATAAATCAAACTATTTATCTTCATTTCATGTCATAAAAAGTCAAAATATATCAAATGGATGTAAGAAGTACTTTTTCTAAACGGTGATCTAAATGAGAAAGTTTACATTGAACAAATAAAGGATTTTAAAGATCCTAAACTTTCAAATCATGTTTACTATCTTAAAAAGGCTCTTTATGGTTTAAAACAAGCTCCCAAAGTGTGGTATGAAAAGTTTACTAAATTCTTACTTAGTCATAATTTTGTTATGGGTTGTGTTGATAAAACCCTATTTGTTAAGAAATATAATAATGATATCCTGATTATTCAAATCTATGTTGACGATATTATATATAGATTTATGTGTGCTAATTTATTTACTGAGTTTGCAAATCTCATGAAATCCAAGTTTAAAATGAATATGGTTGGCGAACTAAACTATTTCCTTGGTTTACAAGTCAAATAACTTGAAGATGGTATGTTTATCTCATAGACCAAATATGCTTTGAACCTTTTAAAAAGTTTTGGCTTTGAAAATGGTAAAAATTTCAATATTTCGATGAGTACAATTCTTAAACTCTTAAAAGATATATTAGGTAAAAGTGTATACTCTCGACTGTATCGTAGTATGATTGGTATTCTTCTATATGTAACTGCTAGTGGACCTGATATTTCATTCAGTACTAGAATATGTGCTAAATATCAATATGATCCTAAAGAATCTCACTTATCTGTTGTTAAATGGATAATCAAATATGTTGCAAGTTCTATGAACTTAGGCTTATGATATGCACATGATACATTTGTACAAATTGCTGGTTATACAAATGTAGATTAGGCAGAAAATGTTGATGATAAAAAATCTACTAGTGGTGGATGTTTTTATGTTGGAAACTGCTTAGTATCATGGTTTAGCAAGAAACAAAACTTTGTATCTCTATCCACTACATAGGCTGAATATATTGCTGCAGGGAATACTTGCACTCAGCTAATGTGGATGAATAGAATTCTAGCCGATTATGAAATTACTCAAGATACGATGACATTATATTGTGATAATTCTAGTACAATAAATATGTCTAAAAATATAATTCAACATTCTCGTACAAAGTATATTGACATACGATATTACTACATTTAAGAATTAGTTGAAGATAAGACTATCATGTTGGAATACATTCAAACTGAAAATAAATTGCAGATATACTGATTAAGCCACTTGACAATGTTAAGTTTTCAAATATAAAGCATGATATTGAATTGTGTATTCTTAAATAATTATTCTTTTTTTTTTTTCATTTATGTTTATGTTTATATTGTAATTATGAAATGCATGAAAAGAAAAAATGAAAAATAAATATAAATGTTGCAATAAAATAAAAAATAAAAATTCTTTCGGCCACCCTGTTACTGACCGAAGAATTCGGCCAGTCGAGCACATGCTTGAGCTAGCTGAAGATCGCAAGGATTGCTTAAAAAGGGAAAAAATTTTCTAATTTTGTTTTCACTCCATATCTTCTTCCTTGGCTAGCCGGTGCCCCATTCGACTAACTCATCAACCCAAATCTCTTGTAAGTGATTTTATTTCAATTTTCTTCAATATTTAGTTTGTCCATCACTTGATTTGCAAGTTTGAGTAGTTTTTCTTCATTTTGAAACCCTTTTTCTTGTTAGGTTTTTATCAAAATCTATTCTACCTTCTTCCGTGCATTTTTCTTGTAATTTCTCTTGTGCATTTATAATGGAATGTAGAGCTAAAAAATCTATTCGTAAGGCTCGAGATGGTTCATTTTCTCGATCAACCCCTCTTGGTGTACGGACCTTACGCTCATTAGAGGATGATCCGAAAAATGTCTGAGACTTCCGCACAAGGGATATTATCATTGAAAAATCTGTGAATCTGGACTATATTGCTCGTTTTGGTCTTGTACCAATTCTTTCTGAGGTTCGATGGGAACATATTTTTAATTTGGGTGGAATAACTTACCGGTTCATCGTGCAAGGGATGTATGCCTCTAATTGTGATGTTTCTCTTAAGAATTTGTCATTCTCTATTCAATATGTAGAAGAAACATTCACTATTATGCCTTTCGTCATATCTTATTTAATGGACGTAGACGTTGCAGATGATGGAATTTCAATCGCCACACTTTCAAAGAAAATGTTGAACTCTGAAAAGCAAACGATTACAAGAGCATTTTGTGGTTTTAATGCTGAATGGTGATCTGATAATGTCTTACCCTCAAACAAACTATTTCCTAAATACCGCATCTTGCATCGCATCTTCACATCTAATGTGCATCCTAGAGCGGGAAATAAGACTAATCGTACTCCCTTTATGCTTAGAGTCTTCCATGTCATTGTCATGTCTAGTCTTGCTTTTTATTACAATGTCCAAGTCTCTACATTTGAGGCACCAGAATCTGAACTTTCTTTTAATAACTCGAATTTAAATATGATGAACCTCACTCCCCTACCTGAGCAATGAGAAGGATAAGAAGAACTGCAGGCAAGGGACAACCATGGATGACATTTTTAATGACTTAGAAGATTCTAATGATCCAGTTGATTCTAACTATCATCCCTCTCAATTTGATGAGAGGTTATCTGAACTAGAAGAGAAGGTTGAAGATCTGCATGTAACTCAGGCTTCATTGACCCAAACCCAATAGTCTATAATGAAGTACATGAAAAAGTACTTCCATCGCATCAACCAGAGTTTGTGGCTCAATGATCCTTTGATTCCTGCACTATCTTCTTCTGTGTTGGATTGAGCTGGATTTATTTATGTTCCTTCCTTATGTTGGATCTACACTAAACTAATTTGATGGCTTGTTTGGATATTTGAATATTTTGATTATTTTGGATGATTAGCTTGCTGATAACATTCATACACTATTTTAAATAGTGTAATTTAA
Source organism: Magnolia kwangsiensis (assembly GCA_037074715.1). Classification (NCBI taxonomy): domain Eukaryota; kingdom Viridiplantae; phylum Streptophyta; class Magnoliopsida; order Magnoliales; family Magnoliaceae; genus Magnolia; species Magnolia kwangsiensis. The sequence continues at coordinate 74,627,431 of CM073579.1, forward strand.
CTAGATGCTCTATTTTTCCTGTTATTCTTACTTATTAATATTCATCTTATGCTTCATAATCTCTCATCTCATTTGTTCTTCCTTTGTCAAGTTATGACAAAAAGGGGGAGAAATTATGGAATGCATGCTAGTATGTCATGTTGGTATGTTAGTAGATGTTATGGAATGAATGCTAGTATGAAATGAATAGTTTAAAGATATGGATAAAGAAGCCACTAGAATGGAATGCTAGAATGTTATATGTTGTATTTCTCATGGGGAGCATCAGTTGAACACAGTTGGAGATAACAAGGATGCTCACATAGGGCAGCTTTAAGTCTGTTATATCTTGAATGTGGTTGATCTTGTTAATAGATGTATTCTGCATGGTTGATCTTGTTAATAGATGTCTCCTGTATGGTTGATCTTGTTAATGGATGTAGTGTGAGGGTCAAATATTGTATATTATCCCTCATTTATATCTTGATTTTATGAACATAATAATGCTTAATGTTCTATTTTACTCATGTTTGTGTTGCAAGGTGAATTTAAGAGCTTACATAGAAAAGAATGCTAAAAGCATGGATTTAGTGCTCAAGAATTGCCATGGCATAGAATGGATCTTTACAGACCAAGATTTAAGATTTCAAGACCCCAAGATTCAAGAAAACCAAGTGGAGAAGGAAGGAAGTCTGAAGAAGAAAGTGCAAAAATTTAATTCATTGTGTGCGTCATTGACCACTATTCGATGACATCGACCACAGCTTGATGACATTGAATTTTTACATGAAAATCGAGTTGGTCGCTGGACATATTGGGTGCATTTTTTGGATACTTGAAGCCTCCCTCGATGACATCAAGGAGTTGCTCGATGACATCAAACACAGCTCGATGGCATTGAATTTATAAAGAATTATGAAGCAACGCGCTGGATAGTTTTGGATGCTTTTTCGATTCCTCGAGGACCGGTTTGATGACTTGAAAGGATGCTCGATGACATCGAAGGTCAGTTCGATGACATAGAGACTTACGCAGTGTGAAAAGAGAAAAGATGCGACTTCCAGATTCAAACCCCTTTGATGGCATCGAAGGCGTTACACAGAGTTACGCGGACTATGTAAATTTAATTTGATTTTGCGATTATGTGGAAATTTTGTAAATGCTATTATGTAAATCTAGCACCCGTACTATTGTCAAATTTTATTATGCCAAACCATTTTGTATTTGTTTCATGCTTGGAGTTGAAGTGATCAGGTTGGTACATTTTAAAGTTCTCTGGATCTTCATCGAACTTGCCTACACCTTCAAGTTGAATTGAAGAGTGTTGAAGTTCATGGTTTCAAGCTAAGATTCAAGAACTCAAGTTCAAGTTTGAAGTTCAACTACTGTACATTAAAGATTCAAGAACTCAAGTGTAACTCAAGCTCGAGTTTAAGAGATCGAACTTAAGCTTCGAGTATCACAAGATATCAAGATTCGGAAGCGAATGATGTTTCATTTGTTCCTACTCACAAACAGGTTTGTATGACCCTAGATTGACCTTAGGTTGTGTCATATTCATTACATATTTTATATGGGTCATTTCATATGTTTATAGGTCATTTTCTCGACTAGTCTTAGTCTTTATTGGACTAGTCCAAGTACTGCTCGACTAGTCTAAGAATTTTCTCGACCAGTCCAAGGTTTGTTGTGAATTTTTAGAATTTTCTGTTGGACTCTCGACTAATTGAGTGAACTGTACTCAACTAGTTATCAGGCTCGACTCAAAGTCTAACAACCTTTTTTGGTCCCATTTGATCATTTGAGTGCATTGCTCAACCAGTCGAGCAGGCCACTCGACCAGTCGAGCAAGCCATTCAACCAGTCGAGTAACGACTTTATCTTATCGCACCAGAAATTTTAAAATTTTATTGGTCCTTCGACTAGTCGAACCGACCCTTAGACCAGTCGAGTGAACAATATTTTCACCTATAAATAGAGCATGAATTTTAAATTTTATTCATTCAATCAAAGATAAATCATGACACCACTCTGAGAGATAAGTTTATGAATTTATTAAGCTATTTTGTGCTCATTTTATATTCTCTTTAATTAGCTATTATAATTTGATTTTGAGATCTTTATTCCAATGTTACTTTAAGAAGGGATTTCTGATTTCCCCTTTCTTGAGATCAAAATTAAATCAAGTTAGCCTTGGTTGATTTAATTAAAAATCATTTCGAACTAGAACCTTTTCATCTGTGAGACTGTACATTGAACATCTTCGTCTGCATCAGATCGGTTCGGGTTTCTTCAAAAGAGAATTTTCAGATAAGTACATTTACATTTTGTATATCCTTTTTAGTTTTTAAGGTTATGCCAGAAAAATATTTTTTAGTTTTTTCCTGGGTGATCTAGAAAATCTCAGAGTGTGGGGTTTTTGTGATTGTGTATGCCCAATCAAAGACACAATTGTGAAGGTTTTAAGGTGAACCTTGGAAAACCTTTTTCATAGTGAACGTTAATATCCCAAGAGAGTGGATATTAGGAGTGGAGTAGTTGTGTGGCTATTTTCTAACAGTTGGTGTGCACACAAGCGAACTACTATAATTCCTGGTGTTGTGGTGGATGATTAAATGTGCTTATGTGTGTGAATGTTGTAATTTTCTTTAAGCATTTGTAGTGAATGGTGTAATTTATTTTATGCACTTGTGGGAATATTGTAATAGCTTAATTTATTCTATTTTTTATTTCCTTTATCTCTTTATTGGTTTGGGTTTTTTATACTTACAAACGTTCTAGTAAGGTTGTCCTGCCATAAGCCTTTGGTTTTTAGTGTTAGGTTGTCCTTAGAACTACGTTCGTATCAACCTCCCAAGACTAGTACATTTGAGGTTGCTATTTACTTGTGCTCATTTATTATTTGATTGTGCTATCATTCTTTCAATTCTGCATTTATTTTTTAATTTGGCAGTCTTATTCACCCCCCCTCTAGGATGTATAACTCGGCCTTTTCAACTTTGCCTTTAAATATGGGTTTCCTAAGTCTTTTTGGGATATTTAGGGTTTGGAAGAGCAGAGCAAAGGGGTGGAGCCGTCTCTCAAGTGTTTCTTCTTTTCTTCCTCTTAGTTTTTAATGCTTTCTCCTAAGGTTTTGAATCCAATCATGTCAATGGTTGGCTAAATCCCTTAGCTAGGGCTAAGGGGTGAAGCTTGTAGTGTGGTTGAGATGTTTTTCTAGTTTAGTTCTTATTCTTGTTAAACCTCTTTGATTCTAATTTAATATTTAAGGAATACTTCTAGTTTTTAATGGTTTATCATGACTTAAATTACAATAGATTTGAAATAACTTTGAGTATCTTCTTTCTCTGATTTGAGGTTGTGAAGTTAGTAAATCCTGTTGTCCACCATCGTCCTTAGGGCATGGTTGGGTGTGGAATCACATCTAAACCTCACAATTCTCCTATGTTTGGTTGTGAGATCGGTATATCGTGTTGTTTTCCATAGTCTCCTGGGCATGGTTAGGTGATGGAATCACTTCCAATCCTCATAACTTTCATCCATTGAGAATTAGATCAATGGAAGTTCAGATTTGAGTTTATTATATATCTTCCAATTGGATAAGATAGGACTTCAATCCTAATTGAGTTCCTTAAATCAAATAAGGAAATATCCTAATAGCTGCAAGTGGATCCCTGAAAACCCTAGTTCCCACCTTTGAATTCTTAAGTTTCTAATTTCATACTTCACCATTACTTCCCTATATTCCAGATTTAGGTTTAAATCTTCTTCTAGTTTTGATTCTAATTACTTTTAGAATACACATGAGATTAGTCTCTGTGGAATCGACCTCGATTTTACTGAGATTATTATTACATTACGACCTTACACTTAGGGTTCTGAACAAGTTTTTGGCACTGTTGCCAGGGACTAACGGTTGCATTTTTCTAAGATTAACCAGTTTTGGAATTAGTTAAGATTATGATTTTTTTCACTTTCTATTTTTAGGTTAGGGTTTTTCTGAATTATTTTAGAAACTAACTTAACTTTTTATTTCTAGGTTTAGAAACTTTCCTTTTCTATTTTTAGAAACAAGATTACTTTCTAAGTTTTTTAAAGAAACTAATTCACTTTCGTTTTTCTTTTGTAGGATCCTAATATAGAAACTTCGCATTTGGTAACTTCTTTCTAATTCTCTCTCTTTCTATTTCTATATTTCTATTTCCCTCTTTCTTTTTAAGTTTAGGTTAAATTCTAAAATTGAGGGCTGAGAGTGTTTCATGCCCAAGTGGGTCCATGATAATACTCGACGTCTCTTGAGTGAAGGAGGATTAGTTAAGGGGTTACCTATCCATCACAAGATTAAACACCACTCGAGATCTACAGAGTTGACTGAAGTTATGGCTGCCAATCAACTAGCCAATCAACCTCCAAATCCACCTCAACTTAGGGTTGAGGAAATTCAGGATGAGAATGAAGTGCATCAAGCACCCCTGCCTCTTACTTTATGAGATTAGTTACAACCGGCGTGGGTAAGCACACCTTCATGCATGAATTTTTCAGAAAATATGGGACATATGGATATCAAACCATGGGTGATCCAACTCCTTCCAAAATTCCATTGAATCTAAAAATTTATATTTACACATGAAAGAGTTTGATGAGATCATAACCACTTTATACTTTTCGAACGTGTCTAAGGACATGGTTAGGCTGAAACTCTTTCCCTTCTCCTTAAAATAGAAAGTTAAGATGTGGTTGCATTCATTACGTCCACGGTCTTATTGGAAGATGGAACGACATGACAAGGGAGTTTTGAAAATTTTTTTCCCATATCGTGAAATGAACACCCTTAGAAAATTGATCATGAACTTTGCCCAAAAGGAAGATGAAACATTCGTCCAATGTTGAGAACGGTTCAAGGATCTTGTCATTTCATGCCCACAACATGGTTTTGAAACTTTGCAAATAACAATTTATTTTTTTTGGTAACGATGGGTTGACTTCTTCCATGCGTCAAATGGTCGAGACAATGTGCAATTGGGAATTCATGAACAAAGAAGTCGATAATGTGTGGGATTATTTTAACAAACTTGCTGAAAACACATAATCATAGGACATCTCCCTAAAATCAAGCACCACTTCTAGGCCTACTCAATCAAAGGAGAGGGGCAGAATTTATCTTCTAAAAGAAGATGATGATATAAATGTTAAAGTGGCTAATTTCACAAGGAAACTCGAGGCCATGGAACTAAAGAAGGATAATGCTACAAAAACTATTTGTGGTATTTATGCTTGCAACATTCACGCAACTGAAAATTGTCCAACAATACCTACTTTTCAAGAGGTACTGAATGAGAAATCTAATGCCGTGAATAATTACTAAAGACCTTTAGTGGATCCACTTCAAATATATACAATCCTAGTTGGAGAGATCATCTAAATTTTAGTTGGAGGAATGGACAAATTGCTACTCCTTAAGGATTCCCTAATCAAATTTTAAATCAAGGGAAACCTCAAGAGGATCCGGTTCTAAAGCATCATTAAAATTAAGAGCGTTGCAATTAGGGTATGATACAAGCCTTTCAAGACCTTACAAAGGCCATGCAAGGGCTTGAGATAAAATATGCGATTGGGGAAAAGGGAAACCTTCTAGCTTAACCTCTTCCCAATCCAAAACAACAATATGGATTCAGCGACTCGAGCTCTTCAAATCAAATGGAGCAAACTAAGTCTATCACCACTCTTAGGAGTGGGAAAATAATTGACAAATCTATTTTGTTAAGGGCTGAAAAGTTTAAGGACCCTGAAATAGATGAAACTGATAGACCTAGCAATACTCCACATGAGTTAGAACCGGAACCTCAAGGCAAGCCGATTGCTGCATTTTCCCAACAGTTAATTATACAAAAATCGCTTTCTAACTCTTAGGACATTCTAGAGGTGCTGAAACAAGTGAAGGTTAACATTCCACTACTGGATGCCGTTAAAAAAAATACCTTCATATGTTAAGTTTTTGAAAGATTTATACACTACCAAAAGACGACAAAACATTTAAAAGAAAATATTTTTGACTGAAAAAGTGAGTATCATCCTAAAGAAAGATGTGCCACAGAAATACAAAGATCCTGGTCGTCCAACCATTTCTTGTGTAATTGGGAACTACTGGATTGAGCACACACTTCATGAGTTAAGAGTGAGCGTAAATGTTATTTCATACTTGGTCTACGAATAACTGGGTCTAAGTGAATTAAAACTCACCCGGACCACATTACAACTTGCTGATCGCTTAGTTCGTGTATCGAGAGGGATATTTGAGGATGTGTTGGTCCAGGTTGACAAATTCTACTATCCAATTGATTTTATCTTCTTGGATACTCAACCCATCATGGACATGAGCACTTAAATTCTTGTCATTCTTGGTCTCCCATTCCTTGACACATCAAATGCAATTATCAATTGTAAGAATGAAGTCATGAGTTTGTCTTTTTAAAATATGACATTAGATGTAAATATCTTTTTCAATACAGGCAAACAATTAGAGGATGATGATGATTCCCATGATATTAACCTGATTGATTCTTTCATGGAAGATAGAACTCTTCTGACCTTATCCTTTGACCCTCTAGAGACGTGCTTGGCCCACTCCCATGATTTTGATGATGATATGATTGGGGAAATGGGGACTATGCTGGATACCGTGCCAATACTCGAAGTTAATCGGTGGATGCCACAATCTGAAGAATTACCCCAAATCAATGTAATGTCTCTACCGTCTGACCTCAAGTTATCGAAGCTTGACTTAAAATATTTACCCTCTGATTTGAAATATGCCTATTTAGGTCAAGATGAGACATACCTGGTGGTGATTTCATCCCACCTCGAGTAAAAACATGAGAGTATGCTTATTTCTACTCTCATTGAGCATAAAGGAGCCATTGGATTATCAATTGTGGACGTCAAGGGAATTGACCCTTCAATTTGTACTCATCGCATTTATCTAAAGGATAATGCTAAGACCTCACGACAACTACAATGTAGATTAAATCCAAACATGAAGGAAGTGGTTAAGGCTGAGGTTCTTAAGCTATTAGATGTGAGTATCATATACCCTATATTAGATAGCCAATGGGTGAATCCAACTCAGGTGGTTCGTAAGAAGTCTGGAATCATCATAGTAGCCAATGCCAATAATGAACTTGTGCTAACTAGAGTTACTACTAGTTGGAGAATATGCATTGACTACAGGAAATTGAATACTGCCATGAGGAAGGACCACTTTTCTTTGTCATTTATTGATCAAATTTTGGAAAGGCTAGCTGGTCACTCGTACTACTACTTCCTCGACAGGTATTCGGGCTACAAACAGATAGATATATCCCTTGAAGATAAAGAAAAGACCACATTCACATGTCCCTTGGACACTTTTTCTTACTGAAGGATGTCATTCGGACTGTGAAATGTCCCCACCACTTTTCAGCGATACATGTTGAGTATTTTTTCTGACATGGTGGGGGCAATATCTAGAGGTCTTCATAGACAACTTCTCTATTTTTAGTCCATCCTTTAGTGAATGTGTAGAAAATCTTAAATGTGTGTTGAAGAAATACGAGGAAAAGAATTTGGTACTAAATTAGGAGATCATCTTGTCCAAGGAAAATGAGGTAGATAAAGATAAAATTGATCTTATCTCTACCATACCTCTACCCAAAAGTATACGAGATGTGCGATCCTTCTTAGGATATGCTGGGTTTTATAGAAGATTCATAAATGAATTTAGTCACCTCTCTCATCCTTTGTGTAATCTACTTCAAAAAAGATGTTCCATACGAGTGGACTGAGCACTGCTAAGAATCTTTCTCTAAACTCAAGGGTATGTTGACTACCGCACCTATCATGAAGCCACCCGATTGGAGCATTCATTTTGAACTTATATGTGATGCGTCTGACTATGCTATTGGGGCGGTGTTAGGCTAGAGAAAAGAAAAGAAGCCTTGCATTATTCATTACGCAATTAAGACTCTAAATCTAGCCCAAGTGAATTAATCTACTACGGAAAAGGAACTCTTGGCCGTGGTATTCGCTTTGGATAAATTTAGATCTTACTTGATTGAATCTAAGATCATCATCTACACCGATCATGCGGCGCTCAAGTACCTTCTTTCTAAGAATGATGTTAAGCCCCATCTGAAAGTGCACCTATTACGTGCCCTGGTTTGTCAATTACGTTGTATGTTGAGTCAGTCGGATGACAGCACTTAACAAAAAGATCAAGTCAAGCGTTTGCCTCATCTGGATGTGAGGAAGCTCACCAAAAGGTAAATCATAGCCTCACATCCCATATCCCAAAACACCAGGTGATTAAACTCTTAAAAAGAACTAGAACATCTTAGGGTTTATGTGTAAGAAAACTTTTTATCAAAAAGTAAATCTTCTAAGCTTTTCTTACACTGTCGATTATATCGATTCCCCTTTCGATATGATCGACCAGCTTTATCGATGTCCTCGGCATATCAATCGATATAATCGAGTGAGGACAAAAAGCGTCCAGCAATCAAACAATCTTCTGGACGATTTATCGATATATCGACCTTCGAGTCGATATCATCGATATTCGAAAATCGATCATATCTGAAGTGGATCGATCATATCGACAGACTGCTTTTCGGCGCCCTTATTTTTCTAAAGAAAACTAACATATGCTTCGATATATCAATGACTGTCCGATTCAATCTGAACTCAAATATCGATCATCTCGGGAGTCAGTCGATCATATTGACTATGGGGCGCATGTTCTCTCCAGCATGAATTTCAGGTTGCTTTTAATGTTCATCGGGGTGCCTGTCGATAAATCAATATTCATATATCGATCATATCGAGACGAAGTCGATTGGATCGAGTCAGGACAATTCGTCCAACAAGCTTACATGTAAAATCTATACGATTTATCGATCCCATCGAAAGGTCGCCGATATGATCGATGTACAAATTCCGATGACATCGTCTGCTTCCCTGATCATATCTGTGATCCTGAAATTCTTCAAGGCTTCTCTCTTATTTTTCACCTGTCGATAGATCGAACCATCACTCGATGGAATCGGAGTTCGAAATCTGATGTCATCGATGTATGTCTCGATCCCATCGACCAGTTGGTAGAAGGTTTCCAAAAGCGAAATGACAATTAAGTTCTTATCATCGAGAGGTCGGCCAATACAATCGAGAGTATACACTCGATCATATCGACGACTGCTCGATGATATCGAACTCTGTCATAAATATGACCATTTATATCCGTTGGAACCTTTTGCCTATAAATAGAGAGAGTTGTCTTCATTGCTGGTAGAGAAAGTAGAGAGTGCTTTAGAGTGTTTTAACCTTCCTATCATTTACCTAAGCCCTTTCTCTCAGGAAGTTCATCCTCCAATCCACCCTCATCATTGATATCTCATAGAGTGGATTGGGGAATGAACTTCCGCATTCAAGGATCCTTCAACTACTGCTTTAATGACATATCATTAAGCTAGGATGCCTTGAATGCATTGATGATGGGAACCTCTCTATCTTCCTTATAGGAAAACCTTTAGAGAGTGGTAGTCCATCATAACCTTGACCCAACCTAAGCCGAGAATATATACATCTTTGTGTTACGGATCAAGGGAGCTGAAGATTCTTCATCAACAAGAAGGAGATCTTCATCACTGTGTTGAAAGGGACTCATAAACTTATCTGTAAGTACTAAGAGTCCAGAGGGCACTTGCTATCATTCCTTTTTAGGATTGAGTTTTAAGTGTTGCTCACCATTTGAAGTCCTCAAAGGAGGCCTCCGATGGGAGTGTACGTGTGGGGTGCGTTGTGTGGACCCTTGCTCTGTGGAGAGCGTAAACATCTGGTTAGGAGTACACCAGTAAAACTCCAGGGTTAGAGGTGAACCGAGTAGAAACCTCAGGGTGCGTTGTGTGGACCCTTGTCCTGTGTGGGCATAAACATCTGGTTAGGAGTACGACAGTAAAACTCCAGGGTTTAAGGTGAACTGAGTAGAAACCTCTGTAAAGGTTGAAGGTGAACCTGATTTAAAACCTTAGGTTTGAGGTGAACCATGAGAAACCTCCTTAGTGTTGAGTGTGAAAACCGGGAGTGGAGTAGACAAGTCGTCGAACCACTATAAAATAACTATTTTTGAGTTTGATATTGTCTTTCATTTATGTGATTACCTTACATGTCTTAATATATGATCACATTCTATGCACACACAGTCATATCCATCACAATCTCATCTACATTGTTTGTCTTTTAAATAGTTTTTGATTGGATCCTCTATTAGGCTTGAAAGCCAATAGAGTTAATTCTTAAGTAATCCTAATTTATACTCTGTGATAGGATTGGTGGGATAGGACTAAAAAATAATGTATAAATCTTTAAAAAGCCCTATTCATCCCCCTCTAGGATATACTGACCTATTTCTACTTCAACTAAAGCGGTCTTCACCAGAGTGTGAACATGTTACCAGTTTAAATTTCTCAAGCGGAAGACTGTAATAAATATATAAAATGTATAAATGATTGTAAGTCTCCAGAGTATGAACATGTTACCAGGTTAAACATATACATGTATAATCCAAAAATGATCAAAAAGAATATACATGAGTATGTAAATAAAAGGCAAAATACCAAGTGTATTAGTATCTAATCAGTAACCCTGTAACCCCGTCAATCAGAACCTGCATATAGGAGGGATCCTCCTCATCACCATCAAGTCCGGCTCTGCTTCGCAAGCATCGCCACATAAATGTGTATGATTGAATGTTGTCTATGTGTATGATTGAATGTTGTCTATGTTAATGTATTAAACATGAGTGGGATTACGCCAAAATAACATATCATACTCCAGAGACAGTTAAATTAGTAAGTGAAAAACTGTGATACATACATATAATATATAATTGATGGGAAGTCTCCAGAGTGTGAACATGTTACCAGTTTAAACATATACATGTATACCTCAAAATAGAAAGAAAGAATATACATGAGTGCTCTAAAAATATAAAATGACAAGTGTCATGGCATCTAATGAATCTCACTGTAATCCCGTCGTTCAGAACACGCATAAAGGAGGGATCCTTCCCATCATCATCAACTTCGGCTCCGCCTCGCAGGCCGCGCCATCATCTGCAATCACAATAGGGACTGGTGGGTGTCCGAAAACACCGTCCTGTAACATGGGAGTGAGTGATCAACTCAGTGGAATAATAGAGCAGAGATTAGCATGTTATTAAATCAATCATGCGATAATAGAAAAGCAATAAATCAAACATTCCTAAATACTGTTGTTAATGTAATATGACATGACATGATGGATGCCCTCACCGACGATCTCCCTCATACGGCACCATCTTACACCCGCGGCATGCTTTCTTCCCACAGTACTCCACATCTTCCAGGCACATGCAATGTGATGTTGATATGATTACCTAGTTATTATTAGTCCTTTACATACAGCAGGATTGAGAAACTAGGGTACCTTGCTTATATCAATCCCAACACAGATCCTGTCTAGGGTCGTCACTCCTAGCAATCTCATACGATGTTATATTTATAGGTCGCTGCAAGGGCTGCCAGGGCTATTGCTCGCACTCGTTGCACCTCTCCCCCATCACCTTATCAATACAGGCCTATTATATCCTTAAGACTACATTAGCACTCGTCGCCCCCATGCGGTGTCAGGATAAACTCAAGGTCACTACAAAAGGCTCGTCATCTGATCAGTGTAGGCCGACAGCAAGAATCTAGTGTCCCATAACACCATAATCTGCTCAGAGTAGGGTGCTCACTGGTCACTACGGAGAGGTTTGTGGCCCTAGCGTAGGCCGACAGCTCGACCACGGTGTCCCATACCACCATGTCCGGCTCATGAGTCTTTGTGGATCAAGGTACCATGGTTGACAGGGTTTTTAATGGTAAGTTCAGTACCCTAGGTTCAAGCAGTTATGACTCATACATGGTGAACATACAATGGCCAGTCGGGTTACTTGATGGGCTCGACTAGCACGAGCGCATCTCAAGATGAACGACATGAAGTGCATGAAACACTTCATGTGGCCTAACCATTGCCGCTAACTCAAAACACGACTCGCGTTCATCGAAGCGTCCTTCGTGGCAAAGATAAGCCAACTACGAATTTACTCGGTTACTGACTGCCGGGACTAAATATAGTCCCAAACATTTATGAATCCACATCAGCAATCATATAAAGGTAATGGAAATACATTACAACAATGTGAGCATGTTAACACATGTTATAACATACAACTTAAGTAAATCATCTAGCATATGCATTTCTTACATATGATGAAATCATACATATAGCCAACATGAAGGAAATCATTTACATCAGCATATTATTTGAGAATTCAATCTCAAAACTATTTCACAACACCATTTAATTCAATAAATACTAATACAAACATTTATACAAACACTTAGTCTACACACTTAAGTCTATATATTGTATGTCGACTCAAAGTGCGCATTTGGGCGAATCTCTTCGCCAAACTGCTTATGCACGCATTCCTAATATCCTAAGGAGACAAAAAGCCATGTCAATCATATCAGCAAAATATGGATGCAAACAGTAGTTCCTGCAAATGACTAAAATGCCCTAAATCTCATATTTTTCGTCTGCTTACGAAACAGGAAACGGACAGCATGTTGTACATGTCAAACGGCGTTGCCGTCGATAATCTACTATTAAACGACATTGAAAGCGTTGAAATCAGCCAATCAAAGCGTCTAAAATCCGCACCTTTCACTTTAGATGTGTATCGTTCCGAACGGAGCATATACGCTTCGTCTAGGGCGATCAGACAACCTAATACACAAGATTCGTAAGCTACTTTACTATTGGAATCGATAGAACCTTAAATTAGCAAGTGTTGAGAGTTTTTCTTACCTAGAAAAGCGTCGAAATCACCAACAAAGTGGTTGGAATACGTCGCTTAAGCACGTGCAACAGCAGCAGCAGGTGGTAGGAAAATCTCTCCCACCGTCTCTCACAAACTCTCACTTTTTCTCTCTCTCAATCTAGGGTTTTAACCAAATTCGGATGGGAGAGAAATGAGAGGGTTTCAAGCCATTTTATAGCCTAAAACCTTCCCAAATTAGGCTTGGGAACAATGTTTACTTGGGTTATCACCAAATCGGGGCTGTTTTGGTCCAAAAGAGCATTTCTGGAGGTCTCCTGGCCAAACGCGGTCGGACTTAAGCTCATGCATACTGGATCTAGTACACATCAAGTTTTCAGATCGAAAGATTTCGCAGATCGCACGTGGCAGTCTAATTTCAGTTCAGCGGTCATCGCACCTAGATCAGATCTACAAGTCTCATGATATGAAAGAGAAATTTTTCCTGATCCGAGGGTGTAATTTGGCTGAATTCTGACGGTCAGAATGCTTAATAATAACGCGTCAAGTCATGTGTCAGATTTGAATTAAAATTTCCAAATCTAACCCTATTCTCACTCTCTTCACTCCAGGCTCAATGAAATAGCCTCTAAACGTCGGTTGGCCTTGATTTTTGAAACGAAGTCCAGCCAAGCGGTCATAACGGTCTAAGATGGTAGATATCGGACTTTCGACGCGCTGTCTAGATCCAATACAAAGTTTTAAAGGGTTCCCGAGAACAAACCAGTTTAGAGTTTGATCCTAGGTTTCAGGGTATTATAGCACCATTGATTCTACAAGTTTTGGGTCTTGTAGAACGTATTTAAAGCGATCAGGGACAATTTCATAGCTACTCCAGCGTTGCGCTAGCTAACTTATGCTTAGTTTCTAAAGGAATAAATCCTAAGTAATTTCTTTGGCTATGGAATTGGGTTCTGAGCGGTTACCAAGGTATTTTGGTTGACCCATTGCCTAAGGATGTCTAATCCCAGGTTGGTAAAAATTTAGGGTGTTACAGTTGTTGCACGCACTCGTTGCTCCACTCCTCCATAACCTTATCAATATACGCCTAGTTGTACTCTTATCGCTACGAAAGGGTCTTCGCCTCACATAGACTCAGAGTACGCTCGAGGTCACTACAAAGGGCTGCTAGGGCTGTTGCACGCACTCATTGCACCGCTCCCCCATCACCTTATCAGTGTAGGCCGACAGCTCGAATTAGTGTCCGATACCACCATAATAGGCTCAAGAGTCTGGGTTGCTCACTGGATCACTACGGGGAGGTTTGTGGCCCCAACGTAGGCCGACAGCTCAACCACGGTGTCCCATACCACCATGCCCGGCTCATGAGTCTTAGTGGATCAAGGTACCACGATTATCAGGGTTATCACTTGTAATTTCAGTACCCTAAGTTCAAGCAATTATGACGAATACAAGGTGAACATACAACGGTCAATCGGGTTACTTGATGAGTCTGACTAGCACGAGCGTACGTTGAATCGACCGACATGAAGTGCACAAGCACTTCGTGTGGCCTAACCACTGCCGACGACTCTAGTACGACTCGGGTTCGTCATACACATCCTTCGTGGCGAATAGTTACCAACCACAAATTCTAAACTGTTACCGACTGCCTGGACTAGAGTATAGCCCCAAGAACATGTAATGCGAATCAGTAATCATATGAGATAAACAAAATTGAAATAACAAGTAATTCAAGCATGTTACCAATATGTTATAAGATACAACATAAGCAATTTAAACATACACAAGCATTTCATATATATAAGATAATCAATTCAAATATAACAACCATGGAAGAAATCATATATATCATCAAAATAGTTGAAAATCCTATCTCAACACTAGTCTACAACACTATTTACTAAGTGCTTAGTCACGCAAGCATTTATACAAGCACTTAGACTACACAACTCCAACGTACTTGATGTATGTTGATTTCAACATATAATATGACAAATCCTTATATCAAGGAGATGTCTAATACACAACAATCATGTTCTTACAATCAAAACATATGGTAGGCATAAATTATATTGATTTAGGCATTTCAACAAACACTTAGACTACACTTAATAACATACGTAGCGTACGTTGACCGAAACATGTATTAGGGTGAATCTTTCGCCAAATAGATCATACATCCATAACTAGTATATATGCACGACAAATGCTCATGGCAATCATATTAGTAAAATTTATACGTATACGGTATTTTCTACAAATATCTAAAATACCATAAATCTCATATTCTTCGTATGTATTCGAAACGGAAATCAGTCGGCATGTTCTACATGTGAAACACTATTCTTGACAACAATCTACCATTAAACGACATTGAAAGCTTTGAAAAATGGTAACCTAGGCATATAAAATCCGCACCTTACGCCGCAGGAGCATATTGAATCGAATAGGAACTATACGTTGTCGTCAACGACTGATTGGTAACCTACAATACAAGGTGAGTCAGTTACTTAGCTACTTGTACCCATAGGAGCCTTAAAATAGGTTAGGGTTATGGTTTTCTTACCTAGAATGAAACTAGAATCACCGGAATAACGATACAGGTGGATGGCTTTGGCACGTGGAGCAGCAGGGAAGAATCTCAGGAGAAATCCCCAACTTCTCCCTCACTCTCTCTCTTTTCTCTCTTCTCTCTCCTAGGGTTTTCCCCAAATTCGTATGGGCTAGAAAGCTAAGGGTTTAAGGTCCTTTTATAAGCCCAAACATGACCAAAACAGACTTCAAGTCAATGTATACTTAAGTTATAACCAAATCGGGTCTGTTCTGATCCAACAGAGCACTTCTGAAAATCCTATTACTAAATGCGGTCTAACTTAAGTTCTCTAATATTGGATCTAGGTCAAGCTAAGTTTTCAGTCCGGTCGGATTTCCAGATCGACCGTGGCAGACCAGTTTCAGTTCAGCGGTCACCGAAACTCGATCAGGGCCACAAGTGCTATGACATGTAAGGGTCACCTATCCTGATCCGAGGGTGAAATTTAGTCGAATTCTAATGGCCAGAACGCTTAAAAATGTCGCGCAAGTGACACGTGCCAGATTTATTAAAAATTGAATTAATTTTTTAAATATTTTCCTTTTCTCACTCTCTTTATTCCTGACTCAGTAAAATGGTCTCAGGATATCGGTTGGGCTTGATTTTTAAAATGATTGTCAAGTCCAACTAGGCGGTCATAATGGTCTAAGATTATAGATATCGGACTTTCGACGTGCGGTCTAGATCTAATATAAAGTTTCCAAATGATTTCAAGGGCAACTAGGCTTAGAGTTGGATCTTAGATTTTAGGATAACGTAGCGGTAACAATTCTAGAGGTTTTGGGTCTTACAGATCATATTTAAATTGGTTGGTGCTAATTTTGCAGGAAATCTAGTGTAGCGCTGGCTAATTCACGTTAAATTTTTAAAGAATTAAGTTCTAAATGATTTCTCTGGATTTGGAATCGAATTTTGAGAAGCTACCAAGGTGCTATGGTTGACCTATTGCCTAAGGACGTCTAATTCCAGGTAGGAAAAAATTTAGGATGTTACAATCTACCCCCCTTAAAACATAATTTCGTCCCCAAAATTGGCTAAGGGTAATGAGTCCCTAGAGAGACTTTCATATTGACATTCTAAGGAAGGTTCAAATCCTATTTAATGACCTAACCTTATGTATAACCTAAATCAACTTCTTCAATCCTGGGCCAGTGGGGAAGAGGCCAACCACACTTCCGCTGGGCTACTCTGATCCAACGGTTGTATTAGCTAATCCTAACTAGATTGGGTTCAATACATTCTACCCCCCTTAAAACTTAGTTCTACTTAAGGTTCAAGAATCTATGTCTCGATCCGTATATCAGAACGAGGTGTAACTTAGGGCTTATCCTTGACATGAAATGGGAAACAACCTCTCACTACATTGGTCTTCCTTTGCTAATGATGCGTTCTATGGCATTGGTACCTATGGTGATAGAAATGAGCCGTTGATTTCAGGGGCAGGTGTGAGTTGGTGGTAAGATATTTAATTCTCTACTGGCTATAAGTCCTCGTCATTTTCCAAAGACAAAGTGATAACTTTTAGTTGTAGGTGGTTGGGCCAACACGGAAGAAAGGTTGTGTAGTGGGTCTGAGCCAGATACATAGACTTTCTGTCTAGGTAGGACAAAAAATTTACAGTATCGGTTCTTAATCCGAGTCAATGCCGATCTTCTGCTCGATCAAAGCATTGGTTTCATTGGTAACCACTAGGATTGAGAATTCGATTCAAACCGCAAATACTTCGCTTATATATACAGTTCCTTTACTCCGCGTTCCCGAATGCAATAAGACCTTGGGGAAGGCAATTCAAAGGGGCGTGCTGGTTTATTCTAAGTTCAATCTGAGGGATTTATAAGTTTTCCCTGAGAGTGAATGGTTTTAAGTTAAAACAACTTTCCTAAGGGTTATAACAGAATTCTATAGGTATTAAGGGGATCTATCGAAGGAATGAGGTTCTACTCCAACCAAATCTAACCTACTATTCGTTAGCATATACAGGTTTTATACTACTTAATATAACTAGTAGACTAGTCTATAACTCACTAGCTGTAATCCAAAGTCTAGGCTTATACGCTAGATGATTTCATACCATTTCCACTACAGGGAATTGTTCTATCGCTCAAGGTCAAGATTATCTAATTGAAATTGGATTTTCTATATCGTCAGATCTTTCAAATCTAAGAGTACTAACTCTATGTCCAAAACTCTAGATGTCCTAACACTAGATGGTCACTGATTATGGACTAAGCTACTACGTTAGGTCTCACCCGTCGGTAGAAGTATAAGGATTGAGATGATGACTCTAACTAGCTCATAAAGAGCCATAGAAAATGTAGGAAATGAAGGGAAGGGCTGAGATCTTTGAGTCTCCACAAATTTGGATTGATATGGGAGTGCAAAGGGTCTGATGAAAGGGAAAGAAGAGGAAGAACAGCAACAGAGGATGGGTTAGAGGACTTACACGAATTTGAGACTCACGTGGGAGATGTGAGAGCTCAAATCAAAGAACATGAAAGGAGTAGGTGCTGGGTATCGTTGTAAACGATGGAGGGGTGAAGGGAATAACGAAAAATGAAGGAAGAAGTGATTGGAAGGGAGGTTTGAGAGAGAAAACAATAACTTTGTAGGAAAAGGAGAGCTTGGCCGGATAGTTTGTGAAGGAAGTGGTTGATCGGGGGTGTTTTAAGAGATGGCCCCCACATCAGGGGGTCACCGTAACCCCCAAACTCTATCGGCCCGAAGGCCCGACCCGATCGAGCCCGTTGACCAGCAAGGCCTCGCCGACTCGGCAAGGTCCTCGCCGTCCACTGGATAAACCGGTGAGGCCTTGCCCTTTTGGCGAGGACCTCCTACCCCCTTGGTCCTAAAAAAGTCTGGGTCCCCCTGTAAGTGCTCCGTTTGGCCCCCGAATCCATCTGAGGCATTTTCGGGGCCAATTTGTAAACCAAAATGAGTTTATTTGATGTGTAACATATTATTTTGGAGTAGGAGACGCTACTCTATCCAACTAACCCATTTATTCCATGAGATTCCATAATTGGAATGGTCAAAAGTCTAATTTATACATATATTTACTATTTATAGTAAATTTTTGTTTAAGTATAATTCTCCATCATTTACACATTAGGATTTATGTCTATTATGAAAGTACTTAGAAAAAGTTGAAGAATGAGGTGGTAAAAGGAGAGATTTTGGAGGAATTGGATAAAAAGGAATTTTAGGCCTTGAGATTGAGTGTAAGGGTTGTGGTTAACTCACAAACTAAGGACATTCAGTTTTAGGTTTAGAATTCTTCAGGGAATGACTCAAACCCGTCGACTAACGACCTAGAGGTGACTTAGGTCGCTTCACGTGATCAAAGATATTGTCACGCCCCAAACTCGGAAACCGGGCTCACAAAATTCCCGATCGCCGAATCCGGCGCCGACAGCCTCCGTAGAACCCCATTCTCGGCTCCTAGCTCCCATTCGCCAGGTTCCGATCCTGGGATGCTACGAGGAGGATTTTCAACGTCAGTTTGATTCGTAATAAGCATAACCAAAGGCATAATCCACAAACAACAACCAAGTACTCTATTACATTTTCACTATGATCAAAAACTTTATACGTACAATGAGCATAAAGGGAAATACAATGGCAAAGAACAAAAACTCCAAAATGCTCTGCAACGTGCTCCTGCCTCAGCGCTGCTGCGATCCAACGTCACTTACACGCAACGGTCGTGCATAAGCTTATAGAAAGCTTAGAGGGTGGTGAAAGTGTGTGCGCAAGGTAGTAATATGAACATGCAATGTCAGAGTAATGCGGAATAGGCAGATGAAACCATATATCATGAGCAGTACTAAGGCTTATGCGATGCAAGACATGAATGGTATCGGCCATCCCAAGGCCATGCGATGTGCAATGCAACTCAAGCATACAGATCCTCATCTATATCCACACATTAATACAGCTCAAAATATGGGATATCACCGGGGTCTAGTACACTCTAAACCAGATTGCCACCACATCGCGTGCAATAAGGTAAGTGGAAGAGACCACACTATCTGTCTGCCAATATCAAGCGCGACTCGTCGATAGCGGACCCATTCCTCGAGCTGGTCAAACTCAGCCTAGCATTGCCCCCTACTCTTGGGCGGGTAAGGCCGCACCCCCTTCCAACCGACCACGACACAGTGGAGAGCACAGCCAACTGGTATTCGGCACTCAGCGCTGATCTACCCACTCGGTCTAGACGTTGGAGCTTCCTCTTGGTACCATAAGGGTTTAGAGACTTTCACCCAGGGATATCTATAGTACCCCATGTAGAACAAGATTTTCGGTATCCAATCCTGCCAACCACGATACATCTGTGGAAGTTACGACCCCGATGTCGCTAGGGCGTACAATATCCATGTCATACAAATACGATATACATGATTCACGCTATCTAGTCATGCATCAAATCCTGCGCATATCGTGCGCTCATGTAGGGCAACATTGCCTAACCGGGAGCCCATAAACAACCTGCCCGAAGGCAAATGCTATGATCAGACAATTCTCACGTCAAGCATACATATGATGCGTATGATCATGGGTCATGGAACTGTACTAAACATGTTATAATAAAACGAACTATCTTACAATGCAGATGGACCTGGACGGCCTATACACAATAAGTACGGCCTAGTAATGGGCCCTAAGGAGAGTCGTAATGTGGACATCCAACCAACATTACACTTGCAATGTGGACGTCAAACCAACATTGCCCCCAAGGCACGATCACCGTAAACACTGCCACATAACCTGTATTGGGAACACACATTGTAATGGACCTTAGGTACATTCCATTGGACCTTAAATATATCTAATAGGCCATGATATATATGGGCCTTGTATTTGTCAAACGGGCCACACAAATGGACCACACCAATGGGCCTTAGGTATATTGCAATGGGTCATAACCCGTGGGCCTTGGATTGCATCAATTGAGCTTAGCCTCATAAGTCTAATATGTAACAAATTTGCCTCACCAATTGGGTCCCCACATGTACATCAAATGGGCCTCAACCCATAGGCCTTATATGAGTCAAATGAGCCCAAATCCCTAGGCCTTAAACAAATCAAATGGGCCTAACCCATGAGCTTGCATGCATATCAGAGTGGGCCTAAACCCCTAGGCCTTATATGAGTCAAATGGGCATACTTCTATGGGCTTTAAAAAGAATGCATCAATGGGTCTAATCCCATGGGCCTCATAATACACCAGATGGCCCCATTGCATGGGCCTAAGATCCACGTCAAAGTGGGCCCCAATGGATACCCATAAATGGGTCAACATGGGCCTGATACGCATACCAAAGTGGGCCCACTTGAAGCATAGATCTGGCTCATTTTTAGCCCAATCGAAAGAATAAAATAAACAAAAAAAATAAAAATAAATGGATGGACGGTTAGGATACAAGTCATACATCATGGATGGGCCACTGACCGTCCAGCGGCCCTCAAAGATGGCTGGACGGTGTGGACTTTACAGTGCTCCACCATACGTACGGATGGTGGATTTATTCACAAACATCATTGTGGGTCCCTTGTGGGGCCCACCCTGTAATATTTACTTGGCATCCAACCCATTCATAAGGTCACTCGGACCTGGATGAAGGGACAACATAAATTTCAGCTTGATTCAAAACTTCTATGGGCCCCGAAAAAGATTTCAATGGAAGACGTTCATTCACACTGTTTCCTATGATGTGGGCCACCTGAGTATTGGATCAGGCTGATCTTTGGAGGGGGGCCACTTTAGGGGGTGGCCCACCCGATGAACGGTGTGGAAAGGCATATACATCAAGGTGGGGCCCACGGCTGGAGGCCGTGGGTAGGCGTCGCCCTCCTGCCGTTGCAACAGCACAGGCAGCGCCTGCGCTGGCCTGACAGCAGCAGCCTCATGCTGCCTCACTCCTCCTCTCTCTCTCCTTAAATTTCAATTTTTGCCAAAAATCACGCGTGGGACCCACTTCCTGGAAATCCACTCCAGCCATAGCGTTCTACAGCTCGCAATAGACAAAAAGAGTCCGAAGTTCGATTTTTTTTTTAGGATTAGAAAATGAAATAAAAACATAAAAGGATCCTTGAATGGTAGAGATGCATTCATTGATGCTATGGCCCACCAGGTCTTCCAATCAGCCCCAAACTTCTACCCAACGGTTAAAACACTGCAAGTAAGAGGGTAGACGGCTTGGATTGTCTAAGTACATCACGGTGGGGCCTAAGCAAGTGGACCACCCAAAAGTTTCTCTTTACTTCTTTTTTTTTTGTTTTTGTATAGGGACGTCCAGCGTCCCAGACGCTGGACGGTGGGCTTCTTCAGGTATTTGTGGTGGGCCTAATTAGGTGGGCCACCACATGGAAACTAGTGTGGATATTCCACACATAAAGTGGGCCACATTGGTGATTAAAAAGAAATACGGTCTCATGGTGGGGTCCATTTAAATAGGCCACACACCCTATTGCAATCTCAAAAAGAAAAATATCAAAATAAAAGAAAATAAATAAAAGGGAGAGAGACATGGAGAGTGGGACACGGCTTATGATGGAGGGCTCCGCCACTATGAGCCCTCCCTTGCAATGAATCATACATCAAGTGGATCATTTAGCATAAGGGACCATCAAAACTTAAAATTACCGGTGGGGATCCTTTCCCCACCAATATGGATGGTCTAGATGACCTTTCTAAATGAAATAAACATCATGATAGGGTCCATGGAGAATGGCCCCATCATGGAATGATCATGATGATCCAAGTGGTCCATCGGCCACATTTTAGGGTCCCAAGTGAGATCCACACCATTGATCGGTGAGCCTCACTTGGCCCATCATAAAAATAAAAAAAATTAGTATGATCTAGCACCCACCGTCCGATCTTCTCGCTCCTAGGGGTTCCTTGACACCTTAGCTTCAACTTTAATGGATGAGATGAAGAATGGAGGGTTGAGATGAGAGATCTTGGGATAGAAAAGTGGCCACTTGGAGCTTAGGAGGCTTGGAGGAATTCCATACGTATGGGGCTTGAGATTTTTGCTTAGAGATTTGAAATGAGAAAGAGAGAGAGTTGTAAAGGGAGAGAGAGAGAGTGATGGATGGATGTGGTGAGTGATGGTTGTGTAAGAAAAGCTTGACTTTTGAAGCTTTTGTGTAAGAGAGGTATGGGTGGTGAAGACTTTTGTGATTTTTTGTGTAAGAGAGGTATGGGTTTGGGAGAGTTTTGTGGTTGCTTAGGAAAAAAGAATAAAGTGATGTGTACTTGACATGTGATGGCTTGATGGATTGATTGATTGATGGGATTGATGTGATTGATGTGACACATCGTAGAGATTCCCTTGAGTTTCACAACACGCGGCGTTTTCTCACACAGAACGTTGGCCCACATCTCTTGACCAGGGTATCGCCTCGGCGCGGGAGTCGCGCCATCGGAACCGCAACGACGGCGCGGTCGCTATGGTATTGGTCTCGGGTTGAGTCGACTCGGGTTGTCGGCATATGGATCAGGGTCACGCGTCGATATCGGTTAAGGGTTGAAGGTTGTCGGAATTCGACCTGTAAGACCGCGGAAGTCTACGGAAAGGTACGGACCAAGATACGGGTCTTACAGATATGTTATGGCTTAAATTACCATATAGTGTCACCTATCGGTGAAACTTGGGATTCTAATGTGGTTTCTAAGTTTTCATCGCCCCCTTCCTAAGTCAGAGTGCGTCAGTGTGCATCGTGTTACCATAACCCAGGTCTAGTTTAATCCAAATCATGCTCTGATACCATCTGTAACGCCTTGAAAATGGGGGGTCGAGCATAAACTCCACTTCCGAGTTCCAGAACATCACTTATGCAACATTTTCAATGATGGATGAATATCGGCGGTAATAGTACATAAAACATAAAGTGGATTAAGCCAAAACAGCAAATCATACTCCAGAGACAGTTAAATTTCTCAAGCGGAAGACTATAATAAATATAAAAAATGTATAAATGATTGTAAGTCTCCAGAATGTGAACATGTTACCAGGTTAAACATATACATGTATACTCCAAAAATGATCAAAAAGAATATACATGAGTATGTAAATAAAAGGTAAAATACTAAGTGTATTGACATCTAATCAGTAACCCTGTAACCCCGTCAATCAGAACCTGCATATAGAAGGGATCCTCCTCATCACCATCAAGTCCGGCTCTGCTTCGCAAGCATCACCACCATCTGAAACTAAAATAGGGACTGGTTGGTGTGTGCAACACCGTCCCATAACGTGGGAGTGAGTAGCTAACTCAGTGGAATCATAGAGCAAAGGTTAACATGTTATCAAATCAATCAAGCGATAATGGTAAAGCAAGTAATCAAACATTCCTAAACACTGTGATTAATGCAAGAATAAAATGACATGATGGATGCCCTCACCGACATACTCTCTCATGCGACACCATCTTACGTCCGCGACATGCTCTTTTCCCTCAGTGCTCCACATCTTCCAGGCACATGCAGTGCGATATGAATATGATTACCGAGTTATTATTAGTCCTTTTCATACAACAGGATTGGTAAACTAAGGTATCTTCCTTATATCAATACCCAAACAATGATCCTATCTAGGGTCGTCACTCCTAGTAGTCTCATACGATGATATATTTCTAGGTCACTGCAAGGCTGTCAGGGCTGTTGCACGCACTCATTGCTCCACTCCCCCATCACCTTATCAATACAGGCCTAGTTGTACTTTTGTCGCTACGGAAGGGTCGTCGCCTCACGTAGACTCAGAGTACGCTCGAGGCCACTACAAAGGGCTGTCAGGGCTGTTGCACCCACTCGTTGCACCGCTCCCCCATCACCTTATCAGTGTAGGCCGACAGCTCGAATATAGTGTCCCATACCACCATAATCGGCTCACGAGTCTGGGTTGCTCACTGGTCACTACGGGGAGGTTTGTGGCCCCAGCGTAGGCCGGCAGCTCAACCACGGTGTCCCATACCACCATGCCCGGCTCATGAGTCTTAGTGGATCAAGGTACCACGATTATCAGGGTTATCACTTGTAAGTTTAGTACCCTAGGTTCAAGCAGTTATGACGAATACAAGGTGAACATACAACGGTCAATCGGGTTACTTGATGAGTCTGACTAGCACGAGTGCACGTTGAATCGACCGACATGAAGTGCACAAGCACTTCGTGTGGCCTAACCACTGCCGACGACTCTAGTACGACTCGGGTTCGTCATACACATCCTTCATGATAAATAGAATCCAACCATAAATTCTAAACTGTTACCGACTGCCTGGACTAGAGTATAGCCCCAAGCATATGTAATGCGAATCAGTAATCATATGAGATAAACAAAATTGAAATAACAAGTAATTCAAGCATGTTAGCAACATGTTATAAGATACAACATAAGCAATTTAAACATACACAAGCATTTCATATATATAAGATTATCAATTCAAATATAACAACCATGGAAGAAATCATATACATCATCAAAATAGTTGAGAATCCTATCTCAACACTAGTCTACAACACTATTTACTAAGTGCTTAGTCACGCAAGCATTTATACAAGCACTTAAACTACACAACTCCAACGTACTTGACGTATGTTGATTTCAACATATAATATGACAGATCCTTATATCAAGGAGATTTCTAATACACAACAATCATGTTCTTACATTCAAAACATATGGCAGGCATAAATCATATTGATTTAGGCATTTCAACAAACACTTAGACTACACTTAATAACATACGTAGCGTACGTTGACTGAAATATGTATTAGGGCGAATCCTTTTGCCAAATAGATCATACATCCATAACTAGTATATATGCACGGCAAATACTCATGGAAATCATATCAGTAAAATTTATACATATACGGTATTTCCTACAAATACCTAAAATACCATAAATCTCATATTCTTCGTATGTATTCGAAACGAAAATCGGTCGGCATGTTCTACATGTGAAACAATATTCTTGACAACAAACTACCATTAAACGACATTGAAAGCTTTGAAAAATGGTAACTTAGGCATCTAAAATTCGCACCTTACGCCGTAGGAGCGTAATGAATCGAATAGAAACTCTACATCATCGTCAATGACTGATTGACAACCTACAACACAAAGTGAGTCAGATACTTATCTACTTGTACCTATAGGAGCCTTAAAACAGGTTAGGGTTAGGGTTTTCTTACCTAGAACGAAACCAGAATCGCCGAAATAACGATGCAGGTGGATGACTTTGGCACGTGAAGCAGCAGGGAAGAATCCCAGGAGAAATCCCCAACTTCTCCCTCACTCTCTCTCTTTTCTCTCTTCTCTCCTAGGGTTTTCTCCAAATTCGTATGGGTTAGAAAGCTATGGGTTTAAGGCCCTTTTATATGCCCAAGCATGACCAAAACAGACTTTAAGTCAAGGTATACTTAAGTTATAACCAAATCGGGTTTGTTCCGATCTAACGGAGCTCTTCTGGAGGTCCTGTTACTAAATGCGGTCGGACTTAAGCTCTCTAATATTGGATCTAGGTCAAGCTAAGTTTTCAATTTGGTCGAGTTTTCAGATCGACCGTGGCGGACCAGTTTCAGTTCAGCAGTCACCGGAACTCAATCTGGGCCACAAGTGCTATGACATGTAAGGGCCACCTATCCTGATCCGAGGGTAAAATTTGGTCGAATTCTAATGGCCAGAACGCTTAAAAATGTCGCGTAAGTGACACGTGCCAGATTTATTAAAAATTGAATTAATTTTCTAAATATTTTCCTTTTCTCACTCTCTTCACTCCGGACTCAGTAAAATGGTCTTAGGATATCGGTTGAGCTTGATTTTTAAAATGATTGTCAAGTCCAACTAGGCTGTCATAATGGTCTAAGATTATACATATCGGACTTTCGACGTGTGGTCTAGATTCAATACAAAGTTTTCAAATGATTTCGAGGGCAACTGGGCTTAGAGTTGGATCCTAGATTTTAGGGTAACGTAGCAGTAACAATTCTAGAGGTTTTGGGTCTTATAGATCGTATTTAAAGTGGTTGGTACTAATTTTTTCAAAAATCTAGTGTAGTGTTGGCTAATTCACGTTAAATTTCTAAAGAATTAGGTTCTAAATGATTTCTCTGGATTTGAAATCGAATTTTGAGAAGCTACCAAGGTGTTATGGTTGACCCATTACCTAAGGACGTCTAATTCCAGGTAGGCAAAAATCTGGGGTGTTACAGAATACTACAACTAAGAGTTTCTTCTTCCTAGTAGAGTAGTTCACTTGGGTAATATTTAGATTTTTACTTGTATAGTGAATAACGTAGGGCTTCTTTTCTTTTCTCTAGCCTAACACCGCCCCAATAGCATAGTCAGACGCATCACACATAATCTCAAAAGAAATGCTCCAATCGAGTGGCTACATGATAGGTGCGGTAGTCAACATACCTTTGAGCTTAGTGAAAGCTTCCTGGCATTGCTCAGTTCACTCATATGGTACATCCTTTTGAAGTAGATTACATAAAGGACGAGAGAGGTGACTAAATTCCTCTATGAATCATCTGTAAAATCCAATGTGTCTTAAGAAGGATCGCACGTCTCGTATGCTCTTGGGTGGAGGTAGGTTACAAATAAGATCTATTTTATCCTTATCTACCTCAATTCCCTTAGACGAGATGATATGTCTAAGAACAATTCCCTTACGAAACATGAAATGACACTTCTCCCAATTTATTACTAAATTCTTTTCCTCACATCGCTTCAACACGTTTTTCAAAATTTTTAAACACTCGCTAAAGGATGGACTAAAGATAGAGAAGTTATCCATGAAGACCTTTAAATATTGCCTCACTATGTCAGAAAATATACTCAACATGCATCGTTGAAAAGTGGCAGGGACATTACACAGTCCGAATGACATCCTTTGGTAAGTAAAGGTGCCAAAGGGGCATGTATATGTGGTCTTTTCTTGATCTTAAAGGGCTATCTCTATCTAATTATAGTCCGAATATCTATTAAGGAAGCAATAGTAAGAGTGACCGGCTAGCATTTTTAAGATTTGATCAATGAAGGGCAAATTAAAGTGGTCCTTCCTCATGATAGAATTCAACTTTTTATAATCAATGTACATTCTCCAAGCAGTAATAACTCTAGCTGGAACAAGTTCATTGTCAGTATTTGTTACGATTGTGATTCCGAACTTCTTAGGAACCACCTAAGTTGGACTCACCTATTGGCTATTGGATATGGGGTATATGATACCCGCATCCAACAACTTAAGTACCTCAGCCTTAACCACTTCCTTCATATTTGGATTTAATCGGCGTTCTGGTTGTCGGAAGGTCTTCGCATTATCCACAAGATGAATGCAGTGAGTACAAATTAAAGAAACAATTCCCTTGAAGTCCGTAATTGATCGTCCAAGGGCTCCTTTATACTCAATAAGAGTAAATATAAGCATACTCTCCCATTCACGCTCAATGTTGGAAGAAATCACCACTAGGTATGTCTCATCTTGACCTAAATAGACATATTTAAGATCAGAGGGCAAAGGTTTTAGGTCAAGCTTCGAGGCTTTGAGGCTAGATGGTAGATGCACTACATTAGTTTGGGGTAATTCTTCAAATTGTGGCCTCCACTGGTTAACTTCAAGTATTGGCATTGTATCAAGCATGACATCTATCTCCCTAATCATGTCATCATCTAAATCAGGGGAGTGGGCCAAGCACATCTCTATAGTGTCAGAGTATAGAATCAAAAGTGTTCTATCTTCCACGAAAGAATAGATCATCTTAATGTCATGGGTATCGTCATCATCCTCTGACTATTTGCTCATATTGAAAAAGATGTTGAGCTCCAATGTCATAATTTCAATAGATAGATTCATAATCACATTCATACAATTAATGATAGCATTTGATGTAGCAAGGAATGGGCGACCAAGAATGACAGGTATCTAAGTGCTCACATCCATGATGGGTTGAGTATTCAGAATAATAAAATCTACAGGGTAGTAAAATTTATCAATCTGGACTAACACATCCTCAATCATCCCTCTCGATGCACGAACTAATTGATTTGAAAGTTATAATGTGGTCTGGGTGGATTTTAATTCTCCAAGACTCAGTTGTTCATAAACCGAGTAAAAAATCAGATTTACACTCGCTCCCAAGTCAAGAAGTGCATGCTCAATCCAGTAATTCTCAATTACACAAGTGATGGTTGGGCTACCGAGATCTTTCTATTTTTGTGGAACATCTTGCTTGAGGATGGCACTCACTTTTTCTATCAAAAAGATTTTCTTTTGTATGTTTTTTCGTCTTTTGGTAGTGCATAGATCTTTCAGAAATTTGGCATATGAAAGGGTTTTTATAACGACATCCAATAGAGGAATTTTGACCTTCACTTATTTATGCACCTCTAGAATATCTTGACAATTAGATAGAGGTTTTGGTGCAATCAACCATTGAGAGAATGACGTAATCGGCTTACTTTGAGGTTCCGGTTCTAACTCTCGTGGAGTAATGCTAGGTCTATCACTCTTATCTTCTTCGGGGTCCTTAAGCTTTTCAGCCTTTATCGGAATGGAATTGTCAATTATCTTTCCACTCTTAAGAATGGTGATAGACTTGGTTTGTTCTATTTGATTTGAAGAGCTTGGGTCACTAATTTCACATTGTGGCTTTGAATTGGGGAGAGGTTGGGTTGGAAGCATCTCTTTCTCTCCACTCGCTAAGTGTGACTCAATCCTTTGAATGAACGATGCAAACATTCTTATTGTTGTTTTGATATCCTGGAATGCTTGTACCGTATTTTGGCTGAATAACTCTTGGTTTTACATGAATTTTTGAACCGTATCCGCTTGAGGCCTCTTTTGATTTAAAAACTGAGTAAGGGCCTCTTGTGGCTTAGCCGTTTGTCCATTGCTCTAACTGAAATTTAGATGGTTTCTCTAGCTGAAATTGTATGTATTTGAGTTGGGTCCTCTAAAAAGTCTTTGGTAGTTGTTCATGGCATTCGATTGCTCATTCAATATCTCTTGAAAAGCAAGAATTGTTAGAAAATTCTCATTTGTATGTATGTTACAAGCACAAATACCATAAACAACTTCCCATATCAGATTTGATAGGTTCTGCCTTCTTAAGTTTCATGGCCTCGAATTTTCTTGTGAGATTAACTACTCTTGCACTCATATCATCCTCCTCTTTTAAAACATAAATTCCTCCCCTTTCCTTTGATTAAGTAGGCTTAGAAGTGGTGAGTCTTAGAGAGGTGTCCCATGATTACGCATTTTCTGTCAATTGATCAAGATATTCCCATGCATCATCGACCTCTTTGTTCATGAATTCACCATTACACATCATCTCAACGAACTGGTGCATTGGTGAAGTCAATCCGTTATAGAAAAAGCTTATTGTTCGTCATACTTCATAACCATGATGTGGACAAGAATTCGTGAAATCTTTGAACCTTTTCCAGCATTGGAAGAAGGTTTGTTCCTCTTTTTGGACGAAGTTCATGATTGCCTTCCTTAAAGTGTTAGGTTTATGAAATAGGAAAAACCTTTTGACAAATTCTAGGGTCATCTCGGCCCATGTGCTGATGGATCTTGACTTTAAGGAGTGCATCCACATCTTAGCCTTCTCTTTCAATGCAAAAGGAAACAATTTAAGTTGCATTGTGTCCTTAGACATGTTTGGAAAGTGTAATGTAGTGACTATCTCATCAAACTCCTTGACGTGCAAATATGAACTTTTAGAATCTAGTCCATGAAACTTAGGAAGGAGTTGTATTACTTCAGGTTTGATATCCACATTTCCTGCATTAAGTGAAAATACCATGCAGGAAGGTGTACTCACCCCCTCCGGTTGTAAATAACCACGTAGAGTATGAGGCAGGGGGTGCATTATGTACCTCATTTTCATCTTGAACTTCCTCAACTGGTGGTTGAAGTTAAGGTTGAGGTTGATTTACATCCATCACTTCAATTAATTGAGAGGATCTCAAGTGGTGTCTAATCCTATAATGGATAGGCAACCCTTCAACTAATCCTCCTTCACTTAAGAGACGTTGAATGTTCTCACGAACTCACTTGTGCATGAAACACGCATAACCCTCAAGTAACTAAACAATTAAACCTTTAAAAAAACTAGAAAAATTAAAACAAATAAGATATATGAAAAAGAAAAGAAAGAGAGAATTGAAAAGAGGTTACCGTATTGGAGTTGCTATGTTAGGATCCTACAAAATAAAAAATAATGTTAGTTTCTAAAAATAAAATCTCAAAGAAAAAAATCTTAACCTAAAATCAAAGCAGAAACTTAACTTTAATCTTAACATAATTCTAATACCAATTAATTCTAAAAAAATATAGTAGTCCCCAGCAACATCGCTAAAAAATTGTTCACAACCTCAAGTGTAGATTCACTATGTAGTAATAACTCGTGAGAATGAGGATGAATCCACGAGAACTAAACTTGTACGTATTCTGTAAAGAACTAGAACTAGAACTAGAAGAAGATCTAAATCTGAATTTTGAAATAAAAGAGAGTAATTGCGAATAATGTTTAAACTATCAATTAAAGGTGAGAACTAGGGTGCTAAGGATCCACTTGTAGCTATTAAGATGCTACCTTGCTTGATTCAATAAACACAATTGGAATTGGAGTCCTATCCTATCCAATTGGAAGATAAAGTAATTTAAATCAAATTTGAACTTTTCATTGACCTAATTATCAATGGAGGAGAATTGTGAAGATTGAAAGGGATTCCATCACCCTACCATGCCTAGGAGACGATGGTGAACAATGGGATTTACCAATCTCACTATCTTAAAATAAGAAACGAAGATATCCAAAGCTATCACAACATTTACTTTAATTTGAGTCACAATAAATAATAGAAAACTGAAAATATTCCTTTAATATCAAACTAAAAATCAATGAAGTTCAATAAGAATAAGAATCACAGTAAAATAAACATCCCAACATAATACAAGCTTCACCTCTTAGCCCTAACTAAGAGGTTTAGCCAACTATAGACATGATTGAAACCAAATCTCTTAAACAAAGCATGAAAAATAATCTAGGGAAGAAGAAAAACTCTTTGGTGGCTACTCTACCCCTTTGTTATGCTCCTTGAGACTTTTCAAACCCTAGAAGATGCTTTGGAGCATCCTAGGGAGTCCTATTTATAGTTGTGGAACTCTAACTTTCGCACCTAGTTGGAAAAATCTAGAAGTCGCCTCAAATTTAAGTACTCTCCCCAGTTTGCTAAATTAAACTTCACTCTACACAGTTTTTCAAAATATACTTTAGTCTGCACAGCTAAAATAGACTCTGAGTTTCAAAATATATTTTTTCAGGATAATTTTAGGAATATGTTTATTTTCAGCACAATTTCAGGATTCCTTTTCTTCACATCAAATCTTTGATTCTCTTTATTCCTCACTTAATTTTTTTGGATCTTTCACATGTGAATTCTTCATTAATGACTTCCAAATCTTTAAATCTTCATTTAGTAATCTTTTGAGCATAAATCTTCCTTTTGGCATCAATTTTCCTTAAGCTCTCGAAATCACCTCACACATGAAAACATGCATAATTAAATCGACTAAGCACTATTATGTTTATACAACTAAGGTATAAATATGGAGAAATATGCAATATTTCACACTCAATAATTTTCCCTTACATTCTCATATCGTGGTATATGCTTGATTTTGATGTTTTAGAAACCTTCCAATAATAGTTGCGTCCGTCGACAATAGGGAAGTGGTTCCAACTTTCTCATTTTGAACTCTATCGCCAATTAATTAATCACCATTTCAGAGTCCCCAAATATTTGCAAGGTGTGTACCTTCATCTCATGCACTATCTCTAGTCATATAATGAGGGCATTGTACTCAGCTTCATTGTTAGTACATACTGTACCCAACACAAAGGAATACGACAACAAATCACCTTAGGGGATGATAAATATTATTCCAGCACCTACTCCTGATGCTCGGGAAGCGCCATCAAAATACATTTGCCAAGAATTGGGTGATTCGACTAACAATACATATTCATTTGGCAATTCATCGAAAATCTCTTCATTATTGGGAATGGGATGAGCCGTCAAGAAATCTATAACCGCTTGTCCTTTTACTGCTTTCAAATTTTTATAAGTGATTGTATATTCATAAAGAAGTAACATCCATTTAGTTAACCTTCCCGATAGCATCGGCTTTGTCATCAAAATTTTTATTGGATCTACGCACAAGATTAGAGTTATTTCATAGGAGAGACAATAATGTTTTAACTTCTGCACCGTGAATACCAAAGCCAGGCATATTTTTTCAATGTGCGAGTAATTATGCTCTGCACCTATCATGGTCCTGCTCAATTGATAAAGAGCATTTCCTTTTCTTTGTTTGTTACATTGTGCTAACAGGGCTCTTAAAGAGTTTTCAGATGCGGCGATATACCACTACAAGAAATATGGTTTTTACTGAAAAAAAAAATTTTGTCGATAAAAGCCATCTTTACCGCTGAAAATTTTCATCGATAAAAGTGTTTTGAATTTTTAAAAATACAAAAAATTGAAAAGTTTACTTTTACCGATGAAATATAATTTTGTAGGTAAAAGCCATATTTACCAATGAAAATTTTCGTCAGTAAAGGGTGTTTTGAATTTTTGAAAAAATAAAAAATCCAAAAGTTTACTTTTACCGATGAAATATAATTTCATAGGTAAAAGCCATCTTTACCGATGAAAATTGTCGTTGGTAACGGGTGTTTTGAATTTTTTTAAAAAATAAAAGAATCCAAAAGTTTACTTTTACCGATGAAATATAATTTCGTAGGTAAAAGAGTCTTTACTGATGAAAATTTTCGTTAGGAATAGTGACATAATTTCTAACTTAGAAAATTTTCTTGCTGCTTTGAAAATTTTCGCGCTGAGTTTTTCCGACGAACTAAAACTGTTGAGAATAATGTTTTTACTAACGAACATTTTCGTCAGTAAAAGTGTTATAGTTGTAAGATAGAAAATTTTCCATTAAGAGTTTTACCGACGAAAATGTTCGTTAGTAAAAAGCACTAAAACACTTTTACCGACGAAAATTTTTGTTGTTAAAAGTGTTGTATTTTTTAACTTAGAAAATTTTCCCACTGCCTTGAAAATTTTCACGCTAAGTTTTACCGACGAAAATGTTCATCGGTAAAAAGCACTAAAACACTTTTATCCACGAAAATTTTCATCGATAAAAGTATTGTATTTTTTAACTTAGAAAATTTTCCCGCTGCCTTGAAAATTTTTGCGCTGAGTTTTACTAACAAACTAAAACCATCAGGAATAATGTTTTTACCGACGAGCATTATTGTCGGTAATAGCGTTATAGTTATAAGATAGAGAATTTTCCACTAAGAGTTTTACCGATGTAAATGTTCGTAGGTAAAAAGCACTAAAACACTTTTACCGATGAAAATGTTCTCGGTAAAAATGTTGTATTTTTTAACTTAGAAAACTTTCTCACTGCTTTGAAAATTTCCACGCTGAGTTTTACCGGAATAATGTTTTTATTAACAAAAAAAATCGTTAGTAAAAGTGTTATATTTTAAGGTTAAAAACGTGGATGAGACTTTTACCTACGAAATATTTCATAGGTAAAAAACGTGGATGAAACTTTTACTTATGAAATATTTCGTAGGTAAAAGTCTCTTTTTTTTCTTTTCTTTTCTTTCAATTTTCTAACTTAAAATTTCTTATATACACCTGTTACAATATAGTTCACCATATTCTTCCTGATATACACCTATTACAATATAGTTCATCATATTCTTCCTGATGTACACCTGTTATATAATATATTTCATCATATTCACATTCACATCCGTCTAAACCCAGACTACGTAAATCCATCCAAACATAAACTACATTTATCCAAACAAAAACTACATCCATCCAAACTCAAACAATCTTATCCACATCACATTCATCCACGCATAAAGACATATAAATTTAACATCATAAATAAAATATAAAATTAGTCATAGCCTATTTCCTGGTGGGGCTCACAAAATTCAGTGTGGTGAACACATCGCCGACTGTACACACACACCTAGGTCCTTACTCATGCCTTCATGGTAGATTCAAAATAGTTTCAATACAAGGTCACGAGTTCAAGTATCCATTGTGGCCGAAAGCGACTCTGGTGTGTGAGTCTGCGTTAAAAGAAAAGGAAAGAAAGAAAATGCTGATTTATCTTTTGGGTTGAGCCTAATGGTACTTGGTGATTTCTCATCAGGTAAAAATTACTATTAGTTATTTTTAGAAAGGTGAGATTAGGTCACTTATAATTATATTAACATGATAAAATGTTGTACGTATATTTGAGCAGACACCACAAAATAAACAATCCTATGAAAAAAATAAATAAATGAAAAGTGAGAGAACATATGAGAGTTGATCCTTATCTCCTTTGATGTATTCAAGTTACATGTGCCCTACCCAACTTCCTATAAGGAGAAGCTATATGGGTCTTGGAATAATGTTGGTGACAAATCCACCTTGTCTATTAATATTATTATATTGTGTCAGGACATAATCTATGCTTTAAAAGATAATGGAGATGGAAATAAATGCATTGGGATGCTTAAGTTTGAGTATGCTTGCCAACAAAGTAAGATTTTCTTGTTTGTTGCCATGTGATTGGGCGATACATTATTACATCAATCAAATTCAGGTTCGAGATTGGGTTTAGGTTTGGGTTTAGGTTTTTAAGTTTAGGTTTAGATTTAGGTTAGGGAGTTGAGATTAGGATTAGGTGTAGGTTTAGGTTTAGGGATTTGAGAATACATTTAGGTTATAGGTTTAGGTTATAGGTTATAGGTTTAGGTTTAGGTTTTAGGTTTAGGTTAAGGTTAGGTTATAGGTTATAAGTTATAGGTTATAGGTTAAGGTTTAGGTTATAGGTTTTGGTTTAGGTTAAGTTATAGGTTTATGTTTAGTTTTAGGTTAAGGTTTAGGTTTAGCTTATAGGTTTAGGTTTAGGTTATAGGTTATAGCTTTAGGGAATTGAGAATAGGTTAAGGTTTAGGTTTAGGAAATCGGGTTCGGGTTCGGGATCGGGTTTAGATTTGGGTATTCAAGTTTAGGTTTAGGTTTAGGTTAGGGAGTTGAGATTAGGATTAGGTGTAGCTTTAGGTTTAGGGATTTAAGAATACATTTAGGTTATAGGTTTAGGTTTAGGTTATAAGTGTAGGTTATAGGTTTAAGTTTAGGTTAGGTTATAGGTTAAGGTTTAGGGAATTAAGCTTAGGTTATAGGTTATAGGTTAAGGTTTAGGTTTAGGTTATAGGTTTAGGTTTAGATTATAAGTGTAGGTTATAGGTTTAGGTTTAGGTTAGGTTATAGGTTAAGGTTTAGGGAATTGAGTTTAGGTTATAGGTTATAGATTAAGGTTTAGGTTTAGGTTATAGGTTTAGGTTTAGGTTAAGGTTAAGGTTTAGGTTAAGGTTAAGGTTGAGGTTTAGGTGATAGGTGATAGGTTTTGGGATTGAGAATAGGTTTAGGTTATAAGTATATATTAGGTTAATGTTGTAGGTTATAGGTTTAGGTTATAAGTTTATGTCAATGTTGTAGGTTATAGGTTTAGGTTTAGGGATTTGAGAATACATTTAGGTTTTAGGTTTAACCTTAGGTTTTATGTTTAGGTTAAAGTTACAGGTTTAGGTTTAGGTTTAGGTTTAGGTTATAGGTTTAGGTTTAGGTTAAGGTTTAGGTTTAGGTTATAGGTTTTAGGATTTGAGAATAGGTTTAGGTTAATGTTATAGGTTATAAGTTTATGTTAATGTTGTAGGTTATAGGTTTAGGTTATATGTTTAGGTTTAGGTTTAGGTTAGGTTATAGGTTAAGGTTTAGAGAATTGAGAATAGGTTAAGGTTTAGGTTTAGGAAATTAGGTTCGGGTTCGGGTTCGGGTTTAGGTTTAGGTTAAGGAGTTGAGATTAGGATTAGGCGTAAGTTTAGGTTTAGGGATTTGAGAATACATTTATGTTTTAGGTTTAGGTTTAAGTTTAGGTTAGGTTATAGGTTATAGGTTATAGCTTTAGGGAATTGAGAATAGGTTAAGGTTTAGATTTAGGAAATCAGGTTCAGATTTGGAATCGGGTTTAGGTTTGGGTTTTCAAGTTTAGGTTTAGGTTTAGGTTAGGGAGTTAAGATTAGAATTTGGTGTAGGTTTAGGTTTAGGGATTTGAGAATATATTTAGGTTTTAGGTTTAGGTTTAGGTTTTAGGTTTATGTGTAGGTTATAAGTATAGTCATAGGTTTAGGTTTAGGTTAGGTTATAGGTTAAGTTTTAGGGAATTGAGTTTAAGTTATAGGTTATAGGTTATAGGTTAAGGTTTAGGTTTAGGTTTAGGTTTAGGTTTAGGAATTCAGGTCCAGGTTATATGTTTGGGTTTAGGTGTACGTTTAAGTTAAGTGAATTAAGTTTAGGTTGTAGGTTTAGGTTATAGGTTTGAGCTTAGGCTATAGATTCGGGTCTGGGATCGGGTTTAGATTTGGATTTTCAAGTTTAGGTATAGGTTTAGGTTAGGGAGTTGAGATTAGGATTAGGTGTAGGTTTAGGTTTAGGGATTTGAGAATACATTTAGGTTTTAGGTTTAGGTTTAGGTTTTATGTTATAGATCATAGGTTTAGGTTTTATGTTATAGGTTATAGGTTTAGGTTAAGGTTATAGGTTTAGGTGTAGGTTTAGGTTTAGGAATTCAGGTTCGGGTTCGGGTTATATGTTTGGATTTAGGTGTAGGTTTAAGTTAAGTGAATTAAGTTTAGGTTATAGGTTTAGGTTATAGGTTTAAGTTTAAGCTAAGGGTTTAGGGATTCAGATTTGGGTTCGGGTTCAGGATCGAGTTTAGGTTTAGGGATTTGAGAATATGTTTAGGTTTTAGGTTTAGGTTTAGGTTAAGGTTACAGGTTTAGGTTTAAGGATTTTAAAATATGTTTAAGTTTATGTTAATGTTGTAAGTTATAGGTTTAGGTTTAGAGATTTGAGAATACATTTAGGTTTTAGGTTTAGGTTTACGTTTTACGTTTAGGTTAAGGTTACAAGTTTAGGTTTAGGTTTAGGTTTGGTTATAGGTTTAGGTTAAGGTTATAGGTGATAGGTTTAGGTTTAATTTTAGGTTAGGTTATAGGTTATAGGTTTAGGTTTAGGTTTAGGTTTAGGTTTAGGAATTTGGGGTCGATTTCGGGTTCGGGTTATATGTTTGGGTTTAGGTGTAGGTTTAAGTTAACTGAATTAAGTTTAGGTTATAGGTTTAGGTTCAGGGCTAGCCTAAGGCTATAGGTTTAGGTTTTAGGTTATAAGTTATTTGTTTAAGTTATAGATTATGGTTAAGATCATTTCAAATTACACAAAATTAACCTAAAATAAATGAATATTTTCATAAACACGGGCCTACTCCTACAAATTTGAGCTAATACATAAACACGGCCTATCCAAATGGCTAGGCCACTCCAATGCTGTCCATAGGAAATGGACAGCTTCATCATGGTCATAACAGCGATTTTCACCTTCCAAGGACCCCTGCTCAACATCCAGATAGCTCCGACGCACATTCGGGTCTGCTCCAACAAATTCGAGCTAATACATAAACACGACGTGTCCAAATGGCTAGGCCACTCCAATGTTGTCCATAGGAAATGGACAGCTTCATCATGGTCATAATAGTAGTTCCCACCTTCCAGGGACCCCCGCTCAACATCCGGATATCTCCAATGCACATCCGGGACCTGATTTAATTGCTCAGGAAATAAGTGGGTTAAGTGCTAGTCATGGGCTTGGCTTGAACCTCATTTTCAGCCCTACAATCGGTCCAAACCTCACTATCAGGTTGGAGAATATCATTAGGTGATGTTAAATGGAATATGTACTTCACATGCCAGTGGACCACTAACATAACAATACTTGCATATTATAGTGGTACTCAATTTCTACTAATTCAAGCTTTCCATGAAGTCATCCACAAACCATTCTACATTGCAGTCAATGAGTTGGGTGCATACCACCTAACTCATCGACTGGTGTATGAAATGTGTACACCATTAACCACATTTTTTTATGTTTTATAAATTTTACATAGCATATATTACTTTTTATCCCATGGAAGAAACACCAACAGTCCTAATCCAGCTACAAATTCTAACATTTCGAGTAAATGAGTAAATGATTAAATCTTTTTCAAAGATTTGAAATCATAGGTGGTACCGAACACTTTGACAGGTATAAATATGGGCATTCATTTCAAGTCCAACATGAGTATAGATATAGGTTTTAGTACCCTTGTACCTAACTCAAACAGGCCAATTGCAATACTTTGAAATGATTAGGCCTTGGAAATTGGTTAGTCTGTGGTTGGTTCGGGCCGTATAATTGAACTGGTTGGACTTTTTGGGACATTTAGTAATCAAATAATTGTAAAAAGAGGCACACATGATAAGTTCCCATTTTATGGGGGTTTAAAAGAACGTGTCATTGTTAAATATCAGTGCAACAGTAACCAAAATGAGTTTGTATAATATAAATGCATCCAATCCAATCATCTATCCATGCATATGTACATGTCTAACCATCCAACCATCCATCCATGTAAATCAGAAATCCCTAATTCTAGTTGGATCATTAGATCCTCAAAATCCTAAAATCCCCAAATCCCTAATTTGTAAAATAAAATAAAAAACTCCAATTCAGGGTCCACATTCAAATCTGTAATCCCCAAAATACCTAATTTGTAAAATAAAAAATCCTTAATTTGTAAAATCAGAAATCCCTAATTCTGGTTGGATCCTCGGATCCCCAAAATCTTAAAATCCCCAAATCCCTAATTTGTAAAATCAGAAAAACCCTAATTCAGGGTCCACATTCAAATTTGTAAGCCCTAAAATCCCCAAATCCCTAAATGAGGGTCCATATCAAATCAAAAATCCATAAAATTAGTAAATCACCAAATTCCTAAATTAGCATTGATAGAGAGAGATACCTCACGTTCGAAAAATCCCTATCAACCGAGCTTCAGAGAGAGAGAGAGAGAGAGAGAGAGAGAGAGAGAGAGAGAGAGAGCGTACGTGTGCAGGGCGTTCATGGATCAAAGAAACATACGAAAGGTTAGGGAGAAAGATAGAGAGAGAAAGAGAGAGAGTGAGAGAGAATTAGGGCGAGAGAGAGAGGAGAGGGGGATGCGGATTAGGTATTGACAGGTTGAGAGAGAGAGAGAGGGAGAGGATTAGGGCGAGAGAGAGAGAGGAGAGGGGGACGCGAATTAGCTACTGATACGTTGAGAGAGAGAGCGAAGGAAAGAGAGAGAGGAGAGGGGGATGTGGAACGAAATCGGATTGGATACTGAGTTACTCGGTACGCTCTTATTGTACTGAGTAAACTCAGTTGGGCCCATCGTGAATGTATGTAGTCTATCCATGCTATTCATTCATTTTTCCGAATAATTTAAGGGGTTGAACCCAAAATTGAAGCATATCCAAAGATCAAGCGGATCATACCACAGGAAACAGTGGGAAAATGATTTCCACCGTTGAAACCTTACTAGGCCCCATAGTGATGTTTATTTATCATCCAACCTATTCATACAATCATATATAAATGGATGAATGGAAAACATAAAAATAAGCTTGATCCAAAACTTATGTGGCCCCCAAGAAATTTTCAACTGTAGATGTTCAATTCACACTGCTTTCTGTTTTGTGGTCCATTTTAGTGTTAGATATGCTTAATTTTTGGGTTAAAGTCCTAAACTTATCCAATAAAATGGATGGACATAGTGGATCAAATACATAAATCATGGTCTACCTCATGGAGTTTACTCAGTACGCAATCCGCTTCCTCTACTGACAGGTTGAGAGACAGAGAGAGAGGGGGAGAGGATTAGGGCATTATCCAAAGAATGAGGTAGATCTAAAGCTTTAGTAGATCCCACGACAGAAAATAGTGGGGAGTGTGATTCTCACCATTGAAACCTTCCTAAGGCCGGCCATGATGTTTATTTGAAATCCAAACTGCTCACAAGTTAACACAAACACAAAAGAAGGTAAAACGCAAGTGTCAGCTTGATCGAAAACTTTTATGGGCCTTAGAAGTTTTTAATAGTGGGCATCACTCTCACCACTCTTTTCTATGGTGTGGTCCACTAGAGGTTTGGATTAGACTCATTCGTTACCTACTTCCCTAAAATGATCTCTCCAAATAGATGGACGGAGTAGATACAAAGAATATATATTATCATGGGGCCATAGAACTTAGTGATGTCACACTCGCTACTCAAGCTGCATGTCAACAGCTGATCTTAAGTAGACTACAACATAAAAAATAATGGTAATTGAACACCCACCATTAAAAACTTCATGGGCCCACCTTAGTGCCCACTATAATATTTATTTTTATCCGACTTGTTGATTAGGTCAAACATACCCGGACAAAGGAAAATAAAAAAATATAAAAATTAAAAAAAACAAATATAAGCTTCATCCAAAATATGGTGTGGTCCAACAGAAATTTGAATGTGCTCCATGAGCCGACAAAACGGATGAATGGTGTGGATACAAAAATATCATCTTGATATAAAACTTTTGTGGCCTTTAGAAGTTTTTAATGGTGGACGTCACTGTCCCATTATTTTCTGTGCTGGGGTCCACTGGAGCTTAGGATTTAACTCGTTCTTTGGATATTGCCCTAAAATGATGTCTCAAAATGGATGGAAGGTGTGGATATAAAACATACATCTTGGTAGAATGAGAGGTATATAAATATCAACCACACCACATGAAAACAATAGTGATTGGAAATCCATCATTAAAATCCTCAGCCCACTGTACTGTTTATTTGACATCCAATCTGTTTATTAGGTCATACAGGCCTAGATGAAAGGGGCAAAATCCCAAGAACTGTAAAAGGCACAAAATTACAATTTTTGCATTCCAATAGAGCGATCATCTCACGCATTGGGCCTTATTTTGGGCTCATGCAATCTTGGTCTGTTATAAGCTTGAGGCCATTTGATGGCTTGTGATCATATGTTGAGGGACTTTTCAACCTTCAAAGACCAATGATCTGTCGGATAAAAATGAGTCATAGGTTGACCTTATTTGTTGATTGAATCTTGTTTATAGATTGAGCATGGCCTCTCTTAGATTAGGTTGTTTCCACTGATAGTGGATGGTCCGGATGTCCACATCATTCTGTTGAGTGATAAAAAACTTGATCTCGAGTATGTATTGACATAAACCCTAAATAAGAGTTGGTAATGTTGTCCATTTACCTTAACAATTTCATTCTCTTGAATTTGTTGCATTTCATTATTGCAAATGGTTTTTTCAAATTCCATAGATTTAACCATTAATTCTTTCATCCAGCCTACAGTGATCACGGTTGGACAGGTAAAGGTATGAGTATCAAATGACCTAACTACTTACTCACTAGTAACTACACCATTTGACTCTTTAACAGTTCATTTACAAGAATCCATCATCTCTTCAGTCACTTCGGTGAAAATAGAATTTAGACCAAAGCTTACAAACTCGTCAAGGTCATCATAAATGGGAAGCTTGTTGAAATCTTTAGACCCCTTTAATACTAGTCTAAAATGTGGCTTGTCTCTTAAGTCCCTCATAATGATGTAGCCTGAGAGAGAGACGAGTCACCATTCGCCTTCATACACTTAGCTAGGGTTGCATTAGATACAATATAATCTTGCAATCACCCTTCTTAAAAATATATTTGTTTGTGTGCCCATTGTGTATAGCATGAAAATTGTATTTTCGTGGACCACTTAACAGGATTTGAAAAATGTCCATTTCAATGACGTCACTCCACTCCACTCGCCATTAAAAACTTCTAAAAGCAACAAAAGTTTTATATCAAGATGATATTTGTGTTTTCCCATATTTCATGTATTTTTTAACTTTTCAATAGGTTGAATTTCAAATAAACATTCCGATGGGCCTTAAGATAGTTTCAATGGTGGGAATCACTCTCCCTGCTGTCTTTTGTGGTGGGGTCCACTACAGATTTTTATCTACCTCATTCTTTGGCTCATGACTTAAAATGATGTCTCAAAATGGATGGATGGTGTGGATATAACAAATACATCATAGTGGGGCTCAGGAAACTTGGTGTCGTCACCATAGGGCGTCCAAGAGGGAAACAGATTGGCTACACCCCCTGACACCAGCCCCGTGGCTGGTAGTCGGTGCTCTATGGGTCCCACCATGATGTATGTGTTTCATCCATGCCGTCCATCCATTTTTACAAACAATATTAGGGCTTGATACCAAAATGAGAGGGATATAAATCTCAGGTGGACCACACCACATGAAAACAATAGTGATTGGATATCCACCAGTAAAACCCTCCTAAGGCCCACTGTACTTTTTATTTGACATCCAATCTATTGATTAGGTCATACAAGCTCAGATGAAGTGCAAAAAAATATTAGATTGATCCAAAACTTTTATGGCCCCCAAAAGTTTTTTAATAGTCGACGCTCATTCAACAATGTTTCCTATAATGTGGTCCAGTTGAGATTGGATATACCTCATTTTTTGTCTCATACCATAAAATGAAAGGGAAAAATAGATGGACGACAGGGATGAAACACATCCATCATGGCGGGGCCCACAGAGCACTGACCACCAGCCCTTAGTGCCGGTGTCAGGCCGAATAGCCAATCCATTTCTGAGAGAGACTTCAAGTCTCTCTCTCTCTCTCTCTCTCTCTCTCTCTCTCCTCTCTCACTCTCTCGCACCCTCTCTCTCTCTCCGGTCCTCTCTCCCTCACCCTCTCTCTCTCTGTCTCTCTCAGTGCTCTCTCTCTCGCGCGCATCCACTCTCTCTATCTCTCGGTCCTCTCTTTCTCTCACACATCCTCTTCCTTCTCTCTGTCTCTATTGCATCCTCTCCCTCCTCTCTCTCTCTCTCTCTCTCTCTCTCTCTCTCTCTCTCTCCTCAGAGCTCAGGAACCCTATTTTCGGTGTGGACTCGTGATCAGGGCTCCAACTCAAACAGGAAGTTGTTCTCTTCCTCTAAAGCTCGGTTGACCATGAGGTCTCTCTCTCTCTCTCTCTCTCTCTCTCTCTCTCTCTCTCTCTCTCAATCTCAATACCGATTGAAATGATTTGGGGATTTAGGGATTTGGAGATTTAAGGAAACTCTAAACTTGAAATTTTGTTTTTATTTTTACCTTTTCTAATGGTGTTTTAATGTTTAAATGTGTGTATTTAAGAAAATCTAAGAAGAAACCTTTTTTAAAAAATAAATTATTTATCTTTAAAACTTGCTTTTTTAGAAGAAAATTTAAAAAAGAAAAGTTTAACGGGAGATTGGTCGTTGTTATCCATTAAAAATGGAGAGTTCTAAGGAGAAAAATTTATATAGAGATTACTTAGAAACATAGTTGTAAAACTTGCTGACTCGACTCGAAACTCAGCTGAGTCAACTTGGGCAGTGAAATTTCGATCCGAGACTCTAGAAAACTCATTCATGG
Organism: Magnolia kwangsiensis; assembly: GCA_037074715.1. Taxonomy (NCBI): domain Eukaryota; kingdom Viridiplantae; phylum Streptophyta; class Magnoliopsida; order Magnoliales; family Magnoliaceae; genus Magnolia; species Magnolia kwangsiensis. The sequence continues at coordinate 74,671,419 of CM073579.1, forward strand.
CTATGACTCAACCCTTAGGAAGACATCCATCCACTCCATTCTTGGTAGACCTGACGCAACTGGAAGTGACTCGAGCTGAGCCACTTTGAATTATCATGCTGACAGCGTTGGTAAAATGCACAAGAAAAATGAGGGGATTGAACCCTACGAGAAGCTTTGTCAAAGTTTTAAGAGACATTTAACCAGTGCATTAAGTACTGCATTGCTGTTAAATTAGCTATCTTTAATTTCTTATACTATTTCTAACTAATTTAGAAATTAAGTACTACTAGTAGTATTGTTAATATATAATTATTTAATACTCGAGTGTTCGAGTTTTCAAAATATGCTTGACAATGAAGAATTCGAGAGAACCAAACAGTGATATTAACTAGCCATTTAATCACCTTTGCACATCATTACTCAAGCACCTAGAAATTTTGACTTATTTTAAATGAAGTTTCAAAATTTTGGCAGGACAACCCGTTGAACCTAAACTTTTCATCTCCAGTCTTTCTATGTTTGCATTTACCTGAATAACATTTTTACTACTTTTTTAAGGATAAAAAAAAATGAACTAAATGGTAACATTTTCAGTTTCTTTTTCTCCATATGGTGTTTTGCTTACTATGGTTTTACCTCAATTAAGGGTCCATTTGGATGCACTTCCTCAAAGAAAGGTTTCCAAAAAAGAAGGTTTCAGCCTGCTTTTTCTGTCAACCCAGCAAACACTAATCCGATTTGGTCTTTGTTAAGTCAAATTTGTAGTGCCTATTTTATTGAGAGGGAGATGAAGTGGTGGTTTGCAAAATGCATCCAAACGCTTTGGATCAACTGTCATTTGGAACAAAAATGGCATTTAGGCTAGAAATACCTCTTTGGAGGGTGCATCCAAATAGGCCCTAAGAGAATTAGAATACCAAGTATATGTAATGAAATGACAAAGATAACCGAGATTGAAAACCTTATTTTTTAGCAATCTAGTTTTAGTTTTATGCATGTTAAGTATTGAGTTGTTTCCTAGGTGGTCCACTTGAGCTTTTAATCTATTTCATTTTTGGTTTCCGATTGTTTATGTTATAATATATTTCATTCTATTTAATTGCAATTTCAGTATAACCTATTATTCCTTGATTGCTAAGTACACATCTGACTTTAAGATATTACATTATAGAGCTTTTCTTTCATATAAAAGTTTGTTAGAAATGTTTATTTACTTATCATTGTATTTCTATTCTCAATATGAAGATAAAATGTGTATATTGGTCCATTGCCTTTTGTTGCCTAAAATTGTCCTTGCAAACCTTAATGAGCTTGTATATTATATTTTTTATCTTAAATTATTATTGTGATTAGTTATTTTATAATTGTAACTTATAATTGTGATTTGTAAATTAGATAATTAGTTACCCGTTTGAGGATTTCTATGGGGTCATACATAGATATGGTATATTTTTAGTGGTATAGAAATCACTCAAATTGTCCCATTTTGGACAGTTTAAGGTTAGATGGATAATATGCTTTCATATAATCTATTTAAATATTCATGCCTAATCCGTGGTCCATCTCCTCGTTTCTCTCTAGATCTATTTCTTCCGTTCCGTATCCAATGCCAAATATCTTCACTTGATGAAGCTATTTGACATCAAAATGTAACGTAAGATCAACTTATCTAGAGAGGCATGAGGAGATGCTACTGGATTTTCGACGTGGACTACCAAATGAGAATATGAAAGTATTACAATCTATCCAACCTTGGATGGATAACTAATTTAGGATTTAATTGAGCGGGGGTCCCTAGAAGGTAGGAACCGCTGTTATGACCATGATGAGTAGCTGTTCATTTTCTATAGACAGCAATATGGGTGGCCTGGCCATTTGGACAAGCCCGTGTTTATGTATTAGCTTGAAATTGATGGAGTTGACCCGGATGTGTGTTGGAGCTATTCAAATGTTGAGCGGGAGTCCCTGAAAGGTAGGAACCACTGTTATGACCATGATGAAGCTATCCATTTCCTATGGATAACATTAGAGTTTCCTGACCATTTGGATAGGCCATGTTTATGTATTAGCTCTAAATTGTTAGAGCAGACCCAGATGTGCGTCAGAGCTATCCGGATGTTGAGAGGGGGTCCCTGGAAGGTGGGAACTGCTGTTATGACCATGATGAATCTGTTTATTTCTTATGAACATCATTGGAGTAGCCTGGCCAGTTGGACAAGTCATGTTTATGTATTAGCTCGAATTTGTTGGAACAAGCCCATGTTTAAGAAAATTTTAGGGCTTTATCCCAAAAATGAGGTAGATTTAAGTCGCAGGTGGACCACACCATGGGAAAAAGTAGTGATTGAATTTCCACCATTAAAAACTCTTAGGCCACATTTTAATGGTTATTTGACATATAGCCTGTTAATGTGCCCAATCCGATCCTAAACCCTAAACCTCAACCTATAACATAAACCTAAATCTATAACCTATAACCTAAACCTAAACCTATAACCTATAACTTAGACTGAAACCTATAACCTATAACTTAAACCTAGACCTATTTTATAAACCTAAACCTATAACCTAAACTCAATTCCCTAAACCTTAACCTATAACCTTAACCTAAACCTATTCTCAAATCCTAAAACTTATAACCTAAACCTAAACCTAAACTTATAACCTAAACCTAAACATATTCTCAAATCCCAAAACCTATAACTTAAACCTAAACCTAAACCTTAACATAAACCTAAACCTTAACCTATAACCATAACCTATAACCAAAACCTATAACCTAAACTCAATTCCCTAAACCTTAACCTAAACCTATTCTGAAATCCCAAAACCTAGAACCTAAACCTAAACCTAACCTTAACCTTAACTTATAACCTTAACCTATAACCTAAATCTATAACCTAAACTCAATTCCCTAAACCTTAACCTATAACCTTAGCCTAAACCTATTCTCAAATCCCAAAACCTATAACCTAAACCTAAACCTTAACCTATAACCTAAACTCAATTCCCTAAACCTCAACCTATAACCTTAATCTAAACCCAAACCTTAACCTATAACCTAAACCTATAACCGTAACCTAAACATAAAACCTAAACCTAAACCTGATTCCAATCCCGAGAGCTATAACCTTAACCTATAACCTAACCTAAACCTAAACCTATAACCTACACTTATAACCTAGCTATAACCTAAACCTATAACCTTAACGTATAACCTAAACTAAATTCCCTAACCCTTAACCTAAACTTATAACCTAAACGGATATAACCTTAACCAATAACCTAAAACCTAAACATAAACCTACAATTATAACCTATAACCTAAACTTGAAAATCCTAAACCTAAACCTAAACCCTAACGTATTCTCAAATACCTAAACCTAAACCTACACCAAATCCTAATCTCAACTCCCTAACATAAACCTAAACCTAAACTTGAAAACCCAAACCTAAACCCGATCTCGAACCCGAACCCGATTTCCTAAACCTAAACTTATAACTTAAACCTAAACCTATTCTTAAATCCCAAAACCTATAACTTAAAGCTAAACCTAAACCTTAACCTATAACCTAAACTCAATTCCCTAAACCTTAACTTATAACCTTAACCTAAACCTATTCTCAAATCCCAAAACCTATAACCTAAACCTAAACCTAAACCTTAACTTATAACCTAAAACTTAACCTATAACCTAAACTCAATTCCCTAAACCTCAACTTATAACCTTAACCTAAACCTAAATCTAAACCTTAACCTATAAACTTATAACCTAAACTCAATTCCCTAAACCTTAACCTATAACCTAACCTAAACCTAAACTTATAACCTACACTTATAAACTAAACCTAAACCTATAACCTTAACCTAAACATAAAACCTAAACCTAAACCTAATTCTGAACCCGAGACCTATAACCTGAACCTATAACCTAACCTAAACCTAAACCTATAACCTACACTTATAACCTAGCTATAACCTAAACCTATAACCTAAACTCAATTCCCTAAACCTTAACCTAAACTTATAACCTAAACCTATGACCTAAAACCTAAACCTAAACCTACACTTATAACATATAACCTAAACTTGAAAATCCTAAACCTAAACCTAAACCTACACCTAATCCTAACTCAACTCCCGAACATAAACCTAAACCTAAACTTGAAAATCCAAAGCTAAACCAGATCCTGAACCCGAACCCGATTTCCTAAACTTAAACTTATAACCTAAACCTAAACCTATTCTCAAATCCCAAAACCTATAACTTAAACCTAAACCTTAACCTTAACCTATAACGTAAATTCAATTCCCTAAACCTTAACCTATAACCTTAACCTAAACCTATTCTCAAATCCCAAAACCTATAACTTAAACCTAAACCTAAACCTTAACTTAAACCTAAACCTTAACCTATAACCTTAACCTATAACCTAAACCTATAACCTAAACTCAATTCCCTAAACCTTAACCTATAATCTAACCTAAACCTAAACCTATAACCTACACTTATAACCTAAACCTAAAACCTTAACCTAAACATAAAACCTAAACCTAAAACCGATTCTGAACCCAAGACCTATAACCTTAACCTATAACCTAACCTAAACCCAAACCTATAACCTACACTTATAACCTAGCTATAACCTAAACCTAAACTCAATTCCTTAAACCTTAACCTATAACCTAAACTTAATTTCCTAAACCTTAACTGATAACCTAACCTAAACCTAAACCTATAACCTACACTTATAACCTTAACCTAAACATATAACCTTAACCTAAACCTAAACCCAATTCGAAACCCAAGATCTATAACCTTAACCTAAACCTTAACGTATTCTCAAATCCCTAAACCTAAACCTAAACTTATACCTATTCTCAATTCCCTAAACCTAAACTTATAACCTAACCTAATCTTAAACATATTTTTGTAAACTGACTCTAGTCTTTTCATTATAGAGATGGATAAGAGTTAGATGCGAGCTAAGAACAGTTTTAGCTAGAGTATAAACAAGGGGTTCAAGAGTTCATGAAATTTTCCTGAAATCGGGAAGATTTAGGGTATAGGATTAGGTATCCATGTCAAAAATGCAAGAACATGATTTATAAAACTTTAGACAAAGTAGAAAATGATTTGTTCATAGTTGGGATTGACCAGGGTTACACTTGGTGGATCCATCATAGTGAAGATATCCACTATAGAGTTGAGACCACTGAAGTCATTGCTGACCCAATTGTGTCGTATGACATGGATGAAGACATTGACAAAATGTACGATATCATAGGGGATGTGTTCAGGGGAACAATTACGGATACTGATTTTACAGTGACAAGTAGTAGTTAACATATTCCTCCTATTGGTGATGTCGAATCAGAGAAGTTTAGTAGGTTATTGAGGGATGCGCAATGTCCACTTTATTCGGTGTGTGAGAACTTTTTTAAGTTGAATTTTCTTAGAAGGTTACTTCATTTGAAGACAATAAATTGTTGGAGTAATAAATCATTCGACATGTTACTTGACTTGTTGAAAGAAGCATTACCAGACGGTGAGACATTGCCTACGTCTTATTACGAGGCAAAATCCTTGATGCGAGACTTAGGCCTTAGTTACATCCTCATTCATGCATTTATAAATGATTGTTTATTGTATTGGAAAGAGCATGAAAATGTTGAAGAGTGTCCAGGATGTGGAGAGTCTAGGTGAAAGTATGATGAAGCCAAGCGTAAGAAAATTTCACAAAAGGTGTTAAGGTACTTTTCATTGAAAACTAGATTGAAAAGATTGTTTATGTCTCGTAAGACGACTGAAGATATGAGGTGGCATAAGGAAAAATGCATTCATAATTATAGTAAATTGAGGCACCCTGCAGACTCTGAAGCCTGGTAAAATTTGATAAGAATATGACTGGTTTGCAGAGGATTCTTGCAATGTTTGACTATTTCTTACAAGTAATGATTTTAATCTATTTCGTAATATGAGTAGCTTGTACAGTATGTGGCCAGTGGTACTTATGCCCTACAATTTACCTCCTTGGTTGTATATGGAGTCATTTTTCATGATGTCGTTGCTTATTCCTGAACCCAAGTCACCTGGGAATGACACTGATGTGTATTTACGATCATTAGTAAATGAGTTAAATGAGTTGTGGAGTCAAGGTGTACAAACGTATGACACATTCGCAAGACAGACATTTTGATTGCATGTAGGGGTCTTGTAGATAATAAATGACTTCCCCATATATGGGAATTTATCTGGGTGGAGCATAAAGGGAAAGTTAGCTTGTCCTACATGTGGCATTGAGACTTGTTTATTGTCATTAAAACATGGTAGAAAAACGTGTTATATGGGTCATTGTCGTTTCCTTCCGATCGATCATAGTTGGCGCAAGAAGACGATGATTTTTGATGGAAAACAAGATCATAGGCCACCCCCAAAAGATCTATCTGGAGAAGATGTGATACAACAACTGAGTAACATTGGCGAAGTTAGATTTGGTAAGGCAACACACTTGAAGAAGAGGAAATGTACAGTATTGGACATAATTGGAGGAAGAAGAGCATTTTTTTTTATTTTCCTTATTGGAGTAATTTGAAATTATGACACAACTTGGATGTCATGCATATTGAGAAAAATATATGTGACAATGTCTTCAACACATAGATGAACATAGAAAAGAAAACAAAATATAGTTTCAAGTCTCGATTAGATCTACACGTAATAGGTTTAAGGAAAGAGTTGCACTTGCAACCACATAGAAATTCGTATACTATATCAGTAGCCTGCTACACATTGATAAAACTAGAGAAAAAGCATTTATGTGAATGGTTGATATCGGTGAAGTTTTTCGATGGGCATGCATCAAACATATCTCGGCGCGTAAACGTTACGGACTGTAAGGTAACAAGAATGAAAAGTCATGATTGTCATGTCCTTCTGCAATGCCTACTATCGGTTACGATTCGTGGATTCCTGAGCAAGGATATTAGTGCAATGCTGATTGAGTTGGGGATATTCTTTAAGGATTTGTGTTTGAAATCGTTGAATGTAGATGTTATTAAATGACTAGAGAGAGACATTGTCGTAATCCTTTACGAACTTGAAAGAATATTTCCACCCTCGATTCACTTACCTCACGAGGTGAAGCTTACAGACCCAGTACAATATCATTGGATGTATCCAATTGAAAGGTGGTAGAACCTATTAAATTTTTTATTCATTTCATAAACTACATATATACATGTTTTCATACGTATAACATATTGGTTTTGTGTACAGATACCTTCACACATTAAAATGATTTGTGAGGAATAAGGCACGACTGAAGGGATCCATTGCTGAAGCGTACATTAATAATGAGTGCCTGATATTTTGCTTCATGTATCTTCATGGCATAGAGACTATATTCAACCAAGAATATCAGAATACTGATGAAGGGCAGGAGCATGAACAAGGACTCATATCTGTATTCGCACATAATATTCATCCTTTAAGATCTCCGACGTTTCAGGATATGGACCTTGGGGATCTAGCAAAGGTGCGGTGGTATGTGTTACATAATTGTGAAGAAATAGAATTGTACTTAGAGTAATTCTTCCCTCGATTATTATTTTCTCTACATACGATGATCATAATGTTTCTTACTGATGACATGCCATTTATGTGTAGCGAACACATCAACCAGATGAAGCCCTAATTCCCGACAAATTATGATCAAATGCATCATGATTATTTCTAGAATGGTTCGTAACACTTGTGAGATTTCACATTATATTTCAACACACTTAGAATTTTCATTGTATTACACATTATTTGAACCTAAGAAAATTCCTAAACAATTACATTCTATACATGATAGTAGATGAAGACGTTGCGCACTAGCAACTCTGTAGATGTGTCTGATGCACTCTACTCACTGGCGTGTGGCCCTTATAGACGTGTATCTAGGTATACAGGTTGTATTGTAAATAGGATTCGGTTTCACACTGAAGAACATGAGAAGTATAGGACCATACAAAATAGTGGGGTGGTTATGGGAACACATGAGGAGGTAGAAATTGACTTTTACAACATTTTGGCGGATATTATTGAGCTGTGTTATTGTATGAGAAAGCGGGTGTACTTATTTAAATGTGATTGGTGGGACATTGGAAATAAGAAGTTGAGAATACAGACTGACAACTACTTTACGAACATAAATTTATCTCGAAAGTGATTTAAGGATAACCCATTTGTCCTTGCCAGCTAAGCCAAATAAGTATTTTACCTCGCTGACACCAAGTTAGGCGGCTCTTGGCACGTGGTGCAGAAAATAAAGCCTAGGAACATATTTGACATTCCCGTACCAGAAGTTGAAGATAACGAGGATGGGGGAAATGAAATGTTTAGGGTTGAACAAGTATATCAAGAAGACATGTCATCTAGGGATAAGGGGATTGATTCAAGTATTGATATTGATGTGGTGCAATTGGACAGAAATGATGTGCCACCTGATCATGTTGATGCCTAAATAATACATGACATTGTTAGAGATGATAGTAATTTCATTGATGAGGACATTGCAGACGATGAAGAAGAAATACTAATAAGAAATAGTGATGGTGAAGAAGAAATAATCCTAAGCGATAGTAATACAGACGATGATTATTAAATGTACACATGATTTACATGTAATTTTTTAATTCAAATAATTTATGTATTTCATGTATACATGAAAATTACAAGTCAAGATTTATTTCTTTAATTGACTTGTTTATACTCCACATTTGCAGTTAAGTCAATTTCTAATCATATCCTCCTCAAACCAAAGCGTAGTGGAAGAATGCAGCATACTTCATCAGCTGTTGCAGATGGACTTTTCGGTCTTATCTTCTTCTGGTAGAGCGAAAGAGGTACCCAGTCTGGTCAATGAGTGTAGGCGGAATATATCGACGACGACTCAAATGAAAGATTATACCATCTCAAACAAATTCCGGAGTTGATGGAGATATATAACCGCAAGAAACTTGCTATAAAAGATGCAACTTTGTCACTTGCACATCTAAATGGAGTCCCGAGAGACCAGATTTCTCCTATTATGACTGACATGTTAACTATAATAATGTCGAGTGCTTCACACAATATGACATATGCTTCTGAAGCGTACGATAACTTACACAAGGAGTACTTCAAATAGTTTACATAAAAGTTATTTCATATTACAACGAAATACGTGTATTTAATATAGAATGAAAATGTGTAATGGAATTTCTAAGGGTTATAGATTAAAGTTTACAGTTTTATTATATTCTTCTTGCATTATAGTGTAATGGTCTAATCATATTTTAATTATCTCTCTAAGCATAAGCACAAATGCATTGTACCATCAACACTACTTGTATAATATTTTAGTATATTCCACATGTGTTAACATTGTTTAAATTTATAAGTTCATATCTCGCACATATTCAATGATGGCACCAGGTGGGAGACCACGTCGTTCACGCACTGGATCTATCCCTTCTACACGTGATGCGATGGAGACAGTATCACCATCACATGTTGTATCACAGGGGTCTAATCTTTCAGTCATGCATACACCGGGCACTACATGTAAGTATAAACATATATTTCTTTTAATGAATTCGGTTTATGTTTAGACTTACATATTTCTTTTGTAATAGCATCGTCGACCAGTTGACGAGGACATAGACCCACACGTGGGTTACTTTTAGAGTGAATTACGTGTGAGGGTAGGGTGACGGTAAAGTTTCCACAGGACTGCATTAGACCTATTGGGAACAATACGTGTGAGGGTAGGGTGACGGTAAAGTTTCCACAGGACTGCATTAGACCTGTTGGGAACAATGTCAGGTTGTTTACGTCGGCAGTCGGTGTCTTATGCCGATCTCTGATCCCCCCACCACCCCCCGTTGGACGGACCTGATAGATGATTTGCGACAGCTCATTCGTAGGCGTCTTAAGGTAAATTTTAGTAAATTAAAATTTATTTTACGATTAAGTTATTTTGTTAATACGCTTATTGCCTTAATATATTATTTATGAAACTGCAGGATAAATTTGACTTGGATTTGAGTGTTCTGCACATTTCTCATATCATCGACAACATGGTCAAGGAGCGGTTCAAGGAGTACTGCGGTGACTTACACAAGCGGTACAAGTAGTGTGTGAGCCACGAGGAGGGCGTACAGTCCGCACCGCCACACGTGACCCATGATGATTGACGGATACTCTGTGAGAGATTTTCTTCTTAGTCTTTTCAGGTAATATTTACATATTTATGATATCTTAAAGTAACAATTAAATTCGTAATTAATAACAATGTATTATGAATAATGTGTTCAGTAGAGAAGAAAAATAAATTCTGACAACAGGGAAAAGTTAGAAGTGAACCACGTAACTGGTTCAAAGTCATTTGTATGACTTCATCATGATATGATAAGAAATTACTAGTAATTAATAAGTTGATATATTCTTTCAATGCATTTATATTAACTCTATTATCCTTTCGATTACGCAGCGAGATTTCGTAATTGGCCAGGAGCCCAGACCAGTAAACCTCTACAGAGGGACTCACTGTCAGCAAGCAACGGGATCTTGGGTACATCTTACAGCCAATGAGAATTGGGTAAAAATCCTTACATTGAAATTTTAATTGTATTGAATTATAATAATGTCATTTGTTATGAAAATTTATATGATTTCATTACAGCGGCAATGGACACCTTACGTAGTTAGCCCACTCCCAATGGTACTCAGCGGAGTGAGCCAGAGATCCTAAGTGAAGTGTTTAGCACCCGTTCTAGATATGTGCGTGGGCTTGGTCATGGAGCCAAGCTCATGGCACCCGCTAGAGCTGCCTCTAGCCGATCCATCATCGTTGGCGATAGCACTGTACGCTAAGCTGATATCGTAGAGAGAGAAGTTCAACAGCTACAGGTTGTCGTCCATGACATTAGAGAGAAACTATAGAGGTAAAGTGAGCAGCTGGAGAGGTAGATGGAGGAGCAGGCGAGGTAAAGGGAGGAGCATAAGAGAAGGATGGAGGAACTGGCGAGGAGAGGGAGGAGCAAGAGAGGAAGATGGAGGAGCTGGCGAGGCAGAGGGTGGAGCAGGAGAGGGGGATGCAGGAGCTGACGAGGCAGGGGGAGGAGGAGAGGAGGAGGATGGAGGAGAAGGCAAGGTAAAGGGAGGATCATGAGAGGAGGATGGAGGAGCTGACGAGGCAGAGGGAGGAGCATGAGAGGAGGATGGAGGAGCTGGTGAGGCAGAAGGAGCAGGAGAGGAGGATGGAAGAGCTGACGAGGCAGAGGGAGGAGTAGGAGAGGAGGAGGATGGAGGAGCAGGCGAGGCAGAGGGAGGAGTAAGAGAGGAGGATGGAGGAGATGCGGGTGGAGATAGCGACGGAAGAAGGAGATGTTTCAGGCTCTTACTGCACGCTTACCCACCGATGCCCCACCACCTCCGCCTTCATCTTTGTGATTTATGATGTTAAACTTATATGTAATTATGCGTGAATGAATGTGATGTTGGTAAGATTGTTTGTGTTTGGATGAATGTAAGTTATGTTTGGATGGATTTACTAGTTTGGGTTTAGATGGATGTGAATGTGAATATGATGAAATATATTATACAACAGGTGTATATCAGAAGAATATGATGAAATATATTGTAACAGGTGTATATCAGGAATTTTGAGGTGGAATATTGGAAAAAAAAAAAGAAGAGACTTTTACCTACGAAAATAGCTTTTACTTATTTTTTACCGATGAAACAATTTGTCGGAATAAGTTTTCAAAATATTTTTACCTATGAAAACGATCATCGGTAAAAGTTTTTCACTTATTTTTACCGACGAAAAAATTTGTCGAAAAACAATCATCGGTAAAAGTTTTTTATTTATTTTTTACTGACGAAAAAAATTGTTGGTAACAGTTTTGTAAATATTTTTACCTACGAAACAAATCGTCTATAAAAGTTTTACACTTATTTTTTACCAACAAAAAACTTCATCGATAAAAGTTTTTAAATTTTTCTACCTACGAAAAAGTTTTTAAAGTTTTTAAACTTTTACCGATGAAAAAAATTGTCGGTAAAAGTTTTACACTTATTTTTTACCGACGAAAAAATTCGTCGATAAAAGTTTTAAAATTTTTTAACCTACGAAAAAAATTGTCGGTAAAAGTTTTACACTTATTTTTAACCGACGAAAATATTCATTTGTAAAAGTTTTTTTTAACATTTTTACCTAAGAACAAAATCGTCAGTAAAAGTTTTTTGCTTATTTTTTACTGACGAAAAAATTCGTTAGTAAAAATCTGCTATTACCAACGACTGGAATTTTCGTAGGTAAAAACCTTTACCGTCGGTCTTTTAGCGATGAATTTACCAACGAAATTTTTCATCGGTAAAACTTTTTACCTACCAAAAAAACACTTTTAGTGAAGAAAATTTTCGTCGGTAAAAGTAAGTTTTCTTGTAGTGTACAAAAGTAAGGGTTTACCCTTCACGGGAGTTGTTAATACCGGAGGTTGCTTCAATAATTATTTAATAGAATTGAATGCATTCTGACATGCATGATCCCATTTAAATTTTTCCCCTTTCTTCATGAGATGAGAAAATGGTTGACATCTTCTGGCTAGATTTGATATAAAACGTCTCATATGCGACAATTTTCCTAATAGACTTTTGAGTTCTTTCAGCATTTTTGGAGGTGGCATTTCTTGAATGGCCCTGATCTTTCCTAGATCTACCTCAATTCCCCGATGCCTGATGGTAAAACCAAGAAGCTTACCTGATGACACATCGAAAGTACATTTTGCGGGATTCATCCTCAATTGTTTCTTTTTTAGCCGACAAAAGACTGAAGATAGATGCTCACGATGTTCTTCATGATCGTTTACCCTAACGATGAGATTGTCGACATAACATTCTACATGTTTGTGCATCATGCCTTGAAAAATATTCTACATTGCTCTTTGATACGTAGCGCTGGCGTTCGTAAGACCAAAGGGCATGACTTTATAGTAGTATATTCCTAGAGAAGTCCTAAATGTTGTTGCTTCTTCATCTTTGTGTGCCATACGTATTTGATTGTACCCAGCATAAACATTCATAAAATACATGACTGTATATTGTCTTGTACTATCAATCCACAAATTCGTTATCGACGACAGGAAATTTTCTTTCAGATATGCTTCATTCATGTCTCTGGAATCAACACATACCCTAATTTGTCTCATTTTGTTCTTTACCAAAACAATGTTAGAGATCCATCTGGGATATTTGACCTCCCTTATGAAACCAACTTTAATCAACTTGTTCACCTCTTCCTCTATCAAAGGTATGAGATTAGGATGGAATCGCCTTTGTTCTTGTTTGACCGGTCTCTTGTCTTTAGAGATATTAAGTTGGTACATTGCTACTGATGGTTCCAGACCCGGCATCTTTGCATATGCCCAAGCGAACATGTAACATCCTGAAAATCGGGGGGTCGAGCAAAAACCCAACTCCCGAGTTCCAAAATGTTATTTATGCAACATAGATATGTATGATTGAATGTTGTCTATGATAATGTATTAAACATGAGTGAGATTAAGCTAAAATAGCATATCATGCTCCAGAGACGGTTAAATTTACAAGCGGAAGACTGTGATAGTATGTATAACATATATAAACTGTTGTATGTCTCCAAAGTGTGAATATGTTACCAGGTTATATACATACATGTATACTCCAAAAGTAAACCAAAAGGATATACATGAGTGTTCTAAAAATATAAAATAACAAGTGTCATGGTATCTAATCAACCTCCTTGTAATCCCGTCAATCAGAACACGCATAAAGGAGGGATCCTCCTCATCATCATCAAGTCCAGCACCGCCTCGCAGGCCGCGCCATCATTTGCAATCAATATAGGGACTGGTGGGTGTCCGGAAACATCATCCCGTAACGTGGGAATGAGTAGCTAACTCAGTGGAATAATAAAGCAAAGATTAACATGTTCTCAAATCAATCATGCGATAATAGTAAAGCAGTAAATCAAACAATCCTAATACTGTTGTTAATGCAATATGACATGACGTGATGTATGCCCTCACCGACGATCTCCCTCATACGGTACCATCTTACGACCGCGGCATGCAATCGACCCTCAAGTGCTCCACATCTTCCAGGCACATGCAATATTATGGTGATATGATTTCTGAGTTGTTATTAGTCCATTCAAACAGCAGGATTGGGAAACTAAGGTACTTCCCTTATATCAATCCCAACACAGATACTGTCTAGGGTCGTCACTCCTAGTAATCTCATACGATGTATATTTTTGTAGGTCGCTGCAAGGGCTGTCAGGGCTGTTGCACGCACTCGTTGCTTCGCTCCCCCATCACCTTATCAATACAGGCCTACTGTACTCTACTGCTACGAAAGGGTCGTCGCCTCCCGTAGACTCAGAATATGCTCGCGGTCACTACAAAGGACTCGTCGCCTGATCAGTGTAGGCTGACAACAAGAATATAGTGTCTCATACCACCATAATCTGCTCACAAGACTAGGTGCTCACTGGCCACTACGGGGAGGTTTGAGGCCCCAGCGTAGGCCGACAGCTCGACCACGGTGTCCCATACCACCATGCCCGGCTCATGAGTCTTCGTGGATCAAGGTACCATGGTTGATAGGGTTTACAATGGTAAGTTCAGTACCCTAGGTTCAAGCAGTTATGACTCATGCAGGGTGAACATACAATGGCCAGTCGGGTTACTTGACGGGCTCGACTAGCATGATCGCATCTCAAGTTGAACAACATGAAATGCGTAAAATACTTCGCGTGGCCTAACCACTGCGCCAACTCCAAACACGACTCGCGTTCATCGACGCGTCCTTCGTGGCAAATACCAGCTAGCCACGAATTTTCTCTGTTACCGACTGCCTGGACTAAGTATAGTCCCAAACAATTATGAATCCACATTAGCAATCAGGTAAGAGTATTGGAAATGGAATACAAACATGTGAGCATGTTAACACATGTTATAACGTACAACTTAAGTAAATCATCTTGCACATGTCTTTCACACATATAATGAAATTATGCATATCGCCAACATATAGAAACTCATCTCCATCAGCATATTAATTGAGAATTCAATCTCAAACTAAATCATAAGGAAATCATCAAGCACATGTTATAATATACCACTTAAGTGAAACATCAAGCATATGCATTTCATACATATAATGAAATCATGCATATAGTTAACATGTAGGAAATCATTTACATCAGCATATTCGTTGAGAAATCAATCTCAAAGTAATTCATAACACCATTTAATTCAATACATACTAATACAAGTATTTATACAAATACTTAAACTACACACTTAAGTCTACATATAGTATGTCAACTCGAAGTGTGCATTTAGGCGAATCTCTTTGTCAAACTAATTATGCACGCATTCCTAACATTCTAATGCGACAATAAACCATATCAATCACATCAGCAAAATATGAATGAAAACAGTACTTCCTACAAACGACTAAAATGCCCTAAATCTCATATTCTCCGTCGGTTTATGAAACAGGAAACAGACAGCATGCTATACATGTCAAACGGCGATGCCGTCGATAATCTACTATTAAACGACATTGAAAGTGTTGGAAACAGTCAATCAAAGCGTCTAAAATCTGCACCTTATCTCTTATAAACGTATCGTTTCGAACGGAGCGTATATGCTTCGTCCACGGCGACTAGATAACCTGTTTTACAAGATGCATCAGCTATCTCGCTACGAAAATGAAGGAACACTAGATCAGTAACTTTTAGGGTATTTTCTTACCTGAAAACGTGGAGGAATCACCGGCCAGGTGATTGAAGTGTGTTGCTTAGGCACTTGCAACGGGTGGTGCAACGGCAGGAAAATTCTCCTCCAATCTTTCTCACAAACTCTCACGTTTTCTCTCTCCCAATCTAGAGTTTTTCTCAAATTCGTATGGGAGAGAGGAGTGAGGGTTTCAACCCCTTTTATAAGCACAAAAATGTCCGAAATAGGCTCGGAAACAAAGTTCACTTGAGGTTTATCCAAATCGGGGCTGTTTCGGTCCAAAAGAGCATTTCTGGAGGTCCCCTGGCCAAATGCAGTCGGACTTAAGCTCATGCATACTGGATCTAGCATACATCAAGTTTTCAATCCGGCAGGGTTCGCAGATCGCACGTGGCGGTCCAGTTTCAGTTTAGCGGTCACCGCACGTAGATCAGGCCTGCAAATCTCATGATATGAAATAAAAATTTTTCCTGATCCGAGGGTGTAATTTGGCTGAATTCTGACGGTCAGAACGCTTAATACTGACGCGTCAAGTCATATGCTAGATTTGAATTTCAAATTCCAATTCTGTCCCTATTCGCACTCTCTTCAGTCCGGGCTCAATGAAATAGCCTGCGAATGTCGGTTGGACTTGATTTTTGAAATGATTGTCAAGTCCAGCTAGGCGGTTATAACGGTCTAAGATAGCAGGTATCGAACTTTCGACGCGCGGTCTAGATCCAATACAAAGTTTCAAAGTGGTCCAGAGAACAAACCTGCTTAGAGTTTGATCTGAGGTTATAGAGTATTATAGAATCATTGGTTCTACTCAATTTGGGTCTTGTAGAACATATTTAAAGTGATCAGGGACTATTTTCCAGCTACTCTAGCGTTGTGCTAGCTAACTTATGCTTAGTTTCTAAAGGAATTAATCCTAAGTGGTTTCTTTGGCTACGGAATTGGGTTCTGAGTGATTTCCCAGGTGTTTTAATTGACCCATTGCCTAAGGACGTTTAATCCCAGGTTGGCCAAAATTCGGGGTGTTACAGAACACATATTTATTCTTTTTTTTAACAATTTAACATATTGGTCAGCCTCCTATTCTGACAATCCAACACTTATATATGTACTTCGAAGTTCTTCTTCTGTTCCTAGGTTCACTTCTCGTAATGTATCAACTATCGGTTGTCTCCCATCTTCTATTTGTTCAGGGGCTGTCTCTAGATGCTTGACTTCTTCATCATTACCTTTCATTACCTGTAAACTTGTTTCTTTATCAACTAATATAGTATTAGTCATATTCACTTGCGCATATACAAGAATGTGTTTTCTTTTTCTTTATGAGTCCTTCAGGTATTCATAGCCAGAAGAGCTGAAAAATCTTGTGGAGTAAAAGAAATAACCTTATTTTACCCCAAATACAATGAAGATGGGGTTAATACATGGTTTTTCCTAGCTACATTTTGTATAACTGGCTCTTGAACTGTTTGCAACAGAGTTGAACTTGAGGGAGATCGGGCCTTTGATCTTTTTGGTAACACTATAGTCTACCCTTCTTCGTCGTCTTGTTATATCGGTGATGTAGAAATTACTTCGGTCGTAGACTACAACTTATTATCGAATGTAAGTGATGCAAAGACTACCCCAGTCATAACTCGTAGTTTGCTATTTGTAATTGAAACTGATTGAGTCTCTTGATTCAAAGACTTAGATGACATATATTTATTGTGCGTATAGTCAATGACAAATCCAGTTGGGGTGAAGTAGAAAACTATTTGATTAGAGAGAAAGGCCATCGTGATTAGAGAGAAGTTGAAGTTCCAGAGGTGAAAATGACATGTTAGTAATGCAGGCTAAGAGAAGATACACATTGTATCGGAGATGAAAGAGCCACCATTTTTGTGTCGCTACGATGCCAAGTGATGATAAAAGTTCTCCAAATAATTTTTGTAAGTGCTATAATGTTTAAAGTACACTTCACACCTTATTTGTCAAATTTCGCTTAGTCAAAACATCTTAGCAAGTGATCTTCAAGTATGGTTTAAGACCATGGTTCAAGCCTAGTCCAAACTCAAGTTGAAGATCAAGCTCAAGCTCAAGTTGAAGACCAAGCTCGGAAGACAACATAAAGTGAAGATCTACTAATATTCTAGTAGAAGATCAAGCTCCTAAGAGAAGTTCGAGTCCTAATATACTTCAAGGCAATGTAGTTCAATCCATACAAGTATTATAAGCCCTAGAAAGACCTTAGGTTTAGGTGCTTTTAAAACATATTTAAAATTGGGTTTTTATGCTTGTATTTGGTTGAGTTTCGACTAGCCTAAGTTTTGGCTCGACCAGTCTAAGAATTTCTCAACCAATCCTAGTACAAACCAAGTAAAACAAAAAAAAATTGTTACTCCTTCGACCAGTTGAGTGGTCTCCTCGACTAGTCAAATGTCACTCTTCAACCAGTCGAGCATTCCTCGGCTCTAAGTCTAGTAACTAAAACCGTTCAGATTTTGACATCATCGACTAGTTGAAGACCATCTTCTACTAGTTGAGCAGGACCTTCGACCAGTCGAGCAGGGCCCTCGACTAGTCGAAGATCAGTTAAATCTTATCCCACTCAAATCTAAAAATCTGTTGGAACATAATCCAGTGCTAAGGCCAGTCAAAGACTATTTTAGACGAGTCGAAGCAACAACTTCTTTTCCTATAAATTGAAGTTCTTTCTCAATCCAAAAATACAATTCAGGTATATCAAAATCCTTCTACAAAAGAGAGAGAAGCCTCAGTTATTGTCAAGCTATTAAGCGGTATTTATAAATCATTTTATAGCTTTTTGGTTTAATTCTTTAATCTCTAATTCTATCATTTTAATTCTAAAAAGAGAGAGAGAATACTCTTCTTTTTAAGATTTAAAGAAATTAATACATGTAGCCATTGTTTTAAATCTAATTATAGAACCATGGACCTTTTCTATCGGACTGAACATTAAACATTCAACATTTAAAAAAAGCAGTTCTACGGCTACAACTTCTTCTATGGTGAAGATAAGTATACATTTATATTTTTGTATTTAGTTTTTGTGAGATAGCCAGAAAATCTCAGTGTTGGTTTTTTCGAGATAAGCCAAAAAATCTTAGTGAGAGTTTCTTTGTTTATTATAGCCCGGTAAAGTGACAATTGTATCAGGTTTTAAAGTGACCCTGTGAAAACCTTATTCATAGTGAAAGCCAAAAGTACGTGGTTAGTAATTTTAGGAGTGGGGTAGGTGTGGTTGTTTGAGAACAGTTATTAACACACCAAACCACTATAATTCTTAGTGTTGTGGTGAATGCTTTTATTTTTTTTTTTATGATGAATGGTTGTAATTCCTTTTATGATAAAGTGGTGAATTTTTGTAATAGATAGTTTTATCTACTCTTGCTTAATTTAGAATTTTGATTCTTATCACATTCATGAAATAATGTTATCCTGCCTAAATCTTTTTGGGTGAAGTTTGTCCTACGAATCAGTTTGAATCGACATTTCAATACTCATGCAATTGAGATTTCTGACTTAATTACTTATTCAGCATTTTATTCAATTATTTGGCATAATCCTATTCACCCCCCCCCCCCCTCTAGGACTTCTTAAGCCCACCTTTTCAATTTCTATTTTAATATTGAATAAAAGATCCCTATCAGAGTTGTCATTTTGTTTCAACAAGAAATAAATGTATTTTGATTGGGGGATCTTATTTAATAATGACAAAGAAAGAATGAGAGAATAATCATCATAATAGATTTTATTGATTCAAAGGTTCATTTACATCCTCATATCTCCCTTGATTCTAATATAAATTATATCAGGCGAATGAAACAATGTTTAATGTAAAATTAATCTGAATTATAATTTCGGTAGCATTCTAGCTTGCACTGTATTCATCTCTATGAAAGAGAGATTGTGTAGATCTAAGAATCCTTCAAAAATCCCTTATTGGTCCTCCGGTTCACCTGAAATAATGATCTTGAGGGATATATATTGGATTTCTGTAGTGAATCGTTGTGAACAATGTAAGAGTAACAAAACATGCACAGTCCTTGAGGGTGATTGCGCGCGCAACAGAGTCATTACATTGTGCTTCTTGACTCTATTGCACGCCCCTAGCTCAACAGGGAATTTCCCTACATTTCTCCTTCTTATTTCCTTATAGAATACCTAAAGTATTTCAGGCAAATTCTCAGAGGTCTTTGAAAGTCTTCTAGAGCTCGACACTTGTGAATGTGTGAAATGAGGGGGGTGAAGAGGTATTTATAGGCATTTCACACATGAAATTGTGTTTCACATGCCACCTACCTCCATTACGCAGCCCTAGGCAAGGGCTCATTGCGTCCCTCAATGGCCCGCGCAACACATCCATTAAGCGCGTGCAATGGGTCTCTCTCCTTTTCTCTTTAGAAATTCCTCTCTTCCTTCTTCCATTCTTCTTTAAGTTCTTTATTTCTTTCTCTTTAATTTTATGTCCAAGCACCATCCAATGGCTTAAAAAGAACCATACAACAAAGGGATGTGGATTTAGTCATGCTTTCGCTTGGATGGAAATCTGATGTAGGGAAGGACATGTTGAGGTTGAGCACCATCTTCCCCAAGGAATAATTACTCCAAATCCATGGAGCCTTTGGACTCCTCACAAAGATGCCTTGAATCCACAAGGAGAGGTAAAAAAAATAGAAAATAATTCTAATAAAATTTGTAATAAATTGATTGATGATGAAAAATGGTCTTACAACCTATTAAATAGTAACATAAACCCTATGAAGAAGTTCTAGAAGTATACTTTAACTAAAATTCCTAAAAATCATGACTTACTATAAATAATAAACTTACTATTTATAGACGGTCATGATTTCCACTAGACCTGATGGTTTTCAACAAAAAATAGTGTCCTATTTGGCTTAACCATGCTATTCTCTTAATTATTCTAAGCAATTTTCATGTTGGACGAAACTCTTAAAGCCCAACGGATGAAGAGTTATAATCAAACCAAAACTTACTAAAAATTGTAAAAATGAAAATAAATAGGGATTTCAACCGTCAATCTTGGGTGGCTAAAATAGCTCATCCTACCCCAAAATCATATTAGTACATCCAATAACTCATTCCATTTTGTGAGATGTGCCCATTTTAAGGTTCTTACAGTTTGGATCACTTCTGTCACCGACCGGGCATTTCTGATCCATCTTGGCCATGAAATTGTCCGCGACCAGCTCTACATCAAAATCAGTCCACGCAAGGGCTTTGTGAAGCCCACTATAATGTATAAGTTCTATCCATGTTGCTCACCCCTTTTTCTAGATCATTTTAAGGCAAGATTCTAAAATTGAGACATATCCAAGACTCAAGTGGACCTCACCATAGGAAGCAGTGGTGATAAGGCCCATCATGATATTCATGTGCAATCCAACCTATTGATAAGGTCACACAGAACTGGTGAAGGGAAAAAACAAATGTTAACTTGATCCAAAACTTCTATGGCTCTAAAGAAGTTTTCAATGGTAAGCATTCAATCCCCACTATGTGGTCCACTTGAGCCTTGGATTTGCCCTAATTTTGGGCTTAGATCATAAAATGATATGAAAAATAAAAATAAAAATGAATGAATGACATGTATAAAACCTATACATCATGGCAGGTCCCACGGAGCCCTTTCCTGGACTATGGCAGGAAGCAATTTGCTTCCCAACGAATGAGTGGTTCAGGTGCATGTAGGTTATCAGTTCTTAGTCTCATATTGTCTTGCTCTAGATACACATTGGTATCGCCTCTCAAATGCTTGAGAATGATGGATGATCATTTTCTATATAGACTTTCATAAGATTGTACCTCATTTACCTGAATTTACATTTTGATGCCTTTTGTAATCATATTTTCATTGAGATGAATCATAGACTAAGATATTTTGCATTTTAGTATCTTCTGTTACATTTTTATAATGACTATTAGAGAGATTGACAGATTTTTGTAAATGGTGAAAATCCCTTTCATCACAAGTCAAGTCGTTAGTTTTGCATCCTCAACCATCCACTAGGTATCATTTAATCAAATATTTATGATCTAGTGTGTCCTTTGTTTTATAAACCCTCTAAAGTAAGGCTCACTACCTCAATGGTTTAATCTAACTCAAACATTACTAATATTATGATTTCTATGCACGTCTCTCATCCATCATACTTTGCCACTTATGCAGGACTCCCAAGATATATATATATATATATATATATATATATATATATATATATATATATATATATATATATATATATAAAGACTTTGATAATTTGGTAGAGTGTGATGGATATACATAGGTACCTTTTTTTTAACACAAACTCGAGCACTCACACCTCACATACTCTCATGCACTTACACCATAAGGGATGCTCGAACTTGTGAGCTTGTGTTGAAATTCCAAAGTCTACCACCAAGGCACGACAAGGCATATCGAGCATAGAAGTAATTCAAATTAAACTGTCTAACCTATGGGTCCCAATGTAGATGTATCATGGACCAAAAACTACACTTATTTGATAACTTGGCTAAGGTGGACATTTATGGAAGGTTAAAAGATGGAGAATATCCAATATCCTATTTCAACAAACAAGTGTGCATGAATCACAGATTAGGATAGCTCAACTAATTTAATACTAGAATTGTGAACTAGCAATGGTGGGTTCTACAATTTAGTAGTTTAAATTTAAGTTAATGTATGGATGTGTATGGATTTTCATATGGTAACAACATATCTTTATTTTTCAAGACATGGAACATAAATGCGGCGTACAAGTATGCAACTTGAATAGCAATCTAACTTGTGTCTAGTGCATGAACTAAAATAATTGTTAAGGAAGCCATTGCCATAAACTCAGATGATTGGACACTTCGACAATTTTGAGTGTGCTTATGTAATTAAGCATTGTCAACTCACAATTACTGGACAGTTTGGACCCTCTCAATTTTCCCATTATCAGATCTCTTAATCATTTTCTACTACCCATTTGATGGACAACAGTCTGATGCTTAGGATCATCTAATTAGTGATATTTTTGGGCCATGTTAATTCATATGATTACCAAATTTAGCATTTTTTTTTGTAAATTCATGTGCAATCTATCCCATAAACCAAGTTTGTCCACCATTGACTGGTCTTCGTCTCCATGCAATATTGAATGGATGGAATTTGACAATGGCTACAACTTTCAATCAATGTGTGTTGTGCGAATGCTTTGGATTTTATGTAATTTGAGAGGTGAAGCAAGTTCTGTCAGTCAGACTGACTAGGTGTTGGTCCGACCTATAGAGTGAAGGTTTTCACAGGTGTAGAGTAGGATGTGTTGGTTTGACCAAAGGTCACTATTGGTATGACCGACGGTGTTGTCAGTCTAACGGATGGACGCGAACTTTGTTATGTGATTTTACACAAGTCAAGTTATTTAAGTCCTAATTTGAGTAGGGCTTAGAATGTACAAGTATTTTCTCTCATTGGACAAGGGTTTTATAAGGTGGGAGGTTTTCTACACTTATAAGGGCTTGGGAATGAATTTTCTCAAGGGTTAGGGTTTTTCCTAAGGTGTACATCAGAAGGGGAGATCAAGTTACTTCTGTAATCAGAGAAGGTGAGTGGTGTAACTCTTAAGGTTTTGATAATAGTGGAGATCTTAGTTGCTTTGTACCATGGTTTTTTCCAATAAGGGTTTTTCATGTAAAATCATGTGTTTGTGATTGTTTGATTAGTGGTTTCTAGTTTGATTGTTCTATCTTCATTGAACATGCTTCTGCAAAGCACAGGATTGATAAGTGACATTACATCAGAATTTCTAATATTTAGGGTTGATCCAGGTTTGTTGTGGGCTAGGAATTACAATAAAATGGTATCAGAGTGTAAGGTTAAGGACGTTCGGGGATTCGAAGATGTTAAGGTTGAAGTTTGATATACATAAATTTAATGGGAAGAACAATTTTAGTTTGTTGTAGCGAAATGTTAAGGATATTCTAGTGTTACAAGTGTTGAGCAAGGTGTTGTTGGAGACTAAAACGGAGAAGATGTCGGAAGGTTACTAGAATGAACTCAAGGAGAAGGCTATGAGCATCATCCATCCATGTCTATCAAATGAAGTCATATACAATGTTTTAGACAAGGATTCAATCCCGAATATATGGAGGAAATTATAAGATCTATACATGGCAAAGCTCCTCACTAAAAAGTTATTTGTAAAGAAATAACTTTGTGTTACGGATGAAGGATCTAAACTTCCAGAGCATATGAACTCATTTATAGAAATAGTTAGCGAGTTGCTAAGGCTCAGAAAGATGATCAAGGATAAAGATAAAGCATTACTACTTCTAGTATCACTTCCTACATCATATGGCCATCTTATTACTACTTTGTTGTATGAGAAGAGTTCTCTGAAGATGAAGGGAGTCATCACGGCTCTTGTGTCTAACAATATGAGGAGGAAAACAAGTGATGATGATTCTCAGGTATAGTGTTAGTTGCGAAAGGGGGTCAAGGACATGGGAGATCCGTAGAATGATCTTGGTATTATAGGAAGAAGAAGTCTAGATCGAAATCAAAGGCTAAGGATGGATGCTTATAAAGGGATACTTCAAAAGAGACTGTCAAAACTGAAGGATGGCATAGAAATTAAGAATAAAAAGAATACAAGAAAATCAGGATGTTCATATCATACATGCCCTAGTAGGTCTTTGTTTGATACCGACAACTCATATGATGGTGGGAGTATTCTGATGGGGAACGACATTGCATGTAAGGCCATCAAAATAAGGACCATCAAGATAAGGATGTTCAATGGAGTCGTACAGGCACTAGGTGATGTCAAGCATATCTCGGATCTAAAAAAAAACTTGATGTCCTTAGGCGTTATAGATACGAATGGGTGCATTATAGATACGAATGGGTGCATATTCACAACATTTAGCAGTATAATCAAGGTCACCAAAGGTGCAATGGTTTTAATGAAGGGACATAAGATAATGAATATGTACAAGTTGGTTAGGAGCACGATTATAGGTGAGGTTGCTACCTCCTCACCCATAGAATCCAACGCAAATAACACAAATCTGTAGCACATGTATCTAGGGCATATGAGCGAGAGGAGCATGATAGATCTCCATAATCAAAAACTGTAGAAGGGAGTTAAAGTATGCAAGGTGAATTTCTGTGAGCATTGCATCTATAGGAAGCAATGCAGGGTAAAGTTGAAGACTACTATACATACTATCATCAGGGTGCTTGGTTACATATATTTCAATGGTTGGGAGCAGTAATAGTACCACTCAAGGGAGGAGCATGATACTTTGTAAGATTCATATATGATTACTTAAGGAATGTTTGGGTCTACTTCTTAAAGCATAAGTCTGATGTGTTCACCAAATTCAAGAAATAGAAGGCAAAAGTAGAGAAACAAATCAGAAGACATGTTAAGAGCCTCACATCAAATAATAGTACATAATACAAAGATGAAAAATTCATAAAATTCTATAAGGGAACTTCTCAACTCCAGGGACCCCACGATAAAATGGGGTAGCAGAGAGGATAAACATAACTCTATTGGAGAGGACGAGAAGTATGCGGTTGTATGCAGAACTGCGTAAAAGCTTTTGGACAAAAGTGGTTAACATGTCATGCTATATTGTGAATCAATCACCATTTACAGTATTGGACCTTAAAGTTGTAGGTGAAGTCTGGACATGCAAAGACGTCAATTACTCAGGGTTGGAGATTTTTGGGTGTCTAGGATATGTCGACATGTAGAGTGCACAAAGGACGAAGTTGGATTCCAAATATAGAAAGTGTATCTTTATTAAGTATAAGAAATGTGTTAAGGGTTATAAGCTTTGGGATATAGTTTCTTAAAAGGTAGTCATTAGCATAAATGTCATCTTCGATGAGGTATCTATGTTGAAGGCCAATAAGGATATAGTACAGAAGTCGAAAATACATGGTGAGGCAATGAGATTGTTGGTGCAGGTGGAGCTAGTTAAGTCGATTGTTGAAGGTAAAATTTAGCAAAAGTAAAAAATTGACCAAAACAATCAGCATGATACCTAGAAGAATATAGTTAGGAATAGGGAGAGACAAACCATTAGAGCCTCAATTCAATATGGTTTCAAGGACATGGTTTCTTTCACATTGTTCATAAGGAGTGAAAATCCCTCTACCTTTCAAGAGGCTAAGTCTAAAAAGGATGGCAATAAGTGTATGTCGGCAATGGCAGAGAAGATGAAATTTCTACATAGGAATAAGACATGGGAGTTTATGAAACTTCCAAAAGGTCAGAGGAATGTAAGGTGCAAGTGGGTGGAGCATTAACAGAAAAAAGGATGAAATGTTCAAGACACGACTTGTAATAAAATGGTACTCATAAAGGGAAGTAGTAGATGATAGTGAACTTTTTTTTTATTTAGTTGTAAAATATATGTCAATCAAGGTTCTACTAATTATGGTAGCATAATCCAATTTGAAGTTGGAGCAGTTTAATGTGAAGATAGTACTCCTTCATGGAAACTTGGAGGAAGTTATTTACATAAAGTAGCTAGAAAGATTTGAGAAACTTGGTAAGGAAGATCATGTGTGTAGGCTAAAGAAGTTATTGTGTGGGCTGAAGAAGCCTCCGAGATAGTGGTATAAGCAATTTGATTCCTACATGACGAGGATTAGCTATATCAAATGTGAGTATGATTGTTGTGTATATTACAAGGTGTTTGTGGATGGGTCCTACATTTTACTGATGTTATTTTTTAATGACATGTTGATTGCTGCGAATGACAAAAATGAGATACTCTTGCTTAAGATTCTTTTAAGCAAGGATTTTGATATGAAGGATTTGGGCATTACAAAGAAGATTCTAGGCATGGAGATTCATAAAGACAAAGAGTCTGGAAAGTTATGGTTGTCTCAAGGTGGAGGCTAGCACGAGATATCTTCAAGGTGACTTGGTAGAATATAAGTCAAAGTGGAGATTGTTGTGTGAATGCCTTGGATTCTGCATAATCTGGGAGGTGAAGCAAGGTTATGTTGGTTGAACCGACTTGTTGTCGATCTGCCCTACAAACTGAAGGTTTTCACAAGTCCAAAGCAGACTCTATGGGTTCAAATGACGAACACAGACTCTATTAAGTAGTTTTATGCAAGTTGGGTTATTTAAGTCCTAATTTGATTAGGGCTTATAATGAATGAGTGTTTTCTCTCATCGAGCAAGGGTTTCGCAAGGTGAGGGTCTTAAGTTGGAATAAAGAAATGAAAATGACAAAAATGCTTATGTGAGTAAAACACTACTGAATAGAACGGATCAATACCCAACTTCCCGTTCTATCAAGAAATTGGGTATTGATTTGATCCTTCAATGACTTGTATACACTAAGACTGAAATATTATCCATTTGTAGATGGAGCTTCAACATCAACTAGGTCTAGAGGGAAGTTGTGATCATAGAAGTTGTGAGCATTACGTTCATGAATAACTTCCATACGAAGGTTAACAAGATTGATGATATCAGCCCAGGTGTTAATAAATTGACCTTGGGAAGAGATTTTCTCAAGGACTAGGGTTATTCCTAGGTTATGAATCACAAGGGGAGATTTGTTTTCTTTTGTAATCCAAGAAGGTAAGTAGTGTAACTCTAAGGTTTCAATTATAGTAGAGATCTCTATTACTTTTGCTGCGGTCTTTTTCTTGCAATGGTTTTTCACATAAAATCATGTGTTTGTGATTGCTTAATTAGTTGTTTCTAGTTTGATTGTTCTATCTTCATTCAATATGCTTCCATGAAGCACATGATTAACAAGTGGTATTAGATCCAAATTTCTAACATATGAGGTTGATTGGGGTTTGTTGTAGGCTTAGAATTACAACAATGTGCATAATGTTTTTGGTGACTCCTAAATTTTGGTGCAAACCAAACTTCAATAAGGTGGAGACCACTCTGATATGCAGCTGGAATGAGGCACTTGTACTAAAAATGCACAATAATTAACTTGATGAGGTATCTTAATGAAATGACTATTCAAAAGTATACCAAGAGGGTCCCTACTCTATGCGTATAAAACAATGCACAATTGTGGGTAAATATGCAATATTTCACATTTAACAGTGGTACAAGCGGCTCGATTCCTATATGGTGGAGATTAGTTATATTGTATATATGTACGATTACTGCATATATTAAATGGTGCTTGAGGACAAGTCCTACATTCTATTGATGCTTATATGTTGATGACATGTTGATTAGTGTGAAGGACAAGAAGGTGATAATCTTAGTTAAGTCTCTTTAAGTAAGTAGTTTGATATGAAGGATCTAGGTACTGCGAAGAAGATCATAGACATGGAGATTCATAGAAACAAAGATTCTGGGAAGTTATGATTGTCTTAGAGGGGATATGTACAGAAGGTGTTAGAGAGGTTCCAAATGCAAGGTGATAAGCTAGTTAACACACTTCAAGCATGTCATTTTAATCTATTAACCAAATCATGTCCAAGCACAAAAGATGAGATTTGCAAGTGCAGTGGGGAGTCTCATGTATGCAACGGTTTGAACAAGGCTAGATATCCCACAGACAGCTAGCGTGGTCAGTAGATATATGATGAATTTCAGAAAAGAGCATTGGAATGCAGTTAAGTGGATTATGAGGTATCTTAGTGGCACAATCGATACTGAAATCGTGTTCGAGGGACATGGAGCTTCAAGTGGAGTTGTAGGCTACATGGATGCGGATTATGCAGGAGATTTGGACAATAGGAGGTCCATTAAAGGATATGTTTTCACATTAGCAGGTTAACGATCTGTTGGGAGATCTATGCTACAGTCTAGGATAGCGTTGTCTATAATAAAAGTGGAATATATGACTGTGATAGAGGTGTCAAAGGAGGAATTATAGTTGGAGGGTCTAATTGAAGAAATTGAATTAAAGCAAGAGGTGATTCGGTTGCATTACGATAGTCAAAGCGATATCCATCTAACATTGAATTAAGTGTATCATGCGAGAACCAAGCACATCGATGTAAGGTTCTATAAGATATGGAAAATCATTGCTTCAAGAGATTTTTTGTTTCAAAAGATTCACAGGACGAGAATGTCATGGACATGTTGACGAAGCCGATGACCACAGGCAAGTTCAAACACTACTTAGGCTTGATCAATCTGACCAACCACTAATGATCAGATTAGGCACCCTTGCATAGGAGTACAAATGGAGCTACATTCTAGGTGGAGCATATAGGGAGCGATCTATGCTCAAGGTGGAGGCTAGTATAGGATGACTTTCCAGAATACAAGTTAAAGTGGAGATTGTTATGCAGATGCCTTGGATTATGCGCAGTCTATGAGATAAAGAAGAGTTCTATCGATCGACCCGACTGGGTGTTAGTCTGACCTATAGAGTGAAGGTTTCACAAGTGCAAAGCAGATTCTATCGGTCCTAGTCGTTCAACCAACAGACATGGACTTTATTACATGGTTTAGCACAAGTCGAGCTATTTAAGTCCTAATTTGATTCAGGCTTAGAAGGATAAGTGTTTTGCCTCATAGGGCAAGGGTTTTGCAGGATAAGAGGGCTTTCTACACTTGTAAGGGCTTGAGTGTCACACCCCAAACTCGAAAATTGAGCTCACAAAATTTTTAATCGCTGAATCCGTCACCGACATCCTCCGTAGTACCCCATTCTCGGCTCCCGTCACCCATATACGAGGTTCCAATCCTGGGATCCTACAAGGAGGATTTTTAACATGAATTTGTTTCATAACAAGCATAACCCATGAATAATAACAAGAACACCATCACAAAATTCACTAGGATCAAAATATTTAAGTACAAAGCATAAAGGAAATACAATAGATAACAAAAGGGCTCTGGAAGCTCAGCTGCACACTCCTGCTCCTGCTCGGCTACGTCCTAGCATCACCTGCACGCTTCTATCATGCATAAGCTTATAGTGAGCTTAAAGGGTGGTGTAAGTATGTGCATAAGATAGAAATGTAAGTATACAATATTAGAGTAATGTAGAAACATGCTAATAAGTCCATGAATGCCATCAACTGTACCAAGGTTATGCGATACAAGGCATGAATGTTATCGGCCACACCATGGCCATATGATGCAAGGCATGAATGCTATCGCCCATACCAATGCCATACAATGCAAGTCCTACATGGCCAATGTCATATGTGAGATGCAACTCAAGAATGTCAGTCCTCATCTGAATTCACATGTCAATACAGATCATCACTAGGATATCACCGAGGTCTAATACACTCTACACCAGATCGCCACCTCAACTAGACGCGTAACCATGCAAGTGGAAGAGACCTCACTACCTGCATGACTAGTAGTCAACCAATATCTACTCGACACGACGATAACGGACCCATTTACGAGCTGTTCAGACTCAGCCTAGCATTGCCTCCTACCCTCAAGTGGGTAAAGCCACACCCCCTTCCAACTAACCATGACACAGTGGAAGGCGCGGCCTAATGGTATTTGGCACTCGTTCGCTCTAGTCGGTCTCGAACTTGGAGCATCCTCCATGGTACCATAAGGGTTTAGAAACTTTCACCCTGGGATATTTATGCCACCCCCGTGCTTTAACAAGTATTTCTGATATCTAATCCCGACATCCATACTATACCTGTGGAGGCTAAAGCCCTAATATCGCTGGGGCATACAATAATCATAACACACAAGGTAAGGAGCATTAGTCATAAAATCTAGTCATGCATCAATCTTGCGCATACCGTATGCTCATGTGGGATAACTTCTCCTATCAGGGAGTCCCATAAACAACTTGCCCAATGGCATAATGCTATGATCAATCACTCCTCGTAAGAAGTATGCAGATGATGTGTATGGGCATGTATCACGATGCTATACTATCACATACTCATAGTCGGCATCGATAATTAGCCTATATAAGGCGGGTCCATAGAAGGACAGCAGATCTAAACCATAACATAAAGATCTGTCCTCAACTATGGATATACCAAATTGACATCGCGGATCCTACCAAATACGGTAATGATATACTCTCCTTATATCAAGGTTAGGCCTAGGTGGCCTACCTATATTCTTAAGGATCTGAAATGGGCTTCCTTCTCCATACTATTATATAGCCCACTAGATTCTCGAGGGGGCCTAAATAAGTCCTAGATGGACTCCAAGATTAAAATAATCCTACTAGTAACCAATGGGGGCCAAACATTTTTCGTTAGCCCAATATGAATAGATGGATCAAATATCAATGAGGACCAATGATTTGGGTCAACCCACTTAGCGAAGGATGGGAATGGGCCTAACAATAGGCCTAAGGGAAGATCACAATGTGGACATTTAACCATCATTGCCCATACAATGTGGACATTTAACCAACATTGCTCCCAAGGAGTGGCCCACATAAAGCTAAACATATAGTTGGGCCCATAGCCTCACACAAGGGCCTCATATACATTCCAATGGGCCTCACACAAGGGCATAATATACATCACAGTGGGCCTCACACAAGGGCCAAATATACTTTACAAATGGGCCTCATATACATCACATCGTGCCTCATCATATGAGCACATATACATCACATTGGGCCTCACACATGGGCCACATATATATCATATCGGGCCTCATCAAATAGGCTACAAATTCCTCATATTGGGCCCAATGGGGCAACCCATAATTTAGTTAAAAAATGGATGGGCAACATGTACAACATATATATACAAGTGGGCCTTACAAGTCAGCCCCTATGGTCTAGAAAATGGGTGGACAACGTGAATATAAAACACATACAACATGGTGGACCTACAAGATGGGCCCCACCAAATGGACAGGGTCTATGCGACACACACATGACAATGGCCTGTCGGACGTCTAGCCCATTGCTTCCTGCAGCGTGGATCACTTGAGATTTGGATCTATCCCATTTCCCGGCCCATGGCCAAAAATGATATGAAAAATTGGATGGACAATGTAGATACAACACTTACATCAAAGTAGGCCCCACCCGTCCAGCAAACAATGGTGTGGATAACAATACATATATCAAGGTGGACCCCACCCCCACACATGCAACACCTGTGGGATGGGTCCCACGTCCTGCCAAAAATAAATGGACAGCATGGTTGAATCACATACATCAACGATGAGGGTCCTACTCCCAGCTGGGTGGACGGTTGGGATATAACACATACCTCATGATTAGACCCCAGAACTTGTTGACGTCAATCCAGCAACTATATCGGGTGTGGGGCCCACTGACCACGTATGGACGGTGGTTTGGATAAAATACATACGCCATGGTGCGTCCAGCACTGTCTTACGCTGGACGGTGTAGACAGCACACACATCATGCTAGATCTCACGCGCACGTAGCCCACCTAGTTTGGATTAAACTGATATATGAGTTTTCCTTTCATACAGTCCAGTAATTGTTGCTGCTAGACGTCCCATGGTTGGTCGGTCTAGATGCAATTCATCCATCAAGTGGGGTCCCCATACACGTGGCGCACTAGCCACATACATCATCATCATCACCATAATAATAATAAGAAGAAGAAGAGAGAGAGGGAGAGGGAGGGAGAGAGAGAGAGACAGAATGGTGTGATGGAGGGGCCCCACCACTATGCACCCCCCCATAATACATGCATCAATACATACATCAAGATGGGTCCCAAATGTGTTGACCTGTAAACAAAAATCAAGGGTGGAGATCTCCTTCCCACCATGGATTAGGGCCTAGATGGCCTTCATGCACTAGAAAATTAAATCAAACATCATGGTGGGATCCATGGAGAATGGCCTCACCATGGATACATGCATGCAAGCTTGGTGGGCCATTGGCCACACTTAAGGGGTTAAGATGGGATCGACACTATTGATTGGTGGGCCCCACTTGTCCCATGCACAAAAATAAAGAAATCTAGCCTAAAAAATCACTCAACTCCACTTCTTCTTCTTCCCTAGTGCTCCAATGCTCCTATGATGATTTTTTAATGGTGGAGATGGCCTCTTGATGGTTGGATTAGTGGAGAATATAGGTAAAAGGGGATGGATTTTTAGGGGTTGATTGGACGTCCCGAGCTCTTGCAATGGAGGAAGCGAGAGAGAATGAGAGGGAGACTGGGAGAAAAGAGCGAGAAAAGAGTAATGAATGCTAGCTCTCTTAGCTAGGCAATCATTAGATGTGCAGGAAGCATGGGAGAGAAAGGGCATCATTACTATCATGCCTAGGGCTATGGGCTAGGGTAGAGTGGCTATAGCTAGGGTGATGTTATCACCATCATGATTACCTAGGGAATGGTGTCATATTGGATAGGTGGGTCTCGTAACATGTGGTCCACGACCATTATAATGCATGGCATTAGAACCGTGGTGACGGCGCAGTCGCAATGACATAGGTCTCGGGATGAGTCGACTCAGATTTACAAGATGTGACTTAAGGTTGTGCATAAACGATATCTACAGGTCGCTGGTCACCGAAATTTTATTGAGAGGACCGTGGGATCCTACGGAATGGCGAGATGCTAAGACACAAGCCTAACAACTCTCCCCTCCTAACAAAAATTTTGTCCTCGAAATTTACTATCATGCAGAATAAAGGGAAGAAGAGAAAGCATCATATATATATATATATATATATATATATATATATATATATATATATATATATATAACAATCATTGCAATACAAAGCATAATCAATTTACAAACAAATAGGGATAACACTCTCTAATTTCAACCTCGCGCTCCCAAGATGCCTCCCCAACAGAATAGTGACCCCACTACACCTTCACCAAATGGATGACCTTAGTCCGGAGGACCTGCTCCTTCCGATCAAGGATACGGACAGGCTTGCTCAATGTAGGAAGCATCCTCACAAACCTCAAGAGGCTGTCAATCAATCACGGGAATGGTGTTTAACCCACACTTCCATAATATCAAAACATGAAAAATGTTGTGGATGTTAGACAACTGAGAAGGTAAGGCAAGCCTATAGGTCACGGTGCCAACGGGCCCAGTGATCTCGAAAGGTCCAATAAATCTCGGGGTGGCCTTGCCCTTCGATCCAAATTGAACCATGCCCTTCATGAGTGAGACCTTAAGATACACTCTATCCCCAACAACAAACTCCAAGGATGACGCTGGTGATCAACAAAAACTCTTTTACCAACTCTGAGCTATGCGCATCCTCTGCCTAATAATATCGATAACCTTTGATGTCTACTGCACAAGCTCGGGGCCTAGGAGATGATGCTCTCTAACCTCGTCCCAAATATAAGGACTCGAAGGGAGTCATACCAATAGTCGTATGATAGTTGTTATTATATGCGAACTCAGCCAAGCGTAAAATTCTCAACCCATCTACCCGAGAAGTCGATCACGTAAGCACGAAGCATATCCTCAAGGATCTGGTTGACCCTCTCAGTCTGTCCATCAGTTTGCAGATAATACGCGGTGCTGAACTGCAAGGCAGACCCCATAGCCTTCTAAAAACTCCTCTAAAACTGAGACGTGAACCTGTGGTCTCGGTCGAAAATGATCAAAACTGGAACACTGTACAGTTTTACAGTCTCATCGATAAACAATCTGGCAAGCCGGTCCAAAGGCCAAGTAGCACGAATTGTTAGAAAATGTGTCGATTTCATCAGACGATCCATGACAACCCAAATGGCGTCATGACTACGCTGAGTCCTCAGCAAACCCATAATGAAATCTTTGAATACGTGCTCTTACTTTCACGTCGGAACGCTCAACGACTGCAATGAACTTAGGGTCTCTGATAATCGGCCTTGATACGCTAGCATGTGTCACACTCGACCATAAAACTGGCGATCTAACGCTTTATCCCTTCCCAAAAATACTGTTGCCTCATATTATGATACATCTTCATCAAGCCAGGGTGGATAGAAAATTACGATCAATGTGCCTCGATCATAAGATCTTGCGCAACTCTGAAACATCTAGGACACATAACTAACCTCTGAAGCGAAGTCTACTATCAGAATCAATCTACCAATCTGACTGACTCTCAGGTGCTGCCTTGTAACACCCCGGATTTTTACTAACCTAGGGTTAGACGTCCTTAGGAAATGGGTCAACCATAACACCTTGGTAACCTCTCAGAACCCAATTCCAAAGCCAAATAAATCATTTAGAACCTAATTCTTTAGAAATTTAGGGTGAATTAGCCAGTGCTACACTAGATTACCTGTGAAATTAGCAACCAACCACTTTAAATACGATCTGTAAGATCCAAAACCTATAGAATCATTGACGGTACGTTACCCTAAAACTTAGGATCAAACTCTAAACTTGTTTGTTCTCAGGAACCCTTTGAAACTTTGTATTAGATCTAGATCGCGCGTCGAAAGTCTGATATCTACCATCTTAGACCATTATGACCGCTTAGTTGGACTTGACAATTGCTTCGAAAATCAAGCCCAACTGATGTTCTGACGCTATTTCATGGAGCCTGGAGCAAGGAGTGTGAGAAGGAGTGAAATTCATTAAAAATTAAATGTCATTTAAATAAATCTGGCACATTTCGCTTGTGGGTTAAGTATAAGCATTCAGACCGTCGGAATCTGACCTAAATACATCCTTGGATCAGGAAACATTTTCCACTCAGGTCAGTGTACTTGGAATCTCTGATCGAGTCTCGGTGACCGCTAAACTGAAACTGGTCCGCCACGTGCGATCTGAGAACATTATCGGGCTGAAAATTTAATGTGATCAAGATCCAACATTCATGAACTTAAGTCTGACCGCATTCAGTCAGGGGACCTCCAGAAACGTCCTTTTGGATTGGAAAAGACCCGATTTGGCTATAACCCAAGTATACCTTAACTTGGAGTCTGTTTTGGTTATGTTTGGGCTTATAAAAAGGCCTTAAACCCTTAGCTTTCTAACCCATACGAATTTGGAGAAAATCCTAGGAGAGAGGAGAGAAAAGAGAGAGAAAGTGAGGGAGAAGCTGGGGCTTTCTCCTGCTAGTCTTCCCTGCTGCTCCACGTGTTAGATCCTTCCACCTGCATCGCTATTCTGGCGATTCCAACGCCGTTCTAGGTAAGAAAACTCTAACCTCAACCTATTTTGGGGATTCTAGCAATACCAGTAGAGAAGTAGCTAACCTATCTTGTGAATTAGGTCATCATAACGACGTTGACGAAGCGTAGACTTTCTATTCGAATCGATACGCTTCTACGGCGAAAGGTGCGGATTGTAGACGCTTTGGTTACCATTTTTCAAAGATTTCAATGCCGTTTAATGGTAGATTGCTGATAAGGATGCTGTTTGACATGTATAACATGTTGTCCGTTTTTCATTTCACATACGTACGAAGAATATGAGATTTAGGGTATTTTAGGTATTTGTAGGAAATACTGTATACGTATGGATTTTACCGGTATGATTGCCATGACTATTTACCGCGTACCTATACTAGTTATACATGTATGATCTGTTTGGCAAAGAGATTCGCCCTAATGCATATATTGGCCAATATATGCTATGTAGACTAATGTGTGTAGACTAAGTGTTTGTTGAAATGCCTAAATCAATATGATTTATGCCTGCCATATGTTTTGACTGTAAGAACATGATTGTGTGTACTAGACAACTCCTTGATATAAGGATCTGTCATATTATATGTTGAAATCAAAATACGTCAAGTACGTTGGAATTGTGTGGACTAAGTGTTTGTATAAATGTCTGTATTGGTAAGTATTGAGTAAGTGGTGTTGTAGATTAGCGTTGAGAATGGATTCTCAACTAATTTGATGATGCACATGATTTCCTCCATACTTGTTGTATTTGAATTGGTTACCTTATGTGTGAAATACTCGTGTATGGTTAACTGCTTATGATGTATGTTATAACATGCTGATAACATGCTGGAATTTCTTGTATTTTAATTCTGTCTCTCTCGTATGATTATTGATTCACATTACATGTGCTTGGGACTACACTCTAGTCCAGGCAGTCAGTAACAGTTTAGAATTCGTGGTTGGATTCTATTCGCCACGAAGGATGTGTATGACGAACCCAAGTCGTACTAGAGTCGTCGGCAGTGGTTAGACCACACGAAGTGTTTGTGCACTTCATGTCGGTCGATTCAACGTGCGCTCGTGCTAGTCGGATTCATCAAGTAACCTGACTGACCATTATATGTTCACCTTGCATTCGTCATAACTGCTTGAACCTAGGGTACTAAACTTACCATTGGAAAGACCCTCTAACCTTGGTACCTCGATCCCCTAAGACTCATGAGTCGAGCACGGTGGTATGGGACACCGTGGTTGAGCTGCCGGCCTACGCTGGGGCCACAAACCTTCTCGTAGTGACCAGTGAGCACCCTACTCTGATCAGATTATGGTGGTATGGGACACTATATTCTTGTTGTCGGCCTACATTAATAAGGTGATGGGAGAGTGGAGCAACGAGTGCGAGCAACAGCCCTAGCAGCCCTTTGTAGTGACCTTGAGTTTATCCTGACACCGCATGGGGGCGACGAGTTTTGATGCAGTCTTAAGGATATAAACTAGGCCTGTATTGATAAGGTGATGGGGGAGTGGAGCAACGAGTCCGTGCAACAACCCTGGCAGCCCTTGCAGCGACTTAGAAATACATCATCGTATGAGACTACTAGGAGTGACGACCCTAGACAGGATCATTGTTTGGGTATTGATATGAGGGAGGTACCCTACTTTCCCAATCCTGCTGTATGCAAAGGACTAATAACAACTCGGTAATCATATTCATATCGCACTGCATGTGCCTGGAAGATGTGGAGCACTGAGGGAAAAAAGCATGCCGAGGATGTAAGATGGTGTCGCATGAGGGAGTATGTCAGTGAGGGCATCCATCATGTCATTTCATGCTTGCATTAATCACAGTGTTTAGGAATGTTTGATTGCTTTCTTTACCATTATCGTTTGATTGATTTGATAACATGTTAACCTTTGCTCTATGATTCCACTGAGTTAGCTACTCACTCCCACGTTACGGGACAGTGTTGCGCACACCAACCAGTCCCTATTTTAGTTTTAGATGGTGGCAATGCTTGCGAAGCAGAGCCGGACTTGATGGTGATGAGAAGGATCCCTCTTATATGCAGGTTCTGATTGATGGGTTACAGGGTTACTGATTAGATGATAATACACTTGGTATTTTGCCTTTTATTTACAGACTCATGTATATTCTTTTTGATCATTTTTGGAGTATATATGTATATGTTTAACCTGGTAACATGTTCACACTTTGGAGACTTACAATCATTTATACACTTGGCGGTTTGCCTTTTGTTTACACACCCATGTATATTCTTTTCTTTCTATTTTGGAGTATACATGTAATTAGTTAACCTGGTATCATGTTCACACTCTAGAGACTAACAATTATTTATATATTTTATGTATTTATCACAGTCTTCCGCTTGCTAATTTAACTGTCTCTGGAGTATGATATGCTGTTTTACCTTAGTCTCAATCTTGTTTAATGTCATTCTACAGACAACATGCATTCATCATTGAAAATGTTGCATAAGTGATGTTCTGTAACTCGGGAGTAGAGTTTATGCTCGACCCCCGATTTTTGAGATGTTACATGCCTCTACCCAATAACTCTACAACGACTCATTTGCCTACTGAGCCTCGATCACTGTCACACCCCAAACTCGAAAACCGGGCTCACAAAATTTCCGATCGCCGAATCCGGGGCCGACAGCCTCCATAAAACCCCATTCTCGACTCCTAGCGCTCATTCTCCAGATTCCGATCCTGGGATCCAACAAGGAGGATTTTTTATTTTTTATTTTATGTACATTTAACTAGTAATAAGCATAACCATAAGATTACCCAATTCACAACAGCAACATCGTCATCACATATCCACTAATATAATCATTTGAATACAATACTGAAAGGAAAATACATAAATAAAGAATCAAGCTCCAGAAGACCACCACACTATCCAAGCTCAACACTGCTGCAGCCTAACATCACCTGCACGCATTTATCGTGCATAAGCTTATAGAAAGCTTAGAGGGTGGTGTAAGTGTGTGCACAAGGTAAGTGCCAAGTATTCAATACAATGCTATAATCATACAATACCGAAAAATTGGTAACCCATAAACCATACAATGTCTGAATAAGCAGAAATACTGACAAGATATAAATCATACGATAACAGAGTAAGCGGAAGTATGAACAAATCTATAAGTCAATCAATATCAGAATACGTAATATAGAATAGTTATGCGATGATGAGTCATAAAGGGCTAAATATCAAATACCGAGGATGCAATACAATATACATATCCTGTAAAGTCTGTCTAGGCCATATAAGTATAGAAACATAGCAACCCGAAATGCCCTATGCCTGCGGATGCAATGTGATATGCGATGCGGATGAAATGACCATGCTGGAGTGTGAAGTCGGGATGATAGTACGTAGTATCGCAAGCTCTAGGGTCCACCACAAGGGATTTCTATCCAAACCAATCCCATACCTAAATTTGGATAGTCAGACTCAACGTGATAAACTCCTGATCTTATGTTAGTCACGCGCCTAACCGAAATCCATGCCATAACGAAGGTACACAACAATTAGTTGCGCACCACCAGCCCGAGTGGATAGTGAATGGATGAATGAATGAGCATGCATCTCCAACTCAATAAGTCCACATATCAGTACGGTTCCTCTCTGGGAAATCACCGGGGTCTATTACACTCCATACCAGATTGCCGCCCCATCGCGCGCAATAAGGTGAGTGAAAGAGACCTCACTATCCGCCTGCCAATATCGGGCCCGGCTCTTCAATAGCGGACCCAATCCTCGAGCTGGTCAGACTCAGCCTAGCATTGCCCCCTCCTCTAGGGCAGGTAAGGCTACACCCCCTTCCAACCGACCGCGACATAGTGGAGAGCGCAGCCATCTGGTAATTGGCACTCGGCGCCCATCTATCCACTCGGTCTAGACATTGGAGCAACCTCTGGAACCAAGAGGGTTTAGGGACTTTCACCCAGGGATATCTATAGCACCCCATGTAAAACAGATTTTTGGTATCTCA
Organism: Magnolia kwangsiensis; assembly: GCA_037074715.1. Taxonomy (NCBI): domain Eukaryota; kingdom Viridiplantae; phylum Streptophyta; class Magnoliopsida; order Magnoliales; family Magnoliaceae; genus Magnolia; species Magnolia kwangsiensis. Next base: position 74,711,293 of record CM073579.1, read on the forward strand.
TCGGGCATCCACAATATGCCTGTGCAGGCTACGACCCTGATGTCGCTAGGGCATATAGTAATCACAACACACAATGCGAGATGCATGAGTCATACAATCTAATCATGCATCAATCCTACGCATACTGTGCGCTCATGCGAGACAATCACCGCCTATCAGGGAGTCTCATAACAACCAGCACTATGACATATGCAATAGTCAATCATATCTTATAACAGACATGCAGATGATGCGTATGGCCATGTATCATGATGCTATGCAGTCACATGCTCATAATCAGTATCAATAACCGACATTGACAATCGACATCGACATGTGGACACTTAACCAACATTGTCCCCCAAGGAATGGCTCACATACAGCCTAACATATAGTGGACTCATAGCTGCACACAAGGGCCAAATATACAACACCATGGGCCTCACTCAAGAGTTTAATACACATCACGATGGGCCTTTCACATGGGCCTAACATACATTATAATGGGTTTCATCGCCTACCCCTCAAAAGCATCACAGTGGGCCTCATCACATAAGCCTCATATACATCACGTTGGGCCTTAAACACAGGTTGAATGTACATCACAATGGGCCTCAAATATGGGCCGCAATACATCATATTGGGCCTCAACAATTGACAATTGGCCACGACAATCGACCTCGATAATTGGCCTCGATAATCAAAATCAGCAATCGACCACGACAAATCAAATTCGATAATCGGCCTCGATCAATAATCAGCAATCGGCCAAGGCAAATCAGAATCGGTAATCGACCTTGATCGATAATCAGCCTCGATCGATAAACGGCAATCGGTCATCAGAATCAGTAATCAGCCTCGATCGATAAATGGTAATCGGTCATCAGAATCGGTAATCAGCCTCGATTGATAAACGGCAATGGGCCATGACAAATCAGAATCGGTAATCGGTCACGACAATAGGAATCGACAATCGGTCACGATAATCGGGATCGATCGATAATCAGAATCGACAAATCGATCAGTCAATTGGAATAAAAAATAGATCATGATAATCGGGATCGATCGATAATCAGAATCGACAAATCGGTCACGTCAATCGGAATCGATAATCAGTCACGACAATCGGGATCAATCGATAATCAGAATCGATAAAATCGATCATGTCAATCGGAATCAGGAATCGGTCGTAACAATCAGGATCGATCGATAATTAGAATCGGCAAATCGATCATGTCAATTGGAATCGAAAATCGATCACGACAATCGGGATCGATCGATAATTAGAATCGACAAATCGGTCACGTCAATCGAAATCGGCAATCAGTCATGACAATTGGGATCAATCGATAATCAGAATCAACAAAATCGATCACGTCAATCGGAATCGAGAATCGGTCGTAACAATCAGGATCGATCGATAATTAGAATCGGCAAATCGATCACGTCAACTGGAATAAAAAATTGATCATGACAATCGGGATCGATCGATAATCAGAATCGACAAATCGGTCACGTCAATCGAAATCGGCAATCAGTCACGACAATCGGGATCAATCGATAATCAGAATCGACAAAATCGATCACGTCAATCGAAATCGAGAATCGGTTGCAACAATCAGGATCGATCGATCATTAGAATCGGCAAATCGGTCACGACAATCAGAATCGATCGATAATAAGAATCAGCAATCAGTCATGACAATTGAAACCGATCGATAATAAGAATAAAAAATTCGGTCACGTCAATCGGAATCGGTAATCGGTCATGATAATCGGCCTCGATCGTTAATCGGCAATCAACCTTATCGATCGGATTCGGCCTCAACAATCGGAATCGATGAGAATGGGCCTAACAAGGCCTAATGAAAGGTCACAATGTGGACATTCAACGATCATTGTCCATTAATGTGGACATTTAACCAACATTGCTCCCAAGGAGTGAGCCGACGACCTCACACAAGGACCTAATACACATCACATGGGCTGCATCACATGGGCCTCGAATACATCACAATGGGCCACAACCATGGGCCACTCATACATCACATTAGGCCTTGCCATCTAGGCTAAAAATACATCACAATGGGCCACAACGCATGGGCTCAATATACAACAGGTGGACCCTGCAAGATGGGTCTCAAATATATCAGGGTGGGCCTTATGGATGGGCCACAAATTCATCCGGGTGGGCCCCATGGATGGGCCATAAATACATCAAGGTAGGGCCCACCGTATACTCTCCATCCATTCAGATTATAAGGTCACCAAGACCTGAATAAGAGGTAAAACAAATTCATACAGATCCACAGCTTCTGTGACCTAAAAAAAATTTCAAGGGTAGCCGTTCAATTCTCTAATATTTTTTTTATTGTGTGGTCCACTTTATAGCTGGACGGTGTGGATCACAAATGCATCACGATGCGCCCCACATAGTCTGTCAGATGGATGGCTGATACAAAATACATACAAATCAAGGCGGGACCCACGGAACGTACTGACGTCTTCACAGGAGCAAAAAATGTTACTGATGGATGGTGAGATATAACACATACGTCAGATGAGGACCCCAGTCCAGGGTCTGGACGGTGTGGCAAAACACATATTTCACGGTGGGTCCCACCTTCTGATGGACAGTATAAATGAAACACATATCATGGTGGGCCCCTCCTGCCAAATGGATGGACGTGTGAATATAACACGTACCTCAAGTCGGACCCACTGACTGACGTCAGTACAGCAGCCACATTGATGGGGTCCTTGATCACGTCCAGGCATCTGGACAGCTTGGATAAAGCAGATGGACAATAGGGATATAACATATACTTCATGTGGGTCCTACACATGTGGCCCACATAGGCAACAGCGTGCCTTCTTGGCACTGTCCAGATAAATATTGCATATGCAAAATACACGTATTAAAGGTGGGTCCCACGTGGTTCCCACTAGATATAATATATATTATATTATATAATGTATAATATATCACGATACATTACATGTAATATATTATATAATATATAATACATTACATACAGCATCGTCCAGGCCCTTGACGGCCTGGATACGAAACACACATCAAGGTGGGGGTCTGCACGTTCCACCTGATGGACGGCGTGACTACGAATATGTCAGGGCAGGGCCTGCACGGCGGATGAACGGTGCGCATATTGCACACGTACAACAGGTGGGGGCGCGAATGGACAGACGGTTTGGATCATAACACATATCTCATGATGGGACCGCCTGAGCATGCTGACGTGAATGCAGCAGCATACATGTGGGGTCCACCGTCCCATGGTGTACGGACGGAGTGGATGTAGAATGGGTACATCAAGGTGGGTCCCACCCGCATGTGCAGCACGTGTGGGGTGGGCTCATGCGTCTGTTGTTTTTAAAAAAAAAGGATGGACGGCATGGTATATAACACATACCTCATGCATGGTCCAGAGAACCTACTGGCGTCCACGCACCAGCTGATTGGCTGGTGGGACCCACAGTGTTTGTTGCTGTGAAACGGACGGTGGGGATTAAAAAATCAGACCCACCTGCTAACGTTAGTATAGCAACTATATAGCTGTTGTACACCATCCGCTCCTCACCAAAAAGGGTGGGTCCCAAGTAGGTGAACCAGATACGCCCATATGGGCTTCCAGCTGCTGGACAGCATGGGGCACAATACATACCTATTATAGCGTCAAGGTGGGTATCACGCCACCGTCCAGGGTATCTGGACGGTGCAAACAGAACACTTTCATCAAGGTAGGTCCACGTGGTGGCCCACCAGCTTGAATGGAAGCTGATATTTATGATTTCCTCACGGTCCGGGACAGTCCAAACAGACAGCAACAGTGGGCCCCAGACATGGCAGTTAGGTGGGCCCCACTTGGACAGCGGTGCGTCTCACATAGTGGACGACATGGATCACATTCATGCATCATCGGTTGGGCCACACATTAAGAGAGAGAGAGAGAAGGCGATGATGGAGGGACCCCGCCACTATGGGCCCCTCAATACATGCATCGAATGGGTCCCACCACATGTGGGCCTTCAAATCATCAAATCTAATAAATAAAATCACCCACCTTTGATCTTCTTGGATTTTTTCTTCCATGAACGCCTTTTAAAGCTCTAATGGTTGAGATTTAACGTTCGAGATAGATCATGGATGGTGGAGATGGGAGTTAGGAAGTGGGCCATACATGGCCTCTCATGGAGGCTTGGACGATTCTTGCATGGAGAATGAGAGAGAAATGAGAGAGAGAGAGTGATGGGAGAGAAATATTGGTGAGTGATGTAAGCATGTACTTTGTTGTAAGAAATGTTGACTTTTGGGGAGGAGTGGTTGTACTTGGCATTAATTGGTGATGTGTACTTTGATTGATAGGATTGATGGGATGTTTCATAGAGATTCCCTTGATACTTGCAACGTGTGGTGTTTTCTAAAACTGACCACGGGCCCACATCTCCTGGCCTGGGTATCGCCTCGGCGTGCGAGATACGTCATCGGAACCGCGGCGACGACGCGGTCGCTAGGGTACAAGTCTCGGGTTGAGTCGACTCGGGTTAACGGCGCGTGAATCAGGATCATGCACAAATGCCGATTAAGAGTCGAGGTTACTAGGATTCGACCGGGAAGACCACGGAAGTCTACCGAACGATACGGTCAAGGTTACGGGTCTTATAGCTCTCCCCTCCGAATAAAAATTTCATCCTCGAAATTTACAGAATGGAAGAGGGAAGAGGAAACATTGCCAAGTATATATGTCAAGGCACAACCAACCTATAAAAGGATAAAGATAGCGCTCTCTAATCTCAACCTCACCCTCGCAAGACGCATCATCAACACTATGTTAATCCTACTGAACGTCGAATCATGGATCAGAAACGATCAAAATTGGAATACTATGCGGCCTCATAAACTTAACGATAGGGAGCTATATCAGAAAATCTCTAAGTTATTCGAACTCGGAGATCTAATCATTCTAGATTCTCAATAATCAGAGAGTGCAAGGTAGCTATCAGCAGATATGTGATGTTCTCTTCAGGTATTCCCAAGTTATGCTCTGATACCAACTTCTGTCACGCCTCAAACTCGGAAACCGGGCTCATAAAATTTTCGATCGTCGAATCCGGTGCCGACAGCCTCCGTAGAACCCCATTCTCGGCTCCTAGTGCCCATTCGCCAGATTCCGATCCTGGGATCCTACAAGGAGGATTATTTTTTTATGTACATTTAACTAGTAATAAGCATAACCACAAGATTACCCAATTCACAACGGCAACATCGTCATCACATATCCACTAATATAATCATTTGAATACAATACTGAAAGGGAAATACATAAATAGAGAATCAAGGTCCAGAAGACCACCGCACTCTCCAAGCTTAACACTGCTACAGCCTAACATCACCTGCACGCATCTATCGTGCATAAGCTTATAGAAAGCTTAGAGGGTGGTGTAAGTGTGTGCACAAGGTAAGTGCCAAGTATTCAATACAATGCTATAATCATACAATACCAGAAAATTGGTAACCCATAAACCATACAATATCTGAATAAGCAGAAATACTAACAAGATATAAATCATACGATAACAGAGTAAGCAGAAGTATGAACAAATCTATAAGTCAATCAATATCAGAATACGTAATATAGAATAGTTATGCGATGAGGAGTCATAAAGGGCTAAATATCAAATGCCGAGGATGCAATACAATATACAAATCCTGTAAAGTCTGTCTAGGCCATATAAGTATAGAAACATAGCAACCCGAAATGCCCTATGCCTGCGGATGCAATGTGATATGCGATGCGGATGAAATGACCATGCTGGAGTGTGAAGTCGGGATGATAGTACGTAGTATCGCAAGCTCTAGGGTCCACCACAAGGGATTTCTATCCAAACCAGTCCCATACCTAAATTTGGATAGTCAGACTCAACGTGGTAAACTCCTGATCTTAGGTTAGTCACGCGCCTAACCGAAATCCATGCCATAACGAAGGTACACAACAATTAGTTGCGCACCACCAGCCCGAGTGGATAGTGAATGGATGAATGAATGAGCATGCATCTCCTACTCAATAAGTCCACATATCAGTACGGTTCCTCTCTGGGAAATCACCGGGGTCTATTACACTCCATACCAGATTGCCGTCCCATCGCGCGCAACAAGGTGAGTGGAAGAGACCTCACTATCCGCCTGCTAATATCGGGCCCGGCTCGTCAATAGCGGACTCATTCCTCGAGCTGGTCAGACTCAGCCTAGCATTGCCCCCTCCTCCCGGGCAGGTAAGGCTACACCCCCTTCCAACCGACCGCGACACAGTGGAGAGCGCAGCCATCTGGTAATTGGCAGTCGGCGCCCATCTACCCACTCGGTCTAGACATTGGAGCAACCTCTGGAACCAAGAGGGTTTAGGGACTTTCACTCTGGGATATCTATAGCACCCCATGTAGAACAGATTTTCGGTATCCCATCTGGCCATCCACGATATGCCTGTGGAGGCTACGACCTTGATGTCGCTAGGGCATATAGTAATCACAACACACAATGCGAGATGCATGAGTCATACAATCTAATCATGTCTCAATCCTACACATACCGTGCGCTCATGTGAGACAATCACCGCCTATCAGGGAGTCTCATAACAACCAGCACTATGACATATGCAATAGTCAATCATATCTCATAACAGACATGCAGATGATGCGTATGACCATGTATCATGATGCTATGCAGTCACATGCTCATAATCAGTATCAATAACCGACATTGACAATCGACATCGACATGTGGACACTTAACCAACATTGTCCCCCAAGGAATGGCTCACATAAAGCCTAACTATAGTGGGCTCATAGCCGCACATAAGGGCCAAATATACAACACCATGGGTCTCACTCAAGAGTTTAATATATATCACAATAGGCCTTTCACATGGACCTAACATACATTATAATGGGTTTCATCGCCTACCCCTCAAATGCATCACAGTGGGCCTCATCACATAAGCCTCATATACATCACGTTGGGCCTTAAACACAGGTTGAATGTACATCACAATGGGCCTCAAATATGGGCCGCATATACATCATATTGGGCCTCAACAATCGACAATTGGCCACGACAATCGACCTCGATAATTGGCCTCAATAATCGAAATCAGCAATCGACCACGACAAATCAAATTCGATAATCGGCCTCGATCAATAATCGGTAATCGGCCAAGGCAAATCAGAATCGGTAATCGACCTTGATCGATAATCAGCCTCGATCGATAAACGACAATCGGTCATCAGAATCGGTAATCAGCCTCGATCGATAAACGGTAATCGGTCATCAGAATCGGTAATCAGCCTCGATCGATAAACGGCAATGGGCCATGACAAATCAGAATCGGTAATCGGCCTTGATCGATAATCAGCCTCGATCGATAAACGACAATGGGCCATGACAAATCAGAATCGGTAATCGGTCACGACAATGGGAATCGACAATCGGTCACGATAATCGGGATCGATCAATAATCAAAATCGACAAATCGATCACGTCAATTGGAATCAAAAATCGGTCACGACAATCAGGATCGATCGATAATCAAAATCGACAAATCGGTCATGTCAATCGAAATCGGTAATCAGTCACGACAATCGGGATTAATCGATAATCAGAATCGACAAAATCGATCACGTCAATCGGAATCAGGAATCGGTCGCAACAATCAGGATGGATCGATAATTAGAATCGACAAATCGATCACGTCAATTGGAATCAAAAATCGATCACGACAATCGGGATCGATCGATAATATGAATCGATAAATCGTTCACGTTAATCAGAATCGGCAATCAGTCACGACAATCGGGATCAATCGATAATCAGAATTGATAAAATTGATCACGTCAATCCGAATCGGGAATCAGTCACAACAATCAAGATCGATCGATAATTAGAATCGGCATATCGATCACGTCAATTGGAATCAAAAATTGGTCACGACAATCGGGATCGATCGATAATCAGAATCGACAAATCGGTCACGTCAATCGGAATCGGCAATCAGTCACGACAATCGGGATCAATCGATAATCAGAATTGATAAAATCAATCACGTCAATCAGAATCAGGAATCGGTCGCAACAATCAGGATCGATCAATAATTAGAATCGACAAATCGATCACGACAATCGGAATCGATCGATAATAAGAATCAGCAATCAGTCATGACAATCGGAACTGATCGATAATAAGAATCAAAAATTCAGTCACGTCAATCAAAATCGGTAATCGGTCATGATAATCGGCCTCGATCGTTAATCGGCAATCAACCTTATCGATCGGATTCGGCCTCAACAATCGGAATCGATGAGAATGGGCCTAACAAGGCCTAATGAAAGGTCACAATGTGGACATTCAACGATCTTTGTCCATCAATGTGGACATTTAACCAACATTGCTCCCAAGGAGTGAGCCGACGACCTCACACAAGGACCTAATACACATCACATGGGCCGCATCACATGGGCCTCGAATACATCACAATGGGCCACAACCATGGGCCTCTCATACATCACATTAGGCCTTGCCATCTAGGCTAAAAATACATCATAATGGGCCACAACGCATGGGCCTCAATATACAACAGGTGGACCCTGAAAGATGGGTCTCAAATATATCAGGGTGGGCCTCATGGATGGGCCACAAATTCATCCGGGTGGGCCCCATGGCTGGGCCATAAATACATCAAGGTAGGGCCCACCGTATACTTTCCATCCATTCTGTTTATAAGGTCACCAAGACCTGAATAAGAGGTAAAACAAATTCATACAAATCCACAGCTTCTGTGACCTAAAAAAAATTTTAAGTGTAGCCGTTCAATTCTCTAATATTTTTTTTTATTGTGTGGTCCACTTTATAGCTGGATGGTGTGGATCACAAATGCATCACGATGTGCCCCACATAGTCTGTCAGATGGATGGCTGATACAAAATACATACAAATCAAGGCGGGACCCACGGAATGTACTGACGTCTTCACAGGAGCAAAAAATGTTACTGATGGATGGTGGATATAACACATACGTCAGATGAGGGCCCCAGTCCAGGGTCTGGACGGTGTGGCAAAACACATATTTCACGGTGGGTCCCACCTTCTGATGGACGGTATAAATGAAACACATATCATGGTGGGCCCCTCCTGCCAAATGGATGGACGTGTGAATATAACACGTACCTTAAGTCGGACCCATTGACTGACGTCAGTACAGCAGCCACATTGATGGGGTCCTTGATCACGTCCAGGCATCTGGACAGCTTGGATAAAGTAGATGGACAATAGGGATATAACATATACTTCATGTGGGTCCCACACATGTGGCCCACACAGGCAACAGCGTGCCTTCTTGGCACCGTCCAGATAAATATTGCATATGCAAAATACACGTATTAAAGGTGGGTCCCACGTGGTTCCCACCAGATATAATATATATTATATTATATAATGTATAATATATCACGATACATTACATGTAATATATTATATAATATATAATACATTACATACAGCATCGTCTAGGCCCTTGACGGCCTGGATACGAAACACACATCAAGGTGGGGGTCCGCACGTTCCACCTGATGGACGGCGTGACTACAAATATGTCAGGGCAGGGCCTGCACGGCGGATGAACGGTGCGCATATTGCACACGTACAACAGGTGGGGGCACGAATGGACAGACAGTTTGGATCATAACACATATCTCATGATGGGACCGCCTGAGCATGCTGACGTGAATGCAGCAGCATACATGTGGGGTCCACCGTCCCGTGGTGTATGGACGGAGTGGATGTAGAATGGGTACATCAAGGTGGGTCCCACCCGCACGTGCAGCACGTGTGGGGTGGGCTCATGCGTCTGTTGTTTTTAAAAAAAAAAGGATGGACGGTATGGTATATAACACATACCTCATGCATGGTCCAGAGAACCTACTGGCGTCCACGCACCAGCTGATTGGCTGGTGGGACCCACAGTGTTTGTTGCTGTGAAATGGACGGTGGGGATTAAAAAATCAGACCCACCTGCTAACGTTAGTATAGCAACTATATAGCTGTTGTACACCAGACGCTCCTCACCAAAAAGGGTGGGTCCCAAGTAGGTGAACCAGATACGCCCATATGGGCTTCTAGCTGCTGGACAGCATGGGGCACAATACATACCTATAATAGCGTCAAGGTGGGTATCATGCCACCGTCCAGACATGGCAGCTAGGTGGGCCCCACTTGGACAACGGTGCGTCCCACGTAGTGGACGACATGGATCACATTCATGCATCATCGGTTGGGCCACACATTAAGAGAGAGAGAGAGAGAAGGCGATGATGGAGGGACCTCGCCACTATGGGCCCCTCAATACATGCATCGAATGGGTCCCTCCACATGTGGGCCTTCAAATCATCAAATCTAATAAATAAAATTATCCACCTTTGATCTTCTTGAATTTCTTCTTCCATGAACGCCTTTTAAAGCTCCAATGGTTGAGATTTAACGGTCGAGATGGATCATGGATGGTGGAGATGGGAGTTAGGAAGTGGGTCATACATGTCCTCTCATGGAGGCTTGGATGATTCTTGCATGGAGAATGAGAGAGAAATGAGAGAGAGAGAGAGAGTGATGGGAGAGAAATAATGGTGAGTGATGTAAATATGTACTTTGTTGTAAGAAATGTTGACTTTTGGGGAGGGGTGGTTGTACTTGGCATTAATTAGTGATGTGTACTTTGATTGATAGGATTGATGGGATGTTTTGTAGATATTCCCTTGATACTTGCAACGCGCAGTGTTTTCTCGAACTGACCACGGGCCCACATCTCCTGGCCTGGGTATAGCCTCGGCGTGCGAGACGCGTCATTGAAACCGCGGCGACGACGCGGTCGCTAGGGTACAAGTCTCAGGTTGAGTCGACTCAGGTTAACGGTGCGTGAATCAGGATCATGCGCAAATGCCGGTTAAGAGTCGAGGTTACTAGGATTCGACCGAAAAGACCACGAAAGTCTACCAAACGATACGGTCAAGGTTACGAGTCTAACAATCACCCTTACGACAAGAGAGGGTTGAATCGACAAGCTCGATAACTATACAATAGAAGAATGCAAGCTGATCTCGAAGTCAAACGCTGACACATCCTCAAGCATCTTCCACTCCTGAATCATCATGTGTGCCACCAGGCCTCATGGCTGACAGCTAAGGGAATCCTCCACCACGTTCGCCTTGTCCGGGTGATACTGAAGATTAAAATCATAGTCCTTCAGGAGCTCCATCCAACGTCTCTGCCTCATGTTCAACTCGGACTGTGAGAAGAGATACCTCAAGCTCTTGTGATCGGAGAAGAGCTCAAACCTAAACCCATAGAGATGGTGTCTCCATACCTTCAGTGCGAAGACAATTGTTGCCAGCTCCAAATCATATGTGGGGTAGTTCAACTCATGGACCTTGAGCTTGTGAGACGCATAAGCTACCGGCTTCCCACGCTGCATCAGGATAACACCTAAGACAACATGCGAAGCATCGATAAACACTACAAATCCATCACTCCTAGAGGGAAGAGTGAGAACAGGAGCAGTCGTGAGGAGGTCCTTCAACCCCATAAATGCTAGCTCAAATGCGTCACTCCACACAAACTTTACACCCTTCCAAGTCAACCTGGTCAATGGTGCTGCGATACGAGAGAATCCTTCAATAAAGTGTCGATAATATCTCATCAAACCAAGGAAACTGCAGATCTTGGACGCGTTCGTGGGCTAGCCCCACTAACATGCTACATCAATCTTAAAGGGGTCCACTGCGGCACCCTCCCTAGACACCACATTACCAAGAAACTTCACCTCCTCTTACTAAAACTCACACTTCTCTAGCTTCATATACATCTGGTGGGCGTAGAGGGTCTGCAATGCAATCTCCAAATGTTGCTCATGGTCCTCATGGATCCTCAAATATATCAGAATGTCATCAATGAAGACCACAATAAACTGATCGAGATAAGGACGAAAGACCTCGTTCATCAACTGTATGAAGACCACGGGCTCATTGGTCAGTCCAAAGGACATGACCTAAAACTCAAAGTGACCATAACGCGTCCTAAAGGCTATCTTCGGGATGTCCTCCTCTCGGACTCGAATCTAGTGATAACCAGACATCAGGTCAATCTTCGAAAAGAACTGTACACCTTGCAGCTGATCAAATAAATCATCAATCCTCAGGAGCGGATACTTATTCTTGATCGTGACCCGATTGAGCTCGCAGTAATCCACGCAAAGCCTAAATGAGACATCCTACTTCCTGACGAATAGTACCGACACTCCCCATGGTGAACTGCTCCAACGAATGAAGCCTAGCTCACATAACTCATCTAACTGCTACTGCAACTCTTGTAACTTCATCGGTGCCATACGATACAGGGCCTTCGAGATAGGCATGGTACCGCGTACAAGATCAATCTAGAACTCAATATGTCGGCGCCGTGGGAATCCTGGAATCTCCTGGAATACATCGAAAAAATCACAAACCATTGGCAAATGATTAACACTCATTGTTACGGACTCCTTTACTACACATGACATCAAACAAGACAGCGGCTCTCCTCTAGGCTCGGCAACAAAATGAAACTGCAGCAAACCAGGTATACAAAACGTAACTGTCTTAGCAGATCATTCCAAGAAGGCGTGGTATTTGGTGATCCAATCCATACCCAGGATGACATCGAATTCTGACATCAACAGCATAAACAAGTCGGTGGGTAAGAAAGTTTCCCTTATCAAAATAGGGCAAGACAAATAGAAGTGTCCTAACACTACGGTCTTCCCCAAGGGCGTCGACATTGACAATCTCTCACGGGCAGACTCTATTGGCAATCCAGTCAAACAGTAAAAACCCTTAGACATAACAAAGTGAGATGCACTAGAATCGAATAAAACTCGAGCGATGCATGCAGAGATAGGAAGAATACCCTCAGCGACTCCTTCGGCAGACTGTGGGTTCGAATGAGTCGCATAGAATCTAGCCTGAGCCAACTGGGGAGGTGCATGTACCCTTTGAGGTCCCTCTTACTACTTCTGTTGCTACCACTATGGTGGTTTATACTACTATCTCGACTGCGGCTGGGGCCCCTGCGGCGAAGGTGGCTGTAGTCGCTACTGTTGCAGGGGAGGCTGCTACTGTTACTAGGAGCAGGGGCACTCCTACCTATGGTGTCCTACTCCCCTGCACCCAAAACAAGTCCCTGCGAACGGTCTCTAGGGTGGCATTGGAAGTGCCGCTGGTGTTCAGCGGGTCGCGTGCCTCTGCTGGTGGTGGGAGCCACCGGAGGGGCCGGCCTCTTTCAATCTCTCCTCTGATCACGATCGCTCTACATGCTGGCCCACTCAACCTCATAAATCTGAGCCCTCCGTACTACCTGTTCAAAAGTCGGGGGCTCATGCCCAATAACACAATCACGGAGACTGTAATGCAAGCCGTTCTTGAAATGGCGGGCCTTTCGCCTCTCATCATCAATCAAATACAGTGTGAACCTCGATAGTGCCACAAAATGAGGCGCGTACTGAGTTATGGACATATCTCCCTGCACCAGGGTCTCGAACTCCAATGTTTGCTATTTTTGAATGTGGTCGGGGAAATACTGTTGGTCAAATCGGTCCACAAAATCTCTCATGTCTAGATGAAATCGGGCCTTGCAGCACGAGCAATGGAAGTCCACCAATGCTCAACCTCACCCTCAAGGATATATATTGTCAATGGGACCCGCTGCTAGGTCATACATCTCAAGGTCTTAAACATCTTCTCCACTCAGAAGCGTGATCTTTCTGCTGCAGTCGGATCGGGCTCCCCTAAAATCGTGAGGGATCGAGCTGAATAAAATCTCATAGTAGGGCACTCTCGTGCTCCTGCTTTGCCTGCCCTGCCCCTGAAGGCAGCTGTCATAACTTGAAGCATCTGCTGTAACTGGTCGGCACCAACTGGCACGGTAGGGGCTATGCTGGTCTCGAACGAAGGCGAAGGATCTGCAGGGGTCTCAGGCGTGGGAGCAGGAGGCTCAGGTGGGGGAACGAGAACTATAGGAGGTGGAATAAGAACCTCGGGAGGAGGAATGAGATCTTTAAGTAGTGGAACAGGGGTCGCTTGGGTGCCTCAGGTGCCTCGCTTGGGTGGCATGGTCTGTAGAAAGAACAAAGGCGCTTATCATCCTTGAGAACCCTTAAAGGCTCAGACGTTAGGGAACCAAATAAAAAGATTATGCACTCAGGACCTAATCATCCTAAGCTTGTAGCAGATATGTGATTTTTCCTTAGTCATTCCCAAGTTATGCTCTGGAACCAACTCCTGTTACACCACAAACTTGGAAACCGGGCTCACAAAATTCTTGATCACCGAATCTGGTGCTGATAGCCTTCGTAATACCCCATCTCGACTCCTGACACCTATATACTAGGTTTCGATACCGGGATCCTACAAGGAGAATTTTCAACATGAATTTATTTCATAAAAAACATAACCACAAGCATAACCCAAGAACAATAACAAGAACACACTACCAGAAAACTGGGAAAGGCTACAGATAAAAGTCATAGCTAAAGGTCTATAGCTACGGTTAAAGTCCGTAGCACGACCGTAGCTATTGCTGCCATAGCCATAGTTCTTAAAGCTATGACTATGGATTAAATCCGTAGCCATAGAAACAATAGGTACGGATTAAATTCGTAGTAATACTTTCTGTAGCTCTAAAGTATATATAACTACAGATAATATCTGTAGCTAAAAGTAGGTTGAGAGCCGTAGCAATAAACTAAAATTAGCAATAGCTACGGTTTCTTGATAAAGGGCTACGATTAATAGCCATAGCTAATGCCTATCTTTTTAACAAAAAATTAAATAAAATATAATAATTTATCTCTTACCATTGTAGTACATTTCCTGATAGATCAACTCATATAAGCTAATATAGATAAATACTTCATGGCTAAATCATTCATTCAATCAATCAAACACAATCATTCATTCATTCAATCAAATAGGATCATTCATTTTAATCTATTCACAAAAGTATAATGCCAATATAATAGTTATATGTCTATTTAAAGTTCTCATTGGCAGCAAGATCCAATGCCTTCTCGCAGCCAAATAGATTCTCAACAATCGCAAGCGAGAACTTCATGGATGTGCCTCTACTGGTTATCAATTTGTCATCAACTAACACCCTATTCTCAGCTTTGCTTTGATCCAAAAGTTTAACGCACATGGCTGAAAATCAATTTCATCATACAAACAATGTAGTCATATGAAAAAGCTATGCCTCAAATCTGAAGATCTAAATTATAGAGAAAGATAATGACAAGATGACATAAAAAAGAAATACAATACTCGGGAGCATACACTGATCTTCTCATTTCTGAACAAGAAAAATCTGCAACATCCAAAGACAAAATAAACATTCAACTATTCAAAATACCAACTAATATAGGTATAGTATTACCTTCTAATATTGTAAAATTAGAATAGATCAACCATTTCAACTAAACTCAGCCAATGAATTGGGTAAATTCATTCACATGGTCAAGGTGTTCATTAGCAAAAGTTAGGGCGCTTCAAAACTCCCACCTCTAGTGGGGAGAGTAATGCCTTCAACCAAGAACTACACATGTTACCCCAAAAATTTTCCAATTATCTAACTTAAATATTAAATCATGAAGTCAAGCTGAGCTTATAGGCTTTTGAATTATGCTTGACAGTAATGTAATTCCAATTCCAACCCCAATTTAAGTCCATTGATGAATTTGTACAGCTTGGATAGGCCGATGCTTCTGTTACCTGTTGCAAAATGACATAAATAAATAAATAAATAATACATGAGAAGAAGAGGAACAACAATAAATTTAAATAAAGATAGGGCTAACACCAAAGTCATTCTTAGCCATGCATCAGTAGTAAACACATCGAAACAAGCATGTGCACTGCCAACATGTTATGTAGATAGTAACAAATTTAAGAACCAATATCCTTTTCCACATAGTATAATTATCATATCAAATTCATTTAAGATCCGATAATTGTATTGATCTTTGAAAAATTGGTTTACTTTAACCAATGTATGATTGGGTGAAGGATTGTTTATTGGAGTCACAATTGGCTGATATGGATAATTCAGGCCACCACTGTTTCCAATATTATAGAAGCTGGGCACTGAATGAGATGTTCTATTCTAGAAAAGAGATGGAAGTTCTTCAGGGGAATCTTGCTTTGATGAACCCAAAAATTCATTATTTTCCATGATGAAGAAAAAATACCTCCATTGTGTAAACAATCTTAGCATACATTGTTCTCTCCATTGGTGTCAAGTTTCAATAGAAAGAAGAAAACAAAAGGAAAAATTCAACAAAGTAAGAAAGATGGTTTTAAGCAAGATAAAGATAGACAAATCAGTTTCTTCATCCTGTCAGTTTGTAACCGGCATTGACTTTAGTTAACTTCCAACTTGGCCTTATTGTAGATAGCTTTTCATCTGATCAGCTAAATGCAATTAATCTATGTAGGATGACTCTTAACTGGATTTCACATACACTCAAGCAGCTTGTCATTAGAAGAAACAGAATATTAGCTCCACCTAGTTATCTATATAAGAAACCCTCCATTTCAAATAAATATGGCCATGTTAGACACGCATGGGACATGTAAACAGCTATTGAGGCAAAATTAGTTTATCTTCTTCTCTTTTTTTTTTTAGTTATTATATAATTATAATATGTTTGTAATTTTCTAAAATTGTTATCTATCAATAATACCATGTATTTGTATGTATGGATTGTGAGAAAGACTCCAACAATCCTTTTGCCGAATGTTAGATACCATGAAAAAACCCTCTCTACAAATCTGCTACCAAATCAAACTAAACTAAGAAACATAAAAAAAGAATTTTTATTCAATGATAATAATAATAATACATTACCCCTCTGCAACATAGCCTTGTCATATCTAACCCGAACAACCCAGAATTACAATGTTTTTTTTTTTTTTTAAGAGAAGAACTCGAGGCTAGACAAGCAACAGAAAAAGGCAAGCTAATGAAGAACAGGAAAGAAAATGATGGGCAAGCCTACAACCCAGAGACATCTAACTAAAAATAGTAGAATCCAATCTCTTGTCATTGAATTGAAAGACATCCCTAGAAAATCCAACAGCACCATAGCCGACGCAAGAACCATGGATGTGATGTTCCCCATCTGTAACTAAATGCAACGACTGTGAGAGGGATTTGGAACACTCTTCAAGTGGCACTTGATTCACTTTTCTCATACATCCACGTCCCACCTGATGAGTGGAACTTGATTCTTGGACCAGGCATGTTCATGAGGGCTTTGCTCGAATACATCTGTATACATTGAGACTTTAGCCTTTGAATTTGGGTTGTCCTCTAGCAACTTAACAAATTCAATACCACACTGCACTTCTTATGATCATTAACATATAAAATTAGAGACGATCAAGAATCTGCAAAGTTGTGTTCCCCTTATGGGATATTTAGCACTCTGTTCCAAAATACAATGGATTGCCTATAATTAGCCAATGAACTAAGCATGTGCTCCTCAACTTATAGTTGGGTTAAGCACATGGATGATAAAGTTTCAATGACAAGAATTTATAAATGACCAATGAAAGTGAAGTGTATAAACAATGACAATGTTCTGCTCATAGAAGAATCCAACAATATGCCAACTCCAACAACAGGAATGGTGAGATAGGTAGCTACATGACCAAAGCAACTTCAATCGCCTTGACATCAGCCAAAGGGGCAACCTATGCCATGAGCAAAATCATGATGAGTCGAAGTTTTCATTTTATACTTATCTGATCAACCTTGTAGTTTGTACTTTATAACTAGTAATTGGAAAGACAAACTGTAACCTGTTTGTTCCTCCTATTTGAATTCAAAAGCAGAATATAGCAATTAGTGACAAGTACGTTGTGAGTATCATTTTTGTGAATGTAACCCATGATAGCTTGTGCCTATGGCCAACTGATTATATATCTATGAACACGAGATATTTATTAAGGATTATTTTTTATGCAAGAGAGATTCTCAAGCTTACCTATATTTTCCATATGACTAACCACTGTAACTAATAGGGAAGAACCTGTGTATCTAAATTCTAATCCAATGTAGAAGCATGGGAGTAAACTTTTTATTTTTTTTTTTAAAAAAAGGACTAAAATTTCCACCCCAAGAAATATTATTTGGAGATAAAAGTGGAGACTTCAATAGAAATAAAAACAAACATGCTTGGCTGAAAAACCATTTTTAAAACTAGAAAATCTTCACCCTTCATGCCAATCTTGAAAACCCAAATAGGCTTTTTGTTTTTTTTTTTTCTTCTTTTTGAAAGATAGAGAATTGGGTTATGTTCAATACCCAAGAAGAAAAATCTGCTGTAAAACAACTGAGTTGAGCCTAGTGTGTCATGAGCTTGCTCTTTCTCATCTGAAGTGCCTCGGGCATCCAATTCAAGAAACTAAAGAGGCTCCTGGATTTTTCATCTGCAAACTTCCCATCAGCAGCTCTCCTCACAAGAGATAATACATGAAGAGTTCAAAGAAAAAAGAGCCTCTAAAGTCTTACTACTACTACTACTAGCACCTTTTATACAATGAGCCTACATCAACAAGTTTCTTAATTTGTTGAGATATGATTCCTGAATATTCGTCCCTCCTGGACCGTTGATCTTGCACAATTTTCTTAAGTTCTTCAGTTCTTGCTTTTGCAGCAGAAAGAGATTCACCAGTAGCAATACGCCTGACCTCTTTACAGGTCTTCAAAACAGAAAGTAATAGATGTAGTATAAAATATTCCGATGATGTAAGTGATGCAACATCCTCCAGAATTAACAAATTCATACCTGCTAGAGACTTAACAAATTCATCCTCCAGTTGTCTGAGATGATCTTTAAGCTTTTCAAGTTTTGTTGCAAAGCCCACAACATGAACAGAAGTTGATACTCCAAAAGATTTGACTGCTTTGGAATTCTATAATATTAGTCTAATTAGAGTGATTTTCAGATATGAATCACCCTTGATGGGGCATATGACTGGCAGGGTGTGGATTTACATGAGCACCCCATTATGGATGGAGCAAGGCCAAGTCATACTCTACAATCCTGACTGTTCTGTTGATGGCCATCAGTTGGTAAATATAAATGTCATATAGCCAAACTACATGGGCAAAATCAAATGGTTAATATTTGTTTACTTAGTGTGATTTCCAGCTATGAACCACCCATGATTGGGAGGGTTTGGGTTTATGTGTATAGCAGATAGGTTGCCATAATTTAGTAAATTGGGGAAATGCATAGTTTAGTAGTAGATGCCAAATATATTCAAGAAAAAATTAGGCAGCTTTAGCAAACCTTGGAAATTTGTGCACATTTACTGCTTTCACTAAGACCAATTATCGTTCCTGCTGAGACCTTTCCTCATACAAAAGATCAATATACATTAGGCAATAAGAAATCCTGAAAAGCAAGAACAAACCTTCACTGCACCTATTCCACTCAACAATCATTTAATGAGAATCCACCAATAGGAGGACCTGTGAGTATAGTTTCCCTTTAATTTATTCAATCTATTTATAAATTTATATAGTTTCACCAAAAAAAACAGTTCTATAATGTGATTGTGTTCGCAAAAATATTAGTACTGAAAAATCATTCATTAGAATGGTCTTATTTATTCAACTGACTATTAGATTTGTGGATATTTATTGGATGGCTAAAAGTTGAAGATATCGAATGGTCTTATTTCAACAAACAAGTGTTCATGAATGAGAGGTTAGAATTGTTAATTTGTAACATTAGGTTCTTTCATGAATCACTCCAACTCTCTTTTTATTTCAATGTGAAGATTTAACTAGAAATTTCCCAACTAGAAATTTAACTAGAAATTTCCCAATTCGCTGCAACCTATACAACTAGAAATCCATGGTACAATGAATGAAATGACCAATTGTATCTGATAACTACAACCTATGTTTTGCCAGTTTATCTTTGTCAGTACCAATCAATAAAAAAAAGTTTAATCTATGGCAGTGCTTGTAATCTACATCCTTAATCTTATGATGAGAGAACACTTTAGTTACTATATATGCTTCTTCAAGTCATATTGGTAATTTCAATCAGCCATTCCCATGCTGAGAATAGAAAAGAAACTGAAGAACAGAGGAAAAAAAAATGGGAAAAAAAATGAAGGGATATGAGCGAACAAATCTGCTCTTCTCCCATCGCGCACATGATAGTCACAACCAGATCCTTTCCTTCTCCAAAACCATCCTCGATTTGAGTGAGCAGATTTTCAATTGGTCAAAGCTTCAGATCATCCTTCGTGTTGCCGTTATCCGTCAAAAGACTCACAAAACCATCTTCATCACATAACTGAGGCACATCACAGTTATGTGATGAAGGAACAATATCCTCGAGCTTCTTGCTATTAAAAATGTCAATCGCTACAAAGTGACATTTCGCATGACCATGCTTTCCAGTCTTCGAAGTGGAAACCGCAGTGACCTTGCAAGGTCTGCTCTTCATGACAATATAGCTATTTTTACGAATAGTTCCTACTTGTTGCGGATAGGTCTTTAAGGCCCTTGCATCTGCCTTTGATTCAAAATGATGTTCTTCATCTAACATTCTCTCTCTTCCTCACTTTTACTCTAATGAAGTGTTTGCAAGGGAAGTAAAAGGATGCATTCCACATACACAAATCTGAAAGGAAAAAAAGCTCATATTCAAAGCTTACCAAGTTTTGAATTCGCTGCCGAGATGTCTTCTGGATCGCGAGAGAAAAGGGGCATGGGAGATTAAGAGAGAGAGAGAGAGAAGGGGCGCGGGAGATCGAGAGAGAGAGAGAGAGAGAGAGAAAAAGGTATGGACATGAGAGGGAACGGGTTGAGTGGAGGGAAATGAAAGGTTTCGTGAGAGGGGGAAAAGAAAAAAAGAGCATAGTTTTCTGCAATTTCACCTGCTACGGTATTGCTACGGTTTTAGACTGTAGCTAAAAGCCCTCTGGACCGTAGCCATTGTACCATCCTTCACGGCCCCTCCGCATTCGCACGTCTGACGGATCACGGACAGACAATCTTGTCAAGGGCTTTGTGGGGTCCATCATGATGCATTTGATATATCCCCTCTGTCCATTAATTTTGTAATATTTCTTTTGTAGGGAATGACCCCAACATTTAGTAAATAGAAGGTCTAATTGAACCACACCATCAATCAATGGTAGGTATTAATCTCTACTGTTTCCTATCGTGTGGTCCACTTGAGCGTTCGATCTACTTCGTTTTTTGGGCTCTTGCCCTAACATTCTCTTTCAAAATGGATAAACGTATTAGATGGAGCACACATATTTTAATGGGCCTCCTAAAATCCCTTATGGGGCTATCCCAAGTTGTATGAATGCGTGGAGGTGTTAGCCTTTAGCTACGGTTTGGGTATGTTTTAGCTACGGTTTTAAGTCGTAGTAATTGACCTACGGTCTATATCCGTAGTTAAAAACTAGTATAGTCCATAGCCTTTGATCATTTTTTTAGTAGTGACACCATCACAAAATTCACTATGATCAAAATCTTTTAAGTACAAAGCATAAGAGAAATACAATAGATAACATAAAGGCTCTGGAAGCTCAGCTGCACACTCCTACTCCTGCTCGGCTACGTCCTAGCGTCACCTGTACGCATCTATCATGCATAAGCTTATAGAAAGCTTAGAGGGTGGTGTAAGTGTGTGCACAAGATAGAAATGTAAGTATGCAATATCAGAGTAATGAGAAAACATACTAATAAGTCCATGAATGCCAACAGTCGTACCAAGGCTATGCGATGCAAGACATGAATGTTATCGGCCACACCAAGGCCACGCGATGTAAGACATGAATGTTATTGGCCATACTAAGGCTACGCGATGCAAGGCCTACATGGCCAATGTCATATGCGAGATGCAGCTCAAGCATGTCTGTCCTCATCTGAATCCACATATCAATACAGCTCATCTCTAGGATATCACTGGGGTCTAATACACTTTACACCAGATCGCTGCCCCAACTAGATGCACAATCATGCAAGTGAAAGAGACCTCACTACCCAACTAACTAGTAGTTAACCAATATCTACTAGGCACAAGATGGTAGCGGACCCATTTACGAGCTAGTCAGACTCAGCCTAGCATTGCCCCCTACCCTTAGGCGGGTAAGGCCACACCCCCTTCCAACCGACCATGACACAGTGAAGACGCGGCCTAATGGTATTTGGCACTCGTGTGCTCATGCATCTAGTTGGTCTCGACGTTAGAGCATCGTCCATGGTACTATAAGGGTTTGGGAACTTTTAACCATGAGACATATATGGCACCCTCGTGCTTTAACAAGTATTTCTGTTATCCAATCCTGTCATTTACACTATACCTGTGGAGGCTACAACCCTGATGTCACTAGGGCATATAATAATCATAACATACAATGAAAGGTGCATGAGTCATACAATCTAGTCATGCATCAATCCTGCGCATACCATGCGCTCATGTGGGACAATTCCGCCTATCAGGGAGTCCCATAAACAACCTGCCCAATGGCATAATGCTATGATCAGTCACTCCTCGTAACAAGCATGCAGATGATACGTATGGGCATGTATCATGATGCTATGCAATCACATACTCATAGTTGGCATTGATAATCGGCTTATACAAGGTGGGGTCCATAGAAGGACAGTAGATCTAAACCATAACATAAAGATCGGTCCTCAACTGTGGATATACTAAATCTGACATCGTAGATCCTACCATCTACGGTAATGATATACTCTCCTCATATCAAGGTTAGGCCTAAGTATCTTACCTATATTCCTAAGGATCCGGAATGGGCTTCCTTCTCCATACTATCATATAGCCCGCTAAATTCCCTGGGAGGCCCAAATAAGTCCTACACGGACCCCAAGATTAAAATAATCTTACTAACAACTAATGGGGGCCCAATATTTTAGGTTAGCCTAATATGAATAGATGGACCAAATATTAATGGGGCCTAACGATTTGGGTCAATCTACTTAGAGAATGATGGGAATGCGCCTAACAATGGGCCTAAGGGAAGGTCACAATGTGGACATTTAACCATCATTACCCATACAATGTGGACATTTAACTAACATTGCTCCCAAGGAGTAGCCCACATAGAGCTAAACATATAGTGGGGCCCATGGCCTCGCACAAGGGCCTCATATACATTCCAATGGGCTTCACACAAAAGGCCTAATATACTTCACAATGGGCCTCACACGAGGGCCTAATATACTTTACAATGGGCCTCATCATATGGGCCTCATATACTTCACATCGGGCCTCATCATATGGGCCACATATACATCACATTGGGCCTCACACATGGGCCACATATATATCATATCAAGCCTCATCAAATGGGCCACAAATTCCTCATATTAGGCCCAATGGGGCAGCCCATAGTTTAGTAAAAAAATGGATGGGCAACATGTACAACATATATATCAAGGTGGGCCTTACAGGTTAGCCCCTATGGTCCAGAAAATGGATGGACAGTGTGAATATAAAACACATACAACATGGTGGGCCTCTAAGATGGGCCCCACCAAATGGATAGTGTCTATGCGACACACACATCACGGTGGCTTGTTGGACGTCCAACCCATTGCTTCCTGCGGTGTGGATCACTTAAGATTTGGATCTGTCCCATTTCCCGACCCATGGCCAAAACTGATATGGAAAATTGGATGGACAGTGCAAATATAAAACTTACATCAAGGTGGGCCCCACCCATCCAACAAACGGATGGTGTGGATGATAATACATATATTAAGTTGGACCCCACCCCGACATGTGCAACACGTGTGGGGTGGGTCCCACGTCCTACCAAAAACAAAAGGACACAGCTGAATCACATACATCAACGGTGGGGGTCCCACGTCCCAGCTGGACGGACGGTTGGGATATAACACATACCTCATGATCAGACCCTAGAACTTGCTGGCGTCAATCCAGCAACTATATGGTGTGTGGGGCCCACTGTCCACGTATGGACGGTGGTTTGGATAAAACACATATGCCATGGTGCGTCCAGCATCGTCCTACGATGGACGATGTAGACAACACACACATCATGCTGGGTCACATGTGCACGTGGCCCACCTAGTTTGGATCAAACTGATATCTAAGTTTTCCTTTCATACAGTCCAATAGCTGTTTCTGCTGGACGTCCTATGGCTAGACGGTCTGGATGCAATTCATCCTTTAAGTAGGGTCCACGTACACGTGACCCACTAGCCACATACATCATCATCATCACCATAATAATAATAATAAGAAGAAGAAGAAGAAGAAGAAGAAGGGGGGAGAGAGAGAGAGAGAGAGAGAGAGAGAGAGAGAGAACGGTGTGATGGAGGGGCCCTGCCACTATCCCCCCCCCCCCCCCAAGATGCGTCCCAAATGTGTGGGCCCATAAATAAAAATCAAGGGTAGAGATCTCCTTCCCACCATGAATCAGGGCCTAGATGGCCTTCATGGACATGCAAGCTTGGTGAATCATTGGCCACACCTAAGGGGTCAAGATGGGATCTCCACCATTGATTGGTGAGCCCCACTTGTCTCATGTACAAAAATAAATGAATCTAGCTTAAGAAATCACCCACCTCCACTTCTTCTTCTTCCCTAATGATGCAATGCTCCTATGATGATCTGTTAATGGTGGAGATGGCCTCTTGATAGTTGGATTAGTGGAGAATATAGGTGAAAGGGGTTGGATTTTTGGGGGTTAATTGGACATCCCAAGCTCTTGCAATGGAGGAAGTGAGGGAGAATGAGAGGGAGAGAGGGAGAAAAGAGTAATGATTGCTAGCTCTCTTAGCTAGGCAATCATTAGATGTGTAAGAAGCATGGGAGAGAAAGAGCATCATTACTAGCAGGCCTAGGGCTATGGGCTAGGGTAGGATGACTATAGCTAGGCTGATGTCATCACCCTCATGATTACCTAGGGAATGGTGACATATGGGATAGGCGGGCCTCGCAACGTGTGGTCCACAGCCATTATAATGCATAGGCCACATTTTATTATCTAAGCGTCGAATTGGCGCACGAGACACAGCGTCGATACTGCGGTGACGGCACAATCGCAATGGCATAGGTCTTGGGATGAGTCGGATCGGATTTATATAATGCGACTTAAGGTCGTACGCAAACGATATGTACAGGTTATGGGTCGCCAAAATTTGACCAAGAGGACTACGGGATCATACGTAATGGCGAGATGCTACGACACAGGCCTGACATTGAGAAAGAATTTTCTCAAGGATTAGGGTTTTTCTAGGGTGTGCATTGCAAGGGTAGATTTCGTTACTTCTATAATTAGAGAATGTGAGTGGTATAACTCAAAGGTTTCGATTATAGTGGAGATATATGTTACTTTGCGTTGTGGTTTTTTTTTTCTATAAGAAATTTTCACATAAAATCGTGTGTTTGTGATTGCTTAATTGGTTGTTTGTAGTTTGATTATTCTATCTTCGTTGAACGTACTTCCACATAGCAAAGGATTGACATGTGGTATTAAATCTGAATTTCTAATATATAGAGTTGATTCCGGTCTATTACAACAATGTGCACAATGTTTTTGGTGACACCCAAATTTTGGTGCAAACCAAACTTCAGTATGGTGGAGACCACTCCTGCTCATGGCTCAGTGGTAGACTCGTGAGTTTCAATATCGAGTTCATGGGCTGAGTCTCTACCGGAGTGTGTTAGGGTGTGGCCGTGTACCTGTGTAAAAATAAATGATACCAAGGTGTAAACTCCTGCTATTTATAATAAACTCCTACTATTTAAAATCCTTTTCATAAATGTAGTACTTGTACACATTGAAAGCTGGACAGGTTGGTGCTCAAAGATGAATGGTGAAACGTGCTACATTTGAGGCACTTAAAAAGATGTTTGGTAGCACATGTACAACGCCACATACAGTGCATACACATGTACATGTTTGAAGCTTAAGACATGCAGTATATATGCCACTTAAAAGATTAAACATGGTTCATGTGAAGCATTTGAAGATAAATAATGATATTTGTCTCACATTAGCAGTACATAACACATGAGGCATAGGCAGTATATGTGCACCATTTATCCTAATAGTATTTACATGAAAGTGAGGCTTGACACCACCCATTGATATTTGTTTCCGAAAATAGTCATTAATCTAACTTTCATCGTCATCATGACCTTGTACCAACCACTTGAATTAGTTTTACCAGCTTATAGGTAAAAAGCCTTTCATGTCCCTCGTCATGACATCTATCCAAATCCTTCAAACCATAAACAAACTCACAATCCCAACTAGCAGTTGGCTCTGACCCAACAACCTTAGATCAAGTAGAAAATAAGATGGTTAAATTGAAATGATGAACATGACCATCACCTTCTCCGTCCACAACGGAGCCAATTACTTATCATTAAAAGTAGTCTCTATGGTTAAAAATCATCTAGCCTGTCTTATGATCCAGTTTTGCTGGATTTATAATGGGCCCATGATTTGGATGGTTTTTATTTTATTTTATTTTATTTTTTACACACGCACACACACCCTACACACTCACACCACACGCACACACTCCACACATGCACGCCAGGGGATTTCACCACCATGGGTACTTGAACCCTTGACCCGGTGTTGAAACTCCAAGGAGTCTACCACCGGGGATCTCACCACCATGATTTGGATGGTTTGGATTGTAGTACAATTTATCATGTATGATGTATCTCATGATATGAAACTCTACTTACTTCACTGCATTAATCAAGAGTAAGATATTACATAGAATATATGCACCGTTTGTAAGATGGGTCTTTTTTTATTATTATTATTTTGTGGTAGACACAACGAGTTGAATCTCTTAAATTAAATTATTTCAACCATTTAAAATTGAGCAATTTTGCTTTGAAAATGAATGGATACCAAATCCATTTTGCAACCATGGACTGAAATATTCCATTCAACACATCTTTCGGGCATCTCTCC
Organism: Magnolia kwangsiensis; assembly: GCA_037074715.1. Classification (NCBI taxonomy): domain Eukaryota; kingdom Viridiplantae; phylum Streptophyta; class Magnoliopsida; order Magnoliales; family Magnoliaceae; genus Magnolia; species Magnolia kwangsiensis. Next base: position 74,738,392 of record CM073579.1, read on the forward strand.
CATTGAAAGAGGCCCGATCAAATAAAAGCTGTTTGGGTTATTGAAACCCAGTGTCCAATTGATTAAGTCGCCACCTATCATATTCTAATACGTAGGGAAGGATGTATTCCAGCAATCTCCTGTCTACATGTATGAATATTACTCTTCCAGCAGTGTAAAACTGTTAAAATACTTTGGTTGGTGAAATTTTTAATTTCTTCTCCATCCAGAATGGGCCCACCAGTCGTAGGGTCCTGATTGCCGTACATGTACTCCACGTTGATGAGTCACCGTAACTTAAAAGGATGATGTAACTATCACCGTATGCATAGAAGATGAGATCAATAATTCGGGAAGCCAAAAAAAAAAAAAAGAGGTGAAAATATGAAAGAAAGATATATTTCCGCATGCTCCTTTTTAAGCCGTTAGCAACAGCAGTATTGCCTCGCTTCTCCATTTCTGAAGTGGGAGAGAGAGAGAGAGCAAATCCAGAGAGAAGAGAGAAAGGTTGGCTTTATTATATATTATATATTCACACACAGACCCAGAAGTAGGAAACTTTGGATTTCTGGGTTCTTCTCAGAACATTCAATTCACCAAATCCCTTCCATTCCTGAGATTTAACCAATCTTCATTTCAGTTTTTATTGTCACAAGCAAAACCCGTCTCCTGAAATGGGTGCATAAAGCTCTTAAAATCAAAGCAGAAGCAGAAGAGAAGAAGCAGCTCAGGAGAGTTGGAAGAGAAGAAAGGAGAGAAACATGGAAGTGGTCCAATTGCAGAGTCGTTTGGTTGATCTCACATCATCTCTCTTCAGTGAGGTTAGTGTTTTTTTTTTTTTTGTTTTTTTTTTATATATAAAAAAAAAAGCAATATCATCATTGTCTATGAGTTAAAAGACCTACAGCTTCTTCTTTTTTTCTTTTTTTTTCTTTTTTTTTTTCTTTTTTCTAAAGTTGGTTTTGGTTTTTTTTTTTCCTCCTGTTTGGAAGGGATTCTTGGATGATCAATACACACAGCTGCAGCAGTTGCAAGATGAGAGCAACCCAGATTTTGTTTTTGAAGTGGTGTCTCTCTTCTTTGATGATTCTGAGAAGCTTCTTAATGATTTGAGCAGAGCTTTGTGAGGAATCTGCTTCTCTCTCTCTCTCTCTCTCTCTCTCTCTCTCTCTCTCTCTCTCTCTCTCTCTCTCTCTCTCTATCTATCTCTCTCTCTCGTTGGATATTGAAAAGGTTACTTTTTCCATGTTTTTCTTTTCTTGAAGCGATCAGCAGCCTGTAGATTTCAAAAAGGTTGATGCCCATGTCCATCAGTTGAAGGGCAGCAGCTCCAGGTATTTCACTCCATCCAAATATCCAATACATCATTCTTTTGTTGCCATCTCTCTGCAAGAAACCAAACTTCCCAATTCTATTACAAACCTACTTCTTTGAATTTTATTTTATTTTATTTTTTTGTCTTGTTACAGTGTTTGTTTTTTTTTTTATCGTTTATAGGAAGCTATTGTTTTTGTTAGGATAAATACGTAAATACATGTGTATTCATACGAATCTATCTAACAATTTTTGACAGATGTCATCTTATCTGAGCCTAAATTCCCAATCTAGTCTATACTTAAATTATAGACAGAAACGTAAGTTAGAAGAGAAAGGGGAGAAAATAGTTCTGATTGATCTTTTCTTTTCTTCCATGTTTTATTTTCTCCTTTCAGGTGCGTTGCTTGAACCCAATTTCACGAAATTAGTCTGATGAATTCAGATGCTAAATACAACCATCCTTTCTTCCTTCTGGTTATACAAACAGTTAGCAATCAGAGCTGGGTGCCAATTAGGGGCAGCAATGGGTCGGATTCGGGATCGGGTTGGGTCAGGGTATGGTTTCATGCATTGTATCTATAGCTGCCCACCCCATGCACAAAACAGGGGCAGTTACAGGTCGATATAGGCGGAATGGGGCCGTATGTATCATATCAGTGATTGAAGCCTGTTACTGATATTTAAAACCTTGTTTTAGGGTCTGCCAGAGCGCAACCCATTACCAGATTCCCAACATTTACATCAAATTGTGCATTTGGTTGTGCTAAATGTCATGAAATATAATGATTAATCAGTCTAATTAGATGCATAATTTCGTGATATTTCATGAAATTTGGTGCAAACAAACACCCTCTAAAGCAAGTGCAGATTTATTTAAAAAATAAAAAACCAAAATAAAAATAAAAATTGAAGTTGCATATTTGTAGAGATGAGTTCCCTGTTCGTGACAAATAGAAAGCTTCCCTGTTGCGCACTGAGTTTGTACATGTGAGATCCATGGTAGGTTTATACAAGCAATTCATCTAGAAACCCCTGTCATGGAAGGACCATGACCCACCCCCCCCCCCCCCCCAACTCTCTAGATTTGGAAGATCCTAGCCATCGAATCTTTGTTCTTCCTACATTGAATGTGGTTTGTTGGTGCATCTATTCTTAACCAAGGATTTGCATGCTAACAATGAAAAGGTTAAAGTTGACCAATTGAGGAGATTTTTGGGCATGGTTTATTCATGATAGTGGCCATCGGATCACTGACCCGGACAAACCAACCATAGTCCTCACATGTAAAAACTAAGTGTGCAACAGTGAAGCTCCCCATTTTGTTCCAAATAAGGAACTAGGTATATATATATATATATATAGAGAGAGAGAGAGAGAGAGAGAGAGAGAGAGAGAGAGAGAGAGAGAGAGAGAGAGAGAGAGAGAGAGAGAGAGAGAGAGAGAGAGAGAGAGAGAGAGAGAGAGAGAGAGAGAGAGAGAGAGAGAGAGAGAGAGAGAGAGAGAGAGAGAGAGAGAGAGAGAGAGAGAGAGAGAGAGAGAGAGAGAGAGAGAGAGAGAGAGAGAGAGAGAGAGAGAGAGAGAGAGAGAGAGAGAGAGAGAGAGAGAGAGAGAGAGAGAGAGAGAGAGTTGGACTAAGGTAAACCTGAGCCTGGCCTGATTACTTAAGTAAGCCATGCTTTCTAACCCCAGCCAACCCCTTCAATCCAACAAACTTGAACTGAGCTTGTCTATTAAGTGGGCCAGATGGCCTATGGGTTGACTTGACCTAGGTATTCAAAAATGGCTACATAACGGCTGTTACATAATGGTAATGGTGGAAACTGTTAGGTGTTACAGGGATGTAATGGCCATCGCAGAAAAATAGCCCATAACAGTTCATGAAGGGACCAATACAATTTTTTCTTCTTCTTTTTTAAATTTACCATAACAACTATTATGGGGACCCGTAACAATCGTTGCAGCCCATATAGTAACATTATTTATGGTGGCCATTACAACCACCATTACCGTTATAGCCATTGCCAATGCTTGTGTTTTTGTTTGTTTAAGAGAAGAAGAAGATTTAGGCTTTTGATCAGTTCACTCTAACAATGGCTTGTCCTGAACACAGCATAGGAGCACATAGAGTTAAAAATATCTGCGTTGCATTTCGGAACTTCTGCGAGGCAAATAATCGAGAAGGGTGAGATTCGTGACGAAATTCATTGCATAGATTCCAGCTTCATACAAACCATTTTAACATAAAACTTGAGCTAAATTTGCAAGATTCTGACTTTATGTTGAACTCCAATTGCATGTAGGAGTGAGGAATTATAGTGTTCTTCTCATCAGCAAACTATATCACTGCTGATGAAACGGATGGTACATTTCATCATTCTTGCATGCAGTTGGAGTTTACTGACGAGAACTCCAATTGCATGTGAGAGTGAGGGATTATAGTGTCATTCTCATCAGCAGTGGTACTATATATGGATGTTGGCTAGCATGCAGGTTGCCATGCATTCAGGACCATAGTTTCGTAATCTAAACCATTGATATGTTGGGCCAAAGCATGGATTGGGAATGCTGCAAAATTATCTATGACTGAGAGATTCTAGCCTTTTGATCCTCGGACTATTTTCCATCGAACATGGGCCATCTGTACGTTCTTAACCATTTGCTCTCAGGACATTGATAAAAGGGTTAGAATCTTCTGTATGGGAAGATTCTAACCTGACAATCAATGTCTTGAATGTAGATTAGAAAGTACAGGACCGGTCCACATTCAGCAGAAAATAGCCCAAGGATCACTCCCATCTTAGTGATTTTTGGGCATCCACCTTCCAAGTTGTGCCCATCAGATCAATGGCTTGATCACTCTGGATGTGTAGGATTCCTCTGTGGATGTCTATCTTTATTTGAATATGAACAAGAAGCTTTGTTGCAGATGTTTGAGATGCCTTCAGCAAGTGAAACAGGAGTTCTACCTGGTGAAGAAACAAGCTTGAATCTTTATTCAGGGTAAGGAGATTTCCTTCTTTTATGCTTTTTGTGAACAGAGGAATTATAGAATAAGTATCAGCAGGTTTCCACCTGTACAACTGTTTCGCATTGTTTGGTGATCCAAATCATTGATCTGATGGTCCTAAAACTCTCCCCAACTGAAATCCTAGCTATCCAGTTTTCAGACCTCTAAAAGTCGAATATGACAGTTGTTTTTATTTACTCTAGACCACTGATTGAATGGTTAAGATTGCTGTCCCACCGGGGAGAATTTTGGGGCATCCCCCATCCACAGCATTGCATCAGATCAATGGTATAGATCACTAAGTCAGGGCTGTACTTGTACAGTACAAACATCATATAGTTCCTCATGTGGATTAAGCAAGATTTATCTGTAATCCTTCATTTCCTACCATGTTATAGCTGGAGCAACAGATTTTGGCAGCTGGTGGTTCAATCCCAGTGATGGAATAGAAGCTTGCAATGCTTTGTAATTTCCATCAGACTAAGAAAACTCGGCAGAAGAAGAGAGAAATGAAGGTGGTAGTGTTTGGTAATGTAAAGAAGGCTATGAGCTTTTTAGAGTTTTGGTAGGAGTTGGAAATGTAAAAGCCCTTTTCCTTGCATAAAAAAGGTCCTGTTGGACTTGTACTGAAACTTGTATGTGAGACTCCTGTGAAATTGCTCTCCTATCTTATTCCTTTGGACTTTTGCTTGTGTTTCACATCAAAGAATAATATTTTTGTCCACTTGACCCAAAATACCCCTACTGATTCCCCCCTTCTTCATTGATACAATGGAACATAATGCAAAAGAAAACCAAAAAGACTTGAAACTCTTTGACTGTTAGACAAGAAGAAACTCTTTAATTCGGCTTTTCAATGGGACCTATGTAAAATGAATAGGCCAGTCATCATGTTTAACTCAGTGAATCAAGGGGCCTTCTTTTTTCTTTTTTTTCTTTTTTCTCTTTTTGGGGGTATTACTCATGCCACTCATTTTGTTTAGGGTAGCCTAGTATTGAATGGGGTGGGGTTGATGATGAAACCAAGAACATTTAATGTCAGGCTGCCGCTAGTCATCAAACTTCTGCCAATCAATCATGAGAACTCTTGTTACAAATCTTCAGGTAGAACAAAATTCGATAGGCTGACATGAAATAGCCAGGGACAAGGCCTCGATGATGATGAACCAAATGTCTCTGATAGATGAACTTGACTGATTCAAGGGATGAGTGGGTTAGGCTTCATAAAGGCTGTTTAGGAAATAAAACCGAAAAACGAATCTTGCTGTATATGAAATGAAATGTGTGTTTTGATCTGTTGATGTAGAGAGCGGCTGGGGATTGGGCATCATAATCTTATTGGAAGGCTTATTCATGTCTTAGATGGGAAAAGCGAAAAAAATGAATTACCATTTTCAATTTATAAAGTAAGGCTTGTTATGGGCTAAAATACATGAGAAAAACAGAAACCAAATTGCAGAAAAGAACTTCAAAACCTCCACTATGAAGATTCCTGGTGAAGGTGGTCTGCTCAACGCGGGACAAGTGTATGATCCAAAGGCTTTGATTTCTTTCATTCTTGTTATAGCGACTGAGCAGCATTGATTTTCATCATTCTTTTCATACCATTGGTTTTAATTTTCAAAAATTTTTGACATGGTTTTTTGCAAATGGCAAATTTTCTCACCATACCAGTCCAATTTGAATTTGGTAGCTTTGAGATACAATTAGCAAAGAAACATAAGCATAGATTGATATGCTCCTTTAATTTTGTTTTTCCAAGATGACAGAGGTATAAAACAGTAGTAATGATTTGGAGTTAAGATCTGGTGGGCCACCATATCGGTGACCCATCATAATAATCCTAAAAGAAACAGATTGGAATGTAGTAGCCATCCCATCAGTGATGTCTGAATGGAACGGTTAAACTTCGGTTCATCCAACAATATGAACAACTAGATGCTCAGAGATGTCCAATCACTGCAATTTTTGCCTGCAGGCCCAACGGTGCATCCCACATATGACCTTGATCTTATATTATTATTATTATTATTTTAAAGAATGTTTAGTCCCGAATGTGCAACTGAATATAAAAGAATAACGACAATGATCAATTGTGGCAGTATCATGGGATGAAAAATAAAGAAATTATCTTCGGTTGGCTTTACGATCCATCCATTCATCTTGTATCTACGGCTTTAATGGTTGGTTCCTAATTGAAGACTTGGGAGTTGTTAGTTTACTTAAAAACATACAACTCACTTCCCTACTCAAATATTCCCTGAATATTAAGCATTCTTTTCATGGCACAATCTTCGGCCATTAGCACTTGAGCACCCTTGCAATTTCTCTCTCAGAACTGACTCAACCTAATGTATTGTATGTTTTCACCCATGCGATTTTTTTCTTTGATATAACTTGATATATGCATTTTCAATAGGTGGGGGGCTAGCAATAAAAGGAAAAATTCCTTTTAGTCCTTTCACTGCAGGCCTCACCTCTAACACACACACATAATGTTTTTTTTTTTTTGCTCCACCTGGCTAACCATGACTTAAATTACAACTCAAGCTGGCTGATCTCACTAATAAATCGTAATTAAATTAGGTTATATGTATAACAACAAGTCTCAGAAAGAACCATGCAATGCGCGACTCAGACTCATGTTCGGTAGCCAGTGAATGCTCGGAATCCAGCATAGCTGTCATTAGGTGTCAGGTCATGCGAGGCGGCCTGTTTGATTCATCATTGGCTTTTTAAGAATATATATATATAAGGCGCTTCTGTTAAACAATGTCTTATATGGTTCTAAAAATTTAATACAAAAGGAGATTTTAAGAATAAAGGCGATCCAATTATTATTTTATTGTGTATAACATAGATTATTATATTTAGATGTGCAACGAATAAGTTGTTGAGAATGTGGAGCCACAATTGGGCCGCCTTCAACCGGTCGTAGGACGTCTACGACCGGTCGTGGGGCGTGTTTGACCGGTCGTGGGGGAGCCACGACTGGTCGTGGGAGGCGCTCGACCAGTCGTGGGTTCGAGCCCTGACACGACTCAAAGTCTAGCGAGTTGTGCTGTTTTTTTTTTCGGGGCCTAGGACTGGTCATAGGGGCCTACGACCGGTCGTAGCCGAGTCAGGACCGGTCGTAGGTTACGCAGTTTGTTCCGCAATTTTGCACGAAACTGCGGATTTGAGTCCTTTCGCAACTGGGATGCGGAAGGGAAGTTGCCTAAACTATAAATAGGGGTTCCTAGGATTTTTCTAGGGTATTCTAAGGAATGAGAAATATTGAAAAATATTTCTAAAGGTGTGGGCTCAGGATTTTCTATTTTTCCAAGGGAGAGATTAGTATTTTTCCTTGTAATATTTGTTTCTTCATAGTGGAAGTTTGCATCCGTGGTTTTTTACCCTAGTTTGAGGTTTTTTCCACGTATATCTTGTCTTGTGGTTTGTTTGAATTGCTTTGATCTATTTCTAGTTTATATTCCTTTCTTTTTATCGTTTGTGGGTGAGGCCTGAGATTGGATCCAGGCCCACTGCGTTGTTGGCGTGCTGCGCAACAACTGGTATCAGAGCTATTGGTTTAGTTCTATTGGGAGCGATGGCGGAAAATGAAAAAACTAAAATTGAGAAGTTTAATGGTTCAAACTTCGCCTTCTGAAAGATGCAGATGAAGGATTATCTGTATCAGAAGGACCTCTACATTCCTCTAGAAGGAAAAGAGAAGAAATCAGAAAAGATGACAAATGATGAATGATTTTTACTGGATAGGAAGGCTTTAGGAACGATCCGACTCTCTTTATCTAAGAGCGTCGCCTTTAATATATCCAAGATGAAAACAACAAAAGAATTAATGGAAGCCCTAGCCACCATGTATGAAAAGCCCTCAGCATCCAACAAGGTTCATCTTATGAAACAGCTATTCAACATAAAGATGTCAGATGGTGGGAGCGTGGCTGAACATCTAAACAAGTTCAATACAGTCACGAGCCAGTTGGAATCCGTTGGCATCATTTTTGAGGATGAGGTCAGGGCACTATTGATCTTATCCAGTCTGCCAGACAGTTGAGATGGTTTGGTGATTGCTGTGAGCAATTCTTCAGGATCGACAAAGCTAAAATTTGATGATGTGGCCGGTCTAATTCTCAGCGAAGAATCTAGGCATCAGGAGTTTTAGAGGATTCAGGGAATGCTCTAAACGTTGAAGGAAGAGGAAGATCGCAGAACAGAGGAGGTAATAAACACGGGCGTTCTAAGTAAAGGAAGAAGTCAAAGAGACCGAAAGACAAAGACGGGTGTTGGCATTGCGGCAAGAAGGGGTACATGAAACGTGATTGCATGGCGCTCAAGAAACAAGAAGGAAGCTCTCAAGGCGGGAAGGATTCAGTGAATCTGTCTGAAGAGAGCGACACAGAGGCGTTGATCTTGTCTCTTGATGCAAGGAATGAGTCATGGATTATAGACTCGGGTGCTTCGTTTCATGCCACTTCATGTAAGAAAGTTCTGGGTGATTATGTGTCAGGTGACTTTGGGAGAGTCTACCTGGGTGATGATGAGTCATGCAGTATTATTGGAAAGGGAGACGTTCACGTCAATCAGAAAGATGGAACGGTTTTGAAACTGAAGGATGTCAGACATGTACCAAGTTTGAGAAGGAATCTGATCTCAGTGGGGCAGTTGGCCGATACCGATTATGTGACGACATTCACCAGTGAATCCTGAAAGATCACAAAAGATGTCTTGGTAATATCTCGAGGCAAAAAGGAAGGCACTTTGTACGTGACTTCAGGATCGTATGGTTCACTCTCAGTCGCATCAACTGGAGTGAATGGGTAGTTATGGCATCAGAGGTTGGAACATATGAGTGAGAAAGGGATGAAAGTATTATTGTTAAAAGGGAAGCTACCAGGGCTGAAGTCTCTTGACTTGGAATTCTGCGATGACTGCATATATGGCAAGCAGAAGAGGGTAAGCTTCAAGAAGACAGGATGCGCTCCAAAGACGTATCTATTAGAGCTTGTACACACTGACGTGTGGGGACCGGCACAGGTATCATATCTTGGTGGCTCACGTTATTTTGTTTCCTTTATTGATGATGCTAGTAGAAAACTGTGGGTTTATTTCTTAAAGCATAAATCTGATGTATTTGATGCGTTTAAGAAGTGGAAAGTTATAGTAGAAAACGAGACAGGTAAAACAGTAAAGTGTCTCAGATCTGATAATGGGGGAGAATATTGTGATAAGAGGTTTGAGGAGTATTGTGCAGCAAGTGGAATCAAACATCAGAAAATGATTCCAGGGACACCACAGCAGAATGGTATGGCTGAGCGCATTAACAGGACCATCCTTGAGCGCGCCAGGAGCATGAGGTTACATGCAGGGTTGCCCAAGACCTTTTGGGCAGATGCTGTAAATATTGCCGTATATCTTATCAATAGAAGTCCCTCAGCACCATTGGATGGTGGGCTACCAGAAGAAACGTGGACTGGGAAAGAAGTGAACCTTACACATCTCAGAGTGTTCGGTTGCACTTCATATGTTCACATTGATGCAGAGCACAGAAACAAGCTGGATGCGAAGTACAGGAGGTGCACGTTTATAGGCTACGGGCAGGATGATTTTGGCTATAGGTTTTGAGATGCAGAAAATAAGAAAATCATCAGAAGCAAGGACGTAGTCTTCAACGAAAAAGTGATGCATAAGGACAGTGTATAGGAAAATAAGGCCGAGAAAAAAAAATTCGTAGAGTTGGAAGAGTTACCGGACATGGGTGTTACAGCGCCACAGGATGATCATGCACAAGAGCATCATGAGGCAGAGCCACAGACATCGGTTGTGAGGAGGTCTACTCGGGAGAGGAGACCCACGGTCCGATACTCACCCTCCTTACATTATCTACTGCTGACAGATAATGGTGAGCCAGAATGTTTTGAAGAGGCATTATAGTCAGATACACGGGTTAAGTGGGAGTAAGCCATGGATGAGGAGATGGACTCTCTTGAGTTTAATCGTACATGGGAGCTAGTCACTTTACCTAAGGGTAAGAAAGCTCTTCATAACAAGTGGGTTTATAGACTGAAGGAGGAGCATGATGGTTCGAAATGGTACAAGGCGAGACTGGTTGTAAAAGGTTTTCAACAGAAGGCAGGTATCGATTTCACTAAAATATTTTCACCGGTAGTGAAAATGTCTACGATTCGCATGGTCTTGAGTATAATGGCTACAGAGAACTTACATCTAGAGCAGTCAGATGTTAAGACAGCCTTTCTTCATGGGGATCTTGAAGAAGAAATATATATGCATCAGCCGATAAGATGCGTGGCACCAGGTAATGAGAACAAGGTGTGCAGACTGAAGAAAAGTCTATATGGCCTGAAGCAGGCCCCGAGGCAGTGGTACAAGAAGTTTGATAGTTTCATGTCAGGAAACGGTTTTAGGAGATGTCATGCAGACCACTGTTGTTACTTGAAGAAGTTTGATACGTCATACATCATCCTTCTTTTGTATGTTGATGATATGCTTGCTGTCGGTTCAAGCATGAAGGACATCTCAGATCTCAAAAGACAATTGTCTAGAGAATTTGTCATGAAGGATTTAGGAGCTACAAAACAAATCCTAGGCATGACGATAAAGCGTGACAGGGAGAATAAGAAACTGGTTTTGTCACAGGCAGAGTACATAGCCAAGGTACTTGATTGATTCAATATGGGAGGTGCTAAGCCGATTAGCACTCCATTAGCCAACCACTTCAAGCTATCTAAGGAGCAAGGTGCAAAGACGTAGGAGGAACGGAATTACATGGCTAAAGTCTCATACGCGTCAGCGATTGGGAGTCTCATGTATGCTATGGTGAGCACGAGGCCAGACATTGCTCAAGCAGTGGGAGTTGTTAGCAGGTTCATGAACAACCTCGAGAAGAAATATTGGGAAGCTGTGAAGTGGATCCTCAGATACCTTGTGGGTACTAAGGATGTAGGGTGTGTTATGGTGGATCGAAAATCAAGCTACAAGGCTACGTGGATTCAGATTTGGCAGGAGATATCGACAGCAGAAGAAGCACTACAGGTTATGTCTTTACTCTGGGTAGTGCTGCAGTCAGTTGGGTCTCTCAGTTACAGAAGATAGTATTTATCAGTATGACAGAAGCAGAATATGTTGCGGCTACAGAAGCATGTAAGGAGATGGTGTGGATGCAAGGTTTTATGGAAGAGTTGGGTAAGAAGCAAGTAGATTGCAAGCTGTACAGTGACAGTCAGAGTGCAATACACTTGGCTAAGAATTCAGCCTTTCATTCAAGGACCAAGCATATTGCCATCAGATATCACTTCATACGTTCGTTACTGGAAGATGGATCGATTATTCTGGAGAAGATTCATATAAGTGAGAATCCTGCAGATATGTTGACCAAGGCGGTCACAAGGGAGAAGCTGAAGCTCTGTTCAGCTTTGATTGGTCTTCAGGCTTGAAGACGGGGAGGTGGTGCACTCCGGATGAAGAAGACGAAGGTTTATGGCAATGTGTCTCCAAGTGGGAGATTGTTGAGAATGTGGAGCCACAATTGGACTGCCTTCGACCCGTCGTAGGACTTCTACGACCGGTCGTGGGGCGTGTTCGACCGGTCGTGGGGGATCCACGACTGGTCGTGGGAGGCGCTCGACCAGTCGTGGGTTCGAGCCCTAGCACGACTCAAAGTCCAGCGAGTTGTGCTGTTTTTTTTCCTATGGCCTAGGACTGGTCATAGGAGAGCTACGACTGGTCGTAGGGGCCTACGACCGGTCGTAACGGAGCCAGGACCGGTCGTAGGTTATGCAGTTTGTTCCGCGATTTTGCGCGAAACTGAAGATTTGAGTCTTTTCGCAACTGGAATGCCGAAGGGAAGTTGCCTAAACTATAAATAGGGGTTCCTAGGATTTTTCTAGGGTATTCTAAGGAATGAGAAATATTAAAAAATATTTCTAAAGGTGTGGGCTCAGGGTTTTCTATTCTTCCAAGGGAGAGGTTAGTATTTTGCCTTGTAATCTTTGTTTCTTCATAGTGGAAGTTTGCATCCGTGGTTTTTTACCCTAGTTTGAAATTTTTTCCACGTATATCTTGTCTTGTGGTTTGTTTGGATTGCTTTGATCTGTTTCTAGTTTATATTCCTTTCTGTTTATCGTTTGTGGGTGAGGCCTGATATTGGATCCAGGCCCACTGTGTTGTTGGCATGCTGCGCAACATAAGTTGTACCCAAAATCCCAAAATCTTGATTTAAAAAGTTGGGCATTGAAGACTCAAAAAAATAAATAAATAATTAAAAATTAAAAATAAATAACTCAAAGCTTTAAAACTTGACATTTACTAATGCAAATAAATAAAGATACAAGAGACAAAAAATTTAGGTCTATGAAAAAAAATCAACTCCCCTTAAAAATACAACAAAAAAATAAAAAATAAAAAAACTTGAGAGAAGTTGGAAAAAACATAAAAGAGATTTGATGAAATGAGTTTTCCGTTGAGTCAACTCAAAATGCAACTGGACTGAGTCGACTCATTCAAAGTTTAAACTAATGTGGAATATCTGAGGAATTATTGAATATTTAAATGATCATGCCATGAAGTAAAAGAATTTATAGTAATTTTGATTAGCAAATTATTTGCAATGAAGTAGAAAAGAAAGGTTCTTAAAAACAGGGAGGGTCAATTGATGTGGCAAGCCCAGATTGTCCATCAAATGGCCCCACCTTGGATAGACAAGGGTCCAAAATCACACTGATCTTACGATCCTAATCCTCTGGTGGTGGCCCCTGGATCATAGAGTTGGTGATGGCTTACATTGTTCTATGACTCCTAAACTGATGTAGGGAAGGACACGAGGTTGGGCACCTTCTTCCTCGGGAGGATAACTGTTCCGAATCCACGAAACTTCCCAAGACTCTTCCTATAGAAACCTTGAATCCACGAGAAAAGAAAATAGAAATGATTCTAAAATATTCAAAATAATATTATTCATGATGAAAATCGAGTTTACAACTTTTTAAATAAGGCTACGGACCCTAAGGAGAAGTTTCAAAATCATACTATAATTAAAACTCCTATAAATCATGACTTACCATAAATAGTAAACTTAATATTTATAAACGGTCATGATTTCCACTAGACCTCATGGTTTTGGGCCAAAAATAGTAAGTGTCCTATTTGGCTCAATCATGCTATTGTCCTAATTATTCTAAGAACTTTTCATGTTGGGCGCAACTCCTAGAGCCTAACTGATGAAGAGTTATACTCAAATTAAAACTTACTATAAATAGTAAAAATGAAATTAAAACAGGAATTCAGCTGTTGATTTGATGGTATTTCACAAATTTGGCATGCGTAACTCAGAATAGCGGGTTGGGTGGCTAATGTAGCTCATCCTACCCCAAAATCATATATGGTACATCCAATAGCTCATTCCAGTTTGCAAGATACATCCATTTTAAGTTATGACGGTCCAAATCACTTCATTCATCAACGGGGCCTTTTCTGATCCATCTTGGCCATGAAAGTGTCCACAGCCCACTCTACATCATAAACTCACGAGGCCATTACTAAGATGTGTTAGTGATTTAACAAGTTAGAGAAAGCGATAGTGAAGTGGTGGTTTAAAAGGGAGAACTACTGTTTGATACCCTGGGAGAGTGTAGTGGTTGATACTCTTTTAGTACTTTTTAAATTTTATCATGCCTTACATTAACTCATTTAAACCATCTTACTAGCTGGACACTTTTGTCCAAAATTCAAATTAATTTAATAATCCTAGCCTCTAATTAATGAATATTGTTTGTTAAATTTGGATCATTGTTTGTTTACATTTTCAAATATCCAGCGATCAACTAGTTAGGAAAACAAATCACAGCAATTTTGGTTTGGGAGCCATCTAAATAAGATTTCTAAGGTATAGTTTTAATTCATTATATGCAACAATGAATAATTTCTCAGTATATGTGCACCAGCTACTGTATTTACCAGAGTATCAAAGCTTGCTCAATTTAAAAAGTATGAGAGCTTGTCCCCATGCATGTCCACGTAATGCCTTATTAACTTTTTAAGGGCTAATTTGTTTTACCAATTACAACAGTAAAGAAAACCGAAAATGATAACATTACTTGTTGGCGAGATTGGCAAAATGTAATAATGGAAATTTTACATTACTTTTATATCAAATTAGCACCAAAATAAAATAATGTTAGTGTTTTGATTGGTCAACATTTGTAATGATTATAAATTTCTCAGAGAATGGTCCATCCATGGTAGGACACAACATGCAAACAAGCTAGATCCCTGAACCATTGGTTGTGCTTTTTAGTAAAATATTTTTTATAAATTAATAAATTCATGGGATCACAAAATTAGGGCTGATGATTTGCTTTGAAGATTGTTACAAAATTGTTAGTTTAAAGAAAGCATCGGTTTTTGATGTTAGCACATTTCCTCACACAAGCCCACCTGCAATACAAGGGACCATGCCACCATTTAGGCAAGAGGTGGTGGCATGAGTCATAGTCTGACCCATTCTGTCTCTCCAACCTGATTCATGACACATTAATTACCTGTAGCCAAACTTGAACCAACCCATTTAAAATTCATCTATAATTCTCAAGCAGGAGCCCAACCCAACACAACCAATTTAAAATCGATCAAGTCCCAGCCCATTGAATTGTAGCTACAGGGTCGTACTGAAATGAGCCAACCCAAATAAAATTTAGGGCTGAAGATTTTCCGGTCAACCCAGGTCAAGTCAGGTGCAACTGAAGCCAGACCCACTATATATTTTGAAAATCAGTATGGGCAATTCACTTGCTAACCTTCGTGTTTAGCAAATCTAGGGCCCACCTATATTTTTTGTGATTTTCGTGAGACGATTTATATATTATCTAAGTACCATAACTAATTCAATCTTTACGTTTCCATTTGCCAATCCTCACTGTCCTTACTGTCCGAATAATGGGCCCTGAATGATCATAACCAAAGGATCACACATACCCGACAATCCCAACCATCCAAATAATGGACCCCATGGTGGAATAATCATAGCTAAAAGATCACACACACTCGACAATCCCAACCGTCCAATGGGTCAGCGAAATTAGACAATTAAGACCATCATTTCGCATATCAAAACATGATTCAATGCATCTGATTATTAGAGTTAATTAGGAGGACAAATCATCTAATAATAATTCTTTCTGTTTCTTAGGATAACAAATACGAGAAGAAATCATAAAATGACTACAATTAATCCATCTGTTGATGGCTAATCCACCCTTTCCATTGCCCAAATCTGGATTATCCACGTACCCAACCGATTGATCTCTGAGCTTCATGAACAAACTGAGATATCCCTGAAATCACAAAATGGTTTTAAAAGATATTTTCAAAATCAAATTTTGGATATGAAGAAATATGAAACCATCAGAAGAAGCATGGTTTTAAGATTCGAGTGAGTTTGATGCCACTAGTCAGAGTCAACTCGGATTCAGATCCGGTTCAATAGCACGAGTCTGTCCGCGAGTCCTAAATCATTGACTCATTTAACCATGATCACAAGGTGAATACTAAACAATGGATCACTGCCAACCAGTTAATGGCCATTTTTTTTCCTGGAACGATCAAAGGGCAATAATCCGGGGATTTTTTTTTTTACAAGTTTTTTGTTATGAGAAAAATGGGGCAACTCATGAAAGGAGGTCGAACCAACAGCTAGCACAAACCAATGGACCAAGCTACTCAAAAGATAACTACTGTCAGAGAAGGGCCGACCATAAGATAGGTTGGCACAATTGTATGTCGCCATGACTTCTGAGGAACTTTTCAGAAGAGTGGCCTAATGGGGTTGTCAGGCCCAGCAAAGGAAGCTAAAGACTACTAGAGTCAAGGACATTCCAAACATGCTTGGTCGGTTTTATCATCGGAATGATACCGACCTACTGATAGTTCGGTATTGTCCGTCTCCAAGCCATTGTCTGCCTCTTCCATCCGACCTTATCTATGGTTCGGACGGGTCTATCGGCTTTCAACTGACGTCCGATCCTACTCAAAACAAACGACTCGGAGGTCTCTCCTGAGATCTCAAGGGATAGGGTTGGAATCCCAAAGATCTCCGTTATATGAGGAGTCTTAAATAAAAAGGATCTCCAACGATGTGATCTTTCCTCTAACAGACAAGATCTCCGACAGTGTGATTTTCCTTCTAATAGAAAAGATTTTCTGACTATGTGATCTTCCCTCTATTATAAATAGGGAAGCCCTTAAACGGTGAAAGGTACACATAAAAATACAACTAAAAAACTTTTACACACTGACGACTCTTTTCCTTTAAGATTATTTCTACAAAGACCCAGATCCCTAACTTTGGCATCGGAGGGTCCCCTTCATAAGCTAGTCTTCGTTGTTTGTTTTATGTGCAGGCACCTAAGGGTCTAAGAAGTGTCTACCGAAAAATTGCATCAACAGTTTAGTGTCGTCTATGGGAATCGATATCAAATTCGTTTCCTACTTTTTCAGATAAATCATGATGGCTAGAGGGAAGAAAAAAATTCGAGTCTCCCCTGTTGCGCCTTACGCCACTAGAGCAACCTGACAATCACTGAGGCTCCACCTCCCAAAAGCAGGCTGACTCCGATCCTACAAAACAAGTTCAGCGATCTCGTTGTAGGGGAGGGCGTCTGAACTCCCTTGAGTAGCAGGTCGAAATGTTGAATAATAACATGAACTCTATGAGACAGTTGTTGGAACACCTACAGCCCCAGCAAATGCAGAGGACCGCCTAAGAAGCTGAATAAGTGGGTCATAACCCTTCTCGGCCTTCCAACATGTCTGCCGCCTCTCAGAGAAGTCGATAACTTGGATCGACCAGGCCTGCCCCTCCTCACATTTCTAGGACTACAGCTTTACCTGCTTCTGACCTATGCCACAAGCTGGACCGAAAGAAGCACAGCAAAGGTCTGGTTGAAATTACGACTGAAAACGGAGAACCGTGGGAAGTTGTAACGCCCTGAAAATTGGGGGTCGAGTAGAAACCCAACTCTCGAGTTCCAACACATCACTTATGCATCATATTCAATAATGATTGTATGTTGTCTGTATTAGTACATAAAACATGAATGAGATTAAGCCAAATCAGCAAAACATAATACAGGGACAGTTGTAATATGAAAGAGAAAAACTGAAACGAATATGTATAACTTTATAAACTAGCATAGGTCCCCAAAGTATGTATGCGTTGCCAGGTCAATAATTACAAGTATTGTTTAAAATATAAAATGTCAAAAAAATGTGATAGTCCACTGCAAGTATAACCCTGAAGCCCCGTCGATCAGGACACAGCTCACATGAACCTGCCCGAATACTGCATATATGAAAATGTCTTCTCATCATCCTCAAAGTCTGGCTCTGCCTCACAGACCGCGCCATTATCTGAAACTACAATAAGGTTTGGTTGGTATTTAAAACACCGTCCCAGAATATGGGAGTGAGTGATCAACTCAGTGGAGCTATAAAGCATAGGTTAACATGTTATCAATTCAGTCAAACAATAATTATAAAGCAGTACAAAAATAAGGTCCTAAGTACTCTTGTTAATGTAAGAATGATATGCGATAATGATGCATACCCTCACCTGTACTCCCTCAGCGTCTTCATCTTACGGCGCGCATGGCAACCACCCGAAAGTGCTCTTCCTCGCCAAAGCACATGCAATGCAGTGAATGCTCATGTTAGTCCATACTTAATTAGATTTATTCATACATCAAGATTGAAAAACTAAGGTACCTCTCTTATACCAATTTTCAGATAATGATCCATTCTAGGGTCGTCAATCCTAGCAAATCTCATACGATGTTATGATTTTAGGTCACTACAAAGGGCTCGTCACCTGATCAGTGTAGGCCTAGTTTATACTCTAGTTGCTACGGAAAAACTCGTTGCCTCAGCGCAGCTTCAGAGTATGCTCGAGTTTATTATAAAAGGGCTCATCACCTGATCAGTGTAGGCCGACAGCTCGAATACAGTGTCTCATTCCACCGTATTTGGCTCACGAGTTTGGGTTACTCACTGGTCAATACGGGTGGGCTCATCGCCCCGGCGTAGGCCGACAGCTCGGACACAGTGTCCCATATCACCATGTCTGGCTCATGAGTCTTAGCGGATCGAGGTAGAAAGGTTAAACGGGCTTTCACTAGTGAGTTTGATACCTTAGATTCAAATAGTAGTATCCAAACATGGTGAACATACATCGGGTCAATCGGGTTACTTGACGAGCTCGACTAGGACGAGCGTACGTTGAGTTGATCGACATGGAGTGCGTAAGCACTCCGTGTGGCCTAACCACTGTCGATACCCCAAGTACGGCTCGGATTCATCGACCACATCCTGTGTGGTGAAACAACTTCAGCCGCCCATTCGAGGCCTGTTACCGATTGCCTGAACTATATAATAGGCCCAACCACATTCAATTACAACAAATAATCATATGAGATAACCAAAGCAGTAATGGATTAATAATTCAAGTCATACAATCATTCGATCATTTTATGGAATACCACTGAAATATAAATTCACACACATATGCATTTCATACCTAAACAACACTGTAATAGAAAATACATGGAGGAAATCATATACCTAGTTAAGGTGATTGAGAATCATATCTCAACACTCATATGAAATACGATTTACTAACTACTAGTTCATTCAGACATTTTTACAAACACTTAGTCTACACATATCAAGTATATACAATAAGGTAATTATAATAAGTATTATATCACATTCCTTTTCAAAAAGGGTTCACCATACATGCAATAATCATATACTCTTAGTCAATACACATGGCGAGCTCAAATCATCATTTCATATTTATTCAGGCATTTCAACAAGCACATGGAATGCATTAGAATTAACATAGGTTATATCTATACATATTATATAGAAAGCTTCGTATCTAAACACATGTGACAGCAATCAAGTCAGTCATAAACCATTACTGGCATTGAAAGCCTTGAAAACCATAACCTAAACATTTATAGTCCGCACCTTACGCCGGTAAACGTGTGACAGATTCGTTTTAGACGCTTAGTCTTTGTCGATGGCAGAATGGCAACCTATAGCATGAATTAGGTTAGCTATTTCATCACTTACGCTATATGAAGTCCTAAAACATATTAGGGTTAGGATTTCTTACCCAAGTATGTTGTCAGAAACGCCAGAATGGCGATACAGATGGGATGGTTAAGTGCATGGAGTAGCAGGATTAGATCCCAGGAAGAATCGTCAACTCTTACTCTCACTTTCTCTCTCTTTCCTTCTCTTTTCTCTCTTTTCTCTTAGGGTTTTTCTAAATTCGTATGGAATGAGAGAGAGAGAGAGGGTTTAAAGCCCTTATATAGGCTCAGAACTGATGGGAATGGCCCCAGGGCCAAGGTATACTTAGGTTATAGCAAATAGGGCCTGTTCCGATCCAACGGAGCACTTCTGGAGGCCCCTTTGCTAAATGCGGTCGGACTTAAGCTCCCTGACATTGGATCCAGGTCAAGCTAAGTTTTCAGTCCGATTGGATTTACAGATCGCCCGTGGCAGACTAGTTTCAGTTCGATGGTCACGGGTATTCGATCAGGGTCACAAGTGCACTGACATGTGTGAAAAAATTTTCCTGATTTAAGGGTGTAA
Source organism: Magnolia kwangsiensis (assembly GCA_037074715.1). Taxonomy (NCBI): domain Eukaryota; kingdom Viridiplantae; phylum Streptophyta; class Magnoliopsida; order Magnoliales; family Magnoliaceae; genus Magnolia; species Magnolia kwangsiensis. The sequence continues at coordinate 74,758,367 of CM073579.1, forward strand.
TCGTGTCAGATTCTGACAGTTTGAATCCTTATATTTGGCCCGCAAGTGACATGACTCAGATTACTTAAATTCAGATTTTTATTTCTAAAGATATTCACGTTTCTCACACACTTTGCTCCAGGTGCAAGTTAAGCATTTTTAGACACAATTATGACTTGATTTTTGAGAAGGTTGTCAAGTCCAACTAGGCGGTCATAATCGTATAGTTTTGTCGCTATCTGACTTTTGACGTGCAGTCCAGGTCTGATACAGAGTTTCAATGTACTTCCGAGAGTAACCAAGTTTAGAGATGGATCCTAGATTTTAGGGTAATATAGTGTTAATAATTCTACAAGTTTTGGGTCTTGCAGATCGTATTTAAAGTGATTGGTGCTAGTTTCATAGGTAAACTAGTTTAGCACTAGTTAATTCTCGCCTAATTTTAAAAGGATTTGGTCCTATGTGATTTCTGCCTGAGGTGGCACTCGGGTTTTTTTATAGATTTTTTCAGGACGTTACAGAAGTTGAGCTTAAGGACTTGCGAGGTCATTTGGGGATATATGACAAGCCTACCGTGTAAATGCTCTGACTCCAATGGAAGAAATAATGAAGGAAATAGAGCCTCCATTCACTGCTGACATTATCCAGGTGCGACTGCCAGACAGGTTCCGTATGCCACAAATCACTTCCTTCTTGAGAGCCACAGACCTATCCGAACACCTAGAGTCCTTCAAGGTCTGGATGGAGCTCCAAGATGAGTCCATTGCAATGATGTGTCGAGCATTCTCACTAACCCTAACTGGAGCTGCCCGACTATGGTTCAAACAATTGAAATTGAACTCCATTAGCTCGTTCTCCCAACTCGGTCAAATGCTCGTCACGAACTTTATCGGGGAGAAGGAAAGACTTAAACCAGCTTCTCACCTTCTCCACGTCATTCAAAAAGAAGGAGAGTTGTTGAAAGACTATATTAAGCACTTCAATCTTGAAGCGATGCAAGTGCAAAAGCACTCTGAAGAACTTGCTCTGACCACAATAATGGGAGGATTAAGGGATCCTAAGTTTCTCTTCTCGCTGGATAAGAACTCGCCAATAACGATGGCCGACCTACTGAACAGATCTCAAAAATATTCCAATGTCGAGGAAGCCTCTACCCTGCGAAAGGCTATCCAAAGCAAAGGAATGATGAGTAAAGAAGAGCAACTAAAAGTAGAGCTTAACTCAGCCAATGGAAGCAAGAAGAGGAAGGAGGACTGATCATGAGATAATCAACGTCTGAACAAATGACTCGACAGTAAGTTCAAAACATACACTCCTCTTAAGAAGACACCCAAATAAGTCCTGATGGAGATTTAGGACAAACGTATCCTCAAGTGGCCGAGCAAGTTAAAATCTAATCCTGGTAAAATGAGTAAAAATAAATACTGCCATTTTTATCGGGATCACGATCATTTGACAAGCAATTGTTTCGACCTTAAATAGGAAATGAAGGCACTCATCCATGACAGGAACCTTGGAGAATACGTCAGTTATCGAGGAGATCAGGCTGCCTCAAAAGATGAACAACCCATCAATAACGAAACAACCAAATCTGCATCATTTTCAGAGGCCCTTCCAGTGGAGGAGATTCGATCAGAGTTTGGAGAGCCCAACAAACCTTCGAAAGAAAAAATAGAAACCTACAGCCTAACCTTCACTGAAGAGGACGCCCAAGGAGTCCACCATCCGTACGACGATGCGCTCCTCATCACAACGACCATAGCTAATCGAAGGGTATTCTGAATTCTCGTGGATACTGAATCATCGGCTAACATCCTCTTCGCACAAGCGTTTGACAAGATGGGAGTAGGTTAGTCCCGACTTCGAGCTATTAAAACCTCTTTGTTCGGATTCTTAGGTGGTAGAGTCATACCAGAAGGGTTAAATATACTCCTTCTAACTACCGAAGGCGGACAAAACTAAGTGACCATGATGATCGACTTATTGGTGGTGAATTGTCCGTCTGTCTACAACGCAATCCTAGGCCGACCCTCTCTCAACGCCCTGTGAGCGGTAGTCTCAACCTATCACTTGACAATGAAATTCTTGACCGATCAAGGCGTTCGGTTGGTCAGAGGAGACCAACATGAAGCTTGACAATACTAAACGACGGCACTAAGGGCTTTGCATTAAATAATGATCATTACCTCACTGGATCCCCGAGAAGATTCTAGAGAAAGGGGTTGTCCCATGGAAGATATCATTCCCATTCCACTCGACAGCTCTGATCTATCTAGAACGGTCCAGGTCGGGTCGTCTCTAACACCTCTACTGCGGGACATGATTATAAACCAACATACAGACTTCTTCGCGTGGTCACATGAAGATATGCCCAACATTAACCCAAAGATCATTGCTCATCGGCTGAATGTCAACCCCAATCACCGACCAATTCGACAGAAGCGCAAGCCACTAGGCCCCGAGTGATACGTAATGATTGGAGAAGAAGTCAACAAGCTCCTTAAAGCTAGGTTCATTGAAGAAGTTTACTATCCGGACAGATAGCCAACATCATTTTGATTAAGAAGTCCAATGGAAAATTGTGGGTCTGTGTCAATTACACTAACATGAACAAGGCTTATCCCAAAGATAGTTTCCCTCTTCCCCAAATTGATCATCACATCGATAGCACAGCGGGATATGAGCTACTAAGTTTTATGGATGCCTACTCGAGCTATAATCAGATTGTAATGCATCCATATGATAAGTCAAAAACAACCTTTGTTAATAAAAAAGGTCTTTATTGTTATCGAATTATGCCCTTTGAATTAAAAAATACTAGAGCCACTTACTAATGGCTCGTTAACAAGATATCCGCCCATCAGATAGGGCGAACAATGGAAGTCTATGTGGACAATATGCTCTTCAAGAGCATTAAAGTTACAGATCACATCTTTAATCTAGAGGAAATGTTCCTGGTTCTTTGGGAATATCGGATGAAGCTGAGTCCAAATAAACGTGCTTTCGTTGTTAGCTGGGGAAAATTCCTCGGTTTCTTGGTCAGCTAATGAGGAATCAAAATAAACCCTGAAAAGATCAAAGTTCTGCTCGACATGAATTTGCCAAAAATGACAAAAGATGTCCAGTGCCTTATAGGGAGAATCATTGCTCTCAATCCCTTTGTATCCCGGGATACGGACAAATGCCTCCCCTTCTTCAATCAGTTGAAAGGGAAGCAGGTCGTAAATTGGACAGAGGAATGTGAAATGACATTTTAAGAACTCAAGTGATACTTGGGAACACTACCATTGCTCTCCAAACTTGAACAAGGAGAACCACTGCAATTGTATTTAGCCATTTCAGATGTAGCAATTAGCTCGGCCTTGATCAGGGAGCACAAAGGAAAATAACTCCCAGTATACTACGTGAGCAAGGCCTTGGTCTCAGTCATTACACGATACCCAGACCTACAAAAATTGGCATTGGCACTGGTCATTTCCTCTCATCGTTTGCGACCATACTTCCAGGCCCACACCATCTGAAAGCGCACCTACTAGTGTCCTTGTTTGTCAATTACGATGTAAGTTGAGTCAGTCAGACTACAGCGCCTAACGGGAAAAACAATTCAAGCGTCTGCCTCAACTGGATGTGTGGAAGCTCGCCATAGGTAAATCATAGCCTCACATCCCTTATCCCAAAACACCAGGTGATTAAAATGCTTAAAAATAACTTAGAACATATGAGGGTTTTTGGGTAAGTGAACTCTTTCAAACAACAGAAAATCTCTAAGTTTGCTTTCCCTGTCGATTATATCGATATACCTTTCGATATGATCGACCTGCTCTGTCGATGTCCTCGACACTTAATCGATACTATCGATAAGAGGACTAAAAGTATCTAGCAACCGCATACCATCCGGACAGATTTATCGATATATCGATACATCTATCGATATCATCGATATTCAAATATCGAGTCCATCGAAGTGGCTCGATAATATCGACAGGCAGAATTTTGGCGCCTCTGTTTTTCTAAAGAAAACTACTATGATCTTTGATATATCGATGACTGTTCCGATTCAATCTGAATTCAAATATCGATCATATCGGAAGTCATTCGATCATATTGATAGTGGGCGCGTATTTCTTTCAGCAAATATTTTAGGATGTTTTAAACCTTGATCGGGGGCCACTCGAGGAAATCGATATTCTTATGTCGATGCTATCGAGTCCTTGTCGATTGGATCGAGTCTAGACACAAACTGTCCAGCATGCTTATGGGTAAATCTATACGATTTATCGATCCTATCGATACGGTCTCGATACCATCGACATTCAAATTCCGATGACATCGGTTGACACTCGATCATATCCTATAAAACCTGAAATATTTCGGCTAGTCTCTCTCATTCTTCAAGTGTCGATAGATTGATCCCAGTATGGATGGAATCGAAGTTCGAATCTGATGACATCGACACAAGTATCGATCTCATCGATCAGCTGGCAATAGGTTTTAAAAGCGTATGACATTTGAGTTTATGTTATCAAGCGAATAGTCGATCCCATCGAGAGTATACGCTCAATGATATCGACCATGCTCGATGACATCGAACTCAGTCATAAATATGACTGTTTTATATCCGTTGAAACTTTTTGCCTATATAAAGAGAGACTTGTTCATATTGCTGGTAGAGAAAGAAGAGAGTGCTTTTGTGTGTCTTACCTCTAAATCATATACCCAAAACCCTTTCTCTCACGGGAGTTCATCTTCCAATCTACTTTCATTCTTTGACATTCAATAGAGTGGATTGGGAAATGAACTTCAGCATTCAAGGATCCTTCAGCAACTATCTTAACAGTATATCTTTTAGCTGGGATGCTTTAAATGAATAGATGACAGGAATCACTCTATCTTCCTTATAGGAAAATTCTAAGAGAGTAGATTTCCATCCTAACCTCGACCCAACTCGAAACCAAATACTAGTATATCTTTTGTGTTGCGGATCAAGGGAGCTGAAGACTCTTCAACAATAAGAAGGAGATCTTCGTCACTGTGCAAAAATGGACTCATCAACTTATCTGTAAGTACTTAGAGTCCAGAGGACACTTGTGATCATTCATTTTTAGAATTGGATCTTAAGTGTTGCTCACCCTTTGAAGTCCTCAACGGAGGCCTTCGGCGGGAGTGTATGTTATGGATGCATTGTGTGGACTCTTGCTCTGTGGAGAGCATAAACATCCGGGTGCATTTGTGGACCCTTGCTCTATGTGAGCATAAACATCTGGTTAGGAGTGCACCAGCAAAACTCTAAGGTTAGAGGTGAACCGAGAAGAAACCTCCGTATAAAGGTTGAAGGTGAACCTGATTTAAAACCTTAGGTTTGAGGTGAACCCTGAAAAACCTCCTTAGTGAAATTCGGTACACGCAAGGGATGAGTGCGACAACCGGGAGTGAAGTAAACAAGTAGTCGAACCATTATAAAAATGACTGTGTTTGTGATTGTTATTGTTTTTCATTGTGTGATATTTCTTATATACTCTTATATATGATTATTTAAGATCACATCTCATATACACACACAGTCATATCCATCACAACTTATATGTAACTTATTTATCTTTCAAGAAGTTTGTGATTGGATCCTCCACTAGGCTTAAAAGCCAGTGGAGTTACATTTGAGTAATCCTGATAATTGTATATCTGATAGGATTAGTGCAATAGGATTTTAAATATACCATAAAACTTTAAAAAGTCCTATTCACCCCCCTCTAGGACATATTAGCATATTTCTACTTCAACTCAAGCGGTCTTCACCGCTATTTCACCATCATCATCCTGATTGATCAATCTCTTCGCCAAGTGCCGAAAAAGCTTGAAGCTTCAAGAAGGCTGACCAAGTGGGTGATCAAACTAAGTGAGTTTAACATCAAGTATCAACCCCGAACAACTATTAAGGATTAAGTGGTGACAAACTTTATCATCAAGTTTACCCCAGCATTCGAACAAGGATCCGAGGCTGTAACGCCCCAAAAAAATACGTACAAAGACTCGAGTACCACCTCAGGCAGAAATCACTCAGGATCAAATCCTTTAGGAATTAGATGAGAATTAACTAAGTGTTAAACTAAATTATCTATGAAATTTACTTGAACCACTTTAAATGTGAACTACAAGGCCTAAAATTAGCAGAATCGCTAACACTATATTACCTAGAAACCTAAGGTCAATCTCAAAACCCAGTTGCTCTCGGGAACACGTTGAAACTCCGTACGGACCCAGACCGCGTGTCGAAAGTCTGATGAATGTGAAATATACAATTATGACCACCTTACTGGGCTTAACAACTATCTCAGAAATCAAGTCCAGATAGTATCCCGAAATGCACAACTTGAGCCCGGAGTGAAGTGTGTGAGAAACGCGAATATCTTTAGAAAATGAACTGAAACTTAAGTGAATTGAGCCATTCGCTTGTAGGCCAAATCTAAGGTTTCAGACCGTCAGATTCTAACCCAACTATACCCTCGGATTAGGAAAAATTTTCGACGCATGTCAGTGTACTTATGGCCCTAATCGAGTAACGGTGACCGTTGAACTAAAACTAGTCCTTCACGGTCGATCCACTGATCCGATCAGATTAAAAACTTAACCTAACCTAGATCCAATGTCAGAAAACTTTTTCTAGTCTGTATGCAAGAAAAGGGGCCTCCAGATGAGCTTTGCTGGCCCGAAAAAGTCAACCTTTGGCTATATCCTAAGTATACCCTGGCCCTGGGCCATTGAGATCAGTTTTGGGCCTATATAAGACCCTTAACCCACCCTTCTCTCATTCCATATGAAATTCCAAGCACTAGGAGAGAGAAGAGAGGGAAAAGAAAAGGAGAAAGTAAGGTGAAGTGAGAGACAGAGAGAGTTGTTGGGATTCTTCCATGCCACTCCACTTGCTGAATCGCCACTTTCGTGTCGCTATACAGGCGATTCTGAATCTGTTCTTAGGTAATAAACCCTAACCCTAATATGTTTTAGATATCTAAATAGGAAGATCGATGAAATATCTGACATATTCCTTGATTCAGGTAGCCATTGTGCCGTAGACAAAGACTTAGTGTACACAAACTGAGTTCGATATGTGTTTACTGTTGAAAGGTGCGAACTATAAACGTTTAGGTTATGGTTTTCAAGGCTTTCAATGTCAGTAATGATTTATGTCTGACTTGATTGCTGCATGTGACCCTAGTTATGATGTATTTGATGAAATATGTGTATGAACTATGTAAATATGAAATGCATTCTATGTGTTTGTTGAAATGTTTGAATGAATGAAAAAGATTGATTTGTACTTATTATGATTTTTAATCTTAGATTCACATATGTCATATACTTTATAATCTATGGGTGGAATGAATTGTCATAATTTATGCCGTAGTAAGTCTAGCCTATATACTTGGAAATGTGTAGTCTAAGTGTTTGTTAAAATATCTAAATGAGATTTTGTTGATGGATTATACTTATTAAGTGTATTAGGAAAGAATTCTTACATTCCTTAGTCATACAAATAGTTTCCTTCATATAATGTAAATTACTATTACGTGATATATGTATAAAATGCCTATGTATAATAACATGTGCAATGTGTGGGATTAAATGCTCAAATGATAATTGTATTTGAATTATTTGTAACATGCTATTATGATTAACGTATGTGATTCTTTATTGCATCTGAGTATGTTTGGGACTACCACCTAGTCCAGGTAATTGGTAACAGATCCTGATTGAATAGCCGAACTAGTCTCGCCACATTTGATGTGTTTGGTGAATCCGAGTCGTACGATGATCGTCGACAGTGGTACCATATTGATGAATTCAGTATACGCTCGTACTAATTGAACCTGTCTAATAAACCGATTGGCCTATTGTGTGTTTACCATGTATGGACGCTACTGCTTGAACCTAAGGTACCACTTACCAATGAAACACTCGCTTCAACCATGGTACCACTATCCGCTAGTACTCATGAGCCGAGCATGATAGTATGGGACACCGTGGTCGAGCTGTCAGCCTACATTGGCGTGATAAACCTTCCTGTAGTGACCAGTGAGCAACCCAAACTCGTGAGCCGAATACAGTGGTATGGGACACTATTCGAGCTGTCGGCCTACACTGGTGCAGCCTGGCTGTGGTCCCCAGTCAGGTTGGTGTCGAGCCTTCAAAAATAAACTGCTAGTTGGTAGGGCGTTGGTGGAGTGACCTCGAGTACAAAATAGGCCTACGCTGACGATGACGAGCCTCTCGTAGCGACTTAGAGTGTAAACTCTCGAACTTGCCTATCGTATGTGATTAACTAGGATTGACGACCCTAGATGAATCATTGTTTGGGTAAATGATAAAAAGGAAGGTACCTTAGCTTCCCGAATATGTCGTTTGAATAAACCTAATTAAGAACTGGGCTAACACGATCATACATGCATTGCATGTGCTTTAGCGAGGAAGTGCAAGTGTCCAGAGTGGTGCATGTCACGATCGTGAGATGATGTCGCTGAGGGAGTGTAGGCGAGGGCATACATCATTATCGCATATCATTCCTGCATTAACAAGAGTACTCAAGATATGATTATTGTACTGCTTTATCATTATTGCTTGACTGAATTGATAACATGTTAACCTTTGCCTTATAGCTCCACTGAGTTGATCACTCATTCTCACTCTGAGATGGTGTTTTAAAACACCAATCAGACTCTATTGTAGTTTCAGGTGATGTCAAGGCCTACGTGGCAGAGCCTGACTTCTACAACAATGAGGAGGAGTTCTCCTATTTGTAACTCTCTAGCGGGTCTATGTAGACCTGGAGTTACGTCACCGGAGCTACAGGGATATGGATTAGTAGACATTACCCTTTATTATTTAGTAATTTTGGGAACTATACATGTAATTTAGTTAACCTGGTAACATGTTTACACTCTGAAGACCTACAACAATTTATATGATTTATATATCTATCACGGTCTTCTGCTTGCTTAAATTTAATTGTCTCTAGAGTATGATATGCTAATTTAACTTAATCCCGTTCATGTGTAATGCACTAACACAGACGACATTCAATCATCATTATCTATGTTGCATAAGTGATGTGTTGAAACTCGGGAGCTGAGCTTCTGCTCGACCCCCGATTTTCAGGGTGTTACAAGTTGGTATCAGAGCATAATTTGGATTAAACTGGGTCTGGGTTATAGTAAAATAATGCACACTGACGTATTCTAATCTAGGAGGGAGCAATGAAACATAGAAACAGTCGTAGGATTCCCGATTTCGCCGATCGGTGAGATTAACAGTTAAAATCTGACTCGTATGCATCGGTGATCATGCGAAATGATCCCAATTCCTTTCTAGGCCGTTGGTCAACGGGTTTGGATGATAATTCGGTGCATCCCATACTCAAATGACTCAGGACGCGTGAATACGCACTAGTTGGGACCCAAAACTTCCTTAGACGGTCGAGGGGGCCCAAACCACCCAAATTGACGGGACCCGGGGGGTCCCCCATGCATTTTCGGTACCCCGGGAAGGGGGTGGCACCCCACTAACTGAGGCGGCACCCCGTCTAGTCTGGGCCTATCAGGCCGGAGTGGGCCGGTCGGGCCGGCCCTTGTACTTAGCTATGGGGCCCACCAAATCATGTGGGGACCCCTATTTCTTTCCCTTTTGCTTCATTTTCCTCCCTTAAACACCTCCAAGCTTTTTTATCTCTCAAAAAGTTCTATTTTCCCCTCTCAAATCACCCCTCCCATCTCATCTTCCTCCTTTTTCTTGCACCACCTACACCACACTCTCAAACCCATCTTCTACAACCACCTATTTCTCTTAATTCCTTTCATTTGAGTGCACAAACCCTTCTTTGTGTCTTAAAATCTTAAGGTCCAACACCCCACCCTATCCCTCCATTTTATCTCCAATGGTTTTTTTTAGCTCGTAGCGACAATTTTCTCCATTTCTACACTTCTTTCTCTCATAGGGAAGAAGAGGGCCTCCACGGATGAAGTCGGGCCTAGCCGCCCTACCTGTCCAAGGAAGAAGACGAGCACCGAAGCTAGCACAAGCACCGCCCGAGAGAGAAGGTCGAAGCGGGATCTCGATCCCCAAATTTCACTTGAAAGAGTTCTACCGGCGGTCATCGAACATGGTCAGTTTGGTGGTCGTAAGGTTGTGTTTGGAGCTCATGTAGATGAAAGGCTATTTGGGTTGTATCCAATGATGGACTTCCTGACGGATGCCGGGTGGGGTCTCATATTCGAGGGCAAGTCTCATGCATGTGAGAACACTGTTCGAGCCTTTTATGCCCGTATTTGGAATCTACTACTGGAGGCCCTACAATTCACCATTCCCGTGGGAAGGCGGGAAGCAACAGTCAATGTAGATTTAGTGGCCTAGATCATGGGAACTCCACGGGGTGAGGTGCATGCTGGCGAAAAGAATCTCAAGAGCATGCGAGAAAGAGATCACCGCACTTGGTACCTTTGCGGCTGACTAGCTCATTGAAATTCAGGCAGATGCCTCCCATTGACGCAATTGATAAACAATTTTTGCCTCCTCCACCACATACTCACATATAATGTGTATCCTAAGTGGGGCAACTGTACCGAATGCACTCGTCTGATGATAGATTTCCTGTATAGAGCTGGGCAGGGAGACAAGCTGTGTCTGCCTACGTTCGCCTTACTACAAATAATCCAGATAGTATGCTCTGTTAGGAGTGATGTCCCACTTCCATTTAGCCAACTTATATGCAAGATTGCTTAAGAGTTCGACTACAGACTTAGCATGGATTACCTTGTGTCGATCCACTTCATTAATGACACTATGCTCAACAACATGAGGATTGACCGTTAACAATGTGAAAGCCCGACTCGATGAGTATGGAGATGAGACAGAAAGTGAAGAGGAAGAAAGTAATAAGATAGAGGAAGAAAACGAGACAGAAGAAGAAAATGAGGAAGGAGAGAGTGAAGAAGAAGAAGAGGAGGCCCGAGACTCTGATGAGGGCTCTCCTCCTGCTATATAGGAGCCCGACAGTGATCAGGCTCTCCTCCTGCTACACAGGAGTGCGACAGTGATCGGGCTACTATAGAAGCCCACTTGGCTCAAATCGAGGAGGGTCAAGTTGCCCTACGACAAGAGGTCAAAGAGACTCAAGCCAAGCTTGAAGAGAATCAGGCCTTCGTGAAGTGAAAATTTAACAAAGTGTCTCACACCTTGAGGGCTATCCTGGTTGTCTACAGGACAAGGGTTCACCTCCTCCATCACCAAATTTAGACGACTAGACATGTGTGTGGTTGTCTTCCAGTTTGCTTGTTCGTAGTCTTCTTTTGTACTGGCTCTAGTAGGCCTGTTTGGTTGTGGTATGTTTTAGTATTTGAAACCTTGCTTAGATGAGCTCACATGCATCTTCTGTCATGATCCATGTAATGCTACATCTCTTGTATTGTGATAATTTTAGTTAAATGAAATGCATGAAGCTCCTTTTGTTATGGAATGTGTAGAATGCTTGACAAGTTGAGTAATGCTATGCTAAATCTTACACGTGTTGCACCCTATGTTGTATATAGGGAATGCCACCTAAGGCCATGCGGAGTACAACACGTCTCACACTTGGTGACTCGATTGATGGGGTACCTCCCCTAAGCGATACTCATATGGACCCCAATTTGGGCCTAAATTACGAGACTATGCCAGATTCACATTTGGCCACTGGCCCCATTAATGGGCATGCACCATTTGCACCACCAGTTCCTGAGCTGAACCGCGCATCTACCTCAACGCCACACGTGCCTTAGTCGGCTCCTCCTGATAGGTTGGAGTAGATAATACTCTTGATGCAGCAGCAACAATAGCATCAGCAACAGTTTTTGGCCACCATTACGGGGGCCATTACTCAAAACATACACACGGTCTCACTTGCACCACCAGTGTAGCCTGTAAGACCCGTATCCTAGTCCGTATTGTTTCCTGAATTCCCGCGATCCTTCCTATCAAATTTCTGCAACCTGCGACCAATAATCGACATTTGTACGTGACCCTAACTCGTGTCCTATAGATTTGAATCGGCTTAATCTGACACTTGCACCATTGTGATCGCACCGTCGTCGCGATTTCGACACCGTGACTCACTCACCAATCCAATACCCAGATGAGGAGATGCAGACCCGCGTTCAGTTCACTAAAAAATAGATCAGGCTGCCACAGCGGCAGCAGCATCAGTAGAGACCTCAGAGGGGACCTGCACCTCCCCAGCATGCCCAGGGCAGATTTTACGTTGCTTAATAGGACCCTTAGTCATCAGGAGGGATCGTCGAGGTACTCTCCTTATTTCTGCATGCATTGCATGTGTATTATTTGACTCTGGTGCATCGTATTCCTTTGTGGTCGATGATTTCTGCCGATCGACCGTTTACCGATGGAGTCTGCCTGTGAGGGTTTCTCAGTATCGATGCCCTTAGAAAAGACTACAGTATTAGACCGAGTTTACTCATCTTGTCCCGTTCTAATTGGAGATATCTTCTTACGTACCGACCTATTTGTATTACCGATGTCCGATTTTGATGTTATCCTGGGCATGGATTGGCTTGTCAAGTACTACGCTATATTGGACTACTCCGCAAGGATAGTCACGTTCTGTATACCTGGCATACCAGAGTTCCAGTTTGTTGTCAAGCCTAGAGGAGAGCATCCTTCTTACCTGTTATCATGTGCTGTTGAGGAGCCAGCTGCTTTGAGTATCGACCAGTTGCCGGTCGTTTGTGGTTTTTTCGACGTATTCCAGGAGATTCCGGGGTTACCACCTCATTAGCACACCGAGTTTCAGATTGATCTTGTTCCTGGTACCAGGCTTATTTCAAAGGCCCCGTATCATATTGCACCATTGGAGTTACGAAAACTGCAGAAGCAGTTGGACGAGTTGGGCGAGCTAGGCTTTATTCATCCTAGCAGTTCACCGTGGGGAGCGCCAGTACTTTTCGTGAAGAAGAAGAATGGCTCGTTGAGGCTTTGCGTAGATTACCACAAGCTCAACAAGGACACGATCAAGAACAAGTACCCACTTCCGAGGATCGATGATTTGTTTGATCAGCTGCAGGAGGCACAGTTCTTTTCGAAGATAGACTTGCGGTCCGGTTATCATCAGGTTCGGATTCAAGATGAAGATATCCCGAAGACAGCCTTCAGGACGCGTGCGGTCATTTTGAGTTCCAAGTCATGTCCTTCGGACTGACTAATGCGCCCGCAGTATTCATGCAGTTGATGAACGAGGTCTTCCGTCCGTATCTCGATCAGTTTGTTATGGTATTCATTAACGACATTCTGATATATTTGAGAACCCGTGAGGAGCATGAGCGGCATCTAGAGATTACCTTACAAAGCCTTTGTGCACACCAGCTTTACGCGAAGCTGGAGAAGTGCGAGTTCTGGCAGGAGGAGGTGAAGTTCCTCCGCCATGTAGTGACGAGGCAGGGTGTCGCAGTGGACCTCTCGAAGATTGATGTGGTGCGTCAGTGGGGCCAACCCACGAACGCATCCAAAATCTGTAGTTTTCTTAGTTTAACGGGCTACTACCGACGTTTCATTAAGGGATTCACTCGTACTGCAGCCCTGTTGACCAGGTTGACCTGAAAGGGTGCTGAATTTGTTTGGAGCGACGCTTGTGAGTAGGCATTTATGGAGCTGAAGGACCGCCTTACGTCCGCTCCTGTCCTCACTCTTCCCTCTGGGAGTGATGGATTTGTTGTATTTACCGATGCCTTGTGAGTTGGCTTGGGTGCTGTCCTGATGCAGCATGAAAAACCGATGGCTTATGCGTCCCATCAACTCAAGGTCCATGAGCTGAACTACCCCACGCAATATCTGAAGCTGGCAGCGATTGTCTTTACACTGAAAGTGTGGAGGCACCATCTCTATGGGGTGAGGTTTGAGCTCTTCTTCGACCACAAGAGCTTGAAATATTTGTTCTCTTAGTCTGAGCTGAACATGAGGCAGAGGCATTGGATGGATCTCCTGAAAGACTACAATTTTGATCTCCAGTACCGCCCGAGTAAGGCGAACGTGGTGGCGGATGCCCACAGCCGTCAGCCATGAGGCCTGATGACACATATGATGATTCGAGAGTAGAGAATACTCGAGGATATAGCAGAGTATGACTTCGAGTTTGGTCTGCAGTCATCTATTGTTCAGCTATCGAGCCTGTCGATTCAACCCTCTTGTCGCAAGGGTGATCGAGGTTCAGCAGACAGACGAGTCGTTACAGGATTACCGAGTAGAGGCAACATCTAAGAGTCAGACAGATTGGCAGATTGGTTCTGATGGTGGACTTCGCTTTAGAGGTCGATTATGTGTCTCGAATATTTCTGAGTTACGCCGAGATCTTATGGTTGAGGCACATCGATCACAGTTCTCTATCCACACTAGCTCGACGAAGATGTATCGCGATATGAGGCGTCAGTATTTTTTATCAGGGATGAAGCGATAGATAGCCAGTTTTGTGACTGAGTGTAACACCTACCAGCGTGTCAAGGTCGATCATCAGAGACCCCCTAGTCTATTGTAGCCGCTGAGCGTCCCGATGTGGAAGTGGGAGCACATATCTACCGATTTTGTAATGGGTTTGCTGAGGACTCGGCACAGTCATGACGTTATCTAGGTTGTTGTGGACTGTCTGACGAAGTCGGCACATTTTCTTATGATTCGTGAGACTTGGCATATGGATCGGCTCACCAAGATGTCTATTGACGAGATCGTGAGGTTGCATGGTGTTCCTGTCTCGATTGTTTTAGACCGAGATCCGAGGTTCACATCTCAGTTTTAGAGGAGCTTCCAGAGTATCATCCACAAACTGATGGGCAGACCGAAAGGGTCAACCAGATCCTTGAGGATATGCTTCGGGCTTGCGCGATTGACTTCTTGGGTAACTGGGACGAGACCTACAATTAGCTGAGTTCGCGTACAATAACAGCTATCAGGCAACCATTGGCATGGCTCCTTTTGGGGCGTTATATGGCAGACCGTGTAGATCTCTGAGTTGTTAGACCGAAGTTGGAGAGCGGCGTCTCCTAGGTCCCGAGCTTATGCAGCAGACATTAAAGGTCATCGATATCATTAGGCAGAGGATGTGCACAGCTCAGAGCCAGCAGAAGAGTTCTGCTGATCGTCGGCGTCATCCCTTGAAGTTTGTCATTGGAGACTATGTGTATCTCAAGGTCTCACCCATGAAGGGTGTGGTTCGTTTTGGAGCGAAGGGCAAGTTTATCCCGAGATTCATAGGACCTTTTAAGATCACCGGGCGCGTTGGCGTCGTGGCCTATCAGCTTGCCTTACCACCTCAGTTGTCTGGCGTCCACAATATTTTTCATGTCTCTATGTTGAGGAAGTGTAGGTCAGACGTCGTTCATGTTATTAATTGACAGCCATTGGAGGTTCGTGAGGACGCTTCTTATATTAAGTAGCCAGTTCGTATCCTCGATCGGAAGGAGCAGGTCTTCAGAACCAAGGTCATTCCCTTGGTGAAGGTGCAGTGGAGCCATCATAGTGTGGATGAGGCATCTTGGGAGTGCGAGGCAGAGATTCGAGAGCGTTATCCACATCTTTTCGATTATTGATTGTATGGTATATTGTGCTTTGATTATATATGATGTTATGTTTCATATTTCCTTTTTGAGTTATAGTTAGTTGCGATGGTAGTGTAAATTTTGAGGATGAAATTTGTATTAGGTGGGGAGAGCTGTAAGACCCGTATCCTAGTTCGTACTGTTCCGTCAACTCAAGCGATCCTTCCCATCGATTCCGGTAACCTGCGACTGATAATAGACGTTTGCGCGTGACCCTAAGTATTGTCCTGTAAATTTGAATCGGTTTAATCCGAGCCTTGTACCATTGCGATCCACCATCGCAGCGGTTCCAACGCCGCGACTCGCTCACCAATCCGATACCCAGATGAGGAGATGCAGACCCACGTTCAGTACGAGGAAAAACACCGCATGTTACAAATTCCAAGAGAATCTCTAAAACATGTCAAATCAATCTCATCAATCACCTCTCATGTCAAGTACAAAGCAATCATGCTTCCTTTCTCCACAAGTTAAGCAAACCCAAAAGTCAACCAATCCATCACCTCACCCATCACTCACATCCATCACCTATCTCCCATCACTTCTACTTACAACCACCTCTCTCCCTCTTTTCTCACACCATTTCCAAGCAAGGAGAGACCCCACACGTTCAAGCTCCTCCATGAAAGAAAAGTGAGTTGTGTGACCTACCTTCCCATCCCAAAAGCTCTCATCCTAACCATCCATTTCTCATCTCCACCATCAAAGTGAAGCATAAGGAGAGTGGCTTTCCAACGAACTGAGAAGATCAAGCGGTGGGTGCTTCCATAACCTAGATTTCATATATTTTTTTATGATGGGCCAAGTGAGGCCTACCGATCAATGGTTTGGATCTCACTTTGGACCCTAGGATGTGGCCGATGGCCCACCTTGTTTATCAATATCATTCCATGATGGGGCCATTCTCCATGGACCCCATCATGATGTTTACCTTCCTATCTTGTATATGGGTCATCTAGACCGTCTATTTTCGTAGAGAAGGGATCTCCACCATTGGATTTCAATTCTTAAGGGCCCACATGTTATGGCACCCACTTGATTTATGTTGTAGATCATGGAAGGGAGGGCCCATAGTGCCAGGTCCCTCCATCACGCGTGTGCCACTCTCTATCTCTCTCTCCCTCTCTTCTTCATCTTTTTATTATTTATTTGGTGTGTGATGATATGGCCGTGGTGGCCCACTTGGATGGACCCCACCCTAAAGCATGTATTTTACCCAAGCCTCCTATGGGTGGGGCCCACTATATATATGTGTTGTATATACACCATCCGTACATGTGGTGGCCCACCTGAGCAAGGCCCACCTTAAATGCATGTGTATGGCCAAGCCATCCAGCGTCCAGAGACGCTGGACGTGAAATGGAACCAAATATATATATATATATATATATATATATATATATATATATATATATATATATATATATATATATATATATATATATATATTGGCTTGGTTCAAGCCTTGGAGTGGGTTGCTCATGCAATCCCCACCTTAATGTATGTATTCAATCCACGCCATCCATCCTATTTACCAACTCATTTTAAGCGTTGAGCCAAAAAAATGAGGTTGATCGGAGTGTCTAATGGGCCATAGTGTTGAAAACAGTATTATTACCATTGAAATCTATCTAGATTTTTTTTACACGCTGAAAGAGGCCCAATATTGGTCTTGATAAAATTGTTATGGGTCGTGGAATCCAATGGTTAGAGTAGATTTATCAGATGTAGGCCCCACGCATGATAAACCGTGAAAATTCAAGATTTCAAAAAAAAAAAACATAAGCAGCAGCCTGCTACTACTGCTGTCTGAAGCACCACAGGCGGGCGGGCGGATGCCAGGGTGCCCACGGCCCCACACATGGGCCCCACTCTGATGTTTATTTGACATCTAACTCGTCCATATGGTGGGCCCCTACCTTAAGCAGGCCCCACCCAAAAATCAGCCTCATCCAAGGCTCAAGTGGCTCACATTAGAGGAAACATTGGTGATTTAAGGCCTACCATTAAAACCCATTTTTGGGCCCACGGAAGTTTTGGATCAAGACGAAATTTGTTTTTACTCTTCATCTAGGCCTGTGTGACCTTATGGACAGATTGGATGGCATATAAGTATTATGGTAAGCCCCACATGGGACCCACAGTGATGTATGTGTTCACTCTCACTGTCCACTGACAGTGGACGGTGAAACCCCCCCACCCTATGTTCTATCCACACCATCCAGGAGACGGTGTGTGTGTGTGCGCATGTGTGTGTATGTGTGTGTGTGTGTGTGTATATATATATATGTATGTATGTATATAATATTATATTATATATAATATTGTATATATATACTATATATAAATTATATATTATATTATACATAATATATATATATGATGGTGGGCCTTCATGTGGACCCCACCATGATGCTTGCGTTGCATCCAAACTGTTCAACCATTTGGCAAACTTGCCTTACAAGCTTGAGACTAAAAATAAGACAAATTTATAATTCAAGTGGACCCTACCTTGGTTTATGCATGGGGCCCAATTGGTGTGGCCCATTTGATATATATAAGGCACATGGGATTAAGCCCATTTGATGTGCATGGGGCGCAATTGGTGTGGCCCATTTGATACATATAAGGCCCATGGGATTAGGCCCATTTTGAAATATTTTAATGCCCATTGTGATGTATTAGGGCTCATGGGTTGAGGCCCATTATGATGTATCAGGCCCATGGGTTAATATCCATTATGATGTATTCTAAGGCCATTGATGCGGCTAATTTGATTTATATAAGGTCCATTTTGATGTATTCCAAGGCCCATGGGTTATGGCCCATTGCAATGTACATAAGGCCCATTAGTGCGGCCCATGGATGTGGCCCACTTGATGAATAAGGCCCATGTGATACGGCCCATTCAATATATCCAAGGCCCATGGGTCGAGGCCCAACGGGAGGTCCTTAGAGTCCATTGTAATGTGTGATTTTCCATGGTTCATGTAATGATATTTATAGGCCGTGCCTAGGGAACAATGATGGTAAGTACAATGTTAGTTAAATGTCCGCATTGTAACTCTCCCTAGGGCTCATTGATAGGCTCATACTTGTTATGTGCAAGCCGTCTAGGCCCATCTTCATTGTGAGGATAGTTCATCACTTTATAACATGCCTATTATAACTCCATAAGTCATGACCATACGTATTATATGTATGCTTGATATGAGTGGTGACTGATCATATCATATGTCATTGGGCAAACCATTTACGGGACTCCCTATGAGACAGAGTACCCCATAGTATAGCGTTATATGCACAGGATTGCTGCATGACTGTACGCTGTGACTCATGCATCTCACATATGTGTGACTTAATCACTGCACGCCCTAGCGACATCAGGGTCGTGGCTCCATAGGTACATCGTGGATGGCCGTATTGGATACCGAAAATGCTTGGTTCTAGTACTGTGAGCACTTAGGATGTCCTTGAGTGAAAGTCCCAGAACCTTTTTAGTACCAGGAGTTGCTCCAACGTCTAAACTGAGTAGATACATGAGCGCCCGAGTGCCGAATACCAGTAGGTCGCGTCTCCCACTATGTCGTGGTCGGTTGGAAGGGGGTGTTGAAATTGCGGTGAAGACCACTTTAGTTAAAGTAGGAATAGGTCAGTATATCCTAGAGGGGGGGTGAATAGGACTTTTTGAAATTTTTATAAATTATTAAATATCCTTATCACACTAATCCTATCACAGAGTATTGATTAGGATTACTCAACCTTAACTCTACTGGCTTTCAAGCCTGATAGAGGATCCAATCACAAACTATTTAAGAGAAACAATGTATAGATGAGATTGTGATGGATATGACTGTGTGTGCATAGGATGTGATCATATAAAAAGACATACAAGGTAATTACATAAATGAAAGATAATATCAAACTCAAACACAGTCATTTTATAGTAGTTCGACGACTTGTCTGCTCCACTCCCGGCTTCCACACTCAACCCTTGAGTGATCGAATTTCACTAAGGAGGTTTTTCATGGTTCACCTCAAACCTAAGGTTTTAAATCAGGTTCACCTTTAACCTTTACAGAGGTTTCTACTCGGTTCACCTCAAATCCTGGAGTTTTACTGGCGTACTCCTAACCAGATGTTTATGCCCACACAGGACAAGGGTCCACACAACACACCCTGAGGTTTCTACTCGGTTCACCTCTAACCCTGGAGTTTTACTGGCATACTCCTAACCAGATGTTTATGCTCTCCACAGAGCAAGGGTCCACACAATGCACCCCACACGTACACTCCCGTCGGAGGCTTCCTTCGAGGACTTCAAATAGTGAGCAACACTTAAAACTCAATTCTAAAAAGGAATGATCGCAAGTGTCCTGTGGACTCTTAGTACTTACAGATAAGTTGATGAGTCCCTTTCAGCACAATGATGAAGACCTTCTCCTTATTGATGAAGAGTCTTCAGCTCCCTTGATCCGCAACATGAAGATGTATATATGCTAGGCTTAGGTTGGGTCAAGGTTATGATGGACTACCACTCTCTAAAGGTTTTCCTATAAGGAGGATAGAGAGGTTCCCATCATCTATGCATTCAAGGCATCCCAGCTTAATGATATGTCATTAAGATAGTAGCTGAAGGATCCTTAAATGCGAAAGTTCATTCCCCAATCCACTCTATAAGATATGACTGATGAGGGTGGATTGGAGGATGAACTTCTCGAGAAAAAGAGCTTAGGTAAATGATAGGAAGGTTGAAACACTCTAAGGCACTCTCTTCTTTTTTCTCTCTCTCAGCAATGAAGACAACTCTCTCTATTTATAGGCAAAAGGTTCCAATGGATATAAACGGTCATATTTATGACAGAGTTCGATATCATCGATCAGTTGTCGATATGATCGAGTGTATACTCTCGATTGTATCAGCCAGCCTCTCGATGATAAGAACTCAATTGTCATTTCGCTTTTGGAAACCTTCTGCCAACTGGTCGATGGGATCGAGACACATATCGATGATATCGGATTTCGAACTCCGATTCCATCGATTGATGGTTCGATTCTATCGATAGTTGAAAAATAAGAGAGGAGTCTTAAAGAATTTCAGGATCACAGATATGATCGGGAAACCAGTCGATGTCATCGGAATTTGTACATCGATCATATCGGCGACCATTCGATGGGATCGAAAATCGTATAGATTTTACATTTAAGCTTGCTGGACGAATTATGTCCTGACTCGATCCAATCGACATGGTCTCGATATGATCGATATATGAATATCGATTTATCGACAGGCACCCCGATCAACATTAAAAGCAACCTGAAATTCATGCTGGAGAGAACATGCGCCTCATAGTCGATATGATCGACTGACTCCCGATATGATCGATATTTAAGTTAAGATTGAATCGGACAGTCATCGATATATCGAAGCAGTTGATAGTTTTCTTTAGAAAAACAGGAACGCCGGAAAGCAGTCTGTCGATACGATCGATCCACTTCAGATATGATCGATTTTTAAATATTGATGATATCGACTCGAAGGTCGATATATCGATAAATCGTCCAGAAGATTGTTTTATTGCTGGACGCTTTTTGTCCTCACTTGATTGTATCGATTGATATGTCGAGGATATCGACAGAGCTGGCCGATCATATCGAAAGGGGAATCGATATAATCGACAGTGTAAGAAAAACTTAGAAAATCTTCTTTTGAATAAAAAGTTTTCTTACACAAACCCTAAGATGTTCTAGTTCTTTTCAAGGGTTTAATCACCTAGTGTTTTGGGACATGGGATGTGAGCTATGATTTACATTTTGGTGAGCTTACATCCAGATGAGGCAGACACTTGACATGATCTTCTTGATAGGTATTGTCGTCCGACTGACTCAACATACAACGTAATTAACAAACCAGGGCACGTAATCGGTGCACTTTCAGGTGTGGCCTTATCCACCTGAGTGAGGTGGCTATAAGCTAGGCTGAGTTTGATTAGATCGCAAATGAGTCCGCTATCAACGAGCCGGGTAGGTATTGGCAGACTACTGGTCAGGCGGATAGTGAGGTCTATTCCCCTTGCTTGAATGTGCAGTTAGGGAGGAGACAGTCACTGCGAAGTATATTAAACCCCGGTGATATCCAGAGAGGAACTGTACTGATATGTGTACTTGATGAGTACCGACTTGCTTGGATTGTATTTCGCATATAACATTCAATTATATAAGCCTCACATTGGATTGGTGTGGCCGATAGCATTCATGTCTCGCATCGCATGGCCTTGGTATGACCGATAGCATTCATGCCTTGAATCACATAGCCTTGGCACGGTTGATTTTATTCATGGACTTACCACATACTTTCGCATTACTCTGATATTATACACTTGATGTTTGCCTTGTGCACAGACTTATACCAGCTTCTAAGCTTTTGTAAGCTTATGCACAACAGTTACGAGCAGGTAGCGTTGGACAGCAGCAGCACTGAGGCAGGAGTGCGCATCTGGATATTTTGGAGTTTTTGATCACCTTGTATTTCTCTTTTTTGCATTGTACTTAAAGCTTTTAATATAGTGGATATGTGGTGATGTTGTATTATGACTTGGTTATGCTTATAGTTATGCTCCACTAAAAAAAATTCATTCTGAAAATCCTCCTTGTAGGATCCCAGGATCCGAATCTGGCATATGATTGCCAAGAGCCGAGAATGGGGCACTATGGAGGCTGTCAGCACCGAATTTGGCGATCGGGTTTCCTGTGAATCTGATTTTCGAGTTTGGGGTGTGACACAGCCTGCTGAAAATATGAGTGTCAGTGGCTTATTTGAACGATTCCAGCACTTTTGACCTCCTACTTTTACGAGTACTCATAGACTCGGGAGGCTGAGTATTAGCTTGACAGTATCTTTAAGATGTTGAAGCTGCTGCACTGTACTGAGGCAGAACAGGTTGAGTTGGTTACGTATATTTTTGAGAAGGAAGCCAGTCTATAGTGGGACAGCATCCTACGGACAATTCCTGAAGGACATGTGTGGACCTGGAACGCCTTTGAGACCCGCTTCCATGAGAAGTACTTCCCCCTCACATACCATGATGAGGAGAGTGAGTTCCTTTGCCTTCAATGAGGAGAGATGACCGTGTCAAAATACGAGAACAGATTTATGGAGCTAGCCAGATACGCTTCTTTGATCCTAGCCAATGAACCGATGAAAATGCGGCATTTTTCAGATGGGTTGTGGCTCGATATCTGCACTAGGATGAGTTGCGCTTGCAGTCCTAACTACGCCGAGCTGTCAACTTATCTCTACAAGTTGAGCAACATAGTGATGGAGTTTCCTGGACAAGCAACCCAATGGACTCAAGGCCTCGTCCCAAATTACAGCACCGGCCAGTCCTAGGTAAGAGGTCACCTATAAACTCGCCTCCTAGGCTCGTGGCTCTGTCGACCCAGTAAAGGTGAACGAAACGTTGGTATACATATTGCAACAAAGGAGGACACACCGACTCCTTTTGTTTTACCAAGATGAAAGACAACAGTGTCACGCTACCTCAGAAGATCGACCGTCAACCACCACGTGTTGTAGCGACTCCACCTTAACCACCTATGGCAGTGCAACCAAGTCGTCCTCAACAAACATGTGTACATGCACTAACGGCTAAAGCATTAAGAGAGCAGCTGCTGCGCCCTTAACCTTTGAAGTCACTACCCACGTTCAAGGTACCAATGTTATGGTACACATCCTCGATGAAAGGAAGACCAATGTATTGAGAGGTCGTTTCCCATTTCATGTCAAGGATAGGTCCTAAATTACACATTGTTCTGACGTATGGATCGAGGCATAAATTCTTGAGCCTTGAGAGAAAAAAAAAATCTTTAAGGGGGGTAGAAAAGTTATGAACTCAGTCGGGTTAAGTAGGTATACTCGTCTACCCACTCATAAGCGCAACAGAAGCTTGGTGAGCTAATAGCCTATTGGCCCATGGTCGAAGGAAATTGATCCAGGTTATACGTAAGTTTAGGTCACTACATAGGAGCTGGACCTTCCTTAGAATGTCAATAATGAATTTACTAGAAGAAAAGCAATTAGGGTTCTAGTATTAAACCAATTCGAATTATAATAGCCGAGGTTAGTGTATCCACAAATGTGCTCATTAAATGCGAACTTAATAGAAGCCTTAGCTAATTCTATACTATTAGAAAACTTTTTAGGATGATCTATTAAGATATTTATTAACTCCTACCTTGGACCTAAATTAAGATGAGCACTCCCTTAGATCAAGACCCAAAGGGCAACCTTAGAAATAGAAAATTTGAGCCTTTTAATGGTGGGCATTCCCAAAGCTTTTAAAGTGATCGGTCTACGGAGTTACTGAAATATACAACTGCCAAGCATTCGCGGCTTAACCCAATTCTCAATCCTAGGCACCAATGGACTCGCTGCTTTGACCGAGCAAAAGACTGGGATCCATCAGGACTAGGAAGGGATACAATGAGCCTTCTACCCTAGTCAGGTAGATGATTGATGTATCAGGATCAAGCCTACTACAACTGTCTCTCCATGTTGGTCAATCATTAAAAACAAATATTTTACTCTAAATAAAGGGAAATTGTCGTCATGAATCCAAATCCTTACAAATAAATGGATAGGTGAATAAATTGTAGCAAACCATCAGGGTTAAATTTTAAGGAGAAAAGGTTTTAAGGGGTGTAGACTAAAATAAATCGTATACACTCTACCACACATAGAAACTTGAAATCAATAAAACTTAGGCCAAAGGAATAATCCAATCTTTATTTATTACCCTAAGGTAATTTCGAAAAAGAAATTTTTCTTTAAGGGGGATAGATTATAACACCTCGAAAAAATTCGTACAAAGACCTGAGTACCACCTCAGGCAAAAATCCCTCAGGACCAAATCCTTTAGGAATTAGATAAGAATTGACTAAGTGCTAAACCAAATTATCTATGGAATTAGCTTGAACTACTTTAAATATGAACTGCAAGACCCAAAACCAGTAGAATCGCTAACGTTACATTACATAGAAACCTAGGGTCAGTCTCAAAACCCAGTTGCTCTCGGGAGCACGTTGAAACTCCGTACTGGACCCAGACTGCGCATCAAAAGTTCGATGACCGTGAAACTATATGGTTATGACCGCCTTACTTGTCTTGACAATTATCTCCAAAATTAAGTCCAAATAGTATCCCGAAACTCATAACTTGAGTCCGGAGTGAAGTGTGTGAGAAACGCGAATATCTTTAGGAAATGAACTGAAACTTAAGTGAATTGAGCCGTTCGCTTGTAGGACAAATCTAAGGTTTCAGACCGTCAAATTCTTACCCAACTACATCCTCAGATCAAAAAAAATTTTCAACACATGTTAGTGTACTTGTGGCCCTGATCGAGTAACGGTGACCGTTGAACTGAAACTGATCTTCCACAGTCGATCAACTAATTTGATCGGACCAAAAACTTAACCTAACCTAGATCCAATGTCAAGAAACTTTTCCCAGATCGTATGCAGAAAAATGGGCCTTCGGATGAGCTCCGTTGGCATAAAAAATTTAACTTTTGGCTATATCCTTAGTATACCATGGCCCTTGGGCCATTGAGATCAATTCTGGGCTTGTATAAGACCCTTTACCCACCCCTCTCTCATTCAATATGAAATTCCATGCCCTAGGAGAGAGAAGAGAGGGAAAAGAAAAGGAGAAAGTGAGGAGAAGTGTGAGATAGAGAGAGTTTGTTGCTGGGATTCTTCCCTGCCGCTCCACTTGCTGAATCACCGCTTCCGTGTCACTATACCGATGATTCTGACTCTGTTCTTAGGTAAGAAACCCTAACCCTAATCTATTTTAGATATCTAAATAGGAAGATCGATGAAATAGCTAACCTATTCCGTGATTCTGGTAGCCGTTGTGCCGTAGACAAAGACTTAGTGTACAAACCGAGTTCGATACGTGTTTACTGGCGAAAGGTGTGAACTATAAACATTTAGGTTATGGTTTTCAAGGCTTTCAATGTTAGTAATGATTTATGTCTGACTTGATTACTGCCATATGACCCTAGTTACGATGTATTCGATGAAATATATGTGTAGACTATGTAAATATGAAATGCATTCTATGTGTTTGTTGAAATGTTTGAATGAGTAAAAATTTTGATTTGTACTTATTATAATTTTTAATCTTAGATGCACGTATGTTATATACATTAAGATTGATGTGGTGGAATGAATTGTAATAATTCATGCCGTAGTAAGTCTAGCCTATATACTTGGAAATGTGCAGTCTAAGTGTTTGTTAAAATGTCTGAATGAGATTTCGTTTATGGATTGTACTTATTAAGTGTATTAGGACAAGATTCTTACATTTCTTAGTCATACAAATAGTTTCCTTCATATAATGTAAATTACTATTATGTGATATCTGTATGAAATGCTTATGTATAATAACATGTGCAATGTGTGAGATAAAATGCTCAAATGATTATTGTATTTGAATTGTTTGTAACATGATGTTATGATTAATGTATGTAATTCTTTATTCCATCTGAGTATGTTTAGGACTATCACCTAGTCCAGACAATCGGTAACAGATCCTGATTGAGTGGCCGAACTAGTCTTGCCACATTTGATGCATTTGGTGAATCCTAGTCGTATGATGATCATCGACAGTGGTACCATATTGATGAATTCAGCGTACACTCGTACCAGTCGAACTACTGTAATAAACTAATTGGCCTATTGTGTATTTACTATGTATGGACGCTACTGCTTGAACCTAAGGTACCACTTACCAATGAAACACCCGCTCCAACTATGGTACCACGATCCGCTAACATTCATGAGCCGAGCATGGTGGTCTGGGACACCGTGGTCGATCTGTTAGCCTACGCTGGGGTGATGAACCTCCCTGTTGTGACCAGTAACTCAAACTCGTGAGCCGAATACGGTGGTATGTGATGCTGTATTCGAGTTGTCGGCCTACACTGGCGCAGCCTAGCTATGGTCCCTAGTCGGGTTGGTGACGAGCCTTTAAAAATAAACTGCCAGTTGGTAGGGCGTTGGTGGAGTGACCTCGAGTACAAAATAGGCCTATGCTGACGGTGACAAGCCTCTTGTAGCGACCTAGAGTGTAAACTCTCAAACTTGTCTATCATATGTGATTAACTATGATTGATGACCCTAGATGGATCATTGTTTAGGTAAATGATAAAAAGAAATGTACCTTAGCTTTCTGAATATGTTGTTTGAACAAACCTAATTAAGAATTGGGCTAACACGATCATACATGCATTGCATATGCTTTGGCGAGGAAGTGCACGTGTCCGGAGTGGTGCATGTCGCGATCGTGAGATGATGTCACTAAGGGAGTGTAGGCAAGGGCATACATCATTATCACATACCATTCCTGCATTTAGGATATGATTGTTATATTGCTTTATCATGACTGCTTGACTGAATTGATAACATGCTAACCTTTGCCTTATAGCTCCACTAAGTTGATTACTCACTCCCACTCTGGGACAGTGTTGTAAAACACCAACCAGACTTTGTTATAGTCTTAGGTGATGTCGAAGCCTACGAGGCAAAGCCTCACTTCTACGAGGATGAGGAGTTCTCCTATTTGCAACTCTCTGGTGGGTCTATGTAGACTTGGAGTTGCATCACCGGGCTACAGGGATATGGATTAGTAAACATTGCCCTTTATCATTTAGTAATTTTGGAAACTATACATGTAATTTAGTTAACCTAGTAACATGTTCACACTCTGGAGAGCTACAACAGTTTATATAATTTATATATCTATCACAGTCTTCCACTTGCTTAAATTTAATCGTCTCTAGAGTATGATATATTGATTTAGCTTAATCTTGTTCATGTTTAATGCACTAACACGGACAACATTCAATCGCCATTATCTATGTTGCATAAGTGACGCATTGGAACTCGGGAGCTGAGCTTCTGCTCGACCCCCAATTTTCAAGACGTTATAGAGGCGAACCGTCAATTTGAACCAAGTTCAAATCCAATCGTTCAAGGCGATCTGAACAGTCAAACCGAGCTAGAACTTGTTCCGAGCATTTCGGCTGAACCAACATTCAGTTATCAGGCTAATCTCGACCTACCTAGGTGGACATTATATGTTGATAGCTCATTCAACTCTAAAGCCAGTGTGGCCGGGATAGTCATGGAAGCTCCATATCATGTGTGTATGCAATATTCCTTGAGATTTAGATTCCAAGCCTCCAACAATGTAGCAGAATATGAAGCTTTGCTCCTTAAACTTAGGTTGCCGACATGGGAGCCCAATACCTTGAGGTTTTCAATGATTCATAGCTATTCATTAATCAAATAGCCGATAAATACCAAACTGAGAAGGAACGCGTGAAAGCATATCTACGAAAAGCTAAAGAACTAATCAGTAAATTTCAGAAGTGCAATGTAGGCCTAATCCTTCGAGCAGAGAACTTCAAGGCTGATATGTTAGCGAAATTGGCCACCGCAGATGAAGATGATATCTCAAGGTCAATTCTGATTAAATTCCTCACCAAACTGAGCATTTGCGAATCCGACCTTGCCATACCTCTTTCGGTAAGCTCGAAACCTCCAGGATCCAATTATCGATTTCCTCAAAGAAGATAAGCTACCCGAAGATCGAATGGAAGTGCATAAGTTGTGGACCAGGGAAGCACGCTACACCATGGTTAATGATATCTTATTCAAAGAAAGGATTGTATCTCTCTTATATCAGATGCCTCCGACCAGATAAAGCAGAGTACGTCCTAAGGAAGACCCATGAAGCTATTTGTGAAAACCACTCCAGAAGTCGAGCCTTATCCCATAAAGTCATTCGACAGGGGTATTATGCTCGGTAGTATACCTAAAAATGCGATAAATGTCAGCGCTTCATACTTCGGCAACCTCCCGAAGAACTAACCCCCGTGGCCGGGCCATGGCCATTTGCTCAATGGGGCATTGACATCATCAGTCCCCTCCCAACTAGTAAAGGCTAGACTAAGTTTACAGTAGTTACAGTCGAGTACTTTACGAAGTGAGCTGAATCCGAACCTCTGGCAAAGATTACCAAGCAAAAGGTAACATATTTTGTTTGGAAAAGTATCGTGTGTAGATTTTGAATTCCCCACACGTTCGTCTCTGATAACGAGAAGCAATTCGACAACAAGCAATTTCGAGGAATGTGTGAAAACCTTGGGATTCAAAAGTTTATTCCTCGCCATGACATTCACATGCTAATGGGCAGGTCAAAGCAGTCAACAAAATCATTAAACACACTCTCCAAACTAAGCTCGAAAAGGTCAAGGGAGCATGGGCAGAAGAACTCCCCAATGTTCTTTGGACATACTGAACTATAGCTCGAACAACTACTAGGGAAACCCCATTTTCTTGAGCCTTCAGAGTCAAAGTCATTACTCCAGTTGAAATCGAGTTACCAACTGCTCGGACTGAATCCTTCGATAAATAACAGAACTCTGAGCTAATGGCTCTGGATCTTGACCTTCTCGAGGAAAGAGGGGAACAAGCTCAGATCAGGACTGCAATCTGACAACAACAAGTATCTCATTTCTACAACGTCAAGGTAAAAGTTAGGAAGTTCTGAGCCGGGGACTTAATCCTTCGAAGAACCTTCTAAAACACTAATGAACTTGGCTCGAGAACCTTGGGCCCTAACTGGGAAGGACCTTAGGTGGTGACAAGTACTAGCCAACTTAGATCGTACCGTCTTGAAGATCTGAAGGTCAGCTCTTACCTCACCCATAGAATGTTGAACGCCTCAAGATCTACCATTCCTAAGGAACCGATTCATATCGATTACATAGTTTAATGTGTACTGGTCACATTCAAGTTAGTGTAATGAAATCTTGCAGTCTGTTTCTTACTTTTGTGCCTGAAAATGACTTTTCATCGAGACGAATCTACAAAGGGCTACCCAAATAACTGGGAAGAACAACCACTATCAATGCGCCAACCCCCTAAGTGGAGGTCAAGTTCTACATTACTAGCACTTACATAGTAAGTGGAATACTGCTAAGGGTTCTCCCTGGTAAAAAGGGGGAAAAACCAAGTTGACTAATCAGATCTCAAAAGGAGGAGAAAACTTTCGATGGCTACCACAACTAAGGTTTTCGACGAATTGACCCTCTTCCCAAGATCCGATCTATCTACTTGATCCGATCTATCTACTTGATTCAATTTACCTACTTGATCTGATCCATCTACTTAATCTTATCTATCTACTTAGAAAAATTCACATACAAGCATTATGCCAAAAAGTGAATTGTATTGATAAAGCTCCAAGGAGCACATAACATTAAAGTCCACAAAATTGAAGATATAAAGGGAGTTTGTCTTTAAGACTTAAGGGCGCTGGTCGAAATGCAAGTCCTCGGCAAGGGCCTCAAACTTGGAGCTAGCATCTTCAAAGTCAAAGAAGACTAGTTTTGGATAGGCCTCCTTAACTTCTTCATTGCACTTCATGAATGCCATCTGGTATAAGGCATCTCTGTCTTCCAAATATTCTTTGGATGACTTGAATTCCTTTATGGCAATCGATCGAGCCATGGAGATAGCCACTTGAGCCTCTACCTCTACCTTTTTGAGCTTTACCTTAAGCTTAGCATTGTTGGCCTTCCATCGAGTTGACCTATCAGAAGCCTCGGCGAGAAGCTTCTTTGTCACCTCCATCTTGGCCGTCAGATCTGAAGCTTGGGCCTTCACAGCAAAGCGGGTTTGGTCAGCCATAACGGCTGCAACTTAAGACTCCTCGGTAACAACATGGAATTGTTCGGCTTCAACTCCTTTTTGTAAGAGTTTATTCTCACTCTCCCGCAGTTCCTTTCGCAAGCGCACAATATCGCAATATACCTTTAGGAAGTAAGAGGCGAACTGCCAAAAGAACAAGAGAAGGTGTCAGAACTCAAAGGAAGAAAGGGAAAATAACAAGTACTTAAGAGGATCGACTCACCCCAAGAAAACTCTTCGTAGCGGACACAAGGATCACATCTGGTGAAGAGTCCAACATGCTAAGTAATTCAGCATTGGGTATATGTCGTTCTTCCTAAGGCATAAATTCCTTTATGACTCAGTGCATTGTCCTGAAAGGACGTTGTCTCTCCTCCTAAACCTCAGAAGGCCCAGCAGGAGGCCCGCTAGCCTCACTAGCCTCTACGAGCCGAGCCTCAGTAAAAGGCTCAACACCTCCCTGGACCTCGGCGGGATGAGCCTCCTCGTGAGCAGTCACCTCGACCATCACCTCGGCAGTAGAGGCGGGCTCAGTGACCGCCGCCTCATCCTCAACCTCCATGAAGTGGGAGATGAGGGATTGGCTCTCCCTTTACTTTTAGAGGTCATCTTCGACTTCTTTGCCTTCTTCACCGGCACAATCTCCTCGGGAAGAGGTGCCTTACGCTTCGAGACGGGCTTCACCAAAGGATGAGCTTTGAGCATTTCAACATCAGTTAGAGTGGAAAGGGATTTAGTTATGAATTCATAAATTTTCTAAATCTTAAAGGTCGGTCAAAGCTCTTACCTATAAGCTCAGTATCAAGACCTGACTCAAGCAAGAGCTCCGGTTGAAGAAGTCTTCTCCAAGATCGGTTTTTCTCTCCTAATGACCTTGCTCCCTGGATCCAAGTAAGAGAGCCAACTCCATGAGGGAAGGGTGTTTGGGAAGATTTGCATCAAAGAAGGCATGCACGAACTATTAACACTAGAGATCGACCAATTGAGAAACGACCAAAAAAGAGCTAAGTCCAAGGAAAGTTGTGTAACACCCCGTACCATTGGTACATGGGTGTTACCCTTCTAATCAACATCAAATTGGAGTAACCAACTGGCTTGAACACAACATCTGCAGGACACAAATCCTGATCAAAATTAAAGTCATCCATTCAGGTCCTCCAGGAGCTGGAACGCGCCCTACAACATTCAAGAATGTGAGAATACCGGAACACTTTAAATTAAAGCATTTATGTTAATAGGTACTGCTACAACACACCTGTCACCCACACTTAACAATTAGTTAGTGACAAACCATGCCTTCATCACAACCAGCACCTCATATTAACCATTGAAAATGAGTATCAGGCCCATCCACTCAATAGATCACGTCATATGGGCCAATAATAGCCCATAAGAGGGTGTAACAGCCCACCTGGGCCTCACCATTAGCTTAAACTGGGTTGGGATCCCTATTAAGGGTCCCCCAGTACGAATGGACAGTGTGGGTTAGGGCACTAACGTCTCAGCGGGCCCCCACGTGGTGCGTGTACACTGAGAGTGCATGTACATGATGTGTGTTGGAGCCATAAGGTCGGTCAAACGGCCCTTGACCGTGCTCCTCTTGAAAAATAAAAAAATAGCATTTTTCCAGCCGTTTTAAAATTTTGAACGCGGGAGCTTCAAGCCCTTAA
The DNA here is from genome assembly GCA_037074715.1 of Magnolia kwangsiensis. NCBI lineage: Eukaryota > Viridiplantae > Streptophyta > Magnoliopsida > Magnoliales > Magnoliaceae > Magnolia > Magnolia kwangsiensis. The sequence continues at coordinate 74,790,399 of CM073579.1, forward strand.
GTGGCCCACCACGGCCACTTTCCGAGCCATCTAAACCATTCACTTTCTCCTCAGGGCCCGGCTTAACAATACTGTATCACCTTTTGGGCAGTTGTAAACAGACAAGAGAGAAAGGGCACAACCGTTCATTGTGTTACACATGGCAGATATCCGCGAGGTGGGACCAACCTGGGACCACGTGGTTGGCCCATGATCGGCATGAGCAAGTGATCTCAACCACCCATCGCCTGAGTGAGCCATGTGCTCTTCTTTTTTTTTTCCTAAGAATGGCCAAACAAGGCCTGTACAAGGAAAAGGAAGAGGCGACATTTCCATTTTGGGAAGGAGCTACTGGCTCATTTCTTGCCATTCCTAGGGACATGTGACTCCATCCCTGCCACTAATTCTAGGCAAAATGAAATGGGGACAAAAACTCGAGCTTTCTCACGAGAATTAGAGATTCTCGCGAAATATATGAAAATGGGTGTTTGGGACACAAGAAATGGGTCCCACACTGATCATGGGCCTCATCTGAACCAATCAGATGGACCAGATCATGACCATGCACGTTGGATGATGATCCGCCATTAAAGACCAGATCATCTTTCCCATTAAAAACCCACACAAAATGGTGAGGTGGGCCCCGCAAGATCAAAAAATTTACTTTTCTAATGGACCCGGACATCAGTTGTCCATCGCACCGAATGGATGGACCCCATGCAAGGGTGATACCTAATCTCGGCCGTATGCAAGGAACAAAATTCCTGGTCATTGGTATCCTCCCTCTCCCTCTATATAAAGGGCCATGTAGCCCTTAGGATTCGCGCCGAGAGAGAGATAGAGAGAGAGAGGGAGAGGAAAGAGAGAGTAACAGGGAAACTGATCCCCCTGTTTTAACGTTGGTGCGATAGGCGATAGCTGCCATAGGTAAAATGTTTATTTTTTTTCTTCTTCCGTTCTCTTCTTCCTCCTTCATTTTCTTGTAGCTTCAGACGACACTTACCTGGACTGAAACCAAGCCAAACAATTGTCGAGTTTGGTCCAGCCACAGTGATGCTGAGTCGAGCCAAGCAATGGCCGTTTCGGATCACATTCTGGGCACCAGTTGATATTCATTTTGAGCTCTCTATAGAGCTTTGAAACTAGCTCAGTAAGCTACACCAACTGATGGCTGTGTATCGATTCGGAACAAAGACCGAAGCCAAGCTGGTTAAGGTTGCACATCAGACTAAAACAGGCCAAACAATGGCCATGTTCTCAGATTGCTTCCAGACCATCAGCTCTAGCACTCTGACTCCCACCCCCCCCCCCCCCCCCCCCCCCCAACCTGCCTTCTTAATGGTTGTGGTATGGGCTATTTACCCAGACTCCGTATGGACTAAAACCATGACCATATAATGGTCGTGCATTTGGCCAAATGGAGCTCTGTTTTGAGTCTCATCGAGCTCTATTCAGAGCTGAACATGGGCCAAACAATGGCCATGGTTCTAAGCTAAAACTGGGCCTAAGAACAGCTTCTTTCAATGGCTGTGATTAGAACAAAAAATCAGGCTTGCATCAGGCTCTATTCTGAGCTAAAATAGTGGCTAAACGACGGCCCTACATGAAGGTGACCTGGTTCAGGAGTAATGGCGGGAGTTTGGGTCAGAACCATGCCAATCCATGGCTGGAGAGATGACCTAGAACCTGGCCGTAAACCATTGGAAATGTGCCTTAGGTGGGTTGTTCTGTCTGGCATTGGGCCCTGCACAAAATGCAACTGGGCTATCTAACGGGACTCCACCCAGTTACTGGTGGGCCACACCTTCCATCAACAAGTGGGCCGCACCCTGCCTCAGCAGCAAACCCCACGTTGGGACCCACCTTGATGATGAGAGTTCCCTTAAACGTCCACCAGGGACGTTGCAAACAGATCCTGGGTTGGACGATCCCTCAGTGACATCCAGACCTAGACTTTTTTCTTTCCCTTTCTTCCTTTTTGATATATATATATATATATATATATATATATATATATATATATATATATATATATATATATATATATATATATATATATATATATATATATATATAGACACACACACACACACACACACACACACACACACATATATATATAGTATATATGTAAGATAGGCATACATAATATAGTACAAGGGTATGTGGTGGGCCCCATGTGGGACCCATCTGAGAAGTGGATGGGTGGTGTATGCACGCACCAGCTATTTAGTTGTAGCACTGTGGGCGGTGTTTTAAATCCAGGCCATCTAGGGTCTGATTGTGGTGCACCTGGCCGGACATCCACACCACTCACCAAGTGCTCATGTTATATGTATATAACGTATGTGATGTATACCTATATATCCTGTGATATGTAGATAATATACATGATGGCCATGTGATGCAAATATATTGTGTATACTGTATGCATATATATCAGGCGATACATATACAATATGTATGTAGTGTACACACACACACACACACACATATATATATATATACTATGTGTCAAGTCATCCATAAGTCGGTAGGCCACGTGCATGGACCCCACCAGGATAAGTATTTTATCCATGCAGTCTGTATAGTAAATCCCACCATGGTACGACTGTGTTCCTGCGTTGTATGTCCCAACTTGTTGTAAATGTTTTATTTACACCACAGCCCGATTTATGGACGATTGAATGTAGCAATAGTGGGTGTTAATTGGGCCAGTTCACACTAATATAAGTAGTAATGTAGCACGCCTTTGGTTACAGCCCAAGCAACCTTAGTTAAGGGCCTTCCACCCCTCCACCTATCGTCATATATTTACTTGGTGACTCACTGTTTAAATATGAATGAAATTGTACAGGGGGTTACGTGAGTAGTAGAAATTCACCATCTTCTCAAAAAAACTTGCCTCTATGAGCATTCTACGCCTTGACTGGTGATGACTTTCTCCCCTTAAGCTTTTCATCCCTAACTAAACTAGAAATAGTAGTTTTAGTAGTGTAAATGGCTAACTAGACTAATGATAAACTGTGTATGAAAATAAACTGTATTCACTTGATTTATCTGTTTAATATGATGTGCTTACTATTGTTTAGAATCTTCATTTCCTTGAACTGCCCAAGTGAATAATCCAGTCATTTATGTCATGTATCTTATGCAATTTCAGTTGTTGTATGTTGATAGGAACATAAGTATTGCTCTGTATTTTCCTTCATATTGTGATACATGTTGCTATGACACACATATTGCTAAAATCTCTCCTTGAGAATTCTTAGCATAGGAGAGTCCATGCGTGGGGTGTAACTAAACTAGTTATGATCTAAGTAGGCCCCTAACATGGAGGTTTTGGTTGTGGTGTTTGACCCTGGGGTTTACCATCCGTGTGGGGTTTCACCTATTTGACTTGGGATGAACTTCACAACCTTTCTAAATACCACTGTTTACTTGTCTTTGCATCATTCATGCTACCAGGTTTTAATCGCCACATTTGATAATTTTAACATTTCATTCCCAGTCGGCATTGGTGGTGGCACCTTTATGTTGAATTGATTGGCCACATGTTAATAGGTACTACACACCCTAAGACGACGGTCTCATGGGCCGGGGATGGTGGTAATGGGACACTATGCCCGAGCCGTCGGCCTACGCTAGGCCCTACGCTCTCCGAAGTTACCGTGAGCTTACTTAAAAATGGCTGATTACAATTGGACTAATAATGGGATGAAAATTATGCATGCATAGCATACTACAATGGCTTGGATCATTATGTCCATGCAATTACGCTGAGTGTTGCGCTAATAACCAGCTGATTGATTTATGATGATGACTTGGATCCTCATGCCCATGCGATTACACCGAGTGTTGCGCTGATGACTAGTCACATCCATGGGTGATGACCCCAATGTCTGTTTAGATGTTTTTCTTGGGACATAGGCCATCTGGATGTTTTCCCCAGGCCGATGTTGCATTCATGCATCCATGCATTTAATAAGACCGCATATATGTGTTTTGGATTACTTGTGTATTTTTATGTTATTCCTTATTTAGGGTGGCGGTGTGTAATCTTAAGGGGAGATCACACTGAGATGGTCACTCATTCATCAATATTCAACCATACAGAGGATACAGGGATAGATGGACTTGCAGCGGAACAGAAGGTGGTTGAGGTCGAGGAAGAGACTTACAAGGAGGAGCCGTACAAGGAGGCGGCTACTTATTTTGGATTAAATTAGTAGACTATTTGCTTATTATTATTTTAGTACATTTTGGATTTTAAAGTTTTATATATGGGCTCCAGCTGGGTGGCCCAGGATATCGTTACTGCCTAAGCTTTATTTATACTATGCTTGGTTCCGTTAATTTCACTTTAATTAAGATTGGGTTTATCCTTTTGGTTATCATCTAACACCTAGGTTTTCAAGGCCAGAGCAGCACACTCTGGTCTCGAAAACCTGAGCGTTATAAGTTGGTATCAAATCGGAGTATGAGACAGCCTGACTGTGGGAACAATATACAAACCTTAAGAGATTAACTTAGGCAAAACTTAGAAACTCTCCCCTTACAAGAATAGCTAGGATGAATGAACATAGAAACAAGAACACTTAGGTCCTTTAGACTTTAGTAATAATGAATATTTAAGTTATGAAGAGATCCCAACTAGTTAGGAAGGACTTAGCATATGAATTACCTAGGGTTCACTGAAAAATAACAAACTTAGAAATGCAAACCTTAGCTCCCTTAGAAAAACTAAACTGAAAGTGTTAACTGAAGGATGAACTTCCTTACCATACAAACTGCCAAACTCTCCCCTTATAATGCTTCATACTAGCTAGGGACCGTTCTTTACACTTCTATTCCTGAACCACGAAAATCTAACCTCGTAGGAAGCCATGCCACCTGTGACGCAGTCACTACAGACCCACATGGTCGACGTTTATCCTATACCATTGAAAGAACGCTAGAGAGAATGTAGCCCTGTTTACACACCCGATCTCCCCCCTGGAGAGGCAAACAATGATACCGGGTCAGAAACTGTAGGGGATTCTCCCTCCCCCCAATTCATCCTGTCAGGACTGCCTTCACAATACTTTGAGCGGTGGACTTCTTGGGTAGACACATGAGCAGAGACAACAATAGAGGCAGCGGCTTTCACAGCCTTTATACAAATGGTTGCCACCATGCAACAGCAGCAAGACACATTTGTCAGGTAGCAGCAGGATACGCACACCCTAATAATGGAGGCCCTTTGGGAGAGAGATTGTAGGGCGGCATCCAGGGATAGGGATACTAGGAATTCTGACATGTTCAAACGATTCATACGACTCCGTCCACCAACTTTTGAGGGGGTACCCGACCCGGTTCAGGCCGAACACTAGCTGGCACGAATCGCCAAGATGATGGGGCCTCTAAAGTGTACTAACTCTCAGAGGGTCACCTTAGCCGTATACCTGTTCAAGGGAGAGGCTGAGAACTGGTGGAGCACTGTACAAAGAGGGGTGCCAGCTGGTTATGCCTGGACTTGGGCTGACTTCAGGGCAAAGTTCCTAGAGAAGTATTTTCCTCGTTCATGCTGGAGCGTGAAGATCGCACAATTCTTAAAGTTGGAATAGGGAAATATGACGGTTGCCCAATATGAGGCAAAGTTTGATGAGCTATCACGATACATGTCGAAGGCCATCAAGGATGAGGAGTACAAACTGGAGAAGTTCAAGGAAGGACTGAAGCCCAGGATACAATACCGTCTATGCACATGGGATTTTAGGGACTTTCCAGAATTGGTGGATAAAGTAATGAGCATGGAAAAAGACTTTGAGTACACCATCCACTCCCGCCTACTGACTCAGGATGCCCCGTTCTGACCAAGACAACCTCCTCCTGCCCCGCCTGTCCCTGCAAGAAGATCCAGACCACTGATCGCGCGAGCGTCACCTTTACCCTCTGGCGGAGGCTGCGGTTACCGTGGAAAGAACAACCACAACATCCCAAATTACTTTCAGAAGATGCAGGATCAAGGTATCCTGCCCTGGATGCACCGACCACCACAGAACCAAGGAGCAGCAAGGGCAGCGCCTAGGCCTCAGCAGCCCAAGCAGGGGCCCCCAGTTTAGCAGAGGGCTCCCCAAACCCTAGTATATGTTGTTGCTGCCACAGAGGCCGACAGGACCCTCTTCAGACTATTCATGGCACAACACACATTAACGGTACCCCTATACTTACTCTTTTCGATTTTGATGCAACTCTATCATTTATTGATTTTTCTATTACATCTAAACTTGCATTGAACACCACTAGGATGCATGTTCCCTTAGTTGTAGCATCACCTATGAGCAAGTTTGTGAAAACCGATAAAGTATGTAGAGCATGTCTCATCATGCTCGCAAATCGTGAGGTTGCTGTGGACCTAATTGTCATGCTTGTCAGGCAATTTGATGTCATTCTCGGGATGGGTTGGCTTACGTTGGTACGTGCGGTCATGGATTATCACGACAAAACAGTGACTATATCCATCCTAAGGATAGCCTCTTTCACCTTGAAAGGTAAGGGTAGGTACCTAGAATTCGAGAGTCTGCAGGCTTTAGAGGAAGCTGAGTCAGTAGAAGTCACCATCAAAGGGATACCGGTAGTCCGAGACTTCCCCGAAGTATTTCAAGAAATATCAGGGCTACCCCCTAGAAGAGCGATAGACTTCTATATCAACCTCAAGCCAGGGACTGCTCCTATATCACTCCCTTTGTTTCGCATGCCTCATTGTGAGATGGAGGAGTTGAGGAGTCAGATTAATGAGATGCTAGCTCAGGGATTTATCCGTCCCAGTGTTTCTCCTTGGGGAGCACCGGTCCTCTTTGTCACGAAGAAGGACGAGTCGATGCGTCTCTGTATAGACTACAGGAGACTGAATGATGTGACGATCAAGAACAGATATCCTCTACCACGTATCGACTATCTATTCGATCAATTAAAGGATGTCAAATACTTCTCCAAGATAGACCTGCGTTCAGGATATCACCAATTGAGAATTAGAGATGAGGACATCCCAAATACAGCCTTAAGGACTCGTTATGGGCACTACGAGTTCCTGGTGATGTATTTCGGTCTCATAAATGCTCCAGTAGTTTTTATGGACCTGATGAACTAAGTTTTCATGCCTTACTTGGACTGATTCGTAATCGTATTCGTCGATGACATCTTAGTCTACTCCAAAAGCTAAGAGGAGCATGAAGAGCATTTGTGTACAGTCTTGAGTACACTGAAGAATAACCAGCTATATGCTAAGCTGTCCAAATGCGAGTTTTGGGAGTAGGAAGTGAAATTCTTGGGACACGTAGTAAAGGTAGAGGGAATAGCAATCGATCTAGCTAAGGTGGAGCCAATATCCAAGTGGGAGCAGCCCACTACAGTGACCGAAGTTCGGAGTTTCCTAGGAATGGCAGGATACTACAGACATTTTATCAAGGTATCCTTCAAAATCGCACGGCCACTCACTCAACTAACAAAGAAAAATGCCTAATTTACATGGGATGAAAATGCAGAGGCAGCGTTCCAGGAGTTGAAGATGAGATCAACTTCTGCACCGGTGCTCACTCTCCCACAAGAAGGGGAGAAGTTTGTGGTATATAGTGATGCCTCAAAGTTGGGCCTTGGTTATGTTCTGATGTAGAATGATAAAGTGATTGCCTACACCTCTCGCCAATTGAAGAAGCACGAGGAGAACTACCCAACACATGACCTGGAATTGGCAACTGTGGTGTTTGCCTTAAAGATATGGAGGCATTACTTATATGGAGAAGATTTTCAGTTATTCTACAATCACAAGAGCCTGAAATACATATTCATGCAGAAAGATCTGAATATGCGCCAACGCTGGTGGATGAAGACACTTAAGGACTTCCACTTCGATATCTCATACCACCCCGATAAGGCAAACTCCGTGGCCGATGCTCTGAGTCGGAAGAAGAAGCATGAGCTGGTAGCCACCCTAATGATCAAGGAATGGGAGATGATAGAATCCATATAAGAATTCAATATCCAGCTCACCCTCGACGAACCTGATGCATATGTGGCTCTATTAACTGTGGAGCCAACCTTGGTCTGACACATGATCTCTGCACAGGACCAGGATTAATGACTTGTCAAGATGAAGGAAAGATGTAAGAATGAAGAGGTGCCTGGCTGGAAAGTCGGTAACTATGGCGGTCTTCGGTACCAAGGACGAGTGTGCGTTCCAAACAACGCTAAATTGAGGAAGGAAACAATGGTAGAAGCCCACCATTCCAAGTTACCTATCCACCCAGGAAGTAACAAGATGTACAATGATGTTAAGAGATAGTACTAGTGGAGCAATATGAAGAGGGGCATCATAGACTTTGTAGCGAAATGCATGGTGTGCCAGAAAATCAAGGCCGAGCATCGCAAACCTGCTGGCCTCCTTCAGCCACTACCCTTAGCCGATTGGAAATGGGACAACATTTCTATAGACTTCATATTTGGTCTTCCTATGATGTAGAGGAAGCACGACTTGATCTGGGTCATTGTTGATCAGTTGACAAAATTCGCCAGGTTCCTTCCAATCCGTATGATAGATTCCACCGATAGTTTGGCAAGATTATATATTTGGGAAGTCATGCAATCCTATGGAGTTCCAAGGAAAATTATATCAGATCGAGACTCCAAATTTACTTTTGCCTTTTGGAAGAGGCTACAGGAAGAATTGGGCATGAAAATCAAGTTCAGTACGGCGTTTCATCCTCAGACAGACGGGCAGACTGAGAGAGTGAATTAGATCTTAGAAGATATACTGAGAGCATGTGTCCTGAACTTTCAAGGCAATTGGGACGACCACTTGGCATTGGTAGAGTTCACGTACAATAATAGTTTTCAGTCCAGTATCGGCATGACGCCCTATGAGGCTCTCTATGGTCTCCCTTTGCCGAGCCCCTCAGTGTTGGGCAGAAATAGGAGAAAGAAGTTTGTTGGGTTCCGAGCTGGTTCAAGCTACTACTCAGGTCATTGACATGGTCAGAAAGCGTTTGCGTACTGCCCAGAGCAGATAGAAGAGTTACGCGGACAATCGACGTCACAACCTAGAGTTTACAGTTAGACAATCGACGTCGCAACCTAGAGTACTGCCCCATCTCCTTATCAATACATTATTGCCAACTATAAAGGGCTTCCAGGGGGTCTCATATTTTATGTACTGTTACCGACGACATTCATCCATTATTGAAAATGTTGCATAAGTGATGTTCTGGAACTCGGGAGTTAGGTTTCTACCCGACCCCCGATTTTTGGGGGCGTTACACGCACATTGTCAGTTAGGAGCAGATCGAGCTAACAGATAATGCCTCTTACACCGAGGAACCAATCTGTATCTTAGACCACAAGGAGCAAGTCTTGCGGATAAAGACTATACCTCTAGTCAAGGCTCTTTGGTCACACCATGGGGAAGAAGAAGCAACGTGGGAGCAAGAAGCAAAAGTTGGGGACAAGTACCCTCACTTGTTCGATAGCTCACCTCAGGTAATTTCGAGGATGAAATTTTTTTTAGGGGGTAGACTGTAACACCCCGCACCATTGATACACCGGTGTTACCCTTCTAATCCACATCAAATTGGATTAACCAACCAGCTAGAACACAACATTTGCAGGATGCAAATCCTGATCAAAATTAAGATCATCCATCCAGGTCCTCCAAGAGCTGAAACGCGCCCTACAACATTCAAGAAGGTGAGAATACTGGAACACTCTAAATTAAAGCATTTATGTTAATAGGTACTGCTACAACACACCCGCCACCCACACTTAACAATTAGTTAGTGACAAACCAAGCCTTCATCACAACCAGCACCTCATATTAACCGTTGAAAATGAGTATCAGGCCCATCCACTTGATAGATCACGTCATATGAGCCAATAATAGCCCATAAGAGGGTGTAACAGCCCACCTGGGCCTCACCATCAGTCTAAAGTGGGTTGGGATCCCTATTAAGGGTTCCCCAGTACGAATGGACGGTGTGGATTGGGGCATTAACGTCTCAGCAGGCCCCTACGGGGTGCGTGTACACTAAGAGTGCATGTACACGACGTGCGCTGGAGCCATAAGGTCGGTCAAACGGCCCTTGACAGTGCTCCTCTTGAAAAATCAGAAAATAGCATTTTTCTCACCATTTTAAAATTTTGAACGTGAGATCTTCAAGCCCCTAGGTGGCCCACCACAACCACTGTCCAAGCCATCTGAACCGTTCACTTTCTCCTCAGGGCCCGGCTTAACAAAACTGTATAGCCTTTTGGGCAGTTGTAAATAGATAATAGAGAAAGGGCGCAACCATTCATTTTGTTACACATGGTGGATATCCGCGAGGTGGGACCAACCTGGGACCACATGGGTGGCCCATGATCGGCATGAGCAAGCGATCCCAACCACCCATCGCCTGAGTGAGCCATGTGCTCTTTTTTTTTTCCCCAAGAATGGCCGAACAAGGCCTGTACAAGGAAAAGGATGAGGCGACATTTCCATTTCGAGAAGGAGCTACTGGCTCACTTCCAGCCGATCCTGGGGACATGTGGCTTCATCCCTACTACTAGTTTGGGACGAGACGAAATGGGGACGAAAACTCGAGCTTTCTCATGAGAATTAGAGATTCTCGCGAGATATATGGAAATAGGCGTTTGGGACACGAGAAATGGGCCCCACACTGATCCTATGCCTCATCCGAACCAATCAGATGGACCGGATCATGACCATGCACGTTGGATGATGATCCTCCATCAAAGACCGAAACATCTTTCCCATTGAAAACCCACACAAAATGGCGAGGTGGGCCCCGCTAGACCAGAAAATTTACTTTTCTGATGGACCCGGACATTAGCTATCCATCCCACCAAATGGATGGACCCCATGCAAGGGTGATACTCGATCTCGGCCGTGCGCAAGGAGCAGAATTCCTAGTCGTTGGTATCCTCCCTCTCCCTCTGTATAAAGGGCCTTGTAGCCCTTGGGATTCGCGCCGAGAGAGAGAAAGAGTAATAGGGAAACTGATCCCCCTGTTTTAACATTGGTGCGGTAGGCAGCAGCTGTCATAGGTAAAATGTTTTTTTTTCTTCTTCCGTTCTCTTCTTCCTCCATTTTTTTGTAGCTTCGGATGACACTTACCTGGACCGAAACCAAGCCAAGCAATGGTCAGGTTCAGTCTAGCCATAGTGATGCTGAGTCAAGCCAAGCAATGGCCATTTCGGATCACATTTCGGGCCCCAGTTGATATTCGTTTTGAGCTCTTTGTAGAGCTTCGAAACCAGCTCAGTAAGTTATGCCAACTAATGGCTGTGTATCGATTCGAAACAAAGACCGGAGCCATGCCGATTAAGGTTGCACGTCAGACTGAAACAGACCAAGCAATGGCCATGTTCTCAAACTGCTTTCAGACCATCAGTTCCAACACTCCGACCCAACCCCCCCCCCCCCCCCCCCCCCCCCCCCCCCCCCCCCCTCAAACCAACCTTCTTAATGGCTGTGGTATGGGTTGTTTACCCAGACTCCGTATGGACTGAAACTATGACCAAATAATGGTCGTGCGTTTGGCCAAATGGAGCTCTGTTTAGAGCTGAACATGGGCCAAACAATGGTCATGGTTCTAAGCTAAAACCGGGCCTAAGAATAGCTTCTTTCAAAGGCTGTGATTAGAACCAAAAATCAAACTTTCATCAAGCTCTGTTCTGAGCTAAAACAGTGGTCAAACGACGGCCCTGCATGAAGGTGACCTAGTTCGAGAGCAATGGCAGGAGTTTGGGTCAGAACCATGCCAATCCATGGCTTGGAAGATGACCCAGAACCTGGCCGTAAACCATTGGAAACGTGCCTCAGTTGGGCCGTTTCTTTCGTTCCCTTACATATGTAGTAGATGGGCTGCACAGAATATAGGCCTCACCAAAAACGCAGGGGGGCTGTTCTATCTGGCATTGGGCCTTGCACAAAATGCAGGTGGGCTGTCTGATAGGACTCCAGCCAGTTACTGGTGGGCCGCACCTTGCATCAGCAAGTGGGCCGCACCCTGCCTCAGCAACAGACCCCACGTCGGGACCCACCTTGATGATGGGAGTTCCCCTAACCATCCATCAGAGACGTTGCAAACAGATCCTGGGCTAAACAATCCCTCAGTGATGTACATACTTGGATATTTTTCTTTCCCTTTCTTCCTTTTTGATATATATATAATAGGGAAAAGGTACTGGCCACACCACATACAAAAGTGGAGAGGGGTCGTGCAGCATTAAAACATTCATAATCAATTTTTAAGCCCACTGAGTGTGGTTTGCAAATCCAGCCCATCCATTATGTGTGTCCCACTTGGATGAGGGTTCAGACCAAGTTTCAACAGCATTCAAAACTTAGGTTGGCCCCACCAAGTGCTTTTATATGTTTTAACGGTGTCTTTACATGAATTTAGATAGTATGGCCCACTTGAGTTCCGTATACGACTGATTTTTGGGATATCCCATAATTTAAAGGGGACCCATCAAATGCACGGTGTTGATGGTGGACACGCATCACGGTGAGGCCCACACAGCTCGACCTCACGGGAGCTTATCGTGAGGTCGAGTGCATATTACCTTTTCCCATATATATATATATATATATATATATATATATATATATATATATATATATATATATATATATATATATATATATATACACACACACACACATTACAAGGGTATGTGGTGGGCCCCATGTGGGACCCATCTGAGAAGTTGATGGCTAGTGTACGCACGCACCAGCTATTTAGTTGTAGCACCGTGGGCAGTGTTTTAAATCCAAGTCATCTAGGGTCTGATCGTGGTGCACCTGGCCGCACATCCACTCCACCCACCAGGTGCTCATGTCATATGTATATAACGTATGTGATGTATACCTATATACCCTGTGATACGTAGATAATATACATGATGGCCATGTGATGCAAATATATTATGTATAATGTATACATATATATCAGGTGATACATATACGATATGTATGTAATGTACACACACACACACACACACATATATACTGTGTCAAGTCATCCATAAGTCGGCAGGCCATGTGTATGGACCCCACCAAGATAAGTATTTTATCCGCGCGGTCTGTATAGTAGATCCCACCATGGTACGACAGTGTTCCTGTGTTGTATGTCCCAACTTGTTGTAAATGTTTTATTCACACCACAGCCCGGTTTATGGACGATTGAATGTAGCAATAGTGGGTGCTGATCGATCCAGTTCACACTAATATAGGTGGCACGTGTTTGGCAGGCTTGATTTCCTTTGGTTACAACCCAAGCAACCTTGGTTTAGGGCCTTCTAACCCTCCACCTATCCTCATATATTTACTTGGTGACTCACTGTTTAAATATGAATGAAATTGTATAGGGGGTTACGTGAGTGGTATAAATTCATCGTCTTCTCAAAAAAACTTGTCTCTAGGAGCATTCTATGCCTTAACTAGTGATGACTTTCTCCCCTTAAGCTTTCCATCCCTAACTAGACTAGAAATAGCAGTTTTAGTAGTGTAAATGACTAACTAGACTAATGATAAACTGTATTCACTTGATTTATCTGTTTAATATGATGATTTTCATGCTTACTATTGTTTAGAATCTTCATTTCCCTGAACTGCCCAAGTGAATAATCCAGTCATTTTTGCCATGTATCTTATGCGATTTCAGTTGTTGTATGTTGATAGGAATATAAGTATTTCTCCTTATTTTCCTTCATATTGTGATACATGTTGCTATGACACACATATTGCTAAAATCTCTCCTTGAAAATTCCTAGCAAAGGAGAGTCCATGCTTGAGGTATAACTAGACCAGTTGTGATCTAAGTAGGTCCCTAACATGGAGGTTTTGGTCATGGTGTTTGACCCTGGGGTTTACTATCCATGTGGGGTTTCACCTATTTGACTTGGGATGAACTTCACAACCTTTCTAAATAATGTTGTTTACTCTTCTTTGCACCATTCATGCCGCTAGGTTTTAATCGCTACATTTGATGATTTCAACATTTCATTTCCAGTCAGCATTAGTGGTGGCCCCTTTATGTTGAATTGATTGGCCACATGTTAATGGGTACTACACACACCCTGAGACGGCGGTCTCATGGGCCGGGGATGGTGGTAATGGGACATTATGCCCAAGCCGTTGGCCTACGCTGGGCCCTGCGCTCCCCGTAGTGACCGTGAGCTAACTAAAAAATGGCTGATTACAATTAGACTAATAATGGGCTGGTAAATCATGCATGCATAGTATACTACGACGGTTTGGATCATTATGCCCATGCGATTACACCGAGTGTTGCGTTAATGACCAGCCGATCGATTTATGATGATGACTTGGATCCTCATGCCCATGCGATTACGTCGAATGTTGCGCTAATGACTAGTCATATCCATGGGTGACGACCCCAATGTCCATCCAGATATTTTTCCCGAGACATAGGCCATCTAGATGTTTTCCCCGGGCCAACGTTGCATTCATGCGTACATGCATTTAATAAGACTCCATAATATTTCTTGTTTAGGGCAGTGGTGTGTAATCTTGAGGGGAGATCACACTGAGCTAGTCACTCATTCATCAATATTCAACCGTACAAAGGATACAGGGATAGATGGACTTGCAACGGAACAGGAGGTAACTGAGGTCGAGGAAGAGACTTACTATGAGGAGTCGTACCAAGAGGCAGCTACTTATTTTGGATTAAATCAGTAGACTATTTACTTATTATTATTTTAGTACATTTTGGGTTTTGAAGTTTTGTATATGGGCCCCAGCTGGGTGGCCCAGGATATTGTTACTGCCTAAGCTTTATTTATACTACGCTTGGTTCCGTTAATTGTACTTTGATTGAGATTGGGTTTATCCTTTTGGTTATCATCTAACACCCGGGTTTTTAAGGCCAGAGCGGCACACTCGGGTCTCAGAAACTGGGGCGTTACAAGTTGACTTAGAGCAGTGAATGCAGTGGGAACCAAGCCAATACCCAAAGTCAAGCCTTGTACTTCTTAACTGCCAGAAGCCCAAAACCACTTGTCTTTCCAATTTTTATTGGAGGTCAGGACATTTGTGACCATACCCCCTCCAGTCCCCCTCCAAGCAAAGAAATAATACCAACCTTTATGAAAACGGTTGGGCTTCGCTTGGTACATGTGGAGGAATTCGTCGACAGTAAGGTCAGGCTGCTTACGGTCAGACCAAAGAATGGAACAGCCGATCAATGCCCTTCAAGCATTGAGGATCAACTGTCCCAAAGCCGACTCCAAACAAACAAGCACCCATCTTACTATGTTCTGCAGAGGGAGCCTCATGCCGCACTGAGGGGAGACTTGAAAGATGGTAAGTGCTCCCTCTAGAGGATGAGTAGGGAGCTCATTCGATGAAGGGACTCAGATCACTACTGTCTCGGGTATATGGTACCCTAGTCTAATCCGAGCTAAGTCAGCCTCTTTGAGGGACGACCTCACGGGACTTCTCTCCTCTTCCTTATACTCCCCGGGGGATTCATCTAACTCCCCTTTAACAAGTCGTTCCGCTGGGGATGTCTCTAGTGCTCACAACGAGTGTGCCACCCAAAAATTAGCGTCGCTCATCATCACCAGCGGTAACAGTGGGTTCAACATCAAGAAAAGACTACTTGGCCCACTGTCGCCGCTGGAGGTCCCCTCCCACGAGCTTAATGAATTTGACATGGTAGTTAGCTCAACAAATGTCGGGAGTCGGTAATGAAGAAGAAAAGAAGAAAGGGAGGGAGTGAGTTAAAGAACAGGGCTCACCACGAGGAAGATGTCACCCTGTCACCGGTAACTTCACAAAACTAAGTTGCCGAAATCACCTACATACGCAGTGGCTAAGGGTTCAAGTGCGAAAGGGATAGAAGCAGAGGAGAAATGTAAACAGACTTGACCAAGGGTTAGGGTTTTACTTATATAGGGGAGCCACGTGGCAACATTTAAACAACCTCATTATTGTGAATCTTGTACGGCACCCCCTTAACTACCCTGCCTCGACACGTGGTGCCCCCTTAATTACCCTTCCGCTCTACCCTATTATCGAGAAGTGGCCACGTGTCGCTCTCTCATTGGTCAGATACCGAAAAGACGGCCTGACAAGTCACCTGGCCTCGAGCCATGACGCGCCTCATCGACTACACCGTACATGATTACTAACATGCCTCGACTCCCATGTTGGCTGTCATACTCAGCATTTATGGTGGAATAGTCTGACCTAGGTGCTTCCAACCTACTTTCCAAGTCTGTACAACTGACTCAAAAGTAAGGGGCTTACTGTTATGAGAAAAATGGGGTGACCCATAAAAGGAGGTCGAACCAACAATCAGCACAAACCAATGGGCCAAGCTACTCGAAAGATAACTACTGTCAGAGAAGGGTCGACCATAGAATAGGTCGGCACAATCTCTGACGAACTTCCTAGAAGAGTAACCTAATGGGGTTGTCGAACCCAGCAAAGGAAACTAAAGACCACTAGAGTCAAGGACATCCCAAACATGCTTGGTCAATATCATCATCGGAATGATACCGACCTACTGATAGCTCGATATTGTCCGTCTCCAAGGCGATGTTTACCTCTACCGTCCGACCTTATCTATGGGTCGGACGAGTCTATCGGCTTTCGACTGACGTCCGATCCTATCCAAAACAAACGATCCGAAGGTCTCTCCTGAGATCTCAGGGGATAGGGTTGGAATCCCAGAGATCTCAGACATCAAAGATCTCGAGAAGATCTCCAATATATGAAGAGTCCTAAACAAAAAGGATCTCCAACGGTGTGATCTTTCATCCAACAGACAAGATCTCCAAAGGTGTGATCTTCCTTCTAAAAGAAAAGATCATTCGACTGTGTGATTTTTCTTCTATTATAAATAGGGAAGCCCCTAAATAACGAAAGGTACACACAAAAATATAACTCAAAAAATTTTACACACTAACAACTCTTTTCCTTTAAGATCATTTACAAAGATTCAGATCCCTGACTTTGGCATAAGAGGGTCCCCTGCACAAGGTAGGGTCTTCCTTGTTTGTTTTATGTGTAGGCACCCAAGGGTCTAAGAAGTGTCTACCAGGAAATTGCATCGACACTTCTAATCCACGGTCGCATCCATAAGATCAACGGTCTAGATCACTGAACGATGGGACTGATTGGTGCATAATTGTTCATTAAGATACTATTCACGTTCTGATGCGTCAAGTGTGGATGAATCCTCTCCACTGTGAATTTTGGTACAATCACTGTTATGGGCACACCGTGATGTTTATGTCATATCCACTCCCTTCATCTGTTGTGTCAGGTCATTTTAAGCTATGATCTTAAAAATCAGGCAGATTCGAAACTAAAGTGGGCCACACGAAAAGAAATAGTAGGAATTGAATGCCCACAACTGTAACCTTTCCCACCGTTTCCTGTGGTATGGCCCACAGGAGTTGTGCATCTAACTCAGTTTTTGTACATGCGCTTACATGAGTTGGCAAAACTGATGGACGTAATGGATGTCAAATGGACATAGAAAATGGGCCCACTGAGATTTTGTTAACAGGGACTCCATGTAAGAAATTGGCGTCCAAAAAAATGTGACGGTCTACTCATCATCTGGACCACATTTTTTTAAATGGCGAATACTGTATATTCACGTAAATATATACGGGGCCCACCTACTGAACGGAAGAGATTTTGCACACACGTGCCAGGAATCACCTAAACATTTAGAGAGGAAAGGAGAGGGAGAGATGGGACCTTGTTGGACGGTTTGTCTCTTCCGACGAATCTCGTGAATGGTAGCAGAGAGCTTCCAATAGAGAGGTCGACCAATGTAGAATGCTGCGAGTAAGAAGAGGAACACCAATGCTATTCTAAATGAAACCTTAGCCGACGATGAAACCATGGCTTCTCTTTTCCTTCTCTCTCTCTCTCTCTCTCTCTCTCTCTCTCTCTCTCTCTCTCGTTAAGGAATCCGATTCCCACTCCCTTTCCTCTCTTTTGCTTTTTCTCAACTAACCAAGCTCAAAAAAAAAAAAAAAAAAAAAATCATACTTTCCAAGAGTAGGAATATTCATTTATACGCATGTCGTAACAGATTCTATATGTTGCAAATACGTAACTCAATTCAAACAATCCAAATTATGGAGATTTAATTGGATGGGTCATGATAGAAATTTCATAAGGTAATTAACCGATATTTCAATAGAAAATGTCAATGATCACAGTTCATACAAAATTCACTCGCTATATATAGGTCAGTTTGATCTAATTTTAGGATACAAACAATCTAGATTAATTTCCAAAGTTTGGACGGTTCCAATTGAGATATGTACGTTGCATGTATGAAATTTATGTGTGCATGTTTACGACTGATAAATATTACGCCAGAGTATCAAATAGCTGGCGAGGCCGGGGTAGGCGGTCAAACGAGTTCGAAGTCAGTCCTGCGATAAAGGATCGAACAAGAATGGGGATGTGTAGGGTCCGGTATTAGTTTAGCAACATTTAGAAAATGGTGGTGACTGAGACTTAAACATGTGGCAAATATGAACGAAGAACATCTATCGAGACAATCCAGATTGTGTGGGTCACATTTTATATGAAGCATATCTAAGGAGTTACACTGATCAAGAAATTAAAATAATCCGCTCGACCGCTTTTTAATGGATGGTTAAAAGTAAAACGGTGAGTAGTCGAATCTCCAAAGGAAAAATCAAATGGTTTATTATCATCTTATCGCTGTAAATTTTAGGTTATGCCCCGGCCATGGTTGGTTCAGAGATATCAACGGTCGGAGAGTTGCCACCATTTTATAGATTTTTTTCTTTTAATTTTTATTTTTATTTTTGAACAGCCATTAGGGAATTCATGCCAAGACCTCAATGTTGAAACGAAGTATCTTATATGGTACACGGTTGGAGAGTTACTACGGAGGTAATATACGAGGGACGCGGATTAGCTACCGACAGGTTGAGTAGGAAGACTGGCTACAAAGGCCACCAAGTTTATGTGAGGCCCACCATACATCAGGTATTGTATCTACACTGTCCATCCATTTGGAGAAATCATTTTAGGGTATGATCAAAAGAACGAGTATGATCCAAAGCGGGAGTAGACCTAACACATAAAACAGTGGGCACGGATTAGCCATTGACAGGTTGCGTTGCGAGACTCGCTGCTAAAGTGACGTCACTAAGTTCCATGGGCCCACCATGATGTATGTTTTGTATCCAAAGAATGAGTTAAATCCTAAGCACCAGTGGACCCCAACACAGAAAATAGTGGGGACAGTGATGCCTACCATTAAAATTTTCTAAAGGCCATGAAAGTTTTAGATCAAGCTGATATTTGTGTTTTTCCTTATTTCATGTCTTTTTTAACTTTCGAACAGGTTGTATTTCAAATAAACATTATGGTGGGCATTAGGATAGTTTCAACAGTAGGAATCACTCTCCCCACTGTTTTCTATGGTGGGGTCCACTACAGCTTTTTATCTGCCTCATTCTTTGGCTTATGCCCTAAGATAGTATCTCAAAATGGATAAACGGTGTGGATATAACACATACATCATAGTGGGGCCCACAGAACTGGGTGACGTCACTTTAGTAGCAACTCGCTGCTGGAGAGTGAGGCCCACCGTTAAAACCTTCCCAAAGTCCACCGTGATGTTTATTTGATATCCAACCTGTTCATAAGTTAAAACAGACATTAAAGAAGGGAAAGCACAAATATGAGCTCGATCAAAACTTTTGTGGCCCTTATACGTTTTTAATGGTGGGAGTGACTCTCTCCACTGTTTTCTGTTGTGGGGTCCACTTGAGATTTGGATCTGATTTATTCTTTGGATGATGCCCTAAAATGATCTCTCCAAGTGGATGGACCGTGGGGATACAAAAATACATCAGGGTGGGACCCACAAAACTAGGTGACGTCACTTCAGTGGTGAGTCTCACTCCTCAACCTGTCAGTAGCTAATCCGCGTCCCATATGAGTAGGTGTGTAACTGGTGTACCACACACCAACTATATAGCCGGTGTGTTGACATCAGCAAGTTCTATGGGTCCCATCATAAGACATGTATTATATCCAAACCGTCCATCCATTCCACGAACTCGTCTTAAGCCAAAAAATAAGATAGATCTAAAGATCAAAGAGACCACAATGTACAAAACAGTGGGGATTGAACCTCTACCATTGAAACCCTTTTGGGGGGTTACCGAAGTTTCTAGATCAATATGAAATTTTTTTTTCCTTTTCATCCATGTATTTTTGACCTTATTAACAATTGGATGGAAAATAAACGTTATGGTGGGCCCAATGAATTTTTTAACGGTGAAAATCATTATCCTCGCTGCTATTTTGGTGTGGTCCATCTAAGCTTTGGATATGATTCATTTATGCATTATGCTCTAAAATGATCTCGAAAAATGGATAAACAGTATGGATATAATAAATATATAATTATGGGGGTATGTAACTTTGATCTCATTTGAACCATTCGTCCAACTCAAGAGATTGAAGAGCGTCGGCGCTTGTCTTCGCATGACACGTATCTACACCAACTATATAGCTGGTGTGTGGTACACTAGCTAATCTGCTTCTGTGTCAATGCGTCAGGCTAGGCTCTATTCAAATTGGCCTACATTTTAACGTGGAAGCCAAAAATAGAAGTGAGACAATGACACCGACCATTAAAACTTACCTAGAGTCACCATGATGTTTATGAAATTGCGCGTGGTGATGGGATAGGCTATGTGCAGAATCTTGATAGAGCTATAGAATGGTGGCTATGTTTTAGAGGGAGTAATTATCACCAAATAAATTTTTTTTACCAATTAAACACAATTGCTTACTTTAACTAATATGTCAGTTTAAACTAAGTAATTTAACACTAAGGCTTTCAAGCCAATAATAGGTCCAATGACATAGACTACAATGAATGCAATATGCTAAGCAATTAGTTTATAAACATGATAGTGTACATGTGTATGGGATGTACTAACTATCAAATCTCAACATTCATCTAATCATGCATACATATAATTCATCAATCGATCACATAGCATAATTAAACAAGTGCTCAAATAACAATCTTAAACACAAGCATGTATAGTAATTCAGTTTTCTTACTTCACTCCTGATGGACGCCCTCAACTCATGAATACACTGGATTTTACTATCGGAGGTTTTAAATCAATCTCGCATCTAACCTTCACAGTCTTATACAAGGATTTACCTGTCGTATACTCTCGTCGGAGGCTCCTATAAAAGACTTTTGTTGGTTTTCAATCGGCTAACCAACCACCTTAGTCCTAGTCTAAGGACCTATGGTTGCTCCCGCTGGAGGCTCCCACAAATATTAACATGTACACACAAGTGTTTGGTAAATTCGGCCCTACACAATAGCCTAGGTCCTAAACAAGAACCTCTCGATTTTGGGTTATTAACTCTTACCATCAATCCTATATAAGGAAAGAGTATGGACTTATATATGACACTTATCCAATCGACCCATTTTGATGCTCATCTCAGGTTATTTGATCTATTCTATCATGCAATTCAATTAGTTCTCATTTTGTTTCCACGATCGTTAATGTTAATTAATGCTTTACTAAAGCTTTAACTCTAAGATCAAACACATTGCATGCGATGCTCCATTGAGGTGACCAATGTGATAGATAGGGGTGTACACTAACTGAGCTAGCTCAGTTAGCTCGCTCGACTCAACTCGAAAAACCTCGATTCCACTCGATTCGAACCTAAGTTCAAGCTGAGTCAAGCTGATTTTTTTAGCTCGAAAATGAGTTCGAGCAGGCCCCAGCTCGAGTCGGATCGAATCAGTTCGATGACTCGGTTACTTTGCCATTGATGTTGCTCACCAACTATTTTCATAAAATGACTCAACAGGCAAGAAGGAGAAGGCTATCTACTATCTCAGTAAGAGTTTGCTTGACTATGAAACCTGTTATTCACAAAGATACCTTGCTGTAAAAGATACCCTGTCAAGTTGACATACCCTTCTCTAACATTATTTTGGCGAGATACCTTGCTGCGATTTGGGCATCTTAGAAGCTTCGCCATTATATGCTCTATCACCCTATCAATCTACAAGCTCGGATGGACGTTCCAACAGGAGGTTGTTATAGCTTGGTGGAGCATTAACTGCATGAAGAATAGTGGGTCTGATAGCACAACCGACTTGCACAGGCAACTGACTTGAAACAAATACCTTTTTTTTCTAGTTTTTTTTTTAATGGTACTTAGAAGGTGTTTGATAAAATACCTGTAAAATCATTGCCTCTATTTGTAAAACAGTAAGATTTTGAACTTGCAGTTTAGGTGTTTGTGGAAATGCCTCAATGGCGAACTCGGCTCGAACTCGGCCCAAGCTGCTGACCGAACCGAGCCGAGATGGCTAGTCAGGCTCGAAGACCGAGCCGAGCCGAGTTCGAGCTGAGGTTAGCCAGTGTTCGAGTTGAGGCCAGCTCGACTCGGTTCGACTCGATGTACACCCCTAGTGATGGGAGTTCATAGTGTTAATGCACTGATTTTTATAGCTTGCTTGTTAATCACGTGAGTCATTATATTAAGGAGTTGGTTGAGCCATTAGAATCTGAAGGTCAAAAACACAAGTGGAGGTGGAGCATCAAGGAGCAAATAACAGGTATATGATTTGCAGTGGTGACCCTTGACCCAAAATAACTTAAAACCTCTAGATGATCAATAATTAAACACTTTATTGATCATCCTTTAGCCTTAGAAGGCTTATTTGAGCATACTTAGATCGCCTTTAGAAGTCCTGAGTTGCTAGAAAAACTGCACAAATTCAACAACCTTTAGTCCCAGTGAACCCACCTTTAGTCTGATCGAAATCGGTTAAATCTAAGGTATTTTAGTTGCAACTAAATGCCACATTTGATGCAACCAAAAACCATATTCGATGCCACTGAAGGTGTCAAAATATGTTCAATGGCTTTCCTAATTAATTCAGCATGACCAAAGCTCAATTCGATAGGACTGCAAAACTAGCCATTTTTTCCCGTTTTATGAACGTTGGAACTCAATTCTTTTATATAAAACATCCAGTCTTTGAGCATTTTGATGGGTTTTTTGTGCGATAAAAGCTTATGTGAATTCTTATACTACTACGTCAAAATTGAGGATTTGCGACGGGCTAAATCTGTCGTAAAACTTAATAAACGATGAATTTCGTCCGTCGCTTGGTCCGCCACTATTTACTGGGTCATTTTTTCTCTGACATAAAATCCTTCGTTCGATCCGCGACAGATAAGGTCCGTTGCATATTCTTATCTGTCGTTCAAAATAAAAAACCCATCATTGAAATTCGAATACCCGTTGTTATTAAAATATTAGCGACGTCGCTAAAATTTACGTAAATAAAATATATATATATATATATATATATATATATCGTCAAATTTTTTATTCTCGAATCTTACACCTGATAGTCATTCAAAAAATAATTCACAAATTTGGTAACAACTCAATTCAATAAAGAGGAAATTACCTAAGTAGGGTTAACCCAAACAGCAATTCCCATAGTTTTTAGAGTACATGCTCTTCCATAGCCTCTCAAAAGAAGAAGAAAAGAGTTTTAAAAAGTCGGATACTAAAGTAGATGGCATGACTTCGGAAAATAAATACTAACATTAGGATAATTAGAAATTTGGGAGATGCTTAATAATAAACTTTAGCTCATTTAGGAGCTAGTACTAAGCGAATGCTCAAATTAAACCTACAAAAGTACAGAAATAATCAAAGACTAAAGTTCTTCCATTCCTCAAATGTCATATTACAGGAAGTAGGTGCCCATTCTTCAGCAATGCGTTTCTCCAAAGATTCTTCATCAGCATTCGGAGGGACCGGGATATCAAAACCTACCTCTGCTTCAGATGGCTGCAGATTCTTGACAAAACCCTTTAAAAAAAAGTAGTCATTGGTGAGAACAGGGAAAACATTAGAAAATACCACGTAGTAACTTACAATCTACTTCATCAATGAATTATATAAGAAAGTTCTATTATTATACAGGGTCTGCATGTTTTGAAAGCAGAACCTGCTCCTGCAGCTAGATTACAATATTAATAAAAGCCATGAACCAAAGTTCCCTGTACAGAGGATGGACCGGATGCTAAGTTTTTGAAAGACTCAAAAATAAATCATAACCCCACATGAGAACATGGAAACAATAAGAGGAATGAATAGTAAATCGAAAGGGGTGATTCTTCAAATCAACAGCTATTAAACATACGTTAGCAGAGTAGAAAAGGAACTGTGAACCGTATTTCAAGAAATACCCAAGAAGCAATTCCCAGTCATCTACAAGTTGTAGCTCCCTATTTCGTGCAAAAACATAAAGAAGCGTAAGAAAAACAGAAATCTTTAGGGTCAACGACAAACCCATTCTACCTGAACAGCTTGCATGAAACATTCCTATGATGTTGAGAAATTCAAAGGCTACAAAAGTTCATGTTGGACTGAAAGAGTGTCGCGCCTAACCCTTAAGAAACCTTTAATGTCAAATGTAAGATCACAACCTGGCTATATGCCCATACGTCCCACATATTTTTTTCCCCTTTTATTAAGCCTCTTTGGTTCAGTCTTTCTTGTTTTTTGTTTTCAGAGTTACGAGTTGTGGTTTAGTTGCAAGCCGGTGCTGTGGCTAGCCTTCTTTTTTTTCTTTTTTTTTTCTTTTGCTAGTTGTTGTTTGCTTCTTTTTTTTTTGAATAAATTTTCACTTTTTCCTTCTTTTTTTATTCAAGTAACATGACAAGTAGAAAGTGAGTACTGATTTCTATCACCAGATCATCTTTTTCTTGTAACATGACGAGTAGAAAGTGAGTACTGATTTCTATCACCAGATCATCTTTTTCTTGTAACATGACATGTAGAAAGTCAGTAATGGTTTCCTATCACCAGATACTAGCTAAGCTTAACACCATGAATATGTCAAGTGTGGGACATTCAATCCATGCATGAGGTGCGCCCACCATGAATATCATCAGATAAAAAATCACATTAGCCTACTCATAAGATTGGATACTGTGTATAAAAGCAATGGATAGCAGACCTACCCACAAGCAACTGTGTGGCCTACCTGGTGCATGAGAATGAACTTCCTGTGACAACATGACACCATGTCAAAAGAATAGCAACACACTAAAACCCTCATCCTACAATTTGAAAACAACATCTAAATAGGAAGTGAGGAGAAACCACAAAAAGGAAATGGAACCATCTGCACATCCATCTCCCATTTACATGTGTGTCATCAAGGCTTCAAAAAATTCCAGGTATTATCCAACAGGAAGCAGATCAACCAGGGCAAGTCACAATCACACCGAAAATGATAATAGAGAGGGAAGAAGAGACTACAAAACTCCTTGGAAGGATAGCCGATCTTGCAAGGTATCAAAAATGGATGTGGCTGCTGCATTTTGCACAAAGGTTAGCTTCAAACATCCAAGCAATTCACCTAAGATGTAGCATCAGCATACCAAGCTTAAAAATCCATCAGCAGTGCACAATGTATCAATTTAAAGAAAATGGCAGCTCTGGAAACATCCATATGGATGTGGCTGCTGCATTTTGTACAAAGGTTAGCTTTAAACATCCAAGCAATTCACCGTCCTTCACCTAAGATGTAGCATCAGCCGTGCACAATGTATCAATTTAAAGAAAATGGCAGCTCTGGAAACATCCATAGAACAATGTATCAATTATGTTGAGGCCCATCACATAAAACATTTTGGGTCATTGAAAAGGACCTGATCTGGTGGCTTGACTCCCAACATATCCTGTTACGATACATCAAGTACTTAAGTACAGATTTCACTTGATGAGCAGTTCCTATCTGGTTTTGGCATGCCTGAAATTTGAAATGGTCCAGTTACTATCTGGTGCCGACAACCATTCCTATCTTTACCATTCTCAATGCCAGCCTGCTGCATGCATTTACAACAAATTCAATTCATATGAAAATTAGCAATTACACAAAAACAAAAATCAGTGAAAGAAGACTTGCCTGCATATGGTCAAGCCATAAAATAAGGCCAAAAAGAGCTGCACCAGCAGACAGCTTCCTAAAATCAGCTCCCCAGTCCTTGTCTACCATCCTGCATCATGGAAAAGATCACAAGGTGTCCATAAGACAAGCCAATGTGCATTTAATACTACCAAAGGCTTTGATTTCCACCATGCTTCTTGAATAACAGATGTATGGGTCTTTATATATTAAGCCTATTGACAGGATCTGCTATGGTTGAAATACAACCTCTAAAAGAGGACTTAGTTGATATAAATTATTTAGAGACAATTTGCTGAAGTACCATCTACTTATAACTATATGGTGCTGTAGAGCCGTACAGCTGTGAAAACATCCAAAAGAAAAAACTATGGTTATATATTTCCATTCTAACAGATCCAATTGAACCTGGGGGGCATGAGGTCCACCCTTGAACCTCCATAGTACAGATATCCACAAGGACAACCTGTTTGGCAAGGAATGCATCAATGGAATTCTTTCATCAATGAACCTGTATCTCTGGACATAAAAAAATCAAACAGAAAAATGGAACAGAGTAAAAAAGAAGTCTGACATGATGTTTGTATTAAAAAAAAAAAAAGAATTTGATAATGATAATGATTTTGGTGTAGTGCACTCTTCGACTTCAAACTGCTTGCACCCAATTCAACACTTGCGTTCTTGATTCCAGCAGACAGAATGAAGAGCACAAGCACTTCCTGAGCTCTTACATTTTCAGGAAGTGGAGCTTTAAAGCTTCCAAAGCAAGCCCACTTGAACGATGAAATGGGCAACTTAGCAATTACACAAAAATAAAAATCATAATGTACATCCTCACAAGGTTAATAATGCTGAGATTGACTCCTCAGTCTTAATGGGTTAAGACATAGCATGTAAATGATAATGATAGTTATCAAACAATAAGTATCACCTTTCTTCTATCTGTTTTAGGCAAACAATTCTGGCCAACTACTTTCCAAAGTTTTGACTCAAAACTAGCTGTTGGCAAGTTTTTTAGGCTTTCAAGATCATCTATAGACAACACATCTTCTAACTCCTTCCTGCATGTGTGCGGGCACACACAAACAAATGGAGCTAGATCATCTTTTACCTGAATATATGTACAGAAAAGGAGGAAATCTAAACCTCAATTTCAGACAAGTAGGCTTCCCTTTCCTCATGTTTAGATTTCAGAACATCAGACAACATACCTATATCCCTGAAATATGAATAAAGGCTGGACATGTGATTCTTGCTCAAAATTATTTGTGCCAAATAGCCACAGTTTCAAGGAAAATATAATCTTAAAGACCCAAAGAACCAGTGTCATTATACAACAGATTGATTTGAACCAGCATAATCAGATTATCTAAGCTGTCTAATCATAATGATTCTTGGCCAACCACCTAACCACAATGTGGCTCAGCATATCAACAATCTGATCACCATGCATGTTTGCCATTTCTTAGGTAGGCGATAAATTTTGAAGGATTTCGACATAGTTTACAACATTTCAAACTAACTAAAGCTATGGATAGCAACAGAGGTCTTCATCATCTTATAATGTTAAATGAAACACAAAGCATGAACACAGAAATGAGACAGATCCAAAACTCAACCAGAATTTCAATCTATAAAAAGCTAGAAATAGCTTAGCAATATTTCCAAGGACTCAACTGAGTTTCTAAAACAAAAATCAACTGAATGGAAATGAAATCTGCAGATTCAACTGGCAATCATACGGACTGAAAAACAATTCAGGGGAGTGAAGATAAATTGACATAGATATATAAAAAAAAGAAAAAACAACTCCTAGTGCACAGCGATCACGACCATCAGTTTGGTGCTACACCATGTGGATGGGCCATACATACAAACAATCAAGGTGATTGGCCTGTGGTAACTACCATCCTATCAGGAGCCTGAAAATGAGATGGCTCATTCAAAACAGAGCAATCATCCACATTTCAACAAGTAAAATTCACAACAATGGCATGGTCAGAGCCGTTCAATCAATGCCATGTTTAGCTTTGTGGGGCCATCCTCATGGTGACCACAAAGTCCACAGTCCTGCACACATGCACGAGCAAAGGGAATTCCGTCATTCCGTTGAATGTAGAGGCATTCTAGTAATTCTCGTCACTCGGGCACTTACTTTTCGATTGTACTATTTAAGTGAAATAAGAGATGACATTCTCAAATGAGAAAAATGATTTCATTACTTTAAAAGAATCGAACAAGTAACTGTGTGAGACAAAAATCTCATGTTCAATTCTATAGAGTGACAATAAGAATAACCTCTTCTTCTTTTTTCCTAAGATATGGATTTTATCAATCCGGAATAATAATAATAATGCCATCATTTAGATCCAGATGTACTATGTTTGCTTTGTTCTTCCCTTTTGGACACATTTGATGTGGCACTAGCTAAAACCTTGTTCAAAGATGTTTTTACTAGTATTGACTCAAATTTGGATTCTCATTTGGAATTTTGGTATTCAAAAAACTTAGAGATCTAACTACAAGGAAGCAAGTAACTATGACTGCAATTTTAATTTATTTCTGAAGACAAATTTATCAAAGACAAAATTAGTATGATAAAATATGGGTAAAAGTAGGTCCTTCCTCTAGAAATAGGGAAAAGAAGAGAATATATGTTTCCTCTTCCTCTAGAATCCTTTACTTATGATCTCTTGATTAAAAAAGATAAATATTTGTTTACAAAGAGATACTTACTAGAACAAATCAAATTACTAAAATATATCTAAAAGATACTAAGAGATGATCTTCAGCTGGAACACACAAGACTGTGTACTCCATTGGCATGGTGCTTTGTAAATACAAACAGAGCTGTATACTCTAACACTTCCAATATGGATTCTCTTTATCTGCAAGCTAATTTTGACTAGGTACTATTTTTTTCACCATATTTTGTCCCTTCTTTACCTCATTTGGTTTAATAATGATATCTGGAGGCCATCTTGACATGTTCTGAATTTATTATTTGAGTTGGTTTGTCCATTGATAACTCTGGCATTTTGATTTGAAGCTTGATTTGTTATTGTCCTTTGGTTGACTTTGATATGTATCTGTTGTCCCAACATCTATACTAATAATAACATGGATGTTATCTTTCAAATTAGAAGTTTGATACTAATGCATTTTTCCATGCTTATTGTGGCCAGAGCAACTGGATAAAATTTTTGAGCTGTGTGGAGCTCCTGATGAGGTTAACTGGCCAGGGGTTTCCAAGATTCCCTGGTACAACAATTTCAAGCCAACAAGGCCAATGTAAGAGACTGTTAGGGAGGTTTACAAACAGTAAGTAATCCTATATCTGAGTGTTCTACCCTTGTGTCATGGACCTGTCTGTCATCTTCATTCTTGCAATGTTTTAATAAACATCACTATAACTGTTATAATGGGAAAGGCCACTCTATATCATGTGATATAATGAAAAGTCTTACTAAATGACAATTATTATTTGCAAGTAGTCGTCGTTATTTCTCAATAGCAGCAGCTATAAATTGGAAGTTGGAACAAGGTCTGTGGTTTTCCTTTTTGCAATGCTTTTATGCTTCGTAGTTCTATATAATTCCACTTGTCATGCTTTAAAGATGACATGTGAAGGAAGTTATCTGCCCCTTTTTTGTCTGATTTGTGAGATATAACTATTCTTTTGCTGAACAGCTTTGACTGTCATGTTTTGAAGTTACTAGAGAGGATGCCAACTCTTGATCCATCTCAGGTATCACTTGTAGATGTACTTAGTTTCAGTGATTAGGTTTGTCTAATTAATCTAAACTTTTAGATATCTGCTGGAGGTTCAAATTTCATAGTGTGTTTGCTCTGATGCCTACTCAGCATGAACTAGCTTCTCCTGATATAGCATGGTTACATGATTTTCCAATGTTCAGGAATGGATATGCTAATCAGCATTCGCTTAAATCTCTTTAGTTAATGTTCTTGCTTGCATTGTCTCCCAATCTATCTAGTCCATAAGGAGATGAGATGTTTGACTCGAAACCTTGCCTCTATGCTAATATAGTTGTATATTATCTATTGTAATGTGCGCATAACCTCTTAAAACTGCGTGAAGGCATTCACTACATGTAAGCAATTTTACACATATTATCTTATATATATATATATATATATATATATATATATATATATATATATATATATATATATATAACCTGAAGGAGATGAGAGTAAACATGCCTTTCACACAAAATTTGTGGGCTGCATGTAATAAATCATTAAAATAAAGCTTTTTTTTTTGTTTGAAAGATGTTAAATTTGTGATCCTAAATGTAACGACCATGCTTGAATCATACAAGTAAAATATTGAAAAGAAAAGAATGAATTTTCTCTTACAAATCATTACATCCTGTAAATGATTGTTATGATGTATAATGGAAATTCTTTAGGACATTAGGAATATTGAAATCCAACTCAAAGCCTAAGAAACTTATGGATTCTAGAATCAAAAGCAACAGCTGGTACCATAAAGAAGCAAGATCATTGGATGTGAGCAGTTATTTCTAGTGGACAACAGATGGAGAAAAGTTACATATTCCTACCAATGAAGACCAAATAACTAGTCTAGTCACATTCATGCATAAAGCAAGGGTAGGAGTTTGATAAATCCCCAAATCTCATTCAAAATCATGCATGAGATTTTTATCTTGCATGGTTCCCAAGTGATAAAAGAAAGAACTCTTCTTCTTCTTTTTTATTACCTTTGTCACATATGTATAAGATCGAATTTAACCATTCAGCCATGGATGCTTAAAAAGGATAACCGTACATCATGAATAACCAATTTCTAATTGAAATAAAATATTTAGGAGGAATCATTGAAATGGCATCAATTCAAATCCAAAATCAATAAAGATCATATAGATGCATTGACATTGTGGTCCATCCCGATGGACAATGCTAGGTGAAACATGGACAACATGACAAGCAGTTTTGATCTCTTAACATGGCCCAAAGGTGGACGGTCATGATATTTAAGCTATATGATGGGGCTGCTAGATGATTAGACGACAATCACGGCAGATTGGACCTGCGCCCATCATATAATCTGAGAGATGGTCGTGATCGTGTAGTGCAGCAGGGATGGCACTAGTCTTAAGGCATTTGGATCATCTTCCATCTGGTGAATGCACACCACATGCGGATGAATCTCCATCTATCAGGGAGCTATGAACAGTTGTTGCATGTTGATGAGAGGTTGCTCAATGTCCAAGAAGGCTATCAATCAGATGGTTATCTGCTCAATCATAAAGCTACATGCTTATCGTCCAAGATTTGGACAGTGATTAGGTCATGTAAAGGATAGAAACAGGGCTTGAACTGATCGTGAGATGAACAACATTCCGAGCATGACATGGACATCAATCAGACTGTAGCCAGGCATGATACAAGAGATTTAGATCTGAACATTAAAGGAGTCCAGATCTAATCGCTAAAACGAGATTAAAAGAGGGTACTTACGGAGCAGAGGGGAAGAACCCAGATCGAAAGAGGGGCCGCTATCTGCCTTCCTTCCGAAAATGAGAGAGAGAGAGAGAGAGAGAAGAGGAGCCGCTATCTGCCTTCCTTCCGAAAATGAAGAGAGAGAGAGAGAGAGAGAGGAGGTGAATTCGAAATAGGGTTAGAATCCCTATTTGAAATTGGAATTTTTATACATATCCATACAAGCGTTTGTTTTACATCATTTATATTAAATAATAGATTATCATCCGTACAATTAATGACCCACCTAATAATATTAAGATTATATAATATGGTAAAAGCTTAAATATTAAGCTTCAACAAGTGGAACCACTATTTGGATAGTCTGGATAACCATACATCATTGCCTTAAGTGACATGAACGAGTCACTACTATTTTACATTATATCCAAAACTAACACATTAAAATCCTCTTCTGTATCCAGTGAAGCGGCTGTTCGTGGTCGGTGATCTGTGGGCCCCACCATGATGTATGTGTAATTTATCCGCACCGTCTATTCATTTTTAGATATTATTTTGGGGCTTGATCTTAAAAATGAGACAAATCTAAATTTCAGATGGACCACATGAGAGAATAAGTAATATTGAATATCCACCATTAAACCTCCCAAGGCACTGTGGGGTGAAAGTGATGTAAGTGTTTTATCCATGCCGTTAATAATTTTTCTCAAATCATTTTAATATATAATTTAAAAATTGAGGTAGGTACAGGGCTTAAGTGGACTACAAAGTGGGGATTTAACGTCCACCATTAAAAACTTCTTAGGAGCTTGAGAAGCTTCGAATCAAGCTGATATTTGTGTTTTAACTTCATCCACGTTTGCATGACATTATTAATAGATTGGATGGTAAAAAGAAAAAAGAAAAAATTCATGGTAGCGCTTAGAAAAGTTTCAACCGTGAGAGTCATTATCACCACAGCTTACTTTGATGTGGTCCACTGTAGCTGTGGATGTAGCTGTGGATCTGGTTCAGTTTTTGTGTCATACCTTAAAATGATATAAGAAAAGCAATCAACTGTGGATAAAACACTTACATCACTTTGGACCCCCATAGAGCCATGCTCGGACGGATTACCATTCGAGCGAGGGTAGGACGTAATCCGTGTCAGTTTATTTGACATCCAACATGGTAATTAGGTCATACAGACATCGATGGAGGGAAAAAAAAACAAATATCAACTTAATTTAAAAAACTTGTAGCTCCCAATAAAATTTTAATGGTGGGCATTCAATTACCACTTTTCGTGCGATGTGGTTCACTCGAGATTTAGTTTTACCTAAATGTGGTTCACAAATCTAACTCATTCATTATGTGTGTCCCACTTGAATGGCAAGTTAGACCAAGTTTCAGCCGCATCCAAAATTCATTATGTGTGTCCCACTTAGGCCCACAATAATATTTATTTTCCATCCAACTTGTTCATAATATCAAAAAATATATATGAACGAAGAGAACACAAACATCAGCTTGATCCAAAACTTCTATGGCTTCCAAGAATTTTTCAATGGTATGTGTTCAATCACACTATTTCTGTTGTGTGGTCCACTTGAGCTTTGGATATGCTTCTTTTTCATTCTTTAGACCTCAAATTATCTGTTCACATGGATGGACGGAGTAGATAAAATAAATAAATAACAGTGGACCCCACAGAGTTTACTCTGGTAAGGGTAACGAGTAACTCACCTAAATGTAGTGGAGATGGATTTCCTTAAAACATTCATAATCATATATTGGACCTGCCTAAATGTGATTCACATATCTAACCCACTTATTATGTGTGTCCCACTTGGATGAAGGGTTAGACCAAGTTTTAGCCACATCCAAAACTCATGTGGGCCCCACCAAGTGCTTTTATGTTTTTTACGATGTCTTCACATGGTTTTAGATGGTATGGCCCACCTGAGTTTCGTATACGGATGATTTTTGAGATATCTCATAACCTAAAGGGGATACATCAAATGCACGGTGTTGATGTTCGACACACGTCATGATGGGGCCCACAAAACTTACTAACATCATTTCGTAGGTTCTCGCCAGGTCAATAAGTTGGGTCACAATTTTGACAATAATATTTGACCCATTTTATGTCTAGTCGATTCACTCTATTTTACCGATCAATACCCTCAATTTGATTAGTTACTCACCCCAATCAAGCTAGCTACATATGAGAAAGATATCGGGCATACATGATTGATCAACAATTTGCGTGAAATTTGACTTAAACATCTGAAGTTATTTACTCTTCAATCTAGACTAATTCGATTGTCCAAAAATGATTAAATGTTCAATTAGTGGAAGTGCCTAATAATTTATTAATTTTTTTCACAGATAAATTTCAATTTCCATTTAAAAATAACATTTTTTTCAAAATGTATATATATATATTTTTACTCTTAATTTTTCTTTCAAAACTTTTAACAAAATATCATTTTTATTATAAAATATTTCAAAAAAAAATTAAAATACAAATTCTGAATTTTTATTTTCAAAATCTCTAAAATTTTCACAATTTTTTTTTTACCCGAAAATTCCAAAGTGCCAAATTTTTTTCTTCAAAAGCATCATTTTGTTTTCAACTTTTTAATTTTCTTTTTTAAAATGATATTTATTTTTTTCAAAATCTCAGTGTTTTTATAAATAACTTTTTCTTTTAATTTCAAATTTTGAACATTTTCAATTATTTTTCAAAATCACAAATTTTTTCGACTTCTTTATTTTTCGTTTCAAAATATTTGTTTTTTGATTAAGTATTGATTTTTTAATATCATTTTATTTTAAAATTTTCAATTCTTTTTAACTTGTCCATTTTTTTAAAGCATTTCATTCGAACTTGTCAATTTTTATCGAACTTCTCAATTTTATTTTATTTTTCAAAATACAAAGTCTTATTTTCTTTTTTAAAATATTTTCATTTTTCAACATTGTGAAAATTTTTAATTACAAAGTCTTATTTTCATTTTTCACTTTTTTAAAAATATTTTTAATTTTCTTTTTCAGGATATTATTTTTTTCCCAAAATTAAAAGCTTTTTTTTTCTTTTCCCCCACAAAATAGATTTTTATTTTTTCAAAATCTCATTTTTTCTCTCTAACATTGTTAAATTTGTTATTTTCAATATTCTTTTTCATCTGATATTACAAATCATTTAAATATTAGTTTTAAGATTTTAAAAATAATAATTTTCACTTATTTGTTATAAAAACAATTTTTTATTTTTTTATTTATTTTTTGCATCCAATCAATTGTTAAAAAAGAATCTTATATACAAATATATATAATTAAACTACCGAAATTCTATTAAAAACAATTATTAGACTACAAAAAAATATATTTTTCCACCGTATTCTAAAAAAATGATAAAAATTAATGTTTAGGGCAAAAGACCTTTTATGATAGACCACGATCCGTTGCAAAAGCAACTGAAAACTGTCGCCAACTGGTATTTTGGGTGGGAATTTGCAACTTATCGTTTTCTGTCGCAAAATCAAAATTGGCGACGAATTTACTCTGTCGCTAATTTAAGACGGACTAAATTCCGTTGTAAATCCGTCGTAAATCAGATTTTAGCGACGGATTTAGGTCTGTCGCGAAATTCCGTGACGTTTGAACTATGGATTCACGAGAAAGGCAGGATTGGTGACAGACCTTTTCCGTTAGCGACAAATTAAATCCGTCGTTAAACCAAGCAACGTTCGTCGCAACAATGCGTAATGTATCTCACACCCTAAGCCTCAAATCTCATGAGATTTTCTTCATCTTCTTGAACTTTTACCACTCTAATGAAGGTTCCAACATCAATATTGAAGATGAACTCAATCTCCATTTTTTAGATATTAAACCCAACTTTATTAGTATACCATTTATCTAAATCCTCTAGCATACCTATTTAGGTGAATTCCTTAACATTATAACCTTCCATTAGTTGTAGGAGATTTACCCAACCTCTCATCACCTTAGTCACCATAAAGGAGCATTGCATGTAAGATGTTTGATCTTAGAGTCGAAGCATTGACAACGTATCGTCATCAACGGTCAATAAAGCAAAAGGGGAGCTAATTGAAGCATGAGAGAGCATCAATTAAGCAACCCATGAAGACATGTGAAAGGGGCTCAATTCAACAAGTGTCATGTATGAGTTCATACTCTCTTTTCTTGTGTAGGATTGAGAGTAAGAGTTTATGACCCATACTGAATAGGTTCTTGTATAGGACAAGCTCTTGTATTGGATCGAATTTATTGGATACGAGTGTATATGTGTTACTCTCCTTAGGAGCCTCCGGTGAGAGTAAATATATATCCTTGGACTAGGACCAAGATTGTTGGTTAGCCAATGGATAACCAACTCAAGTCTCTTACAAGAGCCTCTAGTGAGAGTGTACGCTAGGTAGGTCTTTTTATAGGACCCTGGTCCTTATGTAGGTATGGATGCTGAATCTTGGGCGGGGGGATCGGCTCGCTTTTCATGGGTTGCCTCGCTCGAGGGCTTTCTTGGGGGTTAAGATGGCATTACATTTGACCAGAGTTTTGACTAACTAATTATTTCGATCCTACAGTCAGTTAGACACTGTAGAAACACTTAAGATTGAGAACTCGAAGATCCTTATCCCTAAGATGACTCTTAAGTTCGCATTCAAGAGATTTGGAGTAAGGGACTATAACTATAGAAAGGGAAGGTGTTAGGCACTTACTCTGCCTGTATGCATGTACGATCTCTACTTCACAAGATTTGACCAATTTATAAGGAATAAGGATAGTTCTCATACACAAAAGATTGAAATGTAATGCAATGATAATGATAGCTAATCGATCTGAATTTTTGATGGGCAGGATTCGATTACATCAGCAAGCTGGAAAGCATACGTTCGAACCGACTGAATACAAGGTACAAAGTATGTAGAAATATGATGTATGGGATGCTCGATGCTATGTTGATGCTTATGCCAAAACAATAGCTAACTGGCTAGGTTTCTGGTGGGCAGTCTATAATTTTATCAGCAAGCTACAGAACACACACCTGCTAGTCAGATAGGAGAATGATGAAATACAATGCAGTGATAATGTACTTGATAAGCAGGCGGGTTAAGAAGGGAATGACTGTTACATGACACTAATGCTCTGGCTTAAATGAAATTGATTAAAGCTTGGTAGTATCGCAAATGCTAGATTGAGTGGCTCGGATTAGGCTTAAATAGCTCAGTAGACTCGAAATTTGGCTAGGCTAGGCTAGGCTAGACAAGGGCCAGACACTCTCTCTCTCTTTCTCTCTCCTTGACAGAGGGATGGTTGGATGGCAAAGGCTAAGGGATTTCTAAATGAGAAGGGATGCTTAATCTTTTTTGAATGCTTCAAATGAGAAGGGGAGGGGGCTATTTATAGCTTCCAAACCCGATTTTCTTGTAATTCCTACAAGTCCAAGCGAAAAATGTAGTTGAATGGCTAGGATTGGAGATTGTCATATGATATCATCTCATAAGTTAGTTGAAGTGGTAAAATGATAATTTTGGGTAAGAAGATGGGCATCGGAGTAAATATACATCAATTGCACACTTAGGGTCTGGAAAAGAGAGACGGAAAGTTGGTTGACGCCAGTCCCCACTTGGACTCTCTGCTTTGGTAGACAGCCTCCCTCACTCGTGTGGAGGTTCTGTTGTAAAGGACGTTGAGCTTAAGTCTTGCATGGTACTCTGATTGGGCTTGATTTTGGGGCTCAGTTTTGGTTGTAACTATGTAAGTTGACTGGGTTATTAGACTGGGTAGGCTGACCGGGTGAGTTAATTGGGTGAGTTGACTTGTTGAGTTGACTTATGGATCTAGGGTTCTTAGTTCTTAAGATTCAGGATTAGGTTGATTGGGATTATTGGGCCGGCCGGGTTGAGTTTAGGGTTTAAGATTAGGGTTCCTAGGGTTTTGGCTTATAGGATTAGGATTAAGTCAACTGGGTTGAGTTTCGGGTTTGGGATTAGCGTTCCTAGGGTTTTGGCTTCTAAGGTTAAGGTTTAGGATTAGGGCTTGGTTGACCATCCATGGTTCAAATTCAATTAGCTTATTGGCCTGGGCTAGGGTGTCTACATATGTCCATCTTTGGCAAAGGTTGTGTGTAACAAAATGCCAAAGCGAGTAGGCACCCTACCTTTTTCGATCAGTCATGAATTGTGGTCTGGATTTGTTGCCTTTTTTCATGTTTATGTCAACTTGTTGCCTAGAAATAAATAACTCACGCATGTACATATAGATAACTCGCACATATCACTGTTGGTTTCCTTCCTTCATGAAATGTAAAGATTACAACATAAACATAATAGAATTACATCCACATACCAATCATAAACACAATGATATATAGTGGTTTAACTTAATCCCACTCCACTCTTGCTGATGCACTCAAACTCGAGCGTAGTAGACTTCACTATCTCAATGGTTTAGACTTCACTAGCTCAATGGTTTTTAATAGGTTTACCACAAACCTTTATAGCCCTATACAAGGACCTATGCATATACACCCATGTTGGTGGACACGCACACACCCGTGTTAGTGACAACCTTACACAAAGACATACATGTACACACCCATTTTAGTGGATACATATATGCTCATGTCGGTGGCTCCCTCAAATACTACAAAGGTTTTCTATAAGCTAACTAATAACCTACATATATGCACCTGTGTCGGTAGATCCCTTAGACACTTCCAAGGTTTTCTATAAGGCTAACCAGGAACTGATCCCTTTGAGTTTGGGTTGAAAACTCTATACTCAATCCTACACAAGGAAAGAGTATGCAGCAGACTATAAAGTAGACCCTTGCTATTCATATGAGTCACATTATTACGCTCTCTTCATACGCTTTTCCAATGCTTGAATCGACCTCTTGTGTTCCCATGATCTTTAATGCGGATCTTTTTTAGCTTCAACAATCAGCTACCTTACAAAGGATCTTCCTATTAAGAGAATGTGAAGGTAATGTGATTGAGTTGGTTGAATCTCCCACAAGTAATGGGTTAGTTGGTTCCAATTTGGAGATTCACGTAGATGGGGAATTCTAGAGGTTAATACATAGGGGATTTACCTAGGAGTTTAATGTCTAATCCCTAGAGAATGCAAGATTACATGTTCATCTTTAAATGGAGCTTGAAATGCTAATTAAAGTGATGAATCACAAGGAAGGTAACATGAATTTCTTTGGGATAGATCCTAAGAGTAACGGAAAGAGTGAAATACATTAGGGCTTCTATATCACAAAAAAAGAAAAACATCATTTGCAAAGAGGTTTGAGTGCCTATTATGTAGAAAGCATATTTACACTGGATAAAAAAATGAGTAGAAAATGACTAGCTTGATCGATTAAGTGATCCTTTGATTCGATGAAAGTTTCATGGAAATGTCCAGATTATTCATTCGACAGTTTCAGTCTTTCTTAATTGGACCTTCGATCGATCGAGCGGACCCTTTGATCGATCGAATCAAATTAATGTACTATTGAGTCGATTGACAGTCTCTAAAATTTTGTTGATTGAGTTTTCTGATTTTTAATAAATTTGAACTTATATGGGAATGAATCATTTAGGGGAAGGTTGTTTTGGAACTAAAGGGCTCTAGGGCTAGGATTTCGAAGGCATCTCAATTTACCTATTGTCTTCAAGCCTTGATGCTTCATGTCTTCGAGTCTTGGTCTTCAATATCTTCTAATTGGGGATCAACTGACTTAAGACTCCCTAGAATATGTCATTAACAAACCGAGGCACTAACAAAAAAAATTGGAGACAATGAAAAAGATAAATAACTAAAGGGGTCAACGAGATGTGACCAGAAAGTTGATCGTCCAAGTGAGGACTGTTATGGACAAATGTCTTAAATTTGTCTGTTGGTCTGTCGATGACATCGACCAGGTTTCGATGACATTGAAGCCAGTCATTGATGACATCGAAGGTTGCTCGATGCCATCGATAATTTTCAGAATTTTTCACCCCTGGTCACTGGACAGTTTTGGTCCGTTTTCGATAACATCGATGGACCTTCAATGACATCGAAGATTTTATGCATATTTTCTGTGGAAAAACAGATTTTACGATTTTTGTTTCCTATTCCAATTCTACTTCTTTCTAAACTTATATAAAGGGGTGTATGTGGGATTGAGAGGGATTTCAGGGTATTCCAAGGCTTCCTAAAGGTATTCTAAAGGGTTCTACGATTATCAAAGGGTGTAGTAAGGGTGAGATTCGAGGTTGTTCAAATTGAGTAAGTCCTCTCTCTTTGTAATTGATGCTTTCACAGTGGAATTCTGTCGCTTTGTGCCGTGGTTTTTTTCCGAATGAATTTTCTACGTTAAATCTGTGTTCTCTTGTGTTTGCTTGGTGTCATTGTATTGCTATCCTAGATCTAAATCTGTGTGATTTTGCAGGCCAAAATTTCAAAAAGTGTTATCAGAGAAATCGTTGAGGCACATATCTGAATCTGTAGGATTAGTAATAATGGGAAGCACTAGGTATGAGATTGAGAAGTACTCAGGGAAAAATAATTTTGAATTATACAAGATCAAGATGATGAGTTCCTTAATCAAGCAAGGCGAAGATGATGTTCTTGAGGAGTGAAAGTATACTATGACTGATGATGATTGGAATACTCTTGATAAGAAAGTTTTATTATCGATCCATTTATATCTCACGGATGAGTTTCTCGACAACATCATGAGGGAGAAAACTGCGGCTAAGTTATGGGTGAAGTTAGAAGATGTGTATGTGAAAAAATCCTCTGAAAATCGCTTACACTTGAAGCGGCAGTGGTATAACTTCAAGATGGCAGAGGGTGAAAATCTGGAGGCTCACATTAACAACTTTAATAAATTAGTTTACAAATTGCTGGATATGGAGGAAGTGATGAAAGATGAAGAACAAGCATGTATGTTGCTGAATTCTCTTCCAGCGTCGTATGAGTCATTCAAAGACACTATATATGTACAACATGAATAAAACCCTGAGTGTCAATATCATTATCTCAGCCCTTCAAGGGAAGGCTATGAGAAAGCTAAATGGTGATATGAGGACATCTTCTGAGGCATTGTTTATGAGGGATAAAAATTCTGAGTAAGGTACAAGTTCTTCAGGTTATAAATCCAAATCCAAGGGTAAGGACAAATGAAAGGTAAAGTGCTGGAATTGTGGGAAGGAAGGACATGTGAAGAAGGATTTTTAAAATCCTAAATTAAAGAGAGAAGATTCTGAGACTTTATATAGGGAGGCCAATGCTGCCACGTCAGATGGATCGAGTGGATGTGATGGTAATATTTTGTTTGTGTCTACGATCAAATGGCCATACGATGATCTTAAGGGCGAGTGGATACTAGACATAGGGGCATCTTTTCACATAACTCCTCATCGGAGTTGGTTCACCAGTTATAAGGAGTGCGATGGTGGATGAGTTTTTATGGGCAATGACATTGCCTGTAAAGTTGTGGCTGTTGGTTCGATGCGCATCAAGATGTTTGATGGGTTGAAGCGTACCCTGACTGATGTCAGGCACGTTCCTGATTTGAAGCAGAATTTGATTTCTCTTGGTGTACTTGAGGTAAAAGAATGTAAGTACACAGGTATTGATGGTGTTCTTAAGATATATAAAGCGGTATGGGTAGTCATGAAAGCGCAACGACTCGGTAACATGTACAGGTTGATCGAGAGTACCTCAAAAGATGGAGCTACAGTGGATGTAGCGGATTCTACCTTTGCACATGTGTGGCATGTTGGGCATGGCCACAAGAGCGAGCAAGGAAGGAGGGGTGAGACTTGCGGACAGGGATACAGAGTAGGTGGAGTAGCCACTTGTGAGAAGAATCACACGGCATGATCGCAAGATATCGGCGAGGTACATGGACGACTTCAATGTCGCAGGAGATTCATTTTCTATTCAGATGACTCTAGGTGAGTCCGGTACTGAGAAGTGAAAGGTGACTATAGGCGATGTGATGGATTCGTTATACCAGACCAACATATGGGAGCAGGTGGAGCTTCCAATGGGCCAAAGAGTAGTTGGATGCAGGTGGATCTTTAGGAGGATACAACATAGATACAGGGCAAGGTTGGTAGCGAAGGGTTATGCTCATAGAGAAGGGATCAGCTTCTCAGAGATATTCACGCCGACAGTATAGCAAGTGTTTATTAGATCCATGATTGGCGCTGGTTGACCAATGTGATCTTATGCTGGAAGGATGTATGTGGAGTCTGTACTTTTGTAAGAGAAAGTGAAGAGCAGATCTACATGAAGCAACCTGAGCGGTTCAAAGTTAAAGGGGCTGAGAAAAGACTTTGTAGGAGGTCATAGGACAATCTGTCGCCTAGGCAAGTGGTTTGATTTCTTCATGGTGAGTCAAGAATTGATGACATGTAGATTGCCAATTATAACATGTCTGAAATCAATGTATTGAAGACTTGGTTAAGTGAGACATTCAACACGAAGGATTGGGGGGCTGCAAAGATGGGTCTCAGCGTTGGGACTGAAAGAGGAGTAGGATACCTTGTGTGTAGGTATTGATCAAGGATGTGATGAGCTAGGTAAAGCCGGAGAGCATTCTCATGCCTCTCTCCTCAAGTTTTCCTCAAGACATGTCCCAAAACAGATGAAAAAAAGTAAGATATCTCATGAGCCTTATTCGAATGTGGTTGACGGTGTATGTCATGGTCTGGATTAGACCAGTTATTCCACAGGCTATCAGTGTTATGAGCAAGTACCCTGGAAAGCAATATTGGGTAGTAGTGAAATGGTAAGAAGACTATATCTTTCCTTTTTGAGAAGACATGAGCAAAGGTGGTTGGGCACGTGGATTTTGATCCGACAGACATGCTCTCCAAGGTCGTTCCTGTAGAAAAGTTCAAGTTATGTGCAACTTCTCTAGGCCTGACGATGATGGAA
This sequence comes from Magnolia kwangsiensis, assembly GCA_037074715.1. Lineage (NCBI taxonomy): Eukaryota > Viridiplantae > Streptophyta > Magnoliopsida > Magnoliales > Magnoliaceae > Magnolia > Magnolia kwangsiensis. The sequence continues at coordinate 74,832,871 of CM073579.1, forward strand.
AAGAAGGACGGAGTGTGCATGAGAAGCGTTGATGGAGCTATAATGAGATACAGAGACAAGAGAATGAGACAAGAAGCTACACAGATGAAGATTGAAGACATGGTGTAGATTGTTATGGACAGATATCTTAAATCTGTCTGTTGGTCTGTCGATGACATCGACCAGGTTTCGATGACATCGAAGCCAGCCGTCGAAGACATCAAAGGTTGCTCGATGCCATCGATAATTTTTAAAAATTTTCACCCCTGATTGCTGGACAGTTTTGGTCCGTTTTCGATGACATCGATGGACTTTCGATGACATCAAAGATTTTAAGCAGATTTTCTGCGGAAATGCAGATTTTGCGATTTTTGTTTCCTATTCCGATTCTATTTCTTTCTAAACTTATATAAAGGGGTGTATGCGGGATTGAGAGGGATTCCAGGGTATTCTAAGGCTTCCTAAAGGTATTCTAAAGGGTTCTAGGATTATCAAAGGGTGTAACAAGGGTGAGATTCAAGGTTGTTTGAATCGGGTAAGTCCTCTCTCTTTGTAATTGATGCTTTCATAGTGAAATTCTGTCGCTTTGTACCGTGATTTTTTCCTGAAAGAGTTTTCCACGTTAAATTTGTGTGTTCTCTTGTGTTTGCTTGGTGCCATTGTATTACTATCCTAGATATAGATCTGTGTGATTCCACAGGCCAAAATCCCAACAAGGACTCAGTTGATCGGGATCCAACAACTTAAGGTTATAAATGTTTATGTTAATCTTATGGTACTGTAGCGATTGCGTTGGACAGTAGAGATCTATAATAAGACAATGATATGTTAAGCTATACTATGATAAATGTAAAGAAGATAAATTGTGTTTGGCATGGGCCTCGAGCTCTTCATCGCATGCCTCCTTTTATAGGTTGTCTAGGTGGAAAAACATTTGCTAGAATTCCTTGATGGTTCAAGATCTTTTACATCTATGGCTTGATGTCTTCTTAATAGGGAGATCTTTGTAAATTTGAAACTTTGGTTGTCAAGTCTCCACTTTTACTTAGATGCTCTCCTATAGGATCTTCTAGAAGATGTTTCATTTAAAAATAGCTCAATTAAAGTAATCTCTACCCCTTGTCCCTTTTTTTATTTTGGAACTGGTGAGATTAGTTCCATCCAATCAAGCTTTCCCATGCTTTTGATTCCAATACATTCTAAGATGGGCTCATTCCAATGATATTCATCCATTCAGATATCGGTCTGATCTTTGGATATTCAAAATCTTCATAATTGCAACAAGTGCTCCAAACATTTCTAGGAAAATCTCCCATTTTAGAAGGATTGCTAGACAACCTTTCTGAGTGTATCATATTCAGATCCATGATAGGATTCTTGCCTCGATATGTCTTTTATAGATGTGAAGTACGCTGCCTCATTCAATGTCATGCGCATCATGACCATGTGTCATTTGACATTTCAATCTCCTAAAGGCATGCATACAATTCTATGCCACCGCATTAATAACGAAAGACATATCGCCAAAGATAAATTGGTGAAAATTATCATTGGATATAAGTATGATTCTACTAACATCGAACCCATAACGTCGACATGTGGTGATTTCTTATTGGTCTACGTTAGTACGCCGAAAATGATGTAAATAGATGGTATTCAAACAGGCACTTAATGAGAGCCATATTTTTATGTTAGAAATGTGAACTAGGTCATTTTATTGTAAAGTTGGTCATACTCGATATGAAAACACCTAATATGTGGCTAGTAAGTTGTCACATGGTAGAAATTCTACATGGAAGATCAAGACAAGATCCTCATAGCCAATGCGATCACTAGGGGAAGTCATGAAGTGCAGGAAAAGTTATCGCCACAAGACACGTGTCATTGTGCATAAGAGAAAAGTTATTGATAACACGTGGTAAAATAAGAGAGGCCAAGTTCTCAAAAAGTGATATTGAAAAGTTCTAATGAATTAATAATCGGTAGTTGAATGTGAAAGTTAGGATCATCCCATAAGAGACATTAACAAGAAAGAAATGAATTAATATGAAAGCTCTTATACAACTATTGCATGGGATCATTTCTATTGGGTTTATAACTTGGGCAGGTTTGGGTTGGGTTTAAGGTTAACCTAAGCCCAAGGTTACGTTAAGAGGATCAAAAAGGCAACCTAAACCAAATACATATGATTATGCTCAACCAACCCAACTCAAATTCAATTGGCGTCAACATTTTTCAACCCCAAGACCTTGACAACCTGACTCAAACTTAGGCTGGGTTAATTAAGTTTTGGTTGACCCGGACTCAAGTTGTGGCCCTAATTCCTAATTTGTCAAAGGAATAGAAAGAAGAAGAAGAAAAAAAACAAAAAAACCTTTCTAAGGATGCTATTAGTGGGTCTAGTTGCATAAGTCTATGGGACCTAAGGCCATCCATCATGTAGGCATTACTGCCACAATGACTTGTCCCACCCAGATCTGGCCTACAGCCAACCTAGACCTTTAGATCCTCCTGTACCCGAAACCAACCTAGATCCGGTCGAAGCCCAGACTATGTGGATCCAAACTGACCAATTAAATAAATGGGACTAGACCCAGATCCTAACAGGTTTTATTTTTTGGCGAAAATACAGACCCCTCATCATAAGACAGTAGTCTTAAGGTTCTCACGACCAAACCCATCTGAACAGCTAGTGGCAAATGTATCCTCAGTAGGATTCTGATTCCTTAAATTCAGAAATCGAAGGTGCTCAGCTGGAACCAACAATGTAGGAATTTGCTCACCTTTCAATGATCCAGACCGTTCATCATATAGGCAACTGTCTAATCCACGCACCATCGTCCCAGAAATCTTCCAGTTGGTTTGCTCGATTGGGATTGTTCGATGGGAGAGAATTCTAGCTTGTAGCTCAAATATGGTGGGGCCCAAAAAATGAACTCTTAGGGATCAGTGAAAGGTGGTTCTTACTTCTCTACAAACTGCTTGTAGGGGTGGCAGTGGGACGGTGCCAGGCCCTAATGTGTTAAGCCCTGGCCCTCGGTGGGCTGAAAAGGCCCTTGAGAGACAGCCCAGTATGGAAAAGAGAAGCGATCAAGGGTTTGAAATACGTCCAATTATGTATATATATATATATATATATATATATATATATATATATATATATATATATATATATATATATATATATATAAGAAAATGTATTACGAGGTATGTATGATAACATCCATTCCATAAATCTGATGCACCCTTCCATGGTGAGCCATGGGCCAAAAAATCAGGCCAATTCATGACTTAGGTGGGCCACACCATAGACAATAATTGAGAGTGGATGCTCCCCCATTGAAACTTTCCTACTATATATATAGGGCCAGTCAAATGTGGTTTAGACATCCAGCCCATCAATTGTGTGTCCCACTTGGATGAGGGGTCACACCAAATTTTAAGCCATTCCAAAAGTCAAGCGGGGCCCACCAAGTTTTTGTAGATGTTTTAGGGAGAGAGAGAGAGCAGGAAACCTTGTTTGCGGTCTTAATGTGTGCCAGCTAAAATGGGTCCCACCATGATATTTAATTAAATCTACCTCAATCAATCACTAGGTGTGTCACCCCCATTTTAACCATACGAGCTTAAAAATCAGACTGATCCATGATTCAAGTGAACCATACAAAAGGGAAACTGTTGGAGGAGGGACGCCTACTGAGATGTATAAGAGAAATCCACTCTAACCATCAGTAAATCTAAGGGATCAAACAATTGAAACATGACTCCTTATACAAAAATTGTCATTAAATGACATATGTTCATCAAATGGGAATCATTAAGAAGTGTCTTCAAATTATTATAATGAGGGCCCACTTGACGATTGGATCGAGCCAAGGGACCAAGCTGGGCCTCTCATCATTGACATTAGCCCATCCCAGCCAAAGCAACCCTTCCTCTCAACTGCTCGGACACACTGTATAAGGAATGGAATTGTGCCCTCAGACTTACACTTTAGGCCCAGGCCCAGCCAAAGGTCTATGTTTACAAGGCAAAGCCCTAGCAATTGGACCACGTCAGGCCACTCGACCTATTGTCAACCTAACTGTTAGTCCATGTGAAACCTAGCAAGTTCTTTTAGCTAACGTGGCAACTACCTTGTGGTTAATAGCTTGGGCTACGTTTTGAAAAGGCAACCTAGCTTGGTGCTACTCAATTAACACTTGCAGTGGGCAGTTGATCAGAGGGTTGGGATTGGGCGTGGGCATTGTTTGTTTGTTTAATAGCGGCCTTAGGTTAGGCTTGTAGCTGCTATATATATATATATATATATATATATATATATATATATATATATATATATATATATAAAGGTTAGGCTTGTAGCGTACTTATCTCGTGGGGTTGGTGTGGACTCGTAGGGGTGGCAATGGGTAGGTTCAACTTACCTATTAAAGTCAATTGTTAGGGCTTGACTTGAACCATACAACCCAACTCACCTATACGGCTTATGAATTAGTCAGGGTAGATGATTCAACCCTACCTGATCCAAAATTAGAAACAAAATAAAGAAGAAAATTATAGATATTCAATGGATTGAGGCCGGTCAAGTGGGGTTATTATCACTGGACCCAACCGTTGGTTTTTTGTCATGGGGTTGGTCCTTCAGGTGTTTATGTGGCAATTCTTGATTGACCAAAAAAGTGCCAATGGATTTTAGATTTTTGCTAGCTTAAAGAGATCATTTTAGCCTTATTTCAGTGTTTGAACGAACCTAATGAGGCCATGCATGGTCAATTTTAGATTGAGTCAAGGGAGCTTTTGGTGGACTTCAAGGAACTTATATAGACTAACGGTTTTATGAGTGCAAGGTATCGGCTACTAGGTTCTAGGGTTTCTAGTTATATGGTTTCGATTTCCATGTTGTGGTTTCCAAACTAGGGTTTGGTCCAATGCAATTGGTCAATTGGTATTGGGATGAGGTGCCTATGATGAGTTTTCTAAGAAATCAGTAAATCCTTTGTTGCCCATGTGACTATCAACTGACCTTAATGAATATATATGACTAAGCACATCCATTTTTATTAGCCACATGATAACCATGTACAAGTGAGTCAAAGCACATATAATCAAGGCCTTAAACCCTCAAACATCCTTAGCTCTAAGGATGAATCATATCAAATTGATCCTCAAGTGGATTATAATCCAAGCATAATGAGCCTCCTAGTCTAGAGACTTTATCTTGATCCAACATTAATACAAGTGCCAATAGGTTCAACATCATGAGCCATAATAATTAATTTTAATAATTATATATATATATATATATATATATATATATATATATATATATATATATATATATATATATATATATATATATAAATATATATAGTTTTTAAAAAAAAGACTCTCCTATACTCACAGAGAAACTCTTGGATTTTCCACGAAAGCCTTTCGCATGAAGATCCTGCAGAAGGATCCTGTGTGGGGCCCACTATGATGTTTGTGATAAATCCAACTCGTCCATCCATTTTTTGAAATCATTTTAGGACACGTGACCAAAAATGAGGAGGATCCAAAACTTAAATGGGCCACATGAGAGGAAACAGTAGGGATTTAGTGACCACCGTTGAAACATTTATATGGCTACAAAAGTTTTGTATCGGTTTAAGTTCATGGTATTTTCATTTCATCTCAGTGAAAATGACCTTATAAACGGTTTGGATAGAATATAAACATCAAGGTGGAGCCTAAGAAGGTTTCAACTGTAAGCATTCCTTTCCCCATTGTTTCATCTCGTATGGCCCACTTGAATTTTGGATCCTCCTCATTTTTGGTATAATGTCCTAAAATGATATCTGAAAACGAATGGACTACTTGGATTTCACACAAACATCACAGTGGGCCTCACATAGAATCCTTGCACAGGATCTTCATGGGATGATTTTTTCAAAATTCTTGATGGCATCAAACACTCATCGATGACATCTAAAAAGTGCTGAGTTAGTCCAGCGACCAACTAAAGAAAATCTGAAAAATATCGATAGGATCAAGCACTGTTTGATTCCATCGAATGTGACATCGGATAGACTATTGATGACATCAACAGACCCTGTATCGGACTTGATTTAAGACATTAAATACAACAACCTCCACCATTTCTTCAATTATCAAATGTGTAACTTCTTGTCCTCTTTTCTTATCTATGACTTACATCATAGTTCTATCAACGCTTCTCGTACATACTCCGTCTTCATTTTACGTCATCGCCAAGTCCAGAGAAGTCACACATAACTTAAACTTCCCTGTAGGAACCACCTTGGTGAGCATATCAGCTAAATTTACACTCATGTGAATCTTTTCTAGAGTCATGCTTCCTTCTTCAAGCACTTATCGAATAAAGTGGTGACGAACATCAATGTGTTTAATACATGAGTGATAAATAGAATTTTTAGCCAAATTGATAGCGCTCTCACTATCACAATTAACTGGCATATCCTCTTGTTGAAGCCCCAACTGATTTATCATACCTCTCAACCAAATACATTCTTAAAACGCTTCCGTCATTGCCATAAATTCTACTTCGGTTTTGGAAAGAGCCACCACGGACTGAAGCTTTGACATCCAACTAATTTCTCCATTCGCTAGTACAAACGAGTAACTTAAAGTCGACTTTTTTGAATCCACACTGCATGCATAGTTTGAATCCATATATGCATCACCCCGGTTCCCAAAACCGGAGTACACTACTCGTTTTTCAAAAACCCAAGTATTAACCTTAATGGTGGCTTAAATCTCACGTACATTTTTTTCTTCTTTATCAGAGTTAGTAATTTAGTAGAATAAAAACAAATCAAGTATAAGAGGGAGTCCATATATACATAACCAAGATTTCAAATGGCTATCCGAAAACTTATACAAACCAATGTCTAAACTTTTTACAAAACATGACAATACAAATTAAATACAAATGAAGTAAGAAATAAAGAGTTGCAAGATCATCTAGCTCCTCCTATTCCACATGAACACTAGCATGCATATCATCTGCGTCTCCTACACATTGAATACAGTTTGAGAGTTTCAATGGTTATCCCAGTGAAGTATTGTAACACCCCGTACTTTTCAGTACTCGGGTGTTACCATGTGAACTAAGTCTTACAAATGCACGGGTATGATTATTAAAATAAGCGTCAAAGCTACATTTTTAAAACGGTATCTAGCCAGTGGGAAGAAGGCATTGACCATAGGACAATTCATCCATTGATTTTCAAAATGTAGCGCCACGGTATTTAGAGGACCTAATTCTTTAGTAAACCTAACCATCCACTAGTAACCTACAGTATTGGATCATTGAACCCATCAATCCTTATCCTTAGAAATGGGTCAGGAACGATACACGATTAAACTATAAGAATTAGGCCTCAAATCCAACCATCTACTTTCAAATGGACCTTCACATCAACTAAGAAGCCCATCTTTAAGAGTTCATTGTCCTTAAATAAATAGGACGGAACCTTATGCATTAAACTAGAAGCCATGACTTTGAGGTCCATTGTTTATCAGCTTCATACTTGAATGGAGACATGCAACATAAATTGAGATCTAAATCACTTGAGAATTAAGTGGGATCATTTAAATTAACACCTAAAATCCAATCTAACCAGCGGATTGTTGAGTATTGGTAGAAATTGCCAAATTATAACATATCTCGCTCAGTGTGGTTCACTTGAGTTTCGGATCTGCCCAAAATTTGGACTAATGGCCTATTAGAACCAGTAGAGGTTATTCAATGGAATGGATCCATCAAAAGGATCATAGTGGGCCCCACATTTGAGCTGGAAGTACACAGCCTGTGTACTCCCACGCTGCACTAAACATGGTGCTCAGTCAAACCGGGTCTGACCCAATGAAAATGGCAAAAATGGCAGAGGCTTTTCCCGCTTGGACGAATTTGAATAAGGCTTGCTTATTGTGATGGATTGTGGCCCACCACCAATGATCGGATGGCCGATCTAAATCGTCCATCATGTTCAAGAGCCACCCACATTTTTGCTCGCTGGAACATGAGTGCATGCCTACAAACTCCAGTAGAGACAGAGCCGTGTGCAACCGTCTTTCCGAAAATGGAAAGATTTGTTTTCTTTCTACTTTCCACCTTGGAAATCTGCATGAAACCTTCCCACGAGATCCCAGCCCTCCACCTTAGCAGATCCCAGCCCTCCAAAGTAGGGCTTCCTCAGCTCTGGCTTGAGCTTTTCTCACCTGCCGCCACAACTTGAAACCTAAGTCCATTAAGTAAAACTGCTAATCACCATCCCTTTTATGGGTCCCACAGTGATCATGGGACCTATCAACACTGTCTGAATGCCTCAGATCATAGATTCAATTGTCTAATGGCATTCTGTCATTGGCGTGGAGATCATCTTCTTCGTTTGTTCAAAGGACACATCACCCGATGATGGAGCCCATTCGTAGATCTGAATTGTCCATTAGGTGGACCACGGTCCCAGAGATCCACCCCTAGTGTCTAATAAGGGCCATGTAAGACATTCAAGGCAACCCGAATTAGATCTGCGAGATTTTCATTCGCATTACGTCCAAGTCCAAAACTGGTTTAACATAACTAATCAAATGATTAGTTAGAGTCAGAATATCAGGGATGGGATTAGAGTGGCTTATAAAAGGGCAGCTCTTGTCTAAAGAAGGAAAGCCAAAGAGAGGGACGTGAGCGTCGTTTCTCCCTTGCCACACCCTGACTAAGTTTGGGTCGAGTTGCAGTTCGAGTCAGGGTTCCTCCCCTATCCAGAGAGAAAAAAAAATGAAAGAAGAAGAAAATGGAGACAAAGAAAGAAGAGAGAAACAAGAAAGAGGAGGACGCTGTCCTCCTCCTTGCTGTTGTTGCTGCACCAAGCTGGCCCGGCGGAGTTGCTGTCGAGTTTTAACCTTGCCTCAAGCTCAATCCCTGCTGGTTATTGCAGCAGGAGAGAAACGAGGAAGAAAGAGATAAAGAAGACATGGGAGAAAAGGAGAGGACGTTGTCCTCCTTCTCCTTTTTGTTCACTGTAACACCAGGATGTTACCGGACCGAGTTGGGTGCAGTTTGGTCCAGCAGTAGAAAAGAAGGAGAGAGAGAGAGAGAGAGAGAGAGCGAGCGAGTCAGGGGTCGAGTCAACTCGCTGCCAGGTTGTGGCTGCCGAGTTCGGGTCGAGTTAGGTCTGGTCCAGATGGGGTTCCAACAAGAAAGAGAGATGGAGTAAGGAAGATCAGAGAAGGAGAGGAAGAGAGAAGAAAATTAAGAGAGAAAGAGAGGGAGTTGGGTTTGGTGGTTGTCGATTTAACTCGACTGAAATTGAGTTCAACTGAGTCAAGTTGGGTTTGGGCCTGGTCTAGATCTAGTTGTTCAGCATGAGATGAGAGAGAGAGGGAGTGAAGGGAAGAAGAAAAGAAAGAAAGGAAGGAAGGGCAAAGGAGAGTGAAAGAGGGTAGAGAAAAGAGAGAGAGGGAGTGAGTTGACTCGTTGTCGAGTCACGAAGATTCGGTCAGGTTGGATTCGATTGAGGTGCGGTCGAGTTAGCTGAGTTGAGCTCCAAACCAGGAGCAAACCAAGCTCAGGTTGAGTTAGTTTAAGTCAAGACAAGCAACTGGGACTAAATCGGATCGGCCCAATCAGGTAAGTTCAAGGCAACTATTTAGATTAGAAACTACTATTAAAAAGATTGGTTAGTATTTTTATTGTATATTGGAAAATTTTCTAACATGGGGCTAATTTAATTCAAGCTACTTCACACCTTCAAACCTTACGAAGAAGTGAACAAATGCATCTGAAGGTGAGGACTCACCCTTTGAGCTTCCCACTTAAATTCATCAATCTGAGCATTAATGATGCTTTAATTCCATGCAGTTAGTAGTTCTAAGTTATTTCATAGTTTACTTATCTCATTATATGAATATGCTAATATATTATAATTAACTCATGTAATGTATAATTGCTGTCTCTTTAATGTTAGTAAACATGAATGATTTGATTGCCACATGTTATCCCAAGTTGTAGAGTTTGCCAATTAATTATATATTGTCGTTTATGATTATCTTATGGACTGAACGAAACATGTTAAGGACTTACCATCTTGTGGTCCCTATTTGACTTACATGGTTTTGATCGCACATTGCCTTATATGACTTGGATCGCTTATTTGCCCTTTGTGGCCTTGATGGAACATTGGTGCCCTTTTGTGGCTGTTAATTCTCTCTTCATCTTGCGGTGTTCAGTCATATGGTGATTTTCGGGTGGAGCTAAAGTTTTCTTGGTGATTTTCTATCCATCTTGCAGTGTTCACGTACGATATAATTTTTGGGTGAAATAGAGTTTTGTATGTTGATTTTCTAGCCATCTTGCGGTGTTCAGTCGTACTGTGATTTCTGGATGAAGCATGAGTTTGCTTATTAATTTTTTAGTCATCTTACGGTGTTCACGTACGATATGATTTTTGGGTGAAGTAGATGTTTGTATATTAATTTTCTCTTCAGCTTGCGGTTTTCAGTCATATTGTGATTTTCGGGTGGAGTTGAAGTTCGCTTATTGATTTTTTATCCATCTTACGGTATTCACATACGATATGATTTTCGGGTGAAGTAGAGGTTTAAAGCTTGATTTTCTAGCCATTTTGTAGAGTTTGTATAATTGATTATTCGACTATCTGGACACGTCTACTTGCATTGCGATTGTTATTATATTTTGCTTATGATGAAATCATGTTGACTGACATATTTTTGAATATATGATCATGATTTTAAATTGCATTGTTTAATATCTCTTCTCATATTTTGTGATTTATGCTGGATTATGAATGATGAGTGTGTAATCTTATAAGGTACTCCTCACTGCGATAGCCATTGACACTATCAAACCGTAACAGTTGATGCAGGTGTAGAGCAAGCCGATACCGTTCACTAGGTCGCTAGAGCAGATCGGGTACCTGAGGAGCTAAACGGGATCCCTACAACCCATGTTGAGCTCCATCATTAGTCGATAGATTTCTATCTTTATTTAATGAACTTTGTTATTTGGTATTATATAAGTCCTGTATGGGTGTTACATTTGGAATCTTGTACTGATCAGAATATTTTTATACAAGGTATGGTTTAGCCCGCCAACATTTGTTACTATGATTAATGATAAACGGTTCAAATTTACACTAAACTTTAAAGGCTAACACTCGGGTTTTTAGAGAACGAGTCATATACTCGGGTTACAAAAACCAGGGCGTTACGGGTATAACCCGTAAGATTTATCGTATCATCAAGATAGTTAAGCATAGTTATTTGAAACAATTTACAATGTATATATCACAATGATCATCATAATACAAAGTTCATCAGATATGCATATATTGAATAAATTCCACCATGATATTCTTATTTAAATCCATGGATACATGCACATGCTCACAGACTTGGGGATGCATATCTAGCTGGTAAAAAGATGACCCAAGGAGAACTAGCTACCTGAAAAAGTACTCAAATGTACGCTCAAGGAGAACTGACTACCCAGAAAAGACCATGCAATAAGGACACCCAAGGTAAGTTAGCTTCTTAGAAGAGTATTCTATGATACGTCCAAGGAAATTAACTAGACACCCGGAAAAGTCCATATGAAAATAACAACCCATGGTAGTCAAATGCATGTAATGAAAACTTATGATCACCAGGTAAAATACTCTACGATACAGCTCGCAGTAACCTAAGAAAACTCTGTGTCTTGTATTAATCACCTGGTAAAGTCCGTATGCTATGAAGATGCATGATTAGCTCGACCATTATTATTTCAATTTCAGACAACCATTTTAAGAAAGCTCAAAGGTTACTATGGGAGGTTTATCACCCAGCATAGGCTAACAGCTCAAGTATAATGTCTCATTCAACTATCCCCGTCTTATGAGACTAACAAATATAATATTTTAAGGGTACCCTCCTTAACTAATGGTCAATCATTGTCCAACAAGTGGAACTTACCATCACAAGGTCGTACAAAAATAGTCCGTTAAAGCCACATAGACAAATATTCCATGAAAACTATAAGGACAAATAGTTCCTCCCAAGGATGTGATAAAATTGAGATTATTTTCCAAAAGCCACATAGGCACAAATGGTCCACAATGTAGTAAGTCCACAATGTAAATTTATTTAATCCATTTCACATGTGGCCACTAGTTCGAGGATCTCCTAAAACACCATCAAATAACCTCAAGTGGCAAAATAAGCTACGAACAACATCGATAGTAATTACATATTTAAGGTACTTATCTTAAACTATAATATAAATGTGTGTAATCCATTGCATGTTCAGATATATGAATTTAAATTCAGTTCATCAATCAATTATAAGGAATTAAAATCAATAAAAACAGTAAACCACATTAAGCAATCAATAAGATAAATGAACGAAGATGAATAAACAAGCTAACTATTAAGATGTGAAAAAAGCTTGAAGGTAATCCTCACCTTTCAAGTCGGATTTTCTCAAGTGTTGCCATAATTTGTACACTCTCTTAGGATCAAAATCTAACAAAATTTGCACAATATGCGTGATTAGATTGCCACGTTACACCATAATACGGTTATGAAGAAACTTTAGGGTTTCATCATGCAAATTAAATTTAAGATTATAATTTAGAACTTGAATCCTAATTTTATGCAGTGAATGCAATGACCTTCATAGTAAAAGTATTAATTGATAATTAATCTTGATAATTCATGTGTTGATATTAAATATACTAACAATACCTAATATTATTATCAAAATATTATTATACTAATCTTTAATCAATACTTTAATAATAATACAATCATTACTAATAACATAATAATAACAGAAATAATAGCAAAAGAAGAGAGATTTTGAAAATCAATTCACCAATTTGTGAAGCTTGACCCAAATCAACTCAACTCGACTTGTCACTACTCGGCCTTTTTATATTCTTCTTTCTCCTTCCCTTTATTTTTCTTCATGCCTCTCCTTATTGACTACCCAAAAAATAGACAGACTCAGCTAGACCAACCGAGTCAAGTCGGTGGAAATGAAACAACCATAGCAACTCTCTTTCTCTTCCTTTCTTCTCTTCCTTCCTCTCTAACTTTCTCTTCTTTCACTTCCTTGCCACCCAACATGATCTGAACTTAGTCTAGATTTGAGTCCAAACACACGACTCACACCGAGTCGAAACCCAAACTGGACTGAACTCGGTGCAGACTCGATGCATTAAATTATGAGTCTGACTCTTCCTCACTCCACTTCCTTCTTCTCTGCCTCTTCTTATATTCCCTTCTTATCTTCTTCTATACTGGATGGTCCATCATAAGGCATCAGACCCGACTTAACCTAACCTAGTTCGAAAAAAAAATAATCTGGACTCGGCTCGAACTCGTAGACATGGACCCAGACTCAGTGTGGCATAGTGGCATGAGCACACTCACTCTCCCACTCATGTTCTTCTTCCTTCTTTCTCTCTTATGCCTAGCCTTCTCTCTTTCTTCTCTCTTGTGGTTAGAAAGACCACAAAATGTTAGACTCGGTCCGATCTTGCAACACTCGGATCGAGTCAGCGCAACTCAGTGTGGCAACAGACAGACGCCGCTCTCATCTCTCTCTCTCTCTCTCTCTCTCTCTCTCTATTTTCTCTCATTTTTGCTAGCTTTTAGGGTTTCTTTTTTTGGGTATTTCCTGAATTGGAAAATCAACTGTTATAGCCTTCGCAATTTCTTCTAGAGGCTTCGGACGTAACTAATCTGGGATTAGTTATTGGGTTCGTTAGTTAATCTGTTTGCGGTCCTAAGGTTTTGTTAAAAATCATTACCTATATATAAAAATTGATGATCTGATCTGATCCGGCCTGATCATCGTGCTTCTGGGTAAGTGGCCCAGCAGATGGCCTACTTTAATCAGAGATCATGACCTATTTACGGATGGTGTTGTTCTTTGGCTGATTGGAGAAGATAATGGCCATGATCATGGCAGAATCTGATTGAGGGGTTTATCTTCTGATCTGAAGCTTATGTACGAACTAGATCGATCCCAAAAGGCTTGCGGGACCCACATTTTGGATGGACAACGATGAAAACTCAGTGGTGAGTGGATTTGAGTTGTGGATGATATTTCTCAAGTTTGTGGTATTCCAGTGAGAAATTGTAATTAAAGCTAAGGGATTTTTTTTTAACCCCCTAAAATCAACGTTCTGGAAGTCCCCATAAGGTTTCTAAGAGCGAAATGAATGGCTGGAGTTGTGCTAGCACATTAGCTAGCAGCAAGGCGGGATTCCTTCTGCCTCTCTAATTCCAAAAGGAAACCCTTAACGTGTAGGGATGGGATTGGATAAAATGAAGGGTTAAGATGAAGGGAGATGAAGTCACGTGGGTTTCTAACTCAACAAGGTGAAACGGATTTCTGTTTTTGGAAATATCGCATGCATGCACATTTTGTGTCAGTGATTGCAAACACGTACGTGCCTTCCAACGTGCGGGGAAGACATGGTTTTAGACAGATTTGAGGGCCATGCATGATGGATGATTTGGATCATCGATCCATGATCTGATGTGGGCCTAAATTCAAACGGAAAAATCCCGTTCGTCACTGGCGGGAACAGAAAGAAAGGAGAGGAAAATCCTCTCTTTCAGATTTTCATCGGGTCAGCACGGTCAAACCATGTTGACGAGTCTGGTGCGTTGCGGGAGTACCATCCCTGGTGCACACAGTACTTGTGTGGGGTCCACTTTGATGTATTTTTCAAATCCGCTCCATCCATTCACTTTGGAGGACTTCGTAGCGACCTTTGACTCAAGATCAGGTAGATCCAAAGCTTGGGTGGGCCATACCAAGTATTTATATGATGATATTAAGTGATATATCGGTTGGATTGCTTTCAGAATAAATCTCCAATTGTGCATACATCCTTTAATGTATTTAGATGAGTCTAATGGATGATCTTAATGATTAGATGCCTAATTAGGTGATGTAATGTCTCGGTCTACTGACTGATCTCAAATTCAACGACTGATCTTTAAACTTCAACGGTCAAATGTTCTAGGATTTGTTTTTGAGTGGGAGTCCATAGTAAATTTAGAGGCCACATGACTAATGGTGGGGACTGAGTTTAGGAATTGTTACGTTGAGGGTTGTGGGCTAGATGAGCGGCGAATCTGATGGTTCATGCTTCAATATCAATCATGGAAGGTTAGATTTATCAATCAAAGAAGCAAAAATCCTAAAATAGATTTATCTAATAATGTGATGGTCTATCTAAAGTGTTAACGGGTGGATGGCTTGATCCATTGGTGAAGACTAATTCCAAAAGTCCGATTTAGGATGGAATGAAGATGAGCGATTCCATAATTTATGTTATCGGGTTACACCCGAGTACTGAGAAGTACAAGGTGTTACAACATACCCAACCAACTTTGCTCCTGTCTTCTCAAAGGTTAAGATGTAGTCTTTTGTAACTCTAATGTATCGAAGTAGCCATTTTACCGCTTCCCAATGTTGCTTGCTGGGGTTTGACATGTATCTGCTCACAACACTGACTACCTGTGAAATATCCGATCTTGTACAGACCATGACATATATTAAACTATCAACCGTATTCGAATAAGGCACATGAGACATATCCTACTTTTCCTCATCTGTTTTGGGACATTGTTTTGAGGAAATCTTGAAGTGAGCCGCATGAGCAACGCACATCGGCTTTAGCTAATCCATTCCATACTTGATCAATACCTTTTCAAGGTATTTTATCTGTGATAACTAAAGTCTACTCCTCTTCCTGTCTATATGAATATCTATGCTAAGAACCCTCTTTGCAGCTCCTAGATCTTTTATCTCGAATGTCCCTGATAACTGAGTATTTAGTACGTCGATTTTAGACAGATCATGACTTGCAATAAACATATCATCAATATACAATACTAGGATGATGAATTTATCATCACTTAGTGTCTTATAATAGATAGTGATAATATTCACTTCTGATAAAATTTTAACTCAACATGAAAGAATTAAATTTTTTATACCACTACCTAGGCGATTATTTCAAGCTGTACAATGACCTCATTAACCTGCAAACTTTATTCTCTACCCCTTTAACTTTCAAGCCCTTTGTTGCTTCATGTAGATATGCTCTCCAATTTCCTGTGTAGAAATGCAGTCTTCACCTCCATCTGTTTCAGCTCGAGATCGTCTTGGGTAACCATCACCGACACAAATCTGATAGACAACTTCTTAACCACCGGTATGACTATCTCTTTGAAGTTGATTCTTTCTCTTTAAGCATAGTCCTTCTCCACCAGCCTCACTTTGTATCTATCTGTTTCTTTTTGAATAACCACTTACATTTGATCACTTTTTAGCCCATTGGAAGCTCCACTAGATCTCATGTGTGATTCTTGTATAATGAGTCCATCTCATCGCCCATAGCCACCTTCTACTTTTTTGTATCACCTCTTAAATAGTAGACGGGTCCCCCTCATCTGTTGTAAGGCCCGTATCCTAGTCTGTATTATTCCGTCGACTCCCACGATCCTTCCAGACGAATTTTGATAACCCGCAACCTATAATCGACGTTTGTGTGCGACCCTAAGTCAAATCCTATAGATTTGAGTCGACTTAATCCGAGACTTGTACTATTGTGACCGCACCGTCGCCGCGGTTCCAATGCCGCGTCTTGTATACCAATTCGATACCCTGGCCAGGAGATGTGGGCCCATGTTTATTTTGAGAAAAACACCATGCGTTTGCAATCCCAAGAGAATCTCTACAACATGTCCCATCAATCAATCAATCAATCACTTTATGTCAAGTACAAGAGCAACCCCAAAGTCAACTCTCTCTCACCCTCTCTGTTACACACACATATATGTCAAGTACAACTATCACCTCACATCCATCACCTCTTTTACAACTACACATTCTCTCTCTCTTTCTCAACACACTTTCCAAGCAATACCAAAGTAGTGGACGTATAAGCTATTCCAAGAGAGAAAAAGTGAGTTGTGTGTGACCCACTTCTCACCCCAAGATCCATCATCCTAGCCCTTCCTTTCTCATCATCTTTCATCAAAGTGAAGCACAAGGAGATTGATGTTCTATTGAACTAAGAAGATCAAACGGTGAGTGTTTCTATAGGTCTAGATTTCATACTTTTATGATGGGTCAAGTGAGGCCTACCAATTGATGGTATGGATTCACTTTGGACCCTAGATGTGGCTGATGGCCCACCTTAATTCTCATGATCATTCTATGAAGGGGCTATTCTCCATGGACCCCATCATGGTGTTTACTTTCTAATTTGACAAGGGTCATCTAGACCTTCCATTTTAGTGGAGAGGGAATCTCCACCATTGATTTTTATTTTGGTGAGCCTACATGTATTGGGACCTACTTGATATATGTTGTAATGTATGGAAGGGAGGGCTCATAGTGTCGGAGTCCCTCCATCACTTAATCTATCTCTCTCTCTCTCTCTCTCTCTCTCTCTCTCTCTCTCTCTTTTCTCTTAATTTTGGCCCTTGATGTATGCAATTCATCCTTGTTGTCCACCTTCGTGGGAGCCACTTGATGGACGTGTTGGATCTACACTATCCAAGTCATGTGGGCCCTACCTTAATGGAGATAGGAAAAACAAAAATATCAAATTGATCTAAGTGGGTCACGTCCATGTAGCACCCACCTTGATAAATACGTCTACGTCCAGTGTCTCTGGATGTTAGACGTTGTAAAGTGTGAACAGGCAGTGGATGTACTAACAAAAAGAAAAGAAAATATTTGATTTAAGCTTTTTGGGTGGGCCACTCCTACATGCACCACCTTGATGTATGGGTCTAATCCACGCCGTCTATCCATTCCCCAGGTCATTTTAGGCGTTGAGTTGAAAAATGAAGTTAATTCGATTATCTAGCTGCCATTTCTTACAAAACAGTGATTTTACCGTTAAAATCCACTCTAATGTTTCTATACACCAAAACATGTTCAATATTAGGCTTATTTGATCTGTTATGAGCTGTAGAATCCAATGGGTGGAGTGGATTCTTCTGGTGTGGGCCCCACCTAGGAAAAATCTTTAAAAAAATTAAATATATATATATATATATATAAATAATAAAATACATGCAGTAGGGGTTGTTGCTGCCAACATCAGTGCAGTAGCGCCTTGCTGCTGCATGTTTAAGGGGCAGGGACCGTGGGTCCCATCGCTGGCCCCACCATAGTGTATGTGTTTTATCCACACCGTCCACATCACTAGACGGTGGGACCCACCCCACATGTGAGGCTGCACCAAGATGTATGGGTCTTATATCCACACTGTCCAGACCTTGGATGGTGGGACCCACCATGATGCATGCATTGTATCTATGTCGTCCAACCATTTTGAGGCATCATTTTATGGCATGAGTTAAAGAATGAGTCAGATCCATAGTTCAGCGGTCCCCACCATTTCACCAATGGGGTCAATGACATCCACTGTTCAAAATTTCTAAGGGCCACAGAAGTTTCTTATTAAATTGATATTTGTTTCCATTTCATCTATCGCTATGTTAATTTATGAATAGGTTGGATCTCAAAATACATCACGGTGGGCCACACCGTGATCCAGCCATTGATCAGGTGGACCACACCGCATAAACCAGTGAGAATTGATCATATACCATTGAAACCCTTTTTGAGTAGCAGAAGTTTTGGATCTATATGAAATTTGTTTTTCCTCTTAATCCAGGTCTTTAAGACCTTATGATTAGATTGGGTGAAAAATAAATTTTATGGTGGGCCCTGTGATTTATTTAACAGTGAAAATTATTATCACCATTGCTATTTGTGGTGTGGTACAAATGATCCTTCAATAGGATTTTTTTTTGGGATGTGATGAGGCCCATCTTTATGTATTTATAGCCCATTGTTGAGGCCCACCTTGATGTGTATGAGGCCCATTGTTGAGGCCCACCTTGATGTGTATGAGGCCCGTTGTTGAGGCCCACCTTGATATATGAGGCCCATGTTATGAGGCCCATGGGTCAAGGCCCAATGGGATGTACATAAGGCCCATGTGTGATTCCACCATGGTTTGTGTAATGATGTTTATGGCAGGCCGTGCCTTGGGAGCAATGATGTTTGACGTCCACATTGTAAGAATAATGTTGGTTAAATGTCCTCATTATAACTCTCCTTAGGGCCCATTAATAGGCTCATACTTGTGTGTAGGCCATCTATGCTCATCTTCGTTGTGAGGATAGTTCATTACCTTATAACATGTTTAGTGTAACTCCATGATTCATGCCCATGTGCATGATATGTACGCTTGATATGAGTAGTGACTGATCATAGCATATGCCATTGGGCAGACTATTTATGGGATTGACTGATAGGAGTTACCCACATGAGCACATTGTACACGCGAGATTGCTGCATGACTGGATAGTGTGACTCATGCATCTCACATATGTGTGACATGATCATTGTACGCACTAGAGACATTAGGGTCGTGACCTCCACAGGCACATTGTGGATGACCATATCGGATACCAAAAATACTTGGTTCTAGCACTGTGGGCACTTAGGATATCCTTGGATGAAAGTCTCAAAACCTTTTTAGTACCAGGAGATGCTCCAACGTTTAGACCGAGAGGATACACGGGCACAGGAGTATCGAATACCAGCAGACTGTGTCTCTCACTATATCATGGTCGGTTGGAAGGGGGTGTGGCCTTATCCGCCCGAGTGAGGGGGTTATAAGATAAGCTGAGTTTGACCAGCTCACAAATGAGTCCGCTATTGATGAGTCGGGTAAGTATTGAAAGACTACTGGTCAGGTGGATAGTGTGGTCTATTCCACTTACTGGGCTGTGCGGCTAGGTAGGCGGCATTTAATGTGAAGTGTATTAGACCTCGATGATATCCCAAAGAGAAACTGTACTGATATGTGTACTTGATGAGTACTGGCATGCTTACTTTGCATCTCACATATGAAATTTGGCTACTTAGGCCTTGCATCGCATGGTCTTGGTATGGGCAATAACATTCATGCCTTGCATCACATAGCCTTGGTACGACTGATTGTATTCATGGATTTACCCGCATATTTCTGCATTACTCTGATATTTTATACTTGGCACTTGTCTTGTGCACACACTTACACTATCCTCTAAGCTTTTGTAAGCTTATGCACAACCGTTGCATGCAGGTGTCATTGGATGGCAGCAACGCTGAGGTAGGAGTGCGTATCGGACTATTTTGGAGCTTTTTGATCACCTTGTATTTCCCTTTTTTCATTATACTTGAAGTTTTTGATATAATAGATATGTGGTGATGTTATTTTGTGACTTGGTTATGCTACATTACAAAAAAAAAATTATACTGAAAATCCTCCTTATAGGATCCCAGGATTAGAATCTGGCATATGAATGTCGGGAGCCGAGAATAGGGCATTACGGAGGCTGTCGGTGCCAGATTTGGTGATTGAAAATTTCGTGAGTCCATTTTTTGAGTTTAGAGCGTGCATCTGTAATAAGGGCATATGCGATATTAGAGTCGTCCCTGTATCTTGCCGGTAACCTACGATCTTGTGGTGGGTTTCTTCTCACAGGTGACTGCTCCACTTACTCTTGTACCTCTGTCTGCACATCTATCTCTGCCTGAGTATCATCTATGTCAATCTGAACACCTACGATTAACCTTTCTGGTTCTTCTTGCTCCTCTTGATCATTCTTGTGGAATAGGGAGCTTTCATCGAATCTGACGTCACGGCTAGTGATGACTTTGCCTGTGACCTTGTCAAATAACCTGTAACATTTCACACCAACATAACCAACAAAGATGTACATTTTAGCTCTATGGTGTAGCTTATCTCTCTCAACTAATAATACATGAGAGTAAGCCTCACAACCAAATATGCGTAAATCTAAGTAATCCATCTTATGACCACTCTATACTTCCTCTGGGATATTACAATCAATTTTCGTAGAAGGGGATTGGTTCACCAAATAGCTAGTCGCGTTAACGGCATCAGTCCATAGGTAAATACCCAACCCAACATTACTTAACATGCATTGGGCCCTCTCCAAGAGAGTCTAGTTCATCCATTCAGCCACACCATTTTATTCAGGCATGTGGCGCACTGTATTATGCCCGATGATCCCTTCATCATTACAATATTCATTAAATTCAATGGAAGTAAACTCACCTCCATTGTTAATCATTAAAACTTTTTTTTTTTACCCTAACTATTTTTCCACCATTGCCTTTCATTGTCTGAATGTGGTGAAAACTTCAGATTTACATTTCATGAAGTAGACCCAAACTTTCCGGGAGTAGTCATCAATGAATAAAACAAACCATGATGACCCTTCAACGGAAACTCCTAGCAATGGCCCTCATACATCAGAGTGTACATAATCAAGCACTCTCTTACATATATATTTTTCAGACTTAAAAGATAATCTAGATTGTTTACCATATAAAATGCTTGCGTATATCTATATTAAAATTCTTAAAAGATGGAATCAAACAATGATAAAAAAGTACCTTCATGCCTCAGTTTCTCATGTGGCCCAGTAGAGCATGCCACATACGTGCAGACGTGGAATCCGCAACAGTCGCTGCTGGTTCACCTACTGTGTAACACCCCAAACTTTTCAATACCCAAGTATTAAAATTTCTCGAGTGTTACCATAGAATGTAACATACTATATACATGTGGATGGTACCGATCTAGCTAATCTAACCTTACATCTATTTCTCAACACGAATCTGACCATTGGGAATAATCTCCATTCAGAGATCAAGCCATCTGACCGTTGATTCCAAAATAGGATCAGCTTACACCCAAGTATTTCCTTTGTCCATCTTAACCAACCGTCTAGCCAACTATCCACCAATACTTAAATACATCTGATTGGGTACCTAAGTTTAGGATCTGCCTCATCCTTTAAGTTAGGTGTTAATTCAAGCTGATAAATTGGCTAAACGGAGTGGATCTATTAGACTCATCATGGTGGACCCCACTTGAGGCAATGCATGTGTACATACTGTGCATAGCCGAGGTACACCAAAACTACCACACGGCCAAACCATGTTTGATTCGACCTCCTTCCAAATTCTCTCCCCCGCCCACAACAAATGAACGGACGACGTACGTTTGAAGTGTTGTGGCCCACCATGAGCGACCGTCGACACAAATCTGAACCATCCATCAGATGCGGCCCCCACCCACGACCTTAAAACACAAGGGATCACACCAAGGGAAAGACGGAATCGAGTGCGTTGTCCGATTAAACTGACGGGTGAACGGTAAGATCAGGGACCTTCCACATCCCCACGCCGATGATCTTTACCAATCTAGGCCATCCAAAAATGAGGGACAGGAACTCCGACCACACCTTAGTTAACCGAAAGAAGAAAAGAAAACAGGGAGTGCAGTTTTCCACCGTTTTCTCACTCACGTAACCGTGTTTTCCGAGGAGTGCGTGCATAAGATCTGAAAATTTCATTCGCAAGAAGATATAGCGATCGAACCACAAAACCTGTGGGCCAGGGATTGTTTGACGGTGATCCTAGACCATTCGAAAGAATTACTTTGAGTGGAGATGGGTCAGATTTAAATCTACCATTGGAGCATGATTCATCTCCCTCGAATGATCGATGGACGGTAACAACTGTTCTAGGGCCAAAACAAAGATTGTAACCATCCACCTATTGGCTATTCAAGTGCAAATCCTTTCCAGCACACTAGAGGGAACAAAGTGGCAAACCTACGCCGTGAATTTAACCCTCTCGTAGGCCAAACAACGGGATGTCAGTGTGTAAACAGGCATGTGCAAGGCGTAAAACCTGTCCGACTGGGACTCTCCCTTGTTGGACTGAGTTCGAAAGCCTATAAAGGCTCGGCCTGCGAAGGAAGAAAACCAATCAGCTACCCTTTCCCAATATCGGGAGAGAGAATGAGAGAAGAAAGAGAAAAGGAAAGGAGAGAGTGAGTTTGAGAGCCCGCTACCCTTGTGGTTGCTGAGCTTGAGACCAAGTCAAGCATGGTCCAAGTGCTGCTGGACATTCCAGCCTAAGGAGAAAGGAAAAGAAGAGTGGGGGAAGAAAGACAAAGAGAAGGAGAAAGAGAAAGAGAAAGAAAAGAAAAGAAAAGAAAAAGAAAGAGAGAGAGAATTCATAGCAAGGAGAAAAGCTGAGCCAAACAACTCACTGAGTGGCGAGTGGAAACGTTAGGTATACCCACGTCCTACCTTCTCCCTCTCATACTCCTTTTCTCTCCAAATGCTCCAACCTAGAAGTCGAACCAAAGAGACCAATTAGTTTAAATCAAATCTACCCATCAAAATTCTTAAATATTAGATTAAGGGCCAAATCGTTCAACACATACCCACGTTCAAGAAAGGAACAACACTTGAGGTGAGGGTTTTATCCTTTAAGCTTACTTTGATTTAAGTTGATGTAATTTATTATGCCTTTTATGTACCATGTTATCATGATTCTCTTCTTAAGATTTATTTATTTAATGATTATTTATCTTTTGGGAATGATGGTTAAGGCTTGAGTTAATTATGTGTATCTTTATTTATGTGGAGCGATGGATACAAGCCTTGCCCTTGCCTTTACCAACTTGTTGAGTTAGCCTTTGCTACTCTTCTTTTTATTGAGTTGGCCATCGTCACTCTCCTTATTATCGAGTTGGTCATTGTCACTGTCCTCTTTGTTGAGTTAGCCATTGTTACTCTCCTTTTGTTGAGTTGGCCATTACAACTCTCCTCTTGTTGAGTTAATCATTGACACTCTCCTCCTTATTTTATTAGCCTTGTGTTATATATCTTTAATGCTTGGGCATGTGTCTTAGAATTTCTAAACCCTCATGATTCTGTTTACGTTTCCTATGTGCAAGTGATGTGTTAAAGGTATCACAACTAGTAATCAATATTTATCATGGACGTAATGCGTCATGGGTAGCGGCCCTCTTGGTCAACACGTAATTCTGTGGGTTAATTGGCTTGGTGCACAATCGATGTAAGTAAATCACCATGCGTGTTACATCACTTCTCTGGATTGGATGTTGCAAATAGTCTCTCCATAAACACATCATGTTACGTAAATTCCTTAAATATGTTGTTATGTCACCTTGAGATGTTTGCATAAATTCACGTTAACGTTAGACACATCAACGAATATCCATAGTGTGAGAATGCGGGTCGAGTCGAATTTATGAACTATTTTTCACATTGTGACAATGATTACTACGTATGATGAGCCGCACACACTTTGTTAGGCATACATTCTTATATATTGGTTGTGCATACTAATAACTCTCGTAGTGGTGGAGTACGTGACGTATCAGAACCCTTACATTACTTTTATGAATCTCTTTAATTATTGATAATCTTAAAAGATAATCATCACTATGAGTAGAGCATTGACTCTCTCTAACTGTACAGATGATGCAGGTGATGTACAGATTTAAGACCTAGAGGACCATCTCCCTATGGAAGATTATACTGAAAGAATAAGAAAATAATTCTATGATTTTGACTTATACTTCCACTGCAAACTCAATAAATGTAATAAGCTCTCATTAAGAGGACATTTGATTATTTACTGAATTCTTTTACTCTGATGAAATAATCAATATAGTTAATATTATTCTCATGAATGTTACCTTCATGAATGTATTTGGATGTGATCTAAATAATAATAATAATAATAAGGTGTGATTTTTAAAGCATCCAATTTATACATTTTTAACAC
Source organism: Magnolia kwangsiensis (assembly GCA_037074715.1). NCBI lineage: Eukaryota > Viridiplantae > Streptophyta > Magnoliopsida > Magnoliales > Magnoliaceae > Magnolia > Magnolia kwangsiensis. The sequence goes on from CM073579.1 coordinate 74,857,610, forward strand.
CTGATTTTTTCGAGCATGAGTATAAAATCTGGCCGTAAAAATTTAAATTTTAAATACTGAAGTACTTCCGATCAACCTGTAAAGGTTTTTGTGCCACTGCACTCTCATAATCACAAGTGCACCTTTTAAAACTTTAAGGATACCATTAAAACTGATGAACTTGCACCATATAGCCTCGAGTGCACCGAGAGCAATCAAAATTTTCTTCATATCAGGAACCTTCCTGACATCAGTCAAGGTACCCTCCATCCCATCAAACATCTTGATGCGCACCGTACCAATAGCCACAATATTACAAGCATTGTCGTTACCCATAAATACCTGTCTATCATCACATTCTCTATAACTAGTAAAACAAATTCGATGAGGAGTCATGTGATAGAACGCTCCTATATCAAGAATCCACTCATCTTTATGATCGTTGTACAAGTGTCCTATCATAGACACAAATAACACCTCACATGTGCTTGGCTCTTCATCATATGTGACAATATTGGTCTCCTTGAAAAATGACAGGGCAACCTTACTGGAACAATCCAATATTAAGCTGATAAATGAATAGCAAGAATTAAATTCTAAACTATTATAACAATCTCCACAATGCTTGAAATAAATGATTACAACATTCACAACCACATGTACATCCCTCAAATGAATAAATAAAGATATGAAATAAAAACCATTCAACTATAAGTCAAGGGATTATAGTGGTTCGCCTGTGTGTTCACCAACTATTATACAACAACCACACAGAATGCTACTCCACTCCTAATATCTTCACATAGGGGATATTAGCGTTCACTAACAATGTAGGTTTTCACAGGTTCACCAAAAACCTTTACAATTGTGTTTTTATCTGTGAGCTTACACAAATAAAAAAACCCCACTTCTGAGTTTTCCTGGCTTTCCTTAGATAATCAATACAATGAGATTTTTTTGACGAATCTTAAAAGAAACCAAAAGAAAGTAAATTACTCAAACGTAAAATACCTAAATTTCTCCTTCGTTGTAGCAGCCCAGAAGAACCAATCGGAGTAGAAGTTCGAATCAACGTTCAATGTCCAATACTCACTTTAAATGGTTCTAGTTCTAATTGATTTTAAATTAAACCAAATTGGGTGTAGCTCTATTTGATTTTAATTCCAAGAAGAAGGAATACAGCAATTCCTCTTTTCAAATCAGATTAGAATTTAGGAACAAAATCAAATAATGAAAGTTAACAAAAGAGAATAAAAATTAATCATAATGTAGCTTAAAATGAATAATAACTTATCTCAGAGTGGAGCCTTGATATTACTTGAATTACTTGTCTAACTTCTGAAATTCGTGTTCAATTTATAGGCGAGCATATCACGTCTTCAACTGGTCTTACAGCTTCTACGAATGGTCGAAGGACCAACAGAATTTTGAAAAAATCGGGCGCAATAAGATTTTCAGTTGCATGATCGGTTGTGGATACCCTACGACTGGTCGAAGGTCTCCTTCGACTGGTCGTAGGTTCCATACGACTGGTCGAAGATGACCAATCTTAACGTTGTACTTTGAGTCAAAGAATCACGACCGGTCAAAGAACCAGTCGACACTGTTCACAGGACTGGTCGAACAGTCTCTAGGACCGGTTGAAGAATAACCAGAAAATTTTAAAAATCCTCAACAACTTAGGACTGGTCGAGAAATTTCTTAGACTGGTCGAACCAGTGCTAGGACTAGTCAAACAAGGTTTAAGACTAACCTTAGAACAGATCCAAGTCACTTATAAAAGATATATGGATTATGTATCTAAAGTGACCTACTCTAAAGGTCAACCTAAGGTCAGTCATACCTTAATAATGAAGTAAGGACATTGAAACTTGAATACCAGTGACCTTGAGTATCATGAAGATTGAGTTCTTGAACTTGAGATCTTCAACTTGAAAAACTTCTGAGAACTTGAACTTAAAAACTTCTGAGATCTTCAACTTGAATAGCTTCCAAGAATCTGAGAGCTTCTGAAATCTTCACCTTCAAGATCTTCAACTTGAATAGCTGTGCTTGTCTACTCGAAGCCAATCTTGTGTCTTGAATAGATCTTTTGTTCACCACATAAATAAGTTTCAAAGCAGTGTCTTTGTCACCACAAATTTGACAATCACAAGGGGTTATTCACTATAGCACTTACAAGCCTCCTTCTTTCTTCGACTTAGGATTTGTAAAATCCTTCTTCATGTGTCCATTTATCCCACAATTCCAACACTTTAACTTGTCGTTGACCTTACCCTTGGATTTAGATCTAGATGTTGAAGATCTTATGTAAGACCCATATCCTAATCCGTACTGTTCCGTCGCTTCCCGCGATCATTCTCGTCAAATTTCGACAATCCACGACCTGTAGTCGATGTTGCGCATGACCGTAAGTCGTATCTTATACATTTGAGTCGGCTTAATCCAAGACTTATATCATTGCGACCACACTGTCGCCGTAGTTTCAATGCCGCGACTCATGTACCGATCCGATACCCTGACTAAGAAATGTGAGCCAGTGTTTATTTCGAGAAAACGTCGCGTGTTTGTAATCCCAAGAGAATCTCTACAACATGTCAAATCAATCCCATCAATCAATCACCCATCAATCACTTTATGTCAAGTACACATCACCTTTCATCCCATCCCCAAGCAACCACCAAAGTCAACTCCTTTCACCCTCTATCTTACACCACCTTACATGTCAAGTACCACATCCATCACTCACCTCACCCTTTCACCCATCACACCCATCCCTCATCTCTCTTATAACTCTCTCTCTCTCTCTCATTTTCTAACACCATTTCCAAGCAAGAGAGAGCACCCCCACGTCCATACATTCCCATGAGAAATTTTTTTTTAATGATTTTGGTGGCCCACTTTCCCATCCCAAAACCTCTCATCTTAGCCATCCATTTCTCATCTCCACCATCAAAGTGAAGCTCTAGGAGAGTAGCTTTCCAATGGACCAAGAAGATCAAGTGGTGGGTGTTTCCATAGACTATTTTTTCATGTTTTTAAGATGAGCCAAGTGAGGCCAACCGATCAATGGTTTGGATCTCACTTGGGACCCTAAGATATGGCCAATGGCCCATCTTGATCATTAAAATCATTCCATGATGGAGCCATCCTCCATGGACCCTATCATGATATTTACTTTTCTTGCATTAAGAGGTCATATGGACCGTTCATTTTGGATGGAGAGGGATCTCCACCGTTGATCTTTTATTTGGATGGCCCATATGCAATGGGACCCATTGATGTATGATTGAATGGTTAAAACGGAGGGCCCATATTGTCGGGGTCCCTTCATCACGCGTGTCCCACTCTTTTACTCTCTCTCTCTCTCCCTCCCCCTTTTAATTATTTTCTTTGTATGTTGATGTGCCCATATGGCCCACTTAAATGAGCCCCACCATGAAATATGTATTTTATCCAAGCCCTCCATGAGTGGGGCCCATCTTAGATGTATCATCCATCTTGTGGAGGCCCACCTAAACAAAAAAAAGAAGAGAAGAAACGTCCAGCGTCTGGACGCTGGACGTGGAAGAAAAGCACAAATATAGCCATTGGAGTGTGTCACTCAAGCAGGCCTCACATTGATGTATGTATACAATCCGATCCGTCCATCCTCTTCCCCAACTCATTTTAGGCGTTGAGCCGAAAAATGAGGATGATCCGGGTATCTAGTGGGCCATAGTTCTAAAAATAGTATCATTACCATTGAAATCCTCCCAGACTTTTCTTGCACGCTGAAAAAGGCCCAATATTGGTCTTGATAGAATTGTTTTGGGCCGTGGAATCTATTGACTGGAGTGGATCTATCAGGTGCGGGCCCCGCATGTGATAAACTGTGATTTTCCATGATTTCAAAAAAAAAAACAAAGCAGCTTCATCTGCTGCTGTCAGACGTCCCAACAGGCGGGCGGACGCTAGGGAGTCCGACGGATGACCGTGTGGGCCCCACCTTGATGTTTATTTGCCATCTGACCTGTCCACAAGGTGGCCCACTCTCTGAGGTGGGCCCTCTCCAAAAATGAGACTCATCCAAAGCTCAGGTGGCCCACACTGTAAGAAACAGTGAGATTGAACGCCTACCACTGAAATCCTTTTTGGGGACCACAGAAGTTTTGAATCGAGCTGAAATTTGTATTTTCTCTTCAACCAGGTCTACGTGACCTTATCAACGGGTTGGATGGCATGTAAACATTATGGTGGGCCCCACATGGGACCCACAGTGATGCAGGTGTTTCTCTCCCACCATCCAGGCGGACGGTGGAGCCCACTTTGATGTATGTGTTCTCTTCACACCGTCCAGCTGACGGTGTGGAAGCTCACCGTGGTATATGTGCTTTATTCACACCATCCAGGTGTGGATGGTGGGACCCACCATGATGCATGAGTTGTATCCTAACCGTCCATCCATTTTGAGAGCTAAAGAATGAGCCAGATCCTTAGCTCATGTGGACCCCCACCATGATGCATGAGTTGTATCCTAACCGTCCATCCATTTTGAGAGCTAAAGAATGAGCCAGATCCTTAGCTCATGTGGACCCCCACCATGATGCATATGTTGCACCCAAACCATCTATCATTTTGGAAGGATCATTGTTTTGGCATGAGCTTAAGAATAAGGCAGATCTATGGTTCAAAAGGGCCCACCTTGGCATGTGTATAGGGCCCATATTGATTAAACTTTGGCCATTCATTGGGGCCTACGTTGGTATATATCTAAAGCCCATGGGACTAAGCCCATTTGATACATATAAAGCCCATGGGATTAAGCCCATTTGATGTACATGGGGGGCAAATGGAGTGGCCCATTTAGTATATTTAAAGCCCATGAGAGTAGGCCCATTTGATATATTTATAGCTCATGTGTGTAGGCCCATCTGATATATTTAAGGCCCAAGTTGTGAGGCCCACTTTGATGTATTTCAAGGCCCATGGATCATGGACCATTGCAATGTACATAAGTCTCATTGGTGAGGCCCATTAACGCAGCCCATTTGGTGAATGTAAGGCCCATGTGATTCAGCCCATGTGATGTATCTAAGGCCCATGGGTCGAGGCCCAACGGGATGACCTTAAGGTCTATTGCAATGTGTGATTTCCCATGGTTCATGTAATGATATTTATGGCGAGTCATGCCTAAGGGACAATGTTGGTTTGACGTCCACATTGTAAGTACAATGTTGGTTAAATGTCCGCATTGTAACTCTCCTTAAGGCCCATTGATAGGCACATACTCATTAATATTCATCACTTTATAACATGCTTAGTATAATCCCATGACTCATGCCCATACGCATCATATGTATGCTTGATATGAGTAGTGACTGATCATAGCATACGCCATTGGACAGATTATTTTTGAAACTCGTTATGAGACAGAGTGCCCCACATGATCGCGCAGTAAGTGATGGATTGCTGCATGATTTGACGGTGTGATTCATGCATCTCGCATATGTGTGACCTGATCACTGTACGCCCTAGCGATATCAGGGCCATGGCTCCACAGGTACATCGTGGATGGTCGTATCAGATACCGAAAATACTTGGTTCTAGCACTGTGGGCACTTAGGATGTCCTTGGGTGAAAGTCTCAGAACTTTTTTGGTATTAGGAGATGCTCCAACGTCTAAACCGAGTGGATATACGAGCGCCCGAGTGCCGAATACTAGTAGGCCGCATCTCCCACTGTGTCGTGGTCGGTTAGAAGGGGGTGTGGCCTTATCCGCCTGAGTGAGGGAGCTATAAGCTAGGCTGAGTTTGACCAGCTCATAAATGAGTCCGCTATCGATGAGCCGGATAGGTATTGGCAGACTACTAGTCAGGCAGATAGTGAGGTCTTTTCCGCTTGCTTGACTGTGCAGCTAGGGAGGTGGCAGTCACTGCGAAGTGTATTAGACCCCGGTGATATCCAGAGAGGAACTGTACTGAGATGTGTACATGATGAGTACCGACTTACTTGGATTGCATTTTGCATATGACATTTGGCTATGTAGGCCTTGCATTGCATCGGTGTGGCCGATGACACTCATATCTCGCATTGCATGGCCTTGGTATGGCCAATAGCATTCATGCCTTGCATTACATAGCCTTGGTATGGTTGATTGTGTTCATGGACTTACCACATACTTCCGCACCACTCTGATACTGTATACTTGGCGTTTTTCTTGCGCACACACTTACACCACCCTCTAAGCTTTTGTAAGCTTATGCACGACAGTTGCATGCAGGTAGCGTTGGACAGCTAAGGCAGGAGCGCGTATCAGGACCTTTTGGAGCTTGTTGATCACCTTGTATTTCTCTTTTCGCATTGTATTTAAAGTTTTTGATATAGTGGATATGTGGTGATGTTATTTTGTGACTTGGTTATGCTTGTGGTTATGATCCATTACAAAAAAAAAAAAAATTCATTTTGAAAATCCTCCTTGTAGGATCCCAGGATCGGAATCTGGCATTTGATTATTAGGAGCCGAGAATGGGGCACTACGGAGGCTGTCGGCACTGAATTCGGCAATCGAGATTCATGTGAATCCGATTTTCGGGTTTGGAGCGTGACATCTTATATCTTGCTTAGTATTCTTGCCTCTCGTAAGTAGTGCATCAGAGAGGTCCTTATGCTACTGTTTATTTTTCTCATAACCTTTTCCTGAATGGATGAGATAATGGTGTCCACACTAGGGAGGATTTACCAGTATATAATGAGTACTTGAATAAATCATACAACGCTGGAAGAGAATTTAACAAAATACATGCCTGATCTTCATCTTTAACCATTTCATCAATGTTTAGCAATTTGCAAATCAACTTATTAAAACTACTGATGTGGGCCTCCACATCTCCACCCTCTGTCATCCTGAAGTTGAATAATGGCAGCTTCAAGTGTAAGCAATTCTTAAGGGACTTTTTCACATAAACGTCATCTAACTACGCCCATATGCTCGCTACGGTTTTCTCTCTCAAAACATTGTAAATAACGTCATCTGTGAGACACAATCAGATAAAGGATAAGGCATTCTTATCAAGAGTATTTTAGTCTTCATCACTCATAGACGGCTGTCGCTCCTCAGGAGCTCCATCTTCACATTGCTTAGTTAATAAATTAATCATCTTAATCTTCCATAACTCAAAATTATTTTTTCTTGAGTACTTCTCAATATCATACTTAGTGTTTTCCATTAATACTAATCCTTCATATTCAAGCTTGTGCCCCAACATTAGCTCTAATACCACTTGTTGGGAGGATCGCGGAAGCACACAGAGATAAATCAAGGATAGCTATCCAATAACACCAAGCAAAAGAAAGAAGAATACAAAGATTTTAACGTGGAAAAACCCTTTCGGAAAAAAACTATAGCACAAAGCGACAGATGATCACTATAAAAGTAGAAATTACAAAGAGAGTTTACCTGATTCGAACAACATTGAATCTCCCCCTTACTACACCCTTTGAAACCCTAAGATGATTTAGAAGTAGTTAGAATACCTCCTAATCCCATTTACACTCATATATATAGCCTTGGAAAGAATCTCAAACGAAATCAGAAACATATCACACAAATTCGCAGCTTTGCGAAAAATCTACGTAGAATCTATTGATGTCATCAAACACTCATAGATGGCATCGAAACTAATCCTTTGATGGCATCAAATACTCATCGATGGCATCGAACTAACACCTCAACTATTCAAAGAAAAAACATGATTTTTTAAAAATTCTCAATGCCATTGAACTAATCCTATCAATAGCATCGAACACTCATCAATGACATCGAAAAAGTGCCCAGTTAGTTAAGCGACCAACAGAAGAAAATTCAAAAAATATCGATAGGATCAAGCACTATTCAATGCCATCAAAGGTGACATCTAATAGACTGTCGATGGCATCGACAGACTCTGTATCTAACTCAATTTAAGACATCAAATACAACAAAACCATATATGTACAGATCAATAGATTTGGCTCAAGTGTTGTAAAAGTGATTTTTGGGCTTGATTAATAGAATAGCTAGAAAACCTAAATTGAACCCATTATTATCCCTAAGAAGCCGATGGATTCTAGATTTTGGGGCCAAGTTTACAAATTATTACATTTTTGGGCCTTTTAGAAAACTAGTACTTTAAATTGGTAACTTAGGAGATTTAATGTTCCTATTGTAATTGCCACGATTGTGGGACACTAAAGTGGGCACCATTATGTGGGACATATATGAAAATAAGTAAAGTATTACACATTAGCAAGTGGAAGTCATGTCAAAGTCCAATGGGCCTACACCACTTCCAATAGTAGAATCCCTAGAATCCATGGCAAACAGTTAACATGGAAAAGGGTTTTACTTCAATGTGACAATTTATTTTGTTTGGATGAAGTGGGGGTAGATTCCATGTAACATTCAATACACGTTTTTGCAATTTATAGTATTAGCTTAAGAAAAAAATTAAGGGATGATTATGAGAGAAATATGAGACTTTAAAATTTTAATCCATATTTCAATAGTTCTCATGAGAATTATCATTGAGTAATTATTATTATTTTCTTTTTTTAACTTAAGATTCCAAATGCAGATTGCATATTGAATAAACTCTGTGAGGCCTACCATCATGTTTGTGGTCTTATATATGTTACCCAACCATTTTTTTTGCTCAGTTTAGGACATGAGCACAAAATTAAACCATATCCAAAGCTCAAGTGGACCACATCACAAGGAACAGTTGGAATTAAACACTCAATGTTGAAATCTTCTCAGATGCTATAGAAGTTTTGAATCAAGCTGATATTTTTGTTTTTACTTCATTTGTTCGTATAACTTTATGAATAGCTTGGATGATAAATAAACATTGATGTGGGCGGTGGGAAGGTTTTACAACTATGGGCATCATTATCCCCAATGTTTTATGTGGTGTGGTTCACTTGAGCTTCGTATATGGTTCAATTTTATGCTCATGCCCTAAAATGAGCTAGTAAAATATATGGATGTCATGGATAAGACACATAAATCACTTATGGGCCCCACAGAGTTTACTCACTCAATTTTTTATTTTATTTTTTTGGTTAGCTTGTTAGTACACCCCACTGTCAGTACACACTCCTTTGTTAACTACCCCCACTAGGAAATCGATACCAAGACCTCAATATTGAAACGAGGTATCTTCACTTAGTCTACCACTTGAGCTATAGATCAGGGTGTTACTCACTCAATATGCTACAACATAAAACGTTACTAAGTACGCAATCTGATCTCTTGAATTCCACTTATCCAAACTTGCCCCTAAACCATAAATAACTGGAGCAAGAAGTTTGGGACACACCTTGTAAACTAGAACAAGGTTAATAGGTCCAAAGTCCCCGGCGAGTTGGGTTTGATACTGAGAAAATGAACAATCCTTTTAACAGCCAAACTAGAAAGAGAAATCGAATTTGGGGAGAAGTTTTGGATAAAACTTTGATGAACTTTTACATTCCCCAATGGAAAGGGAATTATAAAACTTAGAGAGAATTAGGTAGGTGTCCTCATTCAACGTCATGTGGACAAGTCCTTAACCTAGAAACCCACCACTTGTTGAATGATAAGGCAAACATGTTAATTTGGATGCTTTTTGTTTTTTTAATTTCTAGAAATGAAAGTCCTTCACGCCTCCACCATGATTGCTCTCCGAGGTTTGAGATATGGTGAAGTGACTGCCCCTATATTTGTATAATTCTTGGGAAAGGCTCGCCTGGTACCTCTAATGTAGTACGTGACACCTATACATTCCTAACATGATTGGACCAAAAGAAGGTGAACTCTAAATTAATCATCACTTTTGATCTGAGTATCGTTAAGAGGCGCATAACCTATCAATGTTTACTGAAATGGGTCATCCGAGGTGAACCGACCCACATGGTGGGTCACGTCTGTCCATTTCGCCATAAAACATGTTTAACTCAAAAACAAAATTTTAAGAAAAAATATTATTTTTAGTAATTTTGACTTTTGAAATATTTTTTTATTTTTAGAGTTTTAAATTTTTTTTTTTTAGAAATACCTTTTAATTATGATAGGATTCTTCTAATAAAAGTTTATTTTGAATTTTTATTTTTAGAAATTAAGCTTTAGAAGAGTTTTACTAGAATTAAGATTTTTATTAGAATTAGAATTTTATTATTTTTAATAATTACGAATTTTTATTTTTTTTTCTTTATTAATAGTGTAACATGGGGACATATGTTAGACAATTATCAAACAATTTATTTCAAATTTCTAAAATCAGCTCTAGTTTCTATCTTTAATTGGGGATACAAGGCATCTCTACGAGGAGTCGGATTCGGAATAATTTCCAACCAGGAAAACAGTTCTTGACCTCAACATGTCCTTCCCGGACTGTCAACGGGTGGAGTTCTTGTGGAGTCCTATGGTAACCGTGCCTGGGCTAACCAGGTTAAGTCTTGCCTGTTCCTGTATTTTCAGGAGATCCCGACTGGATCTGGTTGGGCTCAAGTACCCAGCGGATATCTTTGGAATTAAGTTTCCTGTTGGTTCATGATAGACGAGCAAATACATGATTGGGTCCGTCCACGTATGCCACTTTGACATGTGCATGCATGGTTTTAACAAAACTACGTTTCGGTAGCTAGAATTATATATATATATATATATATATATATATATATATATATATATATGAAGGCATGCTCACCTATGCATGTGCGCACCTTTGCAAATGTGTCATGAGTTCGAATCCGAATGGTCCATAAGATGTGAAATCCCATAAAATCTTAGGGGGTGAATTTTCACTCTGATATAAGATTTTGATGAGCCATAACAAGGAGAAATTCAAATCAGGAAAAGAAATTGTTTGCATTTTTCATGGCCCACCGTAGTTTTGGATCAAAGTGAAAATTCGTATTAGAGGGTTTCATGAGGTTCTGCTTCATGTGGACCATTCAGGTTTGCGAGACTCATCAGATATGATGAGTTCTCAAAAAAATTCGTATGTAGTAGTTACAAACTGTTCGCAGGTACGCGTTTTTGTGTGTGCGCGCGCTAAACAAATATAAATTTATTATTAAAAACTAACTAAATAAATCAAAATTAGAAAATCTGCGATATAAACCAAACTTAATTTCTTAATGGCCCAATAAATTGAATATGGGCCCATCGAAATTGGTCGGGTTGATTGGGTAGCTGCAGGTCTGGGTATCAATTGAGGGCTCTGCACTGCCATGCAGTTGTGATGGTATGACCTGGAGTATGAGGAAGCTCTCAAGCGTTGGTTGATCCCTGACCCAGGTATTTCCCTTTGCGTGTTGGACCATTTTGTTTATGTGTCTTCTGAAAGAAGGCAGAATCATTTAACAATATACAATTATTATAAAATAACAAGGAATTATTACTTAGCCATATCTGGGTCGATGTCAGGCCAATGTTATTATTAGTGGGCTATGATGGCCTCTTCTGTTTAATGAATTCGGTTTTGCATAAAGATAGATGATCTCTTTCCTCGCAATTCTCATAATTAACTTCTTTACTTGAAAGGAAACAAGATTATTGCAATTCATTTTAGAATGGACAGCCAATTTTATTTTTATTTTTAATCTTGAGATTTCTATAAAACCTTTTCTTTTACTTCATTGAATTTAATTCAAACAAGTGGGCCATTAATTTAAATCTCTTAGATATGAAGATCTTATCCATTAATTTTGGATTTCTTTTCAGTGGAATGTGGACCATTGTTGTATTTCTCAACCTTTTTATTTATGGAACATTAATTATTTTTTTTTATCTTTTTCTTTTCTACCATCCACTGTTAATGAATTAGGACCTTACCAGACAGTGGGCCCCAATTTCCCGAACATGCCAGGTATACAGTAGAGGACATGTTCCCCTCTCATATTTATGGTATAATGTACACCACCTACCATTCCTCACCTCAAACACGGCAACTTTTCAGACTCCTCAAAGGGTAGTTTTAATACTCTGATTGTCTGTGACCGGGTACGCGGGCCACTATGTCAGGGAAGTTTCTCAATACTAAGAGTATCTGTGGTGCATGATACGCAGGCACTATGTCTTAATACTCAAAAGTAAACCAACTGATGTATAGAACAGACTGTAGATAAGTAGAATCCCAAAATCAGTTCAGTTAATGGATAAGCAATCCTAACCTCTGATTGGTGGATATTTGTTGGCTGAAATAGGACCTTTGAATATTAAACTTCCACCAATCCATGACCAAAGATCATCAAACAAACCTAAGTTTTAATTCATGATACATCTAAACTAGGCCCATAATTTTGGACAGTTTAGTTTGAATTAATTATACGTAACCAATGCAATTGATAGCAATATCTAGGTACCTGCAGATCATCCATCACAACCAACCGGAGCATCAAAGCTTTCGTGACACTTATGAAACCGCCAATAATCACTCATCATGACATTAGAGTTATCGCATGTCCCATCATGCATCTCCAAATCCAGAGATTATCCCACGCGTCCTTCCTGGTAGTTTCCTTCTTGCTGAGGTGGACCCTACTATCCGGAATATGGTATGGTAGGGCCATCTCCTCCTTATTAAGTGGGACCGTCCATCTAATTGCATCTTACCGTGAATGGCAAGCTATATGATAATCACACGCTATTCGAGAATTATATAGCCAGGCTTCGAGATGTTGCACATTTTCCAGCTAATGTCTACCGTTGAACCAAATCTGTTTTATATAGTCGGTTTGAAAGCCACTAGTTGGATGGATGGTTGACTTAGATGGAGAGAATCGGTTTTATATCTCCCCCGCCACGTGTATGCTCGAGAGATGAAACCATATTATTTCCCATTCTATCCGGACGCGAAAAATGAATAATATCCCAGTCTCAAGTGGACCACACGACATGAAACAGTGGTAATTGAACAATTACATTTAGAAACTTATTGAGAGCCACAGGATTTATACATCGAGCTGATATTTGTGTTTCCCATTCATCCAGATCCGCGGGACCTTATAAACAGGTTAGATAGCAAATAAATATCACGGTAGACCCTGGGACGGTTTCACTGGTAGATGTCATTATCCCCACTATTTTTCTTTAGTGTGGTCTGTTTGAGCTTTGAATATTCAACAAGTTTTGTATCGTGATCTAAAATGATATGGAAAAAATGATGGATGGCTTCGATAAAACAAATACGTAATGGTGGCCCAACGGAGTCTTCACACCACCACCGTAAAGGGTGGCGAGCGCCTCACTGCACAATCCTCGTCCTTTCCATTCCCCTCCTATCATTTCTGCACGGTGGTACGGAGAAGACTTGTGAATGAAGAAAAAAAATAAATAAATAGAATGAAGTAAAGGCTAAAGGGAGGATTTTATTAACGACAACAACTTTGTACTCTGGCAGGTTGCACTGATGAAACGCAAGCACTTGAACATTATTTACTAATTTTATGCATGGTATACGAGCGATTCAAATTTAACTGCCCAAATTATAGGCCCCGGCTTAAATGAAAATTAAGGTTAATTAATTACCTGAATATCAGGTGGACATTGAAAAATATCTAATGATCCAAAAAACAGATGTCTACGAATCAGTGGTTCGGATTTGTTCAGCCAGTCTTGTTTTGGGATCAAATTTTAGTCAGTTGAATTTGATATCATCCATGCCACGTGTACAATATCTGAGTGCATGCGTATAGAGCGTCATCTACTTCCAGCGTATCATATAACTCCGCGTGCATGGTGATCAGGTGGACCCACGGTTACGTGATATGATACTTGATCTGATGAAGCCCATCATGGACAGTGATGCTTACGAAATCTCCTCCATTGCAAGGTCCCATCTCTTGGAACAGTGGCCAATAAATATACTGCCGAAATATTTACAGCAACGGTCTATATTTAACAGAAAGTTGGTGTTCGCTGCTCGTTTGTTTTCAATTATTCGGTCGTGCCAAAATCGGTTGTATCCAGAAGATTAAGTTTAACCTGGAGTATCAAAATAAGTAAATATATCTAATATAAATGTATATGGTTAGATAATAAGAAGATCAATTGCTTACTCAAACAATTGCAAAATTTAATAATAATTAAGTAAAAATTAAAGGGTGGGGTTCTTTCTTCAAATGTGGTTACTATGCCTTCTACAATAAAGGATTTTCATAATAACAGTGTAGATCAAACGAAAGACAAAACTTACACTTGATCACAAAGAGTGATAGCAAGAATGCGTCTCTTGAAAAAATTGTTGGATATTAAATACATATCAAATCTAACATATAAACATAGATTTAGATAATAACTAAAAATTATATTTAAAAATTATTGTTACTCTTATGATAAGCTGAGATTAAGTAAATTAACAGGATAAGATTGTTTATATATATATAAAGATTATTGTGATTGGATTGAGATTTTCTCTATTGGATTCATATGTTATTTATAAAGTTCTATTGCAGCTTGTTCTTTCAGACATTTCTATCATTTATTGTACTGGTTATAACAGTTGAAAAGTCTCTTTCTATATCATTCTCTCATTACATTTTTCTTTTGTGAGTATTCTTATTTCGAACGCCTCTCAGCCACTTGCTTTACTTTTATCAGCCAAGGTTATGTTTTTACAACCCTTGATTGCCTCTTATATCTTAAATAGCTCGACTGTGCTTCTTGTATATTGACCATAACATTTTGTCAATCATCCTTTAATGTAAAAAGTGGACTTACGCTAGTTTTAAACTTGCAAAAAGCACTCTAAATCTTTGAAGATCTTCTTTATCCACTTTCCATTTCTCATATAATGCCATATGTCACTTGTCTGTTGGCTTTCTCAAATTTGCAAGATTACAACAATAGGGACCTTCAAGCAACAAGTTTTTTTGGGCACCCCATGTCCACAATGAGTTCTATCAAATCAAAGTTCCAGAGCATAAAAGCATACAACAACATGTATGTTGATCCTCACAATAATAATGAGGGATTTTATTTTATTTTTTTTCAGATGGCCTCATACTGTGATGTTGTCCTGGTAGGAGCCCGTATAGACCAAACTTAAGGTTTTGTAGCCTTGAAACCACTTTTTATTTTTTGGAGGATGAAAATGTCAATTTATCACAGTTGTCATTCATACGACAGGTTCTTGTCTCGAAAAGAGAAATGCCATTTTAAAAAAGGATGTGGCCCCACCAAAAACTAAAATTCAACCCACCCCTTAGCCAATATAATTCATTCATTTAATCAGATAGTTGTAAACCCACATAAGAAATTTTTCAATTTTTTGTTCAAAAATGTTTGTGTAACACCCTGAATTTTGTAACTCAAGTTTAGTACTCATTTTTCAAAATTTCAAGTGTTAACCTTCAAAAATAGCACACATCTCATGATAATAATAATTTATTTTTTTTAATATCAGAATATATATGAGTGAGTGTCGCAATGAAAGGAAAACAAGCCACACATATAGGAAATGTTTGAGTATACATCCCAAATGTACAAATGGTTGCCCAAAGGGCTTATGCAAACCAATGACTCGAGAAAAAACAAATTCAAAGAAAATATGTTACAGTAATTATGAAAGACAACTAAAAAGTAATAAATTTAAATTGCAAAATCAGACAACTCCTCATGCTCCATGTAAGTGCCAATGTCAACCTGTGCATCATCTACATATCCTGTACCAACTGAATATGGTTTGATAGCGTAAATGGCTATCCCAGTGAGGTATAACCCTCAAAATTACCAAGGTAATACAATAGTTAAGAGTAATATTCAAATAAAACTTAAAAAAATACAATATTCAATCTATACTTCACAAGTAGAATACAAGGATATACAATTTATACTCCATAAGTAGAATATGAGGGGATACCACCTACAAATAAAAAAAAGAGACAATCCGAATTTTACAAGTGTAATTCAAAGTATAATATAAGGAGATATTGTAAGGACTATATCTTAGTCCGTACCATTTCGTAGATTCTCGCGATCCTCCCTGTCGAATTCCGGCGACCCGCAACCTGTAATCGGTGTTTGCGCGCGACCTTGATCACACCCTGTCAACCTGAGTCGACTCAACCCAAGATTTGTACCCTAGTGGCCATGTCATCGTCGTCGCGGTTCCAACACCGTATCTCACGCACCAAGGCGATACCCAGGCTAGGAGCTGTGGGCCCGCGCATATCCCGAGAAAATGTTGCGCATTCGCGAAGTTCAAGAGAGGAATCTCCACAAAATATTTCATCAATGTCAAGTACATGTCAAGTACAACACATCACCCAACACATCACTAACCTCATCACAACTCATACGTCTCTTACACAACAACCCAAAAAGTCAACATTTTCATCCCATCTCCTCTCTCTCTCTCTCTCTCTCTCTCTCTCTCTCTCTCTTCCCCATCCATCACTCCATCCCATCTCTCTCTCTCTCTCTCTCTCTCTCTTATTTCTCCCTTCTCTTCCAAGCAACCTAAGAAAAAAATCCAACGTCTAAGCATTTCTAACTTCCAAAAGAGTTTGGCCCACTTCCTAACCCTCTCATCTCCCAGCTCAACCCTTCATACTTCATCATCTTCCATCAAGATCGAAGCCAAGGAGTTCGGCATTCCATCGGTCTTAGAAGATTTACAGTGGGTGATCTTGGATCTACATTTTTGTCATTTTTATTTTATTTTATTTTTGTGATTTAAGGGCCCACATATGGTGGGACCCACCTTGATGTATGTTTTGTATCCAAGAGGGGCCCATAGTGGCGGGGCCCCTCCATCATCGTCGATCTCTCTCTTTCTCTCTTTCTCTCTCCCTCTCTTTCCCTATGAACAATGGCCCACCTATGATGTGTGTATTTTATCCATGTCATCCAACATGTAGGCCACCTTGACCTCGATTTGGGGCCTGCATGACCGGACGATCACACAGGCCCGGATGAAAGGGAAAAATAAATGTTAGCTTGATTTAAATCTGGTGGCCTGCTACGTGGGACCACCGTGATGTATGTGCGCCATCCAGCACCGTCCAGCTTGTTGGATGGTGGGCTGGACGCTGGGGGTATTAAAAAAAAAGATAAATAATATAATAATAAATAAATATATAATAATAAAATATTATATATATGGTATATATAATATAAATATAGTATATATATTTGGTGGGCTCCACGTGGGACCCACCTGTTGGATGGAAGAAGATTGGCTGGTGTACGCTGGTCAACAGCCAGCGATATAGTTGTTGTACGCAGCAATTTCGGTGGGCCCCACACGATATGTGTGAATTACATCACCGACCCGACATGTGGATCTCACCCACACCGTCCATCAATTTGTATACAGACCGTCTGTCTGATTGACGATGGGTGAGCACATGCAGCTGGCAGCTGCAAACGTCAACAAGTGTAACGCCCCGGTTCCCAGAACCCGGGTACTCTACCCGTTTTCCAAAAACCCAAGTGTTAACCTTTAACGGTGGGTCAAATATCACGTACATTTTTTTCTTTTATTATCAGAGTTATTAAAATTGCAAGATAGGAGCAAATCAAGTATAAGAGGGAGTTCAAATATACATATCCAATATTCCAATATTTCAAACGAGTACCCAAAAACTCATACAAACCATTGTCTTAACTTATTACAAGCATGACTATACAAATTAAAATGAACCGAAGTCAGGAAAGAGAGTCGCAAGGTCCTCTGGCTCCTAATTCACACGAACACCAGCAAGTGCATCATCAAGGTCTGTTGTACACTGACTATGGTTCGATAGTGTCAATGGCTATCATAGCGAAGTATACCCCTCAAGATTTATCGTATCATCAAGATAATTAAGCATAGTTAACAAGACAGTGTATAACAAATATTACATAATGATTATCATGGAAATCAGATAAGGTTCATTAAATACACATTCATTAAATAAATTTCACAAAGATGATCTTGCTTAAATGCATGGATGTATGCACATGCTCACAGACCTAGGGATGCACATCCAGCTCGTAAAAAGTCACCTACGGAGGACTAGCCACTCAAAAAAGTACTTAAAGGTGAACTAGCCACCCGAAAAAGTACTTAAAGGTATGCCCAAGGTGAACTAGCAACCCAGAAAAGATTATGATATATAGATCGCCAAGGAGGACTAGCCACTCGGAAGAGTACACAATGATATGCCCAAGGAGAACTAAGCACCCAAAAAAGACCATAATATATAGATCGCCCAAGGAGATCTAGTCACTCTGAAAAGTACTCAAGGTATGCCCAAGGAGAACTAGTCACCCGAAAAAGACCGCATGCCATGAAATTACATGATTAGCCCAACCATTATTATTCTAATTTCAAACAATCCATTTAAGAAAGATTAAAGGTCACTATGGGGGGTTTGTCACCCAGCATAGGCCGATAGCTCAGGCATAGTATCTCATTCCATTATCCCTGTCTCATGAGACTAGCAAATAAGATGCTTAAAGGTAACCTACTCATCTAGTGGCCAATTATAGTCCTACAAGTGGGACTTATCATCACAAAGTTATATGAAAATGGTTCCTTAAAGCCACACAGGGCAATTATTACGTCAAGCCACATAGGTAAACAATTCATCCCAAGGATGTGATAAAAATGGATTTTCCCAAAAGTCGCCTACGTAACAAACGTTCGGTAAGATGATAAGACCACATTAAATGTTCTATTTAATTTATTAGACAAAATGACCACTAGTTCTAGGATCTCCATTCATTCCATCAAGTGATCATGAATGACAAATCATGTATAATATCAATATAGCACATACATGTTTAAAGCATTCATTGCAAATCAGAATAGAGGAAATTAGATCTTATGGCATATTCGAATATTAAATTTAAATATAATTTATCAATCATCATAAGGAATCAAATTCAATAAGAAGAATTCACCATTTAAGCAATCAATGATATAAATGTACAAAGATAAATACGCCAAGCTGACTATCAAGATGTAGAAAAGCTTGAAGGGTGATCCTCACCTTTCAAGAGTTGGTTCGTCTCCCGATGATGGTAGAGTTAATTGTACATGACCTAGGATCAAAATCTAATTACAACCTAGGATCAAAATCTAACAAAATTAGAATATTTGAGGGGTCAGATTTCAATGTTATTAAACTTGCACAGTTAGGATTAAGGCTTAGGGTTTAGTTCTTGCAAGTTTAGGGTTTCATTGTGCAAATTAAATTTAACCTTAGGTTTTAAAACTCAAATCCTAATTTTTGTGCAATGAATAGAATAATATTCATATTTAATGTATTGATTGATACTATTAATAATGATTACTCAAGATATTAATATACCCACAACACCTAATACTATTTTTGCATAACTAGCACTCTAATAAGAAGTAATGCTAATAATCATATTAACAATGATAGTATAACCCATAAAGAAAATAATAATGATAATATTGTTATTTTAAAAATATTAATATACTAATACTTTGATAATAATAATAATATACTAATTATTAATAACATACTACTAACAGGCATAATAGAAAGAATTTGAGACTCGACTCACCTATTTGTGTAACTCAATCCATGCTTGGCCCAACTCATTCTTGACACAGTGGGTCGACTCACTGAGTCAACTCGGCTTGACTTCCCTCTCCATTATTTTCCTTCTTTTCTTCTTCATTCTTTCTTTCACCTTCTTCTTTCTTTCTCCTTCATTACATGTCCAACGGGGTTGCTGCACATGACACAACTCAGTGAAAGCCCATCGTTGACTCGATGAGTTAACTCACTGAGTCGACACATCATCACCCATTCCTCTCCTTCTACTCTTCTTCATTCTACCTCCCTTGAACTCACCATGCCAGGAACGAATTCAACCCAGCTCAACTCACTAAGTTAGTGAACTGCTTGAACCCAACGAGTCAGTGCGACTCCACAACTCGACAATTGCAAACACTGCTCCATTCTCAATCTCCTTCTCTATTTTCTTCCCTTTCTTCCTTTTTCTTCTTGCTGCTCTATTGCTTCCTGAATCGGCCAGCAAAGAGCCTGGTCTCAGACCACACTCATTAGACATCCAATGACTCGCCTAAGGATCTGGCCAACTTGGTTCGAGTCGAGTTGGTGTGACGCACAGACCTGCTCCTTCTCTCTCTCTCTCTCTCCAATCTCTTTCTCCTCCTATATTCTTTCTCTTGCTCCCTCCCTCTCTCTCTCTCTCTCCAATCTCTTTCTCCTCCTATATTCTTTCTCTTGCTCCCTCTCTCTCTCTCTCAACCTTCAACCACGCCTCCAACAGATCCCTTTGACTCGAGCCGACTCGACTCGCGAACTCACTGAGTCAGTTGGTGCAACAAGAACGGTGCAGCTTCCCTTCCTTTCTTTCTCATCTTCTCCTTTTCTGGTTTCTCCCTTCATGGCCAAATAGAGCTCGAGCTCGTCCTAGATGCGAGCAATGGTTCGGACTGAGTTAGTAACATTATTTTTCGGTTAGCGTTTTAACTCGTAAGTTTTTTGGGAAGATGATCCTGTCCACTGATTGTATGGAGAGATTCTAACATTACGGATGAGTTTTTGGGTTCCTGAACTATCCAATGGACCACTCAAATCAAAGATCAGGGTCCCATGCAAAGTGATGGGTTTCACCAACCGGTTGGAGAAGGAGGTGGCTGATCATGGCAAATTCTCATCGGAGGGCTGATCACTTGATCTGAGGCATGTGGATGGTTTGTATTTGATCAATGATCATCGTGGGACCCTCCATTTGGAGTGGCTTAAACAAAAACTCGGTGGGTTCGGTTTCCACTTGCGGCGGCGGGTGAAAGCTCAAGTAGTAGTTAGGAAAGCCCTAGTTTGGAGGGCTCTGATGTCTCCAAGTGGAGGGATGGGATGCTGCAAAGGCAACGCATGCGGATTACCAGCGTGAAAAGGAGAGAGGAACCGAATCTTCCTATTTTCGGTAAATCCATCCGCGCACAGCGTTGTTGCGCTCGAGATTGTACGCGTGCACACGTGTAACAGTGCACCAAACTAGATGGGTTTGGTCAGACCCTCGCCCTGAACATGAAGGACAGTTTAGATTAGTCTAGTCGACCATGATGGTGGGCCACTGATCAAGACAACGGACATTGTCCGTTTGTGTGGTTACTGGACGAAAATGAAGGAAAGAGGGAGAGAAAATCTCTCTTTTTAGAAATATGTCGGGTCAGCACTTGCTTAACCAACTAGCCTGTTCGGTGTGTTGCATGTGGATGTGCACATTGGTACACACGCAACTAGAGTGGGGGTCCACTGTCGTGTATTTTTCAAATCCACTCCATCCATTCACTTTAGAGGACTTAATAGGGTCCTTTGACTCAGTATCCGGAAGATCTAAAGCTAAGGTGGGCCATATCAACCACGCTACGATCGGTGAGTGTTAACTATAATGATCCGACATTCAAATAAGTTCTAGTCCGACCATCAACGGTTAAAAGAAGTCCTAATGGGTCATTTGTGTGTTCAAGACCTTCGTAGAATGTTATTATCCAAATTATAATATTAATATTAGTTTTATAGTTGTTACTTCATTATAAATCATTATTATTATTGTTGTTATTATTATTTTATTTTAGTGTATTTTTTGCATGTGTTTCAATCAGGTTGTGTACACACACCATCATTGTGGGGTCCACAATGATGTCCAATGAAATCCACTCCATCCATTTGTCTTGAATAGAGTTGTTGGGCCATCCCACTAAAGATGGGGTGGATCAAATATTCACATCAAGTGATCTTGGTTCAATTTATTAATAATAATTATTCCAATGGTCAGATTATTTCCTGACTTGATCATTAATCGTTTATAGGTTCCCAAGGCCTACTTAAGTGAGTTCCAATAGTATGTTTCAATCATCGAAGGTAGGGATGAGGGTAAGGTGTAATGTATGTTATGTGTATTTCCACACATGCTCGTGCTACATTTAATATAAATGGTAACACTCGAGTATTGAAAGGTACAGGGTGTTACAATCTACACCCCTTAAAGAAGAATCTCGCCCTCGAGATTTGGTAGCGCACATCCAATTATTACGGTATAAGTGGTAGAGTCATCCTAAAGGTACAATATGATTTTCCATTTCTAGTGTTCCAACTAACACGAATTGATGGTTGTAGTGAGTTTGAGCCTAATACGTCAATCCTTTGCTTGCACAAAACAGTGGAATTGCCAGTATCGTC
This sequence comes from Magnolia kwangsiensis, assembly GCA_037074715.1. Taxonomy (NCBI): domain Eukaryota; kingdom Viridiplantae; phylum Streptophyta; class Magnoliopsida; order Magnoliales; family Magnoliaceae; genus Magnolia; species Magnolia kwangsiensis. Next base: position 74,879,768 of record CM073579.1, read on the forward strand.
TTCTAATCCTGGTAAATCTCGATCTTCTATTTGATCAAGGCATTGGGATTATTAAGGTTTGCGATGATTAAAATTTGGATCAAACCCCATATGCTTTTCTTAAATGTGTTTCCATCAGTTCGTGATCCCGATTAATTTGGACTCCTGGGGGATATCATGAAATCTTCTATTTTTATGACGAGAGTCCCTGAAATCTATGTGAACAAATCCAAATGACCGTCATGTCTTCAGTGTGCAATCTTATTACCTAGGGTACTACTTGTAAGTTTCAAGATCGAATTTTCTAAATAAAATTTGAATTTGATGATTTGTCAGATTCTCGTAAGATTTTAAATTTAATCCCGATATGCTCGACTTAGGGTTGAAAATTTACCCCAAAATTTACAACATCACCTTAGTTAATCCTAAGTGCAGAAGTTTGGGAGAATCATTGTCTCTAACTAATGAGATATTTTAGGGAATTTAAATTATAATTGCTAATGAGATTTCTTACATTTAGTAAGTGCTTATGTTCAACTTAATGTATAATATGATGGTAAGGAATTTTTGCAATGCCTAAGTTCGTTTTACCTATTGAGTGCCTTGACAATGTCATTTCAATTAAGGAAAATTACGGGAAAAATTTTATTCCTAAATTGCTAAAAAGTTCATTGGAAGTCAAGTTCAATGATCGTTCTTGTTTAATCTATACACACACACACACACACACACACACACACACACACACATTATAGCAATTTACTTGTTCTCCCATAATTCCTAAGCTTGGTTTCTGAGTTCAACTGACTAAGGGTAAATTTTAAATGAATCTAAGTTCATGTATAGGTTCTACAATTATTCAAACAACATTCTAGGGAACCTAAAATCTTGAATTTCTGCATTCTCAATTCTCCTTAATTCAAAGGAACCTAAGTTCGAATGACTATCCTACTAAATCTAAAGGGAACTTAAATTTAGGTTTCTATGTTCTCGAACTTTCTCTAAATCTAGAGGATTTCTATATAAGTTTGAGTGGTTAGGCAAACAATTTTTGAAGGAAATCTAAGTTTGGTTTCTAAGTTCAAATAACTAAATCTAAAATTTTCCATCTCTATTTTCAAAATTTTTCCTAACTTTAAGGGAATTCTAAATGAATTAAAATGGCTATCTTATCAATTCCACAGGAAACTTAAGTTTTGGTATCTACATTCTCAAACTTTCCTAAGTCTAAGGGAGATTCACCTAGGTTCAAATATCTAATTTCAACATTTTAACTTAAGACATTTAAGGTCTGTATAAGTTCGTTCCCCAAAGGCAAGGTTTGTCTAGACTCTCTCTAATTCCATCTTGTAATGCCCCGGTTCTCGGAACCCGAGTACTCTACTCATTTTCCAAAAACCCGAGCGTTAACCTTTAATGGTGGCTCAAATATCACGTACATTTTTTTCTTTTATTATCAGAGTTATTAAACTTGCGGGATAGGAGCAAATCAAGTATAAGAGGAAGTCCATATATACATATCCAATATTTCAAGCGGTTACCCAAAAACTCATACAAACCAATGTCTTAACCTACTACAAACATGACAGTATAAATTAAAATGAACCGAAGTCAAGAAAGAGACTTACAAGTGAAATTGTGGTAATGACCGCTTTAGTTGAAGTGAGAATATACCAATATGTCCTAGAGGGGGGTGAATAGGACTTTTTAATATTTTATGGTAATTTAAAATCCTATCAAACTTATCCTGAGAAAATATGCAAATATCAAGATTTCTTCAAAGTAACTCTAATGGCTTCCATGCAAAATAAAGGATCCAGTTATAATATTATTTGAAAAATGAATAAGATACAAATCATAGTTTATGATGGATGTGACTATGTGTGAGGTATGATCTTAGATAAACAAATACAAAAGCATTTAGGAAAATCACACAAGTAATCAAAGAAAATATCAATCTTAAACACAGTTATTTTTATAGTAGTTCGACTACTTGTTTACTCCACTTCCGGTGGACGCACTCAACTCTTGAGTTACCAGATCTCATTAAAGGAGGTGTCACGCCCCAAAACCAGAAAATCGGATTCACAGGAATCCCGATTGCTGAATCCGGTACCGACAGCTTCCGTAGTACCCCATTTTCGACACTTAGCATTTATATGCCAGATTCCGATCCTGGGATCCTACAAGGAGGATTTTTATTTTTTATTTTTTTTGTACATTTAACTAGTAATAAGCATAACTACAAGATTACCCAATTCACAGAGGCAACATCATCATCACATATCCATTAATATAATCATTTAAATACAACATCGAAAGGGAAATACATAAAAAAAAATAAAATCCAGCTGCAGAAGACCACTGCACGCTCCATGCTTAACACTGCTGCAACCTAACATCACCTGCACGCATCTATCGTGCATAAGCTTATAGAAAGCTTAGTGGGTGGTGTAAGTGTGTGCACAAGGTGAGTGTCAAGTATTCAATACAATGCCACAATCATACCATACCGAAAAAACTAGTAATCCATAAATCGTACATTATCGAAATAAGCAGAGATACTAACAAGATCATGAATTATCAGAGTAAATAGAAATACTGACAAGTCCATAAGTCAATCAATATCAAAATACGTAATATAGAACAGCTACACACTAAGGAATTATAAAGAGTCTAATATCAGATGTCGAGGATGTAATGCAATATACAAATCCTGCTAAGTCTGCCTAGGCCATATAAGTGCAGAAACATAGCAACCCAAAATGTCATATGCCTGCGAATGTAATGCGATATGTGATGCGAATGAAATGACCATGTTAAAGTGTGAAGTCGGGATGATAGTACGTAGTATCGCAGGCTACGGGGTCCATCACAAGGGACTTCTATCCAAACCAGTCCCATACCTAAATTTGGATAGTCAGGCTCAACGTGGTAAACTCCTGATCTCAAGTTAATCATGCGTCCAACCGAAATCCTTACCATAACGAAGGTACACAATAATTAGTTGCGCACCACCAGCCCGAGTGGATAGTGAATGAAAGAATAAATGAGCATGCAACTCCTACTCAATAAGTCCACATATCAATATGGTTCCTCTCTGAAAAATCACCGGGGTCTATTACACTCCAAACCAGATTGTCGCCCCATCGTGCACAACAAGTTGAGTGAAAGAGACCTCACTATACGCCTATCAATATCGGGCCTGGCTCGTCGATAGCGGACCCATTCCTCGAGCTGGTCAAACTCAGCCTATCTTTGTCCCCTCCTCTCGGGCAGGTAAGGCCGCACCCCCTTCCAACTGACCACGACACAATAAGAGACGCGGCTTAGCGGTATACGACCCTCAGGCACTATACATCCACTCAGTCTAGACGTTGGAGCAACCTCTGGAACCAAAAGAGTTTAGGGACTTTCACCTAGGGATATATATAACACCCCATGTAGAACAGATTTCTGGTATCCCATCTGGCCATCCATGAAATGCCTGAGGAGGCTACGACCCTGATGTCGTTAGGGCGTACAGTACAACACAATACAATGCAAGATACATGAGTCATGCAATCCAGTCATGTATCTATCCAGCGCATACCGTGTGCTCATATGAGACAATCTCCGCCTATCAGGGAGTCTCATAATAACATGCTCAATAACGTATGCAATGGTCAATCACACCTCATAACAAACATGCAGATGATGCCTATGTGCATGTATCATGATGCTATGTTGTCACATACTCATAATCGGTATCAATAACCGGCATCAACAATCGGCCTTGACAATGTAGACATCTAACCCACATTGCCTCAAGAAATGGCCCTCATAGATCCTAACATATAGTGGACCCATGACCTCACACAAGTACCTAATATACAACACAATGGGCCTTACTCAATGCCACATATACACAGCAGGTGGGCCCTGCTCATGGGCCTCGAATACATCAAATGGGTCATGCCTCATGGGCCTATTACATATCACAATGGGCCTCACCCATAGGCCACGAATACATCACGATGAGCCTTGCCCATGGACCTCGAATACATCATAATGGGCCCCATCACATAGATCTCCTACTCATCACATTAAGTCTTAAACACGGGCTGCACATACATTACACAGGCTGAATACACATCTAAATGGGCCTCAACTATAGGTCGCATATACATCATATAGGTCTCAACAATAGGCCTTGGCAATCAAAATCGGCCTTAACAATCGGATTCGATACTCGAAACTAACCTCGATACTCGGCCTTAGCAATTAGAATTGGCCTCGACGAATCAGCCTATACAATCAGTATCGATGGAAATGGGCCTAACTAGGCCTAAGGGAAGGTCACCATGCGGGCGTTTAACCATCCTTACCAAAAAATGTGGACATTCAACCAACACTACTCCCAAGCAGTGGTCCACATAGAGTCAAACATAAGGTGGGCCCAAATATCTAACAAGTGGCCTCAAATAGTCATCACAGGTGGGCCTTACACATGCAGCATGTGGGCCTACACATCACGGTGGGTCAATACATTGGGCCGTTTTAATGGGTCTTATACACATCACGGTGGGTCGCATCATTGGATCACACCAATGGGCCTCATAACCAACAAGTGGGCCGTATCAGTGAGCCACACTAATGGGTCTTATACACATCAAGATGGGCCTCGATAACTAGGCTGGAAACATATCACAATGGGCCACGACATATGGGTTGGGAATACGTCAGAATGGGCTCGACCTATGGGCCGAAAGTACATCTCAGTGGGCCTTACCAAATAGGCCATAAACACATCCTAATGGGCCTCTAACATATCTTAACGGGTCTTGCATCAATGGGACGCACTAATGGGGCTCATACAATAAAGTGGGTTGGATCAATGGGCCGCACAAATGCACAATAGGTAGGCCTTGCACATGCAGCAGATAGACCTCACCAGATGGTTGTTGTGGATATAGAATGCATACATCTAGTGGGTCACACATCCCACGGACGGTGTGAATAAAACATTCATCGAGGCTGGCCCTATATAACCTGGACGGTTAGGGTGGAACATAAGAGGTGGGCTCTGCTCATGGGTTTCAAATGCATTACAATGGGCCTTACCAAATGGGCTTTGAATACATCTCAATGGGCCTCAACCCATAGGCCCTAATATATATCATAATGGGGTGCCTGCCCTGGATGGCGTGGATAAAAAATACATCATGGTGCATCCCATCCAAATAGTTGGACAGTATGGATATAAAAAAATATATATATCATGTGGGATCCATGTGTACAATGGATGCATCAAGGTGGGCACCTCAAATGGACACAAAATACATCAAAGTGGGCCCGACAAATGGCCATAAAATACATCAAAGTGGGCCCAAAAAATGACCACAAAATACATCAAAGTGGGCCTGACAAATTGGCCACAAATACACCACAATGGGCCTAGTCACATGGGTCATACGTACATCAAATGGGCCACACCAATGGGCCTCATGTATATCAAATGGGTCACACCCAAATAAAAGTGGTGATAATGGTTTCCACCATTTAAGTTCTTAAAGCCCACCATAACATATGTTTCCCATCCAACATGTTCATAAATTAACCTAATGACAGATGAAGTGGAACAAATATCAGCTTAATAGGAAACTCTCATGGCCCTTAGAAATTTTGAATGGTGGACGTCATTGTCCACTACCTTAAATGGTGGGGGGTCCACTTGAACTTTAGATTTGACTTTTTTTTTTTGTCTCAAACCTGTTAAGATGAGCTTGCCAAATGGTTGGACGGCTCGGGTGCAATACATGCATCAATGGCGAGGTTCACATGAGTTATGGATCTGATTCATTCTTTAGCTCATGCCATGAAATGAGCTTTCAAAGTGGATGGACAGCTTGGATGCAACACATGCATCATGGTGGGGTCCACATGAAGGCCCACCAATTAAATGGATGGTTTGGGTGTAACACATATATCAAGGGTGGGGTCCACTTAAACTTTAGATCAGACTCATTTTTAGTCTCAAGCCTAAAATGGGCTTTTAAAAATGGTTGGACGGTTAGGATGCAACACATGCATCATGGTAGGTCCCACTGTCCAAGTGGTGGACAGTGTGCAAAAACACATACATTATTATAGGCGGACGGTGGAAATAAAACTCCCACATCACTGTGGGTCCCATGTGGGGCCCACCATAACAGCTATTTTCCATCCGAGACATTGATAAGGTCGCACGGACCTGGATGAAGGGTAAAAACAAATTTCATCTTGATCTGAAACTTCTGTGGGTCCAAAACAGGTTTCAATGGTAGACGCTCAAACAACACTATTTCCAATGATGTGGGCCACCTGAGTCTTGAATTTGGCTGAAACTTGGAGGGGACCCACCTGAGAAGGGGACCCACCAGATGAATGGGTTAGATGGCAAAAAAACATCAGGGTGGGGCCCATGGCTAGAGTCGTGGTTCTGTGTCCATCCGCCCACCAGCCTTAGGTGCGGCCTGCGCCTCTGACACAGCAGCATTGTTGCTGCTGTGTATATTTTTTTTGAAAAAAATCCATTTTTGGGGGGTCTTTCATATGTGGGGCCCGCATCAGGTAGATCCATCCTATCCACTGGTTCCCATGGCCTTAGACAAGCTAATCAAGCCCAATATCTGATATGTTTCGACGTATAAAGATATCAAGGTGTATTTCAAAGGTTAAAAGACTGTTTGCTATGTTACGGCCCGCCAGGACATCGGATCAGCTTCATTTTTTTTAGCTCAACGCCTAAAATAATCTAAGGAAAAGGATGGACGATGTGGATTAAAAACATATATCAAGGTGGGGCCTATATGAGTAACCCTCCTCCAATGCTTGCAACCCAAACTAATATTTGTGTTTTCTCTAACGTCCAGACGCTGGACAGTTTGTCCATGCGAAGGTGGGCCTGCTCAGGTGGGCCACCACATAATTTATGGTGCGGGTACAACACATAAGGTGGGCCTCGTTTATAGATGGTTGGGATGAACTACATACTTCATGGTGGGGTCCATCCGGATGGGCCACACAGCCATAATATTATCCAAAATGATAGAGAGAGGGAGAGCGAGAGAGAGAAAGAAGCACCCACCTTAGGATCTTATCTTCTTCTTTCGCCTATAGCCTCTAGAGCTCCAATCGATGGACTTCAACGATTAAGATTGATCGTGGACGGTGGAGATGGGAGTAAAGAAGGTGGGCCACACTAGCTTCTTCTCTTGGAAGCCATGGACGTGGGTTGCTTTGGAAAGAGATGGAGTTTGAAAAATGAGGGAGAGAAGAGAGAGAGAGAGCGGTGATGGGAGAGAAGTAATGGTGAGTGATGTGAGTAGGTACTTTGTTGTAAGAAAAGGTTGAATTTTTGGGGATGGTGGTTGTACTTGGGGATGGGTGTGAGTAATGGTGAGTGATGGGAGTGTACTTGACATTTTGATGTGATGGATTCTCTTAGGACTTGCAACACGCGGTATTTTCTTTGAACTAAACGCGGGCCTACATCTCCTGGCCCGAGTATCGCCTCGGCACGCGAGATGCGGCATCGAAACTACGACGATGGTGCGATTACACTGGTACAAGTCTCCGGTCGAACTGACTCATACCGACAAGATCCGTCTCAGGATTGTGCGCAGACGCCGGTTACAGATCGTGAGTCGTCGGAATTCGATCGGAATGACCGCGAAAGCCTAAGGAATAGTATGAACTACGATACGGGTCTTATAGGAGGTTTCACAATAGGTTCACCTCAAACCGAAGGTTTCAAATTAAGTTCACCTCAAACTAGTAAAACCTACACTAGGTTGACTCTAACGTGTCTACATGACACAATTTATGCCCCACATAGGAGCAAAGGTCAACACACGGTACCCAAGTTTTAGGCCACACAAGCCAAGGATCCACACAAGGAACCTCACTAATTTATACTCCCATGAGCAAGGGTAAACACACAACACCCAACTTTTATACCACACAGGTCAAGGACCTACATAAGGACCTAAGTTTATACTCTCCACAGAGCAAGGGTCAACACGAAACATCCCCATGTACACTCCTGCCGGAGGCCTCTTATGAGGACTTACAAGGGGTGAGAAACACCTTAGACCCAATCCACAAAAGGAATGATCACATGGGTCCTCTAGACTAATGACTTACAGATAAGTAAATAATCCTCATTCAGTGCGTTGATGAAGATCTCCTTCTTTGATGACGAAGAATCTTCAACTCCCTTGAACCGTAACTCAGAAGATGTACCAATATAAGGCGACGGGTTGGGGCAAGGTTATGATGGAATCCTACTTTATTAAATGTTTTACTATAAGGGAGATAGAGCGATTCCAAACATCTATGCATTCAAGGCATTTCAACTTAATGATTTTCCATTAAGGTAGTAGCTGCAGGATCCTTGAATGCAGAAATTCATTCCCCAATCCACTTTATTGAATGTCAATGATAAGGGTGGATTGGAGGATGAACTTCCATAAGAGAAAAGGCTTAGGGTATATGATCTAGGGTTAAACACACAAAAGTACTCTCTATTTTCTCTACCAACAACCGAAGGCAAGCTCTCATTAATAGGTAAAAGGTTCCAACGGATATAAAACGGTCACATTTTTGACAGAGTTCGATATCATCAAGCGTATACTCTCGATAGCATCGACTGGCCGCTTGATGACATGAACTCAACTGTCAAACACTTTTGAAATATTTTGCCAACTGGTCGAGGAAATTGAACGTGCGTCGATGTCATCAGATTTCGAACTCCGATTTCATCGACACGAGGTTTGATTCCTCGACATTTAAAAATGTGAGAACAATTGCCTTTGAAATATTTCAGGTATATGATATGATCGAGCATCACTCGACATCCTCGGAATTTGAATATCGATGATATCGAGGGCAGTGTCGATTTACTAATAATTTCAAGGAATTTTCTTATAATCTTGCTGGACAGTTTATGCCCACTTTCAATGACATCGACCATGCCTTGATATGATCGATATTTGAATATCGATTTTATCGAGTGACCCTTGATCCAAGAAAAACAACCTGAAACCTTACTAGATAAATATGTGTCCCAATCCAATATCATCGATGGGCTTCCGATATCATCGAGATTTGAATTCCGAGGATATCAAGGAGCTCTTCGATATATAGAGGATTGTATGATTTGCCTTAGTAATACTTTAGACACAACAGACCAGATGTCAATTTTATCGAGTCAGCTCAATGGACTCGAGATTCAAACTTCGATGATATCGATGAGTCCATCAATCTATCGATAACACAGTCCAAATATCTTTGTGGTTGCTGGACATCTTAGCTCCTCATTTCAATAAGATATAGTGAGCTTCGAGGACATCGACAATAGGGTTCGATTTCATCGAACCACATGTCGATAAATTGACAAAGGTAGAAAACTTAAAGATTTTCCTGAAGTTTAAAAAAGTTTTCTAGCCAAAAACCTTAGGGTGTTCTATTTAATTTTAAGGGTTTTATTTACTGGGGTTTTGGAACATGGGGATATGAGGTTAAGTTTTACCTCTGACGAGTTCAGGCACACATCCTGTTGAAGAAAATGCTTGATCAATCTTCCTATGGGAATCCTTTGTCTAACTGACTCAACAACCATACTAATTGACAAACCAGGGTACTTTCAGCAAGGTCCTCTGGCTTGTCCTAATCCACACGAACACCAGCACGTGCATCATTTAGGTCTCCTGTATACTTAATACAATTCGATAGCATCAATGGCTATCACAGTGAGGTATACCCCTTAAGATTTATCGTATCATCAAGATAATTAAGCATAGTTAACAAGGCAGTGTATAATAAATATTACATTGATTATCATGGAAATTAGATAAAGTTCATCAGATACACATTCATTAAATAAATTTCACAAAGGTGATCTTTCTTAAATGCATGGATGTATGCACATGCTCACAGACCTAGGGATGCACATTCAGCTGGTAAAAAGTCGCACACGGAGGACTAGCCACTAGAAAAAGATCTCAAAGGTACGTCCAAGGAGAACCAGCCACCCGAAAAAGACTATGATATATAGATTGCACAAGGAGGACTAGTCACCCGGAAGAGTACACAATGGTACGCCCAAGGAGAACTAACCATCTGAAAAAGACAATAATATATAGATCGCCTAAGGAGATCTAGCCACCTGAAAAGTACTCAAGGTACGCCCAAGGAAAACTAGTCACCCGAAAAAGACTGCATGCCATGAAAATGCATGATTAGCCCACCACATGCTATGAAAATGCATGATTAGCCTAACCATTATTATTATAATTTTAAACAATCCATTTAAGAAAGCTCAAAGGTCAATATGGAGGGTTTGTCACCCAGCATAGGCCGACAGCTCAGGCATAGCGTCTCATTCCACCATCCCTGGCTCATGAGACTAACAAATAAGATATTTAAAGGTAACCTACTCAACTAATGGCCAATTATAGTCCTACAAGTGAGACTTATCATCGCAAGGTTATATGCAAATGGTTCCTTAAAGCCACATAGGGCAATTATTATGTCAATCCGCATAGGTAAACACTCTATCTAAAAGATGTGATAAAAATGGAATTTCTCAAAATTCACTTAGGTAACAAACGTTCGGTAAGATGATAAGTCCACATTAATTGTTCCATTTAATTTATTAGACAAAGTGGCCACTAGTTCTAGGATCTCCAATCATTCCATCAAGTGATCATGAATGAAAAAACATGTATAGTATCGATATGGCACATACATGTCTAAAGCATTCATTATAAATAAGAATAGAGGAAATTAGATCTTATGGCATATTCGAATATTAAATTATCAATCATCATAAGGAATCGAATTCAATAAGAGGAATTCACCATTTAAGCAATCAATGATATAAATGTACAAAGATAAATAAGCCAAGCTGACTATCAAGATGTAAAAAAGCTTGAAGGGTAATCCTCACCTTTCAAGAGTTAGTTCGTCTCTCGATGATGCTAGAGTTAATTTTACACGACCTAGGATCAAAATCTAACAAAATTAGAATATTTGAGGGGTCAGATTTCAATGTTATTAAACTTGCACAATTAGGATTAAGACTTAGGGTTTAGTTCATGCAAGTTTAGGGTTTCATTATGCAAATTAAATTTAAGCTTAGGTTTTAAAACTTGAATCCTAATTTTTATGCAATTAATAGAATAATATTCATATTTAAAGTATTGATTAATACTATTAATAGTGATAATTCAAGATATTAATATACCCACAACACCTAATAGTATTTTTGCATAACTAGCACTCTAATAAGAAGTAATACTAATAATCATATTAACAATGATAATGATAACCCATAAAGAAAATAATAATGATAATATTGTTATTTTAAAATTATTAATATACTAATACTTTGTTAATAACAATAATATACTAATTATTAATAACATACAACTAACAGGCATAATAGAAAGAATTTAAGACTCGACTCACGTAGTTGTGTAACTTAATCCATGCTTGGCCCCGACTCATTCTTGACACAATAGGTCGACTCACTGAGTCAACTCGGCTTGACTTCCCTCTTCATTCTTTTCCTTCTTTTCTTCTTCATTCTTTCTTTCACCTTCTTCTTCTTTCTTTCTCATTCATTACATGCCTAATGGGGTTGCTGCACAACACAACTCAGTGAAAGCCCATCACTGACTCGATGAGTTGACTCACTAAGTTGACACATCATCACCCACTACTCTCCTTCTACTCTTCTTCATTCTACCTCCCCTGAACTCACCATGCTAGGAATGAATTCAACCCAGCTCAACTCACTAAGTTAGTGAGCTGCTTGAACCCAACGAGTCAGTGCGACTCCATAACTCGGCAAATGCAAACACTGCTCCATTCTCAATCTCCTTCTCTATTTTCTTCCCTTTCTTCCTTCTTCTTCTTGCTACTCTGTTGCTTCCTAAATCGGCCAGCAAAGAGCCTGGTCTCTGACTACACTCATTAGAAATCCAATGACTCGCCTTAGGATCTGGCCAACTCAGTTCGAGTCGAGTTGGTGTGACACGCAAACCTGCTCCTTCTCTCTCACTTTCTAATATCTTTCCCCCAATATGACGCACAAGCCCATTATCATGTATTAGAGGCCCATGGGCGAGGCCCAATGTGATGTATTCGAGGCCCATGGGTGAGGCTCATTGTTCTGTATTTGAGGCCCATGGGCAAGGCCCATTGTGATGTATTCAAGGCCCATAAAATGTGGCCATTGTGTTATATGTGAGGCCCATGAGTAAGGCCCAATGCGATGTATTTGCAGCCCGATCTGTTGCGTATGAATCCCTTGTGTGGGCCACTCCTTCGGAGCAATGTTGGTTAAATATCTACATTGGTGGCAATGATGGTTAAATATTCTCATTGTGACTTTCTCTTAAGCCTTGTTAGGCCCATTCGCATCATTCTCTACGTGGGTTGACCCTAATTATTGAGCTCCATTTGCATGATCCATCTATTCTCATTGGGCTATCCCAAGATGTTGGGCCCCCATCGGTTGTAAATAAGATTAATTCTTTTATTTTGGAGTCCATCTAAGACTCATTTGGGCCCCCTAGGGCATCTGACAAGGCTATATAGTAGTATGGAGAAGGAACCCTTTCTGGATCCTTAGGCTTTAGGTGGGCCACTTAGGCCCAACCTTGATATAAGAGGGTGGTACATCGTCATCATATAACATGCTTAGTATAGCCCAATAATTCATGCCCATACGCATCATATGTATGCTTGATATGAAGAATGATTGGTCATAGCACATGTCATTGGGCAGATTATAATGGGACTCCTTGATAAGGAGAGTTGTCCACGTGAGCGCATGGTACGCGCATGATTGTTGTATGACTGGATAGCGTGATTCATGCATCTCGCATTGTGTGATATGAATACTATACGCCCTAGTGATATCAGGGTCGTAGCCTCCACAAGCATATTATGGTGGGTAGATTGGACACCAAAAATCTTGTTCTACATGGGGTGTTATAGATGTCCCTAAGTGAAATTTTTTAAACTCTTATGGTACCAAGAGGTTACTCCAATGTCTAGACTGAGTGGATGCATGAGCACCAAGTGTCAATTATCAAAAGGTCATACTTTTCACTATGTCATGGTCGGTTGGAAGGGGGTGTGGCCTTATCCTCCTGATAGGAGGGGGTAAAGCTAGGCTAAGTTTGACCAGCTCGAGGAATGGGTTTGCTATCAAAGAGTCGGGCCTGATATTAGCAAGTGGATAATAAGGTCTCTTCCACTCACCTTGTTGTGCGTAATAGAGCATCAATCTGGTTTGGAGTGCACTAGACCACGGTGATATTCCAGAGTTGAGTTGTATTGATATATGAGTTCAGAAGAGGATTGATATGCTTGAGTTATATCTTGCTTCACATGGCCTTGGTATGGCCGACATCATTCATGTCTTGCATCACATAGCCTCGATATGACCGATGGTATTCACACCTTACATCGCATAGCCTTGGTACGGCTATTAATATTCATGGATTCATCAGCATATTCCGTATTACTATGATACTGCATAATTGTATTACTACATTACGCACACACTTTCACCACTCTCTAAGCTTTCCGTAAGCTTATGCACGACTGTTGCGTGCAACTGAAGTTAGATCGCAGCAGCACTGAAGTAGGAGCGTATAGCAGATCATCTTGGAGCTTTTGTCTATCATTATTGTATTTTCCTTTTCGTATTATACTTATAAGTTTTTTATCATAGTCGAATGTGATGGAGTTTTCGGTTGTTGTTTGTGGCTTATGCTTGGTTATGCTTATTATAAATCAAATTCATGTTAAAAAAATCCTCCTCGTAGGATCCCAAGATTGGAACCTGGCTTAAGGGCACTAGGAGCCAAAAGCGGGATACTACGGAGACTGTCCGTGCTGGATTCGGTGATAGAAAATTTTGTTAGCCCAGTTTCTAAGTTTAGGGCATGAAAGCAGTTGGTATTAGAGCATAACTGGAAATAACTAAGAAAAACATTACATGTCTGCTATGAGTTTAGAATGATTAAGTCCCGAGTTCGGATAGCTTAGCGATCTTCTGTTATTGACCTTTAACGTGCATGCCTTCTAAAGTTTTCAAGGTTAATAGGTGCCTTTGCTCTTTCTTATAGGACATGCCGCCTAAGAGAGTGACCCAAATGACTCCCGCTCCACCACCTGTGACTCCTACCCTACCACCTATGATCCTCACTCCACCACAAGAGATTTCTACTCCCAGCCTGAGGATGTCACTCCTCTACTAGAGACCGGTGTGGATCTGACCGTACCCATGAGTGCGTCCCAGGTACAGTAGATGTTACAGGCTGTGATGGCCGCCCTTCAGGGGAAAGGTAGGCACCCCATTATTTTTCCATCCCAGGCAAAGTAGGAGTGCACGAACACCCTTCATCTAGAGTTTCGACAGCTCGATCCCCCACGTTTCCAGGGCGAGCCAGACCCGACAACAGCTGAGAGGTGGCACTGTAATGTGGAAAAGATTTTTGATACGATGGGATGCATGACCTAGTGACGGGTTCGGTTAGCTGTATTTCTTCTCCAAGGAGAGGCTAAGCACTGGTGGGCATCAGTTGTCAGAGCAATAAGATCCAATTTTGAGTGGACTTGGGAGAATTTTGTAGATCATTTTGACCGACAGTATTTTTCTGATCACATCCGACGACAGCGAGCAATGCAGTTTGAGGCCCTGGTGAAGGGAGATATGGCGGTAACTCAGTATGTGGCTCATTTTTTAGCACTATCTAGATTTACACCTGATTTGATAGATGATGAGGGGCAAAAAGCCCGCCGCTTTGAGGACAGCTTGCGTTACAGTATTTGAGGTCGTGTTATTGGGCATGAGCTCTCAACTTTCAAGGGTGTGGTATGGAAGGCCCAGATTTTTGTGGCTGAGTGGGCTAGTTCTCAGAGTGATCGTGGTCAGAGGAGAGACCAGAAGAGGAAAGCTCCCTCTAGTGACTCCCAGCAGTGTCGACCATTGCAGAGGCGCACAGGTCACCCAGCCTTCCAAGCTCTAGCACCACCTCCAAGGCAGTTCACAAACACCTATTTTGGATGCGGTGCGACGGGGCATCGTATCTAGGAGTGTCCCCCCCTCCAGTAGCAGCAGCAGCAGCCTAGAGGTTCACAGCAGCATCCATCACAGCAGCCATAGAGACCCTCATAGCAGCAGCGACAGTATCCCCCACCCCCTCAGCAGCACCAACCTTTCGAGGCTGCAGCAGTTTTGACAACATCAGCGATAACAGCAGTAGCAGCATGCTCAGAAGGGATAAGCAACTCCTCTTCTAGCTCAGGCTAGGTTTTATGCGGCTCATTAAGACCCACAGTCATCTAGAGGGGTCGCCGAGGGTATACATTTAGTCTCTATATGCATTACACGTGTGTTATTTGATTCTTATGCATTACATTCCTTTTTGGCCAAGAGTTTCTGCCGATCGACCGATTTGGCATTGGAGTCTGCTTGTGAGGGCTTATCAATATCGACTCCCTTGGGGAAGACTGTAGTGTTGGGTTGATTATGCTCATCTTTTTCCGTTCTAGTTGGGGATATCTTTTTACCTGTCAATCTGTTTGCATTGCTGATGTCTGAGTTTGATGTCATCCTGGGCATGGATTGGCTTACCAAGTACCACACCAAATTGGACTGCTCTGCGAGGACAGTCATGTTCTATATACCCAGCTTGGCACAGTTTCAATTCACTATCGAGCTCAGAGGAGAGTCATTGTCTTGTATGATGTCGTGTGCCATAGAAGAGCCCATAACAGTGAGCATCGACCAGTTCCCTATGGTTTACGATTTTCTCGATGTGTTTCAGGAGATTTTAAGATTATCGCCTCGCTGACACACTGAGTTTCAGATTGATCTCGTGGCCGGTACCACGCCTATTTCTAAGGACCCATATCGTATGACACCGTTAGAGTTACGGGAATTACAGAAGCAGTTGGACGAGTTTCGCGAATTAAGCTTTATCCATCCGAGTAGTTTACCATGGGGAGCACTGATACTCTTCGTCAAAAAGAAGGATGACTCGTTAAGGCTCTATGTGTGGATTACCGTGAGTTCAACAAAGTCACGATCAAGAACATTATCCGCTCCCGAGGATTGATGATTTATTTGATCTGCAGGGTACATAGTTCTTTTCAAAGATTGACTTGCATTCCAGCAATTATCAGATTTAAGTCTAAGAGGAAGACATTCCAAAGACGTCATTCAGGATGCACTATGGTCATTTTGAGTTGTAAGTCATGTCTTTCGGACTAACTAATGTGCCCGTGATATTCATGCAGTTAATGAACGAGGTTTCTACCCATATCTCAATCAGTTTGTTGTGGTATTCATCAATAATATTCTGATTTATTCGAGGACCCGTGAAGCGCATGTGCCGCATCTGGAGGTTACCTTGTAGACCCTCCGTGCACACCAGTTATATGCGAAGCTAGAGAAGTGTGAGTTTTGACAGGAGGTGAAGTTCCTCAATCACGTAGTGAAGAGGGAGGGTGTCGTAGTGGACCCCTCGAAGATTGATGCAGTGTGTCAGTGGGGCCAACCCACGAATGCATCCGAGATCCACAGTTTTCTTAGTTTGGTAGGCTACTACTGGCATTTCATTGAGGGCTTCTCCCGCATCACAGCCCCGTTGACCAGGTTAACTCGGAAGGGTGTAAAGTTTATTTGGAGCGATGCCTGTGAGTGAGCATTTATGGAGCTGAAGGACCGCCTCACGTCCTCTCCTGTCCTTACTCTTCCATCTTAGAGTGATGGATTCATTGTATTTACCGATGCTTCACTTATTGGCTTGGGTGCTGTCCTGATGCAGCGCTAGAGACCAGTGACTTTTGCATCTCGCCAGCTTAAGGTCCATGAGCTAAACTACCTCATGCATGATTTAGAGCTAGCAGCAGTCATCTTCGCACTGAAGGTGTTTAGGTAATATCTCTATGGAGTTAAGTTCGAGCTCTTCTCCGATCACCAGAGCTTGAAGTACCTATTTTCTAAGTTTGAGTTGAACATGAGGCAGAGGCGCTGGATGGAGATCCTGAATGACTAGGATTTTGAACTTTAGTACCACTTGAGAAAGGCCAACGTGTTGGTGGATACTCTTAGCTGTCAGCCACGAGGCCTAGTGGCGCATATGGTGGTTTAGGAGTGAAGGATGCTTGAGGATGTGGCATCATATGATTTTGAGTTTGTTCTACAGTCTTATATTGGGCAGTTATCAAGCCTATCAATTCAACCCTCTCTTGTCGCAAGGGTGATCAAGGCTCAATAGGTTGATGAGTCGTATAGAGTTATTTGGCTGAGGCGGCATCTGAGAATCAGTCAGATTGAAAAATTGGTCCTGATGGCGGACTTCACTTCAGAGGCCGATTATATGTCCTAGATGTTCTCGTGTTGCGCAGAGACCTTATGATCGAGGCACATCGATCGTGATTTTCTATCCACCCTGGCTTGACGAAGATGTACCGTTACATTAGATGACAGTATTTTTAGGCTGGGCCGAAGTGCTAAATCGTCAGTTTTGTGGTCGAGTGTGACATATGCCAGCGTGTCAAGGCCGATCATCACAAACCTCCAGTCCATTGCAGCCGTTGAGTGTCCCGACATGCAAGTGGGAGCACGTGTCAATAAATTTTATTATGGGCTTACCGAGGACTCAGCACGGTCATGATGCCATCTGAGTTGTTGTGGATAGTCTGAAGAAGTCGGCACATTTTCTTACGATTATTGAGATTTGGTCTATAGACCAGCTTGCAAGGTTATTCATCGAGAAGATTATGAGACTACATGGCATTCTAGTCTCGATCATTTCTCACCGAATCTCAAGGTTCAAGTCTCAGTTTTGGGGGAGCTTTCAGAGAGCGATGGAGATTATTTTATAGCTCAGCACCGCGTATCATTCGCAAACCAATGGTCAGATTGAGAGGGTCAACCAGATCCTTGAGGATATGTTTCGGGCCTACGCAATTGATTTTGGGGGTAGGTAGGATGAGCATTTGCGATTAGTTGAGTTCACATACAACAACAATTATCAGGAGACCATTGGTATGGCTTCTTTTGAGGCACTATATGGCAGATCGTGCAGTTCACTGAGTTATTGGACTGAGGTTGGAGAGCGCTATCTCGAAGGTCCCAAGCTTGTGTAGCTGACGTCAGAGGCTATCGATATCATCAGGCAAAGGATGCACACAGCTCAGGCCAGGCAGAAGAGTTTTGCTGATCGCCGGCATCATCCCTTAGAGTTGCTGTAAGGGACCATGTGTATTTCAAGGTATCACCCATGAAGGGTGTGGTTCATTTTAGAGTGAAGGAAAAGCTTACCCCGAGATTCATACGACCTTTTGAGATCACTGGGTGCATTGGCGCTGTGGCATATCGGGTTGCCTTACCATCTCAGTTTCCTGGCATCCACAATATTTTACATGTCTTAATGTTGAGAAAGTGTGAGTCAGACATCGTGCCTATTATTGATTAGAAGCCCTTAGAGGTTCGTGAGGACGCTTCTTACATTGAGCTGCCCATTTGAATTCTTGATCGGAATGAGCAGGTCCTCTAGACTAAGGTCATTCTATTGGTAAAGGCTCAATGGGGTCACCATTCTGTTGAGGAGGCTTCTTGGGAGCGCGAGGCCGAGATTCGAGAGCGCTATCCCCATCTCTTTGATGATTGCTTATGTGTTGTATTTTATATGATGTTTTTGATTTTATATGATGATGTTATGTTTCTTCTTCTTCATGAGTTATGTTTGGTTGCGATGATTGTGTAAATTTCGAGGATAAAATTTTTATTATGTGGGGAGAGCTGTAAGGCCCGTATCTTAGTCCGTACCATTCCATAAATTCTGTAGGTGGGCCCTGACCATGATGTATGGTTTGTATCACGTTGTCCATCAGTGTGGACTCCACCGTGAAGTATTTATTATCTACACCATCCATCTGGACGGTGTTGTGAGGGCCACTGTGATGTATGTGTCTTATCCACACCGTCCAGATGGTTGGATGGTGGGACCCACCATTTATGTATTTATTCTATATTCACGCTGTCTATTAGGTGAACCACACCGCAATCATTGGGATTGAACGCCTACCATTGAAACCATTTGGGTCACAGAAGCCTTGGATTAATATGAAACTTATTTTTCATCTTAATTCAAGTCTTGGTGACCTCCTGATAGATTGGATGGAAAATGAACATTATATGAGGCCTAGTGTTGAGGCCCAGTGTTGAGGCCCATGGGTGAGGCACATTAAGATGTATCTGAGGCCCATGGGTGAGGCCTTATGTGATGTATTCGAGGCCCATGGGCGCGGCACATTTTCATGTATTTGAGGCCCATGGGCGAGGCCCAATGTGATGTATTCGAGGCCCATGGGTAAGGCCCATTGTCATGTATTTGAGGCCCATGGGCAAGCCCCATTGTGATGTATTCGAGGCCCATAGGACATGGCCATTATATTATATGTGAGGCCCATGAGTAAGGCTCAGTGCGATGTATGTGCATCCTATTACGTTGCGTATGAATCCCATGTGTGGGCCACTCCTTGGGAGCAATATTGGTTAAATGTCCATATTGATGGGAAATGTTAGTTAAATTTCATCATTATGACCTTCCCTTAGGCGTCGTTAGGCCCATTTGCATCATTCTCTAAGTGGGTTGACCCTAATTATTGGGCCCCATTTGCATGATCCATCTATTCTCATTGGGTTATCCCAAGATGTTGGGCCCCCATTAGTTGTTAGTAGGATTAATTCTTTTATTTTAGAGTCTATCTAAGACTCATTTATCCCCCTAGGGCATATGGCAGGGCTATATAATAGTATGGAGAAGGAACCCTTTCTGGCTCCTTAGGCTTTGGGTAAGCCACTTAAGCCCAACCTTGATATAATAGGGGGGTACATCGTCATCATATAACATGCTTAGTATAGCCCAATAATTCATGCCCATACGTATCATGTGTATGCTTGATATGAGGAATGATTGGTCATAGCACATGTCATTGGGCAGATTATAACGGGACTCCTTGATAAGGAGAGTTGTCCACGTGAGCCCGCGGTACGCACATGATTATTGTATAACTAGATAGCGTGATTCATGAATCTCACATTGAGTGACATGAATACTGTATGCCCTAGCAACATCAGGGCTGTAGCCTCTACAGGCATATTATGGCTGGCAAGAGTGAACACCGAAAATCTTGTTCTACATGGGGTGCTATAGATGTCCTTGGGTGAAATTTCCTAAACCCTTATTGTATCAGGAGATTGCTCCAACGTCTATACCGAGTGGATGCATGAGCACTAAGTACCGATAATTAGAAGGTCACGCTTTTCACTCTGTCGTGGTCGGTTGGAAGGGGGTGTGGCCTTACCCACCCAAGAGGAGGAGGCAAAGCTAGGCTGAGTTTGACCAGCTAGAGGAATGGATCCGCTATCGACGAGTCGGGCCGAATATTAGTAGGTAGATGGTGAGGTCTATTCCACTCACCTTATTGTGCGTAATGGGGCAGCAATCTAGTTTGGAGTGCACTAGACCATGGTGATATTTCAGAGTTGAACTGTATTGATATATGGGCTCAAATGAGGATTGGTATGCTTAAGTTATATCTCAAATCGTATGGCCTTGGTATGACTGACATCATTCATGCCTTGTGCAGATTACCAAAAGGTTACTTCAATGTCTAGACCGAGTGGATGCATGAGCACCGAGTGCCAATTACAAGAAGCCACACTTTTTCCTATGTCCTGGTCAGTTGGAAGGGGGTGCGATCTTATCCACCGGAGAGGAGGGAGCAAAGCTAGGCTGAGTTTGACCAGCTCGAGGAATGGGTCCACTATTGACAAGCTGGGCCTAATATTGGAAGCAGATAGTGAGGTCTCTTCCATTCACCTTGTTGTGCGCAATGGGGCGTCAATCTGGTTTAGAGTGCACTAGACCACGGTGATATTCCAGAGTTGAGATATATTGATATACGGGCTTAGATGAGGATTGATATGCTTGAGTTGCATCTCACATTGCATAGCCTTCGTATAGCCGACATCATTCATTCCTTGCATCGTATAGTCTCGATATGACCGATAGTATTCATGCCTTGCATCGTATAGCCTTGGTATGGTTAATAGTATTCATGGCTTCATCAACATATTCCTCATTACTCTAATACTGCATAATTATATTACTACATTGCACACACACTTTCACCACTCTCCGAGCTTTTTGTAAGTTTATGCACGACCGTTGTGTGCAGGTGACTTTGGATCGCATTAGCGCTGAGGCAGAGTACATAACAGATCATCTTGGAGCTTTTATCTATCATCATTGTGTTTTTCTTTCTGCATTGTACTTATCAGTTTTTTTTATCATAGTCGAAATGTTATGGAGTTGTCGGTTGTTGTTTGTGGGTTATGCTTGATTATGCTTATTACAAATCAAATTCATGTTAAAAAAATCCTCCTCGTAGGATCCCAGGATTGGAACATGGTTTAAGGGCACTGGGAGCCAAAAGCGGGGTACTATAAAGGCTGTCGGTGCCTGATTCGGTGATCAAAAATTTTATAAGCCCGATTTCTGAGTTTAAGGTGTGATAAAAGTAGGTATTAGAGCATTACTAGGAATAACTAAGAACAATATTACATGTCTTCTATGAGTTTAGAATGATTAAGTCTCGAGTTTGGATAACTTTGCGATCTTCTGTTATTGACCTTTAGCGTGCTTGCCTTCTAGAGTTTTCAAGGTTGATAGGCGCCTTTACTCTTTCCTATAAGACATGCCGCCTAAGAGAGTGACTCAAATGACTCCCACTCCACCACCTGTGACTCATGCCTACCACCTATAATCCCCACTCCACCACCAGAGATTCCTACTCCCCAGCCTGAGGATGTCACTCCTTTACCAGATACCGGTGTGGATCTGACCATACCCATGAGTGCTTCACAGTTACAGTAGATGTTGTAGGCTATGATGGCTGCCGTTTAGGGGTAGGGTTAGCACCATGTTGTTTCGCCAACCCAGGCAGAACAGGAGTGTGCGAACGCCCTTCTTCGAGAGTTCCGACAGCTCGATACCCCACGTTTTCAGGGCAAGCCAAACTCGATGGCATTCGAGAGGTGGCGCTCTGATGTGGAGAAGATTTTTAATATGATAGGATGCACGACCCAGCACGGGTCTGGTTAGCTGTGTTTCTTCTCCAGGGAGAGGCTGAGCACTGGTGGGCATCAGTCATCCAAGTAGAAGGAGCCGATTTTGAGTGGACCTAGGAGGATTTTGTAGATTAGTTTGACCTACAGTATTTTCCTGATCACATCTGACAACAACGAGCATTTGAGTTCGAGGCCCTGGTGAAGGGAGATATGACAGTAGCTTAGTATGCGGCTCGTTTTGTAGCGTTGTTTAGATTTGCGCCTTATTTGGTAGATAATGAGGGGTGAAGAGCCCGCCGCTTCGAGGACGGCATGCGTTCCGGTCTTTGAGGTTGTGTTTTTGGGCATGACCTCTCGACTTTTGAGGAGGTAGTTCGAAAGTCCCAGATTTTTAAGGCTAAGTGGGCAAGTTCTCAGAGTGATCGTGGTCAGAGGAGAGACCGGAAGAGGAAGGCTCCCTATGGTGACTCCCAGCAGCGTCGACCACAACAAAGGCGCATAGATCGCCCATCCTTCCGAGCACCAGCACCACCTCCAAGGCAGTTCACCGACACTTGTTTTGGGTGTGGTGTGACAAGGCACCATATCTAGGAGTGTCCCTACCCCCAATAGCAACAGCAGCAGCCAAGAGATTCACAGCAGCATCCACCACAACAGCAACAAAGACCCCTATAGTAGCAGCGACAGCATCCCTCACCCCCTCAATAGCAGCATCAGCACTAGCCTCCGAGGCTGAAGCAGCAGAGGTAGCAGTTTCGACCACCTTAGCGATAATAGCAGTGGAAGCACACTAAGAGAGGATAGGCACCTCCCCAACTAGCTCATACTAGGTTTTATGCAGCTCATCAGGATCCGCAGTCATCCGGAGGGATCGTCGAGGGTATACGTTTAGTCTCTTCATACATTGCACCTGTGTTATTTAATTCTTGTGCATCACATTCCTTTGTGGCCAAGAGTTTCTGTCGATCGATCGGTTTACCGTTGGAGTCTCCTTGTGAGGGCTTATCAGTATCGACTCCCTTGGGGAAGACTGTAGTGTTGGGTCAATTGTGCTTATCTTGCCCCGTTCTAGTTAGGAATATCTTTTTACCTGTCAATCTGTTTGCATTGTCGATGTCCAAGTTCGATGTCATCCCCGGCATGGATTGGTTTGCCGAGTACCACGCCATATTGGACTGCTTTGCGAGGATAATCACATTCTTTATACTCGATTTGCCGTAGTTCCAGTTCATTGTCGAGTCCAGAGGAGAGTCATTATCTTGTATAATGCCATGTGCTATAGAGGAGCCCATAGCAGTGAGCATCGACCAGTTACCTATGGTTTACGATTTTCTCGATGTGTACCAGTAGATTCTAAGATTACCACCTCACTGATATACCGAGTTTCAGATTGATCTCATACCCGGTACCATGCCTATTTCGAAGGCCAAGTATCGTATGGCACCATTGGAGTTGGACGAACTACAGAAGTAGTTGAACGAGTTGCGCGAGTTAGGCTTTATCCGTCCGAGTAGTTCATCGTAGCGAGCACCGGTACTCTTCGTGAAGATGAAGGATGGCTCGTTGAGGCTCTACGTGGATTACAACGAGCTCAACAAAGTCACGATTAAGAACAAGTATTTACTTCTGAGGATTGATGATTTATTTGATCAGTTGTAGGGTGCACAGTTTTTTTTTGAAGATTGACCTGCGTTCCGGCTATCATCAGATTAAGGTCTGAGAGGAGGACATTCCGAAGACATCATTTAGGACGCGCTATGGTCATTTTGAGTTGCAGGTCATGTCCTTCGGACTGACCAATGCGCCTATAATATTCATACAGTTGATGAACGAGTTCTTCCACCCATATCTCGATCAGTTTGTTGTGCTATTCATCGACGACATCCTGATTTATTTGAGGACTCGTAAGGAGCATTCACAGCATCTGGAGGTTACCATGCAAACCTTCCGTGCACAACAGTTGTATACGAAATTAGAGAAATACGAGTTTTGGTAGGAGGAGGTGAAGTTCCTCGATCAAGTGGTAACGAGAGAGGGTGTTGCAGTGAACCCCTTGAAGATTGATGCAGTGCATCAGTGGGGTCAGCCCACAAATGCGTCTGAGATCCACAGTTTTCTTTGTTTGGCGGGCTACTACCGGCGTTTCATTAAGGGCTTCTCCCGTATCGTAGCCCTGTTGACCAGGTTGACTCAGAACGGCATAGAATTTGTTTGGAGCGATGACTATGAGTGAACATTTATGCAGCTAAAGGACCGCCTCACATCCTCTCCTGTCCTCACTCTTCCATCTAGGAGTGATGGATTCATTGTATTTACCGACGCTTCACATATTGGCTTGGGTGTTGTCCTGATGCAGCATGGGAGACCAGTGGCCTATGCGTCTCGACAGCTCAAGGTCCATAAGATGAACTACCTCATGCATGATTTAGAGCTAGCAGCAGTCATCTTCGCACTGAAGGTGTGGAGGCACTATCTTTATGGGGTTAGGTTCGAGCTCTTCTCTGATCACCAGAGCTTGAAGTACCTATCCTCTTAGTCTGAGTTGAACATGAGGCAGAGGCATTGGATGGAGATCTTAAAAGACTATAATTTTGATCTTCAGTACAACCTACGCAAGGCCAACATGGTGGTGGATGCTCTTAACCATCAGTCACGAGGCCTGGTGGCGCATATGATGATTCAGAAGTGGAGGATACTTGAGGATGTGGCAGCATATGATTTTGAGTTCAGTCTGTAGTTTTTTATTGTGCAGTTATCAAGCCTATTAATTCAATCCTCTCTTGTCGCAAGGGTAATCGAGGCTTAGCAGGCTGATGAGTCGTTGTAGAGTTATAGGACTGAAGCGACATCTGAAAGTCAGTTAGATTGGCAGATTGGTCCTGATGGTGGACGTCGCTTCAGAGGCCGATTATGTGTCCCGGATATTCCCGTATTGTATAGAGACCTTATGACCGAGGCACATCGATCATGATTTTCTATCCACCCTGGCTCGACGAAGATGTACCATGACATGAGGTGACAGTATTTTTGGGTAGGGATGAAGCACCCGATCACTAGTTTTATGTCCGAGTGTGACACATGCCAGCGTGTCAAGGTCGATCATTAGAGACCCTCTGGTCCATTGCAACCATTGAGCGTCCCGACGTAGAAGTGGGAGCACATGTCGATAGATTTCATTATAGGCTTACCGTGTACTCAGTACGGTCATGACACCACCTGGGTTATTATGGATCGTCTGACAAAGTCGATAATTTTCTTACGATTCGTGCGATTTGGTCTATGGACCGGCTTACGAGGTTATTCATTGAGGAGATTGTGAGACTGCATGGTATTCCAGTCTTGATCATTTCTGACCGAGACCCGAGGTTCACGTCTCAATTTTGGGGGAGCTTTCAGAGAACGATGGGGACTATTTTGCTGCTCAGCACCACATATCATCCGCAAACCGATGGCTAGACCGAGAGGGTCAACCATATCCTTGAGGATATGCTTCGGGTCTGCGCGATTGATTTTAGGGGTAGCTGGGATGAGCATCTGCCATTAGTTGAGTTCGCATACAATAATAGTTATCCAACAACTATTGAAATGGCTCCTTTTGAGGCACTATATGGCAAACTGTGCAGATCATCGAGTTATTAGACCGAGGTTAGAGAGCAACGTCTCTTACGTCCTGAGCTTGTGCAGTAGACATAAGAGGCTATCGATATCATCAGGTAGAGGATACGCATAGCTCAGAGCGGCAGAAGAGTTTTGTTGATCGCCAGCATCGTCCCTTGGAGTTTATTGTAAGGGACCATGTGTATCTCAAAGTCTCACCCATGAAGGGTGTGGTTCATTTTGAAGTGAAGAGAAAGCTTCCCTAGAGATTCATAGGACCTTTAAAGATCACTGGGTGCGTTGCCGCCGTGGCCTATCGGCTTGCATTGCCATCTCAGTTGTCTGTCATCCACAACGTTTTTCATGTCTAGATGTTGAGAAAGTGTGACTAAGACATCATTCCTATTATTGATTGGTAGTCGTTAGAGGTTCGTGAGGATGCTTCTTACAATGAGCAGTCAGTTCGTATTCTTGATCGAACTGAGTAGGTCCTCTGGACCAAGGTCATTCCATTGGTGAAGGTTCAGTGGGGTCACTATTCTGTTGAGGAGGCTTCTTGGGAGCGCGAGGCTGAGATTCGAGAGCATTATCAGCATCTCTTTGATGATTGATTATGCGTTGTATTTTATATGTTATCTCTGATTTTATATGATGATGTTATGTTTCTTCTTCCTCATGAGTTATGTCTGGTTGCAATGATTGTGTAAATTTTGAGGATAAAATTTTTATTAGGTGGGGAGAACTATAAGGCCCATATCTTAGTCCTACCATTCCTTAGATTCTGTAGGTGGGCCCTGAGCATGATGTATGGTTTGTATCACACCGTCCAAAAATGTGGACTCCACCGTGATGTATTTATTATATGCACCGTCCATTTGGACGGTGCTGTGAGGACCACTGTGATGTATGGGTCTTATCCACACTGTCCAGATGGCTAGACGGTGGGACCCACCATTGATGTATTTATTCTATATCCACGCTATCTATCAGGTGGACCACACTGCAATCAGTGGGATTGAACGCCTACCATTGAAACCATTTGAGTCATAGAAGCCTTGGATTAATATGAAACTTTTTTTCATCTTAATTCAGGCCTTGGTTACCTCCTGACAGATTGGATGGAAAATGAACATTATATAAGGCCCAGTGTTGAGGCCTATTGAGATGTATCTGAGGCCCATGGGCGAGGCCCAATGTGATGTATTCGAGGCCCATGGGAGAGGCCCATTGTGATGTATTCAAGGCCCATGGGTAAGGCCCAATGTGATGTATTCGAGGCCCATGAGCAAGGCCCATTGTGATATATTCGAGGCCCATGTGATGTATTCGAGTATTATAGGCGAGGCCCAATGTGATGTATTCGAGTCCCATTGTGATGTATTCAAGGCCCATTGTGATGTATTATGCTCAATGTGATGTACGTGCGACCCGTTATATTGCATATGAATCCCTTATGTGGGCCACTCCTTGGGAGCAATGTTGGTTAAATGTCCACATTGATGGGCAATGATGATTAAATATCCTCATTGTGACCTTCTCTTAGGCCTTGTTAGCCCCATTCGCATCATTCTCTAAGTGGGTTGACCCTAATTATTAGGCCCCATTTACATGATCTATCTATTCTCATTGGGCTATCCCAAGATGTTAGGCCCCCATTGGTTTTAAGTAGGATTAATTCTTTTACTTTGGAGTCCATCTAGGACTCATTTGGGCCCCCTAGGGCATCTGGCAGGGCTATATAGGAGTATGGAGAAGGAACCCTTTCTGGATCCTTAGGCTTTGGGTGGGGCACTTTGGCCCTACCTTGATATAAGAGGGTGGTACATTGTCATCATATAACATGCTTAGTATAGCTCTATAATTCATGCTCATACGCATCATATGTATGCTTGATATGAGAAATGATTGATCATAGCACATGTCATTGACAGATTGTTATAGGACTCCCAGATAAGGGGAGTTGTCCATATGATCGGCGGTATGCACATGATTGTTGTATGACTAGATAGCGTGATTCATGCATCTCGTATTGTGTGATATAAATACTGCACGCCCTAGCGATATCAGGGCCGTAGCCTCCACAAGCATATCATGTTTGGTAGGATTGGACACCGAAAATCTTATTCTACATGGGATGTTATAGATTTCCCAGGCTAAAATTCCCTAAACCCTTATGGTAACAAGAGATTGCTCCAATATCTAGACTGAGTGAATGCGTGAGCATCGAGTGCTGATTACCAGAAGGCCGCGCTTTCCACTATGTCATGGTCAGTTGGAAGGGGGTGCAACCTTACGTGCCCGAGAGGTGGGGGGAAAGCTAAGCTGTTTGACCAGCTCAAGAAATGGGTCCGTTATCAACGAGCTGGGCCCGATATTGGTAGATGAATAGTGAGGTCTCTTCCACTCACTTTGTTGTGCACGATGGGACTACAATCTGGTTTGGAGTGCACTAGACCACAATGATATTTCAGAGTTGAGTTGTATTGATATATGGGCTCAGATGAGGATTAATATGCTTGAGTTGCATCTCACATCACATGGCCTTGGTATGGCAGACATCATTCATGTCTTGTATTGCATAGCCTTGATATGACAAATAGTATTCACGCCTTGCATCGCATAGTCTTAGTACGGCTAAAAGTATTCATGGATTCATCAGCATATTTCACATTACTTTGATACTGCATAATTGTAGTATTACATTGCGCACACACTTTCACTACCCTTTAAGCTTTCCGTAAGCTTATGCATGACCGTTGCGTGCAGGTGACGTTGGATCGCAGCAGCACTAAAGCAGGAGCACATAACAAATCATCTTGGAGCTTTTATCTATTATCATTTTATTTCCCTTTCTGCATTGTACTTATAGGTTTTTTATCATAGTGGAAATGTAATGGAGTTGTCAGTTGTTGTTTATGGGTTATGCTTGGTTATGCTTATTACAAATCAAATTCATATTAAAAAATCCTCCTCTTAGGATCCCAGGAACAGAACCTGGCTTATGGGTGCTAGGAGCCGAAAGATGGATACTACGAAGGCTTTCGGCACCAGATTCGGCGATCGAAAATTTTGTGAGACCGATTTCCGAGTTTGATGCGTGACATATATAATCAACTCCTCACAAATATAACAAATATAACTATAATATTCAAGTTGCAAATCAATGTATGACACAATGTAACGCCCCGTACTTTTCAGTACTCGGGTGTTACTAATGTAATTTAATTTGGCACATTTGTGTGAGAGTACAAGTAACTTATATGATACACGTGTTATAACGTCCCGAATTTTCACTGTTTTGGATTTCCAAAAACCCTTGAAAATCTTCGATATGAATAGCTTACGTTGTCGCTCATTGACCCTTGACACTTGAAGTGAGCCTATACATGAGTGGTATCAGTAAAGAACAACATAAATTTAATTAATCAACCATAGAAAGCCAACGAATCCGCCCAATCATTTAAGCATCGAGTAAAACCTCCTAATTTGTTCACATAGGGTGCAAATCTAGCTGACCTATCACTGACTAATCAAAATGACTACAACTAAATTAAAGATCTACCCAAAGCCGAGACAACTAGGAGTCGGATCGTAATTAATAAATCAAAGTGACCCAATTATCCTTATAACCTACGAACCAACGGTTAGAGTGATTATGACTAAATTGTTATTTTCACTAA
Source organism: Magnolia kwangsiensis (assembly GCA_037074715.1). Lineage (NCBI taxonomy): Eukaryota > Viridiplantae > Streptophyta > Magnoliopsida > Magnoliales > Magnoliaceae > Magnolia > Magnolia kwangsiensis. The sequence goes on from CM073579.1 coordinate 74,909,216, forward strand.
TTGCGAATATGTCACACTTTGAACATAGTTAATCCAAACCCTAATCATTGTGCACAAGAAATCTTGCTACCTAATTCATTCCAAAAATGCCTTGATTTTCCAAATGAATTCTTAACCGCTCGTTAGGGGGTCACTAGTTCCAAAACTATATAATAATGTTCATCTTACTGGACTTGACGTCCATAATGAGACATCCAGTCGAGATCGTAACTCGAATCGCTCAACTTAGACTTACAAAATCGGTGCATAAGTTGTGCGAATATTCTTAAAATTAACCAAGAAGCGTTTTGTCTTTGCCCAAGTTGCGGCTTTCGGATCGTTAGATCACGACCAAATTTGGGGCAACAACCTTGAGTAATGTCCTACATAGATTCGTATAGTTGCGGGCCCGATCGATAGTCAGTGACTGTCGAATAAACTTCTTATCATACTGTCGATCGACACATCTAAATGACAGGCCAATTGTGTTTATGAGTAGATCATCACTAGGGTCAACTATCCAACGGTGGGTGTCGAGTCCTACGCCCCTTAGTGGCCCCTAAAAGGTAGAAAAACACTTCCCTAGGGTTAGGATAATAAAAACCCATCCCTTAAGGCATTTACACCAAATCTGGCACTATATAAAGCCTTCATTTGGGCACCCCCTCCTCCCATACGAATTTAATGCCCTAGAGCAAGAGAAAAAGGTAGAAAGGAAGAAGAGAAAGAGGAAAAAGAAGAAAAGAGAGTAAGTTTGGGGTATAGGTGTTGGTGCACCTCCACCCTCACATCCTATCTTTAGCCGCCTCACCATAACAAGAGTCGTCGTTGGAGCTTTCTCGACTATAAATGAAGGTAAGTGTTGAATTTCACTTGTAATATAGGGTTTGAATACTTGTTTGTCCCTAATCTCACAAGCTTGTAAGTTATTTAGGCCTTTCAATAATTTTCTCAAAACTCTAACCCAAGGAGCGTCATGAATTAGGTGAAATGCCACAAGGTGAGGACAATAAGTGCTTAGGTTATGATTTATCAATGTTACCATTTCAGTTTATGATTTATGATTATTAATGTAGAGTTTACTTGTTATCATAAGTATACTTATGTCTCTATTAAATGGATTGTAAGTTGTAGTGTAATGATGTTTGTGTTCAATGAAATGCCACTATTAAAAAGCAAGGAACGCCGACGGCTAAAAACTGTCGGCAATCCTTGACGGCTAAAAGTCATCATAAGGTCCTTCAATAAAGGGTGCATCGCCATTGCTCGTCAATGGCTAAAACCGTCGGCGTTTCCGACAGCTCAAGCGACGATTTTTTTCATCAGCATTTTCAACAAATAAAACCATCAGCATTTCTGACAGCCAAAACCGTCAACGTTTTCGATGGCTTTTAGCCATCGGTAATCCTCATTAATTTTTTTTAAAATGAAAATTAATTAAATTTGGATGATATATTTAATTTTAATTTCTTCCATTTCTATTGTGTAGACTTGACTTCTCAAATAGGTTGGTTTGTTTAGAGCTTTGGAGATATGGGTATATCCACTTTGGATGTGTGTGTTGATTAATTGCCTAATTAATGCACACATCCAAAACTAGATATATTCATTTCCCTAGAGCCCTATTTAAAAAGGTAAGTCTACACAATAGAAAAGGAAGAAATCAAAATCAAATATATCATCCAAATTCCAAATATTTGGATTGGATATTTTCAAATGTTAACTCATGTGTTATAAATGTTAGTTGACATGATTTGAATGGGAATAGGACTATGTGAGTAGTCCAGGTAGCCAGTAAATTCTCACATTTGGGTAGCCGAAACCCTGGGTAAGTTCAAACGATATGGGTCGGACATTGACTATTGACAGTGGCTAGGCCACATGGGGCACTCACGTGCTCTATGCCAGTTATGTTAGTGTGCACCCGTACCAACCAAAATTGTCCAAAGAACCAGCTGACATATTATATGTTTACCATGTATAATCGTGACTATTTAAATCTAGGATACCCCCTCACCATTGTGAAGATCCATTATTAACCATTGTATAGTGATCCTCAAGACTCGTGAGCCTGACATGGTGGTATGGGACACTGTGTCCGTGTTGTCGGCCTACACTGGGGTGATGAGGCTCCCCATAGTGACCACGAGCATTACTTTTACAACTTGCCTTTCGTATGTATTCAGTTGGAAGTGACGAACCTAGAAGGATCAGGGATTACAAACATAGGACCGTTGTGGTCGTCCCGCATCTGGTAATTCAGTTAAGACCAGTGACTAAAAAGAAGGTATCCTAGCTTCCCCAAACTGCTGAATAAATAGGTATAATCAATCACTCGACTAACATAATCATTCACAGCATTGCATTAACTTAGAATGTGGTGAAACAGGTGTTGGAGTTACATGATGAGGAAGTGTCGTCATTTGCGAACTAGGTGGTCGGAGTCGCATGTTGAGGGAGTGTTGTATGGTGAGGGCATGCATCATTTCATAAACCTCATTATTTGTATTAATAAGAATAATTAGGAAGTGATTATTTTATATTTCTTTATCATTCTTATGCTGATAGACTTGATAACATGTGTAACCCATGCTTTATGGAACCACTGATTGATCACTCACTCCCACTCTAAGACGGTGTTTTAAAACACCACCAGATGCTAGTGTAGATGCATGTACCGTTGATGTTGATGCGCTGGAGTAGGCATTCATGGATGAGGAGTTCTCTTATTTTCAGCTCTCGGATGGGCCGATGTGGGCCATGTACCTCTGGATAGGGAGCGCTGGACATATGGGCTTAGCTGGATGCTACATTACCATATTTCGTTTATTTTTTAAAATTGTATCTATATACATTAAACCCAGCCGTGGACCTATACTCTGGAAGGAACTTCATGATATATGTTTTGATTTACACATCTACTTTGATCACATTAAACATGGAGTATGATACGTTGTTTAGTATAATTTTATGCATGCTCAAATGCCTAATGTAAAAGTAATCGGAAAATTAACTTCCGTAAAGCATTAGTGATGTTCAGAATCTTGGGAGTCGAGCTTTTCATGACCCTTGAAATTCAGGGCATTACACGTGCTCACATATAAACAAAACTTTAAAAATTTAAAAGTTGATACAAGATACTCTATTCTTGGAAATTTAACCTAGATGAAATCTCGTATGACTCCTCAAAGTAACTGCCAATCGGTGTATATCAAGACCCACAAATAATCAAATATGCAACTACTAATAGGAAACCCATCACTTGATCATACCATTGAGCCATTAAACTTCAAAAATAATTGTTAAAACTATCCAAACTAGGTTAGGAACCCTTATGATGATTGACAATCAAATCATGATATAATTTGACTACTGATATTGAGTTGGCATCAATCCAAGTGATGGGGATAGTATTTCTCCATAGAAAAAGCCATCCATCATTTGATGATTCAAAATCTTCCCATTTCAACATTTAACTCTTAGGATGGACCATCGCATCATCATAAAATTGAACCACACGCTATAAATCTTGGGTCTTAACTTAGTAGATCCAAAACATCCAATTTAATGGTCTGTCACTTGATCATCACATCCAGGCCATCACACCATTGATTCAACCAGTGATTTTCATCTAAGCAGACCGTAGGACCCTTAGGACCGTTGATAATCAATTTGGAAATAGTATGACCACTATGTTGGCAATAATCAACGATAAAATTCAAGTTACACGGAGTATGGCCCACATAAGCTATGGATCTACCTCATTCTTAAGGCCAAGGGTCTTGATTGGACCCATAGGACCTAGTGGACGGAGTAAATTCGTCAAATACATCATGGTGGACCCCGCATTAGTGTGTGTGTGCACGAAGTGTGCATGCACCTATGGTGCACTAAAATAAGAGACCTGATTACATCGGGTTGACCTGACCCAAAGAGGAATTTTTCTCTTCTCTTTTCTTTCCCGCCTAGGTAGATTCGAATGGGCAACAATTGTGGCCCATCATGATTATCCAATTAGATGATCTAAATCGTCCATCAGGATTGGACGGAAGCTCCAACTAAACCCTAACTTTTTCCACATGGAGATACACGTGTGCATGCTGTCGTTTTTTAGAACGAAAAACTTTTTTTTCTCCCTACCACAATAACAATCCTCACTCACAAGAAATTCTCCAATCCTAATCGTCCACCTCGATGAATCATAGCCTCACAACTTGGCCATTTTAGGGCTCTATCAGGCTGAGAAGAGAATGTGGAAAGCATCTTTCCGTTTCCAATTTTTGGAGAAATCTCCACCATTCGTTAGCTCTAGGAGCTCCTTCAGGATGATCTTAGCAGTCCAAGCTATGCCAGCAAGGAGGTTTGTCCACATCCGAGGGAGAATCTCGCAAACCCTAGAAATGGTGCCACGACTAAAAATCTCGTAAACCGTTGAGAATTTCATCACAACTGTGCAAACGATGGGTCCCACAATGATCATGGGACCTATCACACTGTTCATCTGATGTTGATCGTAAGATCAAACATTGACTGATGATCCTCCATTAATGGTTGGATCATCTTCCCTGTTCGACCGAGAACCCATCTTCAGAGAATGGGCTTCATTTTCCAAATCGGAGTCCTCCATCCTATGGTCCATTATATAAGAAGTCCATATGTAATGATAGATGACAACCATGCAGGTCATTTTAATCCAAGATTGGCAAGGGATCCTCGTGCGGTATCCGAGTAAATTTCATTGCTGCCCACAACTAATCTAGCGATTAGCTAGCATGCAAGTCCTCTATAATAGGATTAGAGGAACCTATAAGAATCCCTCCTTTTAGGGATTTCCTTTCCCAAAATAGAAAACAAGAGAGGGAGAGAGCAGCGAGCACCACACTGCACTAAGTTACGTCGACTAGGAGATACCAAGTCCATGTAATGAGTCCAGTTCGATTTGAGATTCCTTCCTTTTCTAGAGAGAGAAGAGAGAGAGAGAGAGAGAGAGAGAGAGAGAGAGGATAAAGAATGAGAAGAAAGGAAAGAAGAAGAAGAGAAGGATAGAGAAAGTTAGGGCTGCCGAATCTTATGCGCGAGTTGGGTTCAATCTAGTCCAATAACCCTGCTAGTGTGTGGGTTCGAGTAAGAAAAAAAGACAGAAGATAGAGAGAGGGGATAGAGAGGGAGGGAGAGAGAGAGAGAAAGAGACGATGTGGGGTGGTGTCGCACTCTTGTTCGAATGCGAGTCAGGGGCTGACACACTAGGCCGATGTCCGAGTCGAGGACCAAGTGACTCATTAGGTCACAAGTTGTTGGTCATTTCAGAAGAAGAAAAGAAAGAGAGAAAGGATAAAGGAAGAAGAGAGAGAGAGGGGGGGAGCTTGTGTCGTGGGCTACCACGTCGAGTTGAGTCCAGTTGTCGAGTTAGGGCAGCAAGCCTCATTGTCGTACCCTGTCGACCCGCTTCTAAACCGAGTTAAGTTGTTGATTAATTGTCCCGTTTCCTTTAGAGTTTACGATTGAGCCCAGGGTTCTAGTCTATGCACGCCAAGTCGTAACTAGGATCAGTGACTCAAGCTGTACTGATTTTTTGAAGGGGGTTGTTGTAAATGCGCTGAGTCTGAGTGCTTGACTCGTTATTGAGTCGGGGTGTGGTCCATGTGAGTTTGAGCTGAATTCTGCCTCTATCGGCTGAGTTAGAAGAAGAGAGAGAGAGAGAGAGAGAGAGAGAGAGAGAGAGAAGAAAATGAACAGAGAAATGATAAGAAAAGAGAGAGAGAGAGAGAGAGAGAGAGAGAGAGAGAGAGAGAAAAAGTGAGTCGAGTCACTATTGAGTTTTACTGCACCGAGTTAACTTAGCCAAGTGGAATCCAGTATTTTGTTGGCTCCAGTTCTGTCACTTAAAGGGAAGAAGAAGGAGAAGAAGAAAGGAGATGAGTGGTGGCAATCGCTTGGTTGTCAAGTTGACTTGAGGAGTTTTCACCAAGTTTCGGGTATGAGTTGATCCAAAACTCATCAGGAATATCTAGGGACTTAATGCCGGTATAAGTCGACAAGTTGTCAAATTCAGGTCAACACCGAGTTCGACCGAGTCACGAACCAAGTCAGATTTAAGTCTAGTTTGGGATGAATTAAGGAACTAATCCTAAAGTGCATACACACATACTTGCAAAGATAGGAAGCAATCTGATACGCAAGGTGAGGACTCCCTCTTCAAGCTTTCCACTTAAATTCGTTAATCTTAATATAGATGAAGGATAATCTCTTATATTTAGCATCTCCTAAGTTACTTGATTAATTAACTTTTCTCACTATGTGAATATGCTAATATGTTGTGCAATTGACTCCTGTATTGGATAATTGACATGTATCTTTAATTTTAGTAAGCATGAATGATGTGTCTGTTACATGTTATCTCAAGTTATAGAATTTATTAATCAATTAGATGTTTGCCACTTGGGTTACTTAATAATATTTTTGGAGGTCTTAGAACTAGTGTATATGCTAATGGATTGAATGAAATTTCTTGTGGACCTACCATCTTGTGGACCATTTATGCCTTTTATGGATTTCATTGTATATTTGCCCTACGTGGCTTTGATTGTATATTTTCCATATGCAGCTTTGATGGGATATTTGCACATTTGCGGCTTTGATGGAATATTTGCCTTTTTGAGGCTTGATGGTTTAGTTATTTCACTCATTGATTTTTTGGCCATTATGTGGAGTTTGTTATAATTTCTAGGTGAAGTTAGAGTTCATTTATTGATTTTCTAGTTACCTTGCGGAGTTCATATGATTTTTGAGTGACATTGGAGTTCATGTGTTGATTCTCTCTTCATCTTGCCGTGTTTAGTTGTATTATGATTTTCGGTTGAAGCTGGAGTTCATTTATTGATTTTCTAGTCACCTTGCAGCGTTCACGTGCAATATGATTTTTGGATGAATCAGGGGTTTGAATGTTGATTTTCTATTCATCTTGTAAAGTTCACATGTTGACTTTCTACTCACCTTGCAAAGTTCATAAGATTTTCGTGTAAAGCAGAAGTTCATTTATTGATTTTCTAGTCACTGTTCGAAGTTCTATATGATTTTCGGGTGAAGCGGAGGTTCACTTGTTGATTTTCTAATCATCTTGCAAAGTTCACATACAATGAGATTTTCGAGTGCAATAGAAGGTTGTATGTTGATTATTTGACTACCTGGATACATTCACTCGTATTACAATTACTACTATATTTTTCTAATGGTGAAATTATGTTAATTAGCTATATTTTTAACTACATGATCATGATTTAGAATTGCATTGTTTAATATATCTCTTCATATATCTTGCGAAGTATACTGGATTATGAATGATGACTGTCTAATCTTAAAGGGTATTCCTCATTGTGATGGCCATTGACGCTATCAAACATATCAGTTGATGCAGGTGTAGATCAAACTAATGCAGATCACTTGGTTGCTAGAACATATTGGGCAATTGAGGAGCTAGACGAGTTCCTAGTGGCACATATTGAGCTTCATCATTAGTCGATAGATTTACATTTTTTTATTAGCGCACTTTTGACATTTGGGTTGTATAAGTCATGTATGAGCACTACATTTGGATTTTTATTGTGAATGGCAAACTTATACTCAATGCATGGTTTACTCCGCTAATAATTACTATTAACTCTAATCGATGATAAAATTGTTTAAATTTAAACTCAAATTTTAAAGGTTAAGCTTGAGTTTTTGGGAAACGAGTAGTGTACTCGAGATTTGAAAACCGGGATGTTACACATGAGGAGATACAATACACTTTTCACCAATACAACACAAACAACCACACTATGCAATCATCAATTTAATCTTAATTAATGCATGAAGGTATGAATGCAATCATCTTGGGATGCACCTCTAGCTAAACAAATGAATGGACTTTTCAAATAGTTGACTCATTCATTCAAGAGAATGAGTCTTTCAAACAGTCGACCTTTTTCCAAATGAAACAAGGGTCATTCGAATAGTGCAGTGGTCTTTCTAACAGCCAATCATGCACCTGATAACACCCATATGTCATGTATGCATGATCAACCCATCCTTTATTAGTCCAATTACAATCAACACACCATAGAAGCTCAAAGGTCACTAGGGGGATAATCACCCAGCATAGGCCGACAACTCGGGCATAATGTCTCATAACACCATCCTCGGCTCATAAGACTTTAGCAGGTAAAATTAAAATACACTCGAAAGGTTATGTGTAGTGAATGTAACATAATGAAATCAAGATATTGCATTTATATAAACCTGTACAACTAGTGACCACTCATGATCCAATGCATAGACATTACCATCATAAGTCCATTTATAATTCCAATAAAAAGAATCCTCCCAACAAACCATATTGGCACCAAGTCTATCTAAGGATACAATAAAATATTACAAATCACAAGTCATAAGGTACAAATAATCCATGGGATGGTAAGTCTATGACTAAATACATTTATTCGTTTCACAACCAGCCACTAGCTCGAGGAATCTCTAATGAACATATCTATCTACAATACATCATTAGATTTCCCATACAATCCATTAACGTAAACAAATGTCAAACCAAGGCACAAACAATTCAACCCTCTAAATACTAACACTTATCAACTTCCAAATGTATCAAATATATACAAGTAAGATATTCTACTTAACTAGATTAGAGAGACAATTCTATAATATAAAGTATATCAATTCTCCAATGTACACAATCATTCAACTCACATCTTACAACATATACAGAGTTAAATAAAAGTAGATTTTTCATATAAACTAGGCTTGAGTAATAAATCAAGCATAAAAGACAAATGAAAGTACATTAATCTAACTATTATAATGAAGGAAAGCTTAAAGGATAATGGTCACATTTTCGAGACAAATTGCCAACTACCGATGAAAGGATGTGAAAATGAGCAAGGATCGAATCTTAACAAGAATTCCCAATATGAAAAAATTAGGATTTACATATACAAGATTTGTTCAAAAATATGATTAAACATGGAATTAGATATATAGGTTTTGATCTAAATAGAAAAAGGAACTTAGATATACAACATAAAATTTAAGACTATAAAATCTACAAGTGAAACTAGAATTGAAAATCACAATGCATAGAGATTTACTTACCTATATTAGACTTAGCAACTAGATTAAGGATTATTCCTAAACTTCAAAGGTTAATCCAATTCAATATGACTCGATGCCTCGAAATGAACTCCATCACGAATTGGTTCGCTCAAGAAATCAAGCCTCAAAACCAACTATCGTAGCTTAGGTCACTCTATCCTAATTCAAAATCAAGTCCACTGCATGACGAGGCTGCCCATAAGATCGCAGTGCACATGGACTGAGCCAACAACTAAAATTCAACACTAACCTACCATTCGACTCATCAGACTCAACTGAGCTAACTCTTTTTAACTCAACATACTACAAAAAGACCGCATCTCTTGTAAACTCGATGTAGAGACTCAAGCGACTCGGTAGGCAACCGGAGTGAATTCAACTAGGACACAACCCCTAGATGCTCCACAATAGATCTAGACATAGTTGAACTCAACCAATCGGTGAGTTAACCTAGTCTGACTCAACAAACCACGCCTCTCTCTCTCTCTCTCTCTCTCTCTCTCTCCTCTCTCTCTCTCTCCTTCTTCTTCCATTTTCCTCCTTTCCTTCTCTTTCTTTTCCTTCTTTCTCCTCCTTTAAAACCCCACCACGTCCAGTGAATCTGGACAAAGTGAACCATGGACCAGGTTTAAACTCGATCTGAGTTGGACTGCAATGAGTCAACAAAATTAAATTCACTTTTGCTTGTTCTCCTTCTCCCAAACGCTTCTTTCTTTCTTTACTCCTCTACTTCCTCTTCTCTTTTATTCCTTTCATCCCAACTACAACCAAAACACGACTAGAAACATTTTCGACCTAGTTTGGACCCCTTAACTGAGTCAACCAAATGAGTCGTAGCTTTTACACACTTACTCGATCTTAATTGAATTTTAGTTGTTGAATGTTTCTTACTAGGCCTACTTGAAGGATGCCTCATATCTGAAAACTGTAGCTGATTCACAATTCATCGGGGAAGGCGACCAAGCTTCAATGGCAGATCGAAACCCAATGAATTTTTCTTCATTCCACTTCATGTGAATGACTCTAATTGATACCACCATGCTTCCGGATTGTTGATTTTGTAGCTTTAGATGCATTTCCTCGATGGGTTTGAAGCTTGAAGGTTTCATCTGATTTTCTCAAGTTGACGCAATAACAGGAGAAGGAATTCATTACCATATGATTCTCTTATCTTTTATATCATTCCCTAATCTCTCAGAACCGTTGGATGGATAAGGAATTGCCAAGATTTGATATTTGTGTTTTGTTTCTAAAAAAATACAGTATCAAGGAGCTCTGTGTCAATTTTCCGCAAGAAACTCTAATCCAAGAGAATAGAATGAATGGTTGGGATCTTTCGGAATGGAGGGTTGAGGTTTTGAGAGCTAAAGTCATGCAGATTGCAGCATGGAACTGAAACAGTTTCTATTTTGAAAAAGCAGTTGCACGTGTTATTGTTAGCGCTAGAGACCATGCGTATGCATGTGTGTGCCATCGCATAAACAGAGTTAGGGCTTGATCGAAACCTCATTCCAAATGTAATGGGTGATTTGGATTTCTAGAATAGACACCAATGGTGGGCCATGATCACAAAACATGGACGTTGCCTATTGTAATTAGGTTCAATGGGAAAACAAAAAGGAAGAAGGAGATATGCTTCTTTGAGCTCGGGTCAACCTAATTTGATCTGGTTTTATAATTCAATGTACAATGAGTGATCATGGGCTATGCACATGTAGGCTCTAGGTGGGGTCCATGAAAATGTTATGTTAAATCCACTCTGTCTAATGCTAATAATGATCTAAGTAAGTCATTTAACAGTAGATGAGGCAGATTAAACACTTACGTGGACCAAACTACTAGAATTTGTCCATTTGTGGATCTTTATCCATCCAATGATCAGATTGCTCCCAATCTAAATATCAACGGTCAGTAACACCCCAGGACTAAAAATACGGAGTGTTACAGTTTGTGGCCCACAACTACACTAATATTTTATTAATTCTAAACTATTTCCTTCAGTGTGGTCCATCAGTGATAAGTTTTGCCCTCAAACTTGGACAGAGGACATGAAATTAAAACACCTTACATATAAACAGGTTAAAATTGCTTTAAGATAACCTAGTGGGCCCCACATAAGTGTGGATGGGTTCAAAATGTAGGGCCCTTATCACACAAAGTCATTTGGTCATTTTCTTCTTCTTTGATTTTTTCACTAGAGAGGAGAAGGGTCTGAAAGGGAGGACAGTGTTTTTTTGTTCCCTTCCTTCATCCTTCATTAGTTTCCTTTATAGTTGTGTCACGCCCAGAACTCGGAAACCGGGCTCACAAAATTTCTGATCGCCGAATCGAGCGCCGACAGCCTCCGTAGTACCCTATTCTCGGCTCCCGGCACCCATTTACCAGGTTCCGATCCTAGGATGCTACAAGGGGGATTTCTAATATCCATTTGACTCGTAATGAGCATAACATAAGCATAACCCATGAACAATAACCACAAGAACACCATCACAAAATCTACTATGATAAAAAACTTTTGAATACAATGCGTCTGAAGGGAAATACAAGATAATGCAAATAACGAAAACTCTAAAAGTTTGACTGCACGCTCCTTCTGTTACTATGTTACGGCTGCATCCTGGCGTGACCTGCACGCATCAATCATGCATAAGCTTACATAAAGCTTAGAGGGCGGTGTAAGTGTGTGCGTAATATGAGCGTGCTCAGAATGTAAGGTCAGAGTAATGCAGAATAATACTGATGAGTACATGAATGCAAATCAGTCATACCAAGGCTATGCAGTGTAGGATATGAATGTTATCGGTCATATCAGGACCATGTAATGAGAGATACAACTTAAGCATGCCAATTCAAATTCACATATCAATACAGTTCTCATTCTGGATAATCACCGGGGTCAAGTACACTCTACGCCAGCTTGCTGCCCCTATCCGAACACACAACTGGGAGAGTGAAAGAGACCTCACTATCCGCCTACCAATATCGGACCGGCTCGTCAATAGCGGACCTATTTCTCAAGCTGGTCAAACTCAACCCGGAGATTGCCCCCTCACTCAGGCGAGTAAGGTCGCACCCCTTTTCAACTGACCACGACACAGTGGGAGATGCAGCCTACTAGTATACGACCATCGCGCACTCGTGTATCCACTCAGTCCCGATGTTGGAGTCATCCTCTTGTACCATCGGATTTAGAAATTTTCACCCAGGGACATCTATGACGCCCGTATGCTAGAACCAAATATTTTTGGTATCCAATCCAACCACCCACGATGCGTCTGTAGAGGCTTTAGCCCTAATGTCGCTAGGGCATACAATAACTACAATCATACAAATGCAAGTGCATGAGTCACACTACCAGTCATGCAACAGTCCTACGTGTACCATGCTCTCATGTAGGGTAACTCCGCCTATCAGGGAGCCCATAAACAGTCCACCAAAGGCATATTCTATGATTAGTCACTCCTCATATCAGTTATATATATGATGCGTATGATCATGAATCATGGATCTATACTAAACATGTGTATAAAGATGGGCTTTGTGTATAACGGGGATGGGCCTAGACGGCCTACTCACTACAAGTATGGGCCTATCAGTGGGCCTTAGGGAGAGTGACAATGAGGACATTTAACCAACATTATCCCTACAATGTGGGCGTCAAACCATCATTGCTCCCAAGGCATAGCCCACTACAATAGTCAACTCATAAACCATGGTAGAATCCTGTTATAATGGGCCTCATGTACATCCCATTGGGCCTCGACCCATGGGCCTTCAATACATCAAATGGGCCCCAAACCATGGTCTTATATATATATATATATATATATATATATATATATATATATATATATATATATATATATATATATATACATATATATACATATATATATATATATATCAAAGTGGGCCTTAGTGGGGGGCCACAAATACATTAAGATGAGCCTCAACAAACCACAAATACATTAAGATGAGCCTCAACAAATGGTCTTATACAAATTAAGGTGAGCCTCAATGGACGACCCATAAATACACCAAGATGGGCCTCAACACATGTCCTTATAATAACCTCAAAATGGTTGGACGGTTGGGATGAAACTCTTGTATCATGGTAGGTCTCATGAGGATGGAAGGAATACATAAATCACATACTCCATGGTGGTGGTCCACACTGATAAAAGGTGTGGACACATACATACATAAGTGGTTCCTAAGTAGGGCCCACCAAAATGTTTATTTTTCACCCAACCTAGGGCCCAACATAATGTTTATTTTCCATCCAAACTGGGGCCCAACATGATGTTTATTTTTCATCCAAACTGGTCATAGGGTCACATGGGCCTAAGCCCACTGTAATATTTGTTTGCAATCCAATCTATTCATAAGGTCACACGGACCTTGGGCCCACTGTAATATTTATTTGTCACCCAACCTGTTCACAAGGTCACACAGTTAGGGGGGCCCACTGGAATGTTTATTTTTCATACAACCTGTTGACAGGGTCACAGGGACCAGGGGCCTACTAAAATATTTATTTGCATCCAATCTTTTCACGTGGACCAGGGGGCCCACCATGCAATGTTTATTTGCCATCTAAACCTGTTGAAAAGGTCATACAGACTAGGAGCCCATCATATTTATTTTCCATCCAACCTGCTGAAAAGGTCACATGGACCTAGGGGCCCACTGCAACGTTCATTTTCCACCCAAACTGTTCATAGGGTCACATGGGCCTGGGCCCACCATAATGGACAGCGTGGATATACAAATCATACATCATGGTGGGGCCCACGGCTGGACCATGGGTCCACCGGTCCATCAGCCCGCGCCAGCGCTGGACGCTGTGGTGTCCTCAGTAGCAGCAGCTGCTGCTGCTTCCTTTTTTTTTTTTTTAGAAAACCATTTTTCAGTGGTTTTTCAGCGGTAGGGCCCACATCATGTAGATCCACTCCAACCATTGGGCTTCATGGCTCAATACCGTTCAAATGAGACTAATATGCCACATGTTTCTAGCGTATAAAAACGTCAAGGTGGGTTTTGACGGTAAAGCCACTATTTTCTATGCTATGGCCCGTACAATGATCAGATGAGCCTTATTTTTTGGCTCCACACCTAAAATGATCTGAGGAAGAGGATGGACGGCTTGGATTAAGTACATGCATCAAGGTGGGGCCTGCATGAGTGGCCCACCATTTCCCTTCCTTTTCTTTTTTTTAAAGCTTGTAAGTACACACCCCTGTCAGTATACAAACTCCATGTTAGCCACACCCGTCTAGCGTCCCTGGACGCTGGACGGCCTAGGTAAACACATGCATTGTGGTGGGTCCCACATGGGACGTGGCCCACCATTCTAGTCAAGGTGGGTCCCACATAAACGTGGCCCACCTGGTTTGGATCAATTTGATACTTGTGTTTTTCCTTCATCTTGGTCGTCCAATGGACCCATTGTAAGGAGGGCCTCATGATCGGTCGGTCAAGGTCATCTTGCACCATGGTGGCCACAAGACATCATACAAAAGAAAGAGAGAGAGAGAGAGAGAGAGAGAGAGAGAGAGAGAGAGAGAGAGAGAGAGAGAAAGAGAGAGATGGTGATAGAGGGACCCCGCCACTATGGGCCCCTCATGGATACATCACATACATCAAAATGGGTCCCACCAACAAGTGGGCCTTCAAATCATGAGATCAATGGTAGAAACTCGAAGATCACCCACCTCTTGCACTCCTCCTTACTTCCTTAGCCTCCTTAGCTCCTTGCCTACACTTTTGATGGTGGTAGATGAGGAATGGACGGTTGAGATGGGAGATGAGAGAGTGGGAAAATGGGTCACACTTGTTGTTTGGGAGAGGGAGAGAGCTTGGACATATGGATTTTTGCTTGGGAGAGATTTTTGAGAAATGAGGGAGAGAGAGAGAGAGAAGTGATAGGTTGATAAGAGGTGATGGAGTGATTGTGATGGGTGGAGTGATGGGTTGTAAGAGAGGGATGGGTGGTGAGAGAGGGAGAGTTGACTTTGGGAATGGGAAGGGATGGGTTGTTGTACTTGGGGTATGGAGTGACTTGACTTGTACTTGACATTGATTGATTGATTGATTGATTGATGGGACATATCGTAGAGATTCTCCCAAAATTTGTAATGCACGGCATTTTTCTTGAAATGAACGCGGGCTTATATCTTCTACCCTTGGTACCGGTTCGGTGCATGAGTCACAGCGTTAGAACCACGACGACGACGCGGTTGCTAAGGTATAGGTTTCAGTTTTAGCCGACTTTGGCATACAGGTCTCAGCTTAGGATCGTGCGCAAACGTCAGAAACGGGTTGAGGATTGCCGAATTTCGACCCAAAGGACCGCGGAGGCCAACGGAATGGTACGGACTAGGACACGAGTCTTACAAGTTATTTTTCAAATTTTTTTTTATTGGGTATAAATGGTTGGAGTTTGTGAAAAGGAGGGTGTGAAAGAATGATGTAATGGATGAATTTTTATAATAGAATGATATTGTAATGGATGAATTAAGTAATGGATGAATGTGATGAATGTTGGAATGGATGAATATTGTAATGGATGAATATGATGAATGTTGGAATGAATGAATGTTATAATGGATGAATGTGATGAATGTTGGAATGGATGAATGTTGTAATGGATAAATTTTTTATAATAAAATAATGTTAAGATAGAAGTATGTTGTAATGGATGAATGTTGTATGGTGGATCATCGATATTTACTATGGATCATCCATATTCATTGTGGATCGTCGATATTTACACTGTGGATTGCCAATATTTAGTGTATATTGTCAATATTTACTTTGGATCGCTGATATTTAGTATGGATCTTTGATATTTACTATGGATCATCGATATTCATTATGCATCGCCCGATATTCTCATTGTGGATCTTAGATATTCTCACAATAGATCACAGATATTCACTATGGGCACCAATCCTATGAAAATGGCAATAACTCTCTCATTACATGTTCGATTTAGGTGATCTTATCCTCATTGGAAAGATAATTTGATGATCTTTCAAATGTATTTGGAATCATCTTGCTTGGACACCATTTGATTACCTAAAAGTGGGCCCAATGTTCATAATTCACCAAGGCCACTAATCCGTTGAAAACGGCCATACTTCCTTGTTACTCGTCTAATTTGGGTAATCTTATACTTGTTATAAATATAATTTGATGAAGTTTAAAATGTCTTTGCAATCATCTCATTTGTACACTATTTTATTGCCTAAAAGTGGAGCCATAGTAAATATCAGCAATCTAAAGTGAATAATGAACTTTGGACTCACTTTTGAGTAATCAAATAATGTTAAAATGAGATAATTCCAAATCTATTTGAAATTTCATTAAATTATCTTTCTAGCGAGCATATGATCATCCAAATCGAACATGTAGCGAGGTAGTTATGGCCATTTTCATTGTATCGATTTCCCATAGTGAATGATGAATTTTTTCCCACTTTTAGAAAATTAAATGATGTCCAAATGATATGATTCAAAATCCATTTGAATGTTCATCAAATTATCTTTCCAATGAGCATAAAATTACCCGAATCAAACATGCAACGAGGGAGTTATGGCCATTTTTGTGAGATTGGTGCCCCATAGTGAATATTTTTTATCCACAGTGAGAATATCAGCAATTCACAATGAATATCGGTGATTCAAAGTAAAATTTGGTGATTCATAGTGTAAATATTGGTGATCTATGATGAATATGCGCGATCCATGAAATACTAATGACCCACCATACAAGATTAATCCATTACAAAAAAAAAAAGAAAATCATCTCAACATTCTTCATTATAAAAATTCATCCATTACAATATTCATCCATTCCAACATTCATCACATTCATCTATTATAATATTCTTCCATTACAATATTCATCCATTATAACATTCTTCCATTACAACATCATTCCACTATAAAAATTCATTCATTATATTATTCTTTTACACCCTCTTCTATTTTACAAACTCTCACCATTCATACCCAATAAAAAATTATAAAGCAAATCAAGGGAGGAAGAAGGAATGGAACCAAAAAACACTGTCGCTTTCACACCCTCCTTCCCTCCCATGAAATAAAATAAGAAAGAAAAAAGAAAATGGTTAAACCAAAAAACACTATCCTCTCTTTCACACCCTCCTTCCCTCCCATGAAATAAAATCAGGAAGAAAGAAGAAAATGGCCAAATGGCCCTCATGTGGAAGAGCCCCACATTTTGAACCCATCCATATCTTATGTAGGGCCCACTGGGTTATCATGAAGCAAATTCAACTAGTCCACATGTAAGAGATTTTAATTTCATGTCATCAATCAAAGTTTGAGGTTAAAACTTATCACATATGAATCATACAGAAGGAAACAATTTAGAATTAATGCACAATTTTAATGTACTTGTGGGACACAGACATCTTCAAATAAAAAATTAAAAAAAAATGCATTTTGTAAGTTCAGGGTTGTCTGATTAAAATAAACGGATCATATCGACCAGGGGTGGGTCAAATTTTAATTTTTGGTGGGGCCCACGTCCATTTCTTAAAAGAATTTCTAGTTCTAAGATGAGAGCCAGATATACGAGTAGTTGTGTTAGATAGACATTTTCATCCTCTAAAAATTAAAAAAGTGGTTTCATGGATAAAACCTTGAGTTTGGTCCATACAACCTCTTGTCATGACCACGTTAGACTGTGGGGCCATCTGGACCAAAAACCATAATAATGATGGCACTCATGCTACATAAGCCAAGATCTTCCCATTCATCAAGTAAGTAGTAGCATAACATGCCCTGACACAAAATCAGTCCAGTTATCAAGGTGCCACATGTATTTTAAGAATACATTGACAATAAAAAGGTGACCGACAATTTATATTCTATATACATGTATGGTCCATTTAATAAGTTGACAATAATAAGTTTTGGAACAAGCACATTCACAGTGAGACCCAACTAATAAATGGCCACAATAATGGGTATGTGCACCGGTTTGGCGCGGCAAATACGTAATGGCGTACCCATACAGTAATGATAAGGCATTGAATAGGGTTTTTGTTAATGTACTGATTTTTGCACTTTATTTATCAATCATGTGAGTCCATGTGTCATGTAGTCAGTTGAGCCGTTGGAAGTTGAAGACAAAAGGCACAAGATAACGTGGAGCATTATTGAGTAAAGAACAGGTATATGAGGTGCCTTGGTGACCCAAACTCTTGACCCAAAAAAACATAAACCTCTAGATAATCCTAACCCTAATAGGTAAACCTTTTATTAATCATCTTTTAGCCTTAAAAGTTTTAAATAAATATGCTTAAATTGACTTTAGAGGTCTCGAGTTTCTAAAAAACAAACTGTACGATTTTAAGCAACCTTTGGTCCCACCGAAAGTGTTCAAAACAAGACATTAAGTAAAGCCCTTAAATTCGTATAATTTGGCTCCAACCAGAGAGTCCTTTGGCTAGCTTTAGTGTGACTGAAGACCATATTTAATTCGATCGAAAGTGCTAAAATTTGTTTAGCATCTTTCGTGGTTTTTCTACTAGCTAATTCGATGACTGAAGCCAATTTCACTCGGGCGGAAGACTAGCATACCTGTTTTATGACCCTTAGAACTCGATTCATTTATAAAGAAGATCCAAAATTTTGGGCATTTGGATGGGTTTTTTGTTCAGTAGAAGGCTAAGTGTTTTCTCACTTATACCACACGCCTTATGCCTTTAAATCCATGAGATCCAAGTCCCTTCTTAAGCCTCAGTCTAATGAGGATTGCAACCTCAATGAAAAAGAAGATCTTGATCTTCATCATTTTTCTAGAGATTAGACTTAAACCAATATTCAAATCCTTGTCTAAATCCTCTAGGACACCCATATAGTTAAAATTCGTTTAGAGTTTAACTATCAGATTAGTTGTAGGAGATTCTTATTACCTTGGTCACCTCAATGGGGCATTGCATACAAGGTGTTTGATCTTCGACTTGAAGCATTAGAAAGCATTGGCATGAACGATCGAAAGAGCATAAAGGGAATTGATTGAAGCACGAGAGAGTATCGATCAAGCAACTCGAGAAAACATTATAAAATGGGCTCAATCCAACAAGTAAGTTATCAAATTGTAAATCCACACACTCCTTCCTTGTGTAAGATTGAGTGTGGAGTTTGTAACCCAAATTCACGTAGGTTCTTATGTAGGACCGTATCGCCACCGACATGGGCAAATACATGTGTAAGTCCTTGTATAGGCCACTAACACGGGTGTATATGTGGGTAAGTCCTTACGTAGGCCACCGATACTGGTGTGTACATGGTAAGTCCTTGCATAGGTCACCAACACGGATGAGTATTTGGCTAAGTCCTTATGTAGGCTTCCGATAAGAGTGCACGCTTGTATAGGTTAAAGATGAACCTAATTTAAAACATCTGATACTGAATACCAGTACACTCAAGAAGAGTATGTTCGTCGGGAGTATAGTAGGGAAACCGAACCAGTATACATACTTTTGTTTGAGATTATGAATTGCATATATGCTTAATTCATGTGTATGTGTTTGATTAGTTAAGTCATTTGAATGCTTGAATTACATTATATGCTAAGCACTTAACTTGTATAGCACACTATTAATTATAGACTAGTTGCTTCATTGGTATATCTATTATAGTTTATGCGATTGGACTCACTATTGGCTTGGAAGTTTTAGTGTTATTTGGTTTATTTAGTTTCAATTGGTAAATTGTTTCAATAGGCAATTGAATTTAATTTGTAAAATTTTTATAAGTCCTAATTACCCTTTTTAGAATATATCAATTCATTCTATAACTCTTCCTAGCTTTTGTATGTTGTGGTAGACTATTTCACGTTACTTCAATTGATACCACAATAGATATAGCTCATTAAAAACTTAACCACTTTAAGACATTTTAGAACACTGTCCCAAAAATAAGACAAATCCAAATATCAAATGCTTCACACCACAAGAAATAATGGTAATCCAAAAACTGAGGTAGATCAGAATCTCAAATGCGCCGAACCATATGAAACCGTGGTGATTGAAGGACCATCATTAAAATAGCGTTTATTTCACACCGACCTAGATGAGGGGAAAATGCACATGCTAGCTTGATCCAAAACTTTTGGATATACTGTTTAATGGTGGGCATTTTAATCACCACTATTTCCTGTAATATGATTCAACTGATATTTTGATCCTATATTTTTGGCTAATGTCTTAAGATAAGGTAGCAAAATGGATAAACCGCTTGGATAAAACACACGGGTAGGCGACAATACTGGCCAATACTGACCTTGCGACGGTCATAGATTAGGTGTTACCCGAGTAACAATATTTTAGTGGGTGTTACCCTTACTGTAGGGTCCACCTAGATCATATGTTGTATATCCACTCCGTCCATCCATTTTTATAATCCATTTTAGAACACGTTTTAAAAATTAAGTATATCCAAATCTCAGGTGGACCACACCATAAGAAACAGTGATGATTAAACGTTGACCATTAAACTTTCGAAGCTCCACTGTAAGAAGATCCGGAATATTTATTTTCCATCCAAACCCTTGATAAGGTCAAACAGAACTGGATGAAGGAAAAAAAATACAGAGCTTATATTGATCCAAAACTTCTGTGGCCTAAAAAAACTTTTAATTGCCATTTATTTTTTTCCAGTGGTGTGGTCCACTAGAGTTTTGTATCTGCTTAATTTTTGAGATAACGTCCTTAAATGAGATTGAAAATCGGATGGGCGGCGTGGATATGAAACAAATTAATCAATGTCGGCCCCACACGGTAAGAGTAACACCCACTAACTTATTACACGGGCAATCCGGTCCCCTTTGCCACCACCGAATCCGAGCCCGATCGAAGCCCACCAGGGATAGAGATGCGAGAAGACACCACTGTATTTCTCCTACTAGAAATCCAATCCGTGTGAAAGGTGGACCCCACCATGGTGATCATATAATATAAAAATCAGACTGATCTACCAATTGGATGGGAAACACTATCACATTGACTTATAGATAGCATAGGCAGTCCATTGATTATTAATTGAGAAATTTACAACTGTACGACCCATTTAAGGCCTATTTACATTTCTAGGCCCACTTCATTTTTCCTATCAAAAATACACCCCATGCGTACGGACGGCTTCCCAAAGGTCCAAAATGCCCCTCCTATATCAGACGTTTATTCACGCTGCCAGATGCTTCTCCACCCCAAAAAAAACCTGGTTTTTTCTTCTTTCCTCTCCTTCATCCTTCATCGTAACCGTAGATTATCATTTTCTGATTACTTCTCCCCCTCTGTGACTGTCCACCGTAACAGTAAAACCTTCATTTTACCATTTTGTTCTTTCCCCTTTATCTGGTGGAGAATACACACCCCACAGACGTCCTTTTCGACTTTTTTGAGCCCAAGATAGAATGAAAAATGGTCTCCCTAGCTAAGAAGCTTCGAATGGCAAGTATATTCAGATCTCTGCTTTCGTTTTGTGGACCCCACTGTATATTATACTATATACGCGCACGGTCCACAATCCATTTTCATATTTAAAAAACCCTGACCTTTATTAGCGTAGACCCCACTGTATATTATACTATATATGTCTATGGTCCCCAATCCATTTTTATTTTTTAAAAATAGCGAATGGTACGTCATGTCCCGATAAATGAGAAAAATCAGGACTCAAATGGCTCCCATTGAGGGTTTTTTAAAATTAGAATGAAATGAGATGTGAAAGTAAACGAAGACCGTGAAAGAGACCGAGCACCGTCTGATTTAACAGACTGAGGACCCACTGATTTATTGATGAGGACCGTGAACTGAGCTAAAATCACCGTGAATTGAGCTAAAATCATCGTGAACTGAGTTAAATTGACCGTGAACTGACTTAATTTGGGTCATTCCCCGTCCATTCATGCATTTCACGGTCAATTTTCTTCACTTCATGGACAATTCCATGCATTTCATGGTGAATTCCGACGATTCCGCTTCACTTCACGGTCATTTCCATGCATTTCACAGTCAATTCCCTTCATTTCACGGACAATTCCTTGCATTTAACCGTCAGTTTCCTTCACTTTATAGTCATTTTCATGCATTTCACAGTCAATTCCTACAATTTCGCTTCACTTCACGGTCATTTCTATGCATTTTACGGTCATTTCCCTTCATTTCACAGTCATTTTCATGCATTTCACGGTCAATTCCGATGATTCCGCTTCACTTCACGGACAATTCCTTGCATTTCACCGTTAGTTTCCTTCACTTTACGGTCATTTTCATGCATTTCACGGTCAATTCCGACGATTCTGCTTCACTTCACGGTCATTTCCATGCATTTCACGGTCATTTCCCTTCACTTCACAGTCATTTTCATGCATTTCACGGTCAATTCTGACAATTCCGCTTCACTTCATGGTCATTTCCATGCATTTCAAGATCAATTCCCTTCACTTCATGGTCATTTTCATGCATTTCACGGTCAATTCCGATGATTTCGCTTCACTTCGCGGTCATTTCCATGCATTTCACAGTCAATTCCCTTCACTTCACAGTCATTTTCATGCATTTCACGGTCAATTCCCTTAAGTTCACAATCATTTCAATGCATTTCACAGTTGATGAAGGCGATTCCGCTTCACTTCACGGTCATTTCCATGCATTTCATGGTCAATTCCCTTCATTTCACGGTCATTTCCATGCATTTCACGGTCAATTCTGACGATTCTGCCTCACTTCACGGTCAATTCCCTTCACTTCACAGTCAATTCCCTTCATTTCACGGTCATTTCTATGCATTTAACGGTCAATTCCGGTGATTTTGCCTGTATTGACGGTCATTTCCATGCATTTCATGGTCAATTCCCTTCACTTCACGGTCATTTCCATGTATTTCATGGTCAATTTCGACGATTCTGTGCACTTCGAGTGTCCAACCTTCCCACACTTGAAACAAATCGAAATTGTCCGTGATCGACTACCCCTTGTCATCCAATGCCTTTGCTGGCCAGATTGGGAACATTTCCTTGGTTGTGCTACAACACCGTTTGTGACCCAAGTTCTTCGATCTGCTGATGATGGCTCACCTTGTCAACTTCACTTCCTATACTAGGCAACGGTTGGGATCCTTTTCCATTTGATGTATTGAATTTTGCACTCTCTTGTCCATTAACATCTCCTGCACCCCCATATGTATGTAAACCGGGCTCCTTGTTAGGCTGATGGTGGGAAATCCTTCACCAGAAGATGATGGCGGCCCTTTATCTGTGAATCCATGGAGTAACATACCCTCCAGTGCATTACCATTTCCTTCTGCCCCTTCATGTAAATAAAGACCCTTGATTGGTGGATAGTGGCCCACCTCCACTTCAAATACTTTTCGAGATGATGATAGCGGTTCGTTCTATATCGACCCATGGAATAACACACCCTCTAAATCACTACCATCTCCTTCTCCCCCTCCATGCAAATAGATATTCTCAATTTTAAGATGGTGGCCCACCTCCTCCACTTCAGATCCTCCACCAGATGATGAAACTGGCCCTCTCTCTTTTGACTCATCAAATGACATATCCTCGCGTCTGTCATCATCTCCTACCCCTTGTTCATGCAGATTAAGCCTTTCGAACGGTGGATGGTGGTCCACCTCCACTTCAAATCCTTCACCTGATGATGACAGAGACCCTTTCTCTATTGACCGGTGTAATATCACCTCATCCAGTCCATTATCATATCCTTCTTCGAGCCCTTCGATCAATAGAGATTTTTTACCAGATGATGATCGACAGTCATTCTCAATTGATCCATACAACAACACGCCCTCCATCCTATCACCATCTCCTCCCCCTTCTTCATTTAAATCGAGCTTCTCGATCAGCGAATGGTGGCCCACCTCCTCCACTTGAAACCCTTCCCCAGGCAATGAGATTCTGGTGAAGTTCCTCATGCCATCTTTAGGACAATTCTCTTCATTTCACGGTCAATTCCAACGATTCTGCTTCATTTCACGGTCAATTCCATGCATTTCACGGTCAATTCCATTCACTTCATGGTCATTTCCATGCATTTCACGGTCATTTTCGGCGATTGCGCTTCACTTCACGGTCATTTTCATGCATTTCACGGTCAATTTCGGTGATTGTGCTTCACTTCACGGTCATTTCCATGCATTTCATGGTCTATTCCCTTCACTTCACAGTCATTTTCATGCATTTCACGGTCAATTCCCTTAAGTTCACAATCATTTCCATGCATTTCACGGTTGATGAAGGCGATTCCACTTCACTTCACGGTCATTTCTATGCATTTCACAATCAATCCCTTCACTTCACAGTCAATTCCATGCATTTCACGGTCAATTCCCTTCACTTCACGGTCATTTTCATGCATTTCACGGTCAATTCCCTTCACTTCACGGACAATTCCATGCATTTCACCTCCTCCACTTGAAACCCTTCCCTAGGCAATAAGATTCTGGTGATATTCCTCACGCCATCTTCAGGACAATTCTCTTCATTTCACGGTCAATTCCGACGATTCCACTTCACTTCACGATCAATTCCAGCAATTGCGCTTCACTTCACGGTCATTTCCATGCATTTCATGGTCATTTCCCTTCACTTCACAGTCATTTTCATGCATTTCACGGTCAATTACCTTAAGTTCACAATCATTTGCATGCATTTCACGGTTGATGAAGGCGATTCCGCTTCACTTCACAGTCATTTCTATGCATATCACAGTCAATTCCCTTCACTTCACAGTCAATTCCATGCATTTCATGGTCAATTCCCTTCACTTCACAGTCATTTGCATGCATTTCACGGCCAATTCCGACGATTCCACCTCACTTCACTGTCAATTCCCTTCACTTCATGGTCATTTCCATGCATTTCACAGTCAATTCCCTTCACTTCACAGTCATTTTCATGCATTTCACGGTCAATTTCGCTTCACTTCACGGTCAATTCCATACATTTCACGGTCAATTCCCTTAAGTTCACAATCATTTCCATGCATTTCACGGTTGATGAAGGCGATTCCGCTTCGCTTCACGGTCATTTCTATGCGTTTCACTATTAATTCCCTTCACTTCACAGTCAATTCCATGCATTTCACGGTCAGTTCCATTCACTTCACAGTCATTTTCATGCATTTCATGGTCAATTCCGACGATTCCACCTCACTTCACAGTCAATTCCCTTCACTTCACGGTCATTTTCATGCATTTCGTAATCAATTCCCTTC
The DNA here is from genome assembly GCA_037074715.1 of Magnolia kwangsiensis. NCBI lineage: Eukaryota > Viridiplantae > Streptophyta > Magnoliopsida > Magnoliales > Magnoliaceae > Magnolia > Magnolia kwangsiensis. Next base: position 74,934,618 of record CM073579.1, read on the forward strand.
ACTTCACAGTCATTTTCATGCATTTCACGGTCAATTCCGCTTCACTTCACGGTCAATTCCATGCATTTCACAGTCAATTCCATTCACTTCATGGTCATTTCTATGCATTTCACGGTCATTTCCACGCATTTCACAGTCAATTCCCTTCACTTCACAGTCAATTCCCTTCACTTCACGGTCATTTTCATGCATTTCACGGTCAATTCCGATGATTCTGCTTCACTTCACGGTCATTTCCCTTCACTTCACAGTCATTTTCATGCATTTCATGGTCAATTCCCTTAAGTTCACAATACAGTTGATGAAGGCGATTCCACTTCGCTTCACAGTCATTTCCATGCATTTCACGGTCAATTCCATTCACTTCACGGTCAATTCGCTTCACGGTCAATTCCCTTCACTTCCTGGTCCAAAACTTGTGAAAAATCACTAATTTCGATTTCATCCTTACAGGTGGCAAACCCTTGCATAAGGGATTTGGCGAGTCGGCTTCCACCATCTCATGTAGATGTTCTTTGACCTAGTGGTTTGATAGTGTGAAGAGTGGGTTGGAGAAGAACACTAGATTAACTATATTTAGGCAGTCCCCATTCTCATTTTTATTACACATTCCATCATTTAGGTTTGTAGGAGCCATTTTTCACTCACTTATTAAGAGATATATAGGCAATCTTGAATTTAAGATACAGGGGAAGCGTGTAAAATTTTTTGAAATGGACTTCACCCTAATAATAGGGCTGAGAACTGGTGACCTCTCCATACCCAATATTCATTGTTCAAAGAAGTCATTAAGAGAAAAATACTTTAATGAATATCCTATCCTAAAAAAACATGTACAAGAGGTGTTCAGTAAGATAGTTGATAGCAATAAGCACGAAGATATCGTGAAGGTAGCCCTAATATTATGTGTAAAATGGTTTGTTAGGGGAACCGACACGAATGTTGTATGTTGTACAGAATTTATCGACCTTGTTGACTCGTTGGAAGACTTTAATATCTACCCTTGGGGTAGTTTAGCCTTCCATACGATGACAGAAGGGATCGAGAGTGCCTCGATTGCATCGCAGAAGCATCATTACAATGTCACCGGTTGCATATTTCTCCTACAAGTAAGAATTCTTTCCTTGTCTATTTTAATTTATAGTTATAGCAAACTATATTTATTTAAGATCGTCTTGTCATTTCATTGTAACAGATATAGGCCCTTGAGAGAGTACCGGCTCTCCGAGAATGTGTAATTTCATACGTTCTCTCTCAAATTCCACGATTCATACAATATCGGGGATGGAAGGGTTGGAGGTATAAGAAGATTCATGAAATTCTAGAGAGTAAATGTGTAAGTCAATTTCTATGAAGCTAAATGGTCACTCATTCAACTATATATATATATATATATATATATATATATATATATATATATATATATATATATATATATATATATAATACGAAGATGTCTTCTTGCAGACTGAGATCGTTCTTATCTTAGATCCTACCACTAAGGAGCTGGAGACGGAGGCCGTTCGTTTGGCCCATGATAAACTTGATGTAAGATGTCAGAAATGTCTTATTGTATGTTGATATTTTGTATTTAATTAGATATGTTATATAATATGATACATACATTACCTCATTTTGTAGGGCACTAAAGATGAAGACGATGAAGATATGGAAGACAGATTAGGACATGGAGAGGGAGAAGAAAGGAGAGAGGAAGAGAGTACTGATAACGGAGAGGGACAAGAAAGGGGGAGGGAGAAGAAAGGGGAGAGGGAGAGGGAGCGAGATTGCAATTGACTGGGGAGTCGATGCATGATAGGGAGGAGTTGGAGGCGTTGAGGCTTCAGTTGCAGAGAGAGAGAGAAGTAATACTGAAGGAGGTTGAACTAATGCTAAAACTGAAAAAAGCCTTGAGGCTAAAGAAGGAAGAGTTGAATGAGAGGGCAGTATTGAAGAAGGAGAAGGAAATACTGGTGAGGGAGGGGAAGAACTGAAGAAGGAGAGGGAAGAGTTGGATGACGGTAAGGCGAAGTTAAAGAGGCAGATGGAGGCGTTTCGTATAGAGAAGATTCAGTTTATGAAGGAGAATGAGTTAGAGAATGAGAAGGAGAATGAGGATGCGTTAGGCGTTGATATATGCGAGAAATCACTGCATTCCATTTCGGTATATAAGAGGAGAGGTAAGAGGGCTGTGAAGCCGTCTGTCTACAAGTGTTCTCCATTCACTTCCATCTCCACCGTGCAAACCACTCCAAGCAACGTCGCTGACAATGAGAAACAGAGAGAATTTCATACTTCTCTGATACCCTTCGAGGGCAAGATCGATCCATTTAGGGTATTACCGGAGGAAGAACTCAATGAATTGGAAAGTTGGGCCAACACAAATAAAGAGTTATCAGAATTTTGTTAGTTCAAGTCCATATGGGAGAAAAATGCATGGGTTGATGGCGTGGTAAGTAAATGACACACATGTATACATGGTTATTGAACACTTATATTAGAGTAGAGTTTAATTTTTCATCTTTCTTGATTAGGTGATCGACAAGTACATCGATTACTTGGAGAGAAAACACCTATAATTTCCTACTTTATACACAAAGGATTGCAAGTTCTGTCCCACATTTTTTCTGGTAAATGTATGAATTAAATCATGGTTAATATGTTATTTCATTATATGATTTTTGTTCTAATTTGGTATGTTGTCTGTAATAGTCATGCATCGACATGCAAATGACTGTATTGAGAATGTATCGAGATGTTAGTAGTGACGAAGCGCGTTTATTATTCCAAGGCCTAGAAAAACTCACTGCGATCAGCATTGTCAAGTCTCATGACGGGCATAAGGCCATGTGGCAGCATGAAGAAGTAATAGTGTCATTTTTTTATTATCAATACTAGGTATACCCATTTCTATAAGTTGAGGATATTGATATCTTATCTTGCCAAATATGGACAGGCATACGTACCAGTCAATCACACCAACAATCACTGGTACCTGATGGTCATCCACCCTCGAGACCAAGAAATCATTATACTTGATAGTTTATACTCGAGGGTACTCGGTCGATACAGGGAACATATCGAGCTGATGAAGGAGGCCTTGCCCATATTATTCTATGCCACAAGAGATATGTCTGCGTTGGAAGGAAATGCTTGGACGGTCAGAGAAGATACTTCTACACCAAAGCAGACCAACAGACATGATTGTGGCATTTTTGTCATGAAATATATGAACATTTTGTGCAGTAATGAAATTTTTTCAGGGAGAGACTTGCAGCAATTCACTTCCATTTTTAAGAAGTCAATAGCCTATGATTGCCTGAGTGACCTGAAAATATGATATATTTGTCTTAGGGATGAGAGGAATCGAAAAATTTTATAAAATGTTGTAAATTAGGCTGAATAATGTATTGTAAAACATACATGGTGATATGGTGTAAATGATGTGTTATATATTTTCTCTAAATTTTGTAACAAATGATGTCTTCCTAATAGTGATTTCATTATGAATGGTGTAGATGATGTGTTGTATATTTTCTCTAAATTTTGAAGCAATTTCCTTAACTTCACAGACATATTCATGCATTTCACAGTCAATTCCCTTCACTTCACGATCATTTCCATGCATTTCACAGTCAATTCCCTTCACTTCACAATCATTTTCATGCATTTCACGGTCAATTCCGACAATTTTGCCTCACTTCACAGTCAATTCCCTTCACTTCACGGTCATTTCCATGCATTTCACAGTCAATTCCCTTCACTTCACAGTCATTTTCATGCATTTCACGGTCAATTCCCACGATTCCGCCTCACTTCACAGTCAATTCTCTTCACTTCACGGTCATTTCCATGCATTTCACATCAATTCCCTTCACTTCACAGTCATTTTCATGCATTTCACGGTCAATTCCAACGATTCCACCTCACTTCACAGTCAATTCCCTTCACTTCACGGTCAATTCCATGCATTTCACAGTCAATTCCCTTCACTTCACAGTCATTTTCATGCATTTCATGGTCAATTCCCACAATTTCGCCTCACTTCATAGTTAATTCCCTTCACTTCACGGTCATTTCCATGCATTTCACAGTGAATTCCCTTCACTTTACAGTCATTTTCATGCATTTCACGGTCAATTCCGACGATTCCACCTCACTTCACAGTCAATTCCCTTCACTTCACGATCATTTCCATGCATTTCACAGCCAATTCCCTTCACTTCACAGTCATTTTCATGCATTTTACAGTCAATTCCCATGATTCCGCCTCACTTCACAGTCAATCCCTTCACTTCACGGTCATTTCCATGCATTTCACAGTCAATTCCCTTCGCTTCACAGTCATTTTCATGCATTACACGGTCAATTCCTACGATTCCGCCTCACTTCACAATCAATTCCCTTCACTTCACGGTCATTTCCATGCATTTCACAGTCAATTCCCTTCACTTCACAGTCATTTTCATGCATTTGACGGTCAATTCCGACGATTCCATCTCACTTCACAGTCAATTCCCTTCACTTCATGATCATTTCCATGCATTTCACAGTCAACTCCCTTCACTTCACAGTCATTTTCATGCATTTCAATGTCAATTCCCACGATTCTGCCTCACTTCACAGTCAATTCCCTTTACTTCACGGTCATTTCCATGCATTTCACAGTCAATTCCCTTCACTTCACAGTCATTTTCATGCATTTCACGATCAATTCCCACGATTTCGCCTCACTTCACGGTCATTTCCTTCATTAATTTTATTTTCCAGCTTTCATATCTAATTTTATATGAGTTTGGTCTAATTTTCATTTTGATTCTGTAGTGTTTTTCCTTTTTTTCTTGTCATTTACAGGCCATTGTCTTTTTGGCTTTCCATTGGTTCTCCAATAATATGTACAGCTTGATCAATAAGGTAGTGGTGGAATTGTTGTGGTTGAAGCTGATACGGCTCATTGATTGGTGGCTGGGGTGAAGGTATTTGTGGAATCTCTTTTGTAATTTGAATTTAGGTTTGAATAAGAGGAATTTAAAATGGGCAAGAGGATTTATTTCTAGGAAACAAATTTCCCATGAAGGAGAATCTGTTTGTCATGTGTGTACCTGGAATGTAATTCCAGGGAATCCACAAACCGTGTTTGGATACTGGGAAGGAACTGCCAGGAATTATATGTGTGGTTTCACTAGGGAGGGAGTCTGAAAATATGACTGTTGGCAGGGAATTCATTCATTACCCTAGAAATTGCAAGCTAGCTCCTCCCAAGGGATTTCGAAACTTCTCTATTGGTGGACATGGATCCGGCTGGAAACCAGTTTCAGGTATTTCCAGGGGCCCAAATGCAAGATTGCATTTACTTATGGATTCCATTTCTATTATTTGGTTTCTTATTTTTGTTGTGGTTATTGTCATGTAGCTCAAAGGCATTGTGATGCTCTGGTAACTGAAATTTGGCAATTTGAATGTTGATGAATTTGTTGTTATTATTTATTGAGTGGAGTTATATGTTTTGTAACCCACGCCTGTGTAGTTTACTTGGACTTTCGATTTCAATTAGTGGGGTCCATGGTTTGGTAGTCCAGATCATTAGGCTGTTATGTCCCATTGTGGTGGGTGGATGCTTCATCTTTGAGGTCCCTTCTAAACATGATATTACAGACCATTTTGTCTCCGATTACTCTAAAACTCTCTTCTACTAATACATTCCTTAGCAAGACAACGTTATACAAACTAGGAAACTTTCAGCAAATGTCTTTTTACCAACCCATTCATCTTCCCAAAAATGCACTTTCTTGCGCTTCTTAACCTTGAATCTTGTCCCTGCTCTCAGGGTTCTTCCCTAGATCGTTGACTCACTCCCATTTTGTCAATTCTTTTCCACACACTAGAGCCTACTCCATGCTTTACTATACATGGATCCCACCCCTAACCGTGTAGAGAGATGTGTGTTTGTTTATGTAGTCTTGCAGTGGGTGTTTTTATCACAATATCTTTCCCTGAAAGTTCCAAACAACCCTTAAACTTCAAGGATTCACATGTTTGATATTATTATAATTTTAAAAGAGATTTTACCACGTGCTTGTTTGATGCCCATTTATCATTTTTTAAAATCTACCCACATGATTGTCATGTCCGAAAAATAGCTCATACCTTATTTTGCACAAAAATGGGTTTGGGAGGTGGTGATTTTCTTCCAGCCCTCACTTGCCAACTGGTGGTCCATGTGTGAAATACAAACCATGCACGAGGTGAGCCGTCTTATGAACATACAATTCCCCAAAAATTGGGCCCATCCATTACTTAGCTGCCACACTAGTGTTGCAAACTGAACTCCCTAGCAACCTCCCCAATAGACGTGACAGCTTTGTCACACCTGTTGGTAAAAAATGAGTTAGAATAGCTTTCATCTTCCATACTGGTCCCTACACTTTTTCAACCTCTGGGTATTTAATCAACAAAAATGACCGATCACTCCAATTTCTTTCTGACAAAGAACTTAAATTTTCTAGGTGATAGGTCCAATCCTCACTTAGGAGCCAACTAAACTGGGAAAAAAATTGAGTTAGAATGGTTTCCTGACGTCTTCCAAACTGGTCCCTACACTTTTTCAACCTCTGGGTATTTAATCAACGAAAATGATAAGTCGCTCCAATTTCTTTCTGACGAATAACTAATTTTCTAGGTGACGGGTCCAATCCTCATGAACCAACTGACTCACAAAATGGGAAATGAAGCGGAAAGAGATAGCCCCAATCCAGAGAAAGTTAAAAATTTCCTTTGAAAATTTCACATATATGAGATTCATATTGGCCATCCCTGATTAGTTTGGATAAGGCTTAGATGATGATGATGAAGTTTGTATCACGAAACAATGTGTATTGATAGGGTCAGATTGGTTTTCTATGCTCACTTAGTTCTCCCATTTTCTTTTTTCTTATCAAACAATCAATCTACCCTTTCAGATTTCTAAACAGAACAATAACTATCATTCATATGCATATGATTACAATTATCTACATTCATACGCCATGAGATTATTAGCTAGTGTATATCATCTTATGAAAACAGAGTGTGCAAAAGTATTAGCCCCAAATAGAGTCGTGTTCTTTTTCTGGATTCAGCTAATTTTGCTTTTCAAGGATGAATCTCCATTATAGGTGAGTGGACTGAAAGGAACAAAGGTGTGTTTGGATGCACTGTCTATTTGAATTGAAACAACTAATCTATTGAAGTGTAAAATGATAATTTACAATTTTCTTCACATTCATACCAAGGTGGAATAGGCTCCAAATCGCAATTTGGAAGCTTTTTAGTCAGGTTTGAAAGAAACATAATAGTAATTTGAGACTACTTTCTTGTGTAAATACACTAAAAGGTAATCAACCATGGCCTTAAGACTCTAATGTGACTTGTCTGAGTCGACACGGACCCGGTAGGACCTAATCCAGCTCTAAATCATGCCATGAGTCATCCCGTGAGACATCCCAACTCAGGTGAGTCCTCATTCAACTCAAGATCGAATGAGTCGGACAGAGTCACTGAGTCTTTTAATTATGCAATCTACTTTCACAATTCATAATTCAATCCAGTTCTGCATCCAAATGGGCGACTGAAAGAAAAAATATCAACCTGTATCCAAATGGCCTTTAACTGTTTGTCTTTTTTGTTTCTTCTTCGTTTTCTTTTCCTGTTTTCTGCCACCTGGCAGTTGTTGTTTTCCTTTTTTCTTTTAATTAAATCGGTGTAGGTTATTGGCTAATTCATTGCCATTAGGTCGAGCAGCTTCTTCTCCACATGCAAATAGGTGTAGGTTATTGACAATTCCATCTTTCTTTTCATAATTTCCTGGTATTGCACACAGGCTTCGAGAAACAACAAATATGATGAGGATGTGATGCTTTCTGCTTGCTGTGTTCTTATTGGCAGACAACTTACTCCAATGGATTGTCCGTAAAATGGAATTGTCCGTGAAAAGCATGGAAATATCCATGAAGTGAAGGGGATTGACTGTGAAATGCATAGAATTGACTGTGAAGTGAAGGGAATTGACTGTGAAATGCATGGAAATGACCGTGAAATGAAGGGAATTGCCTGAGTGAAGTGAAGGGAATTGACCGTGAAATGCATGGAAATGACCATGAAGTGAAGCGGAATCGCCTTCATCAACCGTGAAATGCATGGAAATGAGTGTGAACTTAAGGGAATTGACCGTGAAATGCATGAAAATGACTGTGAAATGCATGGAAATGACCATGAAATGAAGGGAATTGCCTGAGTGAAGTGAAGGGAATTGACCGTGAAATGCATGGAAATGACCGTGAAGTGAAGCGGAATCGCCTTCATCAACCGTGAAATTCATGGAAATGATTGTGAACTTAAGGGAATTGACCGTGAAATGCATGAAAATGACTGTGAAATGAAGGGAATTGACCGTGAAATGCATGGAAATGATCGAGAAGTGAAGCAGATCGTCGGAATTGACCGTGAAATGCATGAAAATGACCGTGAAGTGAAGGGAATTGATCGTGAAGTGAAGGGAATTGACCGTGAAATGCATGAAAATGACCGTGAAGTGAGGTGGAATCGTCGGAATTGACTGTGAAATGCATGGAAATGACCATGAAGTAAATGGAATTGGCCGTGAAATGCATGGAAATGACCATGAAGTGAAGAGAATTGTCCTGACGATGGCGTGAGGAACTTCACCAGAATCTCATTGCTTGGGGAAGAGTTTCAAGTGGAGGAGGTGGGCCACCATTCGCTGATCGAGAAGCTCGATTTAAATGAAGAAGGGAGAGGAGATGGTGATAGAATGGAGGGCGTGTTGTTTTCTTTGAAATTGCTAGTTTATGAGTACATAGAAAATAATAGCCTTACTCGTGCTTTGCTTAGTGAGATCATTTGTTTTTGTACCAATATGTGTATGCAGTACGAATGCAACAGGAAGTAATATGACTCATTTTTTCTTATCCGGATGATTTATAGGCCCAGAAGAATATCAATTGCAGCTTGATTGGCCGACAAGGCACAAGATTTGTGTTGGTATAGCAAGAGGTCTAGCTTATCTCCATGACGAATTTGCTTGTGAAAATTGTTCATAGAGACATCAAAGCCACCAATGTACTGCTCGATCGGGATCTTATACCAATGATATCTGACTTTGGTCTAGCAAGGCTTGGTGAAGAGGAGAAGACCCACATCAGCACTCAAGTAGCTGGAACCATGTGAGTCATCATGCACAATTTTCCTCGTTATGAAATGAAAACCATACCTTCATACTCTTTAATGATAATATTCATCCATGTGTTTAGACATAATACTCAATACATTTCTTAGTTTTATCTTTTGAACCAGCATTCTGGGAAATTAATGAATGTCATCTGCCTGTCAAGAATTTCTCCTATGTAGAGTAGCTGCAAGTTTCAATCTAAAATGGGGAACTGAATCAGGCAACCACATAAATTGAATAGATCAACAAAAATGAGATAGAAGTTTGCATCACTTGTTTGACTCACGACATCGCAGCAGTGCCCGCCAACAGCCAAATTCACATCAATACCGGCACTAACCAGAAAATGAGATGGTGTCTGCAATCACACAATAAGCATTCATATAAGTACAGATTAAATGGTGAATAATGCACATTGTTCGGGAGCTGCTTCTCCAAGGATACTTAACTGTGCATGCCATCCATTAAAGATCAACAGTTTTGGATTCATTATCTAAGCCTAAGGGCCCGCTTGATGCAACCCATATTCAATCATTTCAATTTATATGAAGTGAGGTGGAATCGTCAGAATTGACCTTGAAATGCATGGAAATGATTGTGAAATGAAGGGAATTGACCATGAAATACATAGCATTGACCGTGAAATGCATGGAAATGACCATAAAGTGAAGCCGAATCGACCGTCACAATTTCAAAGAAAACTACATATGTATTACAAGAAATGTATAACATTGCCATATGTATTACAAGAAATGTATAACATTCATAGTCGTGTTACAAAAAATGTATAACGTTCACGGTCGTATTACAAAAAAATGTATAACATTCACAATCGTATTACAAGAAATGTATAACATTTACAGTTATATTACAAAAAATGTATAACATTCACAGTCGTATTACAAGAAATATATAACATTTACAGTTGTATTACAAAAAATGTATAACATTCACAGTCGTATTACAAAAAATGCACTACAACAGACATTATTCCTAAGGTATTGGAAATTTGCAACTCCGACGATTATGCCCTATTTGTCTGCAACGTCCACACATTTTTGTTGTTCGTTCCTCTCCACGGGAAAGGATCCGTGTCTTCTTCGATCTTCTAGCTGACCTCGTCTGTAGCGGGGGCTTGATACTTGAACAATACTCCTTGAATCTCATTGACTCTTATCCCGTACTGGGTACACGGACTCTGTGTACGTGATCTGATAATTTCTAAACGTGTACAACGGGGAGCAATATGAATAATGAGAAAGATTATAGTTTATACATGCCGAAAGAACATGAAAACAAGAGTATCCCTTTACTTCAAACTCGCGACATGTACATGAAAGCTCGTTGAGCTTGACAGTATCATTGTAGTCTCCCACAATATAGTATTCATCCCGAGAAATTGCGTGGCAACGAACATCTCGTGCCTTCAGTATGGGATCCTTTAATTGTTTCTCCGCCCACGGTGTCAATGGTCCGACGAATAATGATGTTGATTCTCCTCTCTGATAGAACATCTCCTGAATTTTTATTCTGACCGTCTCTATCAGTATAGTAACGGGATATTCTCGTGCTTCTTTAAACAGAGCATTAACACACTCAGCTATATTTGTAGTGACCAAATTGAATCTTTTTCCAGGAAAGTGTGAAGATGCCCACTTTTCATAACCTATTTCCCTCAGCCATGCATATACCGGGGGGTTGCCATTTTCAATATCATGCATTAATTTTTCAAACTCAGCCCTCCTATAAGTCTTTACAGCTTGTCAGTAGTACATTTCTAATGAATTGTCTTTGAACGTGTCCACCAAGTTTCGATATATATGGTACGCATAGTACGCATGGATTGCTGCTTGGAAGACCTGTGGAACTTCTTTCATTAGACCGTTATGTCGGTCTGATATGATCACAAGACCAGGGCAATCCCCTAACGAATCGCTGAGGTAGGTAAGGAACCAGTTCCAACTGCTGTTGTTCTCTAATTCTCTGATACCAAAAGCTACTGGAAAGATATGATTGTCGCCATCCAAAGCCGTAGCAACGAACAGAACACCCTTGTATTTACTTTTTAGATGTGTTCACTCAACGGCCAAGACCCTTCGCAGAGATGTTTGAAAACTTTTGACGCACGGTCCGAGCGCAACAAAACATCTCTCGAACCTCGTCGTCTGTTTATTCACAAGCAGGGCAGTCACTGTCCCCGGGTTCGCCATCCTCAACTCATGCAAGTACATCGGGAGTTCTTTGTAGGAGTTTTCATAAAACCCCATTACGCAATCGATTGCAATCTCCCTCGCGCGCCATGCCTTCTGATAGCCAATAACAATATTATACTTCTCTTACATTGCGAATATAATGTCCTTCGGCCTTAACCCCAAGCGTTGCTTAATGCGATTGACAACCAGTTCACTGGCCAGCTTACTGGTTACTTGCCGTTGATCGCTCTTCATCCATGACATTCCACATATATGTATGGACCTAACTGTCTTAATCTTGAATACTCCCGCTTTATTCACCCTGGATGCGTGTACCCTCCATTCACACTTATCTTCCATACACACCACAGTGAATTTCTTGGATGTAGAAGCTTGGACCTTATATTGAAAGTTGTTGCGAATTGCATATTGGCTCAAAACATACTTACACCGGCTCTTATCCTTAAATGTTTCGCCAACGACTATATCATTCGGATCATCAAGTGGATATAAATACAGTGACAGGTCTGCATTGGTGCAACCAGCATCCTCGAAAGGCACAATGGGAAGCCTGACGGTGAATTCTGATGTTGGAGCCTGTTCGGGCAATGGAATGTCGTTTTCACTTATGTTTCGGGCGTTGGATGTTGAGGGCAAGTCTACTCTTGTAAATGAAGGGGATGCCGTATATTCACTTCTGAGATTCAGGTCAGCCGACACCCTCACTTGACTTGTCGTGAGGTTTGATGTCTGAGCCAGCTCAGGTATTGGAATATTGCTTAGAGGAACCTGTGAAGGTGATGTCATGACTTGATATTTCCATCCATGTTCCTCACCCAAACTTACAGTAGCTGGGGCGTCATGTTCGAACGCACTGTAAGCCACCGGGTCTTCGAGTACTGCCTCATTAACGCGCTGCGTTGTCTCGATGAATAGAGGGATGTACTGATCCGGATGCTTCAGCTGTGCTGCCAAGAACATTCTCACATCTTCATCGTCTTCAAGTATAGCAGGAGGGGTTAATTCATTAGTGCAAGGGTACAGTACTTTCAACCTTATATCATAATGCTCAGGTATAGTCTTCGCAACTTGGTGCATTTTCGATACAAGTTGTTCATATGTAGTCTCAACTCCCACCATTGAAGGTTTGGAGTAACCACCCTTGTACATGTATCGATTATTTTCGTAAACTAATTCCCCACCATATGAGGATATGATCATCACCAAAGCCATTTACTGAAAACGAGCACAATAATAAAAATCGATTAGTATTCACATGTATAAGGTGGATTTGTCGACTAGTATGCAACCCACCATTGTACTATCTCAAATATAATCGACTTAGCAGTCACATTTTCAAAGTTCTCAAATATGTCACTCAGTTCGCGATGATTTTCCCTCGCTTTGCAGTTAATTTCACTCACTTCGCATTGAATTTCACTCACTTCCCGGTCCTGAAGTGATTGGAAATGAGTGCAAAGTGAGTGTGTGTGTCTTAATTTTGGGGTCAATTGTAATTACCATGTAAATGGGTAACACTTATTCACCTAGGTAATTACCACATCTTTCCCAATGTAGATGTGACAACTTACTTTTTTGATACTTAAATTGAGAAATTTACAAAATCAATGTGGGGGCCCACCGTGATGTATGTGACATATCCACACCGCTCATTTGTTATACTAACTGAGTTTAGGGCATGAGCAAAAAAATGGGGCAGATCCAAACCTCAAGTGGACCACACCATTGAAAATAGCAGGAATCAAACACCTACCATTAAAAAGTTTTGCATATAGCTAATATTTGTGTTTTCCCCTTCTCCATGTTTATGTCACCCTATGAACGGGTTAGATGATGAAAACACCCAAATGTGGGCCCAGTTAAGGAAATAACTTTCGTGTGAGCCATTGAGTGTTGGATCAGCCTCATTTTTGGTCTGATGCCTCAAAATTTTATAATAAAATAGATGGACGGGTGTCGATATATCATATACATTACAGTGGGGTCCACATATTCAATTCCATGCATTTTTTTGTGAAAGGAATTGACCGTGAAATGCATGGAATTGTCCATGAAGTGAAGGGAATTAATCATGAAATGCATTGAAATGACCGTGAAGTGAGGGGAATTGACCGTGAAGTGAAGGGGAATTGCCGGAATTGACCGTGAAATGAAGAAAATTGACAGTAAAATGCATGGAACTAACCGTGAAGTGAAAGGAATTGACCGTGAAATGCATGGAATTGACCGTGAAATGCATGGAAATGCCCGTGAAATGAATTGAATTGACCATGAAGTGAAGGTCATTCGCATGGAATTAACCGTAAAATGCATGGAATTGACCATGAAGGGAGGTGAATTGACCGTGAAATGTATAGAATTGACCATGAAATGAAGTGATTTCACCGTGAATTGCATAGAATTGACTGTGGAATGAATGCCTTATTGAAATTTTGAATCATAGTGGTAAGAAATTCGCAATTTCAAAGCAAGCAACAAATGTATTCAATATATAACATTCATAATCGTATTACAAAAAAAAATGCACTACAAATTCACAGTCATATTACAAAAAAAGTACGTCAATTTGACTGATAAAATACATGAAATTGACCAAGTACGGCATGAAGTTGACCGATCAATTGAGTATATTCACCGCGAACAAGGTGAAATTGACCGCGAAACTTCGTCGATTTGACTGCGAACTTCTTCAAGTTTATTAGATAGCCACGTAAAATTGACTTAGCAATGCATGAAATTGACCACTGAAAATTGACCACAAACTTCTAGGTTAACACTTAAGAATTTACCAAGAATTTAAACTTCAAGGTAATTGACCGCGAACTCCAATCACTCCCTGACACACAGTGAAATCAATGTTCAAGAAAGAGAATAAGAATGCATTGGTGTGAAATGTTGACGTGAAACATGTTCTTCGGAGAAAGGTCTTCTAGATTTCACGTCTATCAATGCATTAGCATCCTCTTAGAAAAAGAATGCACTTAGGCTTCAGTAGAATGCTACATGGAAGATGTAATGTGATAGTATGTAGAATGCTACATGGAAGATGTAATGTGATAGTATGATGGAGATTTTATGGAGATTTAGTGAAGAAAATGGGTCAATTTAAGAAATAGGGATGATACAGGTGAGTTTGGATGTGTATTTGGGTGTAAAAAGGGGAAACGGATTACGTACCGAGTAACTCAGTTCGCTTAGCGTACTACTGAGTAAACTCTGTGGGTCTCACAGTCATTCATACATTTTATCCACTCCATCCATATATTTTAGAAAATAATTTTAAGTCTTTAGCCCAAGTATTAAGCATATACAAGGCTCAAATGGACCACACCACTGAAACAATATGAATTGACAATCTACCTTTAAAAATTTTGTGGGGGCCACGGAAGTTTTAGATCAATCCTATATTTGTGTTTTTACTTCATCCATGTCTTTGTGATATTATGAACATGTTGGATGACAAATAAATATCACAGTGGGCCATAGAAAGGTTTCAACGATGAAAATCATCATTCCCACGGTTTCCTGTGGTATGGTCCACTTGAAGTTTAGATATACCTCGATTTTGGGCTCCCCCACTAAAATGATATCAAAACACGGATGGACGGAGTGGATAAGACAAATACATTCACAGTGGGCCCAACTAAGTCTAGTCTGTACGATAAGAGCGTACAGCATGCAATTTGTTTCGAGTAAACGGAGAGAATGCAGTGAAAATGATATTGGAGGGGCATTTTGGACCTTTGGGAAGCTGTCTACACACATGCGGCGTATTTTTGACAGGAAAAATGGAGTGGGCTTAAAAATGTAAATGGGCCTTAAATGGGTCGTACAGTTGTAAATTTCTCATTATTAATTACGTCACTATCGATCTGAGACGCGGATCGGGTGGTTTAGGGGTGATGTGTTAGGTGCTGTGGGTTCACCATTTTCTATGTATTTCATATCCATGTTGTCCATTAGTTTTGCCACCTCATTTTAAGGCATAAACCCAAAAAAGTGAAGTAGTTCTAGAGCTCAAGTGGACCACACCACAGCGATAATTGAACGCCCACCGTTAAAAACTCGTAACAGTCACAAAATTTTGAATTAAGATGATATTTGTGGTTTTTACTTTATCAAAGGTTTCGGCTGTGAGTGTCTTTAGCTCTACTATTATTGAGGCTCGGTCCCAGCCTGGGTTTTTTGTTCATGCACCGGAATAATAATGTGACAAATGGATATTAAACACATACATCATGGTGGACCACACACAACGCCCAACACATCACCTCACTGATGCTGGGGTGTCGTGGGGTTTGATGTTTATATGAAGCAATCATCATAACGTGGCCCATCTTTTACACACAGATAATATGTTGATGGGAAAGGTGATTGTATGACAACTGCTGCAACTGATCATTTCTCTTTTACATACATTGATCCAGGATCTTCTATATTGGAAAATTTATGGGACATGGTCCACCCAAACAACAGGGGCCCGAAAGACTCACTGGTGTAGATCATGGAACTATTGGCCCACTTGTACAAACTAAACATACAAGTATACTAAACATATCCTTAGGACGAGTATCAGATAATTACTATCCTAAAAATCAGGGCAGCTCATCAACCCCATACGTCACAAACATTCATGTCATTTTAAATCCATACAATCATGGGCCCCCACCTAAAATCATGGCAGCTCATCAGCCGCACACATCACAAACATTCATGCTATTTTAAATTTATACAATCATGGGTCCCACCTAAAATCATGGCAGCTCATCAACCGCGCACATCGTAGTCGTAGAAATGCACGCCATTTTAAATGATACGAATACGATCATGGGCCCCACTAAAGGAGGATCTTAAAAACATGGACCCACAGTTCCATATACAACTCATTTTGGACAAAGTATTTTATTCCAATTGCAACCTTAATTTTTATACGGTGGGCCACTACATGGATGGACGGCATCCATGAGATGGAAGTGATTGGATGATCACAACCGTCCAACTGGGGGGGACAAGCAACCTGATGGCTAAAATACAAAAGGCCTGAAAAAAGGCATATTGGCAATAATTACAATGATTGGTATGGTTGGGATCATAAGTTTATGTGATTGAATGTCAGCCATCCACACAAAGGCCCACTTGATAGAAGAACACAGGGTTATGAATGTCAAATACATAAGAAAAGGTGTTCTACCAGACTACCAAACCAGTTGGACTAGCGTCTCTTGTTATCCTCTTGTTACTGTAGAAGTGGCCACCTACCCAATTAAAGGCTACAAACCTTCCTGGAACTGCGTGGCTTCCAGCTGAAAAGATATGGGAATGGGTCCCATTTTATTTTTTTATTTTTTCTGCCAATAGAAATTCCGCGCGGACCCACCCATTTGGCAGTTCTGCTGAACTACCGAAACTGACAAAGGGACCGTTCGTTGAGCAAAAAAGCGACGGAGAAGGACATGATACTGTAGAGTCAGTAGAAGCGTAATATGGTAGAGCCATCTCTCCGTACAACACGTGGTAGGATTTACTTTCAATCTGGAACTTCCATCTAGTTTCTGCTATTGTGGATGGGAATCTTTCCAAAATACAAATAAAGCGGATAAACCTACGCGTTGTTTTTGTGGACACTAAATATACGGTGAAAAATAACAAAGGTCAACAGTGTAATTTTTTGTGGTACTTAAATAAATTTTGATATATAATTGGACTAATTTGGGCCACGGATGATGGTTTACACTACATGGACGGGTACGATTGGTTCAAAACTTCTTGAATTGCTGTGGTAGTGATGTGTCTACCGTAGTCCAGTTCTACCGCGGCCTACCTTAGTATCGTAAAAGAAGAACAAAGTCGGAATCCCAGTAATCGGACAAAACAATATTGGACGGACGATACTCTAAATCCCACGGACGCGGATTTCTTCCTGCGCAAGGGTGCTGGGTGAGGCCCACCACCATATTTATCTGAAATATGCTCCGTTCATCCGTTTGGCGAGCTCAATTTATGATAGTGATAAAAAATGAGGTGGATCCAAAACTAAAGTGGGCCACACAAGAGAAAAATTTTAGGAAAAGAAATATCAACCGTTGAAACCTTTCTGACCTCCACGTTAATATTTATATGTCATCTAAACCGTTTATAAAGTCATTACCACAGGGATGAAGTGAAAATAAAGACAATTGAATCCCCACGTTCCTCTCGTGGGGCCTACTTGAGTCTTGGATCCACCTCAATATTTTCGTCGCTTCTCCTTAGTATTAGCTCGCAAAATGGATGAACAGAGTATATTTTCACCCAAACATGATGGTGGGTCCTACCCAGCATCCTCACGAAGCAACTCCCTGCAAAAGGCTTTCGCAGGAGATCCGCGTCCAAATCCCACCAGCTGTCAATTCGCCTGTCCGAAAACTAACCTTGAACGGGAAGAGGGTTGGGCGCTGTGGGGCCCACCCTGATGTATATGTTTTATCTGCTCCGTTCCTTTGTTTTTTTTTTTCCAGCTCATTTCAGCGCATGCGTAAAATATATAAAAAAAAAAAAAAAAAAAGAGAGAGAGAGAGAGAGAGAGAGGATATCGAACAACTCAAGTGGACCACATTTCAGGTGACTTAACACTCTCCGTTAAAAACTTCTCCGGGTATAAAATTTTCAGATCAAGCTGAAAGTTATGTTTTCCCTTCATCCACGTCGTGTGACCTTATCAAATGATTGAATAAAAAACAAACATTACGGTGGGCCCTAGGAAGGTTTTAATGGTAGGTGTCATTGTCCCTAATATTTCCTGTAAGTGTGTTTCACTTGAGTTTCTGAACTACTTCATATTTGGGTAACACTCTAAAATGAGCTGAAAAAATGGATGGACAGGATGGATATAAAAAATAAAAATAAAAATGGGCCACACACAGTGCAACACCACCTAGCTGGGTGGTCTTGGGTCACCACTCAATCTGCTTTCATTTGACAGCAGGCAGCGTCCTACGTGGCACTTCTCGCTGAAAAGGTGCTGCCGAGTCGGACGCAGATGGCATGGTGACGTAAATCTGATTGCGGAAACGGATCGGCTACTCAGTGGCCAGTGGTCTTTGCTTCGTGGGCTCCAGTTTCATCCGCTCCGTTCACCCATTCTTCCAACCCAAAAATGAGATTAATCCAAATATCAAGTGGACCGTATAGTGTTGAATGAACGCCCACCGTTAAAAGCTTCATGGGGACATAAAAGTTTTGGACCAAGATATATATATATATATATATATATATATATATATATATATATATATATATATATATATATATATATATATATATATATATATATAGGGAGAGAGAGAGGAATATACATATAAAAAGGTTCGATTCAGTCGAGCTCATTGGAATTCACATGAGGTCCAGTTGTATGGGCGCACCGTCGTGCATGTTGAACATCTACCCCATCAGTCAAATGCACCATTCCTTGATGGACCTAGG
Organism: Magnolia kwangsiensis; assembly: GCA_037074715.1. Lineage (NCBI taxonomy): Eukaryota > Viridiplantae > Streptophyta > Magnoliopsida > Magnoliales > Magnoliaceae > Magnolia > Magnolia kwangsiensis. The sequence continues at coordinate 74,953,518 of CM073579.1, forward strand.
AATTAAAAACAAAGTCAATCAGTGACTTGTGTGGGCCACCACATGCAAAAGTTGAGAGGGGTTACCCTCCATTAAAACATTCATAATCATTTGTTAGAACCACCAAGATGTGGTTCACCAATCAGGTCATCCATTATGTGTGTCCCACTTGGATGAAGGGTTAGACCAAGTTTAAGGTGCATCCAAATTTTAGGTGGGCCCCACCAAATGTTTTTATATGTTTTAGGCATGTCTTCACATGCTTTTAGATGGTATGGCCCACCTGTGTTCGTATACAGTTGATTTTTGGGATATTCCATAATTTAAAGGGGACCCATCAAATGTACAGTATTAACATTGAACATACAGTATGGTGGGACTCACACATCTAGACCTCATGAGAAGTTTCCATGAGCTCGATCACATAGAATCTTTTCTATATATATATAAGGAATGTTCACCTGCGAACCAGTTCGTACGGACTATATATGACCTTTTTTGAGAACTCATCATATCTGATGATTCTCGAAAATTTGAACGGTCCACATGAAGCAGAACCTCATGAAACCCCTTGGTACCAATTTTTACTTTGAACCAAAACTTCGGTGGGCAATAAAAAGTGCAAACAGTTTCTTCCCTTGATTTGAATTTTTCTTTGCTACGACCCACCATAATATTAGATCAGGGTGAAAATTCACCCCCTAAGGTTTCATAGGATTCCGCATCTTATGAACTGTGGTGCGCACATGTGTTATGGGTGTCAAATCCATATATATATATATATATATATATATATATATATATATATATATATATATATATATATATATATATATATATAGGCATGCTCACCTACGCACGTGCGCACCTTTGCACGTGCCATGGGAGTCGAATTCGACCGGTTCATAAGATGCAGAATCCCATGAAACCCTAGGAGGTGAATTTTCACCCTAATCTAAGATTCTGGTGGGCCATAGCAAAGAGAAATGCAAATCAAGGGAGGAAACTGTTTAATTTTTCATAGCCCATCAAAGTTTTAAATCAAAGTAAAACTTGGGTCCATAGGGTTTCACGAGGTGCTGATTCACATGAACGGTTCAGATTTTGGATCCACATCCCATATGATGGGTTCTCAAAAAAGTTCATACATAGTACGTATGAACTGGTTCGCAGGTGAGCATTGGTGTTTATATATATATATATATAGGGAAAAGGTACAATGCGCTCGACCTCACGGCTCCATCCCATGCGGTCGAGCTATGTGGGCCCCACCGTGATGCCTTTCGAACATCTACCCCATCAGTCAAATGCATCATTCCATCATGAGCCTAGGTCTCAAAAATCAAGTCAATCTGTGACTTTTGTGGGCCACACCACATACAAAAGTGGAGAGGGACCGTGCACCATTAAAAAATTCATAATCATTTTTGGGGCCCATAAAAGATGTGGTTTGCAAATCCCGCCCATCCATTATGTGTGTCCCACTTGTATGAGAGTTCAGACCAAGTTTCAGCAGCATTCAAAACTCAGGTGGGCCCCACCAAGTGATTTTATATGTTTTAACGGTGTTTCACATGATTTTAGATGGTACGGCCTACCTGAGTTCCGTATACGGCTAATTTTTGGGCTATCCCATAATTTAAAGGGTACCCATCAAATGCATGGTGTTGATGGTCGACACGCATCACGGTGGGGCCCACACAGCTTGACCTCACGGGAGCTTACCGTGAGGTCGAGCGCATTGTACCTTTTCCCATATATATATATATATATATATATATATATATATATATAGAGAGAGAGAGAGAGAGAGAGAGAGAGAGAGAGAGAGAGAGAGAGAGACGAAAATGCTCACCTGTGAACCAGTTCATACGTACTACATACAAACTTTTTTGAGAACTCATCATATTCAATGAGTCTCGTAAATCTGAATCGTCCACATGAAGCAGAACTTCATGAAACTCCCTGATATGAAATTTTACTTTGATCCAAAACTTCGGTGAGCCATGAAAAATGCAAAAAGTTTCTTCCCTTGATTTGAATTTCTCTTTTCCATGGCCCACCAGAATCTTAGATCAAGGTGAAAATTCACCCCCCAAAGTTTCATGGGATTCCGCATCTTATGGACTGTTCGGATTCGACACCCATGACACGTGTACAAAGGTGTGCATGTATAGGTGCGTAGGTGAGCATGCCTATCTCTCTCTCTCTATATATATATACATACATACATATGGAAACATTAGAACTTTTGAGAACCCATCATATGTGATGTGGATCTAAAATTTGAACCGTTCATGTGAAGCAGCACCTCATGAAACCCTCCGGCCCAAGTTTTTCCTTGATCTAAAACTTTGATCAACCATGAAAAATGAAAACAGTTTCCTCCCTTGATTTGAATTTCTCTTTGCTATGGCCCACCAGAATTTTAGATCGGGGTGAAAATTTGTCATATAGGGTTTTATGAGATTCCGCATCACATGGACTCTTCAAACTAGACACCCATGGCACGTGTGCAAAGGTGCGCATGTGTGTAGGTACGCAGGGGAGCATGACTCTCTCTCTCTCTCTCTCTCTCTCTCTCTCTCTCTCTCTCTCTCTCTATATATATATATATATATATATATGGGAAAAGGTACTATGCTTTCGACCTCATGATAAGCTCCCGTGAGGTCGAGCTATGTGGGCCCCACCGTGATGCATGTCGACCATCAACACCGTGCATTTGATGGGTCCCCTTTAAATTATGAGATATCCTAAAAATCAGCCGTATATGGGACTCAGGTGGGCCATACCATCTAAAATCATGTGAAGACACCGTAAAAACATATAAAAGCACTTGGTGGGGCCCACCTGAGTTTTGAATGCTACTGAAACTTAGTATGACCCCTCATCCTAGTGGGACACACATAATGGATGGGCTGGATTTACAAACCACATCTCGGTGGGCCATTAAAATGATTATGAATGTTTTAATAGTGCACAGCCCCTCTCCACTTCTGTATGCGGTGTGGCCCACACAAGTCACAGATTGACTTTATTTTTTAGACCTTGGCCCACGATGGAATGGTGCATCTGACTAATAGGGTAGATGTTCGAAACGCATCACGGTGGGGCCCACACAGCTCGACCTCATGGGACGGACTCATGAGGTCGAGAGGTCCAGCGCATAGTACCTTTTCCATATATATATATATATATATATATATATATATATATATATATATATATATATATATATATATATATATATATTCCCTTCATCCAAGTCTGCATGACCTAATCAACAAGTTGGATGTCAAATAACCATTTAAGTGGGCTTTAGGAGGTTTTTAATGGAGGACGTTCAATCACAACTGCTTTCCCATGGTGTGGTCCACCTGAGGTTTAGATCTATCTCAATTTTGGAACAAAGCCCTAAAATTATCTTTAAAAATGGATGGATGGCGTGGATAAAACATATACATAATGGTGGGTTCACATAGCACCGACCACTAGCCATCTGGCTGGAGGCAGCATAACTAGCCAAACCGCGTCCGCTTTGCCTGGTGAACCTGGAAACGGTTGTTGGTGGTTGGTGATCTGTGGGCTCCTCTATAATGAATGTGTTTCATCCATTCCGTTCATCCATTTTTACATATCATTTTAGTCTTGATTCCAAAAATTAGATGGATATAAATCTTAGGTGGACCACACTATAGGAAAACAATAATGATTAGATATCCACCATTAAAATCTTCCTGAGGCCCACTGTATTGTTTATTTGACATAAAATATGTTTATTAGGTCATTCAGGCCCAGATGAAGGGAAAAAACAAAGTTCAGGTTGATCCCAAACTTTTATCTTTTATTTCCCCCAAAAGGTTTTTAATGGTTGACACTCATTCAACACTGTTTCCTGTAACGTGGTCCACTTGAGATTGTAATATGCCTAATTTTTGGTCCTATACCATAAAATGATATGGAAAAATATATGAACAAAATGGATGAAACACAAACATCATGATGGGGCCCACAGAGCACCGACCATCAGCCATTGGCTAGTGGCAGTGGCCAATCCGTTCCCGGTGAACCTGCCTGGTGACGGACGCGGTTTCCCTTTTGCTGTAACTTCCTGCGACGGGAAGTTAGGTGGGGCCCACCGTGATGGTTGTGGGAAATCCATCCCATCCATCCATTTTTCTGGATTATGTTAAGACATGGCCAAAAATATATAAATCCAAAACTCAAAAAAAAGGTGAGTTGGTAAATGCCCACCATTGAAATCTCCTTATGGTCCACAGTCATGTTTATATACCATCCATGCCGTTCACAATGCTATTCCTACTGAAAACACAATATTAGCCTGAATCCAAAACCACTGTGATCTCATGAATGTTTTCAACGGTGGAAGTTTAATCCTCCATCATGCAGCTCATTTAAGTTTTGGATTTGTGTTAGTTTTGGAATCATGTCCTGACATGATACGCAAAAACAGATGAACAAAGTGGATTTTTCACAAACATCATGGTGGGCCCTACCTACCTTCTCATCACATAAAATTCCTATAAAAAGACTTTCTCAAGCACTGCTCCAGGGCGGTGGCAGCTCATTGGCAGCTCCTTTTGGGGTATGGGACCAAAAATAAGGAAACGGTTTGGCTACTCTTCCTGCCATGTTGGTCGGTACTATGTAGGCCTCACCATGATGTATGTGTTTCATCCATGTTGTCCATCTATTTTTATAAATTCTTTTGTGGTGTGATACCAAAAATAAGGTATATCCCAATCTCAAGTGGATCACATTACATGAAACAATATTAATTGAACATCAACCATTAAAAACTTTTTAGGGTTCATAAAAGTTATGGATTAAGATCTTTATTTTTATCATTCATCTATGTCCGTATGACCTAATCAATAGATTGAATGTCAAATAAACAGTACAATGGGCCTTAGGAGGATTTTAACGTTCGACATCCAATCACTATTGTTTTCCTGTGGTTTGGTCCACCTGAGATTTATATCCCTCTCATTTTTGAGATCAAGCCCTAAAATGATCCGTAAAAATGGATGAACAACATGGATGCAGCACATATGTCATGGTGGGGGCTGCAAAGCACCGACCACCAGCCTCACAAAAGTTTTATATTAAGATGGTATTTGTGTTTTCCCTTCGTTAAGGTCTTTTGTGACCTTATGAAGTACTTGGACAACAAATAAACATCACGATGAATAATCAAAAGATTTAAATATCGGGTGTCATTATTCCCATGGATCTTTGTGGTGTGGTCTATTGGAGCTTTGCATCTACTTCACTGATGGTTGTCGTAGATATAAAACATATACATTATAGTGGGCCACACTGCCTTGGTGGTAGAGTCACTAGGGAATTTGCTGCTATATTGGGATGTTGCCACAACGAATGTCCCCAGTGACCCAAGAATATGACAGATTTGATCAGGTCACATGCTGTTAAAGATAGGACCATGCAAAACATGTTTAAAAGTTTTTAGGCTGAGAATATAAGTTGATTGGGCCCATATGTAACCATGCCCGTGATCTCATCGAATCATGTCATGTTGAGTCGCCGTGGATGTACATCCATGGTGGCAGATCGCCTCACAATCCACATCAGTGGTAATAGTCATAAGCAAACTTGTTGTGAACCCCACCTTTTTTTTTTTTTTTAAACACACGCATACACACCCCCACACACGCATGCCATGGGATTTCACGGCCATGGGTACTCGAACCCTTGACCCGGTGTTGAAACTCCGAGGAGTGGACCACCCGGGTTAGAGAAAGGACCCAAATGAACCCTACCTTCAAATGTACATGTTATAACCGAAAATTGGATACGAATCCTTCATCATTTGGAATCTAAGTAGATGGCCTAAGATGAATGGTTGAAGTAGAGGGAAAAATGTTTACACCTGGTCGATTACGGTCAGATCAAACAATTTAGAAAGTGTCATGTAGTAGTCATGCCATACATAGCGTAGATGAAGTTTAAATAGGGGTGTTAGATATATGCATATGTGGGAGTATTAATTGCTAGTGTCTCATCAAGTACATCTCTTAATAGTCATTGAATACTAGAGTCTTATCAAAAGGAACCTTTGTAAATGCATGAGCCCAGCAATGTAACGACTTAAATAAGTTTTTTATACAAGATTCCAATGACATAAGGACCCTATTGAACCTTCCTATGTAGGACCGGAATAGCAAACTGCATACGTGATCTTTTGCACATGTGACATAACACAATGGGGCTATGCTTACATAGAGAATTAACAAGATTTACATAGCCGTTAATTCAAATCTTGTACAATGCACAATCTTACATAAGGCCATCGTATCTCGAAAGTTTATAAAATCCAGCACACAATGAAGAGCTGTAAGACCCGTATCTTGGTCCGTACCTTTCCGTACACTTCCGCGGTCTTACCGGTCAAATTCTAGCGACCTTCGACCCTTAAACGATATCGACGCGCGACCCTTATTCATGTGCCAACAACCCGAGTCGACTCAACCCGAGACCAATACCATAGCGACCGCACCGTCGCCGCGGTTCCGATACCGCGACTCGTGCGCCGAGACGATACCCTGGTAAAGAGTTATGGGTCAACGTTCAGTGTGAGAAAACGCCGCGCGTTGCGAAAATTAAGAGAATCTCTACGATGTGTCACATCAATCACATCAATCCCATCAATCCATCACATGTCAAATACACATCACTTTATTCCATTTTCCCAAGCAACCACAAAAGTCTTCATCACCCATACCTCTCTTACACAAAAAGCCACAAAAGTCTTCATCTCCCATACTTCTCTTACACAAAAGCCTCAAAAGTCAAGTTTTTCTTACACAACCATCACTCACCCATCCATCCATCACTCTCTCTCTCTCCCTTACATCACTCTCTCTCCTTCTCTCTTTCTCATTTGCAAAACTCCAAGCTAAGGAGCTCCATACGTATGAAATTTTCCAAGCTCCCTAAACTCCAAGTGTGACCCACCTTCCTACCCCAAAATCTCCCATCTCAACCCTTCATTCCTCATTTTAACCGTTGAAGTTGAAGCTAAGGTGCCAAGGAACCTCTAGGAGCGAGAAGATCGGACGATGGGTGACTCTATAAGGTAGATTTACTTATTTTTATGGTGGACCAAGTGAGGCCCACCGATCCATGGTGTGGATCTCACTTGGGACCCTAATACGTGGCCGATGGACCACTTGCATCATCATGATCATTCCATGATGGGGCCATTCTCCATGGACCCCATCATGATGTTTATTTTCATTTAGAAAGGTCATCTAGACCATCCATATTGGTGGGGAAAGGATTCCCACCGTCGATCTTTAGTTTTGATGGTCACATGTGCAAAATGACCCATTTGATGTATGATTTCATGTATGGGAGGGCCCATAATGACGGGGTCCCTCCATCACAAGCCGTGTCCCACTCTCCATCTCTCTCTCTCTCTCTCTCTCTCTCTCTTTTATCTCTTTTATTTTATTTTATTTTATTTCATTTTTTTTAATTATTCAATAGGATTGTGTGGCCCACTTGAATGGATCCCACCTTAATATTTATTTTGTTCAAATTTTATTCAAGTGGGGCCCACCTTAGACTTTCAAATTTTATTCAAGTGGGGCCCACTACTATAAAAAAAAAAACAAACAAACAAAAAAAAAGGGACAAAACCGTCCAGCGTCAGAGACGCTGGACATTTCAACAAAAAGAAGAAAGGGAAAGAAGATATGCACTTTTGGGGTGGCCCACTTGTTTAGGCCCCACCTTGATGTTTATTCTCGATCCAAGCCGTCCATCCTCTTACCCATCTCGTTTTAGGCGTTCAGCCAAGTGATGGGGCTGGTTGGAAGGTCTGGTGGGCCATGGCATTAGAAAGTTGCACCCTTACCATTCAAAATTATTATCTTGTTTTATTTTACTGTCCATGCATCAAAAAAATTCAAACTCTGGACTCTTTGGGTTCGTCTTGGGCCAGGGGAACTAATGGGCGGAGCGGATTTAGGCGATGTGGACCCACCTTCGAAAATCCTCAAAATCCCGGATTTTTTCCAAAAAATAAAGGAAGAAGGGAAGGAGCAGCAGCCTCCTGCGTCAGAGCCGCTGCAGGCAGCGCCTGCAGCGCGTCTCGCGGGCGGACGACGTCCGTGCAGGCCACCCACGACTGCTGTCGTGGGCCCCACCATGATGCATATGTTTAATCCACGCCGTCCATTTGTTGGGTCCCCTCCTCAGGTGGGCCCCCTTCAAAAATTAGGCAGATCCAAAACTCAGGTGGCCCACACCACGTGAAACAGTGTGAGTTAAATTCTATTGTTGAAAAGTTTTCGGGGCCCACTGAAGTTTTGAATCAAGCTGAAATTTATGTCCTCCCTTCATCCAGGTCAGAGTGACCTTATGAGTGGCTCGGATGCCAAACAAATATTATAGTGGGCCCCACTTGGGACCCACAATGTTGTGTGTTTGAGGCCACCGTCTAGGCGGACGGTGGCACCCTCCTTGCACGCGCTGCCTCCACCGTCCACTGACGGTGGGGCCTGGGTGATGTATGTGCCTTACCTACACTGTCCACTGGACAGTGAGACCCACCATGATGCGTGTAATGCATCCAGACCATTCATCCACTTGTTTAGGTCATTCAAAGGCCTATAGGCTAGGCCCATTTAATTTATGAAATGCTTATGGGCTAGGCCCATTTGATTCATTTAAGGCCTAAGAACTTGGTCCCACTTGATATGTAAAGCCTATGGGCTTAACTTGATATTTAAGGCTTATGGGTTTAGGCCCAATGGATATGATCTAAGGCCATGTGACTAGGCCATTTGATGTACTCAAGGCCCATGAAATTGGACCCATTTGTTATATGCAAGGCCTAGGGATTTAGGCCCATTCGACTCATATAAGGCCTCTAGGTTGAGGCCCATTTGATATACATTTGGGGGCCCGATTGGTGTGGCCCATTTGATACATATTAGACTCATGTGTCTAGGTCCAATTGATGCAATCCAAGGCCCACGGGTTTTGACCCATTGCAATGCACATAAGACCCATTGATGTGACCCATTTATGTGGCCCATCTGAAGAATAAAAGGCCCATAGGATATGGCCCATTTGATATATATGTAAGGACCAATGGAGGCAACTTACGGTCCATTGCAATGTGTGAATCCATTATAGTCTAAGTACTGAGGTTTTCAAAGATCGTGCCTTGGGAGCAATGTTGGTTTGACGTCCACATTGCGAGTGTGATGCTGGTTGGATGTCCACATTACGACTCTCCTTAGGGCCCATTACTGGCCGTACTTGCTGTGAATAGGCCGTCCAGGTCCATCCGCATTGTAAGGTAGTTCATTTTATTATAACATGTTTAGTACAGTTTCATGACTCATGATCATACGCATCATATGTATGCTTGACGTGAGAATTGTCTGATCATAGCATTTATCTTCGGGCAGGTTGTTTATGGGCTCCCGGTTAGGCGGTGTTGCCCCACATGAGCGTACGATATGCGCAGGATTTATTGCATGATTGGGTAGCGTGAATCATACATTTCGCATTTGTGTGACATGATTATTGTACGCCCTAGCGACATCAGGGCCGTAGCCTCCACAGACGCACCGTGGTTGGCAGGATTGGATACCGAAAATCTTGTTCTACATGGGGTACTATAGATATCCCTGGGTGAAAGTCCCTAAACCCTTATGGTATCAAGAGGTTGCTCCAACGTCTAGACCGAGTGGGTAGATGAGTGCTGAATGCCGATTACCAGACGGTTACGCTCTCCACTGTGTCATGGTCGGTTGGAAGGGGGTGCGACCTTACCCGCCCGAGAGTAGGAGGCAATGCTAGGCTCAGTCTGACCAGCTCGAGGAATGGGTCCGCTATCGACGAGTCGCGCCCGATATTGGCAGACGGATAGTGAGGTCTCTTCCACTTACCTTATTGCGCGCGATGTGGCGGCAATCTGGTTTAGAGTGTATTAGACCCCGGTGATATTCCATACTTTGAGCTGTATTGATGTGTGGATATAGATGAGGATCTATATGCTTGAGTTGCATTGTACATCGCATGGCCTTGGGGTGGCCGATACCATTCATGTCTTGCATCGCATAAGCCTTGGTACGACTCATGATATTACGGTTCCATCTGCATATTCCGCATTACTCTGTTATTGCATGATCATATTACTACCTTGCGCACACACTTTCACCACCCTCTAAGCTTTCTGTAAGCTTATGCACGACCGTTGCGTGCAGGTAACGTTGGATCGCAGCAGCGCTGAGGCATGAGCACGTTGCTGAGCATTTTGGAGTTTTTGTACTTTGCCATTGTATTTCCCTTTATGCTCATTGTACTTGTAAAGTTTTTGATCATAGTAGAAATGTAATGGAGTTCTTGGTTGTTGTTCGTGGGTTATGTTTTTGGTTATGCTTATTACGAATCAAACTGACATTGAAAATTCTCCTCGTAGCATCCCAGGATCGGAACCTGGCGAATGGGAGCTAGGAGCCGAGAATGGAGTTCTACGGAGGCTGTCGGCGCCGGATTCGGCGATCGAAAATTCTGTGAGCTCGGTTTCCAAGTTTGGGGCGTGACAAGAGCTCTAGGCTCTCGCTACACATAAGTAATTTCTCTACAATACAATACTACTTATCCTAATTTTAACTTCATACCTTGGACACTTTACTTTTTTGGATCCCTTCGATCTGATAATTGAGTTCTTAGTTAACGGATCACTCCAGTCACGTCATGTAGATTGTACAACTCAGTTGTTTGTTTATACAGATAGTCATAGGTAATTATTTTTACTTATTTATTTAGTTCATTTTTCTTTCGTTATTTGTATTCTTCATCTTCTTTAATTAATAACATCAATGACCTATCCTTACATTTAGATCTTACTCATCAGGCATTGTATTATTGGGAAAACCTAAAATACTATCAATATTGAAACAAAAGTCCTTAATTTAAGGGGATAAAAAAAATAATCTCATTTTAAAAGACCTACCTCTTCTATTTAAAATTGTCTAATCATTGTAACAATTGGCAGTTGAATGGTTAGATCAACCTCCATAAGGCTAATTCTAATTTGGCTAATTTGATGGTCAGGGCCACAAGTAGTTAATCAATTCAAGTCGAGTATGACTTTGACAGACTTGATATTATTTCTAACCACACATATTTGATTGAATTGAAATTGTTTATAGTTTGTAACATGTAGCTACATGTATGGATTGAACAACAAGAAGGGAAAAAGAAAAAATAAAAATATATATATATATATATATATATATATATATATATATATATATATATATATATATATGATCGATGAAAATAGTTCAACAATCTCACAACAGCAAATTTTGATTAGTCGATGTTACTAGCATCCAATCAATATGATCTGATGCTAATGTTATCTGCAATTAAGCCTATGATGCCTATTGAACGGTTTGGATTGATGTAAATTATAACACATGGACAGCAATTATACACATCGATAAGATCATGAGAAGCATTCCGCATCAAGCAAGGGTAATAAATGATGACGTGAGAATTTTGCAAGGTAAATACCATACGTGTGAGCTATGTCCAACCGTGATGTATATATAGAATCCAAACTGTGCATCTGGTGGACTCCTCTCTCGGGCATGATAAATCCCAAGAAGAAAACTCAGGCGAGACAGCCCCACATGGAGCAATCGTAGAATCACTCTTAAAACCTACATTATATATCCACTTGTTGAGGACCCTTGTATCCTAATTGGGGCACATCTTGTGAATTGCACAGCACAGTGGACCCCACATTCCATTTTGGAAATTTCTATGGTCCAACGTTTCCCATTGTTCCCTTAGGTCATGTGGTCCATCTAATTCATGGTCAAGCTGATTTTTGAAATCTAGACTTAATAATATTTGAAGGCACGTACGACTTATATATATATATATATATATATAGGAGTTGGGTGGGGGGTTATACTTATACAGCCCGAAAGCATGATAATTACTATATCTTACCGGTAGTTGGGAGATGAGATGACTAGCCAATGTAGCATGTTAAGATTGTGTCAGTCAAATCATCAGGTGGACCACACTTGTAGCCTCAATGAGGACTGGTGCTAGCTCATTGATGACCTACGACCAGTCATGATGTGTCGCTTTTGCACGAATTAGGAGCCGCCCATCAGTGGGCCCGCCACAAAGATCACCAAATCCACTCATCCACCAGATCATACGTACCATCCAAGTAAATGGACATCCAATGTCTGACTCAATTCATAGATTTGGCCCACCTAACAAGTCATGATACATTAATAGACGGCCCACCTTTGCACTGATCAGATGTCCTGCACATGTGATACGTGGCAGGAAAAAAAAATAATTCTAGTATGCATGCCGATTAGAACGTACGTGAAACATTGTATTTTGGCAGCTAAAGAGGGCAGATTCAAAGATCAAAGTGAAATTACACGACAGGAGAGAGTAGAGATTGAATGTCCACCGTTAAACACTTTTTAGGCCACACAGGTTTTTTATCAATCCTAAATTTACTTCCACGCGGATTGAAATTCGTTAGCATATTAACGTTGCTTGTTCTTATACCCCATTAGAAGCAAACTGCATAGTGAGTAACTAATGACGCAGGTTTTAGTCCCCTCACCGAAAAAGGAAAATATATATATATATATATATATATATATATATATATATATATATATATATATATATATATACACACACACACACACACTTTATGGACCCCACTGCAGTTATATGTCTTATCCATGCCGTTGATCTATTTTTATGGCTCATTTTACTATAGATTGAAAGATCAAATGAACCGCATCACAGAAAACATTAGAGAATGATTTTCGTCATTAAAACCGTCGTTATTCAACCTGATCACTGAGGCATGTAAAATTGGATGAAAGAAAAGCACAAATATCAAATATCAACATGATACAAAACTTCTTTTTATCTCTTCATAAGAATTTTTCAAATGGTAGACATTCAATTCATACGGTTTCTTGAGATGTGGGTCATTTGAACATTAGAATATGGTTTAGTTCTGAATAAATAGTTTAAAATAAACTAGTAAAACAGATGATTGGACAGGTACATCATAATGGGACCCATGAGTTTACTTAGTATGCAATCCACTTGCGGTTAAATTGAGTTACGGATATATCTTATTTTTTTAGCCTCATGTCTTAAAATAAGCTGATCAAACAACTGCATGAACAACTTGAATATCTTCAACTGAACAATGTATCCCATGTGAAGAGACTAAGATTTCAACGCTACTCGTGCGTGTATCAACCCCTTTCACGGACGCCGATTTCCGGCCACAGCCTTTCAAGGAAGTTACTGCGATGGGATGCTAACTGGGTCCCTCATAACGTTTGAGATAAATCTACACCGTTCATCTGTTGTGGGAGGTCAATTTAGGACATGTGACCGAAAATGGGGTATATCCAAAACTCAAGGGAGCCCTAAAAGAGGAAACAGTGTAAATACAATGACTACCGTTTCAGACATTCGTATGGCAATATAGTTTCACATCAGGCGAAGTCCTTTTTTGTGTTTTCACTTCATCCGAGTGGGAATGACCTTGTAAACGGTTTGGATGGCATTTAAATATCAAGCTAGATCCCACGAAGGTTTCAACAGTAATAAACTCTTTCTCCTTTTTTCCTCTCATCCCAGCACTTAAAGAGTTTTGGATACACCTCGTTTCTTTAAACTAACTAAAATGATCTCCCAAAACATATGGACCATATAGATTTATCACAAACATCAACCTAGCATCCCACAACTAAAACTTCCTCCCGTCTCCCATCACCTCCTCCCATTTAGGGGTGCACACGGGTTGGTTCGGTCCAGTTCTAGGGTGAAATCGGAACCGAACAGTTCCTAACGGTTCCATCATTTTTAGAACCGGAACCAAAACCATTGGAACCCTGGAACCGAACTGGAACCGGACTATGAAAAACAGTTCGGTTATGGATCGGTTCCACGGTTCTAGCCTTATCGGGAAAATCCAAAAATTTTTAAAAAATAATAAAAAAAATTTTTTTTTTTAAAAAAACATAGCTGGTGCAAGTGCCATGGCTCAGATTTCACCCGCAAAAGCTTACCAATGGTATATATTTTAACCTGAAAACCTACACTCATTTTCTCCCCAATTCCTCGTGTAGTAAAATTTGAACAATTTCTTGCCAAGTAGCTTCTGATAACCCGTGTTCATAAGCCTTATTAGGAGGAGAAAAAAATGTCCAAAATACCTGACATTATGTTCTGAATAGCTATAGAAATGAACAGATGACAGGCTCAGGAGACGATGAGTTAGTACAAGAAGAACTGCAATGCCATCCTGCAATCTCTCGAAAGGACACATGGAAGGGTGATGTGTTGATCTGGTCCAGCCATGTACTGGCAACAGGATGGACAGATTTTATGTAAACCCATCAGACAATCCAATCCATTAATTTATGTAGAGTTTACTACACGACCGTTGACTGTTTTTGTTTTCCACTGTTACTTTAATGGCCATATATCAGATGGATATGATTGTCTAAATAGGTGCAATTTTTAACCATCCACACTGACCCTACATTTGTTTATTTGCAGCTGTAGTGTGGAGATAAGGGTATACCATATTCCAGTTCTTCCACCCCCACCACGTCATCTACTACACCACTGACCTCCTACTAAACAGCCCCAAAAGATGTTAGGAAAAAAACAACAAAAGGGAATTACAGTTAGACACCCACAAGCCAATATCAGCCATTTGATGGAAATGCCAAACAGGACTCACATTTACTTAGCCATTTAACAGCCACCACCAGCGTTGCTGCATACCCAGCAATAGCAAAGCAGTTTGTGTTTCCCTAATAGAAAAGAATAGAAACAATGAAGAAAAAAATCACTGCACCAAGTAATAACAAAGAAAAGAAACAAATATCACAGGTCCAGAATCAACATGGTGAAGATAACTTTACTGTTTTCTTTTTTTTAAGTCAAGGCACGGTTTGACGGTCTAGATCGATGGTTCGGGCAATGGTTCGGATCTACGGTTCGGGCCATGGTTCAGATCAACGGTTCGATTCAGTTTTACACAACCTTAAACCAGAACCGATTCGTATCCAACGATTCTCTAAATTTTGAAACCGAAACCGGAACTGGTGCTATTTAGAACCGGATCAAACCAGACCGATCCAACGGTTTCGGTCCGATTCCATGATTCTACCAGTTTAATGTGCACCCCTGCTCCCATTAATGCATACGTGGATTAGCTACCGAACAATAGCCGGTATGTGACTATGTTCTTTGAGCCCTACCATATTGTATTGTGTTGTATCCACACCATTCACCACGTGGAGAAATCATCTTAACTCATTAGACAAAAATAATAATAATAATAATGAGACAAATAGAAAGCTCTGCCATATTGTATGTATAGTAGGTATGAAGTAACAACTACGTTCTTTGCGCTCTACCATATGGTATGTGTTGTAGCCATATATCATTCATCACGAGAAATCATTTTAACTCATTAAACAAAATAATAATAATAATAATAATAATAATAATAATAATAATAATAATACAAATTCAAAGCTCAAGTGGAACCACCCCTTGAAGCAGCAGGGACAGTAATATCTACTATATAAATGTTCCTAAGGCTTATTATAATATTTATTTGAAATCCCACCCATTTAAAAGTTAAGATAGACAAGAAATAAGCAAAAACATAAATTTCAACTTAGATTGAAAACTTCCTTCGCTGAAAGAAGCTTTAATGGTAGGTGTTCAATTCCCACTAGTTTCTATGATAGGCTCCACTCAAGCGTTGGATCTAAACCCATTCTTTGGATCATTCCTTGAAATGATCTCTCCAAATGAATGAACATCGTAGATATAACACATACATAGTAGTGGGGCTCACATCATATGATGACGTCACTTTAATAGCGAGACTCTCTACTGTATTGTCTTCAGTAGCTAATCCGCGTCCCATTAATACGACAGACTGTTAGGTTGGTCTTACACCGTTCAAAAACTGACTACATGACTGTGACTCTTCGAACGTACGCTTACGATATAACATAGTTTTACTACAATCTAGACCGTGAAGATAGATACCCCACCTAAAAACTGAATGAAAATAAAATATCAACCATCCGATTTTTTTCCCCATCGAAATTTAGACTATTTGCTTTTTAACTTGTGACAATCATCTTTAAGCCATCCATTTTATTTTATTTTTGTTGTGATTGAAGATATATATTCCTTCTACGGTGGGATCCAAAATTTTTATGGCATGGATGACTTTAAATAACTTCCACATGCAACGAGGATGAGTCACCACCATTTAATTAATAGTGCAAAACTAACATCCAGTCCTGCTCCCGTTAACCCGAACACTGGTACTCTCCCAGTTTTCGGCACCACCGCCCCGTCACGTGGTCCTCGTCGCCACCGTAACCGATGATCTGTCACTCCAAACCTCATTCCGAACCTCCACGTAATCTCACCCTCCCACGTAGGCTTGGAGAACCGTTCGCGATTCCGAACCAAAAATAAAAAAATCACAAAAATAAACTCCCTTCTCTCTTCGACTTGTCTCTCAAGCCAAAGAAATAATGAAAAAAAGAAAAAAAAAAAACAACAAAGAAAAGAAAAGGAGAGATAGCAAGAAAAGCATACGCAGCAGCAGCGAAAAGAAGCTTCTCCCTCAAGACTCCTCAACTCCTCTTCTCCTACTCATCTACCACTGTTTCCACCATTAAAATCATCACGCATTTCTCACGAGTCTCTCTCCCTCCTTCACCAAAAAGCTAAAACCCCACCCTTTAAAAACCCTCTCGACTCACTCTCTATCAACACCTTCCCCTTCTTCTCCTTCCCTGAAATGGAATCGAATAACAGATTCATACTCATCTTCATACTTGTCGTCTTCAATCTCCATCGTTCATCATCGATCCTAGACCCACTTGATTTCCTTGCCCTCCAATCCATCCACAAATCCCTCTCCGATCTCCCAGGATCCACCTTCTTCGCCTCCTGGGACTTCACCTCTGACCCCTGCAACTTCCCCGGCGTCTACTGCGCCGCCGATAAGGTCATCGCCCTCAACCTCGGTGACCCCCGCGCCGGCTCTCCCGGTCTGACCGGCCGGCTCGACCCGGCCATCAGCAAGCTCTCGTCTCTCACCGAGCTTTCCATCGTTCCCGGACGCATTTTCGGCTCCCTCCCGGAATCCCTCTCCCAATGCAGGAACCTCCGATTCCTTGCTGTCAGCAAGAATTTCATATCCGGCGAGATCCCGCCTTCTTTCGCTGAGCTCAAACGGCTCCAAACCCTCGATCTCAGCTACAATCAGATAACCGGATCGATCCCGGCACGGCTCGGAGAACTCCCGGCATTGTCAAATATGATCCTCTGCCACAACAAGCTCTCCGGATCAATCCCACCCTTCGTTTCTTCTACGCTGACACGTGTTGATCTCAAGCACAACGATCTCTCCGGCCCAATCGGTGCCTCCGCACTGCCACCTTCAATCCAATTCCTCTCGCTCTCATCCAACCGTCTATCCGGCACTATCGATCGTCTCCTGGTCAGGCTCAACCGCCTCAATTACCTCGACCTCAGCATCAATCAGTTCACGGGCAGCATCCCGGGCAGGGTATTCGCATTCCGG
Source organism: Magnolia kwangsiensis (assembly GCA_037074715.1). Taxonomy (NCBI): domain Eukaryota; kingdom Viridiplantae; phylum Streptophyta; class Magnoliopsida; order Magnoliales; family Magnoliaceae; genus Magnolia; species Magnolia kwangsiensis. The sequence continues at coordinate 74,971,213 of CM073579.1, forward strand.
ATGTCATCGCTGCAGCTGCAGAGGAATATGTTCAGCGGGCCCATTCAACCATCGAGCCAGGTGACGATCCAAACCGTCGACATGAGCTACAATAGGCTGTCAGGGCCGATTTCGCCGTTGCTTTCCACCGTCGAGAACTTGTATCTGAACAACAATAAGTTGAGCGGGCAGGTGCCGGGCATCTTCGTGGATAGATTGCTATCTGCAGGGATTCAAGTGTTGTATCTGCAGCACAATTATCTGACGGGAATCGAGATCAATCCGTCCGCTGAGATTCCTTTGAGCAGCTCGCTTTGCTTGCAGTATAACTGCATGGTGCCGCCCTTGCAGACTCCCTGCCCGTTGAGGGCTGGCAAGCAGAAAACTAGGCCGACGGCTCAATGTAGCGAGCTGAGAGGATAGAGATGGTGGAGGGAAGGAAGGGCAGGGGTTTATGGTAAGGGTAGAATTGGAAGAAAATTATTAGTTTTTTTTTTTTTTTTTTAATTCTTTAATTTATTTTGTTATATGGGATTATTGGATTTAAGAAAAAAAGAAAAAGAAAAAAAGAAAAGAAAAAGAGAGACATATGAATATGATATGAATAAGAGGGGATTTTTTTGCTAGTTTTTGTGTAATTCTATATATTTTAGTGGCTTTTTTGTCATTTTTATTTAAATTAAAAATGATGTGATTAGTTTGTCATCTACTATGCATGTGTATAGTAGATTTCCACTACTTATTCGAGTTCTCTTTATTATTATTATGTTTTGGTTTTTTTTTTTTTTTTTGTTAATAGTGACCTCCTTGTTAGAGTTGAAAATTATTCAAAACTTCCTCTCAAAAATAAAATTAATCATTCCTACTTCATTAAAACAAAAATTAGCTGGAGCTCCCTAGCTCCTTTGAATTGGTCGAAGGGGATATGTAATTTAATCCAATGCAATACAATAATAAGGTGGGTTGATCTGATTGATCCCCATCTTAAAAATGATGTGATTAGTTTGGTTAGTTGTGAGTTGATGTGATTGATTCCTATCTTAAAACATAGAGCAATACAATAATAAGGTGGGCCCCTTTTTGTAACTTAAATATAGATCATTAGTTATTTTCATTCTAAGCCATATATTTTCTTCATACAAGTGTAATCCACTTGATAGAAGAGACCATGGCAATGGCAATATTGGTTTCTCATAATAATAATAATAATAATAATAATAATAATAATAATAATAATAACCAGTTTCATCAGGTGGGCTGTAACTGCATGTGTAAGATACATTGGTAGTTGCCAGTATTCAATATGTGAATAGGTCCAATCTAGCTTTTGAGAGATGGCACTCTTGCATTGAGGACCACTTCGTAGATGATTACGTTGTTGTGTATTCTTACCATCTATTTTCTTCATACAAACTTACTGAGGCGAGGCATCTATCGAATACCCTGCCAAGTGGTGCATTGAGGACCACTTTCTATAGATGACCTACATTCCGCACATTTCTCACTTTTTTAAGTGTCCCACAATTCACCTGGTAAAATGACTCCAATTTTTTCACCTATTAAGTCCCATTTAACTAAGCTTTATCAGCTCGTTCAGGAAGGTCTGGGTAATTTTTTTATTTTTTATTTTTTTTAAAGGAGTAAATAATAATTTCAACATCTTACAGGGAGGTAACCGTAAAATGCCCCTACGGTATTAATATACTCGGAGTTACAGATAGTTCAGGTGGGGTCCACCGTTAAGGGGTCTAAATCGATTCTTGTTTTTGGCCATACCATAGTGCGCCCTCCCCTGAAAATATGCTTGGCAGGACAGTGCTGTCATTCATAGTTGTGTCCTTGGAAATAGACCGTTAGGTGGAGCGATTAATCCAATAATGTCTTAATATTGCTGGCTATGATTTTTATTTTTTATTTTTTTTAATCGTAGAGATATTAGGTGCTTGGTCTGTTCGTGGTGGGCCACTATAGATTAATGGTCTTGATCACTGAGACATGGCCTCCACTTGAACAATCTGAAAACCGAAGCCCACCGCGCGTAATACTCAGGACATATATTGGAGATGGCAGCATGGGATAGTATCTTTGTCGCTTGTTCGATTTGTGTAGATTCTTATTCTTTTTCCATGGGTCGTATCTCGATGCATTTGTGGCTAAGAAAGTAGAAAAGAAGAGATGATCCAAACCGTTAACGTGGTAGACGGAACCATAGTGTTGCTGTTGGACTTGGGTCCTGTTGGGTAATTCAAGCACTTATCGTGGCGTGCCTCTCAACTTTCACAGCGTGGAAGTGGATTGCGTCCTGCATCTGCCTACACGGAATTGGTCCACCCAGGTGTTCTGCAGGGCCCACACTCCGTTCCTCTATTTTTACATATACGACCCCACGGGAAGCAGCATGACTATCAAGTCAAGCCCACCATTAAAACTATCTTAGAACCCACTGTGATTTTTATTTGCTGGACCTGGACAAAGGGAAAACACAAATGTTACATTGATTCAAAACTTTTATTGTCTACCAAGTAGTTTTTAATAGTAAGCATTCAATCTCCATTTTATGTTTCACTTGAGCTTTGAATCTTTCTCATATTTTTACTCGTACCTTAAAATGATCCGAAAAATATGTGAAGACTAGGGATAAAACCACAAAGCCCTTGCTTGAACTGATACAGTACAGCCCACCTGCGCCAGCATACCCAATAATAAAACTAAAGATACGAATATTTTAACATTTGACCATTTCAAGCCTTTTAAATCCGCTTGGATTTGGAGTCATCTCACATGAATTGATAGCTAGCAAAAGATCTGTTAGGAGTTAGACCAACCATGATCAAAGGAAAAGCCAAAAATATCAACTTGATAAAATATTCCAATATGTAGTTTCGTTATTAGTCATGCCCCATCTATAACGAAGCCCACCATCTTAACCAAATTGATTAATATATTTCAATACTTTGATTATTCAATTCTTTACCTCTTAATATATGACTAGTTTTATTAATTGATTTTTTAGCATTCATTCCTGTGAAATGAAAGGATTTAGAGTCCTCCACCCTCGTATACGTGTTTCGTCGTATTAGTAATCTGGATGCGATGTGGACAGGTGGCTCACCTCTATTACGGTGGACAGGTGCTGTGATGTATGTGTTTTATTCGTACCGTTCATCTGTCCTGCAAGATCATTTTAAGCCACGAGACTATAAATGAAATGAGCAGAAAAAATGGAAAAACACGGGGATAAAAACACACACATCACGGTAGGCCCACATATTACTGCCACCACTGACCTGCTCGGTCACCATGCAATCCGCGTCCGCCTGGGTCACGAACACGGCCCCAGATCCAACGGCTGTAGCTCCTACGAACCCTTCTGCATTATAGACTGGCGATTGCAACTGAATTTGATTGCTGCATTGAATGTCGAATGCATACTGCATACCCATTTATAGTGTATTGGATGGGATGATATTCGGTACAGCGGCAAAGTGTGATGGTTGATACGCGGCATTGGATATTCTCTACCACTCATCATGCATTAACTCAAAATACACTGTCCATTTTGTTCACCGAATTAGGACCGTTGACTATGTGTGTTTTTTTTAAAAAAACCGTCCATTAATATCCACCAATCAGAAATCAACAAATGTGGTTAGTGATCATCCATCTAATCAAGGCCGGTGATTGGGAAATTTTTAATTTGAATGGCCCGTATGCCACGTGTAGAAATGACTGCTATCAACCATCCTGACCGTCCAATTAGTTGACGATCTAGTGGATGAACCACAGCCGAAAGATCCAACTCCCACCAGAGGTTAATCTGTATGAATAGAATTCTAGGCAGAGTGGAGTACCAAGATCCATGCCCGTGCGCTCCGCCACTTCACGTGATCACATACTGCATTTCAATCCCAACTCTCCATATTTTAGGTGCATCTGATGGGCCATATCCCAAAATCAGATTTAGCAGTAGGCGTTAGTTTGTTGAATTGGACCACCGATTTTTCTCTCTTTCAATTTACGCTGAACTTTTTCATCCTAACCATTCATTTTCTAGCCACTATCATACACGATCACCGTCCAACATGAATTTTACATTACAATCTGCGTATTGTAGGGCCCACTATCGTCTGCGCAGACGATCAAGTAATTCTGCGGAGTATGGTGGACCGCACTCGCACATTTATTCTTTGGAAAAGCGGCATTCATTTACGCAATCAGAGTATGGTGGACCGCACTCGCAGCTCCGTTTGCTATAAAAATAGCATACATGCACCTAACTGGACCATTCAAAATTGTGGGCCCTCACTTGCATGTTCATGGCCCAAAATTTACTCTGATGGACGTCCCCCACCCCAAGTCTCCCATACCCCCCTTCGATTTCATACCGTTGACCATTTTTATTTTTTTTTTAATGAACTTTTGACTCAATTGTCAAGCCATGGTTACTTGGGAATTGTGTAAAGGAATCCACACTCAACACACTCCACCTTTTCCGGCACACGCACGTGTGCAACATCCAAGCAGTGCATTGGGTGAGTCCCACCCCATAGGCCTCTCTTATGTGAAAAATATTGTGATGATCTGATCATAACGGCGACAACGCGTTTATAAAAGAAGTGTACAGGTACGAGTATGTAATCACCGGTCCATGTTGAACATACAATGTCCTACCACCCGACGACGACCAAACCAACCCAATTTTCTAAATAATGGGCTTCCTTGGTCAGGCCTTCCTGATGAATGGTTTGGATCCTTTACATGTGCTACAAAATCCCCTTGTGGGAGTCGAGTGTTCAGAAAGAAATTTGTGAGAGCGGATTTGGGGGATATGGTGGTCGAGCAGGTAAGGTGGGGAGTGGGGACCATCTCAGCTTATCACCTCATCACATGTGCAGTTGAGTGATGGTCTTCCCTTGCTTTTTGCACGGGACTGAAACAAGTATCATTCAATGTCACATGCGGACTACATCCTTGTTTGGGTGAGGGCTAGATGGTGGGCCCCACTCATCATGCCTTTAGTTGGTGTGATTTGCATGACTGCATGGAACCATAAATATAAAGATGATTGGTAGGTGGGCCACCCACATTCACTCGCCAGGTATGATTATTCATTATGCATTACAGTGTTCAACACATGATTTAAGTCGTTTCATCCTTACCACTACACGTGGCACACTTGCTTAAGATCTGCCCGGTTCATCTGCTCGGTCGTATTGGAGATGGGCCATACCCCAAAAATCACTTTCTTTAAATGATCCTAGCCACTAATTAGAGGATTTATTTTTTATTTTTTTATTATTTGTGTGTCTACACTCCCATTTTGTAAGCCTCTGGAATCCTACAACTGTTGACTAGGATCATCTGATTAATTGAGTATTGGGTTAAACTTCATCCATGGTAATGATGGTCCATGAGATGAACGGTCCTGATCTCATACACGTGTGCCACGTGAAGGGACATTAATTATACCAGCGAGGATGGTTGATATATCATGTTGCTTTCTGTGGGAGCAAACCCTTTAAGCTTTTTGGTAGTCACTATTAATTAAAGGGATTAGAATAGTTTAATTAGCTTTGTGTCATGTCTTGATTTTAGAGAGGGAAGTGATCCTCTTTCGAGGCTTTTGATGGATTGTGTTTGTTTTCATGTTTGGCTTCTCAAGCTTTTTGGTTTTATTTTTTATTTTTTATTTTTTTTTAAGACACACGCACACACACCACCACACACTCATGCCTTAGTGGGATTTCACCACTTATGGGAGCTCGAACCCTTGACAAGGTGTTGAAACTCCTAAGAGTTTACCACTTTTTGTGATCACGTCGATTGTAACGCGTATACCAACCGTACACGTGGCGTACATTTGACCCTTCTCTTTGTAGGACATCCTGCAGCATTGTTTACATCATGATTCGGCATACCAAATGGATGGTTCAGATTGTTCATTGTTGAGTGGATCTCTTTTCACATAAACGGTCTTTATCCTGGAGTAGAAATTTGACCATATTGACAGTATAGATCGAGGATTGGACAATTCATATATTGGAATTCAACTAGGAGCTCTCTAGCACAGTGCTCCTGATGAGCACCAGATTGTTCTTTCCTGTGAATATAAACGAGAAATTTGCAACCGTGGACCCCACTTTTTATCCAGCAGTTTTTATGAAGCAATACAGACCGACCTTAGACCTCCTCGTACGGCCAGCGAATTTGAGGACGAAAATACCCCTCCTTTCACGGAAACGGATTGGGTACTCCCTGCCACCATCCAATGGCGGATGGTCGGTGGTCTGTGGGCCCCACCATGATGTATGCTTTTCATCCATGCCGTCCATATATTTTTCCACATCATTTTATGTTATGAGACCAAAAATGAGATATATCCAAATCTCAAGTGTACCACATTACAGGAAATAATGTTGAATGAGCGTTGACCATTAAAAACTTTTTGGGGGCCCATTATGATGTTTATGAGAAATCCTTCCTGTCTAAGTTCATTCATAGGGTCACAAACACCTGAATGAAGAGGAAAAACAAATTTTATAATGACCCAAAACTTATGTAACCCCTAAAAGGGTTTTAATGGTAGGCGTTCAATTTCCCATTACCTTTTACGGTGTGGTCCACTTGATAGTTAGATCTATCTTATTTTTCGTCTCAAGTCTTAATATGAGTTCGCCAAATAGATGGACGGTTTGGATATAATACATACCTCATAAAAGGACCTACAAAAAGCGATGGGATTATAACAGAAAAAAAAAAAAAAAAAAAGAAGAAAAAAAAGCCAGGAACCTATAGCTACGGATTATAACCGTAGTCATAACTGCAGCCCATGCTTTTTCGATATGTCCTTTGCTATGTATTGAAGGTCTTTTGATATGTACTTCGATATGTATTGAAGGTCTTTCGATATGATCGAAAAAGGTCCAGAACTGTCCAAGGAGTTTGCCTAAAAAATCCTGTAGTTTTCAATACATATCGAAGTGTTTTCAATATGTATCGAAGCTATAGTTACTAATTATAGCCGTAGCCATAACTGTACTCCGTAAAAGTTTATGAATTTTTATTTTTATTTTTACATGGATAACTTTATTCTACCTACAATTTTCTCTAATACATATTTATATAAATATGTATATATAAGCATATAAAAAAAAATTCTCTCCTTTTTTCATTTCTTTCTTTATTCGTTTAACAAGAAAATCTTCTAAACCAAAATTAATTACTTGACGTACCATATATGATTTTGGGATAGGAGAAACTACTTTAGCTAACTAACCTTGTTATTTTCTAAGATTCCATCAGGTCGATGGTCAAAAATCCATTTCATTCACTTCGTGGACAATTTCAATCAGTTTGCGGTCAATTTCATTTATTTTATTTACTTCGCGGACAATTTCAATCAGTTTGTGGTCAATTTCATTTATTTCATTTACTTCACGATCAATTACATGCATTTCATGGTTAATCCCGACGATTACCCTTCACTTCACGGTCAATTCCATGCATTTCACGGTCATTTTCGGCAATTCCGTTTAGAATCACGATCATTTCCATGCACTTCCTGGTCAATTCCCTTCACTTCACGGTCATTTCCATGCATTTCATGGTCAATTCGCTTCACTTCAGTGTCACTTCTATGCATTTCACAGTCATTTTCGACGATTTCGTTTAGATTCACGGTCATTTCCATGTACTTCACGATCAATTCCCTTCACTTCACGTCATTTTCAAGCATTTCACTGTCAATTCGCTCTGCTCAATTTCATGTGTTGACCTGCTGAATTTTCAGTTTGCACTGCTGAATTTTATATTTGCCCCGCTCAATTTCTAGTTTGCCTCGCTGAATTTTCAATTTGCTCCTCTCAATTTCGAGTTTGCCCCGCTCAATTTTCAGTTTGCCTCGCTCAATTTCTATTTTGCCCCGCTGAATTTTCAGTTAACTGAAATTGAGCGGGGCAAACTGAAAATTCAACATGGTAAACATGAAATTGAGCGGGGCAAACATGAAATTGAGCGGAGCAAACATGAAATTAAGCAATGCAAACTGGAAATTCAACGGGGCAAACTTGAAATTCAGCGGGGCAACCTAGAAATTGAGCGGGACAAACATGAAATTCAGCCGGGGAAACATGAAATTCAGCGGGGTAAGGTATTTGGCTTTTAGGGCCAGTTTGGATACCCTGAAATAAGATACTTTGTATACTTACAACAGTAGATAAGTAGCTTATTTGAGATAAGTACGCTTGGTTTAAGATTAATTATAAGTAACTTTTTTACTTAAAGTTACTTAATACTTCAGCTTAAGAAGTAGAAACCAAGATAAACTACTTAATACATAGGTAGCTTATATCAAGTTACTTACAATCCAAACTCCTCCGTATCGACACTATTTTCCCAAATTTCATCTCATAGTAAGGTTAAAGTGGTTGACCTGATGGAATCTTGGAAAATAATTAGGTTGGTTAGCTGAAGTAGCTTTTCCTACCCAAAATCTTATAGGGTACGTCAAGTAACTAATTTTGGTTTAGAAGATATTCTTGTTAAATGAAAAAAAAAAAGAGAGAGAAATTTTTTTATATGCTTATATATACATATTTATATAAATATGTATTAGAGAAAATTGTAGGTAGAATAAAGTTATCCATGTAAAAATAAAAAATAAAAATTTATAGACTTTTACGAACTACAGTTATGACTATGGCTATAATCCGTAGCTATATCTTCGATACATATCGAAAACACTTCGATATGTATCGAAAATTGCAGGATTTTTTTAGGTAAACTCATTGGACCTTTTTTGATCATATCGAAAGACCTTCGATACATAGCAAAGGACGTATCGAAAAAGCATGGGCAGCGGTTATGGCTACGGTTATAATATTTAGCCATAGGTTCTTGGATTTTTTATTTTTTATTTTTTTTCTTTCCGTGTTATGATCCCCATCACTTTTTGTGGGTCCTTTTATGAGGTATGTGTTATATCCAAACCGTCCATCTATTTCGTGAACTCATATTAAGGCTTGAGACGAAAAATAAGATAGATCTAAATGTCAAGTGGATCACACTGTAAAAGGTAGTGGGGAATTGAACGTCTACCACCGAAACCCTTTTAGGGGTTATAGAAGTTTTGGATCATTATGAAATTTGTTTTTCCTCTTCATCTAGGTCTTTGTGACCCTATGAATGAACTTAGACGGGAAAAATTTCTCGCAAACATCACAGTGGGAACCCAAAAAGTTTTATTGCCCCCAAAAAGTTTTTAATGGTGGACACTCATTCAACACTGTTTCTGTAATATGGTACACTTGAGATTTGGATATACCTCATTTTTGGTCTCATATTATAAAATGATGTGAAAAAATATATGGACGGCATGGATGAAAAGCAAACATCATGATGGGGCCTACAGACCACCGACCATCCGTCATTAGCTAGTGCTAGTGGAGTACCCAATCCGTTTCCATGAAAGGAGGGGTATTTTCATCCTAAAATTTGCTGTCCGTACGAGCAAGTCCAAGTTCCTAGAGAAAGTTTGTACGGCTTCATAAAAACAGCTGGATAAAAGGTAAGGTCTACAGTTGAAAATTTCTCAATATAAACGAATGGACGGTGGCAGGAGATGGGCGCGGATTAGGTGTTACCCGGGTAACAGGTTAGCAGGTGTTATCCTTACTGTAGGGTCCACCCTGATCATATGTTGTATATCCACTCCGTCCATCCGTTTTTAAACCCCATTTTATGAAATAGACCCAAAAATTAAGCATATAAAAATCTCAGGTGGACCACACCATAAGAAAGAGTGATGATTTAATGTTCGTCATTAAAAACTTCCCAAGGCCCACTTTAAGCAGATATGTAATTTTATTATCCATCCAACACGTTGATAAGATCAACAAGAACTGGATGAAGTAAAAAATATAAATATTAGCTTGATCCAATACTTTTGTAACCTACAAAAAACTTTTATTGCCCATTCAAAACTTGCGTAACCTACAAAAATATTTTCCATATGTTTTCCAGTGGTGTGGTCCACCGTAGATTTGGATCTGAATAAGTCGTCCTTAAATGAGCTGAAAAAAACGGATGGGATGCGTGGATATGAGACAAATTCATCAAGGTGGGCCCCACACGGTGACGGTAACACCAACTATGCTGTTAAGCCCCTCCCAAATGGATCTGTTAACAGGCCGGGCCTAGGTGGGTCTCCGCCAGGATTTTGAACTTTTTAGGCCGGGTCGTCGGGTCAAGCTATTCAAATTCTAATTTATCAGGCCCGAGCCTGACCCATTGATATCCCTACTCCCAAAGGAGATAATCGATGGCCCAAATTGATTGGTGAACTCCAACTGTTAGGATCATCATTTTAGCATGAGTTCGTGGGCCATGAGCCATCGAGAGCTAGGCCTATAGACAGTCTGGCTTGACATTCATGTTTTTCATTTGGCCATCAATGATGGGATAATGCAGTTAATTCTTTACAAAAAGTGCCAAACAGCTTCAACAACGATGAACCTTGACCATCCAATCGACCGTGAGTTGAGGCGGATCACCATTCAATTCACTGCATCACCTCTTATAGGGTATACGATCACTCATCCCACAAGCAATTTTTTTTTTTTTTCTTAATGTCACATGTAAAAACTTTTGACCTTAACTTTTACTGTTCTGCTCTCTCTCTCTCTCCTCTCTCTTTTTTTTTTTTTTTTCCTTGCCTCTTTACGTGAAGGACAATCCATATCAAAGGCGACCTGACATGAACTAGAGTTGGACACTGAGTTCTCCGAGCCAAGCCGGGCTTAGATCAGCTCAGTTCAATCAGCAGCCATCCCTCGCTTGAGTTAGGCTCAACTCGGTGACCAACTCAACTTGGCTCGGTCAGCAACATAGGCTAGATCAAGCCGAGTTCAAACTCGAACTTTCGAGCTAAGTTCGAGTTTGAGTTTTCGAGGTTGAGTTCGAGTTTTCAAGGTCAATTTTGAGTTTTCAAAATAAATTTGAATTGGAGGTCAAACTTTGGAGTTAAGGGGGTACTTGTACATAACATTTAATTAATAAATTAAACTGAAAATAAAAACTAACTTACAAACTGAAAAGTAAAAAAGTAAAAAATTAAAAATATCCTAATTACAAACTTACAAGTTTGCAATAACATTAGATGTGCTTCTTTACTATCGTTATTTCCTACAGGAGAGAAGATTCGTTTGCCGAGCTTGAGTTGCTATCTAATTTTTAGTATACGAATTTGTTCACCTCTCATAAATCAGAAAGTGGAGAGAGTTTTTCATCATGGTCTTATATAATTTGAATTAGATTGTTCAAACTTTATTTATGAATAAATTTATATGTAGTTCCCAATACCCTACAAAACGCACTAAGATTTGAGAGAAACATAGATGGTTTGTTACTCTTTTTCTTTTTATTTGTGCAGCTTGATCTTGCTTTGACATCATATTATCTTCGAGGATATCGATGATGTCTAGAAGCCTATTCTATACTACATTTCAAGGTGAGTTTGAATTGTTTTTCTTCTAAAACTAATAATCTGACTTCCTATTCTACCTTAAAAAGTTTGGTTGGGGGGTTGAAGGTTTTTTATTCGAATAAATAAGGGCCTGAAAAAGAAGTTAGAATTCTTTTGGAGCTTTAAGATACGGTTTTGCGTATCCATCCTAATATGATAAGTGTAACTTGAGCTGATTAGTTTTGTTAACAAATTTAGACTCACACAAATGATACAAAATCTTTAATTTTTCAGACTTTGAAGAGTGGACTAAGGAACCATAGTCTTAAACATCAGTCAATGGTTTAGTTGAAGCCATATTTACACTTTATGTATTTAGGAAATTAATATTTTGAAACTAATAAAATATGAAAAATATAAATAAAAATAAAATATGATAAATAAAACAATAATAAAATATGAATTATAACATAAATAAAAACATAATATGAAAATGAAATAAAAATCATTGATACATTGTACTTCTAATCTCCATCGACATTGCACATAAGTACACATTATATTAGACATTGGTTTTAAGCTTCAACAAAATAATAATAATTTTTTAACATAACCTCATTCACGTTATTGTTGTTGCATATGCAGTCTCGCCTTAAGACTCGTTCTCCTGCTCATCTTCGTCCCCAATATCAAAATTATTATCTCCCCAAATCGGATGTAACCAATCTTGTGTAAAAATTAGTACTTCAATTATTTTTGGTGAAAGAGAATTTCAATGCTTGCTAATGACCCTACTCCCCGTGCTAAAAGAATATTTTGATGCCACCATTGAAATTGGAATTGACAATATGTCCCATGCCGTCGTCGATAGTGTAAGGTATTTTACATTACTAACTCTTAACTTCCACCACTCCAAAACGTCAGACTATAAATCCTGACGCCTTACGATTATCTCTTTGAGATACAAGTCTAACTCTGATTCTTTCATCTCATTATATGTATTTTCTTGTGCTAGCAAAGACGTGTATTCATCGTCGAGCATATTCTCATCGCTTGTAGAAACACCAGGAGCTCTAACTTATTTATCATTTGATGTGGTTGTGTATGTAGTGTACGATTCTTCAAGTGCGTCACAAACCTTGGAGGTTTCAATTATCACCCTTTGATCAAAATAAATCTTCATAAAAATGAATTTAACATATCTCATCTTGCACTAATGATCAAGAACAACCATTAAAGCTATTAACAAATGACATTCTTTCCACTAAATATCGAACTTCATTTACATACCAAGTGTCATAAGTTGTAAAAAATCTAGACCCTCACTGACACTTTCTTAGGGCTTCCTTAATCTTCTAAAAAGATGGAAGAAACATATTTGTTGTGGGATACTTTTTTAGAAAATATTTTCATGCAATCATAATTTTTTTAAAAAAACTTATGAATTTCTTTTGCTTTCCTCACGTGTCGCATATTTGAGAAATATAAGTTCTAATTATACGGTTAAATCCAAAATTTAAAAAATCAAATTCCAACGTATGTATACATTTAACTTCTATATTTTTTGAGTCTTCACATTCAAATGTTAGATTATATCACTCCATATACTCGATCTTGAAGGTGACCTCTTTATGTAATTTATATTCTTCCTTATGTTCTCTATGGTGGAGTTAATTATTTTTAGACTTTCTTGTACAATTAGGTTTATTATCTGGGTACAACACCAAACCTGTAATATTTTTTTCTCGAAAAATAAATTGTTGATTGCCTTTAACTGGTTATGTAAGAATGAAATTACACTGTCATTTGCAAAAGCATTATCTAAAGTTATTGAAGAGATTTTATTTCCAATGCCCCAATCTCGTAGACATTTATAAATGCAATTTGATATAACCAAACCAGTATGAGGAGGAAGGTAGCTGAGGTTCGAAGTTCTCGTGTAAAGTTTTCAATCTTCATCAACATAATGTGCAATTAATGAAATGTATCTATTCACAACCCCAAGTATAAAGTCACGATGTAGTAATAATCTCGGTGAGACCGAGGTCGAATCCATATGAACTAATCTCGTGAGTATTCTGAAAGCAACTAGAAGAAGAACTAGAAAAAGATGAAAACCTAAATCTGAAAGTATAGAGAGTAATTGTAAGACATTTAATGAAAAGCTTAAGAAATTTAAAGGTGGGAAAGTAGGGTTTCTAAGGATCCACTTGTAAAGATCAGGGAAATCTATGCTTGATTCCATGACGCAACTGGAATCAGAGTCCCATCTTATTCAATTGGAAGATATCTCAGTAAAATCAAATCTGAACTTCCTTTGACCTAATTCTCAATGGATGAGAGGTGTGAGAACTGGAAGTGATTCCATCACAAAACCATGCCCATGAGACAAGGTAGATAACAAGATTTATCAATCCCACAACCAATCATAAGAGAATCATGAAGATTAAAAGGATTTCATCACCCAACCATGTCCATGGGATGATGGTAAAAAATGAGATTTTCTAATTTCACAATCTTAATACATGAAAAAAACATACTCAAAGCTATTGCAGATATATTATAATTTAAGTCATAACAAATTATAAAAACTAAAAGTATTTCTTATAATCAAACTAGAACCAAAGATAGTTTAACTTAAACATGAATTAAAGCAATAGAAAACATCCCATCACGCTACAAGCTTCACCTCTTAGCCCTAGCTAAGAGGTTTAGTCAACTACAAACATGATTGAACTTGAATCTTTTAAGAAAAGTATAAAAATAATTAAGAAAAGGGAAGAAAAACTCTTGGCAATGGCTTCTCCATGCTTTTGCTTCACTCGATAAACCCTAGAGGATGCTTAGGAACATCTTAGGGAGTCATATTTATATTTGTGGAACTCCAACTTTCGCACCTAGTTGAAAAAGTTTAAAAATCGCCTCAAATTTACTCATTTTCCCAAAATAGGCTTCATTATGCGCAATTTCAAAGAATGACCTAAACTTTTAGAATATGCTTCTTCAGGACACTTTCGGGAATATGTTTGTTTTCAGGACAATTTCAGGATTCCTTTTCTTCACTTCAAATATTTAATTTTCTTCATTCCTCACTTGGTTTTCTTGAATCTTTAGCATGTGAATTCTTCAATTTCGTCCTTCTAAGATCCAGCCCTTACCCCGGTGATTCTTGAGCATCAAATCCATGCTTTTAACACTCTTTTCAATCCAAGCTCTTAAATTCACCTTACAACACAAACATGAGTAAAATAGAACATTAAGTATTATTATGTTCATAAAACCAAATAATAAACGGGGTCCTGTAACGCCTCAAAAAACAGAGGTCGAGCAAAGCTCAACTCCCGAGTTCCAACACATCACTTATGCAACATAAATAATGATGTTTAAATGTTGTCCATATTATTGTATTAAACATAAGTGGGATTACATTAAAACAATATATTATACTCCAGAGTTAATGTAATTAAGTAAGCGGAAGACTGAGATAAATGTATAAAGTATATATGTGTTTCATAACTTCTAGAGTATGAACGTGCTACTAGGCTGAATATATACATAATCTATTTTAAAATATACAATATATCAAAATGTAAATGTTTCACTAATCTAATATCCTTGTAATCCCGACGACGTAGCTCTAGGTCTACATAAATCCGCCTGAGAGCTGAACATAGGAGAACTCCTCCTCCTCGTCAAGAAGTTCGGCTTCGTCACATAAGCCTCGTCACAACCTGCATCTAAATCAGAGTCTGGTTGGTGTTTTAAAACACCTTACCAGAGTGGGAGTGAGTGATCAACTCAGTGGTACTATAAGGCAAAGGTTAACATGTTATTAATTCAATCAAGCAGTGATGATAAAACAATACAACAATCACTTCCTAATTACTCTTGTTAATGCAGAAATGACATGTAATAATGATGCATGTCCTCGCCTGCACTCCCTTAGCGACTTCATCTAACGATCGCACATGGCAAACTCCCTAAAAGTGTACTTTCTCGCCAAAGCACATGCAATGCAATAGGTAGTCACATATGTTAATCATAACAGCATTTAATAAACAATTTAAACATAATTTACATTTGAGCATTTTATTAAACACATTGAACATGTTATTATACATATGCATTTTATCCATAAATCACATAGCAGAAATTTACATTATATGAAGGAAACTACAAATATAGATAAGGTAGTTGAGACTCCCATCTCAACGCCCTTGTTGGAAGCGATTTATCAAATAATTTTCCATTCAGACATTTTATCAAACACTTAGACTACATAATACTATATATATAAACTAAATTAATTATATAGCATATATTATGGCAGATCCTTTCATAAAGGAGTTGTAGTGCATACAACAAACATGTATTCTAAATTAATAGTAATGAAAAACATAAATCATAATTTCACCTTCATTTAAACATTTAAACAAACAATTGAAATACATTTTATATTCACATAGTTCACATATATGTATAGTTTATCGAATACATCGTAACTAAGATTATATGGCAATAATCAAGTCAGACATAAATCATTGCTGATATTGAAAGCCTTGAAAATCATAACTTAAACGTTTATAATCCGCACCTTCCGTCGGATTTCTCGTTTCGAACTTGGTTTGAATCCTACGTCCTCGTATACAGAATAATGGACACCTAAGCAATGAAATAGGTTAGCCATTTCGTAGATTCCTCTATTTGAATTCCTAAAATAAGATTAGGGTTAGGATTTCTTATCCAAATCGAAGTTGGAATGACTCATGTAGCTAGATGTAAAGACAATTCAACACATGGAGTAGCAGGAAAGAATCACTGCAACAAACTCCAAGGATCTCCCTTCACTTCCCACTCTTTTCTCTTCCATTCTCTCTTTTCTATCCTAGGGTTAGAGAGAATTCGTATGGGATAGGAATGAGATGATTTAAGGGTCTTATATAGGCTCAAAAGTGGTGTCAATGGCCCCAGGGTCATGGTATACTTAGGTTATAGAGAAAGGGTGCATGTTTTTGACAAACAGGGCCCTTAGGAAGGTCCATTTCTCACCTAAGTTACGGAGCAAGTTCCTTAACAATGGATCTACGCCAGGACTGTGTTTATGGTGCGATCTGAGAAGCTAATCGACTGTGAAGGACCTGCATCAGATCAATGATTGTCGTTACTCAATCAGGGCCACAAGTGTACCAATAAGTCAGGGAAATTTTCCTGATCCATGGGTGTAGTTGGGTCAGAAAATGATGGTCTGAAGTCCTCAATTTTACCTGCAAGTGAATGGTCCAATTCACTTAAGTTTGAATTTATTTTCTAAAGATATTCGTGTTTCTCACGTACTTCGCTCCAGGCTCAAGTTGTGTGTTTCTGGATACTATTTGGGCTCGATTCCTGTGATGATTGTCAAGCCCAATACGGCGGTCATAACCTTATAGTTTCACGGTAATTGGACTTTCGACATGCCGTTCAGGTCCGATACGGAGTTTCAATGTGCTCTCGAGAGCAACTGGATTTTGGAATTTTCTCGAGGTTTTTAAGTAATGTTGAGCTAGCGATGTTAATGGTTTTGGGTCTTGCAGTTTGTATAGATAGTGGTTCAAGCAAGTCCACCGATTAATTTAGGTTAATGCTTAATTAATTTTTTTCTAATTTCCACAGTATACAGTCTTTAGGGATTTCTACCTGAGGTGGTACTTGGGTCTTTGTACGGATTTTTTTGAGACATTACAATCTAACCCCCTTAAAGAAAAATTTTATCCTCGAAATTAGTACCTTTTCGTACTCCTCGAGGATCTGAGGATAGTTCTTATGGACTTCGTCTTCCATTTCCCAGGTCGCCTCTTCCTCAGTTTGGTGAGTTCACAATTCTTTCATAATTGGGATAACTTTGTTACGCAACACCTGTTCCTTCCTATCCAGGATACGTGTTGGTCACAGTACATAGGTAGCATATTTACTTAACTGCACCTGCTCCCACTTGATAATGTGAGTAGGATCAAGAATGTATTTCTTTAGCATCGATATGTGAAACACATTGTGCACACCGGTGAGTGGTGTGGGTAAGGCGAGACGGTATGCTACCACACCCATTCTATCCAGAATCTGAAATGGGCCTATGAACCTCGGCGTAAGCTTCCCTTTCTTGTCAAATCGAAGGACTTCCTTCATGGGAAAAACCTTAAGAAATATATGGTCTCCACCTCAAATTTCAACTGCCGCCGTTGTGTATCAGCGTAACTCTTTTATCTGCTCTGTGCTGTAAGGAGTCGGCGTCTAATAATATCAATCTTCTTTGAGGTCGCCTGAACCAAATCTGGGCCAATCAGGCTCTTCTCGCCAACTTTTTCCCAACAATGGGGTGCTCGACATGGGCGCCCATACAATGCTTCGTAGGGAGTCATGTTAATGCTCGCTTGAAAGCTGTTGTTATAAGAAAACTTGGCATAGGGAAGACAGTTATCCTAACTGTCCTTGAAATCAAGCACACACGCTCGCAACATATCTTCTAGTATCTGATTTATCCGTTCTGTCTACCCATCAGTTTGTGGGTGGAACGTGGTACTGAACTTCAATTTCACCCCTATTGCTTCCTAGATTCGAGTCTAGAAAATGGACGTGATTTGCATGTCTCGATTCGACACAATCTCCATATGAACTCCATACAATTGTACAATCTCCTTGATGTACAACTTGGCCAAATCATCTGCTGAGTTTGAAACTTTAATCGGGAGGAAATGAGCCAACTTCGTCAAATGGTCTACAATCACCCAAATGGATTCATGTCCCTTCCTTGTCTTCGATAACCTGGTAATGAAATCCATAGATATGAAATCCTATTTCCATTCAGCTATGGGCATGGCTGAAGCAAACTAAGAGCTCGGCAATGCTCGGCCTTGACCTGCTGGCATGTGAGATAATGGGATACAAAATCTGCTATGTGGGCCTTCATGTTGTCCCACCAGTATGAACGCTTTAAATCCCGATACGTCTTTGTAATACCGGGATGCATTGTCAATGTTGAATTATGTGCAGCTTCTAGGACTTCCTTTCTCAAGTCATAGAGATTCGAGACGCACAGATGGCCACGATACCTCAAACCTCCATCTAGACCAACCCTCCATTCAGAGTCTTCGCTGTTGCTCGCTCGCCTTCCCATCTTCACCAACAGTTCATCTTCTTCCTGAGCCACAATGATTCGGTCATCAATAAGCGGTTGTACATGGATGTGCGTGACGCTCTCGAACAGCTCCTCTACTGTGAGCCTCTGTTCGAAGTCCTGCACAAACTCTACCATATTCCATTCTTATATTATCAGTGGAGCTGCAAATTCTATTGTCTTCTTGTGGCTCAACGCATTAGCCACAAGGTTAGCCTTACTAGGATGGTAGGAAACCTCAAACTTGAAGTCTTTCAAGGTTTTCATCCATTGCCATTGCCTGATATTTAGGTCCCTCTGCGTGAATATGTACTTGAGGCTCTTGTGGTCACAAAAGAGCTCAAACTCCTCTACTCCTCTCTGTAGAGGTAATGTCTCCAGAGCTTTAATGTAAAAATGATCACTGCCAATTCGAGGTCATGCGTGGGGTAGGCGATCACCCTATCCTTCTGCATAAGCATACATCCCAAACCAACACGAGAGGTGTCGATGTAGATAGTGTATATGAACCCTTGCTTTAACAATACTAGCACGGGTGTGGATGTCAGCTTATCATTTAATTCCTGAAAGGCTGCTTCTGCTTTCTCATTCTAGGCGAACTTAAGATCCTTTCAAGTGATTGTGATAACGGTCTGACTATCTTAGAAAAGTATTTAATAAAGCAACAATAGTAGCCAGTAAGTCCAAGGAAACTCCTCACTTCTGTAACCGAACTGGGCTGCTCCCAGTCCCGAACCGCGGCCGCTTTGGCAAGGTCCACGACGATACCTTCCTTGGACACTATGTGCCCCAGAAACTTAACTTCTTCCTTTTAGAACTCACATTTTCGGTTTGAACAAACAACTGATTCTTCCTGAGAGTATCGAAGACTACTTGCAGGTGATCTTCATGATCTTTTTGGCTCCTAGAGTATATCAAAATGCCATCTATAAATAAGATGACAAATCGGTACAGATACGGACGAAACACCTGGTTCATCAGGTCCATGAACACTGCTGGTGCATTCGTAAGTCCAAACGATATCACGAAAAACTCATAGTTTTCAAAACTGGTCCTGAATGCTGTTTTCTACACATCTTCATCCTTAACGTGCAACTGATGATACCCGGACTGCAAGTTTATCTTAGAGAAATACTGTGCCCATTTCAACTGGTCAAACAAATTATCTATCCTGGGCAAGAGATACTTGTTCTTCACTGTCACTTGGTTCAATCTGCGATAATCAATACACAATCGTAGTGACCTGTCTTTCTTTTTTACAAACAATACCGGTGCTCCCCAAAGGGATACACTAGGCCGTATAAAACCTAAATCCAACAGATCATCGATTTGCCTCCTCAACTCCTCCATCTCACATGGAGGCTGCGATACGTCGGTAGAGAAATGGGTGTCACATCAGGCACAAGGTCGATAGTAAAGTCGATCTCGCACTGAGGAGGTAGTCCAGGTATCGTTCTGAATACATCTGTGAAATCTTGGACTACAGGGGTGTCCCCAAGTGTTGGACCATCAACAAGTGTAACAACTAATGTGATAGGGCCAACTGACCTGCACTGAGAAAGTAAAGGCTGTGCCCTCAGGTCCATGGGCTGTCACCAATCTGGTATCATAGTCGATCCCTGCCTTTATCTCAGTGAGCCAGTCCATACCGAAGATGACATCATAATGACATAGTGGGGCAACAATCAGGTCAACAAGAACTATTTTTCTTCCCAAGTCTATCAAGCAACTCTTACAAATCTTGGTAGAGTCTGAGAAGGTCCCTGTGGCGGTAAGGAGTCTCACCCCAATCATAGGAGTAGTTTCTAACACAGTCACTTAACTGCTGCGCATGATACTATTGAGATAGTAGACCCGGTATCCACCAATAGAAATACAGGTGTACCTTGAATGTGGGCAGTGACTTCAAAGGCTAAAGGCACTGCAGTTGCTATCTTAGATACACCAGCTACTAGTGCATGTGCACATGCCTGTTGAGAATGATTCGGTTAAGCTGTCATAGGTCGTTGAAGTGGCCTATTTCGAGGTACAGGTGGTTGGTAAAATGGTTGTGCTGGTGGTGCCAATCGCAGAGGTGGAGCTGATATAGCTTGCGGTTGCTGATGACTGATCTTTTGAGGCGGCGTGAAACCATTGTCCCTCATCTTAGTAAAGCAATATGTATCTAAATGGCTCATCCTCTTACAATAAGTTCACCACATATCTGATCGCCTAGGCTATGTCGGTGGAGCCATAAGCCTAGGAGGCGAATCTGAATGTGGCCTCTTGTAACACCTCGACTTTTCAGGACTTGAGTATACGACTCTTTTTCCAAAAACTCGAGTGTTAACTTTAAAGGACGGTCAAATTCGAGTATATTTTTTTCTTTCATCAGAGTAAACAGATGAGCGTAGAATAGAAAAATCAACACAAAGAAAAATTTCATTTACATTTGAAATATACAAGAGCTACCCATAATGACTTATACAAACCAATGTCTCTGAATTTAAACAAGTACAAGATTTATATGATTTAATACATGAAGAATAACAGAAAGCATATAAACATAAGCCGCGAGATCACACAGCTCCTCCAAGAAAATACAATCATACATCCCTGGTGATCGCACCCTACTCCTCATTAAGTCTGAACAAGCATATTACTTAAGTTACCTGTATTACCTATACGATTGTATATTTGATGGATGAGTGGCCAACTCAGTGTGAATTTCTCTCAAGATTACACACCGCCGCATTAGGTAAGAAATAGTATAAAACACCTAGACAACCAAAAAATAGTAAATGCAGTCCTATTAGATGCATGGATGCATGAATGCAATCATGGACCTGAAAAAAAATCCAGACAGTCTGTGCCTCAGGAAAAACATCCTGACGGGCATTGGGGTCGTTACCCAAGGATGAGACTGATTATCAGCCCAACACTCGACATAATCGCATGGGCATGAAGATCCAAGTCATCATCATAATCGAATGACTAGTCATAAGTGCAACATTCAGTATAATCGCAGGGCAAAGTGATCGAAGCCATCGTAATATGCTATGTATGCATGATTAGCCAAGTCATTATTAGTCCATTTACAACTAGCTAATTTAGATAAGCTCAAAGGTCACTACAGGGAGCACATGGCCCAGCGTAGGCCGATAGCTTGGGCATAGTGTCCCATTACCCCCATTCCCGGTCCATGAGGCTACCATCTTATGATGTTTAATGAAAAACCCACCGACTAGTGACCAATCATATTCTAATATATGGGGCTTACCATCGCATGGTTGCACGGAATAAAACATCGAACCCATATAAGAAAAATACCAGAACAAAGTCACATAGGGTGATATCAAACAAGCCACATAGGGCAATTATCAAAATAGGCCTCATAGGACGAGTATCAAAACCATGCGATAAAAGACCATCCTTGAAAACCATTGGACACAATAACCCTGGATGGTAGGCCCACATTAATGGTCAATTTAAACCATCATTCAATAACCACCAAGTCGAGGGTCCATTGTAATCACCATCAATCGAGTTACATCCCAAGTATGGGTGTACATTTATAGGTAGGGGTTTTCCACTGATGTACCAGTTTAAGTTCCCATAAGCAATCCACAAAAAGAAATTCACAAGCATGAGCAATTATACAGGACAGTCATTGAGCACGTAATATAGCAGTTCAGTTTTCACCAGCTAACACGTGATTATAAAGGAAGATATCAATTATGAATTTAAATAAAAATTATAACTTAAGCTAATGAGAAGATGAAAAGCTCAAGAGGAAGAATTATCACCTTATTTGTCGACTCGCCTTTTAATATTATTAGGAAGTGCGCATGCCATTAGACTTGGATCCTATCATAAGTTACAAAACTATACCATTAGATCCAAACTTAACTCATTATTTATGTTTAAAGTATCAACCTAGGGTTTAGATTACTTAGAGTTTTAGTGTAGGATTAGAGTTTTCATCCTAGGGTTTAGTCATAGGCTCATATTTTCAGTATTTGAACGCTAATTAATGTAAAATTAATTGCCATGCTAACCTAGTAACCATAAGCTAATTATTAACATTAATGATAATATTAATATTAGCTAATCATGGTAATAGTGATCATTATGGTGGTAGTAATTAGTACACTTCTACCGTCAATGATAATAATTAAGAATAGTGAATAAAATTCTAATATGTAGTTCCACCTATATTAATTAATACTAGTATAAGTAATATGCTAGTGGCTACTCAGGTCTATATCAAATTTATCATGATAATAATAATAAGGATGATAATTGTAACTTGAAATACTTCTTGTTTAGGAAGAACGAGTTGACTCACCATAGTCAACTTGATAGCCTAAAGGTTTACAATTTATCTATAGTTAGGATCGATATTAGGGTCATAACGTGTGGTTTAGATTACTTGGATATAGGATTTTATCCATTAGTCTAATCTTGGACTTTAGTTTAGAGTTGAAACCTAATTCATATAATTAATTTATAAATTAGAATGAAGTAAAATAAATAATAATTGTCTATTATTACTAACAACACAAATCTTATAATTATTGACCTACTAATGATAAAATAAAAATAGCATATCAAGAATCTATAATAACTAGTTCTTGCAAAATCAATCTACTAATAGTTAACCATATTTAATAATTGAAATAATTATATTAACACTAATGATAATGCAGCGGATCTTGTGGAGCCAGAATTTTACCTAGACCTAGATGATTGGTCGAGATCGCACCGAAACCATCCTAATGTGGATCTGGGCCGAGTCGACTCACTGACTTAACTCAGTAGTGAGTCGGTGAGAATCGACCTCCCCCCTCTCTTGTTCTTCTAGATGTCTTCCACCTGCTGGAAGTCCAGCGAGAAGTCCGGACTGGACCAGACCTGTATGGCTGGACTCATTCCAACAATTCTATCGGGCCAGAATCTAGCTGCTGAGTTGGCCCGACTCAGTGCGGTACCAACCATGGCCACATAGTTGATGTGTGTGCAACGATAACCTGCACTCTCTCTATCTTCCTTTCTCTACATGGTTGAGCGAGCCTAGACTCAACTCAGTCATGGTCCAACACAGCAGGCCCTATCTAACTCGAACCAGACTCGGTGAAACTCGCGGAGTTAACATGGCCATGGCCAGCTAGCAGCACAACTGCACTGTTTTTTCCTCACCTCTACTTCCACTCTCAGATGTGATTCCTGTCATTTGAACTATGATGATATGGGCCACACATTTACATATTTAAATCCATGACCGGCCTCACCACAAGCAGCAGTGACGGTGCAAGCTCATCATGGAAGATGACTGAGCGTTAATGGCGTCTTCCCACCCACTACTCCTTTCTTCATTCTGACGGCATGGGGTAGCTCCTAAGGGTACATTGGAGCTTGGTGAATGGATGAAATGGAGCTTGGACGCTGTTTGGTTGGTGGGTTCGGAGGTAGAACAGAAACAACCATTTTTGAGTGCAGCTATAAGGATGGATTCGGATCTCATTGTTGTCCAAACCTCCCACTTTTATTTGCTCGCCCTAGCCTCCCAAACCGTTGGATCAAGATTAAACGATCAGGATTCGGTCTGTTTAAAATCGCTCCCAAAACGGTGGGTAAGATGGGAACCGGTCGTGGTTTCGTTTGCAAGCCCTAAACCACTAGCATTGGACGGCTGAGAGCCTCCTAAATGGACGGTCGAGATCAGCTAAAGACCCCTCACATGGATCACCAAGTTGGCGCACAGAAAACAGTTTTTGTTTTTGGAAACGAGTGTTTGTTGGGTCAATATGCGTCAAGGATTATGCGCATGCACACGCGTCCTAGCATGCGAAATGGATTGGGTTTTGGTCAGCACTACCTCCCTGATTGGATGGACGGTTCAGATCAAGAACGTGGACCCTGGTTTGTGGCCCACCATCAAAAACATGGACATCGTCCATCCTCTGCCAAAAATCGAAGAGAGAGAGAGAGAGAGAGAGAGAGAGAGAGAGAGAGAGAGAGAGAGAGAGAGAGAGAGAAATCTCTCTTTATTTGGAAAGACACGGGTCAAACCCGCCTGACCGAGCTCCATGGTCCCGTGCACCGCATGTGCACACGACCTATGCACACACATCATATGAGTGGGGTCCATAGTGATGTTTGTGATAAATCCACTCCGTTCATCCTACAAGGTTGGCCCTGTCATAGTTTCTAACCAAAGATGGGGTGGATCTAAATCTTAGGTGGGCCATACCCTAAACTCCCAGTCCCAATGGTGAATTTCTGTTGATCTAATGGTTGGATTAGTTCGAGTTCGAATATAAGCGGTTAAAAGGGTTTAAGGGTCCATTTGAGGCTTTCATCATGCATTGTTAACTAACACCAATGTTAATATGAATTTTCTTGTAATTAAAATAATTAAAAACTCATACATACTATGACTATCTACCAAATAAATATATAAAAATATAATTTCTGATATTAACATGCTATTAATCAAGTATTTAGTAATGTATAATTCCCAATATACAATATCTCAGTACACCTATGTATGGATTGAAAATTGTACAATTCTCTTTTAAAATCTCATTGTTAAATAATATACTATCTAATTAAAATACCTCATAATTTTTGTATAAAATATTTAATACTACGTTGATATTTATAATTTAATTATACACCGTAAAATTATTATCCATCATGCTTAGTTAATTTAATATTATTTTCATAATTCTCTATGTGTATTAAATATATAGGTGTAGATTTTTTTTTTTTAACGGTCAGATTTAAACTAGGATGAATGTAATTGTTTACTTAGGCTTGGTTTGTATTTATGCTAAGCTTGGTTATACGGTAACACTTGAGTATTGGAAAGTATGGGGTGTTACACCTCTTGCTGAGGAATGGTCGGTTCGAAAAATCAGGTTGAGGCCTCGGGCCCATTGGTAAATGGGTACGAGACAGTCTATCTCCATCCTGCTCAGCTCACAGGGACATGGTCACTAGCTCAACATAGTTAAGAATGCTAGCGCAACACATCTTCGTGCGGATATTAGGCCACAGACCATCCGAGAAACGCCGCATCTTCATTGACTCATTCGCTAGGATCAAAGGAGCGTATCTGGCTAGCTCCGTAAATTTATTCTCATATTCCGACATGGTCATTCCTCCCTATCGGAGGTAAAGAAACTCACCCTCCTTTTCATTACGGTAGGTGAGGGGGAAGTACTTCCCATGGAAGCGAGTCTCAAACGCCTCCCATGTCCGCACATGTCCTGTAGGAACTGTTCGTAGGACGCTGTCCCACCATAGACTAGTGTAACATCCCGAAAATCAGAGGTCGAGCAAAAACCCAACTTCCGAGTTGTAAAATGTTATTTATGCAACATAGATATGTATGATTGAATGTTGTCTGTGATAACGCATTAAACATGAGTGAGATTAAGCTAGAACAACATATCATACTCCAGAGACAGTTAAATTAACAAGCGGAAGACTGTGATAGCATGTATAACATATATAAACTGTTGTATGTCTCCAGAGTGTGAACATGTTACCAGGTTATACACATACATGTATACTCCAAAAGTAGATGAAACGAATATACATGAGTACGCTAAAAATATAAAATGACAAATGTCAAAGTATCTAATCAACCTCCCTGTAATCCCGTCAATCAGAACTCGCATAAAGGAGGAATCCTCCTCATCATCATCAAGTCCAGCTCCGCCTCGCAGGCCGCGCCATCATCTGCAATCATAAAAAGGTCTGGTGGGTGTCCAGGAATACCGTCCCGTAACGTGGCAGTGAGTAGCTAACTCAGTGGAATAATAGAGTAAGGATTAACATGTCTCAAATCAATCATGCGATAATAGTAAAGCAGTAATTCAAACATTCCTAATACTGTTGTTAATGCAATTATGATATGACGTGATGTATGCCCTCACCGACGATCTCCCTCATACGGCAACATCTTACGACCGCGGCATGCCACACTCCCTAGTGTGCTCCACATCTTCCAAGCACATGCAATGCTATGGTGATATGATTTTCGAGTTGTTATTAGTCAATTCAAACAGCAAGATTGGGAAACTAAGGTATTTTCCTTGTATCAATCCCAACACAGATCCTGTCTAGGGTCGTCACTCCTAGTAATCTCATACGATGTATATTTCGTAGGTCGCTGCAAGGGCTGCCAGGGCTGTTGCTCGCACTCGTTGCACCGCTCCCCCATCACCTTATCAATACAGGCCTACTGTACTCTACTGCTACTGAAGGGTCGTCGCCTCCCGTAGACTCAGAATACGCTCGCGGTCACTACAAAGGACTCGTCGCCTGATCAGTGTATGCCGACAGCAAGAATATAGTGTCCCATACCACCATAATCTGCTCACGAGACTAGGTGCTCACTGGTCACTACGGGGAGATTTGTGGCCCCAGCGTAGGCCGACAGCTCGACCACGGTGTCCCATACCACCATGCCCGGCTCATGAGTCTTCGTGGATCAAGGTACCATGGTTAACAGGGTTTACAATGGTAAGTTCAGTACCCTAGGTTCAAGCAGTTATGACTCATGCAGGGTGAACATACAATGGCCAGTCGGGTTACTTGACGGGCTCGACTAGCGCGATCACATCTCAAGCTGACGACATGAAGTACGTAAAACACTTCGTGTGGCCTAACCACTGCCGCCAACTCCAGAACACAGCCCGCGTTCATCGACGCGTCGTTCGTGGCGAAGATAAGCTAACCACGAATTCGCTCGGTTACCGACTGCCTGGACTAAGCATAGTCCCAAACAATTAAGGAATCACATTAGCAAATCATATGAGAGTATTGGAATTGAAATACAACCATGTGAGCATGTTAACACATGTTATAACATAGAACTTAAGTAAATCATCAAGTACATGCATTTCATACATACAATGAAACCATGCATATAACTAACATGTAGGAAATCATTCACATCAGCATATTAATTGAGAAACCAATCTCAAACTAATCCATAACATCATTTAATTCAATACATACTAATACAAGCATTTATACAAACACTTACACTACACACTTAAGTCTACATATAGTATGTCGACCCGAAGTGCGCATTTAGGCGAATCTCTTCGCCAAACTAATTATGCACGCATTCCTAATATCCTAATGCGACGAGAAGCCATGTCAATCACATCAGCAAAATATGCATGAAAACAGTACTTCCTACAAATGACTAAAATGCCCTAAATCTCATATTCTTCGTTGGTTTACGAAACAGGAAACGGACAGTATGTTGTACATGTCAAACGGCGTTGCCGTCGAGAATCTATTATTAAACGACATTGAAAGCTTTGGAAACAGTCAATCAAAGCGTCTAAAATTCGCACCTTGTCTCTTATGGATGTTGAAATTCGAACGGAGCGTATACGCTTCGTCTACGGCGAATAGAGAACCTGATTTACGAGTTCTATCAGTTTGCATGCTATGGAACAGAAAGAATCCCAAATCAGCAACTTTTTAGGGTTTTTCTTACCTGAAAACACGGAGGAATTGCCGGGAAAGTGATCGGAGTACGTTGCCTAAGCACGTATAACACATGGCACAAGCAGCAGGGAATTCTCTCCCACCTTCTCTCACAAACTCTCACCTTTTCTCTCTCCCAATCTAGGGATTTTTACAAATTCAGATGGGAGAGAGGGGTGAGGGTTTCAACCCTTTTTATAAGCTTAAAAATGCCCAAAATAGGCTCCAAGTCAAGGTATACTTAAAGTATATCCAAATCGGGGCTGTTTCGGTCCAAAAGATGATTTCTGGTGGTCCCCTGGCCAAATGCGGTCGGACTTAGGCTCATGCATACTGGATCTAGCATACATCAAGTTTTCAGTCCGGCAGGATTCGCAGATCGCACGTGGCAGACCAGTTTCAGTTTAGCGGTCACCGCACGTAGATCAGGGCTGAAAGTCTCATGATAAAAAATAGAAATTTCTCCTGATCCGAGGGTGTAATCTGGCTGAATTCTGACGGTCATAATGCTCAATACTGACGCGTCAAGTCGTGTGCCAGATTTGAATTTGAAATTCCAATTCTGTCCCTATTTGCACTCACTTCAGTCCGGGCTCAATGAAATAACCTGTGGTTATCGGTTGGACTTGATTTTCGAAATGATTGTCAAGTCCAGCAAGGCGGTTCTAACGGTCTAAGATAGGAGGTATCGGACTTTCGACGCGCGGTCTAGATCCAATACAAAATTTCAAAGTGGTCCAGAGAACAAACCGGCTTAGAGTTTGATCTGAGGTTATAGAGTGTTATAGGGTCGTTGGTTCCACTCGCTTTGGGTCTTGTAGAATGTATTTAAAGTGATCAGGAACTATTTTCCAGCTACTTTAGCGTCGCGCTAGCTAACTTATGCTTAGTTTCTAAAGGAATTAACCCTAAGTGATTTCTTTGGCTATGGAATTGGGTTCTGAGCAATTTTTCAGGTGTTTTAGTTGACCCATTACCTAAGGACGTTTAATCCCAGGTTGGCCAAAATTCGGGGTGTTACAACTAGCCTCCTTCTGGAACATAAACGTGACCAGCTCAACCTGCTCTGCCTCAGTGCACTGCAGCTGCTTTAACATATTATAGATGCGATCTAGCCAATATTCGGTTTCCTCGGGCCTGTGAGTGCTCAGAAAGGTGGGAGGTTGAAAGCGCTGGAAGCGTTCAAATAGACCACTAGTATTCATGTTTCCAGCAGGCTGCACAGGTGGTGCAGGCAGGACCATATTCATGTTCTGAACAATGGCCCCCGCAATAGTGGTAAAAAACTGTTGTTCCTGCTGCATCAAAAATATCATCTGCTCCAACCTATTAGGAGGAGGAACCGACTGTGGTACTGGTGGCGTCGAAGAAGACGCACAGTTTTGTTATGGAACTGGGGGTGCAAAAGGTGTTGGCCCATTTGTGGAGCCAGTGGTCAGTAGAGAATCTGACATAGTCTCAAAATTGGGGCCCAAACTGGGGTCTATATGGCTATTGCTTGGGGGAGGTGCCCCGTCAATCGATCCACCAAGTGCGAGACGTGCAGTGCTCCGAGTGTTCTTAGGGGGCATTCCCTATATACAACATAGGGTGCAACATATGTGAGATTTAGAACAAGTTACTCATTTTGTCAAAAATTTCACACATTCCATACCAAAAGAAGCTTCATGCATTTCATTTAACCAAAATTGTCACAATACATGAGTTGTAGACTTATATGGATCATGACAGAAGATGCATGTCAGCTCATATAACAAAAGCTTTAAACACTAAGACACTAACAACCAAATAAGCCTACCAAGGCTATTACAAAGGAAAACAAGAAATAAGGAAAACCCAAAGACGACTACAACATATGACTAGTCGTTCGACTCTGGTGAAGGCAGAGGAGCGCCCTTGTCTTGAATACAGCACAGGAGGGCCTTCAGAGTGCTAGACATCCTCTTGAATTTCTGTTTCATATAGGCCTAATTCTCTTCAAGCCTTTACTTCAATTTGGCCTGGGTCTTCTTGACCTGTTGTCTCAGGGTGGCCTGGTTTCCTTTAATCTAAGCCATGCGGGCTTCTAAGGTGTCCCGATCATGACGGTGCTCATGTGTAGCAGTAGGAGGTCCCCCATCAAAGTTTTGGGCCTCCCCTTCCTCTTCACTCCTTCCTCTATTTCATTTTCTTCCTCTTCTTCGCTACTTTGTTCTTCTTCACTGTCCTCTTCTATCTCATCTCTACTCTCATCGAGTCGGGCTTGATGTTGTCGAGGGCCAATTTCCATGTTATTGAGCGTAGTGTTGTTAATGAAGTAGATCGGTGCAAGTTCATTCATGTTAAGTTTGTAGCCGAAATTACGAGCAATCTCGCATATAAGTCGGCCGAATGGGAGTGAAGTATCTCTCCTAACAGAGGGTGTAGTCTGGATTATCTGTAGCAGGGCAAACGTAGGCAGGAATAGCTTATCTCCCTACCCAACTCTGTACAGGAAGTCCACCATCAAACGAGTGCATTCAATACAGTTGCTCCACCTAGGAAACACATTGTACGTGAACGTGTGGTGGAGTAAGTGAAAGTCTGCTGTCATCTTGGTTGATGGGAGGCAATTGCCTCACTTCCAGTGAACTAGTCAGCCACAAAGAAACCACGTGCGGTGATCTCTTTCTCGCACACTAGTGAGATGAGATTCACTAGCATGTACCTCACCACGTTCAATTCCCATAATTCGGGCCATCACACCTATATCGACTATGGCTTCCCGCCTTCCTACGGGAATAGTGAACTGTAGAGGCTCTAGTAGTTGATCCCGTATGTGGGCATAGAAGGCTCAGACAGTGCTTTCACACACATGAGACTTGCCTTCAAATATGAGACCCCACTCGAATTCCAACAGGACTTCCATCATCGGATACAACCCAAATAGCCTTTCATCAACATGTACTTCAAACATAACTTTACGGCCATGAAACTTACCAAGTCCGATGCTCAGTCGTAGAGATCTTTCGAGCAAAATTTGGGGATCGAGATCCTGCTTCGTCTTTCACTCCCGCTCGACGCTAGCGCTAGCCTCGACGCTTGTCTGCTTTCTTGAATGGGTAGGGTGGCTAGGCCCGGCTTCATCCGCGGACGCCCTCTTCTTTCCCATGAGGGAAAGGAGCATTGAAATGGAAAAGATGGCGGTGACAAGCTCAAAAAGACCCATGGAGTTGGAAAAGCTTGGGAATAGGATGGATTTAGGAAGTTTGAGAGTTATGAGACACAAAGATGTAGGCTTTGTGCTCAAATAGGCAGGAAATAGGGAAGATATGGAGTTGTATAAGATGGGTTTAAGAAAAAAGGTGGAGGGATGGAATATATGGAAGAAGATGAAGCTTGGTGTGTATGGGAAGGAGATTTGGAAGAAAAAAATAGATTTTTAAGGGGTTTGGAGGGTTTGGGAGCTTGGAATGAGGAGAAATGGAGTAAAAGGAAAAAAAGAGTGGCCCCACATGTGGGGTGGCCCCACATGCATGTATGGAGGGCGACGATCTGACCTGTGGGCCCGTCGCGGCCCGTTGGAGATGGGCACGATGCTCCACAGCCGGGGTGGTGCTGTCGCGGTGCCGCCGCCCTGGGGCAGTGGCCACCCCCATCCCGGGGTGTCAGAAACATGTGGGAGACCCCCAGGGTCCCACCGTATTTTGTTGTTTGGGTTCCTATGCCTGCGAGATGTGTTTTCTCACCCCATTTCACACATATTCACGCCCTTTGGCGTGTTTTAAGTTTGAGATTTGTCGGGTAATAGTTTAAACTCGTCGTTTAATAGCCTAGGAAGGAATTGATATCATTTTACATGATCTTGGTTGCGTACAGGCTACATTTCGACTGTCGGTCTTACCCATCGGTGAAACTTGGAATCCTACAATCATTTCTACATTTTACCGCCCCCCCTTCTAAGTCAAAGTACGACAGTGCACATCGTGTTACCATAACCCAAGTCTAGTTTAATCAAAATTATGTTATAATACCAACTTGTAATGCCCCAAAAATCAGGGGTCAAGTAAAGCTTAATTCCCGAGTTCCAACGCATCACTTATACAACATAGATAATGACGTTTAAATGTTATTCGTATTAGTGCATTAGACATGAGTGGGATTACACTAAAACAACATATCATACTGCAGAGTTAATGTAATTAAGCAAGCAGAAAACTGAGATAAATGTATAAAGTATATACGTGTTTCATAACCTCCAGAGTATGAACGTGCTATTAGGTTGAATATATACATAATCTGTTTCAAAATATACAATATATCAAAATGTAAATGTTCCACTAATTTAATATCCTTATAATCCCAACGATGCAGTTCTAGGTCTACACAGACCCCCCTGAGAGCTGAACGTAGGGGAACTCCTCATCAAGAAGTCCAGCTCCATCACGTAAGCCTCGTCACAAACCGCATTTAAATCAGAGTCTGGTTGATATTTTAAAACACCGTACCAGAGTGGGAGTGAGTGATCAACTCAGTGGTACTATAAGGTAAAGGTTAACATGTTATCAATTCAATCAAACAGTATGATAAAGTAATACAACAATCACTTCCTAATCAGTCTTGTTAATACAGGAATGACGTGTAGAAATGATACATGTCCTCGCCTGCACTCCCTCAGCGACTTCATCTAATGATCACGCATGGCAAAATTTCTAAAAGTGCACTTGCTCTCCAAAGCACATGCAATACGGTGCATGGTCGTGTTAGCCAAGTAATCTATTAGGCTTATTCATACATCAGATTCGCAAAGCTAAGGTACCTCCCCTTTTATCATTTACCCAAGCAAAGATCCATCTCAGGTCGTCAATCCTAGTTAGTTACATATGATAGGCAAGTTGTAGGGCATCACCCCTAATGAAAATAGTGGATAGGTAAGTTCATGAGTTTATACTCAAGGTCACTACGGAGAGGATCGTCACCTCAATGTAGGCCTAATTTATACTTGAGGTCACTAAGGGAGGCTCGTCACTTGAACGTAGGCCGACAGCTCAAATACGATGTCCCATACACCACCATATTTAGCTCACGAGTTTGAATTACTCACTAGTCACTACGGGAGGCTCATCACCCCAGCGTAGGCCGACAGCTCGACCAGGGTGTCCTATGCACCATCCTGTTCGGCTCATAAGTCTTAACGGATCTTGGTACCTTGGTTGAAACAGGCTTTGCATTGGTAAGTGGTACCTTATATTCAAGTAGTAGTGTTCATGCATGGTAAACACACAATAGGCCAATCAGTTTATTTAACAAGTGCGATTGGTACGAGCGCACATTGAATTGATCGATATAGAGCGCGTAAGCACTCCGTGTGGCCTAACCACTGGCTCGGATTCATCAAAAGTATCTAATGTGGTGAAACTAGTTCGATCACTCATTTGGGAACCATTATCGATTGCCTGCACTACGTAGTAGTACCTATCATACTCGAATGCAATAGGCAGTTATATATGTTAATCATAACAACATTTAACAAATAATTGAAACATAATTCTCATTTGAGCATTTTATCAAACACATTAAACACGTTATACATATGTGTCTTATCCATAAATCACATAACAACAATTTACATTATATGAAGGAAACTACAAATATGGATAAGGTAGTTGAGACTTCCATCTCAACTCTCTTGTTGGAAGCGATTTATCAAACAATTTCTTATTCAGATATTTTATCAAACACTTAGACTATATAACACTATATACATAAAATAAATTAATTATAACATATATTATGGCGGATCCTTTCATAAAGGAGTTGTCATACATATAAAAAACATGTATTCTAGATTAATAGTAATGGCAAACATAACTCATAATTTCATCTTCATTCAAACATTTCAACAAACACATGAAATGCATTTTATATTCACATAGTTCACACACATGTATAGTTTATCAAATACATCGTAACTAAGATCATATGGCAGTAATATAGTCAGACATAAATCATTGTTGATATTGAAAGCCTTGAAAACCATAACCTAAACATTTATAGTCCGCACCTTCCGTCGAATTTCTCGTTTCGAACTTGGTTCGAATCCTACGTCCCCATATACAGAACAACGGACACCTAAGCAATGAAATAGGTTAGCCATTTCGTAGATTTCTCTATTTGTATTCCTAAAATAAGATTAGGATTAAGATTTCTTACCCAAATTAAAGTTGGAATGGCTCATGTAGTAGATGTAAAGACGATTCAACGCGTGGAGTAGCAGGAAAGAATCACTACAGCAAACCCTAAGGATCTTCCTTCACTTCCCACTCTTTTTTCTTCCTTTCTCTCTTCTCTCTCCTAGGGTTAGAGAAAAATCGTATGGGATAGGAATGAGGTGATTTAAGGGCCTTATATAGGCTCAGAAGTGGTGTCAATGGCCTTAGGGCCATGATATACTTAGGTTATGGCTAAAGGGTGCATGTTTTTGACAAACAGGACCTTTAGGAAGGTCCATTTCTCACTTAAGTCATGGAGCAAGTTCCTTGACAACGGATCTACACCAGGACTGTGTTTATGGTGCGATCCGATAAGTTGATCGACTGTGAAGGACCTGCATCAGATCAACGGTCGTTGTTACTTGATCAGGGCCACAAGTGTACCAATAGGTTCAGGGAAATTTCTCTAATCAATGCGTGTAGTTCGGTCAGAAACTGACGGTCTGAAGTCCTCAATTTCGCCCGTAAGTGAATGGTCCAATTCACTTAAGTTTGAGTTCATTTTTTAAAGATATTCGCATTTCTCACACACTTTGCTCTAGGATCAAGTTGTGCATTTTTGGATACTGTTTGTGCTCGATTTCTGCGATGGTTGTCAAACCCAATAAGGCGGTCATAACCTTACAGTTTGTGGTAATCGGACTTTCGACGCGCGGTCCAGGTCCGATACAGAGTTTCAATATGCTCTCGAGAGCAACTGGGTTTTGAAATTTTCTCGAGGTTTTTAAATAATGTTGAGCTAGCAATGTTAATAGTTTTGGGTCTTGCAGTTCGTATAGATAGTGGTTCAAGAAAGTCCATCGATTAACTTAGTTTAGTGCTTAATTAATTTTTGTCTAATTTTCATAGTATATGGTCTTTAAGGATTTCTGCCTGAGGTGGTACTCGGGTCTTTGTATGGATTTTTTTGAGAAGTTACAGGTCCAATATGCAATATTTGACTCTCAACAGTATCAATTTCTTTGATTAATGCCGTACATAAATCAAAAGTAAAACTTATTTTTGAAAATAATGTCAAAATTGCTTTCAGTTTTATTTTTTTACTGGTGTATATCTTCACGCACTCCATCTTCATAGTAGCGTGGGAGGCCTTTTCAACCTGAGGATTAAGAAAATGTATTATATCCCATGAAAACTTTGTTCTCTAACATTCTAAATGGTTTTTTCATCAATGATCACAAGTCTTGAATACTACTCTTTCAACTTCTCTTTTTCAAACTTATGAGTGTAATGTTTACGTTGAGACTTATCCCCTTCAGACTTGCTAAATGAAAGTGACTATTGGCATGGAATTAGGATTTTTGGTTTCTTTGAACAACTTTTCATATATATTTTTAAATGAGTAGTTGGCCCCCAGGATTCTTAACCATCTCCCTGAACAATTTTGTAATGGTTTTTGAAATCGACGGTTGTCTACTAAAAGGAGAAAAGTATGAGAATTCTTCATTAGTTAGCATGAATTCATTGAAAAATTGGCTTGTTATCGGAAGACCCACCATTCTATGAAGATCCCATAGAGTCATACTGATCTCTCGTATCGGTAAGTGAAAAAGAGAGTTGGTGGTTGGACACCAATAGTTCAAGAAGCCCTTTAGTATCATCGTATCTTTGTAGAAGTACTCAGAAGTAATTTCGATGACATTATAAAGATCAATTTCAATCAAAGTTGAAGGTGTTCCTTCATAATCGCCTTAGCCCAATCAAAATAATAGGCATGGGAAGATAAAAACATCGGGTACGAAACTCTTCATTGTCCCATAAAGAGTTGCGATCGCGGAAGCGTTGTTGTAACGTCTCGTAGAAGTGCGTCGGATATAAAGTATGCGAAGTATAATATGGTAAAAGGAATTGCATGGGGTGAATATCGCCTATCTTTTGTCTTGATCCTCTTCCTTACAAAATGCCTTTAAGAATTTTTGGTTCCTTCTTCACCCAGTTCACAGTGAACATGAGCTTGTTCTGAATCATCTGATCAGTAGGCTCGCTTTGTAGAATGGATTGATGTTGATGAATGTTTAAAGGAATGATAATCATTTGGTCCCTAAAAGGACCGTTGAATTTAATGAGTCCTACTTGAATCTTACGCCATTTCAAGAATTTTAGAGCCATTTCTTGTTATGCTTCTTTATCTTTTCCTGAAGCTCTTGCTCTTTACTCTTTGGGTGTTTCTTCTTCGATAGTGAGGAAGGCGGAGTGTTTTACCTAGCTGGTGGTCTTTAACTATCTGTGTGTATGTTTGTTGTCGACTTCAACCATTCTTCCTAGTCGATTTCACGACCTTGTTGTGGAGGCCTTTCAACATATCTCATTATTATTGCGTTAAAAATTGGAGTTGCCAAGGTGTTTATGCGATATGAAAAGTTAAAAACTTGCAAAACGGGTTCCTTGAAGAAAGATCGTTGCTTTTTTGTAACCCTTATCCTCTTTCTAAGACAGTCTTCACTTGAAAGAGAAGCATGAATAGGAGGTGTAGACTACTGAGGTGCTGATGCAGACTAGTAGGGAGAGGATACGTTTTCATTGGAGATGACAAGTCTTCTTAGTACTGGCCATAAAGAGTTTGGAAGAAAATTCGGCAATAATTTGACACTTAGAAAATTTTGATCAAGATAGAAGTATTGCACACCGAAGGACTATTACACGCTAAAGTGTTGTTACGCGCTGAATTGTTGTGGGTTAAAGTGTTGTTACGTGCTGAATTGTTGCGTGATGAAGTGTTGTTCAGCGTAGAAAACTCCAGTGGGATGGATGTAATAAGTGAATGATTGAATCAAGTGATTTATAGGTAGTACTGGACCTGGGACCTGATTAGCTATTGTGCGGGACCCAATTGATTGTTGTGCACGGATCCTACGCAATGTGTTGGCAGAAAAAGTGGAAAAGTTGATCCTCTATCTTTTTCATTCTGATGACGAAAAAACAGAGGATCAAGGGGACATCTGTTAGAGCATAAAATTAGTAAAGAATAAGCTATAAAAATAAGAAGATTCAAGCAAATAAAGTGAGAAGAAGTAATATATCACAAAGAAGAGTCTTGTTGCGCTTGACTGGGTAATAAAGGATCATTGCTGTAACACCCCAGATTTTTGTCAACCTGGAGTTAAACGTCTTTAGGCAATGAGTCGATCATAATACCTTAATTGACTTCTCAGAACTCAATCCTAAAGCCTCAAATCTCCTTTCAACCCATTTCCTTCAAAATCTCACCTTTCACCACCTTATTATTCAAATTTCTCAAAGTACTTTCATATTAGACATAAATCCTAAGGTTTAGGTAATGAATAACCATAATGAAATTAAAATTTACTATGAATGGTGAATAATTAAATAAAATAGGTTTTGGACCATTAGTCTTATGGAATCTGACAAAATAAATGGGTGATTTGGATAGAACAGCTTCTCATACCCCAAAATCGTATATTGAATGTTGAACAACTCATTCCAGTTTGCAAAATACGCCCGTTTCAAATATTTGATCGACAAAACCACATCAAATAGACTCGAGGGCCCAAACGATGCAAATTAAGGAGACCCGAGGTGGGTCCCGCATATTCCCAGCACCCCTAGTGGGGAGGGCATTACCCCTGGGGTGAGCCATCACCCCAGGGTCTAGTGACCGATGATGGCCTTGCCAGTTCCGCGAAGCCTCACCGCCTAGCGGGTCGCAATAGGTCAGACGGCCCGTTTTCTGCCACATTTTTTACAATCTTTATCCAACTTCAAAAAGTCATCTCCCTCGTTATAACTCCGATTTAGGTGATTCAAAAGCCAGATTGAATCTTGATAAGTCTAGTTTCACATAAAAATAAGTAAAAAATATAATAAAATATTTAATATAGTTAAATATAGGTCATGGTGACAACTATCTGAAAATCATTAGTTTGGACAACTATTGCTTGTAGAATTTTTAGAATTTTTCTACAACACAAAATACCATGAAATTTAGTGGAGATGAACTAGACTTGATGTGAACTACTAGAAAAATAATGAAAATAATATACTAATTAAAAGTGCCAGAAAGAGGGCGTAGAACTGCCCTAGGACCATATTCTATCGTAATTAGGGCATAATTTAGTTAAGTACTAAATTGAATACTCAGTAGAATTAGTTTGAACTACTTTAAATATGAACTGCAAGACTTAATACGAGTAGAACCGTTAACCCAACATTACCTAGAAATCTAGGATCAATCTCTAAACCCAGTTGCTCTCGGAAGCATCTTGAAACTTCGTATCAAACCTGGACCGCACGTCGAAAGTCCGATTACCCCGAAACTATACGGTTATGACTGTCTTGCTGGACTCGACAACCATATCAGAAATTAAGTCCTAAAGTTATCCAGAAACACACAACTTGAGCCCAAAGCAAAGTATATGAGAAACACGAATATCTTTAAGAAATGACCTGAAACTTAAGTGAATTGAGTCGGTTCGCTTGTAGGTCAAATTTAAGAATTCAGACCATCAGAACCTGACCCAATTACACCCTCGGAGCAGGAAAAATTTCCAACACATGTCAGTGTACTTGTGACCTTGATCGAGTACCGATGACCGTTGAACTGGAACTGGTCCGCCACGGTCGATTTGCGAACTTGATCAGACCGAAAACTTTGCCTGACCTAGATCCATGGTCAGGGAGCTTATGTTTGACCACATTCAGTAAAGGGGCCTCCAGAAGTGCTCCTTTAGATCAGAACAGACACTATTTGACTATAACCTAAGTATATCTTGGCCCTGGGGCCATTCTCATCAGTTCTAGGCCTATATAAAGGGCTTAAACCCTCTCTCTCTCTCTCATTCCATACGAATTTGGAAACCTAGGAGAGAGAAGAGAGAAAAGAGAGAGGGAAAGAGAAAAAGTGAGAGAGAGAGTTAGGATTTTCTCCTGGGATTCGATCCCTGTTACTCCACATGCTTAGCTACCTCCGATGATTCTGATTCTGAAATTGAGTAAGAAATCCTAACCCTAATTTGGTTTAGATATTCAAATAGAAGGAATGGTGAAATAGTTAACCTATTTCATGCTATAGGTTGTCGTCGTACGGTAGACAAAAGCTTATGGTTTAAACTGAGTTTGATACTTGTTTGCCGGCGAAAGGTGTGGACTATAGATGTTTAGGTTATGGTTTTCAAGGCCTTCAATGTTAGTAATGATTTATGACTGACTTGATTGCTATCACATGTGCTTAGCTTCGAAGTTGTCTGTATGTTATGTGTGTGTATATATATATATATATATATATATATATATATATATATATATATATATATATATAGGATATGTTGACTTATAATGAATTCTATGTGTTTGTTGAAGTGTTTTGAATGAACATGAAATATGGATTTGTGCTTACATGATTATTGATCATAATTACATGATTGTTGTGCATGTGGTAACTCATATGTGAAAGGATTTGCCATAATACATGTTATAATTATTTTATTACATATATGTTAATATGTATATTCTAAGTATTTAATAAAATGCTTGTATGAGAAAATGCTTGATGCTTGAATGAGAAAATGCTTGATGAAATGTGTTTAATGAGGGTATAAAGACAGGATTCTCGATTACCTTATTTATAATTACAGTTTTCTTCATGTAATCTACCTCGTTGCTACGTGATATAAGGATGAAACGTCTATGTATGTTGACATGTACTCTATGTGTTTGTTAAAATGCTTAAATGAGATTTATATCTGAATTGACTGCTCATGCTATCTTGACTAATGCATATGAATGCTTATTACATTTGACTGTGATTGAGACTACGTTGTAGTCCAGGCAATCGGTAACAATTCATGTTCGAGTGGCCGAGCTAGTCTCTCCACAATTGATGCGTTCGGTGAATCCGAGTCGTACGGGGATCGTCGACAACGGTACGTTGTCAATTAATTTAGTGTACGCTCGTACTAGTCGAACTCGTTTAATAAATCGATTAGCCCAATGTATGTTCACCATGTATGGACGCTATTGCTTGAACCTAAGGTACCAAACTTACCAATGGAAAAACCCATTTAACCTTGGTACCAAGATCTGCTAAGACTCATGAGCCGGGTATGGTGGTATGAGACACTGTGGTTGAGCTGTCGGCATACGGGGGGGTGACAAGCCCACCAGTAGTAACCAGTGAGCAACCCAGACTTGTGAGCTGAATACGGTGATATGAGACACTATATTCGAGTGTAACATGGAATCGATCTATGATCCATTCCGGGCATGTAACAAATGACTGTTGTGCGCAATGGGTCATTCAACATAGAATTCGAGATTTCGCATGTGCGAATTCCTATAAATACCCCTCTACCCCCTCATTTGAGACATGTAAGTTTGGAGATCTCATAGAAAGTCATCAGAATGCCTTTGCCAAGTATTCCGCAAAAGAGAAGGAAGAAGATAGGGCAGAAGTTATGTGGCGCCTGTCCACGCAACATAGACTCATTGCGCCTACCCGTGCAACAGGGTCCTGTTGCGCGCACACAACGTAAACAACACATATATGCTATTAGATTCTTCGAAGAGCTTGCGATTCTCATTTAAATTTAGTTATTCCCTTTAGGATTGTCATTTCAGATCAATCAAGGGAAAAAACAAAGGATTTTTAGACCTGCGCAATACTTCTTTCATTAAAAAGAGTGCATCACAAGTTGGAATGCTGTTGAAATCATCATTAGGATCATTCCATATAACTTTATTCGGTTCAACGTTTTGTACTTTATGTCAGAATCAAGGGAATAAGAGGATACAAATGAATTCCAGAATTAATAAAATATATGACGATGAATGTTCTCCTACTTTCTTTGTTATTATTAAATGAAAATTATTATACTGGATAAAATACATCGTAGCGAGGGATAGAGGACCAACCATAGCCACAAGGCGTCAGTAGCCAAACCGTCTCCCGTACATGTACATGAGAGAAAGAACGGTGAATAATAAAAGGCCCACTTAATGGGGACAGGGGATCATTTACACGTTGCCTCACGTAATGACTGACGAATAGACCGGAGCTGGCACGCGTACGCTACCTAAGCACGTGTTCCAACAAGGAAAACCGTAATCTGACAAAGCGAGTGCCGTTTGCGTACGTATCCCCTTCCAACTATCCCGCTATGTGGGATCTGACCATTCATCAAGTGGGCCCCAATGTGAACACTCCCTTCCATGAGCATCGTTCAAGTGCGTGTGGCAGGTAGTTGATTTTCAAACGTACTCAGCCCGATATGGTAACTTTGACTGTACCTCTGCTTTATTCTTTTGAATCAAATTTCCAGTCTACCCAACCTGATGATTGAGTATATTTTCTTGTCAACTAGTTCCTGATTGTGGTCCCAACCAGATGAATGGCTCAGATCTCACGCATGTGATACGATAGGATGTATGTGGCGAGTCTACCCATTCCATCTCAAGTGCGCGGATAGCCATCTTGTGTCTAAGATTCCAGAGCTACACACGGGCCTGACTGGAAGTGGATTGGCTGATTGGCTGCTGTACCACACAACAGCTGTATAGCTGGTGTATTAACGTCAGCAAATTCTGTGGGTCCCATCATGAGGTATGTGTTATATCCAAACCGTCCATCCATTTTTAGAGCTCCTCTCAAGTCTTGAGACATGAAAATTAAGATAGACATAACTATCAGGTGAACCACACTACACAAATTAAGATAGATATAACTGCATGACTTTGCTGCGACCCAGGCGCCAGCAGGGATTCCCAGTAGGTGGAAGTCCTGTGGGGCCCATCGAGGTGTTTGAGTAAAATCTACTCCGTCCATCAGTTTTGCTAGTTATCCAAAAAAAAAAAAAAAAAAAAAAAGAAAAGAAAAAAAGGACTCATATCCAAAAATCCAGGGCCACGCTGCAGGAAACTGTGCGGATTGATCACCCACCACTGAAACCTTCGTGGGCCACATAAGTTTATATGACATTCGAATCATTCGTAATGTTATTCCACCGGCCAGGATGAAGAGAAAACACAAACATCATCCCTAATCCTAAACTTCTGTGGCTCCATGAAGGTTTCAAAGGTGGTCCTGCGATCTGCATTTTGTATATATATATATATTTTTAAAATTTTTACTGGCGTGGCCCAGTTGAGTTTTGTATCTGCCTTGTTTCCGGGACCACATTCTAATATGATGAGACGAACTGATGGACGGTGGGCTCCACAGAGCTTCTTGTTTGTAAACACCCGTGTCAGTACCCACACTCCATGTTAGCCACACCCATGTCATTGAGAATCCCTGCATTTTCCGGACTTACATGTCATTGAGAATCCGTTCATTTATCAAAGTTGTAATTATACGTGGCATATGTGTACACGATCCGAGCCATTCAACGAGTGGACCATACCATGTTGGCGCTAGTTCAAACTTGGCATTTATCTGACGATCCCATAGTACAGGGATTTTGCAGATTGAATGCGACCGTTGCTTCCTTTTTCATAACATGGCCCACCAACTAACTGGCTGCGATCCGGTGGAAAAGGGTCATATGTAACGCACGCCATGTTTCATATTTCGTTTTTACTTCATGAGGAAATGCTATTGCTCCCAGCTCAAGTCGGATGTCCAAGTTGACATTGATGTATGATATCCGGGCTAGCTGTTCGTGACGTGGAACACCCTGTGATTTGCCCGTGCTCAAGATTTAGACTGGTCCATTCATTGGGCAGTCCACGCTTGTATCATATGAATATACGGTTAAGAAAAAGAGAACAGCATGCTAACCTGTCATGCTGCCCCATCATTCCAGCCTACATCCCACTTGTATAGGAACATCTTCACCATGCAAACGGCAGGCCACATCCTGATGATCATCGATATTGAAATTCAGACTGATCAAATCATTAATTACATGGGCCAACCTGGAAATTGGACCGTTGGTTGTCCACTGATTCCAATGTTGCGCCCCACCTGATGAACAGGCCGATCTGATTTTTGTGCCAGGTGACCTTCGTGATGTTGTTGATGTCCTGTATATGAAACAGGGATTTCAATCCGCCGACCTGTTTGGTCAAATAATTGAGTGAGGCCCGTCTTATATAAATTATACAAATTGGTATCCGGACAGTTTCAGTCCATCGACCCGGAGGCTCGCAATATTGGCGATATTTGAAAAACACTTACTTTTGAGCATGTTGTAGCGATTGAACATGTAGATATTGATCGATCAATGCTTATATCGATGGCATGTAAAGTTCTACATAATTACGTGATTAGTTTTCTATTACAAGTGTTATGTTATATATATGGGTGTTATTGCCGGATTAGGTGATTCTAATTGGGGCTAAGTCATTTCTAAGGTTTGGAGATGAAAAAAATGAGAGTTTTATGAATTGTAAATGCATAATCTCTTGTAATTTTTATTTTCATAGTGATTCTTATTGCTTTATGTCATGGTTTTTTTTTTTTTTATTATTATTATTTTTTTTTAATTTTTTTTTATGAAGGTTTTTTCACATAAAAATTTGTGTGTCCTTTGTGCATACTTTGTTGCATTTATCTTTTGATTGTTTGATTCAAATTTAGAGTTCGCTTCCGTGGATTCCCAACAATTGGTACCGGAGATATAAATTAGGTTTTCAAGTTTGAATATGAGACATGTCAATTATCTCATTTCAACACTGGGGTCTTAGTATCTATCCCTAGTGGGGATGGCTAATAATGAAGTGTGAATTGATAGTGGGGTGTACTAACAAGCTAAGCAAAAAAAAAAAAAAAAGAGACATGTCAATGAAGGCATCGAATGTTAAGTATAAAACAGAGAAGTTCTTCGGGAAAAATAATTTTAAACTATGAAAGGTGAAGATGAGAGACTTTCTAGT
Source organism: Magnolia kwangsiensis (assembly GCA_037074715.1). Taxonomy (NCBI): domain Eukaryota; kingdom Viridiplantae; phylum Streptophyta; class Magnoliopsida; order Magnoliales; family Magnoliaceae; genus Magnolia; species Magnolia kwangsiensis. The sequence continues at coordinate 75,015,356 of CM073579.1, forward strand.
TCAGCAAGGATTGTAATAGGTACTATTTTGTGTAGCAAAACATTCTGAGACTATGAGCAATGAAGATTGGAAAGTACTAGATGAGAGAGCGAAAACATCGATTTAATTATGCCTATCCGACGAGGTCCTTTATAATGTCCTTGATCAAAATATCACCATAGGGCTTTGGAAGAAGTTAAAAAGCTTGTACATGATGAAATTTTTATTGAGTCGTCTATATATGAAGAAATAATTATATAATATAAATATGGCGGATGGGTCTGGTATTAATGAATACATCAGTCCGTTTAATCAATTACTCTGCAAATTGACAAGTGCGGAAGTGAAGATTAATGAGGAAGATCAAACCCTAATTCTGTTAAATTCCCTTTAAGAGCCTTGCACGAGTCTGTAGACACTATGTGCCATGGTAGAGAGACCATTGACGTTGAAACTGTCATCTCGGCTCTTCATTTGAAATAGTTAAGAAAGAAGGGCAGTGGCGGCGATTCCTTTATGGATGCGTCAGTAGCTAGGGGAAGAAATTTTGATAGGGATAAGGGAAACTCGCGATCTCGGTCCAAGTCTAACGACAGGGGGAAGATGAAGTGCTAAAATTGTGGGAGACAAAGGCATATGAAGAAGGATTGTCGAAATCCTAAAGCCTAGAAGGAAGAGAAATCAAAAGAATTGACAAGGGAAGCTAATTCAGCGGAATGTGATATAAGTACGAGTGGTTGTGATCTGTTGTCTATGTTTAGGGTCAGACACTTTTATGATGAACGTAAGAATAAGTGAATTTTGAATACGAGGGCATCATATCACATGTGTCATCATCGGAATTGGTTCACCACATACACCGAATATAATGTTAGCCTAGTTCTTATGGGCAATGATCATACCTGTAAGATTATTAGAATTTGATTCGTTTGCATCAAAATGCATAATAGGGTGGAGTAGACTCTGATAAATGTGAGGCACGTTTCGAATTTGAAGAAAAATCTAATCTCTCTAAGTGCTTTCGAGGCACTTAGGTGCAAATTCACTGAGTTTGATCATGTCCTAAAAGTTTTAAAGGGGACACTCATTGTGAGTCATGGTGGAGCGGTAACCTTTACAAGCTAATCGAGAATACCGTATTGAGTAGAGTTGCAACATCTATTGTGGAGTATACATTGGTACGTTTGTGGTATGCACATCTAGGCCACATGAGCAACCGCGGTATGAAGGTATTTTCTGATCGTTGCTTGATTTCTGTATTTAAAAGTATTTTTTAATATATGCAAGTATTGTATTTATAGTAAACAATCAAGATTATCTTTTAAATATGGAAAACATGTAAGTAAGGGCGTTCTAGATTATGTGCATTCAGATGTATGTGGGTTGTTGCATGTTGTTTCTAGAGAGGGGTCATCACTTTTTGTATAATTCATAGATGACTACTCTAGAAATGTGTGGGTCTATTTCTTGAAAAATAAATCCGATGTTTTTGCTACCTTCAAGATGTGGAAGGCGATGGTGGAAAAGCAGACATTGAGAAAATTAAAAGTGTTGATGACAAATAATAGTAATTTGGTTCAAAAGAATTCAAACAATTTTATAAAGATGAGGGGATTGTACAACATAATACATTTAGGAACACACCAGAGTAGAATAGCGTAGTTGTAACGCCCTAAAAATTGTGGGTCGGGTAGAAACCCAACTCCCGAGTTCCAGAACATCACTTATGCAACATTTTCAATGATGGATGAATGTCGGCGGTAATAGTACATAAAACATGAGGTGGATTAAGCCAAAACAACATATCATACTCCAGAGACAGTTAAATTAGCAAGCGGAAGAATGTGATAGATATATAGAATATATGAACTGTTGTAGGTCTCCAGAGTGTGAACATGTTACCAGGTTAAACATATACATGTATACTCCAAAAATGATAAAAAAGAATATACATGAGTGCTCAAAAAATATAAAATGACAAGTGTCAAGGCATCAAATCAACCTCCTTGTAATCCCGTCGATCAGAACACGCATATAAGAGGGATCCTCCTCATCATCATCAAGTCCGGCTCTGCTTCACAAGCATCGCCACCATCTGAAACTAAAATAGGGACTGGTTGGTGTGCGCAACACCGTCCCGTAACGTGGGAGTGAGTAGCTAACTCAGTGGAATCATAGAGCAAAGATTAATCATGTTATCAAATCAATCAAGCGATAATGGTAAAGCAAGCAATCAAACATTCCTAAACACTGTGATTAATGTAAGAATGAAATGACATGATGGATGCCCTCACCGACATACTCCCTCATGTGACACCATCTTACGTCCGTGGCATGCTTTCTTCCCTCAGTACTCCACATCTTCCAGGCACATGCAGTGCGATATGAATATGATTATCGAGTTGTTATTAGTCCTTTTCATACAGCAGGATTGGAAAACTAGGGTACTTCCCTTATATCATTCCCAATAAGGATTCTGTCTAGGGTCGTCACTCCTAGTAGTCTCATACGATGATATATTTCTAGGTCGCTGCAAGGGCTGCCAGGGCTGTTGCACGCACTCGTTGCTCCACTTCCCCATCACCTTATCAATAGAGGCCTAGTTGTACTCTTGTTGCTACGGAAGGGTCGTTGCCTCACGTAGACTCAGAGTACCCTCGAAGTCACTACAAAGGGCTGTCAGGGTTGTTGCTCGCACTCGTTACACCGCTCCCCCATCACCTTATCAGTGTAGGCCGACAACAAGAATATAGTGTCTCATACCACCATATTCTTCTCACGAGTCTGGGTTGCTCACTGGTCACTATGAGGAGGTTTGTGGCCTCAGCGTAGGCCGACAGCTCGACCACGGTGTCCCATACCACCATGCCCGGCTCATGAGTCTTAGTGGATCAAGGTACCACGGTTATCAGCGTTATCACTGGTAAGTTCAGTATCCTAGGTTCAAGCAGTTATGACGAATACAAGGTGAACATACAACGGTTAATCGGGTTACTTGATGAGTCCGACTAGCACGAGCGCACGTTGAATCGACCGACATGAAGTACACAAGCACTTCGTGTGGCCTAACCACTGCCGACGACTCTAGTACGACTCGGGTTCGTCATACACATCCTTCGTGGCGAATAGAATCCAACCACGAATTCTGGACTGTTACCGACTGCTTGGACTAGAGTATAGCCCCAAACACTTGCAATCTAAATCAATAATCATATGAGAGAGACAGAATTAAAATACAAGTAATTCCAGCATATTATCAGCATGTTATAACATATATCAAAAGCAGTTAACCATACACGAGTATTTTACACATAAGGTAATCAATTCAATACAACAAACATGAAGGAATTCATGTACATCAATAAATTAGTTGAGAATCCAATCTCAATGCTAATCTACAACATCATTTACTCAATACTTACTAATACATGCATTTATACAAATACTTAGACTACACAACTCCAATGTACTTGACGTGTGTTGATTTCAACGTATAATATGACAAATCCTTATATCAAGGAGATGTCTAATACACAACAATCATGTTCTTACATTCAATACATATGGCAGGCATAAATCATATTGATTTAGGCATTTCAACAAACACTTAGTCTACACCCATTAGTCTACATAGCATATGTCGGCCAATATGTGCATTAGGGTGAATCTCTTCGCCAAACAGATCATACACGTATAACTAGTATAGGTACACGAAAAATACTCATGGCAATCATATCGGCAAAATACGTACGTATACAGTATTTTCTACAAATACCTAAAATACCCTAAATCTTATATTCTTCGTATGTATTCGAAATGAAAAACAGACAGCATGTTATACATGTCAAACAACATTCTTGTCAATAATCTACCATTAAACGACATTGAAAGCTTTGAAAATAAGTAATCTAAGCGTCTAAAATCCGTACCTTATGTCGTAAAAGCGTAATGAATTGAATAGGTACTCTACGCTTCCGTCAACGTCGATATGACGACATATAACACAAGGTGAGTCAGCTACTTAGCTACTTGTACCCATAGAAATCTTAAAACAGGTTAGGATTAGGGTTTTCTTACCTAGAACGAAGTTGGAATCGCCAGAATAGCGATGCAAGTGGATGACTTTGGCACGTGGAGCAGCAGGGAGGAAACCTAGGAGAAAGCTCCAACTTCTCCCTCACTTTCTCTCTCTTCTCTCCTCTCTCCTCTCTCCTAGGGTTTTCCCCAAATTTGTATGGGTTAGAAGGCTAAAGGTTTAAGGCCCTTTTTATAAGTCCAAACATAATCAAAACAGACTTTAAGTCAAGGTATACTTGAGTTATAGCGAAATCGAGTCTTTTTCGATCCAAAAGAGCATTTCTGGAGGTCCCCTGTAAGACCCGTATCTTGGTCCGTACCTTTTCGTAGACTTCCGGGTCTTACCGGTCGAATTTCGACAACCTTCGACCCTTAAACGATATCGACGCGCGACCCTGATTCATATACCGACAACCCGAGTCAACTCAATCCGAGACCAATACCATAGCGACCGCGCCGTCGTTGTGGTTCCGATACCGTGACTCGCGCGCCGAGGCGATACCCTGATCAAGAGATATGGGCCAATGTTCGGTGTGAGAAAACGCCGCGCGTTGCGAAACCTAAGAGAATCTCTACGATGTGTCACATCAATCACATCAATCCCATCAATCAATCACCCATCAATCCATCACATCTCAAGTACACATCATTTTATTCCATTTTCCCAAGCAACCACAAAAGTCTTCATCACCCATACGTCTATTACACAAAAAGCCACAAAAGTCTTCATCTCTCATACCTCTCTTACACAAAAGCCTCAACAGTCAAGCTTTTCTTACACAACCATCACTCACCCATCCATCCATCACTCTCTTTCTCTCCCTTTACATCACTCTCTCTCTTTCTCTCTTTCTCATTTCAAAAATCCCAAGCAACAAGAGCCCCCTGGAATTTCTCCAAATTCCTAAGCTCCAAGTGGCCCACCTTCCTACCCCAAAATCTCCCATCTCAACCCTCCATTCTTCATCTTAACCATTGAAGTTGAAGCTAAGGTGCCAAGGAACCCCTAGGAGCAAGAAGATCAGACGGTGGGTGCTAGATCATTCTAGTTTTTTCTTATTTTTATGGTGGACCAAGTGAGGCCCACCGATCAATGGTGTGGATCTCACTTGGGACCCTTATTTGTGGTCGATGGACCACTTGGATCATCATGATCATTTCATGATGGGGCCATTCTCCATGGACCCCATCATGATGTTTATTTTCTTTAGAAAGGTCATCTAGACCATCCGTATTGGTGGGGAAAGGATCCCCACCACTGATCTTTAGTTTTGATGGTCACATGTGCAAAATGACCCACTTGATGTATGATTTCATGTAAGGGAGGGCCCATAATGTCGGGGTCCCTCCATCACAAGCCGTGCCCCACTCTCCATGACTCTCTCTCTCTCTTTTATTTTATTTTATTTTATTTTATTTTTATTGCAATAGGATGGTGTGGCCCACTTGAATGGATCCCACCTTGAGAATTGTTTTATTCAAATTTTTATTCAAGTGGGGCCCACCTTATATGTGTACCCACGTCAAATATCCATGGTGGCCTACTTCATCAGGGCCCACCATTATAAAAAAATAAAATTGTTAGTAAAAAATTGTCCAACGTCTGGGACGCTGGACGTTTCAGAGGAAATAAGAAAAAGGAAGAAAGAAAATGAAGGCTTTTGGGGTGGCCCCCTAGTGTAGGCCCCACCCTGATGTATATGTTCGATCCAAGCCATCCATCCTCTTACCCACGATATTTTAGCCATTGGGTAGAAGTTTGGAGCTGATCTAATCACCTGGTGGGCCATAGTGTCAAAAATTTCATCATCACCTTTCAAATACATTTTTTTTTTATTTTATTTCATTTTCTTTCATCAAAAAAATTCAAACTTTGGACTCTTTCCGCTTGTTACGAGCCGTAGAATCCCATGGACGGATTGGATTTACTCGATGAGGACCCCAAATGTGGAAAACTCCAAAATCATGTGTTTTCAATTTTTTTCAAAAACGGCATGAGGCAGAGCCTCTGCGTGTCTGACGCTGCGTGTAGTGCCAGCGACAGTGGACGTCCAGCAGGCCAACCACGGCTGCTGCCGTGGGCCCCACCTTGATGTATGTGCCCTTTTTCACACCGTTCATCGAATGGGCCACCCCCTAAAGTGGCCCCCCTCCAAAGATCAGCCTGATCCAATGCTCAGGTGGGCCACATCATAGGAAACAGTGAGAATGAATGTCTTCCATTGAAATCTTTTTCGGGGCCCACAGAAGTTTTGAAACAAGCTGAAATTTGTATTTCTCCTTCAGCCTGGTCTGTTTGACCTTATCGATGGGTTGGATGCAAAATAAATATTACAGTGGGCCCCACATGGGACCCACAAATGAGGCATGTGTCTTAAGCCCGCCGTCCAGTGGACGGTGGCGCCCACCTTGATGTTATATTAACTCCACCGTATATTAACTCCACCGTCCGCTGGACGGTGGAGCCCTCCTTGGTGCATACGCCAAGTCTTTTGTTCAGCGGTAATGGGACCCACCCATGATGCATGGGCTGCATCCAAACCGTCCATTCATTTTAAGGGTCTATGTTATGACATAGGCATAGGGAATAAGTTAGATCCTTAGCTCATATGGACCCCACCTTGGCCTGTTTTGAGGACCATCTTAATATAGTTCCAGCAGTTCATTGGGGCCCACTTTGATTTATGTAAGGGTCCATGAGATTAGGCCCAAATTGATATGTTCTAAGGCCATAAGACTAGGCCATTTGATATATTGTAAGGCCCATGGGACTAAACCCATTTGATTATAAAAAGGGTCCATGGGTTTAGGCCCACTTTGATATGCATGCAAGCTCATGGATTAGGCCCATTTGAATTGTTTAAGGCCTAGAGATTTAGGCTCGTTCGACTCATATAAGGCCTCTGGGTTGAGGCCCATTTGATATACATTTGGGGCCCAATTGGTGTGGCCCATTGGTCATATATTAGACCCATGAGACTACGCTCATTTGATGCAATCCAAGGCCCACGGGTTTGACCCATTGCAATGCACATAAGACCCATTAGTGTGGCCCATTTATGTGGCCCATCTGATGAATAAAAGGCCCATAGGATAAGGCCCATTTGATATATATGTAAGGTCCAATGAGGATAACCTATGGTCCATTGCAATGCGTAAATCCATTACAGACTAAGTACTGATGTTCACAAAGATCGTGACTTGGGAGCAATGTTGGTTTGACGTCCACATTGCGAGTGTAATGCTGGTTGGATGTCCACATTACGACTCTACTTAGGGCCCATTACTGGGCCGTACTTATTATGTATATGCTGTCCAGGTCCATCTGCATTGTAAGATAGTTCATTTTGTTATAACATGTTTAGTATAGTTCCATAACTCATGATCATACGCATCATATGTATGCTTGAGATGAGAGTTGTCTGATCATAGCATTTGCCTTCGGGCAGGTTGTTTATGGGCCCCCGGTTAGGCGGTGTTGCCCTACATGAATGCACGATATGCGCAGAATTTGCTGCATGACTGGATAGCGTGAATCATGCATTTCGCATTTGTGTGACATGGTTATTATTACGCCCTAACTACATCAGGGTCGTAGCCTCCACAGACGCATCGTGGTTGGCAGGATTGGATACCAAAAATCTTGTTCTACATGGGGTACTATAGATATCCCTGGGTGAAAGTCCCTAAACCCTTATGGTACCAAGAAGTTGCTCCAACGTCTAGACCGAGTGGGTAGATGAGCGCTGAGTGCCGAATACTAGTTGGCTGTGCTCTCCACTGTGTCGTGGTCGGTTGGAAGGGGGTGCGGCCTTATTTGCCCGAGAGTAGGGGGCAATGCTAGGCTGAGTTTGACCAGCTCGAGGAATGGGTCCGCTATCGACGAGTCGCGCCCGATATTGGTAGACGGATAGTGAGGTCTCTTCCACTTACCTTATTGCGCGCGATGTGGCGGCAATCTGGTTTAGAGTGTACTAGACCCCGGTGATATTCTATATTTTGAACTATATTGATGTATGGACATAGATGAGGATCTGTATGCTTGAGTTGCATTGCACATAGCATGGCCTTGGGGTGGCCGATACCATTCATGTCTTGCATCGCATAAGCCTTGGTACGGCTCATGATATTATGGTTCCATCTGCATATTCCGCATTACTCTGACATTTCATCTTCATATTACTACCTTGCGCACATACTTTCACCACCCTCTAAGCTTTCTGTAAGCTTATGCACGACCGTTGCATGCAGGTGACGTTGGATCGCAGCAGCGCAGAGGCAGGAGCACGTTGTTAAGCGTTTTGGAGTTTTTGTTCTTTACCATTGTATTTTCCTTTATGCTCATTGTACTTGTAAAGTTTTTGATCATAGTGGAAATGTAATAGAGTTCTTGGTTGTTGTTTGTGGATTATTCCTTTGGTTATGCTTATTACGAATCAAACTGATGTTGAAAATCCTCCTCGTAGCATCCCAGGATCGGAACCTGGTGAATGAGAGCTAGGAACCGAGAATGGGGTTCAACGGAGGCTGTCGGCGCCGGATTCGACGATTGAAAATTTTGTGATCCCGGTTTCTGAATTTGGGGCGTGACATCCCCTGACCAAATGCGGTCGGACTTAAGCTCATGGATATTGGATCCTGATCACATTAAGTTTTCGTTCCGATAGTGTTCCCAGATCACACGTGGCGGACTAGTTTCAGTTCAGTGGTCACTGAGACTCGATCGAGGATTCCAAGTATACTGACCTGAGTAGGAAATGTTCCCTGATCCGAGGGTGTATTTGGGTCAGATTCCGACGGTCTGAATGCTTATACTTAACTCGCAAGCGAAACGTGCCAGATTTATTTAAATCACATTTAATTTATAAAGAATTTCACTTTTTCTCACACTCCTTGCTCCAGGCTCAATGAAATAACCTCAGAATATCAGTTGGGCTTGATTTTCAAAACGATTGTCAAGTCCAACTAAGCGGTCGTAATTGTCTAAGATTATCACTATCGGACTTTCGACGCGCGGTCTAGATCCAATACAAAGTTTTGAAGGGTTCCTGAGAACAAACAAGTTTAGAGTTTGATCCTGGATTTTAGGGCAAGATAGCGTCAATGATTCTATAGGTTTTGGGTCGTACAGATCGTATTTAAAGTGGTTGGTGCTTATTTTGTAGGAAATCTAGTGTGACGCTGGTTAATTCACGTTAAATTTTTAAAGAATTTGGTTCTAAATGATTTACTTGGCCTTGGAATTGGGTTCTGAGAGGTTACCAAGGTATTATGATTGACCCATTGCCTAAGGACGTCTAATCCCAGGTTGGCAAAAATTCGGGGTGTTACAGTAGTGGAACAAAATGAATTTGACTCTCTTGGAGAGAGCTCGAAGTATATTGAGCAATGCTCAGTTAACCAAGGAGCTATGGACTAAGATCATTAACATGACTTGTTACTTAGTGATTCAGTCTCCGTCTACATCGATCGGTTATAAAATTCTAGAAGAAGTGTATAGTGGTCATGAAGTTGACTATTGAGGGCTGTGTGTATTTGGTCGCAATGCTTACTCTCATGTATCGTCAGTTGAGAGAGACAAACTAGACCAAAGGGTGAAGAAGTGTACGTTTGTGATCTATGGTGATGGTGTGAAGATATATAGGATATATGACTGTGCCAAACAAAATATTACGATTAGCCGTGACGTCAAATTTGATGAGAATTCCTTATTCCGTAAGGATGAAAATAAGGAAACTAAAAAGTCAGTGGCAATTAATGTTGAAATAGAAAAGGGTGAGACACAGTATGAAGCTGAATTGTAGAAAGAGGTACAGGAGCAAGTGGAGCAACCACTTATGAAGAAAACCACCGAGAGATCGCAAATTACTACGAAATACAGTGATGACTCGAATGTTGCATTTAATCTCATTACAAATGAGGGAGATTCGTCTATCTTCCAAGAAGCGCTTGGTGATCCACATGCTGATAAGTGGATGGCAGTGATGAAAGACGAGATGGACTCTTTGCATAAGAATGAAACATAAGAACTTGTGGAGCTTCCTGTTAGACGAAAATCGATTAAGGATAAGTGGATTTATAGGAAGAAAATGGATAGATATAAGACAAGATTGGTTGCGAAGGGGTATGCTAAAAAAGAATGCATCAAACTTAATGAAATATTCGCTTTAGTTGTCAAGCAGGTATTTATCAAGTCATTTGTTTATTATGAGTGAATATAATCATTGTGTCTACTTTAAAACATTACGTTATAGATGACTCGTATTACTGATATTGTATATTGATGATATGCTTATCGTCACTCAAAGCATGTCTGAAATCAATATATTGAATACTCGGTTATCAGAGACATTCAAAATGAAATATCTGGGGTATAGAAAGAATATTCTCGGTATAGTGAGATGAGTATATTACAGTTGTCTCAAGCAGAATACCTTGAGTAGGTATTGCTCAAGTTTGGGATGGACAAGTCTAAACCAGTTAGCAGACCCTATGTTACTCACTTTAGCCTTGCTTCTAAGCAATGTCCCATTATATATGAAGAAAAGCAGGTTATACTCATGTATCTTATTCGAGTGCAATTGTCAGTTTAATGTATGCTATGGTCTTTACAAGACTAGATATTTCACATGTAGTCAATTTTGTGAGCATATACATGTTAAACCCTGTCAAGTAATATTGGGAAGCAGTGGAATAGCTACTTAATTATCTACGTGGTACAACGAACCATGTCTTAATATTGCATATATCAAAGGAAAAATTAATAGGCTATGTGGATACCGATTATGCAAGAAATATGGATAACAGAAGGTCGATTTTTGATTACTCGTTTGTACTAGCGAGTTGAGCGATCGGTTATATGTCAAAGCTTCAGTCTGTGATTGCTCTTTTCATAATCGAAGCTGAGTATATGGCAATGACGAAGGCATTTAAGGAAAACATTTAGTTGCATGGAATGATAAATGAACTCGAGTTTCAGCATGAAGTTGTGTCAATTAATTGTGACAATAAGAGTGTGATCAATTTGGCAAAGACTTTAGTTTATTATTTTAAAACTAAACATATTGATGTTCGTCATCATTTTATTCGATAGGTGCTTGAGGAAAACAATGTTAATCTTGAGAAGATCCACAAGAGCGTGAATCTAGCAGACATGCTTAGAAAGGTGGTTCCCAGAGATATGTTCTGATTTTGTTTGATTTCTTTGGATCTGCCATAGGTTTGATAAAGATAGGGTGTGCACGAGAAGCGATGATGATGGTAAAGATATGATGGAGGCAATTAGAGTTTGAGCTTAGAACTATGGTTCATGATGATTAAAGTCATGATAGAGATTGTTTATGATATCTTCAATTTGTATATGAAATAGGGGTCTCGATTGACTGACTAGCCTAGTCAATTCATTGAGCGAGGCCCGAATTATACAAATTGGTCTCTGGACAATTTTGTACAAGTTCGCTCAATCAACTTAAAGGCTCAAGTAATCTACGATATTTGGAAAATACTTGTAGACTCTCTAGACACTTTTGAGTATATTTGAGCGATCGAACATGTGGAGCTTGTTCGATATCGATCAATCAATGCTTATATTGACGAGGGTTTTTCCTCATAAAATTCATGTTGTTTTTGTGCATTCTTTATTACATTTATCTTTGGATTGTTTGATTTGAATTTGAATTTGCATTTGCAGCTTCCTAACACATGATGGAGCTTACCATTTGCATGGTACTGATTTCCAACGAAAGTGGCATGTCCGTAGGAAATATAGCCCTGCATGACAAGTTATGGTGATCAACCTCTGGTCCACAAAACACTTGCAGTGGCCCTACCGGATGAATGGCCTGAATCTCACACACATCTTCCCCCAAGAAAATTAATTAGGGAAAAACAGACGAGGAGATTACTATATTTCTTAAGATGCGTGAGAAGATTTGACCATTAACCAGCTAAAAGGTCTACTGACCGTTGATTTCTCTTTAAACACAGTCAATCAAACAAAAATGATGTCCAGGGATGCAAATGTGCCCTGTTTAAGAAAGTTCTCAGCTGTAACCTCACCACACTAAATGGGCCTAGACAGCTCAAAGGGCCAGCATATTCGGCCCACATGATCAGGCATGGGCCCATCGGTCAGGGTATGGGTAAATGGCTCATGCTTAAGAATCAAGATTTGAAGGCAACCCATTTATTTTGGTATGGTCCAAGCTAGGGCTTTGTTTTTGGGCCCAGTTATGAAGCCCAAAAATAAATGGGCTGGTCTAAATTCACTTGATTCTATCTATTTGATTATTGGATCGTATATAGCCACTAATGAGGCATTGTAGTAGGGTACAGATGCTTTTTCATGTAGGGACCATAGTTCTGGGATCCTAGCCGTTGATACGAAGGAACGTATAACTGATCGAGGATTCCTTTAAAATGACTCAGATCAGATGATTCTAACCCTTGGTTGATGCCGACAAATGAACGGTGATTAAGAAAACTAAACAACAATACAGAATAAAATTAGTAGATGGTCTAAGTGGAATCATCTAACCACAGTAATTTTCAGGACATAATCCGTCCATTGTGGGTCATATAATATCAATGGTCCAGATCATGCATCAAGACGCTGTTGATGCTCTACGATGCACGGGGTGCTTATAATTCTTGGCTGCTAATTCATGGACAAATTCATCTTATTCCTTTAAACACTGGAAAAAAAAAAAAAAAAGGGTTAAAAAAATTAATTTAGGGTTTGCCAATAGCTAGTTTTACACGTGCGGTACTGGAAGAGACTCCAATGATTGTTGACCACTATTTTTCAGATGATGGTCACTCATCCACCATACAGATGGCATACATCCACGTAACTATGAGGCCCATTAATTATGATCAAAGGATCCATACCCTGATGGCAGAAAAAAAGAAAAAAGAAAAAAAGAAGAAATTCTGAATCAGATGTTTAAGATCGTCCAATATGGGTGATCTTCCAGGTGTGGTTATAGACAGTAGGGTCCAGAATCTGGACGGTCTGATTTCCTCATACATGGACGTTTGAGTTTTTTTACCATTTGAAAGATGGTGGTGAGTGCACACCATATTCAAACCTTAAAGATAATCCAATTGAAAGTTCAAGCTTCTGTGAATCCGTAGCTCAAGTCAGCTCTTTCTTTTCTATGAGGTGGGCTACAAACCCCTGATCTCAACGTGAGGTAACTGGCCGGTTTATGAAGCCGAGGTTTTGTAATCCCACACGCATGTATATCTGCGCTCATGTACAAACTTTCACACGTGCCATGGTGAACATCCAATCTATCCATTGGGTGGATCACACTATGCAGATATGATGGCCCAAAAATCAGGCTGTTCCACGAAACAGATTCACCACATTATACATGAAACAAATGGAAAACAAAGGAAAAACTTTAGTCATCTGTGTCCATTTGTTTTATTCCTTGTGGCCCATCAGAAGAGTGACCTCACCCGATTCATATCCTGAAAATCTCCCCGGTGCGACTCACCTAATGGACAGCTCGAATCCTACACACGTGTGTCAGTGTCTTACAGGAATTGGTATTAACTTACTTCAAGTAGCAAAGCTTTGTAGTTGTCAAGCACGCATTTCAATTAATATAAAAAAACAAGAAGAAGAAAAAGAGCAAATCACATGCAGTAATGACAAAACAAAGGTTAGGAACTGGACGAAAACCATAGAATTAATCGTGACCATCAAAGCACGATAACATTTATGCTGTTCTTGAATCCTTGTTATTTGTGTATTAACTTACATATATAATACATGGTTAAAGAAAATTCTTGGGAGTTGTTAAATTTAAATCCTTCCGTTTTTGGAGCATTTAGATGTTGATGCGTGTAGCATCTTTGCCTCAATCTTCCACGGCCAAGATCATCAAACGGCTCACAATCAGACCACTCAAGAGCCCAGATTTATAAAGATCGGCCTATGTGGACCTCAAAAGTTTTAAACTGCGAGCTCATGGAAGATACTTCAGATCAAAGCCTTCTTAGGTGGTCATCTCACGACAACGTCTAGATCCCCCAATGAGTCACTATAATGTGGGGTCCACTGGAGAGTGTGAATGTCTTACAAGTTGAAATCTGGACAGATTGACACCCCATTGGACAGTTTATTTTTATTTATGCCAGTACCGTTATTCATATTCAAGTAACTTTGTGACCCGCACTCAACCCAACCCAATTACAGGGCCGGGGCTTAAGAGGAGTAGGGCTCACCAAGGGCCAACCAATTGCCACCCCTAATCGAGCGTACGGCTAATCACAAAGCATGCAGTCCCTTTTACCTAAATACTGTTTGGCTTGATCGTTCGCAATACACGTATATGTCAGGCATGCTATACCCGTATCTAGTTCTTATCAAAATGAACGCTTTTGTTGCTCAAATTTGGTTGATCTTATATTGCTTCATACGAGTAACTGAGTACCTGCAAATTAACGGAGAACAATGAGACATTAGGGGCACCAGTTATGGCCGGAGATCCTCCGATGTGTAAGTCAGATATATAGACTCATAATAGGCATAGTAAAATCGAGATAGTTGTATGTACCTTCTCTTTGGGTGATGTATTTATAAGTACTCTTAGGTGACTTTCGTATCCAAGTAGATATATAAGATATGGTGGAGGGGCCCATATTAGAGTAGGAATCTGTTTTCAAGTATTTCTCTAATTATGAAGTGATTTTCGGCTGAGATCTCACTGGGCAATCCCGCCCATATACGGTGCAAGATTATCTTTGAATGTTTCCATTCTGAGCCTTATCCCGAATGGATTGACTGACAACACCGATTACCAATGAACTATCGACTGCAATACCATCTTGGTCTACTATAAGCCTTATCCCAAATGGATTGAGTGACAACACCCATTACCAATGAACTATCGACCGGATTTTATCCTATTCTTAGGCAATCCTGGTCAATTGACCATAGAACACGTTGATACTATAATTGACGACAGCGAGTATCACAAGTTGCAACTAAAATTGCGGTAATGACCACTTTAGTTGAAGTAGGAATATGCCGAGATGTCCTAGAGGGTGTTGAATATGACTTTTTAGTATTTTATGATATTTTAAAAACTATCAATCATATCCTGAATAAATATGAAAGTATTGGAATTTCTTCAAACTAACTCTAATGGCTTTCAAGCCAAATAGAGGATCCAATTACAAAACTATTCAAAAGATAAACAAGATGCATAACATACTTCATGATGGATGTGACTGTGTGTGAGGTGTGATTCTACTTAGTTCCAGAAAGACATGTGCATATGTATTATGAAAACAATCAGAGAAATCACACAAACAATAGAAGTAAATGGCAATATCAAACACAGTCATTTTTATAGTAGTTCAACTACATGTCTATTCCACTTTCGATGTACGCACCCAACCCTTGAGTGTACCGAATCTCACTAATGGAGGTTTCAAATCAAGTTCACCTCAAACCAGTACAACCGACACTATGCTGAATCTAATGTGTTTACACGACACAAGTTTATGCCCTGCATGCATAGGAACAAGGGTCAACACACAACACCCAACTTTTAGGCCACACGGGCCAATGATTCACACAAGGAACCCACCAATTTATGCTCTCATGAGTAAGGGTCAACACACAGCACCCAGGTTTTAGACCACACAGGTTAAAGACCTACACAAGGACCTAACAATTTATGCTTTCCACAGAGCAAGGGTCAACACAAAGCACCCCCACGTACACTCCCGTTGGAGGCCTCCTTTGAGGACTTAAAAGGGGTGAGAAGCACCTTAGACCTAATCTTATAAAAGAAATGATCACAAGGGTTCTCCGGACTCTAATG
Organism: Magnolia kwangsiensis; assembly: GCA_037074715.1. Classification (NCBI taxonomy): domain Eukaryota; kingdom Viridiplantae; phylum Streptophyta; class Magnoliopsida; order Magnoliales; family Magnoliaceae; genus Magnolia; species Magnolia kwangsiensis. Next base: position 75,031,255 of record CM073579.1, read on the forward strand.
ACTTACAAATAAGTAGATGAGCCTCATTAAGCACATTGATGAAGATCTCCTCCTTTAATGACGAAGAATCTTCAACTTCCTTGAACCGCAACTCAGATGATATTCCAATGTAAGGAAATGGGTTGGGTCAAGGTTATGATGAAATCTTACTCTATTAAATGTTTTTTTATAAAAGAGACAAAGCGATTCCAATCATCTATGCATTCAAGGTATCCCAACTTAATGATTTGCCATTAAGGTGATAGGTATAGGATCCTTGAATGTAGAAGTTCATTCCCCAATCCACTCTATTGAGTATCAATGATGAGGGTGGATTGGAGGATTAACTCCAATGAGAGAAAAGGCTTAGGGTATATGATCTGGGTTTAAACACTCAAAAGCACTCTCTATTTTCTCTACCAACAACCAAAGGCAAGCTTTCATTAAATAGGAAAAAAGTTCCAATGGATATAAAACAATCATATTTTTGATAGAGTTCGATATCATCGAGTCGGGTTCGATATCATTGAGCGTATACTCTCGATAGCATCGAATGACCGCTCGATGATACAAACTTAAACTGTTAAACGCTTTTGAATCTTTTTGCCAACTGGTCGAGAGGATCGAACATGCTTCGATGTCATCAGATTTTGAACTTCGATTTCATCAAAACGAGGTTCGATTCCTCGACATTTAAAAGTGAGAGAGCAGATGCCTTTGAAACTTATCAGGTATATGATATGATTGAGGATCCTTTGATATCGTCGAAATTTGAATATCGATAGTATCGATGACAGTGTTGATTCATCGATAATTTCAAGAAATTTTCCTATAAGCTTAATGGATAGTGAAATTACGGTAATGACCGCTTTAGTTGAAGTAGGAATATGCAAATATGTCCTAGAGGGAGTGAATAGGATTTTTAATATTTTATGACAATTTAAAATCCTATCACTCTAATCTTAAAAGTAAGCATGCATCAGGATTACTACAGAGTAACTCTATTGGCTTCCAAGCCTAGTAGAGGATCTAATCATAAAACTATTTGAGAGATAAATAAATGGATCATTAAAGGGGGCCTACCATCCAGGGTTATTGTGTCCAATGTACATCCATGAGGCCTATTTTAGTAATTGTCCTATATGGCTTGTTTGATATCGCCCTATGTGGATTTATTCTAGTATTTTCCCTATATGGGTTTAATGTTTTATACTGTGCAACCATGCTATGGTAAGACCTATATATTGTAATATGATTGGCCACTAGTCGATAGGCTTCCATTAAACATCCTATGATGGTAGCCTCATGAGCCAGGGATGTTGGTATGAGACCTATGCCCGAGCTGTTGGCCTACGCTGGGCCATGTGCTCCTCGTAGTGACCTTTGAGCTCATCTAAATTAGCTGGTCATAAATGGACTAATAATGACTTGGCTAATCATGCATACATGACACGTATTGTTCCGACTGGATGATGTTTTTCAGGTTCGATGATTCTGACTGGATGATATTTTTTCGGTTCGATGATTGCATGGGTGACAGCCCACTGTCCCCACGGATGAGCATCCCCAGGGCGTGATTGCATTTAACACATCCATACACCTAATAAGATTGCATTTACTCTGTTTTGGTTGTTTAAATGTTTTATACTATTTCTTAGCTAATGTGGCAGTGTGTAATCTTGAGAAAAATTCACACTGAGTTGGCCACTCATCCATCAAATATACAACCATACAGGTAGTATAGGTGGCTTAAGTGATATGCATGTTCGGACTTGATGAGGAGTAGGGTACGATCGCTAGGGATGCATGACTGTATTTGCCTGGAGGAGCTGTGTGATCTTGCGACTTATATTTATGTACTTTATGTTATTTTTCATGTATTAAATTCTTGTAAATCTTTTACTTGTTAAATTCAGAGACATTAGTTTGTATAAGTCATTATAGGCAGTTTCTTGTATGTTTCAAGTGTCAATGAAATTTTCTTTTATGTCAATTTGTCCACACTACGTTCATTTGCTTACTCTGATAAATGATGAAAGAAAATAAAATGTACACTAGAATTTGACCATCCTTTAAGGTTAACACTCGGGTTTTTGGGACACGGGTCATATACTCGGGTCTTGAAAAGTCGAGGTGTTACACATGGGTTGATGCCCATTGTAATGTATTTGGGGCCAATGGGTTGAGGCCCATTGTGATGTATTAGGGCCCGTGGGTTGAGGCCCATTGTGATGTATTTGGGACCCATGGGTTGAGGCCCATTGTAATGTATTAGGACCCGTGGGTTGATGCCCATTGTGATGTATTCAAGGCTCATGGTTGAGGCCCATTGCGATATATGGCCCATTAAGTTGGGTATGAATTCTTTGTATGGGCCACTCCTTAGGAGCAATGTTGGTTAAATGGTCACATTGTTGGGCAATGATGGTTTAATGTCCACATTGTGACCTTCCCTTAGGCCTTGTTATGCCCATTCTCATCATTCTCTTAGTGGGTTAACCCAAATAAGTGGGCCCCATTCGCCGTAGACGAATGACTCCATGCTATTAAATTTGATATAACCACGGCCGAGTGTCGATCTTTATACTATGGATTATCGAGGCCGACGCTGATTATCGATACCAATTATGAGTATGTGACAGTATAGCATCATGATACCTACACCTTAGGGCCCACCTAGGTGATGTATCTGTCGCACCATCCAGCATGGGATGGTGGGCTTACCATGATGTACGTGTTTCATCTCTGTTGTCCATGTGGGACGCAAGTGATGTATGTTCCTTATATCCTAATTGTCTATTGGACGTGGACCCCACACATAGTATGTTTTATCCACACCGTCCGTGGGACGTGTGATCCACCCTGATGTGTGATTTCATCCACGCCGTCCAGGGACAGGGGACCATCGTGATATATGTTTTATCCTTGTTGTCCATCAGTTTTCAAGGCCGCTTGCTTTATGTGAAAGGCCCACCTGTGATATATATTTGAGGCCCAATGTGATGATGATGTTGCCTTTGTGATTTAGGTAAACTTATGGTTATGCTTATTACGAGACAAAAGTACATTAGAAAATCCTCCTTGTAGGATCACATAATTGGAATCTAGCATATGGACGCTAGGAGCCGAGAATAGGGTACTATGGAAGCTGGCGGCACCAGATTTGGTGTTCGGATATTTTGTGAGCCTATTTTTTGAGTTTGGGGCATAAGATCAGTGTCGATTCATCGATAATTCTAAGGAATTTTCCTATAAGCTTGCTGGAAGTATGTATCCATATTCGATGACATCGTCCATACCTCGATATGATCTATATTTGAATATTAATTTTATTGAGTGACCCTCGATTTGAGAAAAATATCCTAGAAAACTTACTAGATAGATTTGTGTCTCAGATCGATATCATCGAAGGGCTTCCGATATCATCGAGATTTAAATTCTGAGGATATCAAGGAGCACTTCGATATATCGAAGATTACATGACTTGCCCTAGTAGAACTAAGGACGCAACAGACCTGATGTCGATTTTATCGAGTCTACTTCGATGGACTTGAGATTCAAATTTCGATGATATTGAACCATCTATCAATACATCGATAATTCCGTCCAGATATCTTTGAGGTTGCTGGACATTTTTAGTCCTCATTTTGATAAGATCGAGTGAGTTTCGAGGACATCGACAACAGTGTTCGATTTTATCAAACCCTTTGTTGATAAATCGACACAGGCAGAAAACTTAGAGAGTTTTCTAAGTTTGAAAAAAAGTTTTTTAACCATAATCCCTTAGGGTATTCTATCAAATTTTAAGGGTTTTAATTACCTAGTGTTTTGAGACATGGGATGTGAGGATAAGATTTACCTGTGACGAGTTCAAGCACACATCCAGTTGAGGTAAACACTTGATCAATCTTCTTATGGGGCTCCTCTATCTAGCTAACTCGATGCTCACGCTAATTAACAAACCAGGGCACTTTTAATCTCTCCCTTTGTCAATTACCTGACAAAACACGAAAACACCCTGGAACGACTTTTAGATAAACACACTAAATTGTGTGTACATGAATTTTACACAATTCTACAAATTTAATTATTTTAAATATACACACATTCAGTAGTTTCTCTCCCTAACAGCAATCTCCCCTTGTCTCCTTACAGCTGCTCTCCCAACACCTCCACCACCAGCCACAAACAGATACACATAATTTTTCTTCAGGGTGTGGATATATTCTCCCCCTTTTTGTCTGTCATTGGCAAAGGATAACATAACATTTGATATTGATTGAAGTTAGAGAATATGGGAGAACCAAAAGTCAGGAAGCATAAGCACAATAGATAAATGTAAAAGATCATCTCATTACAAAAAAACATGTATGCTTATCAAGATAAAGGAGAGCAGTGAAATAGGCAGATAATATAGAAATAAAGAGCAAGCATCACATGCATCATATTCCATTATCTATATGAACTAGAGAAAACAGGGGATCACAAAATATGATAGTAAAGAGATATGAGATATAAATAGCCATAATCCAAAAAAAAAAATCCAAAATATATACTGCCCGAGGTTGGCAGTAGAGTATCATTCAGTTTAAAACAACAAAACCATCCAATTTGGCTCAAATATGAGCACAACAAAAAGAGAAATATTTTGTATACCTGCAACAACATTGTACTTCTTAGTTAGCACCTAACGTCCACGAGGCTCACCATGTGTGAGCAAGTCCACTACTTGTTGGCTTGTTTGCTGGAGGACGTCGACTTTTTCTTCAATCCCGGTGAGGCACTTTTTACAGTTGTAAAGACGTTCATCCTGTTAAGTAGGTGACGTTCTAAGTGATGAGCCTGGTGATTTGTGATACACTCTGGACTGAGCAGCGGCGTCCAATTGGATCGCCAAGGTGTAGGAGGATATGAGGGTTGAGCATGTTGGTCAGCTGGCTGCATGGGAGGACTATTCTCAGGGAGAGATGAAGTGAGACACAACTGTTGAGCCTCCTGGATTATGTCACTGTCAATCCATGCTTCTGGATGAACGGCGTTGGATGTCACAGGGAGGCCCACATAATGAGTGAGTTTACATATGAGTATAGGAAAGGGTAGTGTATCCCGATGATCACCTTGGATTATATGAATAAGCTGCTTGAGAAGAAGAGTTGGAAGGCACACTTGGATTTCTTGATACACATCATAAATAACATTTAGCACAAAGGGAGGAAGGTGATTACCCTTTACATCACATGGATATTCATTAGACCCTAGAATTCTCTAGAGAATTTTAAAAGAGGGTTTAGGATGATTGATGTGAAACAAATTTTCATCATTTCGGGAGACAGTGGTGTCATGACATAATGCACGGGTTATCTCTCCCCACCAAACCATTTAGATTTTGATTTGTCACTGGGATTCGAGTGACTTCAAGATTTAGAAGTCATGCAAGAGTGATAGGAGTGATGAGTTTTGAGCGATGCACATGTTCGATTCGAATACAGGGAGGATCATCATGAATGATATCACAGTTATTGAGGAATTCATGAATCAAACCTAGTTGATAAGATCCACCAAGATTCAAGATATTCTGTCATCCTATCACTTCCAAGAGAAGCTACACGCCAAAGAGCTCAATGACACTATTTAAGATAAGACGTTCAACTATAGCGGCTGGACTTTTTTCCACCAGGATAAGATGATACTAGCTAGATTCAGGTTGCTTGTTCTTGGATTTAAAAGATTGAGGAAAATACTTTCCTTTGCCTTTGACCATGATTTGTTGGTGAGAGGAGTTCAGAAAAAACAAGTAAGGTAAGAAGAGACAACCAGAGAAGAGAAGGGAGTGTGGATTGAATCGAATGCACGCTTCTCTATTATAGTGGAGTCATCGATTCGTCATTGATGGCATCAAAATCATGCTATAATAACATCAAAGACTGTGCCAATGACCGTTGGGAAGATGCAAATATCCAATGGAAACTAAGGCAGTCCAACCGTTGGGAAGGACCGATGGTTATAACACTGCATTCCTGAGACCCTTCGATTGCATCGATGGTGAATATCGATATCATCGATATTGAAATATTAATGATATCGAAACCGTCTAGATACCATCAGAAATGTGAAGATTTTACATTTTTGTTCCCAAAGCCAACATGGTTAATTCATGAGGTTTATATTTATTCTAGACAATTAACCATGAATATCTCAGATTGAAGATTTACCTATGTGGATCATTTTTCCTGAGATATCATTGATAAGTACATACTCCAATTGACTTATAAAGATCATTGAACCTGTTTGTATTAAGAGGTTTTGTTAGGATATCGGCAAGTTGCCTTTCAATAGATACATAATCCAACATAATAATCTTATCTTCAACAAGTTCCTGGATAAAATGATGACGAATGTCAACATGCTTAGTCCAAGAATGTTGAAAAAGATTCTTTGAGATGTTGATAGCACTTGTGTTGTCACAGAAAAGACTCATTGTGGGTTGCTCAATCCCATAATCCAATAACATTTATTTCATCCAAAGGAGTTGTGCACAACAACTACCTGCAGTAATATATTCAACCTCGGCAGTGGATAATGATATTGAGTTTTGCTTCTTGCTCTACCAGGAGACCAGACAATTATCAACATAAAAACATCCTCCACTTGTCGATTTTCGATCATTCAAATTTCCACCCCAATCAACGTCAGAGTATCCAGTAATGATGGTGAATGTTTCAAATCGATACCACAGTCCGAAAGAGGTAGTTCCTGATATGTATTTGATGATTCTCTTAACAGCCATTAGGTGAGATTCCTTAAGATTTACCTGATACCGAGCACACACTCCCACACTAAAAGATATATCTGGACGACTAACTGTGAGATATAGTAGGCTTCCTATCATACTCCGATAGAGATGTTGATTCACACTTTTACCATTAACATCTTTAGAGAGTTTAAGTGTGGTGCTCATAGGAGTATGATAAGTACGACCATAATCGACCCCAAATCTTTTCACCAAGTCGTTTACATACTTGGTTTGGCAAATAAAGATTCCATCATTTAGCTACTTGACTTGTAATCCTAAAAAGAAATTTAATTTGCCAACTATACTCATTTCAAATTCAGATTTCATGAGGTCGAAAAATTTGTATGCAGTATCTTCACATGTTGAACCAAAGACTATATCATAGATTTGTGCAATAAGCAATGTATCCTTTGTTGTTTGAGTAAACAGTGTTTTATCTACACTTCCTCTGCAGAATTTATGGTCTAAAAGAAATTTTGTCAATCATTCATACCAAGCACGTGGTGCTTGTTTGAGACTATAGAGAGCTTTGTTCAGACGATAAACGTGATGGGGATGCTTAGGATCTGAAAATCCCTTAGGTTGTTCTACATAAACTTCTTTAGTAAGATCCCTGTTAAGAAACACACACTTTACGTCTATTTGAAATAGTTTAAACTTTAATGCACATACAACAGACAGAAGTATTCTAATAGACTCAAGACGAGATATAGGAGCAAATGTCTCATCGAAATCAACCTTCTATCTGTGAATACCCTTGAACTACTAGCCTTGCTTTGTTCCTGATTACATTTCCAGATTCATCGAATTTATTCTTGAAGACCCATTTGGTTCCAATGACATTTGTATTGAGTGGTCTGGAAACTAATTACCATACCTTATTTCTCTAGAATTGTTGAAGTTTTACCACATTTCTCTAGAATTGTTGAAGTTCTTCTTGCATAGCATTTATCTAGTGTTCATCTTGAAGAGCTTTCACAATATTATTGGGTTCAATCTTTGAGGTAAAGCAGAAATGACTATAGATATTTTCTATCTGCCATCGAGTTCTCACACCATCATTAGGATCTCTAATAATTTTCTCTCGACGGTGATCCTTAATGATGGGTATGTTAGATGATGGTTGTGGTTCATTTGATGATGGAGATTTGTTATCTGATTTATCTAGAATGCATGAATCTAAATCATCTTTTAATTCATTCACAGGGCTATCTTCTTCGTGAGGTTGGTCATCGATTACCACATCGACTGATTCTTGAATAGTAAGATTCCTTAGATTGTATACTCTATAAGCACGACTATTCAAGACATAACTCAGAAAGATACCCTCATCACTTTTAGACTCAAACTTCCCTAGATGATCTCTGTCTCTCAAGATATATCATTTACTTCCAAAAATATGAAAGTATTTCGCACTAGGCTGTTTTCCGTACCATAGTTCATATGGAGTTTTGTTTAAACCTGCTCTGAGATATACACTATTTATGATGTAGCAGGTAGTATTGATAGCTTCCGCCCAGAAACTTTTGCCATATCTTTTCCATTTAGCATAGCTGACCCCATTTCCTACAATACTCGATTTTTCCTTTCAACGACTCCATTTTGCTGTGGAGTTTTTGGGGCTGAGAATTCATAACGAATTCCTTTCTCATCACAATATTTTTTAAATCGCTCATTTTCAATTTTTCTACCATGATCACTTCTGATGCGATTTATGTAATATCTTTTTTCATTTTGAAGTCGCTTTGTCAAAATTATAAATTCATCAAAGGCATTTGATTTCTATAGATGGAATGCGACCCAGGTAAATTTGGTGTAGTCATCTACTACCACTAGGAAGTATATTTTCTTGCCATGGCTTTCCACTTTGGTTGGACCAACCAGGTCCATATGCAAAAGATCCAAAGGTTTTGTTGTTGCGATGATGGTTGTCTTTTTGTGACTAACTTTTATTTGTTTTCCTTTTAGACACTCTCCACAGACAACTTTTTCTTCTTTTCTAATCTTGGAAAGTCCTCTAACCAATTTTTTTGAACTTAGCTTGGCTAAATTTCGGTAGTGAGCATGTCCCAACCTTTGGTGCCATAATTTGGATTCACTCTTTACAGCCATATTATACTTTGTGGACAATACACTTTCATTCGTGCTTTCAATAACGTAACAATTATCACTAATGCGTAAACCTTTTATGATAGATTTTCCTGTATGGTCTAAGATCCTACACACATCGTTTGAAAAAGTGACCAAATGTTCTTTGTCACAGATTTGGGAGATACTAAGGAGATTATGTTTCAGACCTTCTACACAGAAAACATGTTTAATTTTTGGAAGGCTTGGTATAGCTATTGTTCCTTGTCTAATAATTTTAGTAGAACTACCATCTTCAAATGTGACTGAAGCTCCATCAAAGTCTGAATACTCACAAAAATGAGTTTGATCACCAATCATGTGTCTGGAGCATCCACTGTCAAGGTACCATTTTGAACTAATACTAACTTTCAAAGCAGTATGGATTACTAGGTAATTGTTCCGATCTTTCACACCCTCTGATACACTTTTGGTCATGATTCCAACTTCACTCAAGATCACTCTGTAGGCTGTAAAGCCCTTAAGAGAGACCCTCTCTGATACCAATTGAAATTGCGATAATGATCGCTTTAGTTGAAGTGAGAATATGCCAATATGTCATAGAGGGGGGTGAATAGGACTTTTTAATATTTTATGACAATTTAAAATCCTATCACTCTAATCCTAAAAGTAAGCATGCATCAGGATTACTATAGAGTAACTCTACTAGCTTCCAAGCCTAGTAGAGGATCCAATCATAAAACTATTTGAGAGATAAACAATATGCAAATCAGTTTATGATGGATGTGACTGTATGTGTGAGGTGTAATCTCAAATAATCAAGTATGAAAGAATTTAAGGAAATTAACACAAGCAATAGAAGATAGTAGCAATCTCAAACACAGTCATTTTTATAGTGGTTCGACTACGTGTTTACTCCACTTCCATTGGACGCACTCAACCCTTAAGTGTACCGGATCTCACTAAAGGATGTTTCAAAATAGGTTCACCTCAAACCGGAGGTTTTAAATCAGGTTCACCTCTAACCAATACAACCTACACTTAGGCTGACACAACACAGTTTATGCTCCCATGAGCATGGGTCAACACATAACACCCGACTTTTAGGCCCCACTGGCCAAGGATCCACACAAGGAGCCTAACGGAGGTTTCACAATAGGTTCACCTCTAACTGGAGGTTTTAAACAGGTTCACTTCTAACCAGTCTATGCTCTCCATAAAGCAAGGGTTAATACAAAGCACCCCCACATACACTCCCGCCAGAGGCTTCCTATGAGGACTTGCAAGGGGTGAGAAACACCTTAGACCCAATCTTACAGAAGGAATGATCACAAGGGTCCTCTGGACTCTAATGACTTACAAATAATTAGATGAGTCCTGTTTAGCGCATTGATGAAGATTTCTTCCTTTGTTGATGAAGAATCTTCTACTTCCTTGAACCGCAACTCGAAAGATGTACCAATACATGGCGATGGGTTGGGTCAAGGATATGATGGAATCCTACTCTATTAATGTTTTCCTATAAGGGAGATAGAGCAATTCCAATCATCTATGTATTCAAGGCATCTCAACTTAACGATTTTCCATTAAGGTGATAACTATAGGATCCTTGAATGTGAAAGTTCATTCCCTAATCTGCTCTATTGAATGTCAATGATGAGGGTGGATTGAAGGATGAACTTCCATGAGAGAAAAGGCTTAGGGTATATGATCTAGGGTTAAACACCCAAAAGAACTCTCTATTTTCTCTATCTAACATCCAAGGGCAAGCTCTCATTCAATAGGCAAAAGGTTCTAATGGATATAAAACGGTCACATTTTTTATAGAGTTCGATATCATCGAGCGTATACTCTCGATAGCATCGACTGGCTGCTCGATGACATGAACTCAAATATCAAATGCTTTTGAAACTTTTTGCCAGCTGGTCGAGGAAATCGAACATAAGTCGATGTCATCAGATTTCAAAATTTGATTACATTGCATGAGGTTCGATTCCTCAACATTAAAAAATGTGAGAGACTTGCCTTTGTAGAATTTTAAGAAAATGATATGATCGAGCATCACTCGATATCATCAAAATTTTAATATCGATGATATCGAGGGCATTGTTGATTCATCGATAATTCTAAGAAATTTTACTATAAGCTTGCTGAAAGTTTGTGTCCATATTCGATGACATCGACCATGCCTCGATATGATCGATATTTGAATATCAATTTTATCGAGTGACCCTCGATTCAAGAATAATATCCTGAAAAACTTGCTGGATAAATTTGTGTCCCAGACCGATATCATCGAAGGGCTTCCGATATCATCGAGATTTAAATTCTGAGGATATCAAGGAGCTCTTCGATATATCGAAGATTACATAATTTGCCTTAGAAGAACTTAGGAAACAACAGTCCTAATGTCAATTTTATTGAGTCTACTTCGATGGACTCGAGATTCAAATTTCGATGATATTGAACCACCTATCGATACATCGATAATTCCGTCCAGATATCTTTGTGGTTGCTAGACATCTTTGGTCCTCATTTCGATAAGATGGAGTGAGCTTCAAGGACATCGACAATGGTGTTTGATTTTATCGAATCATTTGTCGATAAATCGATACAGGCAGAAATCTTAGAGATTTTTCTGAGTTTAAAAAAAAGTTTTATAACCATAATTCCTTAGGGTGTTCTATCCAATTTTAAGGGTTTTAATTACCTGGTGTTTTGGGACATGGGATGTGAGGTTAAGATTTACCTATGATGAGTTCAGGCACACATCTAGTTGAGGCAGACGCTTGATCAATCTTCCTATGGAGCTCCTCTGTCTAGCTGACTCAACGCTCATGCTAATTAAAAAACCAGGGCGCTTTCAGATAGTTTATGTCCTATTTCAATGACATCGACCACGTCTCAATATGATTGATATTTGAATATCGATTTTATCGAGTGATCCTCAATACGAGAAATATTTTATCTGAAAACTTGTTGGGTAATTTAGTGTCTCAATCTGATATTATCGAAGGTCTATCGATATCATCGAGATTTGAATTTTAAGGATATCGAGACTCTCTTCAATATATCGAGAATCACATGATTTGCCTTAGCTGTATATTGGACACAACTAACCAGATGTTGATTTTATCTAGTCGACTCGATGGACTCAAGATTCAAAATTCGATGATAACGAATAGTTCATCGATTCATCGATAATTTAGTCCAGATTTCTTTGTGGTTACTGAACATCTGAAGTCCTCATTTCGATAATATCGAGTGAGTTTCGAGGACATCGATAACAAGATTCTATTTCATCGAACCACGTGTCGATAAATCGATAAAGGCAGAAAACTTAAATTTTTTTATGATTTTGTAAAGTAGTTTTCTCATAAAAAACCCTAAGAAGTTCTATCCATTTTTAAAGGTTTTATACACCTGGTGTTTTGGGACATGGGATGTGAGGCTAAGGTTTACCTTTGATGAGTTTGGGCACACATTCAGTTGAGGCAGACGCTTGAATAATCTTCATGTGGGGCTTCTTTGTCTTGCTGACTCAACACTCATGCTAATTGACAAACTAGGGTACTTTCAGCAACTATTTAGTCATTTATTGATGACAGTAGCCTTCACATGGTACTATAATTTACTGCCAAACTTAATGCATACCTTGTAACACCCTGAATTTTTGCCAACCTGGAGTTAGACGTCCTTAGGCAATGGGTCAACTGTAACACCTTGGTAACCTCTTAGGAATCAATTCCAATGCCAAAGGAATCATTTAGAACCTAATTCTTTAGAAATTTAATGTGAATTTACCAGCGCTACACTAGGTTTCCTGCAAAATTAGCACCAATAACTTTAAATACGATCTGTAAGACCCAAAACCTCTAGAATTTTTACCGCTACGTTACCCTAAAATCTAGGATCAATCTCTAAGCCCGGTTGCTCTCGGGAGCACTTTGAAACTTTGTATTGGATCTAGACCGCACGTCAAAAGTCCAATATCTATAATCTTAGACCATTATGACCGCCTAGTTGGACTTGACAATCATTTCAAAAATCAAGCCCAACTGTTATCTTGAGACCATTTTACTGAGTCCGAAGTGAAGAGACTGAGAAAAGAAAAATATTTAGAAAATTAATTCAATTTTTAATAAATCTGGCATGTGTCGCTTGCATGACATTTTTAAGCATTCTGACCGTTAGAATTCGACTAAATTTCACCCTCGGATCAGGAAAGTTGGCCCTTACATGTCATAACACTTATGGCCCTGATCGAGTTTCGGTGACCACTGAACTGAAACTGGTCCGCCACGGATGATCTGAAAATTTGATTGGACTGAAAACCTAACTGACTAAAGATCCGATGTTAATGAGCTTAAGTCCGACCGCATTTGATAACAGGACCTCCAGAAATGCTCCGTTGGATCGAAACAGACCCACTTTGATTATAACCTAAGTATACCTTAACTTGGAGTCCGTTTTCATTATGTTTGGGCTTATAAAAGGGCCTTAAACCCTTAACTTTCTAACCCATACGAATTTCACAAACCCTAGAGAGTGAGAGAGAGAAAAGAGAGAGAAAGTGTGTGAGAGAGTTGGTGTTCGATCCAGGGCTTCTTCCCTGCCATTCCACGTACTCAACTATCACGCCTGCATCATTTTTCCGGCGATTCCGGCTCCGTTCTTAGGTAAGAAAACCTAACCCTAATCAGTTCTAGAGGTTTGAATAGCGTAAGTGATGAAATAGTTAATCTATTTCATGCTACAAGTTACCTTTGTGCCGTAGACAAAGACTTAGAGCCTCCGTTGAGTTCGTTACACTTCTATGGCATAAGGTGCAGATTTTAGATGCTTAAATTACCTATTTTCAAAGCTTTCAATGCCGTTTAATGGTAGATTATTGACAAGAATGCTATTTGACATGTAAAACATACTGTCTATTTTTCATTTCGAATACGTACGAAGAATATGAGATTTAGAGTATTTTAGGTATTTGTAAGAAATACTGTATACATACGTATTTTGCCGATATGATTGTCATGGGTATTTGTCATGTACCTATGTTAGTTATGCGTGTATGATCTGTTTGGTGAAAAGATTCGTCCTAATGTACATTATTGGCCGACATATACTATGTAGACTAATGTGTGTAGACTAAGTGTTTGTATAAATGTATGTATTAGTAAGTATTGAGTAAATGGTGTTGTAGATTAGCATTGAGATTGGATTCTCAACTAATTTGATGATGTACATGAATTCCTCCATGCTTGTTGTATTGAATTGATTACCTTATGTGTGAAATACTCATGTATGGTTAACTGCTTATGATGTATGTTATAACATGCTGATAATATGCTGGAATTACTTGTATTTCAATTGTCTCTTTCATATGATTATTGATTTAGATTACAAGTGTTTGGGGCTATACTCTAGTCCAGGCAGTCAGGAACAGATTAAAATTCGTGGTTGGATTCTATTTATCACGAAGGATGTGTATGACGAACCCGAGTCGTACTAGAGTTGTCGGCAGTGGTTAGGCCACACGAAGTGCTTGTGCACTTCATGTCGGTTGATTCAACGTGCGCTCGTGCTAGTCGGACTCATCAAGTAACCCGATTGACCGTTGTATGTTCACCTTGTGTTCGTCATAACTGCTTGAACCTAGGGTACTGAACTTATCAGTGATAACCCTGATAATCGTGGTACCTTGATCCACTAAGACTCATGAGCCGGGCATGGTGGTATGGGACACCGTGGTCGAGCTGTCAGCCTACGCTGGGGCCACGAGCCTCCCCGTAGTGACCAGTGAGCAATCTAGACTTGTGAGCTGATTATGGTGGTATGGGACATTATATTCGAGTTGTCGGCCTACACTGATAAGGTGATGGGGGAGCAGAGCAACGAGTGCGTGCAACAGCCCTGACAGCCCTTTGTAGTGACCTCGAGCGTACTCTGAGTCTATGTGAGGCGACGACCCTTCCATAGCAACAAGAGTACAACTAGGCCTGTATTGATAAGGTGATGGGGGAGCGGAGCAACGAGTGTGTGAAACCGCCTTGACAGCCCTTGCAGTGACCTAAAAATATATTATCATATGAGACTACTAGGAGTGACAACCCTAGACAGGATCTTTGTTGAGAATGATATAAGAGAAGTACCCTAGTTTCCCAATCCTACTGTATGTAAAGGACTAATAACAACTCGATAATCATATTCATATCGCACTGCATGTGCCTGGAAGATGTAGAGCACTGAGGAAAGAAAGCATGTCGCAGACGTAAGATGGTGTCGCATGAGGGAGTATGTCGGTGAGGGCATCCATCATTATTACATCTCATCCTTGCATTAATCACAGTGTTTAGGAATGTTTGATTGCTTGCTTTACCATTATCGCGTGATTGATTTGATAACATGTTAACCTTTGCTCTATGATTCCACTGAGTTGGCCACTCACTCCCACGTTACGAGACGGTGTTGTACACACCAATCAGTCCCTGTTTTAATTTCAGATGATGGCGTTGCTTGCGAAGCAGAGCTGGACTTTATGATGATGAGGAGAATTTCTCCTATATGCAGGTTCTGATCGATGGGGTTACTGATTAGATGTCAATACATTTGGTATTTTACCTTTTATTTACACACTCATGTATATTCCTTTCTTTGTATTTTGGAATATACATGTATTTAGTTAACCTGGTAACATGTTCACACTCTGGAGACTTACAATCATTTATACATTTTATATATTTATCACAGTCTTCCGCTTGAGAAATTTGACTGTCTCTGGAGTAATGTATGTTGTTTTGGCTTAATCTACCTCATGTTTTATGCCTTATGCTGATAACATTCATCCATCATTGAAAATGTTACATAAGTTATGTTCTGGAACTCGGGAGTAGAGTTTATGCTCGACCCCCAATTTTTGGGATGTTACAGATGGTATCAGAGCATGATTTGGATTAAACCAGACCTGGGTTATGGTAACACGATGCACACTGATGCACTCTGACTTAGGAAGGGGGCGATGGAATCTAGAAACCACATTAAAATCTCAAGTTTCACCAACAGGCGAGACTGAATATTGTAATTTAGTCCACGGTTCTTCTAATCTGTTTTGTTGAGATTCATGTACCCAGCTACACCCCTAACTCACCACCACCATAGACCGGATCTCTATTGCTACTAAGTAATTTAGTAGGCCTCACAAAGGATCACAACAATAATAAAATTCTAGGACTACAAAGGATAGAAAACGTTTAAGTTCATATGTTCCACCGTTCCACTTTATCCATGACCATCCTCAGTTAAACCATAGATCATCAAATCATTTCTTTTTGCCTCCAAGCGCATCCTTTTGGGCCTTCTCTTTACACTTTTAGAACCTTCAACTTAAAGCCAACTCACCCCCAATCGGTGTTGTTCTTAGTCTCCATCTCACATGACCAAAGCATCAATGCTTACTTTACCTTTGAATGATACCCCAAAGTTCCCTCGCATGCATTCATTTCTATATCTGTCATTCCTCATCTTGACACATATCCATCTCAACATCCCCATTTCAACTACACATCCTATGAACATGTTGTCGGTTGACAGCCTAAGATGCTGGTCCATAAAGCATGAATGGTTTTATAGTTATCCTAGAAGATCTCGCTATTAGTTGATTTGGTATGCGGCTATCACATAAAACTCCAAAGGCACATCTTGACTTCATCCATCCAGCTCTTACTTTACAAGTAACATCCCTCATCAATTTCATCACTCTCATGAAGTATCAACCAAGATATTGAAAACAACTTCTCAAGACTCAATCCTAAAGTCTAACCCATTTCCTTCAAAATCTCTCATTTCACTACCCCATTCTTCAACTTTTTCTAAGTCCTTTCATACTAAACATAAATCCTAACGTATAAATGATGGAGAATAATACTTAAACAAAAGTTTACTATAAATAGTAAGTATAGGTATAAATTAGACTTTTAACCATTCAAATTATGGAATCTCATGGAATAAATGGATTAGTTGGATGAATTAGCCTCTCCTACCCCAAAATCATATGTTACACATCACATAAACTCATTTTGGTTTGCAAGTTTTCTCTAAAAATGCCTCAAATGGAGTCGAGGGCCAAACGGAGCACTTACAGGGAGACCTAAGGTGGGACCCACATCATTTTGGACCTAAGGGGTGGAGGACCTCATCGGAATGGGGAGCCCTCGCCGAACAGGTCAGAGGTCGGCGAGGACCTTGCCGGTTCGGCGAGGCCTCGCCGGTCAATGGGCCAGGCTGGGTCTGGGCTTCGGGCCGACTGAGTTTGGGGCCTAGTGGGACCCAATGGTCCAGGGTTCGATCCCTAGTTCATTCCAAATCCCATACTTCCTTCACAAATTGGCCCTCCAAGCTCTCTTTTTCTTCTAAACTTACTGTTTTCTCTCTCCAACCTCCCTCCCAATCGTTTCTCCCTTCATTTTTTATTATTTTCATCATCCCTCCACTGTTCTCAATCACATCCAACAACTACTTAATCCATTTTCGACATTTGCGCGTGACTCTAAACCGAGTCCTGCATATCAGAGTCGGCTCGACCCGAGACTTGTACCAGTGTGACCGGGCCGCTGTTCGGATGCAGCGTCTCGCATGCCAATGTGATACTCAGGCTAGGAGATGTGGGCCCACGTTTAGTTTTGTAAGTGCTATGGTTGATAGCTCCTTTATTTTGTTAAATTTTATGGTGCCAAAAACACTATCTGTGTCTTGTGTAGCATGAGGATATATATATATATATATATATATATGTTCAAGACATTGTATCACAATGCTACAAGTTGAGAATGAAGCTCTACTTCAAGACATGTATGGTCAAGTACGTTGTCCACTCCTGTAAACTTCAATGATCAGAGTCTTTTAAAGAGCTACAACAAAAGACAAGTTCTTGCTCAAGACTCAAGTATAGTTCAAGGCTCAAGAAAGTGTACAACTCAAGATGAAATTTTCAGGTTTTAAAAGATCTTAAGTTCAAGTTACATCAAGTGTATAGATCTCAAGTTTCATAATCTTCAAAGGTCAACCATCTTCTGATGAAATGAAGTCTCAATGTTCATACATCACTTTCAAGGTATGATTGACCTTAGGGTAGGTCATTTTGCATACATAAGTCAAATTGAATCACTTTGTAAGTGTTTTGACTGTTCTAAGACTAGTTCTGGACCCTGTTCGACTAGTCCTAGAACTGGCTCGGCTAGTCTAAGAAATTCCAAGACCAGTCCTAAGTTTGTTGCAATTTTTTAAAATTTTTTGTTCATCTACGACCAGTCCTGGAGTCTGCCTTCGACCAGTCGTGAGAATGTCACGACCAGTCATGCCTTCCAGTCGTGGAATAGTTTTATCCGATCGCACTCAAAAATTCAAAAATTCATTTCTCCTACGACCAGTCGTAGTGTCCACAGGACCAGTCGTAGATGAGTTTTTGTAACTATAAATAGATGATGAATTTCAGAGTTTAGTAATTCAATTCAAGAAAAATCAAGGCATCACTTTGAGATAAGTTTGTGTTCTTTTCAGGCTACATTGTGCATATTTAATATTTTTTTTGTTAGCTTTGTTAATTTGATTTTGTTTCTATATTCCAATTTGATTTGAAAAGAGGAATTACTGTATTCCTTCTTCTTAGAATCAAAATCAAATAGAGCTAGCCCAACTGGTTTAATTTAAAATTAATTAGAACCTAGAACCATTTAAAAGTGAGTATTGGACATTGAACTTCTATATTCGAACTTCTACTCCAACTTGGTTCTTCCGGGCTGTAATAAAAGTAAAAATTCAGGTATTTTACATTATTGTAAATTTTCTTCTTTTGGTTTTATTTGAGATTAAGCTAGAAAAATATCAATCTATTAGTTATCTGAGGGAAGCTAGAAAACTCAGAAGTGGGGTTTTTTAATTGTGTAAGCCCATTGAAAGATACAATTGTGAGGGTTTTAGGAGAACTTGAGAAAAGCCTATTTTCATAGTGAACGCTAATATCCACTATGTTTGGATATTAAGAGTGGAGTAGCAAGTTGTGTGGCTGTTGTTTAATAGTTGGTGAACACACAGGTGAACCACTATAACTCTTTATGTTTTATGGATGTGTGATTTATTTTTCCTATCCTTTATCATTCAAAATTATGGGATGTATGTGTGGATGTGAATGTTGTAAAATTTACATTTCAAGCATTGTGGAGAATTTTGTAATAATTTAGATTTAAATTCTTGCAATTTATTTCTTTTTATTCCTCTTCGGTTTGAATTTTTTATATTCATTCAAGTTCTAGTAAGGTTGTCCTACCTCAAAACATTTTATTTTCTAGTTTAAGGTTGTCCTTAGAACCAAGTCTGTATCAACCTCTCAATACTTGATTATTGAGACTGCTTTTTATTTCAGCATTATGAATTGCTTTCCTTTATATGGCTATCATATTCTTTAATTCTCCTATTTTTTTTTAAAAAAATTGGCATAGTCCTATTCACACCCCCCCCAAAGGACATATAGCTTGGCCTTTTCAAGTGGTATCAGAGCCTAATAGCTCGTTTTAGTTCTTTTTATTTGGATTTATTTCCTCAAAAAATCAATCTAAGCTATATATAAGATATCAAATTTTGATAGCCTTTCAGTCACTAGGCCTCCACCTTTTGATGACGCCAATTCTGCCTATTGGAAAGCCAGGATGAAGATTTTCCTTAAATCCATGGATAAAAGTGTGTGGCTAGCCACAGTGAATGAATGGATCCCTCCTAACATTGAAGTAACTGGTATCGATGGATCAAAATCAATGAGAATTACACCTTATTTCTCTTGGACCACACTTCAAAAAAGTGAGAGTAGTGCAAATGCAAAAGCACTAAATACAATCACTTGCGTACTATCACCGGATGAATTCAAAAGAATTATATCCTGTGATTCTGTAAAGCAAGCTTGAAATATATTAGAAATGACACACAAGGAAACATCAATTGTAAGACCTGTATCCTAGACCGTACTATTCTGTAGGCTTTCGCGATCTTCTCAGTCAAATTTTGGCAACCTTAGACCCTTAACCGGTATTTACGCACGATCCTGAGTCACATGCCGTCAACCCGAGTCGACTCAACCCGATACTTGTACCATAGCGATCGTACCGTCGCCGCAGTTCCGATGCCGCAACTCGCGTACCGAGGTGATACCCAAACTAGGAGATGTGGACCCACGTTTGGTGAAAGAAAAATGGCGCGCATGCAAATTCTAAGAGAATCTCTATGACTTATCACATCAATCAATCAATCAACTAATCCCATCATGTCAAGTACATGTCAAGTACACATCACCTTTCACCCATTTCCAAGCAACCCCTAAAGTTAAAAAGTCTCTTATAAGCCCATACTTTTCTTACATCAAGTAACCACAAAAGTCAAAAAGCTCTTACACATATCACCCACCACATTCATCACTCCATCACCCATCTTTCTCTCTCTCATTTTTTTTTCAAACCATTCCCAAGTAAGAAAGAACTCCACACGTCCAAGCATCTTCCAACCTCCATGAGATGATTTTGTGTGGCCTACTTCCTACCCTCTCATCTCCCATCTCAACCATCTAAACTCCATCTCCTCCGTTGGAATTGAAGCTAAAGAGCAAAGGAAGCCAAGGGAGCAAGAAGAAAGCGGTGGGTGATCTTAGATTTTATTTTTCATTCTTTTTTTATGATTTAAAGGTCCATATATGTGGGACCCACCTTGACGTAGGCTTTGTATCAAAGAGGGGCCCATAGTGGTGGGGCCCCTCCATCCTTGCCGATCTCTCTCTCTCTCTCTCTCTCTCTCTCTCTCTCTCTCTCTCTCTCTCACTCTCTCTCTTTCTTGTATTGTGGACCCCACTATAAAGTATGATCCATGTCGTCCCATCCATAGGGCCCACCTTGCTGACCGCCTTTGGGTGGACCTGGATGTAGGGGAACACAAACATCAAATTAATCCAAATATGGTGGGCCACATCGGAGTGGGACCCACCATGATGCATGTGTTGTATCCAGTCCAGCATCCAAGGACGCTGGATGTGTAACACAGTGAGGTGTGGATTGACATTGGGTGTGCTAACAGTGTAATGTTACTAACAGTGGTGGTGTACTGACAGTGTGTGTGCTAGCCGTGGAAGGAGTGCTGACGGTGGGGTCCATGGGACCCATCCACGCCGTCCATCTTTTTTTTTAATGGGCCACACCATGGTGTATATTCTTTATCCAAGCCGTCCACCACCCCTGGACGGTAGGACCCACGTCCCTGTGGGGCCCTCCTTAATGTGTCTATCCGCACCCAAATCCATAGCTCAACTAGCAGACTGAGCAGAGACACCTCGTTTCAACGCTGACACCCAGACCCTAGCTCCAGTGGTAGGCTGAGTGTAAGATATCTCATTTTATTGTTAGGGTCCTAGGAGTGATTCCTTGGTACGGTGGTGTCCGTGGGACCCACCCTATTCACGTCGTTCACCCATCTGATGGGTCACATCATGACACGTGTGGTGTCCACCGTCCTTGGACGGTGGGACCCACCCCCACATGTGGGGCCCTCCCTAATGTATGTGACCGTCTAGGCCCTGGACGGCCTAGACGCCAGATGATATATATATATATATATATATATATATATATATATATATATATATATATATATATATATATATATATATATATATATATATATTATATTATATATTATATGCATGGTGGTGGCCCTACGTGGGACCCACCTTGATCCCCCTTTAATGCATAAGCTGCTCAACAACAACACCTTTATCTAAAATAAAAATATACTTTATCTAATATATTATATACCTTATATGTGTAGAACATGGGCCCTACATGGACCCACCTTTGTTTTTTTATGCAGCAGGGTTGCACGTGTACATCCACCCCTGTCTACGTGGGACCCATCCAAAATAGATGGGCCGTCCACAAATGTGCTGCACGTTAGCCACTTCTGCAGGTCCCATGTGATGTAGGTGTACATCACGGCTGTTCTAATGGTGGGACCCACTCCAAATGTATGTGTTTCATCCATGTGGTGTGGGCCCCAATGATGTATATGCTTTATCTACACCGTTCACTGTTTGAACGGTGGGGCCCACCATGATGCATACGTTATATTCAAACCATCCAACCATATTGAGATATCATTTTCATGGCATGAGGAAAAGGCTGGGTTAGATCTAAAGTTCAAGTAGTCCCCACCATTTAAATAGTGACCGTGACATCCACCATTCAACTTCTAAGGGCAACAGTAGTTTCCAATTTAGTAAATATTTATTTTCGTTTCATCTATCTCTATGTTAGCTTGTGAATAGTTCAGATTTTAAAAATATATGAGGGTGGGCCCGATTTGATATAATGAGGCCCATTGGCGCGACCCAATTTAATATAGATGAGGCCCCTTGGTGCATCTCGATTGGATATACGTGAAGCCCATTTGTGCGACCCATCATGATGTATTTGGGCCCATGGGTGAGGCCCGCCCGTTTGTATTGTTATACCCATGTAATGAGGCCCACTCGATATATGAGGCCTAATATTGAGGCCCGTGCAACAAGGCTCATATGATATATTTGAGGCTTAGGTGCAAGGCCCACCCGTTGTGTATTCGAGGCCCGATGTGATGTATATTGGCCCATATGACGAGGCCTATGTGACATAAATGAGGCTCATCATGATTGTATGTGAGGTCATAGGCCCATTATATGTTTGGCCCTATGTAGGCCACTCCTTGGGAGCAATGTTGGTTAGATGTCCACATTGATTGGCAATGATGGTTGGATGTCCACATTGTGACCTTCCCTTAGGCCTTGTTAGGCCCATTCTCATTATTTTCTCAGTGGGTTAACCCAAATAAGTGGGCCCCATTAGCTGTAGACGGATGGCTCCGTGTTATCGAATTTGATATAACCACGACCGAGCATTGATCTTTATACTATAGCTGATCGGCTGATCATTTATGGACCCCATTTTATTTATTTACTGATTATCGGTGCGATTAACATGACCGGTTTGCCGATTCTGATTATCACGACCGATTGTCAATTTTGATCAACATGACAGATTTATCGACTCTGATTACCGATCGATTTCGATTGACGTGACCGATTACTGATTATGATTGTCGTGACCGATTGCCGCTTTCGATCGACGTGACCGATTTGCCAACTCTGATTACCGATCGATTTTGATTGGCGTGACCGATTGCTGATTTCGATTATCGTGACCGATTACCGATTCCAATTGACGTGACCGATTTGCTAATTCGTATTATCAATTGATTCCGATTATCGTGACCGATTGTTGATTCCGATTATCAATCGATTTCGATTGTCGTGACCGATTGTTGATTCTGATTATCGTGGTTGATTGATCAATTAGCGATCGAGGCCGATTATCGTGACCAATTACCGATTCCAAGTATTGAGGCCGATTATCAATCAATTCCGATTGTCAAGGCCGATTGACGATTCTGATTGTCGTGACCGATTCCGATTACTGAGGCCTACTCCGATTCTGATTTCGATTGTTGAGGCCGATTTCGATTGCCAAGGCCGATTGTCGAGACCTATATAATGTATATGCGACCCACCCATTGTGATGTATCTGTGGTCCTTGGGCAAGGCCCACTGTGTTGTATATTAGGCCTTTGTGTGAGGCCGTCGACCCATTATGTGCTTGGCCCTATGAGGGTCATTCCTTGGGACAATGTTAGTTAGATGTCCACATTGTCGAGGCCGATTGTTGATGCCAGTTACTGGTACTGATTATGAGCATGTGATGTGGTCCTTGGGCAAGGCCCATTGTGTTGTATATTAGGCCTTTGTGTGAGGCCGTCGGCCCATTATGTGCTTGGCCTTATGAGGGTCATTCTTTGGGGCAATGTTGGTTAGATGTCCACATTGTCGAGGCCGATTGTTGATGCCGGTTATTAGAACTGATTATGAGTATGTGACAGCATAGCATCATAATACATATGCATAATCTGCATATTTGTTATGAGATGTGAGTGACCATCGCATATGCCATAGGACAGGTTATTCATGGGGCTCCCTGATAGGTTGGGTTATCCCACATGAGCGCACGGTATGCATGATTGCACTGCGTGACTCATGCATTTCGCATTTGTGTGACATGACCACCATAGGCCCTAGTGACATTAGGACTGTAGCCTTCACAGGCATATCATGAATGGTCAGATGGAACATCGAAAATCTGTTTTACATGAGGTGCTATAGATATTCTTGGGTGAAAGTCTCAGAACCCTCTTGGTTCCAGAGTTGCTCCAACGTTTAGACCGAGTGGATGCATGAGAGCATGAGGGCGTATACCGTTAGGCCGCATCTCCCACTGTGTTATGATCGGTTAGAAGGGGGTGCGACCTTACCTGCCTAAGAGGAGGGGACAATGCTAGGCTGAGTTTGATCAGCTCGAGGAATGAGTTCGTTATCGATGAGCTGGGCCCGATATTAGCAGGCGGATAGTGAGGTCTCTTCCACTCACTTTGTTGTACACTATGGGTCGACAATCTGGTTTGGAGTGTAATAGACCCAGGTGATTTCTCAGAGAGTAACCGCACTGATATGTGGACTTATTGAGCAGGAATTGCATATTCATTCATTATCCACTCGGGCTGGTGGTGCGTAACTATTTGTTACGTGTATCTTCACATGGCCAGGATTTCGGTTGGGCGCGCGACTGACCCGAGATTAGGAGTTTACCACATTGAGTTTAATTATCCAAATTTAGGTATGGAATTAGTTTGGATAGAAGTCCCTTGTGGTGGACCCCGTAGCCTGCGATATTACGTACTATCATCCTGACTTCACACTCCAGCATGGTCATTTCATTCGCACCGCATATTACATTGCATCCGCAGCACTTAGAATTTTGGGTTACTATGTTTCTGCACTTATATGGCCTAGACGGACTTAGCAGGATTTACATATTGCATTGCACCCTCTGCATTTGATATTTGACTCTCTTTGACTCTTCATTTGTATAGTTGGTCTATATTGCGTACTCTGATATTGTATGACTCATGGACTTACCAGTATATTTCTGCTTACTCTGATATCGTATGATTCGTGATCTTGTCAGTATTTCCGCTTGTTCCAATGATATATAATTTATGGGCTTTATTGTAACTTGACCCTTACCTTACACACACTTTCACTACCCTTTAAGCTTTCTATAAGCTTATGCACGATAGATGCCTGCAGGTGGCGTTAGGTTGCAGCAACGTTGAGCTTAGAGTATGCAGCTGTCATCTAGAGCTTTGATTTCGACATATGTATTTTTCCTTTAAGCATTGTACTCAAATGATTATATTAGTAGATATGTGATGATGATGTTGCCTTTATGACTTGGGTATACTTGTGGTTATACTTCTTATGAGACAAATGTACGTTAGAAAATCCTCCTTGTAGGATTTCAGGATCGGAACCTGGTGGATGGATACTGGGAGCCGAGAATGGGGTACTACGGAGGCTGTCGGTAACAAATTTGGCGATTGGAATTCCTGTGAATCTGATTTTCAAGTTTGGGGCGTGACATCAATTACCAAGAAATCTAAAATTCAAATCCTCACAACCAAATTCGAGAAAATACGTATGGAAGAAAATAAAATGTTCATGGACTTCTATACAAGATTAAATGACATTGTGAACTCTATGTGGGGTCTTGGTGATAAAATTCCTGAAAGTAAAATTTGTATAAAAATAATATGCTCACTTCCTGAATGGTTCAATTCTAAGGTAACTTCGATCTAGGAACTTCGTGATACGGACAACATGAGGGTAGAGGAATGAGTTGGCTCTTTACAGACTTATGAGTTAACTTTTAAAGCTCCAAAAGGTAAATCTATTGCCCATGAATCTTCTAAAAATAGTTTTCAGGAAAATAATAACAATTCTGATTTAGAAAACTCTGAAGATGATATGGCCCTTTTAGCGAAAAAGTTTTACAAAATTTTCAAAAGTAAAAACAGGGTTGATTTTTAAAAATTGAATGATAAGAAGAAATCTAAACCTAAAACTTAAAAATCATTAAAAGATAGTCAGTGTTACAATTGCCATGAATATG
Organism: Magnolia kwangsiensis; assembly: GCA_037074715.1. NCBI lineage: Eukaryota > Viridiplantae > Streptophyta > Magnoliopsida > Magnoliales > Magnoliaceae > Magnolia > Magnolia kwangsiensis. The sequence goes on from CM073579.1 coordinate 75,057,232, forward strand.
AGCATTTGGTAAACAAATGTCCTAAAAAGGCCAAACCCAAAAAAGAAGAGCATGATGGCTACTTGGGATGAATCTCCTGATTCTTAAGCCTCTTCTGAATCAAAAGATTCTGAAACTGAGTCGGGTAGTGAAGTTAAAGCCCTTATGACTCTAGCCAAGTTCACTTTTTCAGATAATGATTCAACTAGTGAAGAAAATCTGAGTATTGATTGTGAAAATGAAGATGATTTTCAAGATGCTTACAATGCCCTATATAAGGAAAGTTATAAATTTGTTGTGAAACTTAAACTTCAAAAAGAAAAATTTTTAAAGCTTAAAGAAAATTTTGAGTCTCTTGTTTTAGAAAAATCTCATATTTCAGATTATTTCGAAAAGACTAAATGTGATTTAGAATTCAGAACCTCCTTGATTAAAAATCTTAAATCTGAAAGTGAAAAACTTAAATTTGAAGTCTCTTCACTTTTGAGTTTAAAGGATACATGGAGGTATGCCCAAGGAGATCTAAAATTAGAAAAAATTTTATCTGGATCAAGAAAATGTGGTAACCAATCTAGTTTAATCTATGATAGAAACATTCCTCCTAAACAGAAGAATACTCCTCCCAAGTTTGTAAAAGGAGAGACCTTAAACTCAAAAGGGAAAAGTATTAATCAAATTTTTTCTAAAAATACTAAAACTTTTTAAAAATCTAAAAGCAATTATATCAACTATAAAAATCAGAACCAAAACCTTTTAGCTGAAAAAATATTTGATTTACTCAAGGAGTTTTTAAAATCTAACTTGGTAGGTCACTCTTACAATAATTACAAACAAAAGAAGACCAACTATACTCTTAAACTCAAAACAGTTATAAAATGGGTTCCTAAGGTTACCTTCTTAGTTGCCCACGTCGCTTTTAAAGCTTCAAGCCATTCAAAGTGGTACCTAGATAGTGGATGCTCAAGGCATATAACTGGTGATAAAGATCTATTCACCGATCTCAAAGACATGGCTGATGGTTTAGTCACATTCGGTGATGACAGTAACTACAAGATTATTGGCCCAGGTACGGTTCAACTCTATAACTTCCCTTTGTTTGAAATTTTTTTATATGTTGAAGGGTTAAAACACAATCTGTTAAGCATATCTTAAATATGCGATAACAATTATATCGTAAAATTTTCTAACCAAGGTTGTGAAATCCTAAATAATAACGGTTCAGTAATATTAACTAGTCATAGAACTTCTGAAAGCTACTATATAGTTAGTAAATCCAGCTTATCCAGTCAATTGTGTTATATGGTCCATACAGTTGAGACTGAGTTATGGCATAAACATCTTGGACATGTACACTACCGTAACTTGTATAGATTGAGCAAAAGAGAACTGATAGAGGTCTACCTAAATTATAGAAAGTAGACAAAATATGTGGCGAATGCCAGATTGGCAAGCAAACAAAGAACTCTCACAAAAAGGTGAACTCCATTGCCACATTAAGACCACTCGAGCTTCTCCATATGGATCTTATAGGACCTACCAGGACGGAGAGTCGAGGTGGTAAAAAATATATTTTGATAATTGTGGATGATTTTATCAGTTTTACTTGGGTAGCCTTCTTAAGAGATAAATCAGAAACCCTTAAAGAAGTAAAAAGGGTTCTTAAACGGATTCAAATGGAAAAAGGTTCTCAAGTTTGTAAGATTTGTAGTGATCATGAATCTAAATTTGAGAATAGCAGTTTTGAGAAATTCTATGGCGATTAGAGAATATCACATGAATTCTCTGCACCCAAAACACCACAACAAAATGGAATTGTTAAAAGAAAATATAGAGTGCTTCAAGAAATGGCTAATGTAATGTTGAATAGTATGAAGCTAATTAAAAATCTTTGGGCTGAGGCCATAAACACTGCCTACTATATAATTAACCGGGTTTATACAAGTAAATCTAATAATAAAACAGCTTATGAAATGTGGTTCGATAAGAAGCCTACTGTTAAATACTTTCGAGTTTTTGGCAGCAAGTGCTATATTTTACATAACTGTGAAAATCTAAGTAAGTTTGACACTAAAAGTGTGAAGGGATCTTTTTAAGATACTCTTTAAATAGTCGCGCATGTCGAGTACTAAACAAGAGGACCGCCAGTGTGATTCAAGAGTCCATCAATGTGGTCATTGACGATCACTTAAACACACCTGCCTCAAATCCAGATAATGATGAAGTTCTCTTAATTGACAAACTAGATATTTCATCAAATCATACTAACTCTGAACTGAGGACTGTTAAAGATCATCCAACCATTCAGATTCTTGAAAACCCTTTCACTGGTGTTCACACTCGTAAACAATTTAAAGACATGTAATTATGTATGTTTTACATCCCAGATAGAACCGGCTAACATAAAAGAAGCCCTTACTGATGAAAACTGGATAGTTGCGATGCAAGAAGAGCTTAACCAATTTGTTAGAAATGATATTTGTTATCTTGTTCCTAAATCTAAAGATAAACATATTATCAGAACTAAGTGGATTTTCAAAAATAAGTCTGATGAACTTGGTAATATAATTCAAAACAAGGCCAGACTGGTTGTACAAGGGTACACTTAAATTGAAGGAATTGATTATGATGAAACCTTTGCCGCAGTAGCTCGTCTTGAATCAATCAGACTATTTGTATTCATTACTTTCTTTAAAAAGTTTAAAATTTATTAAATGGATGTAAAGAGTACATTTTTAAATGGTGATCTGCATAAAGAAGTTTATGTTGAACAACCAATGGGTTTTGAAGACCCTAAGAATACTGATCATGTCAGTCGCCTAAAAAAGGATCTCTACGGTTTAAAACAACTCCCAGGACATGGTACGAGAAATTGACTAAGTTTTTACTAAGTCATAATTTTTAAATGGGAAGTGTTGATAAAACTCTTTTTTTTTTAAGAAACATAACGATCATATCTTAATAGTGCAGATTTATGTTGATGATATTATTTATAGATCTACCTGTACTAACATTACTATTGAGTTTGCAGATTTAATGAAATCTAAGTTCGAAATGAGCATGGTTGGGGAATTAAACTATTTCCTTGGGTTGTAAGTAAAACAACTTGATGGTATTTTTATTTTTCAAATCAAATATGTTCTGAACTTAATCAAAAAGTTCAGATTTGAGAATGGTAAGAATTTTGATACTCTTATGAGTACAACCTTAAGACTCTCAAAGGACTGTACAGGTAAAAATGTGGATCCTAAATTATATCGTAGTATGATTGACAGTTTACTATGTTTAATTGCCAGTAGACCTGATATTATTTTTATTGTTAGTATTTGAGCTAGATATCAATCTGATTCTGAAGAGGCACATTTAATTGTTGTTAAGAGGATTATGCGATATGTCGAAAGTACAACAAATATAGGTCTTTGGTATCCACATGAGACTAGTGTTCAGTTGGCTAGGTACTTAGATGCTAATTGGGCTGGTAATATCGATGACAGAAAATCAACCAGTGGTGGTTGTTTGTATATTGGAAATTACTTGGTTTCTTAGTTTACCAAGAAGCAAAGTTTTATATTGCTCTCTACTGTTGAGGCTAAATACATCGCAGCTGGAAATGCATGTACTTAGCTTGTTTGGATGAAACGTATGTTAAGCGAATATGGAATTGCACAGGATTCAATAGTTTTATATTGTGATAATTTTAGTGCAATAAATATTTCAAAAAATCCAATTCAACATTCACATACTAAGCACATTGACATTAGATTTCATTTCATTCGTGAATTACTGGAAGAAAAGCTGATATCTTTGGAATACATTTCAACCGAGACTCAACTTGCTGATATTTTCACTAAATCGCTTGAAAAAAGTAGGTTTAATAAATTAAAATTTGATCTTAGTATGTGCATTCTAAATTGATTATTCATGCATATTTGTATTATAGTGTATATATTTGATAATTTATTAGTTTAAATTTTAAATTTTTATGAAATATGCATGTTTTTATTGGTATAAGACCGGTCAAGGACATCCCACGACCAGTCGTGTAGCGCGTTGGTCATTTTAATTTTAAGAAAACCATCTTCTTCTTCATTTCTACTTTCCTCTCCAACAAGTCGTGGCACGACTAATCGTACCCATCTCTTTAATTCATCAAGGTGAGTGCATCATTTCAATTTTTCTTGTAGATTTATGCTTTAATTACTTCATTTTCTTCCTTGGAGTGCTTGATTTCAAGTTTCCTTGAAGATTTTGGGATTTTCTTCACCCAAATCTATTTTTGTGAAAATTCATTCCATATTATTTGCAACCTATTACTTCTTTGATTTTCTTATTGCAAATGGATTCTAGAGGGAAAAAGAAAACTTCCCGTGGTGCTTCCTCATCTAGATCTACTCCTTTAACAAGGCGCCATCTTCGGTCACCTGAAGATGATCCCTTATATGTTCGGGATATAAGAATACGCAATGTTATTGTTGAGCGATCTGTGTGTATTGAACACATTGCTCCTTTTAGTATCCTTCCACTTCTTCATGCTATAGGATGGGATAACATCTTACATTGGGGTGGGCCGGCATATCGGTCTATTGCTCAATCCATGCTTGCAAGCATTTCTGATTTTTCATTTAAGAATTTAACATTTAAAATTACTACTAGAGAAGGTCCATTTGAAATTGACTGTCATCTAATATCAGCTCTAATGGACATACCTGTTAATAACGAGGGTATTCCTATTCATACTTTAGTTGAGAAATCCTCAGAATCAGAAAAATGCATGCTCACTAGATCTTTGTGCAATATGGATGTGCAATAGACTCATAAGGGGAATGCACTCTCCTCAAAGTACGTGTTACCCAGATACAAAATTTTGCATTGAATCTTTACTTCCCATCTGTATCCACGTTCTGGTAACAAAACAAAACTGACTTCCTTTATGGTCCATATTTTGCATTCCATCATCAATAGTGTAAATGTTTGTCTATCTTCTTTAATATGTCTTCCATTATTCAATTTCGTCATGCAGGATATAGGGATATTCCATTTGCCTATCTTATGACTGTGCTAACTACTCACATTCTAGTTGTTATGCCTCTTGGAGAAGCTCTTATCCACCATCTTATTTTTAACAATTCAAATATTAACAAGATGAAATTCGAATTGGCTCCTGGCCAAGTAGATGTGGGTGGTGGTGGTGCTGAAGTAAGGAATGAAGAAGAAGCCGGTGATCTTCCTTCTAATGATATAAATATGGACGGCATTTTTGATGAAATTGAATTAGATTCTGCGAATGATCCTAACTATGTGCCATCGAATTTTGATGCGCGTCTACGTGCACTTAAGGAGAAGGTAGAGAATATGAATGTTGCCCATGATATACAATTTAAATATATACGCAAGTATCTTAGGTGCTTAAACAAGGGCCTTCATTAACTTAATCCTACTATACCTGCTCCTTCTTCAGGATCTAATTAAATATTTTTATTTTATGGTCTGTAATAACATTTATACTACCTTGCTTTATTTCATCTTTTAAGACTGACTTTTTCTGACTTTTGTTTATGGTTAATGATATGTGATCTTTGCATTTTCTTATCTTTCATATATTGATTAATTAACTCCTTTATTACTCTCTTGTTAACTTTTATTCTTCCATATCTTTGTTTCTTCCTTTGTCATATTTTGACAAAAGGGGGGAGAATGTATTTGATTATGCATATGGATTGTGATTGTGGAGTAGTAACATTTTTTTTGGAAGTATGTGTGCTACTCAGGGGGAGTATGTGAGGAGATGTTTTACCTAATGATGTTCTGTGCTAGTTGATGATAACAGGTGCATGATTCTTTAACCAGGTTGTAACTAGTTTTCTCTTATAACTAGTGCATACATGATTCTTATGTACATATTATTGTTAAGTGTGTTTTGTTACAAATTTGATAAAGGGGGAGATTGTAAGTGTTATGTCTAATAGCTCCTTTATTTTGTCAAATTTTGTGGTGCCAAAAACACTATCTGTGTCTTGTGTAGCATGAGGATATATATATATATATATATATATATATATATATATATATATATATATATATATATATATATATATATATATTCAATACACTGCATCACAACGCTACAAATTGAGAATGAAGCTCTACTTTAAGACATACAAGGTCAAGTAGGTTGTCCACTCCTGTAAACTTCAATGATCAGAGTCTTTCAAAGAGCTACAACAAAAGACAAGTTCTTGCTTAAGACTCAAGTATAGTTCAAGACTCAAGAAAGTGTACAACTCAAGATGAAGTTTTCAAGTTTTAGAAGATCTCAAGTTCAAGCTACATCAAGTATAGAGATCTCAAGCTTTATAATCTTCAAAGGTCAACCATCTTCTGATGAAATGAAGTCTCAATATTCATATATCACTTTCGAGGTATGATTGACCTTAGATTGACCTTAGGGTAGGTCATTTTACATACATAAGTCAAATTGAATCACTTTATAAGTATTTAGACTGTTCTAAGACTAGTACTGGACCCTGTTTGACTAGTCCTAGAACTGGCTCGAACAGTCCAAGAAATTCTAAGACCAGTCCTAAGTTTGTTGTAATTTTTTAAAATTTTTTGTTCATCTACGACCAGTCCCTGAGTCTGCCTTCGATCAGTCTTAAACATGTCACAACCGGTCATGGACAGCCTTCAACTGGTCGTGGATAGCCTTCGACCAGTCGTGGAACGGTTTTATCCGATCGCGCTCAAAAATTCAAAAATCCGTTTCTCCTACGACTAGTCGTAGTGTCCACAGGACCAGTCGTAGACGAGTTTTTGCAACTATAAATAAACGACAAATTTGAGAGTTTAGTAATTCAATTCAAGAAAAATTAAGGTATCACTCTGAGATAAGTTTGTGTTCTTTTTAAGCTACATTGTGCATATTTAATATTCTCTTTTGTTAGCTTTATTGATTTCATTTTGTTTCTATATTCCAATCTGATTTGAAAAGAGGAATTGTTGTATTCCTTCTTCTTGAAATCAAAATCAAATAGAGCTAGCCCAACTGGTTTAATTTAAAATCAATTAGAACGTAGAACCATTTTAAAGTGAGTATTGGACATTGAACTTCTATATTCGAACTTCTACTCTAACTTGGTTCTTCCGGGCTGCAACAAAAGAAAAAATTCAGGTATTTTACATTATTGTAAATTTCCTTCTGATTTTTATTTGAGATTAAGATAGAAAAATCTCAATCTATTGGCTATCTGAGGGATGCCAGAAAACTCGAAAGTGGAGTTTTTTAATTGTGTAAGTCCACTGAAAGACATAATTATGAGGGTTTTAAGTGAACCTGAGAAAAACCTATTTTCATAGTGAAGGATATTAGGAGTGGAGTAGCAAGAAGTGTGGCTGTTGTTTAACAGTTAGTGAACACACAGGCGAACTACTATAACTCTTTGTATTTTGTAGATGTGTGATTTATTTTTCTTATATTTTGTCATTCAAAATTGTGGGATGTATGTGTGGATGTAAATGTCGTAAAATTTACATTTCAAGCATTGTGGGGAATGTTGTAATAATTTAGATTTAAATTCTTATAATTCATTTCTTTTTATTCTTCTTCGGTTTGAGTTTTTGATACTCACTCAAGTTCTAGTAAGGTTGTCTTACCTCAAAACATTTTGTTTTCTGGTATGAGGTTGTCCTTAAAACTAAGTCTGTATCAACCTCTTAATACTTGATTATTGAAGCTGCTTTTTATTTCAGTGTTATGAATTACTATCGTTTATTTGGCTATCATATTTTTTAATTCCACTATTTTTTTTAAAAAAAAATTTGGCATAGTCCTATTCAACCCCTCCCCCCCCCCAAGGACATATAGCTTGGCCTTTTCAAGTTCGGGAAAAGCACCATGCGTTACAAATACCGAGAGAATCTCTACGACACATCATAGAAAATGTCAAGTACAACCATTCCATCTCCAAGTACAACAACCCCCTAAAGTCAACTCTCTCTCCCTTACACATGTACATCCATCCATCACTCACCATCTCTCCCATCACTTCTCTCTCTCTCTCTCTCTCTCTCTCTCTCTCTCTCTCTCTCTCTCAATTCTCCCAAGCAACCCCACCATGAGAGACGTCCAAGCTATCTCCAAGAGAGGAGAGCTTGGTGTGGCCCACCTCCCTATCTCCCATCTTCACCGTCTAATCACCATCATCCTCCATCTAAGTGGTAGCCGAGGAGCTTAGCTTGCCATTGATCCAAGAAGAAGTAAAAAAAGGTGGGTGATCTAACTATCGAATTTGTTATTTGAATGCTCACTTATGGTGGGACCCATCTTGATGTATACATTGTATGGAGGGGCCCATAGTGGCGGGGTCCCTTCGCTACTCCGATCTCTCTCTCTCTCTCTCTCTCTCTCTCTCTCTCTCTCTCTCTCTCCTTTCTTTATGATGGAGTGTGGTCCACTGGATCCAGCCGCCCGTGGGGCCCATGTTGCTACATCCAATAGCTAACTGGATGGTCCAACATTTGCTGGAACCATCCAATCAACTCTAGATGAAAGCGAAAAACAAATATCAACTTTATTCCCAAACTGTGGTGGGCCACACGTGTGGACGCAGCATTGATGCGTGTGATTCATTCACGCTGCATAGGCCAGCAACAATCCAACTGCCCATCTGCTGGCTGGCCCACCAGCAGTTTTATAGCTACTGTTTGGCACAACAAGATTCGTGGGTCCCACCAGATATGGGCCAGATCCACACCGTCCAGCTGTTTAGTAGGTGGGGCTACACTAGGATGTACATGTTAGTCCACCGTGCAGTGGACCCCACCTAAAGGAAAGCCGATTGGCTGATGTACGTTACATCAGCTATATAGCTGATGTATTGACGTCAGCAAGTTGGTGAGGACCACCATTATATATGTGTTTCATTATCAGGCCGTCCGTACGTGCCTAGACAGTCCTGTGGACCCATGCATTAGGTATGTGTTGGATCCGCACCGTCCAGTGATCTGGATGGTGAGGACCTCCGTGATGTATATATTTTTTTTGTAGTCGCACATCCAGATGCTTGGAGGTTGGAAGCCACCGTTGATATATGTATTGAATTCAAGCCGTCCATCACGTGGGACCCACCATGCTTATTGACGTCAATAAATCCTAGGGTCCCACATGATGTACGTTTTTGCCAGCAACATCCACACTGACCATGGCTTGGATGTGGAGCCAGATGGTATGTGTGATGTATATGCCTACTGCTGGAGGAAAAAAAAATTCAAATAAAATATTGATTTAAAAATCTGGTGGGCCACCACGTGGACCCACCTTGAATGTATGTATTTCCCCACCGTCTAGATTGCTGGACGGTAGGCCACACCCTCACGTATGTGTTTTATTAACATCGTCATCCATTTTTCCAAGATCATTTATGTGGTGGGCCCCGGTCTGATTTGGCGGGCCTGGGTGCTGCATTTTTTTAAAAATAAATAATAATATAATAATAATGATAATAATATACATATTATTATTATATGGTGGGCCCTACATGGGACCCACCTTAGGACGTGTTTTATATAACCATCCATCTGATGGTACACCCACCACCAGTGATGTATTTGTTTCATCCACACCGTCTAGAACATCTGGATGATGTTGGACAATGTTTGGATGGTGCTGTGGACCCCACCTCGATGTATGCTCCATATCCACACCGTCCACAATGTTTGGACAGCTTTTAGATGGTACCGATTTACATAGATAATGTTTGGGCGGTGTTGATCATCATTAGGGTGCCATGTGCCTCGTAGAATGATGTGTATAGTGAAACACATGTTGCACTTGCAACTATTGAAATGATTTTAAATGTAATCCAAGCCCCCATCTGTGAGGCCCATCTTGATGTAATTGTGGCCCATTTGTGCGAGGCCCGTTAGTGTGGCCCACTTGATGTATATGACGCCCATGGGTGAGGCTTAATGTGATGTATTCGAGGCCCATGAGTGAGGCCCATTGTGATATATTTGAGGTCCATGTGATGTTGCCCATCATGATGCGTATTAAGCCCATGTGATGCGGCCCACCATGATGTATATTGGGACCATGTGACGTGGCCTATAGTGATGTGTATGTGGCCCTTGTATGAGGCCTATTGCTATGTATATTGGGCCTTTATGTGAGACCGTGGCCCACTGTACATTTGGCCCTATGTGGGCCACTCCTTGGGAGTAATGTTGGATGAATAACCACATTGATGGGTAGTGATGGTTAAATTTTCTCATTATGACCTTCCTTTAGGCCCTTTATTAAGCCAATTTCGATTGTCCAGGCCGATTGTTAAGGCTGATTCCGATTGTCGAGGCTAAGTCATATTGTCGAGGCTGATTCTGATTGTCGAGGTCGATTCCGATTATTGAGGCCTATTTCGATTGTCGAAGCCAATTGTATAGGCCGATTATTGAGGTCGATTCCGATTGTCAAAGCCTAATGTGATGTATATGTGGTCTGTGTTAGAGGCCTATTGTGATGTGTATTCAGCCTGTGTTTGAAGCTAATGTGATATATATTAGACCTATGTGATGAGGCCCATTATAGTGCATTTAAGGGCCAGGCAATGAAGCCCATTGTGATGTACCTTAGGCTCATGTGAGAGGCTCATCGTGATGTGTATTGAGCTCTTGAGTAAGGCCTATAGTGTTGTATATTAGGCCCTTGTGCGAGGCCATGGTTCTACTCTATGTTAGGCTCTATGTGGGTCATTCATTGGGAACAATGTTGGTCAAATGTCCATATTGTTGAGGCCGATTGTTGATGTCGATTATTGACACCGGTTATGAATATGTGACAACACAACATCATGATACATGCCCATACGCATCATTTATATGTTTGTTATGAGATGTGGTTGACCATTGCATATGTCATTGGGCAGGTTGTTATGAGACTCCCAGATAGGCAAAGGATATCTCACATGAGCGCATGGTATGCGCAAGATTGATGCATAACTAGATTGTATGACTCATGCATTTTGCATTATGCTTTGTGATTACTATATGTCCTAGCGACATCAGGGTCGTAGCCTCCACAGACATATCGTGGATGGCCAGATAGGACACCGAGAATGTTTAGTTCGAGCAACGAGCTGTCATAGATGGCCCTGGGTGAAAATCTCTAAACCCTATTGGTACTAGAGGACGCCCCAACGTCGAGACCGAGTGGATATATATGAGCGCATGAGGGCCGTATACCAGTAGGCCACGTCTCTCAATGTGTCGTGGTTGGTTGGGAGGGGACGTGACCTTACCCGCTTGAGTGAGGGAGCAATATCTAGGTTGAGTTTGGCCAGCTTGAGGAATGGGTCCGCTATCGACGAGCCGGGCCTGATATTGATAGGCAGATAGTGAGGTCTCTTCCACTTACCTAGTTGTGCGCTCGGATAGGGGCGACAAGCTAGCATAGAGTGTAATAGACCTCGGTGATGATCTTAGAGATGAACAATACTGATATGTAGACTCATTGGGTAGGAGTTGCATACTCATTCATTCATTCATTTACTATCCACTCGGGCTGGTGGTGTGCAACTATTTGTTACGTGTGCCTTCACAATGGTCAGGATTTCGGTTGGGGCGCGCGACTAACCTGAGATCAGGAGTTTACCACATTGAGTCTGACTATCCAAATTTAAGTATGGGACTGGTTTGGATAGAAGTCTCTTGTGATGGACTCCATAGCCTGCGATACTACGTACTATCATCTTGACTTCATACTCCAGCATGGTCATTCCATTTGCACCACATATTGCATTGCATCCTCGTCATCTGATATTTAGCTCTTTATGACTCCTCATTTGCATGATTGATCTGTATTGCGTACTCTGATATTATTGACTCATGGACTTGTTAGTATTTTCGCTTTACTTTGATATCGTATGATTCATAATCTCACTAGTATTTTTGATATTTATATAATGGCACTGTGTTGAATACTTGACACTTACCTTGTGCACACACTTACACTACCCTCTAAGCTTTGTATAAGCTTATGCACGATAGATGCGTGCAGGTGATGTTAGGTTGCAGTAGCGTGGAGCTTGAAGCATGTAGCTGACTTATAGAGCTTTGATTTTGACATATGCATTTCCCTTTTAGCATTGTATTCAAATGGTTATACTAGTGGATATGTGATGATAATGTTATTTTTATGATTTGGGTAAACTTGTAGTTATGCTTCTTACGAGATAAATGTACGTTGAAAAATCTTTCATGTATGATCATAGGATCGGAACCTAGCATATGGACGCTAGGAGCCGAGAATGGGGTACTACGGAGGCTGTCGGCATTGGATTCAGTGATTGAGATTCCTGTGAATCCGATTTTCGAGTTTGTTGCGTGACAGATTTTAATCTAAATTTTTTTATCAAATAGTTAATGATATACTTTCCAATTTTCAAGTCATTCTGACTTTTGGTTCGAATGTTAAAATTCCCTAAATAACATTGTGTTTATGAATAATAATTTAAAATTTTTCGTTAGTCATTTTGAGAGATGTAATACATAAGATCAATGATTTTTGTGATGTCTGAAACTTATAAACCCAACTTAGGACCCCATAATTTTTTTAAAAATAATTTCCCCTCATATTTTATTAAATAATGAAAATCACCTAATTTGAGAAACTCATAACTAATTAAATATGAGTCTAATTAAGGTGATTCAAAGGCCACATCATAAATTGATAAATCAAGTTCAAAAGAAAATAATTAGGAAAATAAAAATTTTAAATTTTTTAAACCAAATTTAGTTTTATTTTTAACTGAAAAAAAAAAAACGTTTATTTCTAGACAACCCTCACTGTCTGAATTTTTGAATCTTCTATAAACCTTAGTTTTTGACAAAATTTTACATACTTATAAATTCACTAATAGAAAAACTAAGAAACCAATCCAGTGTCTAAAACCATTCATAACATAAGCGTAACCAACGCCATTACAACCAGAAAATTTTGAAATGTTAGTTTTTAAATCTCGAGGACGAGATTTTATTTTAAAGGGGGTAGATTATAACAACCTTAAAATTTGATGCATTAAAAAAACTAAAATAAATATTTAAAGATTTTATTTTTAAATAAAAAATAAAAACAGGTCAATAGTTCAGTTAGTATAAACATTCTTAGTTGAGAAAAAGGTTTAAGGATCGATTCTTAGTAATAATAAATTTTTTTATCAAATGTCATTAAAAAAAAAAATTAAATTCATGATAAGGGATGATGTGCTCATCTTATCTTATGAGAAGTTTCTCTAAAAAGGGATACGGAGAGGTTTCTGCATAAGAAAAAAAAAAGAGATAGGAAGCCTAAGGAAAAGGGAGATGAGATTTTAAGAGGGCTTGATCAGGTAAGTTTCAACCCTTAGATCTTTTTAATTTTTTATTATATTATTAATTTCTTCTTGATATATATAATGGATAGTGTGGATAATTCACACGATCATTATATAGGTATGTAGAGACAATTTTAACAAAGCGATGCTTTATGATTTCAGTTCTGTTAAGTAATATTTTAGAAATAAAATTAATGGGTACAATGTAATTGTGTTAAGACAGATCTGAATGGGTCATTTGATCCTAAGCATCAAAGGATAACAATGCGTTGAATTTCAGATCGATCCGACCATCAAATGAGCCACACTAGTCAGATCTATAAATGTTTAATAAGGAAAGTTAAGATTTTTGCACAACTAATTAGTATCACTTAGCGTAGAAATTCAAGATGGGTCATCGATGTATATGTGGTTAGATCCACATAATTCAACCAATGTGTAAATGTAAAATATACCAAGACGCCAAGAATCTAGATGATCTAATCATCCGGTGGCCCATCCCAATTAATTATTTGACATTCAATTTCAGGATCTTAAAAAAATAAATCTAAATCTTAATAATTAAATTTAATAAACATATAATTTTAATTATTTGATCATTTAGGGTTTGGCCACCTAGGATGTATATCAAAGGTGGGCCCTACCATATAAAATAACTAGATGAATAATTATGTTGTTGATATAACTGATAGGATCTCTAAATTCAAACCAACTTAATTACCTTGTGGATTCTATACTACCAAACTCAAAGTGAGTAACCCAGCGAGTCTCACGATTCATCGGAATTAAAATAAATTATTTGTGATGGTTTGATTGATTGATGTACTGATTTGAGTGTTTTATTAAAATATTGTATGATGTGGTAAATTATATGTTAATCTGTGCCAAATTACATGAAATAATAATTGTACATTGAATTTATTTATCAATACAAGTATATATGGTAGTTATGAAAATAATACATTCATACATCATCTATCATTCATTGCATTTGCATAATGCATTGTCGATTCTAGGGGCCCTCCTTGAAAGAAATATTAATCCTAGAGGCCTTCTCTATAAGAAATGTCGATCTTGGTAGAGCGTTATCAAATGCGAGCTATGCCCAAGCCTATCAAAAGGTGGAAGCCTACCCAACGGGTGGATGCGAGTTGACGACTTTTAATCCAAGCAAATGGACGATCATCCCATTTGATGCATTCATACACCATTCGCGTCAATATCATTGTGTGTATGTATGTATATATATATATATATATATATATATATATATATATATATATATATATATATATATATATGTTATTTTAGTTGTTATTATTATGAACCATGCTGGGTTATTTCACTAAGTCTGACCAGCTTACCTTTTTATTGATGGAAAAACTTTACAGAGGACCCATTAATAGATGATGTGGTGCAAGAACCAAAAGGATTTACCACACATGAACACAGCCTATGTGAAATGTGATTATACTTATCTGAAGATGAAGTGGCGGCATTAGACCATTTCTGATTATGTGATTTATTTGATAGAATAGTTTGATTAGCGTATAATGCATATTGGTATTGATTTTGAGATTTTATGAAATTTTTTAGATTTATTTAATTAAAATAATGTTAATCTGGAATAAACATAGTTGTAGTATGATGCTATAATAAATAAATAATTTTTAATATTTATATTATTTTAAGGGTCATTAAGATTTATATATGCCTGGTTGATTGGTGCCAGGTGTTATGTATATGTATTGGAGTTGGGGTGAAACTTAGACTGAAGTAATTATCACCTCTGATTAAACTAATTAAGGAATTAAGTTAGTGCACTTTGTGTATAAGTTACGAACTGAAACTCGGGTTTGAGGGTGCACACTCTATACTCGAATTTTGGGGCATGACAGGTCCCCTCTCTCTAGTTTCAGTGGTGGTGGTGGTTCCCTATCTCTCAAAAACAAATCACCAAAAACCCTTAAATGGTTTGAAATGTGGGTCCAACCCCACATATATGGCTTACAAATTGATATTATGGGGCCCACCATGCATATCCATTCCAATTTCCTCCGAATATTAGGTTGGGAAAATAATTTTAGGGCATGGGCCTAAGAATTGGGGAAGAAAGCATTTGGGATGTACCACATTAGAAGAAATAGTCCAACAGATAAAGGACACCATTCTCTCTACTAAGGCGATAGAGACATCAGATGAAGATGAAATCAACATCCTCCAATGTCCAAGCATGCCCTTGATTGAATGAATAGATCAGATCGGCTAAGAGATATGCCTAAGTGTTGTTTTTATGGGTCTCACGATTTCCTTTTCAAGCAAGCAAGGTTGTCCGATCCAGCAGGTGGTGTCGAATGGTAGTTTCATCCGAAAAATTAAAAATCTTATGTCAGGGCGAAAAAAATATCCCTCACGAGAAATATGGCCATTTTGAAATGATGTCATTCTATGGGGCCTATTAAGGTGGGAGCCGATTAAGTGATACCTAGAGTCCCCCGAGAGGGTGTGACCCTTACTGTTGAGACTCAAATAATACATATTTAACCCTTTACTTACATTAGTTTTCCTGAAACTTAAGTGTTAATTTAATTTAATTATATATGTTTTCGTCATGTGAGGTGATTCAGAAGCCTAAGATGAATATGTGCTTAAAAGGATGGATTTAAAACTCGAAAAAAGATGATGAAAGATTGGATCCATGGAGGTAAGACTGAATATCTCAAGAATCCAAGATCTAAGGAAACCAAGTGAGGAAGGAATAAAATCAAGGAGATAAAGTACAGAAATCGACCCTTCGATGACACCTTCAATGCCATCGAAGTAAGTGTCGATGTCATCGAAGCCACCTTCAATCTCATTGCAAAAATCTATTAAATCTAATTTTCTTGCTTGATGGAGCTAATGAAAGAAGGCTATGTCCTAGAGGGAGATGATTAGGATCTATTTAAAAATTATACCTTTTAAAATTCTAATTGTCTAAGTTAAACTAATCAAGGCAATATTAACTCTAACGCTTCCAAGCCAATAGATGGTCCAATCACATAGACTATAAATAATATGCAAATCAGCAACTAGTCTATATCAAGATAGTAAATATGAGTGTATGAGATATGCTAACTATCAATCACTATGCATTCATCTAATCATGCATGTATAATTAAACATTCAAACACACGCATAATTAAATAGATGAACAAATGACAATGCCAAAAACAATTATATATAGTGGTTTGGCTACTTGCCTACTCCACTCCTGGTGGACGCATTCAACCCATGAGTATTCTGTATATTTCTATTGGAGGTTTTAAATCAAGTTCACCTCTAACCTTTATAGCCATACACGAGGACTCTAAATTTAGGCTTTATTCCTTAGCCAAGGTTCTACACAAGAACCCGATGTTTTAGGCCCCACGCAAGAGCCAAGTTCTTACATAAGAACTCAGTCATTTAGGCTCTACTCCCAAGCTAAGGTCCTACACAAGCATCCAGTTATTTAGGCTCTACTCCTGAGCCAAGGTCCTATACAAGAACCTGGGATTTATGCACTACACATGAACACAAGGTCCTATACAAGAATCTAAAAATTTAGACTCCATACTAAAGTCTTAGTCCTACATAACAATCTCGAATTTAGGCCAAAGGCCAAGGTCCTATACAAGAACCTATTTTGAGTTTAGGTTTATAAACTCTTACCATCCATCCTACATAAGGAAAAAGAGTAAATCTGGACTCTTACAATGACAACTTACTTTTTGGATTGAGCCTCTTTTGTAGCACCTCTTTGGATTGCTTGATCTTCTCTCTCTCGTGCTTCAATAAGCTCTTCGATGATCCCCCGATCATGGTGCCACTGTTTTGTTAAGGCTTCAGCTCTACAATCAACCACCTTGCATATGATGCTCCTCTAAGATGACTAAGGTAATAGGAGGTTGGTTGATTCTCCTACAACTAGAGGAAAGTTGTTTTTCCTAGGGGATTCACCTAAATAGGTCTCATAGATAATTTGGACAATGGTTTGCCAATATTGTTTTAAGTCCAATTTCTAGAAAATAGAAGGGTTTAAGAACATCTTCAATGTAGGGGTTGGAATCCTCATATGAGTGGAAATCTCAAGGACGATTGCTTCGAACACAATAAAATAGAGGCTAGGGATGAGGGATACGAATATGGAATTACCTTACCTTCTGTTGCTCCAAAAATCCATAAAAAGTCCAAGAACCGAATGCCCTTTTTTAAAAAGTTAGAGCTTCAACAGTCAAAAAATAAGCAGAAAATGGTTCTGTCAATGTCATCGAAGGGTACCTCAATGGCATCGAACAATTCATGAAATATTTGGTGATTTCGTGCTGGACATATCTGGACATATTTTGATGTCATCAAATTATCATTCGATCTCATTGAACTTCAAGTTTTGATGTCATCGAAAGATCTTCGATGCCATTGAGAAAGTTAGAGAAAAATTCAATTTCTTACCGGACAATCCTGACTTTCAATCGATGTCATCGAGGGGTCTTCGATGTCATCGAAACTTAAGTTTCGATGTCATTGAAGGGCCTCGATGCCATCTAGAAAATCAGAGAATAAATCCAGTTAGTTACTGGATATTTCTGACTCTCGATTGATGTCATCGATAGGCCTTCGATGTCATTGACAACTATTCGATGGAAGCTCGATGCCATCAAACATCAATTGAAATATGTTATTTTAGGCTATCTTTTACATAGCAGATTCGCACTTCTTGTAGCCTTATCATATTTTTCTTGGTCTCCTAAGGCTAAGTGATGATTAATAAGATGTTCGTATTAGGTCAAGATCATCTAGAGGTATATGAGTTATTTTTAGGTCAAGGGTTAGGGTCACCAAAGCACTTATTTTACATGTTTATGCATCCTTAATGCTTCAACTACACTTGTGTCTTCAATCTTCACTTTCCAAATTCTCAACCAAATGCATGACATAATGATTTATGTGATTGACAAATAGGATGTAAAAATCAGTGCACTAATAGACTCTTCGATGAGAGCTTAATGCCATCGAAGCTGCAATAGCTGCATAAAATCAAGTCAGTTTTGAAGTCAATGTGAATTAAGGCAATATAAAGTAATGTTTTAGAATCTTCAAAATACAAAATTAGGATAGAATGAGTAAAACAAGGAGTTTTGGAGTTTCAAGGAGTCCTTCCACCTTTTCGATCATTCAGTTCTAGTTAAGTTTTTATGTTTTTCTGTTTGAATTTTAGTTCAATCATGTCTATGGTTGACTAATCTCTTAGCTAAAGCTAAGAGGTGAAGCTTTTAGTTCTTCTTAATATTTATTTTACTTTGATTCAAGTTATTTGGTTTTTATGTTAAACAATTCATAAATATTGGGTTTAAATGAAGAAGTATTTTCAGTTTACTTTGATCCACTGTCGACTCCGGAAACTTTGGATGCTTTGGATGTTTAGGAAGATTATTGATATTCTCCTACATGTTTTGTAATCGATTGATCTGCAGATTCCATTAATCTATCATTGACTCATTGACTTTGGGCATGATAAATATTGAAAAGGAGAGTTAGTGATATCCTAGAAGAGAGGGGGGAGGGGAATAGGACAATGTCAAATAATCGAAATAAAAGTGAAATATATAAAGAATACAAAATCTCAATCGCCTAAGTATTGAAACCTTAATTTTAAATAATTTGTAAGACAACCTTCACCTAAAATATTAGGCAGGACAACCTTATTTCATGAATATTTTTAAAATCAATTTTTCAAACTAGCAAGAGAATATAAAATAATTACAATATTTACCATAAGAATGAAAAAAAAATAACATCTACTATCAAAAGGAAATAAACATTCAGCAGAAGGTACAAGGAGTTATAGTGGTTTGGTGCTTAAAACAATGGCTCCTACTCCACTCTCAAAATTACTACCCTCGTTATTTAGGCTTTTAATATAACAAGGTTTTCAAAGGTTCACATTAACAACCTTATATAGTTCTTTGTAATTTTTGATGGCTCACCACAATAAAATCCCTTTTGTGATTTTCACGGGCTATCATAAACAAAAACTCATTTTGTGATTTTCACGGGCTATCACATATCAATCCATTGAAATTTTCACAGGCTATCTCAGAAAAACCTAAATGAAATAAAATAGTAGATAACTTACTTTCAAATGTCGATTTGAAGATGTAGTAGAAGCTTGTAGAAAAAAAACTTCTTTCTTGTATGTAAAAGAGGTAGTATTTGCTCGAAAGAAAGAGTATAGGGTTCTATAGTATTTTATAAATGAAAAATTCAAACGCTACTTATTCAATTCTCTTCAATTTCAAAAGGAGTATAAAATATTCTTTAAAATAAGATTGAAATGATTTTGAGAAATGGAATTGAATAAGTTAAAAATAAATTATAAATACCACACAATTAACTTGCCGAGGACTTGAGCTTCTCTTCACTTGCAGAAAGTTTAGAGTAATTTTTTGTTGTAGTTTAGAATAAGAGAATGCCTCTATTTATAGTCAAAGATATTGAAAATTCTGCTGACCGAATTTCATTAGATTTGATCTAACGGTTATCAGATTGTGCAGGATAAGATTTATCCAAAATTTGGCTGGCTTGAGGTGAAATTTGGTTGCCCAAATTTGCCAATTGGTTGGCTAAATTCCCGTGAACTCCAAAGAAACGCATTGCTGGAATTTGACCTAAACTTAACTCCGGCTGACTAAATTTCAAGTTTAGGCTAGTTAAACCAAAAGTTAGGTTAGCTAAATTTTCAACAAAATTTAATTTTAAACTCGAACTTAGAGTTAGATTAGTCGAGAAAGTTAGGATGAACAAAACAAAAGTTAGGTTGGCCGAACTCTAGAGCAAAAACACTATTAAAAAATTCAAAATTAATTTGACTTTTGAAAGTACCTAATCTAAGTTGTTTATTTATTTATTTATTTATTTATTATTATTATTATTTTTATAAAGGGTTATATCACCTGTGTTTTAGCAAATACATGGGACAATTTGTCTTAAACTTGTCTTGAGATGATATGCCGATCTTGAGCTGATTATAAGCCAATCTTGAACTTATCTTCAGACATGTAGAGTAGTTGTGATTCCATACTTGTGATTTAACTTGTAATACTTTTGTCTTACGAAATTTAACATTCCATGTGTGCTAAATATATAAGCACTTAAAGCTTTGAATATACTACAATCAAGTCGTTGATACTTTATTAGAGAATTAATTCAATGAAAGTTCAAATATGTTTTGAAGCATACGAGTGATGATTTAACTGCTCCATTATTCGACTAGATATGATAGGACTTCAATTCTAATTGTGATCTGATTGAATCAAGTAAATTAACATTAAGAAAGCTATAAGTGGGTTCTTGACACTATAGTATTTTATCTCTGATAATTTCTTCCAAGATTAATCTTTCAAACTAGAATTTAGTAATTAGTTTAGATTCTAGTTCTAACTCAACATGTTTTAGAAATTGCACAATAACAACTCTCTGAGAGTACAATTCCAGCCTCATTGAGTTATTACTGAATCACAGCCCTACACTTAGGGTTTTCATAATACTTAGCATGAGCCTACCTTGATTTATATATTCATTATCCGACTCACTGTCTATCCGTTTATACAATTTAGGGCTTGTTTGGCCAGGCAGATCCCACGGTATTAGGAGGGATGGGATCGGCAATATCCTGAGATGGGCACGATGAGCCAAACAGATCCCGTAAACTTGTCCTGGGATATGTGCAATCCCATGGATCTTAAGACAATCCACTGACATCACCATCATTATCTTAAAATTGATCCTATCTGTTGGTTGGATGGATTGGAAGGTAAAATCCTGGGAAATACAGGGCATGCCAAACAGTCCCAGTGAACTTGTCCCGGGATATAAGCAGTCCCATGGATCTTGAGACAATCCACTAACACTACCATCATTACCTTAAAAGTAATCCCATCCCTCCTAATACCATGGGATCTGCCCGGCCAAACAGGCCCTTAGTGCGTTGTCCTGAAGGAAGCGTATCCCATTACCAGGTGAATTAACCATACAATAGGAAAAAGTGGTTATCGTCTATTAATTGGCCACACAAGTTTTGGATAAGTTGATATAAGTTTTTTTCACTTCATCCAAACTCAGGTGACATTGTCAACAGATTGATGGCAAATAAACACTGCGGTAACATTAAGGTGTGCGTAAGAAGTTTTCAACGGTAGGGAGTTCAATCACCACTGTTTCTTAAGTTATGTTCCACCTGATAATTGAATCTGCTTCATTTTTGGGTAGATGCCCTGGAATGATCTCGAAACACGGATGGACGGCCTGGATACAAAAATACATACATCAAGTTGGCTCCACGGTGAGGGCCGCAGTGGCTTGGGTGAATCCCGGGTCTCACCGAAAACCGCTTCCCCAAATTGTCTGTATTTAATTCATCTTTTCCCTGCATGGTATGCGTGTACCTCAGTACAAATGGGGCCATGTTAGGATGATCTGGACCGGTAATCTGATGGGATCCAACATCGATGGCAGATTCCCTTGAAATCTTGTAGGCCGCATGATCCTAGATATCCATGTTTTAGCCTCTCTTTTTTCTTCTTTTTCTCCGTTGTTGTAGACATCAAGGCCAAAGGTTAGGATTTGCCCACTTGCCTTCAGCTTACCGTCAGATCAACTGTACGGATCAACACTCATGGGCCCCACTTACATCGATTGGCACCATATTAATTTCTCTCTTTTCGATTTTCTGTGGCCTTGTAATTGATAGGTCACCGATACAAGGGTAAGTATAAGTATCTCTCAACTTAGGATGTACCCTCGGAGTATGGACATCCGTACACTTGCCATCGGCTTGACGGCTGCTATTCTGTATACGTACCTTAAAATAAACGGTCCAGATTGTCTACGCAAAGATGTTTTAAGCTGTGATTAAAACGGATGCTTGCTTGTTAAAAATAAACCATTGATATTTAAGTCTTAACCACTTATTTTATGCGAAGAAAAAGAACGGTTAGAATCATCCGAACAAACCGAATCTTGGCTAAGTTCACTTCTATCATGGGGCACATCATCTTAAAGGCCTATATTGAAGTATACATACGCTTAGTAAGCAAAAGCTGAGGGAATATGTTGGGATAGCCATACTCTAGCAGTGCAACAAATAAGTTACTCCACACCCTATCTTGCGCATTTCAGCTAGGGCACAAGTTTCGGAAAAGATAAGTCCGACCTACAGCCAATAATATCCTGACACGTGTCGTTCACGTGGAGCATTACCTGTTCTTTAATGCACCAGGATCTCATTCTTCGGGCCAAGAAATTTGAATTTCAAAACTAACGGCTCTTTTTCTCATCCACAGAGCCAACTCTCATCTGCTTCTCCTCCACAGATTCCACTCTCCAGAGCCGACTCTCATCTGCTTCTCCTCCACACAATCCACTCTCATCTCATCTCATCTCATCTCATCTCTATCTGAAAACGTTCAATCACCATGGCCAAGAAGAAGCTCCAAAATCAAGAAAACCGAACAGAAGCAACAACCCACGACGATGCCTCGGAGCAGTTGGCGAGCTTGAAAACCCTCAACAATCTCCTCGTCCGAGAGACCGTCGAGCGAAGAGAGCAGATCGACACGCTACAAAAATCCAAAGAAGCACTCGTATCGGAGCTCGCACGGTCCATCGCCGAAACCCAAAAGTTGGAAGCCGAAAAATCCTTCTACCAAGATGAAATTGCCGCGTCCAAGATTGAGCAGGCCATGAGCGTCCTCATCGTCGCTTCTGAAATGGGCCAACGAGAGGAGAAATGGAGGGAAAAGATTGCAAGCGTGGAGAAAACGGCAGCAGTGGAAGTGGAGATGAAATCAGCGATGACCCAAATGATGAAATCGATGGAGCAAGAGAGGGAAGAGCTGATGACTCGAGTCACACTTTCTGATGCAAGGTTGGAGGAGAGCGTCAGAGACAGGGAAGAGATGGAACGGGCCATGGCTGAGAAAGAGATTAAGGTCAAGGAGCTGAGGAAAGCGGTGGATGGCGTTCGGAAGGATATCGATCTGCATAAAGAGGAGGCGGGAAGGTTGAGATTGGCTGTGGCGGAGCTGGAAAAGAGCAGTGCAAAGGGTCAAGCGGATAACAGACATCTGCAGATGGAACGAGATGGGCTGGTTGAAGAAAAGATGGAGATGGGGAGACGCTTCGAATCTTTGATGGAAGAGAGGGCTTCGATGCAGAGGCGTCTGGAAGAGTCATCACAGCAATTTAATGATCTCAAGAAAGAGTTGCAGGACACAGTCAAGGCCATGGATGTCATCAAGCGAACCTGGGTCGAGCAAGATGCTGAGATGACTGAGATGCGGAAAGAGGTGGACTTGCTTGAAGCCGAACTTGGGCGTTGTAGGGATGCTTTAGACCATGTTGTTCGTGAGAGGGATGCGGCCCACACAGATCTTGATCGACAGAAAGAGGAGACTGAAGTTCTGATGTCTAAAACGCTTGAGCTGGAGAAGAGTAATGTGATTATCCAAGAGGAGGTCGGGAATCTACGGTTGGAGCGGGATGGGCTAGTGAAAGAAAGGGCAGAGCAGGAGAAAACCCTCGAATCCTTGATGATCGAGAAGAATTTGATTGACAGGAGTTTGAAGGAGTCGTTGCAGTGGGTTGAGGATCTGATGAAGAAGATAGAAGACATTGTTAGAGACGAGGAAGAGATGGAGCGGGTGAAGGCTGCTCGAGAGGATGAGATAACCCAGTTGCAGGAAGAGGTGAGCCGCCTCAGCGCTTCCGTGTCAGAACTTGAAGAATTGTGCGGAGATCTCACCAAGACGAATGGTCTACTGGATGCTGATCTTAGCCATCAAAAAGATGCATTTGATGGCATTCTTCATGAGAAGGATGGCATTTTGAAGGACCTCGATCAGCAAAAACAAGAGGCGGAGAGCTTAAAGATGGAAGTCGTAGAGCTGGGGAAGAGCAACGAAGAGACCCGAGAAGAGCTTGGACAGACAAGAATAGAGCGTGATGGATTGCTCGAAGCGAAGAAAGAGAGTGACCGACTATTCGAATTGCTGACTGAGGATCGAAATTCTATGGAGAAAAGTCTAGTGGAGGCTCGACAAGGTCTCAACGATCTGCAGACGAGAATCAAATTGGCAGAAACAACGTTTGGACGAGCTTTATCAATGCTGAAGAATACATCAGAAATTGTGTGTGAGATGGAAGATGGAGAAAAGGGCGGGAAAGGAGAAGGAGAGGAGATAGATGGCGAAATTCAATCATTCGCAGCAGAACTGGAAGCCATCAAGAGGGCTTTTGAAATTCGTGTCAGGAAGGTTGAAGAAGCAAGGGAAGAGATTAAGTCTCTGCAGATTTCGGTGGCCGAATCGCAGAAGAGGAAGAACTTGTGGACATGGCTGTCATCTGCCACTACAATTTTTGCTGCAGCCTCTGTTGCTTACGTTGCCAGAGGACGCTGAAAATCGGTTTTCTTTCAAAAAACGAAGTTTTTCTTTTTGAGCACAGTGGTGCTAGACTGTTCTAAGAGTTTCTTTTGATAATCTTGTTGCAGGTTCTATGTTCTAGTTATCTTTCTTTTGCCACTGAAATCATCATTTCAGAAGTTTTTGGCTCACCTTCACATATGAATTATCTGCACTTTTTGTTCCTTTCTTCATTATTCTCATCCGTATCTTCAGTAGTGCATAGATAATAGAGAAATTTACTACTATACAACCCATTTATGGTCCATTTACCTTTTAGAGCCCATTTTTATTTACCTCACCAGAGTAAGCCCTGTATGTACGGAGGACATCCCAAAGGTCGAAAATGCCACTGTTTTTTTACCTTCAAGCGGATCGGCTGGTGCTCGAAGACGAGCGGTAACGCTCCTCGAACTCCGAGGGGTACAAACGAGTCAAAAAGAGTTCAAAGTTACACGGCCGTACAGTTATGTATTTAAGATATCAACGTTCATCCATCCATAATTCTCGAGATAATTTCGGAGCGTTACTCCAAAAGAAAAAAAAAAAATCATTTTCAACTGGTCCACACCATAAAGAGTAGTGGGGAAATTAATTTTCACCGTTAAAAGTTTTGTACGCCCACAGTAATATTTATTTTCCATCCAAGCTATTCATAAGGTCATAAAGACATGGATAAAGAGAAAAACCAAATTTCATAATGATCCAAAACGTCTATAATCCTTAAAAGGTTCTCAGTAATAGACATTCAATTCCCCACTGTCTTTTACGGTGTGGTCCACTTGATAGCTACATCTGTCTTATTTTTCATCTCAAGCCTTAATATGAGTTCGCCAAATAAATGAAAGGTTTGGATATAACACTGACTTCATGATGGACTCATAAAAGCAATGGGATTCCACAATTTTATTTAAAAAAAAAAAAAAAACGGAGGCATCACTGCTGCCGGCAATCTGGCTATTTTTTAATTTTTACGAGGGCTTTTTTTCTCTTACATTTTTCTCTAATATATAATTGTTTAAATATGTATATATAAGTATATAAAAATAATTTTCTATTTTTTAATTCATTTCTTTGTTCATTTATTTAACAAGCATATCTTCTCAACTAAAATGAGTTACTTAACACAGCATATATGATTTTGGGTAGGAGAAGCTAATTTAGCCAACGTGGTTATTTTTCAAAATTTCATCCGATCAATGGTCGAAAATCCATTTCATTCACTTCACGGTTAATATCAATTAGTTTGCGGTCAATTTCATTCACTTCACAGTCAATCCCGACAATTCCGCTTCACTTCATGGTCAATTCCATGTATTTCACAGTCAAATCCCTTCACTTCACAGTCAAATCCATGCATTTCACGGTCAATTCTCTTCACTTCATAGTCATTTCCATGCATTTCATGGTTAATTCCGGTGATTTTGCTTCACTGCACAGTCAATTTCATGCATTTCACGGTCAATTCCGACGATTCCCCTTCACTTCACAGTTAATTCAATACAATCACGATCAATTCCCTTCACTTCACAGTCAATTTCGGCGATTCCCCTTCACTTCACGGTCAATTCAATACATTCCACGGTCAATTCCCTTCACTTCACGGTCATTTCCATGTATTTCACGGTCAATTCCGGTGATTCCGCTTCACTTCATGGTCAATTCCATACGGAAATAATATCGATATCGTCGATAATACCGTTGATAATCGAAAATATCAGTATCGCTACAAGTTTCGCTAGCCAGGGATACGGAAACAACATCAATATTGTCGATAATACGCTGATAACCGGAAATATCGGTATCGCTACAAGTTTCGCTGGCCAGGGATACGGAAACAATATCGATAACATCGATAATATCGCTGATAATTGGAAGTATTGGTATCACTACAAGTGAAGGTAATTGACCGTGAAATGAGTGGAAATGACTGTGAAGTGAAGGCAATTGACCGTGAAATGTATTGAATTAATAGTGAAGTGAAGGCGAATCGTCGGAATTGACTGTGAAATGCATGGAATTGACCATGAAGTAAAGGGAATTTACCGTGAAATGCATGGAATTGACCATGAAGTGAAGGGAATTAACCGTAAAATGAATTGAATTGAGAGAAATTTACGACTGTGGACCCCATCTTTTATCCAGTGGTTTTTATAAAGCAATACAAACTTAACATACGCACTTGGACCTCATCGTACGGACATCGAATTTGAGGACAAAAATACCCTTGCCTTCCTGTAATTCCCTGAAAATCGAGGGTCGAGCATAACTTAGCTCCTGAGTTCCAAAACATCACTTATGCAATATTTTCAATGATGGATGTATGTTGTCTATATTAGAGCATAAATTATGAAGTAGATTAAGCCAAATTAGCAGAACATAATCCAAGGACAGTTGTAATACATAAGCAGTAGACTAAAATGAATATATAAACCAGTATAAGTCCCCAAAATATGTATGTATTGCCAGGTCAATAGTTATAAGTATTGTTTCAAAATACAAATGTCAAAATGTGATAGTCTACTACACGTATGGCCTTGAATCCCCATCAATAAAGACACGGCTTACATGAACCCTCCTGAATACTGCATGTAGGAGAATACTTTCTCATCCTCCTCGAAATCCGGCTCTGCCTCGGGTGTCGCATCGTCATCTGCAACTAAGACAGGGTCTGGTTGGTGTTTAAGCACCGTCCTAGGACGTGGGAGTGAGTGATCAACTCAGTGGAGCTATACAGCAAAGGTTAACATGTTATCAATTCAGTCAAGCAGAAATGATAAAGTAATACAACGAACAAGTCCTAAGTACTTTGATTAATACAAAAATGTATGAAGAAATGATGCATGCCCTTGCCTGCACTCTCTCTGCGATCTTCATCTTACGGTCGCACATGTCAGTCACTTCCTCAGTTCTCTGCCCAATGCCAAACGGTACATGTAGTGTGTGCATGTACATGATTACCGAGTTCTTATTAATCCTTTCCATACAGCAGGATTGAAAAGCTAAGGTACCTCCCTTATATCATTTCCCTAACACTGATCCATTCTAGGTCATTAATCC
Organism: Magnolia kwangsiensis; assembly: GCA_037074715.1. Classification (NCBI taxonomy): domain Eukaryota; kingdom Viridiplantae; phylum Streptophyta; class Magnoliopsida; order Magnoliales; family Magnoliaceae; genus Magnolia; species Magnolia kwangsiensis. The sequence continues at coordinate 75,085,109 of CM073579.1, forward strand.
TAGTAAATTTCATAAGATGTTATGGTTTTAGATCATTGTAAAGGGCTCGTCACCTTATCAATGCAGGCCTAGTTATACCCTAGTTACTACAAAAAGGCTCGTCGCCTTAATGCAGTTTCAAGGTATGCTCGAGGTCACTACAAAGGGCTCGTCACCAAATCAGTGTAGGCCGACAGGTCGAATACAGTGTCTCATACCACCGTATTCGGCTCACGAGTCTGGGTTGCTTGCTGGTCACTACAGGGAGGCTCGTCGCCCCAGCGTAGGCCGACAACTCGACCACGGTGTCCCATACCACCATGTCCGGCTCATGAGTCTTAGCGGATCAAGGTACCCAGGTTAACGGAGTTTTACTAGTGAGTTTGGTATCTTAGATTAACATCCAAACATGGTGAATATACATCGGGTTGATCAAGTTAATTGACGAGCTCGACTAGGACGAGCGCACGTTGAGTTGATCGACATGAAGTGCATAAGTACTCTGTGTGGCCTAATCACTGCCGACATCTCAAGTATGACTCAGATTCATCGATCACATCCTGTGTGGTGAAATAACCTCAGCCACAAGTTCGAGGCCTGTTACCGATCACCTGGACTATGATATAGTCCCATCCACGTGCAATCACAACAAATAAGCATATGAGAAAATCAAGTAGTGATGAATACTTAAGTCAAATCCTACACTCATGTGAGCATGTTATGGAATATAACTTAAACATGAATATATAGTACATGGAGGAAATCATACAACAGTTAAATATGAATAAACAAGCTATACAGTACACGGAGGAAATCATACACACAGCTAAGGTAATTGAGATTCATATCTCAACTCCCTAATAAATCACAATTTACTAACTACTAACTCATTTAGATGTTTTTACAAACACTTAGACTACACCTTCCAACATACATCACGTATGTCGGTTATAATACATATTAGGGCAAATCCTCTTGTCAAGGAGTTGTCACATATATAACAACTATGTACCTTCGATAGTTAATCATGGCAATCACGAATTCAAATTCTAAATGCATACAAATATTTCAACAAACACATGAAATACCCTATTCATAACATAGTTTATACATATACGTAAAATGAAACAGATGTCGCATTTAACATGTGTAATGGCACCCACGTCAGTAATAAATCATTAACTGACATTGAAAGCCTTGAAAACCATAACCTAAATGTATATATTTCACACCTTACTCCTGTAAACGCGTAACAAATTTGATTTAGACGTTTAATCTTCGTCAACGGCGGATTGGCAACCTAGAGCACGAATTTGGTTAGCTATATCATCACTTAGACTATTTGAAACCCTAGAACAGGTTAGGGTTAGGTTTTCTTACCCAAGTATGGAATCGGGATTGCCCGTATAACGATACGAATGGATGGATTTAGCACGTAGTGTAGCTGGGAAGAACCTCAGGATGAATCTCCCACTCACTCTCTCTCTTTCTCTCTCTTTCTTTGCTAGGGTTTTAGAATTCGTATGGAATATGTGAGAGGAGGTTTAAGACCCTTATATAGGCCCAGAACTGATGGAAACAACCCCAGGGCCATGGTATACTTAGGTTATGTCCAAATCAGGTCTGTTCCAATCCAACAGAGCATTTTTGGAGGTCCCTTTGCTGAATGCGGTCGAACTTTAGTTTCCTAATATCAGATCTTGGTTAAGTTAAGTTTTCAGTCCAATCAGGTCTACAGATCGACCGTGGTGGACCAGTTTCAGTTTAACGGTCACCGGCACTCGATTAGGGCCACAAGTACACTGGCATGTGTGGGACATTTTTCCTGATCTGAGGGTGTATTTGGGTTAGATTCTAACGGTCTGAATGTTTATAGTTGGCCTGCACACGACACGACTCAGATTACTTAAATTCAGATTTAATTTCTAAAAACATTCACATTTCTTACACACTTCGCTCCGGACTCAAGTAAATCGCTATAGGATACTGTCTGGACTTGATTTTCGAGGTGATTGTCAAGTCTAACCAGGCGATCATAATTGTCTAAGTTCGTCGCTATCAGACTTTCGATGTGCGGTCCAGGTCTGATACGGAGTTTTAATGTGCTCCCGAGAACAACCGGGTTTAGAGATGGATCCTAGGTTTCATGGTAATGTAGCGTCGATGATTATACAAGTGTTGGGTCTTACAGATCACATTTAAAGTGATTGGTGATAATTTTCCAGGTAATCTAATTTAGCGCTAGTTAATTCTCGTTTAATTTCTAAAGGATTTAGTCCTAAGTAATTTCTGCTCGAGATGGTACTTGGGTCTCTGTATGGATTTTTCCAGGACGTTACACTTCCTCTGGCTAGCATACAGAGACGAGCGCTGACGGACAGTCCGGAGATGAGAATTCAAGTGGGGCCCACTGTGATGTTTGTGAGAAATCCTCCCTGTCTAAATTCATTCATAGGGTCACAAGGACCTGGATGAAGAGGAAAAATAAATTTCATAATGATCCAAAACTTCTGTAACCCCTAAAAGGGTTTTAATGGTAGACGTTCAATTCCCCACTACCCTTTACAGTATGGTCCACTTGATAGTTAGATCTATCTTATTTTTCATCTCAAGCCTCAATATGAGCTTGCCAAATAGATGGACGGTTTGGATATAACACAGACCTCATGAAGGGACCCACAAAAGTAGTGCAGCAAAAAAAAAAAAAAAAGAAAGAGAGAGTGTCACGGTAGTTTAGCATATATATATATATATATATATATATATATATATATATTGTAACGCCCGTGAAAAATTCATACTTAGGCTCGAGTACTAACTCGACCCGAAATTGCGTAGAATTAATTCTTTTAGAAAATATGACCAAGTTAGCTAGCGCAATGCTGGAGTAGCTGGGAAATAGTCCCTGACCGCTTTAAATACGTTCTACAAGACCCAAATCGAGTAGAACCAATGACTCTACAATACTCTATAACCTCGGATCAAACTCTAAGCAGGTTTGTTCTCTGGACCACTTTGAATTTTTGTATTGGATCTAGACCGCGCGTCGAAAGTCCGATACCTCCTATCTTAGACCATTAGAACCGCCTAGCTGGACTTGACACTCATTTCAAAAATCAGGTCAAACCGATAATCACAGGCTATTTCATTGAGCCCGGACCGAAGAGAGTGCGAATAGGGACAGAATTGAAATTTCAAATTCAAATCTGGCACACGACTTGACGCGTCAGTATTGAGCGTTCTGACCGTCAGAATTCAGCCAGATTACACCCTCGGATCAGGAGAAATTTCTATTTTTCATCATGAGACTTTCAGCCCTGATCTACGTGCGGTGACCGCTGAACTGAAACTGGTTCGCCACGTGCGATCTGCGAACCCTGCCGGACTGAAAACTTAATACGTGCTAGATCTGGTACGCATGAGCTTAAGTCCGATCGCATTCGACCAGGGGACCACCAGAAAACATCTTTTGAACCGAAACAGCCCCGAATTGGATATGCACTAAGTAAACTTCGTTCCGGAGCCTGTTTTCGGCATTTTTAAGCTTATAAAAGGGGTTGAAACCCTCATTCCTCTCTCTCATCCGAAATTACAAAAAAACCCTAGATTTGGGAGAGAGAAAAGGTGAGAGTTTGAGAGAGAGTGTAGAAGGGATTTTTCCAGTCTTCGTGCCACCTGGTGCTAGTGCCTAAGCAACGCCTCCTGATCACCAAGCCGGTGATTCTCCCACGTTTTCAGGTAATAACCAACCCTAGAAGTTGTTGATTTAGGGTTTACTAGGATTCATAGCGTGTTAGCTAACGTACTTCGTAAAACAGGTTCTCTTACTGCCGTAGACGAAGCGTATACGCTCCGTTCGAAATCACGAGTCTACAAGAGACTAGGTGAGGATTTTAGACGCTTTGATTGATGGTTTTCAACGCTTTCAATGTCGTTTAATAGTAGATTATCGACGGCATCGCCGTTTGACATGTATAACATGCTATCCGTTTCCTATTTCGTAAATCAACGAAGAATATGAGATTTAGGGCATTTTAGTCATTTGTAAGAAGTACAGTTTACATTCATATTTTGCTGATGTGATTGACATGGTTTGTTGTCGCATTAGGAAGTTAGGAATACGTGCATAATTAGTTTGGCGAAGAGATTCGCCTAATTGCGCACTTCGGGTCGACATGCTATATGTAGACTTAAGAGTGTAGTGTATGTGTTTGTATAAATGCTCGTATTAGTATGTATTGAATTAAATGATGTTATGAGATAGTTTGAGATTGATTTCTCAATTAATATGCTGACCTAAACGATTTCCTATATGTTGACTATATGCATGATTTCATTACATGCATGAAATATATGTGCTTGAAGATTTATTTAAGTTGTATGTTATAACATGTGTTAACATGCTCACATGATTGTATTTCAATTCCAATACTCCTACATAAATTGCTGATGTGATTCCATAATTGTTTGGGACTAGACTTAGTCCAGGCAGTCGGTAACCGAGCGAATTCGTGGCTGGCTGGTCTTGGCCACGAACGACGCGTCGATGAATGCGAGTCGTGTTTGGAGTTGGCGGCAGTGGTTAGGCCACGCGAAGTGTTTTACGCACTTCATGCCGTTCGACTTGAGATACGATCGCGCTAGTCGAGCCCGTCAAGTAACCCGACTGCCCGATGTATGTTCACCTTGTATGAGTCATAACTGCTTGAACCTAAGGTACTGAACTTACCATTGTAAACCCTGTTAACCATGGTACCTTGATCCACGAAGACTCATGAGCCGGGCATGGTGGTATGGGACACCGTGGTAGAGCTGTCGGCCTACGCTGGGGCCACAAACCTTCCCGTAGTGACCAGTGAGCACATAGTCTCGTGAGCAGATTATGGTGGTATGGGACACTATATTCTAGCTGTCGGCCTATACTGATCAGGCGACGAGTCCTTTGTAGTGACCGCGAGCGTATTCTGAGTCTACGGGAGGCGACGACCCTTCAGTAGCATAGAGTACAGTAGGCCTGTATTAATAAGGTGATGGGGGAGCGGTGCAACGAGTGCGAGCAACAGCCCTGACAGACCTTGCAGCGACCTATAAAATATACATCGTATGAGATTACTAGGAGTGACGACCCTAGACAGGATCTGTGTTGGGATTGATACAAGGGAAGTACCTTAGTTTCCCAATCCTGCTGTTTGAATGGACTACTAATAACTCAGAAATCATATCACCATAACATTGCATGTGCCTGGAAGATGTGGAGCACTCTAGGGAGTGTGGCATGCCGCGGTCGTAAGATGTTGCCGTATGAGGGAGATCGTCGGTGAGGGCATACATCACGTCATGTCATCTTGCATTAACAACAGTATTAGGATTGTCTGATTTACTGCTTTACTATTATCGCATGATTGATTTGTGAACATGCTAATCTTTGCTCTATGATTCCACTGAGTTGATCACTCACTCCCACATTACGGGATGGTGTTTGCAACATCCACCAGACCCTGTTGTAGATGCAGGTGATGCTGAGATCCAGGAGGTAGAGCCAGACTTCGACGAGGACCAGGACGAGTTCTCATACATGCAGTATCATGATGGCTTTGCGTAGGTGACCTGGGTTGACGGGACTTCAGTGGGACTATTTTAAATATTTGATTTTGTACATGTATATGTATATGAGACTCAGAGATGTATTCATACTTTAGAGACAGATGAGATCTACTTTGTTTTTCCATACAGTGATATATATATCTTGTTTAGTCTTCCGCTTGCTTTTATCACTGGATCTGGAGTATGAATTGCAGTTTTGGTATACTTTTACTCATGTAAATGCTTTAAATCAGACAACATTGAATCATAATTATTTTTGTTGCATAAGTGACGGTCTAGAACTCGGGAGTTGAGTTTATACAGGACCCCTGATTTTCAGGGTGTTACAAGTTGGTATCAGAGAGTGAATAAAAGTATATTGGGCCTGGGTTATGGTCTCGCGACGTACGCTGTCACTTTCTTTTGACTTAGATGGGTGCGAGAAGGGTCTAGAAACATTTCTAGGATCGCAGATTCGCCAATAGGCGAAGTCGATTCGCATCGATAGCATGATCGAGCTGTAACGCAACTCGGGTTGCGTAAAGCAACCCGAATAGCTCCTAGGTCGTGGGAAGTCGGGTTGAGACATTCTTTGAACAATTTTAAACCTTTAAAAGTGAATCCTTGGGCTGTGGGATGACCACGACTCCTGTATTCAATCGCCAGGGCTTAAAAACCCCGTTTCACCAAAAATCTTCAAATTTCTTCCTCTCGCCACTCCAATCTTCATTTCTTTCTTATCCATTTCATGTTAGACATCAAAACTAATATGAAAATAATATAAAATAATACTTTCACAAAATTTTACAGTGAATAGTAAAATTTCATGAAAAATGGCCATAAGGCCATTCTAACTTCACTTTATTTAACAAATAAGGATCTAGATGGATGTACTAGATCCTTCTACCCCAAAATCATATGCTGCATGATAGGGTTTTATATTCAAAATTACGGATTAGTCCCGAAAATCCCCGAACACATGTTTGGGCCTATATAGGTCAAAATACCATGAACCAAGGGTTGAACCGTACATATCTGGGGTCCTTGGACCATGGGGGACCAAACCCATCTAGTCCCACCGGCCGGATGCATCACCGATCCGGCGATGCCATCGCCGATCCGACGATGCATCGCCGTACAGGTGGGCCCACTTGAAGTGAAATTCGGGCGCACGCTCTTATATGCCATGTACACACTCTCCATATGTGTTCCGTCTAAAGAAAACCCCTATAATGTGCATCTCCTTCACAAACAACCCTCCCCATAGCTTCATTTTCATTTTCCAGCAACCATCTCCAAAATTCGTGGTTCCAAATCACCCCTAGATCCATCCTTGGCCAAAAACAACCACCCTCCATCAATCTATTTTGGTTAGCAGCCCTCCCTCTTGAAGATTTTATCTCTTGGAGCTCCAAAAATCCCCAAATCGAGCTGAAATCGTGAGGTGCTCCATTCCACTTTTTCATTTTCATTTCTCCTTGAAAATACATCCTTGGGAAGCTTGAAGCATCCCTCTACGACGCCTAGATCTCCCTTTTCCAGTTTGGATAGCCACTTCTCCGCATTTTCTTTATTTTCCATGGCTTTCGTGGAAGCCATTTTAGGCCTTTTATCACTCTTTTTCATCATATCTTTGATGGGTAAAAGGAAAACCACAACAGACGAGGCTGGGCCAAGTCGCCTTGCTCAATCGACAAGACCGCGGGGTGGTGCCGCAAGTTCAAGCGCCGCCACAAGTCCAGTTACAGCCCTAGAGTGCCGTACAAAGCGAAATTTAGATCCCCATACTCACCTTGGGCGAGTAATTCTATAGAGATGCCTCATGGTCAATACACTGATCGCAAAGTGTTGTTTGAGGCAGACGTGGAAGGGCGATTGTTCGGTAAATTTTTATTGTTCGAGCGCATTGAAGCTGCGCATTGGGGTCTGATCTTTGAAGCTCGCGCTCGTGCTAATGTGAGCACCGTTCGTGCCTTCTACGCTTGTATCCAGAATCCTACCTTGGAGCCATTGCAGTTCAAAATCCCTTTTGGTAGAGATCAGATGGCTACGATAGATGTGCGACTGATTGCGCGACTTCTGAACGTGCCTCTTGGTGATGTTCATCCTACTGAGAAGAATTTGAGGAGTAGGCGTGAACGAGATCGCCGCACCAGGTTTTTGTACGGTAAGTTGGTTCCATGGCAGTCTAATAATAGCCTCAAGGCGACGTATATGTCTGATGATTTGCGCCTGCTGCACCATATCTGCACGTTCAATGTTTATCCCAGGTCGACGAATCGCATTGAATGTACACGCCTTATGGTCAATTTCTTGTATCTGGTGGCCCAGGGAGAGAATGTATGTATGGCCACTTTCATGTTATGGCAGATAATCCTCATAGCCAAGTCCAGAAGAACATCCGAATCGCTTTCTTTTGGCCGACTGATATGCAAGATCGCGCTTGAGTTCGCTTACAGACTTGGGCCAGAATTGCCAGCTTCGATTCATACCATTGATGAGTCGACTATGGTCAAGATGAAGATTGGGTCTCAGTACCGTGAAAATCAGCTTGAGGAGGATAGCGAGGATGACTTTGATGATGAGGAAGATTAAAGCGAAGAAGAACCTGGAACAGAAGTTCAGGAAGAAGTCCAGGAAGAGGCAGAAGAGGAGGCTCAGGATACAGATGAGAGCCCTCCTCCTTCTGCGCAGGCTACTAGCGATGATCGCATTGCTCGGATTGAGGAGAGTCAGATCGCCTTGCGAAGGGAAGTTCAGGAACTTCGCGCTGAAGTCGAGGATATCAAGGCCGTTACAAAGAGAAAATTCGGCAAGGTGACTCGCACCTTGAAGGCGATCCTGTGTTGCTTGCAGGATAAGGGTGCTCCTCCTCAGTCACCCGACTCGGACTAGCGATGCGACTTTTGATGTTATTGTTAGTAGTTAGTCATTTTCTGTTTTTGTTGTGTAAGCTTGTTAGGGCTAGTGCCTTGCTTATGTTGCTGTTGTAATTTTAACTGTCTTAGTTTCCATGTATTTCTCGTCATGATGCTTGTAAGGATATATCCCTTGTATTGTGACAATTTTGATTAAATGAAATGCATAGAATGCCTTTGACTCCTTGTGTGAATGATTGCGGTGTATTTGTGCTATTGAGACTGACAAGGTTGTGCCCTATTTTGAATATAGGGAATGTGGCCTGAGGCTACGAGGAACACGGTTCGGCTTGCATTGAGTGAGCATATGGATCAGACTCCTTCGCAGTCTGACACTCATGCGGACCCTCCTGTAGGCCCGATTTCTGAGACAGTTCGTGCGTCTCAGCCTGCTGCTGGTCCTACAGTTGGACCACCGCCGTTCACACCGTCAGTCAGAGAGCCTTATCATGCATCTACTTCGACGCAGCACCCGCCATATCCTGCTCCACCTCCTGACAGATTTGAGCAGATGTTGGCTATGATGCAGCAGTAGCAGCAGCTTCTGACTACCATTGTGGGGATATTAGCCCAGGGTGGGGGTGTGACTCCACCTGCACCACCTGCGTATCCAGCTGAGGATGCTTATACATACGCCCAGGATGAGGGCACGGCTCATCATGTACCGCCTGCTTACCTTGCGGGGAATGCCGCAGATACACGGGGCCTATTAGAGCGATTTCAGCGCTTACGGCCTCCTACTTTTACGGGTTCTCACAGACCCGAGGAAGCTGAGTACTGGCTGGACCGTGTGTCGAAGATATTGCGGATGCTTCATTGCACAGAGGCCGAGCAGGTAGAACTAGCTACATTCCTGTTTAAGCGAGAGGCCAGCCTGTGGTGGGATAGCGTATTGCGGACCGTTGCTGCCGACTATGTATGGACATGGGCAGCGTTTGAGTTCCGCTTTCACGAGAAGTATTATCCCCAGACTTATAGGCATGATAGGGAGAATGAGTTTCTCCGCCTCAGACAAGCAGCCATGACAGTTACGGAGTATGAGCATCGGTTTACGGAGTTGGGCAGATATGTCCCGACTATTTTGGCCGATGAGCAGATGCGCATACGACGCTTTTTGGAGGGTTTGCGACCGGATATTCGGTTGAAGATGTGCTGTGTGAGCATTCCCTCTTATACGGAGTTGATTCACATGTCTATGCGGGCAGAGCAGGATGTGGATCGACTTACGCGATCTCGTGGCCCTGTTGCTTCTAGGCCGCTACCAGACATGCAGGACAGGCCCTTCGCGGGCAAGAGGCCTCCCGTCGACCCTCCTACTCGGGCCATAGCGCCAGCACCATCGTTTCGGCGCCCCGAGTTATCGTGCACATACTGTGGGAGGACAGGCCACTTGGCGCAGAGCTGTTTTTCTCGAATGTGGGATAGTGGGTTCTCGCCACCGCAGAAGATTGACCGTGCACGTTCTCAGACGATATCAGCACCGCCTATACGGTTAGCTCCTACGCATCATTCTTTCAGACCTCCGGTATCGCAGATCAGACAGCCTCCACGGCCCATGACACAGCGGCCGAACCGGCCACAGCAGGCACGGGTTCATGCATTGACAGCTGAGGCTGCTGCGACTCCGACTTTTCAGCATTCGGCCTTCGAGGTCACAGTCCATATTGGAGGTACTCCTATTCTCGTGATGGTGGACACTGGTTCCACGATTTCTTTGATATCACGTGCTGTAGTCAGGCGTCTTGGGTTACAGACTATCACTATGAATAGCGTGCGAGTCTTTGCAACTCATGGGGATTATTCAGATGTTACCCATATGTGTGAGGGTTGTTTGGTTGATCTGGGAGGCAGGACGATGGCTCTTGATCTTGTCGTCGATCCCTCGCTCGTTTATCTTGACGTCATTCTTGGCATGGACTGGTTGACTACTGGGAGGGCCGAGATTGACTGCGAGGCTCGTATGGTGACGGTGTATGAGCCTGAGGGCACGCCTTTCACATTTTCAGTGCGGGTAAATCTCCCTTTCCGCATACTTAGTTACACCACTTTATTGCGCGACGCTGGTGCCCAGATACTTGAGCACATGCCAGTCGTTTCCGAGTTCAGGGATCTGTTCAGGAAGATCCTTGGTTTGCCGCCCCGACGTGAGATCGATTTCACTATCGATCTGGTTCCTGGTTCTACGCCCGTCTCACTGCCGATGTATCGCATGGCACCGTGTGAGATGGAGGAGTTGAGGACGCAGATTGATGGTCTGCTAGAGCTTGGTCTTATACGGCCTAGTGTGTCTCCTTGGGGAGCACCGGTCTTGTTCGTGAGGAAGAAGGATGGTTCGATGCGATTATGTATTGATTATCGCAGGCTGAACCAGGTCACGGTGAAGAACAAGTACCCTTTACCCAGGATCGATGACTTGTTTGATCAGTTGAGAGGAGCGCAGTACTTCTCGAAGATTGATTTTCAGTCAGGATATCATCAGTTGTGCGTCAGGGATGAGGACGTGTAGAAGACAGCATTCAGGACCAGTTTTGGCCACTACGAGTTCCTCGTGATGTCGTTCGGTCTCATGAACGCACTAGCCGTGTTCATGGATCTGATGAACTGGGTATTTCGGTCTTTCCTCTATCGATTCATCGTTGTATTCATTGATGATATTTTGGTGTACTCTAGGAGTCGAGAGGAGCATGAGGAGCACTTGGTTTGGTTCTGGATACGCTCAGACAGTATCAGTTGTTCGCACAGTACAAGAAGTGCGACTTCTGGAAGCAGGAGGTGTTCCTGGGACACGTGGTGTCCAAGGATGGCATGGCAGTTGACCTGTCTAAGGTAGCTATGGTGCAGGACTGGGAGCAGCCTGGTTCTGTCACTGAGGTGAGGAGTTTCTTGGGTCTCGCTGGCTACTATCGGCGCTTCATACAGGACTTCTCGAAGATCGCAAGACCCTTATATTAGTTGACACGAAAGGACGTGAAGTTTGCCTGGAATGACAAGGCGGAGTCAGCTTTTCAGGAGCTGAAGGACAGACTTACGTCCGCCCCTGTGCTAGTATTGCCAGAGCAAGGGGTTAGATACACTATATACACTGACGCGTCTAGCGTTAGTTTGGGTTGTGTCCTTATGCAGAGGAACAGGGTAATTTCGTATGCCTCGAGACAATTAAGGAAGCACGAGGAGAATTACCCTACACACGACCTAGAGTTGGTAGCCGTTATATTCGCACTGAGACTCTGGAGACATTACCTCTACGGAGAGGAGTTCGAGCTCTTTTGCTACCACAAGAGCCTCAAGTACATATTCACGCAGCGAGACTTGAATATGAGGAAGCGGCGATGGATAGAGACGTTGAAGGACTTCAAGTTTGAAGTCTCTTACCATCCTGGGAAGGCGAACCTTGTGGCTGATGCGTTGAGCCGCAAGAAGGCGATAGAGTTTGCGGCTCCGCTGATGGTTGCTGAGTGGGATATGGTTGAGTTTTTGCGAGACTTTGAGCAGAAACTCACCGTAGAGGAGCCGTTTGAGTTCATCGCACATGTACAGGTGCGATCTCAGATCGATGACCGAGTCATCGAGGCGCAGAGGGACGATGCGCATCTGACTGAGCTTCGAGAGCAGGTCAGTGATGATGCAGACGCCGACTGACGAGTTGGTATGGATGGGGGCTTACGTTATCTGGCCGCCTATGCGTCCCAGATATCCCTGACTTGAGACGAGAGATTCTCGAGGCTGCGCATTGTACTAGACTCGCGAGGCATCCAGGAAGTACAAAGATGTATCGTGACGTGAAGAGGACTTATTGGTGGGAAGGTATGAAGACCCACATAGCAGAGTTCGTGTCCCGTTGTCTCACTTGTCAGCAGGTGAAGGCAGAGCATTGCCGACCACCTGGACTTTTGCAGCCTATGCCGATCGCAGAGTGGAAGTGGGATTTCATTTCCATGGACTTCATTTCTGGGTTGTCGAAGACGAAGAAGGGACATGATTCCATTTGAATGATCGTCGACCGTCTGACGAAGTCGGCGCACTTCCTACCGATTAGAGTTACGAACTCTGCAGATGAGCTGGCTAGATTGTACATCAGAGAGATTGTGCGTCTGCATGGAGTTCCTCTGGAGATCGTGTCAGACAGAGACACGCGGTTTACTTCTATTTTCTGGACTCGCATTCAGGAGGCTATGGGTGTGAAGTTGAAGTTCAGTACTGCCTTCCTCCCACAGACAGACGGACAGACAGAGCGGGTGAACCAGATCTTAGAGGACATGTTGCGAGCTTACGCATTGGACTTCAAGGACAGTTGGGATGATTGTCTTGCATATGCGGAGTTTGCGTACAACAACAGTTTTCAGGCCAGTATCGGTATGGCACCTTATGAGGCGCTGTAGGGGCGACCTTGTCGCGCATTGCATTGCTGGATAGAGGTCGATGAGCGTAGCTTGATTGGCCCAGAGTTAGTGCAGGCGACGTCAGAGAAGATTGATATTATTCGACGTTGGCTTCTTACAGCGCAGAGCAGACAGAAGAGTTATGCCGATATGAGACGAAGGCCACTAGAGTTCACAGTTGGGGATCATGTATTTTTGCGAGTTTTTCCTATGAAGGGAGTCCTTCGGTTCGGGAAGAAGGGGAAGCTGGCACCGCGATTCATTGGTCCATTCCAAATCCTCGATCGTGTAGGAGCAATGGCTTACCGATTGGCTTTACCCACGCCTCTCGCGATCGTTCACAACGTATTTCATGTTTCTATACTGAAGAAGTACGTTGCTGATCCTTCCCATATCATCAGATGGGAGCAGGTGCAGTTAGGAGAGGATGTTACTTATATCCTGCGACCGACATGTATCCTAGACAGGAAGGAGCAGGTACTGCGTAGCAAGGTGATTCCCCTTGTGAAGGTATTGTGGACGCATCACTCTGAGGAAGAGGCTACTTGAGAGACAGAAGCCGAGATCAGAAAGAACTACCCACAGCTTCTCGAGGAGTACGAAAAGGTATAAATTTCGAGAATGAAATTATTTGTTAAGGGGGGTAGATTGTAACACCTGTGAAAAATCCATACTTAGGCTCGAGTACTAACTCGACCCGAAATTGCGTATAATTAATTCTTTTAGAAAATATGACTAAGTTAGCTAGCGCAACGCTGGAGTAGCTGGAAATAGTCCCTGATCGCTTTAAATACGTTCTACAATACCCAAATCGAGTAGAACCAATGACTCTACAATAATCTATAACCTCGGATCAAACTCTAAGCAGGTTTGTTCTCTGGACCACTTTGAATTTTTGTATTGGATCTAGACCGCGCGTCGAAAGTCCGATACCTCCTATCTTAGACCATTAGAACCGCCTAGCTGGACTTGACACTCATTTCAAAAATCAGGTCAAACCGATAATCACAGGCTATTTCATTGAGCTCAGACCGAAGAGAGTGCGAATAGGGACAGAATTGGAATTTCAAATTCAAATCTGGCACACGACTTGACGCGTCAGTATTGAGCGTTCTGACCGTCAGAATTCAGCCAGATTACACCCTCGGATCAGGAGAAATTTCTATTTTTTATCATGAGACTTTCAGCCCTGATCTACGTGCGGTGACCGCTGAACTGAAACTGGTCCGCCACGTGCGATCTACGAACCCTGCCGGACTGAAAACTTAATACGCGCTAGATCTGGTACGCATGAGCTTAAGTCCGATCGCATTCGACCAGGGGACCACCAAAAAATATCTTTTGAATCGAAACAGCCCCGAATTGAATATGCACTAAGTAAACTTCGTTCCGGAGCCTGTTTTCGGCATTTTTAAGCTTATAAAAGGGGTTGAAACCCTCATTCCTCTCTCCCATCCGAAATTGCAAAAAAACCCTAGATTCGGGAGAGAGAAAAGGTGAGAGTTTGAGAGAGAGTGTAGAAGGAATTTTTCCAGTCTTCGTGCCACCTGTTGCTAGTGCCTAAGCAACGCCTCCTGATCACCAAGCCGGTGATTCTCCCGCGTTTTCAGGTAATAACCAACCCTAGAAGTTGTTGATTTAGGGTTTACTAGGATTTATAGCGTGTTAGCTAACGTACTTCGTAAAACAGGTTCTCTTACTGCCGTAGACGAAGCGTATACGCTCCGTTCGAAATCACGAGTCTATAAGAGACTAGGTGAGGATTTTAGACGCTTTGATTGACGGTTTTCAACGCTTTCAATGTCGTTTAATAGTAGATTATCGACGGCATCGCCGTTTGACATGTACAATATGCTATCCGTTTCCTATTTCGTAAATCAACGAAGAATATGAGATTTAGGGCATTTTAGTCATTTGTAGGAAGTACAGTTTACATTCATATTTTGCTGATGTGATTGACATGGTTTGTTGTCGCATTAGGAAGTTAGGAATACGTGCATAATTAGTTTGGCGAAGAGATTCGCCTAATTGCGCACTTCGGGTCGACATGTTATATGTAGACTTAAGAGTGTAGTGTATGTGTTTGTATAAATGCTTGTATTAGTATGTATTGAATTAAATGATGTTATGAGATAGTTTGAGATTGATTTCTCAATTAATATGCTGACCTAAATGATTTCCTACATGTTGACTATATGCATGATTTCATTACATGCATGAAATATATGTGCTTGAAGATTTATTTAAGTTGTATGTTATAACATGTGTTAACATGCTCACATGATTGTATTTCAATTCCAATACTCCTACATAAATTGCTAATGTGATTCCATAATTGTTTGGGACTAGACTTAGTCCAGGCAGTCGGTAACTGAGCGAATTCGTGGCTGGCTGGTCTTGGCCACGAACGACGCGTCGATGAATGCGAGTCGTGTTTGGAGTTGGCGGCAGTGGTTAGGCCACGTGAAGTGTTTTACGCACTTCATGCCGTTCGACTTAAGATACGATCGCACTAGTCGAGCCCGTCAAGTAACCCGACTGGCTGATGTATGTTCACCTTATATGAGTCATAACTGCTTGAACCTAGGGTACTGAACTTACCATTGTAAACCCTGTTAACCATGGTACCTTGATCCACGAAGACTCATGAGGCGGGCATGGTGGTATGGGACACCGTGGTCAAGCTGTCGGCTTACGCTGGGGCCACAAACCTCCCCGTAGTGACCAGTGAGCACATAGTCTCGTGAGCAGATTATGGTGGTATGGGACAATATATTCTAGCTGTCGGCCTACACTGATCAGGCGACGAGTCCTTTGTAGTGACCGCGAGCGTATTCTGAGTCTACGGGAGGCGACGACCCTTCAGTAGCAGTAGAGTATAGTAGGCCTGTATTGATAAGGTGATTGGGGGAGCGGTGTAACGAGTGCGAGCAACAGCCCTGGCAGCCCTTGCAGCGACCTATAAAATATACATCGTATGAGATTACTAGGAGTGACGACCCTAGACAGGATCTGTGTTGGGATTGATACAAGGGAAGTACCTTAGTTTCCCAATCCTGCTGTTTGAATGGACTAATAACAACTCGAAAATCATATCACCATAACATTGCATGTGCCTGGAAGATGTGGAGCACTCTAGGGAGTGTGGCATGCCGCGGTAGTAAGATGTTGCCGTATGAGGGAGATCGTCGGTGAGGGCATACATCACGTCATGTCATCTTGCATTAACAACAGTATTAGGATTGTCTGATTTACTGCTTTACTATTATCGCATGATTGATTTGTGAACATGCTAATCTTTGCTATATGATTCCACTGAGTTGATCACTCACTCTCACGTTACGGGATGGTATTTGTAACACCCACCAGACCCTCTTGTAGATGCAGGTGATGCTGAGATCCAGGAGGTAGAGCCAGACTTCGACGAGGACCAGGACGAGTTCTCATACATGCAGTATCATGATGGCTTTGCGTAGGTGATCTGGGTTGACGGGACTTCAGTGGGACTATTTTGAACATTTGATTTTGTACATGTATATGTATATGAGACTCAGAGATGTATTCATACTTTAGAGACAGATGAGATCTACTTTATTTTTTCATACAGTGATATATATATTGTTTAGTCTTCCGCTTGCTTTTATCACTGGATCTAGAGTATGAATTGCAGTTTTAGTATACTTTTACTCATGTGAATGCTTTAAATCAGACAACATTGAATCATAATCATTTTTGTTACATAAGTGACGGTCTGAAACTCGGGAGTTGAGTTTATACAGGACCCTCGATTTTCAGGGTGTTACATATATATATATATATATATATATATATATATATATATATATATTACAGGGAGAACTTTTTCTCCCTTACATTTTTCTCTAATACATAATTATGTAAATATGTATGTATAAGTATATAAAAATATTTTTTTATCTTTTAATTTATTTCTTTGTCTATTTATTTAATAAGCATATCTCCTAAACTAAAATGATATACTTAACATACCACATATGATTTTGGGGTAGAAGAAGCTAATTTAGCCAACCAACCTTGTTATTTTCTAAGATCCATAAGTAGTTCCTCAAGAACTATTACACTATCGTAAAGAGAAATATCAGTACAGAGTATACAGCTTATGCAACAGTTACCTAAGGATAGCCTATCATGCTTAAAAGGCTAAATAGATCACCATACATGTTAAAAAGGCTTATATGACATAGTCTCAAATGTATCCTCAGACATGTTTATAGAATGGAAGTTCCATGGAAGCTTTATTCATGTATTCTCAGCCCTGCATTTGGTCCTTGAGTTAAATTTCCAGAAATTGCTATTCTAATGGATTCTACAATCGGTTAAAACAATTAGAACAAGGGGAGTTATTATTTGAGGTGTAAACTCAGGTAACAAAAAGCTTCTCAGTTCGGTTTCTTTCTCAAGGTCCTTCTAAACACCGAGTGAATTTGGAAAGTGACCACAACTATATATTCAACCAAATGCTAAGGTTTGCACATAACTAGCCTTTTCAAGTTAGGTTTATGTAGTTCAAACGCCAGCTAATGACATGAACGATTTGTAGCATTCGAGCTACAACGAAGGAATTCATACTAGTTTCAAGCTCTTTGAAAATGAGCGGGGCAAACATGAAAAAAAGCGGGGCAAGCATGAAATTCAGCAGGGCAAACATGAAAAAGAGCGGGGCAAACATGATAATGAGCAAGGCAAGCATGAAAAAGAGCAGGACAAACATGAAAAAGAGCGGGGCAAGCATGAAAATGAGCGGGGCAAACATGAAAAAGAGTGGGCCAAGTATGAAATTTAGCGGGGTAAATATAAAAATGAGCAGGGCAAGCATGAAAAAGAGCGGGGCAAGCATGAAATTCAGCGGGGCAAACATGAAAATGAGCGGGGCAAACCTGAAAATGAGCGGAGCAAGCATGAAAATGAGCGGAGCAAACATGAAAAAGAGCGGGGCAAGTATGAAAATGAGCAGGGTAAGCATGAAATTCAGCGAAAAAATATGAAATTCAAGATCTAGAGCAATTGTCAAGCAATCAATTTAAACCAGCATTCAAGGTGGATTGGAAGTTTCTTGGGTAAACCCAACTGGCATACTCCATGGATGCTTCTGTTTCAGTTGCAGAGATAACTGAATTTCGATATGTGAATACAATCAGTTTCAGATCAAGTAGTTTGACATGCAAGAACACACCAGAAGAACAATCTAACACCGCCCTACCAGAAACTTCAACATCTGAAACAGGTTTCAAAAGTCAAAACAGAATCCAATCTCGCAGCCTACTTGGAGAAATTCAAATTCTAAGACCCAATCCAAGTACCTAACCCGGCCATATATGGGTCAGGCTTTGGTTGAAACCTACAAAAAAACCAAGTAACCAACCCTGCCATATATATACTATAAGTTATCAATGGGTTGAAACCTGTGCAAACCCATGGTATAGTTGAGAGGTGTGGTTGTGTATGAACCAAGTTATTAGCATTTTTCTAAAACAAGTTGAAGTAAATAAGTTCAAAAAGGATATACTCCTCAGAGCTGAATATCTCACAGATTTATCAACTATATGAGGAGATTTTCTCATTCCAAAAGGAAGACAAGTCCCTTAACGAGTATTTGTCTAGTCACATTACGGACTTTTGTTGGGATCTCCATGTAAAGGCTCCAAAAGCTAATCAATCTCTTGCATGTGTAGACATGTAGATTATTAGATGTAGTCTTGGGTAACTTAGAGAAAAAAGATTCATAGATTCGAAAACATTTGATGATCTGGCCTGAAATTCGTGATTGAGCCATTATGCTGAAATGAGCTCCTCTCCTTTACCTGGATGTTGGTGCGACATTGTCTGATCTAACTTTCTGCTTTTTGCAATTACTGGAGGGCATTAGCAATGTGGACCGCCAACTTGTTGAGGAACCTAAGTTCAACATGTATTAGCTCATTGAATGCCTGAATCAATCATTAGTAGATAAGATTTTTGTGGCTGTTGATAAGCAAATGGTGTGAGAGTCTTTCCTTCAAGGTTCTCATTCATTTTTAAAAAAAGTTGAAGAAATCATCCGACTACGTGTTGAAATAGAATATTAGAGTGCAGATGTTATGGCCAAAGGACTTAATGAAGAAACGTATCAACTCAACACCTTCACGCAGTTACATCTTAATTCAAGGGATGGTTCTTGTCATTCCTTCAATTAACTCATCAACAAGCTATTGATTTCCCTGGTCTGATCCTTGTTTCATGCAGAGTATCAGACATAAATGGTCTCCATGCACTCTCTTGATTCAGTTCATTAGTTAGAATGGCATGCTATTAACTATCAAACCCTAGTTTAGGGTACAATGCTAAGGTGTGTTTGGTTGCACCAAATATCATGATTAATTAGTCTAACCATATAAAATTAGACTTTGTATGTAGGAAATGTTGAAAGTTCTTTTGGAGTTGCTGATGTTATCATTGAAGGAGAGGTAATAAACAAACAGCGGGACAAACATGAAAATGAACGGAGGACACTAGGAAATCAGCGGGGCAAACTAGAAAATCAGCGGGGCAAACTAGAAAATCAGCGAGGCAATCTCAAGCATTGAGTTCCATGTACATTGAACTTGATCGACGGACATAGCGAGACAAACTCAAAATATAGTGGGACAAAGTATAAAGTTCATTTCATCATCCACCAAAATTACAAAGTATGTTATACATCATAACTTACAATTTCTGCGAATATACAAAAAATTTTCAAAGTATGTGATCCACCAAAATTACAAAGTATGCTATACATCAAAACTTACAAAGTATGCTATATATCATAACTTACAATGTATATTTAACGATGTATATAATACAATCTATACAACATCTTTCCAAAATTCATCTCATGCCCTGAACAAATATTATCTACAAACTAGATACAAGCAATCATATGCTATTGACTTCCTCTAATCGACGGTGAATTTTTGCATGTCTATTCCTACTAAGGTGAGATCGCTACACAAAATGTCGATATATTTCATTATAAATATACCACAGTCATAACCATGGTCCTGCTTCGGCGCATGTAAGACCCGTATCCTAGTCCGTACTGTTCCGTCAACTCCCGCGATCCTTCCGGTTGAATTTCGGTGACCCACGACCAGTTATCGGCGTTTGCGCTCGATCACGAGTCGTGTCTCATATATTAGAGTCGGCTCGACCTGAGACTTGTACTGGTGCGATCGCGACGTCGCTGCGGTTCCGATGCCGCGTCTCGCACGCCGAGGCGGTACCCAAGCCAGGAGATGTAGGCCCACGTTCAGTTTGAAGAAAACATCGCACATTGCGAGTATCGAGGGAATCTCTACGAAATGTCACATCAATCAATCTCATCCATCAGTCAATGTTAAGTACACCTCCCATCATAACCCATACCCTTCTCTCACCCAAGTCAACACAACCCATACTCCTCTCTCACTCAAGTCAACACAACCCATACCTAGTCAAGTATATACATCACTCTCACCCATCACACCCATCCCTCTCCATACATCACTCTACCTCTCATCTCCCTCTCCCTCATTCTCTCCAAGCAACCATCCATGGCTTCCATAGGAGAGAAACTAATGTGGTCCACCTTCCTACCTTCCATTTCCACCGTCCAAGTCCGATCTCAACTGTTGAAGTCCATCCATTCGAGCTCTAGATTGCATTGGCGGAAGGAGGAAGAAGAGATCTTGAGGTGGGTGCTTCTTTCTCTCTTTCTCCCTTTTCTTTTTCCTTTATTTTGTGGGTGTATTTTATGATTTGATTTGTGTGATTTTTATGATTTGAGGGCCCACATATGGTGGGACCCATCTTGATGTATTCCTTGTATCAAAGAAGGACCCATAGTGGCGGGGTCCCTCCCATCTTCACCACTCTCTCTCTCTCTCTCTCTCTCTCTCTCTCTCCCTTTTTGTGATGGAGTGTGGCCCACCTGGACCAGACCATTCGATCATGAGGCCCACTTGCTGCTGGATTTCGGCATACCCTGGATGGAGGGAATCACAAACATCAACTTGATTTGTGGACCCCACATGATGTACATGTGAAATCCTCACCGCTCAGGCCTTAATGCCGTGTCATGTATGTGTTTTACCCATGTTGATCATCAGCCATGAGGCCCACGTTATTTATGTGTTGAACCAGGCCGTCAATCCAGCAGTACGTGGCTGTTATCCTGACGGCAACAGTGTTGTGGGTCCCATGACGTTAGCAAATTCGGTGGGGCCACACACGATGTATGTAGCTTATATCCACACCGTCCAGTACTTTCTGGACGGTGAGCCTGACCACATGTGTGACATCCTCACCGTCCAGCAAGGACGGTGAGATCCACTGTAATGTAAGTGTTTTATCCATGCTGCATAGTAGCTGTGGTCCCCACACGTGGGAACCACCATGAGGTATGTGTTATATTTAAACCGTCCATCCAGTAGCAGTTGCTGGACTGATGTAAGTCCTGTATACCCCACTTCATGTATGTGCTATATACAACCATCCTTTATACCCTACACCATCCGTCCTGGGCAGACGGTGGACCCTGCTTGCATATACGTGTGGATCCTCACCGTCCATTGCTTGGATGGTGGGCCACATTAATGTTCATATTTCATCCAGTCGTCCAGATACATCTATCTGAACGCTGGAGGTTTTCATTAAATAAAATAATAGTAATAATAATATAATAAAATATAATGATAATAATATAATATATATATCTTATGCATATATGGTGGGTCCCACATGCGACCTACCTTTCTGGAAGCAGATTGGTTGGATCACCTAATACCAGCTACTAGCTGCTGAGGTTGACGTCACAAGTTCCGTGGGTCTAGATCATGAGGAATGTATTACATCCAGACCGTCCATCTATTCACTGGGGACCCTACCTCGCTGTGGTTTCGACTACAGCAAGTCATGTGGGTTTGATCCACACCGTCCATCCAATTGGCAAGCTTGTCTTAGGCCTGAGATTAAAATGAGGCAGATCTATCACGTGGACCACACTGTAGAAATCAGTGGGGATTGAACACCCACTATTGAAGCTATTTGGTGGTCACAAAAGTTCTGGATCAAGATGATACTTGTTTCTCCTTTTAAACCAGGTCTTTGTGACTTTATGAATAAATTGGATGGAAAATAAACATTATGGTGGGCCCCGTGTAGTTTCAACAATGGAAATCATTATCTCCACTGTTATTTGTGGTATGGTCCAGATGATCTTTCCATATGATTTGATTTTTTTTTGGGAATTGCTCTAAAATGATCTCTAAAAGTCAATGAATGGTGTAGATGGACCGGCTAGGTCGGTAGGCCGTTGGTGCGGCCCATTTGATGTATATTGGCCTGCATGACAAGCCCACTTTAATGTGCTCGGCCCATGGGTTGTGGCCCATTATGATGTATTCGGGCCCATGGGACATGGCCCATTTGATGTATATGAGGCCCATATAGTGGGGCCCATTTGATATATATGATGCCCATGTATTGCGGCCCACATTGATGTATGTGTGGCCCATTTGCTGAGGCTCATTGTAATGTATTTGAAGCCCATGAGTGCGGGTCATCGTGATGTATATTAGGCCCATTTGATGTATATAAGGCCCTTATGTAAGGCCTATCATGATGTATTTTTGGCCCATGTGATGGGGCTCACCTATTGTGTTTATGGCCCATGTGATGGGGCTCACCTATTGTGTTTATGGCCCATTTGGCAAGGTCCACTGAGATGTATTTTCATCCCATGGATCGAGGCCCATTGTGACGTATTTTTGGCCCGTATGTCGTGACCCATTGTGATATATTTTTGACCCATTTATTGAGGCCCGACTTGATGTGAATAAGGCTCATTAGTGCGGCCCATTGATGCGGCCCACTTGTTGGATATGAGGCCCATTGGTGCGGCCCAATGATGCGACCCACCGTGATGTGTATATTAGGCCAATGGTGCGGCCCAATGTATCGACCCATCGTGATGTGTAGGCCCACGTGCTGCATGTGTAAGGCCCACTTGTAACGACTATTTGAGGCCCACCTGTTGAATATTTGGGCCCACCTTATGTTTGACTCTATGTGGACCACTCCTAGGGAGCAATGTTGGTTTGACGTCCACGTTAACGAGCAATGATGGTTAGATGTCCTCATTGTGACCTTCCCTTAGGCCTTGTAGGTCATTCTTTTCATAGGTTAACTCAAATAAGTAGGCCCCATTCGCTGTAGACGAATGATTTCATAACCACGGTCGACACCGATTATCGACTCTAGTTATCGGTGCCGATTACCGATTCTGATTGTCGAGGCCGATTATCGATCGAGGCCGATTACCGATTCTGATTTGTCGTGGTCGATTACCGATTATTGATCGAGGCCGATTACCGATTCTGATTTATCGTGGTCGATTGCCGATTATCGATCGAGGTCGATTACCGATTCCGATAGCCGATTACCGATTATCAATCGAGGCTGATTATCGATCGAGGCCGATTACCGATTCTGATTTGTCGTGGCCGATTACCGATTATCGATCAAGACCGATTACCGATTCTGATTTGTCGTGGCCGTTTGCCGATTATCAATTGAGGCCGATTACCAATTCTGATTTGTCGTGGCCGATTGCCGATTATCGATCGAGGCCGATTATCGATTCTGATTTGTCGTGGTCGATTGCCGATTATCGATCTAGGCCGATTACCGATTCTATTGTCCGATTATCGATCGAGGCTGATTATCGATCGAGGCCGATTACTGATTCTAATTTGTCGTGATCAATTGTCCATTATCGATCGAGGCCGATTGCCGATTATCGATCGGGGCTGATTATCGATCAAGGCCGATTACCGATTTTGAATTGTCATGGTCGATTACCGATTCTGATTGTCGAGGCCCAATGTGATGAACATGTGACCTGTATTTGAGGCTCGACGTGATGTGTATTCAGCCCGTGTCTAAGGCCTAATGTGATGTATATTGAGGCCTAGGAGATGAGGCCCATTATGATTCATTTGAGAATCAGGCAAAGGAGCCCATTGTGATGTATGTCAGGCCCATGAGAAGGGCCCACCTGTTGTGTACATGTAACCCTTGAGTAAGGCCCATTGTGTTGTATATTAAGCCCTTGTGTGAGGCCGTGGGCCCATTATATGTTTGAATCTGTGAGGGTCACTCCTTGGGGCAATGTTGGTTAGATGTCCACATTGTCGAGGCCGATTGTTGATGCATGTTATTGATACCGATTATGAGTATGTGACTGCATAGCATCATAATCCATGCCCATACGCATCATCTGCATGTCTGTTATGAGATGTGATTGACCATTGCAAATATCATAATGCTGGTTGTTATGAGACTCTCTGATAGGCGGATATTGTCTCACATGAGCGCACGATTTGCGCAGGATTGATGCATGACTGGATTGTATGACTCATGCATCTTGCATTATGTGCTGTGATTACTGTATAACCTAGCGACATCAGGGTCGTAGCCTCCACAGGCATATCGTGGATGGCTAGATGGGACACTAAAAATCTGTTCTACATGGGGTGCTATAGATATCCCTGGGTGAAAGTCCCTAAACCCTCTTGGTTTCAGAGGTTGCTCCAACGTCTAGACCGAGTGGGTAGATGAGCGCCGAGTGTCAATTACCAGATGGCTGCGCTCTCCACTGTGTCATGGTCGGTTGGAAGGGTGTGCAGCCTTACCTGCCCGAGAGGAGGGGGCAATGCTAGGCTGAGTCTGACCAGCTCGAGGAATGGGTCCGCTATTGACGAGTCGGGCCCGATATTGGCAGGCAGATAGTGAGGTCTCTTCCACTCACCTTGTTGCGCGTGATGGGGCGACAATCTGGTATAGAGTGTAATAGACCCCGGTGATTTCTCAGAGAGGAACTGTACTGATATGTGGACTTATTGAGTAGAAGTTGCATGCTCATTCATTCATTCATTCACTATCCACTCGGGCTGGTGGTGCGTAACTAATTATTGTGTACCTTCGTTATGGCAAGGATTTCGGTTGAGCGCGCGACTAGCCTGAGATCAAGAGTTACCACGATGAGTCTGACTATCCAAATTTAGGCATGGGACTGGTTTGGATAGAAGTCCCTTATGGTGGACCCCATAGCCTGTGATACTATGTACTATCATCCCGACTTCACACTCCAGCATGGTTATTTCATTCGCATCGCATATTACATTACATCCGCAGACATATGGCATCTTGGGTTGCTATTTCTGCACTTATATGGTCTAAATAGATTTAGCAGAATTTGTATATTGCATTGCATCCTCGGCATTTGATATTTGGCTCTTTATGACTCCTTATCGCATAACTATTTTATATCACGTATTCTGATATTGATTGACTCATAGACTTGTCTATACTTTCGCTTACTCTGTTATCATGTGAATTATATCTTGTCAGTGTTTCTGCTTATTCAGACGTTGTATGGTTTATGAACTACTAGTTTTTCGGTATTGTATGATTATGACATTGTATTGAATACTTGACACTTACCTTGTGCACACACTTACACCACCCTCTAAGCTTTCTATAAGCTTATGCACGATAGATGCGTGCAGGTGATGTTAGGCTGCAGCAATGTTGAGCTTGGAGCGTACGGTGGTCTTCTAGAGCTTGATTCTCTATTTATGTATTTCCCTTTCAGTATTGTATTCAAATGATTATATTAGTGGATATGTGATGACAATGCTGCCGTTATGAATTGGGTAATCTTGTGGTTATGCTTATTACTAGTTAAATGTACATTTTTTAAAAAAATCCTCCTTGTAGGATCTCAGGATCGGAATCTGGCATATGAATGCTAGGAGCCGAGAACGGAGGCTGTTGGCGCTGGATTCGACAATCGGGATTCCTATGAATCCGATTTCTGGGTTTGGGGCGTAACAGCGCAGATTCATCATCGCTGACGGTCCACTTCTTCCCTTCAAGCGCATTGCTATCTCCAGTGGAATGGAAGAGAATGGGGAGTGCATCAGTCATCTTCTTCATCTTTTTCTTGTACTTCAGCAATAAGTTTGTGCACAAGCTATCTACAGCAATGATTTCTCTTACTTTAGGATACATGACTAGCAGAAACCAATGTGAATTTTCGTGATTTATGGGCGTATAGATCTGTTCAGGATTAACAAAATAATATATTTGTCAAACATGATAAAAGACATAACAGTAAGAGATGATGTTCTGCGACAAGTGCATTACCTGTTCATAACACCAAATCGCTTTGGCGTATGGTTTATCTTGCTATAAATCTAAAGGATGTAACATGTAATAGAAACGAGAAAGGGGATTGCTTAAATAGATTTAGGCGATTATTGTGCTTTTTCACTCCACCCTTCACCTTGTGAAGCCACCATGTTAGTGTACACTTAGATGTTAGGCTGGAGATTATGGCAGAATATTTGTCGCATGCAGAGATGAATTGAAAAACATATCAAACATCAAATTTACAAGATAAACATAGTGTACAAAATCATACATAATTGAAAACAATGTAGCATTTCATTAATTTGAACAAGCTTCATATAAAATATAAATAGAAATTGAGCAGGGAAATACCAGAAATCGTACGGAGACAAACTATCAACATGAGCTATAAATTGATCGGATCTAACAAGAAATTGAAAATTAAACAGGACAAGCTGGACATTTTACCAAGTTCAACGTTGGCCAGATTAGTGAACATTTATAGTGGTAGTATCAACAAGAAGATGTTATTTGCAACTAGTTTTGTTGGTTGGTTAATTGGTCACATTTTCTTCATGAAGAGAGTTGCCATCTTCAAAGAAGCACGCCTAAACCCCACTGACCCTAATTCACTAGCTTCTTTTTTTTCGTTATAATCCCTACGACATTTTGTGGGTCCCATTATAAGGTATGTGTTATATCCAAACTGTCCATCTATTTGATGAGCTCGTATTAAGGCTTGAGATGAAAAATAAGAAAGATCTAGCTATCACCTAGATCCATAGCTCAACTGGCAGACTGAGTGGAAATACCTCATTTCAACGCTTGAGGTCTTAGTATCAATCCCAAGAGCGGGGCAAGCATGAAAAAGAGCGGGAAAAATATGAAAATGAGTAGGGTAAGCATGAAAAAGAGCAGGGAAACTAGAAAAATAGTGGGGCAAATTAAAGTATGAGTAGGGCAAACTAGAAAAATAGTGGGCCAAACTGAAATATGAGCAGGGCAAGCTAGAAAAAAAATGGGGCAAGCTAGAAAAACAGTGAATCAAACTGAAGTATGAGCGGGGAAAACTAGAAAAATATCGGGGCAAACTGAAGTATGAGCGAGGCAAACTAGAAAAACAGTGGGGTAAACTGAATATGAGCTGGTCAAGCTAGAAAAACAGCGAGGCAAATTAAAGTATGAGTGAGGCAAACTAGAAAAACAGTGGGGTAAACTAGAAAAGTAGTGGGAGAAACATGAAAAATAGTGGGGCAAACTAGAAAAACAGTAGGAAAAATATGAAAAACAGCAGGGGAAACATGAAAAGCATGAATAATAGCGGGAAAACATGAAAAGTAGCAGGGCAAACTAGAAAAATAGTGAGAGAAACATGAAAAATAGTGGGGCAAACTAGAAAAACATCGAGGAAAAAAATGAAAAACAGCGGGAAAAATATGAAAAACAGCGGGATAAACTAGAAAAACAGCGGGATAAACTAGAAAAATAGCTGGAAAAATATAAAAAATAGTAGGGCAAACTAGAAAAACAACCGGATAAACATGAAAAACAGCAGGTGAAACATAAAAAATAGAAGAGGAAACATGAAAAACAACGGAGCAAGCTAGAAAAACAGCGGAGGAAACATGAAAAACAGCGGGAGAAACTAGAAAAACAGTGGGGGAAACATAAAAAATAGCGGGATAAACTAGAAAAATAATGGGTGTAACATGACAAACAATGGGGAAAACTAGAAAAATAGCAGGGCAAACTAGAAAAACAGTGGAAATAATATGAAAAATAAGAAAAATAGTGGGAGAAATATGAAAAAGAGTGAGAAAAATACACTATAAAAGCAAGGATTGAATGCCTACCTTTGAAAGCTTTCTATAATACACATGAAAAGTAAGGATTGATGCCTACATTTGAAAGCTTTCTGAAGTACGCAGTAGTTTTGGGTCAAACTGATGTTTTTATTTTTCGTTCATCTAGGATTATGTGACCTTAGGAACAAGTTTAATGAAAAATAAGCATCTCAATGGTCTTTAGAAAAGTTTTAATGGCGAACATTATTATCCCCGTGTGTTTCACACGGTTCACTTGAGCTTTGAACATACTTCCATTTTGGGCTCATGCCCTAAAATGAGATCTAAAAAGGGATGACCGACATTAATAAAACACATACATCATTGTGTGCCCCATACAGTCTAATCATCAAAGATATTGGTGGTGTTTGGCTCATCACACAAGCCCACTCGAATGGATACGGACCCCACTACCTAAGTTGTGTTCGAAAATCTCTATGGGCCCATCATGATAGATGAGTTTTATCCATGTTAGGTGGCTGTCCATTTTACCATCTCATTTTAGAGTATGACACGAAAGTGATGCAGGTCTAAACAAGTGCAGCTCAACATATTTGGGGGCATTAGGCAAGTCATAAAATTAAGGTTTAGAATTTAATTTTTTGAGAACTTAATTAGCAATAAAGTAGTTAGTTGTGGTCCTAGGTTTTAGGAGAAGAATTTATTGAGAATGATGTTATTATTTTGAAAAGAGACGATAGAGTTGGACTATTATTATTCATAGTGCTAGTTTCTAGGATTTATTTTTACTAGGAGTTGGAAATATGAGCTTCGCTATTTTTCATGTTTCTTCCGCCATTTTTCATGTTTACCCTACTATTTTTTTAGTTTACCCCGCTGTTTTTCATGTTTTCCTCACTATTTTTCATGTTTTCTCTGTGGTTTTTCATATTTTTCTTGCTGTTTTTTATATTTTTTTTGCTATTTTTCTAGTTTACCCCACTGTTTTTCATGTTTTCCCCACTGTTTTTCTAGTTTACCCCACTATTTTTCATATTTTCTCCGCTATTTTTCATATTTTTCCCACCATTTTTCTAGTTTGTCCCATTATTTTTCATATTTTTTCCACTATTTTTTGAGTTTTCCCTGCTGTATTTCATGTTTCCACAGCCATTTTTCATGTTTCTCTTGCTATTTTCCTAGTTTACCCCGCTGTTTTCATATTCCCCCGCTGTTTTTCTAGTTTGTCCCGCTGTTTTTCTAGTTTGCCCCGCTGTTTTTCATATTTTTCGTGCGTTTTTCATATTTTCTCCACTATTTTTCATGTTTATCCTACCATTTTTCTAGTTTATCTCGCTATTTATCATCTTTCCCCCGCTATTTTTCTAGTTTGCCCCCTTATTTTTCATATTTTTCCCGCTATTTTTTTAGTTTGCCCTGCTATTTTTCATGTTTTCTCCGTTGTTTTTCATGTTTCCTCCGTTGTTTTTCATATTTTTCTCGCTGTTTTTCTAGTTTACCCCGCTGTTTTTTATGTTTCCCCCGCTATTTTTCAAGTTTGTCCCATTATTTTTCATGTTTTCCCCGCTGTTTTTCTAGTTTGTCCTGCTGTTTTTCATATTTCCCCTGCTGTTTTTCTAGTTTACCCCGTTGTTTTTCATGTTTCCCTTGCATTTTTCATATTTTCTCCGCTGTTTTTCATGTTTCCCCTACCATTTTTCTAGTTTATCCCGCTATTTTTCATCTTTTTCCAGCTGTTTTTCTAGTTTGTCCCGCTGTTTTTCATGTTTTCTCCATTTTTTTTTATGTTTTTCTCGCTATTTTTTTAGTTTGCCCCACTATTTTTTATGTTTTCCCTGCTATTTTTCTAGTTTGTCCCACTATTTTTCATGTTTCCCCCGCTGTTTTCTAGTTTGCCCTGCTGTTTTTCATATTTTTCCTGCTGTTTTTCTAGTTTACCCCACTATTTTTTATATTTTTCTCACCGTTTTTCATATTTTCTCCGCTGTTTTTCTAGTTTGCCCTGCTATTTTCATGTTTCCCCCACTGTTTTTCTAGTTTGCCCCACTATTTTTCATGTTTCCCTCGCCATTTTTCATGTTTTTCCTGCTCTTTTTCATGTTTTCCCCATGTTTTTCTAGTTTGCCCTACTGTTTTTCATGTTTTCCTCACTATTTTCATTTTCCCCCCGCTGTTTTTCAAGTTTGCCCTGCTCATATTTCAATTTGCCCCATTGTTTTTCTAGTTTGCCCCGCTCATACTTCAGTTTGCCCCGCTGTTTTTCTAGTTTGCCCCGCTCATACTTCAGTTTATCCCGCTCTTTTTCATGCTTACCCTACTCATTTTTATGTTTGCCTTGCTCTTTTTCATGCTTGCCCCGCTCTTGGGATTGATACCAAGACCTCAAGCGTTGAAATGAGGTATTTCCACTCAGTCTGCCAGTTGAGCTATGGATCTAGGTGATAGCTAGATCTTTCTTATTTTTCATCTCAAGCCTTAATACGAGCTCATCAAATAGATGGACAGTTTGGATATAACACATACCTTATAATGGGACCCACAAAATGTGGTAGGGATTATAACGAAAAAAAAGAAGCTAGTGAATTAGGGTCAGTGGGACCCTGTAGCTACGGATTATAACCGTAGCCATAGCCGTAGCTTCAATATATCGAAAGCCTTTCGATATTATCGAAAAGGTCCAAAACTCTCTAACGAGTTTGCTTAAAAAATGCTGAAATTTTCGATACGCTATAGTTATGGATTATAACCATAGTGATAACCGTAGCAAACTGTGTGGCCGACAGTTCCACGACCATCTTTGGTTTTTTTTTTTTTTTTTTTTTTGTTGTGTTGCTTTTGTGGGTCCCATCATGAGGTCAGTGTTATATCAAAACCATCCATCTATTTGGCGAGCTCATATTAAGGCTTGAGATGAAAAATAAGATAGATCTAACTATCAAGTGGACCACACTGTAAAAGGCAGTGGGGAATTGAACGTCTACCATTGAAACCCTTTTAGGGGTTACGAAAGTTTTGGATCATTATGAAATTTGTTTTTCCTCTTCATCCATGTCTTTGTGACCCTATGAATGAACTTAGACGGGGAGGATTTCTCGCAAACATTATAGTGGGCTCCACCTGAGTTTCTAATGGTTGACGCTCATTTAACACTGTTTCCTATAATGTGGTACACTTGAGACTTGCATATGCCTCATTTTTGGTCTCATACCATAAAATGATCTAGAAAAATATATGGACGACATGGATGAAAAGAAAACATCATGGTGGGGCCCACATGCCACTGACAATCCGCCATTGGCAGGTGGCAGGAGGCATACCCAATCCATTTTCGTGAAAAGTAGGGGTATTTTCGTCCTGGAATTTATCGTCCGTACGAAGAGGTCTAAGTGTGTATGTTAAGTTTGTATTGTTTTAAGAATATCCAATGGATAAAAGGTGGTGTCCACTGTTGTAAATTTCTCTGAATTGACCGTGAAGTGAAGGAGAATCGTTGCAATTGACCGTGAAATGCATGAAATTGACCGTGAAATGAAGGGAATTGACCGTGAAATGCACGGAATTGGCCTTGAAATGAAGGGAATTGACTGTGAAATGCATGGAATTGATCGCGAAGTGAAGAGAATTGACCGTGAAATGCGTGGAATTAACCATGAAGTAAAGGGAATTGACCGTGAAATTAGTTGAATTGACCGTGAAGTGAAGGGTAATCACTGGAATTGACTGTGAAATGCATGACATTAACTGTGAAATGAAGGCAATTAACAATGAAATGCACAGAATTGATCGTGAAATGAATGGAATTGACCGTGAAATGCATGGAATTGACCATGAAGTGATCAGGAATCGCCAGGATTGATTGTGAAATGCATGGAATTAACCGTGTAAAGTGAAGGGAATTAACCGTGAAATGCACAGAATTGACCATGAAGTGAAGAGAATTGACCGTGAAATGAATTGAATTGACCGTGAAATCAATTCCCTTCACTTCATGGTCAAGTCCATGCATTTCACGGTCAATTCCCTTCACTTCATGGTTAATTCCATACATTTCATGGTTAATTTCGGCGATTTCACTTCACTTCATGGTTATTTTCATTCACTTCATGGTCATTTTCATGCATTTCACGGTCAATTCCCTTCACTTCACAGTCAATTCCATGCATTTCCTGGTCAATTTCGGTGATTCTGTTTCACTTCACGGTCATTTCCATATATTTCACGATCAATTCTCTTCACTTCACGGTCATTTTCATGCATTTCACAGTCAATTCCCTTCACTTCACGGTCAATTCCATACATTTCACAGTCAATTCTGGTGATTCCGCTTCACTTCATGGTTATTTCCATTCATTTCACAGTCAATTCCTTTTATTTCATGGTCATTTCCATGCATTTCATAGTCAATTCCCTTCACTTCACGGTCAATTCCATCCATTTCACGGTCAATTCCAGTGATTCCACTTCACTTCACATTCATTTCCATTCATTTCACGGACAATTCCCTTCACTTCACAGTCATTTCCATGCATTTCGTGGTTAATTCCCTTCACTTCACGATCAATTCCATACATTTCACGCTCAATTCTAGTGATTCTGCTTCACTTCACGGTCATTTCCAGGCATGTCATGATCAATTTTGGCGATTCCTTTCACTTCATAGTCAATTCCATGCATTTCATGGTCAAGTCCCTTCACTTGACGATCATTTCCATTCATTTCACGGTCAATTTGCTTCACTTCACAGTCATTTCAATGCATTTCACTGTCAATCCTGACGATTACTCTTCACTTCACGGTCAATTCAATTCATTTCACGGTCAATCCCCTTCACTTCACGGTCATTTCTATGCATTTCGCTGTTAATTCCCTTCACTTCATGGTCATTTCCATTCATTTCATGGTTAATCCCGACAATTCCCTTTCACTTCACAGTCAATTCCATGCATTTCACGGTCAATTCCTTTCACCTCATGGTCATTTCCATTCATTTCATGGTCAACTCCCTTCACTTCACAGTCAATTCCTCATGGTCAATCCCAGCGATTCCCCTTCACTTCACGATCAATTCCATGCATTTCACGGTCAATCCAGGCGATTCCCCTTCACTTCATGGTCAATTCCATGCATTTCACAGTAAATTACCTTTACTTCACGGTCAATTCCATGCATTTCACGGTTAATTCCGACAATTCCACTTCACTTCACGATCAATTCAATACATTTCACGGTCAATTCCCTTCACTTCACGGTCATTTCCATGCATTTTACGGTCAATTCCCTTCACTTCACGGTCAATTCCACTCATTTCACGGTCAATCCCCTTCACTTATAACGATACTGATGCTTCCGATTATCAACGATATTATCGACGATATCGATAATGTTTCCGTATCCCTAGCCAGCAAAACTTGTAGCGATATAGATATTTTCGGTAATCAGCGATATTATCGACGATATCGATATTATTTTCGTAACCCTGGCAAGCGAAACTTGTAGCGATAATGATATTTCTGGTTATTAGTGATATTATCAACGATATCGATATTGTTTTCATAACCCTAGCCAGCGAAACTTGTAGTGATAACGATATTTCCAGTTATCAATGATATTATCGTCGATATCAATATTGTTTCCATATCCCTAGCCAGCAAAACTTGTAGCGATACCGATATTTCTGGTTATCAGCGATATTATCGATGATATTGATATTATTTACGTATGGAATTGACTGTGAAGTGAAGCGAAGCGAAATCGCTGGAAATGACCGTGAAATGCATGGAAATGACTGTGAAGTGAAGGGAATTGATAGTGAAATGCATGGAATTAACCGTGAAGAGAAGGGAATTGACTGTGAAATATATTGAATTGACCGTGAAGTGAAGGGGAATCCCCGGAATTGACCATGAAATGCATGGAATTGACCATGAAATAGATAGAATTTTCCGTGAAGTATAATTGCCAGAATTGATTATGAAATGCATGGAAATGACCGTGAAGTGATGGGAATTGACTACGAAATGCATGAAATTAAACGTGAAGTGAAGGGAATTGACCGTGAAATACATGGAATTAACCATGAAGTGAAGCGGAATCATCGGGATTAATCGTGAAATGCATGGAATTGATCGTGAAGTAAATGAAATGAATAAAATTGACCGTGAACTGATTGAAATTGTCTACGAAGTGAATGAAATGGATTTTTGACCATTGACCTGATGGAATCTTGAAAAATAAACACGCTGGTTGGCTAAAGTAGCTTCTCCTATCCCAAAATCATATAGGGTACATTAAGTAACTAATTTTGGTTTAGAAGATATTCTTGTTAAATGAATAAAGAAAGAAATGAAAAAAAGAGAGAATTTTTTTTTATATACTTATATATACATATTTATATAAATATGTATTAGAGAAAAATGTAGGTAGAATAAAATTATCCATGTATAAAAAAAGTGCATAGGTGGATGTAGGGCCCACCAAAATCATGAACATTGAGTGTGAGACCCGTATCTTAGCCCGTACCATTCCGTATGCCTCCACGGTCCTCTCGGTCGAATTTTGGCGACCTGCGATCTGTTATCAATGTTTGCACGTGATCCTGAGTCATGTCCCATATATCAGAGTTGTCTTAGCTTGAAACTTATACCCTTGTAACCGTGCCATCGCAGCGTAGTACACGCCGAGGTGATACCCTGGCCAGAGATGTGGGCCCGCGTTCAGTTTGAGGAAAATGCTGCGTGTTGCAAATACTGAGGGAGTCTCTACGACACATCACATCAATCCATCAATCAAATGTCAAGTACATGCACTCATTCCCTCTTTTCCCCAAGTCAATACTCTCTCTCCCCACCCATTCTGCCTTTACACCAAATTCAAACCAACCCATACTTCTCATTCCCATTTCTTACAACACTCACTCCATCCATCCATCACTCCCCCCCCCCCCCCCCCCCCCCCCCCCCCCCCTCTCTCTCTCTCTCTCTCTCCCATTTCAAACTCATTCTCCCAAGCAACCATGGGAGGTGGACGTCCAAGCTCTCCATGAGAAAGAGCTAGATGCGTCCCACCTTCCTACCTCACATCTCCACCCTCTAAAACCAATCTTGACCGTTGAATCTTGATTCCTTAGAGCTCTGGAACCCGTTGGTGGAAGAAGGAAGAAGAGATCTTGAGGTGGGTGTTTTTATAGTCCTAGATTTCATGTTTTGATGATGGCCAAGTAGGACCTACCGATTGATGGTATAGATTTCACTTTGGACCTTAGGTGTGGCCGATGTCCTACCATGATTCACATAATCATTCCATGATGGGGTCATTCTCCATGGACCCCATCATGATGTTTACTTTCCTAGTTTGAAAGGGGTCATCTAGACCTTCCATTTTAGTGTAGAAGGGATCTCCACCATTGATTTTGATTTGGTGGGCCCACATGTAATGGGATCCACCCCACATATAATGGGATCCACTTGAGGTGTGTTGTAATGCATAGGAGGGCCCATAGTGTCGGGGTCCCTCCATCACCCAATTCTCCTTCTTTTTCTCTCTCTTTTTCCCCTTTTTGCGGCCCACCTTGATGAATGGATTAGATATACATCATCCATCAGTGGGCCACGTGTATGTGGGACCACCCTGATGTATGTGACTGGTGAGCCATGTGTACGTGGACCCCATCTTGATGGATGTATTGCACTCCTACCGACCCGCCATGAGACGTCCAACAACTTGTTGTTGGACTGTAGGAAGGGAAACACTAAGGACTAGTTTGGCCGGTCTGATTGGAAGGGATTGGATGACATTGGAAGGGATTGGAAGTTAAATCTTAGGATTGGCTGGGCGTGCCAAACAGAGTCGGTGTTCTGATCCCAATCCTATGGATCTTAAGACAATCCGCTGATAACACCATCATTACCTTTAAATCCCATCCAATCCACCCTAATCCGTTCAAATTTTCCTGGGACGTGTTTGGATCGAGGGATTGGAAGGGATGGGAAGGTTTAATCCTGGGATTGGCCGAGTGTGCCAAACAGACTAGATATAACAATCCAGGGAAATTGCAATCCCATGGATCTCAAGACAATCCACTGATAACACCATCATTACCTAGGAATCCATGCCATCCACCCTAATACCATTCAATCCCTTCCAATCCACCCGGCCAAACGGGCCCTAACATCAGTTGGTTAAAAATAATAATAATAATATAATATAAGTATTATAATATATATATATATATCTGGTGGGTCTCACGTGGGACCCACCTGACGCATGTGGATTTTGATCCACACCGTCCACGCTTAGAAATGAGGCAGATTCAAATATCATGTGGGGCCATTGTGATGTATGGGTTTAATCCCCACCATCCATATGGTTGGATGGTGGGACCCACAGATAACATATATGTTATGTCCAGACTGTCCATCTGATGGACGAGCAGCAGCAAGGTGCTACTGTGCACGGACGTCAGCACGTGGGTCTCACCGCGAGGTATTTGTGATATCTTAACCGTCCATCCACTGACGTAGCCCCCACCATGGCAGCGTGAGGGGCCCACCTTGATCAATGTAATGCATCCACAACGTCCAGATCTTGGACGGTGGGAGTGGATTGACTGGTGTACCTCATGCCAGTGGGATTACTGTTGTACTTACAGCAGCCAATCCTGTGGGCCCTACCTTGATGTATACGTTGGATACACATGGTCCATGGAGCTGGACGGTGGGCCACTCGGTGATGTTTGGGTCTTATCCACACCGTCCAGATGGCTGGACGGTGGGACCCACTTTTGATGAATGTGTTTCATCCCTACCACATGGGGCCTACCTAATACCTGGATGGAAACAGATTGGCTGGAGTACCGTACGCCAGCTCTATAGTTGTTGTTTGATGCAACAAAATTCCGTGGGCTCCGCTAATGTATGTGTTACATCCAAACCATCCATCCAATTGGTAAGATTGTCTCAAGGCCTAAGACTACAAATGAAGCAAATCCAATGATCAGGTGGACCACACTGCAGAAAATAGTGGAGGGTTGAATGCCCACCATTAAAATCCTTTTGAGACCACCGTAATGTATGCATTGTATACCCAGTTGGTGGGGCCCATTCTGTGATTCATAAGGCCCACCTGTCATGTATGCAGGGCCCACCTGTTGTGCAAGGCCCACATACTAGTTGTACATGGCCGGTTTGATATATATATAAGGCCCCTGAGTGAGGCCCAATTGTGATGTATGATTGCATCATGATGTATGTGTATTACATACAGTGTCCATTTATTCTTGGGCCGTAGGCCTCATTAACTTGAGAGGTCGACTTAATGTATATGAGGCTCATTGGTGCGGCCCATTGAGCAGCCAACCTGTCGTGTACGCAGGGCCTACCTGTTGTGTAAGGCCCACATGTACTAAGGCGATGTGATGTATGTATGGGCCATGGGATGCGGCCCACTTTGATGTACATGAGCCCCATGTATGAGGTCCACTTGATTGTATTATGCCCATGTGATGCGGCCTATTGTGATGTGTATTACGCCCATGGGATGTGGCCCATTGTGATGTATCTCCGACCCAAATGATGAGGCCTATTGTAACATATTTTCGGCCCATGGGTCATGGCCCACTAAGATGTATTTTCAGCCCATGTAGTGGGGCCTACCTGTTATGTATTTACGGCCCATATGATGTGGCCCATTGTGATATGTTTGAGGCCCACGAGTTGTGGCCCATCGTAATGTATTTGAGGCCCAGTTATGAGGCCCATAGTGATGTATATGCAACACAGATATGAGGCCCATTATGATGTGTTTTCGACCCATTTGAAGAGGTCCATTATGGTGTATTTATGGCCCATTTAATGAGGCCCGATGCGATGTATGTGTGACCCATGCAATATGGCCCGTTATAATGTATTTGTGGTCTGTTTGGTGAGGCCCATTGTGGTGTATATATGACCCTTGAGTGAGGCCCATTGTGATGTATAATAGGCCTTTGTGTGAGGCCATGGGCCCACTTTATGTTTGGCTCTATGTGGGGCACTGCTTAGGAGCAATGTTGGTTAAAAGGCCACATTGATGGGCAATGATGGTTTAATGTCCACATTGTGACCTTCCCTTAGGCCTTGTTTGGCCGATTGTAGAGGCTGATTTCGATTATCGAGGCTGATTCCGATTGTCGAGCCCAATTTTGATTGTTGAGGCCGATTTCGATTGTTGAGGCCGATCATTGAGGCTGATTCCGATTATTAAGGCCGATTCTGATTATCGAGGCCGATTTCGATTGTCGAGGTCGATTCCAATTGTTGAGGCTGATCATCGAGGCCGATTCTGATTATTAAGGTCGATCATCGAGGTCGATTCTGATTATTGAGGCCAATTTTGGTTATCGAGGCCAATTTCAATTGTCGAGGCCGATTCCGATTGTTGAGGCCAATCATTGAGGCCGATTTTGATTATTGAGGCCGATTTTGGTTATCGAGGCCAATTCCGATTGTCGAGGCCGATTCTAATTGTTGAGGTCTATCATCGAGGCCGATTCCGATTGTTGAGGCCGATTCTGATTGTTAAGGCTGATCATTGAGGTCGATTTTGATTATCGAGGTCGATTCTGGTTATTGAAGCTGATTCCGATTGTCGAAGCCGATTCTGATTATCGAGGCTGATTCCGATTGTCGAAGCCGATTCTGATTATTGAGGCCGATTTCGATTGTTGAGGCCGATCGTCGAGGCCCAATGTGATGTATATGAGGCCTATGTGATGAGGCCCATTGTGGTGCACTTAAAGGCCAAGCGATGTCTGACGCGCCCCAAACCCGGGGATGGATAGCTTCCGTGATGCCCCGAATCTGGCATTCGACTTCCGTACACCTAGTCCCGAGTTCGACGCACCATAAGGAAGATTTTGGATGATTTTTTTTTGTTCATATATATATAATAATACTTGAGCATAAAGATCCATGATCAAATTACCAAGAAACACTCTCCAATAGAAATCTTGATAGTTACAAGTATAATACTTTTTAAAAGGTACACAACATCAACATTGCCAAATCAAAAAATAGATGTAATGCATCAAGAAAGCAAAGTTTCCAAGCTACTCCAGCCCTGAAAAAAATTGGGAAATAGGAAGCTTAGGTAAAAAGCCTAGTGAGTACACACGTGTTTGCAGTGTGTCCTACATACAAGCAAGATAAATATGCCATGAGGAAATCATATATGTGAAAGGCATGTATCACGTAAGGTATGATATTAATGTCAATGCAATGCATATGCATCATAGTAATACTCCAAATTAATGCTACCAGCATCACCAAGTCATGTTTTTATTTCTCCTATACCACGACCATAACCATATTACATACATCTGTAATCACATCATCATCATCATATTGTCATGCTATAATCATACAATGTCAGAGTACACAATACGAATCAGCTGTGCAAGTGAGGAGTCATGAAGAGTCAAATATCATATGCTGAGGATGCAATGTAATATACAATTCCTGATGAGTTCACGAATACTATCAGTCGTATCTAAATGCAGAAGCACAGTAACCCAAAATGCCATATGTTGTGGATGTAATGCAATATGCAGTGCGAATGGAATGACCATGCTGGAGTGTGAAGTCAGGATGATAGTACGTAGTATCGCAGGCTACGAGGTCCATCACAAGGGACTTTTATCTAAAATAGTCCCATACCTAATTTGGATAGTCAAACTCAATGTGGTAAACTCCTGATCTCAGGTTAGTCGCGCGCCCCAACCGAAATCCTGGCCATTGCGAAGGTACACATAACAAATAGTTACGCATCATCAGGCCGAGTAGATAGTGAACGAATGAATGAATGAGTATGCAATTCCTAATTAATAAGTCCACATATCAGTGCAGTTCCTCTCTGAGATCATCACTAGGGTTTAGTATACTCCAAATGGCATTGCCTCTCTCCCAGCAGCATAGTTCAAGTGAGCGTAAGAAACTTCACTATTCGCCTGACCAATAGTCTGTCAATACCTATCCGGCACGTCGATAGTGGATCCATTCACAATCTAGTCAAACTCAACCTAGTAATGCCCCCCTCCCAACTGACCACGACATAATGGGAGACGCTGCCTCCTGGTATTCGGCACTCAGGCGCTCATGTATCCACTCGGTCTCGACGTTGGGGTGTCCTCTGGTACCAAGAGGGTTTAGGGATTTTTTCCTAGGGCCATCTATGGCAGCCCGATACTAAAATAAATTTTCGGTGTCCTGTCTGGCCATCCACAATATGCTTGTGGAGGCTACGGCCCTGATGTTGCTAGGGCGTATAATAATCATAATGCAAGATGCATGAGTCATACAATTTAGTCATGCATCAATCCTGTGCATATCGTGCACTCATGTGAGATAACCATCACCTATCAGGGAGTTTAATAACAACTTGCTCAATGACATATGCGATGATCAACCATATCTCATAACAAACATGCATATGATGCGTATGGGCATGTATCATGATGCTGTGCTATCATGTGCTCATAAACGGCCTCAATAACGTGGACATTCAACCATCATTGCCCGTCAATGTGGATATTTAACCAACATTGTTCCCAAGGAGTGGCCCACATAAATATCAATACATACGTCATGGAGAAATCACATATCACATCGGTCCTTATATACATCGCTTTAGGTCTCACACAAGGGCCGCACATTCATCGCATTGGGCCTCACTCATGGGTGGCATATACATCTCATTGGGCTATATCATATGGGCCTTATACATCGTAATGGGCCTCAACACATGGGCCATGAATACACCACATTAGGCTTCACGACCTATGGGCTTCAAATACACAATAGGTAGGCCCTACACATGGGCCTTAAATATATCACAATGAGCCACAACCCATGGGCCTAAAATACATCTCAATAAGCCGTGCCCATGGGTCTCAAATCCATCATATTGGGCCTCGAATACATTGTAAGTAGCCTTAAATCTATTTCACAGGTAGGCCACATACCTAGGCCTAATACATGTCGCTATAGGCCACATCACATGGGCCGGAAATACATCAGAATGAGCCTCATCATATGAGCCAGAAATATATCCCAATAGGCCTTGCCCATAGGCCACGAATACATGGCTACACCAATTATGATAAGTGTTATACTACAACCACTTCACACGTCACATAGATAATGGATCATATTCGGTGTCGCATCGTTAAGGGTCACAACAATTATAAATCTACTTAGACAAGTAGTCACATGATTGCCCCAATTTTCATACAGTTAGGTGGGCTATAAAAATCAAGAACTCACATGTGGTGGTCCACACAACTTCCACCAATCCACACTACTAGTTGGGCCACTAAAGATCCCAAATTCCTATAGTGTAGTGATCCACATGATTCCTACCAACTGATGGTCTAAATGAGGAATAACCATTACAATGGGTACCATGAAAATGAATTGAATTGTAGTAAATATATAGGCAGCCCCACACTCTAAAATGATCTAGTCAAAATAGATGAACGACTGGTAAAACATGTATATTAGGTGTCCCATGATTGGTTAAAAAGAATACATGGATAGATTTCTCACAAACATTACTGCAGCTCTAGAAAATATTTAATGGTGGACAAGTGATCAATATTGCTCCCGTGGCATAAGATTTGGATCTGACTAGTCTATGAGACCATACCCTAAAATGATAAGGATAAACTGATGAATGGCGTGGATCTACATCATACTACAGGATGGAGTCCATGGTCAAGGAAGCATCCTAGCATATAGGGGCACACTAAAGCCTAAGAATTTCTAATGGTTATTACTATTGTTTTTACCTATAGCGTGGCACACCTAAAATTGAGTTCTACTTCATCTTGTGTCCACGGACAGGAGGTGGGCTCACTTCCCAAGTGACTAGAAAATATATAGGCAGTGTGGGTATACAACGCATGCACCTAGGTGGGCTTCACATGCATCACATTATGTCCAGGGAAGCTTTGATTGTTAAGCATGCAATCCCCTTTCTTTATTATCATTATTATTATTTTGTATAATTGTGGGTCCCATTGACATGGTGGGGTTCACCCCATGAACAATTTGTACAACAAATAGCATCATAGCTGATACTACCCACTGCATGAATGACGTGGATAGAAGGTACGTACGTTGGGTGGGGCTCATAACACATGGACGGTCTCAATGATGGATGACTTGGATGTAAAATACATATAATGAGTTGGCTTCACGGTCTAATGGCTGACCTAACTTTGGTGGCAGTCACACATCACCGTAGAACTCAAAGGATTTAACAGTACGGATTTTTATTCCCACTATTTCTTATAATGTGGTCCACCTAAGGTGTGAATCTGCCTCATTCTTTTACCCATGACTTAAAATGGTCTGAAGGAGTGGATGAATGGCCCAAATATACTTTTCATCACCATGGTGGCCCCAGAAAAATCTAAGTATTCTAAGTAAAATTTTCACTGTCCAAGTGGCAACATGAACTTCTAATCAGCCTGATTTTTGGGACCATACAATAAATGGGGCTAGTAAGATAAATGAATGGTATAGATCTAGCACATACATCATGGTGTGGCCATGATTGGCCCACAAAATTTTACCCCCAAATGTGGACGTTTAGGGAGGACGCCACCGCCTTCACACCCATTATTTTATTATTATTATTATTATTATTATTATTATTATTATTATTATTATTATTATTATTATTATTATTATTATTATTATTTGTATATTTCTCATCAAGGTGTGTCACTTGAGAGATCCAATCCATTCATTGTGTGTGTCCCACTTGATGGAGGGGTCAATCCAAGTTTCAGATGCATCCAAATTTCAGGTGGGACCCAGCAAGTGCTTTTAATGTTTTAGCCATGTCTGCACATTATTTTAGATGGTGTGGGCCACCTAAGTTCTTTGTACAATTGATTTTTGGTGTGACCCATTTTTAAGAGGGAACCCATCAAATGCACAGTGTTGATGCTCGACACACATCAAGGTGGGGCCTGTGGTGGGGCCCACTTCCCTGCCCGTTCCAATGTATGCGTCCTCTGGACGCTGGACGTGCTTGACGTCAGCAATGGGCCGACGCCCTTCTATATGTATATATATTTTTTTTGTTATTTTTGCTTTCTCAAGGTTTTCCATATGTGGGGCCCA
The DNA here is from genome assembly GCA_037074715.1 of Magnolia kwangsiensis. Taxonomy (NCBI): domain Eukaryota; kingdom Viridiplantae; phylum Streptophyta; class Magnoliopsida; order Magnoliales; family Magnoliaceae; genus Magnolia; species Magnolia kwangsiensis. The sequence goes on from CM073579.1 coordinate 75,128,167, forward strand.
TATCCCGACGATCCACTTCATCTATTGGATTTTATGGCCTAAGACAGATCTAACAAGTCCAATATTCAGTATTTTTTGAAGTACAGAACATCACAGCAGGCCCTAACAAATTATTAATTTTAAAACAATCATTTTGATGGTGTGGCCTACCAGAGATTTGGATTGACTTTATTTTTTTGGCTTAATGCCTAAAATGAACTTGGGAATTGGATGGATGGTGTGGATTAAATACATACATCATGGGTGGGGCCTATTGTGGGCCCACAGCCCCCTGCCCCTTTTACGATGCAGTTGTGACGCTGCTTGCTGCAGCGTCTGCTAGACGCTGGCAGTAGCGTCTCACTCCCTCTATATTTTTTTTAAAATTCATTTATTTACTTATTTAGTTATTTTCTTTTATATATATATATATATATATATATATATATATATATATATATATATATATATATATATATATATATATATATATATATATAAATTTTTTGTGCACGTGTGCATGGGGGTGTGTGTGGCCAGCCTAATGGGCCAAACTTGAATGATTTGAATGTCATACAAACATTTTTTGTGAGGCCCACTATCAATGGGTCCCACATGAACTCTATAATAAATTTATTTTATTTTATTTTTATATGTTTTCTCCTATCCATCCACACCATCAATAACATCATCATCATTATTACAATTTTCTTTACCATCAATCATACTATTTTCATCATCTACACCATTCCTAACATTTATTACAATTATCATCACCATCAATCATACTATCTTCATCATCCACACCATTAAATACATCATTATGATCAACATCATCTCCACCATACAAAAACACAACAAAAACAAAATAAGAATGAGTAGGGTGGGTGTACTCACTTTGATGATTTAGATGCATGGTTGAGATGAATGGAAGGGATGGGATTAGAGTTGATGGCCCACCAAGATCACTCCTCTCTCTCTCTCTCTTCATGGAAAATGGTGAAATGCTAAGGGATAGAGGGGTATTTATAAAGAAATGGATAAAATTTTGGTTAAGTTAGGCTAATGTGGTTAATATTAGCTTAGCATAGGATTCTGGAAATTAATTCATGATTAGTAGTTAATAGTGGATTAAAAGAGCATGGGATGGCATGGTGTGATGATGATGTCATACATGAGGTGTGGCATGGAAGAGAGTTGACTTTTCATGCACGTGAGAGAGAAGAGGTATGGGTGTGTGACATCACACACATGGGTAGATATTCTCTCACCCATGTGTGGCATGTACACGTGTGCATGAAATGTATTGTACACATGTGTGGAATGAAATACATGGCGTCATGTGCACATGATACACTTATTATTCTTCACGGCGTATCTCACTAACGGAGTATCAAACCGACGCATGAGTGGTACCTCCACGATTGCGACGATGGGGCGGTCAATATGAGATAGGTGTCAAGGTCTTGGGGTTCCGGTGAGTTAGGTGTGTACTATGAATAGTCAATCCAGGTCAAGCTAAGGGCATCGATCATCTGCACATATGCATGAAAAATAGTACAGAATGGACCAGGCGTTACATGATGGAACACATTGTGATGTATATTAAGCCCATGTGAGAGTCCCATTGTGATGTGTATTAAGCTCTTAAGTAAAGCCCATGGTGTTGTATATTAGGCCCTTATGTCAGGCCATGGGTCCACTATATGTTAGGTTTTATCTGGGCCATTACTTAGGGGCAATGTTGGTTAAATGTCCACATTATTGAGGCCGATTGTTGATGCCGGTTATTGATACCGATTATGAGTATGTGACAACATAGCATCATGATACATGCCCATACGCATCATCTGCATATTTTTTATGAGATGTGATTGACCATTGCATATGCCATAGTACAGATGGTTTATGGGACTCCCTAATAGGCGAAGTTATCCCATATGAGCACACAGTATGTGTAGGATTGATGTATGATTGGCCTTCGTGACTCATGCATCTCGCATTGTGTGATGATGATTACTATACGCCCTAGCGACATCAGGGTCGTAGCCTTCACAGTCATGTTGTGGATGGCTAGATGGGACACCAAAAATCTATTAATAACATCAGATTTCCATAGATGGCCCTAAGCAAAAATTTCTAAACCCTCTTGGTACTAGAAGATGGCCCAACGTCGAGACCGAGTGGATATATATGAGCACATGAGGGCCGTATACTAGTACGCCACGTCTCTCACTATGTCGTATCGGTTGGGAGGGGGTGTGGCCTTACCTGCCTGAGGGAGTAGGCATAGCTGGGCTAAGTCTGACTAGCTCCTAAATGGCTCCACTATCAACGAGCCGGGCCGATATTAGTAGGCGGGTAGTGAGGTCTCTTCCACTTAGTTGTATTATACGCTTGATGGGGCGGTAAGCTGGCTAGAGTGTCTAGACTCTGGTGATGATCCCAGAGACGTACAGTACTGATACGTGAACTTATTGAGCAAGAGTTGTATACTTATTCATCCATTCACTATCCACTCGGACTGGTGGTGCGCAACTATTTGTTACATGTACCTTCTTAATGGCCAGGATTTCAGTTGGGACGCGCGACTAACTTGAGATCAGGAGCTTACCACATTGAATCTATCTATCCAAATTTAGGAATGAGACTAGTTTTGATAGAAGTCCTTTGTGATAGGCCCCATAGCTTGCGATACCACATACTACCATCCCGAATTCACACTACAGCTTGGTCATTTCATTCACACCACATATTGCATGTTGCATTACATCCTCGGCATATGACATTTTGGATTGCTATGTTTCTGCATTTATATGACTTAGATGAAGTTGATGGCATTCATAACTTTTTTGAATTGCATATTGTATTGCATCCTCGATATCTGATATCTGGTTCATTATGTTTCTGCATTATATAGCCGATTTACATTAATTTCTCAGTATATGACATTGACTTGCTATGTCTTTTCATCGCATATCCTGGATGAGGTTGATGATATCTTTATGGACTTGTCAGTATTTCTACTTACTCTGATATCATATGATTCATGATCTTATTAGTATTTTCGATATTGTATGATTATGGCATAATATTGAATACTTGACACTTTCCTTGTGCACACACTTACACCATCCTCTAAGCTTTCTATAAGCTTATGCACAATAGATGCATGCAGGTGATGTTAGGTTACATCAGCGTAGATCTTGAAGCATATAGCTGACTTCTGAAGCTTTTGATTTTGATGTATATATTTTCCTTTTAGCATTGTATTCAATTGTTTATATTAGTGGATATGTGATGATGATGTTGCCTTTGTGATTTGGGTAAACTTTTGGTTATGCTTCTTACAAGATAAATGTATGTTGAAAAATCCTCCTTATAGGATCCTAAGATCGGAACTTGGTATATGGGCACTGGGAGTCAAAAATGAGGTACTACGGAGGTTGTCAGCACCAGATTCGACGATTGGGATTCCTATGAATACGATTTCTGAGTTTGGGGTGTGACATTGAGTGTGGGGCCCATTCAAAATTATGTGGGTCCCACAATGGGACCCACCCAATTTTTTTAAAAATAGGGCGGTACTACCGCCCGGACGTCCAGAGGTCGGTAGCATTATCGCCGGATCGACAGTATTACCACTCGGATTAAACTTTTTTTTAATGGCTACGGCTATGGCTACAGTTATAATCCATAACCATAAGGAACCCCACCCTTCAAGCACCAGTTGATCCACTTGAAGGAAAAAGTAGGGGCATTTTCGACCTAGAAAAGTTATTCGTACAACTGGAGCTTATTCTCGTGAGCTAAAAATAAGTGGGCTTAAAAAGGGGAATGGGCCATAAATGGGTCGTACAATGGTAAATTTCTTTAGATAATAAGTAGAATTTCGCACATCGTGTAGTCTGCGTTTTGCAGGAATGCAACAAATGGCTTTGCTTCTGAAACAAAAGAAATATCTGAATCTTGGTTATGTCCATACATGCCTATTGATGATGTAATCTGGCTGTCATTCTTATCCAGTTGAGCACCTGCAAAACAGAGAGACACTTAGGGTGCTGGTTGCAACTAGAAGCCCTCCGATGCCTAAGTCTGGCTAGGCACACATGGGAGCACCAGGGTTAGGATCATTGAGCGTACCTCTATCTTTAACTAAAATTCATATTTATAAGCCATTGAGAATACTTATGTATGTGGCAATGAATCTACCAGAGAGATGTGTATCATAAAATGATTTTGTTCCCATATATATCACGCCCTTCTCGGTGTGATCCTCGGTGGAGATCTCGGAAGGGAATCCCAGCTGTATACAGAGTGGAGTCTTCTTATTCTGAGGTCAATGGTCGAGGCGAACTCTATGGTCGGGGTCCTTGGTAGAAGATGGTCCTCGAGGCTGAGGTCACTCCTCAAGATCGATACACGAAACCAACCTCTAGAGTCGTTGGTCGAGACTGTGCAATCTTTGCTCGGCGGCTAAGTTTGGTATTCATGGCCGCCACTTGAATTACTCATAACAGTCGTGGTCGGCACTCGAGGCCGAGCTGATACGCGACCCTTCATGTTGGAGTGCTTCCCCCCATCTTCCCATTTTACTCCAAGTGTGTGGTTAGTCCAATTTTACCCATAACAGTTGTCCCCTACTTCCAAGCATTATCTCTAAACACTTGAGAAGTAAGTGGATTTGGATTGACACTCAAGCATGAGATCTCGTATGTGGGAGGTCGGAAGGTCGACTCAATCGGTGCATACCTCCTTATACCGTGTTGCATCAAATCATTAATGTGGAAAAAGGAAAGGCTACAAACACTGGAATCGAGGAGGATATCATGACGATAGAAACAATTCGTATGAGGAGGCATGCGCAGAGCAGCACCATTCCGCCCTCAGACAAATGGCAGGCAGACACTCGTCTCTACCTTGGTAGTGGGGCTTTTTCGCGAACCCTGAGCTATCACATGGACAGAGGCGCATGCCAAGGCATCTTTTCAGGTTACGATATTAAATGCATGTGTATTTAGTGCCTCCACCCGAATACTTATAAATATGGGGGGGTGCCCTCACTTGTTTCAGTTGTTGCCCATGCATTATCCCATCTCTTTCTTCCTTCTTTTTCGCTTAGCCAGGTCCGGCCAATAGGCGATTTTTGGTGAGTCATTTCTTTTATTTTTTCGACAACACATCCATCTCCTCTCCATCTTTCCTTGCTCTTTTTCTACCCCTTCTCCCCCTTTTTCCTTTTTAAATGTCATAGGGTTCTAGTAGCGCATCTGTGTCAGGGGCTTTTCATGGGGAGTCCATCCCCAAAAGAGTGGACTCCCGGTTAGGTGCATTCTTGGGCAAACCATCTCCGATGATGGGTAGTGTCTGCTCCAATGAGGTCGGCCACTACACCTGCTGAGGGGTCGTCCTCGGATGTCAGCCCCTTTAGATTGAGGTTGTAGGAGGCAAACCTAGCCTCAATCAGGTCGGAATCCCACATCCATGACTCCGTGGGGCTCCAGGCTCTTAGGGTCGAGGAAGATACGGGCCATCCTCAGGAGGGTGAGGTGGCCACGTAACATCCCGAATTTTCACAATCAGAGTATGTACTTGTGCCCGAGGAAATCGAGTGTTAATAATGTATAACTAGATGCTCTGAAATCACACCCTATTTTTTTCTTTTGTTTACATCCAGATACATTCATGAAGGTAACATTCACAAGAATAAAATCAACTGTAATGATTATATATCATCAGAGTAAAAGGAATAATCAAGGCCTCATAATGGGAGGTTTATTACAACATCAGAGTTTATAGCAAAAGTATAAAACTAAATTGTAAACTGTCTTCTCAGTCTTTCAAGATAATCTTCTATAGGGAAGTAGTCCTTTAAGTCTTCAATCTGTACGTCACATGCATCAACTGCACGGTTGGGAGAGGGTCAATGCCCTACTCATAGTAAAGGTTATCCTTTAAGATTAATAATAATTCAAAAGATTCATAACAGGTAAAATAAAGGTCTGATACGTCCCGTGCTTCACTAACACGAGGATATCAGCATGCACAAACAACCTACATGAGATGCATGCCCAGCATAGTGTGTGTGGCTCATCATACGTAGTGATCATCACAATGTGGAATATAATTCATAGAAAATCCAGCTCGACCTGCATTTCATAACTATGGATATTCGTCAGCATGACCAATGCTAACGTGGATTTATGCGAACATCTCAAGGAAACACAAGACACGGTTGAGAGATTTACGTAACATGATGTGTTCATGGAGCGACTAATTGTGACATCCAATCTTGAAAAGTTGATGTAACACGCATGCCGATTTAAATACATTGATTGTGCACCATGCCAACCAACCCATGGAATTACGTGCCGACCAAGAGGGCCGCTACCTGTAACGCATTACGTCCATGATAAGATCATCGATTCACTAGTTTGTGATACCTCATAGCACATCACTTGTACTTATAGAGAATAAAACTAAATCATGAAGAATATAAATTGAATCATGAAGAATATAAACTGAATCATGGAGGTTCTGGAATAACAAGACATATGCCCATGCATTTAAAGATAGATGGCACAAGGCCAATATAATAAGAGAAGAGTGACAATGGTCAACTCAGCAAAAGTGACAATGGCCAACATAACAAGAGAAGAGTGACAATGGTCAACTCAATAAAAGAATATTGGCAGAGCCAACTCAAATAAAAAGACGAGTGGCATAGCCAACTCAAATATAGGGACGAGTGGCAGAGCCAACTCAATAATGGATGAGACAGGGGCAGGGCTTGCATCCATGGCCTCACATAAATTCATAGAAATCACTGGTATTTAACATCATGTCGTAATCCCAAAAGGGCCAATAATATAAAATAAATCAATTGATAGGATAATTCCTAGAGAACATGTAAACATGAAATACAGGATAATTCATATCGTAAATGCATGAAAGATGCCAATAATTAATGTAAAACATATAATAGCATGGAAGACTCAAAGTGATATGTAAAAGGCTAGATGCATGTAAAGGCAAGATCAAATTCGTAAAGATATGAAAAGACAGGATACAATTATCAACTTAAATTATAGTAAGCCTAAAGGATAAAACCCTCATCTTTGATATCAGAAAGCCCTCAATGGTTATCATGGCTTTACGTATCCGCTGTATGATTTAATTCTATCATTAGTTTAAACAATTCAAGGAGTTAGATCACCTATTATAAGATCAAGAGCTAAGATCATGCCTAAGATCTAGGTTTAGGCTTAGAGTGATGATGATTTTAGACCTGAACCTAGTATAAGGTTGTTAGCAGATGAGCGATCTACTCTAGCCTTGGTCAATAGAACTTAAATCTAAATAGAATGTACCTGTCGGGTTGACCCAAATCAGCCAATTGACTCGTTGAGTCATCCTGAGGTGACTCGGTTACCTCCTTTCCTTCTTCTTCCTTTTTCCCTTCCTTTTTCTTTCCTTTCTTTTCTTTCTTTCTTTCTTTCTTTCTTTTCTGGTCGTGACGTCCATCAGAGAGTTGAACGTCTCCCTCTTTCCCTGGCTGTTGGACGGTCGATTCTCTCTCTCTCTCTCTCTCTCTCTCTCTTTCTTTCGGGGGTGCTGCTCCTGGTCGAGCGTTCTTTCTCTCACAATTGGACGGCTTCATTCTTTCTCATAGTCGGACGAAGGAGGTCCTTCTTTATAGGTCTGAGAACTTCTCCATTCCACCTACGCATCCCTATGTAGGATTTCCTTACACAAATAGGAGGTTTCTTTACGTAACCGGTTTCTGGAACTTTGTTGCGAAAGCTTGGCTGTGTAGGGTGTGATGGTAGGTTCATGGTTTTCGTCGTCGGATCCATTCCATCTTGTTAGAAGTCTATTTTCTATAGAGTGAAAGTCTATTTTGGGGTCCTCATATCAACGGCTGGTTGCTGAGACGCCTTTGAAACAGTGATCACCATTCCCTACTCGATCACAGAGATTAAGCTTTATTTTAATGGCAGATCTCACTGCAGCCTTTGGACAGTCCGGATTTGTTGTCTAGTGATCTTAGATTGGATCGGAAGTGCCCCACCTCAGTTTTGGGACGGTTCCTCTTAGAGCCAAGAAGTTTCCTTCGGTTTTCAAACACCGCAGAGTCCGAATCGGTGTCAGTTTCTTGGCGTTGCTTGCGGACGTATTTTCGGACGGGAATACCTTCGGTTTTCACATCAGGTTGGGTGTAGAAAGTGTCGGGGTTTTAGTTGAATTCGTCCCATGGACAAAATGGACGGTTCAGATTATCTAAATGAATAGTCCTGGTCGCCACACGATTGATCGGTGAGGAGCTTTGTGAGAGATTTACGTCGAGCATGAATTTCTTGTGCATTGTTTTAGTGCGGCGGAAGTTATACATTCCGGTTCGATTATACGGAATAGGTGGGGTCCACTATGATGGATATTCAGGAAATCTATTCCATCCATCATCTTTGTAAGATCATTTCTAGATATGGCCTCAAATATAGGACAAATTCGAGTCTTATGTGGGCCACACCATTTAAATATGTGAAGATTGTTACTCACCATTAAACCCCATGCACGAGACGTAGCTTGCTGTGAAGATTTGAATGAGTTGAGTTATTTTGTGTGAAGTTCACTTTACTACTTGTAATTGTATAATCTGCTTCATTCATTTCATTTGACACGCCGTGTTAGGATAAGGGTCAAAAGATAGAATAGATCTGTTGATCAGGTGGGCCACACGGTACAATTTTGCTTCAACGGCTGTATGTATGGCATTGAATATTTTGTATGGCATTGAATATTTAGAGTCTTGCCATCCATTTCTCGAGCAACTTTCAACGTTCGTTACATCGACGTGTGCCATCCGAATATCTTAAAATCTGTCAGACCTTCCTCATTTTTTGTGTTCTTTCTATCGGTCAATTTTGGGCCTTGATCGCTTACAGAAAACCAAGATGCCTTTTCAATGGCTAATATACTTCATAATTCCAATATAGTGTTTCTACACATCTAATTATCATGTTACCCAGTGGTTTAGACCTATAACTTGAGATCTTCATAATGGCTGCATTATCATAATATTCCGATGGCCCATTTGGCTGATCCAAATACAATAGAAGGTCAGATGGCATGCTAAAAATATGAAGACCTGATGGTTGGCATTCTAGTCATATATTTAGGTGATTGAACGGTTAGTTTTGTAAATGGATGGATGTGAAGTAGGTTTCTGGAGTGATTAGGGGTATGACCCGTATACCGTTAGATTCGAGTGACTTATTCATATGTGTAAGTTCTTCATATTGTAATTCCAATGGTGAGTTAAGCATATTCATGTGGGGTGAATAAGATGAACGGGTCAAAATCTCGATCTGATAAGTGTACGGACGGATGTAGAGGCCAAGTAGCTGATTTACTACGATCTAAGGGCTAAAATTTTGTGTATGGTTAATTTTTGATAATTTATCCTGATATAAAATTTCACATGAAATAGATCATGGGAACTATGTGAATTAGAATTTAGGGGTATAAGTCAATGACATTTTCATAATTATTGTTGATCTGTGAGTTTTGAAAAATCTAATGGCTTCCCATGGTTCTAGGTATGTTTCTAAGAAATTTTTATAAATGAATGTATATCTAAATCATTACGGATATGGGGTTATTCGTCATGCCCTTTGTGGGAAGGTACTTACGTCAAATCATGTGATCACTACATCAAAAATGTCATTTAGGAACGGTTTAAAACCGTTCCTAAATCCCTTAAGAACAGTTTTAAACCGTTCCTAAAAGAGACGTCGCATATAATCTGAAACAGTTCAATACTGTATCAAGCACCGTTTCAAAATTTAAGAACAGACTCTTAGGAACGGTTTCAAACCGTTCGTAAGGCTGCAAACGGTCAATTTCAAACCGTAGGAACAAAATTTTAGGAACGGTTTTAAACCGTTCTCAACGGTCCAATTTTAAGGGCCATCCATTTGTTTTTATATTTAAAAACCAAAGAACATTATATACAATTAAAAATTAATATTGAACAAATTGCTTACAACTTTATAATTAAAATTATATATATTTACAATAATTAAGCTTACAATTGCGTGAATGCAATAAATTTTTATTTATTTTATTTAAAAAAAAAACCTCCATGATGAGCTCCACTCCTAGAGAAAACACAAGGTCCTTTGTGGTTGCACCATGACTTGCAATGACACTCTGAAAGAGGAACCTGTCTTTACATTGCATATTAGGCAAAGCTTTTTGGACTTGCATTGTAACTATGAAAATCAAAACAAAGACCATAAGCAATTTGATTAGCCAAAAAACAACATAAAGATTCAAAAACTAAATAAGCAAAAGAGTGACTATTCAACAACAAAAACTAGAGGATCACCTATAATGTTGAATGTCGTCCCAGGCAAAACAATACTTGTGTTAGGACGCACAATGTTTCTTTGGATTGGTTATTTTAAACTGAAAACATTAAGGCAAAAAAAAAAAAAAAATTAGCATGGCCCAGCCCATGATGGGTAATATCAGATCAAGAGGCGGGCCCACTAGTACCATTACAGGGTCAAACAAAAACAAGTCAAGCCTTTCGATCAAAGCATCACATGATACCTCAAAAATAAAACATTCAGGAAATCAACTAGCATATAGGTTTCTTCTTTTGTTCCAGCAAGAAATCTATATGCTAGTGGCATATAGATATCTACAATAGAATGTTGCACCTAACAAAGCAGTCCTAGTTTGGTAAGTGCATGAACATCTCATATCTAAAGCACAGTCCTACACAGCAAGAGACTGATCGAGAGGATAAGAACTCACCGAATAAACTGTCATTCCTCTCTTTGTAAATGCCAACAACCGTTTTTCCCCACCCTGCATGAAAAGATCAAAGAAATATAAAGTTGCTGAGAGATTGAACTGCATCCCTTAACATCAATTACATGTCTTCCGAAATACTCCTTGAATGCTGCCCAAGAGTCGTGAACTTTAACAACTACGTAGCTAGTTTTAGTTGGTTAATTATAGAGAACATATTGCTATTGAAAATCCAAAATAAACAGGTAATTGAAGGAGTGGATGCAGAAATTCTTTTTGCAAAGGATTAGAAACTAATGCACAAGTACTAGACAGCGGCACATGTTACTACTATTTACCCAAGTTACAACAACTCATCCACCACATACATAGCACACATGTTCATCAATACAGGCCTTCTAAATCTTGGGCCCCATGGACCCCACAATTCACACTGATCAGATGATCCTAACCTTTCCCATCAAATGGATGGTTAAAGAAGGGAAATGGTCAGAAATCAGACGGTTAAGATTGTTCTATCAATCAAACTTCAGGCTTTGATTGATTGGCAGATGGATTGGATTGATGTACATGTATCATGTATGCCATTTATATTAGAGTACTGCTATGTGGGCACGCACATACATAGAAACAGGCAAACAGAACATCAAGAGCTCCAAAAAGGATATGGCCAATAATGCAATCCAATCCCTGCACGCTTCAGTTTCGCATCGTTCACCTGAAATCCTAATGGCTGAGAGGAGTCCAAATGTTAGCATAATTAGAAAAGTAACAACAAAATAAGTGTGAGATACCATGCACTAACAAAGCACAGTCCTCGTTTGGCAAGTGCATGAACACCTCATATCCAAAGCATCATTTGCAAATGTGTGTTTGTATACACTGGCTCATTGAATTGCAATATCACAATAAAGACGAAGTAATCATATTATAGTTTCTTAACATAAATTGCAATTACATTACTTTCAAATTCGACTTGAAAGGAACAAGAATGCAAGTTGAGTTTGAGTAAAAATGAATATTCAGAATTCAATACATCCAAACATAGCCTAAATCTTAGAGAAACTGAAAGTGTTTCCATTACCTGATTGCTAACACTCATATCTAAGAGAGAAAATTCAAGGAAATGATTACTGCAAATCATACAGCACGCAATCACCAGAATGCCATGACTGGTAACCATAACATCTTACTAGGAAATTGAACTAAGAAATTGATTGCATTTAAGATAGAAAAGTACAAAAGCATACCATGAGTTAAAAAAGGACAACTCACCTCGATGCCCTTCTCCCTCCTCCTTTACCCCGGCTTGGGACCGGCAATGTAAGAAGTTGCATTTGCGAAGTTAAAAAGGGGGCTTAAGCTCCATTTGGTTTGAGAAAAAAATTTATATTCATAAAGATTGATGTGATGACCAAATGGAGCCTAAGACTTACAATACTAAAAGGTATGATAGGAACTCTTACACTACAAATATAATGACCAAGTGACCACCTGTAAAAAGAAAAGAAACAGGATAATTTTACATAGTGTTGGTGCCAAAAGGATGGAGAACATAAATAAATACTCACCAATCACATTCCATTCCAGCTCCAGATGGAATACCGAATATGCACAAAAATCATCTAAGCAGAAGCCAAGATCATCCACAAATGAAGGTTAGCAAGATACTGAAAATTAAATTAGAAAATGATTGAGTGGGTTAGCAAACTTCAGCCAAATATACCAACAGTTGCTGCTCTAGTCCCTTATAGCTCCATAATTCCTACCAGAAGCATGAAATTGTTAAAGGAAAGCTGCAACATGGAATACTTGTTGCTGATGGATCTTAAGAAGTCTCAATCTCTTTAGACCATGGTTATTAGGAGGATACATTTTTTAGATGTAACAAAGATCAGAAAGTCTCAATGTCCTTGTGATATCCACTTCATCCATCAGTTTCGTCAAGTCATGGTAGTCCATGAGCTAATAAAAAAACTTGGTAGATAATAAAACCTAGGTGGGCCACACCACAAGAAATACTAGAGGATGGAAACACCATCAATAAGACCTTTATGGAGCCCACCATTCTGTTTATGTTCCATCCAACCCATTCATCAGGTGATGTCCACAAGGATGAAGAGAACACAAATATCAGCCTTGTCTTAAACTTTTGTGAGCCCCAATAAATTTTCAATGGTGAGTGTCCAATCCCTATTATTTCTTGCAATGTGGCCCACCTGACTTTTGGAGAAAATTAGAATTAGGAAAGATGCATGTGCTTGGCACACTTGCCAAGTATTCAGGAAGTCCATGAGGCAGGGCCATGATGAATACAACTTAGGCCAAAATGGGCTAGTCAAATCATACATGAGCCTCACATGCATGAATGAATGGATAATTGATATTCCACCTACAAAATGTGGCAAAAAATGGACTAATCAGAGCAAATTCACTGATGTACTACAAAAGCATCCTAGAGACTGTTAAAATGGTTTGTTTAAAGCTATGAAATGCTTGCAAGTTATGCCTAGAATTGTATTGAAAGGGTCAAAACCTGAAAATAACTGAAGATGCAAACAGAACAACCAACCATGACAAAAATCCATTCCAGTCAGCTTTCCAAACACGGATAATGATTTAGAAAAACGGATATTGACGGTGTGAATGTAGATAATGTCCAGGTCTCAATTGTTTTTGTAGAACATTTGTTTGCAATCCACATAGGAGTAATGAAAAAGCACCCATCAAGGGATGTCAAGACTCCAGTCATAGCTTTTTTCCCAAAAGAAATCCCTTATCCTTAGCTTTCTACACCAGAGCAGATCGATTGAAAGGATGTGCTGACAATATTCATGACAATGGTGCAGAACTAAATGTAGAATGACTGATAAAAACAAAATGAAGATTGTCACAAGGACCCTTCAAAATGATGTACCAGAGTTCCAGATCTCAAGTTTTAAATCCACTGTAATACCCAGAAAGCATGGCATCTTTGACATAGAAGGGTTACAAAAGGCAGTTTATCAGATCTGAAGAGCAGTAAGAGATTGGGAAATTCAAAAGAAGTGATTTGGAGCAAGAAAATTAGACTAGAGCAGACTTCTGCAACTTATCTAGATCATTTTGGTCCCTTTACAAAATTTAGGCCAGCCAGGAAAATTCTCCAATAAAAAGAGTTCAATTCCACTGCATCATACAAACCATGCAACAGACTCCCAGCTAAATAGACACACAAAGAAGCAAATTCAATGCTCCTTGAAAATAACAAATATATTGTGAACACTAAAAACAACTTTGCCTAGTGATTGAAAGCACAAAAGCCCTAAACATTGAACTATAAGTAGAACATAGCAGGAGATGGAGGAAAAAGAGAAGTCCAGAAAATTGGCAGCAAGGAAGCACTAGTGTTGATGTGTAAGATTACTATCTTCAAAACATACACTATGTCAATATATTTTAATAAAGAAATATTAGAACATATAAAAATGAGGAAGAAAATAAAAAGGGTCAAGGGAAGAACTTGCTTTCACTAGGAACAGAAAAATTGTTCAGGCCAAGAGCACAAGATATTGACTGCCAAAGCAAGAGGAAGAAAGATTTCCTAAGGTCAGTGAGACATTACATATGTATACAAGCACTTGAACCTCAAACATAAAATAACTAAATAAACTGAGAAGGTAAGTCTTAAACAAGTAAAAACTGGAAAGAAAATGTTGATAAACAGTGTCAATTATGCTAACCTACCACAGTGGTTGCACTACAAACATGGGTAAAAGCAGAACGACTTACCTAAGTATGATAGTGAATAGTATTTGCACAGATTATAAGAATACTACCAATTGGAGAAGGCATAACAAGAAGCTTGTAGGCATCATAAACAACAGGGGTTTCCACCTGCTGCAGTTCAGCTGAATATATGCTTGAACTTGCACCATAAACACAAGTCAAGCCTGAACTAAGATAATCACAAGATGAACCACATCATTTACCATGTCATGTCCATGTCACATCTAATTGCCTCACATGTCAAGTAGCTTCTCCTATAAAAGAAAGACTGAAAAGTAAATCCCTCGTTAAAAACAAAAAAAAAAAAAACTATTTTTACTATAACAAATCAAAAACCATATTAAGTTCACATAAAAACAGAGGTTAAGCCAGTGGATTTGTGACCATCCACTGGCAGCCGAACATGCTAATGTGAAACATGTGTGTGGGATCCAGCTTTCCATTAGATGAGCCATGCATAAAAGATCCAAGCTTTCCATTATAAGAGCCACATGCAAAAGTCAAGCTTTCGCTCCTAAGTTGGGCACAATATACAAAAGAAATGGATGGCTAATAAAACTTTTTTTTTCTTAACATCCATTTGTTTTGTATACAGTGGTCCACCTAAGGAGTGAAACACAATTTTGAGCCCGAAGTTCTAGAAGGTGCGACCCACTTGATGGAAAGCTCTTATCTCACACCCTTATGCTACATTGGTGCATGTGGCTGCATTTGGTCATACAATGCTCCAGTCCATGCACATATGGGCTTAGGAAACCTCACCTGCAACTTACGCCTTGGTGTAAGAATCAGGTCACATGTAAGTCAGGTGAGCCAACTGTATGCAAACGAAATGGACAGTGAGCAATTAACAGTGGGCCACACAACTGATAGATATTAGTTTATGATTCAAAAGATAATAATAAAAGCCAGCCAACAAAAGTCAATTTCTTGTAGTGATGTGTATAACCCAATAGATGATAGATTGCAAAGGATTCATTCTTCTCTGATCAATGCTATCCAAATGAGATGCAACAGCAAGTGGATCATTGATTTTCTTATCATAAAAATTTGACAGTTGCTAGAGTAACTCCTGAAAAGTAATCTCCAGGAAGAAAGTGTCATTATTGATACATATTCTTCTTCTTTTTTCATAGGTAAAGAATTTCATTGCTAAGAGGAAAAAACAAATAGAGGCAGCTACAACCATAAAAAAGAGTGTCATTACTCATACATATTCTTGAAAGATTAAAGTTACAAGTCATGATAGAAAACCATTTGACACATGAACAAGTAAGAGACTTACCTTCGAGCGTGTTGGACAGAGACCAGCTTCAGTTTCTGCAACCACAATGAAGTTTATTGAAGCATGCTTTTAAGAAAGAAAAAGGACTAAAGAAAAATGTGTAACACAAACCAAAGCAAAAATGAGTTTATTCTTGACAAAAAAAAAAAACAAACAACACTTTACCCACAACATTTAACTCTATAGCAACCCCTCTTCAATACTTCATGTTTGCTACAAAAAACAGAATAAGCAACTTCAATTAGCAGCATATGCACAAAGCATACCAATGAGATGAGTTTCTTAACAATAAGCTTTAGGCGAAAATTACAAGTCCAATATCACATTATCCTCCCTCCTGATTTGAGGCCTTGTAAGGACTGATCCAACTACTTGAAGTGCTCCACATGCTCCAAATCCACCTGTAGAATATGAACAACCAAAAATTAATATCACAAAATGTTTGAATAAGGCATAACATTTTTAGAGCACTTCAATTAATGTAACAATTCTTTGCAGGCATAGAACAATTCTATCAAATGTGATACAACACTTCTTTGACAACAAGAAAATTCTCACAAAAAAAAAAAAAAATGGCAAACAAGCATGACTCTAGGAAACATAGAAACCCACTTCCCTGAATCTTTCTTCCAACAGGAGGCTGATTTTGGTGCTTCCTTGAAACAATCTCATTGTTTATCATCTCAATCTGTCAAACTCACCAATCTCATTGTTTAACAAAGAAAACTTGTTCGGTTATAAACATTTTCCTAATTTAATTGAATTGGAATCCATTACAGAGTTGATTCTTAATTGAATTGGAATCCAAAAAAATAGCACATTGAATAGATAGCTTCCAAGTTTTCAATATTTGGTAGTTCTTTAAGCGACTTAATAGCCATACAAGTAGTAGTATCCTATTTCGGTTAATGGTTAGCATTCAGTAAATTGGTCAGTTAAACAGCAAGAGCAGCATCTTTTTTTTTTTTCTTTTCTTTTTTAAATGGTTTTACTCATTTTTTGAGGAAAAGCTAGGACATGCGAAGAATAGTTCTACTCTCCCAACATGAGCCAAGGTGTAAGATCCATGCATTTCATCACATGGGGCCCACCTTAGATGTGTGTGGCCTGAAATTAAGGACAATTTGGCCAATGGGAGGGCCACACTCGTACAAAAACTGGATGGTTGATATAATTGGACCAGCCTGATGATGGGACCAGCCTGATTTTCTGGCCACAAAACATTCATGGTGGGGCTCACCATATGATCAGCCCGGACCCGGCACATTTGGGGAGACTTGTAAGTAGCCTTTGGGGCTCATTGATGATTTGAAAATAAGCATACAAATAGATCATATAATATCATTCAAGTGTCAGACACAGATTTCAGCTATAATATGTTTATTTTATGAACTACCCAAGAAAGTTATGGGTGTTATGACATTAGAGGAAAGGATGGGTCCTGAACAACTATTGTGACATTGGATCCCATAAGCATCTGTGCGAGAAAAGGGAGAGAATGAGAAATAAAAATCAGGACCCAATCTTCAAATTGCAGTGAGTAGATACTAGTATATGCTAATTGAAACAGGGGAATTACAAGATTCTCCACTCAAGAGTGTATAGTATCTGAAAGCCATTGTATCTTAATATCTTACCATTTAACAAGTAATGGTGTAAACACCACAACAATCAATCATCAAAAGCAAGTCAGTGAAGCATGTAAGCCATACATAACAAACAAAAGATAAAAAGAAAACGGAATAAAAATAAATAAATCCACAAACCTTGCAGTAAGAAGCGATGAAACGCACTCATATCTTTATCAACCATTCCATCAAACACCATGCGTGCACTCCCTATTACCTTGTTCTTCATGTACATATCAACCAATCTGATGGCTATAAATGGGTTCAAGCTTAGCCCAGACTTCACTGCCACACTAGAAAATTTTTTTTAGCATGGACATATAAACATTAGATTTATCCCCACTTCTTTTGCAAGTGCAGGCAACTCCTCTGCCAAAATCTATTTAGTTCTTCCCAGACTCTCACCTTCTCTCTCATCTAGAAACAAAAAATTTAAGACAAAATCTTTAGAAATGCAAGAAACATCAAAATCAAATTTCAAATATGGATAAAAAATTTGGTGTAGTGATCACCAATGTCCAGGACTTGCCTAAGACACATTGCCTTCACGGTTGTTTTCTGTGTATGCCCATGTTGGGCACATGCAATCAACATCGAATTCCATGCACCAAGATTTCTGTCAGGCATTTGATCGATTATGCGATAAGCTTCCTCAACAATGCCACACTTTGAATAAAAAGAAATCAAAGAACTACCCATGAAGCTTGATGAATTGAAGCTAATCTTCAAGCAAAGACCCGAATCACACTTGAGTAAGTAAAATTGTTAACAGCCAAATCAGCTGCCAAAGCCCGTTTAAACAGCCTCAGAGTCTCCTCATCTTCGCCAAACTGAGCATATCCATATATCATTCCGCTCCAAGAAACCACATTCCTTTTGGACATTTCATCGAACATCTGTCGATCAGCATCCCAAATTTCCCCACATTTTGCATACATATCAACCAACTGCCAACAAAGACATCCAAATCGAACTGGTCTTCAATGCTAGGGAATGTATCGATCAGTCGCATAAAGTGCTCGACAGGATTGTGCATACATATCAACCAATGAACTGCTCGACGTCGGGGAAGGAGAAGGGAAAAGGGCAGAGAAGGACACAACTCTATGCTGATGCCCGACGTCGATTTATCTGATGCCCGACGTCGAGTTATCTGATTACATTCCACAAGCTCTTTCTACATGTGTGAGACGTCGAGCATCTTCAAATCCAACAGTCGAGATCCTCTCTCCCTCTACAAACAGATGGAGAGAGAGAGAGAGAGGGAGAGAAACCCTAGTTTACAGTGGCAATCCACCTGCGATATCGAATTTTGGTGCAAGCAGCCATGGATGGCCCTTAGACTAACACCGAAACTCAGATTTGCCATGACTTATAGTGGTAATCCGCATCTTCCCCTGCTTGTTGACCACCATTAATGGCGATCCCATCCTCAAAATCAGATTCAAAAAAAAAAAAAAAACTCTGTGATGGTGGTGACTTGACTGCGGCGGCTAGGGTTATCCAACCTTGTAATAAAGCAGACGTGGCTGCCTAGCCTCTTATGAGGGAGCGGGAGAGAGGGAGAGAGATCGAGAGGAGTGGGGGAATGAGAGAGTGAGAGAGAGAGAGAGAGTTTGGGTGTGGCTGCAGTTGAAAATAGGATTTTGGGTTTTCAAGCATGCGGTCTCGCGGAATGAAATACTTTTCCCTAATTAAGCTATAAAATCGTTCCCTATTCTAGCTGTCAGGTACAGTTTGCATCAGGAATGGTTCCTAAACCAAAATCATAGTCGTTCCTGATCAATAATTTTAGTACAGTGGATGTATGGTTCTACTTGAAAATCATCAGTCAGATGACTTGATTTATGAATGAGGATCATTTCTAACAGTTAGGTTTATATCAGGGTAAGGATGTAAGACTAGGATATTTGGATGGTTATTATACACATGTTAATTTATAGGTAATGTGTGAGAACTTTCAATACTCCGATATTGAAATGTTCAGGGCGTTACAGGCCACCTATGTTATGGCCCTCCAATGCGGTCTGTAGCTTCCTCTTCAGTCTATTGTACGAGATGTCGCCCATCGCCTCAGGCTCGCCCCAGGCTAACTGATTCCCAATGTCTGGTGGGCCATCTTTAGAACATACATCTTGTGGCATCAGATCGGAAAGCTAACTGCAGATGAGCTTTTGTACTTGTACAAGGCCAAGGCCAGCCCAAGTGCTCGAGGCTAGTACTATTTTTCTTCCTGGGTGAACCAGGGCTAGGCCCTTATCACTGAAAACCTATCCTCCAACAAAGGTTGGAAGGACAAGTGTTTCTTCATGTCAGGGGAGTGGGAGGGCTTAACAGCGGAGGTGGGAAGACTGCGCTCTCAGGTTTTCACAACATCCGCTTTCCCTGGTTAGAGTTGCCGAGTTGTAGCCCTTGTATTTTTTATTTTGGTCATTGGTCGGTTTATTATTTACTGAATATGGTCGTGTTTTCTTACAGCTTTTCCCCGAAGACAGCCCTATCTCTCTCAGTTACAACTTCACTAAGTTAGACTTGCGAAGAAGAGGAGTGCAGCTAAAAGAAATTAAAGGAGGCTGACACTCATTCATCCTCGCACTAGCCCAGCCTATCCATAGTCGAATCAATAGGTACATCGTAGCTGGTTAGTCCTTATGTGCTTTTATGCCCAAACATCGCCTTTTCTTGTCTGACCCTTTTTTTTTATTATTATTTTACTTATAGAAATGGCAGACCAACCTTGCCTGCCGAAAAGAATAAGGCTTCCCTCTACGACCAAGCTAGAGAGGCTAAGGAGGGTGGCTAAGAAGGATGGCCCTCCTTCGGCTCATCAGGGAAAGTCTTTTAAGACCGTTAAGGGCAAATCTGAGCCCGCCCTTAAGGTGCTCGTCGTCGGGCATTTGAGGTCGTTTAAGGTGATTGCAAGCAGGGGAGTCGAGGTGGCTTAGGGGGTTCGATCAAGGGAATGAACGAGGGAGATCCCCCCACTCAAAATCATCTACGAGGGAAGTTGTAAACCTAGAGTCGTCCTTAGCTCAGAATCAGGACCACTAGGCCAAAGGCGCTGAAGTCGTCGGTCACCAGGAGGAGAAGATAGGAGATACCTCAGGATGTCAAATTCCCGAGGCGGCAGCGGCCGAGTCTGGGTGACCTATACCTCTTACTCAACATATAGTTATTCTAGCTCAGTGGAGCAACTGCAATTTGTCCGAGGATGAGGTTGCCACGATGTTGTCCTTGCACCTTGAGGCCTTCATAGCAGGGTTTACGACCACGTTCCTCAAGGTATCAAGTCCTCCACCCCTTTCTTCTGCTCCCAAACTTCTAGCTTTCTTGTAACTTTTTTGTAGACAATTAATGCCTCCCTTTTTTAATATATTTTTCCTTCTCATGCCATCACCTGGGATCATTCCCGCAGGTTGAGGCTTTCAAGAGATGGGGGCTATCTTGAGGTGGAGAGGGCTGATCTCCAAGCCAAGACCGTGGACTTGGAGGCCGCTGTTACGACTAAGGACGCAGCCACTACCCAGGTCGAGTCTTTATAGGAAGCCCTGAGGGTTTTCGGGGAGGAAAGATCGACTCTCGGGGACCTTCTGGTCGAGGAGCGGTAAAGAAAGGCTAATATGTTTGGCGAGATAAAGGAGGCGAAGTCACGCCTGGTCGGGGTAGAGGCCAAGATAACGAAAGTTGAGGCCAAGGCTTCTCTTCCTGTGGCACATACAACAACTGTGGAGGTGTACAAAGCTTCCTAGGAGCGAACAAATGAGTTGGAGGATTACTTCAACCTCGGTTATTAGCAGTGCTAGGAAGATGTCCGACGGAGGTACCCAGACCTCGACCACAGTGGTCCTGCTGATGAAGCTCCTATGGTCCCCGCCACTGCTGAAGCTTAAGCCGAGCAACCTCCTCAGGAATAGGGCGAGCCTTGCCCCACTCTTGCTATACTTGTATACATTTTTTTGTCTCTGTTTGCGTTGTAATGCTCATCCTCTTTTTAGTAATGAAGGGTTTTACTCCTTTTGCAATTCATGATCTTATGCATGGTTGGCCATGAATGTTGTGAATATGTGTGGCCTTCTTAAGTTAGCAGAATTAATAGGTCAGGCAAAGTAGAATGAGTAGATCGAGCAAAGTAGAAGTAATAGGTCAAGAATGTGGTGGGTCGAATACTCGCAGGAGGGACTTTCTTCCCTTCAGCTAAAGGAAGTCCTTGGTAGTCGATCAATATGGTCTGGTGGTCTGGACAATTTTTTTTTAAAGAAATTTCCATCCCCTTGACTAGGAGAAGTCCTTTTATTGTTGAATTCACAAAACAGTAGAGAAAGAAAAGTAGGAGCATCTAGAGCACCTTTTTTTTCCTTTGAGAATGAGAGGTCACCCTTAGTTGACAGTAGGTAGCAGTTGTCAGGTTGAATAATCTTGGTCACCGTGCTCGTATGTCATGCCCAAAAGACTCATAGATCTTTTCTTAGGGGTAGTAGATCTTTAGATGTTTGACATTCCATGGATGAGGTAAGGGTTGTCCATTCATGCCCTTGAGTCAATACGTGCCTGGTCGCATCGTGCTTGTTACCCTGTAGGGTCCTTCCCAACTTGGCCCTAATGTCCTTGAGCCGAGCATCTTGGTGTTCTGGAAAGTTTTGCGAAGGAGCAGGTCCCCTGCTCAAAACCTGATGTTTAATTTAAACCAATCTGATTTAAATGATTTTAAACTTGCAAGTATATGAATCAGATGTAGATACGGTACGTATTACGAGATCATTCCCACGAGGACTGGTTGTCACAATTCGAATTTTATAATTCTTCTTAACTAATCCAATAAATAGTTTAGCAAACTAATAACAAAAATCTATGAAAAATAACTAAGAGCAAGGAAGAAAATTCAATCAAGGAGAATACTAGGACTTTTGAATCCACCCTTAATTATCCTAACCCTTGTTTTACCTGTTGATTCACCCTAATTCAGATTGATGTAAATTTAATAAATAAAGCACACTTTATGTCCTTGGTCAGGCACACAGAATGTATAATCCCTTAAAGCATAAGGATCACATCTTTCCATCTATGGTCAGGCATGAATAGATGTAGATTCCTATTTCTTTCTCTATAGGAAAACCTGTTCATGGTCAGACACAAGCACCTAGAATAAGATTCCAAACAACATCCACATCTAGACTTTGGTTAAGCTCATAGAATAGAGAAATACGAAGTTTTCAGTTAAGCACACTAGAGAAAAAAATAAATCAATCAATTTAAATAAAATCAACACATAACAAGAGTCATTCAAATTAGGTGCTTCATCTCAGCCCTAGTTAGAAAATTAACAATCCATGAAATCAACTAGAAAAAGAGAAAAATAAACTTGATAAAAGAAAAATATCCTTATCTCCCTTCTTGCTTCCTCTCTCTCTCTCTCTCTCTCTCTCTCTCTCTCTCTCTCTCTCTCTCTCTCTCTCTCTCTCTCTTCTCTCGGTTCTCCCAGCCGAGCTCTCAAGATCTGGCCCCCCATCCCATGTATGAAGTTTTAAGTCAATTGAATGGCAGGAACCCTGTGATCTTGCATTTTGGACCAATTTCGGACCTCTTTAACGTGAACGACAAGATTTTCTTGGATCTTTGGCATGTAAATTCTTCAATCTTAGTCCTCTGGAGTCCGTCCCTTGCTGTTGTGACTTCAGAGCATCAAATCCATGCTTGTAGTGCTCTTTTTTAGTCCACGCTCTTAATTACATCCTGCAACAAAAACACAATTAAAATATGGCATTAAGCATTATTATGTACGTAAAATCAGGTAATAGTCGAGGTCTAATATGTAATATTCCACCCTCATCACAACCCCCAACCAGCATTTTGCTAGTCTCGAGCAAAACATGTGAAAAATAATTTCAGAATTAAAAGAGAATTCCTGTAAACCCAAGCGACTTGTGAAAAAATAATCAAAATGTGAGAATTCTAAGATTCATGAATGGTGAATGGAATTTTTCTCCTAGAATCAAGTTCACGGTAAACTTCATAATCAAGTTCAAAATATTAATCTATTAACTAGAAAAATTCTAAACATTGAGTTCCATGAGTGTTGTAAGACCCGTATCCTAATCTATACTGTTCCGTTCCTTCCGGCGATCCTTCTCGTCAAATTTCGACAATCCGCGACCTGTAGTTGACGTTACGCACGACCGTAAGTCGTATCCTATACATTTGAGTCGGCTTAATCCGAGACTTGTATCATTGCGACTGCACCGTCGCCGTGGTTCTAACGCCGTGACTCATGTACTGATCCGATACCCTGACTAAGAGATGTGAGCCAGCATTTATTTTGAGAAAACGCCGTGTGTTTGCAATCCCAAGGGAATCTCTACAACATGTCCCATCAATCACATCAATCAATCCCATCAATCACTTTATGTCAAGTACAAGCAACCATACCTCTCTTATATCACCCTTACCTAAAGTCAACTCTCTCCCTCTCTCTCTCTTACACCACCTTACATGTCAAGTACCACTCACATCACTCCATCAGTCACCTCACATCCCTCTTACAAACTCTCTCTCCCTTTCTCATTTCTCATCTCACTTCTCAAGCAACCAAGAAGCCCACACGTCCATGCATTTCTAAGAGAGAATAATGATTTTGCTGGCCCACTTTCCCATCCCAAAACCCATCATCTTAGCCATCCATTTCCCATCTCCACCATTAAAGTGAAGCTCTAGGAGACCGGCATCCCGACGGACCAAGAAGATCAAGTGGTGGGTGCCTCCATAGTCTAATTTTTATGTTTTTAAGAAGGGCCAAGTGAGGCCAACCGATCAATGGTTTGGATCTCACTTGGGACCCTAAGATGGATCTCACTTGGGACCTCCATCTTGATCATCAAATCATTCCATGATGGGGCCATTCTCCATGGACCCCATCATGATGTTTACTTTTCTTGCATTAAGAAGTCATATAGACCGTTCATTTTGGATGGAGAGGGATCTCCACCGTTGATCTTTTGTTTGAATGACCCATATGCAATGGGACCCATTGATGTATATTTGGATGGTTGAAACGGATGACCTATAGTGTCGGGGTCCCTCATCACGCGTCTCCCACTCCTTTATTCTCTCTCTCTCTCTCTCTCCCTCTCATTTTTATTCATTTTCTTGTATGTTGATGAGATCATGTGGCCCACTTGAATGAGCCCCACCATGAAATATGTATTTTATCCAAGCTTCCATGAGTGGGGCCCATCTTAAATGTACATCCATTGGGGTGGCTCACCTAAACAGGGCCCACCTTGAATGTATTTGATAAAGCCCCCAAAAAAAAAGAAAAAGAAAACGTCCAAGCGTTGGACGTCGCTGGAAGGAAAACACAATGAGGGGCTTGATTTCAAGCCTAGGGGATGGACTATTTTTTTAGGGCCCACCTTGATGTATGTATTCAATCCATGTTGTCCATCCCTTTCTTCATATTATTTTAGGCGTTGAGCCAAAATATGAAGCTGATCCAACTTTCTAGTGGGCCATGGTGTTGAAAATAGCATCAATACCATTGAAATCTTTCCAGATTTCTTTTTACACGATGAAAGAGGCCTGATATTTGACTCGTTAGATTTGTCGTGGACTATGGAATCCAATGGCAGGAGTGAATTCTTCAGACGTGGGCCCCACATGGAAAAAACCCCAGAAAAATGATTTTTTTTTAAAAAATAAATAAATAAAACAACAATAGCAGCTGTTACTGCTATTGTCAGCGGAGCAGGCAGCGACTGCGGCCTGCTGGCGGGCGGACGCTAGGCAGCCCACGGCTCCTGCCGTGGGCCCCACATGATGTATATTTTGTATCCATGCCGTCCATGAGGTGGACCACCCTCTGAGGTGGGTCCCCTCCAAAAATTAGGATGATCCAGACCTCTGGTGGCCCACACCATTAAAAACAGTATGATTAAACGCCTACCACTGAAATCCTTTCTGGGGGCCACAGAAATTTTGGATCAAGCTGAAATTTGTTTTTCATCCTCACCCAGGTCTCTGTGACCTTATCAATGGGTTGGATGGATTATAAACATTATGGTGGGCCCCATGTGGGGAGCCCACAGTGATGAATGTGTTGTACCTCCACCGTCCAGGCGGACGGTGGAGTCTAGCTGATGTTTGTGTTGTATCTCCACCATCCAGCGGATAGTGGGCCCACTATAATGTATGTGTTTATCCCTGCTGTCCACTGTTTTGGACAGTGGGACCCACCTTGATTTATGGGTTCTATCCACTCTATCCATATATATATATGTATGTATGTATGATGGTGGGCCTCTATGTGGACCCACCCCCCACCATGATGCATGTGTTGCATCTCACCGTCTATCCATTATGAAAACTCATTTCTTGAGCTAAAAATGAGCCAGATCTATGGTTCAAATGGGCCCACTTTGGTATGTATATAGGGCCCATGTTGATCCATTTATGGCCATTCATTTAGGCCCACCTTGGTGCACATCTAAGGCCATGGGATTAAGCCCATTTAGCATATGTAATGCCCATGGGATTAAGCCCATTTGGCATATGTAATGCCCATGGGTTTCGGCCCATTTGACATATGTAATGCCCATGAGATCCGGCCCACTTATTCTATATAAGGCCCACGGGATTCAAGCCCATTTGATACATATTAAAGCCCATGGGATCAAGCCCATTTGATGTGCATGGGGCGCAAATGGAGTGGCCCATTTGATATATTTAAAGCTCATGTGTGTAGGCCCACTTTGATGTATTTCATGGCCCATGGGTCATGGACCATTGCAATGTACATAAGGCTCATTGGTGAGGCCCATTAATGCAGCCGTTTGATGAATGTAAGGCTCATGTAATTCGACCCATTTGATGTATCTATGGCCCATGGATCGAGGCCCAACAGATGTCCTTAGGGTCCATTGCAATGTACGTTTCTCATGGTTCATGTAATGATATTTATGGCGGGCCGTGCCTAGGGAACAATGTTGGTTTGACATCCACATTGTATGTACAATGTTGGTTAAATGTTCGCATTGTAACTCTCTTTAGGGTCCATTGATAGGCCCATACTCGTTACTATTCGTCGCTTTATAACATGCTTAGTATAATCACATGACTCATGCCCATACACATCATATGTATGCTTGATTTGAGTAGTGACTGATCATAGCATATGCCATTGGACAGACCACTTATGGGACCCGTTATGAGACGGAGTGCCCCACATGATCGTGCAATACGCGCTGGGATTTTGCATGATTTGACGGCGTGATTCATCCATCTCGCATACGTGTGACTTGATCACTGCACGCCCTAGCGACATCAGGGTCGTGGCTCCACAGGTACATTGTGGATGACCGTATTGGATACCAGAAATACTTGATTCTAGCACTATGGGCACTTAGGATGTCCTTGGGTGAAAGTTTCAAAACCTTTTTAGTACTAGGAGATGCTCCAATGTCTAGACCGAGTGGATACACGAGCGCCAGAGTACCGAATACTAGTAAGCCGCGTCTCCCACTGTGTCGTGGTCGGTTGGAAGGGGGTGTGGCCTTATCCGCCTGAGTGAGGGGGTATAAGCTAGGCTGAGTTTGACCAGCTCGCAAATGAGTTCACTATCGACGAGTTGGGTAGGTATTGACAGACTACTGGTCAGGCGGATAGTGAGGTCTATTCCGCTTGCTTGATTGTGCAGCTAGGGAGGTGGCAGTCACTGCGAAGTATATTAGACCCCAGTGATATCCAGAGAGGAACTGTACTGATATATGTACTTGATGAGTACCAACTTGCTTGGATTATATTTCGCATATGACATTCGGCTATGTAGGCCTTGCATTGCATCGGTATGGCCGATGGCATTCATATCTCGCATCATGTCTTGCATTACATAGCCTTGGTATGGTTGATTGTATTCATGGACTTACCGCATACTTTCGCACTACTCTGATACTGTACACTTGGCGTTTGCCTTACGCACACACTTACACCACCCTCTAAGCTTTTGTAAGCTTATGCACGACCGTTGCGTGCAGGTAGTGTTAGACAGCAGTAGCACTGAGGCAGGAGCGTGTATCAGACCATTTTTGAGCTTTTGATCATCTTGTATTTCCTTTTCCGCACTGTACTTAAAAGATTTTGATATAGTGGATATGTGGTGATGTTGTTTTGTGACTTGGTTATACTTGTGGTTATGCTCCATTACAAAAAAAAAAAAAAAATCATTCTGAAAATCCTCCTTATAGGATCCCAGGATCGGAATCTGGCATTTGATTGTCAGGAGCCGAGAATGGGGCACTACGAAGGCTGTCAGCACCGGATTCGGCAATCGGGATTCATGTGAATCTGATTTTTGAGTTTGGGGCGTGACAAGTGTATAGTGTAATCTCGGCTTAGTATCATTAAGAGATCCAATTGTCAATTTCATGATATCATTGGTAATTAACAACGGAATTCATGATAACCAAAACTGAAACCAACACTTGCCTTATAGCTTAACTTTTTATTCTATCAGCCTTTGATTTTTTATTTTTTATTTTTTATGAATAGTAACGCTAATGAGGGGAATCAAATCCTCACCTATAGAGAGCAAACCTATGGTAAAGATTTGTCGCCTAACTTTTTTTCAAATGTTAACCATAGGGGATCAAATCTACACCTATAGGGAGAAAACCTATGGTGAAGATTATGCGACTTACCTTTCAATTCTTCTTTATAAACTGATGCTAAAATATTTTTCAGACTGCTTCCCTTCATACTTAGTGATTACCAAGTTAATCATTCAACTATCGAATCGGAACCTTAATGTGTAAGCGAGATGTGATATGTGAAATCATGACTCAATCAATGTTTACAACTCCAAATCATGGGTTAACAATTCAAACTTAACTATGAAATCTAACAAACAACTGAATCCCATAGTCATAAAGTACCAACATTCTGTATCTTGTAATTTTAAAATCACAACTTTCCTTCAAAATCACAAGAAATTTCAGAAAATTTTTAAAATTTTCACAATTTTTGCTCAAGACCAAGAAAATACTGATTAGGTAACCTAATCTCCCACCCCAACCTAAAATTTACATTGTCCTTAATGTAAAAGAAATAAGCATGTAATGCACATGGGACAAAGAAAGTAAAAGAGGAGTGATGGAAAGATAGTACCTGGACAGAGGATCAAGAGGCTTTCCCAAAAATATTAAGGTAAAAGCGAGTCAACATAAGAGAGAAATCAACAAAAGTAAAATAACAAAAATAAAATCATAAAAAGAAGATCCTACCTATACCACTTTCACAGGTGCTCTCGATTGCATTTAGCGAATGCAACAAGCCTTTAAACCCCTAGGTTGTCCCTAGTGGACGAGTTGTAGTCTCGTGAGGGTTTGCAGCAATGTTACACACAAACATTGAACTAACTAACTAGGAAGATGAAATAGAATGAAAAGTTAGGTTGCCTCCCAGGAGCGCTAAGTTTAACGTCTTCAGCCAGACAAGAATGGACCATGAATTAATCAATTTTGATAACCTGGGTCCGCCAAATAAATGTCCTCAACACCTTAATTAACCAATCCCAGACTTTTTGGGAACAACTTGAACCGTGCTATCTGAAATGCGTTTAATGATACCAACATCTAACAATTTAAGCACCTCCGCTCGAACATCCACTTTCATGTTAGGGTTAGGCCTCCGCGATGTTTTCACATTTTCTTCAAGATCATTACGATTCATATATACAGTGGGGCTTACTTCCTTTATGGCTGCTATCGTTCACCCAATAGTTGCCTTATATTCTCTAAGAATATTGAGCAACTTGCTCTCCTGTTCCTTCTCAAGGTTATAATCTATGATGATAGGCAGGGTCTCAAAAGGACCTAAGAATGTATACTTGAGAGTTTTAGGTAATTGTTTAAGGTTAAGTTTAGGTGATTTCTCAATAGACAGGACCGGCTTAGACTCAGAGGGTGGAAGAGGTTCCACTTTCGCTTTCCATTTTGCAGTCTCCATTATAGGAGTAGAGTCGAGCAATGCCTTAACTTCTTAGATGGAACTCTCTATGTCAAAATTCATGCCAAAATGTGCGAAGCAAGTCTTAAGTGCGTCTTCGGAAGATTAAAGGAAAGATTCATGCACTAGACTCTCAATCATGTCCACTTCAAATATATAATCCAAGTCTGCTGGTTGTTGTGCAACATTGAAAAAATTGAGTTTAATCTTCATGTTATAAAAAAACAACTTCATAACTCCATTCCTATAATTTATGATAGCATTGGATGTGGCTAAGAATGGACGTCCTAGAATAATCAAAATTTGACTAGTAGGATTCTGGACAGGCTGAGTATCTAGAATGATGAAATCCACTAGAAAATAAAACTTATCAACCTAGATTAACACATCCTCAATAACATCATGGGGCACCTTGACAAATCTATCAGCTAGTTGTAGTGTTACTTTAGATGGTTTCATCTCACCAAGTCCTAGTTGCGCATATACAGAATATGGCAACAAATTAACACGCGTCCCTAAATTAAGCAATTCCTTCTCAATCTTATGCTCTCCTATGACGCAAGAAATGGTAGGAGGTCCTTGATCCCTAAATTTAGGAGGGGTGTTGTGTTGAATTATAGAGCTGAGTTACTCTGCAAGGAAGACCTTCTTATGAACATTCTTCTTATGCTTTTGAATGCATAAATCTTTAAGAAACTTAGCGTAAGCAGGAACTTGCTTGATAGCATCAAGAAATGGAATGTTAATTTGCATTTGCTTAAATATTTCCAATATGTCATTAAAGTCGTTTCCTTTCTTAATTGGTGCCAAACGTTGAGGAAAAGGTGCTTTAGGCACATAGGATGGCACATGAGTGGTTCCTAGAGAGTCAGAGTGTTGTTGGACTTTGGATGCACTAGTATGTCTCTCCGCTTTATTTTAGTTTTTCGATTTAGAATTTGATTCTTCCCTAGGCATCTCTACTTTGATCTCGATCTTCTTGCCAGACCTAAGGGTAATGATTGATTTGGCTTGCTCATGATATTTTTCTTGTTTGAATTAGAGCCAATCTCATACTGTCCTTTTAGATTTACCATAGGTTGGCTAGGAAACTTGCCCTTCTCTCTCTCACTCAATATAGTAGCAAGTTGACCCAACTGTAATTCTATCTTGACAATGGATTGCGTATTTGCGTGTAAACTTTGCTGGTTAGCTAGTAAAGTTTGTTGGGTGCCTTTTTTAAATTGAAAAGAACTCTGCATAAAAAGATTGAGTGTATCCTCAAGAGATGGTTTCCTAGATTGTGGAGGTACTTATTGATACTGCAGAAACTGCTGAGGTTGTTGACTACCAACCTGGGGGTAAGGTTTCATAGGAGGATTTTCAGATGGTCCTCCTTGTTGTGGTCCTTTTGCCCAAGAAAAATTTGGATGCCTAGCCCACCCTGGATTGTAGGTGTCTAAGTAAGGATCATTCTCAGTTCTCCGAAAGGTGTTCATAGCATGTACTTGTTCAAAGAGAAATTTTGAGAATATTGCACCAGATGGATACGACTATGTAAGATGGCCAGGACTGGAACATATGGCACAAGACTCGATTTGAGTTGTATTTGGAGGTCCATTGTTTAACATTAAAGCATCAACTTTCTTTGTCAAGCTATCAATCTTGGCATAAAGATCTGACGTGACTCTTATCTCATATATACCACCTTTCTTCTATGGTTGGGGACTTCTGTCACCTCTATTTGAATAGTCTCATTGCTGAGAGTTTTCACACAAGGTTTCAAAGAAATTCCAAGCTTCGACATCGCTTTTGGTCATGAATGACCCTCAACTGGTGGGATTAACCTTGCGACGGTTTTGGGGTGTTAGACCGTCATAGAAGTATTGAACCTATTTCCACTTCTCAAAACCATGGTGTGGATATTTAAGAAGCAAGTCCTTCCATCTTTCTCAACATTCATGAAAGTGCTCATCCTCTTTTTGTGTGAAATTACTAATTTCTCTACAGAGAGCATTTCACATCCACACATACATCCCACAATTCTGAATGATAAAAGATAGGAAAAATAAATCACACATCCACAAAACATAAAGAGTCATAGTGGTTCGCCTGTGTGTTCACCAACTGTTAAACAACAGCCACACAGCTTGCTACTCCACTCCTAATATCCTCACACAGGGGATATTAGCGTTCACTAATCAAATAGGTTTTTCTCAAGTTCACCTGAAACCCTAACAATTATGTTTTTTAGTGGGCTTACACAATTCAAAAAACCCCACTTCTGAGTTTTCTGGCTTCCCTCAGCTAACTAATAGATTGAGATTTTTCTAGCTTAATCTCAAATAAAACCAAAAGAAGGAAATTTACACAAATGTAAAATACCTGGATTTCTCCTTTTATTGTAGCACAGAAGAACTAAGTCAGAGCAGAAGTTCGTATATAGAAGTTCAATATCCAATACTCACTTTACAATGATTCTAGGTTCTAATTGATTTTAAATTAAACCAGCTGGGCTAGCTCTATTTGATTGTGATTCCAAGAAGAATGAATACAGCAATTCCTCTTTTCAAATCAGATTAGAATAATATCCAATACTCACTTTACAATGATTCTAGGTTCTAATTGATTTTAAATTAAACCAGCTGGGCTAGCTCTATTTGATTGTGATTCCAAGAAGAATGAATACAGCAATTCCTCTTTTCAAATCAGATTAGAATATAGAAACAAAATCAAATTGATAATGCTAACAAAAGAGATATTAAATATGCACATTGTAGCTTAAAATGAACACAAACTTATCTCAGAGTGATGCCTTGATTTTCTTGAATCGGATTATCAAACTCTGAAATTCGTCGTCTATTTATAATTGTAAAAACTCATCTAAAACTGGTCCTGTTAACACTACGACTGGCCTTAGGAGAAATGGATTTTTGAATTTTTGAGCTCAATCAAATAAAACCGTTCCATGACTGGTCGAAGGAAGTCCACGACCGGTCGAAGGCTATCCACGATCGGTCGTGACATGCACATGACTGGTCGAAGGTAGTCTGATTTAGTCGCTGGAGTTTGAGTCGTAGTTGCAGGACTAGTCGTGAACGAGTCGAGTACTATTCATATGCCCGATCGAGGAGTCTCTAAGATTGGTCGTAGATAAATAAAAAATTCTGAAAAGTTTCAACAAACTTAAGACTGGTCCTGAAATTT
Organism: Magnolia kwangsiensis; assembly: GCA_037074715.1. Classification (NCBI taxonomy): domain Eukaryota; kingdom Viridiplantae; phylum Streptophyta; class Magnoliopsida; order Magnoliales; family Magnoliaceae; genus Magnolia; species Magnolia kwangsiensis. The sequence goes on from CM073579.1 coordinate 75,160,825, forward strand.
CTTGGACTAGTCGAGTCAGTGCTAGGACTAGTTGAACAGGGTCTAGGACTAGTCTTAGAACACTCTAAACACTTACAAAGTGATTTAATTTGCCTTATGTATACAAAATGACCTACCCTAAGGTCAATCTAAGGTCTTTCATACCTAGGACATGAAGTATGAACATTGAAACTTCATTTCTTCAGATGATGATTGACCTTTGAAGATTATGAGCTTGAGATCTCTACACTTGATGTAGCTTGAACTTGAGATCTTTTAGACTTTGAAAACTTCATCTTGAGTTGTACACTGTCTTAAGTCTTGAACTGTACTTGAATCTTGAGTAAGAACTTGTCTTTTTGATGTAGCTTTAAAAACTCTGATCATTGAAGCTTACAAAAGTGGACAAAGTACTTGACCTTGCATGTCTTGAAGTAGAGCTTCATTCTTAACTTGAAGCAAGAATTGTAATGCAACTTCTTGAACATATACATATTTCCTAATGCTACACAAGACGTAGATAGTATTTTTGGCACCGCAAAAATTGACAACATAAAGGAGCTATCAGCCATAGCACTTACGATCTCCCCCTTTGTCAAATTTGTAACAAAACACTCTTAACAATAAACAACACAAGAATCATGCACAAGTTATAAAAGAAAACCAGTTACAACCTGGTTAAAGAATCATGCACAAGTTATCATCAACTAGCACATAATATCATGAACTAGGAAAAATGGCAAAACACCTTCTTACTTACTCCCCCTGAGTAGCACATATATAAAAAAAAATATGCACTATGCACAATCCATATCCATCCATATTCATTTCATATATCCATCAATCAATCCAAATATTTCTTCCCCTTTTTGTTGAAATATGACAAAGGAAGAAAGTAAGAAATGGAAAAGGATAATAAACAAGAGAGTAATAAGCACAGGTAAAGTTCACATATCATTAACTAGCAATAAGCAAAGTCAACCAAAGTCAGTATCAAAAACTTAAATAAAGTAAAGTAGTATAAAAGTTATTACAGACCATAGAATAAGACCACTTAATCAGATCCAGAAGAAGGAGTAAGTATAGTAGGATCAAGTTGATGAAGGCCCTTGTTTAAGCACATAAGATACTTGCGCATATATTTAAATTACATATCATGGGCAACATTCACATTCTCTACCTTCTCCTCAAGTGCACGTAAACGCGCATCAAAATCAGATGGCACATAGTCAGGATCATTAGCAGAGTCAGATTCAATTTCATTAAAAATATCGTCCATATTTATATCATCAGGAGGAAGATCACTAGTTTCTTCTTCATTCCCAGCTTCTGCACCACCACCACCCATATCCACTTAGCTAGGAGCCAATTCCAATTTCATCTTGTTAATATTTGAATTGTTAAAAATAAGATGATGGATAGCAGCCTCTCTAACAGGCATAGCGACTAGCATGTAAGTAGTTAACACAGTCATAAGATAGGCAAATGGAATATCACTATGTCCTGGATGGAGATGAAACTGAATAATGGAATGACATATTAAAGGAGGCAGACAGACATTACTCCATTGATGATGGAATGCAAAATAAGGACCATAAAAAAAGTTTTATTTTGTTACCAGAACGTGGATACAGATTAGAAATAAAGATTTGATGCAAAACCTTGTATCTAGGTAACAAGTACTTTAAGAGGAGTGCATTCTCCTTATGAGTTCATTGCACATCTATATTACATAAAGCTCTAGTGAGCATGCATTTTTCTGATTCTGAGGGTTTTCCAACTAGAGTATGAATAGGAATACCCTCGTCATTAATAGGTATGTTCATTAGAGTTGAAATCGGATGACGGTCAATTTCAAATGAACCTTCTCTAGTAGCAATTTTAAATGTTAAATTCTCAGATGAAAAATTAGAATGACATGCAAACATGTATTGAGCAATGACTGGTATGCCGGCCCACCCCAATGTAAGATGTTATCCCATCCTACAGCCTGAAGAAGTGGAAGGATACCAAAAGGAGTAATGTGTTCAATACACATAGATTGCTCAACAATAACGTTGCGCATTCTTATATCCCTAACATATGAGGGATCATCTTCGGTCCTTGTTAAAAGAGTATATCTAGATAAGGAAGTACCACGAGAAGTTTTCTTTTTACCTCTAGCATCCATTTACAACTAAGAAATGAAGGAATCAAGAAGTTGTAGAAGATGTAGAGTGGGTTTCTTCAAAATCAGATTTTGGAGAAGAAAACCCCAAAAACTTCAAGAAAGCTTGAAATCAAGTACTCCAAGTATGAAAATGAAGAAATTAGGGCTTGAATCTAGAAGGAAAAGTAAAATGATGCACTCACCTTAGAGAATCAGAGAGATGAGTACGACTAGTTGTGTCACGGCTCGTTGGAGAGGAAAGTAGAAATGAGGAAGAAGATGGTTTTCTCCAAATTAATATGATTAGCGTGCTGCACAACTGGTCGTGGGATGTACTCGACCGGTTGTGCAACGACTGGTCGAGCACGTCCTCGACTGGTCGTGTACCAACAGAAACATGCATATATCATAAAATTTTGAAATTTAAACTAATAAATTATCAAATATATATACACTATGATACAAATATGCATGAATAATCAATTTAGAATGTACATACTGAGATCAAATTTTAATTTATTAAACCTGCTTTTGTTGAGTGGTTTAGTGAAAATGTAGCTAGTTGGGTCTCGGTCGAAATGTATTCCAAAGATATTATTTTTTCTTCCACTAATTCACGAATGCAATGAAACCTAATGTCAATGTTCTTGGTACGTGAATACTGGATTAGATTTTTTAAAATATTTATGGCATTGGAATTATCACAATATAAAACCATTGAATCCTGTGCAATTGCATAATCACTTAACATACGTTTCATCCAAATAAGCTGAGTACATGCATTTCCAGCTACGGTGTATTCAGCTTCAGCAGTAGAGAGCAATATAGAACTTTGCTTCTTACTAAACCAAGAAACCAAACAATTTTTAATATAAAAACAACCACCACTGGTTGATTTCCTGTCATTGATATTACCAGCCCAATAGCATCTTAGTACCCAGCCAACTGAACACTAGTCTCATGTGGATACCAAAGACCCATATTTGTTGTACTTGTGACATATTGCATAATCCACTTAACAACAGTTAAATGTGACTCTTTAGGATCAGACTGATATCTAGCAAAATACCAACACTCAAAACAATATCAGGTCTACTAGCAGTTAAATAAAGTAAACTGTCAATCATACTATAATATAATTTAGGATCCACACTTTTACCTGTAGAGTCCTTTGAAAGTCTTAATGTTGTACTGATAGGAGTATCAAAATTCTTACCATTCTCAAATCTAAATTTTTTAATCAAGTTCAGAGCATATTTGATCTGAGAAATGAAAATACCATTAGGTTATTGTTTTACTTGCAACTCAAAGAAATAGTTCAATTCCCCAACCATGCTCATTTCGAACTTAGATTTCATTAAATCTGCAAACTCAGCAGTCATGTTAGTGTAGGTAGATCCATAAATAATATCATTAACACAGATTTGCACTATTAAGATATGATCATTAAGTTCTTAACAAAAAGAGTTTTATCAACGCTTCCCATTTGAAAATTATGACTTAGTGAAAACTTAGTCAATTTTTCATGCCATGCCCTAGGAGCTTGTTTTAAACTGTAGAGTTCTTTTTAAGGTGATAGACATGACCAATGTTCTTAGGGTCTTCAAAACCCATTGATTGTTCAACATACACTTCTTCATGTAGATCACCATTTAAGAAGACACTCTTTACATCCATTTGATAAATTTTGAATTTTCTAAAGCACGCAATGGATATAAATAGTCTGAATGATTCAAGATGAGCTATCAATGCCTTTAATTTGAGTGTACCCTTGTACAACTAGTCTAACCTTATTTTGAATTATATTACCAAGCTCATCAGACTTATTTTTAAAAATCCACTTAGTTCTGATAATATGTTTATCTTTAGGTCTAGGAATAAGATACTAAACATCATTTCTAACAAATTGGTTAAGTTCTTCTTGCATCGCTACTATCCAATTTTCTTCAGTAAGGGCTGCTTTTATGTTAGCTGGTTCTATTTGAGATGTAAAACATACATAATTACATATGTCGTCAAGTTGTTTACAAGTACGAACACCAGTAAGAGGGTTTCTAAGAATCTGAGTGATTAGATGATCTTTAATATTCCTCAGTTCAGAGTTAGTTTGATTTGATGAAGTATCTGGTTTGTCAATTAAGAGAACTTCATCATTATCTGGACTTAAGGCAGGTGTGTATAAGTGATCGTCAATAACCACATTGATGGACTCTTGAATCACATCGGTCCTCTTGTTCAGTCCTCAATATGCGCGACTGTTTAAAGAGTATCCTAAAAAAATCCCTTCATCACTTTTAGTGTCAAATTTACCCAGATTTTCACGGTCACGTAAAATATAGCACTTGCTACCAAAAACTCAAAAGTATTTGACAGTAGGCTTTTATAGAACCACATTTCGTAAGCCATTTTATTATTAGATTTACTTGTATAAACCCAGTTAATTATATAGCAGACAGTATTTACGGTTTCAGCCCAAAGATTTTTAGATAGCTTCATACTATTCAACATTACATTAGCCATTTCTTTAAGCACTCTATTTTTTCTTTCAACAATTTCATTTTGTTGTGGTGTTTTGGGCGCAGAGAATTCATGTGATATTCCCTGATCGCTACAGAATTTCTTAAAATTGCTATTTCAAATTCAGATCTATGATCACTACAAATCTTATAGACTTGAGAACCTTTTTTCTATTTAAACCCGTTTAAGAACCCTTTGTACTTCTTCAAGGGTTTTCGATTTATCCCTTAAGAAGGCTACCTATGTAAATCTGGTAAAATCATCCACGATTACCAAAATGTATTTTTTGCCACCTCGACTTTTCATCCTGGTAGGTCCTATAAGATCCATATGGAGAAGCTCGAGTGGTCTTGATTTGGCATTGGAGTTCACCTTTTTAGGAGAGTTCCTTGTTTTCTTGCCCATCTGGCATTCATCGCATATTTTGTCTATTTTTTTTTTATATATATAATTTAGGTAGACCTCTTATCAGTTCTCTTTTGCTCAATCTATACAAATTTTAGTAGTGTACATGTCCAAGACATTTATGCCACAAATCAGTCTCATTAGTATGGACCTTGTAACACGATTGACTGGATGAGCTGGATTCACTAACAATATAGCAGTTTTTAGAAGTTCAGCGACCAGTTAATATTACTAAACCCTTATTATTTAGAATTTCACAACCTTGGTTAGAGAATTTTATGCTATGATTGTTATCGCATATTTGTGATATGCTTAACAGATTGTGTTTTAACCCTTCAACATATAAACCATTTTTAAACAAAGGGAGGTTATAGGGTTGAATCGTACCTTGGCCAATAATCTTGCAGTTGTTGCCATCACCGAATGTGACTGAACTATCAACCATGTCTTTGAGATCGGTGAATAGACCTTTATCACTAGTCATATGCCTTGAGCATCCACTGTCTAGGTACCACTTTGAATATCTTGTTGCTTTGAAAGCCATGTGGGCAACCAAGCAAGCAACCTTAGGAACCCATTTCATAACTGTTTTGGGTTTAGGAGTATAGTTCGTCTTCTTTTGTTTGTAGTTGTTGTAAGAGTGACCTACCGAGTTAGATTTTAAAAGATCCTTGAGTAAATCAACTATTTTTTCAGCTAAAAGGTTTTGGTTCTAATTTTAATAGTTGATATAGTTGCTTTTAGGTTTTTGAAAAGTTTTTGTATTTTTAGAAAAAAATTGATTTGTACTTTTTCCTTTTGAGTTTGAGGTCTCTCCTTTTACAAACTTGGGAGAAGTATTCTCTTGTTTAGGAGGAATGTTTCTATCATAGCCCAAACCAGATTGGTTGCCATATTTTCTTGATCTAGATAAAAAAAATTTTAAATTTGGATCTCCTTGAGCATACTTCCATGTATCCTTTAAACTCAAAAGTGAAGAGACTTCGAGTTTAAGATTTTCATTTTCATATTTAAGATTTTCAATCAGGGAGGTTTTAAATTCTAAATCGCATTTAGTCTTTTCAAAACAATCTGAAATATGGGATTCTTCTAAAACGAGAGACTCAAATTTTTCTTTAAGCTTTGAAAATTTTTCTTTTTGAAGTTTAAGTTTGACAACAATTTTACAACTTTCCTTGTATAGGGCATTGTAAGAATCTTGAAGATCATCTTCATTTTCACAATCACTATTCAGATTTTCTTCACTAGTTGAATCATTATCTGAAAAAGTGAACTTGGCTAAAGTCATAAGGGCTCAAACTTCACTGCTCAACTCGATTTTAAAATCTTCTGATTCAAAAGAGGCTTCAGAATCAGAGGCTTCTGAATCAGAAGATTCATCCCAAGTAGCCAACATACCCTTCTTTTTGGGTTTGTCCTTTTAGGACACTAGTTTGCTAAATGCTCATATTCATGACAGTTGTAACACTGACTGTCTTTTAATGATTTCGTGTTTTAGGTTTAGATTTCCTTTTATCATTCAATTTTTGAAAATCAACCCTCTTTTTACTTTTAAAAATTTTATAAAACTTTTTCGCTAAAAGGGCCATATCATCTTCAGAGTTTTCTAAATCAGAATTGGTATTATTTTCTTGAAAACTATTTTTAAAAGTTTTAAGGGCAATAGATTTACCTTTTGGATCTTTAAAAGTTAACTCATAAGTCTGTAAAAAGCCAACTAATTCCTCTAACCTCATATTGTCCGTATCACAAAGTTCCTGGATCGCAGTAACCTTAGAATTGAACAGTTCAGGAAGTGAGCGTAGTATTTTTGCACAAATTTTACTTTCTGGAATTTTATCACCAAGACCCCGCGTAGAGTTCACAATGTCATTTAATCTTATATAGAAGTCCATGAACATTTCATTTTCTTCCATAAATATTTTCTCAAATTTGGTTGTGAGGATTTGAATTTTAGATTTCTTGACAATTAATCCCAAGCTTACTTTGCAGAATCACAGATATAATTCTTTTGAATTCATCTGGTGATAGTGCGCAAGTGATTGCATTTAGTGCTTTTGCATTTGCACTACTCTCACTTTTCTGAAGTATGGTCCAAGAGAAATAAGGTGTAATTCCCATTAATTTTGATCTATCGATACTAGTTACTTCAGTGGTAGGAGGGGTCCATTCATTCACTTTGGCTAGCCACACACTCTCATCCATGGATTTAAGGAAAATCCTCATCCTGACTTTCCAATGGCATAATTGGTGCCATCAAAAGGTGGAGGCCTAGTAACTGAAAGGCTATTAAAATTTGACATCTTATATATAGCTTAGATCGATTAGCTCAGGAAATAAATCCAAATAAAAAAGAATTAAAACAAGCGATTAGGCTCTGATTCCATGTGAAAAGGCCAAGCTATATGTCCTAGAGAAAGGGGGGGGAGGGGGGTGGAGTGAATAGGACTATGCCAAATTTTTTTAAAAAATACATAGCGGAATTAAAGAATTTGATAGCCAAATAAAGAAAAGCAATTCACAATGATAAAATGAACAGCAACCTCAATAATCAAGTATTGAGAGCTTAATACAAATGTTGTTTTAAGGACAACCTTACACCATAAAAACTAAGGGTTTATGGTAGGACAACCTTACTAGAACAATGAGTATTAATTTCTTAAACTAAAGAGGAAAATAAAAAGAAATGAATTGTAAGAATTTAAATCTAAATTATTACAACATTCTCAACAATGCTTGAAATGTAAATATTACAACATTCACATCCACACATACATCCCACAATTCTGAATGATAAAAGATAGAAAAAATAAATTACACATCCACAAAACACAAAGAGTTATAGTAGTTCACCTATGTGTTCACCAACTGTTAAACAACAGCCACATAGCTTACTACTCCACTCCTAATATCCTTACACAGGGGATATTAGCGTTCACTAATCAAATAGGTTTTTCTCAGGTTCACCTAAAACCCTCACAATTGTATTTTTCAGTGGGCTTACACAATTCAAAAAACCTCACTTCTTAGTTTTCTGGCTTCCTTCAGATAACCAATAGATTGAGATTTTTCTAGCTTAATTTCAAATAAAACCAAAAGAAGAAAATTTATAAAAATGTAAAATACCTGAATTTCTCCTTTTATTGCAGCCCGGAAGAACTAAGTCGGAGTAGAAGTTCGAATATAGAAGTTCAATGTCCAATACTCACTTTACAATGGTTCTAGGTACTAATTAATTTTAACTTAAACCAGTTGGGCTAGCTCTATTTGATTTTGATTCCAAGAAGAAGGAATACAACAATTCCTCTTTTCAAATCAGATTAGAATATAGAAACAAAATCAAATCGATAAAGCTAACAAAAGAGATATTAAATATGCACACTATAGCTTAAAATGAACACAAACTTATCTCAGAGTAATGCCTTGATTTTCTTGAATCGGATTATCAAACTCTGAAATTCATCATCTATTTATAGTTGCAAAAACTCATCTACGACTGGCCCTGTGGATACTACGACTGGTCGTAGGAGAAACAGATTTTTAAATTTTTAATCGCGATCAGATAAAACCAATCCACGACTGGTCGAAGGACATCCACGACCGGTCAAAGGTTGTCCACGACCGGTTATGACATGCTCACAAGTGGTCGAAGGCAATCTGATTTAGTTGCTAGAGTTTAAGTTGTAGTTGCAGGACTGGTCGTGAATGAGTCGAGTACTATTCATACGACCTGTCGAGAAATCTCCCGGACTGGTCGTAGATGTTCAAAAAATTTCTAAAAGTTGCAACAAACTTAGGATTGGTCTTAGAATTTCTTGGACTGGTCGAGCGAGTGTTAGGACTAGTCAAACAGGGTCTAGGACTAGTCTTACAACAGTCTAAACACTTATAAAGTGATTCAATTTGACTTATGTATACAAAATGAACTACCCTAAGGTCAATTTAAGGTCTTTCATGCCTGGACATGAAGTATGAATATTGAAACTTCATTTCTTCAGATGATGATTGACCTTTGAAGATTATGAGCTTGAGATCTCTACACTTGATGTAGCTTGAACTTGAGATCGTCTAGACTTTGAAAATATCATCTTGAGTTGTACATTGTCTTGAGTCTTAAGCAAGAACTTGTCTTTTTGATGTAGCTTTAAAAACTTTGATCATTGAAGCTTACAGAAGTGGACAAAGTACTTGCCCTTGCATGTCTTGAAGTAGAGCTTCATTCTTAACTTGAAGCAAGCATTGTAATGCAGCGTCTTGAACATATACATATATCCTCATTCTACACAAGACGCAGATAGTGTTTTTGGCACCACAAAATTTGACAACATAAAGGAGCTATCAGCCATATCACTTACAAAAATTCATTGGGGTCAGCTGCTCGGATGGTTGTCCCGGTATTGCAACAAAACATTGGCACTTATCATATTTTCTTGCATATTGCTTAGCATCCTCATGCATGGTCAGCCAATAGTATCATTATTAGATCACCTTGTCACCCAGGCTCTTTCGCCAGAGTGATTACTACAAATGCCTTCGTGGATTTCCCTCAGGACGCATTCGGCCTCGTCGGGTCAGAGGCACCTAAGATACAGTGGAGAAAATCCCATCTTATAAAGGATGTCCCCTATCATGGTGTAGCAAGATGCCCGGTTTTGAATTCTTCTTGCCTGGAGCCTGTCGTCTGGCAGTTCATTCCACTTGAGGTAGCTTATGATCGAGTCCATCCAGCTCAATGTTGGGGTAATAGGAAGTGTTTCCTTCGATTCAGGTCAGTTGATGCTGGGCTCAGGTAGGAACTCGATTGGGACTGCTCGGATGATGTTGTCCTCAGCTACTACGGCCAATTTCGCCAGAGCGTCTACGTGGGAGTTCTCTACTATGGGGACCAAAATGACTTCACATTTGCTAAATTTTCCAATGAGCTCTTTTGCCTTCTGTAGGTAGGCTATCATTTTCTCCCCCTAGCTCGGTACTCAGCAGAAACTTTTTTGACAATAAGCTAGGAATCGCTATAAATTTTTAAAGTTTGAGCTCCCATAGTCTTTGCCAATCGGAGCCTAGTGAGGAGTACTTCATACTCTACCTCATTGTTGAAAGTCGAGAACCCAAACCTTAGGGCGTACTGTATGTAGGTCTGGTCGGGGGCTATAAGGATTATGCCCGCTCCACTACCTTTTGAATTTAAAGATCCATCGACATGGAGAAGCCACTCTTGTGAATCAGCTTCTTCCTTATTCTCGGTCCCCTCTTGAGTTTCAGAGTTGGGGAACTTAGTGATAAAGTCAATCACAGCCTAGCCCTTGATGGCGGCTCAAGGCCGGTACATGATATTGAATTCACCGAGCTTGATCTCCCACTTCGTTAGTCTTCCTAGCACCTCGGGTTTTTAGAGTACTTAATGGAGCAGCCAATTGGTCGGTACAATAATGGTGTGAACCTGAAAAAATGGGCAGAGACATCGTGATGACACAATCAGGGCCAGTGTAAGCTTCTCGATATCAGGGTATCTGGTCTTAGCCTAGACTAGGGCTTTACTAACGTAGTAAATAGGAAGTTATTTACATCTGATTTTTATACCAGGGTCTAGCTCATCGTGGCGGCTAAGACAGCCAAGTAGAGCAGCAATGGTTCTCCCTTTTTAGGCTTGGAGAGTAATGGGGGTGACCCCAAATACTGCTTGAATTGTCAAAAGGCTTGTTCACAATCGTCGATCCATGTCGGTTTTGTCTTGCCTTTCAGTTGTTAAAAGAATAGTAGGCACTTATTAGTAGCTTTGGAGATGAATCCGTTGAGGGATGCAACCCTGCCTATGAGGCACTGAATTTCTTTTGTAGTCTTAAGTGAGCTCATGTACAAAAGTTTTCGAATCTTATCAAGATTTACCTCAATTCCCCTTTGGTTGACCAAGAAGCCGAGGAACTTCCCTGAGCTCACCCTGAAGGTGCATTTATTCAGGTTAAGTCTTATCTAGTACTTTCTTAAGATGACGAACATTTCTTCAGGGTTAGCCACGTGTTTTGTCACTCTGGTACTTTTGACGAGCATATCGTCAATGTAGACTTCCATAGTGTGCCCAATCTACTTAGCGAACACCTTGTTGATGAGGCGTTGATACGTTGCTCCAATGTTTTTCAATTCGAAAGACATGACCATGTAACAGTAGAATGCCTTATCAGTGACAAAGGCCATTTTTTACTTGTCGTGCTCATCATGGTAATCTGGTTATAGCCTGAGTAGGAATCCATGAAGCTGAGGAGTTCATGCTCAGTCATACTATCGACTAGTTGGTCGATCCACAGGAGAGGAAAACTATCTTTTGGGCATGCTTTGTTCAAATCGGTATAGTCGATGCATACTCATCATTTTCCATTAAACTTCTTCACCAACACAACGTTCACTATCCAGTCGGGATATTAGATTTCCTCTATGAACCCAACCTCGAGAAGTTTACTGACCTCTTCACCAATTATTATGTATTATTCTGCCTCGAACGCACGTCATTTTTATCTCACGAGTCGATGATTAGGGTCGACGTTCAATATATGAAGATGTCACGCATGCTGCTTCAACAAGCTAATGATTTTGTTTTGCTGATCTGTCGCAAGTAATAACCTAGCCTGAATTGTGCGGGTCGAGTCCATCTCGCAGAGGGGTATGGCCACCAGGTCTTCCACAGGTGATCCTCTCTCGATAGATTCTTCTCAGGGGTCCAGAGAGGTGATGGTCATTGTCTGTTGTTATGCTTTCGCCTTGAGTGAGTACTGTCAAGTAGCATTATTGGGCCTTGTGTTGGTTGACTCTAACTTGACTGATGTTGTACTTAGTCGAAAACTTCATCGTGAGGTGATATGTAGACATTGCTGCCCTCATGACATTGAAGGATGGTCGTCTCAATATTATATTGTAAACAGAAGGGCGATTGACCACAAAAAAGTCGATTATGATGGTCATCTAGTTATGACCTTCTCCAGCGGTCACAAGCAGCAATTTACTCCCCTCGGGGGTCACCCTTTCTGCTGTAAACCCGAGCAAAGGGGTGTGGACAAGCCGTAATCTAGATCTCCTGATCCCCATCTTATTGAAGGTAGTGGTGAAGAGGATGTTGACAGAGCTGCTAGTGTCCACTAATATGCGATGTACCTTGTAGTTACTTACAGTCATGGTGACCACTAAGGCATCGTTGTGTGGGTGGTTGATTCCTCGGGTGTCCTCCTCAGTGAAGGTCAAGTTGTAGGGGTCTACCTTCTATTCTTTCGCAGCCTTGCTAGTGAGGTATACATGGCGTTCCATGAGGTTACTATTTTTGTTTCAGGCATGAGCTCTACGTGCTCTGTTCGAGTCTCCACCCCCTGTCCTTCCCTCAAATATCGTGTGTATTTCGCATGTCGCTTCATTGTTGTTTTTGTCACCTTGTTGTTGTCCCATTTGTCTAGTCGGTCATCCTTCCTTTTATCGACATACTTCCATAGGTGCCTGCCCAAGATAATGAATTCAATCTTATCCTTGAGATTGAAACATTCGGAGGTGGTGTGGCCATGGTCACGATGGAAGTGGTGGTACTTCCATTTGTCTCTCTTGTCAGCGTCAGCCTTCATCATGCTAGCCATTTTAGGATCATTTGTGGTGAATCTCCATGAGCACCTTCTCGAGAGTCATGTTTAGCAAGGTATATGAGCAGAACCAGCTCTTTAGACGTCAGTTTGGGCGTTGACCTCTCTGCTCAAATCATCCTCTTTTCTCTTCTTGTTGTTGATGGTGGGCGGCTCCCTTTCCTCCTTGCACTTTCTCTCCTTAGACGAGCTACTTGAGCTCCGAGTAGCTTTTCATGAGATGAAGAGCTCTTTCACGTTTGATTACTTTTGGGCTTAGTTAAGGAGATCGATCAAGGTAGTTGGGGGGTTCTTGCAAATCGAGAAGAGGAACTTCCCTTTCTTAAATTGGATATTATGGCGGCTAGAGCTATCTGGTCAGAGTAGTCATCCACTTGTACCGCCTCCTTGTTGAAGTGGATGATGTACTCCTTTAGCAGCTCATCTTCCCTTTGAGTGATAGTGAGGAGGTGCGTTGCCTGTTTCCTTCTGTTCTTCCCACCAATGAACTGTGTGATAACGATCTTGCTGAATTGGGTGAAGGAGCTAATAAACTTCAGTTTCAACTGTCTGTACCATTTTCATATCTCTCCTGACAGACACAGAGAGAATCCTCGACACATCACTGAGTTGAAGCCCCGTGAAGTTCCATTCAGGCTCTGAAAGATTCAAGATGCTTGGTTGGGCCTCCAGATCCAAAGAAGGGGTAATATGGGGCATCCGAAACCTTGACGAGAGTTGAGACTTCATGATGCAGTCAGTAAAAGGAGGTTTTGTTTCCTCTAACATGGCTTAAACGGAGGTCAGAGCTCGGGCACGGTAGGCTTGTTGGATGTTATCGAGCTGTCCTCGGATTTCTTTAAGCTTGGCTTCCGATGGGACCTCACTCTACAATGACCTTGGGGATTCCCACACCTCCTTTTCTCTAGGGTGTGGCGTTGGTCAGAGTTTACGAGTACGGTAGTTCTCACGATATGCGTGGGAACTTAGCCATACTGCCTTGTTCACTGCTTTACTATGTGAGAGTCATGGGGTACCTAGGGAGGTCGGGACAATTCAGTTGACACACCTGCTTCCACACCATGATCAAGAAGTGGTTATTGCCTCTCCAGTATTTGCATTATCCGGTTGACATTGCTAGCAAGGGCTTCGACTTGGTGTTCCAAAGAGATGAGCTGACCTCCCCTATTGTGGTACCTTTGTCAGCCACCATATAAGGGTCGGTATGGTGTTCTAAAGGCGAATCCTAGAAGTTTTCAGGTCAATCTTCTAGTGTGGTAATGGTGGCCAAAACCCTCTTTTTTCTTTAGCAATTGCTCAGTAGGTGAAGATACGATAGGTGATTTCTGAATAATTTTACTGTTGTTTTCCACAAATGGTGCCAAACTGTTGATGTTGTAATCTTGTTGTCCCTGCTAGCCCGTCAAGCACCTACAAAATAGAAAGACACTTGGGGCATCAGTTGTAGTCAGGAGCCCTTCGTTGACTAAGTTAAGCTAGGCAAACAATGGGAGTAGCAGGGATAGGATCATTGAGCGTACCTCTATCTTTAACTGGGGTTCTTATTTATAAGACCTTGAGATTACTTACGTATGTGGCAATGAATCTATCATATGGATGCATATTATAAAATGATTATGTTCCCATATATATCGCGCCCTTCTCGACGTAATCCTCGGGAGAGATCTTGGAAGGGAATCCGAGCCGTGTACGGAGTGGATTCTTCCTATTCTGAGGTCGATGGCCGGGGTCGAGCTCTATGGTAGGGGCCGACCTCTGAGGTCAGGTTCCTTGGTAGAAGACGGTCCTCGAAGCTGAGGTCACCCCTCAGGATCGATACACGAAGCCGACCTCTAAAGCCGTTGGTCGAGACTGTGCAGTCTTTAACTCAGTGGCCGAAGTTGGTATTCATGGCTACCACTTGAATTAGTCATAGAAATTATAGTCGACACTCGAGGCCGAGCTGATAACTGACCATTCATGTTGGAGTGCTTCCCCCGATCTTCCCGTTTAATCCAGGTATGTGGTCAGTCCAATTTTACCCATTACAATCCCTAAAATGTATTTTGTCATTCCTGCCTTTATGCTTCTCATCTGTTTTTTGAGTAATGCATAGACAACAAGGGTTTTATAGACACAAGAATTTAGCACACCCCACAGTCTGCATTTTGCATTAGTGTGCCAAACGGTTCTTGCTTGTGCAAATGTAAAATAAAATAAAATAAAAAGGCCCTTCTGAATATGCGTTACATCCAAACTTGCCTAAGCCTTACACTCCTTCACCTACTAAAATGCATCCAAACATGTCCAAGCCATACAATCACCTGCTAAAATGCCTCAACCAAAATAGTTTAATATATCTATTAACACAAAACACCTTCATAATGACATGTAGAATTATTTGATGGTCTGGGAGGGTATGAGGCTTCATACACAGGCCAATAGAAACTGTACATGGGTGTACAATAAACTCAAATTTTACTAAATTGTGGAACCAATTATTGCTAAGTCACGGTCTCAAAATCAGCTTGGTTGAACAATCCCAACCATTAATTTGTGGACACTCGTTTGTGATGTATTGAGGAACAATTCAGCAGTTTGATCCCACCGTATTCATTACCTGGGATCCGCCATCGGATGGTTCTTGGATCCATGTAAGCCTCGCATGTGATGGCTCTCGGTTAGGATGTATCCAAGGGAGCTGGCCTCCGTCTAAAAACTGTGCTTACTCTCATTTGCTGTGCTTCCCTTCGAATATATTTTCTCTATAACGTTTTAAAAGACCCACACTTTCATTCCATCGTGTGCCAATTTTGATGATGATTTCTTGTCTGCTTATTGAAAATGAGGCCTTAGATATGAATGATTGGCGCAATAGGAATTGTAAAGCTGACCCCAAATATATCTCTACAAATTTTATTTAAAAAAAAAAAAAAATTGAATAGAGAGAGAGTAAGAAAACCTACCCCAAATAGCTTATAGTAGGGTCGCGGATTGCTTGGGTGCGTTGAGGGGAGCATTGTACCCAACCAATTTAATAGTTGTTTCTAAATTTTCGCCCCACGCCTGACCACTAAAATCTAGGTCAGGTTTTTAGATGATGTTAACCCAAAACTAGAAGATCCCTTCTTCTTTTTTTTTTTTTTTTAATGGAGGATCCAAACCTCACCAATAATATTCATTAGTCTGGTCTGGGATTGGCGGTAATGATAGGTCATTCCTGTTAGAAATAATGTGTTGAAAACAATAGATAATATTTGAAAAAATAAAATAAAATAAAAATATGACTTATTTGTTTAAGTCGAGGCATGACTGGGAAACTCAGCTTGAAACCAAATTTGTCCTCCTTTGACCTATTGCGCCAATGCAACAGGAATCTTGGATAGGTGACCTCCAGGATACAACGGTTATTACCCGATCCTAATGGTGCACTCATTGTACACGAGCTCGAACCAACTTGCAGAACTTAATCAAAGTGAGTTGACTTGGCAACGAACTCAATTGGTAAAACAATACTGAATCATTGACGAATTTTGAAGAATCAGAAAGAAATCATTGATTATTTTTTAATTAATTCAAAAAGGGAGTAGGTATATATATACACCACGATTAGATGCTTAAAACACCGTACCAAATAGTTTAGGTCCATTGGGTTTGAACCCAATTGGTGCAACTACCCGAACAGATGCACCCCTAATTTGAAATTTGCGCACAACCGATGGGTGTGAGTATACTCGCGGAGTACAAAACAAAATCCTTAATGCAAGTGTACTCTTAGTCCTCACATAGACCCAGACCGAAACCCATACCTAGACCTAAACCCAAATCCGACGCAGCTACGGCCCAGCATGACTCAACTTAACACGTGTGCACGTGTGTGGTCAATGGCATTGGCTCAAATTAACATGCCCCCTGAGAAGGGGCTCAAGTTCCATGCAAAACTCATCTCTTATATATTTGTGTTTTTCTTTAGTTCTTTTCGATGTGGGCCAACAGAGATATATTAAAAATTAAAACACTTTCAAAAAATATATTGAAGGAAAAAACTTAAACATTAAAACAAAATTATTTTTAAAAATCTTTAAAATACAACAATCTCCCACATGTTTCAAATTCAAAATACTTCGGTATCAGATACATTAGGCTACCAATTACTTGAGAATATTCAAGCCGAGATACACTACTTGTATTCTTCTTAAAATGCACAGTATGATCATAAGGTGTTCTAACAGGTAAGTAGTCAAAGTGATTAAACCTTTAATATTTTCTTAACATAATGAGATTGTGACAGAGTAATGTTATCATCTTTTTTAATTACTTGAATACATAATATATGACTTCTCTTAAGTATTTTATTTCAAAGTTAGAAGACGTGAGTTTCTTAGTTGAATTGACTAACTTAACATTGGTTCCAAAGATAAGTAGATCATCGACATATAAGCATATAATAATACATTGTTATTGCAAAAATTTGGTTAGCTCTCCCTGGACCTGTGTACTTGCACAAAGAAGACCCTGGCTCATATAGGGGGCCCTCTGATGCCTAAGTCAAGTATGGAATCCAGGTCTCAATTGAGTAGAGAGTTTTGGCTAGAGATTGAGCGTACCTATCACACCCCAAACTCAAAAAATGAGCTCACAAAATTTTTGATCGCCGAATCTGGCACCGACAACCTCCGCAGTGCTCCATTCTCTGATCCTGACACTCATATGCCAAATTTCGATCTTGGGATCCTACAAGGAGGATTTTTGTATGAATTTCTTTTTTTTTTATAATGGACCATAACCATAAGCATCACCAAGTCACAAAACAACATCATCACCATATATCCACTAATATAAACATTTAAATACAATGCCGACAAGGAAATACATATGTCAAAAAATTAAAGCTCCAGAAGACAGCTACACGCTCCAAGCTCAATGCTGTTGCAACCTAACGCCACCTGCATACATCTATCGTGTATAAGCTTATAGAAAGCTTAGAGGGTGGTGAAAGTGTGTGCACAAGATAAGTGTCAAGTATACAATAAAATCCATAAATCATACATCATTGGGATAACCAAAAATACTGACAAGATCATAAATCATACAATATCAGAGTAAGAGGAAATATATTGGTAAGTCCATGAGTCATATAATATCAGAGTACGAAATGCAGATCATAATGAGCCAAATATCAGATGTCGCGGATGCAATGTAATATGCAAATCCTGTCAAGTCTGTCTAAGCCGTATAAGTGCAGAAACGTAGCAATCCAAAATGTCATATGCCGTGGATGAAATGCAATATGTGATGCGAATGAAATGACCAAGCAGGAGTGAAGTCGGGATGACAGTACGTAGCATCGCAGGCCATGGAATCTATCACAAGGGACTTCTATCCAGACCAAGCTCATACCTAAATTTGGATAGTCAGACTCAATGTGGTAAACTCCTTATCTCAGGTTAGTCGCGCGCCCCAACTGAAATCCTAGCCATTGTGAAGGTACATGTAATAAATAGTTACATACCACTAGCCCAAATAGATAGTGAATGGATGAATGAATGAGTATGCAACTCCTACTCAGTAACCTACCAACCACTGGTAGCTCGCCTAGTGTGGTAACTCGCCCAGGCCTTAGCCCCGCCCACATCAGTGTCCGTCCACCTGCGCCTGCCCACATGTGCAACAGTGAGGGTTGTCATAATATCATGTCAGCCCTTATATCAAGTCCACATATTAGTATGGTTTCTCTCTAGAAAATCACTGGGGTCTATTACACTCCGCACTGACTACCGCCTTCCTAGCCACACAACCCAGTGCGTGGAAGAGGCCTCACTATCAGCCTAGTTAGTAGTCTGCCAATACCTACCCGACTCATCGATAGAGGACTCATTTGTAAGCTAGTCAAACTCAGCCTAGCTTATAGCCCCCTCACTCGGGCGGATAAGGCCACACCCCCTTCCAACCAACCATGACACATAGGAGACATGGCCTCATGGTATAGGCACCAACACTCATATTTCACTCAGTCTATATGTTGGAGCATCTCTTGGTACCAAGGAGGTTTAGGGACTTTCACCCTTGGACATCCTAAGTGCCCACAGTGCTAGAACCAAGTACTTACAGTGTCTCATCTGGCCATCCACGATGTGCCTGTGGAGGCCACAGCCCTGATGTCGTTAGGGCGTACAATGATCATGTTACACAGATGTGAGATGTATGAGTCACACCGTCAGTCATGCAGCAATCCTACATACACCGCATGATAATGTGGGGCACTCCATCTCATAAGGAGTCTCGTAAATGGTTTGCCCAATGGCACATGCTATGATCAATCACTACTCATAACAAGCATACATATGATGCCTATGGGCATGAGTCATTAAATTATACCAAGATGTTATAAGGTGATGAACTATCCTCACAACGGAGATGGGCCTAGACGGCCTACACACAACAAGTATGGACTATCAATAGGCCCTAGGGAGAGTCATAATGTGGACATTTACCCAAGTTTATTCTTAAAGTGTGGACGTCATCATTGTTCCTAAGGAATAACTTGCCATACACATCATTACATTCATCACGTGGAATTACACATTGTAATGAACTTTGTATACATCCCATTAGGCCTTAGCCCATGGGCCTCATATATATCAAGATGGGCCGTATTGCATGGGCCTTATATATATCAAGGTGGGCCTAAACAACAGGCCTCATATATATATATCGAATAGGTCACACCAATTGGGCCTTACATACATTGCAATGGGCCATAACCCATGGGCCCTGCATACATCACAATGAGCCTCATAACATGGGCCTCATATACATTAAGGTGGGCCTCAACAACGGGCCTCATACACATCAAGGTGGGCCTAATCACTTGGCCTTATATATATACCAAGGTGGGCCTATATATATACCAAGGTGGGCCTTAATGGATGGTCATAAATAAATCAAGATGTATATATATTATATTTATAAATGAATCATATTAGACTAGACCGTACTCTAAATAATAGTGGTGACAATGATTTCCACCATTAAAATCTTATAGGGCCCACCGTTATGTATTTTTTTGATCCAACCTATTCATAAGTTAACATGGAGATAGATGAAGTGAAATCAAAAACATCAGCTTGATCGGAACTACCATGGCCCTTAAGAAGTTTTTGAACCGTGAATGTCACTATCCCCATTAGTACAAGGGTGGGAGTCTGCTTGAACTATGGATCTGACTTATTTTTAGTCTCAAGCCAGTAAGACAGCTTGCCAAATGGTGGACGGTTTGGATGCAACACATGCATCATGGTGGGTCCCATAGGGATGGACGGCGTGGAGAGAACACATACATCATTGGGGGTCCCTTACCGTCTAACAACCCAGCCAAGATGGTTGGACGGCATAGATAAAACAAATAGGTCATAATAGGTCCCACCGTCCAATAGTGTGGACAGTGTGGGTAAAACACATACACCATAGTGGGTCCCACGTGGGGCTCACCATAATGTTTATTTTCCATCCAATCTGTTGATAAGGTCACACGGACTTGGATGAAAAGGAAAAACAAATTTCATATGGATCCAAAACTTCTATGGCACCTAAAAGGGTTTCAATGGCAGACATTCAATCCCTCCATTTCCTGTCGTGTGGGCCACCTGAGCTGAGTATACGACTGATTTTTAGAGTGGCCACTGCCCAATAAGGGCGC
The DNA here is from genome assembly GCA_037074715.1 of Magnolia kwangsiensis. NCBI lineage: Eukaryota > Viridiplantae > Streptophyta > Magnoliopsida > Magnoliales > Magnoliaceae > Magnolia > Magnolia kwangsiensis. The sequence goes on from CM073579.1 coordinate 75,181,163, forward strand.
CACCAAATGCATGGCGTTGATTTCCCACACACATCATGTGGGGCCCACGGCTGGGACCCATGGTCCCTGCTCGTCCAACATCAAACATCATACGCAGCGTCCTGGTGCTTATATTATTTTTTTAAAACTGATTTTTCCTAGGTGAGCCCCGTATCAGAAGAATCCACCCCACATGTTGGTTTTTACTGCTCAAGACAGACCCATCAAGCCCAATATTCGATATATTTCGGTGTATAAAAATATCAGGATGGATTTCAATGGTAAAGACATTGTTTTCTATGCTATGGCCCACCAGATACTTGGATTGGCCTCATTTTTCGGTTCAACGCCTAAAATGAGCCGAGGAATGGAATAGACGGTGTGGATTGGATCAATGCATCAGGGTGGGGCCTGTATGAGCGTCCCTTCCCAAAAGCTTTAAACTAAAGCTAATATTTGTGTTTTTCGGTTCACATCAGTTCACACTTCACTATTCAGCAACGTGCGTCCCTGGATGTTGGACAGTTTGGATACAAGACTTATTCAAGGTGAGCCCCACCTACAGATGTGTCATCCAGGTTGGCCACCAAATGGCTAGATGGTGTGGATAAGGCATACATCATGATAGGGTCCATCCGGGTGGGCCACATGGCCACATCATTGCACAAAATGAAAAAGAGAGGGAAAGAGAGAGAAAGAAAGGGACACGTGTGATGGAGGGACCTCGACACTATGGGCCCTCCTTTTTCATGCATTCAATCATACATCAAGTGGGTCTCAATACATGTGGGCCTACCAAATCAAATCAACAGTGGAGATCCCTTCTCTACCAAAATGAAAGGTCTAGATGACCTCTTTCAAACTTAGAAAGTAAACATCATGATGGGGTCTATGGAGAATGGCCCCATCATAGAATGATCATGAGAATCAATGTGGGCCATCCGCCACACCTATGGTCCAAAGTGAGATCCATACCATTAATCGATAGGCCTCACTTGGTCCATCATCAAAAATGGAATCTAGGCCTATAAAAACACTCACCATTTGATCTTCTTGGTCCAATGGAACACCGATCTCCTTGTGCTTCTCTTTGATAAAAGATTATGAGAGATGAATGGCTAGGATGAAGGATTTTGGGGGTGGGAAGTGGGCCTCACAACTCACTTTCTCTCTTGAAAAACCCTGGACGTGCACTTCTCTTTTAAGTGGAATTTTGTGTTTGAGAAATGAGAGAGAGTGAGAGAGAGAGAGAGAGAGAGAGAGAGAGAGAGAGAGAGAGAGAGAGAGAGAGAGAGAGAGAGAGTTGTAAGGAGAGAAAGTGATGGGTGATGGATGTGAGGTGAGTGATGGGTGGGGTGAGAGACTTGTTGACCTTTGGGGTAGATTGCTTGACTTATGGAGAAAGAAAGTATAAGTTGCTCTTGTACTTGATATAAGGTGATTAATTGATTGATTGAGTGATTAATTGATGGGACATGTGTAGACATTCTCTTGGGATTACAAACGTGCAGTGTTTTCTTCAAACTAAACGCATGCCCATATCTCCTGGCCTGGGTATTGCCTCATCGCGTAACACGCGGTGTCAGAACCGTGACGATGGTGCGGTCGTAATGGTACAAGTCTCAGATTAAGCCGACTCAAATCTATGGGATACAACTCAAGGTTGCGTGCAAATACAAATAAAAGATCACAGGTCGCCAAAATTTGATCGGAAGACCGCGGAAGCCTATAGAACGGTTCGGGCTAGGATACGGGTCTTACAGCTCTCCCAACCTAATAAAAATTTCATCCTTAAAATTTAAATCATGATGCAACCAATAAAGAGCTCACCAAGGGAGGGAAATCACGATCTGACCTGACCTTTCACTATTGGGGGTGCTCCTATTTATAGATGAGGAGAAGCGGTGATGTAGGAGAGATTTCCTCATTTAGTAGGGATGAATTGTAGTAGGATTCAAATTCCGTATACGTCGTGAGAATCTTCTCAGATTTCTGGATGGGATCTTGGGCAGATCTATATCCCAGTTAAACTCTTGATCTTCGATTATGATTTTGGGTAGGCGCGGTCGTGATCAGGTCATAATTGACAGAAGGTGAGTCGTGCCAACCTGGAGGTGTGCCGACTTGACTCTCTTGGTGAGCGGTTGAGCCCTTTTTAGCATTGGGCAGGTCAGTGGATGTTCTAACCTGCTGACTAGCGGACGAGATCGACCTTACTTCTTGTTCAGTTTCGAATTAGGAGGCTAATTCTATAGTCGTGTCCGACCTGGAAAAGTGCATAAGGTCTAGACTTGACCTTATCTCATTGGTCAGTCTATTTTCCCTACAATAATAAGTCCCCCTACTTTTGAGTCCATGTAGTGGGCTTGATAAGTAGGTCTGTCGAGGTCAGGTCAGATCATCGCGTGCTTCGGTCATTGGGTCGATTTTATCATTAATTGTTGGATAAGATGGCATGCGCAAGAGTTAAGGTGTATCCGTAATCATGATGGGGCATACTTATGGGGTTGCATACCTCTTGAGGTCACGTGCGTTGGCGGCACACCTATTTAGTTTTTGGCCTTTCTAACGTTGATGTGTGGCACTCCATAAAGAGGTGGGACGGTAAGGCATTGGGGGACATTCCACTTGTCTGAGTATGGGCTAGTAGGGTGTAACACCCTGAATTTTGAGGGTCGAGCAAAACTCTACTCCCGAGATTCAGCACATCACTTATGCAACATGGATAATGATGTTTAGATGTCGTCCATACCAATGCATTAAACATGAGTGGGATTATACTAAAACCGCATATCATACTCCAGCGATAATGTAATTAACTAAATGGAAGTCTAACGTATATGTATTAAAATAAGTAAGAAGTTCTCAACCTCCAGAGTATGATGATGTAACAGGGTTTAATATATATATACAAAATTCGTTGTAAAATAGACAAAGTGGGAAAATGTAAGATGTCCAACTAGATAAGTATCCCAATATCCCAGCGAAGCAGCTCTATGTCTACATAGATCCGCCTGAAAGCTGACAGTATGAGAACTCCTCCTCGTCGTCCATGAATCCTGCTCCATCACATAAACCTCATCATCATCTACATCTAAACCAGTGTCTGGTTAGTTTTTTAAAATACTATCCCAGAGTGAGAGTGAGTGATCAACTAAGTGGTACTATAAGGCAAAGGTTAATATGTTATCAATTCAATCAAGCAGTAATGATAAAGTAGCATATCAATCACATCCTAAGTACTCTTATTAATGCAGGATTGGAGTGTAAGTCATGATGCATTCCCTCACATCAAAAGCTCCCTCAACAAGCGATGCCGACACCATATCGCATATGACAACACTACCTCCTGTGCAACTTCCATGCCTTTAAAGCACATCCTAACTAATGCAGTGTAATGTATGGTCATGTTAGCCCAGTGGTTAATTAAGCTTATTCATACAGCAGATTTGGGAAGCTAGGGTAGCTCCCTTTATATCATTGACCCGAATCGAAAGATCCATCTAGGTTCGTTACTCCTCATCAAGCACATATAATAGGCAAGTTATAGGGTCATCACTCCCAATGAAAACAGTCGATAGGCAAATTCATAAGTTTATACTCATGGTCATTGTGGGGTGGCTAATCACCTCAGCGTAGGCTGACAGCTCGAACACGGTGTCCCATACCACCATGCTCGGCTCACGAGTCTAAGTTTTCTCACTGGTCACTACGGGGTAGTTGATCACCTCTGCGTAGGCCGACAGCTCGAACACGATGTCTCATACCACCATGCTCAACTCATGAGTCTTAAGGGATCGTGGTACCATGGTTAAGGCAGGCTTTTACATTGATAAGGGGTACCTTAGATTTAAACAGTGGTGTCCATAAATGGTGAACATACAATATGCCAATCGGTTTGTTAGACAAGTTCGATTGGTACGGGCACACACTGACTTAATCGACATGGAGCGCATAAGCACTCCTTGTGGCCTAACCACTGTCGACAGTCGCTGTGCAACTCAGATTCATCGAATATGCCTACTGTGGCGAGACTAAATTGGCCACCTAAACAGAAATTGTTACCGATTGCCTAGGCTATGTTGTAGCCCCAATCCTACTCAAATGCGGGAAGTAAACACATGTGATAATCTAATTAACATTTAATAAACAATCCAAATAAATTCCTCATTTGAGCATTTCATCAATCACTTTTAAACATAGTACCAAACACTTACACTTTATCCATAATTTGCATAGCGGCAAATAAGATCACATAAAAGAAATCATACATATAAATAAGGTAACTAGGAATCCTATCTTAATACTTTTAATAAATATAAATCATCATCGATTTCTCATTCAGACAATTTATCAAACACTTAGACTACACTTCACCAAATATATATAGACTAGGTTAGTCACAACATATATTTTGGCTAATCCTTGTACAGAGAGGTTAACATGCATATCACAATGATAAATCCTAGATTATTAGTCATGGCAAACACAAATCATATTTACAAGTTCATTCAAACATTTCAACAAACACATGTAATGCGTTTTTTGTTCACCATAGTTCATACATGCAAAATCTATCGAAATTGGCATGCGTAAGACAATATGGTAGCAATCTAGTCAAACATAAACCATTAGTTGACATTGAAAGCACTGAAAACTATAACCTAAATGTTTATAGTCCGCACCTTTTGTCGACATTCTTGATTCGGACTTAGTTCGAATTCTATACTCCCAAAAACAGAACGTCAAGTACCTAAATCGTGAAATCTATTAGCTAGGTTGACAAACGACTATTCTAGATCTTAAATATGGTATTAGGGTTTGGATTTCTTACCTAAATCATAGCTGAGATGGATCGTGTAATGTAATAGGAAGGTGATTCAGTGTATGGAGTCGTGGGAATGAATCACAGCAACGATCTCCCAAACTTTCTCTTCTCTCTCCTAGGGATTGGAGAAAATTCATATGAGGGAGAGATGTGGTGGTTTAAGGGCTTTATATAGGCCCAGAACTGATGCATATGGCCCCAGGACCCTCAAATACTTAGGTTATATCCAAAGGATGACTATTTCTGATGAACAGGGCACATATGGAGGTCCACTACTCACATATGTCATATTGTAAGTTCTCTGATAATGGATCTATGCCAGGATGTGATTTTTAGCACAATTGGACAAGCCGATCGACCGTGGAGGACTCGTGTTAGATCGACGGTCAAACTTGCTCGATCAGGGCCACAAGTATACGGTTATAAGCAAAAAAATTTCCTTTTCCCATGGGCAGAGTTTGGTCAAAAACTGATGGTCTGAAATCCTCAATTTTGCACATAAGCGAATAGGCCAATTTACTTAAGTTTCATTTCATTTTATAAAGATATTTGCGTTTCTCACACACTTTACTCAGGGCTCAAGTTATGCATTTTTGGTTGATTCCTGCGATGGTCATCAAGCCCAGTAGGACGGATATAACCCTATAGTTTCGCGGTCATCAGACTTTCGACATGTATTCCAGGTCCGATATGAAGTTTCAATGTACTCGCAAGAGCGACAGGCTCATGGGATTTCACCTAGGTTTTTAAGTAATGATGAGTTAGCGATATTGATGGTTTTTGGTCTTGCCATTTGTGTAAATGGTGGTTCAAGCTAAATCCACCGATTAATTTAGTTTAGTACTTAATTAATTTTTGTCTAAATTTCTACAGAGTAGGGTCCTTAGGGATTTCTACCTGAGGTGGTACTCGGGTTTTTGTACGAATTTTTCTGAGGTGTTACATGGGGATAGTCCACGTGTCCCGATCGTGAGTGTTGAGTTGGTGCTTGGGTTACGCATTAAAAGTTGTCATTTAATGTTGTACTGGCAGAATTGCTATAAAAGGGGGTGCCCTAACTCCAAGGTTTATTTGCCTCTTCGCTCTCGATGTGCACACTTCCGCCACACTCTCTGCATATTTTTGGCATTAGGCGATCCTCAGCAAGACTTTGAGCATTTTTTCGGAGTCTTCTTAGGCAGGCCTTGTTCCTTGGTGAGCCTTATTCCACTTTTCTAGCCCCCTCCATACATCTTTTCTTTTTCTTTCCTTTGGACTTTCAACGATCCTCATGTATGGATATGCACCTGAAACAGCCGACTGATGGGAGGGGACGTCTTGTGGAGATGGTGGGGCAGATGATCTTTGTCCCATGTCAAACCCACCATCCTCGTTGATGGCAATGAACGACAGGGATTTTCAGGTATCCCATAAGTCGCAGAAGCGGTCCTCGGCCAAACGTCTGGTGAACGTGGAGGGAGCTACCCCAGTAGGTGAAGAGGTCAACAAGTCTTCATCAATAGAAGAGGAGAAAGGTTTGGTGGAGTCCTCGCTAATGGAGGCCGACTTTGTACAATTATGTTAGGGTACCATGTCCTAAACTCTGTGGTACTCTAAGCTCCCGCACTGGGTGAGCTCCCTAATGAGCCTCGGGATGGCAAGGTAGATATCCTCTAGGTCACCCTCCAATGCTGGCTGAGGCTTCCTTTATAGAGGATAGTGAGGAAGGTCCTCATGTACTTGGGACTGGATCCAGGGCAGCTAATCCCTAATGCTTAGAGAGCGCTAGTGGGGACGTTCATTCTTTGGTCTGAGCTTGACCATGCCGAGCTTACAGTGAATGAATTTCTTCACTTGTACCAAGTAAAATCCAACCAACTTCATGAGGGCTGGTATTACTTTGCTACCTGGAAAAAGACTGGTAAGGCTATAGTCATGGGCATCCTGACTTCGAACAAGAACCGGAAGGCTAAGTGGTTCTAGGCGTCGGGGGACTGGGAGACACCAAGGATTTCTGAGTTGAACTCTTTAAGTTTCGACCTCCTTCGCCACGCCAGGTCAGTATATCTAGATTGTTGTTCTTTAGTTTAATTTTCTTTATATATTTCTAACTATTTCTATTCATGGCAGTTCTGCCCAAGTATCATGCTAGGGTTGGTGGAGAAGAACGAGCTCAGATTGTTGTGGCAAGGTCGGTGGGAGCTGGGCTGAGGTCTTGGAGGAGTCTGATCACACACTAACTATTTCTTAAGTCTAGTATATCTTTTTGGGAGATTAGTCGGGAGCATTTTTTTATTTTATGTAGTTATTGATAGTTATTTTCTGTTGTGCAGATATGCCTAAGCAGAGGAGCCACAAGCGCAAAGCTCCCTTTCTAACTGAGGTGGCCCAAAAGAAATAGAGGTCGGCCTCTAAGAAGAAGGGGACAGTTAGTCCGTCATCTTCCGTAGCTCGAGAGGGCACGGATGATGTGTCGACCACTACCCATATCGTCGATGTGGCCAAGGTGACTGCAGGGCCAGGTCCAACTGGGGTCTGGGCTACTGGAGTCTGGAGGGTCGTGGAAACCAAGACTGTGTTCCTCGTGTCTCAAGTGGAGGGCCCAGCTGGGGGCCAAGGTGGCGAGGGCCAAAGGTCTCTCTGGTTAGCTCATGCTACAATGGAGGACCTTCTGCCCTGGATCAAAGATCATGCCCTTGACATTGAATTTACTAAGACAATGGAGTTGTCTCTATATGAGGTAGCAGGACAATTTGCGAAGGTCCTCTTGAGGGTGAGTTTTCTTTCAGTGTTCTCTTAGGTTGCTCAGCTGTCTTTACATTTTTTGGCATGGTTTTGTTTCAGATCACCCCATCCCTCCTAAACTATCGTCGTGAGATCCTGCCTGCGAAGGTGGAGTACAAAGAGGTTGAAGCCACACTCTTACAAAAAGGGGTCGAAGTCGAGCAGCTTCATTCTAAGAATGCCTCCCTGTGGGCTCAATTGGAGGGTGCGAGCGTGACCCTAAAAGCTCCAATGGAGGTGGCACTCACCGAGCTAGAGGCATCGAAGTAGCTCCTTGCTGAAGCCTTAAAGAGAGGTGCTCGGTGGAAGTCCAACCTGGGTGAGCAGCAACGATCTCAATATTAAGATGAGGGAAGCTCAGGCAGCCTAGGTGAGTGTCATGGAGGAGTTCAAGGCCTCCAATGAGCTTGAGGTGGATAGGGGATGCCTTGTACGACCTCAGGTATGAAAAGTGCCTTGAGGACATTAAAGGGGCATATCCGGAGCTCGACTTTTCGGATTTTGAGGTCTAGTCTTCTGAAGACTTTGAGGTATCTCCCAAGGACTTGCCTCCCAAGCAACCCCCTTCAGAATTATAGTTATTTTTCTCCCTTTTTTTCATAATCTTTCACTGTGTACTCCCCATAGTGTTATCAATGAATGAAAAATTTTCTTGTTACAATGTTTGTTTGTGTGAATTTTCTAAGTAGACTGGTCAGGTCGATCCTTTTAGGCCGCGTTGTTCAAGTAGTAACGACAGTGGGTGGTCCGGCCTTTTTTTCAAGAGTTAGACCATTAGTGAGGCCATCTCTTTCCTTGTATTAAGGGGAGCCCTCGGTAGATTTCCATAAGTTGAATATTAGTAAGTAGGAAAGTGATGTAACATTCCCGACTTGGAATTTTTTTTGTAGTTTCTCAAGAAACATGTATATTTCAAAATTGCATATTTAATATAGTAGAAAGGTAGTTTTCGTGCTTAGGCCTAGTTAGCTTCTATGCATGGTAGATCTTCAAGGGTTCAGTGTTCCACAGATGTGGCAAGGGTCGTCCCTCCATGTCAGACTCGATATGTTCTCGGTCGACTCGTACTTGTTACTGTGTAAGGGCCCTCTCAATTCGATATTTTAGAAGGCTCCTGAGCCGAGCTCCTTAATATTCTGGAAGGCTCTACAGAGGACTAGGTTGTTAGTGCACTCATTTTTGCACCCTGGTTTGTCAATCACGTGAGTCATTGTGTTGTAAAGTCAGTTAAGCCTTTGGAAAGTGAAGACCGAAGACAAAGCATAGCAGAAGCATCAAGGTAACAAGAACATGTAAACATGTGGCCTTGGTGACCCTAACCCTTAACCCAAAACAACCATATAGCCTCTAGATGATCTTGACCTAATAGAAATATTAATTGATCATCCCTTAGCCTTAAGAGACCAAGAAAAACATGATAAAGAAGGCTAAAAGAGATACAGATCTATTGTGTAAAAGATAGCCCAAAAACAATGGATTTGAGGGCATGTTTGATGGCATTAAAAGGACTCTTCGATGGAATCGAAGGGGAATCAACAAAGTCCAGCATCCAATCTGGTAATTTGGCTGGAATTCTTTAATGGCATCGACAAGAATCTTCAATGGAATCGACAAGACCATTTTTTGCCCTTTTTTTTACCATTGGAGTTTGAGCTTTTTATAAAAGGCAGTCGGTTCTTGGGCATTTTTGTGAGTTTTTTGAGCAACCAGAGGTAGTCTGCCCATTTCTTGACCATTGGAGTTTGAACTTTTCATAAAAGGTAGTCGGTTCTTGGGCATTTTTGTGAGTTTTTAGAGTAACCAGAGGTAGGGTGATTCTATATGCATATCCCTCATCCCTAGCCTCTACTTCATTGAGTTTCAAGCCATCTCCTTTGAGATTACAACTCTAATGAGGATTTCAACCTCAACATTGAGATGCGCTTGAACTCCTTCATTTCCTAGAGATTGGACTTAAGTATTCTTGATAAATCATTGTCCGACTCTTTTAGGAGAACTATCTAGTTGAATCCCCTAAGATAAACAATTACTCATTAGTTATAGGAGATTTAACTCACTCTCACTACCTTAGTTATCTTAAAGACATCAAATGCAAGGAGATAGATCGTAGAGCTGAAACCTTAGCGAAGCAGCGACAACATGATCGGGGGAGTATCAGGGAGCTAATTGAAGTACGAGAGAGCGGAGATCAAGCAACCTAAGAGGAGCTATAAAAAGGGACTCAATCCGACAAGTGTCATTGTTAAGAGTCCATAGGTTAGCCTCCTTCCTTATGAAGGATTGAGGTTAAGAGTTTGCTATTCATAAACTCGACTTTGTTCTTATGTAGGACCTTGGCATATGTGGCCTAAATCCATGGTTCTTGTGTAGGACCGAGGTTGTTGGTTAGCCAATGGAAAAACCAACTCAAGTCCTTGTGTAAGCCTCTAAGGGGAGAATACGTATGGGGTTCAGAAGTATGACCCTTTCTCTTATGTAGTGTAAGGCCCATATCCTAGACCGTACCGTTCTTTAGTCTCCCGCAATCCTCCCCATCAAATTTTAGTGACCCACGACCTGTAGACAGCATTCGCGTGTGACCCTAAGTCGCATCTCGTAGATTTGAGTCGACTCAACCTGATACTTGTACCTTAGCGACAGCGCTGTCACCGCGGTTCTAACACCACATCTTACGCACCAATGCAATACTTAGGCTAGGAGTAGTAGGCCCATGTATATTTTGAGAAAACACTGCGTATTACGAATCCTGAGAGAGGAATCTCAACCACCCTATCACATCAATCAATCAAGTACAAGCTATCACAACCCCTATGTCACTCCCCAAACTCGAAAACCGGGCTCACAAAATTCTCGATCACTAAATCCGGTGCCGACAGCCTCTGTAATGCCCCATTCTCGAATCCTGGCACTCACATGCTAGATTCTGATCCTGAGATCCTATAAGGAGGATTTTCAGTATAATTATTATTTTTGTAATGAAGCATAACCACAAGTGTAACCAAGTGACAAAACAACATCACCACATATCTATTATATCAAAAACTTTAAGTACAAAGCGGGAAGGAAAATACAGGATGATCAAAAACTCTAAAATAATCTGATGTGTGCTCCTGCCTCAGCGCTGCTGTGGTCCAATGCCACTTGCGTACAATGGTCGTGCATAAGCTTACAAAAGCATAGAGGGTGGTGTAAGTGTGTGAACAAGGCAAGCACCAAGTGTACAATATCAAAGTAGTGCAAAAATATGCAGTAAGTCAATGAATGCTATCAACTGTACCAAAGCTATGTGATGCAAGGCATGAATGCTATCGGTCATACCAAGACCATGCGATGCGAGGCCTATGCAGCTAAATGTCATATGTAAGATGCAAAGCAAGCATGCCAGTACTCGTCAAGTACAAATATCAATATAGTTCCTCTCTAGGATATCACTTGTGTCTAATACACTTCGCACTGACTACCTCCTCCCTAACTGCATAGCCAAACAAGTGGAATAGACCTCACTATCCTCCTGACCAGTAGTCTACCAATACTTACCCGACTAGTCGATAGCAGACTCATTTACGAGCTGGTCAATCTCAGCCTAGCTTATAGCCCCCTCACTCAGGCAGATAAGGCCACATCCCCTTCCAACCGACCACGACACAGTGGGAGACGTAGCCAACTGGTATTCGGCACTCGGGCGCTCGTGTATCTACTTAGTCTAGACGTTGGAATAGTTCCTGGTACCAAAAAAGTTCTGAGACTTTTACCCAAGGACATCCTAAGTATCCACAGTGCTATAACCAAGTATTTTCAGTATCCGATACGACCATCCACGATATGCCTGTGGAGCCACGACCCTGATGTACTAGGGCATACAATGATCATAACACAAAAATGCAATATGCATGAATCACACCTTCAAATCATACAACAATCCAGCACGTACTGCGCGATCATGTGGGGCACTCCGTCTCATGAGGAGCCCCGTAAATGTCTCAGCCCAACTGGCTTATGCTATGATCAAACATTCCTCATATCAAGCATACATATGATGCGTATGGGCATGAGTCATGGGATTATACTAAGCATGTTATAAAGTAATAAATTATCCTTACAATGCAGATGGGCCTAAATGGCTTACACACAATAAGTACAGGCCTATCAATGGGCCCTAGGGAGAGTCATAATGCGGACATTTAACCAACACTATTCTTACAATGTGGACGTCAAACTAGCATTGTTCCCAAGGCATAGCCTGCCATAAACATCATTACGTAAACTATGTTGGGATCACACATTACAATGGACCTTAGGTACATCCCATTAGGCCTTAAATACATCAAATGGGCCATATCACATGGGCCTTATATTCATTAAGTGGGCCACATCAATGGGCTGCACTAATGGGCCTTATGTACATTGCAATGGGCCATAACCCATGGGCCTTAGAATGCATCAAAATGGGCCTAATCACATGGGCCTTATGTGTATCAAATGGGCCACACCAATTGGGCCCTATGTACATCAAATGGGCCACACACAAATAAATGTGGTGATAAGGATTTCCATCGTTAAAATCCTACAGGCCCACTATATCAATTATCCGATCTGGCCATAGGGTCATATAAACCTGGATTAAGAGGAAACAAATTTCCTAATGATCCAAAACCTTTGTGAAATAAAAGGATTCAAGGGCAGACGCTCAATCCCCACTACTTTTACTATGTGGTCTACTTGATACTAGATCAGTGACATTATTGAACTCAAGCCTTAAAACAACCCTTCAAATGGTTGGATGGCTTGGATGCAACACGTGCATCATCGTTTTCCCAATATAGATGGACAACACATGAATAAAGCACATATGTCCTGGTGGAGGGGGTTCCACCGTCCACCTGGACAATGTGACAAAACACATACGTCACTTGTGGGCTCCACCATCCGCCAGGACAGTGGGAGTAAAACACATATACCATTATGGGTTCCATGTGGGGCCCACCACAATGTTTACTTGTTGTCCAACCTGTTGATAAGGTCACGATGACCTGGATGAAAGGAAACACAAATTTCATATTAATTAAAAACTTCTGTGGTGACCCAAAGGGGCTTCAATGGCAGCCATTCAATCACCCTTGTTTCTTATGATGCGGGCCACCTGAGCCATATATAGGGCTGATTTAAAGGGGGGTGGCCCACTGCCCTAAGGGGCCCACTAATGCATGGCGTGGAAGAAACATACACATCATGGTGGGGCCCATGGCTGGGACCATGGGTCCCTTCCTGCCCGTTCACAGACGCCAGTAGCGTCCTGCTGCAGCAGCAACAGCAGGCGCTGCCTATTATTTTTTTTTAATTACATTTTTCTGAGGTTTTTCATACATGGGGCCTGCATCAGGCGAATCCACCCTTCCACTGGATTCCATGGCCCGAGACGGACCAAACAAGCCTAATATCTGATTTTTTTGGTGTATAGAAATGGCAGGGTGGTTTCTTAACGGTAGAAACCACTATTTTATGTACTATGGCCTGCTAGAAGATCAGATGGACTTCATGTTTCGGCTCAACGCCTAAAACGGGCTAAGGAATGAAATAGACGGCGTGGATTGAATACATACATCAAGGCGGGGCCTACACAAGTGGCCTGCCCAATAAGCTTGAAATCAAGATTATATTTGTTTTCACGTCCGGCGTCCCTAGATGTTGGACGTTCTGGCTCACATGAATGTTCAAGGTGGGCCCTGCTCAAGTGGGCCACCACATGGTTGGGTGGTGTGGAACAACACATATAAAGTGAGCCCCACCTACAAATGACTTGAATCCAATACATGCTTCGTGGTGGGGTCCATCCAAGTAGGCCACATGGCCACATCAACACACATCAAATAAAAAATTAAAGAGAGAGAGAGAGATCGAGGGACACGCGTGATGGAGGGACCCCGGCACTATGGGCCCTCCATTTCGAGTATCCAATCATACATCAAGTTGGTCTCATTGCATGTGGGCCCATCAAATCAAAGATCAACGGTGGAGATCCCTTCTTCACCAAGATGTAAGGTCTAGATGACCCCTTTTTAAGATAGAAAGTAAGCAACATTATGGAGCCATGGAGAATGGCCCCATCATAGAATTGTAATAAAAATCAAGGTGGGCCATCAGCCACATCTAGGGTCCCAAGTGAGATCCATACCATCAATCGATAGGCCTTACTTGGCCCATCATCAAAACATGAAAAGATCTAGCCTAATAAGCACCCACCTTTGATCTTCTTGGTCCATTGGAAAGCCAATCTCCTTGTGCTTCTCTTTGATGAAGGGTGATGAGTTTTGAATGGCTAGGATGATGGATTTGGGATGGGAAAGTGGACCATACACAAACTCACTTTTCTCTCTCACATGGAATGCTTGGACGTGAGTTGTCTTGCTTGCTTGGGATAGAGTGTTGAGAAAGAGAGAGAGAGAGAGAGAGAGAGAGAGAGAGAGAGAGAGAGAGAGAGAGAGAGAGAGAAGGGGTTGTAAGGAGAGAAAGAGATGGGTGATGGATGTGAGTGATGGGTATGAGGTGATAGTGTACTTGACATGTATGGGTGTGTAAGAGAGGGTGTGAGAAAGAGTTGACTTGGTGGTTGCCTGGGGATGGGGTGAAAGGTGATGTGTACTTGACATGAAGTGATTGATGGGACATGTCGTAGAGATTCTCTTGAGATTACAAAAGCGTGGTGTTTTCTTTAAATAAACGCCGGCTCACATCTCTTAGTCAGGGTATCGAATCGGTATGCAAGTTGCGGCATTGGAACCGCAGTAACTGTGCGGTCGCAATGGTACAAGTCTCAGATTAAGCCAACTCAAATCTACAGGATACGATTTAGGGTCATGCGCAAATGTCAATTACAGGTCACGGATTGCCAGAATTTGATGGGAAGGATCGCGGGAGTCGATAGAACAATACGGACTAGGATACGGGTCTTACACCATACCTAGTCATCCCTCTCTTACCAACAAGGTATGACACCTATCCCTCTCTCACCTAAAAGTCAACACAACCCATACCTCTCATGTCATTCTTCTTCCACACCCATCCCTCTCTCCTTACATCTCCCATCTTTTACTCATTCCATTCTCTGCTATTTTTCCTAGCAACTGAAAGAGAAAAAGACTAATGAGAGTAAAGAGAAAGAACTCAAGTGTGTGGCCCACTTCCTACCCTTAATCGCTCATCTCAACCCTTCAATCTTCATCACCTTTCATCAAAGAAGAAGTCAAGGAGCTTAACATTCTAAAAACTAAGAAGAAGTGGAATCATTGAGTGTTTATAGGACTAGATTTATGATTTTGATGATGAGCCAAGTGGGGCCTAATGATTAATGGTATGGATCTTAGTTTGGACCCCTAGGTGTGGCCGATGGTCCACCATAATTCATATGTTTATCCCATGATGGGGCCATTCTCCATGGACCCATCATGATGTTTATTTTCCAATTGTAAGAAGGTCATCTAGACCTTGATCTTGTGGGTAGAAAAGGGAATTCTACAGTTGATTTTATGATTTGAGGGCCCACATTCGGTGGGACCCGTTTGATGTATGCATTATATCTTATAAAGGGAGCTCATAGTGACGGAGATCCCTTCACCTCTCTCTCTCTCTCTCTCTCTCTCTCTCTCTCTCTCTCTCTCTTCCCTGTTTACGTCCCACCATGATGTAAGTGTTTTATATACGCTGTCCACCGAATGGACCACCCACGCTACCCAGACCGGGCCTACATGTTAGCCGGTCATATAGGCTTGGCCATAGGGAAAAATAAAAATTTCAGTTTAATCGGAAGTAGGGTGGCCCACTCACGTTGACCCACCTTGATGATTGTGTTGTATCCTTACCGTCCAGCAAGGATGGTGGGATCCACCGTAATGTATGTATATCTCACCCACGCCGTCCATCTGTTTCATCCACACCCTCCATCTGTTTCATCCTCGCCATCCATCTACAGGGCCCACCCTGCATGTGTGCTGTATCTAGCATGTCGCCCCACCATTGATGTATGTATGGCATCCACACCGTCCAGCAATGGACGGTGGGGCCCTGACGTGATGTAAGTATTTTATATCCTAGACGGTGGGACCTACCTGTTGTGTGATGGCCACACCATCCACACGTGGGACGTGGGACCCACGTGATGCATGTATTTTATATCCTCCCCATCCAGCTGTCTGGACGATGGAAACCACCGTGGCATATGTGTTTTTATCCTCGTTGTCCATCTGGGCCACAAATGCTGCACGTGTGGCATCCACACCGTCTAGCTAGAACGGTGGGATCCACCGTAATACATGTGTTATATGTAGGTTGTCCATCCATGGGGCCCACCATGGTGTATGTGTTGTATTTGCACCATCCATCAGATGGCCGATGAGACCCCCAACGACATATGCATTGTATCCACTCCATCTATCAGTAGGGCCTGCTGTACGTGCAGGGCCCACCTGTTATATGTGCAGACCCACCTACTGTATGTGGGGCCCACTTATTGATGTGTGAGGCCCATGTGATGAGGCCCATTGTGATGTATGAGGCCCTTGTGAGAGGCCCACGTGATGAGGCCCATTGCGATGTATAAGGCCTATATATGAGGCCCATTGTGATATATGGGAACCACCATGATATATGTGTTGTATACATGCTACCCATCTACATTTACGAGCCATGGGCTGCCCCATGAGTCCCACCTTAATGTATGTGTTATACACACTATCCACCCATTCTTCCTAGGCTATAGGCTGCCTAGTGAGGCCCACCATGATGTGTGTGTTATACACTCATTATCCATCCATCCTCTAGATAGTATAAGGGCCATGGGCCCCATTGTTAGTCAAACACAAGTCCCAAATGGGCCGTACCTTAGGAGCAAGAGTGGTTGAAGGCCATTCGTTGCAAATCTCCCTAGGGCCCATTGTAAGCCCACTCTCCACCTTCCCTTATTGGGCTAACCCAAACTATTGGGCCGCCATTGATGCTAGTGCTTCCCACCACGCCTTGTAGGAATATCCAACCCTTGAAGCCCGCCATGTGTACCTACCGGGCCTCCATAGGGAAGCCCAATTTATTATATGATAGACGGGGTGAGGAAGCCTACTTGTTATACGTAGTTTCACCCTCTTATTTCACCTTGTTGTATGCCTATTAGGCTCACCACATGAGGCCCATTAATGATGTAAGTATGCCATCTAGGTCATCCATTGTTGTAAGAGAGTACATCATCACCCCTTGCCGTAGATGGAAGAATATGTGATATCAATTTTGGTATATCCACTATTGTAGTTTACCTTGATACGTGGGTTAGATCCACTGTCCTTTCAGTGGACCCCGCCGAAGGATATGCAATACATTAGTACCTTGAATAAGTTATGATAGTCTAACATGGGTCATACCATATAGACTGCTTCATGCCCAGTATGTGATATACTCTTTGTATGTGATATACTGGTTAAGGCTGATTATTGTCTGCTACATCTGATCATCATGCTAGTGTACTTAGTCTAGTAGGACAAACTGAGAACATGCTTAGTATTACATCATGATACATGCCCATACGCATCATTTGTATGGTTGTTATGAAGAGTGATTGATCATAGCATATGCCATTAGGCTGATTGTTTATGAGACTCCCTGAGAGACAGACTTGACCCACATGAGCGCGCGCCGTACATGTAGAATTAGTGTATGACTAGATAGTATGACTCATGCATCTCACATTTGTGTGACATGATCACTATACGCCCTAGCGATATTAGGGTTGTGGCCTCCATAGACATGCTGTGGATGGTCAGATTGGATACCGAAAATATTGGTTCTAACACTGGGGCGCTATGCATGTCGCTAGGTGAAAGTCCCTAAACCCTTATGGTACCAGAGGTTGATCCAATGTTGAAACCGAGTGGATACATGAGCGCCCTTGTAAGACCCTATCCTAGCCTGTACCATTCTGTAGGATTTCGAGGTCCTCCCGGTCAAATTCTGGCCACCCGTGATCTGTTATCAATGTTTATGTATGATCCTGAGTCGTGTCTCATATATCAGAGTCGACTTGACTCGAAACTTGTACCCTAGCAACCGCACCGTCTCCGCGGTTCCAACGCCGCGTCTCGTGCGCCAATACGATGCTTAGATCATAAGTTGTGGCCCACGCATTATAATGACTATAAAATACACGTTGCAGGACCCACCTATTGCAATGGCACAATTTTCTAAGCCATCTTGAGGTGATGTGTTAGGTAATCACTTCCTCTCCTTTTTTCCAAAAGTCAACACTCTCCCTTACCAAGCAATTAATGATGGCCTTACATCATTAATTCAAGCCATGATTTTTTCCCTCTCTCTTATCTCTCTCCCCCTCCCTCTTTCGTTTTCATTCTCCATTTCAAGGGCCATGGACGTCTAACTCATCCCAAAAAATTCAACCCTCTCCTACCTTAAATCCCCACCAATCCAACCTCTTGATTGTCATCTTCATCGTTGAAAGAGCTTCATAGAAGCAATGGAGTATATGGGAAGAAGAAAAAGAGTAAAGTGGGTGCCTCTTTTTCTCTCTCTCTCTCTCTTCCTTTTTTTGTGATGACCATGTGGCCCACCTAATTTATGAGTTCCATCCAGCCGTTCAGCTAGGACGGTGGAGTCCACCTGATTTATGTGTTACATCTGCACCTCCATTGTTGGACGGTGCTATGAGGGTCCACCGTGATGTATTTGTGTGTGACCTATCATGATGTGTGGATTTGATCCACACCGTCCATCTGGTGGACGCTGCTGGACAGCTGTCCAGCAGCCGTGGGACTACATGATATATGTGTTATATCCACCGTCCATCCCTGTGAGGCCCTACAACAATGATGTATGTGTTTCACCTCGCTGTCCATCTATTTTGGCAGTTGTGGGCCCACCCCACACGTGCTACATGTGTGAGGAGTGGGGTCCACCTTGTTTGTATCTGTGTGGTATCCAACCGTCCACCCGTTTGGGGCTGTGGACCCCACCTTAAATGCATATATTGAATATCCAGACCGTACAGAGGTCTGGACGTGGTGTGGTCATGGAGCCCACCATGCTGTATAGATTTTACCTGCACCATCCATGCAGTGGGACCCACCATGATATGTGTCCCATCCAGCCGTCCACCTAGGAGATCATTTGGTGACGTGGGCCCCACCAGGACATGTGTTATTTCCAGACCGTCCGTCAGGTGAACGTCCATGACCTGGACGTTAGCTACAAGCCAGAGAGAAAAAAATAATAATAAAATAAAATAAAAATAAAATAATAATAATAATATAATAGATATTAATATACATAATATTATAGTGGGCCCCACATGGGACCCACCTACATTAGAAGTAGGTTAGCTAGTCTACCACCTTACCAGTTATAGACGGTCGTAATATCCAGACTATCTGTCAGTTTTGCTGGTGGGCCGCACGTGTGGACCCCACCATGATGCATGCGTTATATCCCACCGTCCATCAACCCTCTGTGATGCATGTCTTGTATCCACACTGTCTGTCTAGACATGGGTTTGGATGGTGGACCATTTCAATATAAAAAATAAATAAATAAAATATTATTTCTTTTATATATTAAATGTAATATGCTTACGGAGAGGGTGGCCTGCACATGGGACCCATCACTCTTTTTCTTTTTTTTAGCCTGCAATGAAGCAGCGGCAGCTGTGCAGTGACCGCACCTACGTCAGCTAGGGTCCGTGGGATCAATCCACGCCGTCCATCCATTGGACGGGCCACACCACATTGAAGGTGATGGTGGGACCCACCCCACGTGTGGGAAACACCTTGATGCATATATATATCTATATATATATATATATATATATATATATATATATATATATATATATATATATATATATATAGAATATATTACTGTCCAGGCCGTCCAGGGCCTGGACGTTGATATATATATATATTTACATATTATATTATATTATATAATATATATACACAATGGTGGACCCTATGTGGGACCCACCTCTACTTTTTCTAGTGTAGCAAGCTACATGTATAGCAGCTATTTAGCTGCTCCTTTGGATGGCAACAAGCCCCTAGGCCCCACACTGATGTATGTATTTTAGCTACACTGTCCACTGTTTGGATGGTGGGGCCCACCTGATGCATACATTGTATCCAAACCGTCCGACCATATTGAGATATCATTTTATGGCATGAGCAAAAGGATGGGTCAAATCTAAAGTTCAAGTGGACCCCACCATTTAAATAGTGAACTGTGACATTCACCATTCAAACTCTAGGGCCACAGTAGTTTCCAATCAAGGTGATATTATTTTCATTTCATCTATCTCTATGTTAACTTATGAATAGGTCGGATCTTAAAAACACGTAAGGGTGGGCTCGATTTGATATACATGAGGCTCATTGGTGCGGCCCGATTTGATATACATGAAGCCCATTAGTGCGACCCATTCATGAGGCCCATCATGATGTATTTTGGCCCATGGGCGGGCCCCACCTATTTGTATTGTCAGGCCCATGTAATGAGTCCCACTTGATATATGAGGCCTAGTATTGAGGCCCATGCGATGAGGCCCATATGATATACTTGAGGCCCAGTGCAAGGCCCACCTGTTGTGTATTCGAGGCCGATGTGACGTAAATGAGGACCATCATAATTGTATGTGAGGCCATGGGCCCACTATATGTTTGGCCCTATGTAGGCCACTCATTGAGAGCAATGTTAGTTAGATGTCTACATTGATGGGCAATGATGATTGGATGTCCACATTATGACTTTTCCTTAGGCCTTGTTAGGCCCATTCTCATAATTCACTTGTGGGTTAACCCAGATAAGTGTACCCCATTCACCAAAGGCAGATGGTTTCCTGCTATCGAAATTAATATAACCACGGCCAATGGCCGATCCTTATATTATGGTTGATCGACTATTCATCTATGGACCCCACCTTATTTATATGATGATTGTCGATATCAATTATCAATGTTGATCATTGGTGCCAATTATCGAGGCCGATGTCGATCATATATACAGATTTTCGATGCTGATTGTCGAGGCCGATTTCGATTATTGGGGTTGATTCTGATTGTCGAGGGTGATTCCGATTATTGCGACCTATTCTATTTATTGAGGCTGATTCCGTTTGTCGAGGCTGATTCCAATTTGTCGAGGTCTGTTGTATAGGCCAATTCAGATTGTCGAGGTCGAGTATCGAGGCCGATTCTAATTGTCGAGGTTGAGTCCGATCGATGAGGCTAATTTCGATTGTTACTACCAATTATGGTTGTCGATTCCGACTGTCGAGGCCGATTCTTATCATCGATTCCGATTGTCTAGGCCAAGTCCAATCGACGAAGCCGATTCTGTATGTCGAGGTCAAGTATCAAGGCTGATTCCGATTTGTCGAGGCTGGTTGTATAGGCCGATTCTGATTGTTGAGGCCGAGTATCGAGGCCAATTCCGATTGTCGAGGTCGAGTCCGATTGACGAGGTCGATTTTGTATGTCGAGGTCGAGTATCAAGGTCAATTCCGATTTGTCAAGGCCAGTTGTATAGGCCGATTCTGATTATCGAGGCCGATTTCGATTATCGAGGCTAAGTATCGAGGTCAATTTTGATTTGTCGAGGTCGATTCTTCTTGTCTAGGCTGATTGTTGAGGCTGATTCTGATTGTTGATGCCGATTCCTATTGTCGAGGCCGATTATCGATCAAGGCCGATCATCGTGGCTGATTGTCGATTCTGATTGTCAAGGCCCAATATGATGTATATGAGGCTTATTGTGATGCATTTGAGGGCCAAGCGATGGAGCCCATTGTGATGCATGTTAGACCCATGTGAAAGGCCCATCGTGATGTATATTAAGCTCTTGAGTGAGGCCCATTGTGTTGTATATTTAGCCCTTGCGTGAGGTCATGGGTCCACTATATGTTAGGCTCTATGTGGGTCATTCCTTAGGGGCAATGTTAGTTAAATGTTCAATTGTCGAGGCCGATTGTTGATGTCAGTTATGGATACTAATTATGAGTATGTGACAACATAACATCATAATACATGCCCATACACATCAATTGCATGTTTGTTATGAGATGTGGTTGACCATTGTATATGTCATTGGGCAGGTTGTTATGAGACTCCCTAATAGGCGGAGGTTATCTCACATGAGCACACAGTATGCGTAGGATTGATGCATGTCTAGATTGTATGATTCATGCATCTTGTATTGTGTGATGTGATTATTATACACTCTAACGACATCAGGGTCGTAGCCTCCACAGGCATATCGTGGATGGCCAAATGGGACATCAGAAATCTGTTCTAACATCGGGCTGCCATAGATGGCCCTAGGTGAAAATGCCTAAAAATCTGGGTAAGGAGATGCCCCAACGTTGAGAACGAGTGGATATATGAGCGCATGAGAGCTATATACCAATAGGCCGTGTATCCCACTATGTCGTGGTCGGTCGGGAGGGGGTGTGTCCTTACTCCTCCGAAGGTAGGGGGCATAGCTAGGCTGAGTTTGACTAGCTCATGAATGGGTCTATTATCGACATGCCGGGTAGATATTGGCTGACTACTGGCTAGGTGGATAGTGAGTTCTCTTCCACTTGCAAGGTTGCGCATCAATGGCGGTGATTTGCATGTAGAGTGAACTAGATCCTGATGATGATCCCAGAGAGGAACCGTACTGATATGTGGACTTATTGAGTAGGAGTTGCATACTCATTCATTCATTCACTATCCACTCGGGTTGGTGGTGCGCAACTATTTGTTATGAGCACCTTCGCAATCATTAATATTTTGGTTAGGGTGCAACTAACCTGAGATCAGGAGTTTACCACATTGAGTCTGACTATCCAAATTTATGTATGGGACTAGTTTGGATAGAAGTTCCTTGTAGGATCCCAAGATCAGAACCAGGCATTTGGGCACTGGGAGCCGAGAATGGGGTACTACGGAGACTGTCGGTACCGGATTCAATGATCAGGATTCCTATGAATCTGATTTTCAAATTTGAGGTGTGACAGTCCGAGTGCCAAATACCAGTAGGCCGCGTCTCCAACTGTGTCGTGGTTGGTTGGAAGGGAGTATGGCCTTATCCGCCCGAGGCGTAGGAGGAAAAGGTAGGCTGAGTTTAACCGACTTGAAAATGGATCCTCTACTGACGAGCCGAGTAGATATTGGCTGACTATTGGTCAAAATATGGATGACTCTCCTCTCAGTCTCCCAAACTTTGAATCACCTCAACGTCTCGATCCTGTACACTAGGAAAAAGTAAAGGAAACCCAGGCTAAGCCGAGGGACCCTCCGATGCCTAAGTCAGGTCAAGGGAATCGGGGTCTAAGTTGGAGAGTAGAGGGAGAGTGCAAGATATTGTGTACTTGTAACAATGAGATCTCATTGTATTTATACCTGACTGTCGGATGGTCTGGGTCCGTTAATCTCGGCAAGATTCACTCAATCAGGAGGATTTTTTGATCGTGTAGATATTGTATGTGATCCAAGGATCGTGTATTGTGTCATGCACATCTACGGGTGAAGTAACCGATCACGTCCGCTTATGGTAGTTTTCAAGTTGGCTCATAATGCACTCATAGTTTTCTCTGACCTTCGTTCGGGATATTTGTATAAAAATGAGGATGAGGGCGAGTCATCGGCTCGAACATCCTTCTTTAGAGGAGGATGAGGACGAGGATGAGCCCTCGGCTCAGACGTCTCTCAAGGACGAGGGTGGGGCCTTGGTTTAGGTCGTCGCTCATTGGTTGAAGCTTAACGTACCTGACCCAGGGTTCGGCTCGGACGTCACTCTCTTTGGCAGTGTTTGTCATTTCGAATATTCTCGTGTCTGATCAAACTAAGAAGATGCTGATCCTTGGCACTATAAGGGGCTCGAATCTTCCCATAACAAAAACCCCCTACTCTTCGAGGTCGGCCTCGGACTTGGAGAGTAATCACAAGGAAGATCAATACCCTCTTCTGATGGACCTTCCTTGTATAAAGATG
The DNA here is from genome assembly GCA_037074715.1 of Magnolia kwangsiensis. Classification (NCBI taxonomy): domain Eukaryota; kingdom Viridiplantae; phylum Streptophyta; class Magnoliopsida; order Magnoliales; family Magnoliaceae; genus Magnolia; species Magnolia kwangsiensis. Next base: position 75,204,749 of record CM073579.1, read on the forward strand.
TCATTATGGTTCCAACATTTGAAGCACTGTGGCCTTAGAATTTCATGCATGCAGGTTGTCCTCTAACGGAGGCGTGGCGACGGTTACGACTCCGAATAATGGTTGCTCCTATGATAGTTTACCACGTACACCCAGGGAGGCGTACACGCTACGCTTCCCCTGCTTGAGTGTCATTTTATATACTAGAGCATGTTGTTCAATGCTAGAACCATACCACTTAGCAGGGACTAAGCTAGTAGTAAACGAACACGTGTGTTCTAAAGCCGGCTCACGACGATTCAGCTGCAGTCATCATTCCTCACAATTCATGCAAAGATTCTATATGACCTATATAAGCTCCTTTCGAAAGTACTCTCCCCACTTGTATTCTGAATTCGAGCGTGTGCTGGAGGAGGCGATTTTCGGTGAGGGCGATTCCGGTCGATTTGAAGTTCCCAGCAGGTGATTCCGACCGACCAAGCATCTCCAGCAAGAGAGATTCCTAGGGATCATTCGGTGAGTCTCTATTATCATTCCTTTTACTTCCCTTCATAATGTCATCTGATCTAGAGACCGTTCGGGATTATAATGATGACTCCGAGTCGGGGAGCTCTGATGACAGGAGAGGGGCCTCTGAAGGTCCCTTGGAAGTTGTACCCCTATTCCCTCTGCCTTAAAGACAGATGGAGGCGGGGGCTCGGACTCAACAGGCTGGCAAAAATAAAGCTACCTTCGCCCCCCGGACCACAACCATCGGGCCGCTGAGATGGAAGTAGTCCCTAGAGGCTCCGTGCTGTCGGAGTCTCAAATGGAGTGGATCCACTCAGAGTTTCAGATCCTAAACTCCGTTCGAATAAGGGCCCTAGAGCCCCTTGACACTGCTGGCACACCTACTGAGGGGGAAGTCACCATCATCATTTATGTGCTGCAATGTGGGCTCTGACACCCTCTGCATCCTTTTGTCCAAGCCATAACAACCTACCTCGGACTAGCTCCAGGACAGTTCACCCCCAACGCTTGGAGAGTATTAATTTCTTCTTTCATCATCTAGCGTCAAGTCGATAATCCGGAGCTGACACCAGAGGAGTTGATAAGCTTGTACCTGGTTAAGCACGACAGTCAAGAACCATGGTACTACTTTACGACCTGAGGTAGCAAAGGATCAGGGTTGGTGATGAATCTTCCATCTTCCAACAAGGACTGTAAGAATAAGTGGTTTTAGGCTACGGACGAATGGGAGGTGCCAGCGGCGGAACTTAGGGCTCTGACGACTCGGGTCCCCACCCAATTTTCGAAACCAGGTCGGTCCTTAAGCATCTTCTTCCCTTTAATTTTTCTTTTTTTTCTTTACTCCTGTTAGACCGAAGCTTTCTTTAACCTTGTAGATTTCTCGAGGGGTATGTCACTCCTTGATCGGATTAAAAGAATAGCATTGCTAAGGCTAGGGCGCGATCGGGCGAGCTTCGCTCCTGGTCAAACTTGATCACAACTGCTAACCTTCACTGGTCCGGGCTTTGCAAGTCCCAATCCTTCCCAACGTCTTTCAGTAAGTTTCTCACTTTTTTTTGTTTGAGGAGGTCGAGCTTATTCATTCGGTTACTGATTTGCTACTCTTTGCACAGGCATGACCGAGGCATCTGGTTCTCGGAGGAGGAAAGCTGCCCCGACGACAGAAGAAATGTTGAGGCCCAAGTCCCGGACGAAGACCACCATTCGGAGGAGGCAGGCCGCTCCTCATAGGGAGGGCCCCTCTGGCCCAATTTTCATTTTTATAGCTCCGGCTACAACTCCAATTTCCATTGCCACAGCTTCAGCTGTGGTCCCCGCTGAGACCCGATAATCACTTCCCCCCACCGTGGAGGCTCCTCTTGGAGGCCCTGAACCTTGTATTGTCGTGCCCTCTTCCACCGAACGGGAGGAGTCCATTAGAATGGATAATGACAAGCTTTCTCCTCCCGACACCAGGAATGATCTTAGGGCCAAGGCTCAAGTTTCGGCAGGCAGCCGGACCGAGGCTGGGGAAGCAGTGGGCTCGACCCAGGTGGGGACGAGCAATGGGAGATTTGAGTCAGGATACGAGTAATGGGAGATTTAAGTCAGGCTACTATATGTCTTACTTGGTTCCCTGGACCACCAAACACATTCCAGAGGAGGAGATAGTCAGCCTCCTCACTAAATCGGACGGCTCCTTTCTGAATGACCTGGCTTCTGTGTTTTACAGGGTATTTACTTCTACTGTTTCTCCACTTCCATTTTCATTTTTCCATCCATGTGCTCATACTTTTGCTTTTCATTCAATCCATCCTAAAGCTTCTTTTGGCTCGGGAGAGGGTGCGAGAGTTGAAAAAGAGAGATGCCGAAGTGGAGATCCTCAAGACCGAAGCGGGGATCTTATGGGATGAAGGCACTTATCTCTGGTTGGAGCAGGGTGAGCTGCGCAGGCAGCTTGAGGATGGAAAATCTTGAGAACTCTAGCTTCAAGAAGCTATGGGAGACCTCGAAGCTCGGTGTGGTGCTGCTATCGCCGAGCTGACCCGTGCTAGGGCCCAGGCAGACTCACTCGCGAAGGAGAACGCCCGCTTGGGTGAATTCAATGCCCAATTAGGTGAAGTTTTGGAGCAGACTAAAGCTGAGAAGGTGGAAGAACAGAGTCGGCCTGTCTCTCAAGTAAAGGAGACACAGCGAGCTGAAGACAAGGCCTCCAAGGCCACGGCGGTAGCTGCAGCGATAGAAGCCTTCAAGGCCTCAAAGGAGAGGGAAGTCGAGGCCACTAAGTTTTACAACTGTGACTTCAACACTTGTATCGAGGTGATCCAGGATTTGTATTTGGACCTTAACCTTGAACCTTTATTGTCCAAGGACGCTGAAGAGCAGCCCGTTGAAGATGTCCATCCCAATCAAGCCCCCGACTCCCAAGCTCCTCCGACCGTATAGTTTATAATATTTCTTCCGTAGTTGACTTGAAAACCCTTTTTTTGTGTATGACTTTTATTTTTTAACCCTCTAGAGAGGGTATGTGGATGATGATTTTTGACCCTTTGAAAAGGGCATTCGGATGATTATTGCTTTTATACATATTAATCTGTAGTTAATTTTTAGGTGTTGACTGCTGATTGTTAATTGTCAAACTACTTTGTTGATAGGTCGATTTATTTCAGGGCATGGTTGAGTCGACCCTTTGGTGGGTCAACCCCTTCTAATGCCGCCTTGTAGAATATTTAACCCAATGCCGTCTTGTAGAATATTTAAACCTTTATGTCCTAATCATCGTTGAGTCCAAACCCTTAAGGGGTCGGCTCATCCCATGATTGGCGAGAAACCTCCACTCCATCCGTTAGTTAGGCGATGAGCCGACTCCTTTGTTGGGGAGTCAGGTCATCTTTTAGCTTTTCCTCTGACTTAAGAGGGGATACATTGTCAAGTATTCGTGGGATTATGCTCTAACCCTTCTTTAAGGGATCAGCTCGTTCAGTCCGTCTCTGTATATGTGTAACACCCCGGATTTTGGCCAACCTGGGATTAGACGTCCTTAGGCAATGGGTCAACTAAAACACCCGGGAAATCGCTCAGAACCCAATTCCATAGCCAAAGAAATCACTTAGGATTAATTCCTTTAGAAACTAAGCATAAGTTAGCTAGCGCTACGCTAGAGTAGCTGGGAAATAGTCCCTGATCACTTTAAATACGTTCTACAAGACCCAAAGCGAGTAGAACCAATGACGCTATAATACTCTAAAACCTCGGATCAAACTCTAAACCGGTTTGTTCTCTGGACCTCTTTGAAACTTTGTATTGGATCTAGACCGCGCGTCGAAAGTCCAATACCTACAATCTTAGACCATTAGAACCGCCTCGTTGGACTTGACAATCATTTCGAAAATCAAGTCCAACCGATATTCGCAGGCTATTTCATTGAGCCTGGATTAAAGAGAGTGAGAATAGGGTTAGATTTGGAATTTGAAATTTAAATCTGGCACACGACTTGACGCGTCAGTATTAAGCATTCTGACCGTCAGAATTCAGCCAAATTACACTCTCGGATCAGAAAATTTTTTTATTTCATATCATGAGATTTGTAGGCCTGATCTACGTGCGGTGACCGCTAAACTGAAACTGGACCACCACGTGCGATCTACGAACACTGATGGTCTGAAAATGGGATGTGAGCGACATCCGACGTGCATGAACTTAAGTCCGATCGCGTTCGGCCAGGGTACCACCAGAAATGTCCTTTTGGACCGAAACAGCCCCGATTTGGATATACTTTAAGTATACCTTGACCTGAAGCCTGTTTTGGGCATGTTTGGGCTTATAAAAGGGCTTGAAACCCTCACTCCTCTCACCCATCCGAATTTTCTAGAAACCCTAGCAAGAGTGAGAGAGAAAGTGAGAGTTTGTGAGAGTGAGTATGTAACACCCCGAATTTTGGCCAACCTGGGATTTGACGTCCTTAGGCAATGGGTCAACTAAAACACCTGGAGAATCGCTCAGAACCCAATTCCATAGCCAAAGAAATCACTTAGGATTAATTCCTTTAGAAACTAAGCATAAGTTAGCTAGCGCAACGCTAGAGTAGCTGGAAAATAGTCCCAGATCACTTTAAATACGTTCTACAAGACCCAAAATGAGTAGAACCAATGGTGCTATAATACTCTATAACCTCGGATCAAACTCTAAGCAGGTTTGTTCTCTGGACCGCTTTGAAACTTTGTATTGGATCTCGACCGCGTCGAAAGTCCGATACCTTCTATCTTAGACCGTTAGAACCGCCTAGCTGGACTTGACAATCATTTCGAAAATTTAGTCCAATCGACATTCACGGGCTATTTCATTGAGCCTGGACTGAAGAGAGTAAGAATAGGGTTAGATTTGGAATTTGAAATTCAAATCTGGCACACGACTTGAAGTGTCAGTATTAAGCATTCTGACCGTCAGAATTCATCCAAATTACACCCTCGGATCAGGAAAAATTTCTATTTCATATCATGAGACTTGCAGCCCTGATCTACGTGCGGTGACCGCTGAACTGAAATCGGACCACCACGGGCGATCTACGAACCTTGCTAGACTGAAAACTTGATGCGTGCTAGATCCTTTATGCATGAGCTTAAGTCCGATCACGTTCGGCCAGGGGACCACCAGAAATGTACTTTTGGACCGAAACAGCCCCGATTTGGATATACCCTAAGTGAACTTCGTTCCCGAGCCTATTCCGGGCATTTTTGAGCTTATAAAAGGGGTTGAAACCCTCACTCCTCTCTCCCATACGAATTTGAGAAAAACCCTAGATTGGGAGAGAGAAAAGGTGAGAGTTTGTGAGAGAAGGTGGGAGAGAATTCCCTGCTGCTTGTGCCACGTGCTGTACGTGCTTTAGCAACGCGCTTCAATCACTTCGCCGGTGATTTCTCCACATTTTCAAGTAAGAAAATACCCTAGAAGTTGCTGATTTGAGATTCCTTTCGTTCCATAGCTTGTTAGTTGATAAATCTTGTAAAACAGGTTCTCTATTCGCCGTAGACGAAGCGTATACGCTCCGTTCGAATTCACACCCCTAAAAGGGAAAAGGTGCGGATTTTAGACGCTTTGATTGACTTTTTCCAACGCTTTCAATGTCGTTTAATAGTAGATTATCGATAGCATCACCGTTTGACATATACAACATGTTGTCCATTTCCTGTTTCGTAAACCGACGGAGAATATGAGATTTAGGGCATTTTAGTCATTTGTAGGAAGTACTGATTTCATTCATATTTTGCTGATGTGATTGACATGGTTTATTGTCGTATTAGAATGTTAGGAATACGTGCATAATTAGTTTGGCGAAGAGATTCGCCTAAATGCGCACTTCGGGTCGACATACTATATGTTGACTTAAGTGTGTAGTGTAAGTGTTTGTATAAATGCTTGTATTAGTATGTATTGAATTAAATGATGTTATGAATTAGTTTGAGATTGATTTCTCAATTAATATGCTGATGTAAATGATTTCCTACATGTTAGTTATATGCATGATTTCATTGTATGTATGAAATGCATGTGCTTGATGATTTACTTAAGTTGTATGTTATAACATGTGTTAACATGCTCACATGGTGGTATTTCATTTCCAATACTCTTATATGAATTGCTGATGTGAATTCATATGTGTTTGGGACTATACCTAGTCCATGCAGTCGGTAACCGAGCGAATTCGTGGTTGGCTTTTCTTGGCCACGAACGACGCGTCGATGAACGCGAGCCGTGTTTTGGAGTTGACGGCAGTGGTTAGGCCACGCGAGGTGTTTTACGCACTTCATGTCGTTCGACTTGAGATGCGATCGTGCTAGTCGAGCCCGTCAAGTAACCCGACTGGCCGTTGTATGTTCACCCTGCATGAGTCATAACTGCTTGAACCTAGGGTACTGAACTTACCATTGCAAACCCTGTTAACCATGGTACCTTGATCCACGAAGACTCATGAGCCAGGCATGGTGGTATGGGACACCGTGGTCGAGCTGTCGGCCTACGCTTGGGCCACAAATCTTCCCGTAGTGACCAGTGAGCACCTAGTCTCGTGAGCAGATTATAGTGGTATGGGACACTATATTCTTACTGTCGGCCTACACTGATCAGGCGACGAGTCCTTTGTAGTGACCGCGAGCGTATTCTGAGTCTACAGGAGGCGACGACCCTTCAGTAGCAGTAGAGTACAGTAGGCCTGCATTGATAAGGTGATGGGGGAGAAGAGCAACGAGTGCATGCAACAGCCCTGGCAGCCCTTGCAGCGACCTACAAAATATACCTCGTATGAGATTACTAGGAGTGACGACCCTAGACAGGATCTGTGTTGGGATTGATATAAGGGAAGTACCTTAGTTTCTCAATCCTGCTGTTTGAATGGACTAATAACAACTCAAAAATCATATCACCATTACATTGCATGTGCCTGGAAGATATGGAGCACTTAAGGGAGTGTGGCATACCGCGGTCGTAAGATGGTGCCGTATGAGGGAGATCGTCGGTGAGGGCATACATCACGTCATGTCATATTACATTAACAACTGTATTAGAATTGTTTGATTTACTGCTTTACTATTAGCGCATGATTGATTTAATAACATGCTAATCTCTGCTCTCTTATCCCACTGAGTTGATCACTCACTCCCACGTTACGGGATGGTGTTTTCGGACACCCACCAGTCCCTTTTTGTGATTGCAGATGATGGCGCTGCTCGAGAAGCGGAGCTGGACTTGATGATGATGAGGAGGATTCCTCCTTCATGTGTGTTCTGATTGACGGGATTACAGGGAGGTTGATTAGATACCTTGACACTTGTCATTTTATATTTTTAGCGTACTCATGTATATTCGTTTTGTTTACTTTAGGAGTATACATGTATGTATATAACCTGGTAACATGTTCACACTCTGGAGACATACAATAGTTTATATATGTTATACATACTATCACAGTCTTCTGCTTGTTAATTTAACTGTCTCTGGAGTATGATATGTTGTTTTAGCTTAATCTCACTCATGTTTAATACATCATCACAGACAACATTCAATCATACATATCTATGTTGCATAAATAACATTTTGGAACTCAGGAGTTGGGTTTTTGCTCGACCCCCCAATTTTTGGGATGTTACAGATGGTATCAGAGCATGATTTGGATTAAACCGGGCCTCGGTTATGGTCACGCGACGTATGCTGTCGCTTCCTTTGACTTAGGTGGGTGCGAGAAGGGTTTAGAAACACTTATAGGATCACAGATTCGCCAATAAGCGGAGACTATTCGTATCGATCGTGCGATCGAGTCCGTAACGCATCTAGGGTCGCGTGAAGTGACCTAAGTAGCTCCTAGGTTGTAGGTAGGTGGGTTGAGATATTCTTTAAATAATTATAAACCCGTAAATGTAAATCCTTAGGCTGTGGGACAACCACAACCCTTGCATTCAATCGTCAGGGCTTAAAAACCCCGTTTCACCTAAAATCTTCAAAATTCTTCCTCTCACCACTCCAATCTTCAATTATTTCTTATCCTTTTCATGTTAGGCATCAATTCTAATGTGAAAATTATATACAATCATACTTCGACAAAATTTTACAGTGAATAGTAAAATTTCATGAAAAATGGCCATAAGGCCTTTCTAACTTTGCTTTCTTTAGTAACTAATAGGCTAGATGGATGTACTAGCTCCTTCTATCCCAAAATCATATGTTGCATGATAGGGGTCTGTATCCGGGATTGCAGATTGGCCACGGGAAGCCCCGAACGCATGTTTGGGCCTATATAGGTCAATATACAATGAGCCAAGGTTGGCCCATAGTTATTTGGGGTCCCTGGACCATGGGGGACCAGACCTATGTGGTCTCACTGACCAAATCACCAGACGTTCGGCGATGCCATCGCCGGTTCGGCGATGCATCGCCGGCCACTGTGGCCCACTTGATTTGAAATCTTGGATCTGGGGGTATTTTGGGTAATACACACCCCCCAGGTATGGTTCGTCCATAGAAAACCCCAAATAGGGGTACTTCCTTCACAAACAGCCCTTCCCCTAGCTCCATTTACGTTTTCTAGCTGCCCTACCTCCAAATCATGGTTTTAAGCCACTCCCAAATCCATTCTAGTCTTAAAACGACCACACTCCATCGTTCTATTGAAGTTTTCAGCCCTCCCTCTAACATATTTCATCTTTTGGAGCTCTAAAAACCCCAAAATCGAGCTGAAATCGTGAGGTGCTCCATTTCCCTTTTTCATTCTCTTTTCTTTTTAAAAATCCAGCCTTTGGGAGCTTGATGCATCCCTCTATAGGGCCTAGATTTGTTTTAGTCCATTTGGGCAATAATTTCTCCGCATTTCCTTCGCTTTCCATGGCTATTTTTTAAGCTGTTTTAGCCTTTTTCTCTCTTTCCACCATCCTCCCTCTCAAGCCTATTTCTCCATTTTCTTTGCTTAAGGGATACTGAAAATATATGGCCGAGAGAGCTCTAGTGAGCAACAGACAGTATTAGACTCGACAGTGATAAAGAAGGTAAGTCGGGACTGTGGTAGAGTCCTTTGGTAGAATTAGGCATCTGTGCCGCTGTCTTGTAGATTGTTTGATTACCGTTTGAGATCTCTGTGTTTGTTGTTGTTAGGTTTGGTAACGACAGAGGTAGAAAGTGTGGAACTTTGTTCCATGTATTGTGACTAACATACCACTTCCAATCCCGCCATGGGACTAGGAATGCGGTCTCATTTAATACAACTAAACGCTACCGGCCACATAGACCCTTGGCATTTTGGATCTAGTGTTAGCACTCTTAGATTTGAAGGATCTGACGATATAGGAAAGTAAAAATTTTCTTTCGATGATCTTGACCCTAAGCGATAGAGCAATTCCCTATATTAGTAATGGTATGGAACCATTTAATGTATAAACTTAGGCTTTGGATTATAGCTACTGCATTATAGACTAGGCTACTAGTTACCTTAAGTAGTGTAAAGCCTGTATATGCTAAGGAATTGTAGGTTAGGTTTGATTGAAGTAGAACTTTATTCCTTCGATAGATCCCCTTATGACTTATAGACTTCTGTTGTTACCCATAGGAAGGAACCATTCACTCTCAGGGAACATGTATAAATCCCTCAGATTGAACTTAGAATGTACTAGCACGCCCCGTAGAATTGCCTTCCCCAAGGGCTTATTGCATTCGGGAACGCAGAATAAAGGAACTACATGTAAGCGATGTATTCGCGGTTTGAATCGACTTCCTAATCCTAGTGGTTACCAATAAATCTAATGCTCTGATCAAGCAGAAGATCGGCATCGACTCGGATTAAGAATTGATACAATAAATCTTCTGTCCTAGCTAGACAGAAAGTCTATGTATCCGGCTCAGACCCACTATACAACTTTTCTTCCGTGTTGGCTCGACCACATACAACCAAACGTGATCACATTGTCTTTGGAAAATGGCAAGGATTTAAAGCCAGTAGAGAATTCAACATCTTACCACTAACTCATACCTGCCCCTGAACTTAACCACAACAGAGATTAGGCTCATCTTTATCGCCATAGATACCAATGTCATAGAACGCATCATTAGCAAAGGAAAACTACTGTAATGAGGGGTTGTTTCCCAATTCAGGTCAAGGATAGCCCCTAAGTTACACCTCGTTCCGATATATGGAGCGATGCATAGATTCTTGAACTTTAAGTAAAACCAAGTTTTAAGGGGGGTAAAACGTATTGAGTCCAATCCAGTTAGGTTAGTCAACGCTACTGTTCGATCAGAGTGGTGCAGCGGAAGCGTGGTTGGCCTCTTCCCGACTGGCCCAGGATCGAAACATTTGAGTTATGATATACGTACGGTTAGGTCAATAAATAGGATTGACCCTTTCTTAGAATGTCAATACTAAAGTCTTACTAGATACTCCTTACCCTTCACCAATTTCGGGGACAAAATTGTGTTTTAAGGGGGGTAGATTGTAACACCCCAGATTTTGGCCAACCTGGGATTTGACGTCCTTAGACAATGGGTCAACTAAAACACTTGGAGAATCACTCAGAACCCAATTCCATAGCCAAAGAAATCACTTAGGATTAATTCCTTTAGAAACTAAGCATAAGTTAGCTAGCGCAACGCTAGAGTAGCTGGGAAATAGTCCCAGATTACTTTAAATACGTTCTACAAGACCCAAAACGAGTAGAACCAATGGTGCTATAATACTCTATAACCTCGGATCAAACTCTAAGCAGGTTTGTTCTCTGGATCGCTTTAAAACCTTATATTGGATCTAGACCACGCGTCGAAAGTCCGATACCTTTTATCTTAGACCGTTAGAACCGCCTAGCTGGACTTGACAATCATTTCGAAAATCAAGTCCAACCGACATTCACCGGCTATTTCATTGAGCCTGGACTGAAGAGAGTAAGAATAGGGTTAGATTTGGAATTTAAAATTTAAATCTGGCACACGACTTGACGTATCAGTATTAAGCGTTCTGACCGTCAGAATTCAGCCAAATTACACCCTCGGATCAGGAAAAATTTCTATTTCATATCATGAGACTTGCAGCCCTGATCTACGTGCGGTGACCGCTGAACTGAAACCGGACCACCACGGGCGATCTACGAACCCTGCTAGACTGAAAACTTGATGCGTGCTAGATCCTGTATGCATGAGCTTAAGTCCGATCGCGTTCGGCCAGGGGACCACTAGAAATGTACTTTTAGACCGAAACAGCCCCGATTTGGATATACCCTAAGTGAACTTTGTTCCCGAGCCTATTCTGGGCATTTTTGAGCTTATAAAAGGGGTTGAAACCCTCACTCCTCTCTCCCATCCGAATTTGAGAAAAATCCTAGATTGGGAGAGAGAAAAGGAGAGAGTTTGTGAGAGAAGGTGGGAGAGAATTCCCTGCTGCTTGTGCCACGTGCTGTTCGTGCTTTAGCAACTCGCTTCAATCACTTCGCCGGTGATTTCTCCACATTTTCAAGTAAGAAAATACCCTAGAAGTTACTGATTTGAGATTCCTTTCGTTCCATAGCTTGTTAGTTGATAAATCTTGTAAAACAGGTTCTCTATTCGCCGTAGACGAAGCGTATACGCTCCGTTCGACTTCACACCCCTAAAATGGAAAAGGTGCGGATTTTAGACACTTTGATTGACTTTTTCCAACGCTTTCAATGTCGTTTAATAGTAGATTATCGACGGCATCACCGTTTGACATGTACAACATGCTGTCCGTTTCCTGTTTCGTAAACCGACGGAGAATATGAGATTTAGGGCATTTTAGTCATTTGTAGGAAGTACTGATTTCATTCATATTTTGCTGATGTGATTGACATGGTTTATTGTCGCATTAGAATGTTAGGAATACGTGCATAATTAGTTTGGCGAAGAGATTCGCCTAAATGCGCACTTCGGGTCGACATACTATATGTTGACTTAAGTGTGTAGTGTAAGTGTTTGTATAAATGCTTGTATTAGTATGTATTGAATTAAATGATGTTATGAATTAGTTTGAGATTGATTTCTCAATTAATATGCTGATGTAAATGATTTCCTACATGTTAGTTATATGCATGATTTCATTGTATGTATGAAATGCATGTGCTTGATGATTTACTTAAGTTGTATGTTATAACATGTGTTAACATGCTCACATGGTGGTATTTCATTTCCAATACTCTTATATGAATTGCTGATGTGAATTCATATGTGTTTGGGACTATACCTAGTCCAGGCAGTCGGTAACCGAGCGAATTCGTGGTTGACTTTTCTTGGCCACGAACGACGCGTCGATGAACGCGAGCCGTGTTTTGGAGTTGACGGTAGTGGTTAGGCCATGCGAGGTGTTTTACGCACTTCATGTCGTTCGACTTGAGATGCGATCGTGCTAGTCGAGCCCGTCAAGTAACCCGACTGGCCGTTGTATGTTCACCCTGCATGAGTCATAACTGCTTGAACCTAGGGTACTGAACTTACCATTGCAAACCCTGTTAACCATGGTACCTTGATCTACGAAGACTCATGAGCTGGGCATGGTGGTATGGGACACCGTGGTCGAGCTGTCGGCCTACGCTGGGGCTACAAACCTCCCCGTAGTGACCAGTGAGCACCTAGTCTCGTGAGCAGATTATAGTGGTATGGGACACTATATTCTTGCTGTCGGCCTACACTGATCAGGCGATGAGTCCTTTGTAGTGACCGCGAGCGTATTCTGAGTCTACGGGAGGCGACGACCCTTCAGTAGCAGTAGAGTACAGTAGGCCTGCATTGATAAGGTGATGGGGGAGCAGAGCAATGAGTGCATGCAATAGCCCTGGCAGCCCTTGCAGCGACCTACAAAATATACCTCGTATGAGATTACTAGGAGTGACGACCCTAGAAAGAATCTGTGTTGGGATTGATACAAGGGAAGTACCTTACTTTCCCAATCCTGCTATTTGAATGGACTAATAACAACTCGAAAATCAAATCACCATTACATTGCATGTGCCTGGAAGATGTGGAGCACTTAAGGGAGTGTGGCATACCGCGGTCGTAAGATGGTGCCGTATGAGGGAGATCGTCGGTGAGGGCATACATCACGTCATGTCATATTACATTAACAACAGTATTAGGATTGTTTGATTTACTGCTTTACTATTAGCGCATGATTGATTTGATAACATGCTAATCTCTGCTCTCTTATCCCACTGAGTTGATCACTCACTCCCACGTTACGGGATGGTGTTTCCGGACACCCACCAGTCCCTTTTTGTGATTGCAGATGATGGCGCTGCTCGAGAAGCGGAGCTGGACTTGATGATGAGGAGGAGGATTCCTCCTTCATGTGTGTTCTGATTGACGGGATTACAGGGAGGTTGATTAGATACCTTGACACTTGTCATTTTATATTTTTAGTGCACTCATGTATATTCATTTTGTTTACTTTAGGAGTATACATGTATGTATAAAACCTGGTAACATGTTCACACTCTGGAGACATACAATAGTTTATTAATGGTATACGTACTATCACAGTCTTCCGCTTGTTAATTTAACTGTCTCTGGAGTATGATATGTTGTTTTAGCTTAATCTCACTCATGTTTAATACATCATCACAGACAACATTCAATCATACATATCTATGTTGCATAAATAACATTTTGGAACTCGGGAGTTGGGTTTTTGCTCGACCCCCCCATTTTCGGGATGTTACAAAGTAGGGGAGAATTTTCCTGCTGCTGCACCACCTATTGCATGTGCCTAAGCAACACGCTCCAATCACTTGGCCGGTGATTTCTCCATAATTCTAGGTAAGAAAATACCCTAAATAGTTGCTGATTTAGTGTTCCTTCATTTTCATAGCGAGGTAGCTGATAGATCTTGTGTATTAGGTTCACAGTTCGCCGTAGACGAAGCGTATATGCTCCGTTCGAATCAATACCCTTATAGGCGAAAAGGTGCGGATTTTAGACGCTTTGATTGACTGTTTCCAACGCTTTCAATGTCGTTTAATAGTAGATTATCGACGGCAATGCCGTTTGACATGTACAACATGCTGTCCGTTTCCTGTTTCGTAAATAGGCGAAGAATATGAGATTTAGGGCATTTTAGTCATTTGTAGGAAGTACTGTTTTCATCCATAATTTGCTGATGTGATTGACATGGCTTCTTGTCGCATTAGGATATTAGGAATACGTGCATAATTAGTTTGGCGAAAAGATTCGCCTAAATGCGCACTTTGAGTCGATATACTATATGTAGACTTAAGTGTGTAGTGTAAGTGTTTGTATAAATGTTTGTATTAGTATGTATTGAATTAAATGGTGTTATGAATTAGTTTGAGATTGATTTCTCAATTAAGATGCTGATGTAAATGGTTTCCTACATGTTAGCTATATGCATGATTTCATTATATATATGAAATGCATGTGCTTGATGATTTACTTAAGTTGTATGTTATAACATGTGTTAACATGCTCACATTGTTGTATTTCATTTCCAATACTTCTCACATGATTGCTGATGTGAATTCATATATGTTTGGGACTATACCTAGTCCAGGCAATCGGAAACCGAGCAAGTTCGTGGTTGGCCTATCTTTGCCACGAATAACGCGTCGATGAACGCGAGTCGTGTTTTGGAGTTGGCGGCAGTGGTTAGGCCACACGAAGTATTTTACGCACTTCATTTCGTTCGACTTGAGATGCGATCGTGCTAGTCGAGCCCATCAAGTAACCCAACTGGCCGTTGTATGTTCACCCTGTATGAGTCATAACTGCTTGAACCTAGGGTACTGAACTTACCATTGTAAACCCTGTCAACCATGGTACCTTGATACACGAAGACTCATGAGCCGGGCATGGTGGTATGGGATACCGTGGTCGAGCTGTCGGCCTACGCTGGGGCCACAAACCTCCCCGTAGTGACCAGTGAGCACCTATATCTCGTGAGCAGATTATGGTGGTATGGTATACTATATTCTTGCTGTCGGCCTACATGATCAGGCGACGAGTCCTTTGTAGTGACCGCGAGCGTATTCTGAGTCTACGGGACGCGACGACCCTTCCGTAGTATTGAGAGTACAGTAGGCCTGTATTGATAAGGTGATGGGGGAGTGGTGCAACGAGTGCGAGCAACAGCCCTGGCAGCCCTTGCAGCGACCTACAAAATATACATCGTATGAGATTACTAGGAGTGACGACCCTAGACAGGATCTGTGTTGGGATTAATATAAGGGAAGTACCTTAGTTTCTCAATCCTGCTGTTTGAATGGACTAATAACAACTCGAAAATCATATCACCATTACATTGCATGTGCATGGAAGATGTGGAGCACTGTGGGACGATTGCATGCCGCGGTCGTAAGATGGTGCCGTATGAGGGAGATCGTCGGTGAGGGCATTCATCACGTCATGTCATATTGTATTAACAACAGTATTAGGATTATTTGATTTAATGCTTTACTATTATCGCATGATTGATTTGAGAACATACTAATCCTTGCTCTATTATTCCACTGAGTTAGCTACTCACTCCCACGTTACGGGATGGTGTTTTCAGACACCCACCAGTCCCTATTGTGATTGCAGATGATGGCGCGGCCTGCGAGGTGGAGCTGGACTTGATGATGATGAGGAGGATCCCTCCTTTATGCATGTTCTGATTGACGGGATTATAGGGAGGTTGATTAGATACCTTGACACTTATCATTTTATATTTTTAAAGCACTCATGTATATTCTTTTTATTTACTTTTGGAGTATACATGTATGTATATAACTTGGTAACACGTTCACACTTTGGAGACATACAATAGTTTATATATGTTATACATACTATCACAGTCTTCCGCTTGTAAATTTAACTGTCTCTGGAGTATGATATGTTGTTTTGGCTTAATCTCACTCATGTTTAATACATTAACATAGACAACATTCAATCATACATATCTATGTTGCATAAATTACATTTTGGAACTCGGGAGTTGGGTTTTTACTCGACCCCCGATTTTCGAGATGTTACAGATGGTTTCAGAGCATGATTTAGATTAAACTGGGCCTGGGTTATGCTCATGCGACATACGCTGTCGCTTCTTTTGACTTAGGTGGGTGCGAGAAAGGTCTAGAAACCCTTATAGGATCGCAGTTTCGCCAATAGGCGAAGTCTACTCGTATCGATCGCGCGATCGAGTCCGTAACGCATATAGGGTCGCGTGGAGCGACCTAAGTAGCTCCTAGGTTGTAGGTAGGCAGGTTGAGATGTTCTTTGAATGATTCTAAACCCGTAAATGTGAATCCTTGGGCTGTGGGACAACCACAACCCTTACATTCAATCTCTAGGGCTTAAAAAACCCGTTTCGCCTAAATTCTTCAAAATTCTTCCTCTCACCACTCCATTCTTCAATTATTTCTTATTCTTTTCATGTTAGGCATTTATCCTAATGTGAAAATGATATAAAATCATACTTCAACAAAATTTTATAGTGAATAGTAAAATTTCATAAAAACTGGCCATTAGGCCATTCTATGTTTGCGATATTTAGCAACTAATGGGCTAGATGGATGTATTAGCTTCTTCTACCCCAAAATAATATGCTGCATGATAGGGAATTGCATTCATGTTTACAGATTGGCTCCAAAAAGCTTCGAATGCATGTTTGGACCTCCCTAGGGCAATCTACAATGAACCAAAGTGGGAACCATACTTTTTTGGGGTCCCTAGGGCAGGGGGAACCCAGCCCATATGGCCTCTATTACCATTTTTCAAGTTCACCGGCGATGTCATCGCCGGTCAAACTCTTCCGTTGGGTCTGGCCTTTGGGCTGGAGGAGTTTGGGGGCTAGGGTAGCCCCCTGGTATGCGGGCCGTACCTTAAAATCCCCCAAAAGATGTACCTCCTTCATAAAATGCCCCTCCAAGCTCTCCTTTCTTCACATTTTTGCTGCCTTCCCCTCAAATCTCGATGTCAAACCTCTCCCAATCTCATTTTCGGTCACAACCGACCCTACTCCATCACTCAAAGCCATTGGAACTCCCTTCCTCTCCATTTTTGTTGTTTGGAGCTCCCACATCCTCCATAGAAGGCTAAAAATCATGTGGAGCTCCATTCCCCTTTTTCCTTCTCTTTTCTTTTTGAAAATCCAGCCTTTGGGAGCTTGATGCATCCCTCTACAACGCCTAGATTTCATCTGTCCATTTGAGCAACCATTTCTCCGCATTTCCTCCGCTTTCCATGGCTATTGTTAAGGCTGTTTTAGCCTCTTTTTTTTCTCTCTTTCCACCATCCTCCCTCTCAATCCTATTTCTCCATTTTCTTTACTTAAGGAATACTGAAAAATATATGGCCGAGAGTGTTCTAGTGAGCAATAGACAGTATTAGATCGACAATGTTAAAGAAGGTAGGTCGAGACTGTGGTAGAGTCCTTTGGTAGAATTAGGCATCTGTGTCGTTGTCTTATAGATTGTTTGATTATCATTTTGAGATTTCTGTGTTTTGTTGTTGTTAGGTTTAGTGAAGTCAGAGGTAGAAAATGTGTTTGTGTTAGTGGTTTGGCCTTAGCATAACCGAATGTGTTCCTGTCATAATCCATGTGGAACTTTATTCCATGTATTGTGGTAAATTTTATTGAATGGAGTGCATGCCGTTTCGTTTGCTGTAAGGTATTATCCCTAGTTTGGGTGTATCCTATGGTTTCCACAGCCATATTGTAAATCTAGGGATTAAGCCTACAAAATTTGTTTTATCCCACCCCACCCTCCTACCAAGCATGTCACTTCCAATCCCGACATGGGACTAGGAATGCCGTTCCATTAGGCCGTAGATTACAGACTAGTCTACTAGTTACCTTAAGTAGTGTAAGCCTGTATATGCTAAGGAATAGTAGGTTAGATTTGGTTGGAATGAGACTCCCTTGGGTAGATCCTCCTAACATTCCTAGGCTCCTTTAGTAACTCTCAGGAAGCTTATGTAACTTAGAACCATTCACTCTCAGGGAAGACTTATAAATTCCTCAGGTCAAACTTAGAATAAACCAACACACCCCTTAGAATTGCCTTCCCTAAGGGCTTATTGCATTCGGGAACGCAGAGTAAAGGAACTGCATGTAAGCGATGTTTTCGCGGTTTGAATCGACTTCTTAATCCTAGTGTTACCAATAAATCCAATGCTCTGATCAAGCAGAAGA
This sequence comes from Magnolia kwangsiensis, assembly GCA_037074715.1. NCBI lineage: Eukaryota > Viridiplantae > Streptophyta > Magnoliopsida > Magnoliales > Magnoliaceae > Magnolia > Magnolia kwangsiensis. The sequence goes on from CM073579.1 coordinate 75,222,879, forward strand.
TCGGCATCGACTCGGATTAAGAATTGATACAATAAATCTTCTGTCCTAGCTAGATAGAAAGTCTATGTATCCGGCTCAGACCTACTACACAACCTTTCTTCTGTGATGGCCCAACCACCTACAACCAAACGTAATCACATTGCCTTTGGGAAATGACGAGGACTTAAAGCCAGTAGAGAATTTGACATCTTGCCACCAACTCATATATGCCCCTGAACTCAACCACAATAGAGATTAGGCTCATCTCTATCGCCATAGATACCAATGCCATAAAACGCATCATTAGCAAAGGAAAACCACTGTAATGAGAGGTTGTTTCCCAATTGATGTCAAAGATAGCCCCTAAGTTGCGCCTCGTTCTGATATACGAATCGATGCAAAGATTATTGAACTTTAAGTAGAACCAAGTTTTAAGGGGGGTAGAACGTATTGAGTCCAATCCAGTTAGGTCAGTCAATGCTACCGTTCGATCAGAGTGGCACAGCGGAAGCGTGGTTAGCCTCTTCCCCACTGGTCCAGGATCGAAACATTTGATTTAGGTTATACGTACGGTTAGGTCATTAAATAGGATTGACCCTTTCTTAGAATGTCAATACTGAAATCTTGCTAGATACTCCTTATCCTTCACCAATTTCGGAGACGAAATTGTGTTTTAAGGGGGGTAGATTATAACACTCCGGATTTTAGCCAACCTGGGATTAGACGTCCTTAGGCAATGGGTCAACTAAAACACCCGAAAAATCGCTCACAACCCAATTACATAGCCAAAGAAATCACTTAGGATTAATTCCTTTAGAAACTAAGCATAAGTTAGCTAGCGCTACGCTAGAGTAGCTGGGAAATAGTCCCTGATCACTTTAAATACGTTCTACAAGACCCAAAGCGAGTAGAACCAATGACGCTATAATACTCTAAAACCTCGGATCAAACTCTAAACCGGTTTGTTCTCTGGACCTCTTTGAAACTTTGTATTGGATCTAGACCGCACGTCGAAAGTCCAATACCTACAATCTTAGACCATTAGAACCTCCTTGTTGGACTTGACAATCATTTTGAAAATCAAGTCCAACCGACATTCGCAGGCTATTTCATTGAGCCTGGACTAAAGAGAGTGAGAATAGGGTTAGATTTGGAATTTAAAATTCAAATCTGGCACACGACTTAACGCGTCAGTATTAAGCGTTCTGACTATCAGAATTCAGCCAATTACACCCTCGGATCAGGAAAAATTTCTATTTCATATCATGAGATTTGTAGGCCTGATCTACGTGCAGTGACCGTTGAACTGAAACTGGACCGCCACGTGCAATCTATGAACACTGATGGTCTGAAAATGGAATGTGAGCGACATCCGACGTGCATGAACTTAAGTCCGATCGCGTTCGGCCAGGGGACCACCAGAAATGTCCTTTTGGACCGAAACAGCCCCGATTTGGATATACCTTAAGTATACCTTGACCTGAAGCCTGTTTTGGGCATGTTTGGGCTTATAAAAGGGCTTGAAACCCTCACTCCTCTCACCCATCCGAATTTGCTAGAAACCCTAGCAAGAGTGAGAGAGAAAGTGAGAGTTTGTGAGAGTGAGTAGGAGAGAATTTTCCTGCTGCTGCACCACCTGTTGCATGTGCCTAAGCAACACTCTCCAATCACTTGGCCGGTGATTTCTCCGTAATTCTAGGTAAGAAAATACTCTAAATAGTTGCTGATTTAGTATTCCTTTATTTTCATATCGAGGTAGCTGATAGATCTTGTGTATTAGGTTCACAGTTTACCGTAGACGAAGCGTATACGCTCCGTTCGAATCAATACCCTTATAGGAGAAAAGGTGCGGATTTTAGACGCTTTGATTGACTGTTTCCAACGCTTTCAATGTCGTTTAATAGTAGATTATCGACGGCAATGCCGTTTGACATGTACAACATGCTGTCCGTTTCCTGTTTCGTAAATAGGCGAAGAATATGAGATTTAGGGCATTTTAGTCATTTGTAGGAAGTACTGTTTTCATCCATAATTTGCTGATGTGATTGACATGGCTTCTTGTCGCATTAGGATATTAGGAATACGTGCATAATTAGTTTGGCGAAAAGATTCGCCTAAATGCGCACTTTGAGTCGATATACTATATGTAGACTTAAGTGTGTAGTGTAAGTGTTTGTATAAATGTTTGTATTAGTATGTATTGAATTAAATGGTGTTATGAATTAGTTTGATATTGATTTCTCAATTAAGATGCTGATGTAAATGGTTTCCTACATGTTAGCTATATGCATGATTTCATTATATATATGAAATGCATGTGCTTGATGATTTACTTAAGTTGTATGTTATAACATGTGTTAACATGCTCACATTGTTGTATTGCATTTCCAATACTTCTCACATGATTGCTGATGTGAATTCATATATGTCTGGGACTATACCTAGTCCAGGCAGTCGGAAACCGAGCAAGTTCGTGGTTGGCCTATCTTTGCCACGAACAACGCGTCGATGAACGCGAGTCGTGTTTTGGAGTTGGCGGCAGTGGTTAGGCCACACGAAGTATTTTACGTACTTCATTTCGTTCGACTTGAGATGCGATCGTGCTAGTCGAGCCCGTCAAGTAACCCGACTGGCCGTTGTATGTTCACCTTGTATGAGTCATAACTGCTTGAACCTAGGGGACTGAACTTACCATTATAAACCCTGTCAACCATGGTACCTTGATCCACAAAGACTCATGAGCCGGGCATGGTGGTATGGAATACCGTGGTCGAGCTGTCGGCCTACGCTGGGGCCACAAACCTCCCCATAGTGACCAGTGAGCACCTATGTCTCGTGAGCAAATTATGGTGGTATGGGACACTATATTCTTGCTGTCGGCCTACACTGATCAGGCGATGAGTCCTTTGTAGTGACCGCGAGCGTATTCTGAGTCTACGGGACGCGACGACCCTTCCGTAGTATTGAGAGTACAGTAGGCCTGTATTGATAAGGTGATGGGGGAGCGGTGCAACGAGTGCGAGCAACAGCCCTTGCAGCGACCTACAAAATATACATCGTATGAGATTACTAGGAGTGACGACCCTAGACAGGATCTGTGTTGGGATTGATATAAGGGAAGTACCTTAGTTTCCCAATCCTGCTGTTTGAATGGACTAATAACAACTCGAAAATCATATCACCATTACATTGCATGTGCATGGAAGATGTGGAGCACTGTGGGACGATTGCATGCCGCGATCGTAAGATGGTGCCATATGAGGGAGATCGTCGGTGAGGGAATTCATCACGTCATGTCATATTGCATTAACAACAGTATTAGGATTATTTGATTTACTGCTTTACTATTATCGCATGATTGATTTGAGAACATACTAATCCTTGCTCTATTATTCCACTGAGTTAGCTACTCACTCCCACGTTACGGGATGGTGTTTTCCGACACCCACCAGTCCCTATTGTGATTGCAGATGATGGCGCGGCCTGCGAGGTGGAGCTGGACTTGATGATGATGAGGAGGATCCCTCCTTTATGCGTGTTCTGATTGACGGGATTACAGGGAGGTTGATTAGATGCCTTGACACTTTTCATTTTATATTTTTAGAGCACTCATGTATATTCTTTTTATTTACTTTTGGAGTATACATGTATGTATATAACTTGGTAACATGTTCACACTCTGGAGACATAAAACAGTTTATATATGTTATACATACTATCACAGTCTTCCGCTTGTAAATTTAACTATCTCTGGAGTATGATATGTTGTTCTGGATTAATCTCACTCATGTTTAATACATTAACATAGACAAAATTCAATCATACATATCTATGTTGCATAAATAACATTTTGGAACTCGGGAGTTGGGTTTTTACTCGACCCCCGATTTTCGGGATGTTACAATATGAGAGGAAAATTTTTCTTAGTAGATAATCTGATTATGTAGAGAGAAAAGATGAGATATGAATTTTATTGAAAGCCTTAAAGGTTGGTTGCTCAAAGGCGTACACTTATTGGGGGCCTTAAAGGCTGGCTCATCAAGGATAACAGATTTTCAAGTGCTCGGCATTCCAGGGGTGGGGGAGTTGGCGACCCTCGAGAACTTCTAAGTGGTAAGAACCTTGTTTGGTCGATCAGACCACACAGTAGGGTCCTTCCTAGTTAGTCCCGAGTGATCCAACTCTCGGCTCAGCGGTGTTTTGGAATACACGCCGAAGGACCAGGTCCCCAAGGTGAAACCTCCAGATCTTAACCTTAGAATTGTAGAATCGGGCCACTAGTTGATACTGAGCTGTGACTCGAAGCCTTGAGATGTCTCTGAGTTCTTTAAGCAGGTCCAGGTTAGCAGCAATCTGCTCGAAATTCTAGTTCTCTTGGTAATTCCTTACTTGAGCAATTGAGAGGCCAATCTCAACTGGCACATTACTTTCGAGCCGTGGGAAAGCGAGAATGGAGTTTCCCCAGTTGAGGACTAAGCTATGGTCCTATAGGCTTAGAGGAAGAATGGGAGCTCCTCGATCCAAGTGCCTTTCGCTTTCTCCAACTTCATTTTAAGATGATGTTTGATAACCTTATTGACCACCTTCACCTGTCCATTGGACTGGGGGTGCCGAGGAGAGGAATACTCATTTGTGATGCCGAGCCCTTGCCACATGCTTTAAAACTTGTTGTTGTCGAACTGCCGGCCATTGTCTGACACGATGGTTCGCGGAATCCCAAACCAGCAGATGATGTTTTTCTAAACAAAATAAATCACCTTCTGCTCTGTGATTCTCGCAATGGGCTCGGCCTCGGCCCATTTGGTGAAGTAGTCAACTGCAATGATTGTGAATTTAACTTGCCCCTTTCAAGTGGGTTGAGAGCCTATGATATCAATTCCCCACTAGGTGAATGGCCACGGTCCGCTCATGGGGGTCATCTCTTCTGCGGGCTGCCTTGGTATAACCGTATAGCGCCGGCATTTGTCGCACTTCTGAACGTAGTTCTTAGAATCTTCTTTAATGGTTCGTCAAAAATATCCTTGTCGGAGTATCTTTAGGGCTAGGGCTCGACTGCCAGAGCAGTTTCCGCAGATTCCTTCGTGAATCTCCCAAATCACGTAATCGGCCTCGTAGGGTCGGAGGCACATAAGGTAGGGCTGGGAATGCCCTTTCTTATACAGAGTTCCATTTGGAACGATGTATCATGCCGCTCTGACTCTTAATCGCCTAGCTACCAACCGATCCGAGGGGACCTCGCCAGATGTGAGGTAGTCATAGATCGGGTCCATCCGGCTTGGAGTAGCGTTTACTGGATTGACCAATTTCTTCTCCGCCCGGTCGATGCTCGGATGTTCTATGAACTTAACGGGGATGATTCGTGGGATCTTTCCTTCTGCGGCTAAGGCGAGCTTGGCTAGGGTGTCGGCCCATGAATTTTCTGCTCTAGGGATCTGATGAATTGTGCAACTCTAAAATCTTTCAATTAACTTCTTTGCCTCATCCAGATAAGTGATCATCCTTTCTTCTTTGACTTCGTAGTCGGTGGAGATATAATTTACTACTAGCTGGGAATCGCATCAGACCTGGAGGGATTAGACTCCCAGACTCGCTACCAATCTGAGTCCGACTAATAAAGCTTCATATTCCGCCTCATTATTGGAGGCCTTGAAGCTAAGTCTGATCGCATATTGGATGGATGTGGAATCAGGTGCGATCAGGATGATCCCAGCTTCGGCTCATTTAGCGTTAGACGACCCATTTACGTAGAGTACCCATCCTGGTTCTGGTATTACCTTTTGATCACTTGGGGGAATAGGTAGAGTCATCTTAACTTTGGAGCGAATCTCGTCTGCATTCGGAGTGGTAAATTTGGCAATGAAGTCGGCCATGGCTTAGCCCTTAATTGTTGTCTTTGGATTAAATTGGATATCGAACTCACTAAGTTCGATGGCCCACTTGGTCAATCGGCCTGAAACTTCAGGCCTCTGAAGAACTTGTTTAAGAGGAGAGTCGGTCAACACCACGACAGAATGAGCTTGAAAATACGGACGTAACCTTTGAGCTGAGAAGATGAGACTGAGGGCCAACTTCTTCAAAGCCGAATACCTCATCTCGGCGGGCACCATGGCCTTACTCACGTAGTACAAGGGGTACTGCTTCCCTCCTACTTCTCTGATCAAGGCTGAGTTGAGAGCCGAGGTCGAGATCACGAGGTATAAGAACAGAAGCTCACCTTCTTCGGGCTTGGATAGTAAGGGGGTGAACCTAGATACTGTTTTAGTTGCTGGAAGGCCTGTTCACATTCTGATGTGCACTCTACCTTCTTATGACCCTTTAACTATTGCAAGAAGGGGAGGCATTTTTCTGTTGCTCTGGATATGAAACGTCTGAGTACAGCGACTCTTCCTGTGAGGCATTGTATTTTCTTGATAGTCTGAGGTGAACTCATGTCAAGGAGTACCTTAATCTTGTTGAAGTTTACTTCAATGCCTCTCTGGCTAACCTGGAACCCAAGGAATTTTCCTGATCCGACCCCGAAAGCTCACTTCGCAGGGTTCAGCTTCATTTGATACTCTCGAAGGACCGTGAATGTCTCCCCAAGATCTATCAAGTGATCGGATGTCTTAATGCCTTTTACCACCATGTCGTCGACGTACACTTCCATAGTTTGTCTGATCTGTTTGGAAAACATCTGATTTACCAACCTTTAATACATCACCCCAGCATTTTTCAGGCCAAATGGCGTGACCCAATAACAGTAGAGTCCCTTGTCTGTAACGAAGGTAGTCTTCTGCCAATCTGGGGGATGCATCGCGATATGATTGTACCTAGAATAGGCATCCAGGAAGGAGAGTAATTCATGACCAGCTGTACTATCCACCAATTGATCGATCCGAGGCAATGGGAAGCTATCTTTAGGACACACCTTATTCAGATCCGAGTAGTCTACATAGACCCGCCATTTTTCGTTGGATTTTTTAACAAGTATCGGGTTTGGAATCCAATTGATGTAATATATTTCTTCTATGAAACCCACATTGAGTAAGATGGAGACCTTGTAGCGCTCAGCATCGAATGGACTTCTCTTCTGCTTTACTGGTTTTTGGTCTGGGTCTACGTTCAGCCTATGGACCAAGACTTCAGGAGAAATCCCTGACATGTCTGCATGTGACCATGCGAAGACGTCCGGTGTTGTCGTAGGAAAGTTAACACTTCAGAACGTTGTTCGGAACTTAATGTCATTCCGAGCTGAATAGTTTTGCTAGGGTTTGCTTCATCAAGGGGCACTTTCTCCAAGTCTTCTACAGATGAGCTCCTTGTAGGTCCTCGGGGATCCAAGACGTTAATAGCAAGTGTTTACTTCATGGATCCCTTTTTTACTGCTATTGCGTAACATCTCCGAGCTTCGCGCTGGTCACCTTGGCGGTAGCCTATTTCGCCCTTGGCTGGGAACTTCATTATTAGGTGATAGGTGGACACAACCGCCCTCATTGCATGGAGGGAGGCTCTTCCTAGGATGATGTTGTTTACCGATGGTACATTGATAACAAGGAAGTCTACCATAAGGGTGACTTGATGTTGACCTTCTCCCGCAGTTACTAGGAGGGAGATGGCTCCCTCGGAGATCACTCTTTCTCCAACAAAGCCATACAGGGGGTCTTCACAGGTCAGAGCGTGACCGTGGAATCCCCATTCTTTTGAAAGCCTCGAAGTAGACCACGTCGGCTGAGCTACCGGTGTCGACCAGGATACGATATACCTTGTGATTAGCTATAGTCACGGTAACCACAAGGGCATCGTCATGCGGGTGTTGGATTCTGCGTACATCATCCACGGTGAAGGTCAGGCTGCATGGGCTGACCCGAAGTTCTTTACAAGGTCGCTCAGTCAGGTGGATGTAATGTTCTGGATCAAACTTCTGAGAGTAGGCTTTCCAGGCCCTGTTCGAATCTCCCCAACCAGATGAGCCTCCAAAAATGGTGCAGATTTCAGTTGGCACTTCCGTGGGGTTATTTGGTCATTCTTGCTCTCGCTCTTCCTTCCGAGCGGTTCTCTCTCTCTTAGTGTATCAACACAGATGCCCTTTGCAGATAAGGGACTCGATCTCATCCTTGAGATCCACACAATCGTCCATATTGTGGTCGTGGTCCCGGTGAAAGCGATAGTACTTACGCTTGTCTCGATGACCCGGGTCGGCCCTCATACAAATGGGCCAATTCAGTAACTTTTCTCCTCGGATGTCCAATAGAATCTGCTCAGTGGATGTGTGAAGGGGGGTGTAGGAGAGGAAATTTCCTTCTGGCCTTCTGCTCAGGCGATGATAGCGAGGGGCGTGGTCATCGTGCCCTTTTTTGGACGGCTGGGATTCCTCGTTCCTAGGCCTCTTCCCTTTACCATTCAGTTATGCCACTTGGACATTTTTACGAGCATTCAAGAATTCTTTAGCGTTAGTGTATTTCTGAGCTCTGGCAATGAGTTCTGCTAACGTCTTTGGTGGGTTCATTACGATGTAGAAGGTGAATTTCCCCTCCTTTAGACCGCTGAACACGGTTGTGAGTGCCATCTTGTCGTCATAATCTTCTATTAACAGTGCTTCCTCATTGAAGCGAGTGATGTAATCTTTCAATGACTCCTTTGGCTCTTTATTAATAGAAAATAGGTGAGTGTTAGGCTTTCGACTTCTCTTACCACTTATGAATCGGGTAAGGAATAGCCGACTCAACTCTGTAAAGGAACTAATGGAATTTGGCTTAAGCTACCGATACCAACTCTGAGCGGAGCCCATGAGCATGATCGAGAACCCTCGGCACATCATGGCATCTGTTGCCGTCTGGATCTGCATCCATGAGCGATAGGTTTCCACGTGCTTTGACGGGTCTCCGGACCTAGAGTATTGGATGATGGGAGGTATTTAGAACCTCTAAGGCATCACCTCGTTCATGATTTCTATGGTGAAGGGAGGCTCGGTCTCTTCCATCATTTTCTGAACAGTAACGGGAACTGACGTTGGCTATTGTTTCTTTTTTAGAGCTAGGAATTTATCGTTGAGCTTTGCGAACCATTTCTCCCAGGGGTCCTTGGTTTTCGCTATGATTTCTTGGGTGTTTTCTATCTCTAGAGTCCTCCTTGCCCTCCTCTGTTCTAGCCGATGATAAAGATCCGTTGGTGTCAGGGCCGAAGTGACCGAAGCATTGGTCGGAGCTCGAGTGGCTCTGTTCCGAGTTGAGGCTCGGATTTGGGTCGGAGGAGGATTCTAACCCGAAATCGGTATCTGGGGGTGTTGGGGCTCCTTGAGCCTCATACTCCTCGACGTGGAGTGAGCTTCCATGACAAGACCGTTTGGTTCAGGAAGAGGGTTTTCCTGAGTTGGGCATGGTTATGGCTCCTGTTGTTGCTTTATCTGATTTACTTCTTCGCGCAGGGCCTGTACCCCTTTCAGCATGGCTTGATACTTACTTACCTGATTACGAGAACGCTGGGAAGGCCCCGGAGCTAATTCGGCGTGAAGTAGTGAGGAGGAGAGAGTCTGCTCATTTAGCTTTGGTTTCGCGACTACTGCTTTCTTCTTTCCTCTAGCCATTATGCCCGAGAATAGGAAACTGACCTTTTGTATTAGATTCCCATAAACGACGCCAAAAATGTTAAGGTCAAAATCTGGATGGCTCTCCCCTCGGTCTCCCAAACTTTGAATCACCTTAATGTCTCGATCCTGCACACTGGGAAAAAGCAAAGGAAACCCTGGCTAAGCCGGGGGACCCTCCGATGCCTAAGTCAGGTCAAGGGAATCGGGGTCTAAGTTAAAGAGTAGAGGGAGAGTGCAAGATATTGCGTACTTATAGCAATGGGGTCTCATTATATTTATACCTGACTGTTGGATGGTCTGGGTCCATTAATCTCGGCACGATTCACTCAATTAGGAGGATTTTCGGATCGTGGAGATATTTTATGCCATCCAAGGATCGTGTATTGTGTCATGCGCATCTACAGGCGAAGCAACCGGTCACATCCACTTATGGTAGTTTCCAAGTTAGCACATAATGCACTCATTCTTCGCCCTAACTTCCGTTCGAGACATTTATTGTAACGACCTAGAAGAATACGTACTTAGACCCGAGTACCACCTTTAGCAGAAATCTTTTAGAACCCAATCCTTTAGAAATGTAATGTGTTTTAGCCATCGCTAAACTAGATTACTTATGAAATTAGTACCAATAACTTTTAATGCGATCTGTAAGACCCAGAACCTAGAGAATCCTAACGCTATCTTACCCTGAAATCTAGGATCCAACTCTAAACTCAGTTACTCCCGGGAATGCTTTGTAACTTTGTATTGGTTCTAGACCGCGCATCGAAAGCCTGATAGCTATGAACTTAGACCATTACGACTGCTTAGTTGGACTTGACAATCACCTAGAAAATCATGCCCAATTGATGTCCTGAGACCATTTTATTGAGCCCGGAGTAAAGAGAGTAGGAAATGAGGATTTTTAAATTAATTATATTTTTTAGTAATCTGGAACGTTTCACTTACGCGTTATTTTTAAGCATTCTAACCATTAGAATTTGATCCAAATTCACCCTCGAATCAGGATAAGTGGCCCTTTCATATCATAAAACTTGTAGCCCTGATTTAAGTTCGGTAACCATTGAATTGAAGCTAATCCACCACGGATGATCTAGAAACCCGATCGGACTGAAAGCTTTACTTACTAAAGATCCGATGCTAGTGAGCTTAAGTCCGACCGCATTTGATAAGAGGACCTCCAGAAGTGCTCCATTGGATCGGAAAGAGTCCGATTTGGTTATAACCTAAGTATACCTTGACCTTAAGTCTGTTTTTGTCATGTTTAGGCTTATAAAAAGGCCTTAAACCCTTAGTTCCAAATCCCATACGAATTTTCTAAACCCTAGTTGCTTAAGAGAGTGAAAAGAGAGAGAAAGTGTGGGAGAATCTGTCGAATCTCCGTAGGATTCTTCCTAGTCCATCTATTCATCGAATCTATGTATCTGAATCGTTTTTTTGATGATTCTGATTTTGTTTTTGGGTAAGTGAAGCTAACCCTAACCTATTTTTAAACCTATAATAGTTTAAACGAAGTTATAGCTAACCTATTCTATGTCATAGGTAGCGTATCCGCCATTAACAAAGACACATCGTCTGAATCATATAAAATACGTATTTTTTGGTTTAAGGTGCGGACTATATAGTTTAGGTTATGGTTTTCAAGACTTTCAATGTTAGATAATGATTTTTTCATGTTGTGATTGCCATTACACATGCCAAATGCGCTATCCGTTTTGATTTCCATATATGGATGCTCTATATTGTAAATAGCGTATTTCATGTATATGTTAGAATACCTGTATGCGTATGAAATCTGCTGTTTTGATTGCCATGATTAATTGTCGTTGTTATATGCTTAATATGAATGCGGCAACTCCTTGGCGAAAGGACTTGCCCTAATATACAATGGAGTCGACATACGTGATGTATGTTGAATAGTGTAATCTAAATGTTTGTATAAATGCCTAAATGAGTTAGAAGTTAGTAAAGTATGATTGCTAAGGTTGTTGAGATATGAATCTCAAACACAGCACTAGAGTGTATGATTTCCTCCATGAATCATGTAACTTAGATTATCCATGTTACATGTGTATATGATTTCCTCCATATACTGTATTTAATTTTTAGTTATATGCCGTGAATGTTCATTGAAATGTAGTGTATGACTCATGCTAGTTATTGAGCTTGTATGTGAGTGGGGTTGTGCTACAGTCCAGGTAATCGGTAATCATACCCCAAATAGTGGTTGAGGTTATTTTCACCACGTGGGATGAGTTCAAGGAATCTGAGTCGTGCTTAGGACGTTCGGCAGTGGTTAGGCCACACGGAGTGCTTATGTATTCCATGTCGTTCAACTCAACGTACGCTTGGCCTAGTTGAGCTTATCAACTAACCCGATTGACCGATGTTTATTCACCATGTTTGGTCGCTACTGTTTGAATCTAAGACACCGAGCTTACCAGTGAAACTCTCGTTAACCGTGGTACCGTGATCCCCTAAGACTCATGAGCCGGACATGGTGGTATGGGACACTGTGGTCAAGCTGTCGGCCTACGTTAGGGCTACAAATCTCCCTGTAGTGACCATTGAGCATTTTATTCCCGTGAGCAGATTATGGTGGTATGGGACACTATATTCTTGTTGTCGGCCTACACTGATTGGTGACGAGCCCTCTGTAGTGACCTCGAGTATATCCTGACACTGTATAAGGGCGACGAGTCCTATTGCAGTATCGAGGATATAAATAGGCCTGTATTGATTTGGTGATGGAGGAGTGGTGTAACGATTGCGCGCAACAGCCCTTGCAGTGACCTAAAAACGTACTATCGTATGAGAATCCCTAGGACTGACGACCCTAGAATGGATCAATATTGGGAATTGATACAAGGGAGGTGTCTTAGCTTCCCAATCCTGCTGTATGAAAAGGACTAATAAGAACTTGGTAAGCATGCTCATATCATCTCATTGCATGTGCTATCGGTGTTGGTGTAAGAGCATTGAGGAAGTGACTGACATGCGCGATAATAAGATGAAGATCGCAGAGGGAGTTTGTGGTGACGGCATACATCATTCCTTCATAACATTCATGCATTAATAAGAGTATCTAGGATATGTTTGATTGTATTGCCTTATCATTACTACTTGATTGGATTGATAACATATTAACCTTTGAGATATAGTACCACTGAGTTGACACTCACTCCCACATTTTGGGACGGTGCTTAAACACCAACCAGACTCTGATATAGTTGCAGGTGACGGTGACGCTAGCAAGGCGGAGCCAGACTTTGATGAGGACGAGGAGGCGTTCACATATATGCAGTTCTTAGACGGGTTCATGTGAGCCACGTCCTGACCAGCGGGGATTTTTGGGATATGTATATGACAATTTTGCATAGTTGATCCATGTATTTTGAGACAGTTGTATAATTGCCCTGGGCTGAGCATGCATATTTTGGGGATTATTTTTGAATTATATATGTATTTAAGTCTTCCGCTTGCATTTCCTCAATATCCCTGAATTATGTCTACTGATTTGGATTGATCTATTTCATGTTTTATGCACTAACATAGACAACATTCATCCATCATCAAATAATGTTGCATAAGTGATGTTCTGGAACTCGGGAGCTGAGTTATGCTCGACCCCCAATTTTCAGGGCATTACATTTATAGAAAGATGAGGATGAGGACGAGTCGTCAGCTCGAACATCCTTCTTCAAAGGAGGATTAGGATGAGGATGAGCTCTCGGCTCGGACACCCAAGGATGAGCCCTCAGCTCGGACGTCCCTCGAGGGCGAGGGTAGGGCCTTGATTTAGGTCGTCGCTCATTGGTTGAAGCTTACCGTACCTGACTTAGGGTTCGGCTTGAACGTCGCTCTCTTTGGCAGTGTTCGTCATTTTGAATATTCACGTGTCTGATCAGACTAAAAAGATGTTGATCCTCGAAACTATAAGGAGCTCAGATCTTCCCATAACAGTATATGTTATATTATATATAGTATATATAGTATATATTACTATCCAGGCCGTCCAGGGCCTGGATGTTGATATATATATATATATATATATTATATGTATTATATATTATATAATATATACATGATGGTGGACCCTACGTGGGACCCACCTCTGCTTTTTCTAGTGCAGCAAGCTGCATGTACAGCAGCTATTTAACTACTCCTTTAGATGGTAGCAAGCCCATAGGCCCCACATTGATGTATGTATTTTAGCTACACCATCCATTGTTTGGACGGTGGGGCCGACCATGATGCATACAGTGTGTCCAAATAGTCCAACCATATTGAGATATCATTTTATGGCATGAACAAAAGGATGGGTCAGATCTAAAATTCAAGTGGACCCCACCATTTAAATAACAGACTGTGACATCCACCGTTCAAACTCCAAGGCCACAGTAGTTTTCAATCAAGCTGATATTGTTTTCATTTCATCTATATCTATGTTAACTTATGAATAGGTCGAATCTTAAAAAGACATAAGGATGGGCCTGATTTGATATACATGAGGCCCATTGGTTCGGCCTGATTTGATATACATGAAGCCCATTGGTGCGGCCCATCAAGATGTATTTTGGCCCATGGTCGGGGCCCACCTATTAGTATTATCAGGCCCATGTAATGAGGCCCACTTGATATATGAGGCCTAGTATTGAGGCCCATGTGATGAGGCCCATATGATATACTTGACGCCCAGGTGCAAGGCCCACTGGTTGTGTATTTAAGGCTGAAGTCACGTAAATGAGGACCATCATAATTATATGTGAGGTCATGGGCCCACTATATGTTTGTGTAGGTGCTATGGCAGATAACTCCTTTATGTTATCAAATTTTGTGGTGCCAAAACCTCTATCTGTGTCTTGTGTAGCATGAGGATATATACATGTTTAAGGCATTGCATCACAATGCTTTAAGACAAGTACAGTGATCTACATCAAGACATGTAAGGTCAAGTACATTGTCTGAAAGTGCACCTACTAATGCCCTGGTTTGTCAATTACGGTGTGAGTTGAGTCGGTCGGACTACAGAGCCTAACAAGAAGAACAATTCAAGCGTCTGCCTCAACTGGATGTGTGGAAGCTCGCCATAGGTAAATCATAGCCTCACATCCCATGTCTCAAAACACCAGGTGATTAAAATCCTTAAAAACAACTTGGAACATATGAGGGTTTTTGGATAAGTAAACTTTTTCAAACAGAAAAAAATCTCTAAGTTTGTTTGCCCTGTCGATTGTATCGATACACCTTTCGATATGATCGACTTACTCTGTCAATGTCCTCGAAACTTAATCGATACTATCGATAAGAGGACTAAAAGTGTCCAGCAACCACATACTCATCTGACAGAATTATCAATATATCGATATAGCTATCGATATCATCGATGTTCAAACATGGAGCCCATCAGAAGTGGCTCGATAATATCGACAGGTAGATTTACAGTGCCCCTGTTTCTCTAAAGAAAACTACTATGAGCTTTGATATATTGATGATTGTTCCGATTCAATCTGAATTCAAATATCGATCAGATCAGAAGTCATTCGATCATATCGACAGTGAACGCGTATTTCTTCCAACAAATATTTCAAGATGTTTTTAATTTTGATGAGGGCCACTCGAGGAAATCGATATTCTTATGCCGATGCTATCGAGTCCTAGTCGATTGGATCGAGACTGGACAAAAACTGTCCAGCATACTTATAGGTAAATTTATATGATTTATTGATCCCATCAACACAGTCTCGATATCATCGTCATTCAAATTCCAATGACATCGGTTGACCCTCGATCATATCCTATAAAATAAGAGATACTTCAACTAGTCTCTCTCTTTTTCAAATGTCGATAAATCGATACCAGTATCGATAGAATCGGAGTTCGAAATCTGATAACATCGACACCAGTATTGATCTCATCGACCAGCTGACAATATGATTCAAAAGCGTATGAAATTTGAGTTTGTGTTATCGAGTGGACAGTCGATCCCATCGAGAGTATACGCTCGATGATATCGACCCTGCTTGATGATATATATCCGTTGAAACCTTTTGCCTATATAAAGAGAGACTTATCCATATTACTGGTAGAGAAAGAAGAGAGTGCTTTTATGTGTTTTACCTCTAGATCATATACCCAAAGCCCTTTCTCTCACGAGAGTTCATCTTCCAATCCACTCTCATTCAATGACATTCAATAGAGTGGATTGGAAAATGAACTTCCACATTCAAGGATCCTTCAGTAACTATTTTAATAGCATATCATTAAGCTGGGATGCCTTGGATGAATAGATGACAAGAATCACTCTATCTTCCTTATAGAAAAATTCTAAGAGAGTGGATTTTCGTCCTAACCTTAACCCAACCCGAAGCCAAGTACTGGTATATCTTTTGTGTTGCGGATCAAGGGAGCTGAAGACTCTTCAACAACAAGAAGGATATCTTCATCACTGTGTGTTGAGGATCAAATATTACATGTCAGACCCCAGATATTGTCTGGATTTACGAACATAATATTGTTTAATAGCCGATTTAATCATGTTTATGCTGTAGGTTGAATTTACGAGCTTGGACTGAAAAGGGATGTTAAAAGCTGAGATATAACGATCTGATGACACCAATGGCAAGGGATGGACTCCAGGGGACCAAGATCGATGAAATTACACGATAAAGATCTGAGGAAAGTGGAAAATTGAAGCTCAAGTAACCTGAAAATTATTCAAAATGCAAGATCATAGGGTTCCCACCATCAGTTCGAATCGAAACTTCATACATGATCTAAGGGCCATAAATTAGCCATACACGTGAAATTTCATCCATTGAATCATTGTAGAAGTGGAGTAATGGACAGATCAGCCTATAAAATGGTAAAGTGAGGTCCACCTGATATCTGGATCTGCTTCACTTTTGGTCTCAACGTCTTAAATGGTATGACAAAGTGGATGGATAGGGTGGATAGCACTAAAACATCAAAGTGGACACTATTTCGCAATGCATGTACACCATGTACATGAATACTCGCCGCGCACCAAACAAACAGAAGTCGATCAGCATATGCTGGCCGACGTTTCTTCAGAAGCCGTTCGGACTCTGCTGCAAACTGAACAGAGATCCGGTTGTGCTTTTAGTGGACCCCACCCTTCATCAAAAACTTTGATCTGGACCGTCCATTGGTCTCCTAACAAGCTATTTATCACTGCCTAGGTGGCAGAATTTTAGAAAATAGCATAGAATGGTTTTGCAACCATTCAAACATGGGTTGGACGGTATAGTAGAAAACTTTGTGGGCCACACTGAAATCAACCAGAATTTGGGCACTCCAATGGTTTTTCATCTTGAAGACGATGAACGGTGTGGATTTTTAAACAGATCCCAATCCATAATTTTAAGCTAAAAACGGAACCATCCGTTTCCTGCCGTGCGAAGACGTGGAACAAGGAGTGCGGAGATTGAGTCGGTGGGCTATCATCATGGTTCACAAGTTCAATCCGAACCAACCATTGGAATCAGGCAAAGCTTCTAACCAAGATCTAGTGGTTTTCTTTCTGAAAAATGCTAGGAAGAGGCTATAAATACTTTAAACGGTAGAACAGTTGCCACAAGATCAAAAAGATGGGCCGCATCAACAGAAATCCAAAACCGTCCATATGCAACTGATTTTTTGAGTTAAATTCAATGGACGGAGTGGATTTACCGTCCGATCTCGATCAAGGACTCCACCATCAACTCAGTGGACGAGTAGGCATTTTACATCTCCGGGTGCATAAAGGCAACGCACATATACGCTGCGGAAAACCTCCACACCGACTCCAGATCTACAAACAGCCAACCTTCTCCTGTTGCTATAAAAGGAGGAGGAGAAGGGGGACTTGACTTAGCCGGGGATCAGTTGGAACGTGAGAGAGAGAGAGAGAGACAAGGAGTAGAGATTGTTATTATATTTTTATTTTTATTTTTATTTATTTTTGTTTAAGGGATTTAGTTTAATCATGTTGTCAGGATAAACCTCTTAGCTAGGGCTAAGAGGTGAAGCTCGTGGCGTGATGGGAGGACTTTCAGCTTATGCCTTTTATTTAGACTGAATTGATATTGATTTTAGTTTAATAAAAGGAATGTTTTTAGTCTTTAATGGTCTGTTGTGACTGAAATTACAATGGGTCTGCAATGGCTTTGAGCATGTTCTTTCCCTTTTTATGTTTATGACGTCAGGAAGCCCTGTTGTTTACCATAGTCTCCTGGGCATGGTCGGATGACGGTACCCTTCCAAACCTTTATGCATTATTGATTGGTTGGTAATTAGTTTAATTCTATTATTTGTCATAGTCTCTTGGGCATGGTTTGGTGATGGAATCCATTCTAATTCATATACCTTTCATCTCTTGCAAACTAGATCATTGACAGTTTAGTTCAATTTCCATAAAGCAGGCATAAGATCTCCCTGATCTCTACAAGTGAATCCTCTGAATCCCTAGTTTCCTTCCTCTGAATTCTCTTAAGTGTTAGATAATTATTCCACAATTCTTCATTAAATTCTAGTTAATTTAGATTTCATCTCATTCTAGTACTAATTCTATTTAATTTTAGATAACGTACACGTTTCAGTCCCTTGGGATTCGACCTTGTTCTTACCGAGTTTATTACTACATCATAACCCTGCACTTGGGGTGTGAACAAGTTTTTGGCACCGTTATCGAGGGCTGACGGCTACAATTTTCTAAAATTAATTAGTTTTGGGATTAGTTTAAGATTAGGATTTTGCTAATTTTATTTTCAAGTTTTTCTTTCTATTTTTAGAACTAACCTTTCTTTTGTAGGCTTTAAGATAGGAACTTCTAATTCGGTAAGATCTTTCTAATTCCTACTTTCTATTTTTCACATCTCTTTTATTACTTTATAGTTAAGACTTTCCTAATTCATTTTAGAAATTTTTTACTTTCTTTGGAATTTCTTCTTTTCTTTAGAAATTAGTTTACTTTTAATTAGGAATTTTATAATTTTAGAATTTTTATTCTTAGAAACTAACTTGTTTTGTTTGTTCTGCAGGTTCTTAACCTAGGACTTCAAATTTGGTAACTTCTTTCCATCTTTCCCTTTTATTTTCTAGATTTCTACTTCTTCCTTTCTCTTAGGTCTAGGTTTAGAATTTAAATTGAGGGCTGAGTGTGTTTTATGCGCAAGTGGGCATGCGACAACACTCGACGTCTCATGACTGAAGGAGGATTAGTTGAGGGGTTGACTGTCCATCGCAGGACTGACACCACTTGAATTCCCCTGAGTTAGTTGAGGTTATGGCTGAAAATCAACCTCAAGCACTACCCCAACCTAGGGTAGAGGAAGTACAAGCTGAGAATGAGGTGCATCAAGCACCCCTACCTCATTCTTTACGAGATTATTTACAACCAGCGGGGGTGAGTACACCCTCATGCATAATTTTTTCTGAGAATACAGGACATATGGATATCAAGCCAAGGGTTATCCAACTCTCTCTGAAGTACCATGGCCTTGAGTCTGAAGAACCGTATCTACATCTGAAAGAGTTCAACGAGATCATAGGCACCTTATACTTTCCTAATGTATCTGAGGATACAATTAGGTTAAAACTCTTTCCATTTTCTTTGAAAGAAAAAGCCAAGACATGGTTACATTCATTGCTTCCTAGATCCATTGGCACATGGAATGATATACAGAGGGAATTCATAAAGAAATTTTTCCCACACCATAAAATGATTACCCTCAGAAGAGCAATCATGAACTTCGCCCAAAAGGAAGATGAAACATTCTTCCAATGTTAGGAAAGGTTCAAGGATCTGGTCAATTCATGCCCACAACATGGCTTTGAAATATGGCGCATTATGAATTTTTTCTATGATGGGCAAACATCTTCCATGCTCCAAATGGTCGAGACAATGTGTAACGGAGAATTCATTAATAAAAATGTCGATGAGATATGGGATTACCTCAATAGTTTCGCTGAAAAAACACAATCATGGGACTATTACCCAAAGACGAACACTATGTCTAGGCTGACTCATTCAAGGGAAAAGGGCGGAATATATCTCCTGAAAGAGGATGATCTTAACGCTAAGGTGGCTAATCTCACCAGAAAAGTCGAGGCCATAGAATTAAAGAAGGATAAGGTTAATGAAATTATTTGTGGCATTTACGATTGCAACATTCACACAACTGAAAATTGTCCTACAATACCTGCCTTTCGAGAAGTGTTGAATGAACAATCTAATGTCGTAAATAACTATCAAAGACCTTTCAATGGACCAACCTCTAATACGTACAATTCTGGTTGGAAAAATCATCCTAATTTTAGTTGGAGAAACGGACAAACTGCTACCCCTCAAGGTTTCTTCAATCAAAATCCAAATCAGGGGAGACCTCAAGAAGAACCGGTTCAAAATTCTATGTAAGAACTGACGCAGATAATACGGGATTTTATGCAAAAGATAAATTCACGTATGATGGCTATAGAAAAGGAGATGCTTCCTGCACAACCACTCTCCAATCCTAAATCGCAATATGAGATAGGTGATCTCAGTTCTTCAAATCAAATGGGGCACATTAAATCCATCACCACCCTTAGGAGTGGGAAGGTTATTGATAAAACCCTTCCGGTTAGGCCCGAAAAGCCTCAAGAACCAGAAGAGGATAACAATGATGAATCTAGTGATGCCCCACAAAAATTTGAACCAGAACCTCTAGAGAAGCCAGTTGCTCCATTTTTCCAATGGTTGGTTGCACCAAAACATCTCTCTAACTCTTAGGATATCCTAGAGGTGTTGAAATAAGTGAAAGTCAACATTCCTCTACTTGATGTCGTAAAATAAATACCTTTATATGCCAAATTCCTGAAAGACCTATGCATGAACAAACGACGGCAAAGTGTTCAAAAGAAGATTTCTTTAACTGAGAAAGTGAGTTCCATCCTGAAACAAGATGTGCCGCAGAAATTCAAAGATCCCGGTAGCCCAACCATATCATGTATAATCGGGAACTATCGAATTTATCATGCACTTCTTGACTTAGGAGCGAGCGTCGATCTGATTCCCTACTCGGTATACCAACAGTTAGGTTTGGGTGAATTAAAACCCACCCGAACCATACTACAACTTGTTAACTGCTCTGTTCGTGTACCAAGAGGGATAATCAAGGATGTATTGGTCCAGGTCGATAGATTTTACTACCCTATAGTTTTTATCATCTTGGACACCGAACCCATTAATGACATGAGCACTCAGATTCTCGTCATTCTTGGTCGTCCATTCCTGTCCACTTCAAATGCAATTATCAATTGCAGGAATGGTGTCATGACTATGTCTTTTGGAAATTTGACATTGGAGTCAAATATGTTTTTCAATAACAGCAGCAACTCAGAAGATGATGACGATTTTCATGACATTAACATGATTGATTCTTTTATGAAAAATAGAACGCCTCTCACCTTATCCTCTAATCCTCTAGAGACGTGCCTAGCCCACTCCCATGATATTGATGATGATATAATTAGGGAGACGTAGGCCACGCTTGATACTGCACCGGTACTTGAAGTTAAAAGGTGGAGGCCATAATTTGAAGAGTTGCCCCAAACTGATGTAGTGCCTCTACCGTCTAACCTCAAGCCACCGAAACTTGACCTAAAATATTTGCCCTCTGATTTAAAATATGTCTACTTAGGTCAAGATGAGACATACCCGGTGGTGATCTCTACTCACCTAGAGAAAGAGCAGGAGAGTATGCTTATATCTACTCTCATTGAGCTTAAGGGAGCTCTTGGACGGACGATAGCGAATCTCAAAGGAATTAACCCATCGAGTTGTACCCACCGCATATATCTTGAGGATAATGCAAAGGCGATTTGGTAATCACAACGTAAACTAAATCCAAACATGAAGGAAGTGGTTAAGGCCGAGGTTCTTAAACTATTGGATGTGGGTATCATATACCCCATATCTGATAGTCAATGGGTGAGTCTAACTTAGGTGGTTCCCAAGAAGTTCAGGATCACCATCGTAGCCAATGCCAATAATGAATTCGTGCCAACCAGAGTTATTACTGGTTGGAGAATGTTCATTGACTACAGAAAGCTGAATACTGTCACAAGAAAAGACCACTTTCCTTTGCCCTTCATTGATCAAATCTTGGAAAGGCTAGCTAGTCATTCCTATTACTGTTTCCTCGACGGGTATTTGGGATATAATCAGATTGAAATCGCCCCTGAGGACTAGGAAAAGACTACTTTTACATGTCCCTACGGCACCTTTGCTTACAAAAGGATGTCATTTGGGTTATGTAATGCCCCTGCCACCTTTCAACGATGTATGATGAGTATCGTTTCTGACATGGTGGGGAAATATTTAGAGGTCTTCATGGACAATTTCTCTATCTTCAGTTCATCTTTCAGCGAATCTTTAGAGAGGCTTAAATGTGTACTGAAAAGATGTGAAGAAAAGAATTTGGTACTTAATTGGGAGAAGTGTCATTTCATGGTTCAAAAGGAAATTGTCCTTGGGCATATCATCTCGTCCAAAGGAATTGAGGTAGTTAAGGAAAAAATCGGTCTTATCTCTAACCTACCTCCACCCAAGAACATCAGAGATGTGCGATCCTTCTTAGGACACGCAGGATTTTACAGGCGATTCACAAAGGACTTTAGTCTCCTCTCTCGTCCTTTATGTAATCTTCTTCAAAAGGATGCACCATACGAGTGGACTGAGCAATGCCAAGAAGCTTTCACTAAGCTTAAGGGCATGTTAACCACTGCACCTATCATGCAGCTACCCGACTGGAGTCTTCCTTTTAAACTTATGTGCGACGCCTCTGATTTTGTTCTTGGAGCAGTTCTAGGCCAAAGAAAATATATGCGGCCTTACGTCATTCATTACGCAAGTAGAACTCTAAATCCTGCCCAAGTGAACTATTCAACTATGAAAAAGGAACTTTTAGCTGTAGTGTTCTCTTTGGACAAATTTAGATCCTACCTGATCGGATCCAAGATCATTATCTATACAGATCATGCGGTACTTAAGTATCTTCTTTCTAAGAATAATTCTAAGCCGCGCTTGATACGATGGATCCTTCTACTCCAAGAATTTGATTTAAAAATTAAAGATAAAAAGGGAGTAGCGAACGTAATGGCCGATCACCTTTCTCGCCTTAATACCTCTGATTCCCTTGAGGCGACCCATATCAACGACATGTTCCCTGATGAACAACTGTTCAGAGTCTCCCATTCACCTTGGTTTACTGATATTGTTAATTATCTTGCTACAGGTTCCATACCGATACACTGGACGACACAAGATAAGAAGAAATTCTTTACCAAGGTGAGTAACTTTTTCTGGGATGATCCATATTTGTTTAAATATTGCCCAAACCAAATCTTAAGGAGATGTGTGCCAAATGATGAGCATCAGAGTGTCATCTCCTTCTGTCACTCACAGGCCTGTGGTGGTCACTTTTCTGCTAAAAAGACTACGGCCAAGATTCTACAGTGTGGCTTTTATTGGCCCACTATGTTCAGGGACACTCATGAGTTTTGCGAGGCTTGTGAGCGTTGTCAAAAATTGGGAGCATTGTCCCGTCGAAATATGATGCGCTTGAATCCCATCCTTATCATAGAAGCATTTGATTGCTCGGGCATTGATTTCATGGGACCTTTCCCCCAATCCTTTAGAAATTTGTATATTTTGCTCGCTGTAGAATATGTCACTAAATGGGTCAAATTAATTCCATGCCGAATCAATGACCATCGCATGGTCATTAAATTTTTGAAGGAAAACATTCTGTCACGGTTCGGAACGCCTAGAGCTATTATTAGTGACGGGGGCTCACACTTTTGTAATAGACCATTCGAGAGCTTAATGAAGAAATACGGTATCTCTCATAAGGTGAGCACCCCATACCATCCACAGACAAGTGGACAAGTTGAGATTTCTAATAGGGAGATCAAACATATTCTAGAGAAAATGGTTAA
The DNA here is from genome assembly GCA_037074715.1 of Magnolia kwangsiensis. Lineage (NCBI taxonomy): Eukaryota > Viridiplantae > Streptophyta > Magnoliopsida > Magnoliales > Magnoliaceae > Magnolia > Magnolia kwangsiensis. Next base: position 75,246,403 of record CM073579.1, read on the forward strand.
CCCTGATCGTAAGGATTGGTCAACCCGATTGACCGATGCCTTATGGGCATACCGTACTACTTTTAAAACCCCTATTGGAACGTCTCCCTTTAGACTTGTCTATGGGAAGGCATGTCACTTGCCTGTGGAGTTGGAACATAAAGCGTACTGGGCGATCAAAAATTTAAATTTCAATCCGGACAACGCTAGCTCGCTTTGCAAACTTCAATTAAATGAACTTGAAGAAATCCGGAACGATGCGTACGAGAACTCGAGAATTTACAAGGACAGGATGAAGGCGTTTCATGATCAACATATTCTCCGAAAATCATTCACGCTAGGTCAGAAAGTCCTTTTGTACGATTCTCGACTACATCTTTTTTTGGATAAGCTTCGATCTCATTGGACCGGTCCTTATATTGTTGTTACTGCTTATCCTCATGGGGCTGTCGAGATAAGAGATCCTAACAATGGTAAGGAGTTTAAAGTAAATGGACATCGATTAAAACCCTGTGTCGAGAAATTTGATTCAGGGGACATGTCCATGCCTCTGACTGCTCTTGTTTACTAAGATTGATCTCCTAGTCTGATAGAGGTATAGGTAGGTTTATTTCTTTCATAGGATTAGGGTAGTTTACTTTATTTGTCTGGCTAAAGACGGTAAACTTAGCGCTCCTAGGAGGCAACCCAGCTTTTTATTCCATTTTATTTTTTTAGTTAGTTAGTTCAATGTTTGTGGGTAACATTACTGCAAACCCTCATGAGACTACAACTCGTCCACTAGGGGTAACCTAGGAGTTTAAAGGCTTGTTGCATACGCTAAATGCAATCGAGAGTACATGCGAAAGTGGTATAGGTAGGATTTCTATTTTGTTATTTTGTTTTACTTTCCCTCTCGTACTAACCTGCTCTCTCTCAGCGATCTCTTAAAAAATCCCTCTCGATTCATTATCCAGGTACTATCCTCCCATCATTTCTCACTTACTTTTATTGTCCCATGTGTATTACATGCTCACATATCTTTTACATTGAGGACAATGTGGATTTTAGGTTGGGGGTGGGAGATTAGGTTGCCTAATCAATATTCTCTTAGTCTTGAGCAAAAATTGTGAAATTTTTTTTTTTGTAAATTCGAAGTGATTTTGACAGCCATCTTAAATTTAGAATTTCAAGATAAGTGATGACTCTTGGATTCAGTATCTGTTAAATTTCACAATTAAGTTTCAATTGTTAATCCAAAATTAGAAGTTATAAACATTGATTGAGTCATGATTTCACATATTACAGCTCGCTTATATATTAAGGTTTCAATTCGATATTGAATGATTAATTTGATAATCACTAAGCATGAAAGGAACCAGCCTGAAAAATTTGCTCGTCATGATTTATGAAAAAAAAAATACAAAAAAAGATACCTTTAGAAAGAGTTGGGTGAATAATCTTCAACATAGGTCTGCTCCCTATAGGTGAGGATTTCATTCCCCTTCTTGGCATTGCTTTTACTAGAAAAATTAAAGGCTAAAAGAAAGAAAAAGAATGATTTATAAGGCACATTTAGGTTTTGGGTGTCCTGAATGCTCTTGTTGGTTACCAATGATATCATGGAATAATGAATTAAATCTTATTGTTGATAAGCCGGGATTACACTATACACCTATGAAACTCAATGTTTAATTTTTTTTTAATCGATGGGTTAATATATTGAACTTGATTATGAAGTTTACTATGTGCTAGAGTACAGGAGAAAGTAATATCCAACATTCATAAATCTTATAATTCTAGGATCTGGATGGTTTTTCAAAAATCAATCGGGTTTAGATAAATTCTCTTATAATTCTCAAATTATTTTTGGCATATTTTGCTCGGGACTAGCAAAATGCTAGTTGGGGGTTGTGTTGAGGGTCAAATATTGCATATCAGACCCCAGTTATTGTCTGGATTTACGAACATAATATTGTTTAATAGCCGATTTAATCATGTTTATGTTGTAGGTTGAATTTACGAGCTTGGACTGAAAAAGGATGTTAAAAGTTGAGATTTAACAATCTGATGACACCAATGGTAAAGGACGGACTCCAGGGGACCAAGATCGATGAAATTACATGACAAAGATCTGAGGAAAGCGGAAAACTGAAGCTCAAGTAGCCTGAAAATCATCCAAAATGCAAGATCACGAGGTTCCCACCATCAGTTCGACTCGAAACTTCATACATGATCTGAGGGCCATAAATTATCCGTACACGTGAAATTTCATCCATTGGATCATTGTATAAGTGGAGTAATCGATAGATTAGCATATAAAATGGTAAAGTGGGGCCCACCTGATATCTGGATCTGCTTCACTTTTGGTCTCAACGTCTTAAATGGTATGACAAAGTGGATGGAAAGGGCGGATTGCACTAAAACATCAAAGTGGACCCTATTCCGCAGTGCATGTACACCATGTACATGAATACTCGCCGCGCACCGAACAAACAGAAGTCGGTCAGCATATGTTGGCCAACGTTTCTTCAGAAGTCGTTCGGACTCTACTGTGAACTGAACAGAGATCCGGTTGTGCTTTCAGTGGACCCCACCCTTCATCAAAAACTTTGATCTGGACCGTCCATTGGTCTCCTAACAAGCTATTTATCACTGCCTAGGTGGCAGAATATTAGAAAATAGCATAGAATGGCTTTGCAACCGTTCAAACACGGGTTGGATGGTATAGTAGAAAACTTTGTGGGCCACACTGAAATCAACTGGAATTTGGGCACTCCAATGGTTTTTCGTCTTGAAGACGATGAACGGTGTGGATTTTTAAACAAACTGCAATCCATAATTTTAAGCTAAAAATAGAACCGTTCGTTTCCTGCTGTGCGAAGACGCAAAACAAGGAGTGCGGAGACTGAGTCGATGGGCCATCATCATGGTTCACAAGTTCAATCCGATCTAACCATTGGAATCAGGCAAAGCTTCTAACCAAGATCTAGTGGTTTTCTTTCTGAAAAATGCTAGGAAGAGGCTGTAAATACTCTGAACAGTAGAACAGTTGCCACAAGATCAAACAGATGGGCCGCATCAATAGAAATCCAAAACCGTCCATATGCAACTGGTTTTTCGAGTTAAATTCAATGGACGGAGTGAATTTACTGTCCGATCTCGATCAAGGACTCCACCATCAACTCAACAGACAAGTAGGCATTTTACATCTCCGGGTGCGTAAAGGCTACGCACATATACGCTGCGAAAAACCTCCGCACCGACTCCAGATCTACAAACAGCTAACCTTCTCCTGTTGCTATAAAAGGAGGAGGAGAAAGGGGACTTGGCTTAGCCGGGGATCAGTTGGAACGTGAGAGAGAGAGAGACAGGGAGTAGAGATTGTTATTTTATTTTTATTTTTGTTTTTATTTATTTTTTTTAAGGGATTTAGTTTAATCATGTTTTCAGGCTAAACCTCTTAGCTAGGGCTAAGAGGTGAAGCTCGTGGCTTGATGGGAGGACTTTCAGCTTATGCCTTTTATTTAGACTGAATTGATATTGATTTTAGTTTAATAAAAGGAATGTTTTTAGTCTTTAATGGTCTATTGTGACTGAAATTATAATGGGTCTGCAATGGCTTTGAGCATGTTCTTTCCCTTTTTATATTTATGACGTCAAGAAGCCCTGTTATTTACCATAGTCTCCTGGGCATGGTCAGATGACGGTACCCTTCCTAACCTTCATGCATTATTGATTGGTTGGTAATTAGTTTAATTTTGTTGTTTGCCATAGTCTCTTGGGCATGGTTTGGTGATGGAATCCATTCTAATTCATATACCTTTCATCTCTTGAAAACTAGATCAGTTCAGTTCAATTTCCATAAAGCAGGCATAACATCTCCCTGATCTCTACAAGTGGATCCTCTGAATCCCTAGTTTACTTCCTCTGAATTCTCTTAAGTGTTAGATAATTATTCTAAAATTCTTCATTAAATTCTAGTTAATTTAGATTTCATCTCATTCTAGTTCTAATTCTATTTAGTTTTAAATAACGTACAAGTTTCAGTCCCTTAGGATTCGACCTCGGTCTTACCGAGTTTATTACTACATCACAACCTTGCACTTGGGGTGTGAACACTATGCTAAATGGGACTCATCAACTTATCTGTAAATACCTAGAGTCCAGAGGACACTTGTGATCATTCTTTTTTAGGATTGGGTCTTAAGTGTTTCTCACCCTTTGAAGTCCTCATAGGAGGCCTCCGGCGGGAGTGTACGTTGTGGGTGCGTTGTGTGGACCCTTACTCTATGAAGAGCATAAACATCTGGGTGTGTTGTGTGAACCCTTGCTCTATGTGGGCATAAACATTTGGTTAGGAGTGCACCAGCAAAACTCCAGGGTTAGAGGTGAACCGAGTAGAAACCTCCGTGTAAAGGTTGAAGGTGAACCTGATTTAAAATCATAGGTTTGAGGTGAACCCTGGAAAACCTCCGTAGTGAAATTTGGTACACTCAAGGAATGAGTGCGACAGCCAGGAGTGGAGTTGACAAGTAGTTGAACCACTATAAAAATGACTGTGTTTATGATTATTTTCATTTTTCATTGTGTGATATTCCTCATATGCTTTTGTATCTGATTGTCTAAGATCACACCTCATATCTACACACAGTCATATCCACCACAACTTATATGCAACCTGTTTATCTTTCAAGAAGTTTGTGATTGGATCCTCTGCTAGGCTTGGAAGCCAGTAGAGTTACATCTGAGTAATCCTGTAAATTTTATATCTGATAAGATTAGTGCAATAGAAATTTTAAATAAATCTTAGATCCTTAAAAAGTCCTATTCACCACCCTCTAAGACATATTGGCATATTCTTACTTCGACTCAAGCGGTCTTCACAGCTATTTCAATTGGTATCAAAGTGGGTCTCTCTTTAAGGGCTTCATCGCCTAGAGAGTGATCTTGACCGAAGAAGGAATCATGCTCAAGAAAGTCTTAGAGGATGTGATGGATCATAACAATTACCTTGTAATCCATACTACTCTGAAAGCTGGCAATAGTTCAAAATGGAATCTTGATAGTCTATGCTCCAGACACATGACTGGTGATTAAACCCATTTTTGTGAGTACTCAAACTTTGATGGAAGATCGGTCACATTTGGAGATAGTAGTTCAGCCAAAATTATTGGACAAGGGACAATATCTATACCAGGCCTTCCAAAAATTAAACATGCCCTCTGTGTAGAAGGTCTGAAACATAATCACCTTAGCATTTTTCAAATCTGTGACAAGGAACATCTTGTAACCTTCTCAAAAGATGTGTGTAGAATTTTAAATCGCACAAGAAAATCCCTCATAAACGGACTGCGCACTAGCGATAACTGTTATATCATGGAAAGTGCAAATTAGGATGTAATGAATACAAAGTGTAACATGGCTGTGAAAAATGAATCGAAATTATGGCCTCAAAGGTTGGGACATGTTCATTACCGAAATTTAGCTAAGCTCAGCTCGAAAAATTTGGTTAGAGGTCTTCCCAAGATTAGAAAAGAAGAAAAAGTTGTGTTTGGAGAATGTCTTAAAGGAAAACAGATAAAAACTGGACACAAGAAGACAACCATCATAGCAACAAAAAAACCGTTAGATCTGTTGCATATGGATCTGGATGGCCCAACCAAAGTGGAAAGCCATGGAAGGAAAAGGTACTTCCTTGTTATAGTTGATGACTACACCAGATTCACTTGGGTCGCATTTCTTCAGAAAAAATCGGATGCTTTTAAAGAATTTTCAATCCTGGCCAAACGACTTCAGAATGAAAGAGGATATAGCATTAATCGTATTAGAAGTGATCATGGTGGGGAATTTGAGAATGAAAAATTTGAAAAATACTACAAAGAGAAAGGAATTCATCATGAATTCTCAGCCCCAAAAACCCCGCAGCAAAATGGAGTTGTTGAAAGGAAAAATTGTGTGCTGCAAGAGATGGGGTCAGTTATGTTAAATGGAAAAGATATGGCAAAAATTTTTTGGGCAGAAGCTGTCAATACTACCTGCTACACCATAAATAGAGTATATCTTAGAGCAGGTCTGAACAAAACTCCATACGAACTATGGTATGGAAAGGCACATAGTGTGAAATATTTTTGAGTTTTTGGGAGTAAATGTTATATTTTAAGAGACAAAGATCACCTAGGAAAATTTTAGCCTAAAAGTGATGAAGTTATTTTTCTGGGGTATGCCACGAATAGTCGTGCATATAGAGTATACAATCTAAGAACTCTAACTATTCAAGAGACAGTCAATGTGCTAATTGATGATTATCTTCATGATAAGGAGAACCTTACAAATGAATTAGAAGATGATGTAGACTCATGCATTCTAGAAATATCAGAAAATAAAACCCCAGTTCCAAATGAACCTGGACCATCCTCTGAAATACCCATCGTAAAGGATCACCCACGGGAACAAATCATTGGTGATCCAAATGATGGTTTAAGAACTCGACGGTAAATAGAGAATATCTACAGTCATTTTTCTTTTACCTCAAAAATTGAACCTAAAAATGTTATGGAAGCTCTTCAAGATGAACACTGGATAAATGCCATGCAAGAAAAACTTCAACAATTTGAAAGAAATGAGGTATGGAAATTGGTTCCTAGACCAACTGATATAAATGTCATTAGAACCAAATGGGTCTTCAAGAACAAATCCAATGAGTAGGAAATGTGATCAGAAATAAAGCAAGTTTAGTGTGAGACCCGTATCTTAGTCCGTACTGACCCGTAGACTTCCGCGATCTTACTAGTCGAATTTCGGCAACTTCGACCCTTAACCGATGCTTACGTACGACCTTGATTCGTTTGCCGTCAACCCGAGTCGACTCAACCCAAGACCCGTACCCTAGCGACCGCGCCATCGCTGCGGTTCCAATGCCGTGACTCGCGCGCCGAGGCGATACCCTAGTCAAGAGCTGTAGGCAGACGTTCAGTGCAAGGAAAACGCCGCACGTTGCGAAACCCAAGGAAATCTCTACTATGTGTCACATCAATCCCATCAATCCCATCAATCAATCAATCCATCAAGCCATCAAATGTCAAGTACACATCACTTTCACCCTTTCCCAAGCAAGCCACAAAAGTCTTCCAAGCCCATACCTCTCTTACACAAAAGGCCTCAAAAGTCAAAAAGGTCTTACACACCTATCACCACCACATCCATCACTCCATCCATCCATCACTCTCTCTCTCTCTCTCTCCCTTTACAACTCTCTCTTTCTCTTTCTCATTTCAAACTCAAAAAAAATCCCAAGCTCCATACGTATGAGAGCTCTCCAAGCACTCCCAAAATTCTAAGTGTGGCCCACCTTCCCTACCCCATGATCTCCCCATCCCAACCTTCCATTCTCCATCTCCTCCATTGAAGTCCAAATCAAGGTGCTAAGGAACCCCTAGGAGCAAGAAGATCGGACGGTGGGTGCTAGATTTTTCTAGTTTTTCATGTTTTTGAGATGGGCCAAGTGAGGCCAACCAATCAATGGTTTGGATCTCACTTGGGACCCTAAGTTGTGGCCGATGGACCATTTCGATCATCATGATCATCCATGATGGGGCCATTCTCTATGGACCCCATCATGATGTTTATTTTATTGTAATAGGAAGGTCATCTAGACCATCCATGTTGGTGGGAAAAGGATCTTCACCGTTGCTTTTAGATTTCGGTGGTCCCACACGCTTTAGGGCTCACTTAATGTATGATTCATTGTAAGGGAGGGCCCATAATGTCGGGGTCCCTCCATCACAAGCGTGTCCCACTTTTCATCTCTCTCTCCCTTCTCATTTCTTTTTATTTTATTTTATGTCATTGTTTGTGTTTGTGTGGCCCACTTGAATGGACCCCACCTTGAAGTATTTATTTTGTCCAAAGCTTTCTTCAAGTGGGGTCCACCTTATATGTTGCACCCACACCATCCATCAATGGTGGCCCACCTAAACAAGGCCCACCACAATGTTTTTTTTTTAGAAAAACCCAACCGTCCAGCGTCTGAGACGCTGGACGTCCCTGCCTAAGTAAAAAAAAAAAAAGAAGGAAAAAGAGAAAGAAAAGGGAAGGGCTGTCCTTATAGCCCAGAAAAGGGAAGGGCTGTCCTTATAGCCCACCTTGATGTATTTGTTCAAATCCATGTCGTTCATCCCTTTTTCCAACTCATTTTAGGCGTTGAGCCGAAAAATGAGGTTGATCTGTTAATCAGGTGGGCCATATCATATGAAATTGTATTCCTTACCATTCAAAGCTAGTAGGACCCATCTTGGTGCATCCTCACACCCAAAAATCCCAAACTTCGGACTCATTTCTCCTGTTGCGAGCCACTGAACGCAATGGTCGGGGCAGATTTTTGTGAAGCGGGCTCCACGTACGAAAAACCACCAGAAAATGGGTTTTCCCCAATTTTTGAAAGAGGCAGAGCCTCTGCTCTCTCTCTCTCTCTCTCTCTCTCTCTCTCTCTCTCTGTCAGTGACGCTGCTGCACGCAGCAGCATGCATCGTTTGGAGCGGGCGGGAGTCCAGTCCCACGGCTGCTGCCGTGGGCCCCACCATGATGTATATGTTTGATTCACGCCGTTTATGAGGTGGGTCCCCTCCTCAGGTGGGCCCCCTCCAAATTTCAGCTCGATCCAAAGCTTAGGTGGCCCACAACATAGGAAATAGTGGGGGATTTAGTGGCTGCCCTCGAAATTCTTTTGGGGCCTACAGAAGTTTCGGATCAAGTTGGAATTTGTATTTACCCTTCATCCAGGTCCGAGTGACCTTACGAACAGTTTAGATGGCATTCAAATATTAGTGTGGGCCCCACATGGGAACCACAATGATGTATGTGCTTTATATCCACCGTTCAGGCGGACGGTGGAAGTCCACCATGATGTTTGTATTTAATCCGTCCATTGGACGGTGGTGCTGGGGCTCATGGTGATGTTGTGCACTGCCCAAACTCAGTGGACCCCGCCATGATGCATGAGATGCATGCAGACCGTCCACCCATTTAGAAATATCATTTAAGGAATGAGTTAAAGTTTGGGTGGGCCGCCTATGTATGGGTTAGGCCCATTTGATTTGTAAAGGTCTATGGGTTAGGCCCATTTGATTTATTTAAAGCCTAGGGGTTAGGCCCATTTGATAGAAAAAGGCCTATGGGTTAGGCCCATTTGATTTATTTAAGGTCCATGGGATTAGGCCCATTTGATATATCCCAAGGCCCATGGGATTGGACCCATTTGATGTGTTCCAAGACCCATGGGATTAGGCCCATTTGATGTATTTTAAATCCCATGGGATCAGGCCCATTTGATGTATTTTAAGGCCTATGGGTTTAGGCCCATCTGACTTAAATAAGGCCTATGAGTTTAGGTCCATCCGATATGCATCGGGCCCATGTGATTAGGCCCATATTGATATACTCTGACGCCCCCTGGATTGTGATCCATTGCAATGTACCTACGGCCCATTGGTGAAGCCCAGTAATGCGGCCCATTTGATAAATGTAAGGCCCACTTGATGCATATAAGGCCCATTGAATGTGGCTCATTTGATATATTTAAGGCCCAATGGGATGTACCTAAGGTCCATTGCAATGAGTGACCCTAACACAGAGTATGTAACGATGTTCACGACGATCGTGCCTTGGGAGCAATGTTGGTTTGACGTCCACATTGTGAGTGTAATGCTGGTTGGATGTCCACATTACGACTCTCCTTAGGGCCCATTATTAGGCACGTACTTATTATGTATAGGTCGTCTAGGCCCATCAGCATTGTAAGGATAGTCCATTTCATTATACCATATTTAGATAGTTCCATGACTCATGATCATACGCATCATATGTATGCTTTATATGAGAGGTGACTGTTCATAGCATATGCCTTTGGGTAGGTTGTTTATGGGCTCCCGAATAGGCGGTGTTGCCCTACATGAGCGCACGATGTGCGCAGGATTTGTTGTATGACTGGATAGCGTAATTCATGCATTTCGCATCGTGTGATATGATTACTGTACGCCCTAGCGACATGGGTGTCGTAGCCTCCACAGACAGATCGTGGTTGGCAGGATTGGATACCAAAAATCTCGTTCTACATGGGGTGCTATAGATATTCCTAGGTGAAAGTCCCTAAACCCTTATGGTACCAAGAGGTTGCTCCAACGTCTAGACCGAGTGGGTAGATGAGCGCTGAGTGCCGATTACCAGACGGTCGCGCTCTCCACTGTGTCGTGGTCGGTTGGAAGGAGGTGCGGCCTTACCCGCCCGAGAGTAGGGGGCAATGCTAGGCTGAGTTTGACCAGCTCGAGGAATGGGTCCGCTATCGATGAGTCGCCCCCAATATTGGCAGACGGATAGTGAGGTCTCTTCCTCTTACCTTATTACGTGTGATGTGGCGGCAATCTGGTTTAGAGTGTACTAGACCCCAGTGATATCCCATATTTGAGCTGTATTGATATGTGGACATAGATGAGGATCTGTATGCTTAAGTTGCATTGCACATCGCATGGCCTTGGGATGGCCGATACCATTCATGTCTTGCATCGCATAGCCTTGGTACAGCTCATGATATTATGGATCCATCTGCACATTTCGCATCACTCTGATATTGCATGATCATATGACTACCTTACGCGCACACTTTCATCACCCTCTAAGCTTTCTATAAGCTTATACACAACCGTTGCGTATAGGTGACGTTGGGGCGCAGCAGCACTGAGGCAGGAGCATGTTGCAGATCATTTTGGAGTTTTTGTTCTTTACCATTGTATTTTCCTTTATGCTCATTGTACTTGTAAAGTTTTTTATCATAGTGGAAATGTAATGGAGTTCTTGGTTGTTGTTTGTGGGTTATGCCTTTGGTTATGCTTATTACGAATCAAAATGACGTTGAAAATCCTCCTCGTAGCATCCCAGGATCGGAACCTGACGAATGGGCGCTAGGAGTCGAGAATGGGGTTCTACGGAGGCTGTCGCCGCCGGATTCGGCGATCGAAAATTTTATGAGCCCGGTTTCCGAGTTTGGGGCGTGACAGAAGTTGGTATCAGAGCATAACTTGGGAATAACCGAGAACAACATTACATGTCTGCTATGAGTGTAGAATGACTAAGTTTCGAAGTTCGGATAGTTTAGCGACCTTCCGTTACAGACCCTTAACGTGCGTGCCTTCGAGAGTTTTGATAGGCGCCTTCGATCTTTCCTGTAGGACATGGCGCGTGGGAGAGTTACCCGATCGACTCACGCACCACCACCTGAGGATCCCGCTCCACCACCTACGGCTCCAGCATTACCACCTACGATGCTTGTTCCTGAGTATCCTGTTCCTCCACCAGAGATTCCTACTGCACATCCTGAGTATCCTGCTCCTCCACCAGAGACAAGTGAGGAGCCGACCGTATCCATGAGTGCCTCTCAGTTGCAGTAGATGTTACAGGCTGTGACAGCTGCACTCCATAGGCAGGGCAGGCAGCCAGTTATTTTGCCAGCACAGGCAGAGCAGGATCGTGCTAGTGCTCTCCTTCGTGAGTTTCGACGGCTCGATCCACCGCGTTTCCAGGGTGAGCCAGACCCGATGGTAGCTGAGAGATGGCGCGCCGATGTGGAGAAGGTATTTGAGACAATGGGATGTACGACCGAGCAGCGAGTTCGATTAGCCGTATTTCTTCTCCATGGTGAGGCTGAGCACTGGTGGGCATCAGTTTCCCGAGCAGCGGGTGCCGACTTTATTTAGACGTGGGAGGATTTTATGGATCGGTTTGACCGACAGTACTTCCCTGATCACGTCCGACGACAGTGAGCGTTGGAGTTCGAGGCCCTGGTGCAAGGCAATATGACCGTGGCCCAGTACGCGGCTCGCTTCGTGGCACTGTCCAGATTTGCCCCTTACCTTGTTGATGACGAGGGGCGGAGGGCCCGACGATTCGAGGACGGCTTGTGTTACGGTCTTCGCAGCCATGTGATTGGCCATGAGCTTCCGACTTTTGAGGAAGTGGTGCGGAAGGCCCAGATCTTTGAGACTGAGTGGGCCGGTTCTCAGTCTTATCACGGTCAGAGGAGAGACCGAAAGAGGCAGGCTCCTTCCAGTGCTTCCCAGCAGCGTCGACCACAGCAGCAGAGGTGCACAGGTCGCCCAGCCTTCCGAGCACCAGCAGCACCTCTACCACCACCTCAGAGGCAGTTCACCGGCACTTGCTTTAGGTACGGTACGACGGGACACCGTTCATGGGAGTGTCCCAGCCCCCAGCAGCAGCAGAGAGGTCCACAGCAGCAGAGGGCTCCACAGCAGCAGAGACCCCCACAGCAGCAGCGACAGCAGCCCCCACCACTAAGGCCACCTCAGCAGCAACATCAGCACCAGCCTCAGAGGCCACAGCAGCAGAGGCAGCAGTTTTGGCCTCCTCAGTGACCCCAGCAGCAGCAGCCGCACGCTCATAGGGGACACGCACCTCCCCAGCCGACTCAGACTAGGTTTTATGCGGCTCAGCAGGACCCTCAGTCTTCTGGAGGAGTTGTTGAGGGTATACTTCCAGTTTCTGCATGCATTGCACGTGTACTGTTTGATTCCGGTGCATCGCACTCTTTTGTGGCCGAGATCTTCTGTCGATCGACTGGCTTGCCATTGGAGTCTTCTGGTGAGAGCCTATCGGTATCGACTCTCTTGGGGAGGACTGCAGTGTTGGGCCAATTTTGCTCGTCTTGCCCTTTTCTAGTTGGGGATATCTTTTTGCCTGCCGATCTGTTTGCGTTGCCGATGTCTGAGTTCGACGTCATCCTGGGCATGGATTGGCTCACCGAGTACTATGCCATATTGGACTGCGCCGCGAGGACAGTCACATTTTGTATACCCGGCGTACCGCAGTTCCAGTTTATTGCAGAGCCCAGAGGAGAACGGTTGTCTTGTTTGATGTCATGTGCTATAGAGGAGCCTGTTACCGCCTGCATCGACCATTTGCCCGTGGTTTGTGATTTTTCCGATGTGTTTCAGGAGATTCCGGGATTACCACCTCGTTGACTCACCGAGTTTCAGATCGATCTCGTGCCCGGTACCGCGCCTATTTCGAAGGCCCCGTATCGCATGGCACCGTTGGAGTTACGGGAACTGCAGAAGCAGTTGGACGAGTTGCGAGAGTTAGGTTTTATTCGTCCGAGCAGTTCGCCGTGGGGAGCGTCGGTACTCTTCGTGAAGAAGAAGGATGGCTCGTTGAGGCTCTACATTGACTACCGCGAGCTCGACAAAGTCACGATCAAGAACAAGTACCCGCTCCCTAGGATTGATAATTTGTTCGATCAGTTGCAGGGTGCACAGTTCTTTTCGAAGATCGACCTGCGTTCCGGTTATCATCAGATTTTGGTCCGAGATGAGGACATTCCGAAGACAGCATTCAGGACGCGTTACGGTCATTTTGAGTTTCAGGTCATGTCCTTCGGACTGACCAATGCACCTGCGGTCTTCATATAGCTGATGAACGAGGTCTTCCGCCCATATCTGGATCAGTTTGTTGTAGTCTTCATCGATGACATTCTGATTTATTCGAGGACCCGTGAGGAGCACGAGCAGTATTTAGAGATTACTTTGCAGACCTTCCGTGCATACCAGCTGTATGCGAAGCTGGAGAAGTACGAGTTCTGGCAGGAGGAGGTGAAGTTCCTCGGTCACGTGGTGACGAGGGAGGGTGTCACAGTGGACCCTTCGAAGGTCGAAGCAGTGCGTCAGTGGGCCAGCCCACGACTGCAACAGAGATCCGTAGTTTTCTTGGTTTAGCGGGCTATTACCGACATTTCATTGAGGGTTTTTCTTGTATTGCAGCCCCTCTGACCAGGTTGACTCGAAAGGGCGCAGAGTTTATTTGGAGTGACGCCCGTGAGCGAGCATTTATGAAGTTAAAGGACCGCATGACGTCCGCTCCTGTAACATCCCGAAAATCGAGGGGGTCGAGTAAAAACCCAACTCCCGAGTTCCAAAATGTTATTTATGCAACATAGATATGTATGATTGAATGTTGTCTATGTTAATATATGAAACAAGAGTGGGATTACGCCAGAACAGCATATCATACTCCAGAGACAGTTAAATTAACCAGCGGAAGACTGTGATAGTATGTATAACATATATAAACTGTTGTGTGTCTCTTGAGTATGAACATGTTACCAGGTTAAACATATACATGTATACCTCAAAATAGAAAGAAAGCATATACATGAGTTCTCTGAAAATATAAAATGACAAGTGTCAAGGCATCTAATCAACCTCCCTGTAATCCCGTCGATCAGAACACGCATAAAGGAGGGATCCTCCTCATCATCATCAAGTCCGGCTCCGCCTCGCAGGCCGCGCCATCATCTGCAATCACAAAAGGGTCTGGTGGGTGTCCGAAAATACCATCTCGTAACGTGGGAGTGAGTAGCTAACTCAGTAGAATAATAGAGCAAGGATTAACATGTTCTCAAATCAATCATGCGATAATAGTAAAGCAGTAAATCAAACAATCCTAATACTGTTGTTAATGCAATATGACATGACATGATGGATGCCCTCACCGACGTACTCCCTCATACGGCACCATCTTCGTCCGCGACATGCGTGCATCCCGCTCAGTGCTCCACATCTTCCAAGCACATGCAATGTGATGGTGATATGATTACCGAGTTATTATTAGTCCATTTCATATAGCAATATTGGGAAACTAAGGTACTTCCCTTATATCAATCCCAACACAGATCCTGTCTAGGGTCATCACTCCTAGTAATCTCATACGATGTATATTTTGTAGGTCGCTGCAAGGGCTGTCAGGGCTGTTGCTCGCACACGTTACACCGCTCCCCCATCACCTTATCAATACAGGCCTACTATACTCTACTGCTACTGAAGGGTCGTCGCCTCCCGTAGTCTCAGAATACGCTCGCGGTCACTACAAAGGGCTGTCAGGGCTGTTGCACGCACTCGTTGCTCCGCTCCCCCATCACCTTATCAATGTAGGCCGACAGCAAAAATATAGTGTCCCATACCACCATACCCGGCTCATGAGTCTTTGTGGATCAAGGTACCATGGTTAACAAGGTTTACAATGGTAAGTTCAGTACCCTAGGTTCAAGCAGTTATGACTCATGCAGGGTGAACATACATCGGCCAGTCGGGTTACTTGACGGGCTCGACTAGCGCGATCGCATCTCAAGTCGAACGATATGAAGTATGTAAAACACTTCACGTGGCCTAACCACTGCCGCCAACTCCAAAATACGGCTCGCGTTCATCGACGCGTCGTTCGTGGCCAAGATAAGCTAACCACGAATTCGCTCGGTTACCGACTGCCTGGACTAAGTATAGTCCCAAACAATTATAGAATCACATCAGCAATCATATTAGAGTATTGGAAATGAAATACAACCATGTGAGCATGTTAACACATGTTATATCATACACCTTAAGTAAATCATCAAGTACATGCATTTCATACATACAATGAAATCATGCATTTGGCTAATATGTAGGAAATCATTTACATCAGCATATTAATTGAGAAATCAATCTCAAACTAATTCATAACATCATTTAATTCAATACATACTAATACAAGCATTTATACAAACACTTACACTACACACTTAAGTCTACATATAGCATGTCGACCCGAAGTGCACATTTAGGCGAATCTCTTCGCCAAACTAATTATGCATTTATTCCTAACATTCTAATGCGACAATAAACCATGTCAATCACGTCAGTAAATTATGAATGAAAACAGTACTTCCTACAAATGACTAAAATGCCCTAAATCTCATATTCTCCGTCGGTTCACGAAACAGGAAACGGACAGCATGTTGTACATGTCAAACGGCGTTGCCGTCGATAATCTACTATTAAACGACATTGAAAGCATTGGAAACAGTCAATTAAAGCGTCTAAAATCTGCACCTTATCTCTTATAGATGTGTGAATTCGAACGGAGCGTATACGCTTCTTCTACGGCGAATAGAGAACCTAATTTACAAGATCTATGAGTTAACAAGCAATGGAACGAAAGGAACCTCAAATCAGCGACTAAATGGGGTATTTTCTTACCTAAAAATGTGGAGAAATCACTGGCTGAGTGATGGAAGCGTGTTGTTAAAGTACGTGCAACAGGTGGTGAAACGGCAGAAAAATCCTCTCCTACTCTCTCTCACAAACTCTCACCTTTTCTCTCACCAATCTAGGGTTTTTCTTAAATTCGGATGGGAGAGAGGAGTGAGGGTTTCAAAATAGGCTCGGGAACAAGGTTCACTTGAGGGGTAACCAAATCGAGGCTGTTTCAGTCCAAAAGGACATTTCTGGTGGTCCCCTGGCTGAATGCGGTCGGACTTAAGCTCATGCATACTGGATCTAGCACACATCAAGTTTTCAGTCCGGTAGGGTTCGCAGATCGCACGTGGCGGTCCAGTTTCAGTTCAGCGGTCACCACACGTAGATCAGGCTTACAAATCTCATGATATGAAATAGAAATTTTTCCTGATCTGAGGGTGTAATTTGGCTGAATTCTGACGGTCAGAATGCTTAATACTGACGCGTCAAGTCGTGTGCCAGATTTGAATTTCAAATTCCAAATCTGTCCCTATTCGCACTCTTTTCAGTCCGGGATCAATGAAATAGCCTGTGATTATCGGTTGGACTTGATTTTCGAAATGATTGTCAAGTCCAGCTAGGCGGTTCTAACGGTCTAAGATAGCAGGTATCGGACTTTCGACGCGCGGTCTAGATCCAATACAGATTTTCAAAGTGGTCTAGAGAACAAACCTACTTAGAGTTTGATCCGAGGTTATAGAGTATTATAGAGTCATTGTGACTACTCGATTTGGGTCTTGTAGAACATATTTAAAGTGATCAGGGACTATTTCCCAGCTACTCTAGCGTTGCGCTAGCTAACTTATGCTTAGTTCTAAAGGAATTAATCCTAAGTGGTTTCTTTAGCTATGGAATTGGGTCCTGAGCGATTTTTCAGGTGTTTTAATTGACCCATTGCCTAAGGACGTTTAATCCCAGATTGGCCAAAATCCGGGGTGTTACAATCTACCCCCCTTAAAATACAATTTCGTCCCCAAAATTGGCGAAGGGTAAAGAGTACTTTTTCTAAGGAAGGTTCAATCCCATTTAATGACCTAACCGTAAGTATATCTTAACTCAAATGTTTCGATCCTTGAACAGTGGGGAAGAGGCCAACCACACTTCCGTTGTGCCACTCTGATCAAACGGTAGCGTTGGCTGACCTAACTGGATTGGACTCAATACGTTCTACCCCCCTTAAAACTTGGTTCTACTTAAAGTTCAAGAATCTATGCATCGCTCCGTATATCGGAACGAGGTGCAACTTAGGGGCTATCCTTAACCTAAAATGGAAACAACCTTTCTCTACATGGTTTTCTTTGTTAATGATGTGTTTTATGGCATTGGTACCTATGATCATAGAGATGAGCCTAATCTCTATTGTGATTGAGTTCAGGGGCAGGTATGAGTTGGTGGCAAGATGTCTAATTCTCTACTGGCTTTAAGTCCTCACCATTTCCCAAAGACAATGTGATCCTGTTTGGTTGTAGGTGGTTGGGCCATCACAGAAGAAAGGTTTTGTAGTGGGTCTAAGCCGGATACGTTGAACCTTCTGTCTAATCAAGACAGAAAATGCGTTGTATCAGTTCTTAATCCGAGTCGATGCCGATCCTCTGCTTGATCAGAGCATCGGATTCATTGGTAACCACTAGGATTAAGAAGTCGACTCAAACCGCGAATACATCGCTTACATGCAGTTCCTTTACTCTGCGTTCCCGAATGCAATAAGTCCTTGGGGAAGGCAATTCTAAGGGGTGTGTTAGTTTATTCTAAGTTCAATCTGAGGGATGTATAAATGTTCCCTGAGAGTGAATGGTTCTTTCCTATGGGCAACAACAGGAGTCTATAAGTTATAAGGGGATCTATCGAAGGAATAAGGTTCTACTTCAACCAAATCTAACCTACAATTCCTTAACATATATAGGCTTTATACTACTTAAGGTAACTAGTAGGCTAGTCTGTAACTCTGTAGCTATAATCCAAAGCCTAAGATTATACGGTAAATGGCTTTCCATACCATTTCTACTACAGGGAATTCTTCTATTGCTTAGGGTCAAGATTGTCTAAATGGAATTGGATTTCTTATGTCATCAAACCCTTCAAATCTAGAAGTGCTAACTCTAGGTCCAAAATGCCAAGGGCCTATGTGGCCAGCAACGTTTAGTTGTATCAAATGGAACTGCAGTCCTAATCCCATATTGGGATAGGGAACGGCATGCTTGGTAGGAGGGTGGGGTGGGATAAAACTAATTTGTAGGCTGAACCCCGAGAGTTACAATACTCCCAATCTAGGGATAATACCTAACAACAAACGAACGGCATGCACTCCATTCAACAAAATTTGGCTATATTAAGCCCAAGCCACTAACACAAACATATTTTCTACCTAACAACAACAAAACACAGAAATTTCACACGGCAGTCAAACAAGCGAAGAACGTGGAGAAATGGGATGGGTAAGCATGTTTTCACGAGTTTGAGGATCAAATAAAAGGGACTTGAGAGAGAGGACGATGGAAAGGGAGGAAAGGCTGAAACAGCCTTAACAACAGCCATGGAAAAAAGGAGGAAATACGGAGAAATTGTTGCCCAAATGGACAGAATGAAATCTAAGCGTTGTAGAGGGATTGTAACACCCCGGATTTTGGCCAATCTGGAATTTGATGTCCTTAGGCAGTGGGTCAACTAAAACACCAGGAAAATCGCTCAGAACCTACTTCCATAGCCAAAGAAACCACTTAGGACTAATTCCTTTAGAAACTAAGCATAAGTTAGCTAGCGCAACGCTGGAGTAGCTGGGAAATAGCCCCTAATCACTTTAAATATGTTCTACAAGACCCAAATCGAGTAGAACCAATGACTCTATAATACTCTATAACCTCGGACCAAACTCTGAGCAGGTTTGTTCTCTGGACCACTTTGAATCTTTGTATTGGATCTAGACCGCGCGTCGAAAGTCCGATACCTCCTATCTTAGACCGTTAGAACCGCCTAGCTGGACTTGACACTCATTTCGAAAATTAAGTCAAACCGATCATCACAGGCCATTTCATTGAGCCCGGACCGAAGAGAGTGCGAATAGGGACAGAATTGAAATTTCAAATTCAAATCTGGCACACGACTTGACGCGTCAGTATTGAGCGTTCTGGCCGTCAGAATTCAGCCAGATTACACCCACGGATCAGGAGAAATTTCTATTTTATACCATGAGACTTTCAGCCCTTATCTACGTGCGGTGACCGCTGAACTGATACTGGTCCGCCACGTGCGATCTGCGGACCCAGCCGGACTGAAAACTTAATACGTGCTAGATCTGGTACGCGTGAGCTTAAGTTCGATCACATTCGGCCAGGGGACCACCAGAAAGCATCTTTTGGACCGAAACAGCCCCGAATTGGATATGCACTAAGTAAACTTCGTTCCCGAGCCTATTTCGGGCGTTTTTAAGCTTATAAAAGGGGTTGAAACCCTCACTCCTCTCTCCCATCCGAAATTGCAAAAAGTTCTAGATAGGGAGAGAGAAAAGGTGAGAGTTTGTGAGAGAGAGTGGGAGTGATTTTCCTGCCACCTGCAGCTGCTGCTGCACGTGCTTAGGCGACGCACTCCGATCACTTTCCCGGTGATTCCAACGCACTTCTAAGTAAGGAAAACCCTAACCACTTGCTGATTTGGGGATTTCTTTGATTCAAATAGAATAGTAGCTGATGTACATGTGTATCAGGTTGTCTGATCGCCGTAGACGAAGCGTATACGCTCCGTTCGAATCGCTTCACCTATAAGAGAAAAGGTGTGGATTTTAGACGCTTTGATTGACTGTTTTCAAAGCTTTCAATATCGTTTAATAGTAGATTCTTGACGGCAATGCCGTTTGACATGTATAACATGCTGTCCGTTTCCTGTTTCGTAAACCAACGAAGAATATGAGATTTAGGGCATTTTAGTCATTTGTAGGAAGTACTGTTTTTACTCATATTTTGCTGATGTGATTGACATGGTTTATTGTCGCATTAGAATGTTAGGAATACGTGCATAATTAGTTTGGCAAAGAGATTCGCCCAAATGCGCACTTCGGGTCGACATACTATATGTAAACTTAAGTGTGTAGTGTAAGTGTTTGCATAAATGCTTGTATCAGTATGTATTGAATTAAATGGTGTTATGAATTAGTTTGAGATTGATTTCTCAATTAATATGCTGGTGTAAATGGTTTCGTACATGTTAGTCATATGCATGATTTCATGATATGAATGAAATGCATGTGCTTGACGATTCGCTTAAGCTGTATGTTATAACATGTGCTTGATGATTTCATTTTGATTTAGTTTGAGATTGAATTCTCAATTAATATGCTGATGGAAATGATTTCCTATATGTTGGCGATATGCATAAGTTCATTATATGTACGAAAGGCATGTGTTAGATGATTTACTTAAGTTGTACGATATAACATGTGTTAACATGCTCACATGGTTGTGTTTCATTTCCAATACTCTCACATGATCGCTGACGTGGATTCATATGTGTTTGGGACTATACTTAGTCCAGGCAGTCGGTAACCGAGCGAATTCGTGGTTGGCTTATATTTGCCATGAACGACGTGTCGATGAATGCGAGTCGTGTTGGAGTTGGCGGCAGTGGTTAGGCCACGCGAAGTGTTTTACGCACTTCATGTCATTCGACTTGCGATGCGATCGTGCTAGTCGAGCCCGTCAAGTAACCCGACTGGCCGTTGTATGTTCACCCTGCATGAGTCATAACTGCTTGAACCTAGGGTACTGAACTTACCATTGTAAATCCTGTTAACCATGGTACCTTGATCCATAAAGACTCATGAGCTGGGCATGGTGGTATGGGACACCGTGGTCCAGCTGTCGGCCTACGCT
Source organism: Magnolia kwangsiensis (assembly GCA_037074715.1). NCBI lineage: Eukaryota > Viridiplantae > Streptophyta > Magnoliopsida > Magnoliales > Magnoliaceae > Magnolia > Magnolia kwangsiensis. Next base: position 75,267,338 of record CM073579.1, read on the forward strand.
GGGGCCACAAACCTCCCCATAGTGACCAGTGAGCACCTAGACTCGTGAGCAAATTATGGTGGTATGGGACACTATATTCTTGCTGTCGGCCTACATTGATAAGGTGATGGGGGAACGGTGCAACGAGTGCGAGCAACAGCCCTGGCAGCCCTTTGTAGTGACCGCGAGCGTATTCTGAGTCTACGGGAGGCGACGACCCTTCAGTAGCGGTAGAGTACAGTAGGCCTTTATTGATAAGGTGATGGGGGAGCGGAGCAACGAGTGCGTGCAACAGCCCTGGCAGCCCTTGCAGCGACCTACGAAATATACATCGTATGAGATTACTAGGAGTGACGACCCTAGACAGGATCTGTGTTGGGATTGATATAAGGGAAGTACCTTAGTTTTCCAATCCTGTTGTTTGAATGGACTAATAACAACTCAAAAATCATATCACCATAACATTGCATGTGCCTGGAAGATGTGGAGCACTCTAGGGAGTGTGGCATGCCGCGGTCGTAAGATGTTGCCGTATGAGGGAGATCGTCGGTGAGGGCATACATCACGTCATGTCATATTGCATTAACAACAGTATTAGGATTGTTTGATTTACTGCTTTACTATTATCACATGATTGATTTGATAACATGTTAATCTTTGCTCTCTTATCCCACTGAGTTGATCACTCACTCCCACGTTACGGGACGGTGTTCCTGGACACCCACCAGACCTTTTTATGATTGCAGATGATGGTGCGGCCTGCGAGGCGGAGCCGAACTTGATGATGTTGATGATGAGGAGGATCCCTCCTTTATGCGTGTTCTGATCGACGGGATTACAGGGAGGTTGATTAGATACCTTCACACTTGTCATTTAATATTTTTAGCGCACTCATGTATATTCGTTTTGTTTATTTTTGGAGTATATATGTATATATATAACCTGGTAACATATTCACACTCTGGAGACATACAACAGTTTATATATGCTATACCTACTATCACAGTCTTCCGCTTGTTAATTTAACTGTCTCTGGAGTATGATATGCTGTTCTAGCTTAATCTCAATCATGTTTAATAAATCATCACAGACAACATTCAATCATACATATCTATGTTGCATAAATAACATTTTGGAACTCGGGAGTTGGGTTTTTGCTCGACCCCCCGATTTTCGGGATGTTACTGATGGTATCAGAGCATGATTTGGATTAAACCGGGCCTGGGTTATGGTCACGCGACATATGCTGTTGCTTCCTTTGACTTAGGTGGGTGCGAGAAGGGTCTAGAAACACTTCTAGGATCACAGATTCCCCAATAGGCGAAGATTATTCAAATCGATCGCGTGATCGAGTCCGTAACGCGTCTAGGGTCGCATGAAGCAACCCGAATAGCTCCTAGGTTGTAGGTAGTTGGGTTGAGACGTTCTTTGAATGATTCTAAACCCGTAAATGTGAATCCTTGGGCCATGGGACAACCACGACCCCTGTATTCAATCGTCAGGGCTTAAAAACCCCGTTTTGCCTAAAATCTTCAAAATTCTTCCTCTCACCACTCCAATCTTTAATTTTATCTTATCATTTTCATGTTAGGAATCAATACTAATGTGAAAATAGCATAAAATCATACTTTTATAAAATTTTACAGTGAATAGTAAAATTTCATGAAAAATAGCTATAAGGCCATTCTAAATTTGCTTTATTTAGAAATTAATAGGCTAGATGGATGTATTAGCTCCTTCTACCCCAAAATAATATGCTGCATGATAGGGTTTTGTATTTGAGATTACAGATTGGCCCGAAAAAGCCTCGAATGGATGTTTGGGCCTCCCTAGGGCAATCTACAATGAACCACAGGGGGAACCATACCTTTTTGGAATCCCTAGGGCAAGGGGAACCCATCCCATATGGCCTCAATGGCCAATTTGCAACTTCACCGGTGATTCCATCGCCGATTCAGCGATGCATCGCCGGTCAAACTCTTCAAATGGGTCTGGTCTTTGGGCTGGAGGAGTTTGGGGGCTAGGGAAGCCCCCTGGTATGCGTTCTGTATCTTGAAACCCCCTAAAAGATGTACTTCCTTCACAAAAGTCCCCTTCCCTAGCCCCATTTTCATTTTCTTGCTGCCCTAACCCAAAACTGTGGTTCTAAACCACTCTCAAATCCATTCCCTGCCAAAAACGACCACCCTCCATCGTTCCTTTGAAGTTGGCAGCCCTCCCTCTTGAAGGTTTCGTCCGTTGGAGCTCCTAAAACCTCCAAATCGAGCTGAAATCGTGAGGTGCTCCATTTCCCTTTTTCATTTTCATTTCTTTCTGAAATTACATCCTAGGGAAGCTTGAAGCATCCCTCTACAACACCTAGATCTCCCTTTTCTAGTTTGGTTAGCCATTTCCTTGCATTTCTCCCATTTTTCATGGCTATTGTTAAGCTGTTTTAGCCTTTTTCTCTCTTTTCACCATCCTCCCTCTCAATCCTATTTCTCCATTTTCTTTGCTTAAGGGATACTGAAAATATATGGCCAAGAGAGCTCTAGTGAGCAACAGACAGTATTAGACTCGACAGGGATAAAGAAGGTAAGTCGGGACTGTGGTAAAGTCCTTTGGTAGAGTTAGGCATCTATGCCTTTGCCCTGTAGATTGCTTGATTTTTGTTTTAAGGATTTCTGTGTTTTGTTGTTATTGGGTCTAGTGATGTCACTGGTAGATAATGTGTTGCGTCAGTGGTTTGGGCTTAGCATAGCCGAATGCATCTCTGTCATAATCCATGTGGAACTTTATTCCATATATTGTGATGAAATTTGGTTAGATGGAATACATGCCGTTTCATTTTGCTGTAAGGTATTGTCCCTAGATTGGGAGTATAGTAACTCCCGGGATTCAGTCTACAAATGAATTTTTATCCCACCCCACCCTCCTACCAAGCATGCCACTCCCTATCCCAACATGGGATTAGGAATGCGGTTCCATTTAATACAACTTAATGCTACTGGCCAATAGGCCCTTGGCATCTTGGACCTAGCAATAGCACTCCTAGATTTGAAGGATCTAACGACATAAGAAATCCAATTCCATTTAGATAATCTTGACCCTAAGCAATAGAAGACTTCCCTGTAGTAGAAATAGTATGGAACCATTTAACGTATAATCTTAGGCTTTGGATTATAGCTTTCTTAGGCTTTGGATTATAGCTGTTGAGTTACAGACTAGCCTATTAGTTACCTTAAGTAGTGTAAAGCCTGTATATGCTGAGGAATTGTAGGTTAGATTTGGTTGAAGTAGAACCTTATTCCTTCGATAGATCCCCTTATGACTTATAGACTTCTGTTGTTGCCCATAGGAAGGAACCATTCACTCTCAGGGAACATTTATAACTCCCTCAGATTGAACTTAGAATATACTAGCACGCCCCTTAAAATTGCCTTCCCCAAGGGCTTATTGCATTCGAGAACGCGGAATAAAGGAACTACATGTAAGCGATGTATTCGCGGTTTGAATCGACTTCCTAATCCTAGTGATTACCAATAAATCCAATGCTCTGATCAAGCAGAAGATCGGCATCGACTCGGATTTAGAATTGATACAATAAATCTTTTGTCCTAGCTAGACAGAAAGTCTATGTATCCGGCTCAGACCCACTATACTACTTTTCTTCCGTGTTGGCTCGACCACATACAACCGAACGGGATCACAGTGTCTTTGGAAAATGGCGAGGACTTAAAGCCAGTAGAGAATTCAACATCTTGCCACCAAGTCATACCTACCCCTGAACTTAACCACAATAGAGATTAGGCTCATCTCTATGATCATAGGTACCAATGCCATAGAACGCATCATCAGCAAGGAAAACCATGTAGAGAAGTTGTTTCTCAATTTATGTCAAGGATAGGTCTTAAGTTGCACCTCGTTCTGATGTACGGAGAGACGCATAGACTCTTGAACTTTAAGTAAAACCAAGTTTTAAGGGGGGTAGAACGAATTAAGTCCAATCCAGTTAGGTTAGTCAACGCTACCGTTCGATCAGAGTGGCGCAGCGGAAGAGTGGTTGGCCTCTTTCCCACTGGCCCAGGATTGAAACATTTGATTTAGGTTATATGTACGGTTAGGTTATTAAATAGGATTTGAACCTTTCTTAGAAAAAGTACTCCTTGCCCTTCGCCAATTTCGGGGACGAAATTTTGTTTTAAGGGGGGTAGATTGTAACACCCCGGATTTTGGCCAATCTGGAATTTGACGTCCTTAGGCAGTGGGTCAACTAAAACACCAGGAAAATCGCTCAGAACCTACTTCCATAGCCAAAGAAACCACTTAGGACTAATTCCTTTAGAAACTAAGCATAAGTTAGCTAGCGCAACGCTGGAGTAGCTGGGAAATAGCCCCTGATCACTTTAAATATGTTCTACAAGACCCAAATCGAGTAGAACCAATGACTCTATAATACTCTATAACCTCGGACCAAACTCTGAGCAGGTTTGTTCTCTGGACCACTTTGAATCTTTGTATTGGATCTAGACCGCGCGTCGAAAGTCCGATACCTCCTATCTTAGACCGTTAGAACCGCCTAGCTGGACTTGACACTCATTTCGAAAATTAAGTCAAACCGATCATCACAGGCCATTTCATTGAGCCCGGACCGAAGAGAGTGCGAATAGGGACAGAATTGAAATTTCAAATTCAAATCTGGCACACGACTTGACGCGTCAGTATTGAGCGTTCTGGCCGTCAGAATTCAGCCAGATTACACCCACGGATCAGGAGAAATTTCTATTTTATACCATGAGACTTTCAGCCCTTATCTACGTGCGGTGACCGCTGAACTGATACTGGTCCGCCACGTGCGATCTGCGGACCCAGCCGGACTGAAAACTTAATACGTGCTAGATCTGGTACGCGTGAGCTTAAGTTCGATCACATTCGGCCAGGGGACCACCAGAAAGCATCTTTTGGACCGAAACAGCCCCGAATTGGATATGCACTAAGTAAACTTCGTTCCCGAGCCTATTTCGGGCGTTTTTAAGCTTATAAAAGGGGTTGAAACCCTCACTCCTCTCTCCCATCCGAAATTGCAAAAAGTTCTAGATAGGGAGAGAGAAAAGGTGAGAGTTTGTGAGAGAGAGTGGGAGTGATTTTCCTGCCACCTGCAGCTGCTGCTGCACGTGCTGAGGCGACGCACTCCGATCACTTTCCCGGTGATTCCAACGCACTTCTAAGTAAGGAAAACCCTAACCACTTGCTGATTTGGGGATTTCTTTGATTCAAATAGAATAGTAGCTGATGTACATGTGTATCAGGTTGTCTGATCGCCGTAGACGAAGCGTATACGCTCCGTTCGAATCGCTTCACCTATAAGAGAAAAGGTGTGGATTTTAGACGCTTTGATTGACTGTTTCCAAAGCTTTCAATGTCGTTTAATAGTAGATTCTTGAAGGCAATGCCGTTTGACATGTACAACATGCTGTCCGTTTCCTGTTTCGTAAACCAACGAAGAATATGAGATTTAGGACATTTTAGTCATTTGTAGGAAGTACTGTTTTTACTCATAATTTGCTGATGTGATTGACATGGTTTATTGTCGCATTAGAATGTTAGGAATACGTGCATAATTAGTTTGGCAAAGAGATTCGCCCAAATGCGCACTTCGGGTCGACATACTATATGTAAACTTAAGTGTGTAGTGTAAGTGTTTGCATAAATGCTTGTATCAGTATGTATTGAATTAAATGGTGTTATGAATTAGTTTGAGATTGATTTCTCAATTAATATGCTGGTGTAAATGGTTTCGTACATGTTAGTCATATGCATGATTTCATGATATGAATGAAATGCATGTGCTTGACGATTCGCTTAAGCTGTATGTTATAACATGTGCTTGATGATTTCATTTTGATTTAGTTTGAGATTGAATTCTCAATTAATATGCTGATGGAAATGATTTCCTATATGTTGGCGATATGCATAAGTTCATTATATGTACGAAAGGCATGTGTTAGATGATTTACTTAAGTTGTACGATATAACATGTGTTAACATGCTCACATGGTTGTGTTTCATTTCCAATACTCTCACATGATCGCTGACGTGGATTCATATGTGTTTGGGACTATACTTAGTCCAGGCAGTCGGTAACCGAGCGAATTCGTGGTTGGCTTATATTTGCCACGAACGACGTGTCGATGAATGCGAGTCGTGTTGGAGTTGGCGGCAGTGGTTAGGCCACGCGAAGTGTTTTACGCACTTCATGTCATTCGACTTGCGATGCGATCGTGCTAGTCGAGCCCGTCAAGTAACCCGACTGGCCGTTGTATGTTCACCCTGCATGAGTCATAACTGCTTGAACCTAGGGTACTGAACTTACCATTGTAAATCCTGTTAACCATGGTACCTTGATCCATAAAGACTCATGAGCTGGGCATGGTGGTATGGGACACCGTGGTCCAGCTGTCGGCCTACGCTGGGGCCACAAACCTCCCCGTAGTGACCAGTGAGCACCTAGACTCGTGAGCAGATTATGGTGGAATGGGACACTATATTCTTGCTGTCGGCCTACATTGATAAGGTGATGGGTGAGCAGTGCAACGAGTGCGAGCAACAGCCCTGACAGCCCTTTGTAGTGACCGCGAGCGTATTCTGAGTCTACGGGAGGCGACGACCCTTCAGTAGCGGTAGAATACAGTAGGCCTTTATTGATAAGGTGATGGGGGAGCGGAGCAACGAGTGCGTGCAACAGCCCTGGCAGCCCTTGCAGTGACCTACGAAATATACATCGTATGAGATTACTAGGAGTGAAGACCCTAGACAGGATCTGTGTTGGGATTGATATAAGGGAAGTACCTTAGTTTCCCAATCCTGCTGTTTGAATGGACTAATAACAACTCGAAAATCATATCACCATAACATTGCATGTGCCTGGAAGATGTGGAGCACTCTAGGGAGTGTGGCATGCCGCGGTCGTAAGATGTTGCCGTATGAGGGAGATCGTCGGTGAGGGCATACATCACGTCATGTCATATTGCATTAACAACAGTATTAGGATTGTTTGATTTACTGCTTTACTATTATCGCATGATTGATTTGATAACATGCTAATCTTTCTCTCTTATCCCACTGAGTTGATCACTCACTCCCACGTTACGGGACGGTGTTCCTGGACACCCACCAGACCTTTTTGTGATTGCAGATGATGGCGCGGCCTGCGAGGCGGAGCCGAACTTGATGATGTTGATGATGAGGAGGATCCCTCCTTTATGCGTGTTCTGATCGACGGGATTACAGGGAGGTTGATTAGATTCCTTGACACTTGTCATTTTATATTTTTAGCGCACTCATGTATATTCGTTTCGTTTATTTTTGGAGTATACATGTATGTATATAACCTGGTAACATATTCACACTCTCGAGACATACAACAGTTTATATATGCTATACCTACTATCATAGTCTTCCGCTTTTTAATTTAACTGTCTCTGGAGTATGATATGCTGTTCTAGCTTAATCTCACTCATGTTTAATAAATCATCACAGACAACATTCAATCATACATACTATGTTGCATAAATAACATTTTGGAACTCGGGAGTTGGGTTTTTGCTCGTCCCCCCGATTTCTGGGTCATCACTCCTAGTAATCTCATACGATGTATATTTTGTAGGTCGCTGGAAGGGCTGCCAGGGCTGTTGCTCGCACTCGTTGCACCGCTCCTCCATCACCTTATCAATACAGGCCTACTGTACTCTACTGCTACTGAAGGGTCGTCGCCTCCCGTAGTCTCAAAATACGCTCGCGGTCACTACAAAGGGCTACCAGGGCTGTTGCACGCACTCGTTGCTCCGCTCCCCCATCACCTTATCAATGTAGGCCGACAGCAAAAATATAGTGTCCCATACCACCATAATCTACTCACGAGTCATAGGTGCTCACTGGTCACTATGGGGAGGTTTGTGGCCCCAGCGTAGGCCAACAGCTCGACCACGGTGTCCCATACTACCATGCCCGGCTCATGAGTCTTCGTGGATAAAGGTACCATGGTTAACAGGGTTTATAATGGTAAGTTCAGTACCCTAGGTTCATGCAGTTATGACTCATGCAGGGTGAACATACATCGGCCAGTCGGGTTACTTGACGGGCTCGACTAGCGTGATCGCATCTCAAGTCGAATGACATGAAGTGCGTAAAACACTTCGTGTGGCCTAACCACTGCCACCAACTCCAAAATACGGCTCGCGTTCATCGACGCGTCGTTCGTGGCCAAGATAAGTCAACCACGAATTCGCTCGGCTACCGACTGCCTGGACTAAGTATAGTCCCAAAAAATTATAGAATCACATCAGCAATCATATTAGAGTATTGGAAATGAAATACAACCATGTGAGCATGTTAACACATGTTATACCATACACCTTAAGTAAATCATCAAGTACATGCATTTCATACATACAATGAAATCATGCATTTGGCTAACATGTAGGAAATCATTTACATCAGCATATTAATTAAGAAATCAATCTCAAACTAATTCATAACACCATTTAATTTAATACATACTAATACAAGCATTTATACAAACACTTACACTACACACTTAAGTCTACATATAGCATGTCGACCCGAAGTGCGCATTTAGGCGAATCTCTTCGCCAAACTAATTATGCATTTATTCCTAACATTCTAATGCGACAATAAACCATGTCAATCATGTCAGCAAATTATGAATGAAAACAGTACTTCCTAGAAATGACTAAAATGCCTTAAATCTCATATTCTTCGTCGGTTTACGAAACAGGAAACGGACAGCATGTTGTACATGTCAAACGGCGTTGCCGTCGATAATCTACTATTAAATGACATTGAAAGCATTGAAAACAGTCAATCAAAGCGTCTAAAATCTGCACCTTATCTCTTATAGATGTGTGAATTCGAACGGAGCGTATAAGCACTCTCTTCAGTCCGGGCTCAATGAAATAGCCTGTGATTATCGGTTGGACTTGATTTTCGAAATGATTGTCAAGTCCAGCTAGGCAGTTCTAACGGTCTAAGATAGCAGGTATCGGACTTTCAAGGCGCGGTCTAGATCCAATATAGATTTTCAAAGTGGTCCAGAGAACAAACCTGCTTAGAGTTTGATCCGAGGTTATAGAGTATTATAGAGTCATTGGTTCTACTCGATTTGAGTCTTGTAGAATGTATTTAAAGTGATCAGGGACTATTTTTCAGCTACTCTAGCGTTGCGCTAGCTAACTTATGCTTAGTTCTAAAAGAATTAATCCTAAGTGGTTTCTTTGGCTATGGAATTGGGTCCTGAGCGATTTTCCAGGTGTTTTAGTTGACCCATTGCCTAAGGACGTTTAATTCCAGATTGGCCAAAATTCGGGGTGTTACAGCTCCTGTCCTCACTCTTCCCTCTGGGAGTGACGGTTTTATTGTATTCACTGATGCCTCGCATATTGGTTTGGGTACTGTCCTGATGCAGCACGGGAGACCAGTGGCCTTCGCGTCTCGTCAGCTCAAGGTCCATGAGCTAAATTATCCTACGCATGATCTGGAGCTGGCTGCAGTTGTCTTTGCACTAAAGGTGTGGAGGCACTATCTTTATGGGGTTAGGTTCGAGCTCTTCTCTGATCACAAGAGCTTAAAGTACCTCTTCTCGTAGTCTGAGTTGAATATGAGACAGAGGCGCTGGATGGAGCTCCTGAAAGACTATGATTTTGATCTCCAGTACCACCCGGGCAAGGAGAACGTGGTGGCAGATGCCCTCAGCCGTCAGCCACGAGGCCTAGTGGCGCATATGATGATTCAGGAGTGGCGGATGCTTGAGGATATTACAGCGTATGATTTTGAGTTCAGCCTGTAGTCTTCCATCGTACAGTTATCGAGCTTGTCAATTCTACCATCTCTTGTCACAAGGGTGATCGAGGCTCAACAGGCTGATGCATCATTGCAGAGTTATATGACTGAGACGGCATCTGAGAGTCAGGCTGATTGACAGATTGGTACAGACGGTGGACTTCGCTTCAGAGGCCGATTATGTGTCCCGGATGTTCCAGAGTTACGCAGAGATCTTATGACCGAGGCACATCGATCGCGGTTTTCTATCCACCCGGGCTCGACGAAGATGTACCGTGACATGAGGCGACAGTATTTTTGGGCGGGGATGAAGTACCAGATCGCCAGTTTTGTGGCCGAGTGTGACACGTGCCATCGTGTCAAGGCCGATCATCAGAGACCTCCTAGTCTATTGCAGCCGTTGAGTGTCCCGATGTGGAAGTGGGAGCACATGTCGATTAATTTCATTATGGGTTTGTCGAGGACTCAGTGAGGTCATAACTCCATTTGGGTTGTTGTGGATCGTCTGACGAAGTCGGCACATTTCCTTGCGATGCGTGCGACTTGGTCTATGGACCGGCTTGCGAGATTATTCATCGAAGAGATTGTGAGACTGCATGGCGTTCCAGTCTCGATCGTTTCTGACCGAGACTCGAGGTTCACATCTCAGTTTTGGGGGAGCTTCCAGCGTGCGATGGGGACTGATTTGCAGCTCAGCACCGCGTACCATCCGCATACCGATGGCCAGACCGAGAGGGTCAACCAGATCCTTGAGGATATGCTTCGGGCCTGAGCGATTGATTTCAGGGGTAGCTGGGATGAGCATCTGCAATTAGCTGAGTTCGCGTACAATAACAGCTATCAGGCGACCATCGGCATGGCTCCTTTTAAGGTACTATATGGTAGACCATGCAGATCACCGAGTTGTTGGACCGAGGTTGGAGAGCGTCGTCTCCTAGGTCTCGAGCTTGTGCAGGAGACGTCAGAGGCTATTGACATCATCAGACAGAGGATGCACACAGCTCAGAGCCGACAGAAGAGTTTTGTTGATCGTCGGCGTCGTCCCTTGGAGTTTGAGGTAGGGGACCATGTGTATCTCAAGGTCTCGCCCATGAAGGGCATAGTTCGATTTGGAGCGAAGGGCAAGCTTGCCCCGAGATTCATAAGACCTTTTGATATCACTGGGCACATTGGCGTCGTGGCCTATCGGCTTGCCTTGCCATCTCAGTTGTCTAGCGTCCACAACGTTTTTCACGTCTCCATGTTGAGGAAGTGTGGGTCAGACATTGTTTCCGTTATTGATTAGCAGCCGTTGGAGGTTCGTGAGGACGCTTCTTACATTGAGCAGCCAGTCCGTATCCTTGATCGAAAGGAGCAGGTCCTCAGAACCAAGGACATTCCGTTGGTGAAGGTTCAATGGGGTCACCATTCTATAGAGGAGACTTCTTGGGAGCGTGAGGCCGAGATTCGAGAGCGTTATCCTCATCTCTTTGATGGTTGATCATATGATGTATTTTGTATGCTGTATCTGATTATATATGATGACGTTATGTTTCTTATTCCTTGCGAGTTATGCCTAGTTGCGATGATTGTGTAAATTTTGAGGATGAAATTTTTATTAGGAGGGGAGAGCTGTGAGACCCGTATCTTAGTTCGTACCGACCCGTAGACTTCCGCGGTCTTACCGGTCGAATTCCGGCAACCTTCGACCCTTAACCAATGCTTACGTACGACCCTGATTTGTATGCCATCAACCCGAGTCGACTCAACCAGAGACCCATACCCTAGCGACCGAGCCGTCGCTGCGGTTCCAATGCCGCGACTCGCGCGCCGAGGCGATACCCTGGTCAAGAGTTGTAGGAAGACGTTCGGTGCGAGCAAAACGCCACGCGTTGCGAAACACAAGGGAATCTTTACGATGTGTCACATCAATCCCATCAATCAATCAATCCATCAAGCCATCACATGTCAAGTACACATCACTTTCACCCTTTCCCAAGCAAGCCACAAAAGTCTTCCAAGCCCATACCTCTCTTACACAAAAGGCCTCAAAAGTCAAAAAGGTCTTACACACCCATCACCACCACATCCATCACTCCATCCATCCATCACACTCTCTCTCTCTCTCTCTCTCCCTTTACAACTCTCTCTTTCTCTTTCTCATTTCAAACTCAAAAAAAAATCCCAAGCTCCATACGTATGAGAGCTCTCCAAGCACTCCCAAAATTCTAAGTGTAGCCCACCTTCCCTACCCCATGATCTCCCCATCCTAACCTTCCATTCCCCATCTCCTCCATTGAAGTCCAAACTAAGGTACTAAGGAACCCCTAGGAGCAAGAAGATCGGACGGTGGGTGCTATATTTAGCTAATTTTTCATGTTTTTGAGATGGGCCAAGTGAGGCCAACCGATCAATGGTTTGGATTTCACTTGGGACCCTAAGTTGTGGCCGATGGACCACTTCGATCATCATGATCATCCATAATAGGACCATTCTCCATGGACCCCATCATGATGTTTATTTTATTGCAATAGGATGGTCATCTAGACCGTCCATGTTGGTGGGGAAAGGATCTCCACCATTACTTTTAGATTTCGGTGGTCCCACATGCTTTAGGGCCCACTTGATGTTTGATTCATTGTAAGGGAGGGCCCATAATGTCGGGGTCCCTCCATCACAAGCGTGTCCCACTTTCCATCTCTCTCTCCCTTCTCATTTCTTTTTATTTTATTTTATGTCATTGTTTGTGTTTGTGTGGCCCACTTGAATGGACCCCACCTTGAAGTATTTATTTTGTCCAAAGCTTTCTTCAAGTGGGGTCCACCTTATATGTTGTACCCACACCATCCATCAGTGGTGGCTCACTTAAACAAGGCCCACCACAATATTTAAAAAAAAAAAAAAACCCAACCGAGACGCTGGACGTCCCTGCCTAAGTGTAAAAAAAAAAAAAGAAGGAAACAGAGAAAGAAAAGGGAAGGGCTGTCCTTATAGCCCACCTTGATGTATTTGTTCAAATCCATGTCGTTCATCCCTTTTTCCAACTCATTTTAGGCGTTGAGCCGAAAAATGAGGTTGATCTGTTAATCAGGTGGGCCATATCATATGAAATTGTATTCCTTACCATTCAAAGCTAGTAGGACCCATCTTGTGCATCCTCACACCCAAAAATCCCAAACTTCGGACTCATTTCGCCTGTTGCGAGCCACTGAACGTAATGGCCGGGGCAGATTTTTGTGAAACGGGCCCCACGTGCGAAAAACCACCAGAAAATGGGTTTTCCTCGATTTTTGAAAGAGGCAGAGCCTCTGCTCTCTCTCTCTCTCTCTGTCAGCGACGCTGCTGCACGTAGCAGCATGCAGCGTTTGGAGCGGGCGGGCGTCCAGTCCCACGGCTGCTGTCGTGGGCCCCACCATGATGTATATGTTTGATTCACGCCATTCATGAGGTGGGTCCCCTCCTCAGGTGGGCCCCCTCCAAATTTCAGCTCGATCCAAAGCTTAGGTGGCCCATAACATAGGAAATAGTGAAAGATTTAGTGGCTGCCCTCGAAATTCTTTTTGGGCCCATAGAAGTTTCAGATCAAGTTCGAATTTGTATTTACCCTTCATCCGGGTCCGAGTGACCTTACGAACAGTTTGGATGGCATTCAAATATTAGTGTGGGCCCCACATGGGAACCACAATGATGTATGTGCTTTATATCACCATGATGTTTGTATTTAATCCGTCCGCTGGACAGTGGTGCTGGGGCTCACGGTGATGTTGTGCACTGCCCAAACTCAGTGGACCCCGCCATGATGCATGACATGAATCCAGACCGTCCACCCATTTGGAAATATCATTTAAGGCATGAGTTAAAGTTTGGGTGGGCCGCCTATGTATGGGTTAGGCCCATTTAATTTACAAAGGTCTATGGGTTAGGCCCATTTGATTTATTTAAAGCCTAGGGGTTAGGCCCATTTGATAGAAAAAGGCCTATGGGTTAGGCCCATTTAATTTATTTAAGGTCCATGGGACTAGGCCCATTTGATATATCCCAAGGCCCATGGGATTGGACCCATTTGATGTGTTCCAAGGCCCATGGGATTAGGCCCATTTGATGTATTTTAAAGCCCATGGGATCGGGCCCATTTGATGTATTTTAAGGCCTATGGGTTTAGGCCCATCTGACTTAAATAAGGCCTATGAGTTTAGGTCCATCTGATATGCATCGGGCCCATGTGATTAGGCCCATATTAATATACTCTGAGGCCCCTTGGATTGTGATCCATTGCAATGTACCTACGGCCCATTGGTGAAGCCCAGTAATGCGGCCCATTTGATAAATGTAAGGCCCACTTGAGGCATATAAAGCCCATTGAATGTGGCCCATTTGATATATTTAAGGCCCAATGGGATGTACCTAAGGTCCATTGCAATGCGTGACCCCAACACAGAGTATGTAACGATGTTCACGACGATCGTGCCTTGGGAGCAATGTTGGTTTGACATCCACATTGCGAGTGTAATGCTGGTTGGATGTCCACATTACGACTCTCCTTAGGGCCCATTATTAGGCCCATACTTATTGTGTATAGGCCGTCCAGGCCCATCAGCATTGTAAGGATAGTCCATTTCATTATACCATGTTTAGGTAGTTCCATGACTCATGATCATACGCATCATATGTATGCTTGATATGAGAGGTGACTGTTCATAGCATATGCCTTCGGGCAGGTTGTTTATGGGCTCCCGAATAGGCGGTGTTGCCCTACATGAGCGCACGATGTGCGCAGAATTTGTTGCATGACTGGATAGCGTGATTCATGCATTTTGCATCGTGTGATATGATTACTGTACGCCGTAGCGACATAGGGGTCGTAGCCTCCACAGACAGATCTTGGTTAGCAGGATCGGATACCGAAATCTCGTTCTACATGGGGTGCTATAGATATCCCTGGATGAAAGTTTCTAAACCCTTGTGGTACCAAAAGGTTGCTCCAACGTTTAGACCGAGTGGGTAGATGAGCGTTGAGTGCCGATTACCAGACGGTCGTGCTCTCCACTATGTCGTGGTCGGTTGGAAGGGGGTGCGGCCTTATCCGCCCGAGAGTAGGGGGCAATGCTAGGCTGAGTTTGACCAGCTCGAGGAATGGGTCTGCTATCGACGAGTCACGCCCGATATTAGCAGACGGATAGTGAGGTCTCTTCCACTTACCTTATTCCGCTCGATACGGCGGCAATCTGGCTTAGAGTGTACTAGACCCCAGTGATATCTCATATTTGAGCTGTATTGATGTGTGAACATAGATGAGGATCTGTATGCTTAAGTTGTATTGCACATCGCATGGCCTTGGGATGGCCGATACCATTCATGTCTTGCATCGCATAGCCTTGGTACGGCTCATGATATTATGGATCCATCTGCACATTCCGCATCACTCTGATATTGCATGATCAAATGACTACCTTGCGCACACACTTTCACCACCCTCTAAGCTTTCTATAAGCTTATGCACGACCGTTGCGTGCAGGTGACGTTGGGGCGCAGCAGTACTGAGGTAGGAGCACGTTGCAGATCATTTTGGAGTTTTTTTTCTTTACCATTGTATTTCCCTTTATGCTCATTGTACTTGTAAAGTTTTTTATCATAGTAGAAATGTAATGGAGTTTTTGGTTGTTGTTTGTAGGTTATGCCTTTGGTTATGCTTATTACGAATCAAACTAACGTTGAAAATCCTCCTCGTAGCATCCCAGGATCGGAACCTGGCGAATGGGAGCTAGGAGCTGAGAATGGGGTTCTACGGAGGCTGTCGGCGCTGGATTCGGCGATCAGAAATTTTGTGAGCCCAGTTTTTGAGTTTGGGGTGTGACATTTAGTCGCCCAAGGATACTCACAGATAGAAGGGATTGATTTTGATAAAACATTTACCCCGGTTACTCGTCTCGAATCTTTTAGAATTCTCCTGGCAGTTACTTGCGCATTAAAATTTAAACTATTTCAAATGGATGTTAAAAGTGCATTTCTTAATGGGGATCTTGCTGAAGAAGTTTATGTAGAACAACCTAAAGGATTTTCAGATCACAAGTTCCCTCATCATGTATGGTCTCAAACAAGCACCCCATGCATGGTATGAACGGCTGAAAAATTTTTTGTTAGATCATGGTTTATGCAGAGGAAGTGTAGATAAGACACTATTTACTCAAAGAAAAAAGAACTCCTTGCTTATTGGGCAAATCTATGTGGATGACATAGTGTTTGGATCAACATGTGGAGATGAGGCACACAAATTCGCCAACCTCATGAAATCAGAGTTTGAAATGAGTATGGTTAGCGAATTAAACTTCTTTTTAGGGCTGCAAGTCAAGCAACTACCTGATGGCATTTTCATAAACCAGACCAAGTATGCAGGAGATTTGGTGACAAGATTTGGGCTTGAGTCAGGACGTACCTATCACACGCCTATGGGTACCACACATAAACTCTCCAAAGATATTAATGGCAAAAGTGTGGACCAACATCTTTATCGAAGCATGATTGGAAGCTTACTGTATCTCACAGCTAGTCGTCCACATATATCCTTTAGTGTGGGAGTATGTGCTCGATATCAAGCAAATCCTAAGGAATCCCATCTAACAGCTGTTAAAAGGATTATCAAATATGTAGTTGAGACTACCACCTTTGGTCTATGGTATCCATATGAAACATCCACCATCATTGTGGCTATTCTGATGCAGATTGGGCTGAAAATTTGGATGATCGAAAATCAACAAGTGGAGGATGTTTTTATATTGGTAACTGTTTGGTCTCCTGGCAAAGTAAAAAGAAAAATCCAATCTCGTTATCCACTGCAGAGGCTGAATATATAGCTGCAAGTAGTTGTTGTGTAAAACTCCTGTGGATGAAACAAATGCTGTTGGACTACGGGATTGCACAGCTTACAATGAGTCTTTTCTGTGATAATACAAGTGCTATAAACATCTTTAAAAATCCTGTTCAGCACTCTCGAACCAAGCACATTGACATCTGTCATCACTTCATCTGAGAACTTGTTGAAGAAAAAATTGTTGCATTGGATTATGTAACTACGGAAAAACAACTTGCCTATATTCTCACAAAACCTCTTGACATCAACAGGTTCTGTAATCTTCAAACATCCATTGGCATATGCTCTCATTGATAAATATCTCAGGAATAATGGCTCACATAGGTACATCTAAAGTCTGAGATATTCCTGGCACACTGCTAAGTGAGCAAATGTCAAAATTTTCAAAGCAGCGATACTATCCATACTACCTTCGATTTCATCATCGATGCCATCGAAATAGTATATCGATCCAATCGATAGTTGTGGGAAATACGATGCTATCAATTCCTTCTCATGGTCAAACTGCATTTAATTGTCTTACAAATTTCCAACGACCATCAGCACAACTCTTAATGGAAGACATAATGATGCTATCGATAACTGATCGATATGATCGATAAGGGTGCTATATTAAGAGAAAAATTCATGAAAATTCCTACTTTTTCCTCTTTTCTCTGAATACTTCCTTTTTTAGTATTTCATCTCTTCAAATCATGATTAAGAGAAAAGGAAAGTCGTCTCTCCATCCTCTGAAATTTAAGAATGTGCCATCGGAATCCAGCAGACATCAACCTATGGAAGGACATCCATCTGCTATCGTTGAACGTTTTGTGCTTAATAGTGACATAGATTCGTTGGGTGTGGATCTACTTCTGGAAGTAATTAGTTGGCAAAATATCCTCAATCTTGGAGGACCATATTAGCTAGGGGTGATTTGCAAATTTTTCAATCACTGTCATATCATTAGCAATGATCCCCCTAGCATTCAGATTAACCTCAAGCACCACTCAAAACTGATCACTCCAATCACCTTGGCTCATCTTCTTGATCTAGAGGTCACTCGAATTCCAATGACTAACAGAAATCTCAACGGTTTGGGTGTATGGGGAGAAGTAACTTGTGCACTCTATAAAGGCACGACCGTTCCACGGAATGATGAAAATCTGCTTCATGTCAATTGTCTAGGTCCCATGTTCAAAATTCTTCATAACATTCTTGGGTCTAATGTATATCCCTGCGATATCAAAGGGGCTCATCTTCCTCCTTTTGTGATCAACGTACTCTATGATATATATTTAGAAAATCAAGTCTGTCTGCCAACTCTTCTCCTCAAGCAAATCATTCGTGTAATCCAAGGTAATCATAGGGAGACACTATTCTTCCCTGTGCTCATATGCAAACTGGCACATCATGCGAGCCTTCCTACCACCTCTGATGTAGTATATCCTGAAGAATGGTTTGACGACGATGCAGCACTGGCGGCACAACAGTTGTGTCCTTCTTTATCTAGGATAAGTGCTTCCATTCCAAGGACTGATCCATATGCTTCACCGTCCAATTGGCCTATACATGCAAGGTCAAATCCCACGCCATTGCTAAGTCCAAGTCAATTACCAATCATTAATCATATCATCTCGAATGTCATCTGCTAAACGAGATGGCAGGGTTGGAAGACCGATTGCACCTCTGCGAACGGTGTCTTACTGCGATTGAAGATAAAGTTGACATTCTCCACCAAACCACTCAGCAAGTGGTGGATTTGCTCACATCTCACCCTTCTCAGGGATATTAAGCAAGTACATACTTCACTGATTATCAAGTGCATCTGATGGTGTGTTATTCTTTTTAGATAATTATACTACTGCTGTCTGTGGCAGTATATTTTTTAAACTGATTGAATATGGTTGCATATAATTCTATTCTTCCTGCCATAGTGATATATGAAAGCTTCTAGTTAAATGGCGTTTCTACTATAAATGAATGTGATTTTCCTAACTATCTTACCTAACCTGTTTAATATCCATTCATATTCTCTCACACATGATGTATGGTTTACACTGATCTCATCTTTATACATCTCTGTCTATAGTTCTCCCATATGCTTAAAATCTTCAGTCAATATCACTTGTTATGCCTTTGCCAATAACTGACAAAAAGGGGGAGAAAAGATAAAAACACCCTATGTGAAAATTTGGATATTTGTGCTTTTAAATGTTGCAGGTGTAAGGGGGAGCAGTCGCACCAAGAAAGGGGTTTTTACAGTAAGGGGGAGAAAATTCTAGTTGAGTACATGAATGTGTTATAATTTATAAAATTGTGTAATCACATGTACACATAATTTAGGATGTATCTATCTAGATATTTTTCTAGGATGTTTTGGGTATTTTGTCATGTAATTGACAAAGGGGGAGATTGAAAGTGCACCAACTAATGCCCTAGTTTGTCAATTATGGTGTGAGTTGAGTCGGTCGGACTACAGAGCCTAACAGGAAGAACAATTCAAGTGTCTGCCTCAACTGGATGTGTGGAAGCTCTCCATAGGTAAATCATAGCCTCACATCCTATGTCCCAAAACACCAGGTGATTAAAACCCTTAAAAATAACTTAGAACATATGAGGGTTTTTGGGTAAGTGAACTTTTTCAAACAGTAAAAAATCTCTAAGTTTGCTTGCCCTGTCAATTGTATCAATACACCTTTCGATATGATCGACCTGCTCTGTCGATGTCCTCAACACTTAATCGATACTATCGATAAGAGGACTAAAAGTGTCTAGCAACCACATACTCATCTGGACTGAATTATCAATATATCGATACAGCTATCGATATCATCGATGTTCAAACATGGAGTCCATCGAAAGTGGCTCGATAATATTGACAAGCAGATTTACGGCGCCCCTGTTTCTCTAAAGAAAACTACTATGAGCTTCGATATATCGATGATTGTTCCGATTCAATCTGAATTCAAATATCGATCAGATCAGAAGTCATTCGATCATATCGACAGTGGCCGCGTATTTCTTTCAACAAATATTTCAGGATGTTTTTAATTTTCATCGAGGGCCACTCGAGGAAATCGATATTCTTATATCGATGCTATCGAGTCCTGGTCGATTAGATTGAGACTGGACAAAAATTGTCCAGCATGCTTATAGGTAAATCTATACAATTTATCGATCCCATCAACACGATCTCGATATCATTGTCATTCAAATTCTAATGACATTGGTTGACCCTCGATCATATCCTCTAAAACCTAAGATATTTCAACTAGTCTCTCTCTTTTTCAAATGTCAATAGATCGATCCCAGTATCGATAGAATCGGAGTTCAAAATCTGATAACATCGACACCAGTATCGATTCCATCGACCAGATGAAAATAGGTTTCAAAAGTGTATGACATTTGAGTTTGTGTTATCGAGCGGACAGTCGATCCCATCGAGAGTATACGCACGATGATATCGAACTCTCTCATAAATATGACCGTTTTATATCCGTTGAAACCTTTTTCCTATATAAAGAAAGACTTGTCCATATTACTGGTAGAAAGAAGAGAGTGCTTTTGTGTTTTTTACCTCTAGATCATATACCAAAAGCCCTTTCTCTCACAGGATTTCATCTTCCAATCTACTCTCATTCATTGACATTCAATAGAGTGGATTAGAAAATGAACTTCCGCATTCAAGGATCCTTCAGCAAGTATTTTTATAGCATATCATTAAGCTGGGATGCCTTGGATGAATAGATGACGGGAATCACTCTATCTTCCTTATAGGAAAATTCTAAGAGAGTGGATTCCATCCTAACCTTGACCCAACCCGAAGCCAAGTACTGGTATATCTTTTGTATTACGGATCAAGGGAGCTGAAGACTCTTCAACAACAAGAAGAAGATCTTCATCACTGTGCTAAATGGGATTCATTAACTTTTCTGTAAGTACCTAGAGTCCAGAGGACGCTTGTGATCATTCCTTTCTAGGATTGGATCTTAAGTGTTGCTCACCCTTTGAAGTCCTCATACGAGGCCTCCGATGGGAGTGTACGCTGTGGGTGCGTTGTGTGGACCCTTGCTCTATGGAGAGCATAAACATCTAGGTGCATTGTATGGACCCTTGCTCTGTGTGGGCATAAACATCTGGTTAGGAGTGCACCAGCAAAACTCTAGGGTTAGAGGTGAACCGAGTAGAAACCTCCGTGTAAAGGTTAAAGGTGAACCTGATTTAAAACATTAGGTTTGAGGTAATCCCTGGGAAACCTCCTTAGTGAAATCTGGTACACTCAAGGGATGAGTGCAACAGCCGAGAGTGGAGTATACAAGTAGTCGAACCACTATAAAAATGACTGTCTTTGTAATTGTTTTCATTTTTCATTGTGTGATATTCCTCACATGCTTTCGTATCTGATTGTGTAAGATCACACCTCATATTCACACACAGTCATATCCACCACAACTTATATGCAACCTGTTTATCTTTGAAGAAGTTTATGATTGGATCCTCTACTAGGCTTGGAAACCGGTAGAGTTACATCTGAGTAATCCTGTAAATTGTATATCTGAAAGGATTAGTGTAATAGGAATTTTAAATGAATCTTAAATCCTTAAAAAGTCCTATTCACCCCCCTCTAGGACATATTGGCATATTCCTACTTCGACTCAAGCGGTCTTCACCGCTATTTCATTGTCCACTCCTATAAACTTCAAAGATCAGAGTCTATCAAGAGATACATCAAAAGACAAGTGCTTGTTCTGTTTAAGACTCAAGATTATGTTCAACACAAGAAGAATAACAACTCAAGAACGATAAATCCAAGCTCTTAAAGATCTCAAAGTTTAAGCTACATCATGTAGAGATCTCAAGCTTCATAATCTTCAAAGATCAATCATCATTTGAAGAATTGAAGTTTCAATGTTCAAACTTCATGTCCCAGGTATGAAAGACCTTAGATTGACCTTAGGGTAGGTCATTTTGGATACATAATTCAATTACTCTTTTTATAAGTATTGTAATTTGTTCTAAGACTAGTCCTTGACATTGTTCAACAAGTCCTAGCACTGGCTTGACCAGTCCAAGAAATTTTAAGACTAATCCTAAGTTTTTTACAAATTTTTAGAATTTTTAGTTGTGCTACGACTAGTCCTGGAGACTGTTCGACTAGTCATGTGAACAGTGTCGACTTGTCCTATGACCAGTCCTGGATCTACAACTCAAAGTACAGCAACTAAATTTGGTGCCTCACGACCACTTGTAAACTGCCTTCAACCAGTCGTGGAACGGTCAGATCCGATTGTGCTTAAGTTTTCAAAAAATTATTGGTCCCACAACCAATTGTAGTGTCCACAGTACCAGTCGAAGGTGCGATTTCTGCAACTATAAATAGATGATGAATTTCAGAGCTGGATAACTCAACTCAAGATAAATCAAGGGATCACTCTGATAGATAAGTTAATCATATTTTAAGCTACATTGTGCATGTTTAATATTCCCTTGTATTAGCTTTATAGATTTGATTTTGTTTCTATATTTCAATCTGAATTGAAAAGAAGAATTGTGATATTTCTTCTTCTTGGAATCAAAATCAAATAGAGCTAGCCCAACTGGTTTAATTTAAAATCAATTTAGAACCTAGAACCATTTTAAAGTGAGTATTGGACATTGAACTTCTATTCGAACTTCTACTCCGATTGGTTCTTCCGGGCTGCTACAAAAGGAGAATTTCAGGTATTTTACATTTGTGTAAATTTCTTTAATTTTGGTTTCTTTAAGATTAAGCCAGAAAAATTTCATTGGGTTGGTTATCTGAGGAGAGCTAGAAAACTCAGAAGTGGGGGTTTTTTTAATTGTGTGAGCCCGTTTTTAAAAAGACACAATTGTGAAGGTTTTAGGTGAACCTGAGAAACCTATTTTCATAGTGAACGCTAATATCCACTCTGTGAGGATATTAGAAATGGAGTAGCAAGCTGTATGGCTATTATTTAATAGTTGGTGAACACACAGGTGAACCACTATAACTCTCTGTGTTTTGTGAATGTGTGATTTATATTTTCTATCTTTTATCATTCAAGTGGTATCAGAGCCTAATAGCTCATTAATTCTTTCTATTTAGATTTATTTCCTGAGTTAATCGATCTAAGTTATATTTAAGATGTCAAATTTTGATAGCCTTTCAGTCGCTAGGCCTCCACCTTTCGATGGCACCAATTATGCCTATTGGGAAGACAGGATAAGGATTTTCCTTAAATCCATGGATGAAAGTGTGTGGCTAGCCACAATGAATGAATGGACCCTCCTACCACTGAAGTAAGTAGGATCGATGGATCAAAATCAATGAGAATTACACCTTATTTCTCATGGACCATACTTCAAAAAAGTAAGAGTAGTGCAAAAGCTAAAGCACTAAATGCAATCACTTGCGCACTATCACCGAATGAATTCAAAAAAAAATATATCATGTGATTCTACAAAGCAAGCCTGGGATATTTTAGAAATAACACACGAGGGAGCATCCATTGTCAAGAAATCTAAGATTTAAATCCTCACAACCAAATTTGAGGAAATACGTATGGAAGAAAATGAAATGTTAATGGACTTCTATACAAGATTAAATGACATTATGAACTTTATGTGGGGTCTTGGTGATAAAATCCTAAAAAGTAAAATTTGTACAAAAATACTATGCTCACTTCCTGAACGGTTCAATTCTAAGGTAAATGCGATCCACGAACTTCGTGATACGGACAATATGAGGGTAGAGGAATTAGTTGGCTCTTTACAGACTTATGAGTTAACTTTTAAGGCTCCAAAAGGTAAATCTATTTGTCTTAAATCTTCTAAAAATAATTTTCAAGAAAAATGTAACAATTCTGATTTGGAATACTCTGAAGATAATATGGTCCATTTAGCGAAAAAATTTTACAAAAATTTTAAAAGTAAAAAGAGGGTGGATTTTCAAAAATCAAATGATAAGAAGAAATCTAAACCTAAAACTTGAAAATCATTAAAAGACAGTCAGTGTTATAACTGCCATGAATATGGGCATTTAGCAAACAAGTGTCCTAAAAAGGACAAACCCAAAAAGAAGGGTATGTTGGCTACTTGGGATGAATCCTCTAATTCTGAAGCCTCTTCTGAATCAGAAGATTCTGATACCGAGTCAGGGAGTGAAGTTAAAGCCCTTATGACTCTAGCCAAGTTCACTTTTTCAGATAATGATTTAACCAATGAAGAAAATCTGAATAGTGATTGTGAAAATGAAGATAATCTTCAAGATGCTTACAATGCCCTATACAAGGAAAGTTGTAAAATTGCTGTCAAACTTAAACTTCAAAAAGAAAAAATTTCAAAGCTTAAAGAAAATTTTGAGACTCTTGTTTTAGAAAAATCTCATATTTCAAATAATTTTGAAAAATGCAAATGCGATTTAGAATTCAAAACCTCCCAGATTGAAAATCTGAAATCTGAAAATGAAAAACTTAAACTTGAAGTCTCTTCTCTTTTAAGTTTAAAGGATACATGGAAGTATGCCCAAGGAGATCCAAAGTTATAAAAACTTTTATCTGGATCAAGGAAATGTGGCGATCGATCTGGTTTAAGCTACGGTAAAAATGTTCCTCTTGAACAAAAGAATACGCCTCCTAAGTTTGTAAAAGGAGAGACCTTAAACTCAAAAGGAAAAAGTACAAGTCAAATTTTTTCTAAAAATACTAGAACTTTTCAAAAATCTAAAAGCGACTACTTCAACTATAAAAATTAGAACAGAAACCCTTTACCCAAAAAAATAGTTGATTTTCTTTAGGAGCTTTTAAAATCTAACTCAGTAGGTCATTCTTACAACAACTACAAACAAAAAAAGACCAAATATGCTCATAAACCCAAAACAGTTATGAACTGGATTCCTAAGGTTACCTGCTTGGTTGCCCACACCACTTTCAAAGCTACAAGCCATTTAAAGTGGTACCTAGACAGTAGATGCTCAAGACATATGACTGGTGATAAAGGTATATTCACTGATCTCAAAGATATGACTGATGGTTCAGTCACATTCGGTGATGGCAGCAACTGTAAAATTATTGGACAAGGTACGGTTCAACTCTATAACCTCCTTTTGTTTAAAAATGTTTTATACGTTGAAGGGTTAAAACACAATCTGTAAAGCATATCTCAAATATGCGATAATAATCATAGTGTAAAATTTTCAAATCAAGGTTGTAAAATTTTAAATAATAAGGGTTTAGTAATCTTAACTGGTCCATAATCTTAACTGATCCATATCTCAAAACTGTTATATCGTTAGTGAATCTAGCTCATCTAATCAAACGTGTTACATGGTCCATACCAATGAGACAAATTTGTGGCATAAATGCCTTGGACATGTACATCAGATTGAGCAAAAGAGAACTAATAAGAGGTCTACCAAAATTACTGAAAGTAGACAAAATATGTGGTGAATGTCAGATTAGCAAGTAAACAAGGAACTCTCACAAAAAGGTGAACTCCAATGCGACATCAAGACCACTCGAGCTTCTCCATATGGATCTTATAAGACCTACTAGGATGAAGAGTCGAGTGGCAAAAAATACATTTTAGTAATTGTGGATGATTTTACCAAATTCACTTGGATAGCTTTCTAAAAGGATAAATCAGACACCCTTAAAGAAATAAAAGAGTTCTCAAACGGATCCAAAAGGAAAAAAGTTCTCAAGACGATCACTTGAATACACCTACCTCAAGTTCAGATAATGATGAAGTTCTTCTAATTAACAAACCAGATACTTCATCAAGTCAAAATAATTCTGACTTGAGGACTGTTAAAGATTATCGAACCACTCAGATTTTTGAAAACCCTCTCACTGGTGTACGCACTCGTAAACAACTAAAAGATATGTGTAATTACGTGTGCTTTACATCTCAAATTGAACCGAAAAATGTAAAAGAAGCTCTACTGACGAAAACTGGATTATTGCGATGCAAGAAGAGCTTAACCAATTTATAAGAAATGATGTTTGGTACCTTATTCCTAGACCTAAAGATAAACATATTATTGGTACTAAGTCAATTTTCAAAAATAAGTCTGATGAACTTGGTAATATAATTCAAAATAAGGTTAGACTGGTTGTACAAGGGTACACTCAAATTGAAGGAATTGATTATGATGAAACCTTTGCCCCAATAGCTCGTCGTGAATCAATCAGACTATTCATATCCATTACATGCTTTAAAAAATTTAAAATTTATCAAATGGATGTAAAGAGTACCTTTTTAAATGACGATCTGCATGAAGAAGTGTATGTTGAACAACCATCGAGTTTTAAAGACCCAAAGAATGTTGATCATGTCTATTGCCTAAAAAAGGCTCTCTAAGGTTTCAAACAAGCATGGTATGAAAAATTGACTAAGTTTTTACTAAGTCATAATTTTCAAATGGGAGGTGTTGATAAAACTTTATTTTTTAAGAAACTTAATGATCACATCTTAATAGTGCAAATCTACGTTGATGATATTATTTATGGATCTACCTCTTCTAACATGACTGTTGAGTTTACAGATTTAATGAAATTTAAGTTCGAAATGAGCATGATTGGGGAATTGAACTATTTTCTTAAGTTGCAAGTAAAACAACAACCTAATAGTATCTTCATTTCTCAGACCAAATATGCTTTGAACTTAATCAAAAAGTTTGAATTTGAGAATGGTAAGAATTTTAATACTTTTATGAGTATAACTTTAGGACTCTCAAAGGACTCTATAGGTAAAAATGTTGATCCTAAATTATATTGCAGTATGATTGGCAGTTTACTTTATTTAACTGCTAGTCGACCTGATATTGCTTTAAGTGTTGGTATTTACGCTAGATATTGGTCTAATCCTAAAGAATCTCATCTAACTGTTGTTAAGCAGATTATGCGATATGTCGCAAGTTCAGCTAATTTGGGTCTTTGGTATCCATATGATATTAGTGTTCAGTTGGTAGGGTACACTGATGCTGATTGGGCTGGAAATATCGATGATAGGAAATCAACCAATGGTGGTTATTTTTACATCAGAAATTGTTTGGTTTTCTGGTTTAGCAAGAATCAAAGTTCTATATTACTCTTTACTGTTGAGGCTGAATACATCATAGCTAAAAATGCATATACTCGGCTTGTTTGGATGAACCGTACGTTAAGTGATTATGAAATTGCACAAGATTCAATGGTTTTATATTACAATAATTCCAGTGTAATAAATATTTTAAAAAATCCAATCCAGCATTCACGTACCAAGCACATTGATATTAAGTATCATTATATTCGTGAATTAGTGGAAGAAAAATTAATATCTATGGAATACATTCCGACCGAGACTCAACTTGTTGACATTTTCAGTAAACTGCTCGACAAAAACAGGTTTAATAAATTAAAAGTTGATCTTGGTATGTGCATTCTAAATTGATTATACGTGCATATGTGTATCATAGTGTAAATATAGTTGATAATTTATGTGTTTAATTTTTAAATTTTTATGAAAAATGTAAATTTTTATTGTTACACGACCAATCATGGATGTGCTCGACTGGTCATGGTACAACCAGTTGAGGACAACTCAAGACTGGTCGTGGAACGCGCTAATCTCTTTAAAATTGGGGAAAAACCATTTTCTTTTTCATTTCTTCCTTCTTCTCCAACGGGTGTGGCATGACCAGTCGTACCCAACTGCTTCACTATTCAAGGTGAGTGGTCCATTTCAATTTTCTTGTAGATTTATTCTCTAATCACTGCATATTCTTCTTTGGTGTTGTTGATTTCAAGTTTTCTTGAAGATTTTGGGGTATTCTACACCCAAATCTGATCTTAGTAAACCCCACTCTATCCTATTTGCATCTTTTTCATTCTTTGAGTTTCTTCATACGAATGGATGTTAAAGGGAAAAAGAAAACTTCTCGTGGTCCATCTTCTTCCAGATCTACTCCAATAACTCATCGCCACCTTCGATCACCCGAAGATGATCCCTCTTTTATTCGGGATTTAAGAATGTGAAAAGTTATTGTTGAGCGACCTGTATTTCTTGATCGCATTGCTCCATTTGGTATCGTTCCACTCCTCCAAGCTGTAGAATGGGATAACATCTTACATTGGGGTGGGCCTACATACCAGTCTATTGCTCAGACCATTTTTGCATGTATCTCTAATTTTTTGACTGAGAATTTCACATTTAAAATTGATGCTAGAGAAGGTCCATTTGAAATTGACCGCCATCTAATTTCAGGACTAATGGACATACCTGTTAATGACAAGGGTATTCCAATTCATACTCTAACTGAGAAATCCACAGAATTAGAAAAATGCATTCTCACTAGAGATTTATGTAATAAGAATGTGCAATGGACTCATAAAGGGAATGCACTCCCCTCAAAGTACTTGTTACCCAAACACGGGGTTCTCCACAGAATCTTTACTTCAAATCTGTATTCGCGGTCTGGTAACAAAATAAAATTGACTTCCTTTATGGTTCAGGTTTTGCACTCTGTCGTTTCTGGTACTAAAGTTTGTCTTCCATCTTTAATATGTCATTCCATTATTCAGTTCCATCTCTATCCAGGTCATAGTGATATTCTATTTGCCTATCTTATAACTATTTTAGCTTCTCATATGCTGGTTGTTATGCCTGTTGGAGAGGCTCTCATCCATCATCTTATTTTTAATAATTCAAATATTAACAAGATGAAGTTAGAATTGGCTCCTAGCCAAGTGGATGTGGTGGTGGTGGAGCTGAAGCAAGGAATGAAGAAGAAGCTGATGATCTTCCTCCTGATGATATTAATATGGATGATATTTTTGATGAACTTGAATCTGATATGAGCCGTCTGAATTTGATGCTCGTCTTTGTGCTCTAGAGGAGAAGGTAGAGAACATGAATGTTGCCCATGATATGCAATTTAAGTATATGCGCAAGTATCTTAGGCGCTTTAGCTTGATCCTACCATACTTGCTCCATCTTCACGATCTGATTAAATGCGTTACTCTTTGGTCTGTAATAACTTTAAGTTTTCTTGTGTTGGTTTGTGAACTTTATTTGGTTTACTGACTTTTGTTTGAACTAATTAATAGTTTGTTGACTTTATTTGCTTATATCTTGACCAGTTAATCTTTTATTACTCCTGTTTCTTCATCTTTTCCATTTTTTCCTTCCATTGTCATATTGTGACAAATAGGGGGAGAATTTTAATGGTTTGCATATGGTTTTGCATATGGATTGATTGCAATGGATTGACTATGGATTGATTGTGAGTAGTAGCATTTTTTTTATATATGTATGTGTGCTACTCAGGGGGAGTAAGTGAGGAGATGTTTTATGCTAGTTGATGATAACTGGTGCATGATTGATGATAACTAGTGTACGATTCTTTAACCTTATAACTAGTGCATGATTCTTGTGTACATATTAGTCATATTATTGTTAAGAGTGTTTTGTCATAAATTTGACAAAGGGAGAGATTGTAGGTGCTATGGCAGATAGCTCATTTATGTTATCAAATTTTGTAGTGCCAAAACCTCTATTTGTGTCTTGTATAGCATGAGGATATATACATGTTTAAGGCACTGCATCACAATGCTTTAAGACAAGTACGGTGATCTACTTCAAGACATGCAAGGTCAAGTACATTGTCCACTCTTGTAAACTTCAAAGATCAGAGTCTGTCATGAGCTACATCAAAAGACAAGTGCCTGTTCTGTTCAAGACTTAAGATTATGTTCAACTCAAGATGAGGAACAACTCAAGAACGACAAATCCAAGCTTTTGAAGATCTCAAAGTTCAAACTACATCATGTAGAGATCTCAAGCTTCATAATCTTCAAAGGTCAATCATCATCTGAAGAATTGAAGTTTCAATGTTAATAATTCATGTCCCAGGTATGAAAGACCTTAGATTGACCTTAGGGTAGGTCATTTTGGATACATAATTTAATTACTCTTTTTATAAGTATTGTAGTCTGTTCTAAGACTAGTCCTGGACTTTGTTCGACTAGTCCTAGCACTGGCTCGATCAATCCAAGAAATTTCAAGACCAGTCCTAAGTTTATTACAAATTTTTAAAATTTTTAGTTGTGCTACGACTAGTCCTGGAGACTATTCGACCAGTCGTGTAAACAATGTCGACTCGTCCTACGACCAGTCCTAAATCTACGACTCAAAGTACAACAACTAAATCTAGAGCCTCATGACCAGTCATAGGGTGCTTACAACCAGTCATGGAGGGATGACGACCAGCCGTAGACTGCCTTCAACCAGTCATGGAATGGTCTGATTCGATCGCACTTAAAGTTTAAAAAGTTATTGGTCCGACGACCAGTCGTAGTGTCCACAGGACCAGTTGAAGGTGCGATTTCTACAGCTATAAATAGACGACAAATTTCAGAGTTTGATAACTCAATTCAAGATAAATCAAGGGATGCCTTTGATAGATAAGTTAGACTTATTTTAAGATACATTGTGCATGTTTAATATTCTCTTTTATTAGCTTTATAGATTTGATTTTGTTTCTATATTCCAATCTGAATTGAAAAGAGGAATTGTGATATTCCTTCTTCTTGGATTCAAAATTAAATAAAGCTAGCCCAACTGGTTTAATTTAAAATCAATCTAGAACTTAGAACCATTTTAAAGTGAGTATTGGACATTGAACTTCTATTCGAACTTCTATTCCGATTGGTTCTTTCGGGCTGCTATAAAAGGAGAATTCCAGATATTTTACATTTGTGTAAATTTCTTTTATTTTGGTTTCTTTGAGATTAAGCCAGAAAAATATCATTGTGTTGGTTATCAAAGGATAGCCAGAAAACTCAGAAGTGGGGTTTTTTTTAATTGTGTGAGCCCTTTTTAAAAAAGACACAATTGTTAAGGTTTTAGGTGAACCTGAGAAACCTATTTTCATAGTGAACTCTAATATCCACTGTGTGAGGATATTAGGAGTGGAGTAGCAACCTGTATGGCTGTTATTTAACAGTTGGTGAACACACAAGCGAACCACTATAACTCTCTGTGTATTGTGAATGTGTGATTTATATTTCTTATCTTTTATCATTCTAATCTGTGGGATGTATGTGGGGATGTGAATGTTGTAATATTTACATTTTAAGCACTGTGGGGAATGTTGTAATAATTTAGATTTAAATTTTTGTAATGTATTTCAATTATTTGTTATTTATTTATTCCTCATTAGTTTAAGTTTTTTATACAAAGAGTGTTTTAGAAATAAGGCTGTCCTACCATAAACCCTTGGTTTTTATGGTGTAAGGTTGTCCTTAGAACAACATTTGTATCAACCTCTCAATACTTGTTTATTGAGGTTGCATTTTATTTCACTATTGTGAATTAATTTTCTTTATTAGGCTCTCTCATTCTTTAATTCCACTGTTATTATTTTAAATTTGGCATAGTCATATTCACACCACCCCCATCCCTCTCTAGGACATATAGCTTGGCCTTTTTAAGTGGTATCAGAGCCTAATAGCTCGTTTTAATTATTTTTATTTATATTTATTTCCTGAGCTAATTGATCTAAGTTATATTTAAGATGTCAAATTTTGATAGCCTTTCAGTCACTGGGCCTCCACCTTTCGATGGCACCAATTATGCCTATTGGGAAGCCAGGATGAGGATTTTCCTTCCATGGATGAAAGTGTGTGGCTAGCCGCAATGAAAGAATGGACCCCTCCTACCACTGAAGTAACTGGGATCGATGGATAAAAATCAATGAGAATTACACCTTATTTCTCATAGACCATACTTCAGAAAAGTGAGAGTAGTGTAACTGCTAAAGCACTAAATGCAATCACTTGTGCACTATCACCGGATAAATTCCAAAGAATTATATCATGTGATTCTACAAAGCAAGCCTGAGATATTTTAAAAATGACACACGAGGGAACATCGATTGTCAAGAAATCTAAGATTTAAATCCTCACAACCAAATTTGAGGAAATACGTATGGAGGAAAATGAAATGTTCATGGACTTCTATACAAGATTAAATGACATTATAAACTTTAAATGAGGTCTTGGTGATAAAATTCCAGAAAGTAAAATTTGTGCAAAAATACTACGCTCACTTCCTGAACGGTTCAATTCTAAGGTAACTGCGATCCAGGAACTTCGTGATATAGACAATATGAGGGTAGAGGAGTTAGTTGGATCTTTACAGACTTGTGAGTTAACTTTTAAAGCTACAAAATGTAAATCTATTGCTCTTAAATCTTCTAAAAATAGTTTCTAAGAAAAAGATAACAATTTTTTTTTGGAAAACTCTGAAGATGATATAGCCCATTTAGCGAAAAAAATTTATAAAAATTTCAAAAGTAAAAAGAGTGTTGACTTTCAAAAATCAAATGATATGAAGAAATCTAAACCTAAAACTCAAAAATCATTAAATGTGTGTCAGTCTTATAACTGCCATGAATATGGGCATTTAGCAAACAAGTGTCCTAAAAAGGACAAACCCAAGAAGGGTATGTTGGCTACTTGGGATCAATCCCCTGATTCTGAAGCCTCTTCTGAATCAAGATTCTGATACCGAGTCGGGGAGTGAAGTTAAAGCTCTTATAACTCTAGCCAAGTTCACTTTTTCAGAAAATGATTCAACCAGTGAAGAAAATCTAAATAGTGATTGTGAAAATGAAGATGATCTTCAAGATGCTTACAATGCCCTATACAAGGAAAGTTGTAAAATTGTTGTCAAACATAAACTTCAAAAAGAAAAATTTTCAAAGCTTAAAGAAAATTTTGAGACTATTGTTTTAGAAAAATCTCATATTTTAGATAGTTTTGAAAAATGCAAATGCGATTTAGAATTCCAAACCTCCCAGATTGAAAATCTAAAATCTGAAAATGAAAAACTTAAACATGAAGTCTCTTCTCTTTTAAGTTTAAAGGCTACATGGAAGTATGCCCAAGGAGATCCAAAGTTAGAAAAACTTTTATCTTGATCAAGAAAATGTGGCGATCGATCCGGTTTGGGCTACGATAAAAATGTTCCTCTTAAATAGAAGAATATGCCTCCTAAGTTTGTAAAAGGAGAGACCTTAAACTCAAAAGGGAAAAGTACAAGTCAAAAATTTTTTTAAAATACTAAAACTTTTCAAAAACCTAAAAGCGACTACATCAACTATAAAAATCTAAAAAAAAATAGTTGATTTGCCTAAGGAGCTTTTAAAATCTAACTCAGTAGGTCATTCTTACAATAAGTACAAACAAAAGAAGACCAACTATGCTCATAAACCCAAAATAGTTATGAACTGGGTTCCTAAGGTTACCTGCTTGGTTGCCCATACTACTTTCAAAGCTACAAGTCATTCAAACATATGCTTAAGACATATGACTGGTGATAAAAATCTATTCACTGATCTCAAAGATATGACTGATGGTTCAGTCACATTCGGTGATGACAGCAACTGCAAGATTATTGGCCAAGGTACGGTTCAACTCTATAACCTCCCTTCGTTTAAAAATGTTTTATACGTTGAAGGGTTAAAGCACAATCTGTTAAGCATATCTCAAATATGCGATAGCAATCATAGTGTAAAATTTTCTAACCAAGGTGGTTAAATTTTAAATAATAAGGGTTCAGTAATCTTAACTGGTCGCAGAACTTCTAAAAACTGCTATATCGTTAGTGAATCCAGCTCATCTAGTCAAACGTGTTACATGGTCCATACCAATGAGATAGATTTGTGGCATAAATGCCTTGGACATGTACACTACCATAATCTATATAGATTGAACAAAAGAGAACTAATAAGAGGTCTACCAAAATTACAGAAAGTAGAGTTGAACTAATAAGAGGCCTACCATAATCTATGTGGTGAATGTCAGATTGGCAAGCAAACAAGGAGCTCTCACAAAAAGGTGAACTCCAATGTGAGATCAAGACCACTCGAGCTTCTCCATATGGATCTTATAGGACCTACCAGGATGGAGAGTCGAGGTGGAAAAAAATATATTTTGGTAATTATGGATAATTTTACCAGATTCACTTGGGTAGCTTTCTTAAGGGATAAATCAGAAACCCTTGAAGAAGTAAAGAGAGTTCTCAAATGGATCCAAACGGAAAAAGGTTCTCAAGTCTGTAAGATCCGTAGTGATCACGGATCTGAATTTGAGAATATCAGTTTTGAGAAATTCTGTAGTGATCAGGGGATATTACATGAATTCTCTGCACCTAAAACTCCACAACAAAATGGAATTGTAGAAAGAAAAAATAGAATGCTTCAAGAAATGGCTAATGTTATGTTGAATAGTATGAAATTATCTAAAAGTCTTTGGGCTGAAGCTGTAAATACTGCCTACTATATAATCAACCAAGTTTATATAAGTAAGTCCAACAATAAAACTTCTTATGAAATATGGTTCGATAAGAAGCCTACTGTCAAATACTTTCGAGTTTTTGGCAGCAAGTGCTATATTCTACGTGACCGTGAAAATCTGAGAAAATTTGACACTAAAAGTGATGGAGGAATCTTTTTAGGATATTCTTTAAACAGTCGTGCATATCGTGTACTGAATAAAAGGACCGATGTTAATCAAGAATCTATAAACGTAGTCATAGACGATCACTTGAATACACCTACCTCAAGTTCAGATAATGATGAAGTTCTTCAAATTGACAAACCAGATACTTCATCACGTCAAAACAATTCTGACTTGAGGACTGTTAAACATCATCCAACCACTCAGATTCTTAAAAACCCTCTCACTGGTGTGCGCATTTGTAGACTTTGTGAGAAATGATGTTTGGTATCTTGTTCCTAGACCTAAAGATACATATTATTGGTACTGAGTGGATTTTCAAAAAAAAGTCTGATGAACTTGGTAATATAATTCGAAACAATGCTAGACTGGTTGTATAAGGGTACACTCAAATTGAAGGAATTGATTATGATGAAACCTTTGCCCTAGTCGCTCGTCTTGTATCAATCAGACTATTCATATCCATTGCATGCTTTAGAAAATTTAAAATTTATCAAATGGATGTAAAGAGTGCCTTCTTAAATGGCCATCTGCATGAAGAAGTGTATGTTGAACAACCATCGGGTTTTGAAGACCCTAAGAATATTGATCATGTCTATCGCCTAAAAAAGGCTCTCTATGGTTTAAAACAAGCATGGTTTGAAAATTTGACTAAGTTTTTACTAAGTCATAATTTTAAAACGGGAAGTGTTGATAAAACTTTATTTGTTAAGAAACTTAATGATCACATCTTAATAGTGCAAATCTACGTCGATGATATTATTTATGGATCTACCTCTTCTAACATGACTATTGAGTTTGTAGATTTAATGAAATCTAAGTTCAAAATGAGTATGGTTGGGGAATTAAATTATTTTCTTGGGTTGCAAGTAACACAACAACCTAATGTTATCTTCATTTCTCAGACTAAATATGCCCTGAACTTAATAAAAAAGTTTGAATTTGAGAATGGTAAGAATTTTGATACTTCTATGAGTACAACCTTAAGACTCTCAAAGGACTCTACAAGTAAAAATGTTGATCCTAAATTATATAGCAGTATGATTGGCAGTTTACTTTATTTAACTTCTAATCGACCTGATATTGCTTTAAGTGTTAGTATTTGTGTTAGATATCAATCTAATCCTAAAGAATCTCATATAACTGTTGTTAAGCAGATTATGCGATATGTTGCAAGTTCAGCTAATTTGGGTCTCTGGTATTCATTTGATACTAATGTTCAGTTGGCAGGGTGCATCGATGCTGATTGGGCTGGAAATATCGATGATAGGAAATCAACCAGTGGTGGTTGTTATTATATCAAAAATTATTTGGTTTCCTGGTTTAGCAAGAAGCAAAGTTCTATATTACTCTCTACTGCTGAGGCTGAATACATTGCAGCTGGAAATACATGTACTCAGCTAGTTTAGATGAAATGTACGTTAAGTGATTATGGAATTGCACAGGATTCAATGGTTTTATATTGCGATAATTTCAGTACAATAAATATTTTTAAAAAATCCAATCTAGCATTCAAGTACCAAGCACATTGACATTAGGTGTCATTATATTCGTGAATTAGTAAAAGAAAAATTAATATTCTGGAATACATTCCGACCGAGACTCAACTTGCTGACATTTTCACTAAACCGCTCGACAACAGCAGGTTTAATAAATTAAAATTTAATTTAGCATACGCATTCTAAATTGATTATTCATGCATATGTGTATCATAGTGTAAATATATTTGATAATTTATGTGTTTAATTTTTAAATTTTTATGAAAAATGTAAATTTTTGTTGGTACATGACCAATCATGGATGTGCTCGTCTGGTCATGGTACGACCAGTTGAGGACAGCTCAAGACTGGTCGTGGAGCGCACTGATATCTTTAAAATTGGAGAAAAATGATTTTCTTTTTCATTTCTTCCTTTTTCTCCAACGGGTGTGGCACGATCAGTCGTACCCAACTGCTTCATTCTTCTAGGTGAGTTCTCCATTTTAGTTTTTCTTGTAGATTTATGCTCTAATCACTTCATATTCTTCCTTAATGTTGTTGATTTTAAGTTTTCGTGAAGATTTTGGGGTTTTCTACACCCAAATCTAATCTTAGTAAACCTCACTCTATCCTATTTACATCTTTTTTATTCTTTGAGTTTCTTCATGCAAATGGATGCTAGAGGGAAAAAGAAAACTTTTCGTGGTCCATCTTCTTCCAGATCTACTCTAATAACTCGTCACCACCTTCGGTCACCCGAAGATGACCCTCTTTTATTCAGGATTTAAGAATGCGAAAAGATATTGTTGAGCGACCTGTATTTCTTGATCACATTGCTCCATTTGGTATCGTTCCACTCCTCCAAGCTATAGGATGAGATAACATCTTACATTGGGGTGGGCCTACATGCCAATCTATTGTTCAGTCCATGTTTGCATGTATCTTTGATTTTTTGACTAAGAATTTAACATTTAAAATTGATGTTAGAGAAGGTCCATTTGAAATTGACCGCCATCTAATTTTAGGACTAATGGACATACCTATTAATGATGAGGGTATTCCAATTCATACTCTAACTGAGAAACCCTCAGAATCAGAAAAATGCATGCTCACTAGAGATTTATGTAATATGAATGTGCAAGGGACTCATAAAGGGAATGTGCTCCCCTCAAAGTGCTTGTTAGACAGATACAAGGTTCTCCATAAAATATTTACTTCAAATCTGTATCTGCAGTCTGGTAACAAAATAGAATTGACTTCCGTTATGGATTGAGTTTTGTACTCTATCGTTTCTGGTACTAAAGTTTATCTTCCATCTTTGATATGTCATTCCATTATTCAGTTCCATCTCCATCCAGGTCATAGTGATATTCCATTTGCCTATCTTATGACTATTTTAGCTTTTCATATGCTGGTTGCTATGCCTGTTAGAGAGGCTCTCATCCATCATCTTATTTTTAATAATTCGAATATTAACAAGATGAAGTTAGAATTGGCTCCTGGCCAAGTGGATGTGGGTGGTGGTGGAGCTGAAGCAGAGAATGAAGAAGAAGCTGATGATCTTCCTCCTGATGATGTTAATATGGATGATATTTTTGATGAACTTGAATCTGACTATGATCCATCTGAATTTGATGCTCGTCTTCATGCTCTAGAGGAGAAGGTAGAGAACATGAATGTTACGCATGATATGCAATTTAAATATTTATGCAAGTATCTTAGGCGCTTCAACTTAATCCTACCATACCTGCTCCATCTTCAGGATCTGATTAAATGCGTTACTCTTTGGTCTATAATAACTTTAAGTCTTCTCATGTTGGTTTATGAACTTTATTTGGCTTACTCTTTTTATAAGTGTTGTAGCCTGTTCTAAGACTAGTCCTGGACATTGTTCGACAAGTCATAGCACTGGCTCAACCAGTCCAAGACCAGTCCTAAGTTTGTTATAAATTTTTAGAATTTTTAGTTGTGCTACTACCAGTCCTAGAGACTGTTCAACTAGTCATGTGAACAGTGCCGACTCATCCTATGACCAGTCCTGGATCTACAACTCAAAGTAAGTAACTAAATTTGGTGCCTCACGACCAGTCAAGAAGGGATCATGACCGGTCGTAGACTGCCTTCGACCAGTCGTGGAACGATCTGATCCGATCGCGTTTAAAATTTTAAAAAATTATTGGTCCCATAACTAGTCGTAGTGTACACAGGACCAGTCGAAGGTGCAATTTTTACAACTATAAATAGATGACGAATTTCAAAGCTGGATAACTCAATTCAAGATAAATTAAGGGATCACTCTGATAGATAAGTTAGTCTTATTTTAAGCTACATTGTGCATGTTTAATATTCCCTTGTATTAGCTTTATAGATTGATTTTGTTTCTATATTCCAATCTGAATTGAAAAGAGGAATTGTGATATTCATTCATCTTGGAATCAAAATCAAATAGAGCTAGCCCAACTGGTTTAATTTAAAATCAATTTAGAACCTAGAACCATTTTAAAGTGAGTATTGGACATTGAACTTCTATTCGAACTTCAACTCTGATTGGTTCTTCTGGGCTACTACAAAAGGAGAATTCTGGGTATTTTACATTTGTGTAAATTTCCTTTATTTTGGTTTCTTTGAAATTAAGCTAGAAAAATCTCATTGTGTTGGTTATCTGAGGAGACTTAAAAAACTCAGAAGTGGGGGTTTTTTTTAATTGTGTGAGCCCTTTTTAAAAAATACATAATTGTGAAGGTTTTAAGTGAACCTGAGAAACCTATTTTAATAGTGAACGCTAATATCCACTCTGTGAGGATATTAGGAGTGGAGTAGCAAGCTGTATGGCTGTTATTTAACAGTTGGTGAACACACAAGTGAACCACTATAACTCTCTATGTTTTATGAATGTGTGATTTATATTTCCTATCTTTTATCATTCTAATTTGTGGGATGTATGTGTGGATGTGAATGTTGTAATATTTACATTTCAAGCACTGTGGGGAATGTTGTAATAATTTAGATTTAAATTTTTATAATTTATTTTAATTCTTTGCTATTTATTTATTCCTCATTAGTTTGAGTTTTTTATACAAAGAACGTTCTAGAAATAAGGTTGTCCTGCTATAAACCCTTGGTTTTTATGGTGTAAGGTTGTCCTTAGAACAACATTTGTATCAACCTCTCAATACTTGTTTATTGAGGTTGCATTTCATTTCACCATTGTGAATTGATTTTCTTTATTTGGCTATCTCATTCTTTAATTTCGTTGTTATTATTTTGAATTTGGAATAGTCCTATTCACACCCCCCCCCCCCCCCCCCCCCTTCTAGTTCATATAGTTTGGCCTTTTCAGTTTAGCCCTATGTAAGCCACTCCTTGGGTGCAATGTTGGTTAGATGTCCACATTAATGGAAAAAGATGGTTGGATGTCCACATTGTGACCTTCTCTTAGGCCTTGTTTAGCCCATTCTCATAATTCTCTTGTGGGTTAACCTAGATAAGTGTGCCCCATTCACCATATGTAAATGGTTTCATGCTATCAGAATTAATATAACCACAGCCGAGGGCCGATCCTTATATTATGGTTAATCAGTTGTTCCCGCCTTGTTTATATGCTAATTGTCAATACCGATTGTCAATGTTAATCATTAGTGCCGACTATCA
Organism: Magnolia kwangsiensis; assembly: GCA_037074715.1. Lineage (NCBI taxonomy): Eukaryota > Viridiplantae > Streptophyta > Magnoliopsida > Magnoliales > Magnoliaceae > Magnolia > Magnolia kwangsiensis. Next base: position 75,306,613 of record CM073579.1, read on the forward strand.
AGGCCAATGTCAATCATATATACAAATTGTTGGTGCTGATTGTCGAGGTTGATTTCGATTATTAGGGCTAGTTCCAATTGTTGCGACCTATTCTGATTATTGAGGCCAATTCCGTTTGTCGAGGCCGATTCAAATTTGTCGAGGCCAGTTGTATAGGCCGATTCATATTGTCGAGGCAGAGTATCGAGTCCGATTCCAATTGTCGAGGCTGAGTCTCGTCGACGAGACCGATTCTGATTGTCATTGTCAATTTCGGTTGTCGATTTTAACTTTCAAGGCTGATTCCGATCGTCGATTCCAATCCCGTATGTCAAGGCCGAGTATCGAGGCCGATTTTGATTTGTCGAGGCTGATTATATATGTTTATTCTGATTTTTGAGGTGGAGTATCAAGGCCGAGTCTGATTGACAAGGCTGATTCCATATGTCGAGGCCGAGTATCGAGGTCAATTCCACTTTGTCAAGGCCGGTTATATAGGCCGATTCTAATTATCGAGTTTCAATTTGTTGAGGCTGATTGTATAGATTAATTTGGATCGTCGAGGCTGAGTATCAAGGCTGATTCCAATTTGTCGAGGCTGATTATACAAGCTAATTCCATTTGTCAAGGCCAATTGTTAAGGCCGATTCCGATTGTTGAGACCGATTCCGATTGTCGAGGCCGATTATCGATCAACGATGATCATCGTGGCCAGCTGTTGATTCTGATTGTCGTGGCTGATTGTCGATTTTGATTGTCAAGGCCCAATGTGATGTATATGAGGCCTATGTGATGAGGCCCATTGTGATGCATTTAAGGGCCAGGCGATGGAGCCCATTGTGATGTATGTTAGACCCATGTGAAATGCCCATCGTGATGTGTATTAAGCTCTTGAGTGAGGCCCATTGCGTGGTATATTTGGCCCTTGTGTGAGGCCATGGGTCCACTATATGTTAGGCTCTATGTGGGTCATTCCTTGAGGACAATATTAGTTAAATGTCAATATTGTTGGGCCGATTGTTGATGCCAGTTATGGATACTAATTATGAGTATGTGATAACATAGCATCATGATAGTTGCCCATACGCATCATCTGCATGTTTGTTATGAGATGTGGTTGACCATTGCATATATCATTAGGCAGGTTATTATAAGACTTCCTAATAAGCGGAGGTTATCTCACATGAGCACACGGTATACACAAGATTGATGCATGTCTGGATTGTATGACTCATGCATCTTGTATTATGTGATGTGATTATTATACGTCCTAGTGACATAAAGGTCGTAGCCTCCACAGGCATATCGTGGATGGCTAGATAGGATGCCAAAAATTTATTCTAGCATTGCGCTACCATAGATAGCCCTAGGTGAAAATTCCTAAATCTTCGGGCCACGAGATACCCCAACGTCGAGACCGAGTAGATATATAAGCGCATGAGGGCTGTATACCAGTAAGTCGCATCTCCCATTATGTCATGGTCGGTTGGGAGGGGATGTGGCCTTACCCGCCCGAGGGTAGGGGGCATAACTACATTGAGTTTAACCAGCTCGTAAATGGGTCCACTATTGACGTGCTGGGTAGATATTGGCTGACTACTGGCAAGGTGGATAGTGAGGTCTCTCCCACTTACATAGTAGCACGTCAGTGGGGGCGATTTGCATGTAGAGTGTACTAGACCCCGGTGATGATCCCAGAGAGGAACCGTATTGATATGTGGACTTATTGAGTAGGAGTTACATACTCATTTATTCATTCATTATCCACTCGGGTTGGTGGTGCTTAACTATTTGTTACATGCACCTTCGTAATGGCCCAGATTTTGGTTAGGGCGCGCAACTAACCTAAGCTCAGAAGTTTACCACATTAAGTCTAACTATCCAAATTTATGTATGGGACTGGTTGGGATAGAAGTTCCTTGTGATGGACCCCATAGCCTGCGATACTATGTACTATCATCCCGACTTCACACTCCAGATGATCATTCCATTCGCATCGCATATTGCATGACATCCTCGGCATATGGCATTTTGGGTTACTGTGTTTCTGCATTTATATGGTTTAGATACAGCTGACATATTTGTGAACTCATTAAGAATTGTATATTTCATTGCATCCTTGGCATATGATAATTGGCTCTCTATGACTCCTCATTTGCATAACTGATCTATATTGCGTACTCTGATATTGTATGACTCATGGACTTGTTAGTATTTTCGCTTAATCTGTTATTATATGATTTATGATCCTATCAGTATTTCTACTTACTCTGATAAATCATGATCTTGTCAGTATTTCTGTTTATTTCGATATTGTATGATTTATGGATTATCAGTATTTTTGATATTGTAGGATTATGGTATTGTATTGAATACTTAGAACTTACCTTGTGCACACACTTACACCACACTCTAAGCTTTCTACAAGCTTATGCACGACAGATGTGTGCAGGTGATGTTAGGTTATAACAGCGTGAAGCTTGGAGCATATAACTGACTCCTAGAGCTTTGATTTTGACATATGTATTTCCCTTTTAGCATTGTATTCGAATGTTTATATTAGTGGATATGTGATGATGATGTTGCTTTTGTGATTTGGGTAAACTTGTGGTTATGCTTCTGATGAAACAAATTAATGTCAAAAATCCTCCTCATAGGATCTCAGGATCGGAACCTAGAATTTGGGCATTGGGAGCCGAGAATGGGGGACTACGGATGCTTTCAGCACTAGATTCAGTGATCAGGATTCCTGTGAATTCAATTTTTGAGTTTGGGGCATGACAGCCCGAGTGCCAAATACCAGTAAGCTGCATTTCTCACTATGTCGTGGTCGGTTGGAAGGGAGTATGGACTTATTTTCCTGAGGCATAGGGAGAAAAGCTAGGTTGAGTTTAACCAACTCGAAAATGGATCCGTTACTAATAAGCCGGGTAGATATTGGTTGACTACTGGCCAAGCAGGTAGTAAGGTCTCTTACGCTCACTTGTTTACGTGCCTGGGGGAGGGGTAGTCCATGTGGAGCACACTAGACCCCGTGATATTCCAGAGATGAGTTATATTGATAAGTGTATTCAGATGAGGATTAGTATGCTAGCATTGCATCTTGCATATGACATGTGGCTATGTAGACCTTGCATCGCATAGCCTTGGTATAGCTGATAACATTCATGGACTTACCAGTATTTTTGCTTACTCTGATATTACATACTTGGCACATATATTGCACGCACACGTACACCACCCTCTAAGCTTTTAGGATCTATCATTGCGTGCAAGTGACACAAGGATGTAGTTATGCTATGTCAGGAGTGTACGAAAGATTCTTTTAGAGCTTTCATTATTCTTTTATTTTCCTTTCTGCATTATACTCAATGTTTTGTTATTATGGATATGTGGTGATGTTGTTTGTGACTTTGTTATACTTGTGGTTATGCTCCCTTACAAAAAAAAAATCATATTGAAAATCCTCCTTGTAGGATCCCGAGATCGAAATCTGGCATATGGGTACCGGGAGCTGAGAATGGAGTACTGCAGAAGCTGTTGGCACCGGATTCGAACATCAAGATGTTTGTAAGCCCAGTTTCTGAGTTTGGGGTGTGACATGTAGAGCATAAATCTTAGGTTCAGGATTAGGACATTGGCCTGTGTGGCCTAAACCTAAGTTCTTGTGTAAGACCTTTATCCTTGTGTAGGACATAAACTATCAGGTTCTTGTGTAGAACCTTGGCCTGTGTGGCCTAAATTTCCAGGTTCAGGATTAGGACCCTTGTCCTTGTGTAGGACATAAAGTCTAGGTTCTTGTGTGGGACCTTTGCTCTTGTGTAGGGCATAAATTGTAGAGTAATTATGTAGGGCTGTAAAGGTTTGAGATAAACCTGATTTAAAGCCTCTCATAGTGAAATCCAGTACACTCTAGGAAAGAGTAAGTCCACCGAGAGTGGATTAGGCACGTAGCCGAACCACTATACATACTTGTGTTTAGGATTGTCATTTGCGCATCTGTTTAATTATGCTTATGTGTTTAAATGCTTAATTATGTATGCATGATTAGATAAATGCTCAGGATTGATAGGTAACATATTCCATACACATATGTTCACTATGTTATAGGCTAGTTGCTTAATTTACAAATCTTGAGTAGCCTATGTGATTGAACCCTCTATTGGCTTAGAAGCCTTTAAACTTGAATTATCTTTCTTAGTTTAATTGTAAATTAGTTTAAGTTAAGCAATTGAGATTTTAAATTGGCATAATTTTTAATTGGTCACCCCCCCTCCCTCCAGGACTTAGTATACATTCTAATAGCTCCGCCAAGCTTCCACACTTAGACGCATTGCGGCCCATTACCGCAATTTCATAGGTCACCAGCCCAGAATTTCCTCATCTTCACCTTAGAGTTGTAAAAACTGGTGACCTGCTGTTGCCGAGCTTCAACTCAAAGTTGGGCTTCCTCCCTTCTTTACTTGATCAGGTCCAGGTCTAGTGTCATCTGCTCGTCATTCTGAAGTTTATCGCAGGAGTGGGTCCGAGCAGTCGAGAGTCCGATTTCAACTGGGACAATGGCCTCAGCATCGAAGGCCAGGGAGAAAGGGGTTTCTCCTATGCCCATTTGAGCAATGGTCTGGTATGCCCAGAGGATGTGTGGGAGCTCTTCTACTCGGCCTCCCTTGGCTTTTTCGAGCTTGGTTCGGAGATGATTCTTGATGATCTTATTGACTGCTTTGACCTATCCGTTGGCCTGAGGATACCAAGGAGATGAGTAAACGTTCCAGATCCTGACGTTCTCACACATGCCTCGGAATCAGTTGTTGTCAGACTGTTTTTCGTTGTCCAAGGTGATTGTGTGGGGACCTCATATCAGCATATGAGATCCTTCTAGACAAAGTTGGTAACCTTCTACTCGGTAATCGTGGCCATGGGCTCAGCCTCGGCCCACTTGGTGATTTAGTTGACAGCAATGACTGTGAACTTGGTTTGTCCCTTATTGTTTGACAGGAGGCCGATGAGGTTGTTTCCCCATTGTGCGAAAGGCCATGGTCTAGTCATGGGTGTCAACTGTTCAGGTGGTTGATGGGGTACAGTTGAAAATCGTTATCACTTGTTGCATCTCCAAGTATATTGCCTGGCATCTGCCTGGATGGTTGGCCAGAAATATCCCTGCCTGATGGCTTTGTGAGCGCGAGCGTGGCTGCTGGAGTGGTCACCACAAATGCCTTCGTGAATCCCTCAGGACGTATTCGGCTTCGTCATGTCGAAGGCACCTGAGGTAAGGGAGGGAAAACCCTTTTTGTACAAAATGTCTCCGACTATAGTGTAGCGAGCTACCCTGGATCATAGTCTGCGTTCCAGCCGGTCTTCGGGTAGCTTTCCTTCCTTGAGGTAGTTGATTATAGTGTCCATCTAGGTGGGCCCTGAATCTACCGAGAAGATCGGGAGCGCTATGTCTGGATTGGGCTTGTTAATGCTTGGTTCGGCCAAGAACTCGATCAGGATTAGTTTTGGGATGTTGTCTTCAGCCGTTGTGGTGAGTTTTGCCAGCATGTCTGCTTTAGAGTTCTCTGACCTTGGGATCAGGCGAATATCACATTTCAGGAATTTACTGATAGGCTCTCAAGCCTTCTATAAGTAGGCCTTCATTCTTTCCTCATTGGCTTGGTATTCATTGGTTATTTGGTTGACGACAAGCTAGGAGTTGCTATGAACCTCCAAGTGTTGGGCTCCCATGGTAGCTGCCAATTTGAGCCCAGCTAACAATGCTTTGTATTTTGCTAAATTGTCTGACGTTTCGAATCCAAATCTCAAGAAATATTTTGTTCAGGTTTGATCAGGAGCCTCAAGGACTATTCTGGCCTCATTGCCTTTAGAGTTGGATAAATCGTCAACGTGAAGCGTCATGTCGGTAGGTCTAGATTATCTATTTGATTTTCAGGCTGCTCGATCTGGATGTAAGGGCTAGTTTTCGGATCATTCTCGGATGTAAGCTGGGCAATGAAGTTGGCAACTGCTTGGCCTTTGATGGTTGTTCGGGGTCGATAACTGATATCGAACTCGCTAAACTCAAATGCCCATTTTGTGAGCCTCCCCAATACTTTGGGTTTCTAGAGTACTTGGTGAAGGGGTTGGTCTAGTTGTTTGACATTTGGAATCCAAATCTCAGGGAAGACTCGACATCTCAAGGCATAAAAGGATATAATTCAAAGACCAGAACACTTTGTATGAGTCAACCATCAGGTGGTATAAACCTTAGATTAACCCTAGGTTAGGTGCATTTCACATAGCATTATATTAAACATTATTTCAAGTAAAATATACTCTAATTGGGTTAGCCCGACATATGGTTCGGCTAGCCTAACTACATTCGGCTAACCCAACATAATTCAGGCAAGTTCACAGATTGTTATAGATTTTTCACGGCATGTTCGACTGCCCGACCTTAGGTTCAGCCAGCTGAACATGTCCAATCGGTCGGCCCGAAGTATGTTCGGTCAAGTTTCTAGCAATGCGTTTCTTCAAAATTCAAAGAGATTTGGTCAACCAAATTTTGGCTTGGGCCATCCAAATTTTTAAAAGATCCTATCCCACAAAATCTAAGTGTCATTTGAACAAAATCGTTGGAATTCGACTAGCCGAACCGACACTCAGGCCAGCCGAATTTCCAAATCCTTTAGCTATAAATAGAGGCCTTCTCTCATTCATTCAAGACATGAAAATCAGTGGAAAAGTTCTTCTAAGCAAGTGAGAAAGTCAGGCTCTTCTTAAGCTATTTATACGATAATTCTAATATTTATTTAGCTTATTTTATTCTCTTTTGCAAGATAATTTTAATCATTTTTAATAGAGTAATCCATACTCTACTTAAGATTCGGATAATAAAATTTACAGCTATTAGGGTTTTTATTTATATATTGAAAAACACATTAGATCCATATATTCTTTTTGTGCAACACCCCGTACATTCCAGTACTCCAGTGTTACCATGTAGATTAATTTAATATAAATATATAAACAATGCCACTAGAATATATACACTATGAAACTTATGTACTTTGTAAAGATTTAAAATTTCATGCTAAAATGATATGTACATATTAAATGTATATAAATATTTTAAAAATAATATTATATTAAATAAACCTAAGGAATAATAATTTCACAACATAAAAAATCAAATTACAAATAATAATGTAGCATTGAATATCTTTTATGAGTATGTATACAAAAATCATTAGATTTAATGGAATTGTATATTATTTAACAATATTACCAAATACAAATATAATTTTAATTAAATATGATATTGTAAAATCTTTAATTCATTTATACATATAATACGATATTGTATATTATAAATTATGTATATTAATGAATGTGTGAACAACAGCATGTAATTAGTAATATGTTAATATTAAAATTATATTTATATATATGTACGAGACTTTAAACATTTTAATTACAAGTAATATACAAAAATAATAAGAATTTTATTAATATTAGCATTGGTTAGAAATACATGTGGAGAGCCTTACAAGTGGCCCATTTAGGCCTTTTAACCGTTGACGTCTAACTTTGAATCACTCGACCATTAAATCGATGGGGAACCCCCATTGGAACTACAAACACGTGGTGGGCCCCACCTAGGCATTTCATCAGCTCGATCATTAGCCAAGGACCCTTAATAAGGCCTCCAAAACTAATGAACGGAGTAGATTTATCGCAAACATCACTGTGGGCCCTATGTGAAATAGCGGTGAAGATCCTTGAATGCGGAAGTTCATTCCCCAATCCACTTTATTGAATATCAATGATGAGGGTGGATTAGAGGATGAACTCCCTTTAGAGAAAGGGCCTTGGTTAAATGATCTAAGGCTACACACTTAAAAGCACTCTCTTCTTTCTCTATCAACAACTAAAGCCAAGCTCCCTTTATATAAGCAAAAGGTTCCAACGGATATAAAACGGTCACATTTATGATAGAGTTCAATATCATCAAGCGGGGTCGAAATCATCAAGTGTATACTCTCGATTGTATCGATGGTCCGCTCGATGACACAAACTCAATGTCATACGCTTTTAGAAAATCTCTTGCCAGCTAGTCGAGGGAATCGAGACTCGTGTCGATGCCATCAGATTTCGAACTCCGATATTATCGATGTAAGTTTCGATTCCTCGACATTTGAAAATGAGAGAGACTTGCTTTGAAATTTTTAGCTCATCAGATATAATCAAGGGATACTCGATATCATCAAAATTTGAATACCGATGATATCAAAGGTCGTGTCAATGCATCGATAAATCCAAGAATTTTATCAGTGAGTTTGCTGGACAGTTTATGTCCATTCTCAAAGAAATCGATCCAACCTCGATACCATCGATATTTGAATAACGATTCTATCAAGTGACCCCCGATCAGAATTGAAGAACCACCTGAAAAATATTGTTGAACAATTTCGCGCTCAAGACCGATATCATCAAGAGACTGTCGATATGATCGAGATTTGAACTCCAATAGTATCGATGATGGCTTCGATATATCGAAGCACATATGATATTCTTAAGAAAAAATAGAGGCGCCGAAGATCTGCCTATCGATATTATCGAGTCACCTCCGGTTAACTCGAGATTCAAATATTGATGATATCGGTAGGTATATCGATACATCGATAATTTTGTCTAGATATGTATGTGGTTGTTGGACACTTTTGTCCTCATTTCGATAGGATCGATTAGTTACTAAGGACATCGACAGAGTAGGTCGACATATCAAGACATGTATCAATACAATCGACAGAGCAAGAAAACTTAGATATTTTCTAATTTTTGAAAAAGTTTTCTCACTAAAAACCCTATAATGTCTAACTTATTTTTAAGGGTTTTATTCACCTGGTGTTTTGGGACATGGGATGTGAGGCTTTGATTTACCTATGGCAAGCTTCCACACATCCAGTTGAGGCAGACGCTTGAATTGATCTTCCTATGCAGCTCTGTAGTCTGACTGACTCAACCATCACGCTAATTGACAAACCAGGGCACTAGCAAGGGCACTTTCATAATGTTGTTGTGCACATATACCATGCTCTAGTGCGCCGAGTGTGCATCAGATGTGCCAGCCAGGCTGACCAGCGCTGGCACAAAACTTCTTAAAGCAGAGAATTTTCCCTCCGTTTCTATTTTTAAACAGCAGACGGACGAACGTCCGTGTTTGTGATCGTGGCCCCCGAACTAGGGTTCACAACCATGATCTGGACCTTCCATCAGGTGCGGCCCTCAATTCTAATAAAAACCCAATAATTTCCACGTGTTGGGGCATCCACACAAGCACACAGATTCCAGCGCAAACCGAACCTGAAAGATCAACATTTCCTAAAATGGAAACAGCCCTCTCCCAGCCAACTCAGCAATCCACGTGAAGTGGAGACTCTTAATCTTAGCCATTCATTTAGGGTTATCCTAACTGCCCATTTCAAACCGCCCCAGGGTTTCTACCCACAGTAAAAAGGAAAAAAAAAAAACCACAGGAAGTTTGGTTTTGCCAGCCGTATTTGGAGACCGTTGTGAACCAGCTTAGCCGTGACCATGTATTTTTCATCCAACGGTCCAGGTAGGACTAGGATTCTCTATATGAAGGAGAGGATCAGACGGCAACAAGAGGATTCCCTTCCGCTTCTTGTGGCGACTCGAAAATAGCCATTTTCTTCCTTCCCTTGAACCCACCACCCAAAATCAATTGGAGCTTCGTTCTCCAGCCTCTACAAGCTCTTGTGGACTAATACCAAATGTCCAGCAGAAGCAGAATGGAGAAAGATCCATTGGTTGGTGATCCGCTATTAATGGCGGATCATCTTCTTCGTTAGGAGACAAACAAGGTTCGGTTTGGTCTGGACCAGTGACCTTACTGTTGCATGAGTTTAGTCAGCACCAAACCGTATGAAAGGTTAGAGAGAAAAGAAGAATAAAGAAATAAGAAAAGACAAAGAGGAGGGACTACCCTGTGCAGCAACAACCCAAACCAAATTGAACCGAGTGAGCCTTAGAGGAGTCGGTCGGGCCTGGCCTACATTGCTAGGCATTTCTAGCAGCTGGCAGGGAAGAAGAAAGAAAAAATCAGAGAGAGAGAGAGAGAGAAATTTCTGTCACTGACGTGCGCACCATCTTGGCTCGATCAAGTCACACCACGATGACTCACTGAGTCACGGGGCTGAGTTAGGATGGTCTGACCTGCATACAGGTGTTGTGAAAATCCAGGGAGAGAGTGAGAGAAAATAGGAGGAAGGAAGAAAGAAAACAGGGAATGAGAGAGTGATAGAGAAGAGGAAGGAATGAGAGAGGGAGAGAGAGTGGGTTTGGGCCTGACTTGCTGTCGAGTTTGGTGTCCGAGTTGGGCCTGGTTTGGTCCAACAAGCCTATTGGTGTATAGGCTGAGTGGAGAAGAAGGTGAGAGAAAGAAGAGAAGGAAGAAGGAGAAGAAAGAGAGAGAGAGAGAGAGAGAGAGAGAGAGAGAGAGAGAGTAACTGGTTGATTGAGTCGAGTCGACCTGGTTGAGATCAAACTAGCTGGGCCAAGTCGAGTTACCGAGTCGAGTAAGGTGAGTCCACATTTTTCCTTCCAAGACTGAATTTATTTCAATTATAAAAGTTACCATTATTATCATTTCTAGGATTACTAAAGTTAGACATGATTAACCATTAGTAAATTATATATATTAATATTAGTTATAACAGATAAAATTTCAATTATTAAGCGTTTTATTTCTCATATTATCACTGATAGAAGGGCACACTATTTAATTGTATCACCAAATTTATTACTGTCACATGGGCTAATATTAAATATATTGTTAATATTTATGGCTACTTTGAAATTATTAATATTATTAACAGTTGCACATCCACCAACATTTAAATCCTAACATCTAAGCCCAGAACTAAACCCTATGGTGAAAGCCCTAAGCCCTACACAAAATCCTAGACTTGGGTAATCCAACCGCTAGGTTAAGACCCTAAATAGTGTGTAAGCTTGGGTCTAATTGTACAACTTTGCAATTGATGGTAGGAATTGATTCCAAGGAAGCACGCACTCGTAGCAATGGTGCAGGCAGTTCAAACATAAGGTGAGGACTCACCCTTTGAGCTTCCCACTTAAATTCATTAATTAGACAAATGTGATGCCTAAATTCCTCTCAATGAAATATTTATCTAATCATATGAATATGTTAATTTTAGTTAATGAACGAGTCATTCTAATAATCATAAATGATTGGTGATAGCATGTTTTCTTTAGTTGTACATATGTTACTTAATTGTATGAGTGTCATTTGTAATCATTTGAGGGACTGAATGGAACTTGTCGTGATCCTACTACCTTGCGGTCCACATTTAACTTATGCGGCTTAGATCGCACATCTACCTTACATGGCTTGGACCACACATTGCCTTACATTGTTTGGATCACGTATTTGCCCTTCATGACTTTAAAGAGTCATTGGTGCCCTTCGTGGCTTATTGGTTGTATTTGTACATTGTATTAATTTTCAGGTCATTATGTGGAGTTCATTATGATTTCCAGGTGGAGCTAAAGTTCACTTATCGATTTTCTAGCCATCTTGCGGAGTTCATATGATTTCCGAATGACACCAAAGTTCCCATGTTGGTTCTCTCTTCATCTTGCAGGGTTCAGTCGTACCATGATTTTCAAGTAGAACTGAAGTTCACTTATCGATTTTCTAGTTATCTTATAGAGTTCACGTACGATATGATTTTCGAGTGAAGTAGATGTTTGTATGTTGGTTCCCTAGCCATCTTGCGATGTTCAGTCGTACCATGATTTGTGGGTTGAGCTGAAGTTCACTTATCGATTTTCTAGCCATCTTGCAGTGTTCACGTACGATATGATTTCTAGGTGGTCTAGGGTTTGTATGTTATTTGTGTCTTCATCTTGCGGTGTCAGTCGTACCATGATTTTCGCGTGGTGCTGAAGTTCGCTTATCAATTTTCTAGCCATCTTTTGGAGTTCACGTACGACATGATTTTCGGATGAAGAAAAATTTTGAAAGTTGATTTTCTATTCACCTCATGGATTTCACTTATACCATGATTTTTGGGTGGAGGTGAAGTTCGCTTATCGATTTTCTAGCCATCTTACGGAGTTCACATACAATGTGACTTCCTGGTGCAATAGAAAGTCTTATGGTGGATTAGTTGGGTATCTAGACATGTTTCCTTGCATTACGACTGCTAATATATCCTGCTTATAATGAGATTATATCGATTGACTTAATTTTTGTAGGCATGCTCATGATTATAAATTACCCTGGTTAATATATCAAAATTTATGACTGCTGTTCTATATTGATTATGAATGATGAGTGTGCAATCTTAGAGGGTGTTCCTCACTACGATAGCCATGGACGCTATCAAACCATAACAGTTGGTGCAAGTGTAGAGTAATCCGATGTTGTTCACATGATTGTTATAGGATTTCACATCCCGAGATTGTTATAATTTACTTTGTTTCACATATAATATTATTTTATTTTGTAATTGCAAGATTGGGGCCATTCGTTTGTATAAGTCATTATGGGCAACTTCTTGTATATTCCAAATGTAAATGAAATTTTTTTTTTAACTGATTTGTCCACTCTACGCTCATCTGCTTACTCTGACTGAATGGAAAAAAAATGTGTACTCAAATTTGACCATCCTTTAAGGTTAACACTCGGGTTTTCAAGAAACGAGTCATATAGTCGGGTCCTGAAAAGTCGGGGTGTTATAGTTGGTATCAAAGCATAGTTTGGACAAACTTGGCCTTGGAAAATAATCCTATACAAGCTTTGAATGTCTCAAGTTAGGATGTTTTGAAATTAGAAATTGAACTTAGGATAATTTCCCCAAGATATAGAAGAATGATTGGAAATTGTATAGATGATTGTGGAATTTAGAAGAGAACTTAGGCCCTTTTGAATTATTTTAGTCATTTGAACTTAGATGGAATTCCCTTAGGATAAATTGAAAACATAGAGACTTCATACTTTAGGCCTCCTCAGAAACTATTGGGTTAGACCTTTAAATATTAACGTATGAAGAAATCCCTTACGATTGGGAGAAAATGAGAATACAGAAGCCCAAGTGTTAGACCTCTTGAATGGATGACTATAGATCTTACAAATGATCTAAGGTTCCTTTAAAAATATGGATACTAATATGTTAGGTCCCTTAGAGAGTTGTTGGATAATCTTAGAAATTATGAACCAAACTTAAGTCCCTCGAACATCTTAAGTTTAGTCATTTGAACTTAGAAACAAAAACTTCAGGTCCCTTGTACACAACCGAAATGGTTGTTTGGACTTAGAAATTTAATATGTGTACCAAAAACTCATTATAATATACACAAGGCTACAAAAGAAAATTCGTATACTCGAATTCCAAGTGAAAACTCTCTAAGCATCCAGGATATGAACCGCCCTAAATTTTCATTAGCTAAGAATAACATGGTCATAAGAATTAGCAAATGGATCAGACTTAGGCTTGTAGGAATATCCTTAATAGCCGTATCCTATTTTAATTTAGGCATAAGCATTTCCTAAACTTAAGGAATCGTACTAAGGACCGTAATTTGGATTTTCCCTAATGTGTCTCTTCGTTTAGGAATAATATTTCCCACTAATCCACCACGTGAAATTACTAGAGGTGGAATTACAGAATTTTAGGTGAATTTCCAACCATAGGCTAAGCATATCAGGACTAGCTTTGAAATTCTAGGTAAACTTGAAAAAAAAAATATATATAATTTCAAACTTAGATTTTATGTAGAAGCCTTGGTCCTAAGATTTTGTATTTAGACAATCAGAGTGCGCATTAGAAGCGTAATGGGCCACTTAGTCTTGTTCGTTATGAAAATAAATAGTCAAATGATATTTCTCATGAGCTTAGAGTAATCTGTGTCACGAATTTATGGAATCATGTTTATGCGATGGGTACATGGTTTGACCTAAATTCTAAGTCCTAAGAAGTCTCAATGATCTCAATGCCCTGATCAAGCAAAGGATCGAGATTTAGTAGGATTATGGATTGATACTAGTAATCCTCTGTTCTATGTAGGCAAAGGATCGATGTATCGGGCTCAAACCTACTATCACCAACCATTCGTGACAACTCGAACACTAAAAACTAGAAGATTGTGTCATACCTTAGATAGTGGGGAACTAGCATTAAAGGAAAAAGGAAAGTCAAGGGAAATGTATAGAATGTTATAGAGGATTCTAACGTTGGTAAACATTAGAACGATCCATTAGATTTAGAATGATTTCTAACCTTAGTAGGGCTTGGACACCTTAGTTGGTTGTTAGACGAGAAACTTACAGGTTGTGATGAACTTAAATAAGACTCATTGGGATTTCATACGGAGACATAGGGTACGTCTTTAATAAATGAACCACTCATTGGGATTTCATACTCGATGTACTATTTTGTTTATTTCTCTTTAAGGGGGGTAGATCGTAACGGCCTCAGTTTTAGGTGCATAGTGGTATGCATTGGTACATATAGGAAATTAATGAACATTTAAGACCACCACGAATATTATCATTGTCCCCAATCATAATAGGAGTACTGAATTTCGGGGATGAAATTCTTTTTAAGAGGGGTATATTGTAACACCCCGTACATTCTAGTACTCAAGTGTTACCATGTAGATTAATTTAATATAAATATATAAACAATGCCACCAGATTATATACACTATGAAATGTATGTATTTTGTAAAGATTTAAAATTTCATGCTAAAATGATATGTACATATTTAATGTATATAAATATTTTTAAAATAATATTATATTAAATAAACATAAAGAATAATAATTTCAAAATATAAAAATCAAATTACAAATAATAATGTAGCATTGAATATCTTTTATATGTATGTATACAAAAATCATTAGATACTTTAATGGAATTGTATTTTATTTAACAATATTACCAAATACAAATATAATTTTAATTAAATATAATATTGTACAATCTTCAATTCATTTATACATATAATACAATATTGTATATTATGAATTTTGTATATTAATGAATGTGTGAACAACAGCATGTAATTAGTAGTATGTTAATATTAAAATTATATTTATATATATGTATGAGACTTTAAACATTTTAATTACAAGTAATATATAAAAATAAATAGAATTTTATTAATATTAGCATTGGTTAGAAATATATGTGGAGAGCCTTACAAGTGGCTCATTTAAGCATTTTAACCGTTAACGTCCAACTTTAAAATCACCCGACCATTAGATCAATGGGGAACCCGGATTGGAACTACAAATCATGTGGTAGGCCCCACCTAGGTATTTCATCAACTCGATCATTGACCAAGGACCCCTAAAAAGGCCTCCAAAACTAATGAATGAAGTAGATTTATCGCAAATATCATTGTGGGCCCTATGTTGCTATGCACATACACCATGGTGTAGTGCACCGGGTGTGCATCAGATGTGCCAGCTAGGCCGACCAGTGCTGGAACGAAACTTCTCAAAGCAGAGAATTTTCCCTCTGTTTATGTTTTTAAACAGCAGATGGACGAACGTCCGTGTTTCTGATAGTGGCCCCCGAACTAGGGTTCACACCCATGATTTGGACTGTCCATCAGGTGTAGCCATTAATTCTGACAAAAACCCAATAATTTCCACGTGTTGGGGCATCCACGCAAGCACATAGATTCTGGCGCAAACCGAACCTGAAAGCTCAACGTTTCCTAAAATAGAAACTGCCCTCTCCCAGCCAATTCAGCAATCCACGTGAAGTGGAGACTCTTAATCTCAACCATTCATTTAGGGTTATCCTAACCGCCCATTTCAAACCGCCATAGGGTTTCTACCTACAGTAAAAAGGAAAAAAACCACAAGCGGTTTGGTTTTGCCAGCCGTATCTGGAGACCGTTGTGACCCATCTTAGCCCTATCGGGGTATTTTTCATCCAACGGTCCAGGTAGGACTAGGATTCTCTATAAAGTAGAGGATCGAACGGCAGTAGGAGGATCCTTTTCTGTTTCTTATGGCGGCTGAAAAATGGCCAATTTCTTCCTTCCCTCGAACCCACCACCCAAACTCATTGGAGCTTCGTTCTCCAGCCTCTATAAGCTCCTGTGGACCAATACCAAATGTCCAGCAGAAGCGGAATGGAGAAAGATCCATTGGTGGGTGATCCACCATTAATGGCAGATCATCTTCTTCGTTGGGAGCCAAACCAGGTTCAGTCTAGTCCGAACCAGCGACCCTACTATTGCATGAGTTCGGTCAGCTCCAAATCGTATGAAAGGTTAGAGAGAAAAGAAGAAGAAAGAAATAAGAAAAGACAGAGAGGAGGGACTGCCCTGTGCGGCAGCAGCACGAACCGAATCGAACCGAGTGAGCCTGGGCCGAGTTAGGTTAGGCCTAGCCTACATTGCTAGGCATTTCTTGTAGCTGGCAGGGAAGAAGAAAGAAAAAAAATCAGAGAGAGAGAGAGAGAGAAATTTATGTCACTGACGTGCGCACCATCTTGGCTCGGTCGAGTCGCACCACGATGACTCGCCGAGTCATGGGGCTGAGTTCAGATGGTCTAACCTGCGTCCAGGTGTTGTGAAAATCTAGGGAGAGAGTGAGAGAAAAGAGTAGGAAGGAAGAAAGAAAAAAGGGAAGGAGAGAGTGATAGAGAAGAGGAAGGAATGAGAGAGGGAGAGAGAGTGGGTTTAGGCCTGACTCGCTGTCAAGTCTGGCGTGCGAGTTAGGCCTGGTTTGGTCCAGCAAGCCTACTGGTGTATGGGCTGAGTGAAGAAGAAGGTGGGAGAAAGAAGAGAAGGAAGGAGGAGAAGAAAACGAGAGAGAGAGAGAGAGAGAGAGAGAGAGAGAGAGAGTAGGTGATTGGTTGAGTCGAATCGACCCAGTTGAGATCAAATCTAGCTGGGCCAAATCGAGCTACCGAGTCGAGTAAGGGGAGTCCACATTTTTCCTTCCAAGACTGAATTTATTTCAATTATAAAAGTTACCATTATTATCATTTCTAAGATTACTAAAGTTAGACATGATTAACCATTAGTAAATTATATATACTAATATTAGTTATAACAGACAAAATTTCAATTATTAAGCATTTTATTTCTCATA
Organism: Magnolia kwangsiensis; assembly: GCA_037074715.1. Classification (NCBI taxonomy): domain Eukaryota; kingdom Viridiplantae; phylum Streptophyta; class Magnoliopsida; order Magnoliales; family Magnoliaceae; genus Magnolia; species Magnolia kwangsiensis. Next base: position 75,323,735 of record CM073579.1, read on the forward strand.
TTATCACTGATAGTAGGGCGCACTATTTAATTGTATCACCAAGTTTATTACTATCACATGGGCTAATATTAAATATATCGTTAATATTTATAGCTACTTTGAAATTCTTAATATTATTAATTGTTGCACATCTACCAACATTTAAATCTAACATCTAAGCCTAGAACTAAACCCTATGGTGAAAGCCCTAAGCCCTACACAAAACCCTAGACTTGGGTAATCCTACCGCTAGGTTAAGACCCTAAATAGTGTGTAAGCTTGGGTCTAATTGTACATGTAACACCTCAGATTTTTGCTAACCTAGAGTTAGACGTACTTACGCAATGGGTCAACCATAACACCTTGTTAACTTCTCAAAACTCAATTCCAAAGCCAAAGAAATCATTTAGAACCTAAGTCTTTAGAAATTTAACGTGTATTAACTAGCGCTAAACTAGATTACCTATAAAATTAGCACCAACCACTTTCAATACAATCTGTAAGACCCAAAACCTATAAAATTGTTAATGATATATTACCCTGAAATCTAGGATCCAACTATAAACCCAGTTACTCCCAGGAGTACTTTGAAACTTCGTACTGGACCTGGACCGCACGTCGGAAGTCTGATAGCGATGAACTTAGACCATTATGACCGCCTAGTTAGACTTGACCATCACCTCAAAAATCAAGCCCAAACGATATCTTAAGACCATTTTCTTGAGCCCGGAGTGAAGAGTGTGAGAAAGTGTAGATTTTAAAGAAATTAAATATGATTTTAATTAATCTGAGACGTGTTGCTTGCGCATTATTTCTAAGTGTTCTGACCATTAGTTTTTACTCCAAATTCACCCTCGGATCAGGGAATGTGCCCCATACATGTCAAAGTACTTGTAGCCCTGATCGAGTTTCGGTGACCGTTGAACTGAAACTGGTCCACCATGGACGATCTGGGAACCCGATCGGACTAAAAACTTAACTTGCTTAAAATCCAATACTAGTGAGCTTAAGTCCGACCGCATTTGATAAGATGACCTCCAGAAGTATTACGTTGGATCAGAAAAGGCCCGATTTGGTTATAATCTCAGTATACCTTTGCCTTAGGGCTATTTTCATCGATTTTAGGCTTATAAAAAGGCCTTAAACCCTCATTCTCATATCCCATACGAATTTCTAACCCTAGGTAAGTTAAGAGAGAGAAAAGAGAGAGAAAGTAAGAGAGAACCTGGTATTTCTCCTTGGGATTCTTCCCAATTCTTCTACGCATCAATCCATCATCTCTAAATCGTTAATCCAACGATTCTAATTCTGTTCTTGGGTAAGTTAATCAAACCCTAACCTATTTTGAAGCTTAGGATAGTTGAAGTAAAGTTGTAGCTAACCTATTTCGTGCCTTAGGTTGCCTATCCGCTATTGACAAAGATTTATCGTCTGAATCATATCTATTATGCATTTTCTGGTTTAAAGTGCGGACTATATACGTTGAGGTTATGGTTTTCAAGACTTTCTAACCTATGTTATAAATCGAGTATTTCATGTATATGTTAGAATACACGTATACGTATGGAATTTGCTGTTATGATTGCCATATTAATTATCATAGATATGTGATTGATATGTATGCGGTAACTCTTAGGTGAAAGGATTTGCCCTAATATGTAATGTAGTCGACATACATGATGTATGTTGAATAGTGTAGGTGTTTGTAAAAAATGCCTGAATGAGCTAGTATTTGGTAAAAGCATGATTTTGAGGGTATTGAGATATGAATCTTAATCACCTTACCTGTGTGTATGATTTCCTCCATGAACTGTTTACCTTAACTTATTTATGTTAACTGTGTGTATAATTTCCTCCATGTATTGTATTTATGTTCAAGTTATATTTCATAAATGTTCATATGAATGTAGGGTATGAATCAAATGTCTGTTATTGAGCTTGTAAGTGATTGGGACTATACTACAGTCCAGGTAATCGATAACCATCTCTAAACTGGTGGTTGAGGCTGTTATCGCCACGCAGGATGTGTTCAATAAATTCGAGTCGTGCTTGGGATGTTCGACATTGGTTAGGCTACACAGAGTGCTTATGCATTCCATGTCGATCAACTCAATGTGTGCTTGGCCTGGTTGAGCTTATCAACTAACCCGATTGACCGATGTATGTTCACCATGTTTGGTCACTACTGTTTGAATCTAAGGCACCGAACTCACTAGTGAAGATCCCGTTAACCTTGGTACGGTGATTCCCTAAGACTCGTAAGCTGGACATGGTAGTATCGGACACCATGGTTGAGTTGTCGGCCTACGCTGGGGCGACGAGCCTCTCCATAGTGACCAGTGAGCACCCTACTCTCATTAGCTGATTATGGTGGTATGGGACACTATATTTTTGTTGTTGGCCTACATTGATTGGTGATGAGCCCTCTGTAGTGACCTCGAGTATATCTTGACACTGCATATGGGCGACGAGCCTTATTAGAGTATTCAGGATATAACTAGACCTGTATTGATTGGTGACGAGCCCTTTATAGCGATCTAGAACCATAACATCGTCTAAGATTTCCTAGGACTGACGACCCTAGAATAGATCATTGTTTAGGAATTGATATAAGGGAGGTGTCTTAGCTTTCTAATCCTGCTGTATGAAAAGGACTAATAAGAACTTGGTAATTATGCTCATAACATTACACTGCATGTGTTGTTGGCATTGGTGTAAAGCACTGAGGAAGTGACTGACATGCTCGAACGTAAGATGAAGATCATAGAGGGAGATTATGGTGAGGCATGCATCATCCCCTCATATCATTCTTGCATTAACAAGAGTATCTAGGTCATGTTTAATTGTACGGCTTTATCATTACTGCTTGATTGAATTGATAACATGTTAACCTTTGTTGTATAGTTCCACTGAGTTGATCACTTACTCCCGCGTTACGGGACGGTGTTTGAAACACCAACCAGTCCCTATTTTAGTTTCAGATAATGGCGATGCTTGCGAAGAAGAGCCGGACTTTATGATGCTGAGGAGAATTTTTCCTATATGCAGGTTCTGATCGATGGGGTTACAGGGTTACTGATTAGATGCCAATACACTTGGTATTTTGTATTTTATTTATACACCCATGTATATTCTTTTTTTTTCATTTTTAGAGTATACATGTATATAGTTAACCTGGTAACATGTTCACACTCCAGAGACTTACAATAAATTATACATTTTATATATTTATCACAGTCATCCGCTTGCGAAATTTAACTATCTCTAGAGTATGATATGCTGTTTTGGTCTAATCCCACTCATGTTTACTACACTAATATGAACAATATTCAATCATCATTATCTATGTTGCATAAGTGATGCGTTGGAACTCGGGAGCTGAGCTTCTGCTCAACCCCCGATTTTCAGGGCGCTACAGTACAACTTTGCAATTGATGGAAGGAATTGATTCCAAGGAAGCACGCACTTCGTAGCAATGGTGCAGGCGGTTCAAACATAAGGTGAGGACTCACCCTTTGAGCTTCCCACTTAAATTCAATAATCTAGGAAAATGTGATGCATTGATTCCTCTCAATGAAATATTTATCTTATCATATGAATATGCTAATTTTAGTTAATGAACGTGTCGTTCTAATAATCATAAATGATTAGTGATATCTTATTTTCTTTAGTTGTACACATGTTAGTTAATTGTATGAGTGTCATTTGTAATCATTTGATGGATTGAATGGAACTTGTCATGATCCTACTACCTTGCGGTCCATATTTGACATACGCGACTTAGATCGCTCATCTACCTTACATGGCTTGGACCGCACATTGTCTTACATGGTTTGGATCATGTATTTTCCCTTCGTGGCTTTAATAATCATTGGTGTCATTTATGGCTTATTGGTTATATTTGCACATCGTGTTGATTTTTGGGTCATTATGCGGAGTTCGTTATGATTTCAGGGTGGAGCTGAAGTTCACTTGTCGATTTTCTAACCATCTTGCGGAGTTCATATGATTTCTGAATGAGATCGGAGTTCCCATGTTGGTTCTCTCTTCATCTTGCGGAGTTTAGTCGTACCATGATTTTCGGGTGGAGCTAAAGTTCGCTTATTGATTTTCTAGCCATCTTGCGGTGTTCAGTCGTACCATGATTTACAGGTGGAGCTAAAGTTCGCTTATCGATTTTCTAGTCATCTAGCGGTGTTCACGTACGATATGATTTCCAAGTGGTCTAGGGTTTGTATATTGTTTGTCTCTTCATCTTGCGTTGTCAGTCGTACCATGATTTCCATGTGGAACCTAAAGTTCGCTTATCAATTTTCTAGCCATCCTGTGGAGTTCATGTACGACATGATTTCTGGATGAAGAAGAATTTTAAAAGTTAATTTTCTATTCACCTCATGGATTTCACTTGTACGATGATTTCTGGGTGGAATTGAAGTTCGCTTATCGATTTTCTAGCCATCTTGAGGAGTTCACATACAATGTGACTTCCTAGTGTAATAGAAAGTCGTATGGTGGATTAGTTGGGTATCTAGACATGTTTCTTTGCATTACGACTATTATTATATCTTGCTTATGATGAGATCATGTTGATTGACTTAATTTTTGTAGGCATGCTCATGATTATAAATTACCTTCTTTAATATATCTAAATTTATGACTGGTGTTCTATATTGATTATGAATGATGAGTGTGCAAGCTTAGAGGGTTTTCATCACTATGATAGCCATTGACGCTATCAAACCGTAACAGTTGGTGCAGGTGTAGAGCAAGCCGATGCTGTTCACATGGTTACTACAGGATTTCACATCCCGAGATTGTTGTAATTTACTTTGTTTCACATATAATATTATTTCATTTTGTAATTGCAAGATTGAGGGCATTCGTTTGTATAAGTCATTATAGGCAGCTTCTTATATATTCCAAATGTAAATGAAATTTTTCTTTATGGTAATTTGTCCACTCTACACTCATGTGCTTACTCTGACTGAATGAAAAAAAAAATGTGTACTCGAATTTGACCATCATTTAAGGTTAACACTCAGGTTTTCGAGAAATGGGTCATTTACTCGGGTCCTGAAAAGTCGGGGTGTTACATTTTGGGTTGAACTCATACAAAGCTTCATCAAATATCCCAAGAACGAAGATCATTGCAATCAAGCTACAGTAACATCTTCGATTCGCCATTTGAAGATAATTATTGTATTTAATTTATTTCATTTTGGGTTTTTCTAAGATAGTCTGAAAATCTCAGTGGGCTGTTTTATGGTGATCCTGTGAAAATCACAAAGTGGGTTTTGTTGTTATAGCCCATGAAAATCACAAGAACTGTATCAAGTTGTTAAGGTGACCCTGGAAAAATCTTAAAATAGTAAAAGCCAAAATTGCGAGAGTAGTAATTTTGGGAGTGGAGTAGCTGTGGGTTTAAGCACTGAACTACTATAATTCCTTTGTGCATTGTGGTGATTATTTTTATTATTTATATGCCTGTTTTATGATTGATTTAACTCTTAGTAAGTTTGATATTTTGATTTCAAAGATGTGAAATAAAGTTGTCCTGCCTAAATCTTTTAGGTGAAAGTTATCCTACGAACTATTTGATATCAAGAATTCAATACTTTAAGCAATTGAGTATAATTATTTTATTATTCCGTATTATATCAAAATATTTGGCATTGTCCTATTCACCCCCCATCTTGGACATCTATAGCTCGTCCTTTCAAAATGTCCTAAGAAGGATAAATTTAAAAGAAGTGGCATGATCGCCACTTGGGATGAATCATTAAGATCTGAATCCAATTTTGAAACCGACAAATTAGACCAAGAAACTGAGAATGATCAAAAGGCCTTCATGACCATAGCTAAAATCACTTCTACAAGTGAAGATGAAACTTCTAACTATAAAAACCCTGGAAGTGATACTGAAAATGAAGAATATCTTCAAATTGCTTATGATGCCCTATACAAAGAAAGTTGTAAAATTACTACCATACTGAAAATTCAATAAGAAAATGTTGCTAAACTAAAATTAGAACTTGAAAAATCAGTTTTAGAAAAATCTCATTTTTCTTATTGTTTTGAGAAACCAAACTAGATTTAAGTCTGAAATTTTTTAAAATTCAAAATCTCAAAACTGAAAATGAGAATTTAAAATTAGAAGTTGCTTCTCTTAAAACTTCAAAAGAGAATTAGATATACACCCAAGGTGACCAGAGACTTGAAAAATTATTAACTGCATCTCGACAAAGTAGTAACAAATCTGGCTTGGGATATATTAAGAATTGTACAGAAAAATCTAAAAATTATGTTCCCATATTTGTAAAAGATGAATCTTCAAAATCTAAGGTAGGAACTATATAGGAAGTAAAGAAGAATGCAAAACCTTTTCAAAAAACTTATAATCCAAAAACTAAGACCAACTATCATAAATATCAAAAGAAAAATAATAATCCTCCTCTAGTAGATAAGATAGTGGACTTACTTAAAGAGCACTTAAAATCCAACTTTAGAAATAACAAAGTAAGTAGAAACAAGAAAAACTCTTACGACTAAACATAGCGAATAGTAAGAGATCCTCATAAACCTAAAACCATATAGAAATGGGTTCCAAAAGATAAGTGTATTGTTATTTATATAGTTTTCAAAGCAAGTCGCCATTCAAGATGGTACATGGATTGTGGATGTTCTAGACATATGACAAGTGATAAGGCGATACTATCAGAATTCAATTAAATCGATGGTGGCTCAGTAACATTTAGAGATGGTAGCAACTGCAAAATCATCGGAAGAGGAAATATAAAACTTTCAAACCTACCTGTCTTTAATGATGTCTTATATGTTGAAGGTTTAAAACATAATTTGCTGAGCATATCTCAAATCTGTGATAATAATCATAGTGTTAAATTTTCAAATCACAGATGTGAGATAATTAATAACCAAGGCCATATAATATTAAATGGTCGAAGAGCCTCTAAAAATTGTTATATCATTGATGAATCTTGTTCTTCAAATCACTCTTGTTACATGGTCCAAACAAATGAAACTAAATTGTGGCATCAACGTCTTAGACATGTAAACTATAGAGACCTATATAAATTAAGTAAGAGAGATCATCTTTGAGATTTACCCAAATTGAAAAGGTTGGAAAAGAAAGTATGTGGTGTCTGTCAAATAGGCAAACAAATCAAGAGTAGTCACAAAAAGGTGAACTCCCTAGCCGCTACAAGACCTCTTGAACTACTTCATATAGACTTAGTTGGACCAACCCAAACGGAGAGTAGAGGGGGTAAGAAATACTTTCTAGTTATAACTGATGACTACACTAGATATTCATGGGTAGCCTTCTTAAGAAAAAAGTCAGATGCTTTTGACGAAGTCAAAAAGTTATTTACACGCATCCATACTGAAAAAGAACTGTCTATGAACAGAATAAAAAGTGACCATGATACTAAATTTAAAAATAGCAATTTTGAGAAGTTCTGTAATGACCATGGAATATTACATGAATTTTTCGCTCCTAAAACTCCTCAACAAAATGGTGTTGCCGTGAGAAAAAATGGAGTTCTATAAGAAATGAGGAGTTTTATGCTTAACAGTGAAAAATTAGTAAAAAAATCTATGGTATGAAGCTATTAATATAGCTTGCTATATTATTAATCGAGTTTATATAAGAGTAGGTAAAAATAAAATAGCTTATGAACTTCGGTTTAATAAAAAACCTTCTGTGAAATATTTTTGTACTTTCAGAAGCAAATGCTTCATTTTACGAGATCGGAAGCATCAGGAAAAATTTGAAGCAAAAAGTGATGAGGGTATTTTTTGGGGTATGCTCTAAACAGTAGAGCATATCATGTCTTGAATAAAAGGACCAGAGTGATACAAGAATCTATAAATATTGTTATTGATGATCAAACTATCACTCCCAATTATGATCATGATGATGAAATTACTATTGTCAATCAATCTGAACCATCGTCAAAATCATATTCAATTAAGAATAGATTAGTCAATGATCATCTGAATAATCAAATACTTAGTAAGCCTCACACTGGTGTTCAAATCAAAAGATAATTGGAAAACATATATAATCATGTGTGCTTCACTTCTTGGATAGAACCGACTAATGTAAATGAAGCCCTTGCTAATGAAAATTGGATTGAATTGAGTCAGTTTGTCAAAAATAATGCTTGGTATCTACTTCCTAGACCTTCTTACAAATATGTGATTGGAACTAAATGGATCTTCAAAAATAAATCTAATAAATTTGGTAATATTATAAGAAATAAAGCTTGATTGGTTGTACAAGGGTGCACTCAAATTGAAGGAGTTGACTATGATGAGACATTTTCTCCAGTTACTCAACGTAAATCCATCAAATTGTTTATTTCCATCGCATGTCATAAAAATTTTAAAATATACCAAAATGGATGTTTAAAGTTCCTTCTCAAACAGTGACTTAAATGTGTAAGTTTATGTAGAACAACCTAAAGGTTTTGAAGATCCTAAATTTCCTAACATTGTATACCATTTTAAAAAGGCTCTGTGTGGCTTAAAACAAGCTCCAAGAGCATGGTATAAAAAACTAACTAAATTTCTTCTTAGTCAAAACTTTAAAATGGAAAGTGTTGATAAAACCTTATTTAACAAAAAATATAATGAAGATATGTTGATTGTTCAAATATATGTAGATGACATTATCTATGGATCAACAAATACTAACCTGTCCTCTAAGTTTGCAGATTCGATGAAATCAGAATTTGAGATGAGTATGGTTGGTGAGCTTAATTATTTCCTTAATCTCCATGTGAAACAACTTAAGGATGGGATATTCATTTCTCAAACCAAGTATGCGATGAATCTTATTAAAAAAATTGAGTTTGAGAATGGTAAAAACTTACAAACACCCATGGCTACAACACTTAAATTGTCTAAAGATGATTCAGGTAAAAGTGTTGACCCGCGTCTTTACCATAACATGATTGGTAATCTATTATATTTAACTGTCAGTAGACTTGATATTTCTTTCAGCATAGGCGTATGTGCTAGATATCAATCAAACCTAAAGAATCTCATTTGTGTACGGTTAAAAGAATAATCAGATATGTTGTTAGCACGGCTAATTTAGGCTTATGGTATCCTCATGATACATCTTTACAGATTGTTGGATATACCAATGTTGATTAGGCTGGTAATGTCGATCATAGAAAATCCACAAGTGGTGGATGCTTCTACATTGGAAAATGTCTTCTCTCTTGGATGAGCAAGAAGCAAAATTCAGTATCATTATTTAGTGCAAAAGTTGAGTATATCGCGGCAGAAAATGTTTGCACACAATTGATTTGGATGAAACGTATGGTAGCAGATTATGGTATTAATCAATATACCATGAAGTTATACTGCGACAATACCAATGCCATAAATATATCTAAAAATCTCATTAAACATTCTCGAACAAAGTACATCGACATTCGATATCATTATATCTGAGAATTAGCTGAAAGCAAGACTGTCATTCTTGAATACATCAATACTGAGAAACAACTTCAGACATTCTAACAAGACCATTAGATAGTGTCAAAATTTTTAATTTAAAAAATGATATTGGATTATGCTGTATTTTTTATTAATCATCCTTTATTGCAATTTATTTTTTTTGTTATTTATTTTATTTTGCATTAAAAAGAAAATAATAAAATAAAATTTTTAGGGCTATTTCGGCCAACCATAGCTGACCAACCGGTTCAACCAACCGAGCACCATACTCGGGCTAGTCGAACCAAGTGCGATTTGAGTTAATAGGGGAAAAAATCCAAAATCCTCACTTCCACTTCATCTTCCTCGACTCGCCAATGCTTCCTTTGGCCAACCCATCATCCTAACCTCTTAGTAAGTGGTTTATTTGTCATTTTCTTCTATATTTAAGTTCTTAGATCTAGATCTTTCTTTTTTGTGGGTTTTGCTCAAAAATATGATCTAGTCAAACCCATTAGTTTCCTTGTTATTCTTGTTACTCTTTAGTCATTTCCTCTATGGAAATCGGACTAAGCGTGCCACTCATCGACCTCAGTCTGATTTCTTAGCGCGCTCTGCTACTCAGGTTGTGTGCACCATTCGCACAGCAAAGGATGACCTGGAGAATGTATGGGATTTACGTACTCAGAGTATATCATTGAGCAAACTGTGAATGTCAATCATATTGATAAATTTGTTCTTAAAATTCTCTCCGAGGTAGGATAGGAAAAAAAATTTTATTGGGGTGGAGCAACTTACCAGTTGATTGCTCAAGGGATGTACACATCCATTAGTGAAGTTTCTTCCGAAGCATTAACATTTAATGTTCAATTTTTGGAAGACATCATCACTATCACACCATCCATCATATCTTCTGTTATAAGCATTGATATGGTGGAAGATGGAATTCATATCCCTACATTTTTTGAAGACATGTATTCTTTGAAAAGAAATTCCATCACTCGGGTGTTATGTGGTTTTAATGCCCAATGGGGTACTGGTAACTCTCTCCCCACTTATAATTTACTTCCAAAATATCGCGTTCTTCATCGCATCTTCACTTCTAACGTTTATCTAAGGATCGGGAATAAGACTAATCTTACTCCCTACATGATGCGTATTATGCACTGTTGTATTCGATATTCGCATTTGTCTTCCATCGTTGATATCGTATTTAATTATTCAATATCATCTCCACCCTTGTCATGGGTTCATTCCATTTGCATTTCGTATGACTTCCCTTGCTATGCAGTTCAATGTCCAAATTCCCACAATTGAAGCATCAGAGTCTGAGCTTCCATTTGGCAATGCAAACTTAAACATGATGAAGCTTGAATTGAGACCTAATCAGTGAGGTGATCAGGAAGCAGTTCCTGAACGAGATGTCAACATGGACGACATTTTTGCTAATTTGGAAGAATTTGGTGATACAAATGATTCAGACTTCCAACCTACACAATTCTTTGAGAGGTTGGAGAGCTTAGAGAAGGAGGTGGATGTGTTGCATATCTCCTAGGAATCATTACTTCAGACTACATGAAATATTACTTTCATCGATTTAATCGAAGTCTGAAAATCAATGATCCTAAGATGCATGTACCGTCCTCTTCTAGTTCTGATTGATATTCTCTATTTTGGTCTGTAATAATGTTATTCACTCTTTGGATTACCTGCACTCTTGGATAGCTTTCCCTTCGTACATTAGAATATTTTTCATATTTACATTCGAATGATTTTATATCTAACGCTTCAATTACTTTTTATCCTCATGTTATAAGTTATTATCCTTGTTAACCACTTCATCTATTCCTTTATCAACTTCTGACAAAAAGGGGAGAAAAAAAACTATAGATAATATGAACACAACATGCACAACTCACTCTTGATTTTAAATTTTGAATACATATATGAGCACCTACACTCACATGCATAGATCATTTGGTATGGTTATATTTTTTGGCATGTGATTGGATTATATGGATATATATTCTATGTGATAAGTGCTCAGGGGGAGTTACAAATGCTTATTCTAAGGGTGAGTATTAAGATCCAAGATTTGATATCTGTCACGTCCCAAACTCAGAGACCGGGCTCACAAAATTCCCGATCATCGAATCCGGCACAGACAGCCTCCATAGTACCCCATTCTCGGCTCCCGGCATCCATGTATCAGGTTCCGATCCTGGGATACTACAAAGAGGGTTTCAAATATGATTTTGATTCTGTATAAGCATAACCATAGCATCACCCATGAACAATAACCACAAGAACACCATCACAAAATTCACTATGATCAAAAACTTTGAGTACAAGGCGTATGAAAGAAAAATACAATATAATGAAAGTAACAAAAACTCCAAAAGCTCGGCTGCATGCTCCGACCGCGGTGAGACTATGGTTGCGTCCTGATGTCACCTGCACGCATCAATCGTGCATAAGCTTATAGAAAGCTTAGAGGGTGGTGTAAGTGTGTGTGCAGTATAAGTGTGCTTAAAATGCAAGGTCAAAGTAATACAGAATCATGTTGATGAGTACATGATGCAAGCAACCGTATCAAGGATATGCGGTGTAAGATATGAATGTTATCGGCCATACAAGACCATGTGATGCGAGATGCAACTCAAGTATACCAATTCGCATCCATACAACTCATCACATATCAGTACAGTTCTCATTCTGAATAATCACCGGGGTCTAGTACACTCTAGCCAGCTTGCCACCCCTATCCAAATGTACAACTGGGAGAGTGGAAGAAACCTCACTATCCGCCTACCAATATCAGGTCCGGCTCGTCGATAGCAAACCCATTCCTCAAGCTAGTCAAACTCAACCTAGAAATTGTCAGGCGAGTAAGGTCACACTCCTTTCCAACCGACCACGACACAGTGTGAGATGCGGCCTACTGGTATGCGGCCCTCGCACGCTCATGTATCCACTTGGTCTCGACATTGGAGTCATCCTCTGGTACCATCGAGTTTAGAGATTTTCACATAGGGACATCTATGGCGCCCTGATGTTAGAAACAGTATTTTCGGTATCCAATTCAGCCACCCACTATGTGTCTATGGAGGCTATGGCCTTGATGTCACTGGGGCATACAATAATCACAATCATATAAATGCCAGTGCATGAATCACCCTACCAGATATGCAACAATCATACACGTACCGCGCTCATCTAGGGCAACTCCGCCTATCAAGGATCCCATTAAAAATTCGCCCGAAGGCATATGCTATGATCAGTCACTTCTCATATCAGGCATACATATGATGCGTATGATCATGAATCATGGAGCTATACTAAACATGTTATATGGTAATGGGCTCTATTCATAACGAAAATGGGCCTAGATGGCCTACACACTACAAGTATGGGCCTATCAATGGGCCCTAGGGAGAGTGACAATGTGGACATTTAACCAACATCATCCTTATAATGTGGACGTCAAACCAACATTGCTCCTAAGACACGACCTGCCATGAACATCATTACATAAACCATGGTGGAATCACACATTGCAATGGACCTTATGTACATCCTGTTGGGCCTCCAATACATCAAATGGGCCTCAAACCATGGGTCTTGTACATATCAAAGTGGGCCTCAGTGGATGGGCCACAATTACATCAAGTTGGGCCTAATCACATGGGCCTTGCATACATCATAATGGGCCCCATAACATGGGCATCATATCTATTAAGGCGGCCTTAACCATGGCCTCATACCAATTAAGGTGGGCCTCATCAATGGGCCATAAATATGGTAAGTGGGCCACACCACATGGGCTACACTCAAATATAAGTGGTGATAACACTTCCATCATTAAAATTTTCGAGGCCCACCATAACATTTATTTCTCATCTAATCTTATCATAAGGTCCCAAAGGATTTCAATGGTAGTTGTTCAATCCTCACCGTGCAGTGTGGTCCACTTAATAAATAAATCTGTCTTATTTTTGCCTCAAGCCTTAAAATGTTATTTCAAAAATGGTTGGATAATTTGGGTGCAACACATGCATCATGGTGGATCCCATAGAGATGGAAAGGATGGACAGCATAGATGAAGTACATACCTTATGATGGGGCCCACACTAATGGAAGGTGTGGATTACAATGCATACATTAGTAGATCCCATGTGGGGCCCACCATAATGTTTATTTTTCACTCAGCCTGTTGAAAAGGTCACATAGACATGGAGCCCACCGTAATATTTATTTTCCACCCAATCTATTGATAAGGTCACACGTACCTAGGGCCCACCATAATGTTTATTTGCATCCAACCTATTGGTAAGGTCACACGGACCTGGATTGAGGAGAAAAAATAAATTTCATATTGATCCAAAACTTCCGACCCAAAAAGGGTTTCAACGGCAGACGTTTAATCCACTGTTTCTAGTGATGTGGATCGCTTGAGTATTGTATACAGCTAATTTTTGGGGGGCCCACTGTCCCGAAGGGGACCTATTAAATGCACGGTGTTGATGATCGACACTTATCATGGTGGGGCCACGGTTAGGTCCCTGCCAGGCCGTCTGTCCGTCAGGCGTAGGCACTGCCTACGTGCGTTCTACAACAGCAGCGTCAAATGATGCACCCTCTCTCTTTCTTTTTTTTTTAAAACTAGAATTTTTGAAGAATTCTTTAGGTAGGGCCCGTATTAGGGAAATCGGACCCGGCCATTGGTTTCCATGGCTCCATATAAACCTATCAAGCTTAATATTGGGTATATTTCAGTGTACAGAAGTATCCAAGTGTATTTCAACGATAAAAAATATTATTCTCAATGCTATGGACTGCCAAGAAATCAAATTGAGTTTATTTTTTAGCCCAATGCCTAAAATAATCTGAGGAAAAGGATGGACGACTTGGATCAAGTACATACATCAAGGTGGGGCATGCATGAGTAGCCCACCCCCATGCTTAGTACACCCCAACGTCAGTTTACACTTCATAGTTAGCCAAGCCCCATGCCTGTTCACACTTCATTGTTGAGTTACGTCCAGTGTCTCTGGACGCTGGACAAAGCGAAACAACACATATATCATAGTGGGTCCCAAATGTCGTGGCCCACCTGCATGTATATATATCTTAAATTATATATATAATATATATTATATTATATATATATATATATATCATATATATATATATATATATATATATATTATATAAAATATAATATATAAAAAGAAGGGTGTATTGGATCCATCTAAACAGTGGATGGTGTGGATCATCACCTGCAATAAGGTGGGCCACACCGTCTGATGTTGATGGATGGGGTAGATATAACACATATTGGTGGGATCCACACCATCATAATGGAAAGAGAGAGAGAGAGAGAGAGAGAGAGAGAGAGACGGTGATGGAGAGGCACCGCCACTATGGGCCCCTCATAATTACAACACACATCATATGGGTCCCACCTATAAGTGGGCCCTCAAATGTAAATTGATGGTAGATCACCTACCTATCTTCCTTCTTCTTAGTCCCTTAGTCTTCCATGCACCTATGCTCAACGTTTAACGGTGGATGATGGAGTCTTGATGATGGGGATGAGAGATGAGAGGGTGAGCCACACTTGGCTTGAGAGAGAGGAGCTTAAAAGTGTGGTGTTGCTTGGGGAGTTTGAAAAATGAGAGAGAGAGAGTGGGGATGGGATGATATGGATGGAATGATGTAGTGGTTGTAAGGAAAGGAGATGGATGGGTATGGTTTGGTTTGAAAATTGGTAAAAGAGGGATAGGTAGGGAGAGAGAAAATTGACTTATAGAAAAGAGAGAGATGGGTTGCATGTACTTGACTTGTACTTGAGGTATGGAGTGTGTACTTGATTGATTGGACATGTCGTAGAGATTCCCTCGAAATTCATAACGCATGGCGTTTCTTCGGAATGAATGCGGGTCCACAACTTCTATCCTTGGTATCAATTCAGTGCGCGAGTCACGGCGTTGGAACCGAGGCGACGGTGCAGTCGCTAAGGTACAAGTTTTGGTTCGAGCTGACTTCGGTATGTGGGACCCGGCTTAGGATCGCGCGTAAAAGTCGGATACAGGTCGAAGGTTGTCGAAATTCAATCGGGAGGACCGCAAAAGCTTACGGAATAATACAGACTAGGATACGGGTATTACAATATCACTGGTGGTGTACAGATGTTCCATTGAATCACAGATGATATAAATGTGATGGGTCTGTAAGATGATGTAATATGTTATGATGAGTTGTATGTTTGTATGATTGTGTTTTATCACAAAATTGACAAAAGGGGAGATTGTAAGTGCTTATGCTTAAGCACAATTAAGTTTGTCAAATTTTGTAGTCCTGAAAGGAATATAAGCTCTCATGAAGATCAACTAATTAAGATATGTTATCGATTCAATCAAGCATCTCAGGGAAGACTCGACATCTCAAGGCATAAAAGGACATATTCAAAGATCAGAAAACTTCATATGAGTCAACCATCGGGTGGTATAAACCTTAGATTAACCCTAGATTAAGCATATTTCACATAACATTATATTGAACATTATTTCTAGTAAAATACACTCTAGTTGGGCCAGCCCGACTTATGGTTTGGCCAGCCTAACTACCTTTGGCTAACCCAACATGATTCCAGCAAGTTAACAGATTGTTATAGATTTTTCGAAGCATGTTCGGCCAACCCGACCTTGGATTCGGCCAGCCGAACATGTCCGATTGGCCAACCCGAAGTATGTTCGATCAAGTTTCTAGCAATGCATTTCTTCAGAATTCAGAGAGATTCGGCTAGCCGAACTAGAGGTTCGACCAGCTGAATTTTTGAAAGATCATATCCTGTGAAACCTTAGTGTCATTGGAACAAAATCGTTGAAATCCGGCTAGTCGAACTAACACTCAGGCTAGCCGAATTTCCAAATCCTTTAGCTATAAATAGATTCCTTCTCTCATTCATTCAAGACACGAAAATTAGTGAGAAAGTTCTTTTAAGCAAAAGAGAAAGCCAAGCTCTTCTTAAGCTAGTTGTGTTGTAATTATAATATTTGTTTAGCTTATTTTATTCTCTTTCTCAAGATAGTTCTAATCATTTTTAATACAGTAATCCATATTCTACTTGAGATTCAGAAAATAGAATTTGCAGTTATTAGGGTTTTATTTATATATTGAAAAACACATTAAATCCATATATTCTTTTTGGGTTGAACTCATACACGGCTTCATCAAATATCCAAAGAACGAAGATCGTTGCAATCAAGCTACGGTAACATCTTCGACTCACCGTTTGAAGATAATTACTGTATTTACTTCATTTTATTTTGGGTTTTTCTAAAATAGCTCAAAAATCTCAGTAGGTTGTTTTGTGGTGATCCGATGAAAATCACAAAGTGAGTTTTATTGTGATAACACATGAAAATCATAAGAACTGTATCAGGTTGTTAAAGTGACCCTAGGAAAACCTTAAAATAGTGAAAGCTAAAATTGTGAGAGTAGTAATTTTGTGAGTGTAAGTGTGGGTTTAAGCACCAAATCACTATAATTCATTTGTGCGTTGTAGTGATTGTTTTTATTATTTATATGCCTGTTTTGTGATTGATTTAGCTCTTGCTAAGTTTGATATTTTGATTTCAAAGATGTCGTGAAATAAGGATGTCATGCCTAAATCTTTTAGGTGAAGGTCGTCCTACGAACTATTTGATATTAAAAATTCAATACTCTAAGCAATTAAGTATAATTATTTTATTATTCCGAATTATATCAAAATATTTGGCATTGTCCTATTTACCCCCCCCCCCCCCCCCCCCCCTCTACGACATCTATAGATCTTTCTTTCAACTGCTTTGACCGAGGTCGAAGTAATTAGACGGTATGCTTGCCATGTATCATCGATCTAGCCCTGCAAGTCATTGAGCTCAGCTTCCCTGGGATCTCCGCTCTCGGCCATCACCTCAGTCTCTGCCTCAAGAGCTTTGTTACGCTTCTTTTTCTCCAACTTGTGGCGTAGATTGGTTGAGGCCAATGCAACGATGCCTGAGACATGGGAGGGTGCTAGTTTAGAGGTGTCGATCTTCCTACTTCTTTGGGAGCCAGCGGGCGCTTCGGGCAGGTCGGGTACTTATGTAGCTACCCCTCCTTAAGCTTGTCCATTCTTCTGGATGAGGTGGGGTTGCAATTGTTCCAATAGTTGCCTCATCGAGTTCATGTTGTTATTAAGCATTTCAACCTATTACTCGAGGGATACGAGCCGTCCTCCTCGATTCCGGGATCGTTGCATTGGCCCTATAGGCGGAGAATCAACATGGAGTTGGGAAGGAGAATCCCGATGGCTGACAGACTGTTCTGGCGATGCGAGGTCATGTACAACTAAGGAAGCTGGAGCTTTCTTTTTCCCTTTCGCCATTACTATTTTATTGATGAATTATGAGAATGGCTTTCGATGTCTTTCCCATAGAAGACGTCAAACCATTGATGTAGAAATCTGGTTACCCCCCTGGACCTGTGTACCTACATAAGGAACGAACAAGGAAGACCCTGGCTCATATAGGGAACCCTCCAATGCTTGAGTCAGGTATGGAATTAGAGAGTTTTGGCTAGAGATTGTGCGTACCTTTCACCACTGGGGGTGCTCCTATTTATAGATGAGGAGAGGTAGTGGTGTAGGAGAGATTTTCCCATTTAGTAGGGATGAATTGTAATAGGATTCAGAATTCATATATGTTGCGATGATCTTCCCAGATTCCCGACTGGGATCTCGGGTAGATCTATATCCCAGTTAAACTCCCAAATCTTCAGCTGTGATTTTGGGTAGAGGCGATCGTGATCAGGTCAGAATTGACAGAAGGTGGATCGTGCAGACCTGGAGTTATGCCGACCTGGAGGTGTGTCGACCTGACTCTCTTGGTGAGCGGTTGAGCCCTTTTCAACATTGGGCAGGTCGATGGATGTTCTGACCTGTTGACGGGCAGATGAGCTTGACCTTACTTCTTGTTCTATTTTAGAGTAAGAGGTTGATTCTATTGTCGTGTCTGACTTGGCGAAGTGTGTAAGGTCCCGACTTGACCTTTTCTCATTAGTCGGCCTATTTTCCCTACAAAAACTATCATTACCAAAGAATTTGCTATATACATATCTACCCACATCATTTAGTAGATATCCATTTTGAAAGTGCCCTTATTGTCAATTTACATGAGTGTTGGGTCAGTCGGTCAAGTGAACCCTAAGATGAAGACATCAAGACCAAGAATCTTTAAAGATAAAGGCTCATGATAATGCTTAACAGGTAATCTATATAGCCTCATCAACTCATAACAAACCCTGACAGGTATATGTCCCCAATAAAAAACCCAACTAACTCTCATTCTAATTTGGTTAGAGATTAATTGTACCTTGAGAATTATTGGAAGAAAGAAACTAAACCGAAAAAATCACGTCCCTATCGAGTGCATCGAACTGTGATCGAGGACATCTTCGATGCCATCGAACACCGTTCAATTGCATCAAATACACATCCATACCATCCAACAACAAAAAGAAAGAAATGCTGAAATTATCGATTGCCTAAATGATGTTCGATGGCATCGAAACTTATGTTTCGATGACATCGAATGGTATTCTATTGCATCGACCTTGGACTTGCTTCTTCCAAAATCCAAAATACTCTAAGTGCACCTCGATGCAATCGAACCCTTTTCAATGGCATCAAGAGTAAATTATCAACGACATCAGAGTCTACTCGATGGCATCAAAACTAACTTAGTTTTGTCCAATAAAATTTTCAAGAAAAATCCTATTTTCATTGAGTCCATCGAAGACCATTCGATGCCATCGAAATTCAAATCTTGATGGCTCGAAGGTCTGATCAACGGAATCGAACAAGGGAAAAAACTATCTAGAAACCTTTATGTATTTTTAAAAAAGAAATCTCGATGGCATCGAGTGGTCTCTCGAGGGAATCGAAGTGCACGTCGATGACATCGAAGGATGCTCGATGAAAACAATTAGACTCTGACCTACACCCATTTGAAAAATAAGTGTTGAAAGTTAATGCAATCGAAGAAGGTTCGATGGAATCGAACTTTAAATTTTGATGACATCTAATACCCTTCAATGGTATCGACAATGTCATATTTCTATCCATTTTTTTACCGTTGGAATTTCAACTTTATAAATATACTAGTGTTGCTTCTTGTAAAATAAGCTAGAATTTGAGAGAGTTACTTTCAAAGAGATTATGCCATCTTCCTCATTCCCTCTTTTCCATTAGATTTCATCATTCAATCTCTTGGCATAAGCATTATCTCATTATCTTCACTGCTTAAATTGAATTATGAACTCTAGCATTCATTGAGTCTCCAACTGAGCTCTTAGGTAAATTCTAGTGTTGGAACTCTTAAATGCATAGCTCATGAGAACCTTCTCTATGTGTATTTAAGATCATATCATATAAATAGAGAAGAACAAAACCCTAAACCTCACAACCTCGGAGCATTCAATGAATCATCAAAAGCAGTTGTGATTTAAGGGAGCTAAAGACTCTTCGTCATCATCAAGATCTTCAAATTGTGCAAGAAAGGGGCTCACTCACTTATTTGTAAGTATATAAAGTTCATTGATTCTGAATCCCTTTCCTTATGTGGGATTGAGATTCAGAGTTTGAGTAACAAACTCACCAAGACCTATTTAAAGGCCTCCGACGGGAGAATACGTGCTCCTGTATAGGATAAGTCGCCTTGTGTAGGCATGGGTTACCTTGTGTAGGATCACAGTGTTGTGTCCTTGTGTAGGACTAAGTCGCCTTGTGTAGGCGCTAAAGGTAACCTTGCGTAGGTATTTTAGTTAACCTTATATAGGTTGTGAAGGTATATGGTTAACCTAATTTAAAATTATTGAATAATGAAATCTAATACACTATAGGAGAGAGTGCGTCCCCCAGGAGTAGAGTAGGCAAGTAGCCGAACCATTATATATGATTGTGTTTGGGATTGCTTTTTGTGCATTGTTCTAATTATGCCTATGATTATCAAAATATTTATGATGCATGTTTTAGTTAATGTATAAGTACTGTTAGAGATCACATCCCACACACTATCATATACACTATTCTAAATAGGTTTGTTTGTTATATATATAAATCTTGTATAAGCCTAGGTGATTTGGACCCTCTATTGGCATGGAAGCCATAGAGTTACTTTGCCTTACTCTTTCAATTGAAGATAAGCATTGTTTGTTCTTAGTAGAAAATAATATTGAAAAAGTCTCATTCAGCCCCCTCTAGGACATTTGGACATACTTCATAATTCAGTAATAGCGGTTCTATCGTAATTTCACATTTGACTTTAAAACATTATCAAATTTCTCATTTTATTTCTTAAGAGCTTGTTTTAAATTGTAAAAAAACTTAATTAATCTACATACTTTGTTTTCTTTCTTGAAATTATATAACCTTTAGGTTGCTCCATGTAGATTTCTTCTTCTAAATCTTTATTTAAAAATATAGTTTTAACATCCTTTTGATGTATTAATATCTTGCATATGTGTGTTATTGTAATTAATACCTTGATCATTATAATTTTAGTTACAAATGAATAGGTATCAAAGTAATCATATCCTTCTTTTTTGTTTAAAATCTTTTACGACCAATCTAGCTTTAAACTTATCTAATGACCTATATACTTTAAGTTTTTTTTTAAACACCCACTTATACCCTATAAGCTTGTTCCCATGAGGAATGTCTATGAGTTCCTATATGTTGTTTAATAAATGATTGATTCTAATTCATCATTTATAGCTTCTCTCCAGAAAGAGTATCAATAGGGTTAATGGCTTCTGAATAGGTGTTAGGATTATCTTTTAATAAGAAAGTGAAAAACCATCCCCTAACTTGGACTCCTTTCAAGCTATTGTGATCCTTTCAGGTTCTGGTTGTACTTCACTATTCACATCTATACTTCTACTAGTTTAAGCAACATCGGAACCACTAATTTCTTTTATTAATACTAATCTAGTCTTCATACAAAAGACATTTTCAAAAAATTTTACATCTCTAACCTCTATAATAGTGTTTGGATTTAGAAGGTTATCCTTTAATTTCAAAACAAGGAACCTATATATTGCATTTTTTCTTCATATACTATAAATACATAATCAGTTATCTTATGACCTAGTTGCCTCTTCTTAGTGTCAGATAACCCTACTTTATAGCAAAAGACCCTCACACTTTAAGGTATTTATAATTAGGAATGTGATGTTTCCATAATTCATATAGTGTCTTACCAGTTTTCTTATAAAGTATCATATTTCGTATATAACACACAGATAGTATGACTTCTCTCCATATATTAGAGGGTAAATCAAATTTCAACATAGCGTTTATCATTTCTTTCAATATTTTAATCTTGTGTTCAGCTATTCCATTTTGTTATGGTGTATAAGGAGTAGTAGTTTCTTGTACTATTTCATTCTTTTCACAGAGTTTTCTAAACTAGTAAGATTCATACTCTCCTTCTCTATCTAATCTAAGTTTTCTAATGTTTATACTATATTGGTTTTCAACTTCTGATTTATACTTAATAAAGGATTCTAAAGCTTCATCTTTATTCCTTATAATGTATACTCTAGTATATATAGAATTATCGTCTATGAATGTTACATGGTACCTTTTGCCTCCTCTAGATATATGATTTCTAAAATCACCTAAGTCATTATGTATTAATTCTAATAACTCAAAACTTTTGCTAATAGATTTAAAGAATTTTCTAACAAATTTGGATTCTATATAAGTTTAACATTTTCTAAAGTTCTTGACTGAGATGTCGGTAGTAATGTTATTTATTTCATTCTTTTCAAGGAGTCTACGTTCCCATGTCCTAATCTACTATGTCATAATGAAAGAGATTCAACAATATAAGCAGAATTAGATGATATCTTATTATTATCATAAGAAACATTTACAACAAACATACCATTACTACAGTAACCCTTTCTAAAGAAGGTTTCATTATTGGTCATTAAAAGCTTATCAAAATCAAATACTAGCTTAAGTCCATCCTTATTGAAGAGCGAACCGGAGACCAAGTTGTGACGAATGTTAGGTACATGCAGCACATTCTTTATCATTAAAATCTTTCCCAGTGTGATCCTTGAGCAACATTTCCCTTTCCAACAATTAAAGATGATTGAGCATTTTCCATGAACAATTTTTCATAATCTCTTGTTGCTTGATAGGAGTAAACATGCTCTGATACTTACATACATGCTAAGTTACCCCAGTTTCTAATATCCATTCCATATTGTTTAGTAGAAATACTTCAGACACTACAACGACAACTATGTTCAAATTTTCTTCAACTTCAGCGAGATTGACTTAAATTTTGTATTCTTCTTCTTGCGCCTACATTCATTTTCATAATGCCCAACCTTCTTACTATAGTATAGGACCTCATTTTTCTTGAATTAGCAGTTTGTTTTCTTTTTCATCATACACTCCTTAGAGTGGTGTCTAGGCTCTACACAGTTGTAACAATTTACTTTCTTTTTGCTCTTTTATACTTGACTTATTTCTACTATATTAACATTTGATACAGACCCATTTGCATTTTCAATGTAATCTGTATTTCTGTTAGGCCCCTCTATTCTTATGTGTACGATTATATTTTCTAAAGAAATATCATTTTTCTTATGTTTCGTTCTGTTTTTGTATTCTTTCAAGAAATAAGTAGTTTTTCAATCAGCACTCCTAATAAGAATACTTCGTCCATTTTCATTCCTTCAATTATCGGTTCATGTACCAAATTCTGATAATCATAAATCTACTTCATGATGGATTTATCGTCTGTCATTTCATAATAAAGTTTGGGATACCATATTTTTTAGATCCTGCATTTTCAAGGATATTTCTTTTCGAATCTGGTCCAAAGGTTCTTAGCAGATTTTAAGAAACATAGATGTAGTATAATTCATTGGATAGGGTATTCATGATGTAATTTTTATAGTTATTGGCATCTCTAAATTCATTCTCATTGATTGGATCAAATGTAAATCAATTTAAAAGAATGTAGAAAAAACCTTTAATGTTTTCAATGCAAAAATGATTTTTTATTTTCATCTTTTGAAATTATGTCTAGTGAATGGTTCGATTTTCAATAGTTCGGTTATAAGGTTGACTATGATTGTGGTCATGGAATACAATAGAATTCTGATTGTAACTTGGTTTTCAACCAGTTAGAGAAATCGTCAAACACTGATTACAAAAAAAAAGAGAGAGAGAGAGAGAGAAAGAGAGAGAGAAGAAGAAGAATAAAACTTTTTTGTTTCCAAATTTCGAATAAGATGTATATTGTTTTCAACAATTGAATATTTAGATTCAAAATTCTTAGAAATAATGTGTTTAAAACAGTAGATAATATTCAAAAAAATAAAAAATTAAATAATAAAATTAAGTGAGAAAAAATGACTTATTTGTTTGAGTCGAGGGGTAACTGGGTCACTTGGCTTGAAACCAAATCTGTCTTCCTTGGATTACGTCCCAAGTGCAACATGAATCTTGGACAGTTGACCTTCATGATATAATGACTATTACCCGATCCCAACGGTGCATTCATTGTACACGGGTTCAAACCGGCATGTACAGCTTAACTAAAGTGAGTTGACTCAGCAGAAAACTCAGTTGATAATACAATAATGAATTCGGAAAATGAGTACATTTATATATAGACCACAATTAGGTGCTTAAAACACCATTTTAAATGGGTTAGGTCCATTGGGTGGGTTTGAACCCAACAGGTCTAACCATCCAAACAGACACGGCCTGACGCTTGCGGGCATGTCGCATGCGGTCAAGGGCATAGGTTCGGGCTAATGGCATAGTCTCCCATTAGACCAAATTCACATGCCCCTTGAGAAGGGACTCAAGCCTCATGCAAAACTCCTCCTATATACTTGTGTTTTTCTTTGGTTCTTTTCGACATGGGATAAGAGAACTACACTAAAAATAAAAATACTTTCAAAAAATAAACATGGAAGGAAAACTTGAATTTTGTAACAAAATTATATATATATATAAACTTTTAAAATGCAACAATTCACATTCCTCCCCGATGGATGGCTCAAATCCTGTACAAGTGTACGTTGGTGGCATTTGTGCAAACAAATTTCTGGGGAGGGTATTCTTTCTAATTTCCTTTTCCCAATTCTGTAGATAGATAATGTCACGCCCCAAACCTAAAAATCGGAGTCACAAGAATCTCAATTACCGAATCCAGTGCCGACAGCCTCTTTAGTACCCCATTCTCAGCTCCCAGCTCTCATGCACCAGATGTCGATCCTTGGATCTTACAAGGAGGATTTTCAATACGAATTTATCTCATAAGAAGCATAACCACAAGTATACCCAAATCACAAGAACAACATCATCATCACATATCTACTAATATAAACTTTGAATACAATGTTGAAAAAAAAAATACATATGTCAAAATAAAATCAAGCTCCAGAAGACAGCTGCACGCTCCAAGCTTAACGCTGCTGCAACCTAACGCCACCTACATGCATCTATCATGCATAAGCTTATAAAAAGCTTAGAGGGTGGTGTAAGTGTGTGCACAAGATAAGTGTCAAGTAAGCAATATCAGAGTAATCAGAGTAAACGATGCAGATCATAATGAGGCAAATACTGAGGAAGTAATGTAAATTAACTATGCAATGCGGAGACATAGTAAGCCAAGTATTCAATACAATGTCATAAAGAGTCAAGTATCAGATGTCGAGGATGCAATGCAATATGCAATGCAAATGAAATGACCAAACTAGAGTGAAGTCGGGATGATAGTACGTAATATCGCGGGCTATGAGGTCCATCACAAGGGAATTCTATCCAAACCAGTTTCATACCTTAAATTGGGATAGTCAAACTCAATGTGATAAACTCATGATCTCAGGTTAGTCACGCACCCCAACCAAAATCCTGGTCATTGCAAAAGTACATGTAACAAATAGTTGCGCACCACCAGCCCGAGTGGAGAGTGAATAAATGAACGAGTATACAACTCCTGCTTAATAAGTCTACATATCAGTACAGTTCCTCTCTGGGATCATCATCGGGGTCTAGTACACTCAACGTCATCTGCCTCCCATCAAGCGCACAACTGGGTATGTCACACCCCAAACTCAAAAAATGGGCTCACAAAATTCTCAATCATTAATCTGGCACCGACAGCCTCCGTAGTACCCCATTCTCAGCTCCCGGCACTCACATGACAGATTTTGATCCTGGGATCGTACAAGGAGAATTTTCAGTATGAATTTTTTTATAATGGAGCATAACCATAAGCATAACCAAGTCACAAGACAACATCACCACATATCCATTATATCAAAAACTTTAAGTACAATGCGGGAAGGGAAATACAAGGTGATCAAAAACTTTAAAAATAATCCGTCACGCGCTCCTGCCTCATTGCTGTTGCGATCCAATGTCACCTACACGCAACGGTAGTGCATGAGCTTACAAAAGCTTAGAGGGTAGTGTAAGTGTGTGCGCAAGGCAAGCGCCAAGTGTACAATTTCAGAGTAATGCGAAAATATGCGGTAAGTCCATGAATGCTATCGGTCATACCAAGACCATGCGATGCGAGGCCTATGTATCCAAATGTCATATGCAAGATACCAAGCAAGATGTCAGTACTCATCAAGTACAAATATCAATACAGTTCCTCTCTGAAATATCACCAGGGTCTAGTACACACCACACTGACTGCCGCCTCTCCAGCCGCACAACTAAGCAAGTGGAATATACCTCACTATCCGCCTAACCAGTAGTCTGCCAATACCTACCCGGCTCATCGATAGCGGACTCATTTACGAGCTGGTCAAACTCAGCCTAGCTTATAGCCCCCTCACTCGGGCAGATAAGGCCACACCCCCTCCCAACCAACCACGACATAGTGGGAGACGCGGCCTCCTGGTATTCAGCACTCGGGCGCTCGTGTATCCACTCGGTCTAGACATTGGAGCAACTCCTAGCACTAAAAAAGTTTTGAGACTTTCACCTAAGGGCATCTCAAGTGCCCACAATACTAGAACCAAGTATTTTTTATATTCAATATGGTCATCCATGATGTGCCTATAGATCCACGACCCTAATGTCACTAGAGCATATAATGATCATGACACACAAATACAAGATATATGAATCACATCGTCAAATCATGTAGCAATCCAGCGCGTACCGCGCGATCATGTAAGGCACTCCGTCTCATAAGGAGTCCCATAAATGTCTCAGCCCAACTGGCTTATGCTATGATCAAACATTCATCATATCAAGCATACATATGATGTGTATGGGCATGAGTCATGGCATTATACTAAGCATGTTATAAAGTAATGAACTATCTTTACAACGCAGATGGGCGTAGACGGCCTACACACAACAAGTATGGGCCTATCAATGGGCCCTAAGGAGAGTCATAATTCGGACATTTAACCAACATTATTCTTACAACGTGGACGTCAAACCATCATTGCTCCCAAGGCACGGCCCGCCATAAATATCATTACATAAACAATGGAGGAATCACACATTGCAATGGACCTTAGGTGCATCCCATTGGGCCTCGACCCATGGGCCATGGATACGTCAAATGGGCCGCATCACATGGGCCTTATTTAAATCAAGTGGGCTACATCAATGGGCCTTATGCACATTGCAATGGGCCATAACCCCTAGCCTTTGAATACATCACAATGGGCCTCGTAACATGGGCCTCATATATATTAAAGTGGGCCTCAACAACGGGCCACAAATGCATCAAGATAGGCCAAAGCCCATGCGCCTTATGTATATCAGATGGGCCACACCAATTGGGCCCCATATGTACATCAAATGGGCCACAACCAAATAAAGTGGTGATAATGATTTCCACCATTTAAAGTTTCTAAGGCCCACCATAACATATGTTTCCCATCCAACCTGTTCATAGATTAATATAGTGATAGGTGAAGTGGAAACAAATATCAACTTAATAGGGAACTACTATAGCCCTTAGAAATTTGAACGGTGGACTTCATTATCCACTACATTAAATGTTGGGGTCCACTTAAACTTTAGATCTGACTTATTTTTAGTCTCAAGCCTGTTAAGACAAGCTCGTTAAGTGGTTGGACGGTTTAGATGCAACACATGCATCATGGTGGGTCCCACCATCCAGGTGTGGACGGTGTGGATAAAACACATAAATCATGGTGGTTTCCACCGTCCACTGCTGTGGACGGTGTGACTAAACCACATACATCATAGTGGGTTCCACCGTCCACTGTTGTGGACGGTGTGGATAGAACACCTACATCTTGGGGTCCCACGTGGGGCCCACCACAATGTTTATTTGGCATCCAACCGCTGAGAAGGTCGTACGAACCTGGCTGAATAGGAAAAATAAATTTCATATTGATTTAAAACTTCTGTGAACCCAAAAATGGGTTTCAATGGCAGATGGTTCAACCCCACTATTTCATATGACGTGGGCCACCTTAGTTTTGGATGTGGCTGATTTTTGGAGGGCGACCTACTGCCCTAAGGGCCTACAAAATGGACGGTGTGGATATACAAAACACACATCATGGTGGGGCCCACGGCTGGACCGTGAGTCTGCTGTTCGCCCGCCCAAGTGCTGCAGGCGCTACCTACACGCCTTTGGCAGCAACAGCGTCTACTGCATATATTGTTTTTTTAATCGCGAAATCTCACAATTTTTCATGCGTGGGGCCTGCATCGGAAGGATCCATCTCGCCCAATGGATTCTATAGTCCAAAACCAATCCATCAAGCCCAATATTGGGCGTCTTTCGGCGTGTAGAAAAGTTAAGGTAAATTTAAACAGTGAAAATCACTGTTTGTTAAGGTATGGCCCACTAGAAAGTTGGATCAACTTCATTTTTTGGCTCAACGCCTAAAATGAGTTGGTAAATAGGATGGACGGCATGGATTAAACACATACATTAAGGTGGGGCCTACATGAGCAATCCACCCCAAAACCAAGAAAATCTCTTCTTTTTTTTCAACAATTCACGTCCAGCGTCCCTGGACGCTAGACGACTTGGCCATAACACATGTATATGTAAGGTGGGCCCCACGTGGACATGGACCACCTATATAAATCTGACGTTTGTATTTTTTCATTATCAAAGGATAGGACCCACATGGTTTGGATGGTCATGGGGTCCACTTGATGGATGGTTAGATATCACGTAAACTCATCATGTGGGCCACAAAATGATCAAAGGAAGGAGAGAGAGAGAGAGAGAGAGAGAGAGAGAGAAGAGAGAGAGGGAGAGAGAGAAGGAGAGAGAGGGAGAGAGAGAAGGAGAGAGAGAAGGAGAGAGATCGAGTGATGGAGGGACCCCGCCACTATGGGCCCTCCCTTGCATGATTTAAAACATACATTAAGTGGGTTCCATTTCTTATGGGCCCACCAATCAAAATTAACGGTGGAGATCCTTTCTCTACAGAAATAGAAGGTCTAGATGACCCCCTTTTTTTTAAACTAGAAAGTAAACATCATGATGGGGTCCATGGAGAATGGCCCCATCATGGAATGACCATGATGATTAAGGTGGGCCATCGACTGAATCTTATGGTACAAAGTGAGATCCATACCATCGATCGGTAGGCCTCACTTGGCCTATCATAAAAATATGAAAACTAGCCTATAAAAGCACCCACCATTCGATCCTCTCGGTCCGTTGGAAAGTCGATCTCCTTGTGTCTCTCTTTGATAAAGGGTGATGAGGTTTGAATGGCTAGGCTGATGGATTTGGGATGGGAACGTGGGCCATACACAAACTCATTTTTCTCTCTCAAATAGAATGCTTGGACGTGAGTTCTCTTGCTTGCTTGGGATAGTGTCGAGAAAGAGAGAGAGAAGGGGTTGTAAGGAGAGAGAGTGAGAGATAGGTGATGGATGTGAGTGATGGGTGAGGTGATGGTGTACTTGACATGTATGGGTGTGTAAGAGAGAGGGTGAGAAAGAGTTGACTTGGTGGTTGCTTGACTTGTGAAGAAAGAAAGCATGGGTGTGTACTTTGATTGATTGATTGATGGGATGGGATGGGTTGTAGAAATTTTCTTGGGATTGCAAATGCGCGGTATTTATCCTTGAACTGAACGCGGGCCCACATCTCCCTACCACGGTATCAGATTGGTATGCAAGACACGGCGTTGGAACCGAGGCGACGGTGCGGTCACAATGGTGCAAGTCTCAGATTAAGCTGACTCAAATCTACAGGATATAACTTAGGGTCGCACGCAAACATCGATTATAAGTCACGGATTGTCGAACTTCGACAGAAATGATCACGGGAGTCGACGGAACAGTATGAACTAGGATACGGGCTTTACAGGGTAAGTGCAAGAGTCCTCACTATCCACCTGGCCAGTAGTCTATTAATACCTACCCGGCTCGTCGATAGCGGACCCGTTCCTCGAGCTGGTCAAACTCAGCCTAGATATGCCTACTCCTTTGGGCGGGTAAGGTCATACCCCCTCCCAATCAACCACGACACAGTAGGAGACATGGCATCCTAGTATTCGGCACTCAGGTACTCATGTATATCCACTCGGTCTCGACGTTGGGGCATCCTCTAGTACCAAGAAGGTTTAGGAATTTTTACCCAGGGTCATCTATGGCAGCCGATGCTAATAACATATTTTTGGTGTCCTATCTGACCGTCCACGATGTGCCTATGGAGGCTACAGCCCTGATGTCATTAGGGCGTACAGTAACCACCATCACACAATGCAAGATGTATGAGTCATGCAATCTAATCATGCATCAATCATGCGCATACCGTGCACTTATATGGGATTACTCCGCCTACCTGAGAGTCCCATAAACCACCAACACTATGGCATATGCAATAGTCAATCATATCTCATAACAAAAATGCAGATGATGCGTATGATCATGTATTATGATGTTATGCTGTCACATACTCATAATCGGTATTAATAATCGGCATTAACAATCGACCTCGACAATGTGGACATTTAACTAACATTGCCTCCAAGGAATGACCCGCATAGAGCCTAACATATAGTGGACCCATGGCCTCATACAAGGGCCTAATATATATAACACCATGGGCCTCACTCAAGAGCTTAATACACATCACGATAGACCTCTCACATGGGCTTAATATACATCACAATGGGCTCCATCGCTTGGCCTTCAAATGCATCACAATAGGCCTTATCAAATAGACCTCATATTTATCACATTAGAGCTCGACAATCGATAATCGAAATCGGCCTCGATGATCAGAATCAGCCTCGACTAGAGCTGGGCATCGGACTGAGTCGAACCGGGTTCGGTTCAACTCGATTCGGTCTGAAATCTACGTGGGTGGATCCAAATCCGATCCGATCCAGTGCCGAGTCTGGGACAATTGACCCGAACCGATCCGATGCATGGTTGGTTTGACCCAAACCGAGTCCAACTCAATTAAGGAAACCAAGTGGGATCGGATTGGATACGATCCTATTCGAATTTGAATTTTTTAACGGTGAATATCATTATCATCGCTGCTATTTTCAATGTGGCCCATTTAGTTGATCTCGTTTGAGCCGTTCGTACAACTCGGAGCTTGAGGCACCTGGTTACGTGCTGTGAAAGGCACACAGCAGTAACTTGCTATGAACGAAAGTGTGGTGTGTATCAGTGGTGTATAATATATTTACATGAGCAAGTTAAGAAGGTCTAATCATGGTGTATGTGTTATATCAAAACCATCCATACATCTGGCAAGCTTGTTTTAAGTCTTGAGATAAAAAAAATAAGATAGATCTAACTATCGAGTGGGCCACACTGAAAAAAGCAATAGGGATTGAACGTCTATTATTGAAACTCTTTTTGGGGTCACGGTCTCATAGAAGTTTTGGATCGATTTCAAATTTATTTTCCTTAATTCAGGTCTTTGTGACCTTATGAACAGATTGGATGGAAAATAAACATTATGGTGGGCCCTACGAATTGTTTAAAGTTGAAAATTATTCTCTCTTGCTATTTGTGGTGTGGTCCAGATGATCTTTGGATATGATCCATTTTTTTATAATGTTCTAAAATGATTACTAAATATATATGAACAGTGTAGATATAATAAATACATCACTGTGGGGCCATATAACTTTGATCTCCTTTGAACCGTTCGTTCAACTCGCAGAAGAGCGTTAGTGCTTGTCTAGTCGTCATGACACGACATGTACCTACAGCTACGTGCATGGCCAGCTACATAGTTGTCTCTGTCTACATAGCTATGTGCGTTACACCAGCAAATCCTCTTTCATTTGTACACCCTAAACTCTGTTGCGGCTCACCTTGAATGCATGTGGTTTATCCACACCATTTATTCGTTTTTGCATATCATTTTAGTCATTGAACCCAAAGTTGATGCATATCTAAAGCTCAAGCGGACCATACCATGGGAAAAAATAGAAATTTCAATAAAAATTACTCCAGATCGGTCCGGATCCATTCGGATCAGGTTTTCGGGTCGGGTCGGGTAGGATCATGGCCAATCCAAACTCAACCCAGAAAAATTTCGGATCTAGATGGGGCTACCCAATCCGCACCGATTCAGACCGTCGGTTCGGTTTTGATCGGGTCGGATCGGGTCTGTTTTGCCCAACTCAAGTCTCAACAATCGAAATCGACCTCGACAATCGGAATCGACCTCGATGATCAGAATCGGCCTCGACAATCGGAATCTACAATCGGGATCAGCCTCAATAATCGGAATCAGTCTTGACAATCGACATCGACAATCGAAATCGATCTCGACAATCGGAATCGAAATCGGCCTCGACAATCTAACTCGGCCTTGACAATCGGAATCAGATTTGACAATTGGCCTCGACAATCGGAATCGGCCTCGACAATCAAAGTCGGCCTCAACAAACAGAATCGACCTCGATAATCGGAATCGGCAATCAGAATCAACCTTAGCAATCGACCCCGATAATCGGAATCAGCCTCAGCAATCAGAATCGAAATCCGCCTTAACAATCTGACTCAGCCTCGACAATCAAAATCGGCCTCAACCATCGGAATCGGCCTCAATAATCGGAATCGGAATCAGTCTAAACAATCGGCCTCGACAATCAGAATCGGAATCAGTCTCGACAATCGGCCTCGACAATCTGACTCGACCTCGACAATTGGAATTGAAATCGGCCTCGACAATCTGATTCGGCCTCAACAATCAAAATCTGCAATCAGAATCGGCCTCGACAATCGGAATTGACCTCAACAATCGGAGTTGGCCTCGACAATCAGAATCGGCCTCGATGATCAGAATCGGCCTCGACAATCGGAATCGGCCTTAACAATCGACCCCAATAATCAAAATCGGCTTCAACAATTGGAATCGGAATCGGCCTCAACAATCTAACTTGCCCTCGGGAATCGGCCTCGACAATTGAGATTGACCTCGACCATCGGAATCCGTAATCGATCTCGATGCAAGGCAGGGTCCATTGATGGACGGCCGATGATGGACCAAGCAATGTCAATGATGCCCAGTCGTTCGAGGTAACCCACTTGAGAATAATAAGAATGGGCTTCACTAGGACTAAGGGAAGGTCACAATGTGGACGTTTAACCATCATTGTCCATCAATGTGGACATTCAACCAACATTATTTCCAAAGAGTGACCCATATAGGGCCAAACGTTTAGTGGGCCCATGGCCTCACACAAGGGCCTAATATACAATATCGTGGGCCTCATACAAGGGCTACATACACATCACTATGGGCTGCATCACATGGGTCTCGAATACATCACAATGGGCCTCGCTCATGGGCCTCATATAGACAAAAGGTGGGCCCTGCACATGGGCCTAATACACATCACTATAGGCTGCTCACATGGGCCTAATACACATCACTATGGGCCACTCACACGGGCCTCGAATACTTTGCAATGGGCCTTAACACATGGGTCATAAATACATCACATTGGGCCTCATCTTTAAGCCTCAAATATATATTAAGTGGGTCGTATCCATGGGTCACACCAATGGGCCTCATATACATCAAGTGAGCTATATCAATGGCCGCACTAATGGGCCTCATATACATCAAGTGGGCCGCATCAATAGGCCGCACTAATGGCCTCATACACATCAAGTGGGCTGCATCAATGGGTTGCACTAATGGGCCTCACGTGCATCACGCTAGACCACATAGCAAGTGGGCCTTGCACAACCTGCAGGTGGGCCTGCACCTCTCAAATAGGCCCACCAGATGAACAACATGAATGTACAGCACATACATCAAGGTGGACTCCACCATAACGTTTATTTTCCATCCAATCTGTTCACAAGGTCACAAAGACCTGGATTAAGAGGAAAACAAATTTCGTACTTATCCAAAACTTTTGTACTCCCAAAAGGGATTTCAATGGTAGGCGTTCATTCCCCACTGTTTCTGCAGTGTGGTCCACCTGAAATATGGATCTGCCTCGTATTTTTCCTCTCAAGCCTTAAAACTAGCTAGCAAAGGGGATGGATGGGTTAGATATAATAGATACATCAGCAGTTGGTCCATCCAGGGTGCTGGACGGTGTGGATAAGGCCCGTACATCACGGTGAATACCACCGTCCAAGCAATGGATGATGGTTACGTGTTAGGTGAGGTCCATGTCTCATGGACGGACGATATAGATGTACAGCACGTATATCAAAACTGGCCCACCACACATACATCATGGTGGGACCCACCGTCCATGTTCTGGACGTGTGGAAGAACAGGTACATGAGGTGGGTCCCACGTGGGGCCACCACAACATATCTTATATTTATATATAATATCATATTTTTATTTTTATTTTTGTTTGCTAGTGCTAGTTCCACTGTCAGTACACCTTCACTGTAACAACGTCGATACAACACATGCATTTAAGGTGGGTCCCACGTGTGGGGCCACAGCTGATCTTGCTATTGTTTGTACTTCTATTGAAAACCAGAGATTTTTTTACTACTTCTTTATTTATTCCCCCCACACACTTCATTTCTTATCTATGTAATGCGAATCCAACACAAGTCTGTATTTTCTTTATTTCATTTTTTTTTCTCAAAATTCAATTTATATTGACAATGGTGTATTGGTCAAATATAATTCGATCGTGGATAAATAGATCTATTTATCTATGTCCCATAAGTTTGTTTCTTTACTTCACTAGGTTTGCCGAATTCACTATGAAACAAGAAGTACCCACATGGACGTGGCCCACCTTATTTAGATTAATCTGACATTTGTATTTTCCCATCACCATTAAGGTAGGGCCCACATGGCCTGGACGGTGTAGATCCAACACGTCCATCAAGTGAGTCCCACAAAGGTGGACGACATGGATAAGTTACATGCATCATGGTGGGTACACGATTGGTGTGGATCTAGTGGGTCGCACCCATCACAAGAGAGAAAGAGAGAGAGGCCGGTGAGAAGGAGAGGGACCCCGCCATTATGGGCCCTCCCTATACAATATATACATCAAGATGGGTCCCACCATATGTGGGCCCTTAAATCATTAAAATCAACAAATAAAATCACTCACCTGTGATCTTCTCCGCCTTCCATCAAAGCATCCTAAAGCTCCAATGGACGAACTTCAACGGTTGAGATGGACTTTGGATGGTAGGATTGAGTGGTAGGGAGGTGGGTCACACTAACTTCTAGCTCTCTTTGAAAAAACCATGGACGGTGCTTGCTTGGGAGAAAATGAAAGAGAGAGATGAGAAAGAGGGATGAATGTGAGTGATGGGTGATGGGTATGTACTTGACATGTATGGGTGATAAGAGAGAGTTGACTTTGGAGTTACTCTTGTATTTGACATAAATGGATTAATGTGCACTTGATTGATGGGATACGTTGTAGAGATTCTCTTAGGTTTTGCAACGCGCGACATTTTTCTCGAACTGAACGTGGGCCCATATCTCCTGACCTGAGCATCACCTTGGCACGTAATATGCAGCGACGACACGGTCAATAGGGTATAAGTATCGGGTTGAGACGACTCTGGAATACGGAATACAACTTAAGGTCGCGCGCAACTGTTGATTACAGATCGCAAATTGCCAGAATCCGACCTGGAGGACCGCGGAAGCATACGGAACAGTACGGGCTAGGATACGAATCTTACAGATAAGAAATGATAACATGGTTCCCATATAGTTGTTGTATATGAACCTTTCACATCAACCGATTGGGTAATTAGTTAATTTAGCAATTAAGTTTTACCCAAACACATTGATTATATAGTTAATAAATTTGGCTATTAAGAATTTCCAAAAATTTAGTGCCCTTTCAAACATATCTTAGTAATTATGTCATTTCTTAATTCCCACTTTCCCAAGACGTAGAAATTAACTATTTTCTTGGATCTGGGTCGAGTTAGGGCCTGGGTTAGGTTGGAATACAGTTTGGGTCAGGTTGATTTTGGGAGGTCCCATAACCAACACATTTGTTGACATTTTTTAACCCAGACAACTCAAATGAACGAAAATTTTGGACCCATAACCTTGTTTAATTCCAATCAATACTAGCAATCCATAAGAATAAAATGACTCATTAGCAGGCGCAACTCGATTGATGTTAGTAGAGAAACTTGATGCTCATTAGGATAAAACTCATTAGCATACAAGTCCAATCAAACTATCCAAATTATGGATCCATATAAGATGTATCATGAGCTAAAAATTATACTTGATCGTCTCGCAAGCGCAAATCTTACATTCCCTCTCACAATAGTCACCTTATATTTTATGTTTGCATCATCTTATATCTTATAGTTGTATCATAGTTATAAAAAAATAAAAAAAATAAGTGTATTTAATTGTTTGACAAGTGCAAATCTTATGCTCCCCTCACAATGGTTGCCTTGTGTCTTATGCTTGAGAATCCAAATTATGGAAAATACTAATATTGGAATCTTTTATCTTTTTTATTTTTATTTTTTGCATCTAAACAGCACAATAAGTTACACGAGTGGAAAATCTTTTTCATTTCTCTGGATTTCTGGTTTTTGACGTCTCTAAACATTCCCCAAACGTGAATATGAAAATCCACCGTGGAAAACAAAGAATAGGGAAATGCGTGAAAAAGAACCTGCATTAACCTATTTGTTTCAGCACTTGTGATTTTCATGTGAATATTAAAAAATCAACAGTCAAAATAGTAAGAGTTCTCTTGTAACCATGATAATCTAGATTTAATAGGCTTTAAAGAGGAAA
This sequence comes from Magnolia kwangsiensis, assembly GCA_037074715.1. Taxonomy (NCBI): domain Eukaryota; kingdom Viridiplantae; phylum Streptophyta; class Magnoliopsida; order Magnoliales; family Magnoliaceae; genus Magnolia; species Magnolia kwangsiensis. The sequence continues at coordinate 75,360,472 of CM073579.1, forward strand.
CCATTTTACAACTTCTCAGGCATTTGCAAATAGGGGATAATGTCATATCCGTAGAATTCAATTTCATTTCCGCTGTTTTCCATTGTTTTGCACAATCAAAACACCCCGCGGTAAAGGGGTTTGCTAAGCAAGGTTAAGAATCAATGAATAATTAGTGGATCAAATTCCCTAATATCAGTTTACATTAGCTAGCATTTTAGGTGCATTTACAGATCATTGTTTGGGGTGGGAATAGAAATGGAAGCTGCATTACACAAGCTTTAGATTTTTCTACTTTTTTTCTTGCTAAAATCATGGTTGGGATGAGAATAGAATCTAGTGTAGTTGGGAACAAAATATAATTAAAGGTTTCCTTAACCAAGTCCACCAAATAAAAAGAAACAGAAGAAACCTCAGGGCCATCAGTAAACAATTCATTTATGCAAACCTGCTTCAGCGAAGCATTCATTATATACTACTTTTCTGCACATAAAGCACGACAGCTACAAATACTATAAAACGGGAGTCGATTCACTGCTTCCAGTGACATTGAGAGATACCTTGCCTCCATATCGCTGCTCACATGACCAAAATACAATGTTGATCAATCTTAATCCTTGGATTGTACATTCGAAAGGACACTAAAAGATTAACAACAGCTCACGTTCAGTAAGAAAAATGCATGTTTATGGGCTTTGGGAGACTTTGCTAGGATATTGTCTGATCCAAGACAATTTTTGTTTAGTGGTCAATGAATGATGTAGCCTGCAGATGCACTGTACGAATCATCATACATGTGCCATGTGTATGGTGCAAATATGGAGGGCATGAAATATTCCATTACTCGAGAGGGCATTTGATTTATTCACATAGAAGATATCACAGCTACAGCACAGGTTAAGTGGGCCTTACCTTTTTACAGAAAACCACAGGAAAAAAGAAATCCCCGAAAAACCTTACCTACGATGTTGACACCTGCTACTCAAACCTTTAATATAGTTCCATGACCTTTTCTTTCTTTCACGCAACATAACTGCCCGTGCTCTAAACTTCCATGTCCTAAACCTTTCTTTCTGCTTCAACCAACTGGAATAATCCTTTCCGCGTTTGCAAATGATGAAGTCGGCCAAATCTGCATCATAATCGGATGGTGCACTAAAACACTTGAGGAAAGTTTCTCCATTGCAGGTATCATCCGCCTCTTCTATCCAGAGGTCATGCTGCTCTACATTCATAATGCATAGGGCATTTTCTTTAGTTTCTGATCGGTCATCTTGTGTTTCTGCTAAGTTGCTCACAGAAGTGTCCGCCCTGTAACAAAGCAACCTTTGATGAAAATATCTTCATAAGCAAACACAAACATAAACCCATATGCTTAGGCACCACTTCATTGTCCATACGATGATTTGAAGGAAACCGACAACAGTATGTGTGTGTGTGTGTGTAGAGAGAGAGAGAGAGAGAGAGAGGCATGCTCACCTGCACATGTGCACCTTTGCACACATGTCATGTGCATCTAATCCGAACGGTCCATGTGATGTGGCATCCCATGAAACCCCCAGGGACCAATTTTCACCCTGATCGAAAACTCTAGTGAGCCATAGCAAAGAGAGATGCAAATCAAGGAGGAAACTATTTTCTTTTGCCATGGCCCACAAAAGTTTTGAATCAAAGTTGGGCCATGGGGGTTTCATGGGGTGTTGCATCACGTGGACCCTTCAAATTTTGGACTCACATCACGTATGATGAGTTCTCAAAAAATTCTCATGGGAACTGGTGTGTGTGTATATATATATATATATAGGGAAATGGTTCTATGCGGCCAACCTCATGGGAACTTCTCATGAGGTTGAGTTGTGTGGCCCACACCAGGATGCGTGTCGAACATCTGCCCAATCAATCAGATGCACCATTCCATGGTGGGCTTCAGGCTTAAAAATCAAGTCAATCCATGACTTGTGTGGGCCACACCACATATAAAAGTTGAGAGGGGTTATCCTCCCATTAAAACTTTCATGATCATTTGTTGGGCCCATCGAAATGTGGTTCACAAATCCAGCCCATCCATTATATGTCCCACTTGGATGAGGGGTCATATCAAGTTTCAGACAGCAAAATTTCAGGTGGGCCCCACCAAGTGCTTTTATATGTTTTAGTCATGTCTTCACATGATTTTAGATGGTATGGCCCACCTGAGTTCCGCATACGACTGATTTTTGGGATATCCTATAATTTAAAGGAGACCCATCAAATGCATGGGGTAGATGTTTGACACACATCATGGTGTGGCCCACACAGCTCTACCTCATGGGAAGTTCCCATGAGGTCGACCGCGTAGAACCATTTCCCATATATATATATATATATATATATATATATATATATATATATATATATATATATATATATATATATAAAAGAGAGAGAGAGAGAGAAAGGGGGGGGGGGGGGGGGGGGTGGGGGGTGTACAGTATCCTCATATCTGTTTGATACGAGTGGGGAAACAGTTCAGTGATCCAGACCATTGATTTATGGACCACACAGTAGGTGGACTATACCCCAATTGTATCCACAATGGAGAAGTCCTGACCCTTCAACTGGTGACCTGCAAAAAGTCGGTTAAAAGAAATACAGCAACAGCCACACTCGACTGAAGAAGGCACAAATTGGATTGGCTAGGATATTCCAATCTGGTAGATTTTGGAGGCATGTTCCATACATAATGGCGCCCATCGCGGATTAATTGTCTGGATCACTGAGCCATGGGCTTACTTGTACAGGTGAAATGCAATTACAGCATGCATATCCTTGGATCGAGAATCATATGATTCCTCACAAGTAAAATATTTTATATAGTAGGAGAATGATACTATTGCATATAAAATCGCAGGTGCGAAGTTAAACACTAGCTTCTAGACAATAAGAAATTATTTCACAGCCAATTTGACTTGCATTGACTGGCTGATGCATAGTGAAACTAGGAGTGTGTTTAAGCTAATAAATCATGAGCATGAATCCAAGGAACTATCTTCACAGGTATGCCAGTAAGATGCTAAAAGTAATTTACTGAAAGCTCCTAGAAGTTAGAGAGTAATGGAATAGAAAATGTCTAGCCTTCATAGTATTGGATCTTGCATGTTTACAGTGCATGAGCATTGCTTCCCCAGCAAATAATGCTTAACTCTCATAGTCAACCACTCCCTCCCAATTCAGCGAGACAAAACACCCATAATAGGGAACAGCATATGAGTGGACTCGATTTGCATATCACCCATTCACGTGTGCTGTAGAGAGATGGCTCTACCATATTCCGACTCAACCATATAACCCTCCCTCTCTCCCAATTCAGTGAGACATAAACCACCCGTACTGGGGCCCAGCATATGAGTAGACTCTATTTGCAAGTCAGCCATTCACATACGCTGTAGAAAGATGGTTCTACCATATTCCAACTCCACTGTATCATCTCCCCTCTTTTTAAGGACATGCAAAGTAACCACATTGAGTTTTGATTCTTCAGTGGACTCTTCAAATAATGGATTCCAACAATGTAGGCAGTAGGCACAGTGGCACACAGTTCAATATCATAAAACCCCTGAGACAATCCTGCCCATTACTATCCCACTTCATAGTTGACCGTTTACTGTTTCTGTTTTCCACCGTCATTTTAATGGCCACAAATCAGATGGATGAAACTGTGTAATAGGTGCTACCTTTGAGACAAACCACCCATACTAGGGCCCAGCATATGGATGGGCCCAATTTGCACATCACCCCTTCATGTGTGCTGTAAAGAGATAGCTCTACCCTATTCTAGTTCTTCTGACACCACTTATATCATCCAAGGTATTCCATAATGGTAATGGTGGCCTAAACGGCCACCACCATTGCCATCACAATACAGGCCATAACAACCATTATTGCCTTTTTTATTTTTCATTTTCCTTTTTGAAAAAAAAAAATAAATCTGTTTTGGCCCTGTTACCAGCCCTTTCTTTCTGTAACGGGTAATGCATAACGGTTACCACTAGTGCCGTTACGTAACGGCCGTTACATAACCATTTTGGCATACCATGGCATCATCTCCCCTTTTTTGAGGACATGCAAAGTAACTACGTTGAATTTTGGTACTTCTATGGACTATTCAAATAATGGTTTCCAACAATGTAAGAACACACTTTAGAATGATACTCTGTCTGAATCAACACTCCCCATGATGCCTAGCCATGATATTTGGGCAAGAACATGTTACGAATGGTGTCCAAGTCTTAAACGGCTTGAATCTTAAATGGAAAATTGCAATGGTCACATATGTTGTGCACTCTTTCATCATACAGTCCCTGCTCGTTTCTATAAAATAGGATGCAACCATATTAAATCATATGAAATATTTAATTATACTGTTGATTTGCAACAAATAAAGCAATCAGTTAATAAATAGGAGCAGAAAACACACTCATATTTAATTCGATGGACCCTACACACTGGGCACACAGAAGACCCGACAAATGGCCTGGATGCATTAGTATTCTGACAATTAACAAAATCCAGCTGGAAGTCTGAACCATTTTGCCAGCTGGTCCTAAGCATGGATAACAAAAATGATATATATCACCCAATAAAAACCAGTTTCATCCATCGGCAATGTGGCTGTATCATCCCAACTCCTTATATTGGGATGATACACGGCAATACGAACCAGTTTTAGTGGTTAGCAATACAGTACATCGAAACTGACTTTCAGACCTTTGGTCCCAAGTCCAGATAAAGGAGAATTGATGTTAGGTAAGCAACCAGTTGTTGAATTTTTGCCAAGTAATCATAAGAATTGTGATTTTGGGCTTTTGCTTAAACAGGGTTCATAAAGCTCACCCCAATATCTAGAACAAGGCTATAATAAAGACAATGATTCATTCTCCGCTGGAAAAATATCTGGCAGTAAGATACCGTGGTTTAGACAATGGGAAAAACAATTGAAGGGTCCCTTCTAAGGGAAAGGGAATAAGACAGCATGAAAATTTTTCTGACTCTGTCAAAGCCAACAAATTGATTGATAGTGATAATAACCATGAGAGCAGATGACTGAAAATGTCTTTGCCATTAATTATGAAGGCCCTAGTTGAATATCCATGGTATGCCATAAAACAATGGGACCTTTGTGGTTTGGAAGAGACATGTATGAAGGCAACACTCACTATTTTGTTACATCAAGAAAATCGTAGCTCAACACAGACCATTGCAACCTTGAGTGTGGTAAACAGAGAATTGGCAACTGCGCCTAGAGACAAGCACTTAAATGGCATTCTGTTTTCTGGTCAAATAGGTAACCGACTTCAAGTTTGAGAGTATGAGCACATTATAATTGTCTGATGTTGGAGCATTCACCAAATTCCCCATGTGCCCAAATTGAGCTATTGGAATAGATTCTCAGTCCACACACAGTTCACCATTCACAGATTCACCAATTCCAAAACTGTCAAAATGCACTTGTGGGACCCTACCTCCCAACCTGTGATATGCCCAAATTCACTCGTTATTTTGGATCTCAGATGGATTGAATTGCAAGATGCATCAAAAGTTTGGGTTTGAGAAACTAAAACACGACATTTAAAATCTAAATGAACAACTCAGTACACTGGGGAAGAGGCCGAGGAGTTATGGAAAAATGTTATAGAACCAAAGTATGTTTCGCCGGACGGAGGAAGATTTCGAGGTTTGGGTAGTAGACCAAGGGTCTCCTTGTAGAAAGATATCAGTAAACTGGGGAATGGATGGCAACCAAAAATGGTGAGGAAACCATTCTGGAGAGGAATCATGTTTCTTTCTTTTCTTTTCTTTTTCTTTGATTGGTAAGCTGGGCTCGAACCTGGGACCTCAATGTTGAAACATGCTCTCTCTACCATTGAGATACATGCTCAAACCTAGAGGAATCCGGTTTCTAGTCAGAAAAGGTGACACATTTTAATTCTCGAAGGACGTGTGGCAGGATGATGAACCCTTAGTGTCTCCTTCCAAGAATTATTCGAGGTGGCCATAGACAAAGGTAAAATACAGGAATGTTTTGAGATGGTTGGAGATTCGGGTGTGGAGGAATCTGTCTGACAAGTCAAGGATGTTCATCAATCTTCTAAGGAAGTTGCATGTGGTACATATTGATCTTTCATTGTCGAGTAGAAAAATGTGGAAATGGTGTGTTAAAGGTAACTTCTCGGCAAAGCCATTCTTCAAGGTTTTGGCAGCAAGAGAATAGTCAAGCCCGCCATGCACAAGGGAGTGGAAAGCCCCAGCTCCCAGCTCCTCTGAGGGTTAAAGCATTTTCTTGGGTTGCAACAGCAAATAAGATTCTTACGCTAGACAACCTAAAGAAAAGAAATTGGGCACTTCCAAATATGTGCATCATGTGTAAGAACAAAGAGGAGTCCAATTATCATGTATTTTTCCATTATGAGGTGGCTAGAATAGCGTGGAAATATTCCTTCTTTATTTAAGGTGGAATGGTCATTCAACAATTCAATAGAAGTGGTGACCATGGTATTCCGTAATGGCAACGGTGGCTGTAATAGCCAATACTGTTGCCGTTACGATATTGGCTAGTACTGCCATTCAATCCGATGAGTATTTTCAATTTCTAATTCCTTTTTTTGGTTGAAATTATGTTAAATCGATGTTGAATGGTTACAAATCCATTGGTTCTTCATGTTCTCCATGTTATTTTCAAATTTTTTCTTCAACTAGCTGTCAATATTTTCCTTCAACTAGCTGTCAATTGAGACTAATAAGATTATTTGATGAAATGATCATCACATATACACTAATTTCGAAATTTGAATGTAGGTGGTCTGATTTAGGGAAATTTGAGAAAATTTCAAAAGTTCCCTAATTTCTCCTAAATTGCTTGTAATGCTACACTCAAAACATGAAATCAAGCATGTATGAGAGCTAATCTACTGATCTGTTAAGTCCTTGTCATTTTTCATAAAATAAAATTAATTTTTAATTTAAAAAATTTTTAAATGAAATTTCCCTTCAACTAGCTATCAATTGAGACTAATTTCGAAGAATTAGTCTAAATTTCATGAAACGATCATCACATACACTCTAAATTTTATGCATTCAATTTGAATATAGTTTCATTAGTTCAGTCAGACGGTGCATAGCTTAGAACCCTATCATGTGCACTTCTTTTTTGAGATGTTATGATTTAAAAGTGTATATTAAGGCCTTCTTTTAACAATCCATGAAGTTTCTTTAAAAAATTCAACCATTTTCCCAATGTTTCCCCAAAAGTACAATAAATTACCTAATACAAACAATATATCTAGTGTGATAACCGATACGTGTGTGTGTGTGTGTGTGTGTGTGTGTGTGTGTGTGTGTGTGTGTGTGTGTGTGTATATATATATATATATATATCCCGAGGATGAGATACATAACGCAATACCGATATTTCGAACACTGGTTGGTCCCAAGGTGTGCAAAAACAATTACATATCGGCCATAACGATAACAGCTAGAGTCCTTATGCGAAACGGGTCCAAAACAAGGACCCCCAACTTTTTTAACGACAATTACGCACAACCCTCTCTCTCTCTCTCTCTCTCTCTCTAGAAAAAATGAATGGACTGCTTGGCCGCTTCAAACCACACAACTTTTTTTTTTTTTTTGAAGTACTCTGCAGCATACACAGCTCAGTGCACTTATAATGTTTCATTGCATGGGGCCCACCTTGAATTATGTCGTCCATCAATTTTTCCAGTTTATTTTAGGGCATGGTCCCTGAAATGAAGGGATCCAAAATCAAGTGGAACACATAGTAGGGGTTCAATGCCCACCATTAAACACTTCCTAGAGCCCACAATAACGTTTATTCGTCATCGAACTTGTTGGTAAGGTCACATTGACCTGGATGAAGGGAGAACACAAATAACAATTCATCCAAAAAAAAATAAAAAATTGGTCCCAAGAAATTTTTAATGGTGGGAATTTAATCTCTATTGTGTTGTCCACTTGAGATTTGGATCTACCTCATTTTTTGGACCATGCCCAAAAATGAGTTGGTAAAAAGGAAGGCCCGCATGGATATACAACATATGCACTGAGGTGGGCCCCACATTTAAGGTGTTACTCATTACTAGTCCACTTGAGATTTAGATCTATCTAAATTTTGGATTGTGACTTAAAATGAGTTGGCAGAACAAATTGATAGCACCGATATACAAATACATCAAGGTGGCCCGCCTCACCCACTAGTGGTTCACTTGAGATCTGGATCTGGCTCATTTTGGGACCATGCCCTAAAATGACTTGGCAAAACGAATGGACGACATAGATATATAATGCATACATCAAGTAGGCCCCACGTATATGGCCATAAAACATTACACATGAGGCATATATTAACTTAAAATTAGCTAAATAAATTTTTAAGACCATTGTTGCGAAGTCGCAATCCCAAAATTAAATTGTTTGAACAATTTTCACAATTAATTTGCAGACATTTGTTTTCTTGAGATAGAACCATTTGATATTTTTCCTTCTTCACTGTCCAATAAACATCCACTAATCCATTAGTGGGATAAGTGCTAATAGATTGCATGAATTGAGGCTGATTTGGGGCATCAAATGATCCCCCAAATCAAAAACACTATTTACTCGAATCTAATTTTAATTTTTTCTTAAGATCTAGGGGAGAAATCATATCAAATTGTTAGGTACATGAATTACATGATATGACACAAAAATCCCTAGACATTGTATATTGAAATGAAATGCATGCGAGTTGTGAGGTATGTAATACACCAAACTATAAATAACAGTCAAAACCTACAAATATGAGATGTTTTGATACTAATTCATTATAATAAATTTATATCGATATTATATAGTTAGAAAATTATTAAAAAGTATGCCGTCAATTTCACGTTGTTAGGTTCACAAATCCATCAATCAACATGATATATCATTCTTACTAAAGACTAGACTGTTACACTACCATAAACATGTTCGAAATTATAAATGAATGCATATTTGGAATATTTACAATTTTTTGGATTTTCTGATTTTTTTTCTGAGAAAAAAAAAAAAAACAACCGATATAGGGGCGTAATGCCCATTACACCCCGCGTATCGACCGTTACACCAATTCGGTGGGCACTGTTACCGCTACAGAACACTTTGGTTGGGCCACGTAGCCAGGCTCATAATCTTATTCTTGGAGATCATCATTCGGGCCATGATGCCTTGAGTCAACATCCCCGGACTCCAATTCTCCTTTAAGGCCATCCGTATAGAGGTTTGGCGATCTAGATTGATTCCCTTGTTTGCGTCTTCGAGAACAATAATGTGCCCTTCCAAAGCATTCATTATAACCATGGAACAATTCTCTAAATCATCCAACCATTTCGTGATCAAAACGACCACTTGTTGCAAGGTTGAGATAGTCCCATCTTGAGGTTGCATAGCCATCCCAAGATCGTAAATCATCCATCTTCTAGTGCGCATAAGACAACGGGCTTTCGCAAAGCATGTGAGAAGGTCTTCATTTTCTTTTGTTTTTTAATGTAGTGAATGGGAAACGGTTTTTGAAGGTTGGGTGTAGGGTAGGGTATGGAGATTTGAGATGGGAAAAGGGAAGAAAAGAAAATTAAAGATGAAGGATTAAGGAAGGGAAAAGATGACAGGGTAGGATTGAGATGAGAAAATTACCTTCTTTAAGTTTCCCAAGAGCAGAACTTGTTCTGATACCAATTTAATGTAAACCTCGAAAGGGGAAGCAAATAAATCAAAGAAAGAAGAAAGAGATTGTGGGAAAGGACCCAACAACCCTCTAGCCCAATGCTGGAGACCACAAATGCAAGACTATTAGCAAGCTCAATAGTCCTCTAGTCTTGAACTAGAGATCACTTCCCTCGCCACTTTCAACAACTACCGTGGAGAAATTGAGAATTACTCAAAGAAAATATCAATCGACTTGTCTTATTCCATAGGCCATTGGCATTATTTATAATCAGTCCTTACAATCTGCAATAAAAGCCATGGAATCTAAAAATAGAATTCCAAGCTAACCAAGATCTGAAAAAACACGAAACTACCTACATAAAAAGGCATTGTAATTGAGAAAGCGCCTAAATAAGAAAAATCTAAAATTACTCTTTGCCTAATATAAAGATATGAAAGAAAAAACAAATTTCCTAATGTAGAGATTTGAAAGAAAAGGAAAGTAGTGATGGACTAAAAATGGAAAGTTGTCCTTTTCTTGTATACACTTGTGGAGCATGCATGTGCAAGATGTGGGGTGATTGCATCACCAAGCTTGTGGATTATGTGACAGGAGGGTCACATGCGTCAGGATCTCGGCTCTCTTTTTTTTTTTTTGTGAGATTAATGAACTTGTCAATTCTCAAAAAAAAAAAAAGAGATCAAGGAAAGAAAGAAAATGAACAACTCAGTAAACTGCGACTAATAAATCAAATATGAATAGTGAGTTAATCCAATCAACTAACTTGGAGAACCAATGTTACAAGTAAAACAAGCCGAGGCAAAGTCGAGTGAATTGGATTAACTAAGAGCCCCACAAGTAACAAATCGCGGACTTTAACTTGTGGACATAACCTGGCATCTATATAGCTCTTTGAAGGTGTAAAACAACTGTTTGACATACGAACCATATATTTGTATGAAGATATCAAATATTGGTGTAAAATGTTGATTAGATAAATTCTGATGACTCACACACATGTTGGGCTTGCATTATTTCCACTCCCATTGAATTGTGAGTGTCCTAGGACAAGTCCAGTAATTCTTCAAGATGAAGTTCAAACAAGGTAAAAACAGGTGGGTGACTCGTGACTGAATGAAGATCCATGCTAAGAGCAACGAATAGTAAAATGGAAGCAAGAACTTGTAGGGCTTCATGCTTGAATGACCAACATAAGGAAAACCACATTTGTACAACATACCTTTTGATGTCATATGTCAAAGATTTGCACCTCTCGCTCATGTAGAGCATTTTCGTCTTTTGCAAGTTCAAGGCAACTACTTGACTTGACCTTCGGTAAGTCCGACCCTGCATAATTAGCCTCCCAGTTCAAAGACAGACAACAGATGATAGACATATTCACAAAGGCAAAAAATCAAACGAGCTGACAGAATCAGTAATAAACAGGTTACCTCCAGGATTTTAGCTGCACGAGATGCAGGAAACGAAGGCTTCTCCATACAACCAAGCAATGACTTCAATGCATCTAAGTTACCCTCTTCAAAGATAAGAAGATTCATCAATGTCATCAACATAAAAAGGCATCCCTTCCATAAGAACTCAGGTCCTCTATCAAAACTAAATGATAGCAAGCCTGCAAAATGCATCAGCATCAACTTGGTCTCCTTATGCCTTGAAGGATATGTTTCCATAACATCGTGTAAGATCTTCTGAATTGGCTTATTGGCATGATATCGCCCAAAACAACTAACAATGCCAATTATAAAATCATATTCCCCACAGAGAGATAAATCTTTTAGAGTTTTTAAGCAACCCAAACTTGCTCTGTTCCTCGTAAACCATACAATTTGCAACAGTGAACAACTCATTAACTTCAGTAAAGAAGCCAGAAGATATATTTCATGCTGACTTATTTCTCCATTATTATGGAGTGTGTGCTCCTCAATTTCCTCAGAAAGAGTCCTCTCTATTATGCAATTCAGAATTGAACATATTTCATCTCTGCACGTGTCATCCAAAACATGTTGGTTCTCTTTGATGTATGTCATAGAGTCACTCACCAGATCAGATTTGGTTCTAGAGAGTGCATTGCCAAAATATGGACAGCATGTATTACCCAGCATATCGATTTGAAGATTAATTTCTGCATATGTAACCGGTCCAACATAAGACTCAAAAGTTGTATGGGTTCCATCCCCCAATACACATGGCTCCATAACCCAATCTGATCCACTTTTGACTCCAATAGGATGGTCACCCTTTTGCAAAAGCAACATTTGCCTGTTGTACAGGTTGACTGATTGTTCAAATGCTGACATGCAGTTACTCAACAGTAACGGATATAATTGCCTGTGGTTAGGAGCCATGCAGATGCCAATGCATCTTGAAACCATCGAAATCAGATGCGCTTGGAATATTTGCGGTGCTGTAGTCACAACTGGGTTCCCAAGAAATGTCATAGCTGCAGTCAAACTTAGTTGAGGAATCACAAGATCCCTTCCATGGGACCAAAATAGTGTGTGCAGGAATTTCTCAAAAGCCCACTCATCAGAAACTGACAGAAGAAAATGAGCAGAAATCACCTCCAGCACAACATCCCCATGACCACCGTGACTTACAAATGCCTTCTCCCTTGCAGACAAAACACTATCTACTCCAACAAAATGATCCCTTAATTGTTGATGCACCAAAAGTTCATCTACAAAGACCTGAAGATAAATGTTCTACTGTGAGGTTCTCAAGGGCACAGGAAAGCTCTCATGATTAGTACTTAGGGAGTGAAAAAGGTGCAAAAATAAAAATCTTGATCAAGCAATCTAAGTATGGAAAAATTCAATCCGCTTATCTGAACATTGAATAAGACCAGAAGATTTCCTTCATGATCGCCTGTGCAACTTTGATAAAGCTACCCTTGCACATCTTCCATTCTACTTTATGTCAATGACATCTGGGTAATTATTGGTTTCTACTGAATATAAAAGGGAACTACTTTGGAAGCATGTGGCAGGCATGAGTCTGATTCTTTGATTGCATTGGTGAGGAGCTACGGTTAAAAGTCTAAAACTAAAAAGTAAAGCAAGTTAGGACTTCACAGTTCTAGAATATTCAGTAAGACACTGATTGGATAGTTGTGGTGGACGTTATGAAGAGCAAGAAATTTTATTTAAAGATCTTACAAAGCTACAAGGTTAGGCTTGTTTTAGATGCAGGAACCCAGCACTGTGGCTGAGGGCCTTTGAGGAGGAAGTTTGCAATGTGGGCGAAGTGGATAGGGACAACGCGCTGGGCCTAGATTATTTTTCCATGGGCTTCTTTCGAGTGTGTTGGAATATCATTGAGGGGGACATCACATCTTTGATGAGAAAGTTTAGTTAGCAGACTATTCTAAACAAAGGCCTAACAATGCCTTCATTACACTTATTCCTAAAATTGAAGAAGAGGTAATGAGCTTAGAGGATTTCAAACCAATCAGCCTGGTCAGAAGCACATACACAATTCTTGAAAATGCCAATCGATCATGCTAAGGGGGTTCATAAGCCACTTATCACATCGTCAAGGGCCTTCCTAAAAGGACAGATAGATCTTGGACGAAATCCTAGTGGCTAACGAGTGCATTGGCTCACAAAAAAGAAAAGGCCAAGCATGTATCATGCGCAAAATTGACATGGAGAAGGCATGTCACCACGTTGATTGGAATTTCTTAGAGTATTCTCTAAGGAGGAGGGGTTTTCGGGGCCAGGCAGATCAGATGGATAAGTAGGTATATTTCTTGTTGACATTCTTGATATCAGTTGACAGATCACCATCTGGGTTCTTCTTGAGTTCCTGGGGTCTTTGGTAGGAAAACACATTTGTCTTCTTTCCTATTTTCTAATGTTGTTGTGAGACTAGGTTTGCTTTCGAGGAGGGCAATCAACCAAGGTCTCATTGGAGACTTAGGTATCGGTGAGCCAAAATTGGTCATATCCCATCTCTAGTTTGAAGAAGATAGCCTTACCATGTGCGGTACATCCAAGGAATAGGTAAAAAAAAATCTAAAAGTCTTCCATGCTTTCAAGTGTTGTCAAATTGATGGGGACATCAGAAGACCTACTCAAGTGTACCGAAGATGGAGACGACCACCCACATTAGTGCAACTTTCTTTGTGGATGGGAGACGAGTTCTATATAGGGCCCGCTGGGCCATTTTGAAGACCTCACATGCATTGGACGTGCATCAGGAAGACCCTACCTTGGGATAATGCATGTGGGCTGCTTAGGAGATCATTTTTGTCATAGGATTTCTATTTCGTATCGATCCGACCGTTGGATCTTATCAATCAAGCCATCGGGCCACCAAATCTTTTAGATCTAGGCCTCTTGGACTCTGATCTTACTTTCTTTATGTTTTTTGTTATTTTTAGGATTTATTTGATGTTTGATATTGATAATAAATGTTTTAGTTTTTTTTATTTTAAACGATGGACCACTTCACTCAAATGAGTGGCATAGTTGTAATTATGCTGAATTTTTAATAATAAAAGCACGAGGGGGGGGGGGGGCGGGGGGCGCGCGAAGATCTAACCCTATTGGATTTTGTGATTTTTTTTTTAAGAGAGAAAAAAAAAATTGCTTTCTTCTTCCATCTCCATGTGATTTGAAGATACTTCCATGTGATTTGGAAGGAAGATTGATGCGAGGCTAATCTTCATCAACGGATGTGCAAGATATCCAACTATCCCCACACCATCTTTTCTTTTCTTTCCTATCCAAGTATTTTCTTCAGGTTCTTCATTCTCCCATCTCATATCTTTGTCTTCTCCCAAACCTAACTTTCCTGTATCCATCCATAATACAAACCTTAACCGACCTAAACCCATCCACCTCACGCCACACGTGTGCTTGTATGGCCACACGTGTGAATCCCACCTGTCCCTTTTGGTTTTCCATCATCCTTATATCAAGTATTTTCTTCTCTTTTCTTTTCTTTCCTATCCAAGTATTTTCTTCAGGTTCTTCATTCTCCCATCTCATATCTTTGTCTTCTCCCAAACCTAACTTTCCTGTATCCATCCATAATACAAACCTTAACCGACCTAAACCCATCCACCTCACGCCACACGTGTGCTTGTATGGCCACACGTGTGAATCCCACCTGTCCCTTTTGGTTTTCCATCATCCTTATATCAAACCCCCTTTCTTCCATTCCCAAAAACCCTAACCCTAAACCTAAAATCCCTAACTTTCCTAGATTTTCTCCAATTTCTAAAAAAAAAAAACCCTAATTCCAAAATTCTCAATTTCCATGAACCCTAATTCTTCAAATTTTAGATTTTTCCCTTCCGAACCCTAATCATAAAACCTACGAATCTACCCCTTGAGTGTGGAAAGTGCTTATGCTAAATTGAAAGTTCTATCCTTCCATCGAGCTTAGTTTTAATTGATTTATGTGATTTCTTAGCATGCGGCCTTATGATTTAGGTTAAATCAGATTTTATTTCCTATTGTTTACTCTTAATTACTTGGTAGATTAGAATATTTTGTTAATTGAATTACTTTATGGACTCTTTCATAATCTTCATGTTACATGCTGGCATTAAATCATGTGTCCTGCATCAAATTTAGTATCAAAGACCATAGGTTGAGCATAGGATTTTTGTGTTGCATCTAGGTTAGAGTTACATCTAGGGTTAGTAGAGTATGAATTGCATATAGGATCATATTGCTGAAATTTCGTTGGATTACCTTATTGCTGAATTTTCAGTTCGCGTCCCCACTTATACCATTGCTAAAATTTCAGCATAGTAATTTCAGGTTGTTATATTGCTGAATTTTTAACTTGTAATTTTCAAATCACACCCGTGCTGAATTTTCAGTTTGGCACCCTCGGATTACTATCCTACTGAATTTTCAACATAAGATTTGAGGATAGCGACTTGTTGAATTTTTTTTGTTAGTGTGTCTAGCGTGATCTCTAGGTTAGTACTATCATTGTCATCACATTGTCTTAGGACCTAGGGTTTTCTTTAAAGTGTCCTTGTGTATGCCCACTCGTTCAAGACGTGGTTTTGGCTTACATTCCACTATGAATCTAAAACAGATTGCCAAGGCCCTTAACGCTATCAACAATCGTCTGACGGCTATTGAAGCGCACAATAAGACCATCGTGACTCAATTGACCATGACCAATAAGCTTATCAATCGGCTTAAAGCCTCCCTTCAGGCCAACCCCAACACTAGGGAATATGTCCAATCACAAGTAGGGGATCAAATTGAAGGAGTTGAGACTCTGCCACTTGCAATTATTAGTCGCACCTTAAGCCAAATTGTAAAAAATGATGATTGGCACAGGAATTCAATTTTCCACACTTATACCAAGTGTGGTGACAAAAACTACAAGGTGATCATTGATAGTGGGAGCTGCATCAATGTGGTATCTGCTCACACCGTAGACTGCTTAGGTATGCTAGTTGTTCCTCACCCTCAACCTTATCGAGTCTTATGGATTAATGCATTTTCGATTCCAATTTCTCAACGTTGTCCCATTCTCATCCAGTTTGATTCCTATACGGACACGTTGTAGTCTGATGTTTTGTCTATGGATATAGGTCACATCATTTTGAGCAGGCCTTGGTTGTATGATAGGGACACAACACTGTTTAGTCACTTGAATACGTGTTTGTTTCTATATAGAAGCAAAAGGATTGTCTTGAAGCCTCTCCCGCCCAAAAGCACCTCAGAAAATGAGGACGTCAAGAAACATGATCCTGAATGTGTGACAAAACTCCAGCTTGAGTCTCTTCCTATAGTTAATGCCAAAGAGTCTGAGAGAGACTAAAACTGATTTGACATTGTATGCCCACATGGCAAGTGAGTTCACATCTAAGATTATTATGGAGATGCCACCTAAGGTTACACTTGAGGGTAATGTAGAGTTACCATCTGAAGTGGGTTCGGTATTGGAGGAGTCCAATGTTGTTATTCTAGAGGGCATATCAGATGAGTTTACACCCGTGCGGGACATTCACGCATTGACTCTACCAAACCTTCATCACAATCAAATGACTGGGGAGGAAGTGGATTTGGAAAGACAAGTAGATGAGCCTAGGACCCCTAAAGATTGCATACCCATGTCTGTGTTCCATAGGCCTTCAAAGTCTGCACATGCATCTACACAACATATGCATGACTTGCATGTGGGGATTAGAAAAAGAATTAATACAAGTAATGAAACATACAAAATGATTGCTGACTCAAGCCATATGTTTAAAGAGTTTGTTATAGGTGATGAATTTATGATTAAAATACATCCAAAAGAATTTCCACAGAGAACCATAAAAAAAATTACAAGTCCATAACATTGGACCATATAAAATCTTGAAAAGACTAGGTTCGAATGTTTACTTGATAGATCTTTCACCTAACATGGGTATCAGTTACACATTTAATGTGGAAGATCTTGTACCGTTTCATGGACATTCCCCCAACCCTCACATGAACTTTGATGATGATGCCCCTGACATGTCCCATAACCAGTGTTTGAGATGTCGGTATCGTTGGTCAGGGATAAAGATATAATATCATTATCGCCGATAATATCGCCAATAACCGAAAATTCAGAGAAAAATACAAAAATATGGAGATAACGGTGAAATTTTTTAATGAAACTTCAGGACATGCCTAAATACACATATTTGCATATTTAGAAATTAAAAATTTGTAAAAAAAAAATGCATTGAATAATAAATTTTCATTTAATGGGCCCAAAAAAGCATACATTTCTATAAGAAATTACTCTAATAATAACTAAAATAAATTTATCTTAAGTTTTAAGTTGACCACACCATATGAAACAATGGTAATAATAATTTCCACCATTGAAATCTTCATAGGGCTCAGAGATGTTTATTTGTCATCCAAACTGTTCATATGATCACAGGGACATGGTTGAATAAAAAACAAAAATATCAGGTTGATAGAAAACTTTTGTGGCCCCCAAGAATTTTTCAATGGTAAACATTCAATTCACACAGTTTCATGTGGTGTGGTCCACCTAAGCTTTGGATATGCTTCATTTTTTGACTTGTGCCTTAAAATCATCTATAAAATGGATGGACTGAGTGGATCAAATACACAATTACTATGGGTCCACATTTTACTCAGTATGCAATTCACTTCGTTCAGGCGCAGTTCGTAAGCGAATTGGCTGGTGCACCTCATACCAGCTATTGACGTCAACAAGTGTTATGGGTCTGATCATGAGGTGTGTGTTATATCCAAACCGTTAATCCATTTGAAGAGCTCGCCTTAAGCCTTTAGAAGAAAAATAAGACAGATATAACTATCAAGTGGACCACACTGCAAAAACGAGTGGGGGAATGAACGTCTACCATTGAAACTCTTTTTAAGGTTACAGAAGTGTTGGATCAATATGAAAATTGTTTTTCCTCTTCATTTAGATATGTGTTTTTACAAACAGATTGCATGCAAAATAAACGTTATGGTGGGCCCTGCAAATTATTTAATGGTGAAAATCATTATCTTTGCTGCTATCTATGGTGCGGTCCATATAATCTTTGCATATGATTCATTTTTTGGATAATGCTCTAAAATGAACTCTAAAAACAGATAAACGGTACGGTGTAGATATAATAAATACATCACTATGGGGCCAATGTAACTTTGATCTCCTTTGAACCGTTCGTACAACTCGGAGCTCGAGGAGCGTCAGTGCTCGTCTTCGCACGACACGTACCTACAGCAGCTATATAGCTGGTGTGAGGTACAACAGCCAATCCGCTTCTTATGGATCCCTAACTGTGGGACCCATTATGAAGTATGTACCTTACATCTACACCGTCCATCATATATGAAGGCGTATTTTAGTGTGTGATCTGAAAAATGAACTAGATTCAAATCTTCAATGGACCACACTGCAGGAAACTTTGTGAATTGAACGCATATCATTAAAAACTTCTTGGTGGCCACAGAAATTTTGAATCAAGCTGATATTTATTTTAACCCTTCATCCATGCTTTTTTATATTTACAAAAAGGTTTGATGACAAATAAACATCACTGTGGGGCCTAAGAAGGTTTCAATGGTGAAAATCATTATTCTTATTGTTTCTTGTGATGTGGTCCACTGGAGCTGTGGATATGCTTTAATTGTGGTATTTACCACTAAAATGAACTAGAAAAATGAATGGACGGCGTGGATAAATCACATACATTCACGGTGGGCCCAGAAAGTTTACTCACTACGCTGAAGCGCACCGCGCGCCTGTTTGCTTCCACTGTAGCATAAAAGAAAGGGAAGAGGTACTATGCGACTCGAGCTCACGATAAGCTTATCATGAGGTCGAGCTGTGTGGGCCCCACCATGATGCATGTCAACCATCAACACCGTGCATTTGATGGTTCCCCTTTACATAATGGGATATCCCAAAAATCAGCCGTATACGGAACTCAGGTGGGCCATACCATCTAAAATCATGTGAAGACACCGTTAAAACATATAAAAGGACTTGGTGGGGCCCACCTGAGTTTTTAATGCTGCTAAAACTTGGTCTGAACCCTCATACAAGTGGGAGACACATAATGGATGGGCTGGATTTGCAAACCACATCTTTTGTGGGCCTTAAAAATGATTATGAATGTTTTAATGGTTGCACGGCCCCTCTCCACTACTGTATGTGGTGTGGCCCACACAAGTCACAGATTGACTTGATTTTTGAGACCTAGGTCCACGGTGGAATGGCGCATCTGACTGATGGGGTAGATGTTCGAAACGCATCACGGTGGGGCCCACACAGCTCGACCGCATGGGACGGAGCCATGAGCTCGAGCGCATAGTACCTTTTCCCTAAAAGGAAAAAAAAAAAAAAAGGGTTTCGTCTGCGAAGAGGGTTTTCCGGCGAAAAGGGGCAATTTTCGACAAGGGTTTCAAACAATCTCCCGAAATCTATGATTTTTCGCCAAAATCTCTGATTTTTCGTCGAAATCATGTATCTGTGAGTCACACAAGACGAGCACTGTCGATTGATGCCCATGAGATTCTTTGCTTCCGAGTTCCGATCAACCATCAACCAGGTATTACCGAAATCAAAGGTTTATTTTTTGCTTTTTTTCGCTTTTTACCTATTTTGTCGAAAAAAATCAAAGATTATCGAAGATATCACCGATATTTCGTCGATAATCCAAAGAGAAACGAAAAATAGGGGTTTCGATGTCGCTAGTCTAGCGACACCGATATTATCGACATTTCGTCGACAATGCGAACACTGCCCATAACTCATAGCCATTACTTGACCTCTCTTATCAACATTTACCATCCGTACCATCCATACCTACGAGAAGAGAGGAGACGGAGGATATCTTAAATGAAGAAGCAGTTTCCACACGACATGGCGGTTACCAAGAGTACCTTGTCAAGTGGAAGGGTAGACCAAAATCAGACGGTACGTGGATCAAAGAGGCAGAGCTTCAACGACAAGACGCGAATCTCCTTGAGCACCACTACAGCTTTATTTCGTCAGAGGCAAAATCTTCTCAACAGAGGGTAATTGATGGGGACATCAGAGGACCTACTCAGGTATACCAAAGACGGATACAACCACCCACATTAGTATAACTTTGTTTGTGGATGGGAGATGAGTTCTAGATGGGGCCCGCCGAGCCATTTTGAAGACCCCACATACATTGGACGTGTATCAGGAAGACCCCAACTTAGGATGATGCATGTGCGCTATTTAGGAGATCATTTTTGTCATAGGATTCCTATTTCATATCGATCCAACCGTTGGATCTTGTCAATCAGACCATCAGGCCACCAGATCTTTTAGATCTGTGCCCCTTAGACTCTGATCTTGCTTTCTTTATGTTTTTTGTTATTTTTAAGATTTATTTGATGGTTGGTATTGATAATAAATGTTTTATTTTTCTTATTTTGGACGATGGACCACTTCAATTAAGTGAGTGGCATAGTTGTAATTATGCTGAATTTTTAATTCCAAATTTTTAATAATAAAAGTACAAAGGGGTGGAGATCCAACCCTATTAAATTTTGTGATTAAAAATTTTTTAAAAAATATTTAAAAAATAAAAATAAAAACTCTTGCTTTCTTCTTCCATCTTCATGCGATTTGAAGATACTTCTATGCGATTTGGAAGAAAGATTGTTGCGAGGTTAATCTTCATCAACAGAGGTGCGAGATATCCATCTATCCGCACACCATCTTCTCTTTTCTTCCCCATTCAAGTATTTTCTTTAGGTTCTTCATTCTCCCATCTAGGGATGTACACAAACCGAATTAGCTCCGTTAGCTCGCTCGACTTGACTCGAAAAAGCTCGATTCGACTCGATTCAAAGCTGAGTTCAAGCCGAGTCGAGTTGATTTTTTTTTAGCTCGAAAAAATTCCAAACCGAGTTCGAGCTTGCCCAAGCTCGACTCGAATCGAATCAAACTAGTTCGGTGACTCAGTTATTTTAATATTGATGTTGCTCACCAAGTGTTTGATGAAATGACTCAATGAAGTGTCGGCTAGTGGCAAGGAAGGTATGTATATGAAACAAATATCATTTTTTTTCTTGATTTTAATATTGCCTAGAAGGTGTTTGATGAAAATACTTGTAAACAGTTGCTGATGTTTTACAAACAGTGAGAAATTGAAAGTGCACAGCGTGTGTTTGTGAAAATGCCGCAGAGGCTCGATTTTGGCTCGAACTCAACTCGAACTGGCCCAAGTTGCTGACCGAACCGAGCCGAGCCCAGTTCGAGCTAGGGTCAGCTAGTGGCCAAGCCGAGTTGAGCTAAGGCCAACTCGACTTGGTTCGACTCTGTGTACAACCCTACTCTCATCCCAGATCTTCGTCTTCTCCCAAACCCAACTTTCACATACCCATCCACAATTCAAACCCTAACCAACCTAAACTCATCCACCCCATGCCACACGTGTGACCTTATGGCCACACGTGTGAATCCCACCTGCCCATTTTGGTTTTCTATCATCCTTATATCAAAACCCCTTTATTCCATTCCCAAAACCCTAACCCTAAACCTAAAATCCCTAACTTTCCTAGATCTCTCCCAATTTCTAAAAAAAAATCCTAATTCCAAAATTCTCAATTCCCATGAACCCAAATTCTTCAAATTTTAGATTTTTCCCTTCCGAACCCTAATCATAAAACCTACAAATATATCCCTTGAGTGTAGAATGAGCCTATGCTAAAGTGGAAGTTTTATCCTTCCATAAAGCCTAGTTTTAATTGATTTATGTGATTTCTTAGCATGCAGACATGTGATTTAGGGCCTGTTTGAATTTCCAAACCAATGGTAAATACAGAGGAAATGGGTAATAATGATTTCCCCAAGTAATTACAGCAGTGCTTGATTTAACGCTAGCTTTTTTCGGCATAAAAACCGATAATACTGTGAAACATACGTGGGGCGACGATGATATATGTGGCTTATCCACACCGTCCATCCATTATCCCAACTGAAATTAGGGCATCATCCAAAAAGATGAGGAAGATCCAAAGCTCAAGTGGGCCACACCACAGGATTTAGGAAATCAAATACCTACCTTTAGTAACTTTTTGGGGCCACTGTTTCCTTTGGTGTGGGTCACTTAAGTGTTGGATCGGCCTCATTTTTTGGATCATGCCTCAAAATGTTATGCTGGAATGGATGAACGGCACAGATACATCATATATATCACAATAGGGCCCACAAATTTAAACCAATCCATTTGGACCGGTTTCCAAGCAGAAATACAAATGAATTTTCAAACAGAAGTAAAGAGTAATCATTACTTATTTCCCGTGTATTTACATTGTATTTAAAAAATCAAACACGCCCTTAGGCTAAATCAGATTTTATTTCCTATTGTTTACTCTTAATTACATGATGGATTAGCATATTTTTGTTAATTGAATTACTTTATGGACTCTTTCATAATCTCCATGTTGCATGCTAGCATTAAATCATGTGTCATGCATCACATCCCTTTGGATGAATAAAAGAAAAAGTGTCATGGTCAGGTTGGTAACATCTAAGGAAGAGGTGCAAGTCTTGGTAGATTGTTTGGGGTAGAAAAAGTGAATTTTCTAATGAAGTACCTCAGCCTTTTAACTGGGGGTAAGGCTGCAGTAGTCAAACTTTTAGGTCCTACTATTAAAAGGAATGGCAAGCGGCTGCCGGATGGAAAAGATCTTATCTGTCCATGTGGGGGAGCATAACTCTCATCAAATCTGCCATGTCCAATCTTCTTGTACATCTCACACTTTTAAGGGCTCAATTGGATAGATGGAATCTAGGGGAAAAGAAAACGTCTTCCCTTAAGTTAATGATCCTTTTATGCTTGGATTGCAAAGAAAATAGTAAATTCTGCAAAGTAATCATTAGCATTATTCACAATCACAATGTTCTAAGACAAGATAGAAAGTGACTGTTGTCTAAAAAATCTAGGATTTCCACTTGCGAAGCAAACAAAACATCTAAAAATGAAATCCATTTTTCAACAACAATGATGAAAATAATCATTACTTTTTCCATGTCCAGTGTCCACACCTTTGATTCCTTGTATCCAAACAACACCCAAAATGTCATATAAGGTGGCGAAGAGAATAGAAAATTTGTAAAGGGATTTTCTATAGCAAGGGAGGGTAGAGAATCACAAGTTTCATCTTGTGAAATAGGAAGATGTACAAAAACCAAAAGATGGAAGGAGGCATTAACTTGAGGGATAGGGAGAAGCATTGAGCTATTTTCAGAATTAGTGGTGAAGATATGATGACGAGTGCAAGGCTTCAGTGAGCAAGGCTATCCATAGAAAATATGGCGAATCAAATGAGAGACGATTCAAACGTAATCTTCACAGGAACGTGGGATCATATCTGCGGAAAGACAACATTAAGGTAGAAGGAAGTCTAATTGAAGGTAGCATGAATTTTCAAATCGGTGGGAAGAGTATTCACAAGAGTATGATTCTAAATCAGGCATGGTGATGAGATGAGATTATGACACGGTGGGGTTGGATGGCTCCTTAGCACAAGCTTTTCCTACCTTCTCCCACTTTATCAATTGTTAATCACGATAGACTACATTGTGGAAACTATAGTATATTTTATTCACTGAGATGGAGTTATATTAATACACAATAGAGATACCTATGTAGAGTTGTATACATAGTTGTATGTGTTTCTAGAAGATATTCTAGCCTATCTACAAGATATTATCCAGATTATGCTAATCTACCCCTCCTCAAAGTCAAGGTTCTCTAAGGAGTAGCTTGAGTTTGCAAGGCACAAAGAACATTTATTCAAAAAGGAAACATCCATGGTGATAAATCTAAGCAACAACAAGTAGCATGACTACAAGTTCGATGACTTTTGGCATCTGAACCATTGAGTCATTGACACTTTTGATGACCGGCAAATGGTCTAATGGCACTTCCAGGGGTTGAATGCCAACCATTGCTCTTCCGTGACTCTAGAACTTCCTAGTGATGACACTAGTTCCAATTAAAACATGTTGGAGAATAGGCTCAAATAGAAAAGCCCCCACACAACAAAAACAAGGTCCAAGCATAATGCCAAGGCAATAACAGGTTCGATCAGAAAGGCCTAGCACAAAGAATTATGGGGAGATGATTACAAGAGGGTTAGATATGAGCTGATTCGATGTCCAAGCCTATGTGAATGAATTGGAGTAGGATGAGGCTCTTGGGAGCAAACTTAGGTTGTTGAGCGAATGAGCGCACACCAATGTAGGTGCTCTTGTGGAGCACTAAAATTGTATACAAAAGGAGTAGCATGTGGAAACATCACATGACCCCCTTTCTTGAAGGAAGAAGAGGGGCTTTTGTGAATCCTTAGTCGAGAGGGTTTATAGTCCGGCAGACATCCAAGAGAACAGATCTAGGTGGAGATGGTTATTGTAAGACCCGTATCTTGGTCCGTACCTTTCCGTACACTTCCGCGGTCTTACCGGTCGAATTCCGGCGACCTTCGACCCTTAAACGATATCGACGCGCGACCCTGATTCATGTACCGACAACCCGAGTCGACTCAGTCCGAGACCAATACCATAGCGACCGCACCGTCATTGCGGTTCCGATACCGCGACTCACGCGCCGAGGCGATACCCTGGTCAAGAGTTATGGGCCAACGTTCGGTGCGAGAAAAAGCCGCGCGTTGCGAAAACCAAGGGAATCTCTACGATGTGTCACATCAATCACATCAATCCCATCAATCAATCACCCATCAATCCATCACATGTCAAGTACACATCACTTCCATCCCTTTTCCCAAGCAACCACAAAAGTCTTCACCACCCATACCTCTCTTACACAAAAAGCCACAAAAGTCTTCACCACCCATACCTCTCTTACACAAAAGCCATAAAAGTCAAAGATTTCTTACACAACCATCACTCACCCATCCATCCATCACTCTCTCTCTCCCTTTACATCATTCTCTCTCTCTCTCCTTCTCATTTCAAAATCCCAAGCAACAAAAGAATTCCAAAAACTCCATACGTATGGAATTTTTCAAGTCTCTCTAAGCTTCAAGTGGCCCACCTTCCTACCCCAAAATCTTCCATCTCAACCCTCCATTCTTCATCTTAACCATTGAAGTTGAAGACAAGGTGCCAAGGAACCCCTAGGAGCGAGAAGATCGGACGGTGGGTGCCTCTATAGGGTAGATCTACTTGATTTTATGGTGGACCAAGTGAGGCCCACCAATCCATGGTGTGGATCTCACTTGGGACCCTTATTTGTGGCCGACGGACCACTTGGATCATCATGATCATTCCATGATGGGGCCATTCTCCATATACCCCATCATGATGTTTATTTTCATTTGGAAAGGTCATCTAGACCACCCATATTGGTGAGGAAAGGATTCCCACCGTTGATCTTTAGTTTGATGGTCACATGTGCAAAATGACCCATTTGATGTATGATTTCATGTATGGGAGGGCCCATAATGACGGGGTCCCTCCATCACAAGCCGTGTCCCACTCTCCATGTCTTTCTCTCTCTTCTATTGCTTTTATTTTATTTTATTTTATTTTATTTTATTTTATTTTATTTTGCTATAGGATTGTAGCCCACTTGAATGGATCCCACCTTGATGCAAATATTTTTATTCAAGTGGGGCCCACCTTAGACGTTGAATCCATGTCACTCATCAATGGTGGCCCACTTCATTAGGGCCCTCCATTCAAAAAATATATATAAAAAATGTAACCGTCCAGCATCTGGGACGCTGGACGTTTTTAAAGAAAAAAAAAAAAAAAAGGAAGAAGTGAAAGAGGGCTTTGGTGGCCCACTTGCATAGGCCCCACCGAGTTGCATCCAGACAATCCAAGCCGTCTACTCTCTTACTTACAGAGTTTTAACCGTCGGGTAGAAGTTTGGGGTTGATTGGAAGACCTGGTGGGCCATATCATCAAATAATGCACCTCGACCATTCAAGGATCCATTTTCTCATTTTATTCATTTTCTAGCATCAAAAAAATTCAAACTCTGGACTCATTTCGTCTGTTTCGGGCCGCTGATCGCAATGGCCGGGGCGGATTTCACTTTAGCGGGCCCCACATGCGAAAAACCTCGAGAAAACTTTTTTTCTCAAATTTTGAAATTCAAGAGGCAGAGCCTCTGGTTAGTGGCACTGGCAGCGCTGCACGCTGCTGCGTGCAGCCGTGGTACGTGCGGGCGGTGGCGTCCAGCAAGGGACCCACGGCTCCGGCCGTGGGCCCCACCTTGATGTTTATATGCCATTCAGACCGTTCACCGGATGGGCCACCCTCTAAAGTGACCCCCTTCTAAGAATGAGACAGATCCAAGAATCAGGTGGCCCACACCATAGGAAACAGTGTGAATAAACATCTACCATTGAAACTCTTCCTGGGGCCCACAGAAGTTTCGAATCAAGCTAAAATTTATGTTTTCCGTTCATACAGGTCTGAGTTACCTTATGAACGGGTTGGATTTCAAATAAACATCACGGTGGGCCCTACGTAGGACCCACCTTTGTTTGGTCAGAGATGAGAAAGAAAAGAAAAGAAAAAGAAAAAAAAAAAAAAAAGGGGGGGCAAGGGCCACGTGCCCTCCTCTCTCTATATCTCTCTCTGTCTCTCTCTCTCTAGCGATAGTAGGCCGTGGGCCCCACATCATGTGTGTTCCGGGCCATGCCGTCCATCTGTTTTGATGGTGGGGTCCACTGTCATCTGACGCCAGCGAGTTCTGTGGGACCCACCATTATATATATATATATATATATATATATATATATATATATATATATATATATATATATATATATATATATATATTTTATGTATGCTATATAGTTTAAATGTATATTTTATAATATGAAAATTTTAGTGGGCCCTAGACTATGTGTCCCGATGAATAGTTTGGATGGAAATAAATGTTTTGTAAGGCCCATGAGTCGGGACCCACTCAATTTCAAAAGGGCTATGGGCTAGGCCCATTTGATTTATAAAATGCTTATGGGCTGGGCCCATTTGATTCATTTAAGGCCTAAGAATTTGGGCCCATTTGATTCATATAAGGCCTATGGACTTAGGCCCATTTGATGTGTCGCAAGTCCATGGTACTAGGCCCATTTGATGTAGTTCAAGGCCCAGGTAATTGGACCCCTTTTGTTGAAATTTAAAGCCCATGGAAGTAGGTCATTTGATATATGTAAGGCCTAGGGGTTTAGGCCCATTGGACTCATGTTAGGTCTATGGGTTGAGGCCCACTTGATCTACATGTGGGGCCCAATTGGTATGGCCCATTGGTCATATTTTAGACTCACGAGACTAAGCTCATTTGACGCAATCCAAGGCCCACGGGTTTGACCCATTGCAATGCACATAAGGCCCATTGGTTTGGCCCATTTATGTGGCCCATCTGATGAATAAAAAGCCCATAGGATATGGCCCATTTGATATATATGTAAGGTCCAATGGGGACAACCTACGGTCCATTGCAATGTATAAATCCATTACAGACTAAGTATTAATGTTTACAAAGATCGTGCCTTGGGAGCAATGTTGGTTTGACGTCCACATTGCGAGTGTAATGTTGGTTGGATGTCCACATTACGACTATCCTTAGGGCTCATTACTGGGCCGTACTTATCGTGTATAGGCCGTCCAGGTCCATCTGCATTGTGAGGTAGTTCATTTTATCATGTTAAGTACAGTTTCATAACTCATGATCATACGCATCATATGTATGCTTGATATGAGGATTGACTGATCATAGCATATGCCTTCGGGCAGGTTGTTTATGGGCTCCTGGTTAGGCAGTGTTGCCCTACATGAGCGCACGATATGCGCAGGATTTGATGCATGACTGGATAGTGTGAATCATGCATATCGCATTTGTATGACATGGATATTGAACGCCCTAGCGACATCAGGGCCGTAGCCTCCACAGACGCATCGTGGTTGGCAGGATTGGATACCGGAAATCTTGTTCTACATGGGGTACTATAGATATCCCTGGATGAAAGTCCCTAAACCCTTATGGTACCAAGAGGTTGCTCCAACGACTAGACCGAGTGGGTAGATGAGCACTGAATGCCGAGTACCAGTTGGCTGTGCTCTCCACTGTGTCGTGGTCGGTTGGAAGGGGGTGCGGCCTTACCCGTCCGAGTGTAGTGGGCAATGCTAGGCTGAGTTTGACCAGCTCGAGGAATGGGTCCGCTATCGACGAGTCGCGCCCGATATTGACAAACGGATAGTGTGGTCTCTTCCACTTACCTTATTGCGCGCGATGTGGCGGCAATCTGGTTTTGAGTGTACTAGACCCCGGTGATATTCCATATTTTGAGCTGTATTGATGTGTGGATATAGATGAGGATCTGTATGCTTGAGCTGCATTGCACATCGCATGGCCTTGGGATGGCCGATACCATTCATGTCTTGCATCGCATAGCCTTGGTACGGCTGATGATGTTATGGTTCCATCTGCATATTCCGCATTACTCTGACATTGCATTCATATTACTACCTTGCGCACACACTTTCACCACCCTCTAAGCTTTCTGTAAGCTTATGCACGACCGTTGCGTGCAGGTGACGTTGGATCGCAGCAGCGTTGAGGCAGGAGCACGTTGCTGAGCATTTTGGAGTTTTTGTACTTTGCCATTGTATTTCCCTTTATGCTCATTGTACTTGTAAAGTTTTTTATCATAGTGGAAATGTAATGGAATTCTTGGTTGTTGTTTGTGGGTTATGCCTTTGGTTATGCTTATTACGAATCAAACTGATGTTGAAAATCCTCCTCGTAGCATCCCAGGATCGGAACCTAACGAATGGGAGCTACGAGCCGAGAATGGGGTTCTACGGAGGCTGTCGGCGCCGGATTCGGTGATCGGGAATTTTGTGAGCCCGGTTTCCGAGTTTGGGGCGTGACAGTTACGATAGTCGCAGAAGGTCAGCACTGTATGGCCAGCAAAGGAAGAGAATGGTGATTTAGTTTACAGTAGCAATCAGGTGTTAATATGTTGGCAATGGAATAGAAGGGATGGTGCTGGTGATTTCTAGCTTCGGAGATGGCGGGTGGCAGATGCAATTCAGTTGGATGATGGGTTCAAGCATGTCGAAAACAAGATGACTTCAAACTTCAAAGTCAAGAAGAGATGGGGGCGGAGCTTTCAAAGGTGAACTCGTGTGACTATTGGGTTGAGATAGGGCTGCGAGCATTTTGAAAGATGTGTTCCAAGCAAAGGTTTTCGAGTTTGGATGGGATTCAAGAGAGGATTTTGGTGGAAATGGAAAAGATTTCAGATCTGATGGAGAAGGTTTCAGGGTCTATCGACAATGGTGACAGATTGTGGGCACAGATGACGAGTCATTGCAAATCTAATGTCATCGAAAAAAAAAAAGGCAATATGTTGCTGAGAATGTGCAGACGATGATTAATCCAAAAAACAACGGTGATGCTATTGGTGATGGGCAAGATCAGTTGAATTTGATAAGGTTCTATAGTCGTTAATGGTGAGATGCGGTGAAAGAGTACGCTAGAGGAGTTGGTGGAGCTGTGGTTGTTAAGTCTGTTCAAGGAAGAAGATACACCAAAACCTGGCATATATGTGAGCGGTGATGGCTTCCAAACAGGATACAGCACAATGTGGTCGGTTTTAGATCTAGTTAGAGTGGTAGCGGCAGGCAACAAAGAAGAAACGGCATTGAATTGCAGATCGGGCACTAGATATGAGGTTAGGCAAAAATTGTGTGAGGCTGAGAACGAGTGTTGCATCGAGGATTTGAACAATGGATCAAGACTATAGTGGACATGGTCTGGCCAGCGACAAGGTAATGCGTGCTATGGATGGTCAAAATCAAGACCAAATCATGGCTCTAATACCATGTTAATCACAAGAAACTAGATTGCAAAAACTGTATTGTGTATTTTATTCACCCATCATCATCATCTAAGCTTTATCTTGAATAATTGGGGTCGGCATACTTTATTCAATGAGATGGAATTATATTTATACACAATAGAGATACCTATGTACACAAAAGTTGTATGAATATCTAGAAGATATTCGACACAATCCAAATTATGCTAATCTACTCCAACATCAATCAAGATGTGACAATTTCAAAGGGCTATATCCATTTTGCACCATATCTAACTGATTCCTTGGTTCGAACTGAAGAAGAAATGTCACTCAATCATTATCAAACTGCCTACAATATTTTTCTGTCCATGAGGATCCAACCAGATCACCTTTTACTTCTAATAGGTCATGAACTAGATCAAAATCATTCTCAATAATCCATAAGACGTGATCTAAATTTTTCATTGGGTCCAAGTGGATACCAAAGATCTTGAGCAACCGATCCAGCAAAACAACTCGAAATGTAAAGAAGTATCGTTAATTTCTTCATGCGCGTTACAAGTTTGAAGTATCATTTGTACAAATAAGAATCCCCTTACATGATTCATTCTTCATATAGATAGATATAGACCACGAGAGGAGACTGGTGGTTTGGAATGTGATGCTAAGGAGAGATCTTTGCGAGGAGGAGATTGAATCTTTCTCCAAGTCTAATCATACGTCCAACTACGAGGTTCGCATCAATCTTTCAACCACAAACAGGAAGGTTTGGATTCATCGACGAGTGGCAAGCTTTCCATCAAATCTTCTTTTCTGTGATCTCCAAGCAAAATGGTACAATCTTACTAGTTGCTAAAGGTGAGGAGAATTCAGCCACCAAGAGTTCAAGCTTTCATTTGGATCGTCATGGCCAGTAAAATCCTAAGCGTTGATATCTACAAAAGGCGGGGTCGCTAACCCTAGCAAGTGCATTATGCGAAGGGAGAGTGAAGGATGGGGGAACCATCTTTTTCTCCATTAAAAGGCGGAAAGGGCTGTTTTGGAACCACTACTTTACTCTCTTTGGCATTCACTGTTGTCTTAATAGCGCCATTTCTGATTTTTTTTACAAGATGGGAAGGACCCGAGGAAGTATTACATGGAATAGAAGTTGGTGCCAATTGCAATTATATGGGGTATTTGGAAAGAGAGAATCAAAGATTAGTTGAAGGTAAAAAGTTTTGACCAATAAGTTACATGAATAACTCTATAACCATTTCCCATGCCATGCTATCGCCCAAGTTTTGAGGGATTTCCTTATCTACACTTATGAGGATTGGAATTCATTAATTTGAAATGCTATCAGTGTTCAAAACATCGATATCGTGTTACGTATCGCACCCTTGGGATACGGATACATATCAGTTATCGCATGGGATATACCGGTTGTATCGTGTAATGTTTCGTTGTTGTTGGAAACATGGGGAAACATTGAGAAATTGGACGAATTTTTCAATGGAACTTCAGTGAATGTTAAAAACGACATCAATACACACTTATAAAACAAAACATTACAAAAAAGAAGTGCATATAATAAGTTTTCTTTGTATGGGGTCCTAATCTATGCACTGTCTAACTGCATTGATGCAAGTATGTTCAAAGTTTATTCATATAATTTACAAATGTAAGAAGACGTGTGGAAACACAATATATTCAAAAGCAAAAGAATAATCACTATATCAGGTTACATATATGCTTGATTTTATGTTTTCACACAAAGATTGAAACCAGTTTGCAAGAAATTGGGAAATTTTGAATTTTTTCAATTTTCTACAACTCGATCTCCAAACATTCAAAATCGAAGCTCCACAAAACATGAAAACTCATGGATTTGTAACAATTTGACACTGATTTAACATGATTTATACTGGGGGAAAGGATAAAAAAATGGAAAATGCTCACCGGATCGAACATGTGGGGATATATCCCACTATTTATGTGTTTTGTATCGCACAGGTGGGATACAAGATATATCGTGGGATATATCAGCGGATATCGTTGATACTTAAAACACTAAATGTTATCAAATTTGTTCTCCTTGGTGGCTGCTTGTGTTTCAACTTTCAAGTTTGCATCTTTTATGTCTCCGTAACTATTTCCTACGCCATGCCATCCCTCGGTTGTTCCGGTTTGGTATGCTCTTCCTTTTTTTTCTTTTTCTTTTGTTTCTTTTCTTTTCTTCTTCTTCTTCTTCTTCTTCTTCTTCTTTCTTTCTTTCATTTTTTTTCTTTTTCTTTTTTTTTTTTTTTGCTAATAAAATCTGTTGTCTTTCAAAAAAGAATGTGCATCAGTTCGCCTTTTACCAGGATTAGTGCAGATGCAGCTTCTTTGATGAAGACGTCGCCATCCATGTTTTCTTCTAGATTTTTTATCGACTATAAGATGGACTTTGGTATCACCAGTAGACTGTTTGCGGAAGGTGCCGCCAATTACGGCACCAAGATTAGTGATTTTTGCATGACTTGCAGTTAGAAACCAAGTATTTTCCAGTAAGTGGCTGACTAAGAAAAGACTTCTGACCAAGAAAAGCCTTCCACTGCTTGATCGTTGTACTCCATGTGAACAGAAAAGGAAAACTGCTTTCCATCATTTGCAAAGAGAGTATTAAATATCTTGGCTCTCCATCATTTCCATCACATCCAATAGCCCTCCATAATATTGTAAAATATCTTGGCTTCAGCCTCAGTCACATTGTTGTAGCGAACTAGTTGGTGGCTTCCTATTAAAGCCTTACAGATGATCATGTTCTTCACATCAATATGGTTTTGCAGAAGGAGATGACAAGCATTCAGAGAATCAGCTCAAAGGTTGGAGACTTGGAGTGGCTAGCAGCAAAGATGTGAGGTGAGTAATGGAAGGATAACCTTTTGTTATTTTCAAAAAGGTGGGACTCATGAACCCATGCATGAGTCTGAAATAAGTGGTGCTCACAAACCCACAAACTGACCAGACACATACGTTCGTTAACGCAAAATTTCAGCCCATGAATCAAAAGCCACATAATGAAGCTTGCATCTTTGATACATATGTTTGACAAAAATGACTTACTAAATATGTAAAGTAGGAATCCTGAAGTTACCTCAAGTATTGAGCACAAAAAGGGAGATCGAGAACCAGGTTCAGCTAAACACATGGAACCATCCAGTACCTCCAGAGTAGAACTAATGGAACCATCAGGAGCATACATGTATTCATGAGAAACTGAACTATTGAAGTTAATGATACTTTTTCCTTTTTGCATCTTTTGACAAGGAACATGCAACCTTAAATCTGAAGAACATATTCTTTTAAGAATTGTGACGAGAACTCCACATTTCTCCAAAACAAGACTTTGATCAAACTCTAGAAACTGCAAAATAACCATGCAACATCTTAACAGTAAAGGGAATTCTTCCAGAGGGATGAAGACATCCGAAAGCTGACCAGCTTGTTTAGATGCAATTGTTGAGGGATCAGAGCCCATCAATAACTGTTCATACTGTCCAAGAATTTCTTTGAAAAGTGCATCAGAAAGATTAGTAATATCTCTGAACATTATTTTAACAGCAAACCAGCAGTTCCAGGTAGCCATAGAAAATGCATCTCCATAGTTGCATTGATAGAATGATGAATCCAAAGACATTTGCAACAGTAGGCAATACAAACGTTTCAAAAGGGGTGCTGTTAAGACCTGCAAATTTAGAATAATTAAATAAAAGACAATGTAGAAGTTGGTATGGAAAGAAACTTATGAAAATGAACAACAATAATAAAGGTATCAGACATAACAGGAACTTCAATTCATAATTGTAAATCTAGGCATGGAATATCTTCCACAAGAATCAAGATTCCGGAAAATGAAAAAGGAAAAAAAAAACACACACACACACACACACACACACACACACACACAATTTTAAGAAGAGACATGTAGGCTTTAGAAAAACAATAAAATGTTTTTAAACAATATAACTTATTCATAAACTGAAGCTTGAAATGCAGAAGAGAACTACGATTACAGCAAAGTGATGACATGTGGCATGCCTCCCAAAAACCAAGTTAATCTAAACTGCATAGAACTGACATCTGGCATCATGTGCAAACAGGCACTCAGTGCAAGCCACAGATATCTAGCCAAAGTCATGCAAAATTTTATCAAAAATTTGCTGATTTTGGTTGTCGAGGTTGTTATTTTTTATGATTTTGGGTGCTGATTCTCTAGGTTTACCCCCATATAATTTTACCATTCTCCTTTGGTAATAACCTTTGACTATTGCGTCTTTCTTTTTCTTTTTTTTGACATATCATCTTAGATATAGAGCCCACCTTCGGTATTCCTATTGGTACATGGAAGATTGTGTACCAACGTCTACCACCCATCCATACATATGGATGGGAACCCCTTTGCAAATTCAAAGTGTGGTTCCTGCTCTATCAAAATTAGTGTGTGCATGGAGATTCCCAACCAAAACAAATGGACAGGTACCGACGCGAACATGCAACTTTTCTTCTCTTCACATTCATATCAGAGGAACTATCTCAACCTCGACCAAGTGACACACACAGCATACTCGGCTTTTATCACTGGTCTATTGGCACCACCCATTGAAACCACTTTCCCTTTGATTCGTGGCCCCCAAATAGAATGCAAAAATGAGAAATACAGCAACGGCCCGCAACCAACTGAAAATGAAAATGGCCATGGTTAGTGGCCAAGAACTTCAAATAGGGGAGATCTTCAGCACGTGATCTATAAACTGCCAGTCCAACAGACCATTGGTCTAGATCACTGAAAAATGCGGCCAACTAGCACAAACTACAAACCCCCAGACTATACTGTGCCTGCATATCAATGGGTGGATGATCATATAATTCCTCTTCCTGACATAAACTTTGGAATCTCTTGCCTGATCGTATTCCCCATTGAAGTCATCAAGAATAACACAGTCCAGTGATATTACAAAACCCTATAATTATCAAAATCCTAATGCAAAAGCAGTCTCAAATTCCACAGGGGGTAATGACAGAGATTTCAGGATTAGAGAATTAACTGTGGACTTTTGCAGGCGGTTGAGATTGCTGGGGCCTGACAAGGAAGATTAGGCATTTCAACGACGGATTGGAGATTCTTCCGTTTTGCAGGAGACATGAGAGAGAGAGGGGGGGGGGAGGGAGATCCGAAGGAGAGAGAAGAGATGGGAGATTGAAGAGCGGAAAACCATAGATTTCAGCGAAGAATGTTGGTTGATTTTCTGGCTTCTCCTTTTTTCCGAGCAAAAGGAGAAATGAAAGAAGGTAGAGTTCGCAGCGTTGGTTTTTGGCGGGCAAGGAAAATGAAATGAATCCACGCATGAGTGGGACAAGTGTGAGGGATGTGGAATTTTATTTTTTTTTTAAGATAAAGGCAAAAGTCGAGGAATACAAGAAGTTGTACATGGGCCTCGCCCCATCCTGAATCCCCCTTTCGGGCTGAGGTGATCCAAGCTAAATCGAGTCAAGCTAAGCGAGGCTTTTTAAACTAGCTTAGCTCGTGTACAACTGAAGAGAGGAAACCTACACCTGGCGCCAAGGGGGGAAAATGAGTTTTAAAAAAACCCACACCCCAAGCCAAAGAAAAGAGATCCACCCCTAGATCAAAGATCAAGGGAGACCTCACCACCTAGGCTAGAGGAAAGACAGGAGGCACAAACAAAAGGAAGAGATGGGAGGAGCTCCCAAGGCTAAGCAAATGTGCTAGATGGCAAGTATCAAATGAACTCCGCATAGGAAACAATATGAGGTGTCCGGCCAAGCATAATGTCAACCATCCTAACTATAAGAGATCAACGACATCTGAGGATAATGTAAGCACGCCCTTCAAAGTGGCTTAAGTAATAGGCCCCTGAGCACACATATAAGCTCATGGACCGTGAAGATGTATCCGAACGAGCAAGCGTAGCAATAGATTCTTCATTCTAGACTTTGAGGGAGAAGCTTCCAATAGCAAAGCTACAGAACCTGGCAAGACCAAAACAAGTAGGCTATTGGTGATCCGCGATAGAGACTGCGTCCCACGTAACTCTCAAGGAACATGAGTAGCAAAGAAAACCAACCATAACAGGGCTTATATCAGCACAAGTATGGATCCAATCGCTCATAGGATGCAACATTCTTTCAATTCTTACAGTAGAGGGCACATGGATTGGACAGTAAGTGGAAGGGAGGTCCCAAGATGCTTAGGCCCTAAAGCTTGGGCTACAATGGAAGGCCCAAGCACAAATATAGTTCTAAATATAACATCTTCCAAGATCAATCTAAAGATGTGCTCCTTTGGAAGGGCCTCACTATTGAAAGTGCAGTTATTTCTTTCTTTCCAAATATGTCAAACCAAAGAGGGGAAACAAAGCCTGCTGATTAGAGAGCCAACTGGATCCCCGGAGTTTTCCACCAAAGATTGGACAAATTGGAAAAAGAAAAGACTCAAGTTAAGGGGGGCAGCTCATTTTTACATGAACTTACTCCCAAATCCAAGAGTTGAAAGGGCACTCAAAAAATAAGAGGTTTATAATCTCTCTATAGTGCAAAGGCAAAAGCCATAGGCAGCATCCGTGATAATTCCAAATTTGAGCATCATGTCCTTAGTCTTTAATATGTCGAGAAAAGCCATCTAAGCCATGAAAGATTGCTTTGGGACGTTTCCTTTGAACCAAACAAAGTCAGCCCAAGGCACAAGAGGGGACCTCATCCTAACAGCTTCAATAGCGGTGGCTAGAGAGAGATGCCCTTTGGGACAAAGGGTCCAATATAACCTCATCCTCAAGAGGCATAAGCAAGAAATCCTCTAATTTACTAAAAATTTCCACAAGTTCATCTAAAGTAGGAGGGACAGACCATTCATTATTGGAAATGAAAGTGTTAACCCTTATGTTTGGACGCATGCCAAGGTCATAGATGGGTTTTTGATCGAAATGATTAAGCAAACTAAAGTCATCAAGCCACGGGTCATGCTAGAAGTTGGTGAATATACCATATCCTATAAGTATGTTACCTAGCAATGGGGCAGACACTCCAAATATTGTGCCATGCCCAAGAGGCTGAGGCTGAGGCATGGATGCCGATCTCCCAAATCAATTTCCCTCTTAGGCATTTACTTTGAACCCATCTGTACAAAAGATTTTCCTCCTTTTGGATAATTTTCAAAGATGTTTGATTAGGAAGGCTTTAGTGGATGTTTTTAATGAAATAATTCCAAGCCCGCCTTCACTCTTTGGCTTACAAATTTGGGTCCAACTGACTGAGTGGACCTTTGAACTGCCCCAAAGAAAAATTTGGATGCGCTTTCAAGAACATTATAGCAGGTATTTGGAAGCAAAAAGGCATGGAACCAGAAAATATGAAATGAAGAAAGAGTTGAGCGAATCAATTTTAGTTTGCCAACACTTAGCTACTTGTTCAACTTATCAAGGAGTGGCTCGCAATCTTCAATGCGGCAACGAGAGGGAAAAAAGGGGAAGGCCAGGGTATATTATGGGGAGACTGCCTTCCTCCATATTCGAGATAACTTCAATGATTTCTTTCGATTGGTAGCATCTAGAGAAGATAATCACATTCTTGCTAACAATTATAGCAAGACCCAAATGACTACTAAATTCATTGAATATGCACTTCAGATTCATAGCTATCAACGGGCAAGCTCTAGAAAACAGCATGAGGTCATCAACAAATAGCATATGATAAATGGTCAGGTCACCTCTATAGAAAGGCAAGGGGATGAGATCATTTTCGCAACATTTGTTGATGAGAGCTGAGAACATTTCCATGACGATCGCAAAGAGAAACGAAGAAAGGGGGTCTCCCTGGCGCAACCCTCAATTACTGTTAAAGAACCCAAAGAACTCCCCATTGATAATGATGGAGAAAGCAAGAGTAGAAATGCAAGCAGGGATCCAACTAACCCATTGTGGACATTGGATCGCGGGCGGATCGCACTCACGTGTGCCTTTTTAAAGGCTTTTCGTTGAGTGTAAGGGGGATCTTATATTTGATTGGAGTCAGCACTGTCCAATTACTCTATTCCCACAATCAGCTAGACCCCATAAAAACGTTAGGAGTGAGAATTCGAAGGATCCCTAAAATGACTCCTTGACCTGCGACTGAAGATTCTGAGTAAGGGACCACGATTGCAGACAAAGAAGGTGTTAGGGACCCACTATACTCGTACAAATGTGCGATCTTTACTTCACAAGATCAAACGAACTATTAAGGATCAGAATTGATTCTTGCGTACTAGTGATGCAAAGTGTGTGTGATGTCATGTTAGATGCATCGCCTATGGCAAGATGTAGCCAAGTTTGGATAAATCTACATTAATTCTCCCACTTGCCAAAGCGAGATAACCAATTGGTTCAAATTTCTAATGGGTGGGGTCCGACTATCTCGGCAAACCACAGACCATACGTTTGAATGGATCGAGTGCTAAGTCAGAGTGCTATGTATGCAACACTACATATGCGAAGTTATGTAATGTTGTGTATGTGATGTAAGAATTTCTATAAGGTGGGCCTAATTGATCAACAGTTTGGATCTCCCTAAAGGTTGGATATAATGATCGGGGATACCGAGGGACCCCACTAAAGTTGTGATTATTAAATTTATGCATGAGGTGGTATGCTACAACTGTTGTTACACACGCAATTTTCAAGTGGGACTAGGAATGCTAAATTCGTGTGGAGCCTAAGGGAGAGGAGTTTCAATGGGTTTCAAACTCTTCACCCTCAATGACTATAAAACACAGCTAGGTCGCCAAACCTACATGTGTTCTGAAGCCTTTTCTTCCCGTCTCGGTGCTCTGTAAAAGTGTAAGGTGCGGCAAATCCGCGTATTAGCCTTCAGCAATCTCTTCCCGATCAGGTATGCCGTTTATTTATTCTATCTAATCTCCATACTCGATGCATAGCTTGATCCATTTCAATTCTGCAATTTATAGTTTACAGTTGGTACAGAGCAGTCTGCATCGGCTATGGCAAATCCTCCAGTGAAATTCATCTTGTGGATCTTTTAGGGCCTAGATCTGTACCATCCATTCGTGGATATCCAGACTCAGATCTGGGCCATTGATCTCATCGTAGAGAGTTGGCATCCAGCATTGTTGCCAACATGCAGACTTGAATAGGGTTTTCCATAACCCATTAGTTTAAAACACTACCGGCTGCCATGGCCACCAGTGGCAAATCCGGCATTCAGATCCCCATAGTCGGCCGCCCATCAGACCCATAGCCAGAGGCGTCTATGGTCGGCAGCCTCTGGTTCGCTTACAGTGGATTAAAGGGAGAGGAGTGCCTGGACAACCATCACTTGTAGAAGATTGTGGCAGCCACGAGTTCAAAAAATTTAAAAATAAAAACGCACCTCATGCCGTTGCCGGAGATGGTCAGCGGGTTTACGATTACTTCCAGCTTCTCTGTCTCCCTCGTCTCTGTTTTCTGGCTTGGGATCCAGGACCCCCTTCATCGGCAGCGATGACCTCTGGACTCCATGGCCGCTGCCTTCCATCCTAGCAGCAGGTAAAGATCACCGTGAATCGCCGGAAATCTCGCTGGAAGTCGGCTTTTGATTAGAGGCCGGGCGGCGATGGTTTGCGTCAAGGGTTTTTTTTTTTTTTTGTTTGGAATCTGCTTTCTCTTTCGGCCGATAGCAATAGCTACCGTTATTTCCGGAAGTGGAGCTTAAACCGCCATTACGGGCCGGAAACCCCGGCGGTAGTTGGTCTTGGAAGAGAGGGTAGGGGCTGTGTAAGGGTTAGGGTTTAAAAACCCCTTTGTGCGGCCGTGGCTTCGTTAGAGGGTTCTAAAATTCGCTCTCTTCTCCGGCCGATTGCCATAGCTGCCATTTTCTTTTCTGCGATTGTTGAAATTCTGGTTTTAAAATAAAATGTTTTTGAAATTTTCATTTCCCACCGAAACTAATTTCAAATTTTTCAGATAAAAAGTTTTACCTTCTTTATTCTCGCGTTAAAAAGAGTAGAATAGGAGAAAAATTGTCGTTCATAATTGGTTAGTATTCTTGAAAAACCTAGCGAAGTGAATGATGAGATACTCGGCTCTCGTGCTTCACTGCGTAGCACTAAAACGCATGCCCACTTGGGCATAAGTGAGGGGGTGGGTGTTCACAACCCTAAATATAGGATTGCGATGTGATAATAGTTTCAATAAGATCGATGTCGAATCCACAGATATTAAATCTTGTATATAATCTGAAAATAACTAGAACTAAAACTATAATAAAATGCAGAAAAATTTAAGAGGATAATTGTAAATTATGTAACTAAAACTTGTAAATTTTAAAAATGAAAAACTAAGGTGTCAAGGATCCACTTGTAAAGATTATGTAGATCTATACTTGATTCATAAATACAATAGGATTTAGAGTCTCATCTTTATCCAGTTGAAATATATATTATTAAAATTCAAATTTAAACTTTTTTTGATATAGTTTTCAATAGAAGATAGGTATGAGAATTAAAATTGATTCCATCATAAAATTATGCTTATGAGACAAAGCAAACAACATAATTTAACAAATCCACAACCAATCTAAAAGAAAGTTATGAACATTAGGAATCTGATGGTGAACAACAAGGTTTCCTAAGTTTATAATCATAATAATGAAAAGAACATATTCAAAGCTATTGCAAATTCATTGTAATT
Organism: Magnolia kwangsiensis; assembly: GCA_037074715.1. NCBI lineage: Eukaryota > Viridiplantae > Streptophyta > Magnoliopsida > Magnoliales > Magnoliaceae > Magnolia > Magnolia kwangsiensis. Next base: position 75,401,223 of record CM073579.1, read on the forward strand.
TAAGTTATAAACAATCATTAAAAACTGAACGTATATCTTATAATCAAACTAAAATCAAAGAGAATTCATTAACATGAATCAAAGCCCTAGAAAATAACCCTTCGAGACTTAACCGATCATAATAATGGTTAAACTAAAATCTCTTAGTAAAACAAACTTAAACAAAATAAGCAAAAGGGAAAAAGCTCGGGCAATGACGTCTCCACGCTTCTCGCTCTCTTGCTTTCCTTTTTCCTTCCACGGCTGATGCCCTTTTGTAGTGGTCGGCCAGGCCTTTTATAAGGTGCAGTGCACCTTCCAAAACGCTCTACGAGAGCTCGCAATCTGTTACGCACTGCGTTTCTTTTGCGGAGCAATTTTTCGAAAGGAACTTGCGCCGCAACTGAAATCTGTACTCATACTAACAAAACCTCCCAATCAGCCTTCTTGGGATTGGTCGGTCCCCTCCCTACTCAGGTTTGAACGACCTTGATCGGCCTAAATCTCCATCTGCAGCCCATCTTACTCGACGCATCTTACGAATGAAGATGCGACCTGATCGAAGGTGGAAAACCTTGGGATCTGATCGAAATCATCCCAGTACCATGATGGACGGTTTCGATCATCCCTACGGATGGTGATAGGTCCTTAGATTCATCCCAATGGATGGTCGCTGAAATCTCCATCTGCAGGAGATTTCTTTTCCTACCTTTCTGATCTAATCCAGTGGCAAAAAGTGGAGTAGATCTGATTATTTTACCTCCTGCACCAGATAAACGGTTTGGATCTTTTAGATGGAGTCGGGAGGGTGGCCCACCAACGTCTTCAACACAACCCCTGTTGTCTTTACGTAGCGAACCAAAAACGGAGAGGAGAACTCCTTTCGTTTCATGTTGAAGTAGCGTTGTGTGTACGTGCACTACTTGATGTGGGGTCCATTCCCTATTTTTCAAGAAATCTACACCACCTATTTGATTCTCTGCCTGAATTGAGGGGTTGAGATCAAAAGTGAAGTATATCCAGATATCAAGTGGGCCCCAAATCAATGATGAATGACTTTGATGATTCTTGAGTGTTAAATCCATGATCTTAGCATCCATTTCAATCCAAGCTCTTGAATTTATCTTGCAACACAAACATGGTTAAAATAGAGCATTAAGCATTATCATGTACATAAAATCAAGTAATAATTGGGGTCTAATATGTAATATTTGACCCTCAATTGTGGGTAGTGTGGCTGCAATGACACTAAATAGTACACTTCATACTTACGTGAACTGTCATGAGATGGTGCGATCACAATGCAAGAGGTGTGAATGAGTCTAATTCTATAGGCTGCTAGAAACGGTTGGATCTATGGATCCAAAATCGCTAACCGTTTTGAGAACAGGTAGTAGCCTAAATAGCTAAAAATGGTCTGAAAACAAATGAGCCTGATGATCCAACTGTTAGATTGTTTGATCCAACAATCTAAAACGCTTTAAATTTAATATCAACGGTCAAAAATGTTTTACAAACCTTTTGAACCATTAATAACCACCAAGCAATGTTCCACTACTCAAATGCTATATAAGTTGGGCCATCCTGGTCCACAATCATCAACTTCAATATATCCCATCAGAATTCAATCTAATATCTCCAAAACATTCTCCTTTTAAGAAATTGACAGACGATCGCTCATCAAGTCTATCAGACAACCAATTGCATTTACCAAGTTCCTAGTAAATCCATTCATGATTGTTACACGCAAGATCTAAGAGATAAGGCTTGTCTTATTCTGGAAGCAATTCGCATGTAACCCATCAACAATCGATAAGGGGGAGAATCAAGCTTTAAGGACAGCATATTTATATGTGATATAGCATAATGTTAAAATTTAAATCATTTTATTTTCAGTTTTCCAATATATTTTTTTCAACAATCTTAAAGTTTGATTATGGATACCGAAAGTGTTGTGTCAGTCAAATTAATGAACCAAGATCTGATCAAACTAGACTGATTTGACGGTACAAACCTCATCAGGTGGCAGGACAAGTTGAAGCTTCTTCCCAATGCCTTGAAGATATTCTACATCCTAGACTTCAATCTCTAGTTTCAACTAGAAGCAATAGACAATGACACTCCCGAACAAATCACTGCTAGAATTAAATGACAAGAAGATGAATTGATGTTCGCGGTCATATTCTCAACGCTCTATCTAATCGAATGTATGATCTATACAGAGAAACCACTTCAACAATGGAAATTTAGAGTACATTGGAATACAAATATAAGCCCGAAGAAGAAGGAACATAGAAATTCCTAATCTGTAGATAATTTGATTTCACAATGGTAGACAATAAGTCTCACTAACCTAAAATCATGAATTACAGTTGATCGTAAACAAAATTAAGGCTTCGAAAATCGACTTACCTAAATCTATTTAAGTTGAAGCTATTACAGCCAAATTGCCTCTGAGTTTGAAGAACTACAGGAAAAAGCTACTGCATAAAGCATCTTTGTATTGAGGAAGAACCTCATAACCAAGATAAGAGTGATGACATCAATGGTGCATCCTCATCCATTGTGAATGCAATAGAAAAACCATCTCAGAATAATAACTTTGAGAAAAATGATTCCCTAAAACCTAAGAAATATCAAGGAAAATTCAAGAAAACCTAAGAGAAACCGGTAAACTCAATGGTGCATTCTATATTTGTGGCAAGACCAAACATTTTGCCCAAGTTTGTAGGGACCGCAAAAAGCCTAAGAAAGAGGCTAATGTAGTAAACGATGATATCATGGCAATGGTCACAGAAGTGAACATAGTTTAAGAGAAAGTTCTCGGTTGGTGGTATAATATAGGTGTCATAGTCCATGTATGCAATGACAGATCTGCCTTTAAAATCTATGAAAACGTGACCAACAGTCAAGATGTTCAAATGGAAAATGAAGGTTGATCGACGATCGTCGGCAATGGAACCATGGAACTATTGTTTACCTCTAGAAAGAACGTAATCCTGACCAACGTGTTGCACATCCCAAGCATAAGGAGGAACTTAATCTCAGGAGATCTTTTGAGTAAATCTAGGATAAGGGTTGTGTTTGAATTCGACAAGTTGATCTTATCTAAGAATAGAAACTTTGTGAGAAATGATTATACTTGTAATGGGTTGATTAAGTTTTCACTAAATGAAAATATTTTTTCTCATTATATGGTTAAGTTTATAACTTTATGGCATGGTTGTTTGTACTCGTTTTGGCCATAGTCCGCCTTGGCCAATCAGAGTCAGTTACACATGATATGTATGGACACGCATGGTGTGCCGGGAGATTTTCCTGCAGATATGTACGATGAATCCTCGAAAAGTGGAGTTATAACGTATCAATTGTTACTGTGCATCATTAGATCGGTCGAGAAGGGAAACGACCGAGCTTTAATGACTACATGATGTAGGGAAAAGTGATCGAGTTGGCATGATCGCGTGACAAATGGCTCGAAGATAGTAAAAGGATATGGGAAGCATCTAGAATCCAAGTATTGAAGAGCGGTTACCATAACCGTTGAAACATGGGAAGGATCCATAATAGCTTGATTAAAGATATAAATAGAATGAGAATTCAACAAAAAAAAAAAAAAATCGTCTCACACCAAACCAAACACCATCTTTCAATTATCTTTTCAATTTATCCATCAATTTACATTCTATAATGTAATCCTTTACTTTTCTGATTAAGCGAGTTATATTACTTAATGTAATCATTTACTTTTTAGCCTGCTGATTTACATTTCGTATTATAATCCGTAGTGATAATCAAGTAGCCGATAATCCTTAGTTGTAATTGGAGTTTACTCTCACGCGCTGGACTTCGTTCAATCGTTGATGAGGTGTCCTACAGTAGTTCACAAAGGCCAATTGTAAGGATTTTTTTCTCATTTCATTTAATCTATATCAAAAAGTCTTTTCATACGAAAGGCGAAGGAGTAACCCATCATTAAAGGACGAATCTCACCCTATAAGTATCTCCTTAGATCTCGGTCATACACTACATGTTTGCCGATCTTGGCACTCGGGATCATTGTTGTTTGGTTTGAATTGGAGCCACAAATCCAATTTCTGGCACGCTCGCACATTGTGTGAGAAAACAACGTCGAACAATTTTCTGACATGCCCGATGAGACCATGTGTATTAACTACCGGACAGTTTTTTGCTGAAAAATGCAGAGAAGTGCATGTATTGTTGGGGTCGAACGCTCAACACCAATCGCACCACCCCCTAGTGAGGAGGTGCCAGTTCATGCACCTCATGAAATGTCAAATCCGAGTGTTAACCCGACAGGAAACCAGGCTAGACCGTCTACATCTCTAGCTATACTCCTAGACGAGATATATGTTGTGGTGCAAGATGTTCAAATGAGCATCCAAATGGTGTAGGAATATGGAAGAGCTAAAGTTGAGCAATTTCGTGCCCTAGGCCGAGAGTACCAATCGCTACATGGCCAGTCAGACTGAAGCTATGCAACAATTATTAGTTGTGATAACGGAACAAGCACCATTAATATCACAAGACAACGGAAGCTCCGTCGGCAATGCAACCCCATTGCTACCTTTGCAACGTAATCCACCACCGGTTCCTCCTCTAAAGGTCAGGAATGCGCCACTTCCTATGGAAGGCAGACAACCTGAGCAGGAGGCCATGAATTTTGCGCTTGACAATAGGAACCATGGACAGTCAGGTGGGTTTAACCTATAATAGGGCCCTAGATTCCAAGATAATCCTAATATGTTTGTCCTAGATCACTCACCAATCTTGGATCCTCACTAGGTAGATCGTGACCAAATCATACAAATTGTCCACGAGATTGTTGGTCAGGTCCTTGGACGCAACACCATTCCGATTTACCACAAAACATACCTCGAGTGGGTAAATCAGCAATATCCATTGCCAAGGAATTATAGGCCAGAGTTTGACCTATTCTCAGGTGAGCTTGATTAATCGACCATTAAACATGTCGGTCGTTTCATGATGCAATGTGTTGAATTGGACAATAATGATTATTATAAGTTACAATTGTTCAATCACTCTCTAAATGCAATGGCCTTTACTTAGTAATCGAATTGATTGCTAAACTTAGTGCATACCTAACAAGAGCTGGAAGAGAAATTCCATGCTCAATTCTTCTCCAAAAATAAGGAAATTACCATGGTCGATCTTGCTCAATTCTGATAGTTGTCTGGGGAACCCTGTAAGAGTTATATCACGCAATTCAAGCGAGCAAAAAGTCGTTGTAAGGTAACCATGACCGAAGCCAAGTTTGTGCAATTAGCATAAGACGGGCTTGAGTACAAACTCCGAAAGAAGTTTACAGGTATAGAGTTTGTAGACCTATATGATCTAACCAAAAGGTCTCTCATTACAAGGAGCTCCTTCAGGAAGGGGCCAGGCAAGCAAACTCATCACTAGGGAATTATTATAACGATCCTAATGATGAGATTACGATCGGTAAAGTAGTGGCGAAGAAGCCACTGGTTTTGTTCAGCATTGGTCAAAACAGAATCGACCGCACTGACCATACAAAAGGCTTAAAAGGTGTACACCTTTGACACCACCCCGAGCTGAAGAAATATTTGATATACTATTGGCCGAAAAATTTATTAAAGTTCCTATCAATCATAAGATACCTTCAGCCGACGAGTTGCAAAAGATCGAGTTCTGAAAATGGCATGGAACTTGGTTTCATTCGACTAACAAATTCATTATGTTCATGGATGTTATTCAAGATGACATTGATCGTGAACTATTGAAGTTTTTCGAGAAAGGTGAAGAGGCGATGTTGATCTATACCGATCTATTTCTAGCCAATATTGAAGTAAATATGGTAACTGCCAATCTAAGAGATCGAAGGTCGATCTGGGCTTAGATGTTCAGTGGAAAGGGTCCAATCGGTTTACTCAGGGGAGACAATGGGTTCTGCATCCTCGAAGAGATCGATCGGTCAGAAGCTACTAGGGTGTTCAAATCTATGACCGATGCGCTCAAGAAATAGCAGATAGGCCAAAAGTTACTCCCAAAAGAGCGAGTGAAGATCACTGCAACTATGTCAGACTGATACAGTCGACTTCTACCTACCACTCGTGATAGGGGGCCGCTCTTGCCAATGATGGTCAAGCCTCTTGCTACACAGGAAGGAGTATGAAAACCAGTCATTCATCTAAAGTTTCTAGCGATGTCGAAAGCGTTGACAAAAACACAAAGCGCCGATGACAAAGACAAAGTGTTGTCGCTAGAAGGGAATTGGAAGCGAAAAACATACCTCATCGACCAGGGGCTAGAGCACCCCGCCCCTTTTGGAAGGTCCATGTTCCTGATGAACAATTAGAAGTAAACATGGTTGAAGCAGTGCTACCGACTACGCCACAGGGAGAGGCACAAGGCATGACTTAGCTAGAAATTTTTAAAGATGAAGATAACTATGTGAATTTCTCAACTACCTCAACAAAGATTATTTTTCGGCATAGGGGTGGATGGCCAATGAACTCTCGTCAACTGCTAACACCCTTAAAATTTCCTTGCCCATGGATCCAGCGACCGAACACCCGGCCGATCAATTTGAAAGAATGGAATCTGAAACATTAGGGGGGTGTTGAATGTGAAATATTGCATATTTCCCCTATTTATACCTTAGTTTTATAAACATGATAGTGCTTAATCGATCTAATTATGTATGTTTTCATGTGTAAAGTAATTTTAAGAGCTTAAGGTGAAATTGACATCAAAAGGAAGATTTATGCTCAAAAGATTACTAAATGAAGATAAATTACTAAATAAAGATTTGAAGATTTGGAAGTCATTAATGAAGAATTCACATACTAAAGATCCAAGGAAACCAAGTGACGAATGAAGAGAATCAAAGATTTGAAGTAAAGAAAAGAAATCCTAAAAATTGTCCTAAAAAAATATATTTCTAAAAATTATCCTGAAAAAACATATTCTGAAACTCCGAGTATAAAAAATGAAAGTTCTGAAAGTCTTTTTTGGGAACTGCATAGAGTGCATAAATTTGAGGTGGTTTCCAGATTTTTCAAACTCGGTGTAAAAGTTAGAGTTCCATAACTATAAATAGGAGTCCTGAGGATGCATTAAAGCATCTTCAAGGGCCTAGGCAGAGCGCTAATGTAAGACCCGTATCCTAGTTCGTACTGTTCCGTCAACTCCCATGATCTTTCCGGTCAAATTCGGCAATCCTCGATCACTTTCTGATGTTTGCACGCGATCCTAAGCTGAGACTTGTATGCCAAAGACGGCTAAAATTGAAACCTATACCTTAGCGACCGCGCCGTCGTCGCGGTTCTAACGCCGTGACTCGCGCACCGACTCGATACCTAGGGTAAAAGATGTAGGCCCGCGTTTAATTTGAAGAAACGTCGCGCGTTGCGAATCACGAGGGAATCTCTACGAGATGTCCGATCAATCAATCAATCACTCATGTTAAGTATAAGTCAAGTCACTCCATACCCAAGTACAACTAACTCATGTCATGCCCATACCTTTTTCTTACACAAGCAACCCAAAGTCCACTCTCACATCACTTCATCCATCACCAAACCCATCACACATCACTCCATCACTTCTTATCAACCCATCACTTCTCTCTCTCCCTCATTTCTCAAAAAAAAACTCAATTCCAAGCAACAAAAAATTCCACACGTCCAAGCATTCCCAAGCTCTCCCAAAGACCAAGTGTGGCCCACACTCTCATCTCTCATCCACACCATCAAAGGTCCATCATCCACCATCCAAGGTGAAGGCAAGGAGCATTGGAGGCCAAGGGAGCAAGGAGGAGGCTTAGAGGTGGGTGATCTTTGAATTTTCACCGTTGATTTCATGATTTAAGGGCCCACTTGTCATGGGATCCACTTGATGTACGTGTTGTATCAATGGAGGGCTCATAGTGGCGGGGTCCCTCCTCTCCATTACCGTCTCTCTTGTCCTCTCTCTCTTTTCTCTTTTTTTCTCTCTCTCTTATCCTTCCCCTAGAATGAAGTGGGCCCCACCAACTCATGTTAAATCTACTCCATCCATCAAACGGTGTGGTCCATCACATTTTTGGGTGAAGTGATGCATAACATATATATATATATACATATATTATATTATATTATATTATATTATATTATATTAATATTATATATATATAGTGGGCTGTCACGCCCCAAACTCGAAAACCGGGCTCACAAAATTTCCGATCACCGAATCCGGCACCGACAGCCTCCGTAGAACCCCATTCTCGGCTCCTAGCTCCCATTCGCCAGGTTCCGATCCTGGGATGCTACGAGGAGGATTTTCAATGTCAGTTTGATTCGTAATAGGCATAACCAATGACATAACCCACAAATAGCAACCAAGAACTCCATTACATTTCCACTATGATCAAAAACTTTACAAGTACAATGAGCATAAATGGAAATACAATGGTAAAGAACAAAAACTCTAAAACGATCTGCAACGTGCTCCTGCCTCAGCGCTGCTACGAACCAACGTCACCTGCACGCAACGGTCATGCATAAGCTTATAGAAAGCTTAGAGGGTGGTGAAAGTGTGTGCGCAAGGTAGTAATATGAACATGCAATGTCAGAGTAATGTGGAATATGCAGATGGAACCATAATATCATGAACCGTACCAAGGCTTTGCAATGCAAGACATGAATGGTATCGGCCATCCCAAGGCCATGCGATGTGCAATGCAACTCAAGCATACAGATCCTCATCTATATCCACACATCAATACAGTTCAAATATGGGATATCACCGGGGTCTAGTACACTCTAAACCAGATTATCGCCACGTCGTGCGCAATAAGGTAAGTGAAAGAGACCTCACTATCCATCTGCCAATATCGGGCGCGACTCGTCGATAGCGGACCCATTCCTCGAGCTGGTCAAACTCAGCCTAGCATTGCCCCCTACTCTCGGCGGGTAAGGCCGCACCCCCTTCCAACCGACCACGACACAGTGAAGAGCATGGCCAACTGGTATTCGGCACTCAGCGCTCATCTACCCACTCGGTCTAGACGTTGGAGCAACCTCTTGGTACCATAAGGTTTTAGGGACTTTCACCCAGGGATATCTATAGTACCCCATGTAGAATAAGATTTTCGGTATCCAATCCTGCCAACCACGATACATCTGTGGAAGTTACGACCCCGATGTCGCTAGGGCGTACAATATCCATGTCATACAAATGCGATATGCATGATTCACGCTATCCAGTCATGCATCAAATCCTGCGCATATCGTGCGCTCATGTAGGGCAACACCGCCTAACCGGGAGCCCATAAACAACCTGCCCAAAGGCAAATGCTATGATCAGACAATTCTCACGTCAAGCATACATATAATGCGTATGATCATGAGTCATGGAACTGTACTAAATATGTTATAATAAAATGAACTATCTTACAATGCAGATGGACCTGGACGGTCTATACACAATAAGTACGGCCCAGTAATGGGCCCTAAGGAGAGTCGTAATGTGGACATCTAACCAACATTACACTCGCAATGTGGACGTCAAACCAACATTGCCCCCAAGGCATGATCGCCGTAAACATTGCTACATAGTCTGTATTGGGATCACACATTGCAATGGACCTTAGGTACATCCCATTGGACCTTAAGTACATCTAATGGGCCATGATATATGGGCCTTGTATTTGTCAAATGACCACATAAATGGGCCACACCAATGGGCTTTAGGTATATTGCAATGGGTCATAACCCGTGGGCCTTAGATTACATCAATTGGACCTAGTCACATGAGTCTAATATGTATCAAATGGGCCACACCAATTGGGCCCCCCACATGTACATCAAATGGATATCATCCCATAGGCATTATATGAGTTCAATGGGCCTAAACCCCTAGGCCTTATGGTACATCAAATGGGCCTAAACCCGTAGGCCTTGTATGCATATCAAAGTGGGCCTAAACCCCTAGGCCTTATATATATCAAATGGGCCCACTTCCATGGGCTTTAAAAATGCATCAAATGGGTCCAATTTCATGGGCCTTGAAGTACATCAAATGGGCCTAGTCCCATGGACTTGAAACATATCAAGTGGGCCTAAACCCATAGGCCTTAAATATCAAGTGAGCCTAAGCCCATAGGCTTTACATATCAAGTGGGCCCAAGTTCTTAGGCCTTAAATGAATCAAATGGGCCTAGCCCATAAGTATTTCATAAATCAAATGGGCCTAGCCCATAGGCCTATTACAACTTAAATGGGCCTAACCCATATGTGAGTGGCCCACCCAACCAATAGCTCCTGCCTTAAAATGATCCCACCAAGTGGATGGACGGTCTGGATGCATCACGTGCATCATGGTGGGTCCCACTGTCCAGTGGACAGTGCGAATAGAGCACAAACATCACACAGGGCCCCATCGTCCGCTGGACAGTGGAGGCACACATGCAAGGTGGGTGCCACTGTCCGCCTGGACGGTGGTCTTGAAACACATACATCATTGTGGGTCCCATGTGGGGCCCACTGTCACGCTCAGATGCCATCCAACCCGTTCATAAGGTCACTCGGGCCTGGTTGAAGGGAAAACATAAATTTCAGCTTGATCCAACACTTCTGTGGGCCCCAAAAAGATCTCAATGGTAAATATCCCATTTCAGTGTTTCATGTGGTGTGGGCCACCTGAGTTTTGGATCTGGCCGAAATTTGGAGGGGGCCCACCTGATGATGGGACCCGCCTCATGAATCGATTGGATGACAAACAAGCATTACAGTGGGGCCCACGACTAGAGCCATGGGTCCCTGCTGGACGCCCGCCCGGCGCTGACGCTGCACGCGGCAGCGTGCAGCACCTGCACGTTGTCAGGGAGGAGGCAAGGCCCCTTGCAAAACTTGAAAAAAATTAATTTTCTGGGGTTTTTCGGATGTGGGGCCCACATCATGAGAATCCACTCCGTCCATTAGTTTCTAGGGCCCGAAACACACCGAACGAGTCCAATATTCGATCTTTTTTTAGCATGTAGGTGCAGCAAAGTGGGTCCAAATAGTTTTAAATGGCAAGGAATGCAGTTTTCTACAGTATGCCCCACCCGATCAATAGATCAACCTCATTTTTCGGCTCAACGCCTAAAATGAGTTGGTAAAAGGGATGAAAGGCATGGATTGAACACATATATCAAGGTGAGGCCTGCATGAGCCGGCCCACCAAAACCCCTCTTCTCATCTCTTCTTTTTTTTTTTTTTTTTGGCAGGAACGTCCAGCGTCTCTGACGCTGGACGGTTGGGTAATTTAAAAAAAAAGGGTGCATTGAGGTGGGCCCTGATTAAGTGGGCCATCACATGGCTACCCCATGCACATACAAGGTGGGCCACATCTAAAAATGGATTGGGTCCAAAACATGCATTCTAGTGGGGTCCATTCAAGGGGCCACACAATCCTATCACAAATAGAATAAAATAATATAAAAATAAATGAATAAATGAATAAAAGAGAGAGATGGAGAGAAAGAGAGAGATGGAAGGTGGGACACGCGTGTGATGGAGGGACCCCGACACTGTGGGCCCTCCCTTGCAATAAATCATACAACAAGTGAGTCATTTAGCATAAGGGACCATCAAAACTTAAAATTAACGGTGGGGATCCTTTTCCCACCAATATGGATGGTCGAGATGACCTTTCTAAATGAAATAAACATCATGATGGGGTCCATGGAGAATGGCCCCATTATGGAATGATCATGATGATCCAAGTGGTCCATCGGCCACAACTTAGGGTCCCAAGTGAGATCCACACCATTGATCGGTGGGTCTCACTTGGCCCTTCATAAAAACAAGAAAGAAACTACCCTATAGAGGCACCCATCGTCCGATCTTCTTGCTCTTAGGGGTTCCTTGGCACCTTAGCTTCAATCCTAATGGATGAGATGAGAAATGGAGGGTTGAGATGGGAGATGATGGAGTGAAGAGGTGGGCCACACTTGGAGTTTAGGAGGCTTGGAGGAATTCCATACGTATGGAGCTTGGAAATTTTTGTTGCTTGGAGATTTGAAATGAGAAAGAGAGGAGTTGTAAAGGGAGAGAGAGAAAGTGATGGATGGATGTGGTGAGTGATGGTTGTGTAAGAAAAGCTTGACTTTTGAGGCTTTTGTGTAAGAGAGGTATGAGAGGTGAAGACTTTTGTGGTTGCTTGGGAAAAGGGATGGAAGTGATGTGTACTTGACATGTGATGGCTTGATGGATTGATTGATTGATGGGATTGATGTGACACATCGTAGAGATTCTCTTGGGTTTCGCAACGCACGGTGTTTTCTCGCACCGAACGTTGGCCCATATCTCTTGACCAGGGTATCGCCTCGGCGAGGCGAGTCGCAGTATCGGAACCGCAACGATGACGCGGTCGCTATGGTAGTGGTCTTAGGTTGAGTCAACTCGGGTTGTAGGTAAATGAATCAGGGTTGCGCGTCGATATCGGTTAAGGGTCGAAAGTTGCCGAAATTCGACCGGTAAGACCGCGGAAGTCTACGGAAAGGTACGGACCAAGATACGGGTCTTACATGGGCCACGTCCCATGTGGGACCCACCACGATGCATGTTTTTATCCATACCGTCCAGCGTCCCTGGACGCTGGACGGGTGTGGTTAACTTGGAGTGTGTGCACTGACATGGGTGTGTACTTGCATGCAAAAAAAAAGAAGAGAGAAAAAGGTATTCTTTAAGAATGGGCCACTCATGCAAGCCCCACCTTGATGTTTATACATGATCCAAGCCGTCCATCCCAACCCTTGCATGATTTTAAGCGTTGAGCCAAAGAATGAGATCAATCCAATTATCTGGCGGGCCGTGGCATTAAGAATACGAGTATTTTCCGTTAAAACTTAAAAAAATGATTGCCGGAGTCCACAAGAAGCTTGGACCCACTTGAAACTTGGTTTGGACGCATAATTTGTTGGGACACATACAATGGACAGGGTAGATCAGGTTAATGTGGGTCCCACCTAGGAAAAAGTAAAATAAAATTTATATGGCATGCATGTGCTGCCTTGACGTCCAGACTCCTTTGGACGTCCAACGTTAAAAAAATTGGCTCCAGTTGTGGACCCTACCATGATGTATGTTCTACATCTATGCCTTTCATTTTATAGGTCCCCTTTAATGATGCATTGGTTCCAAAATTCAGCCGTGTACAAAACTCAGGTGGGCCATACCATCTAAAATTATGTGGAGACATGCCTGAACATATAAAAGCACTTGGTGGAGCTTACCTGAAATTTGGATGCATCTTAAACTTGGACTGAACGGTCAACCACGTGGGACACACACAATAGACGGATTGGATCATCTTAATGTGGGCCCCATATTTAAAAAAAGGAGGCAGCAGCGTCAGACGCCAGGTGGACGGCTGGTCTGGGCTGCCCCAAAGGTCCCAGTTGTGGGCCCCACCATGATGTGTTCGGCCATCAACACCGTGCATTTGATAAGTCCCCTTGGGGACATCTTACCCTCCAAAATTCAGCTGTATACGGAACTCAGGTGGGCCATACCGTCTAAAATCATGTGAAGACATGCCTAAAACATATAAAATACTTGGTGGGGCCTACTTGAATTTTGGATGTGGCTGAAACTTGGTCTGGACCCTCAGCCAGGTGGGACACACATAATGAGTGGGTTGGATTGGTGAACCACCCTGTGGTGGGCCCCCGGCTGTGGCCTCATGAATTGGTTGAATGGCAAATAAACATTTCAGTGGGCCCACGCTGCCGCTGGGGACGTGCCAGCGCCCAGCGGACGGTCTGGCGTGGCCATGGTCCCCACCTAGATGTATGTGTTGTGTCCACGCCGTCCATCACAGTGGGCCCCTGGTCCCACGTGACCACATGAACAGGTTTGGATGACAAATAAATAATACAGTGGGCCCATGTTGGGTAGAAAATATACATTACGGTGGGCCCTGGGTCTATATGACCTTATCAACAGGTTTGAATGGAAAATAAACATTTTGGTGGGCCCCTTGCCACATGGCCTTATCAACAGGTTGGATGTAAAATAAACATTATAGTGGAGCCCTTGCTCACGTGGTCCTACCAGCAGGTTGGGTGGCAAATAAGCATTTCAGTGGGCCCAGGATTGGATGGAAAATAAATGTTATAGTGGGCCCACATGGGAGCCTACCATGATGCATAAGTTTCAACCAAACCGTCCAACCATTTTGAGATTTTTTTTAAGGCCATTATTGAGGCCCATCTTAATGTATTTGTGGCCCGCCCACTAAGGCCCACTTTGTTATATATGGGCCCATGTGTGTAGGCCCATTTAATGTATTTGTGGCCCATTGTTGAGGCCCACTTTGGTATATATAAGGCCTATGTGATTAGGTCCATTTGATGTACATAAAGCTCATGTGATTGGGCTCATTTTTAACGAATTCTAAGGCCCATGGGTTATGACCCATTGCAAAGGACCTAAGGCCCATTGGTGAGGCTCATTGAGGTGATCCATTTGATGAATGTAAAGCCCATATGATACGGCCCAATTGATGTACTTAAGGCCCAATTGGGTGCAACTAGGTCCATTGCAATGCGTGATCCCTCCATGACATATAATGATATTTATAGTAAGTAATGCCTTGGGAACAATGATGGTTAGATGCCCACATTGTAAGGATGACGTCGGTTAAATGCCCGCATTATCACCCTCCCTAAGGCCCACTAATAGGCCCATACTTGTAGTAAGTAGGCTGTCTCAGCCCATCTCAGTTATACGCAGAGCCCATCTCTATATACATGTTTGGTATAGATTCATGATTCATTATCATACGCATCATATGTATGACTGATATGAGAAGTGATTGATCATAGCATATGCCTTCGGGCGAACTGTTTATGGACTCCCTGATAGGCAGAGTTTCCCTACATGAGTGCATGGTACACGTAGGACTGTTGCATGACTGGTAGTATGACTCGTGCACTTGCATTTATGTGATTGTGATTATTAATGCCCTAGCGACATCAGGGCCATAGCCTCCACAGATGCATCGTGGGTGGCTGGATTGGATACCGAAAATATTTGGTTCTAGCATACGAGCGTCATGGATGTCCCTGGGTGAAAATCTCTAAATTCGATGGTACCAGAGGATGACTCTAACGTCGAGATCGAGTGGATACACGAGCGCACGAGGGCCGTATATCAGTAGGCCGCGTCTCCCACTGTGTCGTGGTCAGTTGGAAAGGGGTATGACCTTATCTGCCTGAGTGAGGGGGCAACTTCTAGGTTGAGTTTGACCAGCTTGAGGAATCGGTCCGCTATCGACGAGCCAAGCCCGATATTAGCAGGTGGATAGTGAGGTCTCTTCCACTCTCCTAGTTGTGCGTTTGGATAGGGACGACAAGCTGGCATAGAGTGTACTAGACCCCGGTGATTATCCAAACTGAGAACCGTATTGACTTGATGCTCTAGTAAGGAACTGCATTGATATGTGGATGAGGATTGATATGCTTGACTTGCATCTCGCATCACATGGTCTCGATATGGCCGATAACATTCATATCTTGCACCGCATAGCCTTGGTATGACTGATTGCATTCATAATACCCATCATCATGTTTCCGTATTTACATTCCGAGCATGCTTATATTGCGCACACACTTACACCACCCTCTAAGCTTTCTATAAGCTTATGCACGATTGATGCGTGCAGGTGACGTCAGGATGCAGCCGTAGCGTAGTAGTAGCAGGAGCGTGCAGTCGAGCTTTTAGAGTTTTGTTATTAACACTATCTTGTATTTTCATTTATACACCTTGTACTCAAAGTTTTTGATCATAGTGGATTTTTTTATGGTGTTCTTGTGGTTATTGTTCGTGGGTTATGCTTATGGTTATGCTCATGGATAGTAGAAATCCTCCTTGTAGCATCCCAGGATCGGAACCTGGTATATGGGTGCCGGGAGCCGAGAATGGGGTACTACGGAGGCTGTTAGCACCAGATTCGGCGATCGGGAATTTTGTGAGCCCGATTTTCGAGTTTGGGGCGTGACAGCTAACAATGTTCTTCCACTTCGATTTCTACATGGATTCTAGTATATCTTTTACTTTTTCTTTTATTTTTGAGTTAGCTATGACTTGCTAATCTCTTAGCTAGGGTTAAGAGGTGAAGTCTTAGTTTATTTTGATGCTTCATTTGCTTTGATTCTTGTTTATGTTGAATATCATTTATTTCTAGTTTAAATTTAAGTAATATTTTTAATTTTCTATGATTTATTGTAATTGAAATTCAATAGATGTTGTAATAGCTTTGAATATCTTCTTTTCTTGTTTTGAGATTATGAGATTGGTGGATGCATGAATTCCCTTTCAATTATCACAATACTCCTTCATTGAGGACTACATCAATGAAAAGTTTAGAGATTTGATTTAATTGCTTCATCTTCCAATTGGATAGGTAGGACTCTGATTCCAGTTGTGTTTATTGAATCAAGTAAGGTAACATTCTGATAGCTACAAGTGGATCCTTTGCGGTCTAGTTTCCTTTTGATTATTGATACTTTATTCACAATTCATCTCAACTATTCCAGAATTCAATTTAGATCTTTTTCTAGTTCTAGTTCTAGTTATTTTAAGATTGCATACAAGTTTAGTCCCTGTGGATTTAACCTGGGTCTCACTGAGTTATTATTATATAGCGACCCTACACTTGGGGTTGTGAACAGGGGGTAAGGTTCAAGTGGTAATATTTTTTTCGGATCATTGTTTCCTGTAATGGTCCATTGCAATATAGTCTTCACACTGTCATTCAGTCTTCAGGCCAAACCCGCTCAATCGAACAGTATGACCGGTGATGTGGAGGAACATGCTCCTCCAGTAATAATTCAACATGCTTATTTCCCATTTGAGGAGAGTAATGAAGATGGACCTAAAGTTGACAAATCACCATATGTCGACATAGTTATTGTATAAGCTGGGAGCATATCCAAAAGAATTATCATCGATAAGCCCACCCATGATATGACACAACACCTCAAGTCATTGTACACAATAGAGCCATTGTGCACCGCGCATTGGCTCCCATTGCATGCCCCTTACGCAACAATGGATTCCTCTTGTACTTCTCATTCTTCTCCTCCTAATCGATACCTGAAGCGTTTTCAAGTGAAATCTCAGAGGTCTTCAAAAGTCTTCTAGAGCTTGACACTTGCAAATGAATCAAATGAGGGGGGTGAAGGGTTATTTATATGCATTTCACCCGTGCGGCCTCAATTCATGTGCCGCCCACCTCACCGCACAACATCTCCATTGCGCGCGTGTAATGAATCTTCCCCTTTCTCTTAGGAAATTCCTTTTTTCTTTCTTCTTTTCGGCTATAAGTTCTTCACTTCTTTTTCTTTAATTTTGTCTCATAACAGATGCCCCATTGATCCTATGTTGATTTTGCTTCAAAATAAACAGAGGATCAACCTTTTTGCATACAAAATTCCTCTTTCCAATGTATTGCGTGGACATGCGCAAACCATTGCATTGTCGGGTCCGCATAACAAAAACTAGGTTTCCTTTACCTATATAAGCCAATCATCCCCTCCTTATTTCACTCCAACCTATCACACAACAGCTCTCTATGCACAACAAAGTATTTGCGTAAAGCCTCTATCTCACAGAAAATTCTTCAAGTATCGGGATTCTATCCAATTTCTACATTTTGTTTTTGCAATCAAATGACTAAGAATAAGAGGAAAAGTACACCCGGTATCCTCCCACAACATGCTTTTGAATTCCCTCATCTTGCTCGATTCGCAAATAGGCCGATGAAACAACCAAGGACTATAACTGAGAGTGCTACGCCTTCAAAGGGGAAGAATCGATGATTCTGAGATGAGATGAAAAAGAAGTCCCAAAATATCTGAGATTGCATAGAAGTCCATCAAGAAATATTTGAATTCCGTAGCCCATTTAGAGATGAAATAGTCGTCATTCTTATGAATTTACGCCGCCATTGGTCAATTCTTCACAGTGAGCCAACCGACCAAGCAACTCAGAACAAACTTGTCTCCACAGATCACTGGATTGCGACAGAATCGTGAATCTTAAAAGGATATATTGGAGAGAAAGGACCTCATCAAAAAAACTGGTAGAATCCACAAAATACGGTTCATGTGCTCGTGTTATAATCCTCATCACCTCTATCCCACTCATTACTTCGAAACTATCTAAGAATGTTTCCACACTAGAGAATCATTGTGGGGTACATGGGAATTTAGAACTAAGGGCTTTTTATCTTCGCATAATTATTACGGCGCATGGGCCCGAGCTATCACCGAGAGGCACACTAATACCTTAACAAGAATTGATCTTCTGGATGCGATCGAGGCCACATCAGAGTATTTTAATAGAAACACCACTATTTTCAAAAGCTTTCTCAAATATTGGTATCTGATTACTAATTCATTTCATCTTCCTCCACGCAAGGTTAACATTACTCTATGGGACCTTAACTAAATAGCATGCCTTCCCGTTATAGACAATTTCTTCGACGAATACATGCTTACAAACAAAGAGTTTTCATACATTTCTCTAGAGAATCATCGACCAGCGATTTTAGAAACCACCATTGAACTCTTCGAAGAAATGGCCAAATTTCAGCATATTCATGAAATTTTTTCTCCCGACTGGCTAGCCCATTTTTCTCGTGACTTACAGTATGTTTTCTCTCTTCTCTTTTACTGAAATTTTCATCTTTTATATACTTTTGTCAGTTGTCCAATAATTGTATTTCTACTTTCATTGTCTTTTTAGCTTTACAGGCTAGGATTCTCAAGAACTTGAAATTCTTCATCGAAACATTAAAGGCCCTGTTGAATATAGTGCTTCTTGTGAATTGACTGCTTTCTTGACTTATTGGTTAAGCTTAAAAGTTCTCCCAAGCTCAAAGTGGACAAAAACTGTCAGACCAACGCTCTTTGTGGTTGTTGGTGCGATGGCAGATGACCAAAAGTATTCATTGGCGCCTTAGGTTCTTTGTTCACTATATCGTGCCTGTGGAGATATTGCTACCCAATGTAAAAATTCGGCTATCGGAGCTTCTTCGGCGTATGCTCCTTGGCATTACTTTGCAAGCTGGCTAAGAGTTTATTTCCCACAGACATTTAATGAACCAAAAAGAGCCTACATGAACTCATATCAACTCCCACTTCGGTATTATCAAAGACGGAAGATGATCAAGGAATCATACGCTTGGATCGTAGACATAATAGAGGACACTAATTATATCGACTTGTTTTAGTTCCCACTTACTAGCTTTCCTAAAAACATGGAGATTTTCGAGGACGATTTTGCCTCCTTTAGCAAACATATCTTTCTCATCTACATCAGATCTAGCACTCTCCCATTAAGAGAATGTAGTAAATTCTGGCAAGAACCGTATTACCTAAGCAGATTCACTTGCCAATTTGGTTTTGACCAAATGGTACTAGAAACCTGTGGTGTTGTTACAAGAACGATGAGGAGCTATGACATCAGGCCCTATAACTAAGCATTGCTATGGAGACAACTCCTGACTGTACGCATGGGATCACATTTCATGATTCTAGGCTATGATCATCCAGTTCATACTTCATATTGCTGGATGCATTGGTGGACTCATCAACACTTTTTGGTGCACAACTGTCGTCCAGTTGATTCCCCTATATGGATTCTCCCACCGCGAGTGAGGAATTATAGGATGGATCAGGGAATAGGTTATATCGAAGAGAAAGACCATGTTCCTAGTTATGGGCAAGTTTGCATAAATATTTCTTTAGAAGAACACACTTGCGAGATAAAACTTGCTGACACCCTTTAGGGGTGGATAGCATTCAGCACTCTTTTAGAGCATTCAAGAGATGACCCTCATGCAGCTGAGGCATCAAGCTGATCGGGGAATGATGATGATGATTTTTTGACTAAGTGACAATTTCAGTCTCCCCCACCATTGCTGATTCTTCAAGACACGCCTACTATGGCGATGGGAACGAAAGCATCAGAAAAAGGCTGTCACTCTCTTTGAAAAGATAAACAAGTTATAATCAAAGTTCTTGCTGAAGAGAAATCTTCTGAAGAAAACAATGACAAAGAATCATCTACTCCTGGTGATTTTGTTCCTGAAAAAAGAGTTCTACTCATACCGATCTCTGTATCCTCTGTTACGGTGACATGTATATTTATTTTTCTAAATATATAACATTCCTAATAACATTGTCTATTCCATGCCTTTATCTTTTCACTTATTCCTTGCAGCTGTCTCATCTCTGAGTGGCAAAACGGTTCCAGTACAGTGGTCCTGCTATCAGATATATTTTCACTAAAAGAGACTTCTCCACACAGATTGATAATACTCAAGTATGCTTTATCGAATATAGCTCGCATCTTTCATGATTGGGGACAATGGCCTCTTCTTAGAGATGCCCTGGCAATTCTAGATAATTTTTGCAGGACTGGCTTGGATCAATATCATACCATTGAACGATTCCTTGATTCGTTTATGTGCTTCTTTACAACAGCTCGAATCAACTTGCAGTATGAGCATCACGTCAGATGTCCTTAATGATTAGAAAGAATTGTTCCTTCTTAAAAATAAAATCTCTAGAATATCAGTCATCATTTTTTATTGTGATAGGGAAAATAGTTCCCTTCAAGAGAAATCGAAGATTTCTAAATAGACCATAACAACTATTGATGAGCAAATAACTGTCCTTAAAGCTCGGAGACAAGAGGAAGAGTTAAAAATGAATAGAATCAAGGATTATATTAAGGAGAATACTGATATAACTGATTTTGAGAGGTTAGAACTTCTTGGAAATAAAGCATTTGCTGCGTCACTGGAGCAAAAGTTATCGAACGCTCTTGACCATGCCAAGCTTGTGATTGATGTCGAGCTTAATGCTGCTATTGCTCAGATTTAATTCAAACAAATCTTACAGAAATTTATGCTTACTCTGGGCATTTATGTCACGCCCCAAACTCAGAAACCAGGCTCACAAAATTTTTGATCGCCGAATCCGGCGCCGATAGCCTCCGTAGAACCTCATTCTCGGCTTCTAGCGCCCATTCCCCAGGTTCCAATCCTGGGATGCTATGAGGAGGATTTTCAACGTCAGTTTGATTCGTAATAAGCATAACCAAAGACATAACCCACAAACAACAACCAAGAATTCCATTACATTTCCACTATGATCAAAAACTTTACAAGTACAATAAGCATAAAGGGAAATACAATGATGATGAATAAAAATTCCGGAGTAATCTGCCACGTGCTCAAGCCTCAGCGCTGCTGCGATCCAACGTCACTTGCACGCAACGGTCGCGCATAAGCTTATAGAAAGCTTAGAGGGTGGTGAAAGTGTGTGCATAAGGTAGTAATATGATCATGCAATATCAGAGTAATGCGGAATATGCAGATGGATCCATAAATATCATGAGCCGTACCAAGGCTATGTGATGCAAGATGCAAGTCAAGCATACAATCCTCATCTAAGTCCACATGTCAAAACAGCTCAACTCTGGGATATCACCGGGGTCTAATACACTCTAAACCAGATCGCCACCTCATCGCGCACAATAAGATAAGTGGAAGAGACCTTACTATCTATCTGCCAATATCGGGCATGACTCGTCGATAGCGGACCCATTCCTCAAGCTGGTCAAACTCAGCCTAGCATTGCCCCCTACTCTCGGGCGGATAAGGCCACACCCCCTTCCAACCGACCACGACACAGTGGAGAGCGTAGCCATTTGGTAATCGGCACTCAACGCTCATCTACTCACTCGGTCTAGACGTTGGAGCAACCTCTTGGTACCATAAGGGTTTAGGAACTTTCACCCAGGGATATCTATAGCACCCCATGTAGAATAAGATTTCTGGTATCCAATCCTGTCAACCACAATACGCCTGTGGAGGCTACAGCCTCGATGTCGCTAGGGCGTACAATAACCATGTCACACAAATGCAAAATACATGAATCACGCTATCCAGTCATGCAACAATTTCTGCGCATATCGTGCGATCATGTAGGGCAACACCGCCTAACCGGGAGCCCATAAACAATCTGCCCGAAGGCATATGCTATGATCAGTTAATTCTCATATCAAGCATACATATGATGCATATGATCATGAGTCATAGAACTAGAGTAAACATGTTATAAAGTAATGCACTATCCTTGCAAAGCAGATGGGCCTAGAAGGCCTATAGACAACAAATACGGTTCTAACAATGGGCCCTAAGGAGAGTCGTAATGTGGATGTCCGACCAACATTACACTCGCAATGTGGACGTCAAACCAACATTGCTCCCAAGGCGCGATCATTACATAATCCGTGTTGGGATCACACATTGCAATGGACTTTAGGTACGTCCCATTGGGCCTTAAATACATCAAATGGGCCGTATCATATGGGCCTTTTATTCATCGAATGAGTCACATAAATGGACCACACCAATGGGCCTTATGTGCATTGGAATGGGTCATAACCCGTGGGCCTTAGATTGCATCAAATGGGCCTAATCTCATGAGCCATATACATCTCAAATGGGCCTAATCCTGTAGGCCTTATATAAATCAAATGGGCCTAAACCCTTAGGCCTTATATAAATCAAATGGGTCTGGTCCCAAGGGCCTTGGGATATATCAAATGGTCCAATCCCATGGGCCTTACATCCACATCAAAGTGGGCCCCAATAAGCTGTCACAATTACATTAAGATGGACCTCAATCATGCCAAGATGGGGTCCACTTGGACTGTGGATCTGGCTCATTCTTTGACTCATTCCATAAAATGATCTTTTAAATGGATGGGTAGACTAGATGCAGCACCTGCATCAATGGTGGGGGACCACATGAAGGCCCACCATCATGTACATTACATAATATAATATAATATATATGTATGTATATATACATATATGTATATACAATATAATATATATATATATATATATATATATATATATATATATATATATATATATATATATATATATATATATATATATATATATATATATATATATATACACACACACATGTACAACCCCACACATACACACACACCCACACGCATGCACCCATGCATGAGCACCACAGCAGCGGACGGTGGGTGAAAAACACATGCATCATGGAGGGTACCACCGTCCAGGCGGATGGTGGATATAAATACATACATCACTGTGAGTCCCATGTGGGGCCGACCTCAATGCTTACTTGAAATCCAACCCGTTCATAAGGTCACTCAGACCTGGATGAAGTGAAAACACAAATTTCGGATTAATCTGAAACTCCTGTGGCCCACAGAAGGGTTTCAATGGTAGGCGTTCATTCACACTGTTTGCCATGATGTGGGTCGCCTGAGCGTTGGATCCGGTTGAAACTTGGAGGGGACCCACCTGAGGGGGGGGGGGGGGTACCTCATGAACGGCGTGGAATAGACATATACATCATGGTGGGGCCCACGGCAGCAGCCGTGGGTGGCTGTTCACCTGCCCGCCCGTGCGCCTGGTAACAGCGCAAGCAGGGGGTGGCTGCCTCCTTCCCTTCTCTCTCCTCTACTTTTGTATTTCTGTGGTTTTCCACAGGTGGGGCCCATATCAAGTTAATCCAATCCGTCCACGGGATTCTACGGCTCGTAACAGGCAGAAAGAGTCCAAAGTTCAGGATTTTTGGATGCATAGAATCATCAGGAAATGTTTTTAAGGATAACCACTAAAGTTTCCTATGCTATGGCCCACTAGATGCTCAGATCAGGCCCATTCCTCTACTCAATGGCTAAAATGAGGCCGGTAAGAGGATGGACGGCTTGGATCGTACCCATACATCAAGGTGGGGCCTATGAGAGGACCACCCCAAAGCTTCTTTCTTTTTCTTTTTTTTTTTCTTTACAAGGACGTCCAGCGTCCCAGACGCTGGACAGTTTGGTCCTTAGAAAGTACATTGTGGTGGGCCCTGATTAGGTGGGCCACCACTGATAGATGATATGGGTACAACATATAAGGTGGGCCCCACTTGAAGAAAGCTTGTACAGCACAAATACTTCAAGGTGGGGTCCATTCAAGTGGGCCACTCAAACACAATATGATAAAAAAAAGGAAAATAAAGTAGAGAGAGAGATAGAGAGTTGGACACGCTTGATGGAGGGTCCCCGGCACTATGGGCCCTCCCTTTCATGATCTACAACATACATCATAGCATATGGGCCCACCTAATTAAGGATCGATGCTGGAGATCCATTCTCCACGAAAATAAACGGTCTAGATGACCTTGCTATTGTAATGAAATAAACATCATGATGGGGTCCATGGAGAATGGCCCCATCATGGAATGATCATGATGATCAAAGTGGGCCATTGGCCACAATTTAGGGTCCCAAGTGAGATCCAAACCATTGATCGGTTAGTCTCACTTGGCCCATCTCAAAAACAAGGAAAACTACTATTATCATGCACCCACCGTTCGATCTTCTTGCTCCTATGGACTCCTTAGCACCTTAGCTTCAATCCTAATAGAGGAGATGAGAAATGGATGGCTAGGATGTGAGATGAAGGGGTAGGAAAGGTGGGCCACACTTGGTGTTTTGGAAGAGAGGGAGAGGCTTAGAGAGCTCACATACGTGAGATTTTTTTTTCTTTTGCTTGGAGATTTGAAAATGAGAAAGAGAGAAAGAGAGAGAGTGTTGTAAAGAGAGAGATGGGTGATGGATGGATGGATAAATGATGGGTGTGTAAGAAAACCTTGACTTTGGTGGCATTTTGTGTAAGAAAGGCATAGGAGGTGTAAGCATTTTTTGACTTTTGAGGCATTTGTGTAAGAAAAGTATGGGCATGGAGGACTTTTGTGGCTTGCTTGGGAAAGGGTGAAAGTGATGTGTACTTGACATTTACTTGACATGTGATGGATTGATTGATTGATGGGATTGATGTGACACATCGTAGAGATTCTCTTGAATTTCACAATGCACGGCATTTTCCTCACACCGAACGCTGGCCTACATCTCCTGATTATGGTATCGCCTCGGCGCGCGAGTCACGGCATCGGAACCGCAGCGACGGCGTGGTCGCTATGGTAATGGTCTTGGGTTGAGTCTACTCGGGTTGACGGCATACGAATCAGGGTCGCGCGTTAATATCGGTTAAGGGTCGAAGGTTACCGGAATTCGACAGGTAAGACCGCGGAAGTCTATGAATCGGTACGGACTAAGATACGGGTCTTACAATTTATGAGAAAATATAATATCTTCTAGGTTTTTGCATATCAACATTCTCATATATATGAAATTACAATATTATTTTCATAGTGATTTCTCAATATGAATGTCATACAATAGCAAATATTTGTATTTTAACTGCATGTTTTGGATGATCAAGAAATATGATATAACAAGTATATACGTTTATGCATGTCAACATTTTTATACATTTACTTATGCTTCAATTGCATATTTCGAGCATATTTCAGAATGATTCATGATTTGGCAATATAATGCAATAGCATCATGCTCTCTTGTCCTACATGGTGTTTATTTCTAATAGGTGGAACTATTTTGGAGTTCAATTAGTATCTAAGGTGCGCCACATACAGTTTATGACCTTAAGTAGTTGGAGCAAGCATAAATTTTCAAGCTCTTGAGTAGTTGGAATCAGGGGACTTATGCAAATGGTCTTTGTAACTCTCAAGAGTTCGTTGAACCATCGCAGCCGGGGAGTCCACAATAAGCGATCCATCAGAGGGGCCCAGTGAAGCTACCAGGGCAGTG
Organism: Magnolia kwangsiensis; assembly: GCA_037074715.1. Lineage (NCBI taxonomy): Eukaryota > Viridiplantae > Streptophyta > Magnoliopsida > Magnoliales > Magnoliaceae > Magnolia > Magnolia kwangsiensis. Next base: position 75,426,971 of record CM073579.1, read on the forward strand.
AACTCGGTAGGATTTACACGTATGGTTGGCCTCAGTAACTCTCTAGAGTTTGCAGGGCGCACAAGGATATATATCGGGGTACCAGATCCAAGGCTGTCAGTCCATCAATGAGGGGAAAGCTCATTTAGAGGTCGACCCTTTCCTATGACTTTCTAATGAAATCAAGCTAGGAACACGGGGGTTCTTACACATGGTTGGTCTATCTATGGATGAACCAAAGAACTAATACCGCGGCCTACTTTTTCTTCGCCTGCATAACCTGGACCCATTCACGAGAGGGGATTTTCTTTCACCTTCCCTCATGACGCTATCAAAGAGTGATACATGCAGTATTAGTCTCCGCGTGGTTGGCCTTCTTAGGCTTTAAGCCACTGGGGCTCTCCGCTGCCCACATGGGTCTAAGCACGTGGTTGCCTTTGTGGGCTTTTTAGAGCCATTGGCTTTCATTGTTGCCCGCATAATATTTAGCGAATCAGTGATATAGCATATGTCTTATACGTAGTTAGCCTACTAAGGCGCTCATCGCTACCATAAACGATAAATTGTCATTGGTGATAATACAGGACTTACGTGTGATTGGCCTACTTGCGGCACTCATTGCTGCTGTGAATGATAAATTGATGATATAATAATCAATCCGACATAATCAACACTGATTGATAGTTGGTGATATTATTAATGGCAATAATAGGTGATGATATTCGGTCCGATGATAATATCGTTTTAGCGATGGCTGGTGATAGTAATGGTTCATTTCGGCGATAATACCAACTTGATGACAATATGAGTTTGGTAGCGATATCCGTGATAATTTGTAATAATTTTGCGTAATAGATGATTTCTTAGTAGTCATTGGTGCTTTATAATATTTTATAATCGGTGACAATTGGCAATAGTGGTGATAACCGGTAATAATTTGCGATAATGGCCATAACCGGTAATAATTTTTGATACTGGCGATAATCAACGATGCATTTTATAAGGTGGTAATTCTTTGACAGTTTGAAAGTCGCTTATTAATTGTTGATATTTGTACTGCCGTTATTATCATAGATTCTTCAATTGTCATTTTATCATCAATTGTTGACAGAAAAGGCCTTTATTGAGCTTTAGGAAGGATAACATGTTCGTGAATATGTTCTTTATTTGGAGCCATATCTGGAGAATAGATGTGCTTTACAGAGAATTCCTCATAGTCATGGGATTTTACTTGTCCTGCCCCATTTTGATTGGGACAAATTTTCTCGATAATCTTTCGCAATCAAAATATTTGCTCGTCCTTGATGGATGATATTTCTTAATGAATCGAGCATTGACATGTATACCGATGCCTTGTCCATTATGATTTACTACTCGATAGGCTCCATTAGAGTAAACTTCTGTAATAATGTTAACAACCCTAAGTGTAAGGTCACAATATAGTAATAATCTCGGTGAGACCAAGGTCGAATCCACAGGAACTAATCTTATGTATTCTAAAAGTAATTAAAACTAGAACTAGAGAAAGATCTAAATTAGAAATCTAGAAATAAAGGAGTAATTGTGAATAAAGTGATTAAATTATCAATTAAAGGTGTGAACTAGGGTGTCAAGGATTCATTTGCAGCTATCAGGATATTTCCTTATTTGATTCAAGTAACACAATTGGAATTGGAGTCCTATCTTATTCAATTGGAAGATATATCAATAAAATCAAATATGAACTTTCATTGACCTAATTCTCAATGAAGGAGAATTGTGATAGTTGGAAGGGATTCCATCACCCTACCATGCCCAGGAGACGATGATGAATAATATGATTTACCAATCCCATAATCTCAAATAAGAAAAGAAGATACTCAAAGCTATTGAAGATCTATTATAATTTGAGTCACAACAAATCATTAAAAACTAAAAGTATTCCTTAAATATCAAATTAGAATCAAAGAAGTTCAAAAAGAACAAGAATTAGAATAAGAAAAACATCCCAACACACTACATGCTTCATCTCTTAGCCCTATCTAAGAGATTTAGCCAACCATAGACACGATTGGAATCAAAACCCTAAATGAAAGCATTCAAAATAAACCAGGAAAGAAGAAAAACTCTTGGGAGGCTCCTCCACCCTTGGGCTCTACTCCTTGAAACCGTAGATATCCTAAAAAGTGCCTAGGAAACCCATTTTCATAGCCTTGTTCGGTCGGTTTCGCAAAACTGCCTCAATTTATGTAGTCTGCGTGACTCTGCGTAACCATTTAATGACATCGAATAATCTTTGATGTCATCTAACATAAGTTGAATTTTGGAAGTCGCGCCCTTACACATTGCGTAACTTCTTTCGCACTGCGTAAGTTTCTGTATTATCGAACCTTCATTCGATGTCATCGAACTGCATTCTATGTCATCGAATGATCCTCGAGTATTCGGGAAAGTGTCCAAAATAGTCCAGAAAATTGCTTTAAAATTCTTCAATAAATTCGATGCTATTGAACAGACTTCGATGTCATTGAGCAATTCATCGATGTCATCGAGCGAGGCTTTGAGTACTTGAGAATTGCATTCAATGTGTCCAACAACCAAATTGATTTTCACGTAAAAATTTGATGTCATCAAGCTGTGTTCGAATTCATCAAAACTGGCTTTGATGTCATCGAACAGTGGTCGATGACAAGATTAGTTCCAATGTAGTTAATTTCTGCACTTTGCACTGTGAACTTCCTTCATTCTCCACCTGGTTTCCTTAGATCTTGGGGTCTTGAAATCTTCAATCTTGGTCTCCAAAGGTCTGTTCTTTACCTTGGTAATTCTTAAGCATTTAATCTATGCTTTTAGCATTCTTTTCAATTCAAGCTCTTAAACTTACCTTGCAACACAAACATGTATAAAATATACCATTAAGCATTATTATGTTCGTAAAACCAAGATATAAATGGAGAAAAATATGCAATATTTGACACTCAGCACACTCCCCAACCCAGCATTTTACTAGTCCCAAGCAAAACACGCGTGAAATAATCTTCCATCTTCAAAGTTAAAAACCTTTTTCAGAAAATAATCTTTTGTGCAATCAAGTATGAATGTAGGATCAAGACAAGAAGGTGAGATTTTGAAAACTTAGAGCCAAATCACATAAGAAACCCCTCAAATAGGTTCTTCATCAATTAACTTAGAGCATAAGTTCATATATCAGGTTTTTCCAATGTGCTCATTGAATATTAACTTACTTCCCATAAACATACTATCATTTCATAATTTTAGCCATGCTTGTCATATCAGGATTAGTTGAAAACTCATGTATTGATTCCGAACACATCATTTTTTCCTTCTTTTTCCACTTTCTGATTTTATATCGATGACAACTCTTATTCATTCTTTTTCAGACTTTTACATTCTTTTCAGAGACGTTGTCATTCTTCATTCTTTTCATTTTTGACCTTTTTGTCAATCTTCTATTTTTTAACTGGTTTTTCATCTTTAAGGTGGATAAAATTCTCCAGATTCAATTCCCAACATCTTTCAATGATTTACATACTAATAATTGGAAACTCTAGCATAACTTACCGAAAGCAAATTGAACATGTCTTCGTGATTTGAGTTAATATGATATTTAAACTTCCTCTTAATCCATGAGTGTAAGAATTTAGGAGATAGATTACTTAGTTGATCAAACTCCAACAATTCAAAATTCAATCTCTTTCCCATCATCATACTTGAAGCATCCTTAAGTGCACAAACTATCAATTTCCAATAGGTTTTTAGTTTGAAAAAGCCTAAAAATTCCACACCTTTTTGCTCAATACTAAGAAAACTTAAAACTAAGAAAATACTGATTAGTTTACCTAATCCACACCCCTAACCTAAAATCTACATTGTCCTCAATGTAAAAGAAGTAAGCATGAGGTAACGAAAAGAAAGGGAGTAGTGATGGAAAGATAGTACCTGGAGGAAGGAAACTTGAAGCTTTTCCATGAATCTCAGCATGGAATGGGTTAGCACAATAACTAAATATACTTGAAGCAAACTACCTTAGTCCTAAATTCTATGAAATCAATAAACCTAACTACACCTCCATCAGACTAGGAGGTTAGTCTTGGTACACAGGATCAGTCAAAGGCATGGACATGTCCTTTCACTCAAATTTCTCAACAAATGGATTTAAACGATGTCCATTTACTTTAAAAGCGTTGTCATTGTTCAGATTCTTTACTCAACGACCCCATGAGGATAGATATTAGTAATGGTGAAAGGGTCGGTCCAATGAGATCTGAGTTTACCAAGAAAAAGGTGTAATTAAGAATTGTATAAGAGGACTTTTTGACCGATTAAGAATGATTTCCAAAGGATGTTCTTGTCATAGAATACCTTCATCCCGTCCTTCTAAATTCTCGAGTTTTCGTAAGCATCATTCTGGATTTTCTCGAGTTCATTTAATTGTAGTTTGTGTAGCAAGCCAACATTGTTCAGGTTAAAGTTTAGATTTTTGGCAGCCTAGTAGGCTCTATGTTCTAATTTCATAGGCAAGTGGTAAGCGTTCCCACAGATGAGTCTAAAAGCAGACATTCCAATAGGGGTCTTAAAGATTGTACGGTATGCCTATAAAACTTCAGTTAAGCGGATTGAGCAATCCTTACGGTTAGAGTTAACCGTTTTCTCCAGAATGTATTTAATTTTCCTATTGAAAATCTCAGCTTGCCCACTTTTCTATGGGTGGTATGAAGTGCTCACCTTATACGAGATGCCATATTTCTTCATTAAGTTCTCAAATGACCTATTACAGAAATGTGAACCTCTATCACTAATGATGGCTTGAGGCGTTCCGAACCGGGAAAGGATGTTCACTTTTAAAAATCAAATGACTGTACGATGGTCATTATTCTGACACGAGATCGCTTTAACCCATTTAGTGACATAGTCTATTACTAGCATAATGTATAAATTTCGAAAGGATTGGGGGAATGATCTTATGAAATCGATGCCCCAGTAGTTAAATGCTTCAATGATCAGAATGAGGTTTAGAGGCATCATATTTCGATGGGACAATGCTCCCAATTTCTTAAAATGCTCATCAACTTTGCAAAACTCATGAGTGTCCTTGAACATAGTGGGTCAGTAAAAGTCACATTGCAGAATTTTAGCCGTGGTCTTTTTTATAGAAAAGTGACCACCACAGACCTGAGAATGACAGAAGGAAATGACACTTTAGTGTTTATTGTCTGTCACACATCTCCTTAGAATTTGGTCTAGGCAATATTTGAATAAATACGGATCATCCCAAAAAAAAATTAATACCTCGGCGAAGAATTTTTTCTTATCTTGCATAGTCCAATGTGTTGGCGTGAAACCTACGGCAAGATAATTAACAATATTAGCAAGCTAAGGTAAGTGGGAGAGTTTAAATAGTTGTTCATCAGGGAACATATCATTTATAGGTGTCATCTCAAGGGAATCAGGCAAATCAAGTCGTTAAGATGGTCAACCACTATGTTCTCGACTCCTTTTTTATATTTTATTTCTAAGTCAAATTCTTAGAGTAGAAGGGTCCATCTTATCAAGTGGGGATTAACATTATTTTTAGAAAGAAGATACTTGAGTGCCACATAATCAATGTAGATGATGATCTTGAATCCAATCAAGTAGGATTTAAATTTTTCTAGAGTAAATACTATGGCTAAGAGTTCCTTTTTCGTAGTAGAACAGTTCACTTAGGCAGGATGTAGAGTTCTACTTGCATAATGAATAACGTAGGGCTTCGTTTCTTTTCTCTGGCCTAACACTACCCCAATAACATAGTCAGATGCATCACACATAATTTCAAAAGAAATGTTCCAGTTGGGTGGCTGCATGATAGGTGAGATAGTTAACATACCTTTGAGCTTAGATAAAGATTTTTAGCATTACTCAGTCCACTAGTATGGTACATCCTTTTGAAGTAGATTGTATAAAGGACGAGAGAAGTGACTAAAGTCCTTTATGAATCTTCTGTAAAATCTAGTGTCCTAAGAATGATCGCACATCTCGTATGCTCTTAGGTGGAAATAGGTTAGAGATAAGACCAATTTTGGCTTTGTCTACCTCAATTCCTTTGGATGAAATTATATGTCTAAGAATAATTCCTTTAGGAACCATGAAATGACACTTCTCTCAATTCAGCACCAAATTCTTCTCTTCACATCGCTTCAGCACATTTTTCAGGTTTTTCAGACATTCGCTGAACGATGGACCAAAGAGAGAAAAGTCATCCATAAAGACCTCTAAATATTGCCCTACCATATCAGAAAAAATACTCAACATACGACGATGAAATGTGGTGGGGGCATTACATAGTCCGAATGGCATCCTTCGGTAAGCAAAGGTGCCATAAGGGCATATGAATGTAATCTTCTCCTGATCTTCAAGGGCTATCTCTATCTGATTGTAGCTCGAATACCCGTCAAGGAAACATTAGTAAGAGTGACCAGCTAGCCTTTCCAAGATTTGGTTAATGAAGGGCAAAGGAAAGTCATCCTTCCTCGTGACGGTATTCAACTTTCTGTGGTCAATGCACATTCTTCAACCAGAAGTGGCCTTAGTTGGCATGAGTTTATTGTTGGCATTGGATACGATGATAATTCCAGACTTCTTAGGAACCACTTGAGTTGGACTCACCCATTAACTATTGGATATTGTGTATATGATACTTACATCCAACAACTTAAGAACCTCAGCCTTAACCACTTCTTTCATATTTGGATTTAATCAATATTGTGGTTGTCGGGAGGTTTTTGCATTGTCCTCAAGATGAATGCGGTGAGTATAAATCAAAGGATCGATTCCCTTGAGGTTCGTAATTGACCATCCAAGGGCTGCTTTATGCTCAATAAGAGTAGCGATGAGCATGCTCTCCTGTTCTTGCTCATGGTAGGAAGAAATCACCACCGGGTACATCTCATTTTGACCTAAATAGATATATTTTAGATCAACGGACAAAGGTTTTAGGTTAAGCTTTAGTGCTTGGAAGCTAGACGGTAGTGGCACTACATCAGTTTGGGGTAATTTTTCAAACTGTGGCCTCCATCGACTAACTTCATGTACTGGGGCAACATCAAGCAAGGCATCCATCTCCTTAATTATATCATCATCTAAATCAGGGGAGTGGGCCAGACACGTCTCAAGAGGGTCAGAGTATAGAGTCAAGAGTTCTCTATCTTCCACGAAGGAATCAATCAGGTTAATATCGTGAGCATCCTCTGTCTGTTTGCTTATGTTGAAGAATATGTTGAGCTCCAATATCATATTTTTGAAAGATAAATTCATGATCCCATTCCTATAATTAATTATTGCATTTGATGTAGTAAGGAATGGATGACCGAGTATGATAGGAATTTGAGTACTCATATCCATGATGGGTTGAATATCCAGGACGATAAAATCTATTGGGTAGTAGAATTTATCAACTTGGACTAATACATCCTCAATTATCTCTCTCGGTATAGGAACTAAGCAATCAACAAGTTGTAAGGTGGTCTTAGTGGGTTTTAATTCACCCAGGCCTAGTTATTCGTAGATCGAGTAAGGAATTAGATTTACGCTCACTCCTAAGTCGAGAAGTGCGTGCTCAATCCTATAGTTCCTAATTACCTAAGCGATGGTTAGGCTACCATGATCTTTGTACTTTTGTGACACATCTAGCTTGAGGATGACACTCACTTTTTTTAACAGAAAAATCCTCTTTTGTTTATTTTGCCATCTTTTAGTGGTGCATAAATCTTTTAAAAAATTGGCATATGAAGGAATTTGTTTCATAGCATCAAGAAGAGGGATGTTGACCTTCACTTGCTTAAGCACCTCGAGAATGTCTTGGGAGTTAGAGAGAGGTTTTGGTGTGATCAAACATTGGAGGAATGGAGTAATCGGCTTGCCATGAGATTTTGGTTTTAACCCATGTGGAGTAGAGCTATGTCTATCATCCGTGTCTTCTTCCGGGTCCTTAGGCTTTTCAGCCCTTAGCGGAATAGATTTGTCAATGATCTTCCCACTCCTAAGAGCGGTGATAGACTTGGCTTGCTGTAACATCCCGTACTTTCCAGTACTCGAGTGTTACCATGTAATATAATTTAGTATAAATACAAACATAACTTATTCAAATATCTACGATCATTCTAGTCTAAATCCGACTGTTAAAAGTAGTCCCAACCCATACATCAAGCTATCTATCCCTCGATTTCCAAGATAGATCATCATACCACTAAAGAGACCTATTCTCTTAGGATCCTTACTTCATTGATGGACAAATCTAGCCGACCGTTACGGATTTACAATCCCGAATCATGAAATTCACTGTTCACCAGGTTTATAATGTCTCGTGGGACAATCCATCATTTGAAAACACATATCAGATTACCTGGTTTCATATCCAACTCCCAGATTACACCTAAACATTCTTTAAGATCCCAAGGGTGATTGAGAATTAAATGTTGGTCAATTCGATCATTGGATTGTTTGGATGCGCACTAAACCGTCATTTGGTAACTAGTAATACATGTGGTGTAACTCACTTTGATGCAAAGTAACCTTAACATTAGGATAAGTATCTAAATGATGCATAATGAGCAGTCCCACGTCTTACATATAGGTATAATAAAAAGATAAATAGACAACAATGTACATGTAATAATAATAATAATAATAATAGTTAAATATTTAATAATATAAATCATGAGGTGGATAGTCCTAATAACCTATAGAGTGGCCCATAACATAAATACACACACACACACACACACACACACACACACACACACATATATATATATATATGCATATGCATATGCATATAATAATAATAATATAATTAAAATTAATATTATTATTTGGGTAGTAACAAGTTTGGAGCATATGAGTGGTCCATTAGGACCTTCTGACTATTGATGGTTAGATTGGAATCGATTCAACCGTCGGATCGATGTAATTAGCACCTAAAGTCCATATTTTGGTTATTATGGCCCACCTTGAATTGTCACACCTCCGGTCAGGATGGCCCAGTTAAGCCCATAGAGCATCATGGACGGAGTGGATTTCTCAGGGCATCACCATGGGCTCCACATTGGCGTGCATGAACACCGGTGGTAAAGCACTTGAGGTGCACTGAATGGCATAGCACGACCAAACCAGCTTGACCCTAAATTCCTAAGGAGGAAACTCCTTCCTTCCCTTTTCGTTTCCCGTCCGCAGCCGTTTAAAATGGACTGCTTCCGTTTGAGTGAGATGGGGCCCACCTCCGCTGCCCAGACAAATGATCTGAACTATTCATCTAGTAGAGCATCCCTATCTGACCAAATCCACATTGTTCGTACACACTCACGCACATGTGCATGCACTCAAACCGAGCCCAAACAGAGCCACGTGCGGCATTTTCAAAAATGAAAACTCTTCCTCCTTCGGTTTGTCAAGCTGGCAATCTGCGTGAGCCGTCCTCTCTCAATCCTAGCCGTCTGTATCATGCGATCCTAGCCCTTCAAAGTTAGGCTTTTATAAAGGAAATGGATGGAGAGAGAGAGAACAGATGTGGGTGGACTTGTTGGTGCGTTGGCACGATTTCAGCTGCCCATTCACTGCTAAAAACTCCAAATATTTCTAAATTGTCCATTCCAACACCCTCATGTGCACGAAACCCTAAAAAGCATGTTAAAAATGTTGCCATTTGTTGTTCTTGCGGTTGCGGGAGAAAACCCACCGCAAGCTTCTCCTTTCGAACCCACCGAAGAAACCCCTCTAGAGCTTCGATCCCAAGCATCCATGAGCTTCCTTGAATAGGTCTCGACTGACCAGCATCAGCGTTTCGAAGAAATAAGCCCTTGTTTATAATATGTCATTAACAGTGGTCTTCTTCTCCATCGTTGCTGATGCGTTTCTGGGCACGTTCGGCCCAGATGTTTGAGTCCAGAGATGGCTGGACTCTACAACAGAGAAAAACGGAAGGAAAAGAGAAGGAAAGGAGGATGATGAGGAAGAGGATGGAAGGAGAAGGAGTGAGTGCAGGTACTACTTGTGCTACACTCACTACCGAGTTGAGCAAACACAACCCATTGAAGCATGAGTCGGGTCGAGATCTAGTCCAGCGACCTTGCTGGATGGGTTTGAGAAAAAGGAGGAGGAAAGGGATAGAAGTAGAAATAAGATAGAGGAAGGAATAGTGAGAGAGTGTGAGTGTGTGTGGCATCAACTCAAGGCAACCAAGTCGCCGGTGCGATTGTCTGAGTAACTGGTTTAAGTTGTACGATTCAGGTCTGATCTGGTTTCGTCCAGCAACTTGCTGGTGTATAATTCTGAGTGAAGAAGAAAGAAAGAGAGTTGGGGGTGATGCAGCTGCACCATGTTAACTGTGTAACCCACCGAGTTGCTTGCCAGTTAAGACTCGGTTCGGGCCTGTCTGAGTTTGTCAACTCGCTTGCCCATGCTCTGGGGTATGCAGAGCTGGTCTAAGAGTCCAGCAAGATAAGAAGAGAAAAGAAAAAAGGGAGGAAGAAGAAGAAGAACAGAGGAGCGAGGGGCTTTGCCTCCCTTGCATGTTTTCTACCAAGTTGACTCGGTCAAATTGCGTGGAGTTTGGTCAACTCATTTGAGTTGAGTCGAGTCGGGTTGAATCGCGAAGCAAGTCGTTGGTTCGGATTGAGGCCGAATTGAACTACTGAGTCGACTAAGGTGAGTCCACCTTCTCTTTCCATATTGAAATTATTCGATTATAGTTAACGATGTTATCATTATTATCATTAATAGGATTATTAATATTAAACATGATTAACCATTGGTAAATTACCCATACTAATATTAGTTATTGTAGACAAATTACAATTGTTAAATATTAGTGTTTCATTTTATCATTATTAAATATTATCATTGATCTTAAGAGCATACTATGTATTTTCATCATAATGATTATTAGTGTCATGTTAGCTAATATTAAGTATATTATAATATTAATGGTTGTTTTGAAATCCTTAGTATTATTAGCAGTACGATCGACTGTAAATCAATTTGCATTTAAATCCTAAGATCTAAGCTTAGAACTAAACCCTAGGATGAAAATCCTAATTTACATTAAAACCCTAAGATAAATAATTCAGACCCTAGACTATGATATTAAACCCTAAGTAGTGTGTAGAACTTGAATCTAATTATACAAGATTCATGATTTGTGGTAGGATTTGACCTTAAGGGCGCATGCACCTCTTAGCAATGATATAGGCGGTTCAAAACATAAGGTGACAATTTTTCACCTTGGGCTTTCTATCTCCAAATTAGATTAAGAATAGCTTTTATATTGATCATAAATGATGCCTTAGAACTTGATTAATCATATGATTAGCTTATTTGATGTATGTTTGAGAATTGATCACGAAAATTACATGCACATGTTAGACATGTAATCATTTAATAGTTCTTAAATTGTATATACATTTGTACCTGAGTTTTACCTTATTAGAATGGTATCATAGATCGTTACTTGATCTCTATGTTACTCTCGCATTGTAACGCCCTGAAAACTGGGGGTCGAGCAAAAGCTCAACTCCCGAGTTTCAACACATCACTTATGCAACATAGATAATGATGATTGAATGTTGTCTGTATTAATGCATTAAACATGAATGAGATTATACCAAATCAGCATATCATACTCCAGAGACAGTAAATTACGCAAGCAGAAGACTGTGCTAGATATATAAGGTATATAGACGTGTTTCCAACCTCCAGAGTATGATGGCATTACTGATCTGAATAAATACATATTTGTTCCAAAGATACAAAATGACAAAATGTGAATGTCCAACTAATCATATATCCCTGTAATCCTGTCGATCAGAGCGGCCTACATAAACTCGCCTGATAACTGCATGTATGAGAACTCTTCGTCATCGTAGAAGTCTGGCTCGACCTCATACATCGCGCTAGTATTTGCATCTAACACAGAGTTTGGTTGGTGTTTAAAACACCGTCCCAGAACGTGGGAGTGAGTGATCAATTGAGTGGAGCTATGAAGTAAAGGTTAACAAGTTATTAATTTAGTCAAGCAGTAATGATAAAATAGTACAATAATCAAGTCCTAAGTATTCTTGTTAATGCAGGAATGATATGCTATAATGATGCATGCCCTCGCCTACGCTCCCTCAGTGACATCATCTCACGATCGCGGCATGTACCCCTTCCTTTATGCAGTTCTTTGCCAAAGCACCGTGCAATGCGATGCATTGGCGTGTTAGCCAAGTTCTTTATTAAGCATATTTATACAACAGGATTGAGAACTCCCTTTATATCATTTACCTAACACTAATCCATCTAGGGTCGTCAATCCTAGAAGTCACATATGATAGGTAGTTTCCAAGTCTCTATGGAGAGGCTCGTCACTTCAGCGCAGGCCTGGTTTATATTTTAGTTTACAACAAAAAGGCTCGTCATCTCAATGTAGACCTGGTATATACTCGAGGTCACTATAGGCTCGTCACCTGATCGTAGGCTGACAGCTCGAATAGAGTGTCACATACCACCGTATTCGGCTCACGAGTCTGGGTTCTTCACTGGATACTATGGGGAGGCTTGTCGCCCCAGTGTAGGCCGACAACACAACCACGGTGTCCCATACCACCATGCTCGGCTCATGAGTCTTAATGGATCAAGGAACCAAGGTTAAACGGGTTTCATTGGTAAGTAGTACCTTAGATTTAAGCAGTTGCGTCCATACATGGTAAACACACATTTAGGCCAATCGGGTTACTTGACAAGCTCGACTGGTACGAGCGTATGTCGAGTTGATCGACATGGAGTGCGTAAGCACTCTGTGTGGCCTAACCACTGTCGACAAGCAACGTACGACTCAGATTCCTCAAACCTATCTGGTGTGGCGAAACGACCTTGGCCACTAACTCGGGAATGGTTACCGATTACGTGGACTACGTTGCAGCCCCAATCATTCTCAAACCCAATAAACATTCATGTTTGATAGTCAAGATAGCATGTAACAATAATTCAAATATAAATCTCATATAAGTATTTTAACAAACACATAGAGAACATGTTAACATACATAAGAATTCATCCATGAATCACATAGTACTAAAATAGGTTACATAAAGGAAACTGTAACCATAGATAAGGGAATTGAGAATCCTATCTCAACACCCTCATTACATACATTTAAACAAGCATCTTGTCATTCAGGTGTTTTATCAAACACTTAAACTACACATATTATATATATTTAATAAAGTAATTACAATAGGTATTATAGCAAATCCCTTTACAAAGGATTCACCATATGTACAACAATCATGTATTCTTAATCAATAAACATGACAAGTATAAATCATAATTCCATACTCATTCAAATAATTTAACAAACACATGGAAAACATTAAAATCAACATAATTTATATATATGTGTAATAAATAGGGAACATCAAAACTAGACACGTGTGACAACAATCACGTCAGTCATAAATTATTACTGACATTGAAAGCCTTAAAAACTATAACCTAAACATTTATAGTCTGCACCTTTCGCCGATGGACTTGTAACGAACTCAGTTTAAACACTAAGTCCTCGCCTATGGTATAACGACAACCTATAGTATGAAATAGGTTAGCTACTTCAACATTTACTCTATTTAAATCCTTAAAATAGGTTAGGTTTAGGATTTCTTACCCAAGAACAGAGTCAGAATCACCAGAATAGTGATACAGACAGGCCGATTTAACACGTGGAGCGATGGGATCAAATCTTAGAAACTCTCTCCTACTTTCTCTCTCACTTCCTCTCTCTTTGCTCTCTTCTCTCCTAGGGTTACAAATTCGTATGTGAAGGGAGATGAGGGTTTAAGGCCCTTATATAGGCCTAGAACTGATGGGAATGGCCCCAGGGCTATGGTATACTTAAGTATTAGCCAAAGGATGACCGTTTCGGTCCAACGGAGCTGATCTGGATGCCCATTTTCTGCATGCGGTCAGGGTTAAGCTCCCTGACATTGGATCTAGGTCAGGTTAAGATCTCGGCCCGATCGGATCGATAGATCGGCCGCGGGGGACCTGTTTCAGTTCAATGGTCACCGATACTCGATAAGGGTCACAAGTACACTGACATGTGTTGAAAATTTTTCCTGATCTGAGGCTGTAATTGGGTCAGATTTTGATGGTTTGAATCCTTAGATTTAGCTTGCAAGCAAATGACTCAATTCACTTAAGTTTCACTTCAATTCCTAAAGATATTCGCGTTTCTCACACACTTCACTCCGGGCTCAAGTTGTGCGTTTTTGGGTACTATTAGGACTTGATTTCTGACATAGTGGTCAAGTTCAAAAAAGCGGTTATAACCATATAGTTTCATGGTAATCGAACTTTTGACATGTGGCCCAGGTCCGATACGGAGTTTCATGATGCTTCCGAGAGCAATTGGGTTTTAGGATGGATCCTAAGTTTTTAGGTAATGTAACATTAACAGTGTAACATCCCGAAAATCGGGGGGTCGAGCAAAAACCCAACTCCCGAGTTCCAAAATATTATTCATGCAACATAGATATGTATGATTGAATGTTTTCTATGATAATGTATTAAACATGAGTGAGATTAAGCTAGAACAACATATCATACCCCAGAGACAGTTAAATTAACAAGCGGAAGACTGTGATAGTATGTATAACATATATAAACTGTCGTATGTCTCCAGAGTATGAACATGTTACCAGGTTATGTACATATATGTATACTCCAAAAGTAAACCAAAAAGATATACATGAGTGTTCTAAAAATAAAAAAATGACAAGTGTCAAGGTATCTAAACAACCTCCCTGTAATCTCGTCAATCAGATCACGCATAAAGGAGGAATCCTCCTCCTCATCATCCAGTCCAGCTCCGCTTCTCAAGCAGCGCCATCATCTGCAATCACAAAAAGGGACTGGTGGGTGTCCGAAAACACCATCCCGTAATGTGGGAGTGAATAGCTAACGCAGTGGAATAATAGAGCAAGGATTAACATGTTCTCAAATCAATCATGCGATAATAGTAAAGCAGTAAATCAAACAATCCTAATACTGTTGTTAATACAATATGACATGACATGATGTATGCCCTCACCGACGATCTCCCTCATACGACACCATCTTACGACCGCGGCATGCAATCGACCCTCAAGTGCTCCACATCTTCCAGGCACATGCAATGGTATGGTGATATGATTACCGAGTTATTATTAGTCCATTTCATACAGCAATATTGGAAAACTAAGGTACTTCCCTTTTATCAATCCCAACACATATCCTGTCTAGGGTCGTCACTCCTAGTAATCTCAAACGATGTATATTTTGTAGGTCGCTGCAAGGGCTGCCAGGGCTGTTGCTCGCACTCATTGCACTGCTCCCCCATCACCTTATCAATACAGGCCTACTGTACTCTACTGCTACTGAAGGGTCGTCGCCTCCCGTAGACTCAGAATACGCTCGCGGTCACTACAAAGGGCTGCCAGGGCTGTTGCACGCACTCGTTGCTTCGCTCCCTCATCACCTTATCAATATAGGCCGACAGCAAGAATATAGTGTCCCATACCACCATAATCCGCTCACGAGTCATAGGTGCTCACTGGTCACTACGGGGAGGTTTGTGGCCCCAGCGTAGGCCGACAGCTCGACCACGGTGTCCCATACCACCATGCCCGGCTCATGAGTCTTCGTGGATCAAGGTACCATGGTTAACAGGGTTTACAATGGTAAGTTCAGTAGCCTAGGTTCAAGCAGTTATGACTCATGCAGGGTGAACATACAACGGCCAGTCCGGTTACTTGACGGGCTCGACTAGCACGAGCGCATCTCAAGTCGAACGACATGAAGTGCGTAAAACACTTCGTGTGGCCTAACCACTGCCGCCAACTCCAAAACACGGCTCGCGTTCATCGACGCGTCCTTCGTGGCAAATACCAGCTAGCCACGAACTTTCTCTGTTACCGACTGCCTGGACTAAGTATAGTCCCAAACAATTACGGAATCGCATCAGCAATCATATTAGAGTATTGGAAATGAAATACAGCCATGTGAGCATGTTAACACATGTTATAACATACAACTTAAGCAAATCTTCTAAGCACATACATTTCATGCATATTATGAAATCATGCATATTATGAAATCATGTCGGAAATCATTTACGTCAGCATATTAATTGAGAAATCAGTCTCAAACTAATTCATAACACCATTTAACTCAATACATACTAATACAAGCATTTATACAAACACATACACTACACACTTAAGTCTACATATAATATGTCGACCCGAAGTGCGCATTTAGGCGAATCTCTTCGCCAAACTAATTATACACGTATTCCTAACATTCTAATGCGACAACAAATCATGTCAATCACATCAGCAAAATATGAATGAAAACAGTACTTCCTACAAATGACTAAAATGCCCTAAAACTCATATTCTCCGTCGGTTTACGAAATAGGAAACGGACAGCATGTTGTACATGTCAAACGGCGTTGTCATCGATAATCTACTATTAAACGACATTGAAAGCTTTGGAAACAGTCAATCAAAGCATCTAAAATCCGCACCTTTTTCCTTTTTGGGGTGTGAGTTCGAACGGAGCATATACGCTTCGTCTACGGCGAACAGAGAACCTAATACACAAGTTCTATTAGATACTTCGCTAGGAAACGAAAGAAACCTCAAATCAGCAACTTCTAAGGTATTTTCTTACCTGAAAACACGGAGGAATCGTCGAAAAAGTGATCGGAGTGCATTGTTTAGGCACTTGCAGCAGGTGGCACGAGCAGCAAGAAATTCTCTCCTACTCTCTCTCACAAACTCTCACCTTTTCTCTCTCCCAATCTAGGGATTTTTGCAAATTCGTATGGGAGAGAGGAGTGAGGGTTTCAACCCTTTTTATAAGCCCAAACTTGCCCGAAATAGGCTCGGGAACAAGTTTCACTTGAGGGGTAACCAAATCGGGGCCGTTTCAGTCCAAAAGATGCTTTCTGGTGGTCCACTGGCCGAATGCGATCGGACTTAAGCTCATGCGTACCAGATCTAGCACGCATTAAGTTTTCAGTCCGGCAGGGTTCGCAGATCGCGCGTGGCGGTCCAGTTTCAGTTCAGCGGTCACCGCACGTAGATCAGGCCTGCAAATCTCATGATATGAAATAGAAATTTTTCCTGATCTGAGGGTGTAATCTGACTGAATTCTGACGGTCAGAACGCTCAATACTGATGCGTCAAGTCGTGTGCCAGATTTGAATTTGAAATTCCAATTCTGTCCCTATTCGCACTCTCTTCGGTCCGGGCTCAATGAAATGGCCTGTGATTATCGGTTTGACTTGATTTTCGAAATGAGTGTCAAGTCCAGCTAGGCGGTTCTAACGGTCTAAGATAGGAGGTATCGGACTTTTGACGCGCGGTCTAGATCCAATACAAAGATTCAAAGTGGTCCAGAGAACAAACCTGCTTAGAGTTTGGTCCGAGGTTATAGAGTATTATAGAGTCATTAGTTCTACTCGATTTGGGTCTTGTAGAACGTATTTAAAGTGATCAGGGACTATTTCCCAGCTACTCCAGCGTCGCGCTAGCTAACTTATGCTTAGTTTCTAAAGGAATTAACCCTAAGTGATTTCTTTGGCTATAGAATTGGGTTCTAAGCAATTTTCCAGGTGTTTTAATTGACCCACTGCCTAAGGACGTCAAATCCCAGATTGGCCAAAATTCAGGGTATTACAAACGGTTCTACTCATTTTGAGTCTTACAGATCATATTTAAAGTGATTAGTGCTAATTTCACAGATAATCTGGTTTAACACTTAGTTAATTCACGTTTAATTTCTAAAAGATTTGGTCCTTAGTGATTTCTGCCTGAGGTGGTACTCGGGTCTTGGTATGGATTTTTTCGAGACGTTACACACATGTTATTATACTATTTGTAAGACACATATGAATCAAAATCTCTCTAGTCAAGAAGGGAAACCTCTATTTAAGAAAGAGAGTCCGTACTTAGGGTTTAACAAGATTGATTATGCTAGAAATAGACCCTCAATATGGAGTTTATATTGTGGCAATTTAATTCATGGGTTTTACCATCTATGAGGTGATTCCACCTACCTGATTATGGAATGAACCATTCAACATTTTTATCACCATTGTTTATTCGCATTTGAATCATACATACTGACTCATTTTAATCACTGTATTTAATATCTTCAACATCTCAATTCAGTATACGATGGTAGTTTCCCATATATTGAGAATTGATTGGCTGCATGTTAATAGGTTCTATCCACACCCTAAGGCGGTAAATTCATGAGTTAGGGATGGTGGAAATGAGACACTGTTGAAGGTCAAATATTGCATATTAGACACCAGTTATTGCCTGGATTTATAAGCATGATACTGTTTAACTCCTTATTTTAATTAAGTTTGTAATGCATGGTGTATTTAGGAACTTGGATTGGAAAAGAGTATTAAAAGTATGGATTGACGCTCAGAATTCACCTAGGCAAGGGATGGACCCTAGGGGACCAAGATCGATGGATTTACATGTCAAAGATCCGAGAAAATTGAGAAACTGAAGCTCAAGTGGCCCGAAAATCAACCATAATGCAAGATCACAGGTTTTCACCATCCGTTCAGATCGAACCTTCATACATGACTTGAGGACCATAAATGAACCATACACATCAAATTTCAGCCATTGGATCCTTGTGAAAGTGGCCCAATGGACAGATCAGTCTATATATCAGTGATTTGAGGCCCACCCGGTCTCTGGATATGCTTTAATTTTGGCCTCAACCTGTAAGACACGTATCCTAGACCATACCGTTCTGTATGCCTCCATGGTCCTCCCGGTCTAATATCGGCAACCCGCGATCTGTAAACGGCGTCTGCATGCGGTCTTGAGCCAGATTCTGTCGGTCTGAGTCAGCTCGACCCGAGACTTATATCATTGCGACCGTGCTGTCACCGCGGTTCCAATGCCACATATTACGTACCGACCAGGTACCCGAGCCAGGAGATGTGGGCCTGCATTCAATTCGAGTAAAATGCCGTGCGTTGCAATCTTGAGAGAATTCATCACATCAACCCCATCAATCCCATCAATCCCATCAATCAAAGTATACATCACACTCCATCACTCACCCATCCCCAAGTACAACCACTCCTCCCCTAAAGTCAACTCTTTCTTACACAAGTATGCATCACACCCATATCTCTCTCTCTTACACCTCTCTCTCATCCCTCTCATTCTCCAAGCAAGCATCCCACGTCCAAGTAAGCTTCCATGGGAGTGCTTGTGTGGTCCACCTTCCTACCATCAAATCCAATCCTTGGATCATCATCTCGACTGTTGAAATCGTCCCCTTGGAGCTCTAGATCATGTTGGCGGAAGAAGGACGAAGAGATCTTGAGGTGGGTGCTTCTTTCTCTCCCTCTCTTTTTCATTTTTATGTAATGATGGATCCCACCTTGATGTGCCTTATCTACACCATCCAATCATTTGGTGGCCCACCTGTAGCACGCCTGTAGGTGGGGCCCACCTTATATATATATGTGTTACCCAAACCGTCCAGCTTCTACGAACGCTGGGCATGGCTGCTTAGTGATGGTGTGTATACCGTCTAACAATGAAAACAAAAATATCAGCTTAAATTTCAAACCTTGGGTGGGCTGTTCATGTAGGCCCCACTTTGATATATGAATCAAATCCAAGCCGTCCATTCCATCTCTTAGATCATTTTAGGCGTCGAGCCGAAAAATAAAGCTGATCCGAATTTCTAGTGGGCCATAGCATAACAAACAATATTTTCTACCATTGAAATTCACCCTGATATTTTTATACGCCTAAACACATTAGATATTGGTATCGTTTGGACGGTCTTGTGCCATAGAGTGCAATGGATGGGCTGGATTCAGCTGATACGAGCCCCACATATGAAAAACCCCAAGATTTCAGTCATTCAAAAAAAAAACAACAACAAAAGCATTGTTGCTGCTGCTGACAGGTAAGGACGCCCACAGCGTCCTGGGCGCTGGAAGCAGGGGTCCCATGTGTGGGCCCCATTGGGATGTCATTGCACATCCACGCCGTGGAATTGATGGGCCCTTGGGTGGGTGGGCCTCACCCCAAAAATCAGCCGTGTATATGGCTCAGGCAGCCCACATCATAAGAAATAGTGTGGATTGAACATCTGCCATTGAAACACTTTTTAGGTTGCAAAAGTTTTGAATCAATATGAAATTTGTTTCTACTCTTCATCCAGGTCTGCGTTACCTTGTGAATGGATTGGATGGCTCATAAACATTATGGTGGGCCCCACGTGGGACCCACAGTGACGTCTGTGTTTTATTCACACCATCCCCAGTACGGGATGGTGGAACCCACCTGATGTATGTGTTCTCTCCACACTGTCCACGACAGTGGACGGTGAACCCCACCATGATTTATGTGTTTTATCCATACCGTCCAACACCTTGGAAGGGTGGGACCCACCTTTGTGTATTGTACCATCACCGTCCAATCTCTGGACGGTGACTGGCTGGACGCTCGTACATGTAAAAAAAAATAATATATATAATAATAATTGTAACTATTATATAATATAATATATTAGATATATGGTGGACCCTACATGGGACCCACCTTATTTATAACGTATTGGCTGGTATGCACTGACAACAGCAATATAGCTGCTGTCATGACGTCATCAAGGTATATGGGACCCACATGTGATACGTATGTTATTCCATTTCGCATCCATCTTGTCCAGCCGTAGACCCCACTTGCTACACGTGTGAGATCCACCGTGATCTATGTATTTCATCCACATTGTACAATGCATGGACAAGTGCTGATCATGCCGGATGATGCTTAGACAGTGCAGATTTACATGGACACTGTTTGGACGGTGCTGTTTTGCGTGGATAATGGTTGGATGGTGCTGATTTTTCTGGGAAAACGATTGAATAGTGCTGATTTTCATGTCCAGTGTTTGGATAGTGCTGATTTATTTGGATAATGTTTGGATGGTGTTAATCATATTGGTGTGCCATGTGGGCCACTCCTTGATGAATTTATTCCATTCACATCGTCCAGACGTGTTGGACGGTGCTGGACTGCTTGGATGAACCTGGCAGTGCTGTATGTGATTTATTCCATGCCGTCCATCTATCTAGAATAGTGGGGCCCATCATTGATGTATTTAGGCGGTCTATCAGGTGGAGATTGAACGCCTACCATTGCAACCCTTTTTGGGGTTAGAGAAGTTTTGGATCCCTATGAAATTTGTTTTCCCTCTTGATCCAAGTCTTTGTGACCTTATGACCATATTGTATGAAGAATATGGTAGGCCTTACCTTGAAGTATTTGTGTCCCATCCAAGGGCCCCACCAGATGTATTTGTGACCCATCGATACGGCCCACTTGTAAATAGTGCGGCCCATTGGTGTGGTCTGTAAATGCGGCCCATTTGATATATTTTTGGCCCATAGATGAGGCACATTGTGATGTACTCGAGACCCATGGGCAAGGCCTGATGTAATGTATTTATGGCCAATGTGATGGAGTCCACCTGTTATGTATTTGAGGACCATGTGCAGGGTCCACATGTTGTGTATTTGAGGCCCAAGGGTTGTGGCCTAATTGTGAAGTATTGAGGCCCATGGGTTGTGGCCCATCGTGGTGTATTTATAGCCCATATGACAAGGCCCATTGTGATGTAATTACAACCCATTATATTGTATATCGAGGCCCATTGGTGTGACCCACCTATTATGTGTATGAGGCCTATTTGGTGGGGCCCACATTGATGTATATATATGGCCCACATAAGGAGGCCCACCTTCGATGTGTGTATGGCCCGTCCATGAGGCCCACCTGAATATATTTATGGCTCATCCATGAGATCCACCTCGATGAATTCGTATCTTGTCCATGAGGCTCGACGTGTTGTATATGAGGCCCATATAATACGGCCCACTTGATGCTTATATGGCCCATGTGGTGTATTAGAGAGCCTATGAGCAAGGCCCGCCTGTTATGTATTTGTGGCCTTGTCGAGGCCCAATATGATGTTTTTATGGCCCACCTTGATACATTAGTGCGGCCATTGGATGCAGCCCACTTGACCGTATATAAGGTCCATTGGTGTGGCCCATTTGATGCGGCCCACTTGTTGCATCTTAGGCCCATGGGTCGTAGTCCATTGAGGTGTATACTCGACCCATATGTCGTGGCCTATTGGGATGTATTTTCAGCCCATTTAATAAGGTCCAATGAGATGTATTTTTTGGCCCATGTATTGTAGCCCATGTGATGTACATGAAGTCCATGAGCAAGGCCTAATGCGATGTTTATGCAGCTTATGAGTGAGGCCCATAGTGATGTGTATTAGGCCCTTACGTGAGGCTATGGGCCCATTATATGTTTAGCTCTATATAGGTCACTCCTTGGGAGCAATGTTGGTTGAATGTCCATATTGATGGGCAATGATGGTTGAATGTCCACATTGATTGGCAATGATGGTTGAATGTCCACATTGTGACCTTCCCTTAGGCCGATTGTCATAAACTGATTGCCGATTCAGATTAACGTAACCGATTTGTTGACTCTGATTATCTATCGATCCCGATTGTTGTGACTGATTTGATGATTCTGATTATCGATCGATCCCGATTGTCGTGACCGATTGCCGATTCTGACTATCGATCGAGGCCGATTACCTATTCTGATTTGTCGTGGCCGATTGTCGATTACCGATTAAGGCTGATTACTGATTCAGATTTGTTGTGGCCGATTGCGGATTATTGATCAAGGCCGATTACCGATTCTGATTTGTCGTGGCCAATTACTGATTGTATATCTAGGCCGATTACCGATTTCGATTGTCGGGGCCCAATGTGATGTATATGTGACCCGCATTGAGGCCCGATGAGATGTGTATTCGGCTTGTGTCTAAAGCCCAATGTGATGTATATTGAGGTCTAGATAATGTGGCCCATTGTGATGCATTTGAGGGCTATGCGAGGGAGCCCATTGTGATGTATGTTAGGCCCATGTGAAAGACCCATCGTGGTGTGTATTAAGCTCTTGAGTGGGACCTATGGTGTTGTATATTTGGTCCTTGTGTGAGGCTATGGGTCCACTATATGTTAGGCTCTATGTGGGCCATTCCTTGGGACAATGTTGGTTCAATGTCCACATTGTTGAAGCCGATTGTTGAGGTCGGTTATTGACACCGATTATGAGTATGTGACAACATAACATCATGATACATGCCCATACGCATCATCTGCATGTTTGTTATGAGATGTGGTTGACCATTGCATATGACATTGGGTACGTTATGAGACCCCCTGATAGGCGAAGGTTATCTCACATGAGTGCACGGTATGTGCATGATTGATGCATGACTGGATTGTTTGACTCATGCATCTTGCATTGTGTGTTGTGATTACTGTATGCCCTAGCGATATCAGGGTCGTAGCCTCCACATGCATATTGTGGATGGCCAGATAGGACATCAAAAATATTTAGTTTTAGCATACGGGCGCTATAGATGTCCCTGAGTGAAAATTCCTAAACCTCCGTGGCCAGGAGACGCCCTAACATCTAGACCGAGTAGATACATGAGCGCCCGAGTGCTAAATACCAGGAGGTTGTGTCTCCCACTGTGTCATGGTCGGTTGGGAGGGGGTGTGGCCTTACCCGCCTGAGGGTAGGGGGCATAGCTAGGCTGAGTTTGACCAGCTCATAAATGGGTCTGCTATCACTGGATATGTATTGACAGATTATTGGCCAGGTGGATAGTGAGGTTTCTTACGCTCACTTGGACTGTGCGGCTAGGAGAGTGACAGTGCCATTTGGAGTGTACTAAACCCCTGTGATGATCTCAAAGATAAACCATATTGACATATGGACTTATTGAGCAGAAGTTGCATACTCATTCATTCATTCATTCACTATCCACACGGGCTGGTAGTGCGCAACTATTTATTACGTGTATCTTCGCATGACCAGAATTTTGGTTGGGCGCACGACTAACCTGAGATCAAGAGTCTACCACATTAAGTTTGACTATCCACATTTAAGTATGAGACCGGTTTGGATAGAAGTTCCTTGTGATGGACCCCATAGCCTGCGATACTACGTACCATCATCCCTGCTTCATACTCTAGCATAGTCATTCTATTTGCACCGCATATCGCATTACATCCGCGGCATATGATATTTTGGGTTACTATGTTTCTGCACTTATATGGTCTAGACGGACTTAGTAAGATTTCACATTGCATTGCATCCTCGGCATCTGATATTTGACTCTCTATGACTCCTCATTTGCATAGTTGATTTCTGTTGTGTATTCTAATATTGTATGACTCATGCACTTGTCAGTATTTATTATCAGGTGATTTATGACTTTGTCAATATTTCTGTTTACTCTGATAATTCCTGATCTTGTCAGTATTTCTGATTACTCTGATAATTCATGATCTTATGAATATTTCTGCTTATTCTGACATTGTATGATTTAAGGATTACCAGTATTTCCTGTATTGTATGATTATGACATTGTATTGAATACTTAGTACTTACCTTGTGCACACACTTACACCACCCTCTAAGCTTTCTATAAGCTTATGCATGATAGATACGTGTAGGTGATGTTAGGTTATAACAGTGTTGAGCTTGAAGCGTGCAGTGGTCTTCTAGAGCTTGATTTTCTATTTATATATATCCCTTTCAATATTGTACTCAAATGATTATATTAGTAGATACGTGATGATGGTGTTGCCTTTGTGAATTGGGTAATCTTGTGGTTATGCTTATTACGAGTTAAATGTACATTGAAAAATAATAATAATAATAATAATAATAAATCCTCCTTATAGGATCCCAAGATCGAAATCTGGCATATGAATGCTAGGAACCTAGAATGGGGTACTATGGAGGCTGTCGGCACCGGATTCGACAATCAAAATTTCTGTGAATTCGATTTTCGGGTTTGGGGCGTGACACAACCCCTTAATTTACATGAGGAAAGGAATGGACGAAGTGGATTCTTCGTATACATCAAGGTGAGACCCACCTTACAAGGTGCATGTGCATAGCACACTCACAGTCACCGTGCACCGAACAAAGCAAAGCGCTGACCGACAAATTTCAAATTTAAGGAAAAAACGTAACAACGTTTACGCTGTCCATCCATTTTTACGTAGTGGGCCCCACTCATTGTCCATATGGACAATCCAAACTGTCCAATGAGACCAGAGGGGGCCTTGATCCTCACCTAGGTGTCAGTTTGACCCCCTTCAAGCTATCGAAAGATCCTAGCCATTGAATGCAAGATGAACGGTGAAAGAAATATCTCATGGGCCACCACGGTTAGGATCCAAAAACAAGCAAGACTGGATGGTTTTTCATCCTGAAGTCAATGGACGGAGTAAATTTTACACCTGACATCAATTAATGGTCCACTGACCATTACAGAGCCGCGACGTAGCCTCTGTTTCGCAATAGGGATTGTGGTTTTTCGCTGTGGGCCATTATCATGACCTAAGAAGAAGATCGGGACCATCCATCTGGCTTAAAGTGGCCCACTGATCACGGCCTAGGTGGAAGATTTCCAAAAGAAGATAGTAAGGTGATTTCCAACCCTTTAACAGATAATGGATGACAGAAAGAAAGAGCCTATAGACCACATTAACGGACGATCAAAATTATACCATTCTTACTGAAATTTCGATAGGAATCCGGTGGATGGTGTGGATTTCTCTAAAGAAAGACTAAGTGGGCCCCACCAAGCATCAACGCAGCTCCCTGCGTACAGTTTCGCATGCTGTTGTGGAAGATCTTCCGCTGTTGCTGCATGATCGACTCTTGTGTGTAAAGCTCCCATTCATCGCCTTCCTTGTCTATAAGAAAGAGAGAGAGAGAATGTGAGAGGCATCTTAGGCAGCCATGGAGCAAAGGAGGGAGCAAGAAAGAGAGAGAGTTCGTGGCCGTTCCTCCCCTTCTTCCTTCTTTTTCCAGGTTTTCTTCCTTTTCTTTATGTTATTTTTCAGGGATTTTAGCATGACTATATCAGGCTAAACCTCTTAGCTAGGGCTAAGAGGTGAAGCTTGTAGTGAGATGGGGGATTTTTCTTTATGCCTTTGATTTAAGTTTAAGATTGAACTGATGTTGATTTTAGGTTAATTAAGGGAATGTTTTTAGTTTTTAATGGTCTGTTGTGACTAAAATTATAGTGGGCTTGCGATAACTTTGAGCATGTTCCTTTCCTTTTTATGTTTATGATGTTAGGAAGCCTTGTTGTTCACCATCGTGTCCTGGGTATGGTTGGATGACGGTACCCTTCCTAACCTTCATACATTGTTGATTGGTTGGTAATTAGTTTAATTTTGTTGTTTACTTTGTCTCCTGAGCATGGTTTGGTGATGGAATCCATTCTAATTCATATACCTTTCATCTCTTGAAAACTATTTCAAAGAAAGTTTCATTCGATTTCCATGGTTACACCCTTCAACTGGATGAAGATGGGACCCTAAGTCCAGTTGAGTTCTTGAAACATGCATAAGATCTCCCCGATCTCTACAAGTGGATCCTTTGAATCCCTAGTTTCTTTTTCCTGAATTCTTTAAGTTTTAGATAATTATTTCACCATTATTTCTCAAATTACAATCGATTTAGATTTCATCTTAGTCTACTTCGAGTTCTATTTAGTTTCTGACTACGTACAAGTTTCAGTCCCTGTGGATTCGACCTCGGTTTTACCGAGTTTATTACTACATAACAACCCTATACTTGGGGAGTGAACAAGTTTTTGACGCCGTTGCCAGGGACTGATGGTTACATAAATTTGAAATTAATTAGTTTAAGATTAGGACTTTACTAACTTTAGTTTCATATTTTTCTTTCTATTTGATTTTTAGAACTAACCTTCCTATTTTGTAGGGTTATTGATAGATCTTCTAAATTAGTAACTTCGTCCTAATTTCTTTACTTTCTCTATTTCCTAGATTAGGTCTTATCTTCTAGAAACTAACTTAGTTTGTTTTTTTTTGCAGGTTCTTAACTTAGGATTTCGAATTTGGTAACTTCTTCCCATCTTTCCTCTTTATTTCTAGATTACCATTTCTATTCTTCCTCGAGTGTGTTATCCCAAGTGGGTGCATGATAACACTCGACGTCTCTTGACTGAAGGAGGATTAGTTAAGGAGTTAACCGTCCATCGCAGGACTAGACACCGCTTGAAATTCCCTGAGTTAATTGAGGTTATGACTGCAAATCAACTTCAAGTATTACCCCAACCTAGGTTTGAGGAAGTTCATGATGAGAATGAGGTGCATCAAGCACCCTCGCCTCGTACTTTACGAGATTATCTACAACTGGCGAGGGTGAGTACACCGTCATGCATGATTTTTCTTGAGAATATATGACATATGAACATCAAGCCAGGGGTTATCCAACTCCTTCCTAAATTCTATGGGCTTGAATCAGAAAGTCCATATTTACATCTGAAAGAGTTCGATGAGATCATAACCACCTTATACTTTCCTAATGTATCTAAGGATATAATCAGGCTGAAACTCTTTCCCTTTTCCTTGAAGGAGAAGGCTAAGACGTGGTTATATTCACCCCATCCTAGATCCATTGGCACATGAAATGATATGCAGAGGGAATTCATAAATTTTTTTTTTCACATCATAAAATGATTACCCTTAGAAAAGCAATCATGAAGTTCGTCCAAAAGGAGGATGAAACATTCTTCCAATGTTGGGAAAGGTTTAAGGATCATGTCAAATCATGTAACGCCTTGAAAATCGGGGGTCGAGTAGAAGCTCAGCTCCCGAGTTTCAACGCATCACTTATGCAATATAGTAATGATGATTAAATGTTGTTCGTATTAGTGCATTAAACATGAATAAGATTACACTAAATCAGCATATCATACTCCAGAGACAATTAAATTATGCAAACGGAAGACTGTGATAGATATATAAAACATATAAGTGGTTATAAGTCTCTAGAGTATGAACATGTTACCAAGTTAAATAATTACACGTATAGTTCCAAAATTCACAAAATGATACAATGTAATGACATCTAATCGGTATCCCTTTAACCCTGTCGACACAACTCTGGGTTTACATAGACCCGCTAGAGAGTTGCATGTAGGAGAACTCCTACTCGTCATCATAAAAGTTTGACTCTGCTTCATAAGTATCGCCATCATCTGCAACTAAAACAGAGTCTGGTAGGTGTTTTGAAACAGCATCCCAGAGTGGGAGTGAGTGATCAACTCAGTGGAGCTACAAGGCAAATGTTAATATGTTATCAATTTAGTCAAGCAATAATGATAAAGCAATATAACAATCATATCTTATGTACTCTTGTTAATGCAAGAATGGTATGCGATAATGATGCATGCCCTCGCCTGCACTCCTTCAGCGACATTATCTCACGATCGCAGCATGGACCACTTTGGACACATACACTTTCTCGCTAAAGCACATGCAATGTGGTGCATGATTGTCACGCCCCAAACTCAAAAATCGGATTAACAGGAATCCTGATTGTCGAATCTGGTGCCGACAGCCTCCGTAGTACCCCATTCTAGGCTCCTAGCATTCATATGCCAGATTCCGATCCTGAGATCCTATAAGGAGGATTCTTTTTTTTCCAATGTACATTTAACTCGTAATAAGCATAACCATAAAATTACCCAATTCACAAAGGCAACATCATCATCGCATATCCACTAATATACTCATTTGAGTATAATACTGAAAGGGAAATACATAAATAAAAATCCAAGCTCTGGAAGACCGCTGCATGCTCCAAGCTCAACACTGCTGCAACCTAACATCACCTGCACGCATCTATCATGCATAATCTTATAGAAAGCTTAGAGGGTGGTGTAAGTGTGTATATAAGGTAAGTGTCAAATATTCAATACAGTACCATAATCATACAATACCAAAAATACTAGTAATCCATAAATCGTACAATGTCTGAATAAACAGAAATTCTGACAAAATCATGAATTATCAGAGTAAACAGCAATACTGACAAGATCAGGAATTATCAGAGTAAACAGAAATACTAACAAAGTCATAAATCACGCGATAACAGAGTAAGTGGAAATACTGACAAGTGCATGAGTCATATAATATTAGAATACGTAATAGAAATCAACTATGCAAATGAGGAATCAAAGAGAGCCAAATACCGGATGCCAAGGGTACAATGCAATGTGTAAATCCTGGTAAGTCTGTTTAGGCCGTATAAGTGTAGAAACACAGTAATCCAAAATTTTAAATATTGCGGATGTAATGTAATATGCGATGTGAATGAAATGACCATGCTGGAGTGTGAAGTCGAAATGGTAGTACGTAGTATCGCAAGGTACGGGGTCCACCACAAGGGACTTCTATCCAAACCAGTCCCATACCTAAATTTGGATAGTCAGACTCAACGTGGTAAACTCCTGATCTCAGGTTAGTCCCGTGCCCAACCGAAATCCTTGCCATAACAAAGATATATAATAATTAGTTGCGCACTACCAGCCCGAGTGGATAGTGAATGAATGAGCATACAACTCCTACTCAATAAGTCCATATATCAGAACGGTTCCTCTCTGAGAAATCACCAGGGTCTATTACACTTCAAACCATATTGCCGTCCCATCACGCGTAACAAGGTAAGTGGAAGAGACCTTACTATCCTCTAGCCAATATCGGGCCCGGCTCGTCGATAGCGGACCCATTCCTCAAGCTGGTCAGACTCAACCTAGCATTACTCCCTCCTCTAGGGCAGGTAAGCCGTACCCCCTTTCAATCTACCACGACATAGTGAGAGACGCTCCTTAACGGTATACGGCCCTCATGCGCTCATGCATCCACTCGGTCTAGACGTTGGAGCAACCTCTAGAACCAAGAGGGTTCTGAAACTTTCACCCAAGGATATCTATAGCACCTCATGTAGAACAGATTTTCGGTGTCCCCATCTAGCCATCTACGATATGCCTATGGAGGCTACAACCCTGATGTCGCTAGGGCGTACGGTGGTCATGTCACACAAATGTGAGATGCTTGAGTCACACAGTGCAATCATGCATAAATCCTACGCATACCGTGCGTTCATGTGGGGCAACCCCTCCTATCTGGGAACCCCATGAATAACCTGTCCTATGGCATATGCGATGGTCAATCACATCTCATAACAAACATACAGATGATGCGTATGTATTATGATGCTATGCTATCACATACTTATAATCAGTATCAATAACCGACATCAACAATCAGCCTTGACAATGTGGACATCTAACCAACATAGCCCCAAGGAATGACCCTCATAGGGCCAAACACATAATGGGCCGACGGCCTCACACAAAGGCCTAATATATAACATAGTGGGCCTTGCCCGAGGATTACAGATACATCACAATGGGCCTCAACTACGGGTCGCATATATATCATATAGGTCTCAACAATCGGCCTTGACAATCGAAATCGGCTTCAACAATCAAACTCGGAATCGGAGTAGGCCTCAGTAATCGGAATTGGTCACGACAATCAGAATCCTCAATCGGCCACAATAATCGAAATTGATCTATAATTGGCCTCGATCGATAATTGATCCATCGAATACGACGAGCATAATCGATAATCGGCCATGATAATTGGTCTCGATCGATAATCGGTCAACTGGCCATGACGATCAGAATCGACAATCGGCTACAATAATTGGTCAATCGACCACGACAATCATAATCAGTAATCGGTCACGATAATCGGTCAACTGGCCACGACAATCAGAATCGACAATCAGCCACGATAATCGGCCTCGATCGATAATCGGTCAATCGACCACGACAATCATAATCGGTAATCGGCAATCGGCCACGATAATCGGTCAACTGGCCATGACAATCAGAATCGGCAATCGGCCACGATAATTAGCCTCGATCGATAATCGGTCAATCGACCACGATAATTATAATCGGTAATCGGCCACGATAATCGGTCTCGATCGATAATCGGTCAACTGGCCACGACAATCAGAATCGGCAATTGGCAACCATAATCGGCCTCGATCGATAATCGATCAATCGACCACGACAATCATAATTGGCAATCGGCCACAATAATCAGCCCTGATCGATAATCAAAATTGGTACTGATAGTCAGTCTCGATGATCGGCCGAACAAGGCCTAAGGGAAGGTCACAATGTGGACATTAAACCATCATTGCCCGTCAATGTGGCCATTTAATCAACATTGCTCCCAAGTAGTGGCCCACATAGAACCAAACATGTAGTGGGCCCACGACCTTGCACAAGGGCATAATATACATCACAATAGGCCTCACTTAGGAGTCACATATACACTACATCGGGCCTCGCCAAATTGGGCCACAAATACATTACAATGGGCCACATACCTGGGCCTATATTCATCACATTGGGCCGCATCTTATAGGTAGGGAATACATCACAATGGGCCTTATCACATAGGCTTGAATACATAATAGGTGGGCCTTGCACATGGGCCCTTAACACATCTCAATGGGCCATGGCGTATGGGCCTCAGTACATCACAATGGGCCTAATCGTATGGGGTAGAAACATGTCACAATGGGCCATGACATATGTGCTGGAATTACATTACCATGGGTCGGGCCGTAAATACACAATAGGTGGGTCCTGCACATGGGCCTTAAACACATCAAGTGGGCCGCATCATGTGGTCCGCTCCAATGGGCCAAACATGCATCAAAGGGGGCATATCATATAGGCCTAGGAGCAACCCATGGTCCAGAAAATGGATGAGCGGAGTGGATGTGAAACAGATGAGCGGTGTGGTTGTAAAATACATACATCATAGTAGGCCGCATGGGTGGCAGTGTAGTTGCAATGCACATAACAAATGGGGTGCACGTTGGCGTGGATGGTGGAAATAAAATACTTACATCATGTGGCCCCACCCTGCACCTGTCCAGAAATGGATGGTGCATATAAAACACATACATCAAAGTGGTTTCCACGTGTGGGGCCCACACTATTAAGCATTAGGGATAAAACACTTACATCATGGATTCACGGTGGATACCAAGCTAGCACGGATGGAACACTTGCATTATGGTAGGGTCCACGTCCAGTAAACTGGATGGATGGCTGGAGTGTAATACATATATATCAATGGTAGGCCCCACGTGGCACCGTTCAAGATGGACTGTGCAGATAAATACATGCATAAGAGGTGGGTCCCACACGTCCAGCGATCGGACAGTGGGGAAGTAACCCACGGAACTTGTAACGTCAATGGGTGAGAGGTATACTAGCCAACCCACACCTCACACATGTGAAGCATACTAACCCATCCTCACCCTACACGTGAAGTATCCAAGCCTATCCTCACCCACACGTGTGAGGATATGAAATACATACGTTTGGTGGGTCCCCAGCGAATAGATGGACAGTTGGATTAGGTGACAGATTCATCACGGTGGGCCCTTCATAGCACTTGCTGTGTCAATAGGGCAGCTGCATAGGTGGGTTCCACCGTCCTCAGATGGGCGATGGATAAAACATAGATCAAGGTGGACCCCACGTACTGCTGAAGGGTGTGAGTACAACACCTTTATCAAGGTGGGGTCCAAGGAACTGTTGGATGGTTCGGATGAAACACATTCATCATGACGGGGACACAGAAATTATTAGCGTCTGCCCAGCGACCACTGCTACTGGGACCCACTATCCACGATGATGGCAGGGTACACAATACATATCTCAAGGTGGGCCCCACCTCACACGTGTAGCTTATGTGAGGTGGGTCCCGCATCCAAAAAATGGGCAGACGGTGGATGGGACTCATAGAGCTTAGTGACGTTACCTACAGTAGCTCTGTAGCTACCGAGGCACAAAGGCCAATCCGCTTCTTACCTCAGGTGAGTCCCACGTATGGGTCCACCACAACGTCCATTTGCCATCCAATTTGTTAATAATGTCACATAGAACCGGATGAGGAAGAAAAATAAATTGTATACTGATCTAACACTTCTGTGATAACCCAAAAGCGTTGCAATGGTAAACGTTCAATCAACACTATTTCCTGCCATGTGGGCCACCTAAGTTGTATATACGACTAATTTTTGAAGGAACCCAATTCCAAAAAGGGAACCCATCAAATGCACGGTGTAGATGTGCAACATACTTCATGGTGGGGCCTGTGGTGGGGCCCACCATTCCACCTTAAAACCAGTAGTGAGGACGCTGCTCACTGCAGCGTCCAGAGCATGCTGACAGCAACAGGACGTCCATGCTTGTGTTTTGCTTTTCTTTTTTTTTTTTTTGTTATTCTAGGATTCTTATATGTGGGGCCTGCATTAGAAAAATCCACACCGACTACTGGTCTCCCTGGCTCGTAATAGAACTAACGAGTCCAATATGTAATATTTTTGGCATATAGAAACATCACAGCGGGCCTTAATAGTTTAAATCACCTAAAACCACTATTTCCTGCATTATGGCCCGCCAGAATTTTAGATCGGCTTCACATTTTGGCTCAACGGCTAAAATAAGATGGGAAAAAGAGTGGACAGTGTGGACTAAATCCATACATCAAGGTGGGACCAGCATGAGTAACTCATTCCAAAGCCTTGAATCACATTTATATTTATTTTGTCAGGTCAACGCTGGACGGTTTGGGCATAAATCAATGTTTAAGATGGGCCCTACTCAGGTGGGCCACCAAATAGGTTGTATGGTGTGGATAAGACTTACATCAAGGTGGGGTCCATCCAAGTGGGCCACACATCATACAAAAATGAAAGAGAGAGAAAGAAGCACCCACCAATCCTTCTTCTTCCTCCCTAGCCTTCCAATTCTCCAAAAGTGCTCCTTCAATGGTGGAGATGATGATCCAAGGGTGGAGATGGGAGATCGGGTGGTATGGAGTGGGCCACACATGGCTCTTCTCATGGAGAGCTTGGACGTTTCCTCTCCTTGGGAGTTGCTTGGGAAAGTGAGAAATGAGAGAGAGAGAGAGAGAGAGAGAGAGAGAGAGAGAGAGAGAGAGAGAGAGAGAGAGAGAGAGAGGAGTGGTGATCGAGTGGAAAGGGATGAGTTCTTTTGACTTTTGTAAGAAAAGAATAGGCTAAGCATGGGTTGCATTGACTTTGGGTAAAGAGAGGTAAGGGTGAGTGATGGCTTGTGATGGGATGTACTTGACTTATGATTGATATGATTGATGGCACATATCGTAGAGATTCTATTGAAATTCTTAAAGCGTGGTGTTTTTCTCGAATTGAACATGGGCCTACATCTCCTGGCCTGGGGCATCGTCACACTGTGCGAAATGCGGCATCAGAACCACGGCGATGATGCGGTTGCACTGGTACAAGTCTCGGGTCGAGCCAACTCTGATATACGGGATACGTCCCAGGATCATGCGCAAACGTCGATAATAAATCATGGGTCGCTGAAATTTGGCTAGGAGAACCGCAGAAGCCAAGGAAATAGTACGGGCTAGGATGCGGGTCTTACAATGATCGTGTTTGCTAATACTTAATTAGGTTTATTCATACAACAGGTTCAAGAAGCTAATGTACCTCTCTTTATATCATTTACCCAAACAATGATCCATATAGGGTCGTCAATCTTAGTTTATCACATACGACAGGCAAGTTATAGGGCAATTCACACCCAATTTAAAAGTAACGGATAGGCAAGTTCAGGTCATTACGGGAGGCTCATCATCTCAGTGTAGGCCTAGTTTATACTCGGGGTCACTATGGGAAAGGCTCGTCACCTTAGCGTAGGCGGACAGTTTAAATACAGTGTTCCATACCACCGTATTCAGCTCACGAGTTTGGGTTGCTCACTGGTCACTACAAGGAGACTCGTCACCCCAGCGTAGGCCAACAACTCGACCACGGTGCCCCATACCACTATGTCCAGCTCATGAGTCTTAGCGGATCGTGGTACCAAGATTAAACGAGATTTTCACTGGTAAGTAGTACCTTAGATTCAAGCACTAGGGTTCATACATGGTGAATATACATTAGGCCAATCAGGTTACTTGACAAGCTTGATTGGTACGAGTGCACTTTGAATTAATTGACATGGAGCGCATACGCACTCCTCATGGCCTAACCACTGTCGATAATCAACGTATGACTTGGATTCATTGAACGTATCCGTTGTGGTAAAACTAGTTCGACCACTAGTCGTAAACCATTACCGATTGCCTGAACTACGTATTAGCCCCAATCAACTCAAACACAATAGGCATTCATATGTGATAGTCAAATAGCACGTGACAACCAATTTAAATATAAATCTCATTTGAGCATTTTAACAAACACATAGTACACATGTAACAAACACATAGTACACATGTTGTTGTACATAAGAATTTCATCCATAAATCACGTAGTAGCAAGATAGGTTACATGAAGGAAACTGTAACTATAGATAAGGTAATCGAGAATCCTATCTCAACACCCTCTTTAAATACATTTTAATAAGAGTTTTCTCATTTCAGCAATTTATCAAACACTTAGACTACACATATTAACATTCATATAATAAATTCGTTATAACATATATTATAGCAAATCCTTTTACAAGGAGTTGCCACACATACAACATCATGTATTCTCAATCAATAATCATGACAAGCATAAATTATAATTCTATATTCATTCAAACATTTCAACAAACACATGGAATGCATTAAAATCAATGTAGTTAATATGTATGTGTAATATACGAAAAACATCGCCTCTAAGCACATGTGACAGCAATCAAGTCAGTGATAAATTATTAACTGACATTGAAAGCCTTGAAAACCATAACCTAAACATTTATAGTCTGCACCTTTCGTCGATATAGTCGTATCGAACTCAATTTATACACTATGGTTACCTGAATCATGAAATAGGTTAGCTATTTCATCGATTCCTCTATTTGGATCCCTAAAACAGATTAGGGTTAGGATTTCTTATCCAAAAATGGATTTAGATTCGACTGTGTAGCTATATGGGAGGGTTGATTCGACATGTGGAGTGGTGGGAATGAATCCTAGCAAGTATCTCTCACTTTCTCTCTCTTCTCCTCACTCTTTCCTTCTCTTTTTTCTCTTCTCTTTCCTAGGGTTAGGAAATTCGTATGGAATGAGAGAGGAGTGGGTTTAGGCCCATATATAGGCCTAAATGTGATGTAAATGGCCCTAGGGCCATGATATACTTAGAGTATAGTGAAAGGGTGGCTGTTTCGGGCTAATGGAGTTCATCTGGAGGTCCATTTTCTGCACATAGTCCCGAGAAAGTTCTCTAAGAATGGATCTATATCAGGTTAAGATTTTGGTCCGATCAAATTTGTGGATCGACCGCGGAGGTCCAGTTTCAGTTCAACGGCTATCGTTACTCGATTGGGGCCACAAGTACACAGACATGTGTAGGAAAATTTTCCTAATCCAAGAGTGTAGTAGGGTTAGAATCTGATGGTTTGAAACCTTATATTTAGCCTGTAAGTAAATGGTCCAAATCAATTAATTTTGAGTTCATTTTCTAAAGATATTCGCATTTTTTACACACTTCGTTGCGGGCTCAAGTTGTGCGTTTTTAGATACTATTTGGACTTAACTCCCACGATAATTATCAAGCCCAGTAAGGCGATCATAACTATATAGTTTCACATTAATCGGACTTTCGACGCGTGGTCCAGGTCCGATAGGGAGTTTCAATGTGCTCTCGAGAGCTATTGGATTTTGAGATTTATCCTAGGTTTTTAGGTAATGTTAGATTAGTGATTCTAATGGTTTTGGGTCTTGCAGTTCGTATAGAAAGTGATTCGAACTAATTCGTTGATTAATTCAATTTATTACATAATTAATTTTCATCTAATTTCTAAAGGATTTGGTCCGTAGTGATTTCTTCTTGAGGTGATACTCGGGTCTTTGTACGGATTTTTCCAAGACTTACAATCTACCCCCCTTAAAGAAAAATTTCATCCTCAAAATTAGCACCTTTTCTACTCGAGAATTTGAGGGTAGTTCTTATGGATCTCGGCTTATGTTTCCCAAGTAGGCTCTTCTTCAGTGTGATGCGTCCACAGTACTTTCACAAGCTAGATAACCTTACTGCGTAGTACCTGCTCCTTTCTGTCTAGGATACACGTCAGTTGTAGTACATAAGTAACATCCTCACTTAACTATACCTGCTCCCATTTGATAATGTGGGAAGGGTTAGGAATGTATTTCTTCAGCATCGATATATGAAATACATTGTGCATGCCTGCGAGTGGTGTGAGCAAAGCAAGGCGGTACGCTACCACACCCACTCGGTCTAGAATCTGGAATGGCCCAATAAATCATGGTGTGAGTTTTCCCTTCTTGCCAAATCGAAGGACTCCCTTCATGGGGGAAACCTTGAGAAACACATGCTCCCCAACCTCAAACTCTAGCAGTCGCCGCCTCGTATCGGCGTAACTGTTCTGCCTACTCTGTGCTGCAAGAGTTGACACCTGATGATGTCGATCTTCTCTGAGGTCGCCTGCACTAACTCTGAGCCAATCAAACTTCTCTCACCAACCTCTGCTGAGTAATGCGGTGCTCGACAGGGGCGTCATACAAGGCCTCGTAGGGAGCCATGCCAATACTCACTTGAAAACTATTGTTATAAGCGAACTTAGCTTAGGGAAGAAAGTCATCCCAACTGTCTTTGAAATCGAGCACACATGCCCATCCGTCTGTGGGTGTGTCACGCCCCAAACTCAGAAACAGGGCTCATAAAATTTCTGATCGTCGAATCTGGAGCCGACAGCCTCCGTAGAATCCTATTCTCAGATCCCAGCTCCCATTTACCAGGTTCCGATCCTGGGATGCTACGAGGGAGATTTTCAAGATCAGTTTGAATCGTGATAAGCATAACCAAAGGCATAACCCACAAACAACAACCAAAAACTCTATTACATTTCCATTATGATCAAAAACTTTACAAGTACAATGAGCATAAAGGGAAAATACAATGATGAAGAACAAAAACTCCAAAACGATCTGCTAAGCACTCCTGCCTCAACGCCGCTGCGAACTAACGTCACCTGCACGCAATGGTCGTGCATAAGCTTATAGAAAGCTTAGAGGGTGGTGAGAGTGTGTGCGCAATATAGTAATGAAATATCAGAGTAATGCGGAGTATGCTGATGAATTCATGAAAGCTATGGGCCGTACCAAGGCCATGCTATGCAAGGCATGAATGCTGTCGGTCATACCAAGGCCATGCAATGTGAGATGTAACTCAAACATGCAAATCAAGTCCATATATCAATATAGTTTAACTCTGGGATATCACCGGGGTCTAGTACACACTAAACCAGATCGCCGCCCCATCGCGCGCAATAAGGTAAGTGGAAGAGACCTCACTATCCGTCTGTCAATATTGGGCTCGACTCGTCGATAGCGGACCCATTCCTCGAGCTGGTCAAACTCAGCCTAACTTTGCCCCCTACTCTCGGGCGGGTAAGGCTGCACCCCCTTCCAACCGATCACGACACAGTGGAGAGCGCAGCCATCTAGTAATCACACTCAACGCTCATCTACCCACTCGGTCTAGACGTTGAAACAACCTCTTGGTACTATAAGGGTTTCAGGACTTTCACCCAGGGATATCTATAGCACCCCATATAGAACAAGATTTTCGGTATCCAATCCTGCCAACCACGATATGCCTGTGGAGGCTATGGTACTGATGTCACATGTCACGTAAATGCGAGATGCATGAGTCATACTATACAATCATGCAACAATCTCGTGCGCACCATGCGCTCATGTGGGACACTCCGTCTCATAAGGAGTCCTGTAAATGTCTTGGCCCAATGGCTTATGCGATGATCAAACATTCCTCATATCAAGCATACATATGATGCGTATGGTCATGAATGATGGAATTATACTAAGCATGTTACAAAGTAATGAATTATCCTTACAATGCAGATGGGCCTAGACGGCCTACACAACGATTACGGCCTACCAATGGCCCTAGGAAGAGTCATAATGCGGACATTTAACCAACACTATACTTGTAATGTGGACGTCAAACTACCATTGCTCCCAAGCCATAACCCATAGTAAACATCATTACACAAACCATGTTGGTTTCACACATTGCAATGGACCTTAGGTACATCCTATTGGGCCTTCATTACATCAAATGGGCTACGTAAGTGGGCCTTCCGTTCATCAAAGGGGCTGCATTACTGGGCTTTACCAATGGCCTTAGGTACATTACAATGGGTCATAACCCATGGGCCTCAGAGTACATCATAATGGGTCTAATCACATGGGCCTTGTGTGTCTTAAATGGGCCTAATCCCATGGGTTTTATACATATCAAATGGGCCTAATCTTATAGGCCTTATATAAATCAAATGGGCCTAATCTTATAGGCCTTATATAAATCAAATGGGCCTAAAACCCATAGGCCTTGTCTATCAAGTGGGCCTAAATCCATAGGCCTTATATGTCAAATGGGCCTAAATCCATAGGCCTTATATATCAAATGGGTCACACCCAAATATAGGTGGCCCACTTGATCATAAAGCGGTCTCATTCTTCAACTCATGCCTTAAAATGATCTTTCCAAGTGGATGGACGGTCTGGATGCGTCACATGCATCATGGCGGGTCCCACTGTCGCTGGACAGTGCGGACAAATCACATGCATCACAGAGGGCTCCATCGTCGGCTGGACGGTGGATGTAAAACAAATATATCATGGTGGGTACCACCGTCTGCCTGGACGGTGGATGTAAAACACATACATCACTGTGGGTCCCATGTGGGGCCCACCATCATGTTTAAATGCCATCCAAACTGTTGATAAGGTCACTTGGACCTGGATGAAGAGAAAACATAAATTTCAGATTGATTCAAAACTTCTGTGGGCCCAAAAGAAATTCAAGGGCAGCCACCCAATCACCACTATTTCTAGTGTTGTGAGCCACCTGAGTTTTGGAGGGCAGCTTGCTGCCCTCAGGGCCCACAAAATGGACGGTGCAGATATACGAAATGTACATCAGGGTGGGGCCCATGGCTAGGCCGTGGGGCTGTTCGTCCATCCGCCCACGACGCTGGCAGTGCTGGCAGCTGCAGCGCCTGCTGCAGCACTCTCTTTCTTTCCTTTCCTTTTTTTTAAAATTTTATTTTCCTGTGGTTTCTCACAAGTGGGACCCACGTTCGAAAAATCCATTCCGACCATGGGACTCTACAGCTCGAAACAAACAAAATGAGTCTAAAGTTTGAAATTTTTGGGTGCATAGGAACTTCAGGCTAGTTTCAACGATAACCACCGCAGTCTTCAATGCTATGGCCCACCAGATGTTTGAATCAGCCTCATCCTTCTACACAACGGCTAAAATGAGGTCGGTAAGAGGATGAACGGCTTGGATTGTACCCATACATCAAGGTGGGGCCTACACCA
Source organism: Magnolia kwangsiensis (assembly GCA_037074715.1). Taxonomy (NCBI): domain Eukaryota; kingdom Viridiplantae; phylum Streptophyta; class Magnoliopsida; order Magnoliales; family Magnoliaceae; genus Magnolia; species Magnolia kwangsiensis. Next base: position 75,467,439 of record CM073579.1, read on the forward strand.
ATGGTCCACTCCCAAGGCTTGGAGCAAGCTTATATTTGTGTTTAACTTACGTCCAGGGAATGTTCGACGTCCTTGGACATAATTCATACATTGAGGTGGGCCCCAACTATGGATGTGGGCCACCAAAGTAGGGATTGGAGGGCATGGGAAGACATATATGAAGGTGGGGTCCATCCAAGTGGGCCACACGGCCACACCATCACACACAAATAATAAAAAAAAAGAGGGAGAGAAAAAGAGAAAGGAAGACCGGATGATGGAGGGACCCCGGAACTATGGGCCCTCCCTTTCATAATCTACAACATACATCAAGTGGGTCCCATTACACATGGGCCCATTAAATCCAAAATCTAACGGTGGAGATCCCTCCACTAAAGTAGACGGTCTAGATGACCCTAGATATATAAGAAAATAAACATCATGATGGGGTCCATAGAGAATGGCCCCATCATGGAATGATCATGATGATCCTAGTGGGCCATCGGCCACATCTTAGGGTCCCAAGTGAGATCCAAACGATTGATCGGTTAGCCTCACTTGACCCATCTTAAAAATATGAAAAATGACTATTATCAAGCACCCACCATTTGATCTTCTTACTCCCTTGGATTCCTTAGCTTCTTAGCTTTGATTTCAATGGAGGAGATGAGAAATGGATGGCTAGGATGGGAGATCTTGGGATGGAGAGGTGGGCCACACTTGGAGTTTTGAAAAGAGAGGGAAAGGCTCATACGTATGGGGGGGTTTTGGTTGCTTGGAATGAGTTTGAAAATGAGAAAGAGAGAGAGAGTTGTAAAGGGAGAGAGAGATGGGTGATAGATGGATGTGGTGAGTGATGGGTGTAAGAACTTTTTGACTTTGTGGCCTTTTGTGTAAGAGAAGCATGACTTGTGTAAGAAACTTTTGACTTTTGAGGCTTGTTTGGGAAAAGGTGAAAGGTGATGTGTACTTGACATGTACTTGACATGTGATGTGATGGGATTTGATTGATGTGACAAATCGTAGAGATTCCTTTGGATTTCACAACGTGCGGCATTTTCCTCGCACCAAACGTTGGCCCACATCTCTTGACTAGGGTATCACCTCGGCGCGCAAGTCGCGGCATTAGAACCGCAGCGATGGCGCGGTCGCTATGGTAAGAGTCTTGGGTTGAGTTGACTTAGGTTGACGACATATAAATCAGGGTCACGCGTAAATTAGATTAAGGGTCGAAGGTTGCTGAAATTCTACCGGTAAGACCGTGAAAGTCTACGGAATGGTACGGACTAAGATACGGGTCTTACAGGGTGGAACGTGGTACTAAACTTCAGTTTCACACCCATTGCCTCTTAGATACAAGTCCAAAAGATGGATGTGAATCGTGTGTCTCGATTCGATCGATTTTCATACAGACGTATTATCTCCTTGATGTACAGCCTGATAAATCGTTTGCTGAGTTTGAGACTCTAATCGAAAGGACATGAGCCGATTTTGTCAATCGGTCCACAATTACCCAAATGGAGTCATGCCATTTCTTCATCTTCGGTAACCCTGAAATGACATCCATAGAGATGAAATCCCATTTCCATTCTACTATGGGCAGAGGCTAAAGCAGTCCACGAGGTCGGCGATGCTCTGCCTTGACTTGCTAGCACGTGAGATAACAGGACACACAATCCACTATGTGGGCCTTCATGTTGTCCCACCAGTACGAATGTTTCATATCTCGATACATCTTCGTACTACCAGGATGCATCACCATCTTTGAATTGTAAGCATCTTCGAGAACTTCCCTTCTCAAGTCATGGAGATTGGGATGCATAGGCGGCCACGATATCGTAAACCCCCATCCGTACCAATTCTCCATTCAGAGTCTTCATCATCACTAGCTCGCTTTCTTAATTCAATTAACCATTCATCTTCCTTCTGAGCCATAATGATTCAGTCATCAATAAGTGGCTGCATACGAATATGTGTGACGCTCACAAATGGTTCCTCTACCGTAAGTTTTTGCTCAAAGTCTCGCACAAACTCTACCGTGTTCCATTCATCGATCATCAACAGAGATGCTATCGTCTTCTTGTGGCTCAAAGCGTCTGCCACAAGGTTGGCCTCGCCAGGATGGTAGGAGACCTCGAACTTGAATTCCTTCAAGGTTTCCATCCACCTCGCTGCCTCATATTCAAGTCCTTATACGTGAATATGTACTTGAGGCTCTTGTGGTCGCAAAAGAGCTTGAACTCCTCTCCATAGAGGTAATGTCTCTAAAGTTTTAATGCAAAGATGATGGCCGCTAACTCTAGATCTTGCGTAGGGTAGTTTTCCTCGTGTTTCCTTAACTGTCACGAGGCGTAAGTAATCACCCTGTCCTTCTGCATCAGAACACAACTCAAAATAACATGAGACGCATCGGTGTATATCGTATATTTGACCCCCTGCTTTGACAATACTAGCATGAGTGCAGCCGTCAACTTGTCCTTCAATTCCTGAAAGGCTGCCTTTGCCTTCTCATTCCAAGCAAACTTGAGGTCCTTCCGAGTGAGCTAAGACAATGGTCTGGCTATCTTGGAAAAGTCCCTAATGAATTAACGATAGTAACCAGCAAGTCCCAGAAAACTCCTCACCTCTGTAACCGAACCGGGCTGCTCCCAGTCCTGAACTGCTACCACCTTGGCGAGGTCCATAGTGATGCCTTCCTTGGACACCACATGTCCTAAGAACTTGACTTCTTCCTTCCAGAAGTCGTATTTCTTGTACTGAGCAAACAAATGGTTCTTTCTGAACATATCAAAGACTGCTTGTAGGTGTTCCTTGTGATCCTTCTGACTCTTAGAGTGTATCAAAATGTCATTTGTGAATATGATGATGGATCGATACAGATACAGTCAAAACACCCTGTTCATAAGGTCCATGAACACAGTGGGTGCATTTGTGAGTCCAAACGACATCACAAGGAACTCGTAATGCCCAAAGCTAGTTCTGAATGCTGTCTTCTGCACGCCTTCATCCCTGATGCGCAATTGGTGATACCTTGATTATAAGTTGATCTTAGTGAAGTACTGTGCCCCTTTCAACTGATTGAACAATCATCTATCCTGGGCAAAGGATACTTATTCTTCACTGTCACTTGGTTCAGTCTGCTATAATCAATATACAATCATAGTGATTCATCTTTCTTCTTCACAAACAACATGGGTGCTCCCCAAGGGAATACACTTGGTCGTATGAAACTTGATTCCAACAAGCTGTCAATCTGTCTCCTCAATTCCTCGATTTCACATGGAGGCATGCGATACGTGGGTAATGAAATGGGTGTCGCACCAGGCACAAGGTCGATAGTAAAGTCGATCTCGCGCTGGGGAGGTAATCCAGGTATCGTCTTAAACACTTCCCAAAAGTCCTGGACCACAGGCCTGTTTCCAAGTGTTGGACCGCTATGATCCTTCAATTGGGCAGCATAACAAAGAACCCGGAAGGGGCAACTGACCTGAATAGGGAAAGCAAAGGTCATGTTTTCGGGCCCGTGTGCCGTCACCAGTCGGGTCTCGTAGTCGATCTCGGCCTTCATTTTCATAAGCCAATCTATGCCGAGGATGACATCGAAATGGTATATAGTGGTGATGATCAGGTCAATAGACACCACCCTGCTTCCTAAGTCTATCAAACAACCCTCACAAAACTTAGTGGCATCTATAAAATTTCCTGCTGCTGCGATAACTCTCACCCCAACCATAGGGGTCGTATTCAGCCCTAAGCGCTTGACCGTAGAACATGATATCATCAAAATAGTGGACCCAATATCCACCAACAGAAATACGGGTGTACCTTGGATGTGGGCAGTGACCTCGAAGGCTAAAGGTACTGTAGCTACTGACTTAGACGCTTCAGTTGTAAGCGCACGTACTCGCACCTATTGAGAACGGTTCGGTTGCAGTGCCATAGGCCGTTGAGATGTCCTAAATTGAGGTGCAGGTGGCTAGTAAGATGATTGTGCAGGTGGTACTGATCATAGATGTGGAGATGAGATGGCCTGTGGCCACTAACGGTTTATCTTCTGAGGCAACACAAAGCTGTTTTTCCTCATCCTAGTGAAGCAGTAAGTATCTACGTGGCCTGACCTCTTACAGTAGGTGCACCACAGATCTGATCGCCTCAGCTAGGTAGATGGAACCATAAGCCTCGGAGGCGAATCGGGACATGGCCTCTTGCCAAGGAACGGTTTGCTCGGCAGATCTGGTCGAGGCCTTGGACCTACGGGTACACGTGTACGGTATATTTTGTCCCTATCCTACTTAGCTCACAGAGACATGCTCACTAGCTCAGCATAGTTGAGAATGCTAGCGTAACACATCTTCGTACGTATCTTAGGTCGTAGACCCTCAGAGAATCGCCGCATTTGCATCGACTCGTTCACTAATATCAATCTGGCCAGCTTCGTGAACCTGTTCTTGTACTTTGCCATAGTCATCCCTCCCTGTCAGAGGTGAAGAAACTCTCACTCCTTTTCATTACGGTACGTGAGGGGGAAGTACTTCTCATGGAAGCGAGTATCAAAAGTGTCCCACATCCATACATGTCCTATGGGAACTGTTAGCAGGAAGCTATCCCAACACAGACTGGCCTCCTTCTCAAAAATGTAGGTGACCAGCTCAACCTGATTTGCCTCAGTGCAGTGTAGCGGCTTCAACATCTTAGAGATGCTGTCAAGCCAATACTCAACCTCCTTGAGTTTGTGAGTACCCACAAAAGTAGGGGTCGGAAGCACTGGAATCACTCAAATAAGCCACTGTCACTCATGTTCCTAGCAGGGTGCACAGGTGGTGTAGACAGGGCCACGCTCATGTTTTTGGTAAGAGCCCCGGCTATGGTGGTCCAAATCTGTTGCTGCTGCATAAGGAGCATCATCTGCTCCAGCCTATCAGGAGGAGAAGCCGCCTGAGGCATGTATGGCGTCGAGGTAGACACATGGTTCTGCCCTAGAACCGGTGGTGTAAAAGGTGCTGGCCCATTAGTGGGGCCAGCGGCTAGTCGAGAATCTGACATAGTCTCATGATCCGGGCCCAAACTGGGGTCCATATGGCTATCACTGAGGGGAGGTGCCCCATCACTCGATTCGCCAAGTGTAAGACGTGTCGTACTCTGAGTGGCCTGAGGTGACATTCTCTATATACAACATAGGGTGCAATATGTGTGAGATTTAGCATAAGTACATCCACGCATCCATACATCATTCACATTCCAAATAAAAAGAGGCTTCATGCATTTCATTTACCAAAATCATCACAATACATGAGATATAGTCTTACATGGATCATGAAAGAAGATGCATGTGAACTAATATAACAAAGCTTTAAACACTAAGTAAACCAACAACCCTACCACCCTATTAAGCCTATCAAGGCTATAACTTAGAAAGTAAGAAACAAAGAAACCTAAAGACGACTACAACGTAGAACTAGTCGTCTGAATCTGGTGATTGTGGAGGAGCACCCTTGTCCTGTATGCGGCATAGGAGAGCCTTCAAGGTGCGAGACACCTTCTTAAATTTTTGCTTCACATAGGCCTGTCTCGTTTCAAGCTTGGCTCGGGTCTCTCTGACCTCCTGTCTCAGGGCGACTTGGCCCTCCTTAATCTGAGCCAAGTGGGCTTCTAAAGCAGCCCGATCACGATGGCGCTCATGTGTAGCAGGAGGAGATCCCCCATTAGAGTCTTGGGCCTCCTCTTCTTCCTCTTCCTGCTCTTTCTCTTCCTCACTTCCTTCCTCTATTTCATTTCTGTCTCCTTCTTCATCACTTTCTTCCTCTTCACTTCCCGTCTCATCCTCATTCTTATCGAGTCGGGCTTGACGTTGTCATCGCCCAATACACATGTTGTTGAGAGTAGTGTCATTGATGAAATGGATCGGCACAAGAATTTTTGTGCTAAGTCTGTAACTGAATTCACAAGTAAGCTTGCATATATGTCGACTGAATGGAAGTAAAACGTTTGTCCTAGGAGAGCGTGCAGTTTGAACTATTGGTAGTAGTACATACGTAGGCAGGCACAACTTGTCTCCTTGCCTAGCCCAGTGTAGGAAGTCTACCATCAAACACTTGCATTCGCTATGATTGCTCCACCTGGGATACACATTGTATGTGAAGATATGGTGGAGCAGGTGGAAATCAGGAGTCATCTCGGACACCAGGAGGTAATTGCTTTGACTCCAGTGGACCAGTCGGTCACAAAGAAATCGCGTGCGGCTATCTCTTTCACGCACACTCCTGAGATTTTTCTCGCTAGCATGCACCTCTCCATGAAGAATTCCCATGACTCGGGCTATCAAGTCTACATTGACAATGGTGTCCCACCTTCCCACGAGGATGGAGAACTATAGAGGCTCCAACAATGGCTCTTGTATATGGGCATAAAAGGCTCGGATAGTGCTCTTATTCGCACATGACTTGCCCTCAAATATAGGACCCCTCCCACCGTCCAACAGGGAATCCATCATCGGATAAAGCCCAAATAGTTTCTCTTCCATGTGTGCTTCAAAGAGAACTCTATGGCCTTGAAACCTTCCATGTGCCATATCCTCCTGTAGAGCTCTTTCGAGAGGAATCCAGGGATCAAGATACCGCTTCGTCCTTATCCCTCGATCGACACTTGAACTTGCTTTGGCACCCAATTTCCTCCTTAGACAGGTAGGGTGGCTAGGCTTTGCTTCATCTGTGGAAGCCCTCTTCTTTTCCATTAGAGAAAGAAGTGTGAAAAGTGAAAATATGGCCGCCACTAGCTCAAAAAGAGCCATGAGAGTGGAGTGAGATTTGTAAAATGAGATGGGTTAGGAGATTTTGAGATTTTTGAGACACAAGGTGGGTTTGTGCACTTAAATGAGAAGGAAGGAAGGGGATTGAAGGTGGTTTTGAAAGGAATGGTGGGAGGTGGGTATGCAATGAAGAAGATGAAGAAGATATGAGAATGGAGGGAGGATTTGAGAGAAAAAATGAGATTTTTTTAAAGTTTGGAGAGCTTGGAAGGGTGAGAATGGAAGAAATGAAACAAATGGGGAAGATATAAGGGGTCCCACATGATTTTATGGGCCCCACACGTGTGTACACTGATCGGCCCGCCTGGCCTGCTACTGCCAGACAAGCCCCCTGGATCCTGACCGCGAGGGCTCGCAGTTGGGGCGATGCCATCGCGGTTCGCTGGACCTTGGGGCGATGACATCCCCCCCACGGTGCTAGAAATGTGTGGGGTCTACTTTGATTCCCCTCGATTTGCACCGTTTAGACCCCCGAGTCTGTTTGAGGTGTTTCGGGTCCGATCTCGCGCATATTCATGCTTTGCGGGTTATTTGAGTGTGGAATGCACTGAATTATCGCCTAAACTCATCGATTGATAGTTTAGAAAAGAACTGGGATCATCTCATATAGTCACAGTTGCATACAGGTCCCATTTCTACGGTCAGTTTCGCTTCAACGGTCATATGATCATTGACGAGCGAAACTTGGGATCCTATCATCATTTCTACATTCTATTGGTCCCTCCTAAGTTAAAGTATGTCAGTGTGTATCATGTTACCATAACCCAAGTCCAGTTTAATCTAAATTATGCTCTGATACCAACTTGTAACGCCTTGAAAATCGGGGGTTGAGTAGAAGCTCAACTCCCGAGTTCCAACGCATCACTTATGTAACATAGATAATGATGATTAAATGTTATCTGTATTAGTGCATTAAACATGAATGAGATTACACTAAATCAACATATCATACTCTAAAGACAATTAGATTATGTAGGTGGAAGACTATGATAGATATATAAAGTATATTAGTGGTTGTAAGTCTTCAGAGTATGAACATGTCACTAGGTTAAATAATTACATGTATAGTTCTAAAATTCACAAAATGATATAATGTATTAGCATCTAATCGATATCCCTGTAACCCCGTCGACACAACTCTGGGTTTATATAGACCCTTCATCATTAAAGTTCAGCTTTACTTCGTAAGCATCGCCATCATTTGCAGCTAAAACAGAGTCTAGTTGGTGTTTTAAAACACCGTCCCAAAGTGGGAGTGAGTGATCAACTCAGTGAAGCTATAAGGAAAAGGTTAACATGTTATCAATTCAGTCAAGCAGTAATGATAAAGTAATACAAAAATCATAGCCTAGGTACTCTTGTTAATGCAAGAATGGTATGCGATAATTATGCATGCCCTCGCCAGCACTCCTTCAGCGACATCATGTCACGATCATGGCATGCACCACTCCAGGAACGTGCACTTCCTCACTAAAGCACATGCAATGCGGTGCATGATCGTGTTAGCCAATACTTAATTAGGTTTATTCTTATAATAGGTTCTGGAAGCTAAGGTACCTCCCTTTATATCATTTACCTAAATGATGATCCATATAGGGCCGTCAATCCTAGTTCATCACATACGATAGGCAAGTTATAGGGAAATGTCACCCCTGATTTAAAAGTAGTGAACAGGCAAGTTCATGTCTCTACGAGAGGTTCGTCACCTCGGCGTAGGCCTAGTTTATACTCAGGGTCACTATGAGAAAGGCTCGTCACCTTATCATAGGCTGACAACTCGAATACAATGTCCTATACTACCGTATTCGGCTCACGAGTTTGGGTTGCTCACTGGTCACTACGGGGAGGCTCGTCACCTCAGCGTAGGCCGACAGCTCCACCACGGTGTCCTATACCACCATGCCTAGATCATGAGTCTTAGCAGATCGTGGTACTAAGGTTAAACGGGCTTTTCACTAGTAAGTGATACCTTAGATTCAAGTATTAGCGTCTATACATGGTGAACATACATTAGGCCAGTAGAGTTACTTGACAAGATCGACTGGTACGAACACACGTTAAATTAATCGACATGGAGTGCATACGCACTCCTCGTGGTCTAACCACTGTCAATAATTAGTGTATGACTCAGATTCATCGAACTTATCTGTTGTGGAGAAACTAGTTCGGCCACTGGTCGTAAACCGTTACCGATTGCCTGGACTACGTATTAGCCCCAATCATACTCAAACATAATAGGCATTTATATGCGATAGTCAAATAGCACGTGGCAACCAATTAAAATATAAATCTTATTTGAGCATTTTAACAAATACACAGTACACATGTTGTACATAGGAATTTCATTTATAAATCACGTAGTAGCAAGATAGGTTACATGAAGGAAACTGTAACTATAGATAAGGTAATTGAGAATCCTATCTCAACACTCTCCTTAAATACATTTCAACAAGCATTTTCTCATTCAGGCATTTTATCAAACATCTAGACTACACATATCAACATTCATATAATAAATTTGTTATAACATATATTATAGCAAATCCTTTCACAAGGAGTTACCACACATACAACAATCATGTATTCTCAATCAATAATCATGGTAAGTGTAAATTATATTCTATATTCATTCAATCTTTTCAACAAACACATGGAATGCATTAAAATCAACATAGTTCATATATATGTGTAATATATGGAAAACTTCGCCTCTAGGCACATGTGACAACAATCAAGTTAATCATAAATCATTAACTAATATTGAAAGCCTTAAAAATCATAACCTAAACATTTATAGTCTACACCTTTCATCGATATAGTCGTATCGAACTCAGTTTGTACACTACGTCTCCGTTTAAAGCAAAACGGCTACCTGAATCATGAAATAAGTTAGCTATTTCACTGATTTCTCTATTTGGATCCCTAAAACAGATTAAGGTTAGGAGTTCTTATCTAAAAATAGATTCGGATTCGATGGTGTAGGGATATAAGAGGGATGATTTGACATGTGGAGTGGTGGGAATGAATCCCAGCAAGTATCTCTCACTCTCTCTCACTCTTAAGTTTGAGTTCATTTTCTAAAGATATTCACGTTTCTCACACACTTCGCTCCAGGCTCAAATTGTGCATTTCTGGATACTATTTAGACTTGATTCCCATGATGGTTGTCAAGCCCAGTAAGGTGGTCGTAACCATATAGTTTCACATTAATCAGACTTTCGACGCGCGGTCCAGGTCTGATACGGAGTTTCAGTGTGCTCCCGAGAGCAACTAGGTTTTGAGATTTATCATAGGTTTTTATGTAATGTTAGATTAGTGATTCTAATGGTTTTGGATCTTGTAGTTTGTATAGAAAGTGATTTGAGCTAATTCACGGATTAATTCAGTTTAGTACTTAATTAATTTTTTTCTAATTTCTAAAGGATTCAGTCCTTAGCGATTTCTGCTTGGGGTGATACTCGGGTGTTTGTACGGATTTTTTTGAGACATTACAGTTCATGCCCACAACACAGCTTTGAAACATGTTGCATTACAAACTTTATCTATGATGGACTAACATCTTTCACGCGCCAAGTGGTCAAGAAATGTGTAATGGAGAATTTATGAATAAAGATGTCGATGAGGTATGAGATTACCTCGATAGCCTTGTTGAAAAAATATAATCATGGGAGCATTACCCAAATTCGAACACCACGTATAGGCCGACTCAATCTAATGAGAAAGGTGGATTGTATCTCTTGAATGAAGAGGATGATCTTTATTCTAAAGTGATTAATCTCATAAGGAAATTCGTGGTCATGGAATCAAAGAAGGATAAGGTTAATGAAACATTTTGCAGTATCTGTGATTGCAAATTCACACAACTGAAAATTATCCAACAATACCTGCCTTTTGAGGAGTGTTGAATGAATATACCAATGCTGTAAATAACTATTAAAGACCTTTCAATGGAGCTACCTCTAATACATACAAGGAATGGACAGACTGCTACCCCTCAAGGTTTCTTTAATCAAACTTCACAAAAATAACAAGAGAAACCTTAAGAGAATCCGGTTCAAAAATATATTCGAGAATAAGAGCTACTTAATCAGAATTCAGCACAAGTGTTTCATAATATCTAAACAGTATTAGGAAAGCTTGCATCGTCTATTCAAAGGATAGAGTCATAATTAACAAGTGGAGGAATGGGGACGCTTCCTGCTCAACCTCTCCCCAATGCCAAACCGTAATATGAAATAAGTGACCCTAGCTCTTTAAATCAGATGGAACACGTTAAATCCATCACCACTCTTAGGAGTGAGAAGATCATTGACAAAACCATCCTGGTTAGGGCTAAAAAGCCTAAGGACAAGGAAGTGAACAACAATGATGGATCTAGTGATGCCCCACAAGAATTAGAACTGGAAGTTCTAGAGAAGCTATTGCTCCATTTCCCCAACAGTGGTTACACCAAAACTTTTCTCTAACTCTCAAGATATTTTAGAGGTGTTAAAACAAGTGAAAGTCAATATTCCTCTACTTAATGCTGTAAAACAAATACCTTTATATGCCAAATTCCTGAAAGACCTATGCACGACCAAAAGACGGTCGAGTATTCAAAGGAAAATCTTCTTGACTGAGAAAGTGAGTGCCATCCTGAAGCAAGACGTGCCGTAAAAATTCAAAGATCCCGGTAGCCCAACCATATCATGTGTAATTGGGGTCTATCGAATTGATCACGCACTTCTTGACTTAGGAGCGAGTGTCAATCTGATTCCCTACTTGGTATACAAACAGTTAGGTTTGGGTGAATTAAAACCAACCCTAACCACACTACAACTTGCTGATCGCTCTATTCATGTACTAAGAGGGATAATCGAGGATGTATTAGTCCAGGTCGATAGATTTTACTACCTTATAGATTTTATCATCCTGGACACCGAACCTATCAATAACATGAGCACTTAAATTCCCATCATTCTTAGTCGCCCATTCCTTGCCACTTCAAACGTAATTATCAATTACAGAAATGGTGTTATGACTATGTCTTTCGGAAATATGACATTAGAGTCAAACATCTTTTTCAATAACGATAGAAACTCAGAGGATGATGACGATTTTCATGAATATGATCGATTTCTTCGTAGAAGATAGAACGCCTCTGACCTAATCCTCTGACCCTCTAGAGACATGCCTGACATACTCCCATGACTTAGATGATGACATGATTAGGGAGATGTGTGCCTTACTTGATACTCCACTGATACTTGAAGTTAACTAGTGGATGCCACAATTTGAAGAATTACCTCAAACTGATGTCGTGCCTCTACCGTCTAACCTCAAGCTACCAATGCTTGACCTAAAACCTTTGCCCTCTGATTTGAAATATGTCTATTTAGGTCAAGACGAGACATACCCTGTGGTGATCTTTGCCCACCTGAAGAAAGAACAGGAGAGTATGCTCATAGGTACTCTCATTGAGTATAAGGGAGCCTTGGGATGGACGATAGTGGACCTCAATGGAATCGACCCCTCGATTTGTACTCACCACATATATCTTGAGGATAATGTGAAGACTGCTCGACAATCATAACATAAATAAATCCAAACATGAAGGAAGTGGTTAAGGCTGAGGTTCTTAAACTATTGGATATGAGTATCATATACCTTATATTCGATAGTCAATGGGTGAGTCCAACTCAGGTGGTTCCTAAGAAGACCGGGATCACCATCGTAGCTAATGCCAATAATGAACTCTTGCCAACTAGAGTTACTACTAGTTGGAGAATGTGCATTGATTACAAGAAGCTGAATACTGTCATGAGGAAGGACCACTTTCCTTTGTCCTTTATTAATCAAATCTTGGAAAGGCTAGTTGATTATTTTTATTATTGTTTCCTTGACGGGTATTTAGGCTACAATCAGATTGAAATTGTCTATGAGGACCAGGAAAAGATCACATTTACATGTCCCTTCGACACCTTTACTTACGGAAGGATGTCGTTCGGGTTATGTAATGCCCCTGCCACCTTTCAGCAATGTATGATGAATATCTTTTCTGACATGGTGGGAAAATATCTAGAGGTCTTCATGGATGATTTATCTATTTTTGGTTCATCTTTCAGGAGTGCTTAAAGAGTCTTAAATGTGTGCTGAAAAGATGTGAAGAAAAGAATCTGGTACTTAATTGAGAGAAGTACCATTTCATGGTTCAGAAGGAAATTGTCCTTGAGCATATCATCTCGTTCAAGGGAATCAAGGTAGATAAGGCAAAAATCAATCTTATCTCTAACCTACCTCCACCCAAGATCATCAAAGACGTGCGATCCTTCTTAGGACACGTAGGGTTTTACAAACGATTCAAAAAAGACTTTAGTTACCTCTCTCGTCCTTTATATAATCTTCTTCAAAAGGATGCACCATATGAGTGGACTGAGCAATGCCAGGAATCTTTCACTAAGCTTAAAGGCATATTAACCACTACACCTATCATGCAGCCACCCGACTGAAGCTTTCCTTTTAAGCTTATGTGCGATGCTTCTGATTATGCACTTGGAGCGGTTCTAGGTTAGAGAAAAGATAAGAGGCCTTACATCATTCATTATATGAGTAGGACTTTAAATCCTGCCCAAGTGAACTGCTCGAATACGGAAAAGGAACTCTTAGCCGTAGTGTTTGCCTTGGACAAATTTAGGTCCTACCTGATTGGATCCAAGATCATTATCTACACAGATCATGCAACACTCAAGTATCTTCTTTCTAAGAATAATTCTAAGCCCTGCTTAATAAGATGGATCCTTTTACTCCATAAATTTAATTTAGAAATTAAAGATAAAAAGGGAGTAGAGAATGTAGTGGCCGATCACCTTTCTTGCCTTAATACCTCTGATTCCCTTGAGGCGACCCATATCAATGACATGTTCCCTGATGAACAACTGTTTAGAGTCTCTCATTCAACTGGGTTTGTTGATATTGCTAATTATCTTGCCACAGGTTCCGTACCGACACATTGGACTATACAAGATAAGAAGAAATTCTTTACCGAGGTGCGTAACTTTTTTTGGGATGATTCATATTTGTTTAAATATTATCCAGACCAAATCCTAAGGAGATGTATGCCAGACGATGAGCATTAGAGTATCATCTCCTTTTGTCACTCGCAGGCCCGTGGTGATCACTTTTCTGCTAAAAAGACCACGACTAAGATTCTGGAGTGTGGCTTTTATTGGCCCACTATGTTTAGGGACACTCATGAGTTTTGTAAGGCTTGTGAGTGTTGTCAAAAATTGGGAGCATTGTCCCATCGAAATATGATGCCTTTGAATTTAATCCTTATCATAGAAGTATTTGATTGCTGGGGCATTGATTTCATGCGAACATTCCCCCAATCCTTTAGAAATTTATATATTTTGCTAGTAATAGACTATGTCACTAAATGGGTTGAAGTGATTCCGTTTCGAAACAATGACCATCGCACAGTCATTAAATTTTTAAAAGAGAACATCCTTTCTCGGTTCAGAACTCCTCGATCCATCATTAGTGATGGGAACTCATACTTTTGTAATAGACCATTTGAGAGCCTAATGAAGAAATACGGTATCTCTCATAAGGAGAGCACCCCATGCCATCCACAGATAAGTGGACAAGATGAGATTTCCAATAGGGAGATCAAAAATATCCTGAAGAAAATAGTTAACCCTGATCGTAAGGATTGGTCAACCCGATTGACCAATGCCTTATGGGTGTACCGTACTACTTTTAAAACTCCTATTGGAATGTCTCCCTTTAGACTTGTTTATGAAAAGGTTTATCACTTGCCTATGAAGTTGGAACATAAAGCGTACTGGGTGATCAAAAATCTAAATTTCAATTTAGACCACACTGGCTTGCTACGTAAACTTCAGTTGAATGAACTTGAAAAAATCCGAAATGACGCATACGAGAACTTAAGAATTTACAAAGACAGGATAAAGGCATTTTATGATCAACATATTTTATGAAAATCATTCATACTAAGTCAGAAAGTCCTTTTGTATGACTCTCGACTACATCTCTTTCTGGGTATGCTTCGATCTCGTTGGACCGGCCCTTACATTGTTGTTATTGCTTATCCTCATGGGGCCGTCAAGATAAGAGATCCTGATAATGGCAAGGAGTTTAAAGTAAATGAACATCGATTAAAACCATTTGTTAAGAAATTTATTTCAGAGGACATGTCCATGCCTCTGGCTGATCATGTTTACCAGGCTTAATCTCCCAGTCTGATGGAGGTATAGGTAGGTTTATCGCTTTCCTAGAACTAGGATAGTTTATTTTATGTTGTTTTAGGATAGACGGTTTTATGCTGTTAACTTAGTTTTCTTGATACGTTGTTTTAGGATAGTTTGATTTTGTTAGTTTCACTCTTATACTGAGCCGCTCTCATGCTGCGATCTGTATAGAAAATCCTCTCAATTCATTATCTAGGTATTATCTTCCCATCACTTCTCATTTACTTTCATTGTCCCATGTGCATTGCATGCTTATTTCCTTTACATTGAGGACAATGTAGATTTTAGGTTGGGGGTGAGAGATTAGGTTACCTAATCAATATTTTCTTGGTCTTGAGTGAAATTTGTGAAAATTTTTAAAATTTTTTTGAAAATTCTTGTGAACTCGAAGTGATTTTGATGGTCATCTTTGATTCAGAATTATAAGATACTAATGTTAAATTTATGACTCTTAGATTCAATTATCTATTAGATTTCACAGTTAAGTTTGAATTATTAATCTAGATTAGAAGTTTTAGACATTGATTGAGTCATGATTTTGCAAGTCACATCTCGCTTACACATTAAGGTTTCAGTTCGATATTAAAGGGTTGACTTGGTAATCACTAAGCATGAAGGAGCTGACCTGGGGAATTTGTCCATCATGTTAAAAAAAATATATAAAATATTTTTTTTTTAAAAAAGAGTTTTCTTTAAGAATGGGTTGGGTGAATGATCTTCACCATAGGTTTACTCCCTATAAGTGAGGGTTTGATTTTCCTCATTGGCTCTACCTGATACATGTGGTTGTGGGCGAACGATCTTCACCATGGGTTTACTCCCTATAGGTGAGAATTCGATTCTCCTAGGTTAGCATGATGTGAAAGCGGCCGATCAAAAAGAACCGTAAGGTAAGTTTTGGTTTAGGTTTTGGTTATCCTGAATACTCTTTTGATCATCAATGTTATCATGAAAATTGACGATTGGATCTCTTAATGATGGTAAGCCAAGATTACACTATACACTCATGGAACTCAATGTTTAGAATTTTTTCTAATTGATGGATTAATTCTTTGAACTTGATTATGAATTTTACCGTGTGCTTGATTCCAGGAGAAAGTAATGCCTAACATTCATGAATCTTAGAATTCTAGTATTTGCATTATTTTTCATAAATCACTCGAGTTTGTAGGAATTATCCTATAATTCTTAACTTGATTTTCGCATACTTTGCTCGGGACTAGCAAGATGTTGGTTGGAGGTTGTGTCGAGGATCAAATATTACATATCAGACCCCAGTTATTATATGGATTTACGAGCATGATACTGTTTAACTCCTTATTTTAATTACATTTGTAATGCAGGGTGTATTTAGGAGCTTGGATTGGAAAAGGGTACTAAAAGCATGAAATTAATGCTCAGAATTCATCAAGGCAAGGGATGGACTCTAGGGGACCAAGATCGACAGATTTACATGCCAGAGATCCGAGAAAATTGAGAAACTGAAGCTCAAGTGGCCCGAAAATCAATCAGAATGCAAGATCATAGGGTTTCCACCATCCGTTTGGTTCGAAACTTCATACATGACCCGAGGACCATAAATGAACCATATACATCAAATTTTATCCATTGGATCCTTGTGGAAGTGGCCCAACAGACAGATCAATCTATATATTAGTGATTTGAGGCCCACCTGGCCTTTGGATATGCTTCAATTTTGGTCTCAAACCCCTTAATTTACATGAGGAAAGGAATGGATGGAGCGGATTCTTTGTATACATCAAGGTGAGACCCACCTTACATGGTGTGTATGCATAGCACATGCATAGTCGCCATGCACCGAACAAAGCAAGTCGGTCAATGTTGCGCTGACCGACAAATTCCAAATTTAAGGAAAAAAATGCAACAGCGTTTACGCTGTCCATCCATTTTTACATAGTGGGCCCCACCCATTGTCCATATGGACAATCCAAACCATCCAATGGGACCAGAGGGGGGGGCTTGATCGTCGCCTAGTTGTCAGTTTAACCCCATGCAAGCTATCGGAAGATCCTAGCCGTTGAATGCAAGATGGACGGTAGAAGAAAGATCTCATGGGCCACCACGGTTGGGATCCAAAAATAAGCAAGACTGGATAATTTTTTGTCCTGAAGTCAATGGATGGAGTAGATTTTACACCTGGCATCAATCAATGGTCCACCGATCATCACAAAGCCGCGACGTAGTCTCTGTTTCGCAACAGGGGTTACGGTTTTCTGCTGTGGACCATCATCACGACCTAAGAAGAAGATCGAGACCGTCCATCATGCTTGAAGGGGGCCACTGATCACGGCCTAGGTGGAAGATTTCTAAAAGAAGACAGTAAGGTGATTTCTAACCTTTTGACAGACAACGACGACAGAAAGAAGAGCTTGTGGACCGCATCAACGAACGATAAAAAATATACCTTATGACTGAAATTTTGAGAGGAATTTGGTGGACGCGTGGATTTCTCTAAAGAAAGACTAAGTGGGCCCCACCAAGCATCAGCGCAGCTCCCTGCGTACAGTTTTGCACGCTGTTGCGGAAGATCTTTCGCTGTTGTTGCACGACTGATTCTTATGCGTAAAGCTCCCATTCACTGCCTTCCCTGTCTATAAGAGAGAGAGAGAGAGAGAGAGAGAGAGAGAGAGAGAGAGAGAGAGAGAGAGAGAGAGAGAGAGAGAGAGAGAGAGAGAGAGAGGCATCTTTGGCAGCCATGGAGCAAAGGAGGGAGCAAGAAAGAGAGAGAGACCGTGGCCGTTCCTCCCCTTCTTCCTTCTTCTTTCGAGTTTTCTTCCTTTTCTTTATGTTATTTTTTAGGGATTTTAGCATGACTATGTCCGGCTAAACCTCTTAGCTAGGGCTAAGAGGTGAAGCTTATAATGAGATGGAAGATTTTTCTTTATTCTTTGATTTAAGTTTAAGATTGAACTGATGTTGATTTTAGTTTTATTAAGGAAATATTTTTAGTTTTTAATAGTCTATTGTGACTAAAATTACAATGGGTCTGTAATAGCTTTGAGCAAGTTCCTTTCCTTTTTTATGTTTATGATGTCAGGAAGCCCTGTTGTTCACCATCGTCTCCTGGGCATGGTCGGATGACGGTACCCTTCCTAACCTTCATACATTGTTGATTGGTTGGTAATTAGTTTAATTCATTTGTTTACTTTATCTCCTGAGCATGGTTTGGTGATGGAATCTATTCTAATTCATATACCTTTCATCTCTTGAAAACTATTTCAAAGAAAGTTTGGTTCAATTTTCATGGTTACACCCTTCAACTGGATGAGGATGGGACCCTAAGTCCAGTTGAGTTCTTGAACTTGGCATAAGATCTCCCTGATCTCTACAAGTGGATCCTTTAAAACCCTAGTTTCTTTTTCCTAAATTCTTTAAGTTTTAGATAATTATTTCACCATTATTCCTCAAATTATAATCGATTTAGATTTCATCTTAGTCTAGTTCTAGTTCTATTTAGTTTCAGATTATGTACGAGTTTCAGTCCTTGTGGATTCGACCTCGGTCTTACCAAGTTTATTACTACATCACAACCCTATACTTGAAGAGTGAACAGACACTATGCCCGAGCTGTCCGCCTACGCTGGGTGACGAGTCCCCCGTAGTGACCGTGACCTTTATTAAATCAGCTGATTGTAATTGGACTAATAATGACTTGGCTAATCATGCATACATGACATATTGACGATGACGGATAGATATTTCTGGATGTTGTAGCACGTGCCCTCTGGGTTATTGGGGGTATCGTTTCGCTAGTTGCCAGACCATCGACTATCGATTTACGTACGTGATGTACGATGGGTAGTCATTATGCGGTACGTGATGTACACATGTGATTTGCTTCGCTAATGGTTAGCCTTTGCATGGGTGATGTGTCCAACTGCCGACTGGATGAGCATCCCTAGGTTGATGATGCATTCACGCATCCATGCATATAATAAGACTGCATTTTACTTGTTTTATTTACCTGGTTGCTTTCATGCTATACTTGTCTAAGGCGGCGATGTGTAATCTTGAAGGGAAAATTCACACTGAGCTGGCCACTCATCCATCAAATATATAATAGTACAGGTAGAGTAGGTGGCCTAGATGATATGCATGTTCAGACTTGATGAGGAGTAGGGTACAATTGCCAGGGATGCATGACTGTATTTATCAAGAGAAGTTGTGCGATCTTGCGGCTCAGGATTATATGCATTTATTATTTCCCTCGTGTAAATTATGTAATTTTTGTAATTGCTATTATCTTAGACATTGGTTTATATAAGTCATTATGGGGGAGCCGCTTGAATATTCTAAATGTAAATAAAATCTTCCATTATGTTTGATTTGTTGATCTTCCGCCTAAATGCTAATTCTGGTAAGAAAAAAAAAGAAATATATATATATATATATATATATATATATATATATATATATATATATGGAATTTGGCTCTCTATAGGTCAACACTCGGGTTTTTGGGAAACGAGTCATATACTCGGGTCTAAAAAACATGGGGCGTTACACTTGCTCTATTTGATTTGAAGAGCTTGGGTCACTAACTTTATATTGTGTTTTGTGGTTTTGGATTAGGGAGAGGTTAGGTTGGAAGTGTCCATTTCTCTCCAATCATTAAGTGCGACTCAATTCATTGCACAACCTTGGTAAGATCTTAAAAGGCTTGTAGTGTGCCTTAATTAAAAATCTCTTGATTTTGGATGTGTTTCAAAGTTGGATCCTCCTGAGGCTTCTTTTGATCTAAAAACTGGTTAAGGATCCCTTGAGTAGTAGTAGTTTGTCCATTCCTTCAAGTGAAATTTGGATGGTTCCTCCAGCCAAAGTTGTATGTGTTAGAGGTGGTTCCTTTGAAAGGCCGTTGGTAGTTATTTACAGCAATTGACTGCTCACTCAATATTTCTTGAAAGACATGTATTGTTAGATAATTTTCAATCATATGAACGTTATAATCACAAATACTGCAAACTACTTCCTTAGCCTTATCCTTCTTAAGTTCAATGGCCTCGAGTTTTCTTGTGAGATTGGCCACTTTCGCACTTATATCATCTTTCTCTTTTAGAACACACATTTCACACTTCTCCTTTGTTTGAATGAGCTTAGAAGTGGTGTGGGGTTTTGGGAAGATGTCCCATGATTGTGCATTTTTAGCAAGTCTGTCAAAATAGTCCTACACATCATTGACATCTTTATTCATGAATTCCCCATTACACATTATTTCGACTAATTGGCGCATGGAAGATGACAGTCCATTATAGAATAAATTTTTTATGTGCCACGTTTCAAATCCATGTTGTGGGCATGAACTGACAAGGTCCTTGAACCGCTCCCAACATTGGAAGAATGTTTCATTTTCATTTTGGGTAAAGTTCATGATTGACTTCTTGATGGTGTTTGTCTTATGATATGGGAAGAATTTCTTTATGAACTCCCTTGTCATGTCATTCCATCTACCAATAGATCGTGGACATAGTGAGTGCAATCACGTCTCAGCATTTTCTTTTAAGGAGAAAGGAAAGAGTTTTAGCCTGATTGTATCCTCTGACACATTAGGAAAGTGTAACATGGCCATGATTTCATCAAACTCTTTTAAGTATAAATATCGACTTTCAGATTCAAGTCCATGGAACTTTGGAAGGAGTTGGATTACCCCTGGCTTGATATCCATATTTCTTGTATTTTTTGAAAAAACCATGCATGACGATGTGCTCAACCTCGCCGGTTGTAAATAATCTCATAAAGTACGAGGTGGGGGTGCATGATGCACCTCATTCTTATCTCAGACTTTCACAACCGGAGGTTAAGGTTGCCTTGATGGTTGATTGACAGCCATTACTTCAATTGACTTTGAAGATCTCAAATGGTGTCTAATCTTATAATGGATAGATAACCCCTTAACCAATCCTCCTTCACTCAAGAGATATCGAGTGATATCATGGACCCACTTGGGCATGAAACACTCTCAGCCCTCAATTTCAGAATTTTTAACCTAAGATCTAGGAATTGAAAACTACAGCAATTAAGAAGTGAGAAAGAGAGAGTTAGAACGAAGTTGCCAAATAAGAGTTGCTAAGTCAGAATCTTATAAAATAGAAAACAAAGTTACTAAAAACAAAGCAGAAAAATTATTAACCTAAAAATAAAATAAAAAGTTAACCCTAATCTTAACCTAATTTCAAAACTAATTAAATTCAGAAAAACACAACCGTTAGTCCCCGACAATGGCCCTAAAAACTTGTTCACAACCCCCAGGTGTAGGGTCGCGATGTAGTAATAATCTCGGTGAGACCAAGGTCGAATCCAGAAGGACTAATCTTGTGTATCTTTTAAAAGTAACTAGAACTAGAACTAAAACTATAGAAAGATCTAAATTGAAAATTTGAAAATAAAGGAGTAATTATGAATAAAGTGATTAAATTATCAATTAAAGGTGGGAACTTGGGTGCTAAAGATCCACTTGCAGCTATCAGGATGTTTCCTTGTTTGATTCAAGGAACAAAATTAGAATTGGAGTCCTATCCTATATAATTGGAAGATTTATCAATAAAATCAAATCTGAGCTTTTATTGACCTAATTCTTAATGAAGGACAATTGTGAGAGTTAGAAGGGATTCCATCACCCTACCATGCCCAGGAGATGATGATGAACAACAGGATTTACTAATCCCACAATCTCAAATAAGAAAAGAAGATACTCAAAGCTATTACAGATCTATTGTAATTTGAGTTACAATAAACCATTAAAAACTTGAAGTATTCCATAAATATCAAATTAGAATCAAAGAAGTTCAACAAAAACAAGAATTAAAATAAGAAAAATATGCCAACACGCTACAAGCTTTACCTCTTATCCCTAGCTAAGAGATTTAGCCAACCATAGACATGATTGGAATTAAAACCCTAAAAGAAAGCATTAAAAATAAATTAGGAAAGAAGAAAAACTCTTGGGAGGCTCCTCCACCCTTGGGCTCTGCTCCTTGAAACCTTATATATCCTAAACAGTGCCTAAGAAACCTATATTTATATCCATGTCCAGTCAATTTTGCAAAACCACATCAATTTACGCAGTTTACGTAACTCCACGTAATGCATTCGATGACATCGAACAACCTTTGATGTCATTGAACGTAAGTTGAATTCCGAAAGTTTCACCTTTATACACTATGTAAGTTTAGTGTCATCGAACTACCTTCGATGTCATCGAATGATCTTCGAGTAATCGAAAAAGTGTCCAAAATAGTCTAGCGAGTTGCTTCAAAATTCTTCAATAAATTCGATGCCATCGAACATACTTCGATGTCATCGAGAAATTCGTCAATGCCATCGAGTGAGGCTTCAAGTACTCAAGAATCGCATCCAATGTGTCCATCAACCAACTTGATTTTCATGTAAAAATTTGATGTCATCGAGCTATGTTTGATATCATCAAACTTTGGCTTCGATGTCATCAAACAGTGGTCGATGGCAAGATTAGTTCAAATGTTGTTAATTATTGTGCTTTATGCTACGAACTTTCTTCCTTCTCTACCTATTTTGCTTGGATCTTAGGGCTTGAAATCTTCAATCTTGATCTCTAAAGATCCGTTCTTTACCTTGGTAATTCTTGAGCATTAAATCCATGCATTTAGCATTCTTTTCAATTCAAGCTCTTAAACTCACATTGCAACATAAACATGTATAAAATATATCATTAAGTATTATCATGTTCATAAAACTAAGATATAAATGGGAAAAAATATGCAATATTTGACACTCAACAAATAATATATGGCCCATCCCATTTAGGATCGAATTTGCCCCCAATTTAGTGAGTAACCACAATGGGCCTTTTCAACATTAGTACTATGTCGCCTTTCTTAAACGATTGATATTTGACCTTCTTGTCAAAAGCAATAGATATCCGCGCTTAATATAATTTTAACCGTTGTTACGTTGCTAGCCGTTTTTCATCCAGGCCAACCAATTTATTTAGCCTTATATTGGCATTTTCATTATCTGTCATTGATTCATGTACTACCATTCTGAGTGATGCAACTTGTATCTCAATTAGGATAACAACTTCGACCCCTTAGACTAACTAATAGGGCATAGCTTTTGTCATTGTTCGATAGGCCCACAAGGCTTCTTGTAATCTTTCATCCCAATCTGATTTGTTTCCCGTGACAAGTTTCTTTAAGATTTTGGTTATTGTCTTATTGAAAGCTTCTACCAATTCGTTGGCTGGCAGATAATAAGGTATTGAGAATGAATGTTAAATGCTAAACTTTTGGCATAGTTTTGCCATGTTTCTATTTTTTAAAGGAGTGTCATTATCGGTGATGATTTTCTTTGAAATTTCGTGACGATATATAATTGTGTGATGAATAAAATCAGTGGCGACTTTTTCTTTGATACTGTGCAAGGCGATTGCTTCCATCCATTTCGAGAAATAATTTGTCGTTACCAGAATATACTAACATTCTCTTGATGATGACAAATTAATATGGCTAATAATGTCCAGTCCCCAGGTCGTAAAAGGCCATGAAGTTACCGATTGGTGTAAATCTTCGGGAGGTACGTATATAATATTACCATGCACCTGACATTCATGACATTGTTTCACATAGATTATTGCATCTTTGAATATAGAGGGCCAATAATATCTCATATGGTGCACATAATGAAATAAATTTCGACCTGCTTGATGAGCTCCACATTTTCCTGAGTGTGCTTCTCATAATACATGATTTACTTCTTCTGTATCCAGACAAGGTAACAACATTTCATTGTAAGATTTTGTGTATATGATCTCAATGTGCATAACGAACCTTTTCGATCTTTGTTTAATTTGTGATATCAGAACCTGATTCTCTAGTAAAATCCCATACTTAAGATAATCGATGAAAGGTTCACGCCAATATTTGACAGTAACTTCTAGACAAGATAATGGTAGTATTTCAACAACTTCATTTAAGAGTTCTGCTGAAGGCAGAAATCTCCATTCTTCAATTGTAATTTGGAGGGTACTCCTGTCATGATAAGAAAGAGCTGTGGTTAAATTGGTTAACGCATCTGCTCTCACATTTTCATATCGTGGTATATACTTGATTTCAACATCATGAAAACCCTCTAATAATTGTTGTGCCCATCAACAATAAGGTATTAGTCCTGGTTTTCTTATTTTAAATTCTGTCGTTAATTAATTTATTGTTAACTTAGAATCCCCATAGATTCATAGGACTTATATTTTCATCTCATGAGCTATTTCTAGTCATATGATGAGGGTATTGTATTTAGCTTCATTGTTAGTACACGTCGGTCCTAATGCAAAAGAATATGACAATAAATCACCCTAAGGACTGATGAATATTATTCTAGCTCATGCTCCTGACGTTTGAGAAGCGCCATTAAAATACATTTGCCATGAGCTAGGTGGTTCAACTAACAATACTTGTTCATCTGGTAATTCATCAGAAATTTCTTTGTTATTTGGAATTGGATGTGTTGCCAAAAAGTCCTCAACTGCCTATCCTTTCACTACTTTAGATGGTTCATAAGTAATCGTATATTCAGAGATGAGTAACATCCATTTAACTAATCTTCCAGACAACATTGTCTTGTCATCAGATAATTTATTGGATCCGCTTGACAGATCAAAGTTATTTCATGAGAGATACAATAATGCCACAATTTTTATATGGCGAAAACTAGAGCCAAACATATTTTCTCAATAGGAAAATAGTTATACTCTGCTACTATCAGAGTCCTGCTTAGGTAATAGAGGGCACTTTCTTTTCCACGTTCATTGCACTGAGCCAGCAGAGCTCCTAAAGAATTTTTGCATGTGGCGATATATAGAATCAGAGGTTTTCCCTTCACTGGTGTTGTCAACACTGGAGGTTGTTTCAACAACTCTTTGATGGAATCGAATGCATTCTGACATGCTTGATGCCATATGAATTCTGCCCCTTTTTTCATGAGATGAGAAAATGGTTGACACCTTCCAGCTAAGTTTGAGATGAAACATCGAATACATGCCAGCTTTTTTTATAGGCTTTTGAGTTCTTATAACATTTTCGGAGGTGGCATCTCCTGAATTGCCTTGATTTTTTTCCAAATCAACTTTGATTCCTCGGTGCCTGATGATGAACCCGAGAAACTTACTTGACGATAAACTGAATGCATATTTTGTCGAATTCATTTTTAACTGTTTCTTTCTAAGCTAGCGAAAAATGAATGATAATTGTTCTCGTGTTCTTCATGATCATTTGATTGAACTACTAAATCATCAACATAACATTGAACATGTTTATGCATCATCTCTTGAAAAATATTTTGCATCGCTTTCTAGTATGTGGCTCCAACATTTTTGAGTCCGAATGGCATGACTTTGTAGTAATAAATTTCTAAAGATGTCCTAAATGTTATAGACTCTTCATCTTTAGGAGCCATACGTATCTGATTGTAACCAGCATATCCATCTATGAAGGACATAACCGCATATTTTGTTGTGCTTTTGATCAACAACTCAGTTATGGGCAATGGAAAGTCATCTTTTGGACAAGCTTCATTCAAATCTCTAAAATCGACACATACTTTGATTTGTCCGCTCTTCTTTTTCACATGGACGATGTTGGAGATCCATTTGGAGTATTTGACTTCCCTTATAAAACCAACCTTAATCAGTTTATTCACCTCCTCTTCTATTAGGGGTATTAAATCATGGCAGAATCGTCTTTGTGCTTGTTTAACCAGTCTCTTAACTTTAAAGATATTAAGTCGATGCATTGCTACTGTTGGTTCTAGACTAGGCATCTCTATGTATGTCTAGACGAATACATTTTTGTTTCTTTTTAACAATTCGACGCTGTTGAAGCATGAAAAATCATCAAGAAAGGATGAAGATCAGAAATCAAACATTAAGTGAAGAAAGGAGAAAGAACTAAGAAATCATGATTGGCAGTTACGCGGGTCGCTCAAATGGTTGCGGACCGCAACCAGTTGGAGTACTTGCATGGGTGGCGCAAACAGTTTGTCATATAAAAAAATAGATTTTGTTCTTGTGCAGGTCGCACAACTGAATGTACCATTGTGCGAACCGCGCAACCAACTTTTCTGATTGAGTAGGTTGTGCAACTGAATGTATCATTGTGCGGACCACGCAACTAGCTTTTCTGTTACGCGGGTAGCACAATTAAGAGCAGAGAGTGATCAAGATGAACGGACAGATCTGATGCACATTGGGCCCCATGGCACAAAGATCGAGGGTTGACACATGTGGGAGGTGTATAAATTCCCCACTTCTCCTCTCATTTGGGTAGCAACAGAATTCTGAAAGAAGACTGAAGATGAGGAGCAGAAGAATGGTTCAGTTGCGTGAGCTGGGCAACCCAGGCACCAAGTTGCACTGACCGCGCAACCCATTCATCAAGTTGCGTTGACCATGCAACCGACAAAATGGTTGCACTATGTGGCCAGCTCTAAATGGGGCAGAAGTGTTGCCAAAATGCTGAAAGCATTCAAGTTCAAAGCTTCATTATTTCATGCTTTCTCTTTTGACAAGTTTAGAAGAGAGATTAGTTGATCAATTCGACATTCCTCCTAAGTCCTAGGAGATGATCAAAACAGCTGTCAAAATGCTACTGGATTCAAGATTCAATATATAAGTTTTGTTAATTACAATTTGTTTATTTCAGATAATCTATGCTGGAATCAAGGGCTATGGAAGGGATGTAGATAAACTCAGAATTACTAATACAATGATTGTTTTATATATTCTCTTTGTTACATTCAAATAAAATAATTTTCCCAAATGAAATACATTTGTTTCTTGTTTGAAACAAAATGACGACTTTGCTAGGGATCTCTTAAAGAGTATTATAGAATTTTGCATTGTAGTTTGGCGTCTTCTGACACCAAAATGGCGACTCTCAGCGGGAACATCCCCCCTTCATCTCTAAGATAGATTATTTACTTTTCAAATACTAATTATAATTACATTTTGTAATTGAAGGTTTTTGAATTCAACTATAACTTACAACTAATGGCAACTCCCGCGAGAAAAGTGAACTTTCGTTTCACCTCAACAGGGTTCATGATAGAATATGCACCGAACCAACTCCTAGAGTCTATGACTTGGCTTCCTATAAGCAAAAATAACACGACTCGAGTGATTGTTGGGGTTGTATCTGCTTCACCTCAACCACCAGAAGGAGATAAGGGTTGGACCGTCGTAATGTCTCGCAGGATGAGAGCACAAAATGCAAGAAGCACTAGGATAAATCCGCCTTCACCAAGAGTTAGAGGGCCAATAACGCGTAATGCAGCTAGAAGGAATCCAGAACTCACCCCTCCTACAATATATCCTGAGTGAATAGTCTCGTTGTTGGCATCGCGTGACTTTCGGGCTTTGGTCGCCCCAAGAGTCAGATGGAAGAGAGAACAGAAAGGTAAAATGTTAATGATTGACTCACCAATGTCCGTATCGCCCCAGGCAAGTCTACCAAAGTTTGTATCACTTCAATCGATCAATAGCACCGAAAGTCTAGGAAGGTCAAATGAGACCCCATCCTATCCTCACTTCATAAGCCCTATCACGTCGACATACTCTCACCCCACCCAAACTATAGCTTCATCAAAAAGTGGAGAAGCTGCAGTATACATGGCCGAGATAAACCAAGAAAGTATGCCGAATACAGAGGATCGAATGAATGCGAGGGCAGAAGCACAAAGAGCACTAATGGAAGAGTACAGAAACCTCTGTGAGGCCTTAATGACTCTTGCACATAATGTAGCTCAGATAGCGGCTCCCCCAATGATGGGCACAATGAATGGACCAAGAAATTAACCCAAAGGCTCACAATCATAGGGGGCGGGATCACTGGGGTCTGTTCTAGCAGCAAGAACTATAATATAGGATAAGGTAAGACAAGTCGTTGAAGAAGCTATCAAAATAGAGAGAGTGAAAATACTGGCCGCTTCAGATATCGAACACCATATCCAAGAGAAGTGGAAGATGTCCCATTTCCAGCCAACTTTAAACATCCAGATTTTCAGAAGTTTAATGGAGAAGGATCGCTAGAAGAACACTTAATGCACTTCATCATTAGCATGGAAAATTTTTCTACGATACCATAATGTTGCTTATGATTGTTTAGGTCGTCACTCACATAGAAACCATTCCGATAGTATTCTAGCTTGGCTCTAGGGTCAATACGTACTTGGGAACAAATGCAGGACGCGTTCATGTCAAACTTCTTCTCTTCAGAGCATGCAATTAGTATTACAGAATTGGCTTCCGTACGGTAGAGAGAAACTAGTAGAAAAGTTTATCGATAGATGGAAGACATTAGGAACCTCGTGTAGACAGTTGCTAGAAAAAAATGAACAAGTTAAAATGTGTCTAAACTCTATGGAGACAGGGATCGCGTTTGGACTCACCAGCGCCGACATCAGAACTTTCCGTGACCTGGCCACCAAGGCCCATACTTTGGAATTGATGACCCGTAAGATGCCAGCATTTCACCGTGAGACAGTAAGGAGAGTGCCCAGCAGGATGGCTGTAAATACTGTCGATCGTGATAAGAGAAGCAAAGATATAAGGGACTCAAGGGAGAAGAGGCAAGAACGAAAAGAAGAATGGAGCTAATCAAGAAATAAATACAGCGGAAAGAGGTCCAGGATGCTCAATTCTCACGAAGGATTCGTGTTCGACAAGGAAGATGTCATTCCTATGATGAACCAATTGTAAAGGCCGGCACGATCGAATTACCAGAACCCAAGATGCGACAAAAATCAGAGAAAGAGATTTTTGCCGCTATCACCGCTTGATAGGACATCCGATGGAGAATTATTATACATTGAAGTGTATAATACAATGGATGATAGATAGGGATGAAATAACAATTGTAAAAGAAAAGGAAAGGGGTACAATGACAATAGTAAATATGCTTATAGTTCGAGAAAAGGCTCAAGATATGAAAAAGAAAGAAGACCATAGGGCGACGAAGAAGGTAGCAGTAATTACGTTAGGATCGGGAAAGAAGATGACAAGCCCTGTGAAGTAGAAAGAAACAATCGTATGAAAAGAAATTATTGAAAAGCAGAATGATGGTAATGAGGAAGAAAAGAAGACTGAGACGACAAAAGTGACTTATGATGTAGTAAGTCAATTAAAAGGTATATCGGCTCGGCTAAGCGTCTATAATGCGCTCAAGTTGTCAGAGGAATTTCGGTAGAGTTTGGTCAGAGCATTATCCAATCATGATGTCAGAGAGACACTATTGGCAGAAATGGAACGTAAAAAGCACGATGAGGAAGAAAACTGCTTACCGGTCGTTTCCTTTTCTGATGATGATTTGATTTGTAAGATAGAGCATAATAGACCGTTAATGATGGAAGGCTATATATGTGGGAAGAAAGTTAAGCGAATTATGATAGATAATGGGTTGGCAGTGAGCCTCTTACCACTCTCAATGTTGAGCAAACTAGGTTATCATCGTTCTCATCTATGCCCTAGTGGAATGATGATATAGGGCTTTAATCAAGATGGGCAACGAGCGCTTAGTAAAATTTAAGTGACACTGGAAATAGGTGAGCTGACTACTATGTCATGTGCCACGTTATAAATGTCGTGACGACGTACAATCTCCTCTTAAGAAGGCCATGGATATATCAATACAACATTATACCCTCTACTCTGTATCAATGCTTCAAATATTGTAAAGGAGGAGTGCAATATAAAGTAATGACTAATACGAAGCCTTATACAGAGGCTGAGTCTTTCTTCGTGGATGCTAGTTATTATAAAGGGTTTGCTAAAGAAGAGGGAAAGGATGATGAAAGCAAAGTCCTAAAGGACATTCACGTAAATGTGATCAAAGGAGAAACAGAAAAGGCAGAATCATCAAGGACTACAAAATCAAGGCAAAAATTTTATTTTGTGCCAAAGTATTTTCGACAACTAGGGTAGCCGCCACTAACACTGTTATCACATGAACAGTTGAGGATCTTGTAGTCTAATTATACAGTGTCGTTGCCATGTGTCAAAAGGCAGAGGCCATTTTCGGCCGCTCCAGGAAGATTCCAGGTTAAGGCTAGCACAAAATACCCGAGTCCAATAGAATTTCATGCTTCGGTAGAAGTAAAGACAGAAGAAATGGCCAAGAATAATATATATCGTGGAAGGCTGATACCATGAGATCTTAAAAAGTACAGTCCGACAAGTAAGAGAATCATTAAAAGCATGGGTTTTGATCATGAAGAACCCATCGGCTTGAATCAGGGGAGAGGGATTCAAATTCCTATTGGGGTCGGTCAAGAAAAGTGAAAAAATGTCAAGGACTGGGGGCAGAGTCGTCAGTGAATATGGTTACAACTGCACAGCTATTGGAAGAAGATTCTAAGACAATTGAGCATCCTGAAATGGCTCCAAAGTAGTTAAAAGACAGGAGACAGCCGATGATAGACAATTTACGAGAGATAAATCTGGGAACAGAGGAAGAACCAAGGAATACATTTATCAGCGTTGGTCTTCCTGAACAAGAGGCTGAAGAATATATTTGCCTTCTTAAAGAGAATAAAGACATCTTCACTTGGACATATGTAGAAATGCCAGGCTTGGAACCTTCAGTAGTGCTGCACCGATTAAATATTTCTAAATAGAAGAGGCCGATTAAACAAGCGCAAAGGTGATTTCGTCCGGACCTTATTCGTCTGATAGAAGAAGAAGTCAATAAGTTGATAAAGGTTGGTTTTATCAGAGTGGTCAAATATCCTAAGTGGATATCGAACATCGTCCATATGAAGAAGAAGAACGGACAAGTCAGGGTATGCGTTGACTTCGGGGATCTAAACGAAGCCTGTCCGAAAGATGATTTTTCTCTCTTGATCGCTGAACTATTAATTAACAGTACAACTCAGTATGCTTTCATGTCCTTTATGGACGACGATGCGGGGTATAATCAGATTCGAATGACACCTGAGGATGAAGAAGAAAATGCATTCAGAACATCATTGGGAATTTATTGTCATAAGGTCCGTTTGGTCTAAAAAATGCTAGGGCAACGTATCAGCGAGTGATGTAAAATATCTTTCAAGACATGATGCACAAACATGTTGAATGTCATGCTGATGACCTGGTAGTCAGATCAGGAGATCATCGGCAACATTACAAACATTTGGCATCAGTTTTCCGTCGACTCAGAAAGAAACAGTTAAAGATGAATCTAGCTAAATGTGCATTTAGGGTGTCCTCAGGTAAATTTCTCAGTTTTATGGTCCAACACAAGGGGATTAACATCGAGCCAGGGAAAGTTAGGGCCATTTAAGATATGCTGCCACCGACAATACTAAAAGAATTAAAAAATTTACAAGGAAAGTTAGCATATATCCGCCGTTTTATTTCAAATTTAGCAGGGAGATGTCAGTGTCACGCCCCAAACTCGGAAACCGGGCTCACAAAATTTCCGATCGTCGAATCCGGCGCCGAAAACCTCCGTAGAACCCCATTCTCGGCTCCTAGCGCCCATTCGTCAGGTTTCGATCCTGGGATGCTACGAGGAGGATTTTCAACGTCAGTTTGTTCGTAATAAGCATAACCAAAGGCATAACCCACAAACAACAACCAAGAACTCCATTACATTTCCACTATGATAAAAAACTTTACAAGTACAATGAGCATAAAGGGAAATACAATGGTAAAGAACAAAAACTCCAAAACAATCTGCAACATGCTCCTGCCTCAGCGCTGCTGCGCCCCAACGTCACCTCCATGCAACGGTCGTGTATAAGCTTATAGAAAGCTTAGAGGGTGGTGAAAGTGTGTGCGTAAGGTAGTAATATGAACATGCAATGTCAGAGTAATGCGGAATGTGCAGATGGATCCATAATATCATGAACCGTACCAAGGCTATGCGATGCGAGACATGAATGGTATTGGCCATCCCAAGGCCATGCGATGTGAAATGTAACTCAAGCATACAGATCCTCATCTATGTCCACACATCAATACAGCTCAAATCTGGGATATCACCGGGGTCTAGTACACTCTAAACTAGATTGCCGCCACATCACACGCAATAAGGTAAGTGGAAGAGACCTCACTATCCGTCTGCCAATATCGGGCGCGACTCATCGATAGCGGACCCATTCCTCGAGTTGGTCAAACTCAGCCTAACATCGCCCCCTACTCTCTGGCGGGTAAGGCCTCACCCCCTTCCAACCAACCACGACACAGTGGAGAGCGCAACCGTCTGGTAATCGACACTCAACGCTCATCTACCCACTCGGTCTAGACGTTGGAGCAACCTCTTGGTACCATAAGGGTTTAGGGACTTTCACCCAGGGATATCTATAGCACCCCATGTGAAAAAAAATTTTTGGTATCCAATCCTGCCAACCATGATGCGTCTGTGGAGGCTACGACCCCGATGTCGCTAGGGAGTACAATAACCATATCATACAATACGAAATGCATGAAGCACACTATCCAATCGTACAGTAAATCTTGCGCGTATCGTGCGCTCAAGTCGGGTAACACCGCCTAATCGGGAGCCCATAAATAACCTGCCCGAAGGAATATGCTATGATCAGTCACCTCTCATATTAAGCATACATATGATGCGTATGATCATGGGTCATGGAATTATACTAAACATGTTATAATGAGATGAACTATCCTTACAATGCAGATGGGCCTGAACGGCCTATACACAATAAGTACGGACCTAAAAATGGGCCATAAGGAGAGCCGTAATGTGGATATCCAACCAACATTACACTCGCAATGTGGACGTCAAACCAACATTGCTCCTAAGGCACGATCGTCGTAAACTCGTACATAATCAGTGTTGGGATCACACATTGCAATGGACCTCAGATACACCCCATTGGGCCTTAAATACATCCAATGGGCCATGTCATATGGGCCTTTTATTCGTCAAATGGGCCACATAAATGGATCACACCAATGGACCTTATGTGCATTGCAATGAGTAATAACCCGTGGGCCTTAAAGTACGTCATAGTGGGTCTAATCACATGGGCCTCATGTGTCTTAAATGGACCTAATCCCATGGGCTTTATACATACCCAATGGGCCTAAATCATAGGCCTTATATAGATCAAGTGGGCCTAAATCATAGGCCTTATATGTATATCAAAGTGGGCCTAAACTCCTAGGCCTTATATATATCAGATGGGCCTAACCCATAGGCCTTATATAATTAAATGGGCCTAACCCATAGGCCTTACACAAATCAAATGGGCCTACTTCCATGGGCTTTAAAATGCATCAAATGGGTCCAATCCCATGGGCCTAACAAAGTGTTTATTTTCCATCCAAACTGGGCCCAACATGCTGTTTATTTCCATCCAAATTGGGGCCCAACGTGATATTTATTTGCAATCCAAACTGTTCATAGGGCCCACTGCAATATTTATTTGCAATCCAAACCATTCACAGGGTCACGGTCAGGGGTAAGTCCCACCGTTCCAAATGAATGGTGTGGATATAACACATAAAACATGGTGGGGCTCACCGTCCAGGGATGGAAGGCGCGGACAAAACACCATGAGGTGGACTCCAGCTCCACTGTCCGCTGGACGGTGAGGGAACAATGCAATTATCAAGGTGGGCTTCCACCGTCCGCCTGGACGGTGGATATAAGACAAATATATCACTGTGGGCTCCAAGTGGGGCCCACCCCAATGTTTATTTGAAATCCAACCCACTCATAGGGTTACTCAGACCTAGATGAAGTGAAAATAAAAATTTCAGATTAATCCAAAACTTTTGTGGGCCCAAAAATGAATTTCAATGGTATAGGTACGATCCCACTGTTACCTATGGTGTGGGCCACCTGAGTTTTTGATCTAGCTGAAATTTGGAGGGGGCCCACCTGAGGAGGGGATCCACCTCATGAACGGTTTAAATGGCATATAAAAATCAGGGTGGGGCCCATGGATGGAGGCCGTGGGTCCCGGTCGTCCGCCAGCCTGCCTGGCAGCAGCGCAAGCGCTGCCTGACGCAAGCAGCAGCTTGCTGCTTCATCCTTCCTCTCTCTCCTTTAATTTTTATTTTTGCCAAAAATCATGTGTGGGGCCCGCTACCTGGAAATCCACTCCAGCCATAGGCTTGTAACAGACAAAAAGAGTCCGAAGTTTGAATTTTTTGGGTGCATAGAAACACCAAAAAATTTCTCAATGGTAACCGCCAATGTTCCCCATGCTATGGCCCACCAGATATTCAGATCAGCCCCATTCTTTTACTCGCCGGTTAAAACGATGTGGGTAAGAGGATGGACGGCTTGGATTGGATATATACGTCAAGGTGGGGCCTATGAGAGTGGGTCACCTTTAAACTTTAAAAGGACAAGCTTATATTTATTTTTTTTTAACCCACGTCCAGGGAACGTCCCGCGTCCCCGGACATAGTTCATACATTTAGGTGGACCCCAACTAGGGATGTGGGCCACCAGGTAGGGATTTGAGAGCATGGGAGACACATATCAAGGTGAGGCCCGTCCAAGTGGGGCCACTAAGCTACATCCTCACAAAAGAAAGAAAAAGTAAAGAAGAGAGAGAGAGAGAGAGAGAGAGAGAGAGAGAGAGAGAGAGAGAGAGAGAGTGGGACACGCTTGATGGAGGGACCCCGACATTATAGGCCCTCCCTTATAATGAATCATACATCAAGTGGGTCCCTCTACACTTGGGATCGCCGAGATCGTAAATCAACGGTGGAGATCCGTTCCCCACCGGTGTGGATGGTCTAGATGACCTTCTAATATAAGAAAATAAACATCATGATGGGGTCCATGGAGAATGGCCCCATCATGGAATGATCATGATGATCTTAGTGGGCCATCGGCCTCATTTTAGGGTCCTAAGTGAGATCCAAACCATTGATCGGTTGGCCTCACTTGGCCCATCTCAAAAATATAAAAAACTAGCATAATCTAGCACCCACCGTCCAATCTTCTTGCTCCTAGGGGTTCCTTAGCACCTTAACTTCAACTTCAATGGATGAGATGAGGAATGGAGGGTTGAGATGAGAGATGATGGGGTAGGAAAGGTGGGCCACACTTAGAGTTTTTTTTTTTGAAAGGGAGGGAGAGCTCATACGTAGGATTTTTGCTTGGAGAATGAGATGAGAAAATGAGAAAGAGAGAGAGTTGTAGAGAGAGATGGAATGATGGGTGATGGAGTGATGGATGTGGTGATGGGTGTGTAAGAGCCACTTTTTGACTTTTGAGACCTTTTGTGTAAGAGAGGCATGGGTTTGGAAGACTTTTGTGGTTGCTTGGGAATGGGTGAAAGGTGATGTGTACTTGACATGTACTTGACATGTGATGGATTGATGGATTGATTGATTGATGGGATTGATGTGACACATCATAGAGATTCTCTTGGGTTTCGCAACGCGCGGTGTTTTTCTCGCACCGAACGTTGGCCCACATCTCTTGACTAGGGTATCGCCTCGGCGCGCAAGTTGCTGCATCGGAACCGCAGCGACGGCGCGGTCGATATGGTATTGGTCTTGGGTTGAGTCGATACAAGTTGACGACATATGAATCAGGGTCGCACGTCGATATCGGTTAAGGGTCGAAAGTTGTCAAAATTCGACCGGGAAGACCGCGGAAGTCTACAGAACGGTACGGACTAAGATACGGGTCTTACAGTCAGCCATTTTTCCATTTGACGAAGAAAGGTATAAAATTTATTTGGGATCAAGCTTAGTAAAAGGCATTCGACTCAATAAATGAATTGTTGAAATGGTCGCCGGTGTTGACAGCCTCGATAAAAGGGAAGCCATTGATTTTGCATATATAAGTAGCTGAGAATTCTTTTGGCGCTTTGTTGGCACAGGTGAATGAGTCCGGGAAAGAGACTGTTCTCTATTATTTAAGCCAAACTTTGATGGGCGTGGAGTGTAATTAGTCTCAAATTCAGAAAGAATGTCTGGCGTTAATATTTGCTGTTCAAAAATTGAGACATTATTATCTCTCACATGACATAACGCTGATCTCAAGAGCAGACCCGATAAAAATTTTGATGACAAGGCCGATGTTGTCTGGGAGACTGGCCAAATGGATGTTGTTACTTTCAGAATATACTATTACGTATGAACCGAAAAAAGCAGTGAAAGGACAAGAAGTGGCAGACTTCCTTGCAGCGCACCCTGTAGCCGAATGCGAAACCATAAGTGATGACTTTTCGGATGAACAAGTTATGATAGCAGAGTCACAAAGCCCATGACAAATGTATTTTAACGGTGCTGCTTGAGCGTCAGGAGTGGGAGCAGGAGTGATATTCATTACTCCTTAAGGTGATTTATTACTTTACTCCTTCACGTTGGGTACTATATGCACAAACAATGAGGCTGAGTACAGAGCCCTCATCATTGGAATGGAAATGGTTCAAAAAATGGAGATAAAAACACTGCATATCTTCAAAAATTCTAAATTGATTATAAATCAATTGACGACTTACTTCGAAGTAAGAAAGCAAGAACTTTTGCCATATTGCCGGAAAGCACAACAGTTGCTAGAGCAGTTTTGTCATGTTGAAATCAAGCATGTACCGCAGTTTGAAAATGTAAGAGCAGACGCTTTGGCCAGCTTGGCAGCAGCTCTATCCTGCTCAAATTGAAGCTCTCTCCAAGTGACTATAGAAGAAAGAAGATTTTTGCTATCTTCAGAGGTCATCAATGAAACTATAGAGACACTTCCTGTATCATGTTTAGAAGTGACAACAAATGATTGGCGCCAGCCTTTCATTGATTACCTTAAATATGTTATCTTATTAGAAGATCCAGTGCAGAGCCAGCGAATCTGGCAAAGGTCAAGTAAATTCATTATATGCGGCGAGGTGCTATACAAAAAATCTTACAATGGAATGCTTCTATGTTGCTTAGATAAACAAGAGGCAGGCCAGACATTGCGAGAAGCACATTCTGGAGAATGCGGGGCACATCAGGCTGGCTGAAATCTATTCCATATAATACATCGAATGGGGTACTATTGACTTACCATGTTCCAAGATGTGATAGATCATGCGAAGCGGTGTCATGAATGCTAAATTCACGGAGACATTATACATGTTCCTCCAGAAGATCTCCATCAGTCAGTTGCTTCTTGGCCCTTTTCAGCTTGGGGACTTGATATCATTGGTCCTATAAATTTGCCTTTATCCAAAGGAAAGCAATATATCTTAGCAGCGACAGATTATTTCTCCAAATAGACAGAAGCAGTGACACTACGCAGTGTCAAAGAGAAGGACGTGGTCAATTTCATTCGACACACAATAATATACCGCCATGGTATTCCAAAGAAGATTGTTATAGATAATGACACTCCATTCAAAAACAGAGGCATGAAAAAGTTATGTCAGAAATTCAGTATTCATCATTCATTTTCAACACCTTACTATCCACCGACTAATGAATTAGAAGAGGTGTTCAATAAAATGATAGTTAAGATATTGAAGAAAACAGTTTTGGGGAACAAGCGTGATTGGGATGAAAGATTACAAGAAGCATTATGGGCATACAGGACTACTCACCAAACAACAACGAGAGCAACACCGTATTCACTAGTCTATGGCATGGAAGCAGTGATCACAATTGAAAAACAAGTCGTGTCACTCAGAGTGACAGTACATCAGTCTGTTACAGATGATGAAAATGTAAAAATAAAGCTGAAAGAGCTGGATTTGCTTGATGAGAAATGCCTCGCATCCCAACAGCGATTACATTCTATCAGGCAAGGGTGTCGGCCACCTTTGATAAATGAGTTAAATATCGCTCTTTCAAAAAGGGGGATCTGGTGTTGATGTTGAAAAGGCCTATAGTGGTCACCCGCCAAACAGGGGGTAAGTTCAAGCCTAAGTGGGATGGGCCATACATAATAAAAGAGGTGTACTCCAATGGCGCATACAGATTATGGATCAAGATGGACAAGGTATCAGTATATCGGTCAATGCTGACTTCATTAAAAGATATCGTCCCTAAACATACTACTGATTTTGATCCAAAATATTATCAGAATAATAATTCTGTATCAAAAGGGGGCAAGAATGACCGAGACCACGACTATGTACGATTAGATAAATGAATAAAGAAGAAATTTGCAAGCATATCAAGATTATGTGCCATCAAGTATTGCGAAAAGAAAGTGACCATCATCATCATCAAGTGAGCTCTGCAAAATTCTATTGAAATTGGTATCATCACCAAGCTGATATATTATAAACAACCATATGATTATAGTTGAAGATATTAGCAGAAGTGGTGACATATTATCAATCTCAGGGAGATGTGTCTATCGATGACCACCTACTTTTATCTTTTAAAGGTAGCCTAGCCAAGCCTATATGGCCAACTATGCATAAGGCCTATCAAGATTGCCATTCGGGTAGTGGCGAGAAGCCAGTGGCCCTAAAAAGTCCGTGAAGGCCATCGTACACATACACATATGGGTTGCGGATGAAGCTAGCGACCAAAATCCTAAAAGGCCAAAAAGTCCTCAACGGCTACTCATGCGTAACCCTCATGTCGTCTGTATAGCTTTCCTACAACATCACAGGGAATGGAGAAAAATGTCCTCCCGTGAATGGGCCCGACCTTGTAGGCGAAGAAAAAGTGAGCCGCAGTGTGAGCTCTTTGGCCATGTCCATAGATAGGCCAACCATGCATAAGACCTCCTAGAGCTTTGGCTTGATTTTAGTACTAACTCATAAGGAAGGGTTTAAACCTACTCATTGACGGACTGGCGGCCCTGGATTTGGTACCCCAAAGGTAGCCTTGCGAGCTCTATGAACTCTAGAGAGTTACTGCAGTCAACCCTGTGCATAATTCCAACCGAGTTCACGGCCTCGGTAGCTTCACTGGGCCCCTCTGATGAATCACGGTTTATGAACTCCCTAGGCTGTGAGAAGTCCAGTGAATTCCTAAGAGTTACAGAGACCATCACATGAGACCCGACTCCACTACTCAAGAGTCTAAAAAATTATGTGTGCTCCACTACTCAAGAGCTTAAACTATGTATGACTGACTAAATTAAAATTTAGTACCGTCAACTAAGACAAAGATCATCTAGGAAATCCCTTACTAACAAATCATAAAAGTATAAAACAAAAAAGCATAAAACAAAGAGCATAGTACATAAATCATAAAACATTTAAAAAAAATTGTGTAAATAAAATAAGAGCATCATTATCAAAATATCATGAAATGCTTGTATAAACTTGCAATCCTGAAAGTATTTACAGTAGCAAAATGGAAGATATCAAAGTTATATATCTTATAGTTCCCCTGTAATGCCTAGCGCTGCTAAGTATTGTTACAAATTTTCTTGAAGATTAACTTGAGCAGCCGCATGTTCTAGTCTGGCATTTGAAATCGTTCTTGCAGGATTTGGGATGCTAGCTAACTTTTCTTCCAAAGAGGTAATTAATTCTTCATTCTTCGCTAATTCAGATTTTTCAGAGTTTACAGAATGAAGGCTGTACTCTATCTTCTCTTGCACTCTTTCGATGTTCAAACCCACTTCCGAACTTTGCTTCTCCAATTGTGTGATTTTTTACTTCAGAAGAGTGATGCGATCCTGGATTACTGTGTTGTCATTAGTAAAGGTCTTCAGTTGCTCTCACAAAGATAATTATTCTTGATCATGGCGAGAGACAATGAGAGCAGTCTGAGAAACTTTCTCCTTGGAATATGCAAGCTGCTTCCTGTATTCTAAAATTTCAGGTGGGATGGTCACGGTTTCAGCTGATGACAAGTCAGCTATCGAATTATGGAATCTTAGAAGAGCGTTGCATATAGAAGAAACATCGACTTTGGACATCTGAGCAGCACTATCCAGGACATCTAAAGCGATGGTCAAATCGGACCATTGATCAGGATCCTTGAATATCTCAATAATAGCCAATATAGAGTTTCTAATCAATGCCAATTTATACGCGTAAACCTTCTGAAAGGATAGAAAGTTTGACGAAGTCCCAATAGAGCCAGAACTTGCTGCGCCACTTTAAGGTACATTCCCTATTAAGAAATAAGAAATATAAAGTTATAATAAAATTGTATGTGCAGGCAATATAAAGAGTGTAAGCGAAAAAAATGTACCTTCCGCTGGTACCGAAACAGCAAGTAGTTGTGTCTCCCTAGCAAGGGAAAGATCAGGTTCTACCATCTCAGGAAAAGATGGAGCCCTATCTTCAGTGTTCTAAGCAACAGTAATGGAAGTGAGTAAAACAGTTGGCTTCACCGGAAAAGCCATTTCGCTTTCAGTACTTGAAGCAACCGTGGTGGGAGTGGGAAACTCAGTTGGCTCCACTGGAAAAGCAATCTCGTGTACCACCGCTCATGGAGGTATTAAGAATCTCGGTGAGGCCACTGGTGTAATAGGGGGAAAATCCAGAGGAGAAGCACTATTTGCCTCCGTGTTTGCAGCATGATCACCTGAAATAGAATGTACAAGACAAGAAAGAAGGAAGGAACAAAAGTAAGCAACGATAGTAAGACTTTCTTACGTGGCGAATATCCGTATTCCCCATAGTCTTGGGGTTCTTCTTCTTCCCCTGCCATAGGAGAAGCTTTTGCAGGAACGACCTTAGAAGTTAGGAGGATATGTCCCTCGTCAATGGGAACATCTTCCGCAACTATATCATCTTCACCGTTGACATCCACTTCCCCCTCCTCATAATCATCCTCTTGATTCTCTCCTTCTATCTCGCTTTCATCATAAGTAGTATGCCCAGACGAAGAAGTTGATCTTTCACCAACCGTATCTTCTGTGCTCGACTCTTCAACAACAACTTGTTTTCCTTTTGAAGAAAGAGACTGGCGACTCTCCAGTTGAGTATTTGCAGTAGCCAAAACTGGATAAGTAGTGCAGTGGTTTCTTCCTGTGGAGAAGCTTGAGCACGTGTTCGGAACCTTGTCATCAGAGAGGAAGTTGGCTGCTGTTGAGGGTGAATAGTTCTAGAAATAGGAGAAGAAGTTGGCTGTTGTTGAGGGTGAATAGTTCTATAAATAGGAGCAGAAACTGGCTATTGTTGAGGATGAGTAGAAGATGAGGACCGATCTTGGGGATTGGAAATATTTTCTAATTGAGGGAAAGCCTCTTCTGCAACTTCTTCTCTTTGTGGACGATGGAGAGGAATTTGTTCAAATTCACAAGTATCACCATATATTATCCATCCTTCGAGAGTGTTATCAGGTTTTACCTCACGAATAGGTTCGTCCACAGAGATCATGATGCAGCGATGACCAGTAAAGATGATCAACAGAGGGGGCATGACTAGTTTCTGTGATGAAACTGACTCCCGCTTTAATGATGTGACCCTTAATCCTGGGAGGTGGAAGCCACACGGGCCTAGTCACTGGCAGACTTTTTCTAACCAAGTATGACTGGTGCACCCACCATCTCATATGGTTGTATGATGCCCTCGGGGTACAATCGCAGCCTGGAATAATAAAGGAAGAATTATCCTAGCCCAGTAATTGCTTCTAAATCATGGTCCAATTAAATGGGCCAGTACTGTAGCTCCGCATTCTTCGAGTGACTAGCCCACAATCTTCTGGCACTGCTGATCAAAGCCGAATTGACAAGAAAAGTAGCTAGGATAATACAGTTCTCACCAGAACTCGGTCCCTTCTCTCAGCGAGAGACTGCATGATCTAATCGATATAAAAAATCCTCTTTCCACTGGAGAGAGCGATTCTGTGTCTACCTTCTCCGTATCTATAATGTAACGAGGTAGGCCAAAGTGGAAGTAGTTTATCTTGGCATAAGAAGAAATGGTATCTTTTGTCCAGTCGTAAGATCTCTTTACCATGAATCTCTTTTGGAAAAAGTAGAGAGGGACTTGGGAAGGGTGGATGTAAGCCTTTTCTGGTACTTCAAAAGTTCAGGGGAAGTAGACATCAAGCCAACCAAGAAAATAGTGCCATGGCATGTAAGTCGAAGCGGAACCAACAGAATGACTTTTTACATGACATGCAATCTCTCCAAAGCCTTTGTAGATCGAGCAAAGAACAGGAGGAGCAAGAGAAAAATTAAGTCCTTCAGCCATAGCACCCGCTACTATAAATAACGAAGGACAAATGATATATGCTAATTTAAAACTTAGGAAGACCACTACGCTTAGCCAATACGCGATGAATGCTGTGAGCTCTCCATAGATAGAATACTCAGAATGACCTTTTATACCCTTTCGTAGACGTTCAAGCTCTTTTGAGTGATTACTGGTAAAACTGAAGGGATAAGAAAATGAAGTCAAGGTTATATATATATATATCAAGTTGCATTAAAAGGAGATTGAAGAAGAAGGAAATTACTTAAGAGCTCTGCTGAAGTGGGCCAACCATTGCATGGGATGAATTTTGTGGATGTTCAGAATTTAGACATTTCTTTAAAAAGTTTAGTGGTCAACTCCGAAATAGAGGGGATACGATCAGGTGAAGAGACGAAAGCTAGTTCCTCATTGGTGGGGACGAATTCATCAAAGAATCTTCTGGTTATTGGTAAATTGGTAATCCTATGAATGTCCCAAAGTGTGATGCTCATTTTGCCTTTAGGAAAATGGAAAGAATTGGTAGAAGGGCACCAATAATTGAGGAACGCCTTCAAGATAGAAGATTCCTTATAAAAGGGTTAGGATGTTGCTTCGATTGCAGTAAGAATATCGATCTTCGACAAAGTTCTCGCGTGTTTTGCCAAGATTGCAGTGGCCCATTCAGAATAGTAGTTACAAGGAGTCAAAAGACCTCTTGTTCTGAAATCCTCTGGACTCCAGATGAGGCGGCAATGACTGAAACGTTGTTTAAGTGTTTCATAAAAGCAGGTTGGATATAAGCTGTGAAGATCGTAAGAAGGAACGAGTAAAATCATGGAATGGATATCGCTAATTTGCTATCTTGGTCTCGGCGGCTGTAAGATGCCTTCTAGTAGTCTTGGTTCCTTAAACAACTAAGACTCTGTGTAGGCTAATCTTTCTACGGTTAAGTGATCCCTAGGTTCACAGATCAGCATGGAGTGATGGCAATGAATACTGATTGGAATTGATACGAAGCCCTGTTTGTAGGGATTGTTAAATTTTATGGTACCTTGAATGGCACGGATTGATTCTCAGGAGTTGTGGAGTTTCTATCTGTTGTGTTCTTTAATTTTCTCCTAAAACTCCTGGGCTTTGTTACAACGGTTCTTCTTCGACCAAGAGGGAGGAGGAGTATCTTTCCTGGTTGGTAGCTTCTGGTTGATTGTTTGATGATGCGCTATTATTTTTAGCCATTTGTCCCAGTCGTATTCACGACCTGCCTTGGAGGCTTTTCCAGATCGCCCATGGCGATGACCCTGTGGATGGGAGATGGCAGCGTCTCAATGCATTGGGTGAAGTCGAATGTGGGAAGTACTAGTTCCTTTATGTAAGCAGGGAGTCTAGCAGTCATTTTAAATCGCTTACATAGAGGTTGAGTTGGAGATGATGGGGATTTTGTTGCTTGAGGTGCTGCAACTTGAAAAGGTTCAGTGTTTGGAAACTCTTGGTGAGAAGGTTGCTCAGAAGGAGGATTGATAACAGTGAAAGTTCTCTTAGTTCTAGCCATGTTGAAAATGAAGAAATTTGGCTAAGTTTGGGAAATTTGGCGAAGTGGCTATTGCGCAGGTCGTGCAACAGGTTGGCAGTTGTGCAGGCAGCATAACGACTTAATTCCTTCTGTGACGAAGAAATCATTGCGCGGGTCGCGTAACCAGTATCAGTTGCACGGAGGGGAAAACTCTGAGAAACAGAGTTTGGCTGCAAAATGTGAAAGTGAAGAAATGAAGTGCTGTGGACTATTTATAGGAATTTGGGTCGAGTACCAAACTCGGGTATTCATTGTGCGGGTCGCACAACGGCCTTAAGGAAGTTC
Organism: Magnolia kwangsiensis; assembly: GCA_037074715.1. Taxonomy (NCBI): domain Eukaryota; kingdom Viridiplantae; phylum Streptophyta; class Magnoliopsida; order Magnoliales; family Magnoliaceae; genus Magnolia; species Magnolia kwangsiensis. The sequence continues at coordinate 75,511,378 of CM073579.1, forward strand.
AAAAAATTTAGAGATTTTAGAAGATTGATCCTAATTCTTTGATCTAGAGGAACAAAGAAAAGATCAAGGGGGCATCTGTTGAAGCATGAAAAATCATCAAGAAAGGATGAAGATCAGAAATCAAACATTAAGTGAAGAAATGAGAAAGAACTAAGAAATCATGATTGGTAGTTGCGCGGGTTGCTCAAATGGTTGCGCGGACGCACAACCAGTTGAAGCACTTGCATGGGTGGCGTAAACAATTTATCATATAAAAAAATAGATTTTGTCCTTGCGCAGGTCACGCAACTGAATGTACCATTGTGCGGACCGCACAACCAGCTTTTCTGATTGTACAAGTCGCGCAATTGAATGTATCATTGTGTGGACCGTGCAACCAAATTTTCTATTGAGCGGGTGGCGTAGTCGAGAGTAGAGAGTGATCAAGATGAACAGACAGATCTGATGCACAGTGGGCCCCATGGCACAAAGATCGAGGGTTGACACCTGTGGGAGGTCTATAATGAAAGTGCACCTACTACGTGCCCTGGTTTGTCAATTATGTTGTAAGTTGAGTCAGTCGGATAACAGCGCCTAACAAGAAAATCAAGTCAAGTGTCTGCCTCAATTGGATGTGTAGAAGCTCACCGAAAGGTAAATCATAGCCTCACATCCCATGTCCCAAAACACCAGGTGATTAAACCCTTAAAAAGAACTAGAACATCTTAGGGTTTATGTGTAAGAAAACTTTTTATCAAAAAGAAAATCTTCTAAGTTTTTCTTACTCTGTCGATTATATCGATTCCCCTTTCGATATGATCGACCGGCTCTATCGATGTCCTCGGCATATCAATCGATACAATCGAGTGAGGACAAAAATCGTCCAGCAATCAAATAATCTTCTAGACGATTTATCGATATATCGACCTTCGAGTCGATATCATCGATATTCGAAAATTGATCATATCTGAAGTGGATCGATCATATCGACAGACTGCTTTTCGGCGCCCCTATTTTTCTAAAGAAAACTAACAAATACTTTGATATATCGATGACTATCCGATACAATCTTAACTCAAATATCGATCATATCGGGTATCAGTCGATCATATCGATTGAGGGCGCATGTTCTCTCCAGTAAGAATTTTAGGTTGCTTTTAATGTTGATCGGGGTGCCAGTCGATTAATCGATATTCTTATATCGATCATATCGAGACTTTGTCGATTGGATCGAGTCAGGACATAAATCGTCCAGCAAGCTTACATGTAAATCTATACGATTTATCGATCCCATCGACAAGGTATCCGATATGATTGATGTACAAATTTCGATAACATCGACTGTTTCCCCGATCATATCTGTAATCCTGAAATTTTTCAAGGCTTCTCTCTTATTTTTCAACTGTCGATAGATCGAACCATCACTCGATGAAATCAGAGTTCGAAATCCGATAACATCGATGTGTCTCGATCCCATCGACCAGTCGGCGGAAGGTTTCCAAAAGTGAAATGACAATTGAGTTTGTATCATCGAGAGGTCGGCCGATACAATTGAGAGTATACGCTCGATCATATCGACGACTGATCGATGATATCGAACTCTGTCATAAATATGACCGTTTATATCCGTTGGAACCTTTTGCCTATAAATAGAGAGAGTAGTCTTCATTGCTGGTAGAGAAAGCAGAGAGTGCTTTAGAGTGTTTTAACCTTCCTATCATTTACCTAAGCCCTTTTTCTCAGGAAGTTCATCCTCCAATCCACCCTCATCATTGATATCTCATAGAGTGGATTGGAGAATGAACTTCCGCATTCAAGGATCCTTCAGCTACTACCTTAATAACATATCATTAAGATGGGATGCCTTGAATCCATAGATGATGGGAACCTCTCTATCTTCCTTATAGGAAAATCTTCAGAGAGTGGTATTCCATCATAGCCTTGACCCAACCTAAGCCTAGCATATATACATCTTTGTGTTACGGATCAAGGGAGCTGAAGATTCTTCATCAACAAGAAGGAGATCTTCATCATTGCGCTGAAAGAGACTCATCGACTTATCTGTAAGTACTAAGAGTCAAGAGGACACTTGCAATCATTCCTTTTTAGGATTGGGTTTTAAGTGTTGCTCACCATTTGAAGTCCTCGAAGGAGGCCTTCGACGGGAGTGTACGTGCGGGGTGCGTTGTGTGGACCCTTGCTCTGTGGAGAGCATAAACATCTTGTTAGGAGTACGCCAACAAAACTCCAGGGTTAGAGGTGAACCGAGTAGAAACCTCAGGGTGCGTTGTGTGGACCCTTGCTCTGTGGAGAGCATAAACATCTGATTAGGAGTACGCCAGTAAAACTCCAGGGTTAGAGGTGAACCGAGTAGAAACCTCAGGGTGCGTTGTGTGGACCCTTGTCCTGTGTGGGCATAAACATCTGGTTAGGAGTACGCCAGTAAAACTCCAGGGTTTGAGGTGAACCGAGTAGAAACCTCTGTAAAGGTTGAAGGTGAACCTGATTTAAAACCTTAGGTTTGAGGTGAACCATGAAAAACCTCCTTAGTGAAATCCGGTCACTCAAGGGTTGAGTGTGGAAGCCGAGAGTGGAGTAGACAAGTCGTCGAACCACTATAAAATAACTGTGTTTGAGATTAATATTGTCTTTCATTTATGTACTTGCCTTGCATGTCTTTATATATGATCACATTCTATGCACACACAGTCATATCCATCATAATCTCATCTACACATTGTTTGTCGTTTAAATAGTTTGTGATTGGATCCTCTATTAGGCTTGGAAGCCAATAGATTTAATTCTTGAGTAATCCTAATTTATACTCTGTAATAAGATTAGTGAGATAGGACTGGAAAATAACTTATAAATCTTTAAAAATTCCTATTCACCCCCCTCTAGGACATATTGGGATATTCTTACTTCAACTTAAGCAGTCTTCACCGCAATTTCATATAAAACCCCACTTCCCCTCTCATTTAGGCAGCAACAGAATTCTGAAAGAAGGTTAAAGGTGAGGAGCAGAAGAAAGGATCAATTGCGTGAGTTGTGCAACCCAAGCACCAAGTTGCGCTGATGGCGCAACCCATTCATCAAGTTGCACTGACAGCGCAACCAACAAAACGGTTGTGCGGGTCGTACAACCAGGTCACTATGTGGCCAGCTCTAAATGGGGCCAAAGTGCTGCTGAAATTGTTGAAAGCATTTAAGTTCAAAGCTTCTGTCACGCCCCAAGTCCAGGAACGGACAGCTTCCGTGATACCTCAAATCCGACACTCGACTCCCATACACCAAGTCCCGAGTTCGGCGCACCACAAGGAAGATTTTTAACTGATTTTTTTTTGTTGTATATACATATAATAATACCTGAGAATAAAGATTCATGATCAAAATACTAAGAAATACTCTCCATTATAAATCCTGATGGTTACAAGTACAATGCTCTCCAAAGGTACACGACGTCAACATTGCCAAATCGACAAATAAATACAATGTATCGAGAAAGCTAAGTCTTCCAAGCTACTCCAGTCTTAAAAAAATAGAAAATAGGAAGCTTAGGCAAAAAGCCTAGTGAGTACACAAGTGTGTGCAGTGTGTCCTACATGCAATCAAGATAAATATACTACAAGGAAATCATATATGCGAAAGGCGTATAGGACGTAAGGTATGATATTAATGCTAATGTGATGCATATGCATCATAGTAATATTCCGAGTCAATGCTACTAGCATCACCAAGTCATATTTTCATTTCTCATATACCACAGTCACAACCGTATTACACGCATCCGTAATCACATCCTCATCATCATATTATCATACCATATCATAACTGCGTATCTCGGGAAGCACTGTGGTCGATACTATGCACCAGACACTAGTAATCGACCTCACATACCCGTCCTACAGTGGACTTCCACCCGGCATGCCAGTAGCGGACTTCATTCGCACTTCTCCTCACCGATGAGTCAGATCGGTCCCTGTTGCACCTCATCCCTTAAGCAGTTTGGACCCACCTCTTCTCAACCCGACCTCATTAGTGGGAGTCAAATCCATGACCCATGTATCCACTCGGCCCGACAGTGAGGTAACCCTAACTAGCATAGGGTTTAGGGACTTTCAACCCAAGGGGCACATCATCCCTTACTATTTCCACACTTCCGGTGTCCCATTCATTTTCATGGATAACCCAAGTCATCATCATAAATATACATTTCATCGTCAAGATCCAACTCATGTTATACGGCATGACTGTGGTATTTCAATCATCATGTAAGTCATGATTATACATGAATTTAAGAAATCATGATAAGGCATACGTTCAAGTGCATGTGGTATGCATATAATGTTGAGTTTAGGGTCTACTTAACCTTTAAGGTACAAAGGACGTATAATCATCATATGCCACTATCAACTATATCAATCCATGATCATGTGATTAAACTAAAGAGGACATGTCTTACGCATGAACAAATGTATTGAAGTACACTTGCACATACCATCATTCCATAATACATGATTATGATCGATAACATAGTCAAGTAAATAAATTTAGTATGCTAGGAAATGGAACAACATTAATCAAGATATTAAATCACATACTTCCATTAACCTTAATCACTAGCATCACTAATATCATCCATAGCTATCATAGTCACGAGCATTAATTGTATTCAGAATTACACCATATCCTTCGCAAGATAGATATTCCATTAGTGGATTGGCCAAACATTATTTTCTTCTATTAGGACCACATGGTTACACCCTAACTGGGCTTTATGGTTAATGAGTGGTGATGATGCAAAGTACATGTACCAAGTGATTATGAGATGAGAGGCATAATTATAACATGAGCCACAAGATGGATGGTGCTGGTGAAACTCATATAATGTAGAGGGCTTCACCTTCAAGTGAGTTATTAATAGGTTGGGTATGCAATTAGTTATCGTAGTAATTTACAATGGTTTGAAAGGAATAGGTAAACCTCATAAGAAACAGTGAGCTCTAAGTTGAACGACTTGGTATATAATATACACATAAGAGTCAGTCACGGTTGGATAATGCGGGTTTGTCTTATACAACATAGTGGGTCCTACTTCCAAATAGTACTACAAGTAGATGGGTCCACACATAAACATTACGGTGGGTCCCAACAAGTAGATAGTATAAGTATCTCACATAGATTAAGGTAGTACAAGGAAGAACAGTTCAAATGCACAAGGCACACATCAGCGGGCTCCATCATTAAACTGTTTGGTTGGCAAAACAATTGAACAGTGTGGATAAAATACGTACATTGAGTTGGTTCACAAGTGTTCGAAAGTTATACGTTCATATCGTTTGACTTATTTAGGAATTGGATCTAGGTCATTTTAGAATCATGTCCTAGGATTAGCTAGCGTAATGGATAAATGGTGAAATATGCAATGCTTACATCAAGGTAGGGTCCATAATCAATCTGACATACATCCTAAATTCACATACCCAAGAGGTTACACCATCAGCATAGTTCACGAGTCTGAGTAATTACATAATTCTCATATGCTCACATGGTCATATGGCTGCTCCATTATCAGAAGTCCATGTGGTTAAGTGGCCACACATATGTCACTCTACTAGTCATAATAAGGGATGTAAGGTTGGATAGTCATGTATTTTCATTACTTCATAGCTTACATAATGGGGCAATCGCTTTACTAAACTTTCACATGGTCTGGCGGTAAGTACCATAATTTCACATAGTTTAGCTTGTATATGATTACTATCATGATCTAGCATCCACATTTCAAAATATCCAAGCATAATCAAGCAATCATAATCCTACACACGAATACAAAGCTACACCAATTATAATAAGTCTTATACTACAACCACTTCACATGTTGCATAGTTAATGACTCATATTCGATGTCACATGGTTAAGGGCCAAGAACCACATTTCATCATACCATTTATGGTTTAGATATCACATGGCATAGAATCCAGGACCTTGATAACATTAGCTTGGGTAACATAACCCTACATCACATTCGGTCTAGGGTACAACTTGGTCATACGTGATTCAAGTGGTGGTGTCTATATCGATAAGCACAAACTTACGTTGTTGAATGACCATCAATGTCACTTGATTTCATACGGTTAGGTGGCCTTGTATGTATTTCACATTCATATAATTAGATGACTACATAAACTCCACCATTGCCTATGATTAGGTGGCTATACATACATCAAATACCCCATGATTAATGGGCCAAACAAGTATATCACACCCTCACACCACTAGAGTCTACATATTTATTATAATTAAACATGTTTATGGGTTTAAACACAAGTTATATGATCCTATTACTTAGGGCCGCACTCTAACCAAAGTGCCAAGTGGTGAAGGGTTGTGCACTCGTTATAAAATTAAGTAATCTAGGGTAGCAACCCAATCGCACACAATTTTGGTCTGACCGCACACACCGCACAATTTCACATGATTTAGTGGTCGTTGAGGCACCACATGATCATGTGGTTTGGACCACACAGACACTATATTCGCATGTGTCTAAGTGGATACACACATAGATCGCAATTATTGATGATCGAGTAGCCATATGCACACCATAATTTGGCATGATTGAGTGGTTACATCCACATAACTGATCACATGAGTTTAATGGTTACAAAACTCTCGAATTCACGTAAATGAAAGGTCACAAGGAAATCACAAGTTCATAAAGTTGAAGTGGCCCTACAACCTCACAATCCTCCATAGGCAAGTGGGCCACTCGAAATTACAAGATCACATGGCTTGGTGGCCATTAGTATATCACATGATCATATGACTTAAGACCGCACCTACAATGAAAATTTTGTACTATTTAGGATTATCCACCTATCACATGATCGCATGATGGTGGCCACAAGCACAACAACAATACACGTGAATAGGTAAGACCCACTATCCAATGGACAATAGGAATTAGACACATATAACTCAGTGGGCCACATACTGGGCCTAGGAAATCAACTAGCAACCAGGCCAAAAGTGAGCCTTGCACTTCACAAGGTCAAGGGTTGTAAAACACTTAATTACATAGCACATCACACATCAAAGTTCATATGACTGTACATATGTCATATGGAGTCATAAACATTTGCTAAAGGAGTTCATTCATTGGCACATGTAAGACTACCACTAATGGTTTCACAAGACATACAGTCAAGGTGGGCCTGGGAGTTAAAATCAAGTCAATCTGTGGCTCTTGTGAGCCTCTCCACACACAAAAGTTGAGAGGGTTTCCTTCCATTAAAGCATTCATAATCATTTGTTGGGCCACCGAGGCATGGTTCATAAATCTAGCCCCTCCATCATGTGCGTCCGACTTGGTTGAGGGTTCAGTCCAAGTTTCAAATGCATCCAAATTTCAAGTGGACCCCGAAAAGTGCTTTTATATGCTTGAGCTCCAAGTTGTATGAACGGTTCAAGGAGAGCAAAGTTACATGGGTCCAAAGTGATGTATTTATTACATATACACAGTTCATCTATTATTATTATTATTATTCTATTTTTATTTTTAGAGATCATTTTATAGCATCATCCAAAAATGAATCATATCTAAAGATTGTCTGGACCCCACCACAAACAGTAGTGGAGATAATGATTTTACCGTTAAACAATTTAGAGGGCCCACCTTAATGTTTATTTTCCATCCAATCTGTTCATAAGGCTACAATGACCTGAATAAGGGAAAAATCAATTTCATATTGGTACAAAACTTCTAACCCAAAAAGGGTTCCAATGGTAGATGTTCAATTCCAGCTGTTTTTGTAGTGTGGCCCTCTTGATAGTTAGATCTATATATATATATATATATATATATATATATATATATATATATATATATATATATATATAAAACCTCAAAACGAGCACACCAAATGGATGGACGGTTTGGATATAACACATACCTCATAATGGGATCCATAAAACTTTTAATGTCCATTCTTCAAATAATTTTAGATGGTGTGGGCCATCTGAGCTCCATGTACGGCTGATTTTTGGGGGTGACCAATTTTTAAATGGGACCCATCAAATGCATGGTGTTGATGTTCGACATGCATCAAGGTGGGGCCTGTGGTGGGGTCCATTTCCCTACCCGTTACAAGTATGGACGCTGGAATCAGCAAGCTGACGCCTTTGCTATACATTTTTTTTTTTTTTTTTTTGTTTTTCTGTTTGTCCGTGGTTTTTCATAGGTGGCATCAACATCACGACGATCCATTTCGTCTACTAGGTTCCTTGATTCGTGACAGGCCTAAAGAGTCTAATATTCGATATTTTTTGGCGTACAGAAGATCACAACGAGTCCTAACAGTTTATTACTAATAAAATGTTTTTTTGATAGTGTGGCCTACCAGAGTTTTGGATTGGCTTCATTTTTAGGATCAATGCCTAAAATGAGCTGGAAGATAGGATAGACGGTGTGGATCAGATACATACATCAAGGGTGGGGCCTGTTGTGGGCCCATAGCCCTGCCCTTCCTTGGTCTCAAGCAGCAGGGAAGCTGCTTGCTGCAACGTCCCCTGGACGTTGGCAGCAATCAGCGTCCAACACTTTATATATATATATATATATATATATATATATATATATATATATATATATATATATATATTTGCACGTTGTGCATGGGTGTGTGTGTGTGAGAGTTTGGTCAGCTCAATGGGCCATGCTTGAACGGTTAGATGGCCTACAAAATTCTGGTGGGGCCCATAATTGATGGGTCTCACATGAAGCCTATGACAATTTAAGTTTTGTATATATTCTCATATACATCCACACCAGTAATCACATCATTATAATCAACATCATCTCCATCATACATAAACACAATAAAAACAAAATAAAAATGAGTAGGGTGGGTGTACTCACCTTGATGGATTAGATGCAATGGTTGAGATGGATGGAAGGGATGGGATTGAAGGAGTTGATTGCCCACCAAGATCACTCCCCTCTCTCTCTCTCATGAGTAGAAAAATGGTGAAATGCTAAGGGATTGAGGGGTGTTTGTAGAGAAATTGATAAAATTTTGGTTAAGTTAGGCTAATGTGATTAATATTAGCTTATGCTAGGATTATGACATTTAATTCATGATTTTTATTTAATGGTGGATTAAAGGACATGGGATGGCATGGTGTGATGATGTCATGCTTAAGGTGTGGCATGGAAAAGAGTTGACTTTGGGGAGCATATGAGACATGAGAGGAATGGGTGTGTGACATGACACACATGGGTAGAGATTCTCTCACCCATGTGTGGCATATGCATGTGTGTATGACATGTGGTGTGCACATGTGTGGAGTAGAGTACATGGCACCTTGCGCACATGATACACTAATTATTCTTCACGGTGTATCTCACAAACGGAGTATCGTATAGACGCACGGGTGGTACCTACGCGATCGCAGCGATGGGGCGATCGATATGAGATAGGTTTTGAGGTCTTAAGGTCCCAGTCAGTTGGGTATGTACTATGAACGACCAATTCAGGTCTAGCTAAGGGCATCAATCATCGTGTACAAATGCATAGGAAATGGTACGGAATGGACAGGGTGTTACAATCTACCCTCCTAATAAAAATTTCGTCCTAAAAATTTCTAGTCACAATACATTAACAAACTCATAACATGAAAGGTCAAACATACGTATCATCATACATAAATAGTACAATCATCCTTCCCACAAGGGAGGGTATTACTCGCGGCTATCTGCCTAATGTCTGGGTGCTAAGTATAATCTCTACGTTCTCAACTAGGGAATCCTATTTTGACTAGGTTCTCAAACTGAAAATTCTAGATTTATGTCTCTAAATTCATACAAATCAGGGGTACTAATAACATCTAGGTTCTCGATCAATGACAGTGGGAGACCTAATTCAAGTTCTTTTATGTTTTTCAGTCACTGACTTTGCTCGTAAGTGATTCAAAATCTTATGCTCTAATACCATCTTCTGTCACACCCCAAGTCCAGGGACGGACAACTTTCGTGATGCCCCGAATCCGACACTCGACTCCCATACACCAAGTCCCGAGTTCGGCGCACCACAAGGAAGATTTTTAACTGATTTTTTTTTGTTATATATACATATAATAATACATGAGCATGAAGATCCATGATCAAAATACCAAGCAACACTCTCCATTATAAATCCTGATGGTTACAAGTACAATGCTCTCTAAGCGTATACGATGTCAACATTGTCAAATCGAAAAATAAATACAATGCATCGAGAAAGCTAAGTCTTTCAAGCTACTCTAGTCCTGAAAAAATGGGAAATAGAAAGCTTAGGCAAAAAGCCTAGTGAGTACACACGTATGTGCAGTGTGTCCTAAATGCAAGTAAGATAAATATACTATAAGAAAATCATATATGTGAAAGGCGTGTAGCACGTAAGGTATGATATTAATGCCAATGCGATGCATATGCATCATAGTAATACTCCGAGTCAATGCTACCAGCATCACCAAGTCATATTTTCATTTCCCATATACCACAGCCACAACCGTATTACACGCATCCATAATCACATCCTCATCATTATATTGTCATACCATATCATAACTACGTATCTCGAAAAGCACTGTGGTCGATGCCATGCACCAGACACTAGTAATCGACCTCACATACCCACCCTATGGTGGGCTTCCACCAACTGTGTATCATGGGAAACACCGTGGTCGACACCTATGCACCAGATACCAGTAATTGACCTCACATACCCGCCCTGCAGTGGACTTCCACCCGGCATGCCAGTAGCGGACTTGGGGTGTGACATAAGATCACAGCGGGCCATAACAGTTTATTACCAATAAAATGGTCTTTTTGATGATGTGGCCTACCAGAGTTTTGGATTGGCTTCATTTTTTAGCTCAATGCCTAAAATGAGCTAGAAGATAGGATGGACGGTGTGGATCAGAAACATACAACAAGGGTGGGGCCCGTTGTGGGCGCACAGCCCTGCCCTCTCTTGGTCTTAAGTAATAGGGACGCTGCTTGCTATAACGTCCCCTGGACGCTGGCAGCAATCAGCGTCCGACACTTTTTTTGTTTAAATATTTTTTTTTATGCACGTGTGTGCATGGGTGGGTGTGTGTGAGAGTTTGGTTAGCCCAATGGGCCATGCTTGAACGGTTGGATGGCCTACAAAATTTTGGTGGGGCCCATAATTAAGGGGTCTCACATGAAGCCTATGACAATTTAAGTTTTGTATATATTCTCATATACATCCACACCATTAATCACATCATTATCATCAACATCATCTCCATCATACATAAACACAACAAAAACAAAATAAAAATGAGTAGGGTGGGTGTACTCACCTTGATGGATTAGATGCAATGGTTGATATGGATGGAAGGGATGAGATTGATGGATTTGATGCCCCACCAAGATCACTCCTCTCTCTCTCTCTCATGAGTAAAAAATGGTGAAATGCTAAGGGATTGAGGGGTATTTGTAGTGAAATTGATAAAATTTTAGTTAAGTTAGGCTAATGTGATTAATATTAGCTTATGCTAGGATTATGACATTTAATTCATGATTCGTATTTAATGGTGAATTAAAGGAGCATCGGATGACACAGTGTGATGATGTCATGCTTAAGGTGTGGCATGGAAAAAAGTTGACTTTGTGGAGCACATGAGACATGAGAGGTATGGGTGTGTGACATGACACACATGGGTAGAGATTCTCTCACCCATGTGTGGCATGTGCATGTGTGTATGACATGTGGTGTGCACATGTGTGGAGTGGAGTACATGGCGCCTTGCGCACATGATACACTAATTATTCTTCACGGTGTATCTCACAACCGGAGTATCGTATAGACGCACGGGTGGTACCTACGCGATCGCAGTGATGGGGCGGTTGATATGAGATAGGTTTTGAGGTCTTGAGGTCTCGGTCAGTTGGGTGTGTACTATGAATGACCAATTCAGGTATAGCTAAGGGCATCAATCATCATATACATATGCATAGGAAATGGTATGGAATGGACAGGGTGTTACAATCTACCCTCCTAATAAAAATTTCATCCTCGAAATTTTTAGTCACAATACATTAACAAACTCATAACATGGAAGGCCAAACATACGTATCATCATACATATACAGTACAATCATCCATCCCACAAGGGAGGGTATTACTCGCGGCTATCTGCCTAATGTCTGGGTACTAAGTATAATCTCTACATTCTCAACTAGGGAATCCTTTTTTGACTAGGTTCTCAAATTGGGAATTCTAGATTCATGTCTCTAAATTCATACAAATCAAGGGTACTAATAGCTTCTAGGTTCTCGATCAATGATGGTGGGAGACCTAATTCAAGTTCTTTATGTTTTTCAGTTACTGACTTTGCTCGTAAGTGATCCCAAATCTTATGCTCTGATACCATCTTCTGCCACGTCCAAGTTCGGAGACGGACAACTTCCGTGATGCCCCGAATCCAACACTCAACTCCTATACACCAAGTCCCGAGTTCGGCGCACCACAAGGAAGATTTTTAACTGATTTTTTTTTTTTGTTATATATACATATAATAATACATGAGCATGAAGATCCATGATCAAAATACCAAGCAACACTCTCCATTATAAATCCTGATGGTTACAAGTCTAATGCTCTCCAAAGGTACACGACGTCAACATTGTTAAATCGAAAAATAAATACAATGCAACGAGAAAGCTAAGTCTTCTAAGCTACTCCAGTCCTTAAAAAAATGGGAAATAAGAAGCTTAGACAAAAAAGCCTAGTAAGTACATACATATGTGCAGTGTGTCCTACATGCAAGCAAGATAAATATACTACAAGGAAATCATATATGTGAAAGGCGTGTAGCACGTAGGGTATGATATTAATGCCAATGCGATATATATGCATCATAGAAATACTCCGAGTCAATGTTACCAGCATCACCAAGTCATATTTTCATTTCCCATATACCATAGCCACAACCGTATTACATGCATTCGTAATCACATCCTCATCATCATATTGTCATACCATATCATAACTGTGTATCTCGGAAAGCACTGTGGTCGATACCATGCACCAGACACTAGTAATCGACCTCACATACCCACCCTGTTGTGGGCTTCCACCAACTGTATATCATGGAAAACCCCGCAGTCGACACCTATACACAAGTCACCAGTAATCGACCTCACATACCTGCCTTACAGTGAACTTCCACCTAGCATGCCAGTAGTAGACTTCATTTGCACTTCTCCTCGCTGGCGAGTCAAACCAGTCTCTGTTTGCACCTCAACCCTTAAGCATGTTGGAGTCCTCGGACTTGGGGCGTGACAGAAGATCATAGCGGGCCCTAACAGTTTATTACTAATAAAATGGTCTTTTTGATGTGTGGCCTACCAGAGTTTTGGATTGGGTTCATTTTTCAACTCAATGCCTAAAATGAGCTGGAAGATAGGATGGACGGTGTGGATTAGATACATACATCAAGGGTGGGGCCTGTTGTGGGCCTATAGCCCTGCCCTCTCTTGGTCTCAAGCAGCAGGGATGCTGCTTGCTATAACGTCCCTTGGACGCTAGTAGCAATCAACATCCAACACTTTTTTTTTTTGTTTAAATATATATATTTTTGTGCACGTGTGTGCATGGGTGGGTGTGTGTGAGAGTTTAGTCAGCCTAATGGGCCATGCTTGAATGGTTGGATGGCCTACAAAATTCTGGTGGGGCCCAAATTGATGAGTCCCACATGAAGCCTATGACAATTTAAGTTTTGTATATATTCTCATATACATCCACACCATTAATCACATCATTATCATCAACATCATCTCCATCATACATAAACACAACAAAAATAAAAAAAAAATGAATAGGGTGGGTGTACTCACCTTGATGGATTAGATGCAATGGTTGAGATGGATGAAAGGGATGGGATTGATGGGATTGATGGAGTTGATGGCCCACCAAGATCATTCCTCTCTCTCTCATGAGTAAAAAAATGGTGAAATGCTAAGGGATTGAGGGGAATTTGTAGAGAAATTGATAAAATTTTGGTTAAGTTAGGCTAATGTGATTAATATTAGCTTATGCTAGAATTATGACATTTAATTCATGATTTGTATTTAATGGTGGATTAAAGGAGCATGGGATGGCATGGTGTGATGATGTTATGCTTAAGGTGTGACATGGAAAAGAGTTGACTTTGTGGAGCACATGAGACATGAGAGGTATGGGTGTGTGACATCACACACATGGGTAGAGATTCTTTCACTCATGTGTGACATGTGCATATGTGTATGATATGTGGTGTGCACATGTGTAGAGTGAAGTAGATGGCGCCTTGCGCACATGATACACTAATTATTCTTCACGGTGTATCTTACAAACGGAGTATCGTATAGACGCACGGATGGTACCTACGCGATTGTAGCGATGGGGTGGTCGATATGAGATAAGTTTCGAAGTCTTGAGGTCCCGGTCAGTTGGGTGTGTACTATGAACGGCCAATTCAGGTCTAGCTAAGGGCATCAATGATCGTGTAAATATGCATAGGAAATGGTACGGAATGGACAGAGTGTTAAAGCTTCATTATTTCAGGTTTTCTCCTTTGACAAGTTCAGAAGAGAGATTAGTCGATCAATTCGATATTCCTCCTAAGTCCTAGGAGATAATTAAAACAGCTGTCGAAATGCTGCCAAATTTAAGATTCAATATATAACATTTGTTAATTACAATTTCTTTATTTTAAATAATCTTTCCTAGAATCAAGGGTTATAGAAGGGATGTAGATAAACTTAGAATTACTAATACAATGATTGTTTTATATAATCTCTTTGTTACATTCAAATAAAATAATTTCCCTAGACGAAATGCATTTGTTTCTTGTTCGAAACAGACGCACTGGTTAGTTTCTTGTTCTGATAGGCTGGTGCTTATGTAAGTATTTTAGGGCTCTTCTTTTGTTCCCAGGTTCACTTCTCGTAAAGCATTAACTGTCAGCTGGCCTCCGTCTTCTATCTGTTTAGGGGCTATCTCTGTATGCTTGACTTCTTCATTACTGCCTTTTATTGCCCATAAACTAGTTTCTTAATCAGTTGGTATAGTATTAGTCATATTCACTTGCACATATACACAGAATGTGTTTTCTTTATCTTTCTGAGCCCTTAAGGTAGTCATAGTTAAAAGACTTGGGAAATCTTGTGGAGTAAAAGAAACAATCTTACTTTGCTTTGGGTACAATAAAGATGGAGTTAGTGCTAGGTTTCACCTAGCTGCATTTTGTGAAACTGGCTTTTAGATTGTTTGTAATAGAGCTGGGCTTGAGGGAGATTGGGCATTTTTTTTATCTTTCTGGCAACACTACAGTCCATCCTTCTTCGTCGTCTTGTGATATCAGTGACAGTGATGTAGAAATTACTTTGGTCGCAAACTGCAGCCTATTACTGAGTATTGGTGATGTGGAGACTACTTCTGCCATGACCCATAGTTTACTGTTTGAGGTCGAAACTGACTTCTTTTGATTCAGAGATTTAGATGGTGTCTGTTTGTTGCGAATATAGTTGATGATAAACCTAGTAGGTGTGAAATAGAAGATCGTTTGGTTGGTTGATGAAGAAGTCATTGCAGTTAAGAATAACAAAGATCCTAAAAGAAATAAAAGCGCATTAGTAATATGAATTGAACAGGATATGCTTTATATTGGAGATGAATGGGAGGATGATCCCATTGAGAGTTGTCATTTTGGCGTCATGATGACTGTAGGTGATGATGAAAGTTCTCTAGATAATTCCTAAATTGTTATTGAATAAAGAAATCCCTAGCGGAGTCGTCATTTTGTTTTGACAAGAAACGAATGTATTTCGATTGGGGATATCTTATTGAATAATAAGAAAAGAATATAAGAGAACTAATCATCATAAAATATTTTATTTATTCTAGAGTTTGTTTATATCCTCATATTTTCCCTAATTCCAATACAAAATGCATTTAATAAATGTAACGATGCTAAATGTAAAATAATCTGAATAATGATTTCGACAACATCTTGGCTTGCAATACGCTCTCCTTAACAAAGGAAGTGTTGTGTGGATTTAGGGATCCTTCATAAATTCTTTTATCTCTTCTTCAATTCATCTGAAATAATAATCATGAGGGGCATATTGGATTCTTACAACGGATTGTTACAATGATGCAAGAACGATAAAATATATGTGCTTCTTAAGGATTAGCTGCTCACGCAACCATTGCGCGCCGCGCATTGGCTCCCCATTTCACGCCCCTTACGCAATAGAGGATTCCTCTTCTACTTCTCCTTCTTCTCCTTCTTCTCCTCCTGTTGGATACCTGAAGCGTTTTCAGGTGAAATCTTAGAATTCTTCAGAAGTCTTCTAGAGCTCGGCACTTGCGAATGAATCAAATAAGGGGGGTGAAGGGGTATTTATAGGCATTTCACACGTGCAGCCTCGATTCATGTGCCTCTCACCTTCACATATGTAAGGGCTCATTAGGTTGCATAATGGCCTACACAACATCTCCCTTGCGCGGGTAATAAATCTTCCCCTCTCTCTTAGGAAATTCCCTTCTTCTTTCTTCTTTTCGGCTTTAAGTTCTTCACTTCTTTTTCTTTAATTTTGTCCCCCAACATCATGTATGTATGGTTAGAAGGATGGATGGTTAGATGGATTGGATGGATGGGTTGTTTGGGTTGATGGATGGATGGATGCGATGGTCTGATAGATGGTTGGTTGGATGGATGGATGTATGATTAGGTGGATGGTTGGATGGATGGATGTGAAGGTTGGATGTTTGGATGGATGGTTATATGGTTGGAAGGATGAATTGACATATGGTATTGATGGATGTTTGGATAGATGGATGGATGTGATGGTTGGGTGGATGGATAGATTGGATGGTTGGATGGATCAATGGGATAGATGGATGGGATGGTTGGATGGATGGATGGATGGATTGGATGGTTGGGTGGATAGATGGATTGATGGATTGGATGGATGGGCGGATGGTTGGGTGGATGGATGGATAGATGGGATGGATGGAATGGATAGATGGACGGTGGTTGGATGTATTGGATGGTTGGATGGATGGATGTTGGGGCATTTGAATGGATGGATGGATAGATTGGACGGATTGAATGGGGGGAGGAGAGATTGGATGGTTCATTTACTTTTATATGCTCTCCTTATTGTATGATAAATGTATTTGTATTATATAAAATCATTTGGTTTAATATTAGGCTTATTTATGACCGTAGCAAATGCTTTTAAGCCCTTGTTAAATAGAAATTTATTATATATGATTTTCTTTGTAATTTTTATTTTTGTTTTTTTAAATTTCTAAATATGCAAATACATGTACTTAGGCATCTCCTAAAGTTTCACAAAGAAAAATTTCACCGTTTTCTCACGTTTCTTTGCATTTTTTATTATCAGCGATAATGATATTATATATTTATCTCTACCTAGCAAAACTCACAATGATACCGACAACTCGAACATTGAATTACACCCACCGTTGAAACCTTCTTAAGGTTCAGGAACATGTTTATTTATCATGTAAACAGTTCATAAGGTCACATATACATGGATGAGAGAAGAAGACAAATATCAACTTGATCCAAAATGTTTGTAGCCTTCGATAAGTTTTTAATGGTAAACAGTTAATCACCATTATTTCATGTGGTGTGGTCCAGTAGAGGGCAACAAATGGATGACATGGATAAAACACCCAGCTGACAGTGGCCAAACAGTGCCTGACACTACGGAAATCTTCGTAGCAGGTCACCAAGCAATTGGCTTTTAGGATATTCCTCCCTGACCCATATGGTGCTACTGTCAAAGGTTGCATGGTAACTTGGCCCCCGTAAACCATACGTGGGCTAATCAAATCTTGCCACATTGCCACATGGTTTGCCAAGACTTTAATGATTCTTTTAGACATATTAGATATCCCCGGCAGCAGCAGGTGTCCAATCAAATCCACCAAGTCAGGTCAAGGTTAATCAGGTAATCTGTATCCCTTTTCAAGCCGGGTACCGTGAGGAAGTGGAGTTAAAAAGACAATTCCACACGTGGCATACCGGCGGCAGCATGAGCTGATGCACCTGTGAGTGTGATTCTCCTAATGAGTGGCAGCCATGATTTTCAGAAAGGAAGTGTGCAGGGACCTCCTAATGGGGCCCAGATGATGTGGGCCACGTTGGTGCATGATCCGTGCTGGGAGTCACAATGTCAGCACTACCCTCACTTGTCCAGAGTTCTCTGTACTCACTAACTCATTTGGCCTTGACTTTAAGCCGTGGACCCAGACCATTAAATTCGTTCTGGGTCCATATTCAGTTCAGTTAGGGAAGTTGGGTCGACCCATATCCATGGGTCGAGTTTGAATCAATCATATATCAAGCCTATTCAACAAATGAAACAGTGTTGCCCACTCATGTGGGATGACCAGTGGCATCTAGTGGTATGTGTATTACATCCAAACAATTCCATTGGCGCACCCAACCATGACGTACAACAAAAAAGAAAGAAAGAAAGACCAATACACTGTGTGAACCACAAGTGAATTTGGAGGCTCCAGAGTCTGTAAATATTGTTACGCATGGCATAGCCCAACTGATAATTGGATTGGCCTGATTTTTTTAGTACTTCCGGTCATCATGGTTGGGTGCACCTATTGGACAGTTTGGATGTCATACACGCACTAGGGAGCCTGAAAACGGTCCACTCCATCGTTAGAGAAGTACTGAATGAGGAAAGGAAAATAAAAGAAAAAGGTGTTGTTTGCTATAATTAGGGCGTGAGGAAATTTTACATGAAAATGCTGAATTTTCAAGAGAGAACCATGCAAGGTGAGCCATCAATTTAGATGGCTATGAAGTAATTTGTTCATCCCACATCCACGTTGGGACCATTAGATCGATAGTCCAGACTACTGAACCACAGATCTGCATGTTCAACTGATGGTCCCAAAACAATGGCTCCCTTGGGTCTTGCATGGCTATTGGCAATGGTTCTCACTTGATGAATGGCCCTTGTGGAGGTGTTGGCTCACCGTTGGATGGACCATCTCAAAAACCAACATCATTGCTCATTTCCTGTGCACGTCGGATGAACTCAGCGAGTCATCTGAAAGCAAAGCCAAGTCAAGCCCTGAGTTATTGAAAACTCCTGGGTTGAATGACTAGTTAACTCACCCATCGCCTATCCATGTTAACCCAACAAAGGCCTCTATGCCTCTACATATTCGATCGGCCTTTGATCATCTCATCATGGATTTCGACCCTTGGAGCAGGGCTAAATAACATTTCTTCCAACAGTCCATTTGTCAATTTTATACAAACGGTGAGGATTATCTGATCCATACAAAATTTGGACAACTTGTCCCCATCTTTTTACCAGTGGAGAGGACTCATTGTCTGCTCTATGGTGCAATCTTCCGTGGATTTCCAAATCTGCAGAGAGAAGTTTCTTGAAAATGTTTTACAATGATCAGTTGTTCTTCAAGAGCTTTTTACAGCGCCAAGAAAGCTGGACTACTTACAGAGATGCAGCCTCTTGGTCACGAGAAACAACTGAAGACCGCAGAGCTGATTCTCAGTCCTCATTGCACAGATATTTCCAATCCCCTAGCAAGTCCTATCAACATCACCTACCATTTACCATTACATTACATACATCTCACATAGAATAAATAATAAAACTAGACATCTATAGCCCGTTTGGTTGGAAACTCTCGAGAAAAATAATTCCCAAATGTCATGGGAGACCCGCAGCAGCTAAGGTAGTCACTGTTGTTTTACAGGATTCGTCGTAAGGGGGGAAATTACACGACTTGTGTAATTTCATAGACATTATCAGTTGTCTTCTTTTTTTTTTTCGAAAAGAATCCTACAAAACAAAATATCAGTAGCCAAGGTTGCATTATTTTTCTCAGAGAATTCCAAACAGACCGTTCTTTTTATGTCTTTAGTATCCAAGTCTCCTTCGCTTTTTCTTCTGGACCATAGCAGATGCTTTACCATTACCCAGGAATTCCCATTGAACAATCATGCCATCCCAAGAAGAGCTAACAAGCATGGGATAGGTGGGGTGCCAGCTACAATCTCTTACTGTCAAGTCATGGTAATTGAGTTTTGCAACTTGGGCTCCGGTTACCTGAAATGTTTGGCCAAGTTCCATGCATGCATAAGCTAGGACATAGTAGTGGGTTATCAAAACACAGGTGAACTTCCTTTTTGGTGACCCAAGTCATTTATTTATATGGTGGCCCCATCGTGGATGACATGTACTGTAAAATCCCCAACCCCACACCCCCCCCCCCCCCGGTTGTTTGACAGCTGCCTGCCTGATGGAATCCCCATTGAATTTGAGCTATTGGTTGTAATTGTCTATTCAGATGGACAGGATCATCTAGCAAGGGAGACATTAGGGAGTGGACCATTCCAGGATGGGGTCCCACAAATGAATAACTTTTATTTATTTATTTTACACACGCACACACACTCCACAGACTCACGCTGGTGGAATTTCACCACCTATGGGTACTCGAACCTTTGACCGGGAGTTGAAACTCCTGAGAGTCTACCACCCGGGCAAGAGTAAGGAACCCCAAAAATGAATAACTTGGGTTGACAAACAATTGCCTTTTGTTTCAACTGAGCATTTTATGATACCTCAAGAAACAAAAGACCGTTGATAAGTGCAGTACATACCACATCATAAATATAAATGCTTCCATTGTTAGATCCTGTATAGATGTATTTCTGACCAGTGCTGCAAAAAAGTGCTGAAGTTAATAAACATATTCTTGAACCAATCTCAACACAGTTGAATGGGTATAAAACAGCCAACCTCAACTCAGTCACTAAAAAGAGGAAGGTTACTTGCAGGTTTGTATCTGCAAGCCCACACATGCCAAAATAGCACGCGGAGGTGATCTGGGCCCTTCAAGAGGTGGGTCCCACAGAGGATGTACCCTATCTCAATACTCAGGCCAGTCCCCTTTTCCAATGGGTTGTACATGAAATTGAGTGTGGGCTATTGGTCATCGTTTTCTAACTGTCCATTTCTTTCATACACATTTGGCCCACCTGACCAATGGACCAGCCTGATTTTTACACTATGATACATTAACCGTAGGCCCCACCAGCTGAACGGTCTAGTTCTTGAGAAAGAGTGACACCTTGGCACATGGCATGTTTTGACTATAATAGATGTCATAGATGTCATGAGTAGCGGATACCTATATTCGGGAGAGAAGTAACAGCGGATGAGAGTACGCAGTACCGAATGACCTCTATATGTAGCCAAAGATTGATCAGAGGGATGTTTACGATGTCTTTCACTCGCCGGGTAATCCATCCTTCGATAGTCCCAATTGGAAGTTCTTTGCTTCGCATTGTAGGAGTAACTGAAGATAACCATATCAGCCATGCAGATAAGAAAGTCAATAGCAATGTTATTGATCTGTATAAATTAGTGGACCATGGCAGAAACCATACTCAGGAAAAACCAGCCTTGATGATGATTAAGTGTATTATCATGCATAAATTACAAGAAAGTGCACATAAGCAAACTTATTAAGTGCATGCACAGGTTCCACCCATGCATTATTGCATTCAAACATCCATACCTGCATTTGAACTTACCTGCCCATTTGCAGACACCCCAACCACACATGCATTCATGCATTGCCATGTGCACTTCAATGTGCAGCAGTGCAAGTTCACGTGACATCAATGCATTTTTTGGGTCAGTTTCAGTTTCATCATTATCTCACTCTAATTCTAAGCATCTCTTGGATATACACGAGTACAAATATTTTAGGCTGCATTTGGATGGACAAGTGAATTGAATTTGTTCAATCAAGAGTAAAAGATAATTAATGTTTACTACTGTTCATAACGAGTAGCCCCACAAATTGTGGTTACATTCCTCTTCAGTCTACCTTAACATTTGGAGCCAAAACCCTTAATATGAATGCTAGGAATGGAAACAAGAAGTTGGTTGTTTCCACTTTATCAAACAAATAATCACAATTTAATTTGACAGTGCATCCAAACACACCCTTAAGTTATTGCTCTCCAATGATGTCAACTGAAATGTAAAAGATCAATGTCATTCGAGTAATAAATGTACAAATCTCAAAATCATTGAGAAAAAATGAAGTTTGGGATAAGGAACTTGTGCTTCTATTTAACTCGGTCAATGCATGATGCATTTTTAATGTTGTTTACAGTATTATTGTTAATACAGGAGCATTTTCACACTGGGCTCGAGTGGGGTTGCCTGTGGGATGCAGGGGCACAAGGGGGGTTCGGCCGAGGTCCTAACCCATGAGATGTGGGGCCTGGGCTATGAGATAAAGGGATTGATTCGCAATGCTTTAACAGTTCGAGCTTTTAGAGCAAGTGATTAATTGTCTTGCATCAAATTTGTATCAGAGTGGGAGGTCTTGTGTTCGAGACTCCTCACTGGGGGTGATTAATGCAGAGACACTTTCACATCGGACTTGAGTGGGGTTGCCTATGGGATGTAGGGGCACACTCGAGGTGGGCGGCTTGTGTGAGGCGGTACCTATGTGATTTGGGGCCCACGAGGGGGGGTTCCGCCGAGGTCCTAACCCATAATATGTATTGTTATTGACTAAACAAAAATTGTTAAAAACAATATATAGAAACAGAGATTTGCCGATTCCACATCCATGTATATCCCAGTCCCTCTACACACCAACACATTTGCCAAGCTAGCATGTGCTGAACATCCAAACCATCCATCAGGCTGGCCCACTGTGTGAGATGCTTGGGCCCAAAAAACAGGCCATCGTACCACACATGGAATTAGCAAACCTAAGTGTGAACTGCTGAATAATGGGACCTCATGCATACCTCATATATTCGTTACAGGACATTCTCCGGATGTCCCAAAGTTTGGTGGTCTGATCTTTACCATTTGAAATAAAATAGCGGCCATCCCCACGGCTATCAAGAAACGTAATGCCTTCTAAATGCCCTGTCAGGACTCCAGCGGCTCTTCGCGCGTCATTAAGGCAGCGCCTGTCCCACACCTGAAGGAGCTAAATGGTTTATTCCCCATATTCAGCAGTAAAAGGAAAGAGCCAGCAATATATGAAAAAGGTGAACTAATTGAATTACAGGGCCTTGATGCATCAAGATGTTTTGAGTGTCCTAATGTGCCAAATACAGGTGGGTCCATAGTTTGCAGACCATACAAATGATCTGATGAGCCTCACCATGGATGTGGAGGTGCCACAGAAACTCCAGATTGGTACATCATATCCATCCAGGTTTGTCCATTTGTACATATTGTTGCTCTACCTTTTCTCTTAACAGTTTATTTGTAGGCTACTGATCAAAGGTTAGGATCTTCCAATCTGGGAATTTCAAGGCATCCATATCCATGGTGGAGCCCATCAGAAAGACAGCCTGGATTACCAATCCACATGCTCCGCTTATGCAGAAATGAACATCAAGAAACTGTGGTCAAAGCTTAATCATCAGGAATCAATCACCAAAATTTGTCTACAACCACTCACAGACATTCATCATCATCATCTAAAGCTTATCTCAACTTGGGTTCAGCTAATCAGTCATACACATTATACATATAATTAAAATTTTCATCGTGGAATCTTGAAGTAGCATATTGGAAACACATAGGGATGATGAGAAAGAGGAAAAGGACAGCTGTAAGCTGGGGAACTTGCCTGAGCCTTTCTAAACCCCAATTGTGGGGGAAACGAAAACGAAAAAATAAATCAAAAGAACCACATGGGAGCATACTAGAAATGGTAAGAAGAAGCATGGCCTCCATACCAAGACCAACAACATGGAAAGAACCCAAACCTATAATGGAAAAAGTCAAGTACATTGGATCCCAATCATCCAATGACCCCATCAGCCTATATTTAACTCATCATCATCATCTCCCGGTTATCATGGGGTTTTACTTATGTGCCTCTGATTCAGAATGCACTTCTAATTTTAATTTTAATGGCCATAAAATACATAAAAGGAAGAGAACTAGCAAGAGAGATTGCCCAGAGAAAGAGGCAAGATGTGGAGGAAGAGGTAGTATACAAGAAAGGAGTAGACGCAACAACAAGGTCATTGGAGGGAGGGTGTTTAGAACAGTTGAACTTCACTGGTCTACCATGGAGATCACAACAACAACAAGTCTCTCGTGCATGGCGAGTTTTTCCCACAATGGTTGCACTCGCATCTCAACTTATCCTTCTCATCAGGCGCTCTATTCTTCCAGTTGGATCCTTTTCACCTTTAGAGAAACCAGAAGAGACTATAAGAGTTGAATGATTGGTGTTGGAAGAAATTGACTGCATGGCTTTCTTCCAGCTTTCCTCACTCTAAATCAGGGAATAAAGTTAGTCCTCATCTTTCCCCAAAATCTGCACATGGGTCAACTCATACTCGGAGTTCAAAACAGCTATAAAATCGAGTATTCTATTTTGTTCGACTTGTTTTTAATGTCTCGCCTGTTAGCATTTTTATGCCATTGTAATAACTAATAATGATCCAACTCTTCTCATGGACCTGAAAAGTGGAATAATAAGTGGCCAAACTCTTCTCTCCTTGACGAACAGTAGCAATCTCCTAGCGTAGTTGATAGACACAAGCAAAATTTCGCTGATGGGAATAAGTACTGGTAACTTTATCCTAGACTTCCTTGGATGTCCATAGAAACAAGAGTCTTCTACTGATATAAGGTTGCATCGAGTTAAGTAGCTAAGACATCACCATCAAGTTCTCTTGCTCTCACCTATTATCAATGTTTTAAATATTGTTATCACGTAATGTATCGCACCCTTGGGATACGGATAAATATCCGTTATGGCATGGGATATATCAGTTGTATCACGTAATGTATCGCTGTTGTTGGGAAACGTGGGAACATTGGGAAATTGGTCGAATGTTTCAATGAAACTTCAGGGATTGTTGAAAAAGACATCAATACACACTTAAAAATCAAAACATTACAAAAAAAGTGCACATAATAGGGGTTCCCTTTATATGGGGTCCTAATATGTGCTTTCCAACTAAACTGATGGAACTATATTCAAATTCTATTCATATAATCTATAAACATAAGAAGACATGTATGGAAACACAAGTAATACATTCAAAAGCCAAACAAGAATCACTAGATCAGGTTACATAAATGTTTGATTTTGTGTTTGGATACAAAGATTGCAACTGATTTGTGAGAAGTTGAGAAATTTTATTTTTTCTCAATTTTCCGCAACTTGACCCATCTCCCCAAAATCTCGAAATCGAAGTTCCAAATCCATAATTTTTCATGGAAAACATGAAGAATCATAAATTTGTAACCATTTGACACTATAACGTGATTTACAACAAAAACATAGACCGAAAATTGAAAATGCTCACTGGATCGAAAACGTGGGATATATCGACACTACCTGTTCGTTTTGTATCACACAGGTGGGATACGAGATATATCGTGGGATATATCAGCTGATATCATCGATATTTAAAACATTGCTTATCATACAACGAATCTTCAGTAGTTAGTTCCTTCGCCTAGCCATTCACATACCCTGGTTTTCCTCACTTGCCGATATACATCTTGGTGGATTGAGACCATTCAAGGAAATTAGTGTCATCCGACTTCGTAGTTGTGATCTAGACAAGAGGATTGTCATAAAAAACACCTATGATTTCAAAGAGGTTCAACCAATAAATCAGATTTAAAAAAAATGACAAGGGTTGTACGCACCATTCCTTTACAAATGTCATCATAAATCTCTCAAATCTCAACAGAATGAGATGATTTTTGTTTCTAGAGGTGGCAATTGGTCAAACGTATCAAATCAATGTGGAAAAGTTCGACAAAAAGCTTTCAGGAAAAAGGCACACACGAAAACCGAATCAGCCCCACTTTTCAAGACTTCTCTATTTTAAGCAAAACACCATCAAATACTTACCGAAAAATTGTCGAAAAAAAATCACGATAATTCTTATAAAATCATTCTCTTCTAAATCCCCTACTTTTCTACTTCATGGGCCATCTGAGAGTGTACTGCTGGAGTCACCTGTACCGCATGATGACATCAACAGCGGGTCCCACCCAAGAAACCCCCAATCAACGTAGAAAGTAGGTGCTTTCCTGGCACTTTGATACCAAGAAAAAATTAAAAGAAGAGAACTAGCAAGAGAGATCAAAGAGGAGAGAGAAGGAAAGAAGAAGTAGAAAAAGAGAAGTTTTGGAGAGCCTAACCCCAGGTATGTCAGCCCCTTTATTATTTTTATAAGCAACTTTGGAAGAATTACAAATTACACTCCACTAGTACTTGTAAGACTTTATTAGTAGTAGCTAGGGCTGTACACGAACCGAGTTAGCTCGGTTAGCTCGCTTGACTCGACTCGAAAAAGCTCGATTCGACTCAGTTCGAAACTGAGTTCGAGTCGAGTTGAGCTGATTTTTTGAGCTCAAAAAAATTTTAAATCGAGTTCGAGCTTGCCCGAGCTCGACTCGACTCAGATTGTCAAGCTCGGATTAAACTCAACTCAAATCGAACTCGGATCGATCCAGTTCGGTGACTCGGTTACTTTGATATTGATGTTGCTCACCAAATGTTTGATGAAATGACTCAACGAAGTATCGGGTGGTGGCAACTGGCAAGGAAGGTATGTTTCATCAAACAAATACTCTTTTTTCTTGATTTTGATGTTGCCTACAAGGTGTTTGATGAAATACTTGTGAAACCATTGCTGGTGTTTTACATACAGTGAGAATTTGAAGGTGCAGTCCATGTGTTTGTGAAAATGCTGCACAGGCGAACTCGACTCGATCTTGGCTCGAACGCTCGAACTGGCCTAAGCGGCTGACCGAACCGAGCTGAGCTGGCCAGTCAGGCTCGAGGACCGAGCTGAGCCGTGTTCGAGCTGTGCCAAGCTCGACTCAGTTCGACTCGTGTACACCTCTAGTAGTAGCATTACAAGAAATCTCTTCTAACGTCATTTCTCAATAAACACCAATGAAGATCCAATTGACCATACTGGTCATGGTAATCACTGTGCTTTTCATCTCCTATGCTATTCTTGGATCATATATTGGATGATAGTTAATAACTGAGTGACAAATTGTCAGCCAGAAGACCACAATCAAATCATGATATAAACAACTCAATAGAGGTGCATATTATAGATATTGGTTCTAGATGCCATTTTATTGATATTGCTTCACCTTAGTACTCCTCCTGTTGGGTTTTTCATACTGACATGCCTTGTGTCCTTGTGGGAGAGGTGTTATAAATCTTGAGTAAAGATACAAAAGAACCAAGGTTGACAAGTTCATCGGGCACTATAAATGGCAAATCTAGCCCGCCCATAAGCACGTAACAAAGAAGGTCCAGGCTGGAACCCACTTGAAACATCAGACAACTTTCCGGGGCCCATGAATCTAATAAGATGGGCCTACATACCAGCCAGTTGAACTGTGGAGCCCTCTAGTCCAACTATGCGCCTATATAAGGCCTATATACAAATCATAAGGTCCCTTTTTGAGGATTTGTACAGATTGTATTCTGCAAGTTTCATGCTATATAGTGGTTTAGAAAGATTTGCATTCTTTATAGTTAGTTTTCCAATTGAAGTGGTTCCTTTTGCAAGAGTCGATTTAGGGCAAGGTCCATTAAGGGCCGGGTAGAAACCAAGGAAGATTCTAGAAACTTCTCTGTAGAGTCTCATAGCCTTGTAACTGAACCTACAAGAAGACCATGTGGCATGCATTTAGACCAGCTTATGTATCTGAAATTTATGCAATTCAAGGTTGAGTTTCTGTTTGGGAGAATGGGTTGGTTGATATTCCAATAAATCTCTAATTTCAGAATGTAACAATCTTCTCAGAGAATTTACCAGAATATATGAATACACATCAAAAGAAAGTATAGAATCCATCTTTAAGAGGATAATAGTTAACTCAATGGAATTGGACAGATATGGCTTGGTTTTAGCTCATGGATTTTTAGAGTTAACTTAAAAAAACACTTGTGATGTTACGGTATGATTCGATCCTCAAAGGTTTACCCTATGTGAAAAGAACTGACAGTTAAAACTTGACAACAATCCCCACTCAATAAACATGGTCCACCTGGTGAGCAGACCAGCTAGAATTTTGTGTATTGTCATCCTCATGATGGGGGCCACTTTATGCACCTCTCAGATGTCCCACAAATTTGCTAGGTTGACTTGTGCCCTGCATGTAAATATAGGTTCAGGTGGAGAGGTGTGTGGGGGCCCTAGTTAACTTCAATTAATTCATCATGGGGGAAACATAGATATCCTTTAGCAGAGGTTGATCATAATAATATAAGCGATAGCTTCCATAAACGAAAATACTTTTAAATATATGGTGTATTACAATATAATATCAAACATAGACTAGAAAAGTTCAATATAGAAAACCTATGTTGTTGCTGCAACATAAAGAAGACTCAAGCTTACCTTACACAGATTATCATCACTTCCAGAATATATAAGATGGCCAGTTTCATCAGCAAAGGCCACTGTGTTAACATCGCACTGGAAAAAGAAGCAAAAAATGCAGGTTTCAGCCTCCCAGCACTAACACAACAATTCACAGGCAAGACCATCAACAGAAATAAATACCACTACCATCATTACAAGGAAGAAGGGGCAAGAAGATAAAAATGAAAGGGAAAGTAATATAAATGAGAAAGACTTAATTCAATTTCAAATCACCCTATGCTTATGTTAAACGCTAGAGTGACAAGCTTGACAACATGTAAGCTACTAAAGATACTTTTTTTTTTTAACACGCACACACACCCCACACACTCACGCTGGTGGAATTTCACCACCCATGAGTACTCGAACCCTTGACCGGGAGTTGAAACTCCTGAGAGTCTACCACCCGGGCAA
This sequence comes from Magnolia kwangsiensis, assembly GCA_037074715.1. Lineage (NCBI taxonomy): Eukaryota > Viridiplantae > Streptophyta > Magnoliopsida > Magnoliales > Magnoliaceae > Magnolia > Magnolia kwangsiensis. The sequence goes on from CM073579.1 coordinate 75,540,334, forward strand.
GCTACTAAAGATACATTTGCATGGTATGACAGTAAATCTTAACCTTCACATCACCTTATCCCTCCCATGCAAACTAGATCAAAAACTTTTGGGGGAACAACATAGTATGCTCCATTCTAACCCCACACAAAAAAACACTACTGTTTTATTCAATCCATAAACTAATATCAGCAGAGAACAAGGACTTCTTTTCTTCTTCTTCTTCTGCTCTCCTGTTTCTTTGTTTATTTCTCTCTTTTTCTTTCTTTTTATTTTTATTTTTCCCTTTTTGCTTCATAGAGAACTCATGGTACTTGACAGCACCAGTACAAGCCACCTAAGCCATGTGCTGAGAGAGAGAGAGAGAGTAACAAGAGGAGCATACGGACATTTTATTCCATGCAATTAGTTTCAGGAGAGTCAAAGACTTTGAGATTTTATGGTACATCAAATGAGATTTTTTTTTTTTTTTTTTAACAATGATGATATCATTAATAAAAGGCCGAAGCCAAAAATACAAATACACAGCAATTTACTAAAACTACCACGAACTGGGAATTGGCTATAGAGATTTTTAGACAAAGCCCATTCCAAAACCTGACCTTTAGCCCTGCTAAACACCTCTATGGCTTTCTCTTTACGATTCCTAAAACATCGCTCATTCCTCTCTCTCCATAGGCCCCATAAACCTGCCAGCATAGCTAATCTCCAGATTCCCCCCCTCCTTTTCCAGTTACCTCCACTGTTCCATGATGGCAAAAAAGCATCTATTGAAGCTGAAAGCACCCACATTACTCCAAACAGTTGAAAGAAATCACTCTAAACTGCTCTTGCAAAGGAGCAATGAATGAAAAGATGATTCACAGATTCTGCATTTTTGAAGCTAAGCAAGCAAATATTTGGAAGGCATAAATTCATTTTGCAAAGATTGTCCAAAGCTTATTTCTCCCCACTAGCCAAACAAAGGCCGCCACCTTCAACAGAGCATCATATCCCCATACAAACTTCGCCGAACATAATCTGGCACTTTCGTTCCCACCACTTACCCAGTGATAAAAGACTTCACCAAGAAAGTACCCAATTTGTCTTTTAACCATCTAAGCGAGTCAACACTTGCTTGAAGCGGAGACATTTTGCAAACAAACTCTTCTACCTTTTCGTCATTGAGATTCCTTCTACACGTTTGTTTTTGTGTGTGTGTGTGGGGGGGGGGGGGGTCACACTGCTAAACCTTCCTCCCTTGCTATTCCCGCTAAACTCGGAACTCATCGCACAGTTTAATATCCCCCACCCATTTATCTTCCCAAAATTTGATTTTTTTTTTCTCCATCTCCCAAATTTAACCCAATCCCTTCCCATACCCGATGTTTTAGCATCGCCAATGACCTCCACAAATAATAAGCATGATATAGTGAAGAGAATTTAGTCCACCACCCCATACGTTCTACCCAGCAACTCCCTCCACCTAGCTCCCGAATCTCCACACCCATTTCCCTAACAACGCCAGATTCCTCCTCCAAATTCCTAATTCCCGCTCCTCCTTGATCGACTGGTTTACATACCTCCTCCCACTTCAAGGGGTGAAATTTATGCTTCTCCTTTGTGTCTCCCCACAAAAAGTCCCACCTTACTTTCTCAAAGGTATTGAGAACTAATTTAGGACATTTAAAGAGAAACAAAGTAGATCAGGAGATTTGACAAGGACATTTGAATCAGGGTAATTCTCCCATCTAGAGATAGATATTTTGTTTGCCATCTAGACATCTTCCTCACACACTGTTCAATCACCTTGCCCCACATTGTAAAATTTTGAGCAGTAATTCTCACACCTAAAAAGATTGGCTATTTATGGAATTTTGAAACTGTGTGCTTATAAACCAACAGCTTGGATTTTACCGCTCATCCCCACTCTTTTTAGTGCGAGTATTCCGCTCCAACTTCTCTTTGGGTTTGCAGGTAGCCACACGACGTTACTAGCAAGGGCCCATTAAACAAATTCTATATGGGCCCACCATGATGACCATGTAACATCCATCCGTACAACTGTTTCACTGCCTCGTGTTAGGACATCAGCCCAAACAAGAGGCAGATCTAAAATTTGAGTGGGCCACAGTATTGGAAAAAGTAGAGACAGGTCACCCATTGTTGAAACCCTCACTCTCTCTGCATATTAATGTAGCCACAGAGTTTAGAATCGAGACTCATTTAAATAAGATCCAGTATCTTGGGCACCACAGATTCTGCTACCTATTGACAGCCCTAGCTGTAAAAGGGCTCCTATTTAAACATGGTTCATAAGCCCAAAATATCAACTTGACTCAATGTCCCAATGATTTAAATCAGTCTTCACTTGACTTGCCTCAGGATTTAATAAATAAATAATATTTTAAACAGTTTTGACTGTTTAAACTATTTAAAATAAAGAAAAAAGAATTGTAGCTACTGACAGCATTGTGGATATGATGCTTGGTTTGGTGGAGAAGCTTTTGGTTTTGTTGTGAAGCTTGCAGGTTTTCAACTCTCACAGCACTTTTTATTACATCCAAGACCATTGAACCTTCAATTGACCAGGTGTTCATGAAACAGAGTGACTTGGTTTTGAGTCTCACAAGTGACTTCATTAAACCAAGTCAGACTTATGAGTGACTTTCCCAAAGACTCGGCTCAAAATCTTGTCGAGTCAAGTGACCGAGGTTTAGAACTACCATTTAAATAAACTACACCTCTACCCCCAGTTCTAGTCTCATGGAGAAGAAACCTAAAGATTCCCTTGGATAGATTTCAATAGGCAAACCAGTCTGCTTACTTGGTTACAAGTGGGAAACTCACAAGCATTGAACTCCCTTCTCGTCAGATTTGTGATACCACACTGGATTTCAGCAGAACTTTGATTTGTGATATTCACTGCCATGCTTTGTAGCGTGTAACTTGTTGACTATCATAACTCCAAATCTTCATAGGTGAAGGATGCTTACTTCCACAACAGTAGGCTGACAAAGGATCTGTTCATAGAAGTTTCATAATGTGATGGAGACATTCTTTTTGTGCACTTAAATCTACTGTCTAGGTTCAAGGTACAGGTTCTGTACAACTGCTCAAAGCTATCGCATTTCTATTTGGCAGTTTAAGGTCTGATCGAAACTGCAATAATTACACATCATGCATTCACCGATTATTTTTCAAAGAGAGATTATAAGAGCTTAATGATTCAATATAGTTCTAAAATGAATCTAGAAAAGAATCAATTTTTATATAAGACTAGGATATCTCTAACCTAGAAACTAATTTTCATAATGAAACATGCAACGGAAATAAAGGTCAGATGTAGGGCTGCCAAACTAGAAAGAGAGAATGCAACCGATAGTACAAAAACTAAAGCAGGAACTACCGACCTGAAGTAAATAGGAAAAAACATATAATCATCATTACCATAATCAGAACGATCTGGAGAGACAGGAAATATGTATAGAGATGCAAAACTAACCACAACATTACAAAGTAAGCCTCTAGAAACAAGGTATTAAAAAACGGTTAAATAATGGTCATAACAGCCATTATGTACCAGTAACTGTGGGACCTATTACGTGATAGACGGCTATAACACCCAATCTGGAAGAAAAATAAAGAGGCCTGTAACAGTCTTTACAGGCTTGTAAGGGACCAATATGGGGCTGTAAAAGGCTGATACATGGTGATACAGGGCTGATACATTTTTATTTTTTATTTTTTTCTATTTTGACCATTACAGCCTATAACGGCCATTATCACAGCCATGATGTGCCAGAACTGTTATGCGTAAGGACCGTTACATAACAGGATTGGTGGTAACTGTTATGCATTGCGGGAAATGGCTGTAACAGCCATTACGGAAAAAGATGGCCCAAAACAGGGTTGAAACATTTTTATTTTTTAATCAGGGCCGTCATAGCCCGTATCATAATGGTAGCTGTGGTGGCCGTTATGGCCACCGTTACCATTTTGGAATACTTTGATCGTAACAATCATATGGCCAGCCATTGTCGTTACCAAATACCATGCCTCAAGGTCACCATATATGCAGATTGACAATTAATAATTATGCCAATAGCAGAAGTACAGTGATAAGGTGGGGAAAAAATCTATTAAGCAAAACATTAGTGAACAAGGAACTATTTATTATACTCAAATCAATTAAACATTGATAAAAGTAAACATGACCATTGAATAAAAATAATAAAAGTTGAAGGAAAATGATGATAAGATCTACCCCAACAACTTTAGAAATCAAACTGCAAACAGAATTGAATAGCTTCCTATTGTATAAGTGAGTATACCAAGTGTGCTGAAATCTGTAGGCTAGGTTTATTTGCTTCTAGGTCATAAACATATATTGCATGATCACCAGTTCCAGCTACAAGCTCTCGTCCATCAGTTGAGAATTTCACAGAAAAGATTCCAAAATCGCCATCGCCATCATCGTCAGCGAAGTTCAGACCATCATGAATCTCCTGCATACAGAAAGGACTCAAATGTGAAGCAATTCTCAACCAAAGAAAAAAATTCCATTAACACCTTTCGCAACATGTTGAACAATCTATTATAAGCTAAAGAGTTGTTTTGTGATTTATCCAATGCACTCGAATCATTTAGGCATAGCTTCTTAAGATTCCCTATAATTTCTCGTCCCAGTAGTGGTGGTTATGCAGATGTCTGTGGCAGCCTGCTGTGTGGCAGGTTTCCCCACCAGAAATTGTGAGTAAAATATTCAGCTGAGGGGCGCACAGTATTACATTGCAGTTTGCTAGATGACAGGCTGCTAGTAGCATGTTGCCCATGTGACTGACCCACAATTACCGTAATGAAAATAGCCAGTTAACAAGTCCAGAGAAAACCAAATATACCCATATGGAGTTCATTCCAAGGTCAACTGCTAACTTTCAACCTCATTAAAAGAGAGTATGAAATATCAAGAAGCCATTGTAATGTAGATGGATCTACAATTTTGATACAAAGGAAAGAGAAGGGGCAACAATCTCATGTCTATCTCTATTCTCAATGAAAAGAATAATGTCCACACACAAAATAAAAAATTATTCTGAAGCTAATGTAATCACTAAGCACGACCTAACAAACTCTAATCAACCCATGTTTATCAAACACAATAGGCAAGTAATACAATTATAACAATTAATAACATATATGGCCCCCTAGTGGGTCCAACCTTCATTAGCTCTCTCAAGAAATTCTTCTTTTGAATCTACAGACTCAATGGGTGGGTCACTAACATCAATGCTGTTTTGGAGCTTTTCACTGAATTCTTCACTTGTTAAAGCATGATTTTCAGTATTCATAACGTTCCCACCATCATCAAGGATAGGTAAGGACAATTCCTATACAAATTATGGTACAAAGCGCGCATGCATCTTCCTCTCGGCAACAACTTAGCAATGAAGAATAGGCAGGTGCCAATTAATGCAGAGACAATCCGGATTGATTTGGATCAAATTTGACCGTTGGATTTTCACACGGGCATCTTAAGATCAAGCAAAAAGCAAATATGGCCCTGGGCTCTTGAAAGGGAATTGCTCCAATACTAAATGTGAATAGATCAACCATTTTGACATGAAGGAAAGAGAAGGGAAGAAAAACTCATGTCTCTCTATTCTTAGTGAAAAGAATTATGCCTTTTCTTCATGTTTCTTTGTCAATAGTTCAATGTGGGAAAAAAAAACTTGTACAAAACTTATTTAAAAAGAAGGCTTGCTTGACCCTTAACCCCTAAGCAAGCCATAATGCACTCTAACCCTACCATGTTTATCAAACACATAAATAGGCAACAAATAAGAAAAATAATTAATAACATATATGGCCCATTAGTGGGTCATCGTCATATGGTATCGATCCGGCTCTGGGCCCCATTCTTTACACAATTTTGGCCCTCCATCATGGCTACATAACATTGTTAAGTCCCATGTTTAAGCTAGCCCACCCTAGCTAGAGCAATGACATGCCCCATGTCCCAAAATATAGTGATCAATTGTATTGCATGATGGACCGAACTTCTAACTCTAGAGAGTGTTAGTGTATAGTGTGTGTGATTAGTGGCTCCTTTAATGCAAGTGCATGTGCACACTTTCCTCCTCCTGTAGTATAATATATGCTCCATTCTAATAAACATTGTGTGTTAAGGCATGTTGGCTAATACACAACATTTTCCCCAAACTCTCCTCTTTCTTCTTCTCTCTCACTTTTCTCCTCTTTTCTCAATGCTATAATCATCAAATCATTTTCTACTTAGTATCATCAGCGTTGTACAGATGCATGGACCCCATTTGAGCTAAAAGTTTAGGGGTTTGATAGATCTTGATTTTAGAATATTTGTCATGATTTTTTCAGAATTTTTTGGACATTCTTTCATGGTGTTTTGGCCAAAATAGAGAAATTCGAAAATCAGGTCTCTCATCCATTTTTCTTTGATCTACCTCAAATCGGTAAGCTTTTCCTTAGTTTCTTTACTCAAGATGGACTAAAATCTTCCGCCCAAGCTACTCATGGAGGATTTTTGAACTAGGATTTATGTTTGGATGGTTTTTAACCTCAAATGGAAGTACGGCTGGGCTGTTTTGCACTCGGTTGCATCAGATCTGACTAGATTTCTTGTTATTTTGGACGATTATTATTTGTTTGAGGTGTATCTCTCATTCCCTTGAAGGGTTAAGTAAGAAAGAGTTGTTTGAATCAGTCCTTACTTGGAGTCTCTTATGGACGACGAAAGGTCCTCACCTCTTGGCATGGGCTCTCTTAAATCAAAACCACCATTAAGTTGAATGGTGACAACTACCTTCAATGAGCACAATTTGTAAAAGTGTTCTTAGGAGCCCGTGAGAAGTTGTCGTATATTTTGGATGATCCTCCAAGCTCTACAGATGCTACGTACAAGTCTTGGACAAATGAGAATTATCAAGTTATTGCATAGTTATTGAATAGTATGAATTCTTCGATTAGCCACTCAGTGATGTTTTTATCCCTAACTAAAGGCATTTGGGGTACGCTTTATGATATGTTATCGGAGTCTCAGAGTTTTTTACAGGTATTCTAGCTTATTCAAGAAATTGGTCGGTTCCAACAAAACTAAAGATCATTAAAAGTCTACTATTTGACACTTTGGGGCATGTGGGATGAGGTGGACCTGTATCAACCTCTTCCTTCCAAATGTAAAGAGGATCATAAACATGCCCAGAGAGATGATACTCATATCATGCAGTTCCTAGCCGAGTTGAACTCCGATTATCTTCATGTTCGAGATTAAGTTGTTATGTAGGATCCTCGTGCCCCATTAACGACAATTTATGCCATGTGCCAGCACGCTACTGTCTCCGCTCTTCCTTCCCATTCATTTGTGTCACTAGAGCGTTTGACACATCTTACTAGCGATCAGTCCTCTCTTGGTCTTTGGGCACTATCCTTGAGTTCAGGGCGCATTTCTGGTTATGAAGGTCGTGGCAGAGGCCATAAGGGAGATCGCAGTCATGGCAGTCATAGTCTTCATAGTCGTGGTGGACGTGGACAGGGACGTGATGGTTTCCGCTTTTGTTCACATTGCAGTGGCACCAATCACACTGTTGATAATTGTTGGCAGCTCCATAGTCGTCCTACATGTGCCGCTACTTCTGTCGCCTCCACGGTTGCTCCTGAGGGACAGTATTCCACCTCGACAGCTGAGCAGTCCTCTTTAGGGGAGTCTCTCATCATTTCTTGAGCTGCATATGATGCCCTGATGTGGCTTCATGTTCATGATATTCCTGAGCCTTCTCACGCAGCTTTGTCCTAGTCAGATACTGCTCTTCTTGCATCATCCTCTCCTACCTCCTGAGTCATAGATTCTGGAGCTTCCTCCTATATGACTGGTAATTCACAACTCTTTTCTTCTTATTCTCCTTCTCCCCATACTCAGTATGTCACAATCGCAGATGGAACCCAAACTCCCATTTCTAGGATTGACTCCATCTCTCTTTCTCCTTCCTTGTCTCTACCCTTAGTCCTGCATGTGCCTCGTTTTTCATTAAACTTATTGTCTATTAGCTCTTTTACTAAATCATTTAATTGTTTCATTACCTTCTTCCCTTCTTATTGTTTATTTCATGACCTATAGATGAAGAGAGTGATTGGTGAGAGGGCATGAGCGAGGAGGCGTTTATCTTCTCAATGATACACTCGTTGCCGCTTCTAGCACCCTTTCTCTGGATTGAGAGTCCATGACACGGTAGAACTGCCGCTTAGGCCACCCATCTATAGCTAGATTAAGAATTTTATTTTCCTCCTTATCTGTTAATAAACCATTATGATGTGATATTTATGAATTGTCTAAGCATCTTTGTGCTATGTTTCCTTCTAGCTCTTCTGGGAGGAAACCTCAACCTTTTGTTCTGGTTCACTCGGATGTCTGAGGACCAGCTCTGGTTACCTCCAATTTTGGATTTATATATTTTGTCACCTTTATTGATGATTATTCACGCATGACTTATGTTTATCTTTAAAAATCTAAAAGTGAAGTGTTTGATGCATTTAAAGCATTTTAGCATGAAGTGTGCACTCAATTTCAATGTTCCATCAAAATCCTTCATTCTGATAATTTGGGGGGGGGGGGGGGGGGGGGGGGGGGGGGGGGTGAATGTCTACTACCTTTTTGTCGTTCTTGCAGGAGCATGGTATTTTGTCTCGGACATCGTATGCTTGCACACATCAATAAAATGGTATCTCAGAACAAAAGAATCGTCATCTTCTTGAAGTCGTTTTCACCCTTCTCCTTGGTAGGCACCTACATAAACATTATTGGGGTGATGCTCTTCTAACTGCTACTTTTCTTATTAATCGTATACCCTCGTGTGTCTTGTCTTGCAAATCTTCATTTACTATATTGTATCCTCATGATAATCAATTTTCTCTACCACCTAAAGTTTTTTGTTGCACATGCTTTGTTCAAATTTTGAATGGAAGTAATGATAAATTTAGCCCCAAGGCAATTAAATGTGTCTTCTTATGGTACACTCGGAGTCAGAAATGGTATAAATGTTATGACCCCTTGACTTGTAAGAAATATGTCTCTGCTGATGTAACCTTCTTTGAAGATATTTATTTTTTCTCAGCTCCAAGTCGATCTCACTGTGATCCTCTTGCGAGTCAGGGAGAGCATGACTCTTATCTTCTTCATCTACTTCATCTTTCCATTCAGCATCCTATTGGTGATTTGGGTGACCCTACGCCTCTGCGGGTGTATCATCATCGAGATAAATCTTCACATACTCATCCGTCCACTATTCCGCTCACTTTGGATGTTGGCTCAGGTGATTCTCCTACCTCGAGTTTAGATCTCCCCATTGCCATGTGCAAATGGTCATGATCTTGTACTCAATACCCCATAAGTAATTTTGTTTCATATGATCATCTTTCACCATCTTTTCAGTTGTTTGCAGCTTCCCTTTCATCATAGACTATTCCTTAGTCTCTCTCACATGCTCTTCAAAGTCCTGACTGGACGAAGGCGATAATAGAAGAGATGTCTTCTCTTGAGAAGAATCATACTTGGGAGCTTGTGCCTCTTCCATTAGGACATAAACCTGTTGGATGTCAAAGGTACGATCAAGTTTCTTTCAGACGGCTCCATTGATCACTATAAAGCCCGCCTTGTTGTTAAGGGTTACACATAGACTCATGGTGTGGATTACTTCTAGACATTCTCTCCCGTCACTAAGCTTAATTCAATCCGTGTTGTGATCTCCTTGGTCGTTAATTTATCATGGTCCTTGTTTCAACTTGATGTTAAGAATGCATTTCTCTATGGGAACCTTGTAGAGGAAGTCTACATGCATCGACCTCCTGGCTTTGTTGCTTCCTACAACCTTGCACTTATATGTCGGTTGAAGAAGGCTCTTTATGGACTCAAACAATTCCCGCGTGCATGGTTCGAAAATTTTAGTCAAGCTCCCTTGGAGTTCGGTTTTGTTCATAGTCATGCTGATCATTCCATCTATAATGTGTGGTTAGTGGCTCCTTTAAGGTAAGCGCATGTGCACACTTTCCCGTGTACTATATGCTTTATTCTAATAAATATTGTGTGTTAGGGCATGTTGGCTAATATACAACATTTTCCCTAAACTCTCTTCTTTCTTCTTCTTCTCTCTCACTCTTCTCCTCTTTTTTCTCCATGCTATAATCATCAAATCATTTTCTACTCTAACAACTACCTTTGAAAAGAAATCAGGCACCATCCAACCATGAGACCGTTGGATTTGCCTGAGTTGCTATGCCAATATCCATATTGAAATCTCTACAAAGAAAGAGATGTTTTAACATATAGTACCCTCTTTGCTATACGCCAAATAACCTCCTCCCTTTTTCCATATACGGTCATATAACACCATGTGCTTAACCTCTGTCAGAGTTGACTGTTAACCATATAAAATGATGCTTTTGTCCTTGACTTTGTGGAGAGATGAGAGAGTCACATTTTTTGCCCCTATACAAACATAAAAAGATTATCAACAACATTTGGATGGTTTTGATCCACCATTTAGATGGCCTAGATCAAATGCCATGATGGCCCACCATTCAACGATCTGCATAATGTGGCGATGTTGGGGCCAGTGTCTGTAGCATCGGTATCATTACATGTATCATTGGTTGGGGATAAGGAAACATGTATCAATATCACAGATATGCAAACATGTATCATTGACTAAGGGAAACTTAGGAATACATGGGAAAAATTGTGGAATTTTTTAATGAAATTTCTGGAGATGCTAAAATACACATATTTTTGCATATTTAGGAAGTAAAAAATAAAAATAAAAATAAAAAAATTCACTTAATGAGGGCCTAAAAGCATGTATTGTCGTAGAAAATCAGCGCAATAGTAGCCAAAATAAGTTCATATAACACAAATGCAAGTACTAAACAATAACTAAGATATGTACACACATGCATGATCCATCCATCCATCCATCCATCCATCCATCCATCCATTCATCCATCCAACCAACCATTCATCTATTCATGCATACATACATACATCCATGATCTATCCATGCTAAACACACACACATGCATAATCCATCAATCCATCCATCCATCCATCCATCCATGCATACATACATACATAGAGCCATGATCCATCTGTCCATGCATGCACACATACATGCATTTTCATCATATAACCACACATCCATATAAAAAATAATAATAATACTAAAAGGAAATGTTTTTAAATAAACATATTTTTTTAATGTTTTAAAATAAAACTGATTTTCCACCAACAAATGCAATCCATTGATCTTAAACAGTGACCATAAATAATAATAATAATCGAAACAAAACAGAAATCTAAAAAAGATTGAAATTATTATTTTTCAAATTAAATAGTTTTTTTAATATTTAAAAATATAAATAATAATAATAATTCTGAAAAATCAAGAGATCAATATGAATCTATAGATCAGTCCATCCTCATTAGCATGTTAAATTTAAGTTCCCAATTACTTATTTTAGGTAAGAAATGGAAAAAAAAAATAAAATCATATTTCCCTAATTTTCCAAAATTTTCCCCATTTTGATAATCTAATATCTCAATTTGCCACTCAAATCCATGTCAATACAAACATGAATTTGAAGTGAAATCCATGAGAAAATAAAGAAAAAAAAACCATAATATTAAAATTTTTATACCTTTTGGCTTCCAACCCACTAAGCTTCCGATCCACGATTTCTTCCCCAGATGGGAGATTTAATCAACAAGAAATGAAGAAGAGGTATGAAAATCTTGATTTTCTTTTTTGGTCTTGAACTTGGAATAACGCATGGTTGTTGTTCTTGGATGGTAAGTCGACTTGTATCGGCAATACAAGTGACATATGGAATTTATATAAAATAAAATCTCACGATATTTTGGTGATACCATTGAAATGTCGATACAATGTTGATATATCGGAGAGAGATATTGTCAATACTGTAAAATATATATATATATATATATATATATATATATATATATATATATATATATATATATATATATATATATAAATCTCAATTTACGATGTTATTGGTATCGCTAAGGTGGCGATATAATGGAGAGATATATTGCCAATACTTAAAAAATCTTGATTAACGATGTTATCAATATCGCTAAGGTGGGGATACTGATTATATCGTTGATACTCGAAACACTGTTTGGTGACTTGGTCCCCACATAACCAAACAATTTGGATCTTACCCAGAATGAATCTTTCTTTCATCTCTATGAAGTCAAAGGACAAAAGCATCATTTCGTGTGGTCAAAGTCATATTCAATGGTCAACTGTCCTCCTTAACGGTAACTCTAAAAAAGTTAACCACAATGTATTTTATAACTATATATGAAAAAGAGTATGGTTTATTTCACAATACTAAAAAGGGGGAGGGTTTTCGGCATAGCAAAAAGCGAGGGTGGTATGTGTTAAAAACTCAAAAATAAAATAAAATATTATTAACACATAGGATAGTTGCTTCAATATTTAATTCTTAACATATGAGATAATTAATTAATTCAACCATATGGATAATCAATTAAAATCCAATAGCTAGAAAAAATAATAATAAACCATCACATACACAACACATAAATTTTCACCAAACATTTACCTCGGAACAAAAAGGATAGCTAAATAAGAACAATACAATAGACTTCCTCCATAATACTAAAGATAGGAAGAACATTAGGTGTGGAAATGGACAAGGCAGCTTGCCTAGCTTGACTTTGGACAGGGCTTGGACCTATTAACTTGGTCCATGGGCTTAGCTTGGGCCAGCCATGTGTGGCCCGACGAATTTTCAGGTTGGGCTCAGGCCTGAGATGTATGACCTGGTCAATTTTCAACTTGGACTCGAGTCATTTTAGCCTGACCTGGCCCGGGCCAACCCAGTTTCATGTATGCATGTTTTCCATCCTACAAATATGTGTTCAAATCATTTGCCAGGCAAGACATGCATCTTACATCTAGACCATTTGTTTTCATTTCTCTAGATGCATATTTCCTCATACATGGGCGGCCCACCAAATCAATGGGTGGCTTAGGAACCTTCACGTGGAGATTACGAATTTCATCCATTTTTAGACAGGGCCCCAGCCCAACCAATTTTTTCAAGCTCGGGCTTGGACCTGTTGTGCTAGGCGCATGCCGGGTTTTGGGCTGAGATCAGGACTTGGGCATTACAATGTCGGCTGGCCTAAACTAGCATAGTTTAGCCCATTGCTACCCCCAAAGAGCATCACTACATAATAAGGTGCAGTCCTTCCATTTTGTATGTGTTAACCAAAGCAGCTAAACATAGAGCACGAGTTAGAACATTAAGAGTCACCAAAAGCCCAAAATACCATAAAGGAAGCCTTTCTTAGTGTTTGAATTGATTCTTTTTAAGGGCATCTGGATCGACTTTTTAAAAGGGTTTGTGAGGGGAACCTCCACACCTTCAAATACATGTAATGTAGACTATGATTGCATGAAAATCTGCCAAACGAACCAAATTTAACCCCATTCTTCCATGCGGACCAAAAGACATGAGCAAAACTCCAAAACTGTCATATTTTGCAGAACTCAAGGAGCGCTGAAATTAGCAGAATGTCTTTGGGTTTCTTCCAATTAGATTAACGAAATTGCCAACATCTTTTGAAGCAATGAACAAACTTTCCAACAAATAAAGAGGCACTGCATTTGATGCCTAAGTTGGCAATTGTGAGCAAAATCCAAAAGGTGTCCAAGCCAGAACAGAGCCCTTTCAAGAAAAAAGGCTCCATTTCCGGTAGCTGAAAATTAGGAAACTTTAATAATGTGCAAGAGACCAATTCAGACCAAGGTGTTCTGTATCCGTTACGATATGCCCGTAAAGGCTGATACGTATAGGTAACGGCCATGACTGTTATGCGATACGAGGGTGAAAACGGGCCGTTAGTTTTTTGAGACTGTATCAGTCGTTATGGTGGTTGTAAAGGCCATTACAGGGCATAACGAAAAACGATCACTTTTTTTTTCTATTTAAATTCAATTTTCTTCTCTTTTTCACTTTCTCATTCCAAAAACTTTCCTATATCATTTTACAACAAATTTCAACTTCTTACTATATCTTTTAAGATTAAAACTGTGGATTGAAGTTATTTGAGCGAATAGAATCTCTGAGGGCCTTTCTTTCAAAAAATTGAAAAAGCAGTATTTCTGCCTTTTTTCCTGATTTCTAATTTTAATGCTTGATTGTAATGTGTAAACATTAGAGACAATCATATTAAACAATTCACTAGACAACCCGATACAACACTCACCAAAGGGTGGACCGTTACACTACCGTAAACATGTTCAAAACAAAAAATGAATACATATTTGAAATATTTACATTATTCTTGATTTTCTAGATATTTTTTTTAAGAATTTTTTGGGTAAAAGAAAATTTTCAACCGTTACGGGGGTCGTAACGGTCGTTATGCCCCCGTATCGTCCGTTATGGCCGATACCCATATCGGTAATGGTGGTGACCGTTATGGTCACCGTTACCAATACGGAATACCTTGATTCAGACATAATGCTTCAGAAAGAACTTTTCAACAAGCCCATAAACATGCAAGTCCAACACCCAAGCACAAAATGCAGCTAATGTCGTCAAATCTATAAACAACCTATGTGGTAGTCCACAAATCCCAAAGTACCAATTCATGCCATATATGAACACAAAACCCCAATTACTCATTTTCAACTTGGTTCATCCTTTATTAACTTCAACATAAAGCAGAAAGAAGAAAATTACAACAACCCATGTACGTGTGACTCCAGCACTGTAGGCCAAAACTATAGTCCAATCTATTTGCAACCCACCCCTTCATTTTCCAAAGTGACCATTTTGTCCCATACATGAAAATAAAACACCAATTCGGATTTTTAACTTGCTTCGTCACATGATCTTGAGCTGACTTACTTTGACCACCTTCAACCACATTCCAAAAAACTAATTAGATAAATGAAACAATTAACACTAGATTAGGGAATGATGGTCCTTCCCTTTACCATCCAAGATTTGGATGGTTGTCAAATCCTCACACACAAAAAAAAAAAGGAGTTTCTCGAACCTAGTATAAAGACACCCCATTTTATATGAAATCCTAACCATTTGTCTCAATTGTTCTTTGAGAGAGGGTCCTGTTAAAGCCCTCATTTGTGCAAGAATTTAGCTAAGCAATTGTGCACACCCCACCCAAGCTAGCAACTTGGTGAAGCATGGATGATCCTTAGGAACTAAACCTAAACCCTACACCCTAACTAAAACCTCAACCATTTCCAAGCCCAGGACAAACCCTAGCTGAACCCAAGCCATTATCTAAGCCAAGCTATTACCTAAGTCGAGCCATACCCAAGCCCAGCCATACTCGAGCCGTTTCCAAGTCAAATCCTCAAACCCAAGCCTTAGGCCACTCTCCAGGCCTGGACAAGCTAGCTAGCTAAATCGCCAAAGTAACAGTAAGAGGCGGTAATCCAATTACCGCCCCCTCTCGAAAAGTGTACCCCAAGCTATAGCTGGTGCTTCCCTCAAAAATCAATTTTGCTAGGACTTACTTAACCCCAGAGTTCCTACTATTTACCATTTTATCAAGCCCTTTAACCCATAAGGAAGTGCCATATTCCTATTTACAAATGTTTAGCATTCAATTGCCCGAACAATGTGGCTAAATATGAAGCATGCATCGTCGGTCTAAAGGAAGCCATTATCCTAAATGTAAAGAAATTACGGGTCTTCGGAAACTCGCAACTCATCATCAACCAGACAAATGGTGAATGGAGGACCAAAGATGAAAACTAATCCCCTATCATGTCTATCTCGAGAATTTACGTGAGGAGTTTGATGAGGTCACTTTCTCGTAAATGCCCCGAGCTAAGAATCACTTTGCGGACACACTTGCCACCCTTGCATCAATGCTAGAGATTCCTAAAGGAGCCTCTGAGTGGGAACGTCTTTCTGTTTGCAAATCGTGGAAGTGGAAGCCTCCCCTAATGACTGCCCTTGGTATACAAATATCAAAAGAAACTTGGAGCGCCGCGAATATCCAGAAGAAGCTACACCGACTGCCGCACCATCCAACGGTTGGCAGCTCAGTTCACCATCAGTGGGGATATCCTCTACAAGCGGTCCCTTAATCAAAACCTCCTTCGTTGTGTGGATGAAACTGAAGCAATCAAGTCATGTTAGAAATCCACGACGGAGTATGCGGCCCGCACATGAATGGTTATATGATGGCGAAAAAGATTCTACGAATCGGCTATTATTGGCTAACAATGGAGACAGATTGCTACCAACATGTCAGGAGCACGCAAACCAGATTCATGTACCTACTTCCGAACTTTACAACCTGACAACACCCTGGCCTTTCTCTATGTGGGGTCTCAACATCATTGGAAAAGTCAACCTGAAAGCTTTAAATGATCATGAGTATATACTAGTGGCAGTCGATTACTTCACAAAGTGGGTAGAAGCAACATTCTATACCACCATCGCAACGTCTCACATGATAAATTTTATGAAGAATAATATCAGAAATTCAAAATTCAACGCCATTGGTCAAGTCCTTATCGCCCTCAGATGAATGGTGGGGTTGTGGCTGCGAACAAAATAATTGTTTGGATACTTGAGAAGATAGTCAAAACATATCGTGACTAGTCCGAAATACTCCCATACGCACTTCGGGCTTACTGAACATCTGTACGGTTTGCCACAGACACAACTCCTTTCAAGCTCACATACGGAATGGAAGTGGTTCTACCAATCGAAGTCGAAATACTATCTCTGCGAGAGTTGCTGGAAAGTGAAATCGAGGAAGGTGAGTGGCAGCAAGCAAGATACGATCAACTATACCTGACAAATGAAAAGCGCATGTGTGCACTAAGCCACTCACAGTATTACCAAAAAAGGATCACATGGGCCAACAATAAGAGGGTTTGAAAGAGGATGGGAGCTTCAAGGTAGGCGACATGGTCATGAAGTACAACTTGTTGTCGAACCTACCGGATCCCAGGGGCAAGTTTAAGCCTTCCTGGGACGGTCTGCTATGTTAGACAGCTCACATACCTTGTATATCACATACCTTTTATATCACATACCTTGTATATCTTGTATACCTTGTATAGTTTATTTCCATAGGTAGAGGATTCTGAGTTTATTGTTTTCCTTGTATAGATGGTTGTAAACTCTATATATTCAACCCCATTGGGTTGTCTCAAATACAGAAAACCATTCTCCAAATCCGTGTGTTTACATGGTATCAGAGCCATCCTGATCCGAACCCTCTGCATCGTCTGGTCAACATCCCTGCTCCAGATCCGACACCCCTACTGCGTCCGGCCATCCCTGCTCTAGATCCGACCACCCCTGCGTCGTCCGACCGCCCCTGCTGCGTCATCCGGCAACTCCTGTTCCAGATCCGACCGCCCCTGCGTCATCTGGCCGCCCCTGTTGCGACGACCGGCGACTCCTCTGCTCCAGATTGTTCGAACTTGCTCCAGATCTGCTGTCGCTCTAGATCTGTTTGAATCCTGCTGCTATCTGCTGTTGCTCCAGATCTGCTATCCTGCTCGGCCTCTGCTCGTCCGGCCAGCCCCTGCTCGGCATCTGCTCGTCCAGATCCAGATTCAGATCCGGCGCTCTCCGCATCGTCCAGATCCGGCGCTATCCAGTGCACCTGCCCTTCTGCTCTTCTGCTCGTTCAAATCCAACGCCCATCTGATCCAGATTCAGTACTCTCTGTTTCACATTGTTGTTATTCTGTCAGATCCAGATCCAGCTCCAGATCCAGATCCCAATTCAGATCTAGATCCAGAACCTGTTGTTGTTGCTATTGCTGTACGGTACCATCTAAAACTTTCCTCTTTACAACTCCTTGGGTGCTTTTTAATACTTCAGCTCGATGGACAAGAACTCATCACGTCAAGAGGCCCCCCGTTGTAGTTTTGATGGTACCAACTATTCTCTATGGGCCATCCATTTTCAGCACTTCCTTAAGGGTCGTGGTTTGTGGGGACTAATTGATGGATCTGTTCCTATCCCCCCTTCCACCGATGCCGACAAATTAGCTGATTGGGAAATAAACAATAGACGGATTATTACCTGAATTCTTGATTCAGTCGATCGTTCCATTGCTGTGGGTCTTACACCTCATCGCACTGCTAAGGCGATGTGGGAGCATCTCCAGACGATTTATCAACAGAGTAATGTGGCCCGGTTATACCGCCTGGAACAGGATCTCGTTAACCTTACTCAGGGTGACGACAGTATTCAATCATTTTACTCCAAAATTGTCATGATTTGGACCGAGATGGCTATGATGGATCCAATATTTCCTCATGACTTTAAAATATATCAAACTATGCGCGAGAGTGCGCAAGTTCGTCAGTTTCTTATGAAGCTACGTCCGAAATTTGAGCATTGTCGGGCTGCTCTCTTGAACCGTAGCCCTACACCTTCATTGAATTCGGTTATTAATGATTTATTGGCTGAGGAATAGCGACTGAAAGTTCTCTCTCTTCCTTCCTCAACTCCGGGATCATCTGATATGGTGCTTGCTGTATCCACCACTACACAGACACGTGGTTCCACTCCTTTGACTTGTCGCGGCTGTAACAAGGTGGGTCATGTTGTCGCTCAATGCAAAGAATGGTGCGCTTATTGTCGGCAGACTGGTCATGGTATTCAGGACTGCCGTACACGTGCCTATGCATCTTCTTTCGGCCGTGGACGTGGTGGTCGTGATCGTGGCTGTGGTCGTGCTCTTTCTGCTACTGCTGCCACTTTTTCTTCCGAGCCATCTATTAGTGATTCTACATCTACTGTTTCTGCTGAAGGTCTTTCATCTCCGTTGACTCCTGCAATGCTCCAGCAAATCGTTCAGGCCCTTTTTGCGGCCGGTATGTCAGGTATATCCCCATCTTCTACATGGTTCTTCGATTCGGGTGCTTCCAATCATATGACCGGTGCTGTATCCCATCTTCATGACATTCGTCCCTACACCGGCAATCAGACTATTTCTACTGCGGATGGCACTAGACTACCTATTCAGTCTGTTGGATTATTGACTTTCTCTCCTGCTCATCGCCAGTTCACCCTTCGTGATGTGTTTCATGTCCCTAATCTCTCCTCCAATTTAATTTCAGTTGGTCAACTCACATCTAATAACTGCTTAGTCATGTTTCTTCCCAACTGTTGTTTTGTGCAGGATCTGACAACGGGGAAGGGTAGGAGGCATGGTCATCTGTACGTGCTGGATTTTAATCCATCAGTCACTCCGGCTCGTTGTTTCTTTTCTCCATCTTCATCAGATATTTTTTCAGCAAATAAATTGTGGAAACTGCGGCACTTTCGCCTGGGTCATCCACATTCCGATCGGTTAATTCAGTTAATTGCGTCTGGCATGTTAGGGAATATTTCTCTTAATAAAAATGATTTGGATTATTCTTGTTCTTCCTGTTGTCTTTCAAAAAGTAAGTGTGTTCCATTTTTCCTAAGTACTACAAAATCATCTTCTATGTTTGAACTTGTGCATACGGATGTCTGGGGTCCTTCACCAATTATGTCTCTCTCTGAGTTACGATACTATGTTATATTCATTGATAATTTCACACGTTACACTTGGATTTATTTTCTGCAATCGAAGTCACAGGTTTTTGAAAAATTCAAGTTATTTCACTCTATGGTGGAGACTCAATTTCGGGTTTCAATTCAAACTTTGCGCTCTGATTCAGGGGGGGAATATCTCTCAACCGATTTTCGTACATTTCTTCAAAGACATGGGATTATTCATCAAACCACCTGTTCTGATACTCCACAACAGAACGGGGTGGCTGAACGAAAAAACCGTCATATTGTTGAAACTGCCAACACCCTGATGACAGCTATGAGTGTTCCTCATTCTTTCTGGGTGGAAGCAATGTTACATTCTATCTACTTGATTAACCGGATGCCAACCAAGGTTCTAAACAGTAAATCTCCCTACTTTGTTCTCACCAGTTTACCTCCAGCATATTCCACATTTCGTGTTTTTGGATGTATCTGTTATGTACACCTGACTTCACGTGAACGTAACAAACTATCTCCAAAATCAGTCAAATGTATGTACTTGGGATTTGGGGAAACTCAGAAGGGTTTTTGATGTTACGATCCGGTTTCTCGTCGTGTTCGCGTTTCACAATATGTTGTTTTTCTTGAACACATTCCCTTTCATTCATCTCTTCCTCCTCCACACACTCCAAAATCTCCTGGTCTAACCGCCTTTCCAGAAATTCCGTTTGCCTCAAGTACTCTCCCTCGTCCATTGCAGGTTTACTCACGTCGACCACGTACAGATCCACCACCTCTTACTCAACCCGAACCTACTGTACCTGTTGCAGATCCTGAACCTATCTCGATACGTCGTTCCGCCCGTGAACATCGAGCTCCTGATCGATTGATATGCTCTATGTCTGCCATGAATGCTACTCTGGATACTGTTTATATTCCTACTTCATACTCTCAGGCAGCCACTCATGATTGTTGGAAGAAGGCTATGGCAGAAGAACTTGCGGCATTGGATAATAATCATACGTGGGACATTGTCACTCAACCTGCTGACCAACAGCTAATTGGTAGCAAATAGATTTATTCTGTTAAGCTCAAGTCTGATGGATCATTGGATCGATATAAGGCTCGACTTGTCGCTCAGGGATACAAACAAGAATACGGAATTGATTATGATGAGACTTTCGCTCCCGTGGCCAAGATGAAAACTGTCCGTACTCTTCTGGCTATATCTGTTGTTCGCTCATGGCCACTTGCTCAGATGGATGTGAAAAATGCCTTTCTTCATGAAGACCTTCAAGAAACCGTATATTTGAAACCTCCACCTGGCTCTTTAATCCCTGACAATAAGGTATGTCGCCTAAAGAAAGCCCTGTATGGCCTCAAACAAGCACCTCGGGCATGGTTCCAACGCTTTCACGATGTTGTTACAGGTGTTGGCTTTACTCAAAGTGGTCATGACCCATCCTTATTTTTGCGCACCACTACTCACGGAATTGTCATTGTTCTGGTCTATGTTGACGACCTCCTCCTGACTGGTAGCGATGCTATTGGCATTTTGGCTTTAAAAGAAGTTCTGCAATCATCCTTCAAGATGAAAGACCTCGGCCATCTAACATACTTTCTTGGACTTGAATTTTCACGTTCCAACCGTGGGATCCTGGTAAGCCAGCGTAAATATACCAAGGATCTTCTCGCCTTGGCATCATTGACGGATCAGAAGACAGTTCAGACTCCATTAGAACTTAACGTTCACTATGGCCGTGACGATGGTGATCTACTTGCATAGCCTAACTTATACCGCCGTTTGGTTGGGAATCTGGTTTACTTAACTATGACTCGCTCGGATATTGCCTACGCTGTCCAAGTCGTTAGTCAGTTTGTTTCTGCTCCTCGGACTCTTCATATGACTGCGGTGTTACGCATCCTACGGTATCTTCGTGGAACTCTAGATTGATCCCTGCTCTTCTCTTCCATGGCGACTTTGGACCTTCGTGCTTATTCAGATGCTGATTGGGCCGGTTACGCCCTCACACGAAGATCTACCACTGGCTATTGTGTCCTTCTCGGCACTTCTCTCATCTCTTGGAAGTGTAAGAAGTAGGCCACTGTTTCCAAATCGAGCACAAAAGCCGAGTATCGAGCGATGTCAGCTGCGTGTAGTGAGCTCGTCTGGTTACGTGGACTTCTTTCAGACTTGGGCGTTCCTCTAAAGAGTCCTACTCCACTCCATGTCAATAATCTCAGTGCCATTCAGATTGCCTCTAACCCAGTTTTTCATGAACGAACGAATCATATTGAAGTTGACTGTCACTTTATCCGCGAGAAATTTCAGTCTAGGCTCATTTCTCTTTCACATGTTGCATCCCATGATCAGATTGCCGATATTCTCACCAAGACCCTCACTTCTGTACGTCACTTTTTTCTAGTTGGCAAACTATTACTTGTCGATGACCAGCATTAGTTTGAGGGAGGATGTTAGACAGCTCACATACCTTGTATATCTTGTATACCTTGTATAGTTTATTTCCATAGGTAGAGGATTCTGAGTTTATTGTTTTCCTTGTATAGATGGTTGTAAACTCTATATATTCAACCCCATTGGGTTGTCTCAAATACAGAAAACCATTCTCCAAATCCGTGTGTTTACATGCTAATCATTTGTGAGGTTCTTCCAAGAGGTGCCCTTCGCCTCACTAACATAAGAGGTGAAGATCTTTCAGAGCCCATCAACACCAACAATGTGAAGATCTATCATGGATAACCATGCTTGATTACGTCAACAATTACAATCGTAAAGTTGAAGTCAAATGACAAAGGATGGATCAACCTAAGATACTTATGCAGGATGATGGAAACTATCCTATAATGCAAGATGAGAAATCAATTACACATTAATTTCAACAATCAATGTGTAAAATCAAGCATATCCTCATAATAGATTCGGAAATTCATATTTATAACATGAAGATCCTAGGTTTTCACATACACAATGCACGAAAATATAAAATAATTCAAGAGTGGCCCACTTTGAAGTAGGAACTTCCAATCTAGCGTAGACTGTGCAATAACCACGTGGATAGATAATGATGCAAGAAAAATTCTTATTTGGGGAAAGTTCCACAATAATAATAATAATAATAATCATATTTTGATTAGGGTTTTGGATTCATGGATGGAAATTTACGAATTGGGTTTTTAAGGATTCAAAGGATTTAGAGTTTAGAAGGTTGTAATGAAAGGGAAAAGAGGAAGACAAGAGAAGAAAAAGAAGAATACCTTTTGAATAAGAGAGAAGAATGATGTAAGAAGAAGAATACATTTCAAAGAAGAGAGGAATGATATACCTTGGGGAATCCACCACCAAACAAACTTCTATCCTTCCACAATTCTATTGGAATGGAGGGTTTCTCATAAACCCTAAAAAATGAGAAAAATTCCTTCACATAAGAGAGCTCTCTTTTCTTTCTTCTCAATTACACCACTAAGGTTAGAACTCTACCCCCCTGTGGTTTTAGAATTAAAAATTTAGCATAATTACAATTATGCCACTCAAGTGAAGTGGCTCATCATCCAAAATAAGAAAACTAAAACATTTATTATCAATCTTAACCATCAAATAAATCCTAAAAATAAGTGAGTGACATAGTTGTAATTATCACTAGCATTCATATTTCATCAATCGCATCATTACTTTCCTTCTCAACCCCCTTGCTTCTCTAAATTGTCATTGAATGTATGCTTTGTGACTTGTCGGAACTTTGAATCCTATCACATCAGAAACTCGTGGTAGCCTAGTCCTCTTACATAACATTCTAGCATCATCGCATCTCTTCTCAACCATCAAATAAATCTTAAAAATAAGTGAGTGGCATAGTTGTAATTATCACTAGCATTCATACTTCATCAATCGCATCATTACTTCTCTTCTCAACCCCCCCCGCATCTCTAAATTGTCATTAAATGCATGCCTGTGACTTGCTGGATCATCACATCAGAAACTTATGGTGGTCTAGTCCTCTTACATAACATCTTAGCATTATCACATCTCTTCCCCCCCCCAGACATTTTCTAGACGTATGCTCTGTGGCTTGTCGGAATTTCGGACCCTACCACATCAAAAATCCGAGTATGCCTAATCGCATTTTAATAATTTACATCCTATCATTTTATTTCCTAAGATTAGCTTACCCGTATGGGCAAAGAGGGTGCCTAACACCTTCCCTCTCTATAACTGAGGTCCCTTATTCAAAATCTCAGGTCGCAGATCAGGAGTCAAACCTAAAGCAAAAGAGTCTTTGGATTCTCTGGCTTTTACAATTTTTTTAGGTTCTAACCGACTGTCGAATTTTGAGCTAATTGGTTAGTGGCAACTCCAAGTCTACTATATCATTAATCCAAATCAGCCAATATAGCCTCAAAATAAGGATAATCAATGTGAGCGCCGATTTCTAGTGTTCACAGCAACTAATCTAAAATTTACCTAGAACTACCCAGAATCCCATTGAACCTACCCAAAAACTATGCTTAAACCCTCATCTAAAGCCTACTAAAGCCCCATAAGATTTTAGCCCAGATACGGAAGGTGTGCAATCTAACTAAGCCTTAATCTTGGGTCCACAAAATGTTTTCTTAAGGGTCTCCATCTCTAAAAATCCATTTTCAGCCAGATTGAGAGCTTATTTTTAAGTGTGCTGATTTCTGCTAGACAGAGCCAGCTATAAAAAAAAAGCTCTCTGGTTAGGGAAAATCCAATTTTTGACACCCTATCAGCCTCTACAACAAACCTTCATTCTTGGGCTTGATTTTCTCTCGACCCTAGTACCCAATTTGCATAATCTCAGGGTCCATTTTGTAGCCCTTTGAACAAGCTTCCCAATGAGTCCATTTTGTAGGCCTTTGAACAAGCTTCCATTTTGTAGCCCAAGGTTGAGGTCCTAGCCAAAGATATGATTCAAAAGAAAATGGTCATGTACACTAATTATCGGCAGTGCATTTATTAAATTTAACCAAATTGCCCCAGCATGAGGATTTCAAATCCCTCATTTCCCTTCAAAATTTCAAATCAATTTGCATCGAAATCACCCTTTATAGTCTTAGTTAGGCTCCCAACCCATCCTCTTTCTCTAGATAACACCATCCTCGATGCAAAAACTCAAATTCAAAGGTAAGAACAAAACCCCCTTTGCATAAAATCGAAGATAATTGAAATCGATGATTGAGAAGACAATCCCAACTTTAATAAGCCTTCCTCTCTCTTTATTTCCTACCATTTTCTTTAAAAATTTGTAGCATTTTAAGAAATCATGCAAAATTTTGTTTCAAAAGAATTTTGCATCCTTTGGACTAAGAAGAGTGCAATTTTGTTGGTCAAGAAGGGTGCCTGGCACTTTCCTTCCCTATTGCCGAGGCTCTTGCCCAGATCTCTAGTTCATAGGTAGCTTGTAATCAAAATTTACAACTAGTTGACCTAAAGAGCAGAGCTTGCTCTAAATCAGCAAGCGGCAACTCCTTGTTTCTATTTCTCTGCATTTCTGATGGGGACATCACGCACACACACGCGCCCCCCTACGCACATAAGCAAGGAGGAGGACCCCACCATCGATCTGGATCGATGACGATGTCCAGGGAGGGCCTACTAGCTAGTGGACTGCATTTTGGTTCCTTGGAGTGGACCCGATCGTCATGTGAATGCCACCATGGGTTCTCATGATCATGGCCTACTATTCCAAGCGAGCAAGTACTTTGAGTTTTTGTTATTTTTGTTATTAGGAACATCATGGATGATTTAAATTGCTTTGATTAGTTGTTATTTGTGGTTACTTCGTCTCTAAGTAATAAGTTGCGCACATGACACGAGTTTTAGGGTATAGGATTTTTATTATAAATAGGCACCTATTATAGTCTTTTTTCTCATTAAAGATTGAATAAAATTTCTATATTTTCCTGTTCCTCTCTGAGTTATGAAAACCTAATTGGGTGCGAAACCCTCCCTTCTTCGAAGGGCTACTACCGTGGTGCGAAGCTATACCCATCCCGATTTGCCCCCACCTTCTACCAACCATATTTCTCTTATCCTACAATCATTCCACCGGCAAATCCATCGTTATTTTGCAACCATTCCTTATCTACAGCTGATTTTCGGAATCTGGCCCTGTAGGAGGGCTGAAACTTCGGCGGAGTACCGCGCACGGACCATACGGCAGATCGGGTCGAAACTTGGGGGGTTTGCAGCCTAGCCCTAGCCAACCAGCCCCAAAGAGGGGGTTTTTGGGTTCGTGGGCCCCACGTACGTGCGGGCAGCCCTCAACGCACGTGCGTAGGCGTGGCCTGCTGTCCACACGCACGGGCAGGCTTCAGGTTCACTCTCTCCTCTCTTTCACCCCTCTTCCTTGATTTCCCTAACCCTAACCCTAGATTGTCCTAAATCCCCAATTTTTATACCTTTTCTTTAACCCTAGGGTTCCCCGAATTGAAACCTGTGAATCCCTTGGATTGGAAAAATATTTTTCTGCATGTGTGGATGAATTTACTCTTATTTGAGTATTGTTTGGTCTATAACTTTAATTGATCTAGCCCTAGCATGTGTAGGCCTGGACCCACATAGATTCCCCTTGATTGAGTGTTTGACTTTATGTGGGATGTGGAATTTTGTGTGATTGTTTTGAACTAGTATGATCTAAAGCTCGGAATCTCATATATCATGTTTAAAATTTCATGTCCTGCATCAAATTTGGTATCAGAGCATAGGGTTCTTGTAGGGGAATGCATTGCATGTTTAGGTTTTGGTCTATTCACATTTAGTTTGCATTAACTCTCATCATAGAGTCTTGTAGGATCATATAGTCTTATTTAGGATCATCAAATTTGTGTTAGAGGGTCTTTTGAGTTGAGTAGTTGCATGCCCACAGGCACTGGTCGCAGTTTTGGTTTGCACCCTACGCAAAACATGGAGCAATTGCAAGAATCGATGGACAACCTAACTAAGTAGCTTGAGTCTTTGGGTAAGCACTTGGAACAACGTATTGACCATCGCCTCGAAGAAATTAACGTGCGCCTTACCCAATTAGAGACCTCCGCCCAAGCAAACCCCACCATTGGGGAAGATGTCCAATCTCAATAAGGTGGTCAAGAGGATAGACCAAGGAATGAAGGTAATCAAGGAGTCGGTTATCGGCACGCACCTGTGCATCCACCCCGTAAGGGACATCAAGACCACTATGACCCCGATGCGCAACTCCTCAAAGGAGTTGATGCCCCCACGTTTGATGGCCATTTGGACCTTAAAGCTTTTCTAGATTGGTTAGCGGATATGGACCACTATTTTGAGTGATATGACATGTCGGATGCTCATCGTGTCCGATTTGCCAAGATGAAGCTTGTGGGCCAAGCAAATAGGTTTTGGGCTACTGTAGAGCAAAAGAAAGAAAGAGCGAATGAGCTCTCTATAGTCTATTAGGGAGAAATGAAAGAAACTCTTAAGGAAAAATACCTCCATTTTTCTTACCACTTGAGGTTGGTGGAGGAATGACAGTCTCTTCGACAGGGTTCCATGAGTGTTGCTGAATACATTGGAAAATTCGAAGAGTACTTGTCCCGTTATGAAGTTGATGAGGACCCCGTACTCACCCTTACTCGATTTAAGACGGGCCTCTGTTCTGACATTAGGAGAGAGTTGATCGTCAGGGACAGACACTCTTGAATAGATGTATCAAGTAGTGTTGGAGGTCGAGCAATACCTCAAAACATCTGTGGAAAGGCGGTTTGAGCTTCGCGATTTTGGTGCTAAGGCCAACCCGTCTAGGGCTAAGCCTAGCACTGGATATCAATACAAGCCTTCTAGTATTGTTCAATCTGGACCCAAGGAGGATGAGGGTAAAGAGGTTATCGGGTCTAGCTCGCGTAAGAGTGTAGAAATTAGGTGTTTTAGGTGTCAAGGGTTTGGTCACTTTGCCCACCAGTGCGGTATGAGAGAGGGCACCAAGGTGCTCCTTTTTTATGGGCAAGTAGTAATGCACCCAGAAAGTGACGGTGAGTAGGAAGAATTTGAACCAGTAGAAGCTCCTAGTGATGAGGAAGAGGGAGCGCAAGAGTTTGTGACCCTTGCAGTTGTGCGTCACGCCTTTACAAAAGCAAATAATATCGATGATTGGCACCGTTGTTTTGTTCCTATTTAGTTTGGGTCATATAAAGCCACACTTTGGTGTGATGTTGTTCCTAGTGATGCGCAAATGACTCTGCAGACTCCAATCTCAAGAAATCATGTAGAAAATCACGACTAGTAATGAACATGACACACTTTCTACAGACCAATATAAACGTTTCAAGGAATTCAATGTAAGAGACTCTGTGATGGTCCGCATCAGGTCCGAATGGTACCCTCAGGAAGCCGTTCGTAAATTACACACGAGTAGCACTAGACCATTCAAAATTATAAAACGAAACGGTCTCAATGCGTATGTGGTAGATCTTCCACCTTCCATGAGAATTAGTTCCACATTCAATGTGGAGGATCTAGTTGCATTTCAGGGGACCACTGATACATTGTCCAGCCTTGCACCGAATCATCCTGATTCCCCAGACTTTTCCCTTGATCCATGGCCCTTTCCCGACCCATCTTCCCAGCCTCTACCTCCCATAACTACCCTTTCTGACCCATCTTCTTAGCCTCTACCTCCCATACCTACCCATCCCGACATATTTTCCCAGCCTCTACCTCCCATACCTACCCGTCCCGACCCATCTTCCCAGCCTCTACCGGCCATACCTAACCTTCCCACACCCAGAGAGGAGATAAAGGATATTTTCGACCATCAAATAATATCCACATCGGATGGCGGGTTTCAGAAGTACCTAGTTAAATGGAAGTCACGCCCAGCTTCAGATAGTATGTGGTTCATTGAGGAGGAGCTTTAGAGACTTGATCCTGACATTTTGGAGTTGTTTAGGAGTTTGTTTTGCCAGTGGCAAAATCTTTGCAGCCGGGGAGAGTTAATGGGGACATCACGTGCACACGCACACCCCCTATGCATGTATGCAAGGAGGAAGAGGGCCCCACCATCGATCTAGATTGATGAAGACGTCCAAGGAGTGCTTACTAGCTAGTGGACTGCGTTTTGGTTCCTTGGAGTGGACTCGATCGTCATGTGAATCCCACCATAGGTTCTCATAATCACGGCCCACTATTCCAAATGAGCTAGTACTTTGAGTTTTTGTTATTTTTGTTATTAGGAATGTCATGGATGGTTTAGATTTCTTTGATTAGTTGTTATTTGTGGTTACTTTGTTTCTAAGTGATAGGTTGTACACATGGCGCGAGTTTTAGGGTATAGGATTTTTATTATAAATAGGCACCCCTTATAGTCTTTTTTCTCATTGAAGATTGAATAAAGTTTCTACGTTTTCCTGCTCCTCTCTGAGTTATGAAAACCTAATTGAGTGCAAAACCCTCTCTTCTCCGAAGGGCTACTACCGTGGTGCGAAGCCATACCCATCCTGATTTGCCTCCACCTTTTACCATCCATATTCTTCTTATCCTACAATCATTCCAACAATAAATTTCTCGATATTTTGCAGTCATTCATTCTCTATAGCAGATTTCTGGAATCTAGCCCTGCAGGAGGGATGAAACTTCGGCGGAGCACCACATACGGACCGTACATCGAATCGGGCCGAAACTTGGGGGTTAGCAGCCCAGCCCTAGTTGACTAGCCCAAGGGAGGGGGTTTTTGAGTTTGTGGGCCCCATGCATGTGCGGGCAACCCTTAGCGCACGTGCGTCAGGCGTGGCCTGCTGTCCACACGCGCGGGCAGGCTTCAGGTTCACTCTCTCCTCTCTTTTACCCCTCTTCCCTGACTTCCCTAACCCTAACCTTAGATTGTCCTAAATCTCCAATTTTTTTGCCTTTTCTTCAACTCTAGGGTTCCCCGAATTGTAACCTGTGAATTCCTTGGATTGGGAAAATATTTTTGTGCATGTGTGGATGAATTTACTCTCCTTTGAGTATTGTTTAGTCTATAACTTTAATTGATCCAACCCTAGCATGTGTAGGCCTGGACCCGCATGGATTCCCCTTGATTGAGTGCTCGACTTTATGTGGGATGTGGAATCTTGTGTGATTGTTTTGAACTAGTATGATCCAAAGCCTGGAATCTCGCATATCATGTTTAAAATTTCATGTCCTGCATCAATTTCCATCATCATCATTTGCATTCATTGGACCCATATCCACATGTTAGAACACAAAACTACTCATCTCTAGGTGAAACATGCAAAACTAATACACTTTGCAACTTAATTCTGTCTTCTTCTTTTCCAAGCTAAGGCATATTTTTTAGCACGAGAGTATGTATTTCTATCCCAAGGTATCAAAAGCAACAAATATTATGCATTCAAATGTGAAGATGTCTTATTGAGGTCAAAGGCAGGGGTTGCACATACTGTAGACAAGGATGTCAACAGCTTAAACCTTGTAAAAGAGCAGCAGGGGGGAAAAAGGTCCATAGGATCCTCTCTCTCCACAACAGAGACAACCAACAAGCAAATTGTAGAAAACTCTATCATTTTAACATACATTTGAAATGCAGTGAGACACTAACATCGTATAGCACTAGATTCTTCTGATATAGAGACTTGAAGAAAGGTGGAGGAATGTGAATATATGAATAGTGACTATTAAGTTTGAAATTTGAATAAGATGAGCAGCATCCATACAGTGATATTTGCATGTGACTCTGCTACAGAACTTCCCACATTAACAATATGGACAACAGGTGACATGCTGGCATAAACCTGCAATTAAAGAGAGAGAGAGAGAGAGAGAGAGAGAGAGAGAGAGAGAGAGAGAGAGAGAGGAAGAAGAACGGTTTCATTAATAGCAGTCGACTGAAAGCCCATTTGTCTAGACCAATAGCAAGCAAATACAGCAGAAACAATAAAAATAGTGGAAAGATTACTCAAATAGTAAAAAAGAAAGTACCTAACTCAGGATACAAAGTAAGACAGCCAAAAAACATGAGCGCAGCTTACTATGGATAAAGACTAGGACCCAGCAAGCAATGGCTTTTCAGCCAGCTGACAAATGCACGCGCTAGCACACAACGGCTTTGAAGAATAAGACAAACAATTGAATGTAAGTATTCCAAGTACAATGGAATGTGGAATGTCCCACAAGATAAGCTAAGCAGGCAGGATAGCCAACCAGAGAGAAGAACTTATCATGAAGATCATTGAACTTTTGTTGGCTGTGATTGCGTGGATGTGCAAGCACAGTGTGCCTGCTGGTCCCAGCTCTGGGTAAAGGAGGTTTGATGTTGGATGGGAAGTTGCTCACCAAATTTGGTCAATCAAACATGAGAATCCTGTTTCAAATAGCTGGGACAATACTATGACGGTGGTGTTGGTGACGCGCAAAAGCTAAGCTCATGAAGGTATTAAAAAATGGTTATGTAAAAATTGTAACGGTCATTACGTAACTATAACAGTGGAAGTCATATGGGGTTGGAATGCCTTATCTGAAAAAATTGCCCGTGATAGGCCTATAATGGTTGTAATGGCCATTATTGGCCCGTAATGGGCTGATATGAAGCCATAGCAGGCCGCTATAGAGCCGATATTTTTTTCCCTTAATTTTTAAAAAATTATTATTATTATTATTATTATTATTTACCATTACAGGGATGTGAAGCCCGTTATAGGGGCAGTTACGACATGTATCGTAACGGTCATATGACCGTCCATTACAACATCCATTACCGTATACCTTGTAGCTCATACTTCCCTTTTCCATGATTATGGTAGATAGGTTTTCAAAGGTACATCAAACCATTTCTGTGACACTTGGTTATATAAAGAGATTGCATTTGAGGATGCTAGAAAAAGTAGCTTTAGAGGAAGGGTGTGCTTGCTTACTGCCAATACTGCAGTACTTCCTACAGTTTCCCCATGACAATATTTTAAAAACTGTCAAATGCGCAGACAACTAAATGCTCAGACACACTTATTGCGATATTTTGCACAAGCGTCTATCTAGTTTGCTTAATGAAATAAATATATGCCTAAGGAGATCTCCAGCCCACAATCCAAATCCAACATCTAATATAGATTATATGTCCTATCTTCTTTCTTTTCCACTTTAAGAATTCTTTTTTATTCTTCTCATCTTTTAACGTGATATGGTATTTAGATGTTATGTTCTTTTGTGATGTTATTCTGATGTATTTCTTGTCTGGTTACATGTATGAGGATGAATGGCACATGCAACGCATGTGGAGAGAGTAAGGAAGAGAGAGATCGGGAAGAAGGAAAGCCGGAAAACACTTGGGTACCTACCGGGGTTTCTTTCACTAATGTGGGGTAGACAACATGCATAAATCCATGCAATCCATTAGGTGAACCACACCTTGTTTGGCCTTGATTCGAAAAATAAGGCTGATTCAACTCTCATGTTGGGGCAAAGTTATCCTCCATTTCTTTCTTACTCTCTCCATTTCTTTCTTCCCCCTGCTCACCTCCCTATACCGAATGACTCCATGGCAAATCGAAGACGAGCCTCTGCAAGAAACCAGCATTCATCTCCATCTGTAGCAGCCCATCCTTCAACCACCCCTTCCATAGCTGTTCGTTCGCCAGAAGATAGCTCGTATTGCTACTGCACAAACGATGACAAGAAGGTCCACTATGCCGTCTTGGCACTGCAGAACAGCTCTGATGCATCTTTCATTCCAAAATCGATCATGGGTGCAGCTAGAGCTTCTATGCGGTTGGATGATCAGCAACGACAACTGATAGATGGACGTATTGATGATGATTTTGTCTTCAACACTGAGCTGTTCAACAGCTCGAACCAGCAGGGAAAGCTTCGCCTTCTTTGTGATGCTATTGTCAAGCAGAAAGTGAACTACCTCCCTTGAGATGTCCCTGCGGATTTGATGCGAGTGGCCAGAGCTAAACTAAATACGGGCATATATGTGATCTATGTAGAAGATGAGTTTGAGTCCATCTGCAAATGACAACTCCCAGCAGCACTCCCGATTGTCTGAGGAAGAAACTGCTGTTTCCATAGCTGCCAGAGAAAAATGGCAGCCACCAACCTGCTTCGGCTGCCACACCCTCCTCAACTGTTGCGACCGATGTAAACAACAGTAAGCAAACTCGCTGGATACTGGTAAATTTTCTGACAGCTCCTCCAACCA
This sequence comes from Magnolia kwangsiensis, assembly GCA_037074715.1. Taxonomy (NCBI): domain Eukaryota; kingdom Viridiplantae; phylum Streptophyta; class Magnoliopsida; order Magnoliales; family Magnoliaceae; genus Magnolia; species Magnolia kwangsiensis. Next base: position 75,573,099 of record CM073579.1, read on the forward strand.
CCAGGCACTCTGCCAGGGGAAGGCCACCGAACGCACAATCAGAGGCATGTCCTTCTCTGCCCTCAGCTGTAGATGCAGAAGCTTTTGTGGCGCTTCCTTGCGGCGCAAATTCGATCGCTCCAGAGCAATGTCCATTGGAAGAGTCTCCCTCGCTGGCGCGAGATCGATCGGAAAGGCCCTGTCCAGAAACTAGCTGTTGTAGCAGATGGAGTCCTGTCAGCTCCCCGAACACGTACCCCTGTTGCAGCAACGGTCGAATTTTTGACTGTTGCTGGAAACAGGGTCTCTCCCATGAGTCATTTACTTTCAATTTCTGGGCAGTTGCTGGGCTAGATTTGGAACGGTCTCCAACTGCTGGTGATGGGGACATCTCGCACACACGCACGCCCCCCCTTACGCATGTACGCAAGGAGGGCCCCTCCATCGATCTGGATCGATGACGACGTCCAGGGAGGGCTTACTAGCTGAAGGAATGTGTTTTGGTTCCTTGGAGTGGACCCGATCGTCATGTGAATCCCACCATGGGATCCCATTATCGTGGCCCACTATTCGAGATGATCTAGTACTTTGAGTTTTAGTTATTAATGTTGTTAGGAACGTCATGGATGGTTTAGATTGCTTTGATTAGTTGTTATTTGTGATTACTTCATCTCTAAGTCATAGGATGCGCACATGGCGCGGCTTTTGGGGTATAGGTTTTTCTTATAAATAGGCAACCCTTTGTAGGATTTTTTTTTTTTATTATTATTGAAGATGATTAATAAAATTCTGCATTTTTCCGCTTCTCTAATTCTCTAAGTTGTCGAAACCTAATTGGGTGTGAAACCCTCCCTTTTTCGAAGGGCTAATTACCGTGGTGCAAAGCCACACCCATCCCAAATCGCTCCCATCTCCTACCCTCCATATTCCTCATCTCCTACAGCCATCTCCTCATCAAATCCACCCATGTTTGCAGCTAATCTTTCTCCTATAGAAGATTTTCATAATCTGGCCTTGCAGGAGGCTGAAACTTCAACAAAACACGGTGTTCAAACCAATCATCCGTTTGGCCTGAAATTTGGAGGGAAGGTGACCCATCCCTGGCCGACCAGGCCCTAGTTGGCCGATTCCAGATTCGTGGGCCCCACACATGTGTGGGCCGTCATCTAGGCACTTGCATCAAGCTAGTTTGTTGTCCACACGTGCGGGCTAATCACAGGTTCCCTCTCATCTCTATTTCACTCTTCTTTCGCCTTGTTTGTATAACCCTAACCCTAAATCATCTCAAATTCCCAAGTTCTATTCCACTTTTGAAATCCTAGGTTTTCCTGAATTGAAACATGAGAATCCCTTGGATTGAGAAATAATCCTCTATATGTGTAGATAAATCTACTATCCTTTGAGCATTGTTTAGTCTATAAATTTTAATTAATTCAGCCCTAACATGTGTAGGCTTGGACCCTTGTAGATTCCCTTTGTTGAATGCTTGACTTTATGTGGGATGTGGAATTATTGTGATTGCTTCTAAATTATTATGATCTAAAGCCTGAAATCTTGCACATCATATCTAATTTTCATGTCCTGCATCAACTAGGTATGCCGGTGCTGGGTCGTCTGATCAAGGGGCTATTCATCCCCCTGGGCCGTTAACTGCCCCTTATCTAATCGGACATCCTGGGCTGTTGATCAATGATCCCAACCCATTCGGTCAAAATCTTGGGTTGCTGATCGCTGCTCGTCCATCTGTCTACAGCTCTGGGCCACTGATCAAAGACCCACCTTAAAATCTGGATCTAAACTGATGGTTGTTGGATCATCGGCTCAAGGTGGAGCTGTGATTGGTGGTCAGAGTCACTCTCAGTAAGACCTTGACAGGCTTCTTAGCCCAGCAACTGGACCATCCTAGCTTGGATCACGACCTATTTCACCTATGGGTCATGATGGCTTGCTTCAAAGGGTGCCTGATCTTGGTGTCTCTGGACCCCAATTTGTCCAGCAGGAAATGTAAAACCTACAATCCGCTGCTTCAGATGGGCTTCTTAGACACCCCGGTCCATTCTTTCCTACCATTCCAACTGGGATTCGTAACTGGGCGGCTGCTCCGACCAATCCTATGGACCCATCCCAGCCAAGAAGGACGAATCTTGCCCAGCAAAGCACTCCCACCACTCAACCTCAAGCAAGAAGAACTATAAGGGGATGGCCCAATCTTTTCAAATCTGATCCAAACCCATCGTTAAACCTCGAAATCATCACCCTGGACCCTATTGAGCATTTTAGTATTCCAGTGAAGGATGAGGAAGCCCCAAATGAATAGAAATCGTGGAACAACACATTTCTAGGCTATTTTATTGGCAAGAGGCCTTATTTTCCCGTTGTGATATCAGCCCTTGAACGCACTTCGAAAATAAAAAATGGGCTTGAAATCACAACTCTAGAAAATGGTCTTTATATGTTCAAATTCTAAGATTTCGATGACAACCAATCAATCCTTGAAAGGGGCCCTTGGTTTGTTAGTGGACACCCTTTGATGCTAGGAAGGTGGCCTTCCACAATCTCTCTCCAAAGGAAGACCTAGATATAATCCCGTTGTGGATAAAACTTCCTAATCTCAACTTCATTTATAGAACATAAAGAATTCTAAGCAAAATTGCTAGCACCATAGGTACCCCCTTATTCATGGAAAAGCCCACGGCCTCGGGTACGCGTTCATTTGCTCAGGTATGTGTAGAGATTGGGGTCCTCTCCATTCTTCCAGATTCTATCAAAATCAAATGCAAAGGAAAAATTATTGAGCAGCCAGTTGAATACATGTGGAAGCTGTCGACATGCAAGGAATGTGAAACTTTTTACCATTTAGAAAAAGGCTTGCCCAAAAACTCATAATGCTAAGGTGGTAGCTCCCCCTACTAAACCTTCTCCAACTTGGGAGCTTCCTCCTCTATTGGAATCTCTACATCTTTGGGAACATCCTCTTACCTTGGGAACCCATCATTGTTGGGAGCCCCATACACCCTTGGGGCCTCCTCATCTTTGGGGAATTCCTTATCCTCTCTAGGGGCCTCCTCATCCTTTGGGAATTCTGTATCCCTTAAACCCATTAACCGCCTTGAAAAACCAAAACAAAGACAATGTGGAAACCCATAGTTATCCGAGTGAGGACCCCCCATTACCTACTGCCCTAAACTCAGTTGAAATATGTAGAGGCACGAATTCTTCCCACGGACACGATCATTTAGCCCATTTTCCCTCCTCAATCACACTAACAATTTTAGTGTTCTATCTGACCTTGATGGGAACATGGAACTTTGATGAGGCACACTTAGCCAACATTACAAACCAAGTGGCTATGGCCGCTAGGGAAACCTCCATGTCCCTACAACCTAACAATGCTCTTAAATGGTATCGATTCCCAAGTGGGGTGTGTGTACTAACATGCTAACAAACAAAAGAAAGAAAAAAGAAGCAATGATCTTAAATGAGGATTCTTACTTGGAATGTTAGAGGCCTCAATCAGCCTGTAAAGCAAAACGAAATTAGAGATATGATTCACAGCCTCAATCTCTTTGTGATATGTATCATGGAAACTTGTATTAGGAAAAACAATCTCTACGTTGCTTGTCAATCTTTTCTCCCTCACAATTGGTCTTATGAATCTAATGTTGATTTCAGCTCTAACTATAGAATCCTCCTTGCTTGGAGTAACACTGTTCAAGCAACTATTTCCCATAAGATGGATCAGCTTATCCATTGTTAGATAACATCCAAAACCATTCCTATCATGCATTGCTTTATAGGATCTACACTGCCAATTACTAAGGTCAAAGTGAACACTTATGGAACGACATTTCCCAGCTTGCCCCTGGGGTGATTGGGCCTTGGATCCTTGCAGGATATTTCAATTGCATCAAATTCATTCATGAAAAGAGAAGGGGGGCACAGACCCTAATCTCAAGCATATTGAAGACTTTAATAATTGCATCGCTACTATTGGTCTTGAGGACCTTACGCTATCGGGTAATATCTTTTCTTGATCTAATAGAAGTGCAGCTCCTTAAAGGATGGAATGCAAATTGGACAAGCTTTTTGCTAATCCGACCTTCATTATGTCCTTTGGGTCCTATAAGGCTTCTTATTTCTCCTGGCCTCTTTGACCATGCCTTTATGCTCTTAGATCTTAAACTCCCCACTGCCAATTGCAATTCCCCTCTCCACTTCTTCAACCATTGGTTTAAGATGGAGGGTTTTTTAAATGCAGTTGCAAAAACATGGGATGCCCATGTTGTGGGTACTCAGATGTTCGTGGTTGCAACTAAACTTAAGAAGCTCAAAATAGCTTTGAGAAGTGGGATTGCTAGCAAGCCTAAATTAAGCAAGCACCTCATTAAAGCTGAGGATGATCTTTTGGCCATCCAAAGTCTCATTCAAGCTGACCCCTCTACCACCAATGTGGAAGCGGAGCATATTGCAAGAGAGAGACTTAATCATCTTCAATCTATGGAGCTCTTTGTGCTTAGGCAAAAGGCTAGGGAAATTAAGATGAATCTCAATAATACCAATTCTAAATTTTTCTATGCTTCCATAAAGAGCAAGCAAACCTCCTCAAGGATATAGAAAATTAAAGACAAGGATGAGGCTTACATGGAAAATCAAGATGACATAAAGGCTATAATCATCGACCATTTCAAATGTGCTCTTAATTCCAATAAAAGGGATTAGCCACAAGTCGACTTGGGACGTATCAACAATATCTCCAAGTTGTCCCAAGATTAGGGGAACCAGCTCATTAAGCCTATTACTATTCCTGAGATTGAGGTTGCCATCAAGATGGCATGCCCAAACAAGGCTCCTAGACCTGATGGTTTTAATGCCCATTTTTTAAGGTCTGCTGGTCAACTATTAGGAAAGATATTTGTAATGCGGTGATCAGTTTCTTTAATTCTACTAGAATGCTTAAGCAGCTCAACAAAACTCTTATTAATTTGATCCTTAAATCAGATAGCACTAAAACTCCTAATGACTTTCGGTCAATCTCTTTGACAAATGAAATGTACAAAATCATATCTAAAAACATGGCCAATAGAATGAAAGTGATTATGCCTTCCATTATTAACCAAACTTAATCAACTTTCATCCCTGAGCGCAATATCTCTAACAATATTTTTCTTTGTCATGATCTCATTTGTGGAATTCATCTTAATAGAGATCCGCCCAGGATGCGTGCTAAAATTGATCTTAAGAAGGCTTTTGACTTCATCAGATGGGATTTCCTTATTGAGGCCCTCCATGTCCTTAATTTTCCTGATCCTTGAATTAATTGGATTTTATCTCCACCCCCTCTTTCTCGATTATTATTAATGGGGAAGCTTATAGCTTTTTTCAAAATAATAGAGGCCTCAGGCAAGGGAATCCTCTTTCTCCCTTCCTTTTCATGATTGTTATGGAGATATTCTCGACCCTTCTTGGAAAATGCTATGAAAATGGGTTAATTGTAACCCCCTTCAGAGCTGGGTGTTTATTTGTTTACCATCTCCTCTTTGTTGATGACTTAATGATTTCCTCTAGTGTTGACCCGCATTCTGCCTATAATCTAAGAAAATTCCTCCAAAACTTTGTAGATAACTCGAGTCTTCAATTTAACCATCATAAGAGTGCTTTAATTATATCTGCCTCGTATCCTTACAAAGATGAAATTATAAGTATCCTTGCCATGAGTGAAAAAAACCTCCCTTTTAGATACCCGGGAGTTCCTCTTTTCTCCTTCAAGCTCCTTATCTCATTATTAACCATTGATTGACAGTCTTAATAGGAAGTTTGGTGGATGGAAAGCCTCTCTCCTTTCTTTTGCATGAAGGTTGGAGTTAAATAAATCTACCCTTTCAAATATGCATATATTTTGGTCCCATGCCTTCATGCTCCCTAAAACTTGTTTCACCGTCATTGGAAGGCACATCAAGAACTTCTTTTAAGGATACTCCGCTTTTCATTCCATCAACTTGTTAGACAGGCTCACATACCTTGTATAGCTAGTATACCTTGTATAGCTCTTTTCCATAGGTAGAAGATTCTGATTTTATTATTTTCCTTGTATAGATGACTGTAATATCTATATATTCAACCCCTTTGGGTTGTCTCAAATACAGAAAAGCTTTCAGCTCCTCTTGGTTTACATGGTATCAGAGCTTCACTGATCTGAAACCGGCACCACCTTTCAGATCCGACCATCCTTGCGTCCGGCCACCATCCCTGGTGCGTCCGACCGCCCCTGCATCGTCCTACCACCCCTGCTGCGTGGTCCGGCCACTCCTGCTGCGTCGTCCGGCCACCCCTCTGCTCGTCTAGCGCCCCTGCGTCGTCCAGCCCCTTTGCTCATCCGGCCCAACTGCTCGTCTGACCCTTCTTCTCGTCCAGCGCCCCTCTGCTCTCCGATCTCTGTTCCAGATCTGTTGCTATTCCAGATCTGCTCGTCCTTCCTCAACTTCCAGATTTGTTACTGTTCCAGATCTATTTTTATTCCGCCAGATCCAGCACCCCTGTTGTTATTCCAGATCCCCTTTGCTCTCTGATCTCTGTTCCAGATCTGTTGCTGTTCCAGATCTACTCGTCTAACCTTGGTTCTAGATCTGTTGCTGTTCCAGATCTGCTCGTCTGACCTTTGTTCCAGATCTGTTTTTATTCCGCCAGATCCAATGCCCCTGTTGTTATTCCAGATCCTGATCTAGATCTTTTGTTATTTCGCCAAATCCAGAGCCCCTGTTGCTGTTGTTTTCCGCTAGATCCAGAAATTGGGTATCTCCTGCTGTACGGTACATCTAACACCTTCTTCTACTACAACTCTTTGTGTGCTTTCAATTACTTCAGATCAATGGACAATAACTCATCACGTACAGTGGCCCCACGTTGTAGTTTTGATGGTACCAACTATTCTCTATGGGCCATCCATTTTCAGAACTTCCTCAAGGGTCGTGGTTTGTGGGGACTCATTGATTGATCTATTCCTATCCCCACTTCCACAGATCCCGACAAATTAGCTGATTGGGAAATGAACAATGGGCGGATTATTACCTGGATTCTTAATTCGGTCGATTGGTCCATTGTTGTTTTCTTCACACCTCATCGCACTGCTAAGGTAATGTGGGAGCATCTCCAGACAATTTATCAACAGAGTAATGTGGCCCGATTATACCGCTTGAAACAGGATCTCGTTAACCTTACTCAGGATGACGATAGTATTCAATCATTTTACTCCAAAATTGTCATAATTTGGACAGAGATAGCTATGATGGATCCCACATTTTCTCATGATAGCTATGATGGATCCCACATTTCCTCATGACTTTAAGATATTCCAATCTATGCGCGAGAGTGCGCAAGTTTGACAATTTCTTATGAAGCTGCGTCCGGAATTTGAACATTGTCGGGCTGCTCTCTTAAACCATAGCCCTCCTCCTTCCGTGAATTTGATTATTAATGATTTATTGGCTGAGGAACAACAACTGAAAGTTCTTTCTTCCTTCCTCGACTCTGAGATCATCTGATATGGTGCTTGTTGTATCCACCACTACACCAACACGTGGTTCCACTCTTTTGACTTGTCGCGGCTGCAACAAGGTGGGTCATGTTGTCGCTCAATGCAAAGAATGGTGCGCTTATTGTCGACGAACTGGTCATGGTATTCAGGACTGCTGTACACGTGCCTTTGCATCTTCTTTCGGTCGTGGACGTGGTGGTCGTGGTCATGGCAATGGTCGTGCTCTTTCTGCTACTGCTGCCACTATTTTTTCCGAGCCGTCTGTTAGTGATTCTGCATCTACTGTTTCTGCTGAAGGTCTTTCATCATCTTTGACTCCTGCAATGCTCCAGCAAATTGTTCAGGCTCTTTCTGTAGCCGGTATGTCAGGTATATCCCCATCTTCTATATGGTTCTTCGATTTGGGTGTTTCCAATCATATGACTGGTGCTATATCCCATCTTCGTGACATTCGCCCCTACACCGATAATCAGGCTATTTCTACTGCAGATGGCACTAGATTACCTATTCAGTCCGTTGGATCATTGACTTTCTCTCCTTCTGTTCATCGCCTGTTCACCCTTTGTGATGTGTTTCATGTCCCTAACCTCTCCTCCAATTTAATTTCAGTTAGTCAACTCACATCCAATAACTACTTAGTCATATTTCTTCCCAACTGTTGTTTTGTGCAGGATCTGGTAACAAGGAAGGTACTTGGGATGGGTAGGCGGCATGGTCGTCTGTACGTGCTGGACTTTGATCCATCTGTCACTCCGGCTTGTTGTTTCTTTTCTCCATCTTCTTCAGACATTTGTTCGACAAATAAATTGTGGAAATTGTGGCACTTTCACCTAGGTCATCCACATTCCAATCGGTTAATTCAGTTATTTTCTTCTGGCATGTTAGGGAACGTTTCTCTTAATAAAAAAAATTTTGAATTATTCTTGTTCATCTTGTTGTCTTTCAAAAAGTAAGTGTATTCCTTTTCCTTTAAGTATTACAAAATCATCTTCTATGTTTGAACTAGTGCATACAGATGTCTGGGGTCCTTTACCAATTATGTCTCTCTCTGGGTTACCATACTATGTTATATTCATTGATGATTTCACACGTTATACCTGTATTTACTTTTTGTACTCAAAGTCATAGGTTTTTGAAAAATTCAAGATATTTCACTCTATGGTGGAGACTCAATTTCGGGTTCCAGTTCAAACTCTCCGCTCTGACTCGGGGGGGAATATCTCTCAACCGATTTTCGTACATTTCTTCAGGGTCATGGGATTATTCATCAGACCACCTGTTTTGATCCTCCACAACAGAATGGGGTGGCTGAACGAAAAAATCGTCATATTGTTGAAACTACCAACACCCTGATGACAGCTATGAGTGTTCCTCGTTCTTTCTGGGCGGAAGCAATGCTACATTCCGTCTACTCGATTAACCGGATGCCAACCAACATTCTGAATAGTAAATCTCCATACTTTTTTCTCAACGGCTTACCTCCTGCATATTCCACATTTTGTGTTTTTGGTTGTGTCTGTTATGTTCACCTGGCTTCACGTGAGCGTAACAAACTATCTTCAAAATCGATCAAATGTATGTACTTGGGATTTGGAGAAACTCAGAAGGGTTTTCAATGTTATGATCCGGTTTCTCGTCGTGTTCGGGTTTCACGACATATTGTTTTTCTTGAACATATTGCCTTTTATTCATCTCTTTCTCCTCCGCCCGCCCTAAAATCTCCTGGTCTAACCACCTTTCCTGATATTCCTTTTACCTCTAGTAGTCTCCCTCATCTGTTGCAGGTTTACTCGCGTCGACCACGTATAGCTCCACTGCCTATTACTCAAGCCAAACCTATTGTACCTGTTGCAAATCCTGAACCTACCTCGATACGCCATTCCGATCGTGTACATCGAGCGCCTAATCGCTTGATATGCTTTGTCTGCCATGACTGCTACTCTGGATACTGATTCTATTCCTACTTCATACTCTCATGCAGCCACTCATGATTGTTGAAAGAAGACTATGGCTGGCATTGGATGATAATCATAGGTGGGACATTGTCACTCGACCCGCTGACCAACAGTTAATTGGTAGCAAATGGATTTATTTTGTCAAGTTCAAGTCTGATGGATCATTGGATCGATACAAGGCTCAACTTGTCCCTTAGGGATACAAACATGAATACGGAATTGATTACGATGAGACATTTGCTCCCGTGGCCAAGATGAAAACTGTTCGTACTCTTCTGGCAATATCTTCCGTCCGCTCTTGGCCACTTGCTCAGATGGATGTGAAAAATATTTTTCTTCATAGAGACCTCCAAGAAACAATATATTTAAAACCTCCTCCTGGCTCCTTAATCCCTGACAATAAGGTATGTCACCTAAAAAAACCCCTGTATGGCCTCAAACAAGCACCTCGGGCATGGTTCCAACGCTTTCATGATGTTGTTACAAGTGTTGGCTTTACTCAAAGTAGTCATGACCCATCCTTATTTTTGCGCACCACTGCTCGTGGTATTGTCATTGTTCTCATTTATGTTGATGACCTACTTCTGACCGGTAGCGATGCTACTGGCATCTCGGCTTTAAAAGAAGTTTTGCAATCCTCCTTCAAGATGAAAGATCTTGGCCATCTCACATACTTTCTTGGGCTTGAAATTTCACGTTCTAAATATGAGATCCTGGTTAGCCAGCATAAATATACCAATGATCTTCTTGCCTTAACATCATTGAAAGATCAGAAGACAGTTCAGACTCCCTTAGAACTTAACGTTCAATATGGCCGTGACGGTGATGATCTACTTGTACAGCCCGACTTGTACCGCCGTTTGGTTGGGAGTTTGGTTTACTTAACTATGACTCGCCCTGATATTGTCTACGCTGTCAAAGTTGTCAGTCAGTTTGTTTCTACTCCTCAGACTCTTTATATGACTGCAGTGTTTCGCATCCTATGGTACCTACGTGGAACTCTAGATCGATCAATATTCTTCTCTTCCACGGTGACTCTGGACCTTCGTGCTTATTCGAATGCTGATTGGGCTGGATGTGCTCACAGACGAAGATCTACCACTGGCTATTGTGTTTTTCTCGGCACTTCTCTCATCTCTTGGAAGTATAAGAAGCAGGCCACTGTTTCCAAATCAAGCACATAAGCTGAGTATCGGGCGATGTCTGCTGCGTGTAGTGAGCTTATCTGGTTACGTGGACTTCTTTCCAACTTGGGTGTTCCTCTGTAGAATCCTACTCCACTCCTTGTTGATAATCTAAGTACCATTCAGATTGCCTCTAACCCGGTTTTTCATGAACGGACGAAACATATTGAAGTTGACTGTCACTTTATCCGCGAGAAATTTCAGTCTGGGCTCATTTCTCTTCCACATGTTGCATCCCATGATCAGATTGCCGAAATTCTCACCAAGTCCCTCACTTCTGCACGTCACTCATTTCTAGTTGGCAAACTATTACTTGTCGATGGCCAACATTAATTTGAGGGGGGATGTTAGACAAGCTCACATACCTTGTATAGCTCGTTTCCATAGGTAGAAGATTTTGATTTTATTATTTTCCTTGTATAGATGACTGTAATCTCTATATATTCAACCCCTTTGGGTTGTCTCAAATACAAAAAAGCTTTCAGCTCCTCTCGGTTGACACAACTAAGATAAGATCTACAAAACTCGAGATGAGGGAGGTTTAGGCATTGTCCCACTTGACATGACTACCAAAGCCAGTCTCCTCTAGCAATTCTAGAAAATTATTTGCAAAGATGACAACCTTTGGGTGAAATGGGTCCATGAAAAACATATTGACTCTAAATCAATTTGGACCATTCAAATAGCCTCTAATGCATCATAGGCCGGGCGTACTATCCTCAGTGTCTGAGATATTGCTAAATGCCACACCAGATTCCTTATGAGCAATGGGCAATCTACTGATCTTTGGTATGATCCCTGGCTAGGAGAAGCTTCTCTCTTTGATAGCCTTGGTTCTCAGCCCATTCAAGAGCTTGGATTAGGAACTAATGTTTCTATTAGTATCTTAATCCAGGACACTAAATGACAATTCCCTTATCATTCGTCTCCTACTCTTACCCAGCTCTTCCTAGAAATTAGATTGTGCCACATTGTTCTTGTTGATGATGAGATCATCTGGACTCTTTCCCAGAACGGTGCTCTTACTTTTACCTCTGTTAAAGGGCCTATAGAATGACCCAATCAACCCAGCCTTGGAGTGAATTCTTGTGGTTCAGTGGCTTTATCCCTAGACACTCCATTACGGCTTGGATGGTATTTCTTGGGAGGCTAAAAACAAAAGACCTACTTTCCACCCTAAATATTATAGATTATATTGCATGTGTTTTGCGTCAGCAAAGTGCAGAGTTCATTAATCACCTATTTTTCTCTTGCAGGTTCATCTATTGGATTTGGAATAATCTGCACTCTAAGCTTGCTATCTCTATTGTTCCTCAGCTAACTATTCTCCAATCCATTATTTATCTTGTGGAAAATGCTAACGATCAAATCTCCGTTTCTCTTAGTAGGCTTTCTTTCCTTACCCTTGCATGGCATATATAGAGAGAGAGAAACAATCGTATCTTTAATAACAAATATACGCCAAAGGAAACCATTTTTAGAAACATTGTCTTCCCCTTTAGGCCTTATGTTGCTACCAAGGCTCCTAGTGCAGTTTCGATAGCTTGGGATCTCCCTGCAGCTTACTCCATGGTTCAGCTGCCTATTTGTCAATCTAATGTCCGAGTTAGAGTAAACCTGTGTTGGACTCTTGCCTGTGCTGAGATCTCTAGCACTAAAGTTGTTTCCTTTGTTGTTCCCCCTCTACCCGCCCAATTTGGGAGATTATCCAAGATATGGGCATGCAAGGGACCCAAGATAAATGCCTACAAACTCTATTTCAAGGCATATCTAAATTTAACTTTGCTAATATTGTAGGTGATAGCGTCTTGGTGCATAATAGTCAAAGCCTTACCGCCATCATGGATCCTCACTCATCCTCATGGGAGATGCGTCTTTTTGCTAGAGGAGTGCACTCCATTATCATTGCATCCACTAGCCATGTCGGTATTACTTCGGGGCACTTTCTTACTTTTATTTACAAGCTTGTCGTTGCCCCCCATGAGCTCATCTCTCTGCATTATCACTAAGATCGAGATTGCCAGTTTACTCTGATGCCTGGCCCAAACCGTGAGTTCTCTTGTCCCATGTAGCTTTCCTTTTTTCTATTTTTCTTTTCTTTTTCCTTTCTCTCCCTTGCGCCCGGGGTGTGGGTTGCTTCTTTTTTCTTTTTTTCTCTTAGGAGTTCACCCCGCTTGTTGTATCTTTTCAGCATTTTACCTGGGTAAGTAATAAGAGAGTATTCCTAGCTTGCTTCGCGCCCCCCCAGAAAAAAAAAAAAAAGTTATCCTCCATTGGAAACTACTTGTGGGGCAATTGTCCCCCGTTGCTCACGTTATAATATATAGATGTTTTACTTTACTACATTATTGATTTTAAAGTACATCTTTTTCGGATTTTTTTTTTTTTTTTTTGAGTTTTGAACTTCCTCGAATGGATCTCTCTCTATGATGTTTAAAATCTATTTACTCATATTTTTCCTTCAAGGAAGAAAAGTAGTGTCATTCTCAATCAATAAGTCTAAAAAGAATCTAGATGAGTGGGTCTGCAACTTGGGTTCAGGTCAACCCGATCCTGAATGACACAACCCGAGTTTGGGTCAAATTGGGATGGGTTGTGAAGGTCCTCAGGCCGGGCTCGTGTTGGAAAACATCAACCCAGGTTGGATTCCGCGCGCGCACACACACACGCGCGCGGGGAAAATATGCAGCAAAGAGAGATAGAGAAGAAAGCAGACAGAACTGATGGGTGCAGGTCATGCCATGTGTATTCACCTGGGCACCACAGTGCCTATCTTTATATTGTATACTACAGAAAATCAAATGAACAAAATTCACCAGAGAAAGTTAACAAATGATTGGATTTACATCACATTTTTCCATAAAAAGGGTACATATAGGACAGGCATTCATCTAAAAAGTGGAAGAAACTTACAAGATAGCGCTGGTCTGGGGAAAGAGAAGTGTCGGTAATTGTCCATCGCAAGCTCTTGGCAAGAATGTCCTTCTGAACTTTCCACCCATTGTCAACATTGTATATTCTGATGTGGCTACCCTATTTAAAACAGAGAGAAAAGTGTTGAATAGTCATTTAGCCTCTCCATGTAAATAGGAATTATCAGTTTCGGACGCAGCATCACTTGAATAGTGTCCTGATGCAGTGACTCTGTACAAGTGGGTCCCATGATTAGATAGTGCAGACCTTTTATCGGATGGGCCCAAAGTGAGGGCAACCCAAAAAATAATAATTTGAGATTAGAAGATCCTAGCCTTTTCTCAGGACTGGTAATGTAATTCTCTTAATGTGGATAATTGGTCTAAAGACTAGAATCTTCCAGTCTGCAGCATTTTGTTGGCATCCGCCATCCACAGTGGGGCCCATTAGATCAATAAACCATGGGGTGAACCTGTTCCGACTGGTGGATCAGGACACTATTTCTGTTACGGTGCATCAGGAGTGAACAAATACTTTTAAATGGATATTTGGTCTCTTTTCTTAAGTTTGGTATGAAGCAGATAAGGCGCCACCTGAAACCCAGCAAAGAAGAGGGTCCCATCAGCTGAAAACTGGGAGACATATGCTCTGGTGTCCATCCTGTCTATGCGGCATCTAGGATTGACAGGCAGGTATCTGCTGAGAACATGACAGCGATCTGCTAAAGAGAACCTTCCCTTTCCAGAAAAATTAGCTTCTCTTGCTGACAACATTTTCACCGTAGAAATAGGCATATTGTTGTGCTTTGAGGGGGTTACTTTACAGATCATTTCACTGGGTGCAGATCTAGACTTGGTGAGATGACAAACTTCATGATCGAGTAACGGAAACAGTCCATGATGTCGTTGACGGACGCAAGATCCAACTGTGGTCTTCCCTCTATCATGCATGTTGGAATCTACTTCTTGTCTACTCGTTGAATAAGCAGATGATTTGCAGAAACTCCAGCTGTTACATGCATATCACTTAAACCGGCACATTTCCATCAAAATTGCTGGAGCATTGGAATTCTTTATTCAATTTTATATTAACAATTACAACCAGGCCATAGATCTTAAAAAGAAGCTGTCAATTACAGTGTGCAGGGCCCACCAAAACAGCCCATCTGTGATAGCTGGCTGATCACCTTCACCTAGAGGTACCAAAAGAAATTTTGTGATAAATGGAACAAGTAGTCGCATTGAAAAAAGAAAATTTAAAAAAAAAAAAAAAAAAAACCCTTGAAGGATTGCATACTATCGAACCAAAAGCATACTAATAGTTTTTAAAACAACAGGTGTGGAAGACAAAATGGACATCAAGAACAATTAGATGTACCAACAAGCAACTTATCTAGGTAGTACTTCCACCAAGGTAGTACAATCAGATGTACCTTCCAATTAGATGTACCAACAAGCAACTTATCTAGGTAGTACAATTAGATGTACCTTCCAATAACTACTGATTATGATTCCTCCTGTATCAGTTCACTATTGAGATCCAATAATACAAAACTGAAGAGGATATTGTTATGGATTTGTAATATACAGACACATTAAACATGCGAAAACCACTTCGCGTGCTTTCATTTATCAAGACACATACTACTTTATCTTACACCTTTAGTAACTATATTTGTATGCTAACATATCTTTCCGCATTACCATCTGACTGAGTGGATTCTGGTTTTGCATGGACATCATATCTGACACTATGGTGTGACTCGGGCAAGTTAGGTTGGGCCAACCCGAGGTTCCCAACCTGAATTCATCTATACTCAACCCAATACGAACCCAACTTGACCCAACCTGGCCCAAATACATCTGATTTTCCCAACACAACCTAACCTGACATGAATTTCCTCAACCCAAACCCAACCCGATTTCAAATCAGGTTGGAATTTTCCAACCCAAGGACTCTGACAACCCTACCCGGCGTTGGGTTGGGTCAGTCAGTGTTTGGATCAAGTTACAATCCTATCTGACACCTTGGATCTCTGACACGTGAGAAACACATGGCTTGGTTTCTAAGTTATATGGATTTTGGAGGAAGCTGATTTGGCTAACTGCCTATCACCCATAGAGGAATCGCTTTTCCCATGTGACTCTTTCAAATCACAACCAAATCTGCCCATTCTAGTTAGACCTTCATTTTCAAACCTGCCTTTCAATTGAACAGTTTCATATTATCCTTTATAATTTATATTTTATTTTATATTTTTCAAGATAACAAACTTTCATTAAAGGATAAAAGAGGAAAAAATTCCCAATACAAATATTCTCACAGATTACACTTAATGGGAATGTTCATCCAGGAAAAAAGGGACCGGATTTCATTGACTACAAAAACCAATTTTAAGTCTTTTAATTAAGGGAATGACCATCAATGAGTGTCCTTCCACCATCACCTCTCCAAAAAAGCTCTTTGTAGACACCTAAAAATGAGTTCATCTCATTTTAGTTAACAGTGATTATGTATCAGAGATCTTGATCTCTGATACACAATGAGTTCATCTCATTTTAGTTGGGCTTTACCAAACATGGCCTGAGCAAGTTATCTAAGGGCCTTACCTTCGGCTTCCCAAACTCTGCCTCAACCACAGGGCTGAAATGCACATGTGAATGATGCCAGAATCATATCCATGCATGCCACATTTTCCCCTATTGCTGCTAGACGAGCCATCAAAGTTAAGCTTACACATGCCCACCTTCCAAAAAAGAAGAAGAAGAAGCTTACACACAGCTTTGGAGGGTGCAAACAAATTCCTAACAAACTTCTCTTATTTCTCATCCCTATTGATCACCACAGCCCACTACCTAAGGATGCCCATTAGGGAAACACCATAAAATTCCTTGTTCATTTGATAATGTTACTTTCTATCCACTCACTTCAGCTTCAGAGAATAATCGTCATTAGAATTGTGATTATTCGTCTTCTCTTTGGTTTTATATCTCTCATTGTTCTAACGAAATTATCATTACCCCAACAAATAAAAATAAAGAAGTGGCATTCCTCTCCTTCCATATCTCCAAACAAAGCAAAAATGGAGCCATCCCCTAGCCCAAACTATAGAAAACTCTCATTTTTCTTTTCTTTTCTTTCTTTCTTTCTTCTTCATCTTTTTTTTCTTTTTTTCTTTGGGGGGGGGGGGTGTCCCAACTATGTACAAGGACTTATTGCACTGCTATCTTTCAACACTCCCCCTCAAGATGCTCAGCTTGGAACAAGGGCCCACATAATCAAAGAAAGTAAAACTCTAACACTGTTAAAATGTACCATTTCAGAAGCTGTCCGATCCATGCTCCCTAACCGAGATTCTAAACGACAATGGGGCGGAGGACTACCATTCATCTGACAAATTGCAATTGGACTGACATGCATTTCTACTAAAATATATGTATCTGTGAATGCATTAACAAATGCATGTATCTATGAAAAAGGGACGACCGATGTCCCGAATACAGCAATCAATGAAGAAACTTGAAATCTACCACTAAAAATCCCGAAAAATAATATGCCACGTGCTGAAGTGTGCCATTCACTGCTAAATTAACAAAAATCGGTATCAATCATCCGAGCAGCATTTACTGCTTCAAGGAAAGTATGGAACTAAAAATTAAGAGGAACTATATGGTATGCTGGGAGAGTGTGGTAGATTACGCTCATCACACGCCTTCCGCACTGATGATGTGTACACACTCAATCCACACCATCCAAATTGTGGGTCCCTTTGTAGAGAGGGCAGAGATCATCAACTACACCATTTGGGCAATGCACACCGTATCAATGGGCATTTTCCAGCTGACACTTTCTATACAGCCACCCATTTGATGACTACTGAACAAACCTTAAGGATCATACAATCCGAGAGATCCTTGCGCTACAACCAATTCATAGTTTGGACGGTCTAGATTTCGTGAACGCCAGTCAATTCTACATGTAGATGCATGCATGAGTATGCACTTGTATCTAAGGGATTGCATACTGGCCACTGGGTAACTAAGTCTGAGTAAACTCTGTACATCTTATCCATGACATCCATCTGTTTTTCCAGCTCATTTTAAGGCATGAGCCCAAAATTGAAGGATATCTAAAGCTCAAGTGGACCACACCACAGGAAAATAGTAGGAATAATGACGTCCACCGTTATAACCTTCCTAGGGCCACATTGATGTTTATGTCATTCAATCTGTTAATAAGGTCACACAGACCTGGATGAAGGGAAACCACAAATATCAGCTTGATCCAAAACTTCTGTCGCCCTCGATAAGTTTTCAACGGTAGGCCCTCAATTCCAACTGTTTCACGTGGTGTGATCCACTTGAGCTTTGTATATTCTTCAATTTTGGGCTCATGCCCTAAAATGAGCTGGATAAACCGATGGACGGTGTGGATAAGACACATACATCATCATGGTATCATGGTGGGAACCACAGCATGCTGAGTTACTCAATACGCAATCGGCGTCTGAATCTAAGCCCGGCAGATCGCAGTGATGAATTATGAAAAAATCGGAAGAATTCGAGAAAAATGAAATGATCGAAACCTTTTTTTAGCAGCTGATGGGAAACGGGAGCGAGTAAGGAGTCAGTTGGATTTGACGTAATCTCCGTTACCGTTCCCGTTTGGGGAGATGTAAGAGAAGGAGCTCTACGATGACGGTGGAAACGCAGATGGAGAGCTGAGGACGCGTTTCAACGGCGTTTTGGAAGCAACCAACGGTTTGGTGAAGCTTCGTACCGCATGTATATAAATTCAAGGATTCGACTTCGTGGTGTAAAACACAGCACCGACGAGATCGGTGCTGAGTTGACGTGGCCAAGTTATGCGGCCCAAATTGATGTATGTGTAATATCCATACGTCCATCAATTTTTACAGACCATTTTAGGTTCTGACCGAGGTTGATTCAAAGCTCAGGTGACCCACACAGCAAGATGACAGAAGTTTTGGATAAGTTGATATATGTGGTTTCCCATCATCTGGGTCTTTGGGACCTTGGGAACAGGTTGGATAAACATCTACAGAAGTCATTAAGAAGGTTTCAACGGTACCTGTCATCATCCTCACTAACATCTGTGGTGTTGTGTCAATTCCCTAAAATGATTTCGAAAAATTGATGGACGGTTCGGATTTAACAAATACAACATGGCAACTACATAACTTTGTTGCGTCAACACAGTACCAACCCCCCTGCTGTGTTCTACACTACGCAGTCCGTGTCCCTCGGACTCTCTGGATATTGGCCATCGGACGGGATTGACAGGACGCGAGTTGCCTTTAACCCTGATATCTGTGGGGCCATCCATCCATTTCACCCTCTCATTTGGGCCGCACCATATGTAAGAGTGGTGATGGAAACTGCCACCATCGACCTCATCTTTGGGCCTACCATGATGTTTACATGCCACGCAACCATACCTAATGTGACTCCCAGCTGGATAGAGCTGGGCCGGGATGACTCAACTCAGTCGACACGACTTGTTCGATTCGGTCAGACCCAGACTGTTGGAGAATAAAAAAATAAAAATATGAATAAAAAAACAAAAGAAGTGAAGAAAGAAAGAAGAAGAATCAAGTAACACAGGAATAATAAGTTGCGCGGAAACATAGAGTGGTGCGGGTCCACGCAACTCATCACACTTGTACGGTCCGTGTAACTAATAGATGAGGAATACATAGAATAGCTTGCAGTGAATGTGAAGTGGGTCCCACGCCACGAGATTTAAGGATTTACACATGTAAAAGGCATATAAATACTTTTTCCCTTCATTTAAGGGATTGGATTTGGTAGAAGACCGGTACCTCCGACGGATATTGAAGAAAGAAGAGAGGGACAGAGCAAGGAAGAACTGCACAACTCATGTCAACTTGCACGAGCCCACGCAACTCCTCGACCCGTGCAACTCAGCAAGGAGTTGCGCAGATGACCTAAGGGGCAGCATATATATTATTCTTTTGGAATTTTTCTAGGACATTTCAACATTCCTTCGTAATATTAATGAAGTAATATGTTTGAAAGAAGATCCGCACAACTTTTCTCTCATGAAGACCCGAATAATACGAGTTGAAATGCTACCGAAATCAATAGTAAGCTTATTTAATACTTGTATTCTTTAATCATAAATATTTTATCTTGAAATCAAAGGATAAGAAAGATGTAAATGAATTCAGAATAAATAAAAATGTGATGATTCTTCTCTTTATTCTTTCTTTGTTATTGTTTAGTAAGATAATCCCCAAATCAAATACTTTTCATTTCTTGTTGAAACAAAAATACGACTCTTACTCAATATTAACTTAGAAATAGTTTAAAGATTTTCATCATAGTTTGGCATCATATAAATGCCAAAATGGTGACTGTCAACGGGAAAATCCTCCCTTTCATCCCCAAGATAAAGTGAACTTTCAAGTATATACTAATTGATATCGTTTTGTGTTCTCTAACAGAATTACAATATGATACATACGTTCAAGCTACAATTAATGGCAACCATTGCAAGCAAGATGATCTTTTATTTTATGCCAACGGGATTTGTGGTAGAATATGCCCTTGGTCAATCTCCGACTCATAAGAAGCAGCCTGCATTGACTAGAAATGACAAGTCTCAAGCCACAGCCAAAGTCATAACTACTTCGCCACTAGCACAAGAAAGCAGTAATGACTAGATTGTCATGTTACGCCGAAGACCAAGTGTCCGAAACACGATGACTGCCAAGATGAGTCCATCGCCACAGAAAATCAAAGGACCGGTAACACAGAATGCAACCAGAAAGAACCCTGAAATTGCTCCTCCAGCGTTATACCTGGGAAAATCTCTTCATTCTCTGACATCACAGGATTTTTCGGCTCTGCTTATGGCAAACACTCGATGGACAAGGAAGGAGAAAGGAAAATCACTTATGAAAATTCCATCAGTCTCTTTATCACCCCAAAATACACCTCCACAGGTCGTATTGGAATCAGCTGAATTCTGTGGAAGTACAAAAGAGTTAAATAAAACTCCTTTCTCAATAAGCTCTATCGTACCAATGAATTCCTATCCCCTTCCGATGACTATTTTGTTAGGAAACGGAGAAGCCACCATATGCATAGTAGGGACAAGTCAAGGTTCACCGTGGCATATCCTAGATACTTTGACTTTCCCTGGGTTAATTTCAATTCCTCTATGTCTAATAACAAAATCGAGAAATTTTCTTGACAAGACACTAAAAGGACATTTAGCTGAATTCTTCAACTGTTTCTTTCTAAACCAATGGAAGACTGAAGTCAGATATTCACAATGTTCTTCGTGATCATTTGATCTAACTACCAAATCATTGGCATAACATTCTACATGCTTATGCATCATGTCTTGGAAGATGTTTTGCATTGCTCTCTAGTATGTTGCACCGGAGTTCTTGAGGCTGAACGACATGACTTTGTAATAATAAATTCTCAAAGAAGTTCTGAATGTTGTGGCTTCTTCATCTTCTGGATCCATCCTTATTAGGTTATATCCAGTATAACCATCCATGAAGGGCATAACAATGTATTTTGTCATGCGGTAAATTAGTAGCTCTGTTATTGGCAATGGAAAGTCATCTTTTGGGTAGGCCTCATTTAAGTCTCTGAAATCGACACATACTCCAATTTGTCCAGTTTTCTTTTTCACCGGGATAATATTTGATATCCATTTGGGATATTTGACTTCTCTAATGAAACCAACCTTGATCAGCTTATTTACTTCTTCTTCTATAAGAGGAATTAAGTCTGGATGGAATAGCATCTGTGTTTTCTTGATTGGTCTCTTGTCTTTGGAAATATTCAATCGATGCAATGCTACTAACGGCTCCAGGCCTGACATTTCTGCATTTGTCCAAGCAAACACATGTTTATTTCCTCTTAAGAGCTTGATATGTTAATCAGCTTCTTATTTAGTAAGATTGACATTTATGAATATATTTCGTGGCTCTTCTTCTGTGCCCAGATTTATTTTTCACAAACTGTCGATTGTCAGCTACCCCTGTCTTCTATCTATTTTGGAATTGTTTCAAGATACTTGATTATCTCAGAATTTGTTTCTTCTTTGACTGTCGGATCTGTTGTGACCATATTTACTGAAGATTCTGCCCCCAATCCACAGAATTTTTTTCGTTTCTTCTCATTTAATCTGATTGGAATCTGGATTACCTTTCCATAGTTCAAGCCAGTCAGTTCTTCATAGTCAAAACTCATGTTCTTCATAATTTTTCTACTGGTAGGACTATATCTTTTCAGATCTTCGGATTTCAGTCTTTCATAGTTTATCTTATTATTGGCTCTTTCTTCTATTTTTACTTTCGAAGGTGCATAAAATTCGATGGGCTCGAGATGCTTTGAGTTAGATTTTGTAAGTGTTATAGTTTATAACCCCTTGTTATTGTCAAATTGGTGGTGACAAAGACACTGCTTTGAAGCTATATATGTGATGAACAAAAGACCTCAAGAAGCTTTCAAATTCAAGATACCTCAAAAGCTTTCCAGTTCAAGATCTCAGGCTTAATTATACTCAAAGGTCACTTGTCTTCAAGTTTCAATGTTATTGCTTCACTATTGAGGTATGATTGACCTTGTGTTGACCTTTAGAGTAGGTCATTTTGGATACATAATCCATATATTCCATATATGTTTTATAAGTGAATTTGGTCTGTTCTAAGACTAGTCCTGGACCTTGTTCGACTTGTCCTAGCATTGGTTCGACCAGTTCAAGAAATTCCACGACCACTCTTAAGTTGTTGAAGATTTTTAAAATTTTTTGGTTACTCTATGACCAGTCCTGGAGGCTGTTCGACCAGTTGTGTGAACAGTATCGACTGGTTCTACGACTAGTCGTAGGTCTTCGACTCAAAGTCCAGCGTTAAAAAACTTTTGTTTACGACCAATCGTATGCAACCTACGACCGGTTGAAGGTGACCTACGACCAGTTGTAGGGTACCTACAACCAGTCGTGAAACCATTAGATCTTATCGAGCCTGAAAATTCAAATTTTTGTTGGTTCTTCGACCGGTCGTAGAGGTCCTAAGACCAGTTAAAGATGTATAATGTGGTCCAGGTGGGTTATAATTCACCTAGACCCAATTGTTCGTAAATCGAGAAAGAGATCATATTAACACTAGCTCACAAGTCAATAAGTGCATGCTCAATCTGGTGGTTCCCAATTACACAAGTGATGGTTGGAGTACCAAGATCCTTGTATTTTGTGACATATCTTGCTTGAGGATGACACTCACTTTTTCTGCAAATGAGATTTTCTTTTGTATGTTTTGCCGTCTTTTGGTAGTGCATAGATCTTTCAAAAATTTGACATATAAAGGGATTTGTTTAACGACATTCAGTAGAGGGATATTAACCTTTACTTACTTAAATACTTCTAGAATATCCTGAGAGTTAGATAGAGGTTTTGGTGCAATCAACTATTGGGGGAATGACGCAATCGGTTTACTTTAAGATTTCGGTTCTAATCCATGTGGAGTAATGTCAGGCCTATAATTCTTGTCTTCTTCCAGATCCTTAGACTTTTCAGCCCTCATCGGAATAGATTTGTCAATTTTCTTTTCACTCCTAAGAGTGGTGATAGACTTGGCTTACTCCATTTGATTTGAAGAGCTTGGGTCACTAATTTCACATTATGGTTTTGGATTGGGGAGGGGTTGGGCTGGAAGCATCCCCTTTTCCTCGCTCACTAAGTATGACTCAATCCTTTGAATTGACGATGCAAACATTCTCATTGTTGTTTTAAAGTCTTGGAATGCTTGCACTATATTCTGGTTGAATAACTCTTGGTTTTGTACGAATTATTGAACTGTATCCTCTTAAGTCATCTTTTGATTTAAGAATTGCATAAGGGCCTCTTGTGGGTTAGCCATTTGTCCATTCCTCCAACTGAACTTTAGATGGGTCCTCTAGCTGGAGTTGTATTTATTCGAGGTGGGTCCTCTAAAAGTTCTTTGATAGTTGTTTACAACATTTAATTGCTCGTTCAATATTTCTTAAAAATAAAAAATTATTGAAAAATTTTCAGTTGTATGTATGTTGCAAGCACAAATACCACAAACAACTTCTGTAGCCTTATCAGGTTTGATAGGTTCTGCCTTCTTAAGTTCCATGGCCTCGATTTTCCTTATGAGATTGGCCACCCTAGCACTCATATCATCTTCCTCTTTTAAAACATAAATTCCTCCCATTTCCTTTGATTGAGTGGGCTTGGAAGTGGTGAGTCTTCGTAAGGTGTCCCATGATTGCACGTTTTCTGCCAATTGATCAAGGTAATCCCACACATCATCAGCCTCCTTATTCATGAATTCACTATTACACATTATCTCTATGAACTGACGCATTAGTGAAGTTAATCAGTTATAGAAAAAGCTTATTGTTTGCCATATTTCATAGCCATGATGTGGACAAGAATTCATAGGATCCTTGAACCTTTCTTAGCATTGGAAGATAGTCTCTTCCTCTTTCTAGGTGAAGTTCATGATTGCCTTCTTTAAAGTGTTAGTTTTATGAAACGAAAAAAACTTTTTAAGAAATTTTCAGGTTATCTCGGCCCATGTGCCAATAGATTGTGGCTATAATGAGTGTATCCATGTCTCAGCCTTCTACTTCAATGAGGAGGGAAACACTTTTAGTCGCACTATGTCCTCAGACACGTTTGGAAAGTGTAATGTGGTGACTATCTCATCAAACTCTTTGGTGTGCAAGTATGGACTTTCAGATTCTAGTCCATGGAATTTATGAAAGAGTTGTATCACTCTAGGTTTAACATCCACGTTTCCTGCATTAAGCGAAAACACCATGCAGGAAGGTGTACTCACCCCCACTGGTTGTAAATAATCTCGTAAAGTACATGGCGGGGGTGCATGATGCACCTCATTATCATCCTAGACTTCCTTAACTGGTTGTTGAGGTTGATTTGCAGCCATTACTTCAATTAATTGAGAAGATCTCAAGTGGTGTCTAATCTGTTTATAGATAGGAAGCCCTTCGACTAATCCTCCTTTACTTAAGAGATGTCAATATTGTTACAAACCTACTTGGGCATGAAACACGCGCAACCCTCAAATTACTAAACAACTAGAATCTAAGAAAAAGAAAACTATAAATTACAGCAAATAAGAAATCTAAAAAAATAAGAGAGAGTTGGAGAGAAGTTACCCAATTAGGGTTGTTATGTTAGGATTCTACAAAACATAAAACAAAGTTAGTTTCTAAAAATGATTTCAGAAAATTATAACCTAAAAACACGATAGAAATTAATCCTAATATTAACCTAATTCTAATACTAATTAATCTAAAAAAATGTAGCCATAGTCCTCGACAACGGCACCAAAAACTTGTTCACAACCCTAAGTGCAGAGTCACAATGTAGTAATAACTCGGTGAGATTGAGGTCGAATCCACAGGGACTAAACTTGTATGTATTATAAAATTAACTAGAACTAGAACTAGAATAAGATCTAAACCTAAATCTAGAATAAAAGTGAATACTTGTGAATGTACTATCGGTAATCAAAAGGAAATTAGAGCACTAAGGATCCACTTGTAACTATCAAGATGCTACCTTGATTCAAGAAACACAATTGGAATTAGAATCTTATTCTATCCAATTGGAAGATGAAACAATTAAACTAAATCCCTGAAATTTTCATTGATCTAGTCCACACATGAAAGATTATTGTGATGATTGGATGAGAATTCATGTATCCACCATGCCCAAGAGACGATGGTGAATCACGAGTTTTACCAATCTCACAATCTCAAAATAAGAAAGAAGATATTCAAAATTGTCACAACATCAATTGTAATTTGAGTCAAAATGAATCATAGAAAACTAAAAATATTGCTTTAATCAAACTGGGAATCAATGAAGTTGAACATAACAAGAATCACAATAAGATAAACATCCCAACACGCTACAAGCTTCACCTCTTAACCCTAGCTAAGAGGTTTAGTTAACCATAGACATGATTGAAATTAAATCTCTTAAAGAAATATGAAAAATAAATTAGGAACGAAAAAAAACTCTTGGAAGGCTGCTTCACCCTTTGGCTATGCTCCTTGAAACCTAATTCATGTTTAGAACTCCGTAAATAACGTATATTTATAGCTTTTGTCTAACTGTCTTTGAAAACTGCCTCAAATTTACTCATTCTACATAACACCTTCAATGACATCGAACCTTTGATGTCACCAAATGTAAATTGAATCCGGAAGTCACGTCTTTTTGCAATGCGTAATGTCTTTCGCACTATGTAACTTTTCATGCCATTGAACCTTCCTTCGATGTCATCAAAGGGTATTCGATCAATAAAGAATGTGTCTAGAGTATTTTTTTAGTCATTAGTTCTAATGTATGGGCTTTCGTGGCCAAGTCACAGAAGGTTCTTATGTCGGCACTGGTGAGGCCGAATGCATAAAATTTAGGCACATTTTTACTTGTTCCTTTTCCTTGGGTAACTGTCTGCATGAAGCTCCCAATGTCTTCCATCTGTCTATGAACTTCTATACGGGTTCATCTTCTCTTTGTCGTATAGAAGCTAATTCCATAATGCGACATCATGATCTGACTAAAAGAAGTTTGACATAAAGGAATCTTGCATTTGTTTCCAAGTTCGTATTAACTTTGGTGCTAGGCTAGATTACCATCAAAACGTCTTTCCTATCAAAGAAGAACCAAACAGTCGCAAACAGTATTGTGAGACAGTAGAGAAGTTACCCATGGTCGTAATGAAGTGCATGAGATGTTCATTTGGCGATCCATCCCCATTGAATTTTTGGAAGTCGGGATGCTTAAAATTGGCCGAAAACGGTATATCTTCTACTTCCCTTAGATACGACGTTCTATAACGAAATCTTCCAATGTTCTCGCATTCTCTTTCCATTCTGATAGCTTATGTAACCACCGTCGTACTTCTTCTTGAGTTATCACCCTTGCCGCAGGAGTGGATCTGTGTGATCCTGCCCTCGGTGGTTAAGAGTCTTCAGGTTACTGTTCTTGCTCATTCATAGCGGCCATCATTGGAGGAGCTACAATTTGAGCTATGTTATATGCGAGAGTAGACAAGGCTTCCCAGAGATTCCTACATTCTTTCGTTAATGTTCTTTGTGCTCGTGCCATTTTAGGTATGCGATCTTCAGTAGGGTTTATTTTTCTCTTATGCTTTTAAGTTAAGATTTTTCTGAAATTATTTTTAGAGACTAACATTATCTTTCTGTTGTGTAGGATCCAATCATAGCAACCCTAATCAGGTAACTTCTCTCCAACTCTTTGTTATCTTTTTAGATCTCTTATTTGTTGTAGGTTTTATTTTTCTCTCTTAGATTTCAATTGTTTAGTTACTTGAGGGTTGTGGGTGTTTCATGCCCAAGTGGGTCCGTGATAACACTCTGTCTCTTGAATGAAGGAGGATTAGTTGAAGGGTTGCCTATCCATCACTGGATTATACACCACCCGAGATGTAACACCCTGAACTCTTCATGACCTAAGTATTGAAAGTTTTTGAGTGTTACCATGAAATTCAACGTAATATGTTCATATGTACGATACCAATCTAACTATTCTAACCTTACATCTACTCCCTTACGTGAATATGACCGTTGGTAGTAATCTCCATTCATAAGTGTCACGCTCCAAACTCGAAAACCGGGCTCACAAAACTTTCGATCGCCGAATCCGGCGCCGACAGCTTCCGTAGAACCCCATTTTCGGCTCCTAGCTCCCATTCGCCAGGTTCCGATCTTGGGATGCTACGAGGAGAATTTTCAATGTCAGTTTGATTTGTAATAAGCATAACCAAAGGCATAACCCACAAACAACAACCAAGAACTCCATTACATTTCCACTATGATAAAAAACTTTACAAGTACAATGAGCATAAAGGAAAATACAATGGTAAAGCACAAAAACTCCAAAACGTTCAGCAACGTGCTCTTGCCTCAGCGCTGCTGCGATCCAACGTCACCTGCACGCAACGGTTGTGCATAAGCTTACAGAAAGCTTAGAGGGTGGTGAAAGTGTGTGCACAAGGTAGTAATATGAACATGCAATGACAGAGTAATACGGGATATGCAGATGGAACCATAATATCATGAGCCGTACCAAGGCTATGCGATGCGAGACATGAATGGTATCGGCCATCCAAAGGCCATGCTATGTGCAATGCAACTCAAGCATACAGGTCCTCATCTATGTCCACACATCAATACAGCTCAAAATATGGGATATCACCGGGGTCTAGTACAATCTAAACCAGATTACCGCCACATCGCACGCAATAAGGTAAGTGGAAGAGACCACACTATCCGTCTGCCAATATCGGGCGCGACTCGTCGATAGCGGACCCATTCCTCGAGCTGGTCAAACTCAGCCTAGCATTGCCCCCTACACTTGGGCGGGTAAGGCCCACCCCCTTCCAACCGACCACGACACAGTGGAGAGCGTAACTGTCTGGTAATCGGCACTCAACGCCTATCTACCCACTCAGTCTAGATGTTGGAGCAACCTCTTGGTACCATAAGGGTTTAGGGACTTTCACCTAGGGATATCTATAGTACCTCATGTAGAACAAGATTTTTGGTATCCAATCCTACCAACCACGATACATCTGTGGAAGTTACGACCCCGATGTCGCTAAGGCGTACCATATCCATGTCATACAAATGTGATATGCATGATTCACACTATCCAATTATGCAGCAAATCCTGCGCGTATCATGCGCTGATGTAGGGCAACACTGCCTAACCAGGAGCCCATAAACAACCTGCCCGAAGGCATATGCTATGATCAGTCAATCCTCATATCAAGCATGCATATGATGCGTATGATCATGAGTCATGAAACTACACTAAACATGTCAATGAGTGATGATCCATTCTTACAACGCAGATGGGCCTGGACGGCCTATACACAGTAAGTACGGCCAGTAATGGGCCTTAAGGAGAGTCGTAATGTGGACATCCAACCAACATTACACTCGCAATGTGGACGTCAAACCATCATTGCTTCCCAGGCACGATCATTTTAAACGTCGCTACATAGCCTGTATTGGGATTACACATTGCAATGGATCTTAGGTTCATCCCATTGGGCCTTACTCATATATCAAATGGGCCATATCTTATGGGCCTTCTATTCATCTGATGGGCCATATAAATGGGCCACACCAATGGGTCTTATGTGCATTACAATGGGTCAAAACCCGTGGGCCTAGGATTGCATCAAATGAGCTTAGTCTCATGAGTCTAATACATGACCAATGGGCCACACCAATTGGGCCCCACATGTAGATCAAGTGGGCCTCAACCCATAAACCTATCATGAGTTCAATGGGCCTAAACCCTTAGGCCTTACATATATCAAATGACCTACTTCCATGGGCTTTAAAAATGTAACAAATGGGTCCAATTTTATGGGCCTTGAAGTACATCAAATGGGCCTAGTCCCATGGACTTACAACACATCAAATGGGCCTAAGCTCTTAGGCAAAAAATGAATCAAATGGGCCCATCCCATAAGCATTTTATAAATCAAATGGGCCTAGCCCATAGCCCTTTTGAAATTCAATGGGTCCCGACTCATGGGCCTTACAAAACATTTATTTCCATCCAAACTATTCATAGGGACACATGGTCTAGGGCCCACTACAATTTTCATATTATAAAATATACATTTAAACTATATATCATACATAAATATATATAACGGTGGGTCCCACAGAAAATAATATGGGTAGCTGGCAGTGGGCCCCATCATCAAGACAGATGGACGGCGTGTGTAAAACACATGTAACAGGGTGAGTCTCACCGTCCACGGGCTGTGGATGGTGAAAATGAAATATATACATTAACGTGGATCCCACAAATGTGGCCCACCGTAATATTTATTTGAAATCCAACCCGCTCATAAGGTCACCCAGACCTGTATGAAGGGTCAGCAAAAATTTCAGTTTGATCCAACACTTCTGTGGTCCCAGAAACTTTTTAATAGTAGAATTCAATTCACACTGTTTTGCGTGGTGTGGGCCACCTGAGTTTTGGATCTGTCCCATTCTTGGAGGGGGGCCACTTTAGAGGGTGGCCCACCTCATTAACAGGTTGGATGACAAACAAAGATCATGGTGGGGCCCACGACAGCAGCCGTGGGACCCCACTAGTCCGTCCGTCCAATGCAGGCAGCGCCTGCTGCTTCAGACGGTGGCAGTGCTGCTGCCACCTTTTCATATATATATATATATATATATATATATATATATATATATATATATATATATATATTTCTTTTAAAAAAAATCATACATGGGGCCCACTTCTGTGAAGTCCACTCCGCCCACTTGATTCTAGGGCCCAAACAGGCCATACAAACCCCACTTTTGGCATTGATTTGGAGTGTAGACACAACAAAATGGGCACTAACGGCCTTTGAAGGGTAAAAATATCGTTTTCTATGGTATAGCCTGCCTGAACGTCAGATGGACCTCTTTCTTTGGCTCAACGCCTAAAATGATATGATAAAGAGGATGAACGTCATGGATTGAACACATGTATCAAGGTGGGGCCTGCATAAGCCGGCCCACCTAAGCTTTCCCTTTTTGTTCTTTGCTTGGGCAGGGACTCCAGCGTCTCAGACGCTGGACAGTTTGATCTTTTTTTTTTTTTTTTTTTTTTTAAATAACTAAATAAAAATAAAATAAAACAATGCATTGGGGTGGGCCCTGATTAGGTGGGCCATCACATGGCTACCCCATGCACATACAAGGTGGGCCACACCTAAAAATGGATCGGGTCCACAACATGCATTCTAGTGGGGTCCATTCAAGTGGGCCACACAACCCTATCCCATAAAATAAAATAAAATAAAATAAAAAGAAATAAAAGGGAGAGAGAGACATGGAGAGTGGGACACGCCTTGTGATGGAGGGACCCCGACACTATGGGCCCTCCCTAGCAACAAATCATACAACAAGTGGCCTTAAAACATGTGGGACCACCAAAATTTAAAATCAACGGTGGGGATCCTTTCCCCACCAACATAGACGGTCTAGATGACCTTTGAAGAGAAAATAAACATCTTGATGGGGTCCATGGAGAATGGCCCCATTATGGAACGATCATGATGATCCATGTGGTCCATCGGCCACATATTAGGGTCCCAAGTGAGATCCACACCATTGATCGGTGGGCCTCACTTGGCCCATCATAAAAATAAGTAAATCTACCCTATAGGGGCACCCCACCGTCCGATCTTCTTGCTCCTAGGGGTTCCTTGGCACCTTAGCTTCAACTTCAATGGTTAAGATGAAGAATGGAGGGTTGAGATGAGAGATTTTTGGATGAAGAGGTGGGCCACTTGGAGTTTAGGAATTTTGCAAAATTCCATACGTGGGACTCTTGGAATTTTTTTTTACTTGGAAATTTTGAAATGAGAAAGAGAGAAAGAGAGAGAGTGATGTAAAGGGAGAGAGAGAGAGTGATGGAAGGATGTGGTGATTGATGTTTGTGTAAGAGAATATTGACTTTTGTGGCTTTTGTGTAAGAGAGGTATGGGAGATGAAGACTTTTGTGGCTTTTTATGTAAGAGAGGTATGGGTGATGAAGACTTTTGTGGTTGCTTGAGAAAATGGAATAAAGTGATGTGTACTTGACATATGATGGATTGATGGGTGATTGATTGATGGGATGATGTGATTGATGTGACACATCGTAGAGATTTTCTTATTTTTCACAATGCGCGGCGTTTTCTCGCACCGAACGTTGGCCCATAACTCTTGACCAGGGTATCGCCTCGGCGCGCGAGTCGCGGTATCGGAACTGCGGCGACGGTGCGGTCGCTATAGTATTGGTCTCGGGTTGAGTCGACTCGGGTTGTCGGCACATGAATCAGGGTCGCGCGTCGATATCGTTTAAAGGTCGAAAGTTGCCAGAATTCGACCGGTAAGACCGCGGAAGTGTACGGAAAGGTACGGACTAAGATACGGGTCTTACAATAAGATCAAGACATCTGACCATTTTCCTCTAAAGGTTTGCGTAAATTATGGCGTGAACTTTTAGTAACCAAACCATAAGAACTTAGCATGGTGGAAACACACCTTTGATCAACTTGGATACCTTCCCCGTCCTTACAAGGGCCTGACCAACTTATTAGGAAGGATCCTGTAAGTTTTATAATGTTTAAAGTACACTTTATTTGTTAAATTTCATTTAGTCAAAACATATTATCAAGAATGATCTTCAAGTATGGTTCAAAATCATGGTTCAATCCTACTCCAATTTCTAGTAGAAAATCAAGCTCAAGTTTAAGTAGAAGACCAAGCTCAAAAGATAACATGAAGTTAAGAGAAAATGATGTTCTAGTAGAAGATCAAGCTCCATAAAGAAGTTTAAGTCTTTAATCTACTTCAAGATAAAGAAGTTCAATCAATTCAGGTATTATAAACCTAGAAAGACCATGGGACCACCAAATCAAAATCAACGATGGAGATCCCTTCTCGACCAAAATTCAAGGTCTACATGCCCTATTTGGACCAGGAAAGTTGTAAGACCCATATCTTGGTCCGCACCTTACCGTAGACTTCCGCGGTCTTATCGATCGAATTCCGACAACATTCGACCTTTAACCGATATCGACACACGACCCTGATTCATATGCCGATAAACCGAGTTGACTCAACCCAAGACCAATACCATAGCGACTGCGCCGTCGTTTCGGTTTCAATGCTGCGACTCGTGCTCCGAGGCGATACCCTAGTCAAGAGTTATAGACCGACATTCGGTGTGAGGAAACGCCGCGCGTTGCGAAACCCAAGGGAATCTCTATGATGTGTCACATCAATCTCATCAATCAATCATCCATCAATCCATCACATGTCAAGTACATGTCAAGTACACATCACTTTCACCCCTTTTCCCAAGCAACCACAAAAGTCTTCCTAACCCATACCTTTCTTACACAAATGCTACAAAAGTCTTCCATGCCATGCCTTTTCTTACACAAAAGGCCTCAAAAGTCAAAAAGCTCTTACACACCCATCACCACCACATCCATCCATCACTCTCTCTCTCTCCCTTTACAACTCTCTCTCTTTCTCTCTTTCTCATTTCAAATCTCCAAGCAACCAAAATCCCAAGCTCCATACGTATGGAATTTCTCCAAGCTTCCTAAGCTCCAAATGTGGCCCACTTTCCTACCCCATCATGTTCCATCTCAACCCTCCATTCCTCATCTCATCCATTGAAATCCAAGCTAAGGTGCCAAGGAACCCCTAGGAGCAAGAAGATCGGACGGTGGGTGCTAGATCATACTAGTTTTTTTTATTTTTGAGATGGGCCAAGTGAGGCCAACCAATCAATGGTTTGGATCTCACTTGGGACCCTAAGATGAGGCCGATGGCCCACTTGGATCATCATGATCATTCCATGATGGGGCCATTCTCCATGACCCCATCATGATGTTTATTCCATTGTAAAAGGTCATCTAGACCGTCCATTTTGGTGGAGAGAGGATCTCCACCGTTGATTCTCGATCTTGGTGGTCCCATGTGTTGAGGGACCCTTTTGATTGTATGATTTGCTTTTAAGGGAGGGCCCATAATGTCGGGGTCCCTCCATCACAAGCGTGTCACACTCTCCATGTCTCTCTCCCTTTTTATTTATTTTATTTTATTTTTATTTTATTTTATGTAATAGGTTTGTGTGGCCCACTTGAATGGACCCCACCTTGAGGTATTGTGTCCAAGTGTTCTTCAAGTGGGGCCCACCTTAAATGTTATAACTACATCATCCATCACTGGTGGCCCACTTCAACAGGGCCCACCATAATGTATTTTGAGGACTGAACCGTCCAGCGTCTGGGACGCTGGACGTCCCTGCATGAAAAATAAAAAAAAAAAGAAAGGAAAAAGAGACTTTTGGGGTGGTCCACTTGCTTAGGCCCCACCTTGATGTAAGTATGAAATCCACACCGTCCATCCCATTCTCCATCTAATTTTAGGCGTTGATCCAAGAGTTGGGGTTGATTGGGAGATCTGATGGGCCATAGCGTTGTGGGTTGCATCCCTACCTTTCAAAAAGATCATTTTTCAATTTATTTTATTCTCTAAACATAGAAAATACTCTATATTAGACCCGTTGGAATGGTTGTGAGCTGAAGAACGCAATGGCCGGGGTGGATTTTTTTTAAGCGGGCCCCACGTGTGAAATATCCCGAAAAATCAGGTTTTTCCCAAAATTGCAAGAGGCATTGCCTCTCTGTTTATGACAAGTACTGCAGCAGCAGCAGCTGCGTGCAGCGGGCGGGCGGACAGCCACCCACGGCTGCTGCCGTGGGCCCCACCATGATGCTCATTTTCCATCTGACCGGTCCACAAGGCGGGCCACCCCCAGCAGTGGGCCCCCTTCCAAAAATGAGGCTGATCCAACGCTCAGGTGGCCCGCATCACAGGAAACAGTGGATGGAACATCTACCATTGGGACTCCTTCTGGGGTCCACAGAAGTTTTGGATCAAGATGATATTTGTGGGTTCTCTTCACCCAGGTCAGAATGACCTTATGATCGGCTTGGATGCCACTTAAACATTTAGGTGGGCCCCACATGGGACCCACATTGTTGTATGCATTTAATATCCATCGTCCAGGCGGACGGTGGAAGCCCACCATGATTGCATGTTCTCTCACCGTCCAACGGACGGTGGAGCTGGCTGAGCGTGCGTGCGTGCTTGTGGGTGTGTGTGCGTGTGTGCATGCAGCGTGAGTATGTGCAGCGTGTATGTGTATATATATATACATATATATACTATATTGTATTATATATATGTATATATATTATATTGTATATATATATAATATTGTATACATACTATATATGTTGTTTATATATTATACAATATATAATGTTCACGATGGTGGGCCTTCATGTGGGCCCCCACCATTGATGCAGGTGCTGCATCTAATCTGTCCACCTATTTTTAAAGATCATTTTATGGAATGAGTCTAAGAATGAGCCAGAGCCACAGTCCAAGTGGACCCCATCTTGGAATGATTTGAGGCTCATCTTAAATGTAATTGTGACAGTTATTGGGGCCCACTTTGATTTGGATGTAAGGCCCATGGGATTGGACCATTTGTTATATCTCAAGGCCTATGAGACCAGGCCCACTTGAATTATATAAAGCCTATGAATTTAGGCCCATTTGATTTATATAAGGCCTAGGGGTTTAGGCCCATTTGATTTATATACGGCATACAGAATTAGGCCCATTTGATGCAATCTAAGGCCCACGGGTTATGACCCATTGCAATGCACATAAGACCCATTGGTGTGGCCCATTTATATGGCCCATCTGATGAATAAAAGGCCCATAAGATATGGGCCATTTGATATATATGTAAGGCCCAATGGGATGAACCTAAGGTCCATTGCAATGTGTAATCCCAATACAGATTATGTAGCAATGTTTAAGAAGATCGTGCCTTGGGAACAATGTTGGTTTGACGTCCACATTGCGAGTGTAATATTGGTTGGATGTCCACATTACGACTCTCCTTAGGGCCCATTGCTAGGCCGTACTTATTATGTATAGGCCGTCCAGGTTCATCTGCATTGTAAGAATAGCTCATTTCATTATAACATGTTTAGTATAGTTCCATGACTCATGATCATACGCATCATATGTATGCTTGATATGAGAAGTGACTGATTATAACATATGCCTTCGGGCAGATTGTTTATAGGACCCGATTAGGCGGTGTTGCCCTGCATGAGTGCACGATACGTGCAAGGATTTGCTGCATGATTGGATAGTGTGATTCATGCATCTCGCATTGTGTGATATGGTTACTGTACGCCCTAGCGACATCGGGGCCGTAGCCTCCACAGACAGATCGTGGTTGGCAGGATTGGATACCAAAAATTTCGTTCTACATTGGGTGTTATAAATATCCCTGGGTGAAAGTCCCTAAACCCTTATGGTACCAAGAGGTTGCTCCAACGTCTAGACCGAGTGGGTAGATGAGCGTTGAGTGCCGATTACCAGATGGTCGCGCTCTCTACTGTTTCGTGGTCGATTGGAAGGGGGTACGGCCTTATCCGCCCGAGAGTAGGGGGCAATGCTAGGCTGAGTTTGACCAGCTCGAGAATGAGTCCGCTATCAACGAGTCGCGCCCGATATTGGTAGATGGATAGTGAGGTCTCTTCCACTTACCTTATTGCACGTGATGTGGCGGCAGTCTGATTTAGAGTGTACTAGACCCCGGTGATATCCCATATTTGAGCCGTATTGATGTGTGGACATAGATGAGGATCTGTATGCTTGAGTTTCATTGCACATCGCATGGCCTTGGGATGGCCGATACCATTCATGTCTTGCATCGCATAGCCTTGGTACGGCTCATGATATTATGGATCCATATGCATATTCCATATTACTCTGACATTGCATGTTCATATTACTACCTTGCGCACACACTTTCACCACCCTCTAAGCTTTCTATAAGTTTATGCACGACTGTTGCGTGCAGGTGACGTTGGTTCGCAGCAGCGCTGAGGCAGGAGCACATTGCAGATCGTTTTGGAGTTTTTGTTCTTTACCATTGTATTTTTCTTTATGCTCATTGTACTTGTAAAGTTTTTGATCATAGTGGAAATGTAATGGAGTTCTTGGTTGTTGTCTGTGGGTTATGCCATTGGTTATGCTTATTACGAATCAAACTGACGTTGAAAATCCTCCTCGTAGCATCCCAGGATCGGAACCTGGCGAATGGGAGCTAGGAACCGAGAATGGGGTTCTACAGAGGCTGTCGGCACCGGATTCAGCGATCGAGAATTTTGTGAGCCCGATTTTCGAGTTCGGGGCGTGACAAAAGTAAACATCATGATGGGGTTCATGGAGAATGGCCCCATCATGAGATGAATATACGAATCATGGTGGGCCATCGGCCACACCTAGGGTCCAAAGTAGGATCCATACCATCAATCGGTAGGCCCCACTTGGCCCATCATCAAAACATAAAATCTAGGCCTATAAAACACCTACCTTTGATCTCTTCTTCCTTCTTCTATCAACGCGTTCTATGGCTCCAAAGAATGTGATCCAACGGTTGAGATGAGGCTTGAAGGGTGGAGATGGGAGGTAGGAAGGTGGGCCATGCCAAGCTTCTCTCATGGAGCTTGGACGTTGGAGTTACTTAAAGAATGAGAGAGAGAATGAGAGAGAGAGAGGTGATGGGAGAGAGGAATGGTGAGTGAGTGATGGGTGATGGAGAGAAGGATGGTGAGTGAGTGATGGGTGATGGAGAGAGTTGATTTTAGGGTACTTGGTTATAAGAGAGTTAAGGGTTACTTGTACTTGAGGATGGGATGTGGTATTTAACATTTGATGTAATTAATTTGATATTTCTCTTAGGATTTGCAACATGTGGCATTTTTCTCAAACTGAACGCGGGCCCACATCTCCTGGCCCGGGTATTACCTCGGCGCTCGAGACGCAGCGTCGAAACCGCAGCGACGGCACAGTCGCAAGGGTACAAGTTTCGGGTCGAGCCGACTCAGATCGATAGGATGCAACTTAGCGTCGTGCTCAAATGTCGACTATAAGTCGCGGGTTACCGAAATTAGACCAGGAGGATCGCAGAAGCCTATGGAATGGTACAGTCTAGGATACAGGTCTCATAATGCTTGTTTCATCAAAATATATTATCCCTGAAGATGGTTGGGGTTTTAATTCCGAAGATTATCAGAATAATGAAAGTGTCCTATTTTGTCAATTAGCATGAGTATTGAGTCAGAAAGACATAGGAGCACCATAAGAAGATTGTTCAAGCGTCTGTGTAGCACCCTGAAATTTGGAGGTCGTGTAGAAACCTGACTCCCGAGTTCCAGACCATCACTTATGCAACAAATATGATTATGTTTCAATGTTGTCTGAGTTAGAGCATTTACAAGAGTAAGATTATACCAAAACTGCAATTCATACTCCAGATCCAGTGATAAAACGCAAGCGGAAGACTGAAGAATATATATATCACTGTATGGAAAATAAAATAATCTCGAACTGTCTCCAGAGTATGAATACATCTTTGAGTCACAAATACATATAATAAGCTAAAAATCAAAATGTCATATGGTCCAACTAGCAAGTCTCGCCGATCCAGGCCACCTACGCAAAGCCGTTAGCGAACTGCATATACGAGAACTCGTCCTGGTCCTCGTAGAAGTCCAGCTCCGGCTCCTGGATCTCCTCACAACCTGCATCTAAGACAGAGTCTGGTAGGTGTTGCAAACACCGTCCCGTAACGTGGGAGTGAGTGATCAACTCAGTGGAATCATAGAGCAAAGATTAGCATGTTATCAAATCAATCACGCGATAATAGTAAAGCAGGCAATCAGACAATCCTAGATACTGTTGTTAATGCAAGCATGAAATGACATGATGGATGCCCTCACCGACATACTCTCTCATGTGACACCATCTTACGTTCGCAGCATGCTTTCTTCCCTTAGTGTTCCACATCTTCCAGGCACATGCAGTGCAACGTGGAAATGATTGCCGAGTTATTATTAGTCCTTTCATATAACAGTATTGAAAAACTAAGGTACCTTCCTTATATCAATCCCAATACAGATCCTGTCTAGGGTCGTCACTCCTAGTAATCTCATACGATGTTATATTTATAGGTCGCTGCAAGGGCTTCTAGGGCTGTTGTTCGCACTCGTTACACCGCTCCTCCATCACCTTATCAATACAGGCCTAGTGTACTCTTATTGCTACGGAAGGGTCGTCGCCTCACGTAGACTCAGAATACTCTCGAGGTCACTACAAAGGGCTCGTCACCAATCAGAGTAGGCCAACAGCTCGAATGTAGTGTCCCATACCACCACAATCGGCTCACGAGTCAAAGGTGCTCATTGGTCACTACGGGGAGGTTTGTGGCCCCAGCGTAGGCCGATAGCTCGACCGCGGTGTCCCATACCACCATTCTCGGATCATGAGTCTTTATGGATCAAGGTACCATGGTTAACAGGGCTTTCACTGGTAAGTTCGGTACCCTAGGTTCAAGCAGTTATGACTCATACAAGGTGAACAATCAACGGTCAGTCGGGTTACTTGACGAGCTCGACTAGTACAAGCGCATCTGAAGCTGAGCGACATGAAGTGCATAAAACACTTCGTGTGGCCTAACCACCACCGCCAACCCAAAACACGACTTGCGTTCATCAACGCGTCCTTCGTGGCAAATAGAAGCCAACCACGAATTCAATCCATTACCGACCGCCTGGACTAGGTTATAGCCCCAAGCACTTGCAGTTTACATCAGCGAATATACGAGAGTGATAAAAATGAAATACAAATAATCCAAGCATGTTAGCAACATGTTATAACATACAACATAAGCAAATCAATCAAAACACATGTATTCCATACATATAAGG
The DNA here is from genome assembly GCA_037074715.1 of Magnolia kwangsiensis. NCBI lineage: Eukaryota > Viridiplantae > Streptophyta > Magnoliopsida > Magnoliales > Magnoliaceae > Magnolia > Magnolia kwangsiensis. Next base: position 75,612,141 of record CM073579.1, read on the forward strand.
AAATCAATTCAATAACAACATGGAGGAAATCATGTATATCATCATATTGATTGAGAATTCATTCTCAAGACTAATCTACCACAACATTTACTCAATACATACTAATACAAACACTTAGTCTACACACCTTAGTCTACATAACGTATGTCGACCCAAAGTGCACAATAGGGCGAATCTCTTCGCCAAACAGATCATACACGCATATTTAATATTATAACACGACAAATAAACATGACAATCATTTTTGCAGAATACAGATGTATACAGTATTTCCTACAAATACCTAAAATACCTTAAATCTCATATTTTCCGTACTTATACAAAATGGAAAACAGGAAGCATGTTCTACATGTCAAACGGTGCTCTCGTCGATAATCTACTATTAAATAACATTGAAAGCTTTGAAATCAGTTAATCTAAGTGTCTAAAATCCTCACCTTTCGACGTAGAAGCGTATTGGTTCGAATAGAAAGTCTACGCTTCGTCAACAGCGATATGTCGACCTATATCACAAGTTACATCAGCTACTTCGCTATTTGAATCGAAGGAATCCCTAAAACAGGTAGTGGTTAGGGTTTTCTTACCTAGAAATGAATCGGAATCACTAGGAAAGTGATCTGAATGCGGTGATTAAACACGTGTAGAAGCTGTAGCAAGTGGCAGGGAGTTTCTCTCACAACTCTCTCACAATCTCTCTCTTTCTCTCTCTTCTCTTTCTAGGGTTTATTGCAAATTCGGATGGGAGAGATAAGAGAGGGTTTAAGGTCCTTAAATAGGTTAGAAACTCACCCATTTAGACTTGGAACCAAGGTATACTTGGGTTATAACCAAATCGGGTCTTTTTCGATCCAAAAGAGCATTTTGGGAGGTCCCCTGGCCGAACGCGATCGGACTTAAGCTCATGGATACTGGATCCAGTTCACATCAAGTTTTCAGTCTGGTATGTTCCCAGATCGTACGTGGTGGACCAGTTTTAGTTCAGCGGTCACGGAGACTCGATCGAGGATTTCAAGTACACTGACCTGAGTGAGAAATGTTCCCTGATTCGAGGGTGTATTTGGGTTAGATTCCGACGGTCTGAATGCTTATACTGAACACGCAAGCGAAACATGCCAGATTTATTTAAATGACATTTAAATTTTCATGAATTTCACTCTTTCTCACACTCCTTGCTCCAGGCTCAATGAAATAGCCCCAGAACATCAGTTGGGCTTGATTTTTGAAATGAATGTCAAGTCCAGCTAAGCGGTCATAATGGTCTAAGATTGCGTATATCGGACTTCCGACGCACGGTCTAAATCCAACACGAAGTTTCAAAGGGTTCCTGAGAGCAAATTGGTTTAGAGTTTGATCCTAGATTTCAGGGTATTATAGCGTCATTGCTTCTACAAGTTTTGGGTCTTGCAGAATGTATTTAAAGCGATCAGGGACAATTTCACAGCTAATCTAGCATAGCTCTAGTTAACTTACGCTTAATTTCTAAAGGAATTAATCCTAAGTGATTTCTGATCGAGTTGGTACTCGGATCTCTGTATGGATTTTTCCGAGGCGTTACAATCTACCCCCCTTAACAATAAATTTTATCCTCAAAATTTGTACCTTTTTATACTCCTCGAGAAGCTGTGGGTAGTTCTTTCAGATCTCAGCTTCTGTCTCCCATGTAGCCTCTTCTTCAGAGTGATATGTCCACAGTACTTTCACAAGGGGGATGACCTTGCTACGTAGTACCTGCTTCTTCCTGTCTAGTATAAGCGCCGGTCGCAGTATATATGTCACATCCTCACCTGACTACACCTGCTCCCATCTAATGATATGGGAAGGATCAGGAACGTATTTCTTCAGCATAGAATCATGAAATACGTTGTGTACACTCGCGAGAGGCGTGGGCAAAGCCAGACGATAAGCCACTGCACCCACACTATCAAGAATCTGGAATGGGCCAATGAATCGCGGTGCTAGTTTTCCCTTCTTCCCGAACCGAAGAACTCCCTTCATAGGGGAAACTAGCAAAAATACGTGATCTCCAACAGCGAACTCTAGCGGGCGCCGTCTCGTATCAGCATAACTCTTCTGTCTACTCTGCGCTGTAAGAAGCTGACGTCTGATGATATTAATCTTCTCCGAGGTCGCCTGTACTATCTCTGGGCCAATCAATCTGTGCTCACCGACCTCTGCCCAGCAATGCGGTACTCGACAAGGACGCCCATACAAGGCCTCATAAGGTGCCATACCGATACTCATCTGAAAACTGTTATTGTACGCGAACTCTGAATATGCAAGACAGTCATCCCAACTGTCTTTGAAATTCAATACGCAAGCCCGCAGCATGTCCTCTAAAATCTGGTTCACCCGCTCTGTCTGTCCGTCTATCTGTGGGTGGAAGGCAGTACTGAACTTTAACTTCACACTCATAGCTTCCTGGATGCGAGTCCAGAAAATAGAAGTAAAGCGAGTGTCTCTGTTCAACACGATCTCTAAGGGAATTCCATGCAGACGTACTATCTCTCTAATATACAGCCTGGCTAACTCGTCTGCAGAGTTTGTAACTCTGATCGGTAGGAAGTGCGCCGACTTCGTCAGACGGTCGACGATCACCCAAATAGAATCATGTCCCTTCCTCATCTTCGGGAGTCCCGAAATGAAATCCATAAAGATAAAGTCCCACTTCCACTCAGCTATGGGCATAGGCTGAAGGAGACCAGGAGGTCGGCGATGCTCTACCTTCACCTGCTGGCAAGTGAGACAACGGGACATGAATTCTGCGATGTGGGTCTTCATAACATCCCATCAATAGGTCCTCTTCACGTCACGATACATCTTGGTGCTATCCGGATGCATCGCAAGTCTAGAACTATGCGCAGCCTCGAGAATCTCTCGTCTTAAGTCAGGGATATCTGGGACACATAGGCGGCCACGGTAACGTAAGCCCCCATCCGTTCCAACTCGCCACTCGGTGTCTGCATCATCACTGGCTTGCTCTCGAAGCTCAGTCAGACGCACATCATCCCTCTGCGCCTCGATGACTCTATCATCGATAAGAGGTCGCACCCGAACATGTTCGATGAACTCATATGGCTCCTCCACAGTGAGTTTCTACTCAAAGTCTCACAAAAACTCAACCATGTCCCACTCGGCAATCATCAGTGGGGCTGCAAACTCTACCACCTTCTTGCGGCTCAAAGCGTCAGCCACAAGGTTCGCCTTGCCAGGATGGTAGGAAACTTCAAACTTAAAGTCCTTCAAAGTCTCCATCCATCGTCGCTGCCTCATATTCAGGTCCTGCTGCGTGAATATGTACTTAAGGCTCTTGTGGTCGTAAAAGAGTTTGAACTCCTTTCCGTAGAGGTAATGTCTCTAGAGCTTCAATGCAAAAATGACGGCTGCCAACTCAAGGTCGTGTGTAGGGTAATTCTCCTCGTGCTTCCTTAATTGTCTCGAGGCATACGAAATTACCCTGTCCTTCTGCATAAGGACACAACCTAGACCAACGCTAGACGCGTCAGTGTGTATCGTGTATTTAACCCCTTGATCTGGCAATACTAGCACAGGGCCGGACGTAAGCCTATCCTTCAGCTCCTGAAAAGCTGTCTCTGCCTTTTCATTCTAGGCAAACTTCACATCTTTCCGTGTCAACTGAGATAAAGGTCTGGCAATCTTCGAGAAATCTCGAATGAAACGTTGATAGTAGCCTGTCAAACTTAGGTAACTCCTCACCTCAGTGACAGAACTAGGCTGCTCCCAGTCCTGTACCGCGGCTACCTTAGTAAGGTCCAACGCCATCCCATCCTTGGACACCACATGTCCCAGGACCTTGACTTCCTCCTTCCAGAAGTCACACTTCTTATACTGTGCGAACAACTGGTGTTGTCTCAATGTATCCAAGACCAATCGTAAGTGCTCCTCATGCTCCTCTCGACTCCTGGAATATACCAAAATGTCGTCTATAAACACAATGACGAATCGATAGAGGAAAGGCCGAAATACTCTGTTCATTAAATCCATGAACACGGCTGGTGCGTTTGTAAGACCGAATGGCATCACGAGGAACTCGTAGTGGCCAAAGCTGGTCCTGAAAGCTGTCTTCTACACGTCCTCATCCCTGACACGTAATTGGTGATACCCTGACTACAGATCAATCTTCGAGAAGTATTGCGCTCCTCTCAGCTGATCAAACAAGTCATCTATATTGGGTAAGGGATATCTATTCTTCACCGTAATCTGGTTTAGCCTGCGATAGTCAATACATAATCGCAGCGAACCATCCTTCTTCATCACAAATAGTACCGGTGCTCCCCAAGGAGACACGCTCGGCCGAATGAAACCAACCTCCAACAGATCATCAATCTGTTTCCTCAAATCCTCCATCTCACACGGAGCTATGCGATACGTCGGCAGTGAGACGGGCGTCGAACCAGGTACCAGGTCGATAGTAAAATCGATCTCTCGCTGAGGTGGCAAATCAGGAATCTTCCTAAACAGATCTCCAAAATTACGGACTACTAGCATGTGCTCAAGTGTCGGGGAATCAACATCCCGCAATAAGGAAGCGTAGCTAAGTATTCGGAAGGGGAGATTAACCTGCACTGAAAATGAAAAGGGCGTGCCCTCCGGCTCATAGACTGTCACTATACCTGTCTCGCAGTCAACTTAGCCCTTCCTGCAGTCAGTCAATCCATGCCAAGAATGACGTCGAGATAATAGAGAGAGGGGTCGACGATAAGGTTAAGAGCCATCGTCCTACCCCCTAGATCCACCAAACAACCCTCACACATCATGGTGACATCAGAAAAAGTCTCGTGCGCTATAAGAACTCGCACCCCATCCATACGAATAGTCGGTATCCCAAGGCACTTGACTATGGAATGCGATATCAATGAAATCGTGGATCCTGTATCCACCATTACAAGTATAGGAGTACCTCCAATGTGGGCGGTGACCTCGAAGGCCAAGGGCTGGACAGTCTCTATCTCGGATGCCTCTGCTGTCAATGCATGTACCCGAGCCTGCTATGGACGGTTTGGCCGCGGTATAATGGGCCGTTAAGGCGGCCGAAACTGAGGCACTGGAGGCCTGAAAGAAGGATGCGCAGGAGCCGACTGTAAGGGGTGGAGCAGATAATGACGGTGGGCGAGGACGGTCGATCTTCTGCGGCGGTGAAAACCCGCTATCCCTCATTCGAGCAAAGCAGCTCTCTGCAGTGTGGCCCGGCCTCCCATAGTAGGCACATGTCACACCGGGGCACCTCATCAGAAGTACTGGCACTGTAGCCCTAGGAGGAGGGTCGATGCGAGGCCTCTTGCCAAGAAATGGCCTGTCCTGTGTATCTGGTCATGGCCTAGCAACCACAGGGCCACGAGATCATGCAAGTTGATCAACATCCTGCTCTGCCCTCATGGACATATGTATCAGCTCTGCATAGGAGGGTATGCTGACGCAGCACATCTTCAACCGAATGTCAGGTCGCAAGCCCTCAGAAAATCATCGTATGCACATCTATTCATCAGCAAGTATCATCGGGACGTATCTGCCCAACTCTGTAAACTGATGCTTATACTCTGTAACTGTCATGCCTCCCTGCTTGAGGCATAAAAACTCATTCTCCCTCTCATGCCTGTAGGTATGGGGATAGTACTTCTCATGAAAGCGGAACTCGAATGCTGCCCAAGTCCAGACGTAGCTAGGAGCAACTGTCTGCAATACGCTATCCCACCATAAGCTGGCCTCTCGCTCGAACATAAACGTGGCCAACTCAACCTACTCAGACTCCGAGCAGTGTAGCATCCTCAGAATCTTTGAAACACGGTCTAGCCAATACTCGGCCTCCTCGGGTCTGTGAGAACCCGTAAAAGTAGGAGACCGCAAGCGCTGAAATCGCTCAAGTAGGCCCCGTGTATCAGCAGTGTTCCCCGTAGGGTAAGCAGATGGTGCAGGATGAGCCATATCCTCATCCTGAGCCGAAGTCCCAGCATCCTCAGCTGGATGCACAGATGGCGCAGGCGGAGTCACACTCCCACCCTGGGCTAAGGCCCCTGCAATAGTCATCAAAAGTTGCTGATGCTGCTGGTGCATCATGATCATCAACTGCTCAAACTTATCAAGAGGTGGAGCAGGCTGAGGCACAAACTGCGTCGAGGCCTCGCCGGTCACTGTCTTAATCGGCAATGGCTCACCATTTTGGCGAGGCCCTCCTGCCCTATGGTCCCCAAAAACCTATGGGTCCCACCTCAGATCACCCTAAACTAGCGTGGATAGGCCCACGACTCTGTTTCAAGCTATTTCGGGTCATTTCGGGTACTATCTGATGTATATTCGCATTTAGCAATTTTTAACGGCTGGGATTAAGTCCAGAGAGGTCTAGACCCGTCCAGGAACTAACTATAAGTGGTCCGGGGTCGTTTCATGCGACCACAGATGCACATGGACTCGATCAAAATGATCGATTTGCGTGAACTTTGCCAATTGGCAAGACTGGGACCCTAAGAGTGTTTCTATGTTTTTCTCGCACCCACCTAAGTCAAAGTGGTGACAGCGTACATCGCGTGACCATAAACCAGGTCTGGTTTAATCCAAATCATGCTCTGATACTAACTTGTAACACCCTGAAATTCAGGGGTTGTGTAGAAACCCGACTCTCGAGTTCCAGACCATCACTTATGCAACAAATATGATTATGTTTCAATGTTGTCTGAGTTAGAGCATTTACATGAGTAAGATTATACCAAAACTGTAATTCATACTCCAGATCTAGTGATAAAATGCAAGCGAAAGACTGAAGAATATATATATCACTGTATGGAAAAAAAATAATCTCGAACTGTCTCCAAAGTATGAATACATCTCTGAGTCACAAATACATATAATAAACTAAAAATTAAAATGTCATATGGTCCAACTAGCAAGTCTCGCCGATCCAGGCCACCTACGCAAAGCTGTTAGCGAACTGCATATACGAGAACTCGTCCTGGTCCTCGTAGAAGTCCGGCTCTGGCTCCTGGATCTCCTCACAACCTGCATCTAAGACAGAGTCTGGTAGGTGTTGCAAACACCGTCCCGTAACGTGGGAGTGAGTGATCAACTCAGTGGAATCATAGAGCAAAGATTAGCATGTTATCAAATCAATCACGCGATAATAGTAAAGCAGGCAATCAGACATTCCTAGATACTGTTGTTAATGCAAGCATGAAATGACATGATGGATGCCCTCACCGACATACTCTCTCATGCGACACCATATTATGTCCACGACATGCTTTCTTCCCTTAGTGCTCCACATCTTCCAGGCACATGCAGTGTGACGTGGAAATGATTACCGAGTTATTATTAGTCCTTTCATACAGCAGTATTGGAAAACTAAGGTACCTTCCTTATATCAATCTCAACACAGATCCTGTCTAGGGTCGTCACTCCTAGTAGTCTCATACGATGCTATATTTATAGGTCGCTGCAAGGGCTGTCAGGGCTGTTGCTCGCACTCGTTGCACCGCTCCCCCATCACCTTATCAATACAGGCCTAGTGTACTCTTATTGCTACGGAAGGGTCGTCACCTCACGTAGACTCAGAATACGCTCGAGGTCACTACAAAGGGCTCGTCACCAATCAGAGTAGGCCGACAGCTCGAATGTAGTGTCCCATACCACCATAATCGGCTCACGAGTCAAAGGTGCTCATTAGTCACTACGGGGAGGTTCGTGGCCCCAGCGTAGGCCGACAGCTCGACCATGGTGTCCCATACCACCATGCTCGGCTCATGAGTCTTTATGGATCAAGGTACCATGGTTAACAGGGCTTTCACTAGTAAGTTCAGTACCCTAGGTTCAAGCAGTTATGACTCATATAAGGTAAATAATCAACGGTCAGTCGGGTTACTTGACGAGCTCGACTAGTATGAGCGCATCTCAAGCTGAGCGACATGAAGTGCATAAAATACTTCGTGTGGCCTAACCACTGTTGCCAACCTAAAACACGACTCGCGTTCATCGATGCGTCCTTTGTGGTAAATAGAAGTAAATCACAAATTCAATCCATTACCGACTGCCTGGACTAGGTTATAGCCCCAAGCACTTGCAGTTTACATCAGCGAACATATGAGAGTGATAGAAATGAAATACAAACAATCCAAGCATGTTAGCAACATGTTATAACATACAACATAAGTAAATCAACCAAAACACATGTATTCCATACATATAAGGAAATCAATTCAATAACAACATGGAGGAAATCATGTATATCATCATATTGATTGAGAAATCAATCTCAAGACTAATCTACCATAACATTTACTCAATACATACTAATACAAACATTTATACAAACACTTAGTCTGCACACCTTAGTCTACATAACGTATGTCGACCCAAAGTGCGCACTAGGGAAAATCTCTTCGCCAAACAGATCATACACGCATATCTAATATCATAACACGACAAATAAACATGACAATCATTTTTGCAGAATACAGACGTATACAGTATTTCCTACAAATACCTAAAATACCCTAAATCTCATATTTTCCGTACTTATACGAAATGGAAAACAGGCAGCATGTTCTACATGTCAAACGGCGCTCTCGTCGATAATCTACTATTAAACGACATTAAAAGCTTTGAAATCAGTCAATCTAAGCGTCTAAAATCCTTACCTTTCGACGTAGAAGCGTATTGGTTCGAATAGAAAGTCTATGCTTCGTCAACGGTGATATGTCGACCTATATCACAAGTTACATCAGCTACTTTGCTATTTGAATTGAAAGAATCTCTAAAACAGGTAGTGGTTAGGGTTTTCTTACCAAGAAATGAATCGGAATCACCAAAAAAGTGATCTGAATGCGGTGATTAAACACGTGTAGAAGCTGTAGCAAGTGGCAGGAAGTTTCTCCCACAACTCTCTCACAATCTCTCACTTTCTCTCTCTTCTCTTTCTAGGGTTTAATGCAAATTCGGATGGGAGAGATAAGAGAGGGTTTAAGGTCCTTAAATAGGTTAGAAACTCACCCATTTAGACTTGGAACCAAGGTATACTCGGGTTATAACCAAATCGGGTCTTTTCCTATCCAAAAGCGCATTTTGGGAGGTCCCTGGCCGAACGCGATCGGGCTTAAGATCATGGATACTGGATCCAGCTCACATCAAGTTTTCAGTCCGGTAGTGTTCCCAGATCGCACGTGGTGGACCAGTTTCAGTTCAGCGGTCACGGAGACTCGATCGAGGATTCCAAGTACACTGACCTGAGTGAGAAATGTTCCCTGATCCGAGGGTGTATTTGGGTTAGATTCCGACGGTCTGAATGCTTATACTGAACCCGTAAGTGAAACGTGTTAGATTTATTTAAATGACATTTAAATTTTCATGAATTTAACTCTTTCTCACACTCCTTGCTCCAGGCTCAATGAAATAGCCCTAAAACATCAGTTGGGCTTAATTTTCGAAATGATTGTCAAGTCCAGATAAGTGGTCATAACGGTCTAAGATTGCGGATATCGGACTTCCGACGCGCGGTCTAAATCCAACATGAATTTTCAAATGGTTCCTGAGAGCAAACTGGTTTAGAGTTTGATCCTAGATTTTAGGGTATTATAGAGTCATTGCTTCTACAAGTTTTGGGTCTAGCAGAACGTATTTAAAGCGATCAGGGATAATTTCACAGCTAATTTAGCATAGCGCTAGTTAACTTACGCTTAATTTCTAAAGGAATTAATCCTAAGTGATTTCTGATTGAGTTGGTACTCGGATCTCTGTACGAATTTTTCTGAGGCGTTACAGTCTGCCTCAATAGGATGTGTGCCCGAACTCGTGAAAGGTAAACCTCAGCGTCACATCTCATGTCACAAAACACCAGGTATATAAAACTCTTAAAATTGGATAGAACATCCTCAGGTTTTGGGTGAGAAAACTAATTTATAAAATCAGAAAAATCTTTAAGTTTTCTGCCTTTATCGATTTATCGACATGTGGTTCAATGAAATCGAACCCTGTTATCGATGTCCTCGAAACTCACTTGATAATATCGAATTAAGGACTTTTGATTTCCAAAACTACAAAGAACTCTGGACTGAATTATCGAGGAATCAATAGACTGTTCGATTCATCGAATTTCGAATCTCGAGTCCATCGAGACGTCTCGATAAAATCGACATCTGGTCAATTGTGTCTAATATACTACTAAGGAAAATCATGTGATTCTAGATATATTGAAGAGAGCCTTGATATCCTCAAAATTCAAATCTCGATGATAATGATATACCTTTAATGATATCGGATTGGGACACTAAACTACCCAGCAAGTTTTCAGGTAAAATATTTCACATATCTAGGATCACTCGATAAAATTGATATTCAAATATCGATCATATTGATATGAGGTCGATGTCATCGAAACTGGATAAAAATTGTCCAACAAGCTTATAGGAAAATTTTTTAAAATTTTTAATGAATCAACATCGTCATCAATGTCATCGATATTCAAATTCTGATGATATCGATGGATCCTCTAACATATCATATACTTGATAAGTTTCAAAGGCATTTGCTCTCTCGTTTTCAAATGTCGAGGAATCGAAGCTCATTTCGATCAAATAAGAGTTCAAAATCTGATGACATAGAAGCCTATTTGATCCCCTCGACTAGTTGGCAAAAAGGTTTAAAATCGTTTGACAGGTTGAGTTCGTATTATCGAGTGGTCATTCGATGCTATCGAGAGTATACGCTTGATGATATCAAACTCTGTAAAAAATATGATTGTTTTATATCCATTGGAACTTTTTGCCTATTTAATGCGAGCTTGCCTTTGGTTATTGGTAGAGAAAATAAAGAGTGCTTTTGAGTGTTTAAACCCAAATCATATACCCTAAGACTTTTCTCTCATGGAAGTTCATCCTCTAATCCACCCTCATCATTGATATTCAATAGAGTAGATTGGAGAATGAACTTTCACATTCAAGGATCCTACAACTACCATCTTAATGGAAAATCATTAAGCTGGGATACCTTAAATGCATAGATGATTGGAATCGCTTTGTCTCCTTTATAGGAAAACATCTAATAGAGTAGGATTCCATCATGACCTTGACCCAACCCGTTGCCTTACATTGGAACATCATCTGAGTTGCAGTTCAAGGGAGCTGAAGATTTTTCATCATCAAAGGAAGAGATCTTCATCAACATGCTTAATGGGGCTCATCTACTTATTTGTAAGTCATTAGAGTCCAGAGAACTCTTCTGATCATTCCTTTTGTAGGATTGGGTCAATGGTGCTTCTCACCCCTTTCAAGTCCTCATAGGAGGCCTTCGACGGGAGTGTACGTGGGGGTGCTTTATATTGACCCTTATTCTGTGGAGAGCATAAAATCTTAGGTCCTTGACTTGTGTGGTCTAAAACCTGGGTGCCGTGTGTTGACCCTTGCTCATGGGAGCATAAATTGTCAGGTTTCGCGTGTAGATCCTTGGCCTGCGTGGCCTAAAAGCTGGGTGTTGTGTGTTGACCCTTGCTCCCGTGTGGGGCATAAACTTGTGTCGTGGAGACACGTTAGAGTTGGCCTAGAGTTGGTTGTACTGTTTTGAGGTGAACCTAATTTGAAACCTCCATTAGTGAGATTATGTACACTGAAGGGTTGAGTGTGTCCGCTGGAAGTGGAGTAGACAAGTAGTTGAACCACTATAAAAATAACTGTGTTTGAGATTGCTATTTACTTCTACTTCTTGTGTGATTTCTCTAAATGTTCTCATATCCCATGCGTACATGATTATTTGGAACTAAGTAGAATCATATCTCACACGCAGTCACATCCATCATAAACTATATTGTGCATCTTGTTTATCTTTTGAATAGTTTTGTGATTGGATCTTTTATTTGTCTTGGAAACCATTAGAGTTACTTTGAAGAAATCTTGATACTTGCTTATTTATTCAGGATAGGGTTAATAGGTTTTAAATTATTATAAAATATTAAAAATTTCTATTCACCCCCCTCTAGGACATCTTGGCATATTCTTACTTTGACTAAAGCGGTCATTATTGGAATTTCAATTGGTATCAGAGCGGGTCTCTCTTAAGGGTTTCACCGCCTAGAGAATGATTTTGACTGAAGTTGGAATCATGTCCAATAGTGTATTAGAAGGTGCAAAATATCAGAACAATTGCCTAGTAATCCATACTGCTCTGAAAGTCAGCAATAGTTCAAAATGGTATCTTGATAGTGGATGCTCCAGACACATGATCGATGACCAAATTCATTTTTGTGAGTATTCAGACTTTGATGGTGGATTAGTCACATTTGGAGATGGGAGCTCCGCCAGAATTATCAGGCAAGGAACGATAGCTGGACCTGGACTTCCCAAAATTAAAAATGTTCTCTATGTAGAAGATCTAAAACATAATCTCCTTAGTATTTCTCACTACGACAAAGAACATTTGGTAACCTTCTCAAAAGATGTGTGTAGAATCTTAAATCATACAGGAAAATCTATCATAAAAGGTTTACGCACAAGCGACAACTGCTATGTTATTGAAAGTGTAAATGAAAATGTATTATCCACAAAATGTAATATGGCCATAAAGAGTGAATCCAAATTATGGCACCAAAGGTTGGGACATGTTCACTACCGAGACTTAGCCAAGTTAAGTTCAAAAAATTTGATTAGAGGACTTCCCAAGATCAGAAAAGAAGAAAAAGTTATTTATGGTGATGGTCTAAAGAGTAAACAGATAAAAGTCAGTCATAAAAAGACAACCACCATAGCAACAACAAAGCCATTGGATCTATTACATATGGACCTAGTTGGTCCCACCAAAGTTGAGAGTCATGGTAGAAAATAATACTTCCTTGTGGTAGTAGATGATTACACCATATTTACTTGGGACGCATTTCTTCGAGAAAAATCTGATGCTTTTGATGAATTTGTGATTTTGGTAAAGTGACTTCAAAATGAAAAAGGATATTGCATAAATCGCATTAGGAGTGATCATGGTGGAGAATTTGAAAATAAGTGATTTGAAAGATATTGTGATGAGAAAGGAATCCATCATGAATTCTCAACCCCAAAAACTCCACAGCAGAATGGAGTTATAGAAAGGAAAAATCGAGTGCTGCAGGAAATGGGGTCAGTTATGCTAAATGGAAAAGATATGGCGAAAAGCTTCTGGGCTGAAGCGGTCAACACCGCCTGCTACATAATAAATAGTGTATATCTTAGAGTAGGTTTGAACAAAATGCCATACGAGCTATGGTATGGAAAATAACCTATTGTGAAATACTTTCGTGTCTTTGGCAATAAATGTTATATTTTGAGAGACAGAGATCACCTAAGAAAATTTGACTCTAAAAGTGATGAAGATATTTTTCTGAGATACGCCTCGAATAGTCGTGCTTATAGAGTATACAATCTAAGGACCCTCACTATTCAAGAATCAGTCAATGTGGTGGTCGATGACCAACCCCATGAAGAAGACAACCCCTTGAATGAATTAGAAAATTATGTCGATTCATGCCTTCTAGATAAATTAGATAACAAAACTCCATCATCTAATGAATCACAACCGTCATCCAACCTACCCATCATTAAGGATCACCCTCGAGAGCAAATCATTGGAGATCCTAATGATGGTATAAGAACTCGACGGAAGATAGAAAATATCTATAGTCATCTTTGCTTTACCTCAAAGATTGAACCCAAGAATATTGTGGAAGCTCTTCAAGATGAACATTAGATAAATGCTATGCAAGAAGAACTTCAACAATTTCAAAGAAATGAGGTGTGGCAATTGGTTCCCAGACCACTCAATACAAATGTCATTGGAACTAAATGGGTCTTCAAGAACAAATCCGATGAATTTGGTAATGTGATCAGGAATAAAGCAAGGTTAGTAGCTCAAGGGTATTCATAGATAGAAGGCATTGATTTTGACGAAACATTTGCTCCTGTAGCTCATCTTGAGTGTATCAAGATTCTTATGCCTGTTGCATGTGTGTTAAAATTTAAACTATTTCAAATGGATGTGAAAAGTGCATTTCTTAATGGGGAACTTGATGAAGAAGTTTATGTGGAACAACCAAAGGGATTTTCAGATTCTACGTATCCTCATCATGTCTATCGTCTGAGCAAAGCACTTTATGGTCTCAAATAAGCACCACGTGCTTGGTATGAACGTTTGACGCAATTCCTTTTGGATCACAAATTCTGTAGAGGGAGTGTAGATAAAACACTTTTCACTCAAAAGATAAAGGATTCATTGCTCATTGCTCAAATCTATGTGGATGATATAGTCTTTGGTTCTACATGTGAAGATACTACATATAAATTTGCCGATCTCATGAAGTCTAAATTTAAAATAAGTATGGTCGGTGAATTGAATTTCTTTTTAGGCTTATAAGTGAAGCAATTAAACGATGGAACCTTTATATATCAGACCAAATATGCAAATGACTTGGTGAAAAGATTTGGACTCGAGTCTGGCCGTACTTATCATACTCCCATGAGCACCACACTCAAACTCTCCAAAGACGTTAATGGAAAAAATGTGGATTAACATCTCTATGGAAGTATGATAGGAAGCCTATTGTATCTCATAGCTAGTTGTCCAAATATATCTTTCAGTGTGGGAGTGTGTGTTCGATATCAGGCAGATCCTAAGGAATCCCACCTAATCGCTGTTAAGAGAATCATCAAATATATAGCACGAACAACCTCTTTTGGCCTATGGTATCCATTTGAAACATCCACCACCATCGTTGGATACTCTGGCGTCGATTGGGCTTGAAATTTGGATGATTAAAAATCAACAAGTGGTGGATGTTTTTATATTGGAAATTGTCTGGTCTCTTGGCAGAGCAAGAAGAAAAATTCAATATCTCTATCCACTACCGAGGTCGAATATAGTGCTGCAGGTAGTTGTTGTGCACAACTCCTCTAGATGAAACAAATGTTGTTGGATTATAGGATTGAACAACCCACAATGAGCCTCTTCTGTGACAACACAAGCACTATCAATATCTCAAAAAATCCTGTTCAACATTCTCTGACCAAACATATTGACATTCGTCACCATTTTATCTGAGACCTTGTTGAAGATAAGATTATTGTGTTGGACTATGTGTCTACAGAAAAACAACTTGCTGACATCCTAACGAAGCCTCTTGATGCAAACAGGTTTAATGATCTTCAAAAATCAATCAGAATATGTGCTCATTGATGATAGTCTCAGTTAAAATGGTTTACATAGGAAAATCTTCAAACTGAGATATTCATGGTTGATTATAAACAACAAAGTCTAAACTTTATGTATTAACCATGTTTAGTTTTGTCAACAGATATGTTGAATCATAACATACTCGATGATATCTAGTCATTTTCGATATCATCGAGATTCAAATATCGATGATATCGAAGTTCACTATCGATGTAATCAACGACTCTTGGGAATGCCATGTTGTAACAGTCGGTCCTTCCTAATGGCTACTAAGTTAGACTGCCTTAATAACTTCTGGTTAGTTGCACCTCCCCAATGGTTATCGGTACAGTCTTCGATATCTTTATGAGCCAGATTTCGATGACATCAATGCGATATCAATATCTTCGAAACTATGCTCTAAAAGAGAAGCGGGCATCAGATTTGTCTATCAACTTATTCCTCTTCTCTAGTTGTTTCTCCCTATTTCTACATGTCTTCTTGGGCTTCTCTCCAAGACAAATCATGGTGAAAGGTAAAGGTAAAAATCTTACTCAATCGTCTAAATCAAAGAAAAAAGTAACCTAAAACAAGTCAGTCTCATCTCAATCAGGTGGCTTCAAGACAAGTTACAATAGCTGAGCGCCTTGTTCTTAACAGTGCCATTGAACCATTCGGGTTGGATCTCCTCTTAGAAGTTATAGGGTGGAAAAATATACTCAATCTCGGTGGACCCTATCAACTTGGATTGATGCATGAGTTTTTCAACAGTTACCATATTATTCATGATAATCCCCCATGTATTCGAGTGGAGCTTGTGCATTACACAAAACTAAATACCCTAATCATTCTTACTCGTCTTCTAAACCTTGAAGTCACTCGAATCCTTGTAACAAATCGGAATCTAAATGGGTTAGGTGTATGGGGTGAGATACTGCGAGCACTGTGTCATAGCACCACAGTTTCTAGGAATGATGAAAATTCTATTCATGTCAACCATCTTGGACCCTCTTTTAAAGTTCTTCACAGCATCCTAGGGACTAATGTGCATCCATGTGATGCACAGGGTAGTCACCTTACTCCCTTTGTGCTAAATGTCCTATATGATGTGTATCAAGAGGTCCAAGTGTGTCTTCCAACTCTTATCCTAAGGCAGCTCATTCGTATAATCAGGGGAGACCATCGAGATACACTACCATTTCCCGCACTCATATGCAAGCTTGCTCACTATGTGGGCCTCCCAGCCACATCCAATGTTGTTCATCAAGAAGCATGGTTCGATCACAATGCAGTCTAAGAGGCACAACAATTATGCTTAACTTCATCTCTTTCAGTGAATAGTCCTCCCGTACAGCTGGCTGGCATAAAAAATGATCAATCCTCGTATCCACCCATGTCATGGGGATCAAATCGTATGCCGCTGTACAGTCCGAAGTCCATCACCAATCGCCGAGATCATCACCTTGAACGTCATCTGCTGACTGGGCTAGCTAGTATTGAGGAGAATCTTTACAATTGCGAAAGACGTCTAACAACAATTGAGGATAAAGTTGGCACTCTCCAGCATACCAGTCAGCAAGTAGATGACTTGCTCACCAATGACGACACTCGAGGACCTTAAGTGCCAACAGGAAGGTGTGGTATCGCTGAGGCCATATCCAGACATTGCGGCTGACTTCTTTTTGGTGTCCACATGTTGTTCTTCTTTGCCCCATTTTGGTTTATTTTCTGTATATGAAAAACACTTCATTTTCCTATGCTCATGTTTGGGCCAACCTGGTTGGTTTTGTTATTTTGGGATGGATGTTGCAAAACTGCTAAGCTTGGCCAATTCTTCTTTTGAATATTTTTAATGGCTGTTTGATGATTCATATATATATTTACTGCCATTTCTCTCTGCTATCCATTATGCGCCTAGGTCTGTGGAATACTAGTATACATTGTGTTTTACTGCTGCATATTCCTTATCACTTAAAAATTGATTCTGTGCTTTATGTCTTTAATGTTATTGTCTGTTCACAGCTCTCCCTTGACTTGGTCTGTAGAAGTGTTTTCTATAAGAGATGTCATTATCTGTCTTACATCTATCTCTTTTGATTATGCATTTCATTTTGCGATACTATCTGGGTCTTGGTTCTTCCATATGTCTCTACTTCAACTTCAGTCAAGATCTATTGTTATATTTCCCTTTGCCAATGACTGACAAAAAGGGGGAGAACAAATCCCACCATGGAAGAAAATTGTGTATATCTATTTGTTAATGGTGGTACAGGTGTTAGGGGGAGCAGTTGTAAGAAGACAGGGGGAGCTACTACTAAATGATACAGTCATGTGTGTGTGAACTCACTAGCTTTGTAAAATTGTGTAAAGTTCATGTACACATAATTTAGGATGTTGGTTTAGAAGTTTTTCGAGGGTTTTTTGTCACATAATTGACAAAGGAGGAGATTAAAAGTGCCCTAGTTTGTTAATTAGCATGAGTATTGAATAAGCAAGATAAAGGAGTCCCATAGGAAGATTGTTCAAGCGTCTACCTCAACAGGATGTGTGCCTGAACTCACTAAAGGTAAACCTCAGCCTCACATCTCATGTCCCAAAACACCAGGTATATAAAACCCTTAAAATTGGACAGAACATCCTAGGGTTTTAAGTTAAAAAACTAATTTACAAAATCAGGAAAATCTTTAAGTTTTCTGTCTTTATCGATTTATCCACATGTGGTTCGATGAAATCGAACCCTGTTATCGATGTCCTCAAAACTCACTCGATAATATCGAATTGAGGACTTTTAATGTCCAACAACTACAAAGAACTTTGGACTGAATTATCGAGGAATCGATGGACTATTCGATATCATTGAATTTTGAATCTCGAGTTCATCGAGACATCTCGATAAAATCGACATCTGGTCAGTTGTGTCCAATATATTACTACGAAAATCATGTGATTCTTGATATATTGAAGAGAGCCTCGATATCCTCAAAATTCAAATCTCGATGATATCGATAGACCTTTGATGATATCGAATTGGGACACTAAACTACCCAACAAGTTTTCAGGTAAAATATTTCATATATCGACGATTACTTGATAAAATTGATATTCAAATATCGATCGTATCAATACAAGGTTGATGTCATTGAAACCGGACAAAAATCGTCTAACAAGCTTATAGGAAAATTTCTTGAAATTTTTGATAAATCGACACCATCATCGATACTATTGATATTCAAATTCTGACGATATCGAAGGATCCTCGATCATGTCATATACCTGATAAGTTTCAAAGGCATTTGCCCTCTCATTTTCAAATGTTGAGGAATCGAAGCTTGTTTCGATGAAATCGGAGTTCAAAATCCGATGACATCGAAGCTTGTTCGATCCCCTCAACTAGTTAGCAAAAAGGTTTAAAAGCATTTGATAGTTTGAGTTTGTATCATCGAGTGGTCATTCGATGCTATCGAGAGTATACGCTCGATGATATTAAACCCGACTCGAAGATATCGAACTCTGTCAAAAATATGACTATTTTATATCCGTTGGAACTTTTTGACTATTTAATGAGAGCTTGCCTTTGGTTGTTGGTAGAGAAAATAGAGAGTGCTTTTGAGTGTTTAAACCCAGATCATATACCCTAAGCCTTTTCTCTCATGGAAGTTCATCCTCCAATCCACCCTCATCATTGATATTCAATAGAGTGGATTGGGGAATGCAATTTCGCATTCAAAGATCCTTTAGCTTCCATCTTAATGACAAATCATTAAGCTGGGATACCTTAAATGCATAGATGATTTGAATCGATCTGTCTTCTTTATAGGAAAATATCTAATAGAGTAGGATTCCATTATAACTTTGACCCAACCCGTTACCTTTCATTAGAACACCATTTTAGCTAAAGATTCATCGTCATCAAAGGAAGAGATCTTCATCAACGTGCTTAATGGGGCTCATCTACTTATCTGTAAGTCATTAGAGTCTAGAGAGCCCTTATGATCATTCCTTTTCTAGGACTAGGTCAAAGGTGCTTCTCACCCCTTTTAAGTCCTCATAGGAGGCATCCGACGGGAGTATACGTGGGGGTGCTTTGTGTTGACCCTTGCTCTGTAGAGAACATAAACTCTTAGGTCCTTGTGTAGGTCCTTAACCTGTGTGGCCTAAAACCTGGGTGTTGTACGTTGACCCTTGCTCATGGGAGCATAAATTGCCAGGTTTCGTGTGTGGATCCTTGTCACGCACCAAACTCAGAAATCGGGCTCACAAAATTCTCGATCGCCGAATCTGGTGCCAACAGCCTCCGTAGAGCCCCTTTCTCAGCTCTCAGCGCCCATTCGCTAGGTTCCGATCCTGAATTGCTACGAGGAGGATTTTCAACATCAGTTCGATTTGTAATAAGCATAACCAAAGGCATAACCCACAAACAACAACTAAAAACTCCATTACATTTCCACTATGATCAAAAACTTTACAAGTACAATGAGCATAAAGGAAAATACAATGATGATGAACAAAAACTCCAAGATGATCTGCAAAGCACTCCTGCCTCAGCGCTGCTGTGCCCCAACATCACCTGCACGCAAAGGTCGTGCATAAGCTTATAGAAAGCTTAGAGGATGGTGAAAGTGTGTGCGCAAGGTAGTAATATGATCATGTAATATCAAAGTAATATGGAATATGCAGGTGGATCCATGAATATCATTAGCCATACCAAGGCCATTTGGTGCAAAGTATGAATGATGTCGGCCATACCAAGGCCATATGATGCGAAGTGCAACTCAAGCATGCGAATCCTCATCTAAGTCCACATATCAATACAGCTCAAATCTGGGATATCACCGGGGTCTAGTACACTCTAAACCAAATCGCCGCCCCATTGCGCGCAATAAGGTAAGTGGAAGAGACCTCACTATCCGCCTGCCAATATCGGGCTCGACTCGTCGATAGCGAACCCATTCCTCGAGCTGGTCAAACTCAGCCTAGCTTTGCTCCCTACTCTCGGGCGGGTAAGGCCGCACCCCCTTCCACCTAACCATGACACAATGGAAACGCGACCGTCTGATAATCAACACTTGGCGCTCCTGTACCCACTCGGTCTAGACGTTGGAGCAACATCTTGGTAACATAAGGGTTTAGGAACTTTTACCTAGGGATATCTATAACACCATATGTAGAATGAGATTTTTAGTATCTAATCCTTCCAACCATGATACGCCTATGGAGGATATGGCCCCGATGTCGCTAGGGCGTACAATAATCATGTCATACAATGCAAAATGTATGAATCACACTATTCAATCATGTTGTAAATCCTGCGTGTATCATGCGCTCATGTGGGGCAACACCGCCTAACCGGGAGCCCCTACATAATCTTCCCAAAAGCATATGCTATGATCAGTCACTTCTCATATCAAGTATACATATGATGCATATGATCGTGAGCCATGGAACTATACTAAACATGTGATAAAGTAATGAACTATCCTTACAATGCAGATGGGCGTAGACGGCCTATACGCAACAAGTACGGGCCTAATAATGGGCCCTAGGGAGAGTCGTAATGTGGACATCCAACCAACATTATACTCGCAATGTGGATGTTAAACCAACATTGCTCCCAAGGCACGATCGTCGTAAACATTATTACATAATCCATGTTGGGATCACACATTGCAATAGACCTTAGGTACATCCCATTGGGCCTTAAATACATCAAATGGGCCATATCATATGGGCCTTTTACTCATCAAATGGGCCACATCAATGGGCTGCACCAATGGGCCTTATATGCATTGCAATGAGTCATAACCCGTGGGCCTTAGATTGCATCAAATGGGCCTAAACACATGGGTCTTATGTGTAACAAATAGGCACACCAATTGAGCCCCATATGTACTTTAAATGGGCCTCAACCCATAGGCCCTACTACATCTCAATGGGCCTTAATCCATGTGCCCCTAAAACATCAAATGGCCTAATTCCATGGGCCTTAGAATATATCAAATGGCCTAATTCCATGGGCCTTAGAATACATCAAATGGACCTATGACATGGGCCTTACATCCACATCAAAGTGGGCCCCAATGAACTACTACAACTACATTAAGATGGGCCTCAAAACAGGCCAAGGTGGGGTCCACTTGGATTATGGATCTGGATCATCTTAGCCTCAAGTTATAAGCATTTAAAATTAATAGACGGTTTGGATTCAACACATGTATCACGGTGGGGTCCACATGAGCTAAGGATCTGACTCATTCTTTAGCTCATATTATGAGCTTTCAAAATGTGTGGACGGACAGGGTGCAACACATGCATCATGGTGGGCCCCACTGTCATTTGACAGTGTGAATAAACCACATGCATCAAGGGCTCCACCGTCCAGGCGGACGGTGTGAATAAAACCCATATGTTATGGTGGGTTCCACCGTCCACAGCCGTTGACGGGTGGATAAAATATATGCATCACTGTGGGTCTACGTATGTGGCCCACCATAATGTTTATTTTCCATCCAGGACGATGATAAGGTTGTATGGACCTGTAAGAGGAGGAAAAATAAATTTCACCTTGATCCAAAACTTCTGTGGCCCATAAAAGGTTTCAATGGTAGAGTTCAATCAGCACTGTTTCTTGTGGTGTGGGCCACCTAAAATCTGGATCAACCTGATTTTTGGAGGGGACCCAACTCAGGGGGTGGTCCACCTCATGGATGGTGTGGATACAAAATATACATCATGGTGGCGCCCATGGCTGGGTCGTGGGTTCCATGTTGGGACGCCCACCCATCAAATGTTGCAGCCCTGCTGCTGCGTCAGTGGCAACATGCGTTGCCTCTCCTTTGATTTTTTTTTTAAAAACCTTAGTTTCTGAGGTTTTTTAAGTGTGGGGCCCGCCTCAAGCGAATCCACTCCAGCCATAGGATTCCACGGCTTGTAACAAATCCAACGAGTCTAATATTGGGTATATTTTTGATGTATAGAAATTTCAGGGAAGATTTCAACGGTGAAACCCATCATTTGCTATGTTATGGCCCGCTAGAACCTCGGGTCAGCATCATTCTTTGGCTCAACGCCTAAAATGATCCAGGGAATGAGATGGACGGCGTGAATTGAATACATACATCAAGGTGGGGTTTGTATGAGCGGGTTATCTCACAAGCTTGTAACTAAGCCAATATTTGTGTTTTCATAAAGACGTCCAAAGGTGGGCTACATTCAAGTGGGCCACCACATGATGAATGGTAAGGGTACGACACACATAAGGTGGACCCCACTCATAGACGGCTTGGGTAAAATACTTACCCCATGATGGGTTCCATTCAAGTGGGCCACATGGCCAAATCATCACACAAAAATATATAAAAAAAGAAAAGAAGAGAGAGAGAGAGAGATAGGGAGTGGGACACGCTTGTGATGGAGGGACCCCGACATTATGGGCCCTCCCTTGCAATAAATCATACATCAAGTGGATCCCTTTACACATGGGACCACCGAAATCGAAAATCAACGGTGGAGATCCTTTCCCCACCGATATGGATGGTCTAGTTGACCTTTTTAATGTAGGAAAATAAACATCATGATGGGGTCCATGGAGAATGGCCCCATCATGGAATGATCATGATGATCCTAGTGGCCATCGGCCATATCTTAGGGTCCCAAGTGAGATCCAAACCATTGATCGGTTGGCCTCACTTAGCCCATCTTAAAACATGAAAAACTACTATTATCAAGCACCCACCATTCAATCTTCTTGCTCCTATGGGTTCCTTAGCTCCTTAGCTTCGATTCCAATGGAGGAGATGAGAAATGGATGGTTGAGATGGGAGATCTTGGGATGGAAAGGTGGGCCACACTTGTGGCTCTCTTGGAAGAGAGGGAGAGGCTCATACGTATGGAGTTTTGGTTGCTTGTAATGAGTTTGAAAATGAGAGAGAGAGACTTGTAAAGGGAGAGAGAGAGAGTGATGGGTGATGGAGTGATAGATGTGGTGATGATGGGTGTAAGAGCCTCTTTTTGACTTTGGAGGCATTTTGTGAAAGAAAGGTATGGGATTGTAAGAACTTTTTGACTTTTGTGGCTTGCTTGGGAATGGGTGAAAGTTGATGTGTACTTGACATGTGATGTGATGGGATTGATTGATTGATGGGATTTATTTGACAAGTCGTAGAGATTCTCTTAGATTTTGTAACGCGCGGCATTTTTCTCGCACCGAACGCTGACCCACATCTCCTGACCAGGGTATCGCCTCGACGCACGAGTTGCGACATCGAAACCGCGGCAACGACGTGGTCGCTATGGTAAAGGTCTTGGGTTGAGTCAACTTAGGTTAACGACGTGTGATTCAAGGTCGCGCGCATATATCGGTTAAGGGTCGAAGGTTGCCGAACTTTGACCGGTAAGACCGCAGAAGTCTATGGAACGGTATAGTCTAAGATATGGGGCTTATAATCCTTGACCTATGTGGTCTAAAACCTTGGTGCTGTGTGTTGACCCTTGCTCATGGATGCATAAACTGTCAGGTTCCATGTGTGGATCCTTGACCTATGTGGCCTAAAAGTTGGGTGTTGTGTGTTGAACCCTGCTCCTGTGTGGGGCATAAACTTGTGTCGTGGAGACACGTTAGAGTCAGCCTAGAGTAGGTTGTACTGGTTTGAGGTGAACCTGATTTAAAACCTCTGTTAGTGAGATCCGATACACTTAAGGGTTGAGTGTGTCCACCGGAAGTGGAGTAGACAAGTAGTCGAACCACTATAAAAACAACTGTATTTGAGATTGCTATTTACTTCTACTGCTTGTGTGATTTCTCTGAACATTCTCATATCCCATGCGTACATGATTATTTGGAACTAAGTAGAATCATATCTCACACACAGTCACATCCATCATAAACTATATTGTGCATCTTATTTATCTTTTGAATAGTTTTGTGATTGGATCCTCTATTTGGCTTGGAAGCCATTAGAGTTATTTTAAAGAAATCCTTATACTTACTTATTTATTCAGGATAGGGTTAATAGGTTTTAAATTATCATAAAATATTAAAAAGTCCTATTCACCCCTCTCTAGGACATCTTGGCATATTCCTACTTTGACTAAAGCGGTCATTACTACAATTTTAAATAATACTTCCTAATCAAAAGGGGGCAAGACAAAAAGAAGAATGAAAAATCTTCAAAAGACAATGCCATGTATTCTTCTCCATATATGAATAAAAGGTAGATTCTTAAGCATATCAAGTTCAAGCACATTAAGCTAATCGCTGACTATCGCCAAATGCCGATATTAAAATTGATATAATCACAGATTATGCCAAGTGTCGATGATTATCGCCAAATCAACAATTATCGTTGTCGCTACCTTTAAGCACTTATACAAAAATCATTTTATTAAAATTAATATCATCACCAAGCTGATATATTATCTTAACCATAAAAAATTAATTATTATCAAAATATTATCAGTAGTGGCGATATATCAATTATTGATCTATTATTTACGGTAGTGGAATAAGCATATATGGCCTACCACGTGTAATTTCTATGATAGCGATGGTGATTTATCATTCATGGCCACAGAATAAGCCTATACGACCAACTATGCATAGGACCTACCATAATCGGTGATGCGTTAAAATTTTACGGGTAGCAGTGAGTAGCCAGTGGCCCTAAAAAGCCTACGAAGGCTATCACATGCTTAGACCCATGCGGGCAGCGGAGAGATTTAGCGACTAAACGGATAAAAGTCCACAAAGGCCAATCACACGTGAGACCAATGCCATTTGTACAGCTTCTGATAGAGTCACGGGAGTTGGTGAGAGAAAATGCCCTCCTGTAAATGGGTTCGACCTTGTAGACGAAGAAAAAGTGAGTTGTAGTATACACTCTTTGGCTCATCTATAGATAGGCCAACCATGCGTAAGACCCCCCAGATTCCTGATTTGATTCCAGTAGAAACTCACGAGGATGAGTTTTTAAAATAAACTACCCCCTTGTTGATGGACCGACGACCTTGGATTTGGTATCCTTAAGGTAGCCTTGCAAGCCCCATGAACTTCAAAGAGTTAATGTGGCCAAGCCTACGCGTAAAACCTATCGAGTTTACTCCCTCAGTAGTTTCACTAGGCCCCTTTGATGGATCGCGGTTTGTGAACTCCCCGACCATGATAAGTCCAGCAAACTCGTAAGAGTTAAAGAGACCATTTGCGTAAGACCTGACTCCAACTACTCAAGAGTCTAAAAAGCTATGATTGCTCCACTACTCAAGAGCTTAAACCGTGTGAAACTAACTAAGACTAAAAACTAGCTACATCCATAAAAAAGAATACCATATAGGCGACATCATATTAAAAATTATGAATAAGTTGTTACTTTACTAGCATGTATTATTAAAGTATGCTTGCAAGAATTGATAAAGTAAATATCATGTAAACATATGCCTAATCATTTCTCACACATTCACAAAATCCTTGAATAATCAAAATTCGTTTGTGATATATCAAAGTATAAGTATGAAATTACATTAGATGCAAAATAAAATTCACAAGTCTTCTGATATTCCTAATGCAAGAATATATCATTGAAAATCCTGCTTCAATTGAACTTCTGCAGCTAGATTATCTAACTCTGCATCAACAATGATTCTAACCAAATCAGGAGCATCAGTTAGTTCTTATTTTAAGGAAGTTATTGCTACTTCATCTTTTGAAATCTCTAACTGCTCAAGATTGATTATTCGCATGTTGTCTTCAATATTAGCTTCAAGCTTGCTGGTCTTTAAATCCACTTCACGTTGTTGAGCCTCAAGATCCGAAATTTGCTATTTGAGACTCAAAATCTTCTCACCTATAATTGATGAAGAATGTTTAGAAGCCTTCACTTGTTCATGGAGAGAGTTGTATTCTTTATTATATCCGAAAATCATTGCCATCGCCCTTGAAAACTTATCTTTGAGCTGTAATAACTCCTTTTGATGGGTAAGTATTTCTGGAGCAATATTCAGGTCCCTAGCAACCTCTAGTTTGTGAAGTGTGGCACAAACGTGAGAGAGAGATTGGCGCAAAGGAGAGATATTAATCTTTGCCATCCTTGCAACATTGTCTAGAGACACCAATGCTATATCCAAATCCGGCCATTGTGTTGGATCCTTGAAAATATATATGGTTGCTGACAAGAAACCTTTTTGCAAGACTAATGCGTGAGGAGGAATCTTCTTTAAGGATATTATGTTTAAAATAGTGGCGATGGAATTGGAACTTGTGAAACCGCTCAAAGTTGGACAGACTACAGTAAAATAGGGGAAATATGAGTTAGAATGGAACTCATGAAATACCCTTGTAAAACAAGATATTAAGTAAATATACCTGCAGCTGAAACCACTGGAACCGAAGATGACACTTCCGCATATTGCACTCTCTCGGGGAGGGATGTAGGACCAGGCATGTCTAAAACCATATTTGCGAAAGATGGCGCTTTAGCCTCAGTACTAGAAGCGATAATAGTCAGAGTTGTAGTATCAACCGACTCTGTCGGGAAGATTAATTAGCGTGCCACTGTGTTGGTCTTAACTAAAGGCGTAAGAGATGCTCTAGTCATTTTGGTAGAACGTGTACCAGAAGTAGGAACAACCTCCGTAATTTGAATTATGCCTGCGGAAGTGGGAAGAGTCTCTATAGTTATTATAGTGCCAGCTATTGGACCAAAAAATATAGTACGTGGGAGAGGAGAATAGTCACTACTGAATAGCACAGTCAAATTAACTCCCGGTATATCTTCATATTCTCCATAATCGAGTGGCTCTTCCTCTTCGCCAATCTTTGTAGTTATTATTTGAGGAACAG
The DNA here is from genome assembly GCA_037074715.1 of Magnolia kwangsiensis. Classification (NCBI taxonomy): domain Eukaryota; kingdom Viridiplantae; phylum Streptophyta; class Magnoliopsida; order Magnoliales; family Magnoliaceae; genus Magnolia; species Magnolia kwangsiensis. The sequence continues at coordinate 75,639,133 of CM073579.1, forward strand.
TAACAAGTTGAGGTATTTCTTCATCTATCTCAATAGTTACAGCGATATGCTCCTCTTCACTGATATCAACCTCCTCTTCTTGCTCTTCATCTGTATTTAATTCTCCCACCTCTTTCGAATCGTTAGAGGATGATTTATTCTTAGCAGAAGAGGTGTTACCAGAGGAAGTGTAACGACCCAGAAAATTTCGTACCAAGACCCAAGTACCACCTCGATCAGAAATCACTTAGGATTAATTCTCTTAGAAATTTAACATAAGTTACCTAACACTATGTTAGACTGGCTATGAAATTAGTGTTGTTCGCTTTAAATACGTTCTGCAAGACTATGTGAGCGACATCCGACATGCATGAACTTAAGTCCGATCGCGTTCGGCCAGGGGACCACCAGAAACGCCTTTTTGGACCGAAACAGCCCCGATTTGGTTAGGTATCAAGTAAACATTGTTCCCAAGCCTATTTTGGGCAAGTTTTAGGTTATAAAAGGGGCTTAAACCCTCTCATATCTCTTCCATCTGAATTTGGAAAAAGCCCTAGGTTGAGAGAGAGAAAAGGTGAGAGATTGTGAGAGAGAGTGGGAGAGAATTTCCTGCTGCTGGTGCTACCTGCTACACGTGTTTAAGCCACGCAATCCAATCACTTTGCCGGTGATTTCTCCACATTTTTAGGTAAGAAAATACCATAAATAGTTGCTGATTTGAGGTTTCTTGGTTTTCATAGCATGGTAGCTGATGGATCTTGCATATTAGGTTCCCAGTTCACCGTATACGAAGCGTATACGCTCCGTTCGAATTGGTACGCTTCTAGGAGAAAAGGTGTAGATTTTAGACGCTTTGATTGACTGTTACCAACGCTTTCAATGTCGTTTAATAGTAGATTATTGACGGCAATGCCGTTTGACATGTACAACATGTCGTCCGTTTCCTGTTTCGTAAGCAGACGAAGAATATGAGATTTAGGGCATTTTAGTCATTTATAGGAAATACTGTTTTCATCCATATTTTGCTGATGTGATTGACATGGTTTCTCGTCGCATTAGGATACTAGGAATACGTGCATAATTAGTTTGGTGAAGAGATTCGCCTAAATGCGCACTTTGAGTCGACATACTATATGTAGACTTAAGTGTGCAGTTTAAGTGTTTGTATAAATGCTTGTATTAGTATGTATCGAATTAAATGGTGTTATGAATTAGTTTGAGATTGAATTCTCAATTAATATGCTGATGTAAATGATTTCCTACATGTTAGCTTTATGCATGATTTCATTATATGTATGAAATTGTAACACCCTGAAAATCGGGGGTCGTGTATAAACTCAACTCCCGAGTTCCAGACCGTCACTTATGCAACAAAAATGGTTATGATTCAATGTTGTCTGATTTAAAGCATTCACATGAGTAAAAGTATACCAAAACTGCAATTCATACTTCAGATCCAGTGATAAAAGCAAGCGGAAGACTAAACAATGTATATATCACTGTATGGAAAAATAAAGTAATCTCATCTGTCTCCAAAGTATGACTACATCTCTGAGTCTCATATACATATACATAACAAAAGAATAATGTTCAAAAAAAGAAAGTCCCACTGATGTCCCCTCGATCCAGGTCGCCTACGGGAAGCCGTCGTGATACTGCATATACGAGAACTCGTCCTGGTCCTCGTCAATCTCTGGCTCCACCTCCTGGATCTCGTCCTCACCTGCATCTACAACAGGGTCTGGTGGGTGTTGCAAACACCATCCCGTAACGTGGGAATGAGTGATCAACTCAGTGAAATCATAGAGCAAAGATTAGCATGTTCACAATTCAATCACGCGATAATAGTAAAGCAGTAAATCAGACAATCCTAATACTGTTGTTAATGCAGGATGATATGACGTGATGTATGCCCTCACCAACGATCACCCTCATGCGGCAACATCTTACGACCGCGGCATGCCACACTCCCTAGAGTGCTCCACATCTTCCAGGCACATGCAATGCTATGGTGATATGATTTCCAAGTTGTTATTAGTCCATTCAAACAGCAGGATTGGGAAACTAAGGTACTTTCCTTGTATCAATCCCAACACAGATCCTATCTAGGGTCGTCACTCCTAGTAATCTCATACGATGTGTATTTCGTAGGTCACTGCAAGGGCTGCCAGGGCTGTTGCTCGCACTCGTTGCACCGCTCCCCCATCACCTTATCAATACAGGCCTACCGTACTTTACTGCAACGGAAGGGTCGTCGCCTCCCGTGGACTCAGAATACGCTCACGGTCACTATAAAGGGCTCGTCGCCTGATCAGTGTAGGCCGACAGCTAGAATATAGTGTCCCATACCACCATAATCTGCTCACGAGTCTAGGTGCTCACTGGTCACTACGGGGAGGTTTGTGGCCTCAGCGTAGGCCGACAGCTCGACCACGGTGTCCCATACCACCATGCCCGGCTCATGAGTCTTCGTGGATCAAGGTACCACGGTTAACAGGGTTTACAATGGTAAGTTCAGTACCCTAGGTTCAAGCAGTTATGACACATACAAGGTGAACATACATCGGCCAGTCGGGTTACTTAACGGGCTCGACTAGCGCGATCGCATCTCAAGTCGAACGACATGAAGTGCGTAAAACACTTCGCGTGGCCTAACCACTGCCGCCAACTCTAAACACGAATCACGTTCATCGACGCGTCGTTCGTGGCTATGACCAGTCAGCCACGAATTCGCTCGGTTACCGACTGCCTGGACTAAGTCAAGTCCCACACATCTATGGAATCACATTAGCAACATATGCAAAGGTATTGGAATTGAAATATGATCATGTGAGCATGTTAACACATGTTATAATATTCAACTTAAGCAAATCTTCAACCACATACATTCCATGTATGTAATGCAATCATGCATAAGGTCAACATGTAGGAAATCATTTAGGTCAGCATATTAATCAAGAAATCAATCTCAAACTACTACATAACATCATTTAATTCAATACATACTAATACAAGCATTTATACAAACACATACACTACACACTTAAATCTACATATAGTATGTCGACCCAAAGTGCGCAACTAGGCGAATCTCTTCGCCAAACTGATTATGCAAACATTCCTAACTCCCTGATGCGGCGACAAACCATGTCAATCACGTCAGCAAAATATGCATGTAGACCGTACTTCCTACAAATGACTAAAATGCCCTAAATCTCATATTCTTCGTTAATTTACGAAACAGGAAACGGAGAGCATGTTGTACATGTCAAACGGCGATGCCGTCGATAATCTACTATTAAACGACATTGAAAGCGTTGTAAACCGTCAATCAAAGCGTCTAAAATCCTCACCTAGTCTCTTACGGTTGCGGGATTTTGAACGGAGCGTGTACGCTTCGTCTACGGCAGTAGGAGAACCTGATTTATGGAATACGTTAGCTAACATGCTATGAATCTAAATAAACCCTAAATCAGCAAGTTTTAGGATTATTTTATACCTGAAAAAGGGGAGAAATCACCAGCCAGGTGATTGGGAAGAAGTGCTGAAGCACTAGCAGTCGGCGGCTCGGAAGCGGGAAAATTTCCTTCCAATCTCTCTCTCAAACTGTCTCTCCTTTTCTCCTAGGGTTTGCTATTTTCGGATGGGAGAGGGAAATGAGGGTTTCAACCCCTTTTATAAGCTTAAAAATGTCAGAAATAGGCTCCGGAACGAAGTTTACTTAGTGCCTATCCATTTCGGGGCTGTTTCGGTCCAAAAACTGCTTTCTGGTGGTCCCCTGGTCGATTGCGATCAGACTTAAGCTCATGTGTACCAGATGTAGCTCGTAGTAAGTTTTCAGTCTGGCAGGGTTCGCAGATCGCACGTGGCAGACCAGTTTCAGTTCAGCGGTCACCGCACATAGATCAGGGCTGAAAGTCTCATGATAATAAATAGAAATTTTTCCTGATCCGAGGGTGTAATCTGGATGAATTCTGACGGTCAGAACGCTTAATACTGACGCGTCAAGTCGTGTGCCAGATTTGAATTTGAAATTCCAAATCCGTCCCTATTCGAGGTCGCTTCAGTCCGGGTTCAACGAAATAGTCTGTGATTATCGGTTTGACTTGATTTTAGAGATGATTGTCAAGTCCAGCTGGGCGGTTCTAACGGTCTAAGATAGGAGGTATCGGACCTTCGACGCGCGGTCTAAATCCAATACAAAATTTCAATGTGGTCCAGAGAACAAACCTGCTTAGAGTTTGATCCGAGGTTATAGAGTATTGTAGAGTTGTTTGTTCTACTCGATTTGGGTCTTGCAGAACGTATTTAAAGTGATCAGGGACTATTTTCCAGCTACTCTAGCGTTGCGCTAGCTAACTTACGCTTAATTTCCATGGAAATTATTTCTACGCGATTTCGGATCGAGTTGGTACTCGAGCCCAAGTACGGATTTTTCACGGGCGTTATAGAAATGCTTGCGTTGGATGATTTACTTAAGTTGTATGTTATAACATGTGTTAACATGCTCACATGGTTGTATTTCATTTCCATTACTCGTACACGATTGCTGATGTGGATTAATGATTGTTTGGGACTATACCTAGTCTAGGCAGTCGGTAACTGAGTAAATTCGTGGTTGGCTTATCTTTACCACGAACGACGCGTCGATGAACGTGAGCCGTGTTTTGGAGTTGGCGGCAGTGGTTAGACTACACGAAGTGTTTTACGCACTTCATGTCGTTCGACTTGAGATGCGCTCGTGCTAGTCGAGTCCGTCAAGTAACCCGACTGGCCGTTGAATGTTCACCCTGTATGAGTCATAACTGCTTGAACCTAGGGTACTAAACTTACCATTGTAAACCCTGTCAACCATGGTACCTTGATCCACGAAGACTCATGAGCTGGGCATGGTGGTATGGGACACTGTGGTCGAGCTGTCGGCCTACGCTGGGGCCACAAACCTCCCCGTAGTGACCAGTAAGCACATATGACTCGTGAGCAGATTATGGTGGTATGGAACACTATATTCTTGCTGTCGGCCTACACTGATCAGGCGACGAGTCCTTTGTAGTGACCGCGAGCGTATTCTGAGTCTACGGGAGGCGACGACCCTTCCGTAGCAGTGAGAGTACAGTAGACCTGTATTGATAAGGTGATGGGAGAGCGGTGCAATGAGTGCGAGCAACAGCCCTGACAGCCCTTGCAGCGACCTACAAAATATACATCGTATGAGATTACTAGGAGTGACAACCCTAGACAGGATCTGTGTTGGGATTGATATAAGGGAAGTACCTTAGTTTTCCAATATTGTTGTATGAAAAGGACTAATAATAACTCGGTAATCATATCACCATTACATTGCATGTGCCTGGAAGATGTGGAGCACTGAGGGACGATTGCATGACGCGGTCGTAAGATGGTGCCGTATGAGGGAGATCGTCGGTGAGGGCATCCATGACATCATGTCATATTGCATTAACAACAGTATTAGGATTGTTTGATTTACTGCTTTACTATTATCGCATGATTGATTTGATAACATGCTAATCTCTGCTCTCTTATTCCACTGAGTTGATCACTCACTCCCACATTACATGATGGTGTTTTCGGACACCCACCAGTCCCTATTGTGATTGCAGATGATGGCGCGGCCTGCGAGGCGGAGCTGGACTTGATGATGATGAGGAGGATCCCTCCTTTATGCGTGTTCTGATTGACGGGATTACAGGGAGGTTGATTAGATGCCTTCGCACTTGTCATTTTATATTTTTAGCGCACTCATGTATATTCGTTTTGTTTACTTTTGGAGTATACATGTATGTATATAACCTGGTAACATGTTCACACTCTGGAGACATACAACAGTTTATATATGTTATACATACTATCCCAGTCTTCCGCTTGCTAATTTAACAGTCTCTAGAGTATGATATGATGTTTTGAATTAATCCTACTCATGTTTAATACATTAACACAGACAACATTCAATCATACACATTTATGTTGCATAAGTGATGTTCTGGAACTCGGGAGTGGAGTTTTTACTCGACCCCCCAATTTTTGGGATGTTACATGATACAAGGGAGGTGTCTTAGCTTCCCAATACTACTGTATGAAAAGGACTAATAAGAACTAGATAATCACGTTCATGACATCGCACTGCATGTGCCATTGGCGTTGGTGTGAGAGCACAGTGGTAGTGATTCATGCCGCGACCGTTAGATGATGTCGCATGAGGGAGATTGTGGTGAGGGCATGCATCATTCTTCATATCATTCTTCCATTAACAAGAGATCTAAGACTTGTGTGATTGTACTGCCTTATCATTACTGCTTGATTGGATTGATACATGTTAACTTTTGCTATATAGTACCACTGAGTTGATCACTCACTCACACGTTCTGAGACGGTGTTTAAACACCAACTAGACTCTGCTTTAGATGCAGGTGATGGCGATTCTGACGAGGAAGGGCCAGACTTTGATGAGGACGAGGAGGCGTTCTCATACATGCAGTTCTCAGGCGGGTTCGACTGAGCCTTGTCCTGACTAGCAGGATTATTTTGGGATATGTATTATATTATTTTTGAATGGTTCATGTATGTATTTTGAGACACAGATATATGTATATTGCCCTGGGCAGAGCACGCATCATTTGGAGATTTATTTTGTATCATGTATATACTTAAGTCTTTCTCTTACTTTACCTTTATATCCCTGAATTATGTCTGCTAATCTAGCTTGATCTATATCATGTTTTATGCATTAGTACATACAACATACAATCATCATCGAATATGTTGCATAAGTGATGTTTTAGAACTCGGGAGCTGAGTTATACTCGACCCCCGAATTTCAGGGCGTTACAGGAAGATTATCCATCTTCATCCTTTAATGATGATGATGATGAATCCAAAATTGGTTCTTCAACGACCACTTGTTTGCCTTTCTTTGAAGATCTTACTTTATCGGTGGGGATAGGTTCTTCTGTGGCAGCAATGACAAGGGAGACCGAAGATCTAGTTCAAGTTTGTGATCTTGTGACTGGAGATGATGAATCATTATGAGCAGATGATGGCTGAGGAGGAATAGATGAAGACACCACCTAAGGTTTAGAAGGTCCAGCAGCCTCTGAAGTAGAGGATGGAACAGTAGACACGGGGACTTGAGAAGCTTCTGAGCACCCGCGATGTCTTCTTGGCCAGTGTGCCTCCTTCGAGCTTTCAAATTCTTTAAAGGAAATCCGTGGGCAATCCAACCTTCAAGGGTGTTTGCAGGTTTAATCCGGTGAATCGGCTCCTTCAAAGAACTCTTTACACAGGCCCCACCGAGGGCAGGAGCACGACCCATTCAACAGAGTGTCCTACTCCTTCCACAAGATTGCGCTTTCTAATTCTAGGAGGAGGCACCCATATGGGAGAATCTACTACCATACAACAACGAATTAGGAGAGATTGGTGTGCCCACCATCTCATCCAGGGATATGAGGTACGAATAAAACGTCTGAAACTAGGAATGATGAATTTTGAGTTGATACGCGCATCAAGCAATTGCCTCCAGGACAATCCCAATTATAAGGACCCACACCATAGCTTCTCATAAAGCGGGTTACTACCTCAAGGTGCTCAGGCACTATCTGGTCACATCCGAATTAACGAGCGAATCTGCTCAGATAATATGGCTATCTCCAAAATTCACTGCCCTCCCTCAGCGGCAGGCTGTTAGATCTAATTGAAATGAAGAAGGCCGACTCATTCCGATGAAGATCTTCGTCATCAACTTCTTCATGATCATCAACATACTTAGAAAATGAGAACTGATAAAAATTGATGGCATTTGTCGATTCTATCTTATCAATTTCCCATTCATATGTTCTTTTAGGCATCTACCACTTTTGATAGCACCATAGCGGAGGTGTGAAGGATTGACATAAGCTTTCTCTGGGTCATTGTATGTCCAGGGAAAATAGACACTAAGCTGCCCTGAGAAGTAATGTCATGGTGTAAATGCAGAACTGGCTCCGATGAATGGATTTTGGCAGTGAGTTGCTACATCGTCAAGATCCGTGTACAATGAGCAAAGAACAGAGGGTGCCAATGAATACTTTGACCTTCTACTAGCCCTCCTTCAACAGAGAATACAGTTGGTCTGATTGCATCGACCCATTTAGAGCTTGGGAGTACTACTATATTGAGCCAGTATGCAAGAAAGGTGGCAAGCTCACCCTTGGGAGTATATTTTGGATCACTCCTTATCCTCTACCATGCATTTTCCAAATCACTAGAATTGATATTCTTGAAGCTGCAACAAAAAGAGAGAAAAAAGTAAATAAGGTGAATATTAACTAAGTTTATGCATGCGTAATACCACGGGTCAGGAATTATACCATAATCCTCAAGAAAAATGTGCTAGCCAAAGAAACTGAGGAATTTTTTGAATATCAAGAAATTTGGACATTTCCCTGAATAACTCAACTGAAGCATCAGATACTAATGCTTGTCTCTTAGAAGGTCAGAAATGCGAGAACGCTTCATTGGTGGGGATATATTCGTTGTAGAAATGACCTATTATCGGGAGTCCTGCCATCTTGTGAAGATCCGAAAGAGTAATGCTAACTTTGCCTAGAGGCAAGTGGAAAGAGTTGGTGGTTGGACACCATTAACTAAGGAATCCCTTGAAAATCATAGGGTCTTTATAGAAATATTTGGAAGTGGCCTCGATAGCACCATAAAGGCTGACTTCTATCAATATGGTGGAATGCTTGTTAAGAATTTCCTTCACCCAGTTAGTATAATAGTTGCATGAAGACAAGAAACTACGTGTACAAAATTCCTCATTTCCCCATAAAGAACTATCTCTGAAGCATTGATGTACTATTTCGTAAAAGGCTGTAGGAAACAGTTTGTGAGGATTATAGCAAGAGATGAGGAATCGCATGGGATGAATGTCACCAATCTGTTGCTTCGATCCCCTCTCTGACAAAATACCTTCCGACATTCTTGGTTCTCTCATAAACTAGTTTGGGGTATACATCATTTTTCTTTGAGTCATCCGATCCGTGGGTTCACTCTGAAGAATAGACGAGTGGTGGCAGATGTTTAAGGGGATAACTATCAACATATCTCTGAAAGGGCTATTAAACTTTATAATGCCCTCATGGACTTTCATAGTGTGTATTTTGAAGCTTCTTCTTTTTATGTTCTTTAATTTTTTCCTATAGCTCTTGGTTCTTCAACTTGCTGTGCTTCTTTTTGGAGATGAGGAAGGTGGTGTATCTTCTTAAGGGAGTGAGCGTGTGAGGTCAGTGTAAAGATTGGCTGTTGATTTCAGTCATGTCTCCTAGTCAACCTCTCGTCCTTGCTTTGGAGGTCCCGCTATATCTCCAACAATGATGGCTTTGCATATCGGCCAAGATAGTGCTTCGATTTTGTTAGAGAAATAAAAAATAGGCAGAATAGGCCCTTTAATATAAGCTGGACATTACTTGGTCACTTTGGTTCTCTTTTTCGGCCGATCTTCGTGTATAAGGGGGGAAGAAGAAGGTTCAGGAATTGGAGAAGAAGATTCAGGAATTTTAGTAGTTGGAGAAGATGGAAGCTCGGCATGAGAAGGCTGATCTGTTGGTGGTTCTATGAGACCATATGTTCTTTTTGTATGAGCCATCCTTAGGAAGGTTAGAAAGTTGGCTAAGTCTGGAAGGTTAGGAAAATTAACTAAGTCTAGGAAGTTGAAGAAAATTGGGCAAAGTTTCAGAATTGGGAGAAACTGTACTAAGTATAGAGGAGTTACGCTAGCAACAAGTTGCGTGAACAAGGAGTAGCACGGATGGTGAGTTGCACAGGAAACAAGTTGCGCAAACAAGGAGTTGCACAGATGGATGAGTTGTGCGAGCGAGGTGTTGCACTACAAAGGGTTTAGTCCAAAGAATTTTTTTTGAAATGAAAGAAGGCATGCTATTTATAGCTGATTTGAGACTCGACTCGAGTTGCTCGGGACCCGATTCAAGGAGTTACGTGGGCCACACAACTCAACTCTCAGGCAAGTAGTTTTGATCCTTCAAATCGTCCTAATGATTGGTCAAATATCAGTCGGACCCAGACTGTTGGAGCATAAAAAAATAAAAATGATGATGATTATGAATTAAGAAACAAAAGAAGTGAAGAAAGAAGAAAGAAGAACAATTAAGTTGCGCGGGAACAATAAGTTGTGTGGAAACATGGAGTAGCACGGGTCCACGCAACTCATCACAGTTGCGCAGGTCCGCGTAACTAATAGATGAGGAATACATAGAGTAACATGCAGTGAATGCGAAGTGGGTCCCACAGCACAAGATTCGACGATTTACACATATGAAAGGCCAATAAATACCCCCTACCCCTTCATTTAAGGGATTAGATTTGGCATAAGATCAATGCCTCTGACAGGTATTGAAGAAAGAAGAGAGGGACAGAGCAAGGCAGAACTACGCAACTCATGTCAAGTTGTGCGGGCCCGCACAACTCCTTGACCCATGCAACTAGGCAAGGAGTTGCACAGATGACCTAAGGGACAACATATATATTATTCTTTTGGAGTTTTTATAGGGCATTTCAACATTCCTTCATAATATTAATGAAGGCATATGTATGAGCTTGGGCCTCAGTAGGTAGCAATCGCTTGATCAACAGTCCCACCCACCTGATCACCCGATCAACAAGTAATTTATAAGTATATTTTTTTTTTATTAAATTTTAATTTGGTCAGGTTGGCTTAGGTACTTCTGGGCTAGCTCTGATGTGGCTTGGGCTCATTGTGGTGTGTCCAGGCTAGCTCGAATGCAGCTTAGACTCACTGTGGTACATTCGAGCTGGCTCGGGTGCGACCTGGGCTCGCTGTGGTGCGTTCGGGTTGGCTTGGGTACAGTCGGGCTTGTTATGATGCGTCTAGGCTGGCTTGGGTGTGGCTGGGATGCTAATGGTGTGTCTGGGGTGGCTCGGGTGCAGCTAGGCTAAAACCTAACCCTAAACCCTAATCCATAATCCCTAAACCTAAACCCTAAACACAAAACCTAACCGTAATCCTTAATTCCTGAACCTAAACCCTAAACACAAAAACCTAACCTTAGACCCTAAAACTTAATCCCTAAAATTTAAACCCTAACCCTAAATCTTAATCCCTAAACCTAAAACCTAACCTTAACCCTAAATGATAATCCCTAATTCATAAACCCTAAAACATAATCCCTAAACCCTAAAGGCCTAAAACCTAAACCCTAAATGCTAAATCCAATCCCTAGACCCTAAACCTAATCCCCAAATCTTAAATCCTAAATTGTTAATGTATTTTATTTATTTGAATTAAACTATTAGTGGTTTATTTTTGTGAATTATGTATTACATTGCTTATTATTTTGCATTAGATAATTAACTTAATATATATGGATTACATTGCTTATTGCTTAGCTTATTATTATGCATTAGATAGTTAGCTTAATATGTATGGATTACTATACTTTTTGCTTAATTTATTATTGTGCATTAGATAGTTAGCTTAATATGTATGGATTATATTACTTTTTTGTTTAGCTTATTATTGTGAGTTAGATAAATAGTTGCCCATTTGAGAATTTCTATGTGGCCAAAACATACATATAGTGTGTTTTTAGTGCCATAGGAATCGCTTAAATTATCCCATTATGAACAGTTCAAGGTTAGATAGATAGTATACTTTCATATAACTTATTTAAATGTTCATGCCTGATCTGCGCTTCATCTCCCTATTTCTTTCTGGATATGTTTCTTTCTTTTCATTTCTCATGTCAAATATCTTCACGTTGCTTAAATATTTATCATCGGAATGAAATGGAAGATCAACTTATTTGGAGAAACATCGGGAGATGTTGTCGGATTGTCAGTGTGGGCGTTTAAATGAGAATATAAAAGTATTACAATCTATCCAACCTTAAATATGTGACTAATTTAGAGTTTAGTATAAACTTTTAAGGCATTAGAGTGTTAATGCTAATCTGATTTAGTAACTTTCAATTAGTGGATGGGTAGTGAGGAAATTTTCAATACCCTCGGTGGTTTGTCAGTCACATCACCGATGATCTTGGATGATGAAAGATTAGGTTTATATAATGAAGAGGTGCCCATTGATATTAGTACCTCACAATAATTGATTTCAAGAAAAGTATTAAAGAAAATCAGTAATGTGGGAAGGTTTTAAAGAAATAATCCTGAAAAATGACACGGTGAAGATACAATACAAGTATTGGAAGGCTCAATATGTTAAACAAGATGGGTCAACCACAACTCTAAAGAAACACATTTTGAAGTGTCATAAAAAAACTGAAAAGCCAGATCTTAGGGAAGCATACACTTTTATTTACCCAATCTTTTGTGGGTCTGTCGCAAGGTACATTGTCCATTTATAAGTATAACAAAGATCATGTGAATGATTTGACAGCCATATTTATTATTATCAATGGAAGACCATTTCAGATAGTAGAAAATCATTCTTTTGTCAAATTAGCCAGAGGCCTTAACCCTATATACGAGAAGGTCTCTTGTACAACAATAAAGAGAGTGTGTATTAAGATGTATGCAAGCGAGAAGGTCAAGTTGAAAGGATAGTTTGAATCAGTTTTTCGAATTAGCTTAACATCATATTTGTGGATAACATCCAATCAATGAAAATGGTATATGTTACTAATTTCCCACTACGTTGATGCTGAGTGGAGGCTTTGCAAAAGAGTTATAGATTTTTGGATTGATGATTTCAAACTGCATCTACAAATGCCTTGTGGAGTGGGGCATTGAGAAAAAAAAATTTCTTTATAACTTTAGACAATGCCTCTATAAACGATATCATGATAATGAATTTGCAGAACCAGTTTAGGACCACCAGTGACTTGTATTTTGGTGGAAAAGTATTTCATGTTAAGTGTTGTGACCACATTCTAAACTTGATTGTACAAGATGACCTTAAAATAATTGAGTCAATGATCGAAAACATAAGAGAGAGTGTGAAGTACATACGGGGTCACCTTCACGATTAAATACATGGAATAAGATCGTGAAATAATTGAATTTGTCATCTCAAAGAACGATGAAGCTAGATGTCATGACGCGTTAGAATTCAACTTACGAAATGTCGGATTCAGCGATAGCTTTCAGATATGCATTCTCTCATTATGCGGAACTTGATAGTGCATATTAGTGGTTGCCTTGTGATGATGACTGGACAAGACTTGAAGCAATTCGCAAGTTCCTTGCAGTTTTTTACGGCACAACAAAGAAATTTTCAAGAAGTATCCAAAAAAATATATTTATGTCAGAATTGTGGAGAGTAAAAGATGTTTTATAAAGAAGTTATAGTGGACCAGACTTTTTATAATTAATGATTATGGGCATGCAGTTAAAGTTTGATAAGTATTGGTTTGAGTGCAGTCTGGTAATGGTTGTTACAGTCATTCTTGATCCTTGATACAAGATGTTCACGGTTATATTCATCTTTAATAAGTTATATGATGAGAAGAGTGTCATTGAGGTCGATAAGATTCGTGATACAATTGATGATTTGTACAGTTTATATGTACAAACTTTGGGCACCGCAAAAGACAATACTGCAGCTGCAGGTCAGACTCCTAAAGTAGGTTCTAGTTCTATTGTTGATGAAAAACAAAGCATGATCGACGATTTCATGTCTTTCATGGCATAGGTTGAGACTCAAACGTAGACAATCCAAACAAAACTTGACCACTATCTTAATGAGACACTTGTAAAGTATAAATGTGAAGAATTTGATGTTTTAGGCTAGTGAAAGTTAAAAGCTGGTGATTCACAGTACCATTTGCTCTCGTTAATGGCATAAGACATATTATCAATTATAATTTCAACTGTGGTGCCAGAATCTGCTTTTAGTATAGGGAGCAGGGTCGTGAACGAGTATCAAAGCTCACTTACACTGTAATCAGTCAAAGCGGTCATTTGTACATAGGATTAGTTAAATTTGATCTGGAAGAAAGGAAACTCTGTTGATGAGAAGTTCGATGAAGAGGAGAGTGATAAGCAAGATGAGACAATACCTACAATAATTGCATGAAACAATATAAAACAATGTCTTCTATATCTCTTGTATTTGCTTACAATAAGATTTTGATAGTTATTTTTTGTAGACTTAAATTGTAATATTTCATGAGTGAATGGATATTTTTCTCTTTTCATTTATGCTTTTAAATTAACTAATGTTTCTTAAATCTCATATGGTTGGTTGATTGTATTTATTTATCTTCATTCTTTAATTATTTATGTTGCCTTAACCTAATCAATTATTTTTTCTTTTAAAATACACACCTATAGATATGTCATCAAAAGATGATCCATCGACAAATATTTGGGATTATGGAGCCCAAGTCTACTCCTAGGATGGAAAGATAAAGTTGTAATGTAAATTATGTGAAAAATAATTTATAAATAAAACAAATCGATTAAAATTACATTTGGCTTCTCGGGGAGGAGACATTGCCCCACGTAGCAAAGCTCCTCAAAAAGTCAGGGATTTATTTCGACCCATTCTTGACTCAAATACAAAAACTTTCTCCACCCCTTCCCTACAACCAATACAACCAGCCACAAAAGATATGAAATTAGGCCTACTATAAGTAAAGAAGGGTTAAAAAAGGAATTAACTCCACAGTTAGTAAAGAACAAGAACACAAACTATTAAGAGAACAAGAAGAATAATATTATAAAGAAGCTATAAAAACAAAGGTTGAAAATGGTATCCAGGACTAGATAACAACATCAACCCCCTCCGAGACAACATGATGCCAAAGCAAACATGAGTATGTGACATAAGCCAAGCGATAAATCATTAAACTTTTTTAAAAGTCTCGCAACATTCTATAGTAGTTGGGAATCCCGTACAAATCGAATCATAAAAAGAGGCTAAAAAATGTGTTGAATCTATGAATGAGGACGATGGAAAGGCTTCTCCACCATCCGATTCAGCAAAGGTAAACAATCATCTTTTAGACACGTCCATCTTGGAATCAACTTAGAGTTCTCTTATAGTTCAAACTGTAAAAAGAGAACCAAAGGATGATTCTGACAACAAAGGTGGACGAGGGGGTTACAATTATGGAGAAGGTTACTCAGGTTACACGCCACAAAGGCATTCATCATACAGATAATGTTAAATGAATGAAAGGTTTATTGGTTTGTAAGTGGACGTGGTTTATTTACTTTTGATTTTTGACAATGTTTATTTAATTTGTTCGTTTTATGGATATGGTTTATTTACTTTTAATTTCAAAATAGAATCAAATAGGGTCAACCCTAACTCGGTCCAACTCGAATCAATACCCAGTGGATTTGTCATGTTTTAATGATCAAACATTCAAAATCATGTGTATGAAACAAACCTACAAATTTTGACCACTTCTCATATCCTCTCCCTTTTAGTGTTATGAGATTAGTCGTGCAAAAAATTAAAATGAGCATAGCCGCATTTTTTTGCATGTTGCAACTTGCAATGCAAAGAAGACCCCTTTGAGTGCTTTTGAAGTAATGCCTATATTTTGAACATAGTCTGGACACCCCAAGGATAGATTTTTAACCTTGGGCTCCGCCCTCAGGTCAAGTGTTCGAGCCCAAGCCATTATTGCCTTACCATAGTAACCCAGCCCGGCGTCCTGATCTAACTCAATGCCAACTTAATCCCTAAGGCTAGATTTTTAAGCTTGGGCTCAACACTCGGGTCAAGTGTTTGAGCCCAAGCCCTTGCGGCCTTGCCCTAGTAACCCAGCCCAGCGACCTGATCCAACTTGGTGCTAACTCGATTCAACTTGGTATTTCTGACCTGGTCAGACTTCGGTCGGATCAGTCTAGCCCAGACCCAAACTTGGATTGAGTCAGGCATGCTAGACTCGATACCGATGAGGGTCGAGTTCGGGTTAGGCCTTTTTTCAAAACAGAATCGAGTCAGATCAGCCCTAACTTGGTCCGACTCAACTCGATGCCCAACTTTATAGCTGAATGAAGGGAAAACATAAATATCAGCCTTAAGCCTTATCTAAAACTTCTGTATCACTTGAAATGGTTTCAACCGTGGTAGCCGCTCAATCCCCTTTGGTTTTGGCCCACTCGTGCTTTGGATCCCTCTCATGTTTGCATCATGTCCGAAACTAAGCTGATGAAATGGATAGATGGAGTGGATATAACATAAACATCATGGTTTCATGGATTGGACAATCTACATGTGACATGTTGGCTGCAAATGTGGGGATGTCTTATGATGCAGCTATTGAATTCAATATTTTTTTTTCAATGCTAGTACCATTGAGTCTCGACCGGAATCCTCTATAACATTCGAACACTGTGAGCCCAACTGTGATGTGTGTGAAATCCTTTCTACCCATTTGTGACACCTGCAGTTGTACACGAGTCTAACCAAGTCGAGCTTGGCATAACTCGGCTCGGCTCGGCTCGGCTCAGCCAATAGTTAACCCCAGCTCGAACTCGGCTCGACTCAATCCTTGAGCCTGACTAGCCAGCTCGGCTCAGTTTGATCAGTAGCTCGGGCCAGTTTGAGCCGAGATTGAGCCTGTGCGACATTTTCTCAAACACATAAAGTGCATCTTCAATTTCTCACAGAATACAAAACAGTAACAGCAGTTTACATATATTTCATCAAACACGAGCAACATCAAAATTAAGATATGAGGGTAGTTTTCTAATTTGATTTTTTTTTTGTAGTAATTTGTTTCGTATCCATTCCTTCCTCGACACTAGCCGATCCTGCGGAGAATGTATGCACCCGAAACAACACTTCATTGAGTCATTTCATCAAACACTCGGCGAGCAACATCAATATTAAAATAACCAAGTCACCTAGCCAATTCGATCCAAGTTAAGGATCGATCTGAGTTGAGTCGAGCTTGGACAAGCTTGAACTCGGCTCGAAATTTTTTTGAGCTCTAAAAACCAGTTGGACTAGGTCCGAATCCAATTTTGAGCTAAGGTGAGTCAAGCTTTTCCGAGTCGAGTTGAGCGAACTGACCGAGCTAACTCAACTCAGGTACAGCTCTAGCGACACCTGATTTTCATGGTGCTTAAAAATGTTTCATCCAAAACTTAGAAGAGCCGCATCATAAATCACACTTGAAATCTCTAAATTCATTAGTTATGACTCACTTGGGCTTTTGGAACTCTTCCTCCTAGTGATTGGTGATGCTCCTCTAATTAATGGTTTTTATTGCAAATGAGAACACGTTATACCACATGGAAGCTTCTGTGGTAGGCATATTGATCCCCACTGTTCCATAT
This sequence comes from Magnolia kwangsiensis, assembly GCA_037074715.1. Taxonomy (NCBI): domain Eukaryota; kingdom Viridiplantae; phylum Streptophyta; class Magnoliopsida; order Magnoliales; family Magnoliaceae; genus Magnolia; species Magnolia kwangsiensis. The sequence continues at coordinate 75,656,401 of CM073579.1, forward strand.
GTTATGGCTAGCTAAGGTTTTAGACTAGCTTTATTATTGGGGTTTGTTCCCAACATGAGGTTTCATAGCTTATGAATGGAGTGGATGTCATGCAAACATCACGGTAGGCCTATAGAGGTTGGGTGTTGCACGCTCTTTCTTCAACAGGTGTTGTAAGTAATTCCGGTGCATTGGAAGGGTGAGTGAGGGGGATTTAGTACAATAATCTCATACTTATGAGATAATTAAGGGAAAAGCATCCCCTCTTTAAACATATCTTTTTTAGCTTTAAGAGCACTTTTTACTTTTTTGAATGATAAAAATGCCCATCTATTAGTCGTGCCTCTCGTATGGCGATAGCTTGTCTCGGAAGTCAAAATGACTATTGCATGAGGATGTGGGCCCCACTAAATCAAGCAATGGCCCACCCCTTGGTGAAATTATTTGTTCAACTTAAATCGGATAACCGTGAACCCTCAATAAGATCTTTTCAAAAAAAATTTAAGTTGTTTGTGGCCCACAAATGCATTAGCAATCTGCGTTAAATCAAAATTATTTCCTTCAGTGTTGTCCATCTGTGATGAGTTTTTCCCACAAATTTAGGCTGATGACATGAAATTAATATTCTTTTTGTGTGGATGGGTTGGATTTGCTCTAAGACAATCTAGTGGACCCCGCATAAGGTATCATGTGTGTTCAAAAGTGGAGGCCTTGTGCGGGAGGCCATTTGGCCCTTTCTTTTCTACTTCTTCATCGTTTTTTACATAAGAGGCCAAATGAAGAGGAGGGTACCACACGAAGAGTTGAAGCATATTCAACAGTTGGTAGTTGTCCGGACGGACAACCCACTCCAGGTGACAACAATAAACTCCAATCAATCTCTAACGAAGTTCTGGGCATAAAAGGAGAGTTTTATTAAAGTTATCCGACGACATTCTCAGACATAGAAGCTATGACAGTCAAAGGTTTTTTTTTTGGTTGTTTTTGTTTTGTTAGTGGCTATTAATGGTGGGAGTTTGTGTAAGAGAGGAGGGTGTGGTGGTTCCCTTTCTAGTTTTATTTATTTATTTATGTATTTCCCTTGTTTGAATGGTTGGAGTTTGCGAAAGGGAAGAGGATGTGGTGTTTGTGTGAATGGTGGAGAGTGTGGTGGTCCCATTTTGAAAGATTTTATTTTATTTTATTGTAAAAGCTAGGCAGTAAGGATTGTCGAGAATCACTGTGGATCGTCGATACACCATTTGAAAGAGACAAGGGTGTGGTGGTTCGCTTTATAGTTGTTTTTATTTTTATTTTATTTTGTGTTTCTTTAATGGTTAGAGTTTGTGAAAGGAAGCGGGATGTGATGTTTGTATAAATGGTGAAGAGTATGGTGGTCCTATGTTGAAAAGGTTTTTGGTTCCTTTTTTTTTTTTTGTATAGGCCAAGTGGTGAGGATTGCCGATACTCACTATGAATCGTCAATACTCATTGTGGATTGCTAATACACTATTCGAAAGGAACAAGGATGTGGTGGTTCCCTTTATAATTGGAGTTTTTTTTTATATTTTTTTAATGGTTGGAGTTTGTGAAAGGGAGGAAGATGTGGTGTCTGTATAAATTGTGAAGGGTATGATATCCCATGTTCAAACTATTTATTTTTTTTTTTTTTGTAAAGGACATCCAAGGTAGTGACAATCGTTGATACTCATTGCGGAATGCCGATACACACTATGGGTCACCAGTACATAGTGTGGATTACCGGTACACACTATGGATTGTCAATACACATATTGTGTATTGGCGATCCACTGTTAATATCGATGATCCACAATGTCTATCGACAAACCTCAATTAATACTGGTGATTCATAATCTTTTATGCACTATAGCGTCTTTGAATTGTTGATGTGCGTTTATATAACTACACTTCAAGCAAACACTTTGTCTTTCATATACTACAAAATACTTCTACGAGGTGAGAAAACCTTGTCCTGCTTAGAGTATGAAATGGAAAAGGTCTCCCCCAAGTGCTTTATAGGATTTCTACTAGTTGTGAATGAAAGTTTCAATAGGTGCCCTATCAAGGGAGAAATGTTTAGAAAAAAAAAACTAATTAGGATATCTACTTGATTTCGATGAAAGTGGATGGTTTGCTCATGGACTAGTGATGCATTACCTAATACAAAGATGCCTCGATGACCTCCAGTTTGACTTCCATGACACAATTCTTAGATTCAGGGAGATGGACTTCACCTTAATTATGGATCTCAAGTTCTCAACGAATGAAGAATTGAAATAGACTGTATCGGGACCACGAAGAAAGACTTTTAAGGAATGATACTTTAAGGATAAGAATACAATTGTAAATGATAATTTGCTGGATGAATTTCAACATCTCTAAGGAAGAATAAAGTATTTAGTTGGTTATGTTGATGTGCATAGAGTATTCAGTTGTTGGACCACCGAGGAAGAATAAATATGAAGATGATTATATAGATTTTATAAATAATGAAGATCAATTCGATAGGTACCCTTGAGGGAGTGTGGGGTACTGGATATTAAAAGAAAAATGATACTTTAATTAAGAAACACTTTTCGAGCCCTTATAACTTCTGTGGATGCCCATTTTCACTACAGCTAAACTATTACTTTGTAGATTTCATTACCACTATACTATATCTTTATTTATTTTTTCTTATTTCCTTCATTCAATAAGTTTGGGCATATGAGGTTTTCCTCAACTTATATGGCCTGAAAGACTGGGTCAACAAACATAGTTCAATTTGAATTCCACAATTCATGAATTGGACTACGAGCAAGGTGGCAAAATACATGGGTATATCAAAAGTACTTAAGAATGTGCGTGTAAGTTGGAATTTTTGTAATTTATTTATTCATTTTTCATCGCCATGATCAGTGTTTCTGACATTATATACATGTTGTTGCAACTAAAGATTAACGACGAACTCATCCCTAAAGCAGATGAGGAAAATGTTGTTCTTATTGTAGAAGTTCATGAATTTCTTAAGGGGAGGAAAGAGAAGAGGAGTAAGAGGAATATGAATAAGGAGGAGATGGAAATGGGGGAGGGGGATGAGAGTAGTGTGAAGAAGAAGAAGAATGAGGATGTGAAGATCGCAAAACAAGATAGTGGGAGGAGAGAGATAGGAGAGGAGAGTGTGAAGCAATATAGTGAAAGGAGAGAGACAAGAGAGGAGAGGTTTGAAGTTGAAGCTCACATGAGAAGAATGATTACCAACTACAAGACATTATCGGAAGAGGTTGCGTAGTTTGTAACATAAGTGGTTGAAGTTAAAAGGGAGAATAAGATATTGAGCAAAGAAATGACCATCTATGGGCCATGGTGGAGTCGCAGAATGTATTTAAATTTCTAATTGAGATCATGTACAAGTCTAGTTTATTGCAAACTAACCAATATAGATGATGTTCTTGTATGGTGCATGTCCCATGTTAACAAGGGCCGAGGTGCGGGTCCAGCCCACACGATCCAATGAATCAGGGACCCACTCCGCATCATTAGATCAGGCAAGGGATGACGCTTATGACATGGATGATTTCGCGACCCATTTTCCTCACCAAATGAGGCTATTTTAAGTTTTAAATAATTCATTTTATATAGGTTTATTGATAATTCGGGGCTTGCATAGGGAATCGAGTTATACATGGATTTTTTGACTGATCGTTGTGTAGAAAATCCTGAATTGTATCCTCAACAATGCATGTTTGTGACAGCATTTTTTAAGATAATGTTTATTTACTGATATGTACATTTAACCTATATCGTAGCTATCTAACTTACAATATTTTGATTTATTTGTGACATGAATTCTTTGAGGTCGATGTTGAGCTTCTACACAATATGGTATCAGTGAGCATGGAAATAGAAATATATATGACATTTTGAAGGATGTTAATGATCAGGTTTTAACTATTATTAAAGGATATTATTTTTGAAAGTAGAAGTAAAAATTCAACTATGTAAGTTTGTTATTACACCTCTATGTGACTTACTTGACCTAATATTATAAGTTGTGCTTGCAGTAGATGTACTTATAATATTGCTTATATTTTATGTAAGTATATTTTTCACTTAATGTCTGAAATCAACATTGGGCTTTGATCGCCATGCACCCCAATAAAAGACTAGTTCGAGTGCGTGATAGCATTCATACTGAATGGAAGGGGATATATGATGAGGAATTTGTTGGTTTTACAATGATTGTTCCATCTATGTGACCAAGAAAATACTCACTGGGAAGTTGATTGGAGTTTGAGATGGTAAGTGGGATCTCAAAACAGACTGGTGAGAGTGAATGTAGGATTTACGTGATGAAGTAAATGGACTTCCTATGTAGGGGGAAAGAGATTGTGTGGAGCCTGGTAAGATTCTTATGAAATCTTTGTCAATCATATTCATTATTTTACGAATAATATTAATTTATATGTTAATTTGCAGGACGAAATCTCTAATTTTAAAAATGCCTTATCTTTCGACTCTCTTCAACAGTAGAAAAAAATATCTATAACTAAATAACTTGATGTTGAAGAAGTGGAAGATGAGGTACAACTGCTAGATAAAATACTCCATTAGGAAGGCAACCACATAAATATTATTCTAATGAAAGAGGAGAAATGTGAAACCAAAAGGTAGAAATATGAAGCATAAACGCAACACTGTATAGTTATTTCACTTTTAATTTTAGCGGTAAATGTATGTATGGGTGTTGTCATTATTGTTTCATTAATTTGATACTTCATTTGTATGATAGAAGAATGTGATGATTGTTGAAATGGATGAATAATGGAATGAATGAATGCTTTAATGGATGAATGCGACAAATGTTGAACTTAATGAATGTTGGAATAGATGAATGTTAAAATGGATGAAAGTTGTAACTGAGGAATGTTGTGAAAGGGAAATCCAGATATGGAAGAATGTTATAAAGAAGGAATGTTGAAATGTAGAAATATGATCGGCAATCCACAGTGTGTATTAACGATCCACAGTGAATATTGGCTATCCAAAACTAGCATCAACGATCCACGGTGTATATCGGTGATCCATAGTGTAATATGCAAATGATGGAAAATATCAACAATCTACAGTGTGTATCGACGATCTACAATGCGCTTTAGTGATCCACAACATGTATCAGCGATCCAGAGTGTGCATTGACAATTTAAAGTGAGAATCAACGATTCATAGTGTATATCGACGATTCAGAGCAAAGATCAATGATTCAGAGTGAATATCGACGATCTACAGTGTGTATCAAAGATCCACAGTTTGTATCGACGATCCACATTGTGTATCAACAATCCACAGTTTGTATTGGTATTCACATCCACATCTTCATTCATTCAATTTAGCATTACATATTCTCATATTTAAAAAACATATATAATAATGATACACAAAATTATACATATACAAGTAATGAAATTCGTCTTGTTAAGCATTACTTTACAAAATGATAAAATAAACATATACATGAATATCAATTTTCACTAACGACGGGGACGAATGTGCATGCCATTAGATTGTGACCCGTTCGCTTTCACCTAAAGAATTTTGTGGTTGGCCTATCTTCTCTTCAGCTCATAATTCTGATCTTCTTCCATCTTCATTGAACTCTTTTTTTATTTGGGGGATGAATTTTATCACATATCACCCTAACATCAGTTGGTGTGTTCCATTGGCTAACATCAGGGATTGGATACACGGATTCCCAAAATACCTCTTCGTAAACAACTGATGAGTATAAGTGTAAACGATAATTATAACGATCAAGTTCAAACTTATCACATGCTGCAATTGCATGCAAGCAAGGCAACATCATCATACTGAACTCACCACATCTACATTTCACTTCACTTAGTTTTGCTATGTTAGTATACTCCCCCACTATGGCTTGATATTCATTTGCAGATATCGCTAGACATGTTGTCCTCCTTGCCTATTTTAATAATTCACTCATATAATCATCTGCCCAATGAGTCATTTTCTTTGAAAATCCTTTGCATCTTCTCTTCTAATCAGAAAGAATTGCTATATCTTGTGTCTCACATAATCAAGAAATTTCACGACCAAGTGTTCTCTAGGATGTTTCCACAACGCATTGCCACTCTTAGATATGTTTGTTGTTATGATGTTGGATCTCATAACCTAAAAGAAGGTAGATGCTCATCTTTATCTATTTATATTCTTTGAGCCAGTATATGCAGTAGTGTTGGCTAATGCTATGAAGCGCATGAGATCCTCGAATCTGCTTCTCTAGCAAGTCTTAGCAGATGCCCAATAGTACTTCCATAAAGAGTTATTCTTGCATGCATGCATCATGTTTGACCAGAGATGGTGTGCACAATATCCATGTGTTGCATGATAGAATTCAGATTTTACCCCATTGATTAGACATGCATGATGATCCGGTATAATAATGAGATCATTGAGTGGTTCAATAGCTTGTCTTAAATTTTTGAGGAACCAATTCCAACTATTGTTATTCTCCACTTCACCAATCCCATAAGCCATCGTTAGGAGGTGATTATTCTCATCTAACGTCATATCAATGAACAATACACATTTATACGTCCCTTTTAGGTAAGCCCCATCCACACATAATGCCTTTTAAAAATTTAGTTGAAGCTTCAGACACATTGTCCAAGAGAGATGAAGCATCTTTCAAAACAGTTGGTTTCATCGTTTATTTGTAAATATATTAAGGTACCCTGGTTTGCTTTTGTCAGCTCGTGTAGATAGGCCAGCAACATAACATATGAATGTTCGAATAAACTCATAACCTCAGTAGTTGCGATTTTCTTACCAGTATATGCTTTCATATAACTACATCAAAAGTGAATTTCTTATTCGTTTCATGTTGTATATCGTTTGGTTTGCATGCTAAGCCCTTACGTGACTAGTGGAAATCTCGTTGCATATCTTACTAGTCACTTATCAATGATATTTCCATGTCCCTTAATAAGCCGCTTTACACTTACCACCCTCACTGCAGATTGTGCCTGATGATAAGTTATCCAATCGAAAGACTGGCTACATGTGTGTTCGGATCGGTATGTCTTTGTTTTGATTACACAAATATCATCTGGCCTCGATGCATGTAACCTCCAACCACAATTTTCATTTAAGCACTTAATTATGTATCTCTATTTATTTAATTTCAATACCTTATATTGGAAGTGGCTTCGCATCGCAAGCTTGCAAAGTATCAACTTTAGCTGACCCTTATCCCTGTACATCCGTCCAACAGCTATTTCACTTAGATCGCCAACAAATTCCAGATATCATGAAAATTCCATGTTAGTGAATGTAGCATTGATGTCCTGTATGTTAAGTGGATACATTTAAGATGGCATTACGATGGACCACATTCAAGAAAATAATTCAAAATTAACAGACAACGCTAATATATTTGTAGGCCATGGACAACTTCTTATTTTATTTTGGAAAAACCCTACGGAGGGTTCACGATTATCTGATTCAAGTGAACAGGGCATATTGGCCAAGGGGTAGGCTCGTTCCTTGATTTAGTGGGGCCCACACCCCCTTTTGAAAATACCATTTCGAATTTTAGATAAGCTATTACCGTAGAAGAGGAACTGTTGATAGAGGGTATTTTCGTCCTTCAAAAAAGTAAAAATTACTATCAGAACTATAAAAAATATGTTCAGAGTGAGGATGGTTTTCCTTTAATTATGCCATTGTAGTAAATTGACCGTCTTCTGCTGCTACGGAGGCAGACGACCTGCAACCGCCTGGACCATCTCGGTGTAGGCAGGGGCTCTGTGGGGTCACCATGGTATATGAGTTTTATTCACTCCCTCCATTTTTATTTTTTTTCAGATCAATTTGATCCTAAAAATGAGACAGATCCAAAGCTCAAGTGAACCAGACAGCGGGAATTGAACTCTCACCATTGAAAACTTCCTAGGATCCGCAGAACTTCTGATGAAGCTGATATACGTGTTTTTCCTTCAACCGGGTCCATGTGATCTTATAAACAGGTTGGATGGCAAATAAATATCAAGTAAGGTTTCAACGGTAGGCATCATTATTACCGCGCTGCTTCCTGTATTGTAGTCCACTGAAACTTGGATCTGACACATTTTTCGGCAATTGACGGCATCGATAAAACAAATACACTACGGTGACCCACAAGGCCCTGCATGGACCGACTCCGTCGGTCACGACGCAATCCGCTTTCGACTGATTCCTTCTTCTGTTTTGATGCTAGGGTAAGCGATACGCCATATGCCAGAGAAGTGAAATCGGATTGCCCACTGAATCAACTCTGTTGGGCACACTGTGAATGTATGTGGTTTATCCAGGCCGTCCATCCGTTTTTCCAGCTCATTTTAGAGGATTACCCCAAAATTGAAGCACATCCAAAGCTCGAGTGGACCACACAACATGAAACAGTAGGAATAACGATTTCCACCGTGGAAACGTTCCTCGGGTCCACAGTAATGTTTATTTGTCATCCAACCTGTTCATAAGGTCACACAGACATGGATTTAAGAACAATCAGACATGGATGAAATGAAGGGAAAACACAAATATCAGCTTGATCCAAAACTTCTGTGGCCCTGTAGATGTTCAGTTCACATTGTTTCCTGTGGTGTGGTCCACTTGAGCCTTGGTTATGCTTCTTTTTTGGGGCTCAACCATTAAAATTATCTGGTAAAATGGATGGATGGAGTGGATAAAATATATAAATTACGGTGGGCCCCACAGAATTTACTCAGTACGCAATCCGCTTCTCATCCCTTTCCCTCCGACGCAAGAGCACATGCAACAAAATGCGGTAGAGAGTCCTACCATTACGTGTGAGCGTGTGACATCCGCACAGTCAGTCAGTCGGTCAACTTCACGAGAACATGAACCGTGGAAACTTAATTGACATTAAACCATCATTGTGATTAGATGGTATTGAATTGCATCCGGTAGGATGTAAATAGGACTCTTGGAATCGATGGGAATGATTTTATTACTACACGTATTTGATCTTCTAGTACCATCACATTTGTACTGTTTTTTTTTTTTTTTTTTTTTTTAAAGAATTTGATTGTGGTGTAACCTACTTGCAACTTGAATTTTGAACCTTGGATAATTTCTCTTGGCTCCATTTATTTTGTACGCTCATGGCCCACCACACGATTAGACTCACCTGATACTTCAAAGAGCGCATTGATGCACATCTAGGGCCCGTCTTTGAATGTGAATGGCACAGATGTCTCATACGTGAGAAAAGTTGCCTCATTGACCATAGTAGAATTAGGTTTGTGTAGGGTAGGCCTAAGGAGATCTCTTACCACACGAGAGTGCGAGAAAAATAGGAATCCAACTGAGACCAACTCGCGTGACCTTTTTTTTTTTTGGCACAAATTTTAGGCTGCTGAACTCTGCGCGAGGGCTGCACCTGCACTTGAGTTGAAGTTGGGCCGTTGGTCCATATTTTATAGCTGTTCAGATTCTCACATACATGTGGACCGCCTAATAAAGGCACCGTACTGATTTTTTAGACCAGAATAAAAGGACCTGATTTCCACAATCGTTTGTCTACTGTATAAAACTCTACTTTTTCCAAACTACATGGAGGATTTTTTATTTTTTAAAAAAAATCATAATTATATCGGAGAGTCAAGGAGTCTAGAAAAGTTCGACAAACCAATCATTGGACTACCAACATTTTTAGACTCGGCCACTCAACCAACATTCAACATCTGATCTGAGTTGAGTTGCGGGCGACTCTTGGTGTTGAACTGTATCAAGGAAGTACCTAATCCAACTCAACTCAGATAACTCGTTTTGGACTCATACAAGTCTTAAAAACGTGTTTAGCACCCAAATTTACACACCACCACTCCATGGAGCCCCTACCACAAGAACTAGTACGCCAACTGGTAGGTGTGAAATTCATTCTGTCCATCAGTTTCGCTAGCTTATGTTAGGCTGGAATCCAAAAAATGAGACATCCAAAATTTAGGTGGGCAATGCTAGAGGAAGCAGTGAGGATGTGGACGCCCACCACTGAAACTTTCTGAGTCCATGTTAATGTTTATATTCATTCAATCCGTTCATAATGTGAGTCTCATCCGGAGAAGGAAAACACAAATATCAACCTGATCCAAGATTTGGTGGGCCCTGAGAAGCCTTCAGTGGTGGACGTTCCCATCCCCATTGTTTCCTATGGTGTGGTCCACTTGAAACCCAAACATGAACTGTGGCAATGGATGGAAAGTATGGATCAGAGAGAGCTCCCTCTGCACGTTCATTGTTCATAACCCTGGTATCCATCTATATTATAAAGCCAATAGAGAATTCAAATATATTTAAGCAGTTTAACACCTGCAAACTCCACTCAACGGTTCACATTCAACCTGCTTCCTTCACTTCTTTTAATGTGGGCAGCCCGCATGTATCCCGCATGAGATTGTGCAATGCTCTAGGTTGTCCAGAGTGTTGAGCATGTAAACCCCACTCTGCACAATGTTGCACATGTAAAACCGTTGAGTGGACAGAATATTAAACAAAATAGAAATTTTAAATTACAGTCCTTCCAACTTATTTACATTTGAAGCCCATTCCAAATTTTAAAAAATTTTCCCTAAAGAATATTTCTGCTTCCTTGCCAGAAGTATTAGCAAAACTTATGCTATTTCTTTCCCCCGAAATTGCCCACACCAATGGAAACAATGCAAAACTGCTCCCCGAACCATTAAGTTCACATGGTGTGGCTCACTCAAGCTTTTTAGCAAGCTGATTTTTGTATCTTCTCTCCTTCTTCATGGTGAGTTAGATCTCATTAACAGGTTTGGTGAAAGATAGACCACATGGTGGCCACACAAAAACCTACGGATGGCATCTCATTCACACTATTCCATATGGTGTCGCCCATTTTAGTTGTGGACCTAGCTGAATTTTTTACCTCAAGACCTAAAATAGAGTATAGAATTTGATGAGCGAAGTGGATTCTACACTTGGAACATAGTGGGCTCCACAAACTTGGGTGTTTTACACACTGTGGAAAACGGTTGATGTAGAGGAGACTTGTCTCCCTCCACCTCTCTCCCACTCTCTCCCCTCCGAATTTCTCTCCACTCTCTTTCGATCCCCCTCCTCACTCCACACAAATTGCACCTGCCATACTTCTAGTTGATATAATAGCATTATATTGCATCTCCCTCAATGAAAGCAAATAACAAAAAAAATAACAAAGGTAAAGATCTGACCCCCATTATCCAACCACCAAAAGAGTAAATCCACCATCTCTCTGACCCCCATTATCCAACCACCAAAAGGGTAAATCCGCCATCTCTCACAAACACTGTACATCTTATTCCTGTTAAGAAATTCATTAAGAGCATGTTTAGATAGTAGGAAAAGAAAAGAAAATAAATCAAATGGAATACTTTTCCGATTATGGGATGTTTCACAATGTTTGGAAAGCAAAAAACTATTGGATTTCAAAAAGCAGTTATTACCCAAACACCATAGTGAATTTCTCATGCACAAGATACACGGCAATTAATGTGAGAGCTTTATTAGATTTCCACTTCCTATCCAAACAAGCCCTTCTCAATTTTGATTTCTTTTCTTTTCTTTTACAAACAAGAAAAGAAGGCAAAAAAAAAGGGTAAGTTTTCCAATGATGGTGCGTTTTGCTATGATTGGATAGCAAAGGAAATATTAGGTTTCAAAAAGTCATCACTACCCAAACATGAATAAATTCTTATGTACAAGATATAAGGTAACCATTATTATGAGATTTTTCACTTGTTACCCAAACAAGAACTCCAAAAATGGAATCCAGGGGAATCCATGTTTCAATAGTGATCATGAGATTCTTGGGAAATTATCATTGAATAATTATTACAATTTTCTTTTCTTTTCTCACTATCCAAAATTCTAATGTTTGACTTTAAATATGGGAGGGTGAATACCCGAGGAGTGGTTTCTACTTCTAATATTCTTTGCCAATAAATAAATACCTGACAAGAAAAATCAAACCTAAACTCAATAGGATCTTTGTTTCAACTCGAAAAGGTGTCGCAGGAGATAAACATGGAGCACCAATTAAGAGATGGCATTGTCGATAACCCTCTACTCATCCCCTTTTTTAGTGCAACCAAAATTTTCAATAGATATTTCATCTTAATCAAAGAGGAAATGGCAATGGTTCTTGATATCTCCTAATGGCATTCATATTGAGGAAGTAGCATTAGATATAATTTATGTAAATAACAAAATTTGACAAAATTTTATTAACAACATTAAAATACAAAATCGGCAACCAAATTCCCAATGAACAACGATAAATGCAAAGCTCGCTTTAGAGCCAAGGAAACAAAAAGATCAACTAATTGTAGGGGACAACTAGAAAACAAGATGTTTTACCTGAGCACGGATTACTTAAGCTCATCGCATACAAAGAGAGTCATCATAGTCCTAGGGTGGTTCTCACTAATGAGTCTAACCAAGAGCGAGATCATCTCATCGCAACAGATGGGTCCCCGCCAGAACCCTTACCTTCCTCAATTTCATTAAGGTAGTCAAATTAAGTTATTAAGGTGACGACTAAAACTCCCATTTTGTTTTGCATTTAGGACTTATTTAGATTATGTGAAAAGAAAAGAAAAGTGTAATGATTATCCAATGATGGATTTTATGGATTCCATGAGTACTATTTAAACATGGATTCCATTTTTGAAAGTCTTGTTTAGATAGCAAGTTAAAATCTCATATTCCTCTCACGACTTTCACCTCATATCTTATGCTTGAGAAATTTGACAATGGTGTTTAGGCAATGATATCTTTGTGGAATCCACCATTTCCTTTGCTATGTAGACAATGGAAACCCATTCCATCATTGGATAATCATTAAACTTTTATTTTCTTTTCTTTTCTCACAATCCAAGTAAGCCCTTATTTAAGTTCCCTGGAAGTGTCATCAAGCAGCTTTAGTATTTTGAATGGCTCACAAATGTCACTTAATCCAAGGAAATGAGGTTTGCAAACCACACCAGCTAGGTATTCAAGTTGGTAGCAATGCTCAATGTATTGATAATATTCAATATCGCATGGTACCAACATGAAACATGGCAGGTAATATAAAATGTATCGACAATAATATCATCAATACATAACGATATATCGTGATATCTGCAATATTTGCAATATTCCCATGGTTTCTGCAATATTTCCTGTGACCATCCCACCCAGAACCTAGACTCATTATTGGATATTCTCGTCTCTCTGTGTGGAAATTAAGAGATAATGGTGAATCTACAATTGGTATGTATACTTTTTTCACTCAATATAAGTTCAATCCCTTGACCATAAAAAAGGAAAGAAAGAAGAAAGAAAAAGTCCAATCCCTCTTTTTGCCATATCACGAGGGTGAAAATCCGATTGATTAAGAGGGTTGTTAGCAATTACATTTAGGGCCTGTTTAGATTGCGAATTACCTCCGTAATAGCAAGTAAAATAATCATCATTATGAATTTGCACCAATTGTGAAAAATACAATTAAATAAGGAATCCACCATTGATTTCGTTTGAAACCATGTCAAACGAAATCAATGTTTTCCCAGCAAATTCATCTCCAGGATTTGGCATGAAATTGGACTATTTGAAATGACGATTTGGGAAGAGGGTGTTATTGCAGTGTACAACTCGAGGTGCACCTCCATGTGATTTAAGGAGTTGCTATCTCTCTCCAGCCATGTCGCCCTCTCCCAACTCTATTTCCACCATCTCCTCATCTAACCCCATTTGCAGCGTCTCCTCCAGTGAAGATTCTGTCCATCTTCCAATCATTCGCTTCTATTGAACAATGGCACAAAAACCTTATTGAGACAGAAGCAAGTCGGGGCTATCGTTTCCTTCAATTGCATCCTACTATTGTTTGTCTGAAGGGTAATAAGGTCAGTACCGCAATCGCAAACATTTTCATTTCTCCCAGATTGCATAATCCTTCCTGACAATATGGATTAACCATTTTCTGCCTTCATTGACTCCCATGATCTCATGGCCCCGTCGTTATACTTTTAGTCTACATTCCTAAGGTAATTCACAATCCAAGCTGGCCCCAGTGTTGGAGTTGTTGGTATTGCTACAAGTTTCGCTGGCCAGAGATAAAGATATAATATCGTTATCACCGATAATATCGCCGATAACCGGAAATGCAGGAAAAAAATGGGGAAACGTGGAGAAAATGGTGGAATTTTTCAGTGAAACTTCAGGACATACATGAATACACATATTTACATATTTAGGAATAAAAAAATTGCAAAAATAAATAAATTACATAATAAGTTTTCATTTAATGGGACAAAAAAAGCATGTGATGCCATAAAAAATCACTTTAATAACAACCAAAATGAGTTTATATATTACAAATGCAGCTGGCATACAGTAATTAAGACATGTAAAAGTGAATGAACTTAAAGATGCCAAATCAAGGATGGATTGGATTATCCAATTAGTGTGGTCTTTGCATGATAGAGATGTACGTCACAAATCCACTCATACCATCTGTTTTGAAAGGCCACGATAAGACAATGTTCTAAAAGTTAGGTAGATCCAAAAATCTGGTGGTGGGCATTTAATCACCACTGTTTCCCTTAGTGTGGTCCACCTGAGATGCAAATTTGTCTCATTTTGGACTCATGCCTTAAAATTATCTATCAAAATAAATAGACGACATTGATAAAATATTTATCATTATGATGGCCCCACAGAGCATCGACCCATCACTCCAAAGATACAAACAAGTGACACATGCGCACCGTATAAATCAGTATGCTTATCGTACTGAGTCAACTATGTGGGGCCCATTGTGATTTATGTATTTTTATCCAACCCATCCATCCATTTTACAAGATAATTTTAAGACCTGATCCCAAAGATGAAGCATATCCAATGCTCAAATGGACCACACTACAGGAAACAATGTAAATTGAACATGCCTACCGTTGAAAAATCATTAGGGGCCACAAAAGTTTTGGATCCATATCATTTTTGTATTTTAACATCATCCATCTCTGTGTGATCATATGAACAACTTGGATGACAAATAAACCTCCCTGGTCCACCATGATGTTTATATACATTCAAACAGTTCATGGTCCCATTCTTGCTGGGATGAATTGAAAATAATAATAATAAATAAATAAATAAATAGCCTCGGCCTACTGACTCCCACCCACTAAGTGGTGGAGGGGAGTAGAGTAGATTATGTGTAACCTTAGCCTTCAGTAAGACAGTATAACACTTATAGTGGGGCCCACCTTGATATATTTGTTGTATATCCATCCTGTTCATCTATTTTTAAAAATCAATTTAGGGTATAATCTAAAACATGAAGCAGATTCAAATCTTTGGTGGACCTTTACATAAGAAACAGTGGTGATTGACCATTAAAACCTTCTCATGGGTTACAAAACTTTTGGACCAACCTGATATTTGTTCTTTTCCATATAAAGGTTTACGTGACCTTATCAAAGGGTTGGATGACAAATAAACATTACAAAAATATAAAAACATTAATGTAGGCTCAAAGAAGTTTTTAATGGTGGAGGTTCAACCACCACTCTTTCTTAAAATATGGCCCAGCTTAGATTTCGATCTGCTTCATTTTTTGGGCTAGTGTGTTATAATGATCTATAAAGACCTATGGGCATCGTGGATAAAAAATAAATACATCAATGTGGGCCCCGCCGTGAGAGACGCACCACTGTTTGTAAAGCCGTAATTGCATCAAGTTCACTCTCTCAAAAGGGAGCTTTCGTCTTGGCTGGTATACCAAGTAGCTGGGTGTATTGACGTTAGCAAGTTCTGTGGGTCCCATCATGAGGTATGTGTTATATCCAAACCGTCCATTCATTTTATGAGCTCGTATTAAGGCTTGAGCTGAAAAATAAGACAGATATAAAGATCAAGTGGACCACAGCGAAAAAAGCAGTGGGGGATTGAACGTATACCACTAAAACCCTTTTGGGGGTAACATAAGTTTTGGATCAATATTATATGTGTTTTTCCTCTTAATCCAAGTATTTTTGACCTTATGAACAGATTGGATTGAAAATAAGCTTTATGGTGGGCCCTACGAATGTTTTAACGATGAAAATCATTACCCACTGCTATTCTGGTGTAGTCCATTTGAGCTTTGGCTATCATTTATTTTTTGACTCATGTTCTAAAATGATTTTGAAAAATGGATGAACGGTATGGATGTAATAAATACATCATTTTGGGGCCCATTTAACTTTGATCTTCTTTGAACCGTTCGTACAACTCGGAGCTCGAGGAGCTTCAGCGCTCATCATCGCATGATACGTACCCATGCTGGTGTATACACCAGTCCGCTTCCCTTTCGTCTCATCTTCTCCGAAAAACCTTCAATCATTTTTTTCCGCGTAAAAAAAAATCCTGAATATCTTTCCCCAAATTTCTCTAATCCCCTTCAACCTTGCCGAAATTGGTTTTCTTTTAAACATATTCTTTTCAAAGAAAAAAAAAAGAGAGAGAGATTTCTTACTTCTGAAAATCTGGCGCTATCGACCATGATTAGCCCACCAAATCCATTCGAAAGCCACTCCCACTGGCAGATTTTGAGAAAAAAATGGTAAGAGATTTTTTTATTTTTTTTTCTAATATCTATTTTGTTTTTTTTAATAATAGGGAGAGTTGTCGCTGTTAATTATTTTTTTCCCGATAAAATCAAAAATATCGCCGATATTTCGTCGACATTAGGAAGAGAAACGAATTTTTGGTGTTTCGGTATCGCCGGTCCAGCGACACCGATAATATCGGCAATACTATCGATTTTTTGTCGACAATGGAAACACTAGCTGGCCTTAACCTTCTTCTCAATATATGGTAAAACAAAATCCAATATTTTGTAAAAAATAATAAACAATCTCCATGTTGAGCAACCCTGTGGAAGGAAAATGGGTTTTCCAACAATTAAACCCATATGTGTCACCATCCATCTTCAATCACTTCACATGTACCAATGTGTCATATGAACAATTGTCCATCTTTTGTTATGTTCCACACGTACCACTACACCACATGTGTCACCATTCATCTTCTTTTGCACCCCAAATGTGCAAAGTGTCCCACATGCACTAATGTGCCACATGTACCACAATTCATCTTCTCTTGTGCCACACATGTGCAAAGCATCCCACATGTGCCCTTATCCATCTTCAATCACTCCAAATATGACATGTGCCAATGTGTAGAAGTTTTGTCATCACATGATACATGCAATGTTTCCCTTAGATTGTGATACATCACATGATACATGCAATGTTTCCCATGATACTTCCATATTCCCAAGGGTGCAATACCAATACATAAAACATTGGTTTGTAGCATAACACTCTCTTCATGCAGCATAGCCCAAGATCAAGAGGTTTCCTCAAGGCAGCAACACCGACACCCTACTAACGAAAGGGGGAAAAATGGTGGTCTAGGAATAAGAAGGTTGAAAGAGATGAATGATATGCTTCTTGGCTAATCGTGGTAAAGCAACAAGCAGGTGATGCCACAAGGATCAGTCAAGGATATGGGATTTGAAACGTAAAAAGTCATGGACCCTAGGGACCAAAATTCGAGGCCCTTGCTTTATCCAAAATCTTGTGAGAAATAGGCTGATAATTCATATCCTTTTAATTTCGGTTTTCTGGTCTTGCCATCCAAAATCACACAATAACCTGACCTTTCCTGAAAGTTCCTTTTCTCCAGGAAATCACTACAGACGTATCCCTGTAGCGGCACCTGTCTGATGCTTTTTAGGATTAAACCATAGATTTTTGAGGCAGCTCCCTTTGGTCTCTCTGATACAACCTCGGGCCCGCTTTTCCACACCACTCCACAAAGCTCCATTCTGTATCCACCTCGCCTCTATATGCTTACCTTGAACCTTAATTGCTTGATATATTGGTGCTGGTTTGGAAGACATCTCCCCATGCCATCATCTTCTTCTCATGGCTCTTTCCTTCTTATCACTGTCCTCTTTCCTTTCCGGATCTTTACTTGAAACTCTTGTACTTCCCAACCTCCAGATAGGATTCTGTCAACATCTCCTCAAGACAGCAGCACGAATAACAGGAAAAAATCCAGTTTTTTAACACCCGCCATCATCATCATGTCCATCTTCCATATTCATCCACCTCTCTAGTTCCTTCACTGAGGTTCAATTCAATTATGGTTTTCCCACCAAATACATCTTAAGCAAAACCCTCTTCTCAGCCTCCACCAATCCTTTACCACCATCCTCATCTTCACATCCAACATCTCTTTCCAAGCCTCCTATCCATCTGGAACAGGCATCCCTGAACAGGTTGCTGGAAATGCCATTTAGAAACCACAACCGATCTAGGCAACAGTATGAACGTGTAGTACGACTGCCGCCTCCCCCATTCCATATCTCAATCACAGTACATGCTTTGCTGTTGTATCTTAGACCAAATCAATGGGAACCTCCTCAAAGCTTTGAGGGATAACCATCTTAGTAATCTTCTCAACCTCTTCAATGGAGAAGCGCATCACATCAGCAGCCCCCTATAAGAAGCAATGAAGACGGTGAAAGGGCCGTCTTTCTCCTCTTCCACCTTCCACCTCATGTGAGTCATAGCCTTCCACTCCTTTTCCTGTTCATCACCATCTGAAGAGATTCTGCCACAGAATCAGCCATTCTATGGGTGAACGGATTGATCTTCTAACTAGGTGTCGCTACTGCTTCGAATTCCTGGTTCCGATTCTCACTTCCACTCTGGCTTCCTACCTATTTACATGTGTTTACATTTTGAAAGAGACACCTTCCTGCACCCAGTCCCAAATTTGCTGTTGCTTTGCTTCACACTTCATGCAACTATACCTTGGACGCGCCAACATGGGACACCTCAAATAAAGGAACCAAAAACTTAATAGGGTTATAATGAGCAAGAACCTTCCATAAATGGGAAGATTGCGATCCTTGTCCTGCAACAATAGCACTGTGGAAAAGAACAAGATGAAGGTTAGCTGGATTGCAAGTCGCTCCATTAGCATGGTACATAGTATGAGAATGAGTATGTGGTATGCTACTTCCTCCAAATTGTGCTATGCTAGGGGTAGGATCATTTGGTCACTCCGGTACATACGTTAGGTAATGCAGGAGCATTTTCACACTGAGCTCGAGTGGGGTGGCCTGTGGGATGCGGGGGCACACTCAGGGTGGGCGGCCCGTGTAACCCATGTGATTTGGGGTCCACGGGGGGGTGGAACCCATGGATTTGGGCCCACAAGGAGGGTTCGGCTGAGGACCTAACCCATGGATGTGGGGCCTAGGGCCTAGGCTATGAGATAAAGGGATTACTTGGTCATGCTCTATCAGTTCGAGCTTTTAGAGCAAGTGGTAAATTGTCCTGCATCACTAAGCATATTGAATATAGCTTTATACATGAATTAATATTGTAATTTAAATACAGTATAGATAAAGTTATGCAATCTTCGAACAAGAAAAAAATGAAGTTATGTGATAACAAATCTACTAGCCACTCCTGTTCTTATGTTTGGAAAGCCCCCATCCCCACTAGTGCAGGCATTTGTATGGGTAGCTGCAGAAAATAAAATTCTGTGGATAATCTAAAGAAGTGGAACAAGGCAATACCAAACATTTGTGTCATTTTAAAAAAATAAAATAAAATTTGAAACAATGATGATATTTCATTAAAAAAAAGGCTGCAGCCAAAAATACAAATATACAACTCAAGCCTTCCATGCTACCACCCAAACAAGCTATATATGAAGCTGAGAATACTAGACTTCCACCCACTCCTTTACATTGAGAATTGCCTTTCTGAAAACATCTATTGTTCTTACCTTTTTATTTCTAAAGCATCACTCATTCCTTTCCCACCACAAAGCCCATAGAACTGCTAACAAACTTAATCTTGACACCCCTTTTCCCCCCACCAAACATGTGCGTCATGTGTAGGAATGCCGAGGAATATCGGAATTACTTGTTCCTACACTGTTCAGTTGCACGGGCAGTTTGGGAATTTTTCTGGCAGTAATTCAATATTAATTGGGTTGCCACTAGTTCAGTTTTTTGAGGAAATAGCAGGTTGGCCTGTCAGTCCTTTTTCAGCTCGCGGACAGTTATTTTGGAAGCTGGTGCCTTTGGCTATTTTATGGGGAATTTGGAGAGAGAGGAATGAGCAAGGATTTTTTAAGGGAGGTTGCGACAGTGGAATCCATCAATTGGGTTATTGTTTCTTCTTCTATGGAATGGGTGTTAATTAAGCCCGATTTTGCAGGGCAATCTTATTTGTCTAAGTTGAGGGGGACTGGGATTCAGTCATTTTTGTGTAATTCCTTGTCTCTCTACTAGCCATGGGTAGCATTTGCTTCTTTCATAGGGCTGTTCCGTTTCATTCTGTATTGCTTCCAATTTTGGTGGTGAGGCGAGGCTCAACTGTCCCTGGGGGCATCTGGAGCTGTATGCTTTTTTGGTGCTCATATGAGAGAGAGAAAGAGAGAGAGAGAGAGAGAGAGAGAGAGAGAGGGGGGGGGGGGGGGGGGGGGGGGGGCATGTCCTGGGAGTGTACTCTTGCATAAGGAACTTTGTGGGCTTTCATGGCGCGCATGTCACTAGGCTACATCATTCCATGATTTGAACCACCTAACGGGTGGGATGCACTTTAAACAAGTGACCAAGAGACGGAAGTAATCTACATGTGATGGGTGGAGAAATTTGATCAAGTTGCTCCCTAACAACAATCTGATAAGTGGATGTGCCTGATTTTATTTCGGGCCCATCTGGACAGCAGGACCCTCATGATGGACAGATTAGATCTCATACCTTCAGTAATGGTTCGAGTTCCCTCCACATGTACGGAGGTTGTTCCATACGTGGGTTTGTAATTGAGGGCTAGACTCATATGAGAGTTCACCACCATTTTGAAAATGGTGTTGACTCTTCCTACTCACATGTGGCTCTCATCCTCTGCTATACGGACCATCTAAATTATGAAGCATGTCTTATATCACACTGATCAAAAAGTTGTAACCATCTAATTAATGGCGATGAAATGCATGGCTAAGAGCATTGTTCGAAAAATCGGTATCACTTTAAGTATTGCACGGGATATATCGATTGTATCGGGTAATTTATCGCACTTTTTGGGAAACATGGGGAAGCATTGGGAAACTAGTTGAATTTTTTAATGAAACTTCAGGGATTGTTAAAAAAGACCTTAATACACACTTTTAAATCATAACATTTTAAAAAAGAAGTGCACATAATAGGTTTCCCTTGTATAGGGTCCTAAGCTATGCATTGTTTGACCGAACTAATACAACTATATTCAAATTGAATGGATAACATCTAGAGTAAATATGACGATCATTTCATTAAAGAATCTTAAATACTTCAAAATTAGTCTCAATTGACATTTGTTTTAAGGAAAAATTTTAAATAATAATAATAATAATATTTTATTAATTTTTAATTTAAAAATGATTTTTATCTTTCGAAAATTGATAAGGGCTTAACAAATCAGTTCAGTCCTCATATATGCTTGATTTCATGTTTGGAGTGCAAAATTGCAATCAATTTGGGAGAAATTGGGAAATTTTCCCTAAAATTTCCAAAATTGGACCACCTACACTCAAATGTCGAAATTAGAGTGTATGTGATGACTATTTCATCAAATACTTCTAAATACTTTGAAATTAGTCTCAATTGACAGTTGGTTGAAGATTTTATTTTTATTATTTTTATTTTAAAAAAAAAAAAAAAAACATGGAGAACGTGAAGAACCAATGGATATCGAAATCAAAGCTGAAACTCCATGATTTTTTATGCAAAACGTGAAGAACCAATGGATTTGTAACCATTTGACACTGATTTAAAATAATTTCAAAAAAAAAAGAAGAGGGATTGAAAATTGAAAATGCTCAGTGGATTGAACATGTGGGATATATTGGCACTACCTGTGCGTTTCGTATCGCACAGGTGGGATACAAGATATATCGTGGGATATATCGGTCCATATCGTCGATATTTAAAACATTGGCCAAGAGTGAAACAGGGAGCAGTCCAAATTCAAAGGGCAAAATCAAATGGTATTGTCATCTTCTCAATGTAACTTCTGTCTTATGCTCCATCCGTAATTTGGTCAGCAATCTGCAAGGTCTGGGACTCTGGATAGACTTACAACTATGCCTATGCCATGTGCACGGTAGAAGAGTCTCCCATTTTTGACCCCACACTGATAGTCCACTCATAATATATTTTTTGGCAAAATTCATTGAACCTGCGTCCTTTGTGCCCTTCCCCCTATAGGTGTATTATTCCGTTTCTACGAGTGTACTCACACATGAAGTGATGCCAAGCCTTCACTCGCATGTGCCATGGAGTCACGTGCTTGCATGATCTCATCCGCACATCATCACCCTTCAAGGATGCGTTGTCCGATCAATACAAGGAATCTATTAGTCACAGATGAAGGAATTCGATTAGATTCTTCCCATCCGTCTGTTAGAAATGCACATTATGGACTACCCAATGAGTGAACTGGCCTAATCTTTACGTAGTACCATTAGGACAACGGGACCTACTGGATAGACAGTTCCTCTCTGGCATATTGTTCCATGTTTGGAGTGTAGATGTCCTGGCCCACACACAACTGTTGTAGTGAAGACTCTCATTTGAGGCCTGCACTCTAACGGTTCACCACTATCTTCAAAACTGAGGTGCCTCATTCTCCTCACATGCAGCACATACGTACAGTTATCCAAAGTGTCCAAATTGTGGGGCAGATCGTGGATGGAGAACATTTCTAAACTCACAATGATCAAGCAAAATGGATGGTTAAAATAAAACCTGAGCATCCCAGATCCCATGGGAAAAATCAAATTGTTGTCATCATATGGCGTAAGGCTTGGGTTATGTTCCATTCACCAACTAGATCAACCACTTGGACGGCCAGAACTGATGAACAAATGTGCAATGTGTACAGATGGAAGGGCACTACCATTTCTAATATGGAGGTGAATTGAGATAGGAGCCTAGCCATTTGACAAGGATATGCTATCTCGACACGTGTGCCAGGCAGCCTACGTACAGTCTAGTGCATATTACAGCATGGGCCACGAGCATGACATCCAAGAAGTTCATTTGGTGTGTCCCACATGTTAGATGGGAGCTGCCTACTAACTTATGTGCATGTGTCATATGATGCTATAGCACAAGTCAAAATATAATGCTCCACATTCTGAACATAAACTACACTGCAACTTATCCAACACTTAGACAACAGAATCATAATTTCAAGTTGGTAAAAATAGCAATCGTATCGTAAATGAATCATAATCTGGATCATGCGATTCAGAATGGAAAACATAAAAGGATTCGCCATTTGGTTAACATTCAATTATGCTCCAGGAAGGCAATCATGATAACCGGAAGATCACAGAGGAGCCACGCTCTCATTGGAAGATCGCTGGAGATGGGAATTCTTTACAACTCTCATTCGGATATTCTAATCTGCTTCAATCATCAGCCTTTAAAGCCAATCCCTTCCCAACCCTTCTCTTCAAGTGGTAATATAGATCTTCTCCCTGAATCTGTCGCCTCTCTTTTTCATGCTTGGCATGGGACTAAGCTCGGTAAACAGCAGTCCAGGCAGTGGAGAATGGCCCTTCTGGCAATATGGTGGTCTGTTTGGGAGGAAAGAAACGGCAGGTGCTTCAGGGACACAGCTAATTCTGCACGCCATGTCTCCTCTAGAGTTAAAAGTCTTCTTGTAGATTGGGCAGTGAATGTCAAGTCCCTTAGGACTATAATCTTCTTTTTCTGGGCATGTAGTTTCGATCTGCCTCCTCAGCAGATCTTTTTCTTTCCCTCTTTGTTTTGTTCTTTCTTTTCATTTTAATCAAAGTTATCTTTCAAAAAAAAAAAAAAAAAAAAACATAGATCTTCTCCCGCAACAAGGCACATGGTCCGATACTCTTCCTTATATCGCCTCTTGTCCTTCGGGGTTTGCCGATTGATGGAAATTGGTATATTTGTAGTCAATTACATCTCATTTACCGTGCACAATGGGGAGCTGATAGCTTGATATTGAGGCTGATGTTTTAGCTAAGGAGGGAGCAAACATAATAGAGTTGGTGAATGGGGAAGGTTTCCTCTTCCATAACGGGTCCTTCCTCTTGCAATTTTCTTTTTCCTTTATCACTAATAAAATTGTTGTTGTCAATGAATCCTTAAGGGTTGAATGTAGAAGCTAAAATAAAAAGGACCAAATTTGCTCAGAGGTTCTCAAGTATTATTCTAATCTTCTAAGGTCGATCGGGATCGCCCATCGTTGGACAGCTTAGAGTTTGATAAAATCTCATCGAGTGATGCAGACAACCTCGAAATTCCAATATAAAAAAGGGATGTTAAAGAAACGATCTTTGACCTCGGGCGAGACAAGGCCCAGGGACTGGATGGGTTCCCCATGGCCTTCTTCATTGTTCTACATGAAAAATATGGATTTGGAGCTTCGATATCAAATTTTTAAGGATATGAACTGAGTTGTAAAAAATTGGGAGAAAATCAAAATTTCTCCATTTTTTTTTCCCAAATTGATTGCAATCTTAGTGTCTAAACATGAAATCAAACATATATATGACCTGATCTACACATTCTTGGCAATTTGGGGATTTTTTTAGGCAAAAATATATATATATTTTAGTTAAAAATGTCAATTTTTTATTTTTTTTCCGAAATCCACAAGTGTATTTCTAATTTTCTACTTCTTTTGCTTCAGAATGCAATACTTGTGTTTCTATACATGTCTTCTTACATTTATAAATTTTCTGAATTGACTTTGAATATAATTGTATCAATTCAATTAGACAATGCATAGATTAGGACCCTATGCAAAGGAAACCTATTATGTGCACTTGTTTTTTCTGATTTTTTAATTATTATTTATAAGTGCATAGTAGTGTCTTTTTTAACAATCCCTAAAATTTTATTGAAAAATTCGACCGATTTCCCAATGTTTCCCCATGTTTCTTAACAACAGCAATAAATTGCATGATAAATCTGATATATCCCGTACAATAGCCGATATGCATCCATATCCCAAGGGTGTTATACATTACACGATAACGATACGAAAAACATTACTTCCAGCCTTTTTGGGATATCATTAAGGGCGATGTTCTAAACTTTGTGTCGGAGTTCTTTCAGTCAGGTAAGATCCTGCAGGAAATGGGTAGTTTATTCATCGTACTTGTTCCCAAGTTTGAAGGAGCCTCATCGCTCAAAAACCTTCGTCCCATTAGTCTTGTTAACAACGCTTATAAAATTGTAGCTAAGGTCCTCTCTCAAAGGTTCGGATTCGTTCTGAGCAGGGTTATATCCCCTTTCAAAGTCGGTTTATTGCTAATCGACATATTATCAATAGTTGTCTTCATGCGTATAAGTATATTTGCAAGATATTCAAAATTGGTTACATATTAACCATAACGGCTGATACATAATGGTAATGGTCGACACCATTACGATATATGGGGTCAAAACAGTGATACCCAAAGTTTTGGGCTCGAAACGGCTATTATGGGGCCGTAACAGCCGTTACGTCCCATAACGGCCGTTACCGCCTGTAATGGTCAAACGATAACAGTAAAAAAATGGCTTCTTTTTGTCATTTTAAGTTGTGATTTCTATCATTTTTTGGCACTTTTCTCTTCCAAATTCTTTCATAAACTACTTAATTGCAAATTCTGACCACTCTTAGCTTGAATTTAAGGATCAAAACAAGTTATTTTAAGGATTTTATTGAATCGAAGCTCTTCCAAAAAATCTTCAAAAATAAGTATTTATACCATTTTTTTCAATCTTTGTTGTTATGGTTGAATATGATGTGTTATTCAAATTAGACATAGGAATGTGCATTTTACAGATTATGTAACTGATTTTCTATTTTTTTAAAAAAAAAAAATTATTTTCAGCAATTTTTAAAAATTAGGAAAAATCATTTTTTTTTTCAATCTTTTTCTTTTTTAATGGTCGAATATGATGTGTTAATCATAGTAAAACATATCAATATGTGTTTAAAATATTATGCAACTGATTTTTTTAATTGTTTTTTTTTAAATTATCGGACTATTTTTGTCCAATTTTTTTTTAAAAAAACAAAATCTATCTTTTTATGTTTTAATGGTTGAAGATGATGTGTTGATCATAATATAACATATCAATGTGCATTTAACATATTATGCAACTGATTTATATATATATATATATATATATATATATATATATATATATATATGTTTTTTTTTTTTTTTTTTTTGGGACTATTTTCGGCTGGTTTTTTAAAATGAGGAAAAATCATTTTTTTTTTCATTTTTTTTTTAAAATTATTTTAATGGTTGAATATGATGTGTTAATCATAATAGAACATACCAATATGCATTTAACACATTATGCAACTAATTATATATGTTGATGCAAAAATCCAGTCATCCTTGCTAGGCTTCGTGATACCTGCACAAAAAACACGACAATAAAGACCCTGGCTAGGACAGGGGATCATCCGATGCCAAAGTCAGGCAAACTGGATCTTAGTAGGGAGTATTAGGGCATGTGATTGAGTACCTTTCACGATAGATGGGGGCCCTATTTATAGGCTTGGAGATAGTTACGCGGAGAGAGACATTTCCCAAATCATAGGCTGGATTATAGGCGTGCATGCATTCAACAGACGTTTCTCGACCGTTTCACAAGATCATTGGTGAAGATAAGATCAAGTGGTTGAGGTTGGGAGATGTGGTAGGAGACCAAGGTTGACCATCTAAGTTGCTCTCTATAGCTGCTCTAAGGGAGAGCATTCTGAGCTGGGTTCTCTAGTGGCTTATGGTCTCATCCAACCTTCGTAGTTCATGCCATCGAGTCAGGCCCTCGGCGTCGGATCTTCAAGTTCCGATCAGAATTCTGACTTGCTTGTACCGGCCATGCTCGAAGAGTGAGACCGAGCTCCTTGGATGGAGCTTTAGATGGCTTCAGAGATGACCATCCTCTTCATCTTATTGCATGGTGCAGGGCTTCCCTAAGTGTAGCAGCTCGGAGTCTTGCTCTGTACTGAGTCATGCTTCGGGGGCTCTTACCAAAAGATGATCCGAGCAACAACTCGGAAATGGATGGGACCGTGGAAGAGTTCGGTGTTTGATGGAAGCGGAGATACGTCATGTTTTGATGGTTGAGCTCGAGGAATAGGTGGGTTTCCCAGCAATGGATTACTGCTTTCTGGCCGTTGAGGAACTCCTTGGTCATGCTCTGTACTAGCTGACCTCTTTTCCTTGATCAGTCTATTTTTACCCATAATAGTAACCCCCTACTTCCGAGATTGCACAACAGGATTGGGAAGTAAGTCAGTTTAGCGAGGTCGGGCTATCTTGCACGTGGGGTGTTTGAGCCTACTTTGTCATGAATGAGGAATAAGGCGGTAGGCGTGGGGATCGATGCGGATTCGCAATGATGGTACAGTGCACTCGAGGTAACATGCACTAGTAGGGCACCCATACGGCTCCCGACTTATGGGGCGTAGACGCGTGACGTCTCCTGGGAAGTTGGGTCATTCGTCGAGTGGGGGAGCTCCACATGGCCACACACAAGCACTGAGGAACCTTTTTGGCCCCCGCATTAAATGCGAGCAGTCATTGCTGCGCGGCTGAGTTCCCTATAAAAGGGGGATGCCCTAGCAGTGTAGGGGCATTTGCTCCTACTACCTCTCCGCTCCTTCTGCCCACTAGACTTTGCACTTTTCGATAAGTTAGAATCCCTTCCCTCCGGCGAGCTTTGCTTGTTTTCTGATCTTCTTCCTTCCTCCCTTCTCTTTTATTTCTCTTTTTGTTTTCGTTTTTCAGCCAAAAATGTCTGATCCGTCAGACAACTGGGATGAACCCGTTGCCTTCCAGGGCAGTTCTGAGCCGGAGGACTGGGATTGGCCGGAAGAAGCTTCACGCGATGCACCTTCTCCGATCATAATGATGAGCAACAAGGAGATTGTGCCGGCTCTAAGGGCAAGAGTTGCAACTCAGTCCTTTGCCGAGCAACCCGCGGGTGCTGAGGCGGAGTTAGCTCTAACAAGGGAAGAGGCAACTCAGTCTTCCATGGAGTCTGAGAAGATCGACCCATGTGGGTCAAGTCTGAAGGAACCTAACCTAGTGCGGATCAGGTCGAAGTACCACATTCCGGATTCGGTGGTGCTCCGAGCCCCCGCACTTGGCGAAATTCCAAGCAATCCCGGGGAGGGCAAAGTGGCGGTGTATCTGGTCGCCCTGCAGTGCGGCTTGAGGCTTCCCTTTCACTGCATCATTAGGGAAGTCGTCTCGCACCTGAGGCTGGCCGCTGGCCAAATAATTTCAAACGCCCGGAGGGCCCTGGTGGGGGCTTTTATTCTGTGGTTCCAACTCGGACAACCCAAGCTGACTACGGATGATTTCCTCCACATGTATCAGGTAAAGGCTAACCCTTTCCGTGAGGGTTGGTACTATTTTTCGTCATGGCCGAACAAGGGTAAGGGCATCATCACAAACGCCCCGACCTCCAATAAAAATTGGAAGAATAAATGGTTTTAGGCGTTAGGGGACTGGGAGGCTCCGGCGACTACCGAGCTACGACCTTGGGTTCTGACCCGCTTTGCCCACCCAGGTCGGGTATATCTGAACTGTTTTTTTTTCTAAAGTTTACATTCATGTTGTTTGCTTCTAACTATAGTGGTCTTTGGCAGTTTTGCCTAAGGGTCATTCCTTAGTGACTAACTTGGAACTCAATCAGATCGCGCATGCGAGGCAGGTGGAGGCTTCGACGAGATCTTATTAGTTGTTGATCACTCTCGAGCTCCTTCGTCTGTCAGGTCTGGCCCCATCTATACCAAGTATATTCAGACGATTTCTTCGGGAGTTCGGAAGTTGTGTCATCTCTTTCGTTACTGATTAGTCGCTTTTACTGCGCAGGGATGGCCAATCAAGCTCGTTCTAGCAAACGAGTTGGTGTTCCCTCTGATGTCGAACTGGCCCAGAAGAAGGTGCCCTTGAAGAAGAGAGCAATTGTCCCTCCCGCTAGGGTGCAGGGGACGAGCTCTTCTAGTGTGGCGGAAGGGAAGTCGAGGTCGGGCTCGGACTAGCCTGCGACAGGGCAGTCGAGTTCGGTTGCCAGCAAGAGGAGCGGTTCGGTTGCTCCTAGTACCACCATCATAAACCCGCCATCACCCCAGAAGTGGTCGATGTAGATCAACAGGGGGCTATCTCAGTAAGGGAGATTGCCCCCGCTACTAACCCACAGCAACCCTCTGAGGCCCAGGCAGAGCTGACCTATAGGGCTCAGTCCCCCGTAGCACAGGTCCAGGCGGACACCTTGTTTGGTCGTTAAGGGGGCGGAGCCCGGGGGGGCTCTCAATCTAAATCCTCCTACACGGTAAGTCTCCTTCCGTGGATAGCTTGGCATGTTCCTGATGCCGATATCGTCGAGGCGATGAACACTCACCCAATCATCGCTATAGGCCAGTTGCCTGTTGGCCGTGTTTTTCTACAAGATAAAACTCTATCCTCTTCTTGTAGTTGCTTTTGTACTTGAATTTTATCTTACGTGAATTTCTTTTTAGTTCGGCCCTATTGTCTTAAACGCTCGTCACGAATTGATATGCGTTGGGAAGGAGTGTGAGGAGGCAGAGGCGAGCCTTGAAAGCAAAACCATCAAGGCTGAGTATCTTCGATTCGCCTTAGAGAAATTTAGGGAGGAGCTTGTAGCTCTGAAGATCCAGGCGGAGGAGCTGACAACTCTTAAGGCTCAAACAAAGGGACACAAAAAATTAAAGGATATGTTTAGTGAAGGGGATGTAAGGAAAAAGGTTGGGAAGTTTATCGCGAAGTTTTTCATATATGATCAAATCCCGACGAATGCAACAGCGAGCCCGCATTTTAAAAATAGGATAAGTGAGGTGCAACATGGGGGTGAAGGTGTGCAGCTGCCCACGCCCTTTGAGATAATGGGCAAGTATTTAGATGAAGAACAAGAGGAGAATAAAAATGTGGATTGGGTCCTCACTCTTGCTCGAGTGGTAGACTCTCAGGAGTTTCAACTCCCGGTCAAGGGTTCGAGTACCCATGGGTGGTGAAATTCCACCAGCGTGAGTGCGCGGGGTGTGCGTGCGTGTAAAAAAAAAAAAAAAAAAAAAGGAATAAAAATGTGGATTAACATAAGTAATCATGGGAGATGTACGGCTGCACCGTCATATGTGACAGTTGGACCCGACCAACAAGGATGCTTGATCATAAATTTTATCGTATATTGTAGAGGACGGGCAATGTTCTTAAAGTCCATAGATGCGAGTGATAAGATTAAAGATGCGAACTACATTTACAAATTAATGTACCGTGTCATCAATGATGTTGGGAGGAAGAATATTGTGCATTTTTTTATAGACGATGAGAGTGCATTTGTCAAGGCGAGGAAGGATATACAAAACAAGTATAATATGTATTGAACCTCCTGTACAGCGCATTGTATTGATCTCATGCTAGAGGCAATCGGGAATAGGTCGTCAGTGAAGACTACTATTATCGATGCACGGCTCATTAAAGCCTTCATATACAACCACACATGGTTATTGGCCGCGATGTGCGATAAGTGTAGTGGGGATATAGTGTGTCGTGGGGCAACGCGGTTTGCCACAAATTGTATTGCCCTAAATAGCCTCCTCAAACACAAGCAGGGGTTACAAGAGCTTTTCACTTCTTATGACTACACAGAATGGGCTAAGAAGGAGAATAGAGTAACCTGGAGAATCGAAGAGCTCGTGTTTCGCCACTCGTTCTGGGATCGCATATGCGGGGTAGTCAGTATTTTGGAGCTCATTTATGTGGTGTTGAGGATGGTGGACAATGAAACGAATTCATTGATGGGGTCGTTGTATCCCTCTATACAATTGATGAAAGAAGCTATCAAAGCTAAATCCCTCAACGCATATAAGTGGGTGCATACAATAATAGATGACCGTTGGGAGAGGATGCTTTCCCACTCACTACATGAGGCTGGTAAGTACTAATATACTTTTCTTTGTTTATATGCTCCAGTACTCTGCTATTAATGTCTCAATATTTAAATCATCTTGGTTTTCAACGTATTTCTTAAATCAAAAATACCACTACAGCAAGAATCCCTATGCTGACAATGAACTGAAGAGGGTTTTACATGAAATGTACGAGCACTTATTCCCTAACTATCCGGGAAAAGGCACATTTGGTACTAAGGTAAATATATTCCGCACCTACATTCTCCATATTTGTATCTTAATGATTTCATACTTACCCTTGGTTGTTATATGCAATCAACAGATTGTTAAATTCTGCAATGTGACTGGAATGTTCGGGTGTCACATCACAAATATGTCAACCACCATGATGTCATGTGAGTGGCAACATTTAAATTTAGTTTTCATATTATTGTACAAAATCTGAAAGTAATGAAATAACTTTAAAATTCAGAGGCGAATGGTGGGCCATGTACGGGACTAACTGTGAGGTTTTACGATGGATGGTTGACAGTCTCCTCACCCTATGAAAGAAATTGGAGCACATTCTCACTCATCCACACAAATAAGCACAACAGACTAGGGTACGACTAGCTTTAGAAGCTAGTGTTTCATTACTACAATATGAAGCTACGAGAGAGGCTGCTCCGACCCGAAGGAAGAAAAGCACAGGAGGACCCATGGGATCTGTTGGTGATCGGACATCATTCATTTATTAAGGATGAGGACGAGGATCCAATTTTCCAGTGGGAGGTCAGATGACTTGAATACTTCAGAAGGGCGACCGGAGCCACATGTTGCGAATGAAGCAGCAGGACAAGAGATCGATATTGATGTACATGTAGAGCAGTGGAGATCTCATGATGAGACATTCGACCCATTGACGAGAAATCCGGTAAGGAGTCTGCGGCACTCACTGCTACAAAAGACACGTGGCGGGGAAACAATGTCCAACACCGAGACAGAGAGTGATGTGGCGGGTGGATCTAGTGATGGTGATAAGTCTGATGACAACGATGGGGGTGATGATGACTCTGGTGACAGTATCGATGATGGTGATGATGGCAACGGGGATGGTGGTGACGAGGGTGTGAGTTAGTCTCAGAGACCTCTTAGCCCTTTCACTAGGGAGGGGGGTTTCAATCATGCCACATAGGACCTTGACCATGGTTCTCATCTAGGAGGACCAAGGCCTCGTCTTATCTACAATAAGACATACGAGCGTCAGAGGTTATTAAAAAAAAAAACAAAACAAAACAAAACAAAAAAACATACACGAACTTTCTGATTTTGAGGAGCTACTGGCAAAATGCATGAGGGACAAGCATTCGTGGGAAGCGAGGTGGCTCTAGTTCCGATTCATAAACGAGGAAAGGGAGCTCGAGTTACGGGCCACAAAATTGATATGGATCACAAACACAAGAGAGTAGCTCGAGTTCTGTGCCATAGTATGGGTATGGATACATAGTGGATATGCGGGGAGCGACTCTAGCAGTTATGAATTATCATTTTTCAACTACGGTCAGGACTTCCACATACAGGCAAGTATATGGGCAGCAGTATGGATATGGAGGGCAGTATGGATACCCAATAGCACCATCCATGCCCATTCCATATCTGTATTAGTCACGGACTGTGACTATTACACAGTACCCACAAATGGGCATATTAGTTCTGTTCGGAGAGGATGAGTACCAACGTTATGTCAGGGAGTATCTCAATTGGTACCATTCTACTATGACCTGGGTACAGTATTGTCGATTTGTGGAGCGGTATTCCTTCCCGCCCCATTGAGATGGAGACGATGATTACGAGCCACCGTGTAACTCTATGGGTCGAGACCATAGCCAGTCACATCATTAGCACGTATGTTTTATAATTTCTACTATATGTTTTACTTTTGAATGCATTGGTTGTGTTTTCATACATGTCTTGATACATTTATAAATGTTATGCATCATATTTGAATATAGTTGTCTTAGTTCAATCGGACAACGCATAGCTTAAGACCATATACAAAGGAAACCTATTATGTGCACTTCTTTTTTTAGATTTTATGATTTAAAAGTGTGTATTGAAGTCTTTTTTAATAATCCCTGAAGTTTCATTGAAAAATTCAACCAATTTCCCAATGTTTCCCGTAAAGTGCGATAAATTACACAATACAAATGATATAATCCCGTCTGATAATTGATACGTATCTATATCCCAAGGGTGCGATACATAACGCGATACCGATATTTAGAACATTGGGTGGGCCCCGCCATGGTGTTTATGTAAAATCCACCTCAACCAAAAGGTGTGTCATCCCATTTTATGCCTAGGACCCAAAACTTAGCCGCTTATGTGTTTCAAGTGGACCGCATGATTAGAAACAGCATACAGGGCAACACTCATCCTCCAAACTATTACCCTTCATATGGCCCACATGAATAATATTTTGGAATGCTTGCTTAAAGAGGCATTCCTTGCTTTGGCATCAATAGCCCCGGACAAGTACATGTCGGTGGAGAGGTGCTTTTCGATGGAAGGAGGTCGGATAGTGTGGATGCCCCCTTGTAGAAGGGATTTATCAGATGCGGAAGTTGATGCTTGATTAAGCGTCCTAGATAAACTGAACAACGTCAAGATCGAACCTTCAACAGAAGACTATGGTTTGGAAAGGGCACATTTCTAGTAGATTCGAAATGGAATCCTTTTACAAGATTCTTACCCCCTCCCAATCCCCATCATCTCATAATTTTCGTTTTTAGAAGTACAGAGCTCCCTCGAAGGTTGCATCTTTTGTTTGATTGCTTGGAAGGAACAGGATACTAACAGTGGACAACCTTTGTAAAAAAGCAATGATTCTCCAAAATATATGTATAGTGTGCAAGCGGGATGTAGAGTCAGTGGACCCACCTCTTCATTCATTTGCCCTTATGCTATAAGGGTGTGGGAGCTCGTTCTTATAACTCCCAATGTCTCTTGGGTTATGCCGACATCCATGTCATCCTTCCTAGAGTCATGGCATGAAGGAGGTGTTGGAAAAGAAGGAAAAGCAGTTTGGCGGTTAGGGGCAATGGTGTGCCTATGGGCCATTTGGGGAGAAAGGAACAAGCAATGTTTTGAAAACAACTTAGTTGCAGCAGGGACAATCGTGCGAAAAGCAATTTGTTAGGTGCTTGATTGGCCAATCAAAATCAAGGAACTAGACGTTTATATCCTTCTAGCCCTATTGGGGCTGTAACTTTGCTTTTGAGTTTGTTGTTTCTTTTTTTAATTTTTGTATTATTTTCCGCTTTTGGCGGTCTCTCAATAAAATTGTAACATTTCCAAAAAATAATAATAATAATGCATTGGACTTATGTTTAGGCCTTGCCTATGTTTTTGTGTGGTATCTAATGGTTGGAGTGGATTTTATCTAATCATCGCAGTGGGCCCATAAATATAAACGGTGGACGTGTCTCTTCAAACTATTTCCCATAGTGTGGCCCACTTGAACGACAAATCATCCTGATTTTTTGGCCATGGATATAACTTAGAATTACCCATCTAATGGTTGGATTGGATCTTAAATACACATCATGGTGGGTCCCTCAAAAATGAAGGGTGGGCATCCCAAGGAGAGTTGTTTCGTACATGCATCACGTGGGTTGCCATCTCGAGGAGGTGAGTAGATTAGGTGAGATCCTAGCCTCACCCAAGACGATGCGACCCTTACCATGAGGCCCTCCTTGATGTGCATATTATGTATCCGCACTGTCTATTCATTTTTCCAAATCATTGTAGGGAATTATCCCAAAATGAATCAGATCCAATTATCAAGTGGACCATACCATAGGAAATAATGGTGATCGAACATTAATGGACCTCAAAAGTTCTAGATCAAGCTGATATTTGTTGCTTCCCTTCATCTTGGCTTACGTGACCTTATCAAAAAATTGGATGGAAAATAAAAAATATGGAAAATTAAGGTTCGCCCTAAGAAGCTTTTAATGGTAGGGTGTTCAATCACCATTGTTTCCTAGAGTATGGTCCGCTTGAGATTTGGATCTTCTTCATTTTTGGGATCATGTCCTAAAATAATCAGGAAAAATGGATGGATGGTGTGGATACATGATACATACATCAAGGTGGGCCCCATGGTAAGGGCCGCGCCATCTTAGGTGAGGCCAGGTCTCACCTAAGCTGCTCTGATAGGACGCATCTCACCAATCGACGGAGGGTTTTTTTTAAATGTGATTTTTTTTAAAGTGGGTCGTGGCTTAGGTGGGGTCTCCACCAAGGTGTTGATGTGAAATCCATCCTGACCATCAGGTGTGTAATACCATTCCAGGCCCATGGCCCAAAAATCACTTCCATCCTTAATTTAAGTGGGCCACACGGTTAGAAACAGTATACGAGACAATGCTTACCCTATGAATTGTTTCTCTAGGTGTGGCCCACCTGAATCATGGATGAGCTTGATTTTTTGTTCCCATGCCTAAATATTGGTGTGGCATTTAATGGTTGGAGTGAATTTTATATAATCATCATTGTAGTCCCTATAAGAATCAAGGGTGGACTTCTCTCAAGAAATTGTTTCCATTGGTGAGGTCCACCTGAATCACGGATCAACCTAAGATTTTTTCTCTTTGCGTAAAATGAGATTACACATCTGATGGTCGAAGTAGATCTCACATACAAATCAATGATGCCTTGAATTATCTCCGATATTATCGTTATCTCCAGCTTGGAGATACCGATAACACCAATAGCAATAAGAATAATACCGGTAGTATTAGAAATTCCAAGCATCAACAATGTATTGCTAAGTACCGCCAACAAATCGATATCGCCAATATTTTCAATTGTGTAAATTCCAGGCGCCGCTTGTATTGCTAATGTATCGATATCGCCAATATTTTTTACCGTGTAAATTCTAGGTGACGCTTGTATCACGAGTGCATTAGCGATATTTCAATAATATCGCCAACATAGAGATATCACAGAAAGTTTGTTTATTAAAAAAATATTTTCATAATTTTTTTATGAGCACATTGTTGTATGCAGTTTTCAATTTGTCGTTGCTAATATTGATAATATCTCAATATTATTGTTATTGCAACATGCGTAATATCAACACCACAATCTTTTGTTTCCTTTACTGTTGTTGATGATTTCTTTGCAAAATATCAGGAATTGTCGATATTCTGCAGTATCGATGGATGTTTGGATGGATGATTGGATGGTTAAATGGGATGGATGGGATGGTTAGACTATTTCTTACAACGACACATGCTTTTAAGCCCCATTAAATGGAAACTTATTGTGTATACATTCGTTTTACAATTTTTAATTCCTAAATATGCAAATATATGTATTTTAACATCTCCTGAGGTTTCACTGAAAATTCTACCATTTTTCCCATGTTTTTTCATATTTCTAGTTATCAGCAATATCGATGATGTTTCTGTATCCCCAACCAGTGAAACTTGTAGCGATACTGATACTTCGAACACTATGCCCCATAAAAATCAAAGGTGACTTCCTCCAATTAAATAAAAACATTAATTCCACCACAACTATCTCCATTTTTCTCACTATCAACCAACTACTTGCATGTCTCTATTTCCTCTAACCCATTCCTTCCTATCTCTCCAACCCAAACGAATTCCTCCCATGCGATTTAACCGACCAAGCTTTCGTCACCAGTGCAGCAATGGAGCCTTTGGCCAGCGATGCCACTGGTTATTGCAGTAGGTTCACCACTCTTTCTCTTCATCTCTCTTGAGTTAGCGGGGCCCACGAAATGCACGGATTGGATGTCAAAAGGAGAACGTGCCCGAGGTATGTGTGGGCCCACCAAAATGGCTTCATCGGGCTCGGGCTAGATCCTATGTAAACATTCCGGGCCGGGCTCATGTTGGACTATTTTGGCCCATCATCGACCCAGGCTGGGTATGGGCTTAAGTTGAACAATGCAGGTCAAGCTTGGATAGCCCGACCCTAACCTAGCCCGTTAACACCCCTACCTTTGGCGTAAGGTTATAGCTGACAAATATGGTCTAGCGAACTCAGGCAGGTGGATCAAGGACTCTACAGAGCTTCTTTTATTGGAGATTTATTACTCATTTGGTAGGCGAAATCCTTCCCGAGATGGGGATATCAATTGGTAGCAGGGATAAGGTTAGTATTTGGGACGATGTTTGGCTTGGAGAGATCACACTCAAATCCCAATTCCCTGGTATAACCAGATTATGCCCGAACCAGAATGTCTTGATAGCCAATTGTTTCTCCATCCAGGAAAATGGTAAGTGTTTGGCTACCCTCATGTCGCCATTCTTTATCCGAGGCCAAGGTTGAGGAAATGATGAGACTGCTAGCTATTCTAGAGGGGAATCCATCCCAACCTGGCTGCTTTGGATGACCTTGTCTGGTTAAGATATAAATCTAGCAGATTCACAATGTGGTCCTTCCTCAATGTCATTCATGGACCTGGTGCTGGTATTAGCTATTTTATACAAGGTTTATTTGGCACTAGGGGTGCACATGGGTCGGTTTGGTCCGGTTCTGGGGTGAAATCGGAACCGAACCATTCCTAACGGTTCTAGGATTTTCAGAACCAGAACCGGACCGTTAGCACCGTAGAACTGAACCGGAACCGGACCGTGAAAACCAGTTCGGTTCCGGATCGGTTCCACGGTTCTAGGCTTTGTAAAATCCAGCCCAAATTCAGAAGTTACACTGACTATCAACCTATGAAAAGTTCCTCACTTGTAACTGCCAAATTCAGCCATAAAATAGTCAAGTCTATGGCGTACAAGGTCAAGTTAGCACCTTCGCCAAGCAATGCTGAAGGTGGCAGATGGCTCTACAAAATTTGGCATGTTTTAAAGAATGCACTCCATCCCAAGGGACCATGATTTGGAGGGTCTGGATTTACTTACATGGATCCAAAGTCTCAGATAGGGAGGAAAATGCATATTGTATTAAAAAGACATCCTATATAATGCTCAGGTTGAATGGTTGTTCAATACCATTCAGGTTATGAATTAAAGCAAGTGGGGGGTGCGGTTCGGTGATCTAAACAGGTAGGATCTGTCGGTCTGGGAGACTTTTTTGTTATACAGGTAAGATATGTCAGTCTGGGGGACTTTTTTATGCAAGATCCACCCACAGTGAGGC
The DNA here is from genome assembly GCA_037074715.1 of Magnolia kwangsiensis. Taxonomy (NCBI): domain Eukaryota; kingdom Viridiplantae; phylum Streptophyta; class Magnoliopsida; order Magnoliales; family Magnoliaceae; genus Magnolia; species Magnolia kwangsiensis. The sequence goes on from CM073579.1 coordinate 75,694,638, forward strand.
CTGTCATATCAACGGATTGGATTGACGAACTATGGCCACCACTTATAAAAACTGAAAATCCAAACAATATGTATTTGGCCCAAGCATGTATGCTACCTCTAATTAAAATTCGAGTCCTGAAACACCTCAGCAACAAAAATAGGAATACATTTCTTATACACGTTGCTCATTAAACCTACTTTTCAAGTGAATAAATTTCACATTTTCATGGCCCCATTGCAACCACAAGTAGTACCATCACTAGAAGTGTGCTTAAATATTCCTACACCCGATACTCCCATATAGAAGCAGGGCAAATCAACGGTTTGGTTAACGGTTCGGATCGGTTCTACAAGCCCATAAACTGGAACTGAACTGTATCCATCGGTTCTTGAATTTTTGGAACTGGAACCGGAACCAGTGCAATCTAGAACCGAATCAAACCGGACCGTTGGATTGGTTCCGGTCCGGTTCCACGGTTCTACCAGTTCGTTGTGCACCCCTATTTGGCACTACCAAGCTCCTCCAAAGGTGACGGCATTTGCATGGCTCATGGGTCAAAATAGGATATTGACAATGGATAATCTCCGCAAGAAAGGGATGGTCATCCCCAGCATCTGTCTCTTGTCCAAGAAGGAAGAGGAATCAGTGACGCGCCTCTATCTCAACTGTCCTTATACATTGGGTGTGTGGAACTGCATCTTTTCAGCTTTCAAGGTGCCATGGGCGCTTCCAAATTCAATGGAGGATCTATTTGTCTTGGCACATTAGAGGCCCTTCTTCTATCGAAAGGAGGAATTGGCACCTTGCTTTGTTGGCCGCTCTTTGGTGTATTTGGATTGAAATGAATGGCAGATGTTTTAGGGATAGGAGTAAAACTCAAGGAACCACTTTCAGAAAGGTGTTCTCTTGTATCGAGGAGTGGAGTTTGTAATTTTGAGTTTTTTTTTTTCCTGTTCTCTTGAGCCTTTGACTCCTTCAATAAAATTTTCAATTTTTAAAAAAGAAAAGAAACTCTACAAGCATGTTTCCTAGATTGTTGCTCTGAATCACTTTTTAGCATCTTACGTATTTTTGAACTTTAATCAACATGATATATTGACTATGGTTCATCCAAGCTATCACCTACAATTGTATGGCCTGGATTTGTCTCCAAGTGCATTAGTCAACAGCTTGCAGGGTCGGATGGAACAACCCCCTCATCCATTTCGGAACATGGGTATTTCCTGATTCAGTGCAGGGGCTGCTAGAAACAAGCTTTGCCTATAGTCAACCACTTTTGCTTCCATTGCAGTTCATAAGAAAGAAATCAAGTATTTCAGACATACCCAATACTTGATGGTTGGTTTGAGCCTCTAGTTGATGCTTCTCTTCCAGCTTCGTGTTCCCTTCCAAGAAAGGATTGAAATGCTCTGGGGAAATTTCAGAAAAGTTAGGTTTAGGTTCTGCATCAGAATGGTTGAAATAAATCATCTTTTGCAAAAAAAAATTAAAATAAAAATTAAAAATTAAAAAAATAGCGCATACCATCTTTTGCATGCTGATCCAAGTATGCATAATGACCAACATGATATCAAAATCTATGGTTTCATCGTACGGAGACTTATTAGTGAAACAGAAGCAATGAAGACATTTCTTGTAGAAGTACAAATTCAAACTTCTTGCTTGTCTTGTCACGAGAATCACTATTTCGATCACCAATAGGACCCTTCACCTGATAATTTTGGCCAATTGTGGATCAATGTCGGTAGAATAAATCAAGCAAATGTAAATGAGAAAAATTAAATAAATAAATTACCGCAATGCATCTCTAAGGACATCATCATAACCATCATCTATATAAGCCGCATCCCAACTGATTGGGATCGGCTTAAATGAATCCTATTCCACCATTCCATTCTATCAAGGGTCTGTCATATTATCGAAATTCCTAATGAAAGTTATGGTAAAAGTTTCACGCCGGTTGCCATCCCGACTCTTATGTAATAGTGATGTAGGACATGGAAGTTAAACATGGTGTGCGAAAAAAATTCAGGCTTAACATCATACTAAATTAGAAACAATCACACAAAATTCCACATCCCACATAAAGTCAAGCACTCAATCAAGGGGAATCCATGCGGGTTCAGGCCTATATATGTTAGGGTTGGATCACTAAAAATTATAGACCAAACAATACTCAAAGGAGAGTAAATTCATCCACACATGTACAACAATATTTCCCCAATCCAAGGGATTCACGAATTTCAATTCGGGGAACCCTGAGGTTTAAAAAGGGCATGGAAATAGGGATTTAAGATAATCTAAGATTAGGGTTAGGGAAATCAGGTGAGAAAGGAGTAAATGAGAGGAAAGAGAGAACCTGGAACCGATTCCGCATGTGGACAGCAAACCCGTCTGACGTACGTGGGCTGGTGGTGGCCCGCACATGTGTGGGGCCCAAGAATCAGAAAAAGGTCAGCTTGGCCCTGGTCGGCCAGGGGTTGGCCACCTTCCCTCCAAGTTGTAAGCCAAACGGATGATCGATTTGAACACGATGCTCCACCGAAGTTTCGGTCCCCCTGTAGGGCCAGATTCCGAAATTCTGCTGTAGGGGGAGAATCGCTGCGCAAGGATGATGGATTTAATGATTGGTTACTCGTAGGAAATGGTGGATATTGACGGTAGGAGATGGGGACGAATCGGAATGGGTATGGCTTTGCACCATGGTAGTTAGCCCTTCGAAGAAGGGAGGGCTTCACACCTAATTAGGCTTTCACAACTCAGAAAAGAGCAGAAAAATGCAGAAATTTTATTCAATCTTCCATGAGGAAAATAAAAATAAAAATACAAGAGGTTTCTATTTATAATAAAACCCTATACCCCAAAACTCACGCCATGTGTGCAATCTATTACTTAAAGATGAAATAACCATAAATAACAACTAATCAAAGCAATCTAAACCGTACGTGATGTTCTTAATAACAAAAATAACCAAAACTCAAAAGTACTAGATCGTTTAGAATGGTGGGCCATGATCATGAGAACCCATGCTGGGATTCACATGACGATCAGGTTCACTCCAAGGGGCTAAAACGCAATCTTCTAGCTAGGTCTTCCCTCAACGTCGTCATCAATACAAATCAACGGTGGGGTCCTCCTTGTATATGTGCATAGGGGGGCGTGCGTGTGCACGTGATGTCCCCATCAACTCTCCCTGGCCACAGATTTCACCACTGGCGAAACAAAATTCCTTAACCGCTCTAAGATATCAGGATCAAGTCTCTGAAGCTCCTCCTCAGTGAGCCACGTGCTATCTGAAGTTGTGCGTGACTTCCACTTGACCAGTAACTTTTGAAATCCGTCGTCCGTCGTCGATACTATTTAATGGTACAGGAAATCCTTTATCTCTTCTCTAGGTGTAGGAAGGGTAGGTACGGGAGATGAAAACTGGGAAGATGGGTCGAGACGGGTAAGTATGGGAGGTAGAGGCTGGAAAAATGGGTCGAGAAGAGTAAATATGGGAGGTAAAGGCTGAGAAAATGGGTCAGGAATGGTAGTTATGAGAGGTAGGAGTTAGGAAGATGGGTCGGGATGGGTAGGTATGGGAGGTAGAGGCTGAAAAAATGGGTCGGGAGGGATAGGTATGGGACGTAGTAGCTGGGAAGATGGGTCAGGATGGGCAGGTATGGGAGGTAGAGGCTGGAAAAATGGGTCGGAAAGGGTAGGTATGGGACATAGAGGCTGGGATGATGGGTCGGGAAAGGGTCATGGATCAAGGGAAAAGTCTAGGGAATCGAGTGGGTTAGGTGAAAAGCTGGACAATGCATCAGTGGCCCCCTAAAATGCAATCAGATCCTCCACATTGAATGTGGAATTAATTCACATGGAAGGTGAAGAATCTACCACATACACATTGAAACCGTTTCATTTTATAATTTTGAATGGTCCAGCACTACTGGCGTGTATTTTACGAATGACTCCCTAAGGATACTACTCTGGCCTGATGTGGACCATCACGAAGTCCCTTTCATTGAATTCCTTGAAACAATTATGTTAATTTGTAGAAAGTGTGTAATGTTTATTACTAGTCATGATCTTCTGCATGATTGCTTGATGCAATGAATCAATGCGATGTACGAAGGACTCTGCAGACTCTAATGGCCTATGGGATGGTGACATAGGGACAAGATTGATAAGCTTCCTAGGAACAACATTACACCAAATTGTGGCTTTATATGACCCAAACTGAATAGGAACAACAAAACGGCGTCAATCATCGATATTATTTGCTTGTGTAAAGGTGCGACACACAACTGCAAGGGTCACGGACTCTCGCGCTCCCTCTTCCTCATCACTAGGGGCTTGTACTGGTTTATTTTATTCCTCCTCACCATCACTTTCTGGGTGCACTACTTCTACTTACCCATCAATAAGGAACACCTTAGTGCCCTCTCTCGCGCTACATCGATGGGCAAAGTGACCAAACCCCTGACACCTAAAACACCATGTTGCCTCGCTTCCGCGCGAGCTAGACCCTACAACCTCTTTACCCTTATCATCATTGGGCCTGGACTGAGAACTACTGGAAGGTTTGTCTTGGTATTTAGTCCTAGGCTTATCCCCAGAAGGGTTGGCCTTAGTACTAGAATCGTGAAAATCAAACCGCCTCCCCACAGATGCTTTGAGGTATAGCTCGACCTCCAACACTACTTGATACATTTGTTCAAGAGTGTCTATGTCCTTGACGAGAAACTCTCCTAATGTCAGAATGGAGGCCAGTTTTAAATCGAACAAGAGTGAGATTCTCATCAACTTCACAACGGGTCGAGTACTTTTCGAACTTCTTAATGTATTCCGCCACACTCATAGAACCTTGTCGAAGAGACTGTCATTCCTCAATCAACCGTAAGCGATAAGAGAAAGAGAGGTACTTCTCCTTAAGAGTTTATTTCATTTCTCCCCAATGGACCATTGGGGGCTCCCTCGTCCTCTCTTTCGCTCGACAGTAGCCCAAAACCTCTTTACTTGGCCCACAAGCTTCATCTTGGCGAATCGAACCTGACGAGCATCCAACATGTCATACCACTCAAAATAGTGGTCCACATCCGCCAACTAATTTAGAAAAACTTTAGGGTTCAAGCGGCCATCAAATGAAGGAGCCTCTACTCTAACTCCCTTGAGGAGTTGCGCATCTGGGTCATAATGATCATGACACCCATCGTGGCGTGGGTGCACGGGTGCATGCCCATGACCGATTCCTTGGCCACCTTCATTCATTGGTCTGTCCTCCTGATTACCTGCTTGAGATTGGGCATCTTCCCCAATGGTGGGGTTTGTCCAGGCGAAGGTCTCTAATTGGGTAACGCGCACATTAATCTGTTCAAGGCGTTGGTCAATACGTTGTTCCAAAAGCTTACCCAAAGATTCAAACTGCCGGGTTAGGTTGTCCATTGATTCTTGCAATTGCTCCATATTTAGCGTAGGGTGTAAATCACAACCGCGAACAGTATGTGTGGGCATACAACTACTCAACTCAAAGACCCTCTAACACAACTATATGCATCTAAATAAGACTAGATGATCTTATAGGACTATATGAGGGAAACTACACAACGCTACCAAATTTCCAGCAACCTATCTGCCCAAAGAGTATGCCAATAGAAAATTCAGCCAAGAGATTTGGGAATTTTCTGACAGCAGAAAATTCAGCAGCCCCTAATGTGAATGATGGGTCCTAAATAGCCTTATATGATGAGAGTTAATGGAAATTAAACGTGAGAAGACTAAATACTAAACATACAATGCATTCCCCTATGACAAACATGATATGCAAAAAAAAAAAAAAAAAAATCAGACTTAAGATCATACTAAATTAGAAACAATCACACAAAATTCCACATCCTACATAAAATCAAGCACTCAATCAAGGGGAATCTATGCGGGTCCAGGACTACACATGTTAGGGCTGGATCAATAAAAATTATAGACCAAACAATACTCAAAGGAGAGTAAATTCATCCACACATGCACAGAAATATTTTTCCAATCCAAGGGATTCACGGATTTCAATTCGGGGAACCCTAAGGTTTAAAAAGGGCATGGAAATAGGAATTTAGGACAATCTAAGGTTAGAGTTAGGGAAATCAGGTGAGAGAGGAGTGAAGGAGAAGAAAGAGAGAACCTGGAACCGATTCCGCACGTGGACAGCAAACCCGCCTGACGCACATGTGTTGGTTGTGGCCCGCATGTGTGTGGGGCCCACGAATCAGACCTTCCCTCCAAGTTTCAGACCAAACGGATGATCAGTTTGAACACGGTACTCCGCCGAAGTTTCAACCCCCCTACAGGGCTAGATTCCGAAATTCTAAAGGATAATGGATTTGATGATTGGTTGGTCGTAGGAGATGGTGGATATTGATGGTAAGAGATGGGGGCGAATCGGGATGGGTGTGGCTTTGCACCACGGTAGTTAGCCCTTCAAAGAAGGGAGGGCTTCGCACCCAATTAGGCTTTCACAACTCAGAAATGAGCAAAAAAATGCGTAAATTTTATTCAATCTTTCATGAGGAAAAAAAACCTACAAGAGGTGTCTATTTATAATAAAACCCGATACCCCAAAAATCGCACAATGTGTGCAACCTAAACCGCCCATGATGTTCCTAATAACAAAAATAACCAAAACTCAAAGTACTAAATCGTTTAAAATAGTGGGTCATGATCATGAGAACCCATGATGGGATTCACATGACGATCGGGTCCACTCTAAGGGACCAAAATGCAGTCCTCTAGGTAGGTCTTCGTTTGACGTCGTCATCGATCCAGATCGACGGTGGGGTCCTCCTTGCATATGTGCGTAGGGGGGCGTGCGTGTGCGCATGATGTCCCCATCAAATAGTCTATTACATAGGTCCGTGACAAGGCATCTCTGAGGACATAAACAAAATAATGCTAGATATTTGCATGAACTATGTTACTTAGGCACACCATAAAGAGAAGGTCCATAAAAGAAAGGGAAAAGACTCTGCATGCTGTTCACTGAGAATCAATGCATACGTCTTCAACCATCCAAAGGCTACGAGAATCACAACAAGTGTTTGGAAAACAAGACTTCAAAAATCCCATTCAAAGCAAGTGTTGAGTTCCTGCCTACTATTGTTGGACAATTGGAGATGTATGTGCACTTGCTCTCAATGCACACAGTGTGCCCAGGTGTCAGGCCCTAAAAGAAAGCAAGATTCTGCATGCTTCAAAAACCCCATGTGAGAGCACACTATGCAATTATTCCATGATTTTTATCACATAATGATGCAAGGGCACTGCCCTTTTTAAATTTTAACTATGGTAAACTGCATTTATGATATGACATCTAACATATTTTATGGGACAAATAAATCGAAGTTTTGCATCTAAATGTTAAGTTGTTATTCAATAAATTCTACTGACTCGGTGGTTCAGGGTGGATTTGGGCCGAGCATAATGAGAGATGCTTCCATAATCAATGTCAATGAAGATGTAACTTCACCGATCTTCTCTGTCCCGCTCTCCTTTTTGGCTTTTGAATGTGCAGGACAAGGAGATTCACAATCCTTCCCAGATTTGTCTCAAGAATTTTTCATGTAATACGAGGGGTGGAAGATGTAAATGATGACAACAAAGAAACCCCCAACTTAAAATAGCATTGCTTAAAAAGAGATAAGAGATTAGATAGGACAGAGTGGTACCATCCAACCTCTGTGATCATAAACAATGTTCCATTGGCAAGCAAACATTAAGCCTCTGAGAAGTTAATGTTGCAGGTTCACTTAAAAAACTTCAGCTTCTGGTTTAATCATGGAGAGAGAGAGAGAGAGAGAGAGAGAGAGAGAGAGAGAGAGAAACCAGGATTGCTCGCAGAACACTCTGTCCATAAAGGATCAACATGAATCTCTATAGAAGGCCATGGTACCTGTAACAGAAAAGAACAAACATTACCGTGCGAGATGGAAAGCTTATGAATAGTTTCTTCAACACCAAGAGAGTAAGGGGTCTGTTTGGATGCACCCGGAGGGGCTTTTGAGGCCAAAACACCATTAGGATCCAAACAGCAGTTGCTGTTGTGTGGTTGATGCACTTTGCAAACCTCCGTCTCATCTCCGCTTAAAAAAATAAGCGCTAAAACACGGTTTTTGCCAATTCAACTGGAAAAGCAGGCTTAAAACCCCTGTTTTTTGGAAACCCCTTTTTTGAGAAGGGCACCCAAACGAGCAAGAGTGAGAAATCTTTGGCTTGAAAAAGGTAACGTACAACACCACAAGAAAATCGAGAAGGAAAAAATGGAAATCTTTATGGAGAATGTGTGGACAACTCAGTTGAGTGTCCAACACATCTACTTTTCAATGGCATCATTAGAACACTTTTAACCGTCCAAATTTTGAAGTTTTGTGTTGTGTCACAAGGTGTCTAAGTAGCCTGGCACGAGCCAAACTGGAAATAGAAGCATTAAGGTAACAATGGATGTAAGATGTTGAACCTTGTACCTATCCAAAAAAGGAAAATGTTGCACCTTGTGGCCACCACCAGGGGTGGGCCATGCCAATATCTCCTCTATGGTTAGGGACATGGTATGGTGGTGGTGGATTTTTGGGGTGTCCCTCCCATAGGCATGGGAGCTTTCGATAACCAAAAGGTGTGTCCCATTTTCAGTTTAGTGGGCAGAAAAAATCCTCTATTGCGCAGTGTGTATTTCCTTCAAGTCAAGCATTATAAGCTTGATCTTCACTTTTGAGCAATGTGGCCATTCTAGTGTTTACTACTTTGAGAAACTAGAAGTTTCCATCATTAAAACTAGGAGATGATGCTTACAAAGTTTCCTTGACATGGATTCAATGAACAAGAACAGTTCCACCAATGAAAAAGCATCACCACATCAAGATTCTGAATAGGATGTGAGGGAAGATGGACAAGATGGGTGGCATCTATTAGCAAGTGTACGATTCTGAATCCTACACTCCCCACTCATGCAAACACAGGAAGTGTATGATATCCAAGCTGTTCACCTGGTGCGCCCAACCATGTATGTCCCATGGCCCCAAGAGTAGGCTGGTCCACTGATGAGCCAGACCACACATCTATGACAAAAATGGACATAAAAATTTGACCAGTGATGTTCACATTTGCTGTAAACACACAATGGAAGTGATGCCTAGACAGGTCAGATTTTTGGGCCACAGCACACGGTGAGACCCACCTGATGGACCGACCAGATCTTGCACGCACATGAGACATAAACGTGCCTGGGGAGATAACTCAAAACTCCAACTCTTGCAAAATATCACAGCATGACTTAAATCATAGCAAATCTCTAAATGTTACACATAAAAACCTGTTCATCAGCATCCTGTCAGCAGCTTTAATGACGGGATAACATATCTCGCATCTTCATTTTTTTTATATGATTTTTCTGCCTCCTGAGCCTCAAAAGATTTAATCTCCGCATTGTACACACCAATGCTTGATCCATATCTTTGGTATCCTGGCCTTGAGAGATGAAACCTCTACTTTGAATATCCATCAAAAGCATTTCCCCCCTAACAAGATCATTTTCCTTGCAAACAGCATCAATGAGGACAGCATATGTGGTAATATTAGGCCAACGACCCCTTCGTTTCATCTCTTCATATAGTTCAAATGCCATAGCAACATGACCATTGGCACAAAGTCCGGTAATTAGAACATTGTAAGCAACGGTGTCTATTTCCAAGCCATAACCCACCATCACATCCCGCAAACGCAAAGCATCTTCAAGATTAGATTCTTTGCAAAGAGCGTGCATGAGAGATGTAAAAGTAGCAATAGTCGGAACAAGGCCCCCTCGAAGCAGGTTATCGAAGACCAACATTGCTTCTTCAAGCTTTCCACACTTGCAAAGTCCTCTAACAATAGCACTCTCTGCTACATCATGAGACACAAGACCCAATGCCGCCATCTCATCTTTCAATCTGAATGCTCCTTTTATATCACCGACACGGCATTTCCCATTAATCAACGTGATGTAATGTGTGTGCTTAGGAACAAAACCCATCTCCCGCATTTCATGCAAAACCAAATGGGATTCTCGGAAAGCACACTTTCTATTAAGTCCCTTGATGATAATTTCATAGGTATCTTCATTTGGAAGCACCCCTAACCTACTCATACAATTAGCTACATCGAAAGCTTTCGTCATCTCACCGTTCTCACAGTACTTGCTAATAAGTACGTTAAATGTCAACTTATCAGGAATGATACCTTCTATTAGCATCTTTTCTAAGAGCTTGACCCCAATATCCGGCATGCCTGATTCACAAAGCCCGAGAAGTAGCGCATGATATGTTAGATTATCAGACACAAGGCCTTTGTCAGTCATTTTTTTGTACAAGTCAAAAGATCTCGATAATAACAATTTCTTGGAATATCCATGCATGAGGATGTTATAAGTTACTAGATTAGGACGCAAACCATCACGGCCCATCATACAAAAGACATCATCTGCCTTTTGCATTTGTCCTGCCCGGGAGTATCCATTGATCATTACATTAAATGTGACAGTATCAGGGTGTAGGCCTTTCATTGTCATCTCTTCATAAAGATAAGAAGCGGCCTTTATCTGTCCTCCTTTGAAAAGACCATCAACCAAACAAGTATATGTGACATGGTTCAGAAAAAAATCCCTTTCTGTCATTTTCCAAAACAGAAAAAATGCAGGGAGCATCTTCCCTTTCCTAGAAAAACCATTGATAAGAATCGAAAATGTATAAAGATCGGGACATATGTTGCTTCTAATCATTTCTTCGCATAATCGTAATGCATGATCCAACTTCCCTTCCTTGCATGTCTCAACCAGTAATGTATTATAGACAACGGTGTCAACAGCAAAAGGAATATCATGCAGTTTACGCAAAAATCTCTCTGCCACCTCCAAATTCCCTCCTCGACATAGCCCTTTCATAAGATGGCCATATGTGAAAGCACTTGGAGAGCAACCTTCTCTTACCATCTCATCAAAGAAAGCGAATGCTCTTAATCCATCGCCTCTGCTTCCATAACCATTTATAATACAATCAAAGCTAACAGAGTTTGGATCTCGGCCAATCCTAGTCATATGCCGCATGAACTCCTCCACATCCCCCAACCTCCCACTCCTACAAAGAGCAGCAACCAATGTATTACAAGTAATCATGTCTGCGCCATATCCCATATGACTCATATTGACATATAACTTCATTGCTTCCATAACATTTCCCTGCTTGCAGCAGTTGTATATTAGTGTTGCAAATATAACGCCATTGGGTAGAACATCAGTTTTGTACATCTTGCATAAGATCTCCTCTGCATGGTTCGTCTTTCCCGCTTTGCAACATGCATTTATAAGCACTGAATATGTGACAACATCAGGACTCAACCCCGCCTCTAACATTTCATCGAACAAAGATAGAGCTTCATAGATTAGGCCCCTACGGCAATACCCATCAATCAAAATCGTGTATATAATGTTGTTGATAACAAGGCCTGTCTTCCCCATTTTCTCAATGAGATTTCTTGCTGCATCTACATCAGAAGCCTTGCAAAACCCATTCAAAATAGCTCCATAGCTTATCTCATTTGGCTTTAATCCCACCGCTTCCATTTCATCTAGAAGCCTCAGAGCTTCACTCATATTCCCATTTCGACAATGCCCGTCAATCAAAGTGTTGTAAGTAATACAGTTTGGGACAAGATTAAAACTCAACATCTCATCAAAAACCCGACCTGCGACATTAATCTTCCCTTCTTTACAAAACCCATTGACAAGAGTATTGTAGGTGACCTCATTAGGAGACAATCTCTTCTTTCTCATTTTCTTCAACAATAAATAAGCTTTGGAACTCCTCTTATTCCTACACAAATTGTCAATAAGCATGTTATATGTACAAACATCTGCCTCGATACCTTTGCTAGCCATACAATTCATCAACTTCAAAGCCGCCTTGAACATCCCCTTCTTGCAATACCAATCCAGTAAGGTGTTGTAAGTGACAGTCGTCGGTATATAACCGGTATCTTCCATCTTTTTCAAAAGATAACTGGCTTTCTTAAGCTTCCCTTCTGTACACAACGAATTCAGCAGTATATTGAAAGTACCCACGTTCGGACAAATCCTCCTCGCCAACATATCTTTGAAAAACGACCAAGCACATGCCATCCTCTCCTTCTGCACAATCATGGCAAGGACAGCATTGCAAGTATAGACTGACGCCTTAAATCCTTGAACACCCATCAACTGAAAGGTCTCTAGAGCATCGCCCAGCATTCCTTCGTGGACATAAACCTTGATTAAAAGGTCAAAAACCGAGGGATTTGAATTGCAATGGTGGTATGTATCCATGAGTGTATCAAAAATAGAACAACACCCAACACCCATCCCAGAGAGATGTCCCAAAATCGATTTTGCAGGTTCATACATCCTTGCTCGAACGAGTATATGGGCAGTGATGCAGAAAATGGGGGTAAAGCGATCAAAACCCGGTTGCCGGATTATCCAATTGAGGAATTTCAAGGCCAGTTTTGCATGAACGGTTCTAAGGGGTGATAGCCTGTAGTCCATGTGATTCAGCGATTCCCAACGGTGGACAGTAAGTATTGTGTAGATGCTGTTCTCTATTTCTTGAGCTGTTATTAACAGGAATTTATCAAGGCGAGAAGACAGTACAGTAAGGAAATATTAGATATCTGGCATTTTGTTTGGGACAGAAGCTCAGACAGGTGGGCCCAACTTCCAATGATCAAGACCGTTAATCTGATAAGCCCCACCATCGATGGGTGATCCTGCAGCCAACTCCCCAATCAGACAATCCTACTAATCTGTTAAAGGACCTCCAACTCGGCTATTTAAAGGAACAATGTCCGCGGCGGGAAAGGTTGAGATTGTTTGATGGAGGAGACCCTGGTCCATCGCATATCAGCATGGAACCAACCACATTAATCATCTGGATCGCAGGAAGATGGGTCTCGGCTGTATCCGGTGAGTAGAGGAGGTATTTACAAATGTGAAAACCTAGGGGCATATGAAAAAAGAAAGAAAATCCATACCTGAGGTGGGTTTTCTCATCCTTTTCATGTTCTTCTCACATGCAGATGTTTTGCTGGCATTTTCAGAGAAGCCCAAGTGAGAAAATGGTCTGAATTTCGAGTTTTTTAGAAGAAATGAAGAAAATCTCTTCTCTGCTGAAGAAACGGATGGACAAAACCGTAGCATATTTTTCTATTTGGTGCGAGAAGAAGAATGAGAGGCGTTTCTACTCGATCACTTGGATATGCACAGTATACACTCCAGTTTTCTTTTTCTTTTCCTTCTTTTTTTTGTTTAAAAAAATAATAATAATAATAATAAATAAATAAATAATCTATTCGATAAGTAATCTCAACCGTTGATCTGTTGGTCCTCGCTATCTCCGAAATTCTTCAACAACGAAGACTCTGGGTGAGTTTAGTAAAGTGAATTAAAAAAATCCAAAAATTAATTTAAGGACCGGATCTATTATGCGTATGTAAACGGGAGTTTTTTTTCCTACAGTAAGACCCATTAATGGCCACGAACCTTTTTAAGCTCACTTCTTTTTAGCTTCCAAGAATAAGCCCCAGATGTACGGACAGCTTTTCACATGTCGGAAATGCCCCCGCGTGCACCTTTGAACGCTGCAAGCCGCATCTCCTTCCAAAAATTCAGTTTTTCCTTCTTTCCTCTCCCTGATCCTTCATCCTAGCCGAAGAATCTCATTTTTTGATTACTTCTCCCTCTCTGTGACTGTACACCATAGCAATAAAACTCTCCATTTACTGCTTTCTACTTTCCCCTTTGTCTGGTCGAGAATACACACCTCACACATGTCCTTTTCGACTTTTGTGAACCCAATATAGGATGAAAATAATCTCCCCATCTAAGAAGCTTCAAACGGCAGGTATATTAAAATCTTTGCTTTCTTTTTATGGACCCCATTGTATATTATATTATATATGCGCACGGTCCATAATCCATTTTCTTTTTTAAAAAAAATATACTTAATGGTATGACATGTCCTAATAAAAGAGCAAATTCAATGCTCAAATAGCCCACATTAAGGGTTTTTGAAATAAAGAATGAAATAAGATGTGAAATTAAACGAAGACCGAGTGAAAGAGACCAAGGACCCACTGAGTTATTGATGAGGACCGTGAGCTGAGTTAAAATGAGTGTGAACTGAGCTAAAATGACTATGAACTGAGCTAAAATGAATGCGAACTGATTTAAAATGACAGCAAAGTGAATGCAATTGCCTGAGGACTAAGTAAAATTCGACTCACAACTGTAAGAAACATATAACTCACTTCACGGTCAATTCTCTTCACTTCACGGTCAATTCAATTCATTTCACGATCAATTCCCTTCACTTCACGGTCAATTCCATGCACTTCACGGTCATTTCCCTTCACTTCACGATCATTTCCATTCATTTCACGGTCATTTCCCTTCACTTCACGGTTAATTCCATGCATTTCATAGTCAATTCCGGCGATTCCCCTTCACTTCATGGTCAATTCCGGCAATTCCCCTTCACTTCGTGGTCAATTCAATTCCATGCATTTCACAGTCAATTCCGGCGATTCCCCTTCACTTCATGGTTAATTCCGGCAATTCCCCTTCATTTCGTGGTCAATTCTATGCATTTCACGGTCAATCCCCTTCATGTCACGGTCATTTCCATTCATTTCACAGTCAATTCCCTTCACTTCACGATTAGTTCCATACATTTTGCGGTCAATTCCGGCTATTCCCCTTCATTTCACGGTCAATTCCATGCATTTCACGGTCAATCCTCTTCACTTTGCGGTCATTTCCATGCATTTGATGGTCAATTCGCTTCACTTCACGGTCATTCATTTCATGGTTTAATTCCATACATTTCACGGTCAATTTCGGCAATTCTCCTTCACGGTCATTTCCATTCATTTCACAATCAATTCCCTTCATTTCAGGGTCAATTCCATGCATTTCATGGTTAATTCCCTTCACTTCACGGTCATTTCCATTCATTTCACGATCAATTCCCTTCACTTCATGGTTAATTTCATGCATTTCACGGTCAATTCCGATGATTCCCCTTCACTTCACGGTCAATTCCCTTCACTTCATGGTCATTTCCATTCATTTAACGGTCAATTCTCTTCACTTCACGGTTAATTTCATGCATTTCACTGTCAATTCCGGTGATTCCCCTTCACTTCATAGCCAATTCCATGCATTTCATAGTCAATCCCCTTCACTTCACGGTCATTTCCATTCATTTCACGATCAATTCCCTTCATTTCATGGTCAATTCCATGCATGTTACAGTCAATTCCCTTCATTTCATGGTCAATTCCATGCATTTTACGGTTAATTCCCTTGACTTCATGGTCATTTCCATTCATTTCACGGTCAATTCCCTTCGCTTCATGGTTAATTCCATACATTTATCAATTTCGGCGATTCCCCTTCACTTCACGGTCAATTCCATGCATTTCATGGTCAATCCCCTCACTTCACAGTCATTTCCATGCATTTGACGGTCAATTCGCTTCATTCACGGTCATTTCCATTCATTTCACGGTCATTTTCCTTCACTTCGCGGTCAATTTCATGCATTTCACGTTCATTTCCAGTGATTCCCCTTCACTTCACAGTCAATTTCATGCATTTCAAGGACAATCCCCTTCACGTCACGGCCAATTCTACTCATTTCACGAACCATTCCCTTCACTTCATGGTCAATTCCCTTCACTTCACAATCATTTTCAGTCCTCAGTCAAATTCACTCACGGTCAATTTCACGACATTCTCGGGCCAAAATGCAACATATAACTTGAAAAAATGACTAATAACTAAGTGAAATTGGCTGCAGATTTGTTTAATGTCACCTATGAGTCGACCACTTTGACACGGAATTCGTCAAAATGACCGATAACTGCTTGATATTGACATCTTTTGACTGAAAACCTTGTATAAATTTACCAACAACTTCATAAAATTGACTGATAAATGAATGAAATAGGCCTAAAACTTGTAAAAATTCACTTATAAGTCTTGTACTTTCATTTGAAATTCGCTAAAAACAGACCGCTAACTCATCAAACTCACACCATACTTTATGATTTTTCACGATAACAAGTTAACTTTCACATTATGCTTCGTTAAATATTGAATATAATCATTGATATAATTTCTAATTCATCCTTATAAAAGACAAACCCTTGCATAAGGGATTTGGCGAGTCAGCCCCCACCCTATCATACAGATGTTCTTTGACATGGTGGTTTGATAGCGTGAAGAGTGGTTTGGAGAAGAATATCAGTAGATTAAATATATTTAGGCAGACCCCATTCTCATTTTTATTACACATTCCATCATTTAGGTTTATAGGAGCATTGTTTCACTTACTTATTAAGATATATATATATATATATATATATATATATATATATATATATATATATATATATATATATATATATATATATATATATATATAGGCAATCTTGTATTCGAGATACAGGAGAATCGTGTAAAAATTTTCGAGATGGACTTCACCCTAATAACAGGGCTGAACATTGGTGACCTCTCTATACCCAATATCTATCGTTCAAAGAAGTCAATAAGAGAGAAATACTTCAATGTCCTATCGTAAAGAAACATATACAGAAGGTGAACATAGGATAGTTGATAGCAATAAGCACAGATGTCGTGAAGGTAACTCTAATATTATGTGTAGAGTGGTTTGTTAGGGGAACCGACATGAATATTATGTGCTGTATAGACTTTATCAACCTTGTGGACTTGTTGGAAGACTTTAATATCTACCCTTATGACAGTTTGACCTTCCAAACGATGACTGAAATGATCGAGAGTGCCTTGATGGCATCGCATGGGCTTCATTACAATGTTGCCGGTTGTATATTTTCCCTATAAGGATTCTTTCCTTCTCTATTTTAATTTATAGTTTATACGAAATGCTATTTATTTAAGATCATCTTGTCATTTCATTGTAATAGATATAGGCCCTTGAGAGGGTATCGGCTCTCTGAGAATGTATCATTTCATACATTCCCTCCCAAATTCCAAAATTCATTCAATGTCAGGAATGGAAGGGTTGGAGGTATAAGAAGATTCATCAAATACTAGAGAGTGAAGATGTAAGTCAATTTCTATGAAGCAAGTGGTCACTCATTAAACTATATATATGTTTCTGTACATGAAAATGAAGATATTCTCTTGCAGATGAGATAGTTCTTATCTTAAAGCCTACCATTGAGGAACTAGAGACGGAGGCCGTTCGTTTGGTCCGTAATAAATTTGACGTAAGATGTCATAAAAGTCTTCTTTTTTAATGATATTTTATATTTACTTTAACATGTTATATAATTGATACATACATTGCTTCATTTTGTAGGGCATTAAAGATGAAGATGATGAAAATATGGAAGAGAGATCGGGACAGGGAGAGGGAGAAGAAGGGGGAGAGGAAGAGAGTGGTGATGAGGGAGAGGGAGAGGGAGAGAGATTGCAATTGACTAGGGAGTTGAGGGAGGATAGGGAGGAGTTGGAGGCGGAGAGGACTTAACTGGAGAGAGATAGGGAAGAGTAGAAGCTAGAGGAATGCACGCTAAAAGAGAGAAGAATCGATGGAGAGAGAGAGAGAAGTAGTACTCAAGGAGGTGGAACTAATGCTAAAAGTGAAAAAAGTCTTGATATTAGAGAAGAAAGAGTTGAATGAGAGGACGATTTTGAATATAGAGAGGGAAATGTTAATGAGAGAGAAGGAAGAATTGAGGATAAAAAAAGAGGTATTGAAGAAGGAGAATGAAGAGTTTGAGAATGAAAAGGAGAAGGAAGAGTTTGAGAAGAAGAAGAAGATGGAGGCGTTTCTTATAAAGAAGATGCAGTTTTGGAAGGAGAAAGAGTTAGAGAAGGAGAAGGAAGAGTTTAAGAAGGAGGATAAGGAATTGGAAGGTAAGGACCAGGGGAACAGAGAGGTGGATGTTCAACACTCAGATGCGTTAAACGTTGAATATGTGAGAAATCACTGTATTCCTGATGTTTTAATTTAAACCAATTTGATTTAAATGATTTTAACTCGCAAGTATACGAATCAGATGTAGATGCGGTACGTATTACGAGATCATTCCCACGAGGATTGGTTATCACAATTTAAAATTTATGACTCTTCTTAACTAATCCAACAAATATTTTAGCAAACTAATAACAAAAATCTATGGAAAATAACTGAGAGCACTGAGGAAAATTCAATTAAGGAGAAGATTAGGGCTTTCGAATCCATCCCTAATTATCCTAACCCTTGTTTTACCTGTTGATTCACCTAAATTCAGATTAATATCAAAATAAATAAAGCACACTCTGTCCTTGGTCGGGCACACATAATATATAATCCCGTAAAGCATATGGATCACATCTTTCCATCTATGGTCAGGCATGGAGAGACGTAGATTCCTGTTTCTTCCTCTATAGGAAACCTGTTCATGGTCAGACACAAGCACCTAGAATACTATTCCAAACAACATCCAATACTATTCCAAACAACATCCACATCTAGACTTTGGTTAAACTCATAGAATGGATAAGTACGGAAATCTCAGGAAAACACACTAGTGAAAGAAAAAAATCAATCAGATTAAGACGAATTCAACACATCACAAAAGTTATTCAAATTAGGGGCTTCATCTCAGCCCTAGCTGAGAAATTAGCCACTCATAAATTCAAATAGAAGGAAAGAAAAATAAAATCGATAAAAGGAGGACATCCTTCTCTCTTCTTTTTCTTCTCTTTCTCTCTCTTCTCTTTCTTCTCTTTCTTCTCTTTCTCTCTCCTTGGCTCTCCTCTGGCATGGATCCCTTATCCTCAGCTCTTGATCCTCTTTTTATAGGCAATGCAGGTGGTGGAGTGGAGAACCGACTTGCTGGAGTCAGTTTAGAGTCGGACTGACTGTGTACACTGCAACGTGCATAACAAGGCCTCCTGACTGATGCTGGACGTTGGTGGGACCCATTTCGTGGTACTGGTCACAAGATCCAACCATTCATTGGATTGTACACGAAATTTCAGCAGGATATGGGTGGATTTGGAATGTTATTGACGAGGCCAAAAGTAGTAATTAAGCTGCAATCTGTGCAGGGCTGTCCGTTTGTAACCGCAAAAACCAGAACGTGTGCATGTATGACTGAAAACATTCAGCATGGTTTTGATGAGTTCGAGGCCCTCTACATGATGGACGGCTTGGATCAGATGTACAGGCCATGATGGTGGCCCACTAGCTTCGGCAAAACGGACAGTGTCCGGACGTGAACAGAGCATGTGTAAAGAATTCCAAAACCGATTCTGCATTAGCTGTGGGACCCACCTGCCTTAGTTTTTTGAAGAATCAGTTCCGTTCATTGAATTCCCTTCGAAAAACCAGTCAGGAAAGGGGATTTTTGGCCATCCTTTAGTGCGGCCCACGTACTCTTTAAAGTCACCATCCATTTTATGTTTGGACAATCGAAAACCAATCTCCAGTTGCATTGTGAAATTTCTCCACCTAGGCCTGAGTGATAGGGGCCATATAAATCTTATGGACGGTCCGAATTAGACCTTTTATGTACAGTGGTGGCCCACTGACGTCGATCGCAACTCCCTATTGCGTAGCAGAAAATGGAGATTTTCATTTTTGAGAAGAAAGTCGGGTCAGCGTCTTACTGACCGACTTGACTCGTTTGGTGCACGATGAGTGCACATGTGCACTATACACATGCCACACTAGATAGGGTCCACTGCAACGTTTTTGTAGAATCTAATCCATTCATTAATTGTCTCCCTATTTAAGGGGTTGAGACCAAATTTGAGGCAGTTCCAAATATCAGGTGGGCCCCACTTAATGAATTAAGGGGCTGATCTGACTGTTGGGACACTTCCTCAGTGATCCAATGGCTGAAATTTAATATGTACGGTTAATTTGTAGCCCCCAAGCCATGTATAAAGTTTTGTGTCAATCGGACGGCGAGAACCCTGTGATCTTGCATTCTGGCTGGTTTTCGGGCCCGTTTCATGCGAACGACTTGATTTCCTAGGATCCCTGGCATGTAATTTCTTCAATCTTGGTCCTCTGGAGTTCGTCCCTTGCTCTGGTGACTTCAGAGCATCAAATCTATGCTTTTAATATCATTTTTCAATCCATGCTCCTCATTTCATCCTGTAATAAAAACACAATTAAAATATGGCATTAAGCATTATCATATACGTAAAATCTGGCAATAATCAGGGTCTGATATGCAATATTCGACCTTCATCAATTCCATTCCAGTATATAAGAGGAGAACTAAGAGGCTGGTGAAGACATTTATCTACAAGCGGTTTAGGGTACTTCTCTGCCATTCAAATAACTCTAAAAAATGCTATCGACACTGAGAAACTAAGAGAATTATGTACTTCTCCGATACCTTTCTAGGCCAAGATTGATCCATTTAAGGTAATATCGGAGGATGAACTACATGAATTGGATAGTTGGGCCAATGCGAACAAATATTCAGCGGAATTTGTTTGGTTCAAGACTATATGAGAGAAAAATGCATGGGTTGATATCGTGGTAAGTAATTCACACACATACATCTATGGTTATTCAACACTTATATTATATTAGAGCTTAATTAGCCATCTTTATTGATTAGGCTATTGACAAGTATGTCGAATTCTTGGAGAGAAGGCATAGTTCATTTCCTACTTTATATACAAAGGACTGCAAGTTCTGATCCACATTTTTTCTGGTAATTGTATGAATTGGATCATGGTTATTATGTTATTTCATTTTATGATATATGTTCTAATTTGATATGTTATCTGTAATAGCCATGTATCGACATGTAAATGTTAGTATTGAGAATGTATCGGAATATTGACAATTGCGAAGTGCGTTCATTATTAGAAGTGGAGTGTAACATCCCGAAAAATTGGGGGTCGGGTAGAAACCCAACTCCCGAGTTCCAAAATGTTACTTATGCAACATAGATAATGATGAATGCATGTTGTCTGTAGAATGGTATAAAACAAGATTGGGACTAAGCTAAAACAACATATCATACTCCAGAGATAGTTAAATTAGCAAGCGGAAGAATGTGATAGATATATAGAATATATGAACTGTTGTAGGTCTCCAGAGTGTGAACATGTTACCAGGTTAACTAAATACATGTATACTCCAAAATAGAAAGAAAAGAATATACATGAGTGTGTAAATAAAAGGCAAGATACCAAGTGTACTGACATCTAATCAATAACCCTGTAAACCCCGTCAATCAGAACCTGCATATAGGAGGGATCCTCCTCCTCATCATCAAGTCCGACTCTACTTCGCATGCATCGCCATCATCCGAAACTGAAATAGGAACTGGTTGATGTGTACAACACCGTCCCGTAACGTGGGAGTGAGTAGTTAACTCAGTGGAATCATAAAGCAAGGGTTAACATGTTATTAAATCAATTACGCGATAATAGTAAAACAAACAATTAGACACTCCTAGAAACTGTGATTAATACAAGCATGAAATGACATGATGCATGCCCTCACCGACATACTCCCTCATGTGACACCATCTTACGTCCGCGACATGCTTTCTTCCCTCAGTGCTCCACATCTTCCAAGCACATGCAGTGCGATATGAATATGATTACCGAGTTGTTCTTAGTCCTTTTCATACAGCAGGATTGAGAAACTAGGGTACTTTCCTTATATCATTACCCAAATAATGATCCTGTCTAGGGTCGTCACTCCTAGCAGTCTCATACGATGATATATTTCTAGGTCGCTACAAGGGCTGTTGCACGCACTCGTTGCTCCGCTCCCCCATCACCTTATCAATACAGGCCTAGTTTATATCCTTAAGATTGCATCAGGACTCGTCGCCCCCATGCGGTGTTAGGATAAACTCAAGGTCACTACAAAGGGCTGCCAGGGCTGTTGCTCGCACTCGTTGCTCCACTCCCCCATCACCTTATCAATGTAGGCCGACAACAAGAATATAGTGTCCCCATACCACCATAATCTGCTCAGAGTAGGGTGCTCACTGGTCACTACGGGGAGGTTTATGGCCCCAGCGTAGGCCGACAGATCGACCATGGTGTCCCATACCACCATGCCCGGCTCATGAGTCTTAGGGGATCGAGGTACCAAGGTTAGAGGGACTTTCCAATGGTAAGTTTATTACCCTAGGTTCAAGCAGTTATGACGAATACAAGGTGAACATACAATGGTCAGTCGAGTTACTTGATGAGTCCGACTAGCACGAGCGCACGTTGAATCGACCGACATGAAGTGCATAAGCACTTCGTGTGGCCTAACCACTGCCGACGAGTCTAGTACGACTCGGGTTCGTCATACACATCCTTCGTGGCGAATAGAATCCAACCACGAATTCTAAACTGTTACCGATTGCCTGGGCTAGAGTATAGCCCCAAGCACATGTAATCTACATCAATAATCATATGAGAAAGACATAATTGAAATACAAGAAATTCTAGCATGTTATCAACATATTATAACATACATCATAAGCAGCTAACCATACACGAGTATTTCACACCTAAGGTAGGCAATTCAAATACAACAAGCATGGAGGAAATCATGTGCATCATCATAGTAGTTGAGAATCCAGTCTCAACGCTAATCTACAACACCATTTGCTCAATACTTACTAATACATACATTTATACAAACACTTAGACTATTCAACTCCAACGTACTTGACGTATGTTGATTCCAACATATAATATGACAGATCCTTATATCAAGGAGTTGTCTAATACACAACAATCATGTTCTTATATTCAAAACATGATCGTATACGCATATCTTGTATAATTTAGGCATTTCAACAAACACTTAGTCTACACACATTAGTCATTTCAACAAACACTTAGTCTACACACATTAGTCTACATAGCCTATGTCGGCCAATATGTGCATTAGGGCGAATCTCTTCGCCAAACAGATCGTATACGCATATCTTGTATAATAACACGACAAATAAACATGGCAATCATTTTAGCAAAATACTGACGTATACAGTATTTCCTACAAATACCTAAAATACCCTAAATCTCATATTCTCCGTACGCAGTCGAAATGGAAAACAGACAGCAAGTTCTACATGTCAAATGGCGATCTTGTCGATAATCTACTATTAAACGACATGAAAGCTCTGAAAACAGTTAACCTAAGCATCTAGAATCCTCACCTTTCACCGTAGAAGCGTATCGATTCGAATAGAAACTCTATGCTTCGTCAACGCCTGTATGACAACCTATAGCACAAGATACATCAGCTACGTCGCTACTTGTATCGAATGAATCCCTAAAAAAGGTTAGGGTTATGGTTTTCTTGCCTAAAACAGAGTTGGAATCGCCAGAATAGCGATGTAGGTGGATGGCTTTGGCATTTGGAGCAGCAGGGAAGGATCCCAGGAGGAAGCCCCAACTTCTCCCACACTTTCTCTCTCTTTTCTCTCTTTTCTCTCTTAGAGTTTTCCCAAATTCGTATGTGTTAGAAGGCTAAGGGTTTAAAGCCCTTTTATAAGCCCAAACATAACCAAAACAGACTCCAAGTCAAGGTATACTTGGGTTATAGCCAAATCGGGTCTTTTCCTGTCCAAAAGAGTATTTCTGGAGGTCCCCTGACCAAATGCAGTTGGATTTAATCTCATGGATATTGGATCCTGATCATATTAAGTTTTCAGTCCGACAGTATTCCCAGATCGCACGTGGCGGACCAGTTTCAGTTCAGCGGTCACCGAGACTCGATCAGAGATTCTAAGTACATTGACCTGAGTGGGAAATGTTTCCTGATCCGAGGGTGTATTTAGGTCATATTCCGATGGTCTGAATGCTTATACTTAACCCGCAAGCGAAACGTACCAGATTTATTTAAATGACATTTAATTTTTAATGAATTTCACTCCTTCTCACACTCCTTGCTCTAGGCTCAATGAAATAGCCTCAGAACATCAGTTGGGCTTGATTTTTGAAGTGATTGTCAAGTCTAGCTAAGCGGTCATAATGGCATCAGATGGTAGATATCGGACTTTCGACGCGCGGTCTAGATCCAATACAAAGTTTCAAAGGGTTCATGAGAGCAAACATGTTTAAAGTTTAATCCTAAGTTTTAGGGTAACGTAGCGTCAATGATTTTATAGGTTTTGGCTCTTTTAGATTGTATTTAAAGTAGTTGGTGCTTATTTTGCAGAAAATCTAGCGTAGCGCTGACTAATTCTCGTTAAATTTTTAAAGAATTAGTTCTAAATGATTTATTTGGCTTTGGAATTGGGTTCTGAGAGGTTACCAAAGTGCTATGGTTGACCCATTGCCTAAGGACGTCTAACCCCAGGATGGCAAAAATTCGGGGTGTTACATGGAGAAACTCACTATTTATGGCATTGTTAAACATCGTGAAGGATAAAAGCTCATGTGGCAATATGAACAGGCAATGGTGTCGTTATGAGTTATTGAAAAGGCCGAGCTAAGAGTCCTGGGGGGGTGAATAGGACTATGCTAAATTAATAATTAAATGTAGAATTAAAAAAATATAAATAAAGATAGCACTAAAACAATCCCACAAGACATAAATGAATAACAATCTCAAATGTACAAGTATTGAGAGGTTGATACAAATGTTATTCTAAGGACAACCTTACACCAAAAACCAATGGCTTATAATAGGACAACCTGATTCCTAGAACAGTTTGTGTTTCAAAATTCTAAACTGATATAGAGGAATAAAAAATAAAATAGCAAAGAAAATAACTAAGCTATTATAGCATTCCCACACTTGCATAAAAAGATTACAACATTTTCCATAGATGCTTAAAAAGGAAATTACAACTTCCACACAATATCATAATCAATCATTCACCAAAAGGTCAGAAATTATAGTGGTTCGCTTATATGTACACCAACTGTTTAGAAAAATAACCACACAACTACTCCACTCCTAATATCCTCACACAATGGATATTAGCATTCACTATGAAATAGGTTTTCCAAGGTTCACCTAAAACCTTTACAAATGTGTCTTTTAAGTGGGCTTACACAATTCAAAAACTCCACACTTCGAGTTTTTTGGATCACCTCAGACAAACAAAAAAAAAAAGAGATTTTTCTGGCACAATCTCAAAGAAACTAAAAGAATAGTTTTACTGAATTGTAAAATACTTATCTAGATATTCTCCTTTGATGCAGCCCACTAGAACCAATTCGAAGTAGAAGTTCAACATACATCTATGAAAAGGTTCTAAGTTCTAAATGATTTTTTAGATTAAATCACTTTAGGCTAGCTTGATTTGAATTTGATTCCAAGAAATGAGAAAACTTTAATCCCTTCTTTAATTAAGATTTGAATGTAGAATACAAAATCAAATGCAAAAGAGCTAATTAAAGAGAATATTAAATGAGCACTAAATAACTTAAGAATATCACTAACTTGTCTCTCAGAGTGGTGTCTTGATTTTGTTTGAATTGAATGAAAAACTCTAAAAACCATGCTCTATTTATAAGTGAAGAAATTGCTCACTCGACTGGCCCAGAGGTTAGCTCAACTGGTCGAAGGACCAGTAAACTTTTGAAATTTTGGGCGCGATAAGATCAAGTCATTCCATGACTAGTCGAAGGGCCTGCACGACCGATCAAATGGCCTCTACGACTGATCGAGCCATGCCCACAACTGGTCGAGTGAAACCCAATTTGGTTGCTGGACTTTGAGTCGAGTCTGCTCGACTGGTCGAGTACTATTCACTGAACTGGTCGAGCAGTCTATAGGACTGGTCGAGGCAATAACAGAAAATCTTAAAAATTAATAACAAACCTAGGACTGGTCGAGGAATTTCTTGGACTGGTCAAGCCAATACTTGGACTGGTTGAACCTAGTCTAAGACTAGTTGAGAAATAGTCTATACACTTATATAGTGACCCAATTTAAGTATGCAATCAATATGACCTAACCTAAGGTCAATCTAGGATCATTCATACCTTATAAGTGATGTTTAAACATTAAATCATCATTTGCTTCGGTTGATTGTTGATCTTGAAGTACACGAAGCTTGATAACTTAACGTACTTTAAATCTTGAACATGAAGTACCTTTAAAGCTTGAGCTTGTGATACTTTGAAGCTTGAATTTGTAGTTTGAACTTGAAGTACTTGAGTTATATTTCACTTCGAGCTTGAGTACCAAAGTAAAGTATATTGTCTTGACTTAGATGAGGCTTTGAAACCTTAAACTATCACTTGATGTTGTACTTGAACTCTTATACTTGTGATGCTTGAATCTTAAAATGAATCATCTTGAACTTGTACTTGAATCTTAAAATGGAACTTCTTGAACTTGAAGAAGAACCAAACAAGATATAGATTCCAAGAGGTTTTGGCACTACAAAATTTGATAATTATAGGAGCTAGGAAATATAGCACTTACAATTATCAATGCTAGGTGTACCCATTTCTATAATGTTTATAATGATATCTTATCTTGTCAAACATGGACAAACATACGTACCAGTCAACCATGTCAACAGTCATTGGTACCTGATGGTTATCCACCCTTGAGACTGAGAAATCATTATACTTGACAGTTTATATTTGAGGGCACTCAGTCGATACAGGGAACATATCGAGCTGATAAATGAGGGCTTACCTATATTATTCTATGTCGCAGGAGATATGTTTATGTTGGATGGGAAGGCTTGGATGGTTAGAGAGGAGACTTCTATACCAAAGTAGATGAACGGATATGATTGTGGCATTTTTGTCATGAAATATATCGACATTTTATACAGCGATAAAATATTGTCAGGGAGAGACTTGCAACAATTCACTCCCAGCTTTGGGAACTTAATAGCCTATGATTGCCTGAGTGACAGACTAACTTAGAGGAATCGAGAAATTTTATGGGAGGAGCTGTAAATTGTTGTAAATGATGTCTTGTAAAACATTCAGGGCGAAATGATATAGGTAATGTCTTGTATATTTTGTCATAATTTTGTAGTAAATAATATCTTCTTAATAGTGATTTCATTATGAATAGTGATTTTTTTATGTATTAGATAATTTCATTTACTTTGCGGTCAATTTACTTTACTTCACGGTCATTTTCATGCATTTCACTGTCTATTCTCTTCATTTCATGGTCAATTCCCTTCATTTCATGGTCAATTCCCTTCACTTCACGATCAATTCCATGCATTTCATGGTCAATTTTGGTGATTCGCCTTCACTTCATGGTCAATTCCATGCATTTTGCGGTTAATTTCCTTCACTTCACGGTCATTTCCATTCATTTCATGGTCAATTTCCCTTCACTTCACGGTCAATTTCATGCATTTTACAGTCAATCCTGGTGATTCCCCTTCACTTCACAATCATTTCCATGCATTTCACGGTCATTCCCCTTCACATCACGGTCAATCCATGCATTTCATGGTCAATTCTGGCGATTCCCCTTCACTTCACAGTCAATTCCATGCATTTCATGGTCAATTGCCTTCACTTCACGGTCAATTCCATGCATTTCACGGTCAATTCAATGCATTTCACAGTTAATTCCCTTCACGGTCATTTCCATTCATTTCATGGTCAATTCCGGTGATTCCCTTTCAATTCACGGTCAATTCCATGCATTTTACGGTCATTTCCCTTCACTTCACGGTCATTTTCATGCATTTCACGATCAATTCCCTTCACTTCATAGTCATTTCCATTCATTTCACGGTCAATTCCGGTGATTCGCCTTCACTTCACGGTCAATTCCATGCATTTCACGGTCATTTCCCTTCACTTCACGGTCATTTCCATGCATTTCATGGTCAATTCCCTTTACTTTACGGTCATTTCCATTCATTTTATGGTCAATTCCGGTGATTCCCCTTCACTTCACGGTTAATTCCATGCATTTCACGGTCATTTCCCTTCACTTTATGGTCAATTCCATGCATTTCACGGTTAATTCCCTTTACTTCACGATCATTTTCATTCATTTCACTGTCAATTCTGGAGATTCCCCTTCACTTCACAGTCAATTCCATGCATTTCACAGTCATTTCCCTTCACTTCACGTCATTTCCATGCATTTCACTATCAATTTCCTTCCCTTCACGGTCAATTCCATGCATTTCAGGGTCAATTCTGGCGATTCCCCTTCACTTCATGGTTAATTCCATGCATTTCACAGTCATTCCCCTTCACTTCACGGTCAATTCAATAAATTTTACGGTCAATTCCTTTCACTTCATGGTCATTTCCATGCATTTCAAGATTATTTCCCTTCCCTTCACGGTAATTTCCATGCATTTCACAATCATTTCCCTTCACTTCACAATCATTTCCATTCACTTCTCACGGTCAATTCCGTCGTTTCCCCTTCACTTCACAGTCAATTCCATACATTTCACGGTGCAACTCATACTTTCAAAATTTGAACTGTTAGACCATGGACTCCATATGAACAGAAGTCTTAACTCTTCAACAAATGCTTGATGGCTAGGAACCATAATTCTTGTACAAACTAAGAGCTAACATGCTTGAATTAAGGTTATATATGTAGAAAAATTCTCCCTGTGGCCAAATGGACAAATCTTTAAAAACTCTCTCCCTTACATCTATATGAAATTTTTGCAAGGAGGAGAGAGAGGGAAGAGAGTAGGGTCTGAGAAGGAGCTCAACGACTCGGTCGCCGTAGAAGCAAACCCGCTAGCCATGGAAAGGTAAATCAGCCTAGCCTTGAAGTGAATCGAAACTCGTTTACATGCATGTTTAGGTATACCTTGCAACTAGAAGAAATTGATGATCTTTTATGATATCAAACAACTGAATCTTATAATTCTTATAATTATATCATGCTTACCTTTACCCCTTTGAAATTCCACCATCTTATTCGAAGTAAAATTGTACTCTCACGTTCTCTTTCTCGGCTTCTATTGCAGACATAAAAAACCATTACACAACGTTTCATAGTCTTAGGGTTACAAAAAATGTTTGATGGGATAGATCAAACATTTATGGAGATTGCTAGAAGATTGGAAGGATTTTTGTGGGTTAGGGTTTGTACTCTTCTGATCATACTGACGAGTCTTAAGATCCCTTTTTCTTCTTATAATTTTCTTCTAATGAATCCTGGGGAGGGGAAGCCACCACATGATTAAGGCGTGAGTGCTAGGGAGTGAGTGTATGTGTTAAAAAAACCAAGAAAAAATAAAAAAAAAGTGGGGGGCCCCGCCAGCCCAGCGCGCCCCCGCCGGACATCATAGTAACTGGTGGGGACGCCACCAGATCTGCGAGCCTGCGCCGGGCCTTAGGAGCATTTTGGAGGGGGGAGGGGGAGGCCGCTAGCCTGACACGTCCTTGCCGGGATATCTAGTGAGGGGGGGGGGCGAAACCCGCCGGTTGTTGCAGCAAGCGGCGGGTCACCCGCTAGCTCGGCAAGCCCACTCCCAATCAAAACTATTGTGGGGCCCTCTAACACGTGTGGGGCCCAATTTGAAAGCCTTTTTAACCTCTTTTAAACCCTATTTTTCCCATTTCTCCCCCAAATATGGATTTTCTCAAATATCCCTCCCTCCCTTGCACACCCAATACCCATCTCCCCTTAAACACATCCTACTCTCACCCATACTTTCTTCTTAAAACGAAGGAAGATGAGCCTCCTTGCAACCCTATCTTCCTTTTTCGCCATTTCCTTAGTGCTTTCCCTCATGGGAAAGAAAAGAGCAGCCCCCAATCAAGCAGGGCTAAGCCATGGGAGAAGATCAAAGGGAAAACATAATGAGCAAGAGAGGCCAAGCCGTGATAGAAGGTTGACGAGATACGACGATGACCACGCGGGATCGAGCCTCGAGAAGAGGTCGAAGAGAGATTTCGGCCCTTTACCTTCCCCCGAGCGAGTGGTGATGCCCAACATTGAATACGGGAGATTCAAGCATCGAAAGGTCGTGTTTAAGGTAAATGTGGAGAAGAACATGTTTGACACATGATTTTCTCAACTGCCTCTTAGACAATGGTTGGGGATCAATGTTTGAAGGGAACCATATCGCGAGTGAGAATCTAGTGCGAGCATTCTATGCACGAATTCAAGATGTTAAGGTCAAACCTCTTGGATTTCAAGTTAGCATTGGCATCCAAATGGCCTATGTTGGTGTGAAAGACATCGCTACCTTACTCGGTATGGAGCTCGACAATGTGCACGTCAAGGAAAGTAACCTTACGGATAAGGGGGCACAAGACGAGCATGCACGCCATTTGTGTGGCAAACTCGTCGAATGGAGATGGGGTAGCAGCATCAAAGCCACAAAATTGACACCTGACTACCACCTACTCCACTACATAAAGTGTACTCGAGATCTAACAACCATTTTGAGTGTTCTCGGTTTATGATAGAATTCCTCTACCAGGTAGGGCAAGGAGAAAAGGTGTGTATCCCCACCCTTGTGCTGAGACAGATTTTAAAGGCCGGGTTAGGAACCCGTGACAAATTATTGCTTCCTTTTGGTTGTCTAATTTGTAAGTTGGCACGTCAATACAGAATCCACCACCCGAACGTGGTCCCATACTCGATTAAGGTGATCAATGAGGATACCTTAAATCGTATGTTGGCAAGCTCTAAACAACCTTAGTTTCGTAATGAAGAATCTGGGGATGAAGAAGAAGAGGAAGATGAAGAAGAAGAAGAAGAAGAAGAAGAGGATGAGGAAGAACGGAATGAACAAGGAGCTGAGGAAGAAATCCAAGAGACTGGTGAAGAGCCATTCACCACTACAGGTGTGCACGAGGGCCTGACCGCACTCAACGCTAGGATGGATAGGGTAGAAGAAAACTAGGGGAAATTGGAAAAGAGGGTTAAGAAGATGTGTTGCAGCACCAAAGTGATATTGTGTTGTGTCCAGAAGGAGGGAGCACCCCCTCCTTTTCCTGACTCAGATGACCAGTAGTTAGTACCGATGACAGTTATTAACTTAATATTCAAGTAGTTAGGAATCACTTTCCATTTTGGCATGTAATGACCAGTTTCATCTTTGATTAGGTTGTAGTTTTCATGTGCAAGAATTGTAACCACCCATGTTTCAATTTCCATTTTGACTAGTGACAGTGTCCCTTTTAGTATATGATGTGCACTTTAATTGAGCCAAATTGTAAACTTTTAGTTTAAATCAATCTTGAAGTTTCATCCTCAAATTGTTGTTACATTTATTTCAAGACCAGCTGGTTAGTAATGCAATTTCAATTTAGAATGTTGAGTACATTAGATGCAATAAGAAAAAAACTTGCTCTTTTGATTCTATATTCAATCTGGGTCTGTTTGGATTCCACCATTTTTGTAGTTTTGTAGCCTGCCTTAAGTGGGTTACTGACCCTTATTACGCTTTAGATGTGGACAATGCTACTTTCAAGAAAATGCAGTCATTTTGATTTCCTATTAGATATCAACTTAGTAAAACCATGTGTAGTGGTAGCCTTATTTGGACTAGTATTCATATTTAGATTAATTAACACAAAATTATGTTCATTTGCATGGTTTGTATACAAAGGGCATCCTAAATCTTGAAATGGTATGTCCATTGGACTATAAGAAAAAGAAAAAAAAGAGTTAACATTGCATGTTATATGTTAGAGCTATTTTCAAATGATAGACATTAAATCACTGGTACTTCATCCTATACCAATATGAAGAATCACCCAGTGATTTTTTTCAAAGTGCTTAGTGCTTACAAGCTTTCCATATGGGATAAGTGCCACTTAATGTTTGATTCTTGCATGAACTTTCTGCATAACCTCTAATTCTAGAGGAGTCAAAGTCCTTTAAAGTTCTTGCTGTCAAATGTCCTTAAAACAGGACGAAATGTGGGTGATCCAACGTGAGGACTTTATATAAGCCAATAACCTAGTAGCAACAACAAACCTGTGAGGGCATCCACTCATCCATATACATGCATAGGGCATCTGATATTTCTCACCCCAAAGAAA
This sequence comes from Magnolia kwangsiensis, assembly GCA_037074715.1. Classification (NCBI taxonomy): domain Eukaryota; kingdom Viridiplantae; phylum Streptophyta; class Magnoliopsida; order Magnoliales; family Magnoliaceae; genus Magnolia; species Magnolia kwangsiensis. Next base: position 75,726,652 of record CM073579.1, read on the forward strand.
AGCCTCTAGAAGGATCTTATAGTAAACATGTGTTGCATATCCAACTTCCAAATTATTTTGTCATTATCATTTATGGGAATAAAGATACCTTTCTAGATAGACAGAATGCCAATGCAAGAGGAAATCATTGCATCAGTTAAATTTCTTCTAAACCGGAGATGTCATACAACTCATACCAGGTGCCCATCTCATCTAATGTATTATCAATTGGCAGGAATGTTCTTTTGGTCAAGATATTATAAACATCGTGAAACTAGCCACAGGAGGAGGGAGGTAGAGATAAGATGAAGGAAGAGACCCCACCTCCAGATATAAGCAATCCTGAATTGTTCACAGTGAAGCCTTTTATGATCCCTGTCTTGGCAGCCACGACAAATAGTGATGGAGAGAGAGGCCATCTTGCCTTAAACACCTCAAAGCATGGAAGAAGCCTTTTTGGGATCCATTTTCCCATGATTCCATCTTAGAACTTAGAATGATTAGGTAGTGATCTGATGTTGGTTTGAGATTTGCAACTTGGAAAACTCTTGGGAAGTGCATCACTCAATTAGCTGAGACCAAGAACCTATCAAGTTGGACATGGAATTCCCAACTTGATTATTGAACCACTACAATGTGTCCCACCCAACTGTAAATCAATCAATTCATTCTTTGTCACTCGTTCTAAGAACCCAGTATGATTGAGCTTCCACCTCCCAGTCTCCTTCACACCCGGACAGTCCTCATTTGTTATTGAAAGTGCCTAATTCATACTGGAAAGCCTTACTCAAATAGTTGCTGGGTTTTTATAGTTGAATGTGGACCATATGCAACTCCGGCGAATTCCAAGACAATTCCCTTCAAGTGATTGAATTGACCATGAAATGCATGGAATTGACCATGAAGTGAAGGGAATTGACCATGAAATGAATGGAAATGACTGTGAAGTGAAGGGAATTGACTGTGAAATGCATGGAATTGACCGTGAAGTGAAGGGAATTGACTGTAAAATGCATGGAATTAACTGTGAAGTGAAGGGAATTGACTGTGAAATGAATGTCTTATTGAAAATTTGAATCGTAGTGGTAAGAAATTCGCAATTTCAAAGAAAACAACATATGTATTATGAAAAATGTATAACATTCATAGTCATATTACAAAAAATGCACTATAAATTACATTATTCTGAAGGTATTGAAAATTTACAACTCCGACGATTATGCCCTATTTGTTTGCAATGTCTGCATTTTTTTATTGTTCGTTTCTCTCCACGGGAAAGGATTTGTGCCTTCTTTAGTATTCCAGCTGACCTCGTCTGTAGCAAGGGCTTGATACTCGAACAATACTCCTTGAATCTAGAAGAAATTTTTCATTAACTCTTGTCCAGTACTGGGTACACGGAATCTTCATACATGATTTGGTAATTCCTTACCATTTACGATGAGGAGAAATATAAATAATGAGGAAGGTTATAGTTTATACATGCTGAAAGAACATGAAAATAAGGGAATTCGTTTACTTCAAACTCGCAACATGTACATGAAAGCTCATTGAGCTTGACAGTATCATTGTAGTCTCCCACAATATAATATTCATCTCGAGAAATTGCGTGGCAACAAACATCTCGTGCATTCGATATGAGATCCTTTAATTGTTTCTCGGCCCACGGTGTCAACGGTCCAACGAATAATGATGCTGATTCTCTTTTCTTATAGAACATCTCTTGAATTTTCATTCTGACCATCTCTATCAGCATAGTCATGGGATATTCTCGTGCTTCTTTGAATAGAGCATTAACACACTCAGTTATATTTGTAGTGACCAAATTAAATATTTTTCCTGAAAAGTGCGAAGATGCCCACTTTTCATACCCTATTTCCCTCACCCATGCATATACCGAGGGGTTGGCAAGTTCAATATCATGCATTAACTTTTTAAACTCAGTCCTCTTACAAGTCTTTACAGCTTGCCAGTAATAGATTTCTAATGACTTGTCTTTAAATATGTCCACCAAGTTTCGGTATATATGGCATGCGCAGTAGCAATGGATTGCTACTTGGAAGACCTAGGGAACTTTTTTCCTTAGACCTTTATGCCAGCTGATATGATCTTAAGACCAGGTAGATCAAATCGCTGAGGTAGGTAAGGAACCAATTCCAACTGCTGCTATTCTATGATTCTCCCATACTAAAAGTGACTGAAAAGATATGATTATCGCTATCCAAAGCCGTAACAATGAAAAGAACACCCTTGTACTTACCTTTTGGATGCGTCCCGTCAATGGCCAAGACCTTTCACAGAGATGTTTGAAAACTTCTGACGCACTGTCCGAGCACAACAAAACATCTCTTGAATCTCATCGTCTGTTGATTCACAAGTAGGGCAGTCACTGTCCCCGGGTTCGCCAACCTCAACTCATACAAGTACATTAGGAGTTCTATGTAAGAGTCTTCATAAGACACCATTACGTGATTAATTGCAATCTCTTTAGCGCGACATGCCTTCTTATAGCTAATAAGAATATTATACTTCTCTTGCATTATGAATATAATGTCCTTCAGCCTTAATCCCAGGCATTGCTCAATGCGATTGACAACTAGTTCACTAGCCAGCTTATTGCTTGCCTGCTGATAATCTGTAACATCCTAAAAATCGAGGGTCGAGCAGAAACTCAGCTCTTGAGTTCCAACGCATCACTTATGCAACATAGATAATGATGATTGAATGTTGTTCATATCAATGCAGTAAACATGAATGGTATTAGACCAAAACAGCATTTCATACTCCAGAGACAGTTAAATTTCGCAAGCGGAAGACTATGATAAATATATAAAATGTATAATTTATTGTAAGTCTTCGGAGTGTGAACATGTTACCGGGTTAATTATATACATGTATACTCTAAAAATGACAAAAAAGAATATACATGGGTGCTTAAATAAAATACAAAATACCAAGTGTATTGGCATCTAATCAGTAACCCTGTAACCCTGTCGATCAGAACCTGTATATAGGAGAAATCCTCCTCAACATCATATAGTCCGGCTCTGCTTTGCAAGCATCGACATTATCTGAAACTAAAACAGAGACTGGTTGGTGTTTCAAACACCGTTCCGTAACGTGGGAGTGAGTGATCAACTCAGTGGAACTATACAGCAAAGGTTAACATGTTATCAATTCAATCAAGCAGTAATGATAAAACAATACAATCAAACATGTCCTAGATACTCTTGTTAATGCAAAAATGATATGAGGGAATGATGCATGCCCTCATTATAATCTCCCTCTACGATCTTCATCTTATGGTCACGCATGTCAGTCACTTCCTCAGTGCTCTACACCAACGCCAACAGCACATGCAGTGCAATGTTATGAGCATGATTATCTAGTTCTTATTAGTCCTTTTCATACAGCAGGATTGGGAAGCTAAGGCACCTCCCTTATATCAATTCCTAAACAATGATCCATTCTAGGGTCGTCAGTCCTAGGAAATCTCAGACGATGTTACGGTTCTAAATCGCTGTAAAGGGCTTGTCACCAATCAATACAGGTCTAGTTACATCCTAGATACTATAATAAGGCACGTTGCCCATATGCAGTGTCAGGATATACTCGAGGTCACTACAGAGGGCTCGTCACCAATCAATGTAGGCCGACAACATGAATATAGTATCCCATATCACCGTAATCGGCTCACGAGAGTAGGGTGCTCACTGGTCACTACGGGGAGGCTCGTCGCCCTAGCATAGGCCGACAGCTCGACCACGGTGTCCCATACCAGTATGTCCGGCTCATGAGTCTTAGGGGATTGTGATACCAAGGTTAACGGGAGTTTCACTAGTGAGTTCAGTGCCTTAGATTCAAACAGGAGCGTCCATACATGGTTAACATATATCGGGTCAATTGGGTTATTTGATAAGCTTAACTAGGCCAAGTGCACATTGAGTTGATCGACATGGAATGCATAAGCACTCTGTGTGGCCTAACCACTGTCGAACCTCCCAAGTACAACTCGAATTCGTCGGACTTATCCTGCGTGGCGTAACTAACCTCAACCACCAGTTTAAGGGTTGTTACCGATTACCTGGACTATTCATAACCCCAAACACATTCAAATACAACATAATGTCATATGAGATGGTCAAAGTAGTAATGGATCAATATTACAAATCATACAATCAAATGAACATGTTTTGAAGTGCATTGTAAACATGAATTCACACACATTCAATTCATAATCAAGCAAACATCAGAATAAGTTATACATGGAGGAAATCATACACATCATTGATGTAGTTGAGAATCATATCTCAACCCGCATACAGGTACATCTTACCAACTACTAACTCATTTGGACACTTTTACAAACACTTGGTCTACACATTACATCATACATATTGTGTATTAATTAGCATACGTATTAGGGAAAATCCTTTCGTCAAAGGGTTCTCGCCCATATAACAATCATATATCCACAACAGTTTGTCATGGCGAGCATGAATACAAGGTCTATACTCATTCAGTTATTTTCACAAACACTTAGGGTACACATACTACATACATATCGTATGTTGGTATATCATGTATTTGGGCTAAACCTTTAGCCCAGGAGTTGTTACACATACATCTAGCATACATAGATGGTAGTTAATCATGGCAAACTCAAATTCATATTCCATACATATACGGGTTATTCTACAAATACATGAAATATAATATATTCAACATAGTTCACGTATAACTGAAAGGCGAAATGGACATCGCAATTTGCATGTGAAATAGCATTCACGTCAGTAATAAATCATTATCTAACATTGAAAGTCTTGAAAACTATAACCTAAACGTATATAGTCCGTACCTTAAACCAGAAAACGCATAATAGATATGATTCAGACGATAAATCTTCGTCAATGGTGGATAGGCAACCTAAGGCACGAAATAGGTTAGCTACAATTTCACTTCAACTATCATAAGCTTCAAAACAGGTTAGGGTTTGATTAACTTACCCAAGAACGGAATTTGAATCACCGGATTAACGATTTAGATACGATGGATTTGATGTGTAGAAGAACTGGGAAGAATCCCAAGAAGGAACAATAGGTTCTCTCTTACTTTCTCTCTCTTTTCTCTCTCTTGAAGTGGCTAGGGTTTAAAATTCGTATGGGATTTGAGAATGAGGGTTTAAGGCCTTTTTATAAGCCTAAAATTGACAGAAATAGCCCTAAGGCCAAGGTATACTTAGGTTATAACCAAATCGGGCTATTTCTGATCCAACGGAACACTTCTGGAGGTCCTCTTATCAAATGCGGTCGGACTTAAGCTTATTAGCATTGGATCTTAAGAAAGTTAAGTTTTCAGTCCGATCGGGTTCCCAGATCATCCGTGGCAAACCAGTTTCAGTTTAGCGGTCACCGAAACTAGATCAGAGCCACAAGTACTTTGACATGTATGAGCCATCTTCCCTGACCCGAGGGTGAATTTGGGTCAGATTCTGACGGTCAGAATACTTATAAAAGGCGCGTAAGCGACACGACTCAGATTACTTAAATTCATATTTAATTTTATAAAAATCTTCACTTTCTCACACTCTTCACTTCGGACTTAAGGAAATCGTCTCTGGACATCATTTAGTCTTAATTTTTGAGCTGATAGTCAAGTCTAACTAGGCGGTCATAACTGTCTAAGTTCATTGCTATCGGAGTCCCGGTTCGATACGAAGTTTCAAAGTACTCCCGAGAGCAACTGGTTTATAGTTGGATCTTAGATTTCTATGTAACGTAGAATTAGTGGTCCTACTCATTTTGGGTCTTGTATTTCATATTTAAAGTGGTTCAAGCTAATTCTACTAAGTATTCACTTTAGTACTTAACCAAATTCTACCCTAATTATGACAGAATACGGTCCTAGGGCCATTTTATGCCTCATTTTTGGCACTACTAGTTATTATATTATTTTAATTATTTTTTAGTATTTCATCATCAATTTTACCCCATCTCCACCAAATTTCATGAGATTTCGTGTTGTAGAAAAATCTAAAAATTCCAAAAGCAGTAGCTGTCCAACAAGTGATTTTCAGATAGTTGTCACAAAACCTAATTTAAACTATATTAAATATTTTATTATATTTTTAACATATTTTTATATAAAACTAGACTCATTTATATTCAATATGATTTTTGAATCACCTAAATTGGAGTTATAACGAGGGAGATATAAGTTTTCAAAATTGGCCAAAATGCGCTGAAAAAATACAGAAACGGGCTGCGTAATCCGCTGTAGGACGAGGCCTCGCCAAACCGGCGAGCCCCTCGCCGGTCACTGGAATTTTTGGCGAGGGCTTGCCCCAGGGACGAGGTCCTCCCCCCCCCCCCCCCCTCGGGGATGCCGGAAACATGTGGGACCCACCTCGGGTCCCTCCGAATTGAGCCGTTTGGGCCTACGAGTCCATCGAGGCATTTATTGGGTCTCATTTGCAAATCGGAATAAGTTATGTGACGTTAAATACATGATTTTTGGGTAGGAGAAGCTAATCTATCCAAATAACCTATTTACATCATGAGATTCTAAAAATGCAATAGTCAAAATTCCATTTTATTCATGTATGTACCATTTATACTAAGTTTTAGTTTAAGTATGTTCTTCACCATTTAAACTTCAGGATTTGTGTCTAATATAAAAGTACTTGGAAAAATTTGAAGAATGAGGTGGTGAAAGGTGAGATTTTGAAGGAAATGGGTTAAAAATTGATTTTTAGACTTTGGGATTGATATTTGAGTGTTATTGTTGACCCATTGCCTAAGGACGTTGAACTCCAGATTGACCAAAATTTGGGGTGTTACATGATCGCTCTTCATCCATGACATTCCACATATATGTATAGATCTGTAAGTCTTAATCTTGAATATCCCCACATCATTCACCTGTAACGTCACGGAAAAATCTGTACAAAGATCGAGTACAACCTCTGGAAGAACAACCTAAAGACCATGTTCGGTTATATAACTTAGATGGAATTTAGCTAAGTAATCTATGGATTAAGCTTGGGCCACCATTTTCATATTTGAGAAGGCCTAGAATTAAGAGTACTGCTGACTCAATTCCGCTTAAAGACCTAGGAGAAATCCCAAGGGTATATCGCTCTTGGGAGTACATTGAAACTCCGTAATGGACCTAGACCGCACGTCGGGGGTCCGATGGCCGTGAAACTATAGGACGATGTTCATCCTGCTGTGCTTGACAACCATCACGGGAATCAAGCCCAGATAGTGTCCAAAAATGCCCAACTTGAGCCGTGAGTTAAGAGCGTGAGAAACGCAAATATCTTTAAAAAATGAACTGAAACTTAAATGAATTGGGCCATTCACTTTCACACAAATTTGAAGAATTCAGACCGTTAGTTTGTGACCAAACTTCACCCATGGCGAAAGAAAATTTTCCTACACATATCTGTGTAATCGTGGCCCTGCTTGAACACGTACGACCGTTGATCTGACACAGGTTCTCCACGGTCGATCAGCTTATCTGATAGCACCGAAATCATGTCCTGGCATGGATCCATTGTCAGGGATCGTACCCTATGACGTAGATGAGTCGTGGGCCTCCTTATGAACCCTGTTCGTCAGAAACAGTCACCCACGGGGTATAAACCAAGCATTTGCATCACATCTGAGGCTATAAATAGCCTTCATTTCACCCCCTCCCTCCCGTAGCCGAATTTCAGAAACCTTAGAGGGAGAGAGAAGAGAAAAGAGGAAAGAGAGAAGAGAAACGTTGAGAGATTGCTACAAAAAACCTTCTTCCACGAATCCACACACCAAATCACTGCCCTATTGCACTACCAAACCTCTTTTTGCTACTATTTCATGTAAAAAATATCAATCCTAATATCGATGTAGAACTCCCGGATAGCTTTTGTTAACCTAGCTAACCAGTTTCATCGTTTAGGTGCCCGATGTTTCATTTTTGGAAACGTAGAATTTGGACTGAGTCGTAGTCGAGCATACTAATGAAAGGTGCGGACTATAAATGCTTAGGTTACGATTTATCAATGCTTTCATGACAGCTAATGATTTATTTCTGTCTTGATTGCTACCGTATTATCTTAAGTGTGTTAATTTTTATATGAGATAGACCTATGAACTGATAGAAATAAATGATGCACCCTATGTGTTTGTTGAAATGTTTAAACGAGCAATAGAAAGTGATTAGTGCTTTCCATGATTTCTAATCTACGATTCATCATTGTCATATTCATGTAAATCTCTTTGTATAAAGAATTGATAAAATATATGTTGTAACTAACGTAGTCCATGTGTTTGATAAATTGTCTAAATGTGAAAATTGTTGATGATTTGTATTTGCTACGAGTATTAAGATAGGATTTTGATTTTCTTATGCATATGTATAATTTTCTCTGTGAAATCAATTGATAAATGCATGTTGTATTAGCATGGTCTATGTGTTTGATGAAATGCCCACATGAGAAATCGACATGGATTGTTTGTTGAATGTTAGGATAATTATTACACCCGGTTGTTAGCCGCATTTGAGTAGGATTGAGGCTACAAATGTAGCCCAGACAATCGATAAAAGTCCTTATTCGTGTGGCCGAATTTGTCTCACCACCTTGGGTAAACTCGATGAATCTGAGTCGTACAATTATTGTCGACAGTGGCTAGGCCAGGAGGGGCAGTTTGCGCTCCATGTCGATTAATTCAGTGTGCGCCCGTACCAATCTAGCTTGCTTAATGAATCGATTGACCTATTGTGTGTTTACCATGTATAGATGTGACTGCTTGAATCTAAGATACCCCTTACTAATGTAAAGTTCCACTTTAACCATGATATCACGATTCACTAAGACTCATGAGCCGGACATGGTAGTATGGGATACCGTGTTCGAGCTATTAACCTAAGGTGGGGTAACGAGCCTCCTCGTAGTGACCAGTGAGCACTAAGACTTGTGAGCTGAGCATGGTGGTATGTGACACCGTGTTCGTGCTGTTGGCCTACGATGGGGTGACGAACCTTCCCATAGTGACCGCGCGTACAACTTCTTGCAACTTGCCTATCGTATGTGTTTGACTAGGAGTGACGAACCTACAACTTGCCCATCGTATGTGTTTAACTACAAGTGATAAACCTAGATAGACCTAAAATATAGGAGCAGGACCACTGTGGTTGTCCAATACTAAATGTTTGATTTGGGTCAATGATATAAAGGGAGATACCCTAGCTTCCCAAACTTACTGTATGAATGAGCTTAATTAATTACTTGGCTAACACGACCATGCATCGCACTACATTAGTTAGGATGTACCAAAAAGGCGTTAAAGTCGCACAGTTGAGGAAGTGTTGTCATATGCAAAATAGGTGGTCAGAGTCGTGTGTGTGGGAGCATTAATGTGAGGTCATGCATCATTACTTGCACCCCATTCCTGCATTAAAAAGAGCAGTTAGGAAGTGATTGTTATGATTGCTTTATCATTACTGCTTTGATGGACTTGATAACATGTGTAACTTTTTCCTTATAGAACCACTGAGTTGATCACTCACTCCCACTCTAGGACGATGTTTTAAAACACCAATCAGACTCTGATGTAAATGTAGGTATAGATGATGTCTATGTAATGGAGTAGAACTTCTTAGATGAGGAGGAGGAATGTAATACCTCAAATTTTTTCCAACCTGGAGTTAGACGTCCTTAGACAATGGGTCAACCGTAACACTCTCAGAGCTCAATTCCAAAGTCTAAAAATCGCTTTTCAACCCATTTCCTTCAAAATCTCACCTTTCACCACCTCATACTTCAAATTTCTCCAAGTACTTTCCTATTAGACACAAATCATAAAGTTTAAATGATGAAGAACTATATTTAAATTAAAACTTACTGTAAATGGTAAATACATGAATAAAATGGGATTTCAGCTATTGAATTTTTGGAATCTCATAATATATATAGGTTATTTGGATAGATTAACTTCTCCTACTCCAAAATCATATATTATACGTCACATAACTCATTTCGGTTTGCAAATGAGACCCGATAATGCCTCGACGGACTCGAGGGCCCAAACGACACAATTCGGGGGGACCTGAGATGGATCCAGCATATTTTCGGCATCCCCGAGGGGGGGGGGGAGGACATCGCCCCTGGGGTGAGCCCTCACCCAAATGACCAGTGACCGGCGAGGGGCTTGCCGGTTTGGCGAGGCCTCGTTCGTACAGCGGGCTGGGCGGTCCATTTTTTGTAAATTTTTATAATTTTCATCCAACTTTAAAAAGTTATATCTCCCTCGTTATACCTTCGATTTAGGTGATTCAAAAATAATATTGAAGCTAAATGAGTATATTTTCATATAAAAATAAGTAAAGAATATAATAAAATATTTAATATAGTTTAAAGTAGGTCGTTGTGACAACTGTCTGAAAATCATTCGTTGGACAGCTGCTGTTTCTGGAATTTTAAGAATTTTTCTACAATATGAAATCTTATAAAATTTAGTATAGATAGAGTAAACTTGATGATGAACTACTAAAAAATAATTAAAATAATATACTAATTAGAAGTACCAAAAACGGGGCATAAAATGACCCTAGGACTGTATTCTGCCATAATTAGGGGAGAATTTGGTTAAGTACTAAACTGAATACTCAGTAGAATTAGCTTGAACCACTTTAAATATGAACTACAAAACTGAAAATGAGTAAGATCGCTAATTCTACATTACCTAGAAACCTAGGATCAATCTCTAAACCCGGTTGCTCTCGGGAGCACGCCGAAACTTTGTATCGGACTTGTACCGCACGTCGAAAGTCCGATAACGACGAAACTATACGATTATGACCGCATAGTTAGACTTGAAAATCACCTCAAAAATAAAGTTCAGATGATGTCCTGGGACTATTTACTTGAGTCCGGAGCGAAGTGTGTGAAAAATATAAATATCTTTAGAAAATAAATCTGAATTTAAGTAATCTGAGTCATGTCGCTTGTGAGCCAAATATAATGCTTCAGACCATCAGAATCTGACCTAATTACACCCTCAGATTAGGAGAAATGTCTCACACATGTCAGTGCACTTGTGGCCCTGATCGAGTTTCGGTGACCGTTGAACTGAAACTGGTCCGCTGCTCCTGATCTGTAAATCCGATCGGACTGAAAACTTAGCCTGACCTAGATCCATAGTCAGGAAACTTAAGTCCAGCCACATTTAGTAAAGGGGCCTCCAGAAATGCTTCGTTGAGTCGAAATAGATGAGTTTTGGCTATAATCTAAGTATACCTTGGCCCTGGGGCCATTTCCATCAGTCCTGGGCCTATATAAAGGCCTAAACCCATCCCATTTCTATTTCATACGATTTTGCAACCCTAGGAGAGAGAAGAGAGTAAAAAGAGATGGAAAGAGAGAGAAAGTGAGAGAGAGAGAGAGTTCCTGAGATTCGATCTCATTGCTCCACAAGCCAAATCACCGCTTCTGTATCGCTATTTCAGCGATTCCAACTTCGTTCTTAGGTAAGGAATCCTAACCCTAATTGGTTTTAGGGATTTGAATAGAGTGTAGGGTGAAATAGCTAACCTATTTTATGCTGTAGGTTGTCGTTGTGCCATAGATAAAGACTTATGGTTTAAACTGAATTTTGTTACTTGTCTACTGGCGTAAGGTGCGGACTATATATGTTTAGGTTATGGTTTTCAAGGCTTTCAATGTCAGTTAATGATTTATTACTGACATGGGTGCCATTACACATGCCAAATGTGATGTCTGTTTCGCTTTACGTATACATATAAACTATGTTGTGTATAGGATATTTCATGTGTTTATTGAAATATTTGTATGCATTTGGAATATGGATTTGTGATTGCCATGATTAACTATCGTAGGTACACGGTTGTTATATATGCGACAACTCCTTAACAAGAGAATTTTCCCTAACACGTATTATAACCAACATACGTGATGTATGTTGGAAAGTGTAGTCTAAGTGTTTGTAAAAATATCTGAATGAGTTAGTAGCTAGTAAATGGTGATTTATAAGGGAGTTGAGATATGAATCCCAATTACCTTAATAGTGTGTATGATTTCATCCATGACTTGCATATGATAGAGTCTGTTTATTCATATTTAACCGTGTGTATGATTTCCTCCATGTATTGTATAATCATGTTTAAGTTACATTCCATAACTTGCTCACATGATTGTAGGATTTGACTTAAGTATTCATTACTTCTTGAATATCTCATATGCGTGTTTGTTGTGATTGCACGTGGTTGAGACTATATTACAATCCAGGCAATCGGTAATAGGTCTTGTTTTGGTGGCTGAAGTTGTTTCGCCACACAGGATGTGATCCATGAATCTGTGCAGTACTTAGGTCATCGACAGTGGTTAGGCCACACGGAGTGCTTATGCGCTTCATGTCGATCAAATCAACGTGCGCTAGTGCTAGTCGAGCTCGTCAAGTAACCCGATTGACCCAATGTATGTTCACCATGTTTGAACGCTACTGCTTGAATCTAGGGTACTAAACTTACCAGTGAGATCATGTTAACCTTGGTACCTCGATCCCCTAAGACTCATGAGCCAGACATGGTGGTATAGGATACCATGGTCGAGTTGTCGGCCTACGTTGGGGTGATGAGCCTCCCCGTAGTGACCAGTGAGCAAACCAAACTCGTGAGCCAAATATGGTGGTATGAGACACTGTATTCGAGCTGTCGGCCTATGCTAATAAGGTGATGAGCCCTTTGTAGTGACCGCGAGTGTACTCTGAGTCTACGTGAGGTGACGAGCCTTTCCGTAGTAGCTAGAGTATGAACTAGGCCTACACTGATAAGGTGACGAGCCCTTTGTAGCGACCTAGAATCACAACATCGTATAAGATTGTCTAGGACTAACGACCCTAGAATGGATCATCGTTTGGGAAATGATACAAGGGAGGTACCTTAGCTTCCTAATCTTGTTGTATGAAAGGGACTAATAAGAACTTGGTAATCATGCTCATAACATTGCACTACATGTGCCGTTGACATTGGTGTAGAGCAAAGTGATAGTGATTCATGCCGCGATCGTTAGATGTTATCGCAAGAGGGAGTGCAGGCAAGGGCATGCATCATTTCTACATACATCCTTACATTAATCAGAGTACTTAGAGATGTTTGATTGTATTTCTTTATCATTACTGCTTGACTGAATTGATAATAAGTTAACCTTTGCTGTATAGCTCCACTGAGTTGATCACTCACTCCCACGTTCTTGGACAGTGATTAAACACCAACCAGACTTTGTCTTAGTTGCAGATGATGATGCGACCCATGAGGTAGAGCCAGATTTTAAAGATGACGAGGAGGCGTTCTCCTACATGTAGTATTCATGTGGGTTCATGTGAGCTATGTCCTGATTGACGGGGATTCAGGGTTATGTTTGTAGTGGACTATCACATTTTGACATTTGTATTTTGAAACAATACTTGTAACTATTGACCTGGCAGTGCATACATATTTTGAGGACTTATACTAGTTTATATATTCATTTCAGTCTTTCGCTTGCGTATTACAACTGTCCCTGGATTATGTTTTGCTGATTTGGCTTAATCTAATTCATGTTTTATGCACTAATATAGACAACATATATCCATCATTAAAAATATTGCATAAGTGATGTTTTGGAACTCGGGAGTTGAGTTATGCTCAACCCCCGAATTTTAGGGCGTTATAAGGAATTCTCCTACTTCTAACTCTCGGACGGGCCGATCTAGGCTACGTACCGTTATGCAGGGACTACTGGGACATCTGGGTTTAGTTGGACACTTTTACATATCCATATTTTGTTTATTTTGAAATAATACATGTACATATTAAACCCAGTTATGTACTTATACTCTAGGTGAAACCTTGTGAAACATCTGTATACTTATACAGATATGTTTAGAATTCCTCACTTGCTTAACTAAATTCAGAGTATGATGTGTTCTTGAGTATAATCCCATGCATGCTTAACTCATTAACATAAAAGAAATCTAAATATCATCATCCATAATGCATAACTGATGTTCTAAATCTCGGGAGTAGAGCTTTGCTCGACCCTCAAAATTCAGGGCGTTACATCACCCTAGATGCATGTACCCTCTATTCATACTTATCTTCCATACATGCCATGACGAATTTCTTAGATGTGGAATATAGGACCTTGTATTGAAAGTTGATGCGAATTACAAATTGGCTTAACATCAGCTCTTGTCCTTAAATGTTCGGCCAACGACTATATCAATCAGGTCATCAAGTGGATATGAATACAGTGACAGGTCTGCATTGGTGGAACCAGCATCCTCGAAAGGCACAATGGGAAAGTTGGTGGTGAAGTCCAATGTTCAAGTCTGCTCGAGCAATGGAATGTTGCTTCCACTTATGTTTCTAACATTGGATGTTGAGGGCAAATCACTCTTGTAAATGAAGGTGATGCCGTATATTCACTTCTGAGCTTGAAGTCAGCTGATGCGCTCACTTGTCATGAAGTTTGATGTCTGAGCCAGCTCATGTACTTGAGTGTTGCTTAGAGGAACCTATGAAGGTGATGTCATATATTCATATTTCCAGGTATGTTCCTCACCCAAACTTTCAACGGTTGGGGCATCATGTTCAAAACCACTATAAGCCACCGGGTTTTCGAGCATTGCCTCATTAAAGCGTTGTATTGTCTTGATGAATAAAGGGATGTAGTGATCTGGATGCTTCAACTGTGTTGCCAAGAACATTCTCACATCTTCGTCATCTTTAATTACAGTTGGAGGGACTGATTCATTTGTGCAAGGATACAATTCTTTCAACCTAATATTGTAATCCTCAGGTCTACTCTTTGCAATTCTGTACATTTTCGATAGAAATTATTCATATGTAGTGTCAACGCCCACAACAGTAGGTTTCGAGTCTCCACCCTTGTACGTGTATTGATTATTTTTGCTTACTAACTCCCCACCATATGAGCATAGGATGATTACTGAAGCCATTTTTTGAAAATAAACACAATAATATAACTTGTTTAGTATTCACATGTATAAGGTGGATTTGACTGAATAGTAGGAAATCCACCATTGTACTAGCTTAAATATGATCGACTTATCGGTTAGATTTTCAAAGTTCTAATTTGTAGGGATGTATGCCACTCAATTCGCGATGATTTTCACTCACTTCGCAGTCAATTTCACTCACTTCTAGGGTAGGTTCACTCACTTTACAATGAATTTCACTCACTTCTCGGTCCTAAAGTGATTGAAAATGACTGCAAAGTGAGTGAACTTAAGGGCCTGTTTAATTTTTGGGCTCAACTGTAATTACCATGTAAATGGGTAATAATTATTTACCTAGGTAATTACCACATCTTTCCCAATGTAGATGTGACAATTTACTTTTTTAACACTTAAATTGAAAAATCTACAAAATTAATGTGGGGCCCACTGTGATGTATGTGACGTATCCACACCACTCATTTGTTATGCTAGCTGAATTTAGGGCATGAGTACAAAAAAAAGGGGCAGATCCAAAGCTTAAGTGGACCACACCATAGGAAATAATGGGAATCGATCACCTATCATTAAAAACTTTTTGGGGCTTTAAAAGTTTTAAATAAAGCTGATATTGGTATTTTCCCCTTATCCATGTCTATGTGACCCTATGAATGGGTTAGATGATGAGAAAACCTCAATGTGGGCCCAATTAAGGAAATAACTTTCAACAGTATAAGAATTAAGGTCATTGTTTCCTTTCGTGTGAGCCATTTGAGTTTTAGATCAGCCTCATTTTTGGTCTGATGCCCTAAAATGTTATAATAAAATATATGGATGGTGTGGATATATCATATACATTACAGTGAGGTCCACATATTTAAGTCAACATTTTTATATCGCTTTTCGAGGTGGAATTACTCTCACCTTTTCAAACTAGGTGAAAAAGTAATAATTACTTATTTACCATGATTTACATGTATCATGGAAAATTAAACAAGCCCTAAGGGAATTGAATTGACCATGAAGTGAAGGGGAAATGACGGAATTGACCGTGAGAAGTGAAGGGAATTGACAGTGAAGTGCATGGAATTGAATGTGAAGTGAAAGGGGAATTGACAATGAAATGCATGGAATTGGCCGTGAAATGCATGGAATTGATCATGAAGTGAAGGGGATTAACCGTGAAATGAATTGAATTGACTGTGAAGTGAAGGGAATTGACCATAAAATGCATGAAATTGACCGTGAAGTGAAGGGAATTGACCGTGAAATGAAGGAAATTGACCATGAAGTGAAGGAAAATGACTGTGAACTGCATGGAATTAACCGTGAAGTGAATGGGATTGACCATGAAATGAATTGAATTGACCGTGAAGTGAAGGGAAATGACCGTGAAATGAATGTAATTGACCGTGAAGTGAAGTGAATTGACCATCAAATGCATGGAAATGACTGTGAAGTGAAGGGAATTGACCGTGAAATGCATGGAATTGACTATGAAGTAAATGGGATTGACCATGAAATGAATTGAATTGACCATGAAGTGAAGGAAAATCTCCGGAATCGACTATGAAATGCATGGAATTGACTGTGGAGTGAAGGGAAATGACAATGAAATGCATGAAATTGACAGTGAAGTGAAGGGAAATGACCACGAAATGAATTGAATTGACCGTGAAGTGAGGGAGAATCGTATGGAATTAACTGTAAAATGCATAGAATTCACAGTGAAGTGAAGGGAATTGACTGTGAAATGAATGTCTTTTTAGAAATTTGAATAGTAGTGGTAAGAAATTCACAATTTCAAAGAAAGCAACAAATGTATTCAATATATAACATTCACAGTTGTATTACAAAATATGCACTACAAATTCACAGTCGTATTACAAAAATACACTACAATTTGGCGGTAAAATGCGTGAAACTGACCAATTAGTGCATGAAGTTGACCGATCAATTCAGTAAATTGACCTAGAACTAAGTGAAATTGACTGAAACTTCGTTAAATTGACAGCGAACTTCTTGAAGTTTATTGGATAACCACGTAAAATTGACTTAGCAATGCATGAAATTGACCACAAATTTCTAGGTAATTGACCGCAAAATCCATTCACTCCCTTACACTCAGTGAAATTCATGTTCAAGAAAAAGAATAAGAGTGCATTGATGTGAAACATGTTCTTCGGAGAAAAGCTTACAACATTTCACGTTTATCAATGCATTCACGTCCTCTCAGAAAATGAACGCAGGTAGCCTTGAGTAGAATGGAACATGGAAGATGTAATGTGATAGTAGGATGGAGATTATATGGAGATTTAATGAAGAAAATAGGTGAAAAGAAGGAATAGGGATGATAGAGATGAGTTCGGACATGTATTTGGGTGTAAGGGAGAGAACGAAGTGAAATTGATAAAGTAGGGGCATTTTTGACTTGTGAAAAGTTATCCGTACAGCAAGGGCTTATTCTTGAGATGTAAAAATAAGTGGTCTTAAAAAGGTTTGTGGGCCATAAGTGGGTCGTACAGTAGGAAATTTCTCTGTAAACGGTCTAAAAAAATCTTGAATACGAAATTTAGTATTGAATCTAACCATTTCTATTAAGTAGAAAGGTTTGAAATTAGTAATCTTACCCAATTGTCTCTAATTTAGTCCATATTGTAACATAATTTGAATATATATGTAAATAGAATGGATTTCTCACAAACATCATCGTCCTTTATACCTAGTTGGCCTCCTTCCAAAGTTGGAGTGACTATGACCGTGGGGCCCACCTTAATCTGTGTTTGTATATTTACATGATCCATTCATTTTTTTAGCCATTAGGATATGATAGGATATGGTTCCAAAAATGAAGAAGATCCTGATTTCAAGTAGACCACACCATAGGGATTGTATTCCCACCATTAAAAACTTTTTAAATATTATGGTGGGCCCTAGAATATTTTTAATGGTGGTAGTTCAATGACTATTGTTTCCTATTGTATGGTCCATTGGAGTTTGAATCTCTTTATTTTTGGGCTATGCCCTGAAATGAGCTAGAAAAACTGATGAACGACATAGATATAAAATATATTTATCAAAGTGGGCCCCACAGTCATGGTCACACTCATTGTCAGGTGACTCGGGTAACACCTAATCCACTCCAGCTGAAATATAAGGATGTGGATTTAAGATCTTTCCTACTGTATGCCTCACTTTTAAGCCACGAACCTTATTGAGCCCTTCCAAACTTATCTTCCTAGACTACTCCCCTATTGTACAAACACACATTTACTGAACCAAAATGCCCCTGTTTTATTAGAAATGTAATTTTTGAAAGCTACGGTTCCTTATGTCTACAGATTATAAACGTAGCCATTGAGATTGACTGCAAAGTGAATGAAATTGACCACGAACTGATTGAAATTGACCGTGAAATGAATGAAATTGACAGCAAACTGAATGAAATTGATCGTGAAGTGAATGAAATTCATCGCGAAGTGAATGAAGAGAATGAAATTGATTGTGAATTGAGCGCAATTCATGTTGCAGTGAGTGAAATTCACCGTGAAGTGAATGAAGTGATTGAAATTGACCGCGAAGTGAATGAAATTAACTGCAAAGTGAACGAAGTGAATGAAATTGACCGCTAAGTGAATGAATTTCACTGCGAAGTGAATGAAATTCACCATGAAGTGAATGAAATTGACTGTGAACTGATTAAAATTGACTGCAAAGTGAATGAAATTCTCCTCAAAGTGAATGAAATTGACCGCGAAGTGAATGAAATTCACTGCAAAGTGAATGAAGTAAATGAAATTCACCACGAATTGATTGAAATTGATCACGAAGTGAATGAAATGGATTTTCGACCATCGAACTGATGGAATCTTGGAAAACAACTAGGTTGGTTGGCTAAAGTAGCTTCTCTTACCCCCAAAATCATATATGGTGCATCAAGTAACTCATTCTTATTTGGGAGATATTTAAGGTTACAGATATTTAACTATAGCCATAATCAATAGCCATTATCATAATATTTAAGGTTACAAATATTTAATGTGCGGTGAATTTCATTCACTTCACTCAATTTGCGATGAAGTTCATTTACTTCGTGATGAATTTTCTTCACTTTGTAGTGAATTTCATTCATTTCGTAGTCAATTTCATTCACTTCACTTAATTTGCGATGATGTTCATTCACTTCGTGCAGAATTTCACTCATTTCGCGATGAATTTTCTTCATTTTGTGGTGAATTTCCTTCACTTCATGGTGAAATTCATTCACTTTGCAGTCAATTTCAATTACTTCACAATAAAATTTATTTAGTTCATTTATTTCGCGGTCAATTTCACTAATTTCACGGTGCATTCCATTCACTTCGTCCACTTTGTGGTGAATTTCATTCACTTCATTCACTTCGCAGTGAATTTCATTCGATTCGCGATGACAAGGGAAGCAAAGAGGGAACAAGGGATGCTAGTAAGCTTCTCAAGGAAGCGAACAAGTGTGTGAACACTGGCAAGCCAATCTTTGGAAGCGTGCTCGGGGTCAAAATTATCGATGAGTTCCTATAATGTCTCAAAAAAATCCATACAAAGACCCGAGTACCACCTTTAGGAAGAAATTACTAAAGATCAAATCCTTTAGAAATTAAGCGAGAATTAACCAGTGCTAAACTAGATTACCTATGAAATTAGCCCTAATCACTTTAAATACGATCTCTAAGACCCAAAATTTACAGGATCGCTAATGCTATATTACCTAAAAACTTAAGATCCATCTTAAAACCCAGTTGCTCTCGTGAGCATCATGAAACTCCGTATCGAACCTGGACCGCACGTCAAAAGTCCAATTACCCTGAAGCTATACGATTATGACCGCCTTGCAGGACTTGACAACCACCTTGGAAATCAAGTCCTAATGTACCCAGAAATGCACAACTTGAGCCCGGAGTGAAGTGTGTGAGAAATATGAATATCTTTAGAAAATGAACTGAAACTTAAGTGAATTGAGTTGGTTCACTTGTAGGACGAATCTAAGGATTCAGACCGTTAAATTTTGACCCAATTACACCCTTGGATCAGGGGAAATTTTTAACACATGTTAGAGTACTTGTGACCCTGATCGAGCACTGGTGATCGTTGAACTGAAACAGGTCTCTCGTGGTTGATCTGCGAACCCGATTGGACCGAAAACTTAGTCTGACCTAGATCTAATGTCAGGGAGCTTAAGTCCTACTACATGTAGAAAAGGGGCCTCCAGAACAGCTCCGTTGGACTGAAACGGCCCGTATTTGGCTATAACCTAAGTATACCATGGCCCTGGGTCCATTCCCATTAGTTCTGGGCCTATATAAGGGTCTTAAACCCTCTCTCTCCCTTGCCATATGAATTTTCTAAAACCCTAGGAGAGAGAAGAGAAGAAAGAGAAGGAAAGAGAACGAAAATGAGAGAGAGAGTCAGATCTGTGCTCGGGATTCGATCTCACCTTTCCACGCACTTAGCTACCGCATCCGTATCGCTATATTAGCAATTTCGGTTCCATATACTTGGCTAAGAAATCCTAACCCTAATTGGTTTTAGGTATTTGAGTAGAGTAAAGGATGAAATAACTAACCTATTTCATGCTATAGGTTGTCCTGTTGCAGTAGACAGATACGTCGTGTTTAAACTGAGCTTGTTACGAGTCTACCGGCGAAAGGTGCGGAATATAAATGTTTAGGTTATGGTTTTTAAGGCTCTTAATGTCAGTAATGATTTATAACTGACTTGATTGCTGCCACACGTGCCTAGTTTTGATGTTTCATGTCTATTACACATATATAAACTAGGTTGATTTTAAAAATGTATTCCATGTGCATGTTGAAATGTCTGAATGACTATGGAATTATGATTTATGCTTGCCATGATTATTGACTAATAATACATGATTATTGTACGTATTGTGAACCCCATGTAAAGGGATTTGCTATAATACCAGTTATAACTACCTAACTACATGTATATGATATGTGTAGCTTAAGTGTTTGATAAAATGCCTGAATGTGAAAATGCCGATTTAATTGCATGTAATGAGGATGTTGAGATGAGATTCTTAACTTCTTTATCTATGGTTATAGAATCCTTTATATAACATATCGTACTACTATGTAAATTAAGGATGAAATGCTTAGGTACGGTAAATGTGTAGCATGTGTTTTGTCGATTTGCTTAAAGGGAGATTTATGTTCAATTTCAGTTCTCACATGCTATCAGTGGCTATCACATGCGTATATTATTACCTGAAATGTGTTTGGGGCTACGATGTAGTCCAGACAATCGGTAATAGTATGAGATCGGTGACTAAACTATTTAGCCACAATAGACACGCCCGATAAATTCGAGTCGTACGCTGCTAGTCGACAATGGCTAGGCCACGTAGTGTGATTACTTGCTCCATGTCGATCAGCTCGATGTATGCTCGTACTAGTCAAGCTTGTCAAGTAACCTGATTGACCTAATGCATGTTCACCATGTATGGATGCTACTGTTTGAATTTCGGATATCAAACTCGCCAGTGAAAAGCCGTTAACCTTGGTACCTCGAATACAATGGTATGGGACACTACATTTGAGCTGTTGGCCTACGACTAGGTGACGAGTCATTTATAGTGACCTTGAGCATACTCTGAGACTGCGCTGAGGTGATGAGCCTTTCCATAGTAACTAGAATATAAAAGAGGCCTACATTGAGGTGACGAGCCCTTTGTAGCGACCTGGAACCGTAATATCATATGAGATTGGCTAGGACTGATGACCCTAGAATGGATCATTGTTTGGAAAATGATATAAGGGAGGTACCTTAGCTTTCCAATCTTGCTGTATGAAAAGGACTAATAAGAACTCGGTAATCATGCTCATAACATTGCACTACATGTGCTGTTGGCGTCAGTGTAGAGCACAATGGGAGTCCTTGTAACACCCTGAAAATCGGGGGTCGTGTATAAACTCAACTCCCGAGTTCCAGACCGTCACTTATGTAACAAAAATGATTATGATTCAATGTTGTCTAATTTAAAGCATTCACATGAGTAAAAGTATACCAAAACTGCAATTCATACTTCAGATCCAGTGATAAAAGCAAGCGGAAGACTAAACAATATATATATATCACTGTATGGAAAAACAAAGTAAATCTCATCTGTCTCCAAAGTATGACTACATCTCTGAGTCTCATATAATATACATGAACAAAATAAATATCCAAAATGGTCCCACTGAAATCCCATCGATCCAGGTCGCCTACGCAAAGCCGTCGTGATACTGCATGTACGAGAACTCGTCCTGGTCCTCGTCAAAGTCCGGCTCTGCCTCCTGGATCTCAGCCTCACCTGCATCTACAATAGGGTCTGGTGGGTGTTGCAAACACCATCCCGTAACGTGGGAGTGAGTGATCAACTCAGTGGAATCATAGAGCAAAGATTAGCATGTTCACAAATCAATCATGCGATAATAGTAAAGCAGTAAATCAGACAATCCTAGTACTGTTGTTAATGCAAGATGATATGACGTGATGTATGCCCTCACCGACGATCTCCCTCATACGGCAATATCTTACGACCGCGGCATGCCACACTCCCTAGAGTGCTCCACATCTTCCAGGCACATGCAATGTTATGGTGATATGATTTTCGAGTTGTTATTAGTCCATTCAAACAGCAGGATTGAGAAACTAAGGTACTTCCCTTGTATCAATCCCAACACAGATCCTGTCTAGGGTCGTCACTCCTAGTAGTCTCATACGATGTATATTTCGTAGGTCACTGCAAGGGCTGTTGCTCGCACTCGTTGCACTGCTCCCCCATCACCTTATCAATACAAGCCTACCGTACTCTACTGCAACGGAAGGGTCGTCGCCTCCTGTGGACTCAAAATACGCTCGCGGTCACTACAAAGGACTCGTCGCCTGATCAGTGTAGGCCGACAGCTAGAATATAGTGTCCCATACCACCATAATCTGCTCACGAGTCTAGGTGCTCACTGGTCACTACGGGGAGGTTTGTGGCCCCAGCGTAGGCCGACAGCTCGACCACGGTGTCCCATGCCACCATGCCCGGCTCATGAGTCTTCGTGGATCAAGGTACCATGGTTAACAGGGTTTATAATGGTAAGTTCAGTACCCTAGGTTCAAGCAGTTATGACTCATACAAGGTGAACATACATCGGCCAGTCGGGTTGCTTGACGGGCTCGACTAGCGCGATCGCATCTCAAGTCGAACGACATGAAGTGCGTAAAACACTTCGCGTGGCCTAACCACTGCCGCCAACTCTAAACACGAATCGCGTTCATCGACGCGTCGTTCGTGGCTATGACCAGTCAGCCACGAATTTGCTCGGTTACCGACTGCCTGGACTAAGTCTAGTCCCAAACACTTATGGAATCACATCAGCAATTTATGTAAGAGTAACGGAATTGAAATACAATCATGTGAGCATGTTAACACATGTTATAACATTTAACTTAAGCAAATCTTCAAACACATATATTCCATGCATGTAATGAAATCGTGCATATAGTCAACATGTGGAAAATCATTTAGGTCAGCATATTAATTGAGAAATCAATCTCAAACTATCACATAACATCATTTAATTCAATACATACTAATACAAGCATTTATACAAACACATACACTACACACTTAAGTCTACATATAGTATGTCGACCCAAAGTGCACAACTAGGCGAATCTCTTCGCCAAACTAATTATGCATGCATTCCTAACTCCCTAACGCGACAACAAGCCATGTCAATCACATCAGCAAAATATGAATGTAGACAGTACTTCCTACAAATGACTAAAATGCCCTAAATCTCATATTCTTCGTTAATTTACGAAATGGGAAACGGAGAGCATTTTGTACATGTCAAACGGCGATACCGTCAAGAATCTACTATTAAACGACATTGAAAGCGTTGGGAACCGTCAATCAAAGCGTCTAAAATCCTCACCTTAAGTCTTGTAGACTCGTGAATTGAAACGGAGCGTATACGCTTCGTCTACGGCGAATAGGGAACCTAATACACGAGATCCATAAGCTACATCGCTATGGAAACAAAGGAAACTCAAATCAGCAACTATTTAGGGTATTTGCTTACCTAGAATCGTGGTGTAATCGCTGGGAAAACGGTAGAGGTGTGTTGCTTGAGCACGTGCAACACGTAGCACAAGTGGCAGGAAGAACTCTCCCACTCTCTCTCACAATCTCTCACCTTTTTCTCTCTCCCAAGTTAGGGTTTCTCTCAAATTCGGATGGGAGAGAGGAGTGAGGGTTTCAACCCCTTTTATAGCCTAAAACATGCCCAAAATAGGCTTGGGAACAATGTTTACTTGGTGCCTAACCAAATCGGGGCCGTTTCGATCCAAATGAGCATTTCTGAAGGTCCCCTAGCCAAATGCGGTCGGACTTAAGCTCATGCATACTGGATCTAGCACACATTCAGTTTTCAGACCGGTAGGGTTCCCAGATCGCACGTGGCGGTCCAGTTTCAATTTAACGGTCACCGCACCAAGATCAGGCCTATAAGTCTCGTGATATGTAATAGAAATTTTTCCTGATCCAAGGGTGTACTTTGGCTGTATTTTGACGGTCAGAACGCTTAATACTGATGCGTCAAATCGTGTGCCAGATTTGAATTTCAAATTCCCATTTTAACCCTATTCTCACTCTCTTCACTCCAGGCTCAATGAAATAGCCCCTGAATGTCAGTTGGACTTGATTTTTGAAACGATTTCCAAGCCCAGCTAAGTTGTCATAACGGTCTAAGATGGTAGGTATCTGACTTTCGACACGCGGTCTAGATCCAATACAAAGTTTCAAGGAGGTCCCGAGAATAAACCGGCTTAGAGTTTGATCCGAGGCTTTAGAGCATTATAGCACCATTGGTTCCACTCGCTTTGAGCCTTGTAGAACGTATTTAAAGTGATCAGGGACCATTTTCCAGCTATTCTAACGTTGCACTAGCTAACCTAGTCATATTTTCTAAAGGAATGAATTCTACGCAATTTCGGGTCGAGTTGGTACTCGAGCCCAAGTATGGATTTTTCACGGGCGTTACAGTCCTACATGCTGCGATCGTTAGATGTTGTCGTAAGAGGGAGTACAAGCGAGGTCATGTATCATTAATACATATCATGGTTGCGTTAACTAGAGTACTTAGGGATGCTTGATTTTATTGCTTTATCATACTGCTTGATTGAATTGATCACATGTTAAGCTTTACTCTATAGCTCCATTGAGTTGATCACTCACTCCCACGTTCTGGGACAGTGTTTAAACACCAACCAGACTCTGTTGTAGATGCAGGTGATGGCGATGCTTATGAGGCAGAGCCAAACTATTATGATGACGAGGAGTTCTCCTATATCCAACTCTCTGGCGGGTCTATGTAGACCTGGAGTTGTGCTGACAGGGCTACAGGGTTTCAGATAGAAAACATACAATTTCTTATTTTGTACCTTTTGGAACTACACTTATAATTGTTTAACCTAGTGATAATCATATTCTGAGGACTTACTATTACTCCTATACAGTTTTTATATATATTACAGTCTTCTGCTTTCGAAATTTAAATTGTCCTTGGAGTATGATAGGTTGTTTTGGTATAATCCTACTCATGTTTAAGGCACTAATACAAACAACATTTAATCTTCATTATCTATGTTGCATAAGTGATGTGTTGAAACTCGGGAGTTGGGCTCCTGCTCGACCCTTGATTTTCAGGGCGTTACAGTTCCACTACAAGGTGATACTTTTCATCATTGGCCTTCATCGACCTTATCAGGGTGGAGTGCAAAAAGCTAAGGTGGTGGTGGGCCACACAAATTTTCTTAGGGCTTTTGGCTAAGTGGGTAGCAGCACTATCGGTCAATTTCACTCAATTCACTCACTCGCGGTCAATTTCACTCACTTTGTAGTGAATTTCAGTCACTTCACAGCTAATTTCACTCACTTCACTCACTTCATGGTCAATTTCAATCACTTCGTGGTCAATTTTACTCACTTTGCGGTCAATTTTACTAATTTCATGCTCAATTTCACTCACTTCGCGGTGAATTTCTCTCACTTCTCGGTCACCTTCTCTCACTTCATAGTAGATCTCTGGCTAAAATGAGTATTCACGTGG
The DNA here is from genome assembly GCA_037074715.1 of Magnolia kwangsiensis. Taxonomy (NCBI): domain Eukaryota; kingdom Viridiplantae; phylum Streptophyta; class Magnoliopsida; order Magnoliales; family Magnoliaceae; genus Magnolia; species Magnolia kwangsiensis. Next base: position 75,752,780 of record CM073579.1, read on the forward strand.
GATGATGATGTTCATGCCCATCATTATCAAATTACTAAAAAGTACGATGTTATTTTTAAAGGAGACGATAAGGTGGGCCCATCAGTTGGACACTCTTATGATGACGCTGAACTGCAATTGGACCAAAAACTGCATAATCACTAATCTATAATATCCCAAGTAAAAAAATACAAAAGATATATTAGTCTGAGCTTTGCTAAACTGTTGAGACTTAAATATTGCATAATTTTCCCCATTTATATCTTCTTTTTACGAATATGAATCAGCTTAATGTTCTATTTTACTCATGTATGTGTTGCAAGGTGAATTTAAGAGCTTGGATTGAAAAATGGTGCTAAAAGTATGGATTTGATACACAAGAATCACTAAGGCAAGGGATGGACTTTAGGAGACCAATATTGAAGAATTCACATGCTAACGATCTAAGAAAACCAAGTGAGGAATGAAGAGAATCAAAGATTTGAAGTGAAAAATCTTGAAATCATCTTGAAAAAGTGTATTCTGAAACTCTGAAGTCTATTTTGAAAATCTGTGCAGCATGAAGACTATTTTAACAAAACTGTGCAGCGAGAAGTCTATTTTGAGAAACTGCATAAATTTAAAGCGGTTTATAGAGTTTTTCAACTTTGTACGAAAATTGAATTTTTTCACTTATAAATAGGGCTTCCCAGGGCATTCTTAAGCATCATTCAAGGCATCCCAAAGAAAGAATTAGGGTTTTTAAAGAGTTTTTAAATTTATTAAAGTTTTATAAGTTATTTTTTTAAAATCTTTTCTATTTCAATTTATTTCTTGCTTGTTGCTTTTTATTTCTGTAATCTAATTATATTTTTTTAAGTTCCCTCTAGCCCAAGCTAGAAGGGAATCACATGGGTTTAATAATTTTTTAAGTTATGATGATTGATTATTTTAATGATGAGAAGAATTGTGTATTCATGTTATCTATTGTTTAGGTTTAGTTTTTTTATTCTAATGTGAGATCCATATGTTTCCATCATATGAGATTCACATTGATGGATAGGCTTACCCTAGATCAATTAGATTTCCTAGATAGGAGAGGTTCTCAACTTGTTACATTTCTTTGATTTTTATTATCTCATTGATACTGAATTCTTAAAATCACTGGCGCTTGAGAATATATATCAATGGTGCAAATCCATGATTAACTAATCTTTTATATCATTCATTAAAATATTTAAACTATTTTATTTTCCAATTAGGCCGACCATAGTGTGCTCAGATCCTAGTTGTGTTTTTCAAGTCATCATGATTTTGGAACATTAACCTATGTGTGGAACTTTGAAGCTTGAGTGTTGTTTTAATTCAGTTGAATTACATCTATTCAAAACTCCTAAAATCAAATCATCAGTTTAGGTTTTTATTACTTAGTTTGTTTTACATTTGATTTTCTCATTCTCACAATTCATCTCCCTGTGGGATTGACCCAGTATTCACGGGATATTACTTATGAACCTCTGCACTTGGAGGCAAACAATCATAAACACACACGCCTGTGCACCACACATTGTGTGTGTCAGCACAATATATAGGTGTGAGATCTAATCCACCTATCAGGTTGACCCGGCCTTCTACATGTCTTCTCGAAATAAATTTGGTCCACTCGCATGTGCGCCTCAATATTAGAAACAGATGGATGGGTCAGAAAACTTTGGCCAAGTTTTATAGGAAGCGGATTGGCTGGTGTACCTCACACTAGCTATATAGTTACTGTATTAACGTCAGCAAGTTCTGTGGGTCTGATCAAGAGGTATGTGTTATATCCAAATCATCCATCCATTTGGCGAGCTCGTCTTAAGGCTTGAGAAGAAAAATAATATAGATCTAACTATCAAGTGGACCACACTGCAAAAAGCAGTGAGGGATTGAACGTCTATCATTGAAACCCTTTTTAGGGTCACGGAAGTTTTAAATCAATATGAAATTTATTTTTCCTCTTTATTCAGGTCTTTGTGACCTTATGAATAGATTGGATGGAAAATAAACATTATGGTGGGCCCTACGAATTGTTTAACGGTGAAAATCATTATCTCCTTTGCTATTTTTGGTGTGGTCTAGATGATCTTTGGATATGATTCATTTTTTGGATAATGCTCTAAAATGATCTCGAAAAATAGATAAACAGTGTAGATATAATAAATACATCAATGTGGGGCCCATATAACTTTGATCTCCTTTGAACCGTCTGTAAAACTCGAAGCTGAAGGAGCATCAATGCTCATCTTCACACGACACGTTCCTATAATAGCTATATAGCTGGTGTGAGATACACCAGCCAATCCACTTCCAGTTTTTTATAGCTGTACATCCGTTTTGCAAACTGTGGTCCACCTAAACATTGGACCTAAAAGTTCTCTTCACATGGTCAGTTGGCATGTATGGTTAAGAAATGAACCAGCAGTTTACATTGAATGAGAAAAGTAAACAAACTTGGACGGTTCAAAACTTCCAATTTGAAATATTTTTTAGCCATGGTGCATCCATGATGTGACCATTGGATGAATGGGTTGGATGAACCAAGCATGGGTCCCACATGTACAAACTCGTGCCCTGTTCGTCATAAAGGAGAAACTCGTTCCACATGTACTACTGCCAGACCGGCGGTACTATCGCTGCCGCTGAATAGTGCCACCTGGTTGGCGGTAGTGCGCAGCTATGAAAGGAATGGAAGTGGATTGGTTGTTTTACCGCCCACCAGCTATATTGTTGGTGTATTGATCCCATCAAGTTATGTGGGTCTTATCGTGAGGTATGTGTTATATCCAAACCATCCATCCATTTGGCTAGCTCGTATAAAAGCTTGAGATGAAAAATACGACAGATCTAACTATCAAGTGGACCACACTGTAAAAAGCAGTGGTGATTGAACGTCTACCATTGAAACCCTTTTAGGGGTCACAGAAGTTTTGGATTAATATGAAATTTGTTTATCCTCTTCATCTGGGTCTTTGTGACCTTATGAATAGATTGGATGGAAAATAAACGTTATGGTGGGCCCTACGAAATTTTTAACGGTGAAAATCATTATCTCCCCTGCTATTTTTGGTGTGGTCCAGATGACCTTTGGATATGATTCATGTTTTGAATAATGCTCTAAAATGATCTCTAAAAATAGATGAATGGTGTAAATATAATAAATACATCACCGTGGGGCCCATATAACTTTAATCTCCTTTGAACTATTAAAACTCGGAGCTGAAGCACTCGTCTGCGCACAACATGTTCCTACAACAGCTATATAACTAGTGTGAGGTACACCAGCCAATCCGCTTCTAGTTTTTTTATAGCCGTACATCCATTTTGCAAACTGTGGTCCACCTGAACATTGGACTCAAAAGTTCTCTTCACATGGTCAGTTGGCATTTACGGTTAAGAAATGAACCAACAGTTCACATTCAATGAGAAAAGAAAAAAACTTGGACGGTTATGAACTTCCAATTTGAAATAATTTTTAGCCATAGTGCATCCGTAATGGGACCATTGGATGCATGGGTTGGATGAACCAAGCATGGGTCCCACATGTACAAACTCGTGCCCTGTTCGTCAAAAAAGGAAAACTCGTCCCACATGTACTACCGTCGAACCGGCGGTACTACTGCTACTCACCTGACAATGCTGCCTGGTCGGCGGTAGTTAGGGGTGTACATCGGGCCGAACTGAGTTGAAATGGGCTTAACCCAGCCTGGCCCGTTCACCAGCCAAACTAGCCCGAACCCGACCCGACCTATCACCGGGCCAACTTGTCCAGCCCGAGCCCGGCCCGGTCAACAATTGGGCGAGTTCGGGCTAGTTTCGAACCCATGATTTGGATGGCCTTAATTTTTTGACTCAGCTCCATCTACTCCATGGGAAGGGCTTTGGCAGGTAACTTGAACGGCCTTAATTTTTTGGAAGGGCTTTTATCATAGATTTTTGGGACTTTGGTCTATCTACAAAGGGAACTAAGATTTGGACGGCCTAGATTACTGTAAATGGTTTGGGTAACTGGGTAAGAATTTAGGATATATATATATATATATATATATATATATATATATATATATATATATATATATATATATATATATATATATATATAGGCCTAGTTGGGCCAGGTTGAGTCAGGTTTCGGGCCGAGTTGGGCCGAACTGGAACCTATCTGAACTCGGCTTGAACTCAGTTTTGGGCCGAAGAAAATGGCTCGTCCCGACCCGAACTCAGTTTTGGGTCAGGCCGAGTCGAGCTTTTTTGGGCCAAGTTGGGCAAGTTAATCAGGCTAGCCCAGTTGGTGTACAGCCCTAGCAGTAGTGTCGCGGTCGTGAAAGGAATGGAAGTGGATTGGCTAATTTATCGCACACCAGCTATATTGTTGGTATATTGACATCAACAAGTTCTATGGGTCTTATCATGAGGTATGTGTTATATCCAAACCGTCCATCCATTTGGCTAGCTCGTATTAATGCTCGAGACGAAAACTAAGATAGATCTAACTATTAAGTGGACCACACTGTAAAAAGCAGTGGGCATTGAACATCTACCATTAAAACCCTTTTAGGGGTCACAGAAGTTTTAGATTAATATAAAATTTGTTTTTCCTCTTTATCCAAGTCTTTGTGCCTTATGAATAGATTGGATGGGAAAATAAACATTATGGTGGGCCCTACGAAATTTTTAACGGTGAAAATCAATATCTCGCTGCTATTTGTGGTATGGTCCAGTTGATCTTTGGATAGCTCTAAAATAATCTCAAAATATGGATGAATGTTGTGGATATAATAAATACATAACTGTGGGGCCACGTAACTTTGATCTCTTTTAAATAGTTTATACACCAGCCAATCCGCTTCCGAAAGGAATGCAGGGGCATTTTGGTCTAGTAAATAGCACCCGTACAACATGGACCTAGTTTGGGAAAGTAAGTTTGGAGGTATTGATAAAGGTCTGTGGCTTACAAGTGAGGCATACAGTTGGACAAAAATCTGTGGATTTCCTGGGAAAGCCTCTCACAGAAAGTTAGAGCAATACAAGGGCAGGGCCCAATGTGATGTTTGTTAGAAATCCTCCCCTCCATGTGCTTTTCCATATCATTTTAGTACATGAGACAAAAAATTGAGGCAGATCCAAAACTCAAGTGGGTTGCATACAAAGAAACAGTGAGGATTGAATGTACACCATTGAAACATTTGTAGGGCCATGGAAGTTTTGGATCAAGCTAATATTTTTTGTGTTTCCAGTTCATCTCAATAGGAATGACCATATGAACGGTATGAATGACGTATAAACATTGCAATGAACCCTAAGGAAGGTTTTAACGATAGGTATTTCCCTAACCACTATTTCATATGTTATGGCCCACTTAAGTTTTGGATATGCCTCATTTTTTGTCTCAAATCCTAAAATGATCTGGCAAAATTGATAGGTGGGGTGGATTTCTCACAGACATTATGTTGGGCCCCACCTAGCTTCTCATCTTAAGAATATTCTCCGAAGGCTTTTAAAACAAATTTGCATGCAAAGCTTGACCATAACACGTCACATTTGTGGGTACCATGTTGATGTAAGAAAGTTTATGGAACCCATCATGATGTGTGTTAGATCCACACTGTTAATACACTTTATCACATTATTTTAGGTCATGAGCCTAAAAATGTGGCCAACCCAAAGCTAAAGCAAACACACCATAAAAACTAGTGGAGATTGAACGCCTACCATTGAAAACTTCTTGGAGGTCAAAAAAGTTTTGGATCAAGGGATTAAGCTAATATTTATGTTTTCCCTTCATTCAGGTCTGTGTAACCTTATGAACAAGTTGGATGGCAAGAAAACATCATGGTGGGCCCTAGGAAGTTTCAACTATGGACGTCATTGTCCCCACAGTTTTATGCGGTGTGGTCCACTTGAGCTTTGGGCCTACCTCATTTTTTGGCTCATGCCTTAAAATGATGTGGCAAAATGGATGGATGTGGTGGATATAACACATACATTGTGATGACCCCAAAGAATTTTGTCACATCCACATTGCAACTACACAATTAGCCTTAAAAGCTTCCAGGGCTGCTTGGATTGGAGTAAATGGAAAGAATTGGGAGTAAATGGAGGTAAAAGGTATTTTGAGGTGTGTTTGGATAGAAGTAAATGCATGGGAATGAAATGAAATTGGAGTAAATTGGCATGTAAATGAAATCATCTCTCAGACACCCCGATCTATAGCTCAACTGGCAAACTGAGTGTAGATACCTTGTTTCAACACTTGAGGTCTTGGTATCGATCCCTAGCGGGGGTGGCTAACATGGAGTGTTTGTACTGACATGGGTGTGTACTAACAAACTAACCCCAAAAAAAATAAAAAATAAAAAAAATAAAGAAATCATCTCTTAGAGAGGATTTGGAAGTAAACAGGGTGAAATACTTTTTTAAGCTTCCCTAGAGAGTCGCACGAGTAAACAAATGGTGATTCTACGCACATGTCTGTCATACACATGGCATGCTAATGATACTCTGAACTAATTCAATTACTGCCTACATCACTAAAATCACACCAATATAATGATCCAAATCGTCGAAATGTTGGCCATCTAAATGGACAGTTAAAAAGCATTGACAAGTTGCTTATTTGTGATCCTTACATTTGTGGCCCAGCCGAGGCTAAAAAAAATCACCTTTTTGGCTAAAGTATATATTTCAATGGGCTTATTACGATCATTTTGTTAAATAGAATATATGTACACTAATTTGTGATATTAAAGCTGATTTAGAATATCACATATATTCATGTGAATCTTATGAAATTTTCTAATGCATTCCAATTTCTCTCATTTACTCTCATCCAAACAGAATATTTAGATTTCAAATGCATTTCATTTACTCCAATCCAAACACAACTGAGTAAGCCACTTACTCCAAATTCATTTACCTCTAATTCACTTTTCTATTTACCTCCATTTACAAGCTCTCAAATGAGCTCTCACTAGTAGTTACTTCGAAAATGATAAATTTATCATTTAGAAAAAATATTTTAACTTAAAATAACTTACTGCATTCCATCATGATCACTTACCTCTATCAGCACATACACCACCCCTGAATAAATTTTGTGATTAATTTTCGTCATTTTTAAGTGTGTTGAAAAATACTCAAAATAGATGTTAAGTGGTGGAAATCTAATTTTAACATTTTAGTGACATATTAAGTGGTAAACAAATAGCCCCTCTAACAACCAATATTAGGACTTTTCTTTTTACCAGCTATCATTGTTATATCCATATCTTACCACTAATTGATAACCCTTATTTAATCTAGGGCTCCTTCAAATCGTTACTTTACATAGGCTAGTCATACCTTGAGTAGCTTATATTGGTTTTTTTCTTATCAATGAATAAGTATATTTGGTACATGTTAGATTTTGTTACTTAGTGGATGGCACATTCAAAGAATTTCGGCTCGAGGTGCACTGCAATGTTACTTCTTGAAGACAGTTTATGCCTCCTAAACTATAACATCTCGAAAAAATTCATACAAGGACCTGAGTACCACCTCAGGCAGGACTAACCAAGGACCGCATCCTGTCAAATAATTTAGGCAAAAATTAGTTAAGTACTAAACTAAATAATAGGTGGATTAATCTTAGGCCATGATTTCCATAAATGAGAAGGCCTAAAATCATTAATACCACTGACTCAACTTCACTTAAAGACCTAGGAGAAATTCCAAGAGCCTATTGCTCTCGGGAGTACATTGAAACTCCGTATCAGACCTAGACCGCACGTCAAGAGTCCGATGACTGCGAAACTCTTATGTCTGTCCTACTAGGCTTGACAACCATTGTGGGAATTGAGCCTAGATAGTATCCAGAAATGCACAACTTGAGCCCTGAGTGAAGTGTGTGAGAAACGCAAATATCTTTAGAAAATGTAATGAAAGTTAAGTGAATTGGGCCATTCGCTCACACGTGAAATTGAAGATTTTGGACCGTCAGTTTTTGACCAAAATTCACCCATGGGAAAGGGAAATTTCCTTGCAGATACCTGTATAACTATGGCCTCGATCGAGTAAGTATGACCGTTGATTTGACATAGGTCCTCCATGGTTGATTGACTTATCCGATCGCACCGAAATCACGTCCTGGTATAGATCCACTATTAGAGAGCATACCCTATGTCCTAGGTGAGTAGTGGGCCTCCTTGTGAGCCCTGTTTGTTAAAAACAGCTACCCAAAGGGTATAACTTATGTATATAGTGGCCCTGAGGCCATTTTCATCACTTATGGGCTAATAAATAGCCCTTATATCACCCCACCTCTCTCATATACGAATTTCTCCAAAACCTTAAGGGAGAGAGAGAGAGAAAAGAAGAGAAAAGAGGAAAGAGAGAAGAATACTTTTGGGAGATCGTTACAGGAATCCTCTCCCACGATTCCACGCACCAAATCACCTACCCGTTACACTACACAGCCTGTTTCGGCTACGATTTTGGGTAAGAAACCGTCACCCTAATATCATTGTAGGGATCCAGGTTGATTATTTGTCAAACTAGCTAACCTCTTTCGTTATTTGGTTGCTCGACGTTCCGTTTTTAGAAACGTAGTGTTTGAACTGAGTCTGAATCGAGTATTTCGACGAAAGGTGCAGTCTATAAATGCTTAGGTTATGGTTATCAATGCTTTCAATGTCAGCTAATGATTTATGTCTGACTTGATTACTACCATATTGTCTTAGATGCACCAATTTCGGTATAATATACATGTATGAACTGTATTCAAGAAAAAATGCGTCCCATGTGTTTGTTGAAATGTTGGAATGAACATTTGAAAGCAATTTATGCATGCCATGATTACTGATCTAGGATTCATCCTTATCATATGTATAATGATCTCTTTGTATAAGGAATTGCTAAAATATATGTTGTAACTAACCTAGTCTATATATTTGGTGAAGTATAGTTTAAGTGTTTGATAAATTTTCTGAATGAGAAATTTTTGATGATTTGTATTTATTAAGGGTACTAAGATAGGATTCTTAATTATCTTATTCATGTGTATAGTTTCGTTCATGTAATCATATTTGTCGCTATGCAATTTATGGATAAGATGTAAGTGTTTGGTAACATGATCAATGTGTTTGATGAAGTGCTCAAATGAGGAATTTACTTGGATTGTTTGTTAAATGTTGAAATGATTATCACATGTGTTTATTTACTGCATCTGAGTAAGATTGGGGCTACAACATAGCCCAGGAAATTGGTAACAGTCCCTGTTCAAGTGGCTGAATTAGTCTCGCCACCTTGGGTATACTCGATGAATCTGGATCACACGATGATTTTCGACAGTAGTTAGGTCACAAGGGGTGCTTATGCACTCCATGTCGATTAAGTCAGCGTGTGCCCATTCCAATTGAACTTGTCTAACAAACTGATTGGACTATTGTGTGTTTACCATGTATGAACACTACTGGTTGAATCTAAGGTACCCCTCACCAATGTAAAGGCCTATTTTAACCATGGTACACCGTGTTCGAGCTGTCGGCCTACGCTGGGGTGACGAGCCTCTCTATAGTGACCAGTGAGCAACTAAGACTCGTGAGCCGGGCATGGTGGTATGGGACACCATGTTCAAGTTGTTGGTCTATGCTGAGGTGACGAGCTTCCCGTAGTGACCGCGAGTATAATTTTTTAAATTTTCCTATTGACTACTTTTCATTGGGAGTGATGACCCTACAACTTGCCTATTATATGTGCTTGACTAGGAGTGACGAACTTAGATGGATCCTTCGGTTTGAGTCAATGATATAAAGGGAGGTACCCTAGCTTCCCAAATTTGCTATATGAATAAGCTTAATTAATTACTTAACTAACATGACCATGCATCGCACTGCATTAGTTAGGACGTGCTTTAAAGGCGTTGAGTCACACCGGAGGCATTGATGTCATATGCAAAATAGATTTTCGGAGTCACTTTTGAGGGAGCTTTGATGCGAGGGCATACATCATTACTTGCACTTCATTCCTGCATTAACAAGAGTAGTTAGGAAGTGATTGTTATGTTGCTTTATCATTACTGCTTAATTGACTTGATAACATGTTAACTTTTACCTTATAGTACCACTGAGTTGGCCACTCATTCCCACTCTGGGATGGTATTTTAAAACACCAATCAGACTCTAGTTTAGATGCAGGTGCTGCTGAAGTCTATACAACGAAGCAGGACTTTATGGATGACGAGGAGTTTTCCTACGTTTAGCTCTCGAGTAGTTCTATGTAGACCTCGTACCGATGAGCAGAGACTACAGGGATATTTAGCTTAGTTGGACACATCTACTTTTTCACATTTTGTTTATTTTGAAATAGTACATGTATATATTGAGCCCGGTTACATACTCATACTCTGGAGATTATGAAACACTTACATGCTTAAATATATATGTTTTAGACTTCTGCTTATTAAATTAAATTATATCTGGAGTATGAAATGTTTTTTTAGTATAATCACACTCATGTTTAACTCATTAATATGGGAAAAATCTGAACATCATTATCCATATTGCATAAGTGATGTGCTGGATCTCGGGAGTAGAGCTTTGCTCGACCCTTAAAATTTAGGGCATTACACAAACGATGCAATAGAACTCTTACGTACTGTCCTCGGGATTTAACCAAGCCCAAACTCTTATAGAGTCTAAATCGTTGCTTTGTACTACTAAAAGGATAGACTATTGACTTTTTAACATTACTTAAGAAATAAAGAAATTCAGAGGGGAGAGAATAAGTAGAGAGGATTTTCGATGCTCTTTGAAAGACTATATATATATATATATGTTCACTCCCCAAGTGCAGGGTTGTGATGTAGTAATAACTCGGTAAGACCGAGGTCGAATCCCAAGCGACTGAAATTTGTACGTTATCTAAAATTAACTAGAATTAGAACTAGAATGAGATGAAATAATTGTAAACTATTAATCTAAAACTTATAGGAGAAATCAGAGGTAAGGAAACTAGGGATTCAGAGGATCCACTTGTAGAGATCAAGGAGATCTTATGCCAGCTTCAAGAATCATGGAATTTAACTGAATTGTCATTGATCGAGTTTTAAAGAGATGAAAGGTATATGAATTAGAATGGATTCCATCACCAAACCATGCCCAGGAGACTATGGCAAACAACAGAATTAAACTAATTACCAACCAATCACATGTATGAAGATTAGGAAGGGTACCGTCATCCGACCATGCCCAGGAGACGATGGTGAACAACAGGGCTTCTTGACGTCATAAACATAAAGAAGAAGAAGAAATACCCAAAGCCATTGCAGACCCATTGTAATTTCAGTCACAACAGACCATTAAAGACTAAAAATATTTCCTTAATTTAAACTAAATTTAACATCAGTTCAAACTAAATAAATGGCATAAGTAACAAGTCCCCCATCCTGCTACAAGCTTCACCTCTTAGCCCTAGCTAAGAGGTTTAGCAAATCATAGGTATGATCCAACTAAATCTCAAAAGGAAATAAAGGGAAAAGAAAAATGAAAAAAAACAAAACAAACTCTCCTGTGATTCACATCCTAGCTCTTGGATGATGCCTCCACGGCTGCCCCCAAGCTCTGATTCTAGCTATCCTCTCTCTCTCTCTCTTGTCTTCCTTTTATAGCTAAAGGAGGTCAGCCTTGCTGCCGGTTTGGAGAACCGACCTTGGTGGAGGCGGTGATAAGAGTTACGCAGTAAGTAACGTGAGAACCGGACTGCATAGGCACGAAAAACTGCACCGAGTCGTGTTTGGATTGAGTTTGGGACGTCTGATAGTCCCAAAACCTAGTTTGAGCTCCATGATTGGGGTCTTCTTGGGCCTGTGCTCCATCTGGACGGTTTGGATCGTCGAAATGATGGATGATCGTGGGCCACAACTTCCACGAAATTTCAGTTTTCCCGAACATGCGTAAACCTTACGCAGATAAGCTGACGTGTTCGGTGGGGCCACTTTGGTTGACTTTTACGAAATCCACGCCGTCCACCAGATTCTGCTCGAAAAACCAGTTGGAGTTGACTGGTTTTGGGTTAGATTTGGTGTGACCCACTGAACGTTTCATTGCACCGTCCGTCTTCCGTTTGGATGAGAAATTCACACGATCGCTTGTATGGGACCAGAAAGGAATCATAGTCAGGGTCTCGGCCGTCCTCCAGAGCAAATGGACGGGTCAGATCATCTAATGGAGTGATGGGTGGGGGCCACGGTCAAAACCCAATCTAAAGCTAGTCCATCCCTATACGTTTTTGAAAGTTTTATTAAAAAAAATAGGTGGGCCCACTTCTTGAAACATTATCGGAGATCTACTCCGCTCATTATCTTCATACTAATATGTAAGCCCATGAGTCAAAGTATGAAATAAATTCGAGCTCTATGTGGACCACACCATTCACCTATGATGACTTGCTTCTCACCGTTGAAGCAACCTCAGTTCCTTACGTGCATGTATGTATATGAAATTTTAGTTATTTACAAATTTGCCACTCTCCTTTCTAGAATTGTCTGTCGTTCGTTTCTTCCTACTGCGCCATCCAAACGAAGTGAAATTTGACGACTATCCACCATTTTTCATGCTCTTTCCATCAGTTCAGTTTGGGTCCCGATCTCCCAAGGATGTTCAAGATGCTTTCTTAATGGTTATTGTCTGATCTTGTCTATCGGGTCACTTATACATCGATCCAAAGGCTAAATTTTGACGTGTACGATTAATTTATGGTCCTCAGGCCATATATGAAGTTTCGAGTCGAACGGATGGTGGGAACCCCGTGATCTTGCATTTTGGATGTCCTGCAGGCCACTTGAGCTTCAGTTTCTCGGACTTTTGACTTGTAAATCCTTCAATCTTGGTCTCTTGGGGTCCATCCCTTGCCTTGGTGCCTTCAGATCGTTAAATCCATGCTTTTAACACCTTTTTCAGTCCATGCTCATAAAATCACCTTGCAACATAAACACGATAAAAAGAGGCCGTTAGACAGCATTATGTTCGTAAATCCAAGTAATAACTGGGGTCTAATATGCAATATTTGACCCTCAACAATATATATATATATATATATATATATATATATATATATATATATATATATATATATATATATATATATATATATATATATATATATATATATATATATATATAGGTTTTATGTGACTTTTGGAAAAGAGTCACATGAACATGAATTGAATTAATGTAATAAACACATCCATGCATCCTTTGGTGAATACATGTGTGTATAGGAAGGGATGCAATCCTTTAGTGAATATATGTGTGTATATGAAGGGATGCATCCTTTAGTGGATACATGTATATTTCAGTATAAATGTTCATGTACTTAATAGATGATATATGTATGCACATTTAATTGAAACATGAGATATATGAGTGACATACACTATATATTTGAAACACATACAAAAATTTGCCACTTGTTTCAAATACATGGCTTATATAACCTCCGCTATTATCTAGAACTTATAAAGATAATGAATTCATTTTGTATGTAGGAAATTATTGTATATAAATAAAGGTATCTTTTGAACTTGAACATTTATATTTGGTCAAAGTTCATCAAGACATATGGTGATGAATGTCTTGAATTACTTTTCCCTATTTAATGGAACCATTGAAGTCATACATATTGTCACTCCCGTAATTTGATATAGAGTGTGTACCCTCAAACCCGAGTTATTGTCCGTGAATCGTGCACTAAATGCACATAAGTGCACTCATCAATCAGTTGCTAAGAGGCGTATTTTAATGCATTATATGTTTTCACCACATTAACATCCATATATCCATACAATTACATATCTTTGCTGACACTTATTCCATCCACAAGCACAAAATAAAACTCTAAAATCAAACTATGTCCACCCATCTAGGACTTTATTTATATGCAATATCAAATATCGTCTTTAACAAAATCATAACTATGAACAATGTAATGTTAAATCTAACATCAGTGACTAAAAAGAATAAAAAGTAATATTTTGTCATTCAATATCAGGAACAAGTCATTCATCCAATGCACCAAGTTCTTCTTCCGCCAAATACGAGCATTAGTCCTAATTCTCGTCTACTAACATGGCCTCATTCTTCGACACTTGATTTGGTTTTCCTGTTTTGTTCATTTCTTTACAGTTGTCAATCCGCAACATTAGTTGGTCAGGCTAGTGAGTGAACCTAGCACCTGTTTTGTTCATTTCTGTACAGTTGTCAATCCGCAATGTTAGTTGGTCAGGCTAGTGAGTGAACCTAGCATGGTATATACGTAACACAATATAAGATATGGCACTCGAAAATTAAATATATGTATGCAAGCATGAGCATATATGCTAAGATGTTATGAATGCATGCCAAGTAAAATGATCGTTCACTTTCTTGGGTCAGATATCCATCAAGCCGCATATTCCCCCCAATAGGCTTCTATTATATATAGGCATAGGCAAGCCCCACATTTGCTCCATTAGTAAACTTCCTCTAACAAGAGTATCCAATAATGAATCTACTAGGTAAACCTTCTAGAGAGATTCTATAGGAACTCAGGCATGAGGTCTGCATGCAATCATCTAGAGAGTGCCTATAGGAATTAGCGTAGGAAGGTTATGGATGCATGTAATGCATGCTCAATGTCTATGCATTGACAAACTCAATCGGAATATACTTCTCTCTAAGATGAAATAGTAGATTTGTGATTGTAATGGTTTAAGTGTTTATGTAATCTATTCACATTAGTAATCATCATAACATGAATCAACACAAGAAGGATCATCTTAGCATATTATCACAACAACACAATAGTAAATCAATCATAACATTTATAACAATCATAACAAACATTCTATCTTAACCGTACATGTATGAGACACATTGGGATTCACTCGCACATTCTTGGTAGAGTCAAATCTGCCAAAAAATCCTACACTTTGGAGCCTAGAATATGAATCCGTCTTAAGATGATGTAACATATTATAATTTTAATTAAGCTATTCCATCAAAGTGGAATCCACATTTGATCAACATAAGATGACCCACCATTAATTCTTTCAACTAAATTTAAAAATTAATAGTGGACTATCAATCAATACAGTTGATCGATCGAGCCAGCTCGAGTATGAAATTGTACATGGTGGTTGGCCACGGGACATTGTAACGTCCTGAAAATCGGGGGTCAAGCATAACTCAGCTCCCGAGTTCCAGAACATCACTTATGCAACATTATTTGATGATGATGAATGTTATCTGTATTAGGGCATAAAACATGAGGTAGATTAAGCCAAAACAACAAACATAATTCAGGGACAGTCTGAAAACACGAGCGAAAGACTGAAATACATATCTAAATCAACATAAGTCCTCAAGATATGTATGCTCTGCCAGGTCATAATTACAAGTCGTGTCTCAAAATACATATATCAAAAGTGATAAATCACTACCAACATAGCCTTGAATCCCCATCAATCAGGGCATTGTTCACATGAACCCGCCTGAGAACTGCATATAGAAGAAATCATCCTCAACATCATAAAGTCCGGCTCTGCTTCACAAGCATCACCATCATCTGAAACTAAAACAGGGACAAGTTGGTGTTGCAAACACCGTCTCGTAACGTGGGAGTGAGTGATCAACTCAGTGGAATCATAGAGTAAAGATTAACATGTTATCAATTCAGTCAAGCAGTAATGATAAAGCAAACATATCAACCATTCCTAAATACTCTTATTAATGTAGGGATGAGATGTTTCATGAATGCATGCCCTCGCCTACACTCCCTCGTGCGACACCATCTTACATTCGCGGCATGCTTCCAGCCCTCTGTGCACTTCATCATCGGCACATGCAGTGCGATGATATGAACATGAGTACCGAGTTATTATTAGTCCTTTTCATACAGCAAGATTGGGAAGCTAAGGTACCTCCCTTGTATCATTATCCAAATGATGATCCATTCTCAGGTCATCAGTCCGAGACAATCTCATACGATAGTATAGTTCTAGATCGCTATAAAGGGCTCGTCACCAATCAATACAGGTCTATTTATATCCTATAGACTACAACAAGTCTTGTCACCCCAATGCAGTTTAAGGATATACTCGAGGTGACTACAAAGGGCTCGTCACCAATCAGAGTAGGCTGACAGCTCGAATATAGTGTCCCATACCACCATAATCGGCTCACGAGTATAGGTGCTCACTGGTCACTACGGGAGGCTCGTTGCCCCAGCGTAGGCCGACAACTCAACCACGGTGTCCCATACCACCATGCCCAGCTCATGAGTCTTAGCGGATCGAGGTACCAAGGTTGACGGGATTGCACTGGTAAGTTTGGTACCCTAGATTCAAACAGAAGCGTCCATACATGGTGAACATACATCGGGTCAATCGGGTTATTTGACGAGCTCGACTAGCACGAGTGCACGTTGAGTTGATCGACGTGAAGTGCTTAAACACTTCGTGTGGCCAAACCACTGCCGACATCTCTAGTACGAGTCGGGTTCGTCAAACACGCCCTACGTGGCGAATAAAGCTCAACCACGAACTCAAGCCTGTTACTGAATGCCTGGACCATAATATGGCCCCAATCACGTACAACTTCAAGAGACATGATTCAACTTCCACATTCATATAAGCATGATATGAAATATAACTTGAACATGAATACTATACATGGAGAAAATCATACATACAATTAGCAGGAATGAAATAAACTAAACATAACATGAAGGAAATCATACACACAATTAGCATGAACGAAATATACTAAATATAACATAGAAAAAATCATACACACAAGTAAGGTGATTGAGATTCATATCTTAATTCCCTTAAAAATCATACTTTACCTATTTCTAACTCATTCAGGCATTTACACAAACACTTAGACTACACTATTCAACATACATCATGTATATTGATATATTCCATATTTAGGTAAATCCTTTTGCTAAGGAGTTGTCACATATATAACAAGCATGTATTAACAATGATTTATTATGGCAATCACAGATCCAAAATTTATACGTATACAGGTATTTCAACAAATACATAGAATACACTACGGTATACATATTTCATACGTATTCGTAATGCGAAACAAACCACACATTTTGCATGTGAAATAGCATCCAAGTCAATAATAAATCATTATCTGACATTGAAAGCTTTGAAAACCATAACCTATACGTCTATAATCTGTACCTTAAACCGAAAAATGCATAATAAATGTGATTCAGACGATAAGTCTTCGTCAACGACGGATAGGCTACTTAAGGCATGAAACAGGTTAGCTACGACATCACTTCAACTACTCTAATCTTTAAAACAGGTTAGGGTTAGGATTTCTTACCCAAGTATGGAATCAGAATCACCGAAATAACGATTCAAATGGATGGAAGTTGGCACGTAGTGCAGCTAGGTGGAATGACAAGAGGAAAACACCACTTCTCTCTCACTTTTTCTCTCTTTACTCTCTTCACTCTCCTAGGGTTTCTATTAAATTCGTATGGAGCAAATGAGAGAGGATTTAAGGCCTTTTTATAAGTCCTAAATCGACGGAAATAGCCCTAAGGCCAAGGTATACTTAGGTTATAACCAAATTGGGTTCTTTCTGGTCCAACGGAGCACTTCTGGAGGTCCTCTCATCAGATGCAGTTGGACTTAAGCTCACTAGTATTGGATCTTAAGTAAATTAAGTTTTTAGTCTGATCGGGTTTCCAGATCATCCGTGGTGGACCAGTTTCAATTCAACGGTCATTGAAACTCGATCAGGGCCACAAGTACTTTGACATGGGTGAATTTGGGGCAAAAACCAAGGGTGAATTTGGGATAAAAACTAACGGTCAGAATGCTTAGAAATAACGCGCAAGGGACACGTCTCATATTTCTTAAAATCTTATTTAATTTCTTTAAAATTTACACTTTCTCACACTCTTCACTCTAAGCTTAAGGAAATGGTCTCAGGACATCGTGTGAGCTTAATTTTTGAGATGATTGTCAAGTCCAACTAGGCGGTCATAATGGTGTAAGTTCATCACTATCAGACTTTCGACATGCGGTCCAGGTCTGATTCGAAGTTTCTGAATGCTCTCGAGAGCAACTGTGTTTAGAGATTGATCTAAGGTTTCTATGTAACGTAGCATTAGCGGTCCTACTCATTTTGGGTTTTGTTGTTCATATTTAAAGTGGTTCAAGCTAATTTTACTGAGTATTCAGTTTAGTACTTAACCAAATTCTAACCTAATTATAGCAGAATATTGTCCTAGGGCCTTTCTGTGAGTGCTATGATTTCATATCCCTTTGGTTGTCAAATTTTGTGGTGCCAAAACCTATATTTATATCTTGTATATCTTTTATTTTATGTTTGAAGACTATTCTTTGCAATCAAGACATCGCATTTTAAGACAAGATCTTAAATGAAGAAGTTTTCAAGTCATGGATGAAGAATTCAAGTATTGAAGTCTTTAAGTTTGCATGTTCAAGATTCAATCAAGTTCAAGTATATTAGAAGACTTTTTCAAGTCAAGTTCAAGCTCAAGAAGGCCTACTACAAGATTTGTATATTCTCAAGCTTCTCTTAAGGGTCATCTGAGTGTATAGACTTTCTATGTCCATCTCACTTTTAAAGTTTGTTTGACCTTAGATTGACCTTAGGATGGGCTTTAGTGTAGGTCATTCTGGATACATAATTCATATATTTTAATATGATTGTTTGGGCTGTTCTAAGACCAGTCCTAGGGACTTCAAGACCAGTGCTAGCTCTGCTACGACCAGTCTTAAGTTTTTCATGACCAGTCCTAGGTTGTTGAAGATTTTCGGATCTTTCTAGCTGTCCTACGACCAGTCCTGGACATCCTACGACTAGTCCTGTGAGTTCTACGACTCATCCTTCGACCGGTCGTAGCCTTACGACTCAAACTCAAGCAACCAATTTTAGGGTCCTACGACCGGTCGTAGGTGGCCCACGATCGGTCGTAGACCTCCCAAGACTGGTCGTGGAACAGAAAATCTAATCCTGCGAAAATCTTTGAAAATATTTGAAGCTACGACCAGTCCTAGGATCCTAAGACTAGTCGTAGACGGGATTTTTTAGCCTATAAATAGGGCACGAACTTTAGAGTTTTAGCAATTCAATTCAACTCTTTTCAAGCAATCTTTAGGCTATTCTCTGAGATAAGTTTGTTTTAATTTTAAGCTACTTTGTGCTTATTTAATATTCCTTTTGCTAGCTTATTTATTATTTAATTTTGATCTACATTCCAATCTTATTAGAAAAGGGGAATTTCTGATATTCCTTCTTCTTGGATTCAAAATCAAATAGAACTAGCCCTTTTGATTTAAAATCAATTAGACATAGAACCATTCTTAAAGTGAGTATTGGACTTTGAACATTGAATCGAACTTCTACTTCGATTGGTTCTACCGGGCTTCTTCAAAAGGTGATTCAGGTATTTTACATGTTTATAATTTACTTTCTTTGGTTTTTTTTGAGATTTGCCAGAAAAATCTCATTGTATTGGTTATCTGAGGAGAGCTAGAAAACTCAGATTGTGGGGGTTTTTGGATTGTGTAAGCCCAAGATCAAAGACACAATTGTGAAGGTTTTAGGTGAACCTGTGAAACCTATTTTGATAGGGCATGCTAATATCCCCTGTGTAAGGATATTAGGAGTGGAGTAGCATTCTGTGTGGCTGTTGGATAACAGTTGGTGTACACACAGGCAAACCACTATATATCGTTGTGTTGTGGATGTGTTTTTCTCTTTCATTCTTTTATTCATTCTGTTTTGTGGAGAGTGTTTATGGATGAATGTTGTAATCACTTCAAGCAAGTGTGGATGAATGTTGTAATAACTTAGGATTTATTTTTTTCAAGTTATTTTGATTTCCTTACTTTTTATTCCTCATTGGTTTGTGATACAAAGGACGTTCTAGAAATAAGGTTGTCCTACCTTAAACCTTTGATTTTTGGTGTAAGGTTGTCCTTAGAACTGATTAAGTATTATTCTCTTTATTCTAGGCTATTGAGATTATTTTATATTCAGCATTGTACTTTATTTGTTTGTTTATTCTGCTATTATAAGTTTTATTTGGCATTGCCATATTCACCCCCCCTCTAGGGCATATAGCTAGGCCCTTTCACATTCTATGCCCCATTTTTGAAACTTTTAGTTGTTATATTATTTTAATTATTTTTTTAGTGGTTCATCATCAATTTTACCCCATCTCCACCAAATTTCATGAGATTTCGTGTTGTAGAAAAATTCTAAAAATTCCAGAAGCAGCAGCTATCCAACAAGTAGTTTTGGAATAGTTGTCACAATGACCTACTTTAAGATATATTAAATATTTTATTATATATTTTACATATTTTTATATAAAACTATACTCATTTATCTTAAATCTGGTTTTTAAATTACCTAAATCGGAGTTATAACGAGGGAGATATGATGTTTCAAAGTTTGACAAAATGCGAAGAAATCGGGCTCCCTAACCGCTTTACGGACGAGGCCTCGCCAAACCGGCGAGCCTCTCGCCGATCACTGGACTTTTTGGCGAGGGCTCACCCCAGGAGCGATGTCCTCCTCCCCCAGGGATGCTGGAAACATGTGGGACCCACCTCGGGTCCCCCCGAATTGAGCCGTTTGGGCCCACGAGTCTGTCGAGACATTTATCAAGTCTCATTTGCAAACCGGAATGAGTTATGTGACGTATAATATATGATTTTAGGGAAGGAGAAGATAATTCATCCAAATAACCTATTTACATTATGAGATTATAAAAATTCAATAGTAAAAATCCTATTTTATTCATGTATGTACCATTTACAGTAAGTTTTAGTTTAAATATAGTTCTTCACCTTTTAAACTTTAGGATTTGTGTCTAATATGAAAGTACTAAGAGAAATTTGAGGAATGAGGTGGTGAAAGGTGAGATTTTGAAGAAAATTGGTTGAAAATCTATTTTTTGACTTTGGGATTGATCTTTTTGAGTGTTATGGTTGATCCATTGCTTAAGGACGTCTAACTCCAGATTGGCAAAAATCCAGGGTGTTACAATCTACCTCCCTTAAAAATAATTTCGTCCCCGAAATTGGCTAAGGGTAATGAGTAAAGATTCTATTATTCTTTTGACCTAAGCTTTACTGATTTCAAGTTTATACGCGTGGTGGGATATATACATCTATACTAGTTTAATGCATTTTTATCTATCCTCCTTAAAAATTTACTCTTTATTTCTTGCTTATACCCTAATGGTTTGCTATAATTTAGTTCTTTATCTATTTGGAGTCTTGAAGACGATTCCTATTTACTTAGAGTAAAATATATGTTTCCAATGATTGACCAATACGGAGAGACGGCTGTAGTGGGCTTGATCCCGATACTTCGATCACCAACCTGACCAGGGTAGACGGCTCATCATATCCCTTCTTAGTCCTGGTAGATCCTGGTCTTCTACTCGGTCAAAGAAGTGAGTCCATTGGTAGTCTCCCAGGATTGAGAATTAGGTCAAGCCACGAATGCTTCGCCATTGTATATTTTAGTAACTCCGTATAGTCCAATCACTCCAAAGCTTAGGGAATGCCCATCACTGAAAGGATCAAATTTCCTATTTATAAGGTTGCCTTTGGGTCTTGGCCTAGGAGAGTCCTTGTCTTAATTTATGTCCATGGTGGGAGTTAATAAACATCTTACAGGTCATCCTAAAAAGGTTTCTAATCGTATAGAGTTGACTAAGGCTTCTATTATGTTCGTATTTAACAAGTAGATTTGTGGATACACTGACCTCCGCTCGTTCCCACTGTTAGGCTTATGAGTTAATATGAATGGGTTCAACACTTAAGCCCTACTTGTTTCCCTTTAAAGACTTCGTTATTGACATTCTAAGGAAGATTCAGATCCTATTTAATGACCTAGCCTTACGTATAACCTGAATTAGTTTCCTTCGATCCTGGGCCAGTGGGGAAGGGGCCAACCACACTGATCTAACGGTTGCATTAGCTGACCTAACTAGATTGGGCTCATAATGTTCTACCCTCCTTAAAAATTATTTCTACTCTCAAGGCTCAAGAATCTGTCCTGATTCGTATGTCAGAATAATATGTAATTTAGGACCTACCCTTAACATGGTATGGGATACAATCTCCCAATACGTTGGTCTTCCTTTCGTTAATGATGCATACTATGGCGTTGGTACCTATAATTATAGATAGGAGCTAAAAATGATGGATGCTGAAGTTAATTTCAGGGACGGATATGAGTTGGTGGAAAGATGTCTAATCTCTATTGGCTATATGTCCTTATCACTTCCCAAAGGCAAAGTAACAACTTTTGGTTGTTAGTGGTCGGGCCAACATAGAAGAAGAGTTGTGTAGTGGATCTGAGCCGGACACATTGACCTTCTGTCTAGCTAGGACATAAAATTTGTCATATCAGTTCTTAATCCTAGTTGGTCTCAATCTTTTGCTTTATCAGAGCATTGAGTTCATTGGTAACTACTAGGATTAAG
Source organism: Magnolia kwangsiensis (assembly GCA_037074715.1). Classification (NCBI taxonomy): domain Eukaryota; kingdom Viridiplantae; phylum Streptophyta; class Magnoliopsida; order Magnoliales; family Magnoliaceae; genus Magnolia; species Magnolia kwangsiensis. The sequence continues at coordinate 75,775,295 of CM073579.1, forward strand.
AATTCAGTTCAAACCGTGAATACTTCGCTTATATATAGTTCTTCTACTCCGTGTTCTCGATTGTAATAAATCCTTGGGAAGACAATTCTAAGGGGCGTGCTGGTTTATCCTAGGGTTCAATCCAAGGGATATATAAGTTTTCCCTAAACGTGACTAGTTTCTAAATCAAACATCTTTCCTAAGTGTTATTAAAGATGCCTATAAGTATCAAGGGAATCTAACAAAGGAACGAGGTCTCAGTCAACCAAATCAAGACAAATAACTACATCTATATTTCGATTATCTTAGTAAAATCAATCTTTTACAAACCTTAGTATAACTAGTACTTAGTTTTAACTTTTGCGTAGCGGTAATTTACTAGTTGTAATTCAAAGTCTATGCTTATACGCTAGATGGTTTCATATCATTTCTAATACCAGAGATTATTTTATCGCTTAGGATCAAAAGTTGCCTGATTAGGATTGAGTTGCCCAAACTTAAATTTAATTACGCTTGAGCTCTACACATATGCTCATACCAACTAACGAGAGTCTAGGATTTATGTTATTAATTTATTAGATGTTTTATACTATCCGATCTTTCAAAATCTAGGAATACCAACTCTAAGTCCAAAACTCTAGATGTCTCGGCACTAGATGGTCACTGTTTATAGACTAAGCTACAGTGTCAGGTCTCGCCCGTCAGTAGAAGCATAAAGATCGAGAAGATGGCTATAACTAGCTCAAAAAGAGCCATGGAAAAGGAGGAAAATAAGAAGAATGGGATGGGAAATTGGGGTCTCCACGGATTTGAGCCTTAACAGAGGGTGTAAAGGCTCAAATGGAGGGGATATAAAGATAAAAAAATGACAAATAGGGTGGGTGGTGGGTTTACACAAATTTGAGACTTAAATGGGGGGTGTAGGAGCTCAAATCAAAAGAAATGAGGGTATTGGAAGCTGGGTATTGCTGAGAACGGTGGAAGGATGTATGACTTGAAGGAAAATGAGGAAAAGAGGGATTGAAAGGGCAATTTGAGAAAGAAGGGAGCTGTTTTGAGGAAAAGGGAGAGCTTGGAGGTGGGTTTTATGAAGGAAGTAGATATTTGGGGGTGTTTTAAAAGAAGGACCATGGACCAAAGGGTCCCACTAGACCCTTAAGGGCGTCGGCCCGAAGGCCTAGCCCGACCTGACCCGACCGTCAGCTAGGGCCTCACCGGCCACTGGACTCTCGGGCGAGGGCTCGCCCCACCGACAAGGTCCTCCCCCCTCCTTGGGTCCAAAAAGACATGGGTCCCACCCTGGGTCCCTCTAAAACAGCCCCGATTGGGCCCTTACTTCGGTTTGACTCGATTCGGGTCGTTTCGAAACAAAACAAATACATATTGATATTTACCGATTTCTAACAGTTGAAATGGATTGAAACACAATCTAAACCCATCAGTTGACGGTCTAGAAGTGATTTGGGGTCGTCGTGTGTGATTAGGAGTGTGCACAAATTTGATCTCGGTGATCATTTTCAGTAAACTTTCACCAACAACAAAACTGAGAGTCCTAAACCTGTTTCTAGATTGTTCTCACACCCTCCTACGCTATAGTGGGTCCAGTTTAATCCAGATCATGCTCTGATACCATCTTTTAATGCCCTGAAAATCAGGGGTCGAGCATAACTCAGCTCCCGAGTTCCAGACATCACTTATGCAACATTATTTGATGATGGATGAATGTTATCTATATTAGGGCATAAAATATGAGGTAGATTAAGCCAAAACAGCAAACATAATTCAGGGACAGTCTAAAAACATGAGCAGAAGACTGAAATACATATATAAATCAACATAAGTCCCCAAGATATGTATGCTCTGGCAGGTCATAATTACAAGTCGTGTCTCAAAATATATATATCAAAAGTGATAAATCACTACCAACATAGCCCTGAATCCCCGTCAATTAGGGCATTATTCACATGAACCCGCCTGAGAACTGCATATAGAAGAAATCATCCTCAACATCATAAAGTTCGGCTCTGCTTCGCAAGCATTACCATCATCTGAAACTAAAATAGGGACTGGTTGGTGTTGCAAATACCGTCCCGTAACGTGGGAGTGAGTGATCAACTCAGTGGAATCATAGAGTAAAGATTAACATGTTATCAATTCAGTTAAGCAGTAATGATAAAGCAAACATATCAACCATTCTTAAATACTCTTATTAATGCAGGGATGATATTTTCATGAATGCATGCCCTCGCCTATACTCCCTCGTGTGACACCATCTTACGTTCGCGGCATGCTTCCAGCCCTCTGTGCACTTCATCGTCGGCACATGCAGTGCGATGATATGAACATGATTACTGAGTTATTATTAATCCTTTTCATATAACAAGATTGAGAAGCTAAGGTACCTCCCTTATATCATTACCCAAATAATGATCCATTCTCGGGTCATCAGTCCGAGACAATCTCATACAATAGTATAGTTCTAAATTACTATAAAGGGCTCGTCACCAATCAATATAGGTCTAGTTATATTTTATAGACTATAACAAGGCTTGTCGCCCCAATGTAGTTTCATGATATACTCGAGGTCACTACAAAGGGCTCGTCACCAATCAGAGTAGGCCGACAGCTCGAATATAGTGTCCCATACCACCAAATCTGCTCACGAGTATAGGTGCTCACTGGTCACTACGGGGAGGCTCGTCACCCCAGCGTAGGCCGACAGCTAGACCACAGTGTCCTATACCACCATGCCTGACTCATGAGTCTTAACGGATCGAGGTACCAAGGTTGACGGGATTGCACTCGTAAGTTTGGTACCCTAAATTCAAACAGAAGCGTCCATACATGGTGAACATTCATCGGGTCAATCGGGTTACTTGACGAGCTCGAATAGCACGAGTGCACATTGAGTTGATCGACATGAAGTGTTTAAACACTTCGCGTGGCCAAACCACTGTCGACATCTTTAGTACGACTCGGGATCGTCAAACACGCCCTACGTGGCGAATAAAGCTCAGCCATGAACTCAAGCCTGTTACCGAATGCCTGGACCATAATATGGCCCCAATCACGTACAACTTCAATAATAGACATATGATTCAACTTTCACATTCATATAAGCATGATATGAAATATAACTTAAACATGAATACTATACATGAAGGAAATCATACACACAATTAGCAGGAATGAAATAAACTAAACATAACATGAAGGAAATCATACACACAATTAATATGAACGAAATATACTAAATATAACATAAAGAAAATCATACACACAAGTAAGGTGATTGAGATTCATATCTCAATTCCCTTAAAAATCATACTTTACCTATTTCTAACTCATTCAGGCATTTACACAAACACTTAGACTATACTATTCAACATACATAACGTATGTTGACATATTGCATATTTAGGTAAATCCTTTTGCTAAGGAGTTGTCGCATACATAACAAGCATGTATTAACAATGATTTATCATGGCAATCACAGATCCAAAATTTATACGTATACAGGTATTTCAACAAATACATAGAATACACTATGGTATACATATTTCATACATATTCGTAATACGAAATAAACCACACGTTTTGCATGTGAAATACCATCCAAGTCAATTATAAATCATTATCTGACATTGAAAGCTTTGAAAACCATAACCTATACGTCTACAATTCGCACCTTAAACTGGAAAAAACATAATAAATGTGATTCAGACGATAAGTCTTCGTCAACCGTGGATAGGCTACCTAAGGCATGAAACAGGTTAGCTACGACATCACTTCAACTACTCTAAGCTTCAAAACAGGTTAGGGTTAGGATTTCTTATCCAACTGTGGAATCAGAATCACTGAAATAACGATTCAGATAGATGAAAGTTGGTACGTAGTGCAGCTAGGTGGAATGACAAGAGGAAAACACCACTTTTCTGTCACTTTCTCTCTCTTTACTCTCTTCACTCTCCTAGGGTTTCTCTTAAATTCATATGGAGAAAATGAGAGAGGATTTAAGGCCTTTTTATAAGTCCTAAATTGACAAAAATAGCCCTAAGGCTAAGGTATACTTAGGTTATAACCAAATCGGGCTCTTTCTGGTCCAACGGAGCACTTTTGAAGGTCCCCTTTCTTGAACCGAGGGTGAATTTGGGACAAAAACCAATGGTCAGAACGCTTAAAAATAACGCGCAAGAAACACGTCTCAGATTTCTTAAAATCTTATTTAATTTCTTTAAAATTTACACTTTCTCACACTCTTCACTCCGTGCTTAAGGAAATGGTCTCAGGACATCGTTTGAGCTTGATTTTTGAGGTGATTGTCAAGTCCAACTAGGCGATCATAATGGTCTAAGTTTATCGCTATCAGACTTTTGACGTACGGTCCAGGTCCGATACGAAGTTTCTGAATGCTCCCGAGATTAAATATTTTATGATTTTCGGATAGTTGTCATAACAACCTACTTTTAACTATATTAAATATTTTATTATATTTTCACCTATTTTTATATAAAATTAAACTCATTTAACTTCAATCTAATTTTTGAATTACCTAAATCGGAGTTATAAGGAGGGAGATATGATTTTTTAAAGTTTCATAAAATGCATAGAAAAAATACAGAAATTGGGCTGCCTGACCGCTGTACGGACGAGGCCTCGCCAAACCAGCGAGCCCCTTACTAGTCACTAGATTTTTTGATGAGGGTTCCCCCTAGGGGTGATGTCCTCCCTCCCGGGGATGCCGAAAACATGTGGGACCCACCTCGGGTCCCCCCAAATTGAGCGGTTTGGGCCCACGAGTCCGTCGAGGCATTTATCGAGTCTCATTTGTAAACCGGAATGAGTTACATGATGTACAATATATGATTTTGGGGTAGGATAAGCTAATACATCCAAATAACCTATCTACATCATGAGATTTCAAAAATTCAATAGTCAAAATCCTATTTTATTCATGTATGTACCATTTACAGTAAGTTTTAGTTTAAGTATAGTTCTTCACCTTTTAAACTCTGGGATTTGTGTCTAACATGAAAGTACTGGGAGAAATTTGAAGAATGAGGTGGTGAAAGGTGAGATTTTGAAGGAAATAGGTTGAAAATTAATTTTTAGACTTTGGGATTGATCTTTGACAGTGTTATGGTTGATCCATTACCTAAGGACGTCTAACTCCAGATTAGAAAAAATCCAGGGTGTTACGGACATGCACAGAAGCGTGGAAGGGCTATGGAATGAAGGATATGTCATATGGGGTGATTAGGACCAAATAAAAACTGTCTTTTAAATCATAATTTTTTGACTTAAACTAATGTGCAAATTAAACTCAGTAAGGCAATTGGCACTAATGCTTCGAAGCCAATAGATGGTCCAATCACATACAAATCATATTCCTATTGTAAGGCTCGTATCCTAATCTGTACCATTCCTTAGATTCCCATGATCGTCTCCGTTGAATTCCGATAACCCATGACCTGTAACTAGTGTTTGCACATGACCCTAAGTCACATCTCGTATATCTGAGTCGACTCGACCCGAGAATTGTACCTTAGCCACCGTGCCATCGTCGTGGTTCCAACGACGCGTCTTGTGCGCCGATGCGATACCCAGGCTAGGAGTTGTGGGCCCATGTTTCTTTTGAGGAAACGCCACGCATTGTAAATCCCAAGAGAATCTCTACCCAATCTATCAATCAATCACAAGTCAAGTACAACCCATCTCTCTCTTACCAACAAATCATGACACCCATCTTTCTCCCATTCTCAAAGTCAACCAAGCCCATCCCTTCCTTACACACTTCCTTTCATCCCATCCTCTTACAACATGTAACATCCCAAAAATTGGGGGGTCGAGCAAAAACCCAACTCCCGAGTTCCAAAATGTTATTTATGCAACAAAGATATGTATGATTGAATGTTGTCTGTGATAATGTATTAAACATGAGTGAGATTAAGCTAAAACAGCATATCACGCTCAAGAGACAGTTAAATTTACAAGCGGAAGACTGTGATAGTATGTATAACATATATAAACTGTCGTATGTCTCCAGAGTGTGAATATGTTACCAGGTTATATACATACATGTATACTCCAAAAGTAAACCAAAAGGATATACATGAGTGTTCTACAAATATAAAATGACAAGTGTCAAGGTATCTAATCAACCTCCCTGTAATCCCGTCAATCAGAACACGCATAAAGGAAGAATCTTCCTCATCATCATCAAGTCCAGCACCGCCTCGCAGGCCGCGCCATCATCTGCAATCACAAAAAGGGACTGGTGGGTGTCCAGGAACACCGTCCCGTAACGTGTGAGTGAGTGATCAACTCAGTGGGATAAGAGAGCAGAGATTAGCATGTTCACAAATTAATCATGCGATAATAGTAAAGCAGTAAATAAAACATTCCTAATACTGTTATTAATGCAATTATGACATGACATGATGGATGCCCTCACCGACGTTCTCCCTCATACGGCACCATCTTCGTCCGCGGCATGCGTGCATCTCGCTCAGTGCTCCACATCTTCCAGGCACATGCAATGTAATGGTGATATGATTGCCAAGTTGTTATTAGTTCATTCAAACAGCAGGATTGGAAAACTAAGGTACTTCTCTTATATCAATCCCAACACAGATCCTGTCTAGGGTCGTCACTCCTAGTAATCTCATATGATGTATATTTTGTAGGTCGCTGCAAGGGCTGTTGCTTGCACTCGTTGCACCGCTCCTCCATCACCTTATCAATACAGGCCTACTGTACTCTACTGCTACTGGAGGGTCGTCGCCTCCTGTAGACTCAGAATACGCTCGCGGTCACTACAAAGGGCTGCCAGGGCTGTTGCACGCACTCGTTGCTCCGCTCCCCCATCACCTTATCAATGTAGGCCGACAACAAAAATATAGTGTCCCATACCACCATAATCTGCTCACGAGTCTAGGTGCTCACTGGTCACTACGAGGAGGTTTGTGGCCCCAACGTAGGCCGACAGCTCGACCACGGTGTCCCATACCACCATGCCCGACTCATGAGTCTTCGTGGATCAAGGTACCATGGTTAACAGGGTTTACAATGGTAAGTTCAGTACCCTAGGTTCAAGCAGTTATGACTCATGCAGGGTGAACATACAATGGCCAGTCGGGTTACTTGACGGGCTCGACTAGCACGATCGCATCTCAAGTCGAACGACATAAAGTGCGTAAAATACTTCGCGTGGCCTAACCACTGCCGCCAACTCCAAAATACGGCTCGCGTTCATCGACGCGTCGTTCGTGGCCAAGATAAGCCAACCACGAATTCGCTCGGTTACCGACTGCCTGGACTAAGTATAGTCCCAAACAATTATGGAATCACATCAGCATTCATAGGAGAGTATTGGAAATGAAATACAACCATGTGAGCATGTTAACACATGTTATAACATACAACTTAAGCAAATCATCAAGTATATGCATTTCATACATACAATGAGATCATGCATTTGGCTAACATATAGGAAATCATTTGAATCAGCATATTAATTGAGAAATCAATCTCAAACTAATTCATAACACCATTTAATTCAATACATACTAATATAAACATTTATACAAACACTTACACTACACACTTAAGTCTACATATAGTATGTCGACCCGAAGTGCGCATTTAGGCGAATCTCTTCGCCAAACTAATTATGCACTTATTCCTAACATTCTAATGCGACAATAATCCATGTGAATCACATTAGCAAAATATGAATGAAATTAGTACTTCCTACAAATGACTAAAATGCCCTAAATCTCATATTCTTCGTTGATTTACGAAACAGGAAACGGATAGCATGTTGTACATGTCAAACGGGGATGCCGTCGATAATCTACTATTAAATGACATTGAAAGCGTTGTAAACAGTCAATCAAAGCGTCTAAAATCCGCACCTTTTCCCTTATAGGTGAAGTGATTCGAACGGAGCGTATACGCTTCGTCTACGGTGACTAGACAACCTGATTTACAACATACATCAGATATCTAGCTACGGAAACGAAGGATCAGCAAATCAGCAAGAGTTTAGGGTATTTTCTTACCTAGAAAAGTGAAGAAATCACCGGCAAAGTGATTGGAGCGCGTGGCTTAACCACTTGCAGCACGTGGCACAAGCAGCAGAGAATTCTCTCCCACCTTCTCTCACAAACTCTCACCTTTTCTCTCTTCCAATCTAGGGCTTTTTGCAAATTCGGATGGGAGAGAGGAGTGAGGGTTTCAACCCCTTTTATAAGCTCAAATGTGCCCAAAATAGGCTCGGGTACAATGTATACTTGAGGTATGTCCAATTCGGGGCTGTTTCGGTCCAAAAGATCATTTCTGGTGGTCCCCTGGCCAAATGCGGTCGGACTTAAGCTCATGCATACTGGATCTAGCATACATCAATTTTTCAGTCCAGCAGGGTTCGCAGATCGCACGTGGCAGTCCAGTTTCAGTTCAGCGGTCACCGCACGTAGATCAGGGCTGCAAGTCTCATGATATGAAATAGAAATTTCTCCTGATCCGAGGGTGTAATTTGGCTGAATTCTGACGGTCAGAATGCTTAATACTGACACGTCAAGTCGTGTGCCATATTTGAATTTGAAATTCCAATTCTGTCCCTATTCGCACTCTCTTCAGTCCGGGCTCAATGAAATAGCCTGTGATTATCGGTTGGACTTGATTTTTGAAATGATTGTCAAGTCCATGTAGGCGGTTCTAACGGTCTAAGATAGCAGGTATCGGACTTTCGACGCGCGGTCTAGATCCAATACAGATTTTCAAAGTGGTCCAGAGAACAAACCTGCTCAGAGTTTGATCCGAGGTTTTAGAGTATTATAGAGTCATTGGTTCTACTCGATTTGGGTCTTGTAGAATGTATTTAAAGTGATCAGGGAGTATTTCTCAGCTACTCTAGCGCTGCGCTAGCTAACTTATGCTTAGTTTCTAAAGGAATTAATCCTAAGTGATTCCTTTGGCTATGGAATTGGGTTCTGAGCGATTTTCCAGGTGTTTTAGTTGACCCATTGCCTAAGGACCTCAAATCCCAGATTGGCCAAAATTCGGGGTGTTACACAACACCCTCTCCTCTCTCATTCTCCTTCCATTTCTTAAGCAACCATGAGAGAAAAATCCTAAGGAGAGAGAAGAATCTAAGTGTTAGGCCCACTTTCTACCCCTAAACTCTCATCTCCACCCTTCAATCCTCATCTTCCACCACCAAAGTTGAAGCCAAGGAGCTATGGGAGCCATAGAACCAAAAATATTAGCAATCGGTGGGTGATTTGTAGGTTAGATTGTGTTTTTGATGATGGGCTAAATAGGGCCTACCGATTGATGATATGGATCCTACTTTGGACCCTAGGTGTGGCTGATGGCCCACCATGATTCATATGTTCATCCCATGATGGGGCCGTTCTCCATAGACCTCATCTTGATGTTTATTTTCCTATTGTAGAAAAGGTCATCTAGACCTTGCATTTTTGGTGAAGAAGGGATCTCCACTGTTGATTTTGATTGGTGGGCCCACATATAATGGGACCCACTTGATGTATGTTTTGTATGGAAGGGAAGACTCATAGTGGCGGAGCCCTCCATCGCCCATCTCTACCTCTCTCTCTCTATATCTCTCTTTCTCATCTTGTGGCCCACCATGATACATCCGATCCACGCTGTCCATGTGTTGGACCCCACCTTGCTGCCTGTCCATTAGGATAGGCCTGAATGAAGGAAATCACAAATATCAAGTTGATCCAATGCGTGTGGCCCAACCACGTGGGACCCACACGTGATGCATGTGTCTTATGTCCACACCATCCGTGGGATAATGGACAGTGGGGCCTGCTGCACGTGTGGCAGTCCACATCGTCCAATTCACTGGATGCTGGATGTTAGCAGCATTCATTAAATACACACACACACAGACACACATACACACATATAAAATATTATATGTGGTTGGCCCCACGTGGGACCCACTTGATTTGGAACTGGATTGGCTGAGTACCTTACCGCAGCTAAATAGCTGTTAGATAGACGTCAGCAAGTTCTGTCCCCTAATGTATGAATTTTGTATCCACACCATCCATCCCTGGATGGTGCAGCTTGGGACTCCATTGTGATGTATCTGTATATCTAGCCATCAGTCCATCTAGTTGGACGTGGGCCCACCCACATGTGCTGCACGTGTGGGGGTGGGGCCTACCGTAATATATGTATTTTGTATCAAAACCATCCATTTGTGTGGACCCCACCAGCAATACAGCTACTGTGTTGGCATCAGTAAGTTCTGTGGGCTTGATCATGGATATGTGTTATATCCAAACTGTCCATTTGTTGACCCCACCTTGATGTGGTGTTTCATCCACCGTCTAGTCCATTGGACGTGGACCCACCTAGATGTGGTGTTTCATCCACCGTCCAGTCCATTGGATGTGGACCCCACTAGATTTATATATTTCATCCACACCATCTAGCCATTTAGGATGGCGCTGGACGTACATGATGTACGTGTTATATCCACGTCGTCCAAAGGTCGGACGCGGGACCCACTGATGTATCTCTTTCATGCAGGCCATCTATCCATGTGGCCCACCATGACGAGGCTCATCTTAATGTATAGGAGGCCCATGTGATGCAGAGCCCACCTAATGTAATGAGGCCCATTGTGATTTATTTGAGGCCCAGATATGAGGCCCATTGTGATGTATTTGAGGCCTATTTGAGGCCCATGGGTTGTGGCCCGATGTGATGTATGGGAGGCCCATTATGATGTATATGCGGCCCGTGTTTTCGGCCGAATGTAATATATGTGCGGCCCATGTAATGAGGCCCATTGTGATGTATATGTAACCCGTGTTTAAGGCCCATTGTGATTATATGCGGCCCATGTTGGAGGCCTAATGTGATATATGTGCGGCCCATACAATGAGGCCTATTGTGATGCATATGCGGCCCATGTTGAGGCCCATTGTGATGTATATGTGGCCCATGTATGAGCTCCAAGTGATGTCTATGTGGCCCTTATGTGGGGCTCGATGTGACGTACATGAAGCCCTTATATGAGGCCCAATTATGATAAGTGATTCCACCATGATGTATGTGTTATATTCACATCGTCCATCCATTTTTCTAAGGTAATCGCCTACCCTAATTTATAGATTATATGCCCACCATGGGGCTGCCTTATGAGGCCTATCATGATGTATGTGTTGCATACACGATGTCCATCCATTTTCCCCGATTCGTATAAGGGCTGTGGGCCCTATAAAGAGTTAGATTTAAATCCTTAGTGGACCACACATGTCACACCCCAAACCCGGAGATTGGATTCATAGGAATCCCGATCACCGAATCCGGTGCCGACAGCCTCCGTAGTAGCCCATTCTCGGCTCCTAGCATTCATATGCCAGATTTTAATCCTGGGATCCTACAAAGAGGATTTTTTTTTCTTTCCCAATGTACATTTAACTCTTAATAAGCATAACCACAAGATTACCCAATTCAAAAAGGCAACATCGTCATCATATATCCACTAATATAATCATTTGAGTACAATACTGAAAGGGAAATACATAAATAGAAAATCAAGCTCCAGAAGACCACTGCACGCTCCAAGCTCAACACTGCTGCAACCTAACATCGCCTGCACGCATCTATCATGCATAAACTTATAGAAAGCTTAGAGGGTGGTGTAAGCATGTGCACAAGATAAGTGCCAAGTATTCAATACAATGCCATAATCATACAATACCGAAAAACTGGTAATCCATAAATCGTACAATGTCTAAATATGCAGAAATACTAATAAGATCATGAATTATCAGAGTAAACAGAAATACTGACAAGATCAGGAATTATCGGAGTAAACAGAAATACGGACAAAGTCATAAATCACATAATAATAGAGTAAGCGAAAATACTGACAAGTGCATGAGTCATACAATATTAGAATACGTAATAAAAATTAACTATGCAAATGAGGAGTCATAGAGAGCCAAATATCAGATGCAGAGGATGCAATGCAATATATATTCCTGATGAGTAACACAAACAGCGTCAGTCGTACCATACAATGCGGATGTAATGCAACATACAGTGCGAATGGAATGACTATGCTGGAGTGTGAAGTCGGGATGATAGTATGTAGTATCGTAGGCTATGGGGTCCATCATAAGGGACTTCAATCTAAACCAGTCCCATACCTAAATTTGGATAGTGAGACTTAATGTGGTAAACTCCTGATCTCAGGTTAGTCACGTGCCTAACCGAAATCCTTGCCATAACGAAGGTACACAACAATTAGTTGCGCACCATCAGCCCGAGTGAATAGTGAATAAATGAATGAATGAACATGCAACTCCTACTCAATAACTCTACATATCAGTACGGTTCCTCTCTGGAAAATTACCAGGGTCTATTATACTCCAAACCAGATTACTGCCCATCGCACGCAATAAGGTGAGTGGAAGAGACCTCACTATCTGCTTGCCAATATCGGGCCCTGCTCCTCGATAGCAGACCCATTCCTCGAGTTGGTCAGACTCAGCCTAGCATTGCCCCCTCCTCTCGCGCAGGTAAGGTCGCACCCCCTTCCAACCGACCATGACACAGTGGGAGACGCGGCCTAACAATATACGGTCCTCATGTGCTCATGCATCCACTCGGTTTAGACGTCGGAGCAACCTCTAGAACCAAGAGGGTTTTGGGACTTTCACCCAACGATATCCATAACACCCCATATAGAATAGATTTTTAATGTCCCATCTGACCATCCACGATATGCCTGTGGGGGCTACAACCTTGATGTCGCTAGGGTGTATGGTGGTCATGTCGCACAAATGCGAGATGCATGAGTCACACAGTGAAATCATGTATAAATCCTGTGCATATCGTGCGCTCATGTGGGGTAACTTTGCCTATCAGGGAACCCCATGAATAACCTGTCCTATGGCATATGCGATGGCCAATCACATCTCATAAAAAATATGCAAATGATGCATATGTATTATGATGTTATGCTATCACATACTCATAGTCGGTATCAATAATCGGCATCAACAATCGGCCTTGACAATGTGGACATCTAACCAACATTGCCCCAAGGAATGACCCATATAGGGCTAAATACATAATGGGCCGACAGTCTCACACAAAGACCTAAATACAACACAGTGGGCCTTACCCAAGGACCACAAATACATCACAATAGGCCTAAACTACAGGTCGCATATACATCGTACAGGTCTCGACAATCGGCCTTGACAATCGGAATAGGCTTGGGCAATCGAAATCGGCCTCAAAAATCAGAATCGACAATCGGTCAGGATAATCAGAATTAATCGGTAATAAGAATCGACAAATCGATCACGTCAATTGGAATTAGCAATCAGTCACGACAATCAGAATCGACAATTGATCATGACAATCGGAATCAATAATCAGTCATGACAATTGGAATCAATAATCGGTCATGACATTCAGAATCGATCAATAATCAGAATTGGTAAATTGGTCATGTCAATTACACCAATAATCAGCAGATAAACAAAATGGGGTCCATAGATGATCAACCGATCAACTATAGTATAAAGATCAACACTCGGTCGTGATTATATCAAATTCGATAACACGGAGACATTCGTCTATGACGAATGGGGCCCACTTATTTGGGTTAACCAACTGAGGGAATGATGAAGATAGTCTAACAAGGCCTAAGGGAAGGTCACAATGTGGACATCCAACCATCATTGCCCATCAACGTGGACATTCAACCAACATTTCCCCCAAGGAGTAGCCCACATAGGGTCAAGCATACAGTGGGCCCACAACCTCTTACAAGGGTCTAATATACATTATAATGGGTCGAATACATAGGCCTAATATACATCACCATGGGCCACAACCCATGGTCCTCAAATACATCATGACGGGCTACAACCCATGTGCATCAATACACATCAAGTGGACCACATTAATGGGTCTCATATACACGACAGGTGGGCCCCGCACATGGGCCTCATATACACAGCATGTGGGCCTTACACATGGGTCTCATACACATCAAGTGGACTACGTCAATGGGCTGCACCACATGCCAAAAATAAATCATATTGAAAGATCATCTGGACCGCACTCCAAATAGCGGTGAAGATGATGATTGGAAGATCATCTGAACCATTCCACAAATAGTAGCGGTGATAATGACCTCCACTATTAAAATCTTATAGGGCCCACTATAGAAAACTGTGGGAGCAGCCACACCCATCGTCAAACATTTATAGGACTCACCATGATGCATTTTTTTATATATATTGAGTTCCAACTATTCATAAGTTAACACAGAGATAGATGAAGTGAAAACAAAGATATTAACTTGATTAGAAACTGCCGTGGCTCTTAAGAAACTTTGAACGGTGGATATCACTGTCCCCATTAATTTTCAATGGTGGGTTCCGCTTGACTTTAGATCTGACTCGTTGTTAAGCCTATGGCGTAAAATGATATTTCAAATTGGTTGGACAGTATGAATATAACACATGCATCATGGTGGGTCCCAACGTCTACGGCCTGGATGGTGAGGATAGACATACATCATGGTGGAGTCCAACGTGCTGCTGCTGCACGTGCAACAACAGCTGGCAACGGCCCACCATCAAAATAGATGGATGGTGGGGAATAAACACATGGTATGGATCCCATGGTTGCATTAGCAGGGATAAAACACATATTTCATGTGTGGGCCCACAGATGGGCGGTGTGGATCAACCCACACGTGCTGTGTGGTCCATGCAGATGGACGGTGTGGATCAAGCCCACACAGCATGGACGCGATCCAATAACTATATAGTTGGTATGCGGTAGACCATCCAATCCGTTCATCCGAGGTGGGCTCCATGTGGGGCCTACCAGATATACATAACATGTATTATATACATGTATTATAATAATAATAATAATATTATTATATTAATAATACATGAGATCCAGTCCAGCGTCCAGCATCCAGACACTGGACGTTTGGGTGGACGGTGTGGAATTAAAGCACATACATCATGGCTCGCCCATGATCTGGATGGCCAGGATGGGGCAGACCTGAATTTACAATACATCACAGTGGACCCCACGCCAGGGATTGTACGGCGTGGGCTCAAAGCACATACATCATAGTGGGTACCACACCAGCACCATCCAAATGATGGTGTGGATATACATACATACATCAGTGGGTCCCATGTGGGGCCCACCATAACATTTATCTACCATCCTGACCGTTGATAAGGTCACACAGACCCAGACGAAGAGGAAAACAGATTTCATAATAATCCAAAACTCATGTGATACCTAAAAGGGGTTTCAATGGTGGATGTTCAACCCAACTATTTCCTGTGACGTGGGCCACTTGAGTGTTGTATACAGCTAATTTTTGGGGTGGCCCACAACCAGAAAGGGGCCATCAAAATGTATGGTGTGGATGCACATTACATGTCACGGTGGGGCCCACCGTTGGGACCCTATTCCGTGCCTGGATCACGTCCATGGCAACATCAACATCCTGCTGCTGCTGCAGCAGCAGCGTCGGATGCTTATTTTTATTTTTTTAAAAAACCTTTTTTTCACAGTTTTTCATAGGTGGGGCCCACATCCGAAGAATCTGACCCAGCCATTCATCTCATGGCTCAAGATCGACTAAAACAAGCCTAATATTGGGCATGTTTCGGTGTGTAGAATCATCAGGTGGGTTTTAATGGTAGGAAACACTATTTCTTATGGTATGGATCGCCAGATAATCAGATTGGGTCCATTTTTCTATTCAATGCCTAAAATGATCTGAGGAAAATGATGGATGGCTTAGATTGGAAATATATATCAAGGTGGGGCCTACATAAGTGGCCCACCCAATTCCCTTTCTTTTCTTTTCTTTTTTTACTGGCGTTAGTGCATCTACCGTCAGCTCACACTTTGCTGTGAAGCCCATTCAACGTCCAGGGATGCTGGACAGCTGCATATAACACATTTAAGGTGCGCCCCACCCATAGATGTGCTACTAGGGTGGGCCACCAAATGTTTGGATGGTGTGCATAAGACACACATCAAGGTGAGGTCCATTTGATGAACGGTTTGGACATCTCACAACTCATCAAGTGGGCCACACAATCACATCTTCACACATAAAACAAATGAAAAAGAGAGGGAGATAGACAGAAGCACCCACCTTTTATCTTCTTGAATTTCTTCTTCCATCAACGTATCTTAGAGCTCCAAGGGATGCATTTGAACGGTGGAGATTGATTTTGGAGAGTGAGATTGGGTGGTAGAGGGTGGGCCACACCAAGTTCCTCTATGGGAGCCATGGACGTGGGTTGCTTGGAGAGAGGAGCTTGAAAAATGAGAGAGAGAGATAAGAGAGAGAGGTGTACGAGAAGTGATGGGAGAGGATGGTGAGGTGATAGGAAAGTTGACTTTTGGGATTTTTTTTATACTTGGGAATGGGGAGAGTAATGGGTATACTTTTGACAAATGAGGTGATTGATGTGATGGATTCCCTCGAGATTTACAACGTGCAACGTTTTTCTCAAACTGAACACGGGCCCACATCTCCTGGTCAGGGTACCGCATCGGCGTCCAAGACGCGGCATCGGAACCGCGGCGACGGCATGTTACATTGGTACAAGTCTCGGGTCGAGCCGACTCGAATATACGGGACACGTCTCCGGATCACGCGCAAATGTCGATAACAGATCGCGGGTCACCAAAATTCAACTGGGAGGATCGCGGGAGCTTACGGAACGGTACGGTCTAGGATACGGGCCTGACAACAGACTAAGAGACAATAGTGGTTAAAAGTCCACCGTTGAAATCCTCACAAGTGCCCATTGTTAAGCCCATTAAGGTCCATTGTTAGGCCCATTCTCATCTCCTTTTATTAGCTTATCCCAAACCTTTGGGCCCCCATTGATGCTAGTGATAACCACCTTTCCCTTAATTAGGCTATCCCAATATGTTGGGCCCCTATTTGATGATGGTGCTTTCCACCATTCCTTATAGGATTATCTGAACCTTGAAGCCCACCTTTTGTTCACACTAGGCCTTTCATAGGAAGTGTGATCCATTTTGATACTTATGCTTGCCCAATTTTAGTGACCATATCCAAGGTCCGCTTAGGTGATTAGGTGGGCCACCCAATCTTCTTGGAAGGACACATAGTCCTAGATGTATGAACCTCACCAAGCCACCTTGCGTATGAAATAGTGGTAAAGACCGCTTTAGTTGAAGTAGGAATATGTTAATATGTCCTAGAGGGGGGTGAATATGACTTTTTAAAGTTTTTATAGTTTATTTTAAATCCTATTACACTAATCCTAACAACATGCACATATCAGGATTACTCAAAAGTAACTCTTCTAGCTTCCAAGCCCAGTAGAGGATCCAATCACAAACTATTTAAGAAGTGAACAATATGCAAATAGTTTATGATGGATATGACTGTGTATGTGTGTGAGGTGTGATCTCAGATATTCAGATATAAAAATATTAAAGTAAATCACATAAATACAAGAATAACAATCTCAAACACAGTCATTTTTATAGTGGTTCGACTACTTGTCTACTCCACTCCTGGTAACCGCACTCAACCCTTGAGTGTAGCGGATTTCACTAAGGAGGTTTCATAGCGGTTCACCTCAAACTTAAGGTTTTAAATCAGGTTCACCTTTAACCTTTACACCTAGGCTGACTATTTATGCTCTCTGAGCAAGGGTCAACACATAACACCCAGTTTTAACCACACTAGCCAAGGATTCACACAAGGAACCTCACTGTTTATGCTCTCACGAGCAAGGGTCAACACAATGCACCCACTTTTAGGCATACTAGCCAAGGATCTTCCACAAGACCCTAATTGTTTATGCTCTCCATAGAGCAAGGGTCAACATAACGTACCCACTACGTACACTCCCACCAGAGGCCTCCTAGAGGACTTACAAGGGTGACCTTAGACCCAATCCTACATAGGACTGATCAAAGGGTCCTCTAAATTATGATAACTTACAGATGGCAGATGAGTTCTTCTTTAGCTCGTTGTTGAAGATCTCCTCCTTTATTAATGAAGAGTCTTTTGCTCCCTTGAACCGCAACTCAGAAGATATACCAATGCATGGCAACGGGTTAGGTCAAGGTTATGATGGAATCCTACTCTCAAATATTTTTCTATAAAGGAGATAGAGTGATTCCAATCATCTATGCATCCAAGGCATCCTAGCTTAATGATTTGCCATTAAGGTAGTAGCTGAAGGATCCTTGAATGCGAAAGTTCATTCCCCAGTCTACTTTATTGAATATCAATGATGAGGGTTGATCGAAGGATGAACTCCCATGAGAGAAAGGGCTTTTGGTATATGATCTAAGGTAAAACACTCAAAAGCACTCTCTTCTTTCTCTACCAACAATAATAGACAAGTCCTCTTTATATAGGTAAAAGGTTCTAATGGATGTAAAATGGTCACATTTATGACAAAGTTCGATATCATCAAGCGGAATCGATATCATCGAGCGTATACTCTCGATCGCATCAACGGTTCGCTCGATGACACAAACTCAAATGTCATACGCTTTTGAAACCTATTGCTAGATGGTCGATGGAATCAAAACACGTATCGATGTCATCGAATTTCGAAGTCCGATTTCATCGATGTAAGATTCGATTCCTCAATATTTGAAAATGAGAGAGACTTGTTTTAAAATATTTCAGGTTTACAAGAATGATCGAGGGATCTTCGATATCATCAGAATTTGAATGTCAATGATATCGATAGCTGTGTCGAGGCACCGATAAATCCAAGGGATTTTTATTTAAGCTTGCTGGACAGTTTCTGTCCCTATTCGATGCCATCAAAACCATACTGATATCATCAATATTTGAATATCGATTCTATCAAGTGATCCTCGATCATAGATAAACTATCCTAAAATATTTTGCTAGAAATATTGTGTCCAAGACTGATATCATCGAAGTCCTTTCGATATCATCGAGATTTGAATTCCGATGATATCGATGGTACTTCGATATATCGAAGGTCTTCATGATTTTCCTATAAAAAATAGAGGCACAAATACTTTGTTGTCGATCATATCGAATCTAGTTCGATAAACTCGGTTTTCAAATATCGATGATATCGATAGGGGTATCGATACATCGATAATTCTGTCCAGATAAATATATGGTTGATGGATACTTTTTTTCCTCATTCGATTTTATCGATTGAGCTTTTGAGGACATCGACAACATACATTGATTTTATCGAACCTGATATCGATAAATCAACAGAGCTAGAAAACTTAGAGATTTTCTGATTTTTGTAAAAAGTTTTCTAACCCAAAAACCTTATGATATTCTAATTTATTTTAAGAGTTTTATTTACTTGGTATTTTGGGACGTGGGATGTGAGGCTTAGTTTTATGTGTGGTGAGCTTGCACACATCCGATTGAGGCAGAAACTTTGAATTGATCTTCTTATGAGGCTCTGTAGTCTAGTTGACTCAACGCTCATGCTAATTGACAAACTAGGGCACTTTCAACATACATTTTAGGTTCCCCGTAGGAAAGCCCAACTTATTATATGATAGAGAGGGTGAGAAAGCCCACTTATTATACACAGATTCACCCTCTTAAGTCACCTTGTGGTACACCCACTTGACTCGCCCCATGAGACATATCTTATCCTTGTATCCTGTTGCTAGGATCTCGGTGTCACGTATATATCATCATCACTATCCATTTACATCTTTATGACACGTGTGAGGCCTATCCTTGATGTTAGTACACTATCACCTCTTGCCATAGATAGAAGAATATGTTGTACAAAATTTAGTATATCCACCAGAGCCTATCTCGATGTATGGGCAAGATTCGCTGTCCTTCTAGTAGACCCCATCTTGGAATATATAATATATTAGTACCTTGAAAGGCTAATGTTAGTATAACGTGGGACATGCCGCATGGACTCCTATAGTTGTAAAAGGAGAATATTGTTTAGTTTATACTCTTGGTATGTGACATGTCGGTGAAGGTCGATTGTGGATTATTGTTGTCCGCCTTATCAGATAATCATGCCTATGTACTTTATTACATCGTGATACATGCTCATATGCATCATACATATACTTGTTATGAGGAGTAACTAATCATAGCATGTGCCATTGGGCTGGTTTATTATGGGACTCTTTGTGAGATGGAGTTGCCCCACATGAGCATGTGGTATGCACAGGTTTGATGCATGACTGGATGGTATGACTCATACATCTCGCATTTTGTAATATGACCACTATTTACCCTAGTGACATCAGGGCAGTGGCCTCCACAGGCATGTCGTTGATGGCCAGATGGGACACTGAAAATGTTTGGTTCGAGCATCTGGGTATGTTAGTTGTCCATGGATGAAAGTCCCTAAACCTATGTGGCCAGGAGACGCTCCAACATTTAGACCGAGTGGATACATGAGTACATGAGGGCCATATACGATTAAGCTGTGTCTCTCACTGTATCGTAGTCAATTGGAAGGGGATGTGGCCTTATTTTCCCGAGTGAGGGGGCTTAAGCTTGGCTGAGTTTCACTAGCTCATGAGTGGGTCCGCTACCGATGAGTTAAGCCGATATTGATAGGCGGGTAATGAGGTCTCTTTCACTCACTTAGTTGCGCGGCTAGGGAGACAGCAACTAGTGTGGAGTGTACTAGACCTTAGTGATGATCCTAGATATGTACGGTATTGATATGTGGGTCTACTGACCAGGAGTAGTGTATTCAACATTCGGTTCATTCATTCATTCACAATCCACTCCGGCTAGTGGTGAATAATCAAGTCATTGTGTGTACATTCGTAGTGGCCAGGATTTCGGTTGAGGCGCACAACCAACCTGAGATTAGGAGTTTACTACATTAAGTCTAGCTATCCAAATTTAGGTAAGGGACTAGTTTGGATAAAAGTCTCTTGTGATAGACCCTATAGCCTGCGATACTACGTGCTATCATCCTGACTTCACACTCTAGCTTGGTCATTTCATTCGCACCGCATATTGCATTGTATCCTTAGCACATAGCATTTAATTTACTATGCTTCTGTATTGGATATCCTGAATGAGGCTGACGGTATTCATGGACTCATCAGGATTTGCATATTGCATTTCATCCTCAGTAAATGATATTAGCTTATTATGTTTTTGCATTGCATAGCCTAGATAAAGCTAATGGTATTTATGGACTTACCAGCATGTTTCTGCATTGATCTGATATTGCATACTTGGCACTTGTGTTGCACACACATGTTCACCATCCTCTAAGCTTTCTATAAGCTTATGCATGATAGATGCGTGCAGGTGGTGTTAGGTCACAGCAGCGTTGAACTTGGAGTGTGTAGCTGTCATATGGAGCATTAATTTTTAATGTATTATATCCCTTTCTTCACTGTATTCAACTGTTTACATTAGTGGATATGTGATGATGATGTTGCCTTTGTGATTTGGGTAAACTTGTGGTTATGCTTCTTACAAGATAAATGTATGTTGGAAAATTCTCCTTGTAGGATCCCATGATTGAAATATGGTATATGGGCACTGGGACCTGAGAATGGGGTACTATGGAGGCTGTCGGCATCGGATTCGGTGATCGAGAATTTTGTGAGCTCGATTTTTGAGTTTGGGGCATGACACCTGTGAAGCAAATATTCTATAAACAAGATAGTGTACATGTGTTGAGACTCAAATATTGTATATTTTCTCTCATTTATATCTTGATTTTATGAACATGATGATGCTTAATGGTATTTTTTATACATATTTTTGTTGCAAGGTGAGTTTAAGAGCTTGGATTGAGAAGAATGCTAAAAGCATGGATTTAAGGCTCAAGAATTGTCAAAGCAAAGAATGGATCTCTGAAGACCAAGATTGAAGATATTAAGACCCCAAGATCTAAGAAAACCAAGTGGAGAAGTAAGAAAATCAGAAAAATAAAGTTCTAAAATTCACTTCATAATCTGTGTCATCGACCAGTGTTCGATGATATCGAATACAGCTCGATGACATCAAATTTTTATAAGAAAATTAAGTTGGTTGCTGGACATATTGGATGCAATTCTCAATGAATCGAAGTCATGTTCAATGAATAGAAGAAGATGCTCGATGACATCGAAGTCAGTTTGCTGGTATCAAATTTATTTAAGAAATTGAAGTAACTCGCTGGACTGCTTTGGACACATTCTCGATGGATCGAAGACCCTTTGATGGCATGGAAAGACTTCTCGATGACATCGAAGGAAGGTTCTATGACACAGAGACTTATGCAGTGCGAAAGGAGAAAAGGCGTGACTTCAGGATTTAAACCCCTTCGATGACATCGAAGGCATTATGCAGAGTTACGTGGACTGCGTAAAATTAAGATTGTTCTGTGATTTTGCAGAAACTAACCTATAAATATGGGTTTTCTAAGTCTTTTTAAGATATCTAGGGTTTGGAGGAGCAGAGAAAAGGGGTGGAGCCGTCATTTAAGGGTTTCTTCTTCTCTTCTTCTTAGTTTTTAATACTTTCTTCTAGGGTTTTGAATCCAATCATATCTATGGTTAGCTAAATCCCTTAGCTAGGGATAAGGGTGAAGATTTTAATATGATTGGGATGTTTTTCTTGTTTAATTCTTGTTCTTATTGAACTTCTTTAATTCTAATTTGATATTTAAGGAATACTTTTAGTTTTTAATGGTTTGTTGTGACTCAAATTACAATGGATCTGCAATAGCTTTGGGTATCTTCTTTTTATGAATTAATATTGTGAAGTTAGTAAATCCTTTTGTTCGCCATCATCCCTTGGGCATGGTTGGGTGATGAAATTTCTTCTAACCTTCACAATTCTCCTATGTTTAGTTGTGGAATTGGTATATCTTATTATTTGTTATTGTCTCCTGAGCATGACTAGATGATGAAATCTCTTCCAATCCCCACAACTCTCATCCATTGAGAATTAGGTCAATGGAAGTTCAGATCTGATCTTATTTATATATCTTCCAATTGGATAGGATATGACTACAATTCCAATTGCGTTCCTTAAATCAAATAAGGAAACATCCTAATAGCTACAAGTGGATCCCTGAAAATCCTAGTTCCCACCTTTGAATTCTTAAGTTTCTAATTAAGTACTTCAAAATTACTTCCTTTTATCCTAATTTAGATTTAGATCTTCTTCTAGTTTTGATTCTAGTTACTCTCAGAATACACACGAGATTAGTCCCTGTGGATTCGACCTCGGTCTCACCGAGATTATTACTACATCACGACCCTACACTTGGGGTTGTTAACAAGTTTTTGGAGCGATTGTCGGGGACTAACGGTTGCATTTTTTTGAGATTATAGTTTTGGAATTAGGTTAAGATTAGGATTTATTTACTTTCTATTTTTAAGTTAAGGTTTTTCTAAATTATTTTTAAAAACTAACTTATCTTTCTATTTATAGGTTAGAAACTTTCCTAATTTGCTTTTAGAAACTAACTTACTTTTCTAATTTATTTTTAGAAACTAATTTTTTTTTCTAATTCATAGGATCTCAACATAGAAACTTCTAATTTGGTAACCTCTTTCTAATTCTCTACCTTTCTTTTCTATATTTCTTATTTGACTTAGGTTTCTTTCTTTTTAGGATTATGTGATTTTTCTTATTTTCAGAATTTTTCCAATCTAGGGGTTTTAG
This sequence comes from Magnolia kwangsiensis, assembly GCA_037074715.1. Taxonomy (NCBI): domain Eukaryota; kingdom Viridiplantae; phylum Streptophyta; class Magnoliopsida; order Magnoliales; family Magnoliaceae; genus Magnolia; species Magnolia kwangsiensis. Next base: position 75,798,999 of record CM073579.1, read on the forward strand.
AACTTTCTAATTTTCTAATTTTATTTTTAGGTTTTTTCCTATATTTTTTTAGGGACTAACATTGTTTTTTGATCTTGTTGGATCTTCAATTATAGTCCTTTCTTCTACTAATTTCTCCCCTAAACTTACTATCCATATTGCTGTAGAATTTTTTAGAAGTTGGGTTTCACCATGTATATGCAAGAGTGGGAACGTCAGTATGTTGAGCTAGTTAAGAGATGTTGCGAAGGAACGTCAGATGATTATGTTAGGAAACAACCTGTGTCTCAAATTTTTTCTGAAACCATCATCGAGAACCGGCTAGAATTTAATGCTCCACCGGTTAAGAAGTTCTTCGGTGATTATAGGCAAGAGAATATTTACACTCCACGGATTAAGAAAAAAGTATGTGATTATTGAAGTAAGAACGATTATCACCCATTAGGCAATAAGAAAACATTCTGAGATTCTATTATGGGTGATAACCAACAACCACTAAACTCTCCCACATGTGACCCATATGACTACGATCAGTGGAAACATCGATATTGGGAAGATGAACCAACAATAAATCATAGTGACAATTCTCTTGAATCATCTACCTTTGAAATCCAATCAGAAGCGATCCAAGAAGATTCACCTCAGAGTTATATAGACTATCTTGTAAGTATTAGAAAAACATTAGACGCACTTAAATTGCACATCGATAAGATAGCGGAGGCAAGGTTATCCCAACCTCAACCTAATAGAGAAATACAATGCGAGGAAAGTGATCTTAACTTGCGTATGGGGAATGAGGAGTTGGATTTTGTTAATGAGCATATGGTTTAATTTCTCAAAGATTTGATCTTGATGACTGTCCAAAGGAATGATCAAGAGACATGGGTATCTTTCAGATATAATGATACTGACACACTTCACTCACATGATACACTTGGTTTCAATGAGGAGGAAGAGGCTAGTTTATTCGAACCTCAACCCAATGTAGAAATAGAATGTGAGGAAAGCGATCCCATTCTACTTGTGCACTGCACTGAATTAGAAGATGATGAGTATTGGTATGACAATCATGAATGTATAGCCCAAATCCCCATGGAATCGATCTCAAGTTTGGCCCATATCAATTATCAGGAAGTGGTCAGCCATAAGGATTTACTCCACCCATCTAACATGTCTGATTTAAATACGGAGGATGAACCCCTTTCAACTAACCCTTCCAAGCCTTGTGAGGCATGTTTAGACCACTCTCCTAAAATTAAATGATGATTGGTGTAACACCCCGTACTTTCTAGTACTCGGGTGTTACCTTGAAACCAAACTTAGTACAAATACAAACCTAGACTATCTGAATAGTTACCTTCACTATAGCCTAAATTGACCATTAAGAGTAATCTCCATCCAAAGATTTCGCCATCTGATTATTAATTTGGGAGATCCAGTGTAGATCTTCATCTCAGTAGTTACAAAGTCTTGTGAGTCACTCAAATAGCAAATTTTAAGGTCATCAGATCATTACCCTGGAATAAGAGAAGATCTAAATGATCAAACAGAAACTAAGTGATAGGTTGGGACTTGGCTAATAAAGGTTAATAACGTAGGTTATTTGTATCGTCACATCCAACCGTTAATCCAAAATAAAATAAAATAAGTATAATAAATAAATAAATAGATAAATTAGTTTGAAAAAGCCTAGAATACAACTCCTAATAATAGAACCATCATGTTTGAATATAAATATTTAATGATTAAAAATATAGCAATAATGAATTTAATAATAATAATAATAATAACATTATTAAAGACATTGTAATAAAAATATTTAAAAATTTAAATACAGATTAGACGATCTTATCAGTAATTTAACCATTGATTTCCAACTAAGGGACCCTTGGGACCATTTTGACCGTTGAAGTTCAATCTTAGAATGATCTGATCATCAGATCGATGAAAATCATCAGTTAGAGTCACAAAATGGAAAGTATGGTCCACCTGAGTTCTTAATCTAGCCCACCTTTATTTTGAGACCTTAGAATAACTGTCCAAGATGAATAAGCGGTGCAGATCTCTTAGATCACCACGTAGACCCCACTTTTAAAATGTGTGGGTGCACAGATTGTGTACACTCGTTGTACACAAGACCATGTATATGGTCAAATCAGGTTTGACCCGATAAGAACCAAAGTAGATTTGAATTTCAATTCTTTCTCCCACCTATTACGGATTCAAATGACCTGCACCATCTGTTGAAGTGAATCAGCCCACCATCTTGATCATCTTAAATGATCCGAACCGTCCATCACGATCTTTGGGTCCCACCGACCATAACTTTGATCAAACATAGTACCCGAAGGATCATTAGAACACTTGAACTGTGGAGCTGCCAGTGCGACTTTACGCAACGTCTGGGATGCGGAGGCCTCCTCGATCGCATGTCTTGCTGGCAATCCAGTCAGCCAGATAATCCCGAAATCACCACTATATACACCGTGTGCAGCCCAGTCACCATTCCATTTTTGAAAAATGCCACGTCAATGGTAAAATGGTGGAAAGAATAACTGCCCTTTTGGGCTAAAGAAATCTCAACCCTCTACCACCATCCAGAAGCTTCTCTCGAGGGATACCGATTGTAGGATCTAGGGTAGTGCAAAAACTCTCATAGAAAAATGAGGATTTGGCGAGATGTTGCAGCAGTGAGAGTCATCGCCGTTTTGGAATTAAGGACGAGATCAACGGTCCTTACTCACCGTTGAAGGGGCCCCACAGGCGTCCCAAGAATCATCTGAATTGTTCTAACGGCCCTGATCTATGGATAAACTACCTAGCCAAAAAACGCCATTAACAACCTATCATCTTCCCAAATCTAGCCGTTGGACCAACATCCCATAGAACTGTTCCTTTCACACATCCAGACCATTCATCATGTGGCCCACCACATGCAAAACCCATCAGAATCGGCCTTATAGAGCCACACACTAGATCTAATATGTGGAGTGGCCTTGATGACGAGTCATTCTCGGCTAACTTCTGCTATCTCCACACTAATCTTTGTGATTAGTTGGGGATGTTTCCAGAAACAGAATGGCTATAAAAAGCCTCGTATTAGGGCAAATCCCAAGAAAAGAAAAAGAAAGGAAATAGAAAGAGAGAGAGAAAGAGGGAGTTCTGCCACCGTTGGAGCGAGTTGCATAACCAGTTGCAACCCGACTCAGTGGAGAAATCCGTCTACTAGGAGAAAACAGAAGGAGAGAAGTAATATTGAGAGAGATAGAAGAAGGGAGTGAGGGAGTAGTAGTTGCTAGGACCGGTTCTCGGTTGCTGCTTAACTCAGCCAGATAAATTGAGTTCCGAACTCACTCGCCGTCCGACTGCATCATCCACGGGTGAAACCGATAATTCTAAACCTCCTTCGCGCATCCAACATCGACCCTAATCTGGTAATCTCAAAGAAATCCTCCCTCAGTTCTTGTTGAAATCCGTCTAGCTGGTTGACTATATTCACAGTCACCTCAACTCATTCACGAGTTGAGTGACTCAGCTGCATTTCTAGGTGGAAAAACCCAGATCTGGATCCATGGAAGTGATCGACCTGCCTTGCACAGGGATTAACACCATGATCCGATCTTAGATGACTTCACCCAGTTACATGCTGCTAGCCAAAGGAACTCGGCTGAATCGAGCTAACACTGAGTCAACTCAATGCTCAACGTTGAGCTGACTCGGTCAGTTTCCCAACTGAGTCAGGCCGACTCCGATCATTTGGAGATGATTTGAGTGGCATGGCATTCTAAGGATTAGCAGCCTAACCTTGACGATGGAAAATTCCTCAAAACTAACTTCTCTAATCATTAGTTGAAAACCCCATCTGAGTCAACTCAGTTATGACTCAATGGAACTTTGAAATGCCCCATTCAGGTGCTGGTTGCAACTGACACCCCTGAGGGACACTTCCCTTCAATCATTTTCAATCAAGATCTTATTTACTCACCTTGCAAGAAGACTCAAAATAGAGGAACATCCACTCAAGGTGAGGAGCATCCCCCATAGCTTCTTCCTTTCACTAATTTCCATGTGGATTAAGTCTCTAATGTATAGAATTTTAGAAAATTATTAATTCTCAACTATCTTGAATTTCATGAAATAATTATGCTATTGCCATATTTCCTTATGATTATGCGTATGAGGTGTTGTCTTGCAAACTCCATGTCATATTTATAATTGTTTTCTCATGTTGAGAAAGGGAGGCTTTCATATTAAATCATCTGTGAATTGTGAGACATTTCCTTCATGACTGTCTATATTCTTTAATCTCTAATTTAGTTGGCATTATCATGTGGATAGATTTTACGATATGGGAAATGAAAATTGGATTATATGGGGTGTAAAGTGACGATTGGAATTCCATCTTTCATAACTATCATGGGTTTGTCATAAAACAAAAATTCCTCTTGTCATCTTTACATCATGAACATAACTTTAATAAGATGACTTGAGTTTTACAAACTCTTATTTTATTATACAATGTCAGTAGTATGAAGATTGAGTATGGGAAGAGTCCTCAAGGGATATAGGAGGACTCTTAGATAATCTGAATGATATGACCTCACTTGTAAATTTACATGACTCTTGGTGAGCCCTCCTTTGAATTTAAAGAAATCATGGAAGTTCATATGGAATGCATAGTTAGATATTTCCTAATTGAAAGTTGAAGGTCATTACTATTCTATTAAAGTAATGTACATGTGTCATAGTGCATAGCATTCATGCATGACATGTGAACTTTTTTGAATATTCATCGTAAGTCACATCTTGTTGGGTTGTACAAGGTTCTATTACCTAAGTCCAACCATCAGGTTTATGCACTTATACACTTCGGGTCGGTATTTCTTTATATGAGGCTTTTCTGGGATTTTATACCTCCTCAAGCATACCCCGAGTATTTTTCCAAGAGGTCGTCCTTGGGCACACTCATCTTCATGGCCTTTTTCAGGTAGTTAATCTACTGTGGGCGGTCTATACGGTCTTTTCCAGGTAGTCTACTACCACGGGTGACCCTTCATTTTGACAGCTAGATGTGCATCCCCAGATCTATGACTTGAGCATACATTCATACATTCATGCAAATGCATTGTTAGTGTATTATCCTATGAATTATATATGAATTGTTAACCCATTTTGGAATGATGTGTCATGGTTGAATCTATGAGGAAAATTCTCACTGAGTTTTCACTCACCCTTCGTACGGTTGCACCAAATAGATGCAGGATTGATGACAGGTGAAGACCCTTATGACAGGATTCTAGGGACAACAGACCCGTTGCCATTGCGAAAGGAGACGGGTCAGCGACACTGACCCATTTTTTGGTTTCTGGTGCATCGCGTGTGCACGATCGGTGGTGCACTCTGACATGCAAGGTGGTCCTTATATTGATGTATATGTGAAATTCAGTCCGTCCATCCACTTTGTAATATCCTTTTAGACGTTGAGACCAAAAGTGAAGCAGATCCAGATATCAGGTGGGCCCCAAAATTGAGAATTTATGGGCTGATTTGACTGTTGGGAAACTTCAAGAGAGATCTAACGACTAAAATTTGACGTGTACGGTTAATTTATGGTCCTCAGGCGATGTATGAAGTTTCGAGCCGAACGGATGGTGGGAACTTCGTGATCTTGCATTCTGGACGTCCTTCAGGCCACTTGAGCTTCAATTTCTTACTTTTATCGGATTTTTGACCATGTATATTTGTCAATCTTGGTCCCCTGGAGTGTGTCCCTTGCCTTTGGCGTCATCAGATCGTTAAATCTCAACTTTTAATGTCCTTTTTCCATCCATGCTCATAAAATCACCTTGCAACACAAGAATGAGAAAACAAGCCATTAGATAGCATTATATTCATAAATCCAGATAATATCTGGGGTCTAATATGCAATATTTGACCCTCAATACAACCCCCAACCAGCATTTTGCTAGTCCCGAGCAAAATATGCGAAAAATAAGTTGAGAATTATAGGAGAACTTTCTATGAAATCGAGTGAGATTTTGAATAAAATACGAGAAATTTAATATCCATGAATGTTAGAAATTGTTTTCTCCTGAGCTCAAGCGCACGGTAGACTTCATAATCAAGTGTAAAGTATTAATCCATCAATTAAAAAAATTTTAAACATTGAGATCCATGGATGTATAGTCTAATCTCGGCTTATCATCATTAAGAGATCCAATCATCAATTTCATGATATCATTGGTAACCAACAAGAAAATTCATGACAACCAAAACCTAATCCAAAACTTACCTCATAGATTAACCTATTAACTTGTGATTTTTCTATTCAAAGTAATGCCAAGGAAGGAGAATCAAATTCTTACCTATAGGGAGCAAACCTATGGTGAAGATCGTACACCTGACTCTTTTTCACATATCATTCATGAGGAATTAACTCTAAACCTATAGGGAACAAACCTATGGTGAAGATTAATTATCCAACCTTTTCAATTTTTATACCCTGATGGCAAGATATTTCAGGCTGGTTCCTTTCGTGCTTAGTGATTACCAAATTAACCATTCAATATCAAACTGAAACCTTAATGTGAAAGCGAGATGTGACATGTGAAGCCATGACTCAATCAATGTTTAAAATCTCTAATCATGGATTGATAATTCAAACTCAACTGTGGAATCTATCAAGTAGCTAAATCCAAGAGTCATAAATCCACCATTATGTACCTTGAAAATCTAAATTAGGGATATCTGTCAAAATCACTTCGAATTTGTAGAAATTTTCAGAAAATTTTTTTAAAAAATTTCACAATTTTTGCTCAAGACCGAGAAAATACTGATTAGGAAACCTAATCTCCCACCCCCAACCTAAAATCTACATTGTCCTCAATGTAAAAGATATAAACATGCAGTGCACATGGAACAACGAAAGTAAAGTGATGGGAAGATAGTACCTGGATAACAAATCAAGAGAGTTTCCAATAGATCACGACATGGAAGCTTGTCAGCATGAGAGAGAAAGCAGAACAAAAATAACGAAAATAAAATCCTACCTATACCACTTTCGCAGGTGCTCTCGATTGCATTTAGCGTATGCAACAAGCCTTTAAACCCCTAGGTTACCCCTAGCGGATGAGTTGTAGTCTCGTGAGGGTTTACAGTAATGTTACCCACAAACATTGAATCATCTACTAAAGAATGAAAAGGAATAAAAAAGCTGGGTTGCCTCCCATGAGCGCTAAATTTACCGTCTTCAGCCAGACAAATAAAACAACTATCCTAAACCTATGAAAGCGATAAACCTACCTATACCTTCATCAGACTAGGAGATCAGTCCTGGTAAATAGGAGCAATCAGAGGCATGGACATGTCCTCTGAATCAAATGTCTCGACAAATGGCTTTAATCGATGTCCATTTACTTTAAACTCCTTGCCATTGTCGGGATCTTTTATCTCGACGGCCCCATGAGGATAAGCAGTGACAACAATGTAAGGACCGGTCCAACGAGATCAAAGCTTACCCGGAAAGAGATGTAGTCGAGAGTCATACAAGAGGACTTTCTGACCAGATGTGAATGATTTTCGTAGAATATGTTGATCATGAAACGCCTTCATCCTGTCCTTGTAAATTCTCGAGTTCTCATATGCATCGTTCTGGATTTCTTCAAGTTCATTCAACTGAAGTTTGCATAGCGAGCCAGCGTTGTCCAGATTGAAATTCAGATTTTTGATCGCCCAGTATGCTTTATGTTCCAATTCCACAGGCAAGTGACAGGCTTTCCCATAGACAAGTCTAAAGGGAGATGTTCCAATAGGAGTTTTGAAAGCAGTACGGTACGCCCATAAGGCATCGGTCAATCGGATTGACCAGTCCTTACGATCAGGGTTAACCGTTTTCTCTAGGATATGTTTGATCTCCCTATTGGAAATCTCAGCTTGTCCACTTGTCTGTGGATGGTATGGGGTGCTCACCTTATGAGAGATACCGTATTTCTTCATTAAGCTCTCAAATGGTCTATTGCAAAAGTGTGAGCCCCCGTCACTAATGATGGCTCGAGGCGTTCCGAACCGCGACAGGATATTTTCTTTCAAAAATTTAATGACCGTGCGATGGTCATTTTTGCGGCACGGAATTGCTTCGACCCATTTAGTGACATAGTCTACGGCGAGCAAAATATACAGATTTCTAAATGATTGGGGGAATGGTCCCATGAAATCGATGCCCCAACAATCAAATGCTTCTATAATAAGGATGGGATTCAAGGGCATCATATTTCGACGGGAAAATGCTCCCAATTTTTGACAACGTTCACAAGCCTTACAAAACTCTTGAGTGTCCCTGAACATAGTGGGCCAGTAGAAGCCACACTGTAAAATCTTGGCCGTGGCCTTTTTAGCAGAAAAGTGACCACCACAGGCCTGTGAGTGACAGAAGGAGATGACACTCTGATGCTCATCGTTTGGCACACATCTCCTTAAGATTTGGTCTGGGCAATATTTAAACAAATGTGGATCGTCCCAAAAAAAGTTACGCACCTTGGTAAAGAATTTCTTCTTATCTTGTGACATCCAGTGTGTCGGTATGGCACCTGTAGCAAGATAATTAGCAATATCAGCGAACCAAGGTGAATGGGAGACTCTAAATAGTTGTTCATCAGGGAACATGTCATTGATATGGGTCACCTCAAGGGAATCAGAGGCATTAAGGCTAGAAAGGTGATCAGCTACTACGTTCTCTACTCCCTTTTTGTCTTTAATTTCTAAATCAAATTCTTGGAGTAGAAGGATCCATCGTATTAGTAGGGGCTTAGAATCATTCTTGGAAAGAAGATATTTAAGTGCCGCATGGTCTGTGTAGATGATGATCTTGGATCCGATCAGGTAGGACCTAAATTTATCCAAAGCGAACACTACGGCTAAGAGTTCCTTTTCCGTAGTCGAGTAGTTCACTTGGGTAGGATTTAGAGTCCTACTTGCGTAGTGAATAACGTAAGGCCGCTTATCTTTTCTCTGGCCTAGAACCGCTCCAAGAGCATAATCAGAGGCGTCGCACATAAGTTCAAAAGGAAGACTCCAGTCGGGTGGCTGCATGACAGGTGCAGTGGTTAACATGCCCTTAAGCTTAGTGAAAGATTCTTGGCACTGCTCAGTCCACTCGTATGGTGTATCCTTTTGAAGAAGATTACATAAAGGACGAGAGAGGAGACTAAAGTCCTTTATGAATCATTTGTAAAAGTCTGCGTGTCCTAAGAAGGATCGCACATCTCTGATGTTCTTGGGTGGAGGTAGGTTAGAGATAAGATCAATTTTTGCCTTATCTACCTCGATTCCTTTGGACAAGATGATATGCCCAAGGACAATTTCCTTTTGAACCATAAAATGACACTTCTCCCAGTTAAGTACCAAATTCTTTTCTTCACATCTTTTCAGCACACATTTAAGACTTGCTAAGCATTCGCTGAAAGATGAACCAAAAACAGAGAAATCGTCCATGAAGACCTCTAGATATTTCCCCACCATGTCAGAAAAGATACTCGTCATGCATCGCTGAAAGGTGGCAGGGGCATTACATAGCCCGAATGGCATCCTTCTGTAAGCAAAGGTGCCATAGGGACATGTAAATGTAGTCTTTTCCTGATCCTCAGGGGCGATTTCAATCTGATTATAACCTGAATACCCGTCAAGGAAACAATAATAGGAATGACCAGCTAGCCTTTCCAGGATTTGATCAATGAAGGGCAAAGGAAAGTGGTCTTTCCTTGTGACGGTATTCAGCTTTCTGTAGTCAATGCACATTCTCCAACCAGTAGTAACTCTGGTTGGCACGAGTTCATTATTGGCATTGGCTACGATGGTGATCCCGGACTTCTTAGGAACCACCTGAGTTGGACTCACCCATTGACTATCGGATATGGGGTATATGATCCCCACATCCAATAGTTTGAGAACCTCGGCCTTAACCACTTCCTTCATGTTTGGATTTAATCTACGTTGTGATTGCCGAACAGCCTTTGCATTGTCCTTAAGATATATACGGTGAGTACAAATCGATGGGTTAATTCCCTTAAGGTCTGCTATCGTCCATCCAAGAGCTCCCCTATGCTCAATGAGAGTAGATATCAGCATACTCTCCTGTTCTTTCTCCAGGTGGGCAGAGATCACCACCGGGTATGTCTCATCTTGATCTAAATAGACATATTTTAAATCAGAGGGCAAAGGTTTTAGGTCAAGCTTCGGTGACTTGAGGTTAGACGGTAGAGGTACTACATAAGTTTGAGGCAATTCTTCAATGTGTGGCCTCCACCGGTTAATTTCAAGTACCGGTGCAGTATCCAGCATGGCACACGTCTCCCTAATTATATCATCATCAAGATCATGGGAGTGGGCCAGGCACGTCTCTAGAGGATCAGAGGATAAGGTGAGAGGTGTTCTATCTTCCACAAAAGAATCAATCATGTTAACATCGTGGAAATCGTCATCATCCTCTGAGTTGCTGCCGTTATTGAAAAAGATATTCGATTCCAATGTCAAATTTCCAAAGGACATAGTCATGACACCATTCCTGCAATTGATAATTGCATTTGAAGTAGACAGGAATGGGCGACCAAGAATGACGGGAATCTGAGTGCTCGTGTCATTGATGGGTTCAGTGTCCAAGATGATAAAATCAACAGGGTAGTAGAATCTATCAACCTGGATCAACACATCCTCGATGATCCCTCTTGGTATACGAACAGAACGATCAGCAAGTTGTAGTGTGGTTCGAGTGGGTTTTAATTCACCCAAACCTAACTGTTGGTATACCGAATAGGGAATCAGATTGACGCTCGCTCCTAAGTCAAGAAGTGCGTGATCAATTCGATAGTTCTCGATTACACATGATATGGTTGGGCAACCGGGATCTTTAAATTTTTGCGGCACATTTTATTTCAGGATGGCACTCACTTTCTCAGTCAAGGAGATCTTCTTTTGAACATTTTTCCGTCGTTTGGTAGTGCATAAATCCTTTAGAAATTTAGCATATGAAGGAATCTGTTTTACAACGTCAAGCAGAGGAATGTTGACTTTCACTTGTTTCAACACCTCTAGGATATCCTGAGAGTTAGATAGACGTTTTGGTTCAACCAACCGTTGGGGAAATGGAGCAACTGGCTTTTCTAGAGGTTTCGGTTCAAATTTTTGTGGGGCGCCACTAGATCCATCATTGTTGTCCTCTTCTGGTTCTTGAGGCTTTTCGGGCCTAACCGGAAGGGTTTTATCAATAACCTTCCCACTCCTAAGAGTGGTGATGGATTTAGCATGCCCCATTTGATTTGAAGAGCTGGGATCACCTGTCCCGTATTGCGGTTTCGGATTAGGGAGTGATTGTGTAGGGAGCATTCCTTTTTCCATAGCCGTCATACGTGAATCTATTTTTTGCATAAAATCTGAAATTCCTTGCATTGTCCGAGCCAGCTCTTGTATGGAAATTTGAATCGATTCTTCTTGAGGTTTTCCCTGATTTGGATTTTGATTGAAGAAACCTTAAGGGGTAGCAGTTTGTCCGTTCCTCCAACTAAAATTCGGATGATTTTTCCAGCCAGGATTGTACGTATTAGAGGGTGGTCCATTGAATGGTCTTTGATAGTTATTTACGGCATTAGATTGTTCATTCAATACTTCTCGAAAGGAAGGTATTGAAGGATAATTTTCAGTAGTATGAATGTTGCAATTACAGATGCCGCAAACACTTTCATTAACCTTTTCCTTCCTTCCTTCCATGGCCTTAAATTTTCTCGTGAGATTGGCCACCTTAGCATTAAGATCATTATCCTCTTTCAGGAGATATATTCCTCCTTTTTTCCTTAAATGAGTCGGCCTAGACGTAATGTTTGTCTTTGGGTAATAGTCCCATGATTGTGTTTTTTCAGCGAGACTATCGAGGTAATCCCATACCTCGTCGACATTTTTATTTATGAATTCTCCGTTACACATTGTCTCGACCATTTGGCGCATGGAAGATGTTAGCCCATCATAGAAAAAATTTGTAATGCGCCATATTTCAAAGCCATGTTGTGGGCATGCATTAACCGGATCCTTAAACCTTTCCCAATATTGGAAGAATGTTTCATCTTCCTTTTGGGCAAAGTTCATGATTGCTCTCCTGAGGGTAATTGTCTTATGATGTGGGAAAAATTTCTTTATAAATTCCCTCTGCATACATTCCATGTGCCAATGGATCTAGGACGAAGTGAATGTAACCACGTCTTGGCTTTTTCTTTCAAGGAAAATGGAAAGAGTTTCAGCCTAATAGTATCCTCAGATACATTACGAAAGTATAAGGTGCCTATGATTTCATCGAATTCTTTCAGATGCAAGTATGGTTCTTCAGATTCAAGTGCATGGAACTTAGGAAGGAGTTGGATAACCCCTGGCTTGATGTCCATATGTCCTGTATTCTCAGGAAAAATCATGCATGAGGGCGTACTCACCCCCGCCGGTTATAAATAATCTCATAAAGTACGAGGCGGGGGTGCTTGATGCACCTCATTCTCATCATGTACTTCCTCAACCCTTGGTTGGGGTAGTGCTTGAGGTTGATTTTCAGCCATAACGTCTTCTAACTCAGGAGAATTCAAGTGGTGTCTAGTCCTGCGATGGACAGTCAACCCCTCAACTAATCCTCCTTCAGTCACGAGACGTCGAGTGTTGTCGCATGCCCAATGGGGCATAAAACACACTCAGCCCTCAAATTCTAACTTAAACCTAAAAAAGAAAATAAAAATCTAGAAAAAGGGAGGGTTGGAGAGAAGTTACCAAATCGGAGTTCCTAAGTTACAAACCTGTAAAACAAACCAAAATAAGTTAGTTTCTAAGAGTAGAAAGTCCTAATTAAAAATAAACTAATTTCTAGGGAAAAGAAGAAATTCCAAAGAAAGAAGAATTAGAAAAAGCTTACTAAATTAGAAACTTCCTACAAAACTGAAAAATTGGGTTAGTTCCTAAACAAAAACTTATAGAAAAATTCTAAAACAAGAAACAGGATTAGAATTCCTAAAAAGATTTAGAATTAGGATCTCATAAAAAAGAAGAAATAAATCTTAATCTAAATCTATAATAGAAATGAAGAATTTAAGAAAAATTTTACTAATTTAGAAACTATCTTAGAAGCCTATAAAACAAGAAAGACAAGTTAATTTCTAAAAATTAAGAAAATCTAAACCTAATCTTAAACTAATCCTAAAACTAATTAATTTCAGAAAAACGTAGCCGACAGTCCCTGGCAACGGCGCCAAAAACTTGTTCACTCCCCAAGTGCAGGGTTGTGATGTAGTAATAACTCGGTAAGACCGAGGTCGAATCCCAAGGGACTGAAACTTGTACGTTATCTAAAACTAACCAGAACTAGAACTAGATTAAGATGAAATCTAAACTGAATGTAATTTGAGAAATAATGGTGAAATAATTATCTAAACTTGAGAGAAATCAGGAGAAGGGAACTAGGGATTCAGAGGATCCACTTGTAGAGATCAGGGAGATCTTATGCATGTTTCATGAAAATTAACTGAACTGACATTGATCTAGTTTTCAAAGAGATGAAAGGTGTATGAATTAGAATGGATTCCATCACCAAACCATGCCCAAAAGACTATGGCAAACAACATAATTAAACTAATTACCACCCAATCACATGTATGAAAGTTAGGAAGGGTACCGTCATCCAACCATGCCCAGGAGACTATGGTGAACAACAGGACGTCCTGACGTCATAAACATGAAAAGAAAATAGAAATATTCAAAGCATCACAGACCCATTGTAATTTCAGTCACAACAGACCATTAAGAACTAAAAATATTCCCATAATAATTAACTAAAATCAAAGTCAATTCATTCATTAAAATTAAAATAAAATCAAATCTCCCATCTCACTACAAGCTTCACCTCTTAGCCCTAGCTAAGAGGTTTAGCCAGACATGGAGGGGCTAAATCTCCACAATTGAAATAAACTAAAAAAAAGAAAATACTCTTTTTTTTTTCTTCTACTTCACGTCCCTGCCCGAGCCTCCACGTCTCTCTTTTTCTTCCTTCCTAAGACCTGAATGAATGCTCCACACGTCCAAAACCCCTTATATAGCTGCTGGAGTGGTGAAAATCGAATTTGAAATGGATTTGGAAAGCTATGCATGCCTAGTGAAAGCTTTTTTGCAGCCAAGTTTGGTGCCTCGAAACACGCCACTTTTCTCGCTCAAATTCTAAATAAACACTGTCCCTTAGGATTTTATTGGGTCCTCTACATGATAGATGGTTCAGATCTGCCATATGATCAAAGATGGTGGGCCAAAACTGCCTGAAAAAGTCGATTTTCGCGGATGTGCGAAACCTTTTGCACCATTTCACTTTTGTGATCGGTGGGCCCCATAGAAGCATTTTCTGAAAAATTCACCCCGTCCATTGGATTCAGAATGAAATTTCAGTCAAGAATAGGTGGTTTTGAACGTCCATTGACGTGGCCCAGAGAATAAATCGTAATAAAATTAATTTTAAATGTCCCAGGACAGCCCTTTTGTGGCCTCTGTAACGCACACGTGTGCACGTATGGAAGTGAACTTTCAGCAAGGTTTTGTAGTTTTCAGGCCCCTCTACACGATGGACGGATCAGATCTTCCGTACAGGTAATGGGTAGGGCCCACAACCGTCCGTAAAAATGGCCAGCGGCCGTGCGTCCGCTGCCATTGCGAAAGGAGACGGGTCAGCGACGCTGACCCATTTTTTGGTTTATGGTGCATCGCGTGTGCACGATCGGTGCTGCACTCTGACATGCAAGGTGGTCCTTATATTGATGTATACGTGAAATCCAGTCCGTCCATCCACTTTGTAATATCCTTTTAGACGTTGAGATCAAAAGTGAAGCAGATCCAGATATCAGGTGGGCCCCAAAATTGAGAATTTATGGGCTGATTTGACTGTTGGGAAACTTCTAGAGAGATCTAACGACTGAAATTTGACGTGTACGGTTAATTTATGGTCCTCAGGTGACGTATGAAGTTTCGAGCCGAACGGATGGTGGGAACCTCGTGATCTTGCATTCTGGACGTCCTTCAGGCCACTTGAGCTTCAATTTCTTACTTTTCTCGGATTTCTGACCATGTATATTTGTCAATCTTGGTCCCCTGGAGTGTGTCCCTTGCCTTTGGCCTCATCAGATCGTTAAATCTCAACTTTTAACGTCCTTTTTCCATCCATGCTCATAAAATCACCTTGCAACACAAGAATGAGAAAACAAGCCATTAGATAGCATTATATTCGTAAATCCAGATAATATCTGGGGTCTAATATGCAATATTTGACCCTCAACAACAACTGCGGTGGATTATGGTGAGGAAGAGTTCTATGTACATGTTGTTAAGCTTTTGGAGCTCAAATGATAGTTTAGATTTATAACATTTTAGACTTATGTTTCACTTGAACTGTAATAAAAATTCCCCTTTTAAGGGATTTCATTTTGTTGTCACTTATGTGTGGAAATGCTTTGTTGTCACTTATGATCTTCTCAGTTTACGCACTAGTTACCTTACTCCATGTTATGGAATTTGCTGCTATTTAGATGTATGTTAGTCCACTTCATGACGTAACCCTCGGGTTCTCGTACTAAAGCAACTATCCTCGGGTTTTGAGAACCAGGGTGTTACAATTAGATTAGGGAGATGGATGATTTACCTGATATGACTTTGGAATTTGAAACCACCCATTTGAGGCCACCATCTGAGTTGTACGCTCTTAACAATTCAATGCCTCCACTAAGTAGTATTAATGAATAAAGTTTTTACATCAATGCTTCACCTATTGATCCTCGACTGTCTGTGGAGGGCAAGAGCAAGAGAGCATGCTTCCATCTTCTTTCAAAGATGATGGAATCCTTGGGCAGATCATCATAAACTTCAATGTGGAGAATGATTCCCTCTCATCTGAATCTCTCAACTCTATAGAAGAATGCTTGGAAAACTTTAAATATTTAAACGATCCAATGATATAAGACAGAGTGAATGCCTTATGAGATAATACCTCGGTTATTAAAATTGACCAAGGGGATCAATTTTCTGAAGAGCTTCCTTCCACAAATCCTGAATGTTTATCATTATAAGTGAAGGAGCTAGAAGTTGAACCGAAGTCTGAAACTTCGGAATGTGTTGAGACTACACCACTTATTGAGATTTTTTCTAAATTTCATCTACTTTTAGTCTTTGATTTACCATGGTGTACTAACATGGAGAATTTTTCTGTTGCAGGTGAATCATATATACTTTGGACTCCTCAAGAGATTAAAAGGAAACCTTATTCTGAGGTCTATAAATTTCTCTGAAAATTCATGCTCCAGGGCATCCAAGTCTATTGCAAAAGGGGCTTTTGGATGATCTTGTTGAGAAACCTATTGAGGAATTTATCAAGATACTAGCCAGAGGAGGAACCTTACTACATGATTGAGTAACTTTCTCATGTTTTCCTAGTATAGGTTTATTGCTTTTATATGATTTAGAACTAGGATAGTTTTCTTTCAACTTGTTTTAGTATTTTGGCTAACCCATCTTCATGTTGAGATCCATGGAAAAAGCCTCAGAATTCCTTCTCCATGTACTATCTTTCCATAACTACTCCCATTCTTTTCGCTGCCTCATGTGCATTACATGCTTACTTCTTTTACATTGAGGACAATGTAGATTTTAGGTTGGGTGGGGGGGGGGGGGGGGGGGGGGGGGGGGGGAGGGGCGAGGGTGAATTAGGTAAACTAATCAAAGTATTTTCTTCATTTTAAGAAAAATTGTGGAAAATTTTGAAATTTTCAAACTCAAACACTTTTTGAAAAGTGATAGTTTGTGCACTTAAGGATGCTTTGAGTATGATAATGGGACAGAGATTGAATTTTGAATTGTTGGAGTTTGATCAATTAAGTAATCTATCTCCTAAGTTCTTTCACTCAATGTTTGTATATCATGATGATTCAAATCACGAAGACATGTTAAATTTGCTTTCTTGGGATATGCCAGAATTTCTGATTGTTAGTACGTGAATCGTTGATAGACGTTGAGAATTGAGTCTAGAGAATTTTATTCACCTTAAAAGATGAAAAACTAGTTAAAAAAATACGAGATCGACAGAAAAGCCATGAATGATGAGAAGAATGAAGAATGGCAACATCTTCGAGGAGAATAATAAAGGTCTCTGAAAAGGATTTAATGTCTTGAAAAAGAATGAATAAGAGTAACCATCGATATAAAATTAAAAACTGGAAAAAGACGGAGAAGGTGATAATTTTGGAATTAGTACTTGAATTCTTAAACTACTCTTGATATGATGAACATGGCTAACATTATGAATTGATAGTGTGTTCATGGGAAGAAAGTTTATATTCACTAAGCACATTGGCAAAACTTGATACATGAATTTATGATTTTAAAACTGATAAACAACCTATTGGATTGATTGCTCATGTGATTTAGCTCTACGTTTTCAAAATCTCACTTTCTTGTTTTAACTCTACTCGTTCATACTTGATTGCCCAAAAGATTATTTTTTGGAAAAGGTTTTGAACATTGAAGATGGAAGATTATTTTACGCATGTTTTTGATCTGGACTAGCAAAATGTTGGTTGAGGAGTGTGTTGAGACTCAAATATTGCATATTTTCCTCCATTTATATCTTGGTTTTATGAACATGATAATGCTTAATGGTATATTTTATACATGTTTGTGTTGCAAGGTGAGTTTTAAAGCTTGTATTGAAAAGAATGCTAAAAGCATGGATTTAAGGCTCAAGAATTGCCAAAGAAAAGAATGGATCTTTCGAGACCAAGATTGAAGATTTTAAGACTCTAAGATCCAAGAAAACTAAGTGGAAAAGGAAGGAAGTCGAAAAAACCAAGTGCTAAATTTTACTTCATAATCTGTGTCATCGACCAGTGTTCGATGAAATTTGTACAGATCGATGACATTGAATTTTTACAAGAAAATCAAGTTGGTTACTAGATATATTGGATGCATTTCTTGATGAATCGAAGTTATGTTTGATGACTCGAAGAAGATGCTCGATGACATCAAAGTCAGTTTAGTGGCATCGAATTTATTGAAGAAATTGAAGCAACTCTCTGGACTATTTTAGACACATTCTTAATGGATTGAAGACTCTTCGATGGTAACGAAAGACTTCTCGATGACATCGAACGAAGGTTCAATGACACAAAGACTTATGCAGTGCAAAAGGAGAAAAGGCGCGGCGTTCAGATTCAAACCCTTTCGATGACATCGAAGGCATTATGCAGAGTTATGCAGACTGCATAAAATTGAGGCGGTTTTACGATTTTGCAGAAACTAACTTATAAATATGGGTTTTCTAAGTCTTTTTAAGATATCTAGGGTTTGGAGGAACAAAGCAAAGGGGTGAAGTCGTCATCCAAGAGTTTATTTTTCTCTTCTTCTTAGTTTTTAATACTTTATTTTAGGGTTTTGAATCCAATCATGTCTATGGTTGGCTAAATCCCTTAGCTAGGGCTAAGGGGTGAAGCTTGTAGCATGATTGAGATATTTTTCTTGTTTGATTCTTATTTTTGCTGAACTTCTTTGATTTTAATTTGATATTTAAGGAATACTTTTAGTTTTTAATGATTTGTTGTGACTCAAATTACAATGGATATACAATAACTTAAAGTATCTTTTTTTTTTTTTGAATTGAGATTATGAAGTTAGTAAATCCTGTTGTTCGCCATTGTCCCTTGGGCATGGTTGGGTGATGGAATCTCTTCTAACCTTTATAATTCTCTTATGTTTAGTTGTAGGATTAGTATATCTTGTTGTTTTCCATTGTCTCCTGGGCATGACTAGATGATGGAATCTCTTCCAATCCTTACAACTCTCATCTATTGAGAATTAGGTCAATGGAAGTTCAGATCTAATCTTATTTATATATCTTCCAATTGGATAGGATAAGACTCCAATTCCAATTGTGTTCCTTGAATCAAATAAGAAAACATCCTAATAGCTGTAAGTGGATCCTTGGAAACCGTAGTTTCCACCTTTGAATTCTTAAGTTTCTAATTAAATACTTCACAATTACTTCATTTTATTCCTAATTTAGATTTAGATCTTCTTCTAGTTTTGCTATTTACTCTCAGAATATACACGAGATTAGCCCCCATGGATTCGAACTCGGTCTCATCGAGATTATTACTACATCATGTCCCTACACTTTTTCGATGGTTTTATTGATATATCTTCCAATTGGATAGGATATAACTCCAATTCCAATTGTGTTACTTGAATCAAGTAAGTGGGCTTCTTGATTGTTACAAGTGGATCCTTAGAAACCCTAGTTCCCACCTTTGAATTTTAATTTTCTAATTAAACACTTCACAATTACTTCCTTTTATTTCCAATTTAGATTTAGATCTTCTTCTAGTTTTGATTCTAGTTATTTTCAGAATACACACGAGATTTGTCTCTATGGATTCAACCTCGGTCTTACCGAGGTTATTACTACATTGCGACCCTATACTTGGGGTTGTGAACAGTACATGCCACGATCGTGGGCCATACCAAAAGTTTTTATATCCAATTATTATATCAAAATAAAATTTTTATTACAAATATCATGGAAAAAATAATTTTAAGGTAAAAATAATAAGTTTATAATACTATATGTCATGCTCAAATGTATGGTTATAATATATATGTATAATTTTTATTAATCGAGAAGTCCTTCACTGCCATAGAAGGGTCTTCGATCCATCGAAAAAGTGTCCAAAACAGTCCAGCGAGTTGTTTCAATTTCTTCAATAAATTTGATGCCATCGAACTGACTTCGATGTCATTAAGCATCTTTTTTGAGTCATCAAACATATCTTCGATTCATCAAGAATTGCATCCAATATGCCTAGCACCTAACTTGATTTTCTTAGGAAAATTCGATGACATCGACCTGTGTTTGATGTCATTGAACAGTGGTTGATACCAAATATTGTGAGGTGACTTTTAATACTTTGTTCTTCCGACTTCCTTCTCTACTTGGTTTTCTTAGATCTTAGGGTCTTGAAATCTTCATTCTTAGTCTCCAAAAATTCATTCTTTGCTTTGAAAATTCTTGAGCCTTAAATCCATGCTTTTAACACCTTTTCCAATCTAAGCTCTTAAATTCACCTTACAGCACAAACATGAGTAAAATAGGACATTAAGCAGTATCATATTCATAAAACCAAGATATAAATAGGAGATAATATGCAATATTTGACCCTCAACATGTATACACTCGATTAATGTACCCTACTTCACAAGAATGCATGTGGTCTTTAGTGCACTGCCGCCTCTATGAACACTTGTAATTTTCTTACAATTAATAATGATAATTTTGATCATGAAATCATTTTTACAAGAGGGCATAAGGTATAAATAATTTAATCATGCACTCAAATCAAGAAGATTGTACTTGTGGGATCCACATCTCCATGGCACGTACACACATAGTGTTTCACCCTCATCCACCCTCATCCACCCTAAAACCTCTCATTTTTAATATGAGAGTTACATGTGCTTAACATGTGTTTATCATGCATTACATATATATGTATATTAATGTAAGGGGGCTTTAACTCCTCTATATAAGGTTTGCCAAACCACTCGTAAGCACTCACACTTTAAACATTGAGAGAGTGGGATGTATACGATCTGAGAAGTTACAGAATCATTGATATCCACTGTGCATCAAGTAAATAACATTTATATTCTTTTTTCCAAGGTTTACAAGTTTTGATTTTTGATTGGGCCGTTTGGACATTCCTATAGGTCAAATATGGATCATTGATTTGAGGTCCAACCTATGCACATGTGTGCTAACATGGGGACATTCAAATATGCCCATTTGTTAGATATTCTATTGAGTATAAATTCAATCAATTCTAAAACATGCGATGACCACCAATACTAATGGAATTAAAGACCTTAGATGGCTTTGGAACCTAACTAAACCTGGACCATTAGAAAGGACAACAAAGCTGCCCAAATTGGGACAATCTGTTGATCCAAAATTTGCCAAAAGTGGGCCATGCTTAGACTATCAAAGTACCCATGAAATCTATCCACTTTTAAACTTTTAAATGGCCAAGAATTGGGTCAAATCTAGACTGATAATTCAACATCAAACCTATTTATTTTTTAAATATAATCAGGCCCTAGAAGCTGTTCATTGTTTGGAAATTTGGAAGGCTATAATTTGTTCGTCATGGACAACTATCTAATCTTACAAATCTGGACATTAAGTGAATATTTATTATTTATTATTATTTTTCGTATCTAATCATTTTTTTTTACCATTGTACTGCTCGCTTTAAGCCAAAGATTTGGCCTTTGAACCACCTTAGAAGCTGACCATTTTTTAACCTCAATTAGGCATTGCATCTGGCTCAAATTTAGACTAGTGGATGGTCTGGAATTTAGCCCCAAACTTGGATGTTTAATGACCCCAAAATCTTAGTAGATTTGACTCATTAATCAAAGGCTTCAGAAAAATCAGTCTTAAAATTTGACCCTTGACAACACTTAAATCGGGACCAGGGATAGATTATAATTTGGTTTGAATTTGGACTTGTGTATAATTTATGTAGTGCTCAATCTAGACCTTATGATCTTAGATTAAGATCGTAGAAGTTAAATAAGAGATCAAAATGATGATCAGGTTCATTAAATCAATGATTAGATCTAAACCAACTGTTGACCAATGGTCTAATTACCAAATTAAGGAATGAGACTTAAGGAAAATAAGATCCACCCAACCCAGATTTAGATCGAATAGAGACTATCACAGATGGAGTTTCTCACATGCATTGTATAGAATTACATGTTTACTTTGCTTAAATTTTATAATTTGATGATATCTGTCTAAGTATGCAACTGCCTTGTATCTAATGTGTCATTTTGAGAACATCGGACAACTCAGGGATCGAGTTATCCCTTAAATTCTTAGGCAAAGTTCCTAATGGAACCAGAGTTAGTATTAATAGGGTCTCCTCCTTGGACTATGGTTGAGGGTGGGGAAGGATTTTGGCAATATCTATATATTGTCACTCATTTCCAGACTATACAGTTACACAAATACTTGAGATACCTCAAGCCAGTGTTCGCGTAGGATGTGAGTAAACTTCTACATGTGTTGGGCTTGTATGGATCTTGGTCGGATGGGTGTTGGAAGGCCAGATGTTGTGCATAGCTATGACCTTAGTTGTTTACTAAAGAAAATGTTTATGTGGTAGTGTGGCATACTAAGATTCCTGTATATGCACGTGTATTATGCTTATATTGTGAATTCATGTGTACAACTACTTGTTAGGTTCTTATCTCATTTTGTTGATTGGAAAAACATCCAGTATAGGGAAATGAAGTGGAGTCTTCGTATGTGGAGTGTTGACTTTGAGAGGCGTGCTGTTGGAGATTTGCTATGAGAATACATAATTTTTCATTTTATATTTATTGCTTTAAATAATGATGTATGAACGTGGGTTATATACTAGCCAGTAAATAATTAATGCTCTTAACTGGATACATGATGATTAATTAAATTTACTATTTGTGATGATTATCATGATTATGTGTATAATATTACTCCCTCCTCATTGAGTCACACCCTTGACTCGGTGACTGAGTCAAGTGAACTTGGGTTTCTAGAGTCGGGGTGTGACAACTCATCTCTTTAGCGGTGCCTTATAAGCTTGGGAACTTCATTATGGTATTCCTATCAGCCCATCTTTAAGGCATTCCTACTCTGTTTGGTTGTATTTATCATGCGGCAAGCTAGTTCGGTTATCTCCATAGCAGTGCCCCCCTTTACTTTCGAGCTCATCATGAACGAGCTTAGGAAGTGAAGGAACTGAATTTCAAAATGTAAGTAGCCTTATACTTTTCTTTTGCTTGAAATTTCAATTTGAACTTAGATTTATCATCTAATGATGAGGGAAGGAAAAGAAAATGCAGTGCCTGTTGCTAAATTCAAAAAAGATATGATGGAGATTGCGAGGGACAATGGGACGTCTATTAATTGGAAAACATTGTTCAGCCCCTAAACAAACCATAAATGCACATCTATCACCAGAGTCATCATGGTCTTCTTTGGGCCAACCCCGTGTCACCATGTGGAGGGGCGCGTCAGTCGGCGCGTCTCCTTGAGCCTACATGGCATTAATCAACAATAAATGCCTTGGTATATGGATTGTACAAGTATTGCCTCCCCTTCCATTAGTGCATCAGTCCATTTCTATGAAGCCTGAGCTCTGCCGACCTGGTGATCAAACCCAAGGGTTGATAACCCTAAGTATAGGGTTGTGATCTGGTAATAACTTGGCAAGACCGAGGTCGATCCATAAGGAACTTGGTGAGAATATGTTAAGAACTAATTCTATGAAAACGGTTGGTCTGGGTTTTTAATCCAGTGGAATAAAGTTATAAAAACAATGATAAAAAGGACTAAGGATCCAGGAATCCTCAATCAATAGACTTTGAATTCAATTCATCTTCTCGAGTTGATAACTCAACTAGAACTGGACTCCAATCTGTTTTAATCGGAAGACAATACATTGCTATAAATAAAAATATCCAACATAGATTAAAATCATATTAGGCTTAATCTCTCATGAAGATTTAGGTAATCACATCATAGGAAATTGAAATCATCTGATGTTCCTGGTGGTGATAATAGATCAAATAACTTTACACATTGATTCCTTCCCCAATCTAGGAATTTAATCACATTAAATTACAATTCAATATAAAAATCTTAACTTTCATTAAAGAAATGAATTAAACATTAAATATACATTGAAAGGTTTATCCCTTAACCTCAACTAAGAGATTAGCCAAGCATGATTAACACCTTAAACAAAACATAAGAAAAACTAGAAAAACAAACTAAAACCAAAGGATTGAGAAGGAAGGATGATTTTGAAGAAGCTCCAAAACTCCCAAGTCTCTCTTCTCTACCCTAATTTGTACCTAGGAAAGCTTAAAACACCCCTTTAAATAGAAAAAATTCACAGCAACTTGAAACTAACTTCAATTTTTGTACTTTTATTACGCTTCGGCTGTAACCGACTGTGGCCTTCAGTTGTATTAAATTTCACTTTGGTGCTCAGCTACAGCCGAATTTCTCCAATTTCCATTTGAACTCTTTGTCTTTATTAGGTTGCACCAAACCTCCCTTTAGTGGCACTGAATATGGCTTCAGTTGCACCATAGTGTCAATCTGAATTAAGTATGAAAATCACAGTTGTTGGACTGTTCTGTGCACATTTGGTTATTGAATTGTGTGATTTTTTAGTCTTTTCTTCATCTTTTGTACTTGGTTTTCTTGGATATTTGATATATAAATTCTTCATTAATGAGTCCCAAATCACCAAGTCTTATCTTGCTTAATCTTTTAAGCTTTAATCCTCCTTAAGTATGCTTTCATCTATGTTTCCCGGATTACATTGCATATACAAAATAGATGTTAATCAATAAATTAAAAACTTTAAATGCATATGAATTAGTGTAATTGAGAGGATGAATATGCAATATTTAGATGTTATCACCTGGTCTTCCTCCCTTACCTATAACTTGCAAGTTCCTTCTCCTTCAACATACCGCAGTCAGAGATTTATGTTCTCATGGTACACCTGGATCTTCCTTTGCTTCCCTTTTCTTCTTCCTTTTTCTTTGTGACTGGGCAAGGGTTGGATCATCATTACTAATAACCCGTCCTCTAATAAGGGCTAGAAAGACAAATGCTTTTTTTTTTTTTAATGATTGGAGACTGGGAGGCCTCTATGGTGGAGCTAGACAAATTATGACCTCGAGTCCCTACCTCCTTTGCCCTTTCAGGTCGGAACATACGCTAAGCTATTATACTCAATTAGTTTTGCATGATTGCATTTTTATTTTTGTAGATATCTGACCTGTCTCCCAGTATCGTGTACCGAGCAGACCGGTACTTGATATTTCAAGCTTCCAATTTGTCCTTAGGTAACTCACCTTGTTGTAGGTAGCGCGTGATTGGGTCCATCCAACTTGATGATTGGTTGATTGGGAGGGCTTCTCTTTGGTTGGGCTTGATGATACTTGGCTAGGGCAGGAATTTGATTGGTACAGTTTTGACAAGGTTATCATCGATGGCTGAGGCCAGCTTAGCTAGAGATTCGACAATAGAGTTCTCTGATCTAGGGACCAGTATGATCTTGTACTTGTCGAATCCTTTAAGTAATTTTTGGGCTTCAATTAGATAAGAAATCATTTTCTCTCATATGGCCTGGTATTCTGTAGTGACTTGGTTTACCACTAGCTATGAATCACTTTAGATTTTTAATGTCTTGGCTTCCATCGCCTTGACCAATGTCAAGCTGGCGAGGAGTGCCTCATATTCAGCCTCATTGTTAGAGGCTTGGGAGTCAAATTGTAGGGCACGCTTAACCTTTGCTTGGTCAAGTGAAGTCATGATTTATCACACTCCACTTCCTTGAGTGTTTGATAACTCATCCACGTGAAGGTTCTTGTAGACACCCCACCCAGGCTACATCTTGAGAAGGCTAAGACTATCCGAGAACCATGATCATACCTTAAATTGAACCTTGATCGTAGCCCAAACCAAACCCTGACCAAAAGTCCCCAATCCATAACCCGAAACCGTGATCCAAACCATTCAGCACACATACAACCCCGCCTATACCCTATATCCTAACCAGGACCCCCCTTACCCAAGCCAAAACCCACTTTTCTGAGCCAAAAATCTCAAAATAAGACTTCCAGGCGAACCCGCACAACGTATGAAGCCCACACGTACGAGCCCGACCCGAACGAAGCCCGAGCGACAGTCTGACTGCCACCTGCGGTACCTCGAGTGCAGCCCCTGACGACCCACGTGTGGACAGCTGTTCTAGCGCCCAAAAGTCAACTCTCCTTCAAAATTACCCCCCAGCCTTCACTATTTACCTTTTTACCGCCCCTCATGGCTAATGAGAGAGTGTCATGTGGCATTCCTCTCTCCATAACCAACCATATCTTGCCAACTCACCTTTTACCCCTCTCAAACCCAGTAATTACAGCAATGCCATTGGAGAAGGCTATAAATAACCCGCTCCTCTTCACATTTTTCACCAACACACACCAAGAAGAATCATCGTTTCTTCACTTACTAGCTTAAGTGAGAAGGAGAGTGAGAGGGATAGAGGGAGGAAGAGAGTGAGGGTGAGGAGGTGCTCCCAAGCCTCAAACTCCAGACTTTTCAGCCATCTTCTTAACCCACTCCTAGCCATCCTAACCTCCCAACCTAGCCCAGTTGATCATAGTTCAATTCACATCCTAACCTACTCAAGATTAAGCCAAGGATCCATTTATATACAAGTATCCATCATGATATTTACTCTCTTCTCAACTCCCCTGCTTCTCTAGATCTCTAGTGAACGTATGCTCTGTGGCTTGCCGTATATCGGATCTTGTCACATAAAAAATTCCTAGTGATCTAGTCCATTTTTTTAGTCTTTGCATAAGCATCATCACATTCACCTTCTAGATACGCCGTTGGACGTATGCTCTGTGGCTTGCCGAAATCTCAGATCTTGTCACATCAGAAATTCGCATGTGTGCCTAGTCTTATCCCGACCACATTATCTATCCCTTGAGATTGTTTTACCACACAAAGTAGAGACCATATGTTTATATGGGTAGAGAGGGTGCCTAACACCTTCCCTTTCTGTAATTGAGGTCCCTTACCCAGAATCCCAGATCTCAGACTAGGAGTCAATTTAAGGTAGGGAAGTCTCTGAATTTTCCTCATGTTACGTATTCCGTGGTTCTAGCTGACCACGGGATTTCGAGATTTTTTCGGCTAGTGGCGACTCCAAACATCCACAATCAGCCTATCACCCCTAATCACCCCTTACAAATCCAAAATCAGTGTGGGCGCCAATTTTTCAGTTAGGGAGGAAGATCACCCCTTTAGCATAGAATACAGTCAGGTTCTGACAATGTTAATGTAAAAGTAACTCTTGACACTGCTCCAACTATGACTTCCCCCTAACCCCTTGCCGCCTGGTTACAATGAGAATCAATATTACACATATCATCAGGCTCCTAACCATTTGACAGACCACTGCTTTGCTTTGAAACATGTGGTCCAAGATTTGATCGAAAGCTAGAAAATTGTGATTGCTCCACAAGCTAACAATGTGGCTTAGGCCAACATCCTGTAAAATCCCCTACCATCGCACAAAGCAGGGCCTAGTACATCAAGCACCTCTACCGTCAATCACATTGAAGAAGGGCAGTCCATGTATCCCTCTCTGCATCATTCCATACAAGCAATCATGACCGATACAGAAAATTGGACATGGGGTTACCAGCATACGCCAACACTGGAGCCACAGCTAGTCCTTGAAGTAGCACCAGCAACACAACTCCTCATATTCTTAGAAGCAGCACCAGCAATTCAACCATTCGTGACCCTCGAAGCCGCATCTAATAGGTCACACTTACAGCATCCCGTCCCCCACGGGGCATACTCCACACCAATACATTCAAAAAGGTCGAATTTGGAACCTGTCATTCTCTAATAGGTCTCCCTGATCTAGCCTCGCTGACCTTGCAAGGGGCACCCCCGGTTCAAGTTCTAAAATTTCTGATGCCTCACCAACTAGCACATGGCCAGAGGACCCCTCTCGCACAACAAATGGAGGAAGAAAACCCCAGTGTCAAATCTCGCCAAAAATTGGTGATACCTCAAGAGAAACCACCAAGTCTACCACAAACTATCACAGCCACAGCCCCTCTGCATCAAGAACCACTAATATACTTAGAAGGAAGGACAGTTCCATCATACAACCCAAAGGCAGTCCCGTAGCATTACCCCGAATGCACCGAAGTGGGTAACAATGGGAGGTACTTCAAGAGAAATAACCAGAACCCCAAAGAAACCCGAGGAACCTTGTTAGGAACCACCTGCAAAACCGACGCTACTTATGACATAGCAGCCCAACTCAAAACTATTCCTGCACAGATATCCATCTGGGAGCTTTTATGCACATCAAGATCACATTGAGAAATCTTTACGAAAACCTTAAATGATGCCCATATCTCCCCTGACGTACCCCCCGAAATGGTGGCAAGTATGATTAGACAGCTCCTAGCACCTCGAGCCATTACTTTCTTTGATGAGGAATTACCACCTGAGGGTCGTAAACATGGGTGCTCACTGAACATAATAGCTTGTCATAAAAATTTCAAAGTCTCATTCGTGCTCATTGACAATGGATCTAGCCTTAATGTTTACCCTTTGATGACTGCCGAACGGTTAGGGATAGAACCGTCTTCTTTCAGACCCAGCACTATGAGTGTCAGATCTTTCGATAATTCTCGAAGGCAGGTCGAGGCAGAAATGGACATTGAGCTACAAATCAGACCAGACCTGACCCTTGTCACATTCTAGGTCATTGACATCCCTGCCTCATTTAACCTTCTGTTGGGGCGGCCGTGGCTCGATGCTATTGGAGCCATTCCTTCAACCCTCCATCAAAGGGTTAAATTCCCTTCAAGAAATTGAATCATCTCGGTGTTGGTTTAACCAGAGACTGTCCTACCAGTAACGGTTAATATCCCAGAAACTGACATCCCTGTGATCGACATACAGCATGCTGAGGGTGATGTATCATATCACAACTTCAAATTCGAAGTTGTAAACTTAATCACTAATCCTCGCCCTCTCACTGCTGAACATGTCATTTCCCCCGCTGGAGGACTAATCTGGAACTACCGTACTGAGTTCCATGAGAAAGGTATAGTGGTAAAGCCAGCATGTGCTAACGTGCAGAGACAGGGACTGGGGTATTAACCGACGCCGGAGGATCAGGCTGAAAGGCCAAAGAAGGGTCAGCCTTTCAAGTACACACTGGTCAAGTTCATCAAGGCTGGGACAGTTTGTGGAGACACAGTGATTCCCCTTGAGGACTAATTTCAGCAACTCAAATTCTCTACACATTCTCACCCAGAGTCCATCTGGCCACCAATAAGGTGGGAGAAAACTCTCAAAGTATCAAGAGCACATATAACGCTGGGGGCAGAACCCTTAGACCCACCACAAGAGGCAAGGGGCATGGAAAATGATCCGTCCACAGAAAACCCAGAGCCAGGAGTGTCCCTTGAAGGGGATACGGGCAAGAACAGGGAAACACCCATTTCCACTCATAGTCAAGGGGACACATCCCCGCCACCAGCTCAGTGACACAAGGGTAGAAGCAACTCATCCATTGGATTGATAAGGGAAAGTGGCCAGCCCTTAACTGGACAGACATCAAGCTCCCGTCACAATAGGAGCCAGAGGAACCAGAAGAACTCCAACTCCTAGGTGAAGAGATTGAATCAGATTCTGACTCTGAGCCCGGCCCAGCGGACATCATGGTCATCAAGACAGGTGACCCACAGGCACACATAGGTTGGGACAACAGGATTGGAAGGGAGAAAGAATCACCATGGACAGTTGTCCTCCTAACAATCGAGTCGGTCGGTGAATCCTCCATAGATGCCGACCTAAAAAAAATGCCAATATAAATAGCAGTTGGTACCCCAGACTAGGACAGGACCAATCTTGGTTCGCAACACCGTCCTGTTCAAGACCCCCAGGCAACACAAAAAAAATTAAAAAAATTTCAAAACACAAAAACATCACATATTCTCAAAAATATAAAAAAATCAAATATTTCTCAAAATCCCAAAACATCAGAAAAATTTTAAAATATAAAAATAATAGAAAAACTTTCAAAAACCACGGTGCTAAATATCTCACACACATCGCAGGAGTTTGAGGTTGACTCGTATGATTTCGATCTCGAGTTGGACTTCGAGCTCATGGGTTTGGATGAAGCCCTGGATGAGGGAAATGATGATGTAGCTCTCGAATTCGAGGACTCACTCAAAAAATTTGAAACAAAGGCCAATGTTGTAGTAGACGATTTTGAAGTTGTGAACTTAGGGTCAACGAAACTCCCTAGAGAAGTGCGCATCGGACGGTCACTCTCCCTGGAATACAAGGAGGGGATGATGGAATTTCTGAAGCCAAGGTTGTCCAACTTTACCTTCTCATACGAGAACATGTCAGGATTAGATGAGGATCTGGTGGTGCATCATCTACCAAAAAAATCAGACATGAAGCTTGTTAAGAAAAAAATGCAGAGAATGAAGCCGGAATGGGCCCTAAAGGTCTGTGATGAAATCATCAAGCAATACAACGCGGGGTTCTTGGTAGTCTCCAACTACTCGGAATGGCTCACAAATATCATACCAGTTCCAAAGAAAGATGGGAAAGTCCGAATGTGCATCGACTTTAGGGACCTCAGCAAAGCAAGCCCTAAAGACGACTTCCCTCTGCCTCACATCGACACACTGGTAGATAACACTGCTGGACACAAGAACTTCTCCTTCATGGACTATTTCTCCAGTTACAACCAAATCAAGATAGCCATCAAAGATCGTAAGAAGACTTCTTTCATCACACCATGGGGAACTTTTTGGTATCGAGTTATGCCCTTCGGACTGAAGAACGTAGGAGCTACATATTATCGAGCCATGATTGCCTTGTTCCACGACATGATAAACAAGGAAATGGAAGTCTATGTGGACGATGTAATCATCAAATATTGCACGATCGAAGGACACTTCAAAGACCTTGAGAAGCTCTTTGACAAGTTAGAAAAGTTCAAACTCTGACTCAATCCACAAAAGTGCGTCTTCGGTGCGACCGGAGGCAAGTTGTTAGGCTTCATTGTCAGTGAAGAAGGTATTCGTGTGGATCAAACCAAAACTAGGGAAACCATCAAAATGCTGCCGCTAAAGACTGAAAAAGAAATTCGGGACTTCCTTGGGCAGATCCAGTATATCAGCCGATTCATCGCACCGCTCACCCCGGTCTGTGAACCCATATTCAAGCTCTTATGAAAGAATTCGCCAAAGGAATGGAATGACGACTGTCAAGCGGCCTTCGATAAGATCAAAAGGTACCTGATAAATCCTCCAGTGCTCATGCCGCCCACTCCAGGATGGCCATTGTTACTATACATCTCCGTCGCAGCAGAAGCAATCAGATGTATTCTTTGCTAACACGATGACACAGGAAGAAAAGAGCAAGTGATCTATTATCTGAGCAGACGGTTCACGAGCTATGAAGCTAAATACTCCAGCTTAGAGAAGACATGCCTCGCCCTGGTCTGGGCCACATAACAGCTACGACAATATATGATCGCCCATCCAGTCCTCCTTCTCTCTCGCATGGATCCGTTGAAGTACTTGTTCGAAAAGCCAGTACTAACAGGTAGGATCGCAAAATGGAAATTATTGCTCTCTGAGTTCGATATCACCTATGTCATTCAGAAGGCAATCAAGGGACAAGCAATGGCCGATCATCTAGTAGCACATTCTCTGTCTGATTATCAACCACTGAAGACCTTCTTCCCTGATGAGGACATCCTCCTGATCGAGGAAGAAGAAGAAAGAAAGGCAAGAGAATGGATACTCTTATTTGATGGAGCTGTAAACTCGAAAAGGAGTAGAGTAGGCACCATACTCTACTCTCTCGAAGACATCCCGGTTCCCATATCAAGGAGGCTAGCATTCCAGTGCACTAACAACGTAGCTGAGTATGAAGCATGTATCACCTGTGTAAGAGAGGCCATAATCCTTAATGTGAAGAAGTTACGGGTCTTCGGGGACTCGCAACTCATCATCAATCATACAAATGGTGACTGGAAGACCAAAGATGAAAAGTTGATCCCATACCACGTCTATTTGGAGAATTTAATTGAAGAGTTTGAAGAAATCTCATTCCCTTACATGCCCCGAGTCAAGAACCATTTTGCAGACGCTTTGGCTACCCTCGCCTCGATGCTGGAGATCCCAAAAGGAGTTGCTGAATGGGAACTCACTATCGAGCTTCAAGAGGAACCTGCATTCTTCTTACAGATCGACGGAGCTGAGCACCCTCGAATGATCGGCTGTGGTACACAGACATCAAGGAATATCTCGAGCACCAGAAGTATCCGGAAGAAGCAACACTGACAGATCATCGCACCATACAATGGATGGCAGCACAGTTCATGATTACCGGCGACATCCTTTACAAGTGATCCTTCAATCAAGTCCTTCTTCACTGTGTGGATGAAACAAAAGCAATGCATGTCATGTCAGAAATCCATAAAGGACTATGCGGCCCACACATGAATGGACACATGATGGCAAAGAAGATCTTACGACTTGGCTACTATTGGCTCACGATGGAGACAGATTGCTGCAAGCATGTCAAAAAATGCTTTAAGTGTCAAGAACATGCAAACTAGATCCATGCGCCCGCATCCGAACTCTACAACCTGACATCACCATGGCCCTTTTCTTTATGGGGGCTAGACATCATCGGCAAGGTCAACCTCAAAGCTTCAAATGGGCATGAATATATCCTGGTGGCAGTAAACTACTTCACCAACTGGATAGAGGTAGCATCTTATACCACCATCGCAGTATCGCATGTGGTCAAGTTTATGAAGAACAACATCATCAGCCATTATGGGGTCCCTCAGGCCATCATTACTGACAACGAAACTCTGTTCGTCAATAAAAGGATGGATGATTTCCTTGGCAAGTTCAAGATCCAACGCCATCGGTCGAGCCCTTACCACCCTCAAATGAATGGTGGGGTCGAAGCTATCAACAAAACTATCATCCATATACTAGAGAAGATGGTGAAGACATAACATGATTGGTCAGAGAGGTTACCTAATGCACTCTGGGCTTATTGAACGTCTGTACGGTCTGCTACAGGCACAACTCTGTACGAGCTCATACGGAATGAAAGAAGTATTACCAGTTGAGATCGAAATGCCATCACTCCGAATACTGTTAGAAAGTGAAGTTGAGGAAGGCGAGTGGCTACAAGCAAGATACGATCAACTGCATCTGGTAGACGAGAAGCGCATGCGAGCGCTAAGCCACTCCCAATGTTATCAAAGAAGGATCGCCCGAGCCTACAACAAAAGGGTCCACAAGTGGACTTTCAAAGTCGGCAATATGGTCATGAAGCACATCCTACTGTCTCATTTACCAGACCCTAGAAAAAAGTTCCAACCTTCATGAGAAGGACCACTAATCATTCGAGAAGTACTCCCAGGAGGCACTCTTCGGTTCACCGACCTGAAAGGAGAAGATCTTCCTAAGCCCATCACGCCGACAATGTGAAAATCTATCATGGGTAACCCTACATGACTTTGTCAATGATTACAATCGTGAAGTTGCATTCATCACTCCTCAAAAAAATAAAAGAAAAGTTAAAAAATATATCAACCACCTCTCCCATCAGAAACACCGATCGTCCCTCTTACAAAGGAAAGAGAAAGTAGAAAGAAACCAGAAAAAAAGAGAGAAAGTAGAAAGAAACAAAAAAAAGAGAAGAAAGAAAGGAAGCGAAAAAGAAAGCAAAAGCAAAAAAAAAAGAAAAAGGAAAAGACAAGAAAGTCTCAAAAGAAGACCCCAAAAAACAAAAAATTCATCCCCAAAACGACCATGCAGCTTACAATTGTACCCAAAGATAAATGATTGATAGGTAACCAGTTGGCCGGCTATGAAGGAAGTCTCTCCGTCTCCTCAATCACTCCTGACGCTCCAAAGAGAAATGTATAAAAAATAAAATAAAATAAGGGGCATGCCTAAGCAAAAGGGGCGAGTTGAAAACCCGAAAAGGGCAGCTCGAGTAAAAACAGTGTGCATGTAGCGGACTTGGTGAAAACCTGAAAGGGTACTAAGGGTAAAAATAACACAACTGTCAAGGTGCAGGCGAGATTAAAAACCCGAGACATAGTGAAAATCAGAAAGGATACTACGGGCAAAAATGACAAGGAGAGCTGGACGTAGTGAAAACTTGAAAAGGCGCTATGGGTAAAAATAGCAAGAAATAAAGAAAAAAATAAAAGTGCAAGTACAGAAGAAGCCGAATCTGCAAGTACCATAATGAGATACAAGGAAATATTAATTTCGGATCAGTACTCTATCAAACTCTGCTCAAATCCACGTAATGCGATCCCGGACACCCTCTCAGGGAACCAAGACCCTAAGGACACAATCTAGAATACTACATACAACGTCAGCTGAGCCCAAGATTCTGATCCCAATCATCCAAAGCACAAATCCAAATACAAGCGAACACTGACATTTGGCACAAACAAAATTTTCTTTCATTCCTTTAAAATTTTCTTACAAGTACATTGTCTTCTTTTTTTTACAAAAAGCCAAAAACACAAAAAACATAGGTTTCATACATAGCAAAGCAGTTGATCGACATCAGGAACCACAAGTAAGCTCCAATCTCTCATATATCGACAACCTCTGCTTGAGCCTCTTATCTCCATACGCAGGTAAAAGGCCTTATCTCTCTCTAGGCAGTGCGTCGCATGCATACTCTCATCATACCACCGCCCCACTGCCAGCCGACGAGCCATGTCCTCACATGTGTAGCGGAGGACAGCGATCTCAGAGATGAGGTGACCATGTGTGGCTAACATGAAAGATGGATCAATGAAGGGGCGCTCCTCAAATGCCTCGAATGAATCAACAACGCAAAAGGAGGAGGAAGCGGTATCGCCCACCATGTCTTGATCAGCAGCCTCATCCTCCAAGTGCCAGCTTGGGATCTGATGATAAAGTGACTATTCTGTCACCCATCGCTGATACAGAATTGTCATCAGGGGAGGAGCCTAAGACTCGAGATCCAGCATTGTCGCATCCAAGGACCCTTGCCACGAAATCTAGACTCGCCTATACAGAGCGGTCAAATCAGAAGGAAGAGAGGCGTGCCCAAACCCAGAGAAGGAGAACTCTGGAATGTCTTGCCAAAAGCCAAACTGTCGAAGGAACCGAATGGGATGGTAGGAACAGTACCCTCGTAAGCTGAACAATAAAAGAGGAGTGCGGGCAGCGCTATAGATCAGCGGCAAGCGGCAAAGCCAAGTTGCCTCCCAGCTAATCTCCCACCCTCGAAGCTGAGTGAGCATACAATGATAAAACGACTCCGTAGCCTCGGCATTGAGCGAAAGGCCGTCAAGCAGCAAACACAACACATCTCCATTACAGGAATCTGGCCACAGAAGCTGAGAAGTCATAAATAAATGCTCCCACAACCAAACCTGCAAGAAGATACGGGTCGAGCTCAGGTCGCAAGCAGATAACCAAAGGAAAGGGGAAAATAGGAAATACCTGAAGGAATGGGCGGCAGCCTCGAAGGATACGAGTACGTTTAAGGGAGCACTCGGTCAAACCTAAAAAGAGCTCTGCTAGCACCATGGAGGTAATGCTCCTACAATGGAGGACCCGAAAGAAGACATCCAGCAAGGTCACCATATAGAGGACCATTTCAGAAGCCCATCTCAAGGCCCATTTCCAAAAGCTCAAGGCCCATTTCAAAAGCCCATTTCGAGACCCATTTCAAAATCCCATCTTAAGGACCATTTCCAAAAGTCCAAGGCCCATTTTAAAAAGCCCATCTTAAGGCCCATTTCCAAGAGCCCAAGGCCCATTTCAAAAAGCCCATCTGGAGGCCTATTTCAAACAAGCCCATCTCAAGGCCCATTTTTAAAAGCACAAGCCCATTTCAAAAAGCCCATCTGGAGGCCCATTTTTAAAAAGCCCATCTGGAGGCCCATTTTTAAAAAGCCCATCTAGAGGCCCATTTCAAAAATCCTATCTTAAGGCCCACTTTCCAAAAAAAATCTTCCTAGGGACTACTTTAAAAAAATCACCATCCACCATAAATCCATGTATCTAAACCATCCAGGAGCATGATGTGGGGCCCACTTTAAAAATCCCACCTGTCTATCATTCACCAAAAAATGGCCAACTATCATAATTCATGCCACCAACACACCCAAGTGAGCCCTAGATCATCCATTCAACGGTCCAGATCATCACTAATATTTTTTTAAAAAAAATATATAAAAATTTAAAAAATGAATAAAGGGTGGGGCCCCTTTCCTTATCACACCCCACTCCAACAACGACACAAAAAAATAAAAAATAAAAAATATACAACATGATAATAATCCAGCCCACCACATGGCCCAAAACAAATCAGTTCAACAAGATCCAATGGATCAGATCCAATCAGGATGGCCCAATAAGTCCTGATCATGACCCTCTTCACATCTAAAGGAAGATTCAACCCATCAAAAACTCCTCAAGAAGATGGCCCAGCAGAAATCCAACAAGAGTTCATTGGCCAAGATTACCTGAAATGGAAGAAAATAAGGGCTCAAAAACTCAACAAAAACTCCTCTAAGATAGACATCCCACATATCAGATTCAAATAAGGGAAAAGGCTACACCGGACGGACCTGCGATCCAAACGATGGACTGGCGGTAGCCAGATTGTCGCCTAAGGCAGTCCAACTACCGCCTGCGGCAGTCCAACTACTGCCTGACCAAAAGCAAGCTTGGGGCAGCGAGCTGTCCCCCATGGGCTGAAGGACCGGTCCTCCCTTTGGACCATTATATAATATCTAGAAAAAATGTATTTTTCAACATTTACTAAAATAGCCCCCAAATTTCCAAAACTACTAAGTTTTCATTACCAAAACAACCCTCAGATTTTTAAAATTACCAAAACAACCCCCTAAAAAACTAAAACCCAAAAAAAATATATAAATAAAAATTTGAAAAATCTCTAAAATTTCTAAAAAATTTTAAAAAATCTTCAAATTTTTTTTTTAAATTTCAAAAATCTCCAAAATTTTTAAAAATTTTTAAATCCCGAAGTTACCAAATTGTTAAAAATAGATCAAATCCGCAGGGAGTATAGCCTCAAAAAGGACACTTCTTCTAACTCACCACTAGCCCCATTAATTTATTAGTAGAGGCCATCTGACTTTCTTATAATAAAAAGCGGACGACGACGCCCTCCCGCGAGATCGGACGAATCTTTCAAAAAATCTAAAATATATATTTTCAAATAAAATACCCAAGGATTCTAGCTCCAAAGGGAATAACTTTCAAACAAAGTTTCCTACGCACGCGGCATGCAGTACATTGAGGAATCTTCTATATTCTCCAGTTGCGAAGTGCACACAGCTAAGCAAGATTTGATCTCTTTCGATTTCCATGAGAGAAGACTGAATCTGTACATGATACATGTACGATTGCCCCGATCTCTATATCTGGATAGTCGTACAAATGCTAGTAAAATGAGTGGATCCATCTTTGGAAAGAACCATCAAACTCAAAGGGACAAATAATCCATTGTAACCAAAGTATCAGAATCAGTAGACTGCATGGTAACAGACTACCTGCACATACCTAGTCCGAGATATTCAAAAAGTTTGATTGAGTCCAAGTAGGCGTACTGAGTTCTCCGTAAGGCCACACTAACGCACAGGGCAGCTACCCACTTTGACAATCAAATAGACCGAATACTCCTAGGGTGATTACATAGTAAAGGAACAACAGACCAAACAGTATGGGAATCCTCGTAAAATCGCGACAAATGCGCAGAGGCCCTTACTTTTCAGACTTACCCTCCAATGCTATTAACAATCATACATGAAAGGGTTGTGATTGGTGATCTGTAAAGCCGCAAAAAATGTGTAGGAGGCACTCACAATGTTTTCCTCAACCCTTGTGATATGTGCAAGTCATCTCTTTTCATAATAGTCGACCGATAATGATACAATGGTAGACAATAGATTCGAGTCACTACCCTTTTTTTGATCAGAAGGGTGGGGTGTCCACTCGCTTTGACCATCTGTTACTCGCAACCTCGGTCAAAGAGGGGCATCTGTAGACACCCCACCCAGGCTACATCTTGAGAAGGCTAAGACTATCAGGGAACCATGATCATAGCTTAAACCGAACCTTAATTGCAGCCCAAACCAAACCCGGACTAAAAGTCCCCAATCCACAACCTGAAACCGTGATCCAAACCATTCAGCACACATACAACCCTGCCTATACCCTATATCCTAACCAGGACCCCCCTTACTCAAGCCAAAACTTACTTTTCTGAGCCAAAAACCCCAAAAGAAGACTTCCAAGTGAACCCGTACAACATACGAAGCCCACACATGCGAGCCCAGCCTGAACGAAACTTAGGCGATAATCTGACTGCCGCCTGCGGTACTTCGAGTGTTGTCCCTCGCGGCCCTCGTGTGGACAACACTTCCAGCGCCCAAAAGTTAACTTTTCTTCAAAATTACCCCTCAGCCTTCACTATTTACCTTTTTACCACCCCTCATGGTTAATGAGAGAGTGCCATGTGACATTCCTCTCTCCATAACCAACCATAGCTTGCCACCTCACCTTTTACCTCTCTTAAACCTAGTAATTACAGTAATGCCATAGGAGAAGGCTATAAATAGCCCTCTCCTCTTCACATTTTTCACCAAGGCACACCAAGAAGAATCATCCTTTCTTCACATACTAGCTTAAGTGAGAAGGAGAGTGAGAGGGATAAAGGGAGGAAGAGAGTGAGGGTGAGGAGGTGCTCCCAAGCCTCAAAGTCTAGACTTTTCAGCTATCTTCTTAACCCACTCCTAGCCATCCCAACCTCCCAACCTAGCCCAGTTAATCATGGTTCAATTCACATCCTAACCTACTCAAGATCAAGCCAAGGATCCATTTATATACAAGCATCCATCATGACATTTACTCTCTTCTCAACCCCCTGCTTCTCTAGATCTCTAGTGAACGTATGCTTTGTGGCTTGCCGTACATCAGATCCTATCACATCAGAAATTTCTAGTGATCTAGTCCATTTTTTTACTCTTTGCATAAGCATCATCACATCCGCCTTCTAGACACACTGTTGGACATATGCTTTGTGGCTTGTCAAAATCTCGGATCTTGTCACATCAGAAATTCGCATGTGTGCCTAGGCCTATCCCGACCACATCATCTATCCCTTGAGATTGTTTTACCACACAAAGTAGAGATCGTACGTTTGTACTGGCAGAGAGGGTGCCTAACACCTTCCCTCTTTGTAACCAAGGTCCCTTACCCAGAATCCCAGACGCAGACCAGGAGTCAATTTAAGTAAGTCTCCGGATTTCCCTCACCTTATGTATTTCGTGGTTCTAGGCGACCGCGGGATTTCAAGATATTTTTGGCTAATGGTGACCCCAAACATCCACAATCAGCCTATCACGCCTAATCACCTCTTACAAATCTAAAATCAGCGTGGGCGTCGATTTTTCAGTGTCTACAATTCTATACCTGGGATCCTTCATTGTGCTTGACTTATGTCTGCTGTTGGAATGCGGGGTAAGTAAATTCTGTAATAAAGTCAGCGATGGCATGCCCTTTGATCACCACTCTTGGTTAGTATATAATGTTGAATTCATCGCCCTTTTAGTGAGTCATCTCAACACCTCAGGTTTCTAAAGCGTTTGATGGAGTGACTGATTGGTTAGGACCACAATGGTGTGAGCCGAAAATTATGGTTGAAGGTGTCAAGATGATGCAATCAATGCTAGTTCTAGATTTTCTATTTCTTGGTAATGCATTTTCGCATCAACCATGGATTCTATCATGTAATAGATTGGTCCTTGAACACTTTCTTCTCATCAGACTAGCACTGAGCTGATTGCTATAGGTGATACAACTAAATATAAATGTAACCCTTCCCTATGTTTTAGTTTAGAGAGTAATGGTGGAGACCTCAAGTGTTCACAACCCCAAGTGTAGGGTCGTAATGTAGTAATAATCTCGATGAGACCGATGTCGAATCCACAGAGACTAATTTCATGTGTATTATGAAAGTACCTAGAAGTAGAAGTAGAAGAAGATGTAAACCTAAATTTGGAAGTGTAGAGAGAGTAATTGTGAATTATTTAACTAAAACTTAAGAAATTCAAATGTGAGAACTATGGTTTCTAAGGATCTACTTGTAGAGATTAGGGAGATCTATGCATGATTCAAGGACACAACTGGAATCAGAGGCCCATCTTATCCAATTGGAAGATATCTCAGTAAAACCAAATGTAACGCCTCGTATTTTTGAGACCCGAGTATGTAAGACCTGTATCCTAACCTGTACCATTCCGTAGGCTTCCACGATCCTTCCGGTTGAATCCCAGTGATCCACGATCTGTTATCGGTGTTTGCACGTGAGCATGAGTCATGTCTCATATATCAGAGTTAGCTCAACTCGAAACTTATACGCTTGCGACCGCGCCGTCGCGACATCTCGCGCGCCGAGGCGATACCCAGTCCAAGAGATGTGGGCTGCGTTCAGTTTGAGAAAAATGCCATGCTTTGTAATACCTAAGAGAAATGTCTCATCAATCAATCCCATCAATCACCTCACATGTCAAGTACAACATCCCATCCCCAAGTACAACACCCATCCCTAAATTCAACTCTCTCTCTTACATGTCAAGTACACATCACTCCATCACTCACT
Source organism: Magnolia kwangsiensis (assembly GCA_037074715.1). NCBI lineage: Eukaryota > Viridiplantae > Streptophyta > Magnoliopsida > Magnoliales > Magnoliaceae > Magnolia > Magnolia kwangsiensis. The sequence goes on from CM073579.1 coordinate 75,839,425, forward strand.
GTTGAGGGTCAACTATTGCATATTAGACCCCAGCTATTGCCTGGATTTACGAACATCATATCGTCTAATGGCCCGCTTTAATCGTGTTTATGTTGCAAGATGATTTTATAAGCATGGACTGAAAAAAGGAGCTTAAAGCATGAATTTAACGCTCTGATGACACCAAAAGCAAGGGACGGACTCCAGGGACCAAGAACGATGGATTTCCATGCCAGAAATCAGAGGAAATCAAGCCATTCACATTAAAGAGGCCAGTCATCCAGGATGCAAGATTGTAGAGTTTCCACCATCTGATTAGCTCCGAATTTCATACATCGCCTGAGGACCAAAAATGAGCTGTACACATCAAATTTCATCTCCTGGATCCCTACAGAAGTAGGCCAATGGACAGATCAGCCCATAAAACAGGAATTTGGGGCCCACCTGTTACCTGGATATGCGTCAAAATTGGTCTTTACAGTTTAAATGATACGACAGAAGGGATGGACAGATCGGATCTCTCACAAGCATCACAGGGAGTCCCACCTTGAGTGACATGTGCAAAGTGCACATGTACACTAGCAGGCACCGAACCAATGAAATTGGTCAGATGACCTTTGATCGACGAAAATGGAAACTTCCGTTTCCTAATTCCGTGCCTTACGAAACGATCGAACAGAGCGTCGGGGTTGGATTCTGTGGACCATGATCATGATATTTATGATCTATCTAGACCATCCATTGGAATTGGACGAACGTACTGGCCTAGACCATGAAATCCACGCAAAGAATGAAACTGAAATCAGTCTGCGCCGTGCTGAACATCTGGACCATTGCCGGGTGATCGTCTCGGTGGGTCGCACCAACGGACAACCAAAACTAGCCATGCTTGACCGAAATTTCATCCTTCATCTGATGGATGGCTTGGATTTATCAAAGTATCAACGGAGTGGATCCCACTAACCATGTCAGTGAACGTCCGAGCGTCCCTGTTTACAGAGCGTCCGGAACCGGGACGCTCCGGGGCATATTGCAGACGTGGCCAGGATCAATCCGGCGATCCTGGCCATTCAAAACCGTCCTAAGGTGGGGTCGATCAAGCTTAAGGGGCCTGAATGGGTTGGATCATGCATCAGATGAAGGATTTTGCTGACAATCATATCAAATACATAGCTGTGCTGCGTAAAGGGAGCTTCTGTCCGAATTTTTACCAGTTGTCGACGCACGAGGCAGTTCCGCAGCTAGCACCATCTTTCCTAAACTCTTCCAGCCTCCCAGCTGCCTTTATTGCTTATAAAGAGAGAGAGTGTGAAAGAGAGAAGGGGGTGAGATCTGGAGGCAGCCACGAGAGAGAGAGAGGAGGATTAGAGATTCTTTTGTTTTTTTTTCTTATTTACTTTGTTTTGTTTTTCTCTTCAAGATGATTAGTCCATCCATGACGGGCTAAATCCTCTTAGCTAGGGCTAAGAGGTGAAGCTTGTAGCGTGATGGGAGACGTTTGATTGTGCCTTTTGTTTAATATTGAACTGATTTTGATTTAATTTTATTATGGGAATATTTTCAGTTTTTAATGGTCTGTTGTGATTGAAATTACAGTGGGTCTGCGATGGCTTTGAATATTTCCTTTTCCTTTTTATGTTTATGACGTCAGGAAGCCCTGTTGTTCACCATAGTCTCTTGGGCATGGTCGGATGTCCGTACCCTTCCTAACCTTCATACATATGATTGGTTGGTAATTAGTTTAATTCTGTTGTTTTCCATAGTCTCCTGGGCATGGTTTAGTGATGGAATCCATTCTAATTCATATACCTTTCATCTTTTGAAAACGATCTTGATGACAGTTCAGTTTACATTTCATGATGCAGGCATAAGATCTCCCTAATCTCTACAAGTGGATCCTCTGAATCCCTAGTTTCCTATTTCTGATTTCTCTTACGTTTAGATAATTATCTCACAATTCTTCATTAAATTCTATCTGATTTAGAATTCATCTTAGTCTAGTTCTAATTCTACTTAATTTTAGATTACGTACAGGTTTCAGTCCCTTGGGATTCGACCTCGGTCTTACCGAATTATTACTACATCACAATCCTGCACTTAGGGAGTGAACAAGTTTTTGGCGCCGTTGCCGAGGACTGACGGTTGAGTTTTTGAAATTAATTAGTTTTAGGATTAGTTTAAGATTAGATTTTCTTTTTAGAACTTTCTAATTCTAGGTTTAGAAGCTTAGTTATTTCCCTTTTTAAAAACTTTTACTAACTTTAGAAATTTTCTATTTTTCTTTAGTTTTGGATTCTTCACTCTATCTGATTTTTAGAACTAACCCAATTTTTCTGTTTTGTAGGCTTCTGATATAGTTTCTAAATTGGTAACTTCTTAACTTCTTTTCCCTTTCTATCTATAGATTAGGATTTGTCTTCTTTTTTTTAGCTAGTTTCTATCTCTTTTAAGAATCCCAACCGTATTTCTTAGAGTTTCTATAAGTTTTTTTTTTTGTTTAGGAACTAACTTATTTGTTTTGTAGGAAACTTCTAATTTAGTAAGCTCCTTCTAATTTCTACTCTCTATTCCCCTTTATTGCTTTCTAGTTTAAGACTTTCCTAATTTGTTTTCTATTATCTTTTTTTTTTAGGAATTTCTTCTCTTTATTTAGAAAGTAGTTTACTTCTAATTAGGAATTTTCTATTCTTAGACGTTCTATTCTTAGAAACTAACTTGTTTTGTTTGTTTTGTAGGTTTTTAATTTAGGGTTCCAATTTGGTGACTTCTCTCCATACCCTTTCTTTCCTTCTAGATTTCTATCTCCTTTCTGTCTATGTTAGAATTTAAATTGAGGGATGAGTGTGTTTTATGCCCAAGTGGGCACGCGACAACACTCGACGTCTCGTGACTGAAGGAGGATTAGTTGAGGGGTTGACTGTCCATCGCAGGACTAGACACCACTTGAATTCTCCTGAGTTAGTGGAGGTTATGGCTGAAAATCAACCTCAAGCACTACCCCAACCTTGGGTAGAGGAAGTACAAGCTGAGAATGAGGTGCATCAAGCACCCTCACCTCGTACTTTATGAGATTATTTACAACCAGCGGGGGTGAGTACGCCCTCATGCATGATTTTTCCTGCGAATACAGGACATATGGACATCAAGCCAGGGGTTATCCAACTCCTTCCTAAGTTCCAGGGGCTTAAGTCTGAAGAACCATACTTGTATCTGAAAGAGTTCGACGAAATCATAGCCACTTTATACTTCCCTAATGTATCTGAGGATACAATTAGGTTGAAACTCTTTCCATTTTCCTTAAAAGAGAAGGCCAAGACGTGGTTACATTCACTGCGTCCTAGATCCATTGGCACATGGGATGACATGTAGAGGGAAATTATAAAGAAAATTTTCCCACATCATAAGATAATTACCCTCAGGAGAGCAATCATGAACTTTGCCCAAAAGGAAGATGAAACATTCTTCCAATGTTAGGAAAGGTTCAAGGATTTGGTCAGTTCATGCCCACAACACGGCTTTGAAATGTGGCGCATTATAAATTTTTTCTACGATGGACTGACATCTTCCATGCGCCAAATGGTCAAGAAAATGTGTAATGGAGAATTCATTAATAAAAATGTTGACGAGGTATGGGATTACCTCGATAGTCTTGCTGAAAAGACTCAATCATGGGATTATTACCCAAGTTCAAACACCATGTTTAGGCCTACTCAATCCAAGGAGAAAGGTGGAATATATCTCTTGAAAGAAGAGGATGACCTTAAGTATAAAGTATCTACGCTCATAAGAAAATTTGAGGCCATGGAAGGAAAGAAGGAAAAGGTTAATGAAAGTGTTTGTGGCATCTGTGATTGCAACATTCATACTACTGAAAATTGTCCTACAATACCCGCCTTTCGAGAAGTATTGAATGAACAATCTAATGCCGTAAATAACTATCAAAGACCTTTCAATGGATCAACCTCTAATACGTACAATCCTGGATGGAAAAATCATCCCAATTTTAGCTGGAGGAATGGACAAACTGCTACCCCTCAAGGTTTCTTCAATCAAAATCCAAATCAGGGGAGACCTCAAGAAGAACCGGCTCAAAATTCTATGCAAGAGCTGACGCAGATAATGTGAGATTTTATACAAAAGATAGATTCACGTATGACGGCTATAGAAAAGGGGATGCTTCCTGCACAACCACTCCCCAATCCTAAACCGCAATACAAGATAGCTGATCCCAGCTCTTCAAATCAAATGGGGCACGCTAAATCCATCACCACTCTTAGGAGTGGGAAGGTTATTGATAAAACCCTTCCGGTTAGGCCCGAAAAGCCTCAAGAACCAGAAGAGGAAAATAATGATGGATCTAGTGATGCCCCATAAAAATTTGAACCGAAACCTCTAGAGAAGCCAGTTGCTCCGTTCCCCCAATGATTGGTTGCACCAAAACGTCTCCCTCACTCTTAGGATATCCTAGAGGTGTTGAAACAAGTGAAAGTCAACATTTCTCTACTTGATGTCGTAAAACAGATACCTTTATATGCCAAATTCCTAAAGGACTTATGCATGACCAAACGACGGCAAGGTGTTCAAAAGAAGATTTCCTTAACTGAGAATGTGAGTGCCATCCTAAAACAAGATGTGCCGTAAAAATTCAAGGACCCCGTTTGCCCAACCATATCATGTGTAATCGAGAACTATCGAATTGATCACGCACTTTTTGACTTAGGAGCGAGCGTCAATCTGATTCCCTACTCAGTATACCAATAGTTAGGTTCGGGTGAATTAAAACCCACCTATAATATTCTATAACTTGTTGACCGCTCTATTCGTGTACCAAGAGGGATAATCGAGGATGTGTTGGTCCAGGTTGATAGATTTTACTATCCTGTAGATTTTATCATCTTAGACACCGAACCCATCAATGACATGAGCACTCAGATTCCCGTCATTCTTGGTCGCCCATTCCTATCCACTTCAAATGCAATTATCAATTGTAGGAATAGTGTCATGACTAAGTCTTTTAGAAATTTGACATTGGAATTAAATATCTTTTTCAATAACGGCAGCAACTCAGAGGATGATGACAATTTTCACCATATTAACATGATTGATTCTTTTATGGAAGATAGAACGCCTCTCACATTATCCTCTGATCCTCTAGAGATGTGCCTGGCCCACTCCCATGATCTTGATGATGATATAATTAGGGAGACGTGTGCCATGCTGGATACTGCACTGGTACTTGAAGTTAACCGGTGGAGACCACAAATTGAAAAGTTGCCCCAAACTGATGTAGTGCCCCTACCGTCTAACCTCAAGCCACCGAAGCTTGACCTAAAACCTTTACCCTCTGATTTAAAATATTTCTATTTAAGTCAAGATGAGACATACCCAGTGGTGATCTCTGCCCACCTAGAGAAAGAACAAGAGAGTATGCTCATATCTACTCTCATTGAGCATAAGGGAGCTCTTGGATGGACGATAACGGACCTCAAAGGAATTAACCCATCGATTTGTACTCACCGCATATATCTTGAGGATAATACAAAGGCTTTTCGACAATCACAATGTAGACTAAATCCAAATATGAAGGAAGTGGTGAAGGCCGAGGTTTTCAAACTATTGGATGTGGGCATCATATACCCCATATCCGATAGTCAATGGGTGAGTACAACTCAGGTGGTTCCTAAGAAGTCCAGGATCACCATCATAGCCAATGCCAATAATGAACTCGTGCTGACCAGAGTTACTACTGGTTGGAGAATGTGTATTGACTACAAAAAGCTGAATACCGTTACAAGGAAAGACCACTTTCCTTTACCCTTCATTGATCAAATCTTGGAAAGGATAGCTGGTCATTCCTATTACTGTTTCCTTGACGGGTATTCAGGTTATAATCAGATTGAAATCGCCCCTGAGGACCAGGAAAAGACCACATTTACATGTCCCTATGGCACCTTTGCTTACAGAAGGATGTCATTCGGGCTATGTAATGCCCCTGCCACCTTTCAACGATGTATGATGAGTATCTTTTCTGACACGGTGGGAAAATATTTAGAGGTCTTCATGGACGATTTCTCTATCTTCGGTTCATCTTTCAGCGAATGTTTAGAGAGGCTTAAATGTGTGCTGAAAAGATGTGAAGAAAAAAATTTAGTACTTAATTGGGAGAAATGCCATTTCATGGTTCAAAAGGGAATTGTCCTTGGGCATATCATCTCGTCCAAGGGAATTGAGGTAGATAAGGGCAAAATCGATCTTATCTCCAACCTACATCCACCCAAGAACATTAGAGATGTGCGATCCTTCTTAGGACACGCAGGATTTTACAGACGATTCATAAAGGACTTTAGTCTCCTCTCTCGTCCTTTATGTAATCTTTTTCAAAAGGATGCACCATACGAGTGGACTGAGCAATGCCAAGAAGCTTTCACTAAGCTTAAGGACATGTTAACTACTGCACCTATCATGCAGCCACCTAACTGGAGTCTTCCTTTTGAACTTATGTGTGACACCTCTGATTATGCTCTTGGAGCGATTCTAGGCCAGAGAAAAGATAAGAGGCCTTACGTCATTCATTATGCCAGTAGGATTCTAAATCCTGCCCAAGCGAACTACTTGACTACGGAAAAGGAACTCGTAGCCGCGTGTTCGCTTTGGACAAATTTAGGTCCTACCTGATCGGATCCAAGATCATCATCTACACAGATCACGCAGCACTTAAGTATCTTCTTTTCAAGAATGATTCTAAACCACGCCTGATACGATGGATCCTTCTACTCCAAGAATTTGATTTAGAAATTAAAGATAAAAAGGGAGTAGAGAACATAGTGGTCAATCATCTCTCTCACCTTAATACATCTAATTCCCTTAAGACGACCTATATTAATGATATGTTCCCTGATGAACAACTGTTCAGAGTCTCCCATTCACCTTGGTTCGCTGATATTGCTAATTATCTTGCTACAGGTTCCATACCGACACACTGGACATCAAAAGATAAGAAGAAATTCTTTACCAAGGTGCGTAACTTTTTCTGGGATGATCCATATTTGTTTAAATATTTCTCAGACCAAATCTTAAGGAGATGTGTGCCAGACAATGAGCATCAGAGTGTCATCTCCTTCTGTCACTCACAGGCCTGTGGTGGTCACTTTTCTGCTAAAAAGACCACGACCAAGATTCTACAGTGTGGCTTTTACTGGCCCACTATGTTCAGGGACACTCATGAGTTTTATAAGGCTTGTGAGCATTGTTAGAAATTGGGAGCATTGTCCCATCGAAATATGATGCCCTTGAATCCCATCCTTATTATAGAAGCATTTGATTGTTGGGGCATTGATTTCATGGGACCATTCCCCCAATCATTTGGAAATTTAATATTTTTCTCGCCGTAGACCATGTCACTAAATGGGTTGAAGCGATTCGGTGCCGCAACAATGACCATCGCATGGTCATTAAATTCTTAACAGAAAATATCCTGTCGCGGTTCGGAATGCCTCGAGCCATCATTAGTGACGGGGGCTCACACTTTTGTAATAGATCATTCGAGAGCTTAATGAAGAAATACGGTATCTCTCATAAGGTGAGCACCCCATACCATCCACAGATAAGTGGGCAAGCTGAGATTTCCAATAGGGAGATCAAACATATCCTATAGAAAACGGTTAACCCCGATCGTAAGGATTGGTCAATCCGATTGACCGATGCCTTATGGGCATACCGTACTGCTTTTAAAACCCCTATTGGAACATCTCCCTTTAGACTTGTCTATGGAAAGGCTTATCACTTGCCTGTGGAGTTGGAACATAAAGCATACTGGGTGATCAAAAATCTAAATTTCAATCTGAACAATGCTGGTTCGCTACGCAAACTTCAAGTAAATGAATTTGAAGAAATCCGGAACGATGCGTATGAGAACTCGAGAATCTATAAGGACAGGATGAAGGCGTTTCATGATCAACATATTCTGCGGAAATCATTCATGTCAGGCCAGAAAGTCCTTTTGTATGACTCTCGACTACATCTCTTTCCGGATAAGCTTCGATTTCGTTGGACCGGTCCTTACATTATTGTTACTGCTTATCCTCATGGGGCCGTCGAGATAAGAGATCCCGACAATGGTAAGGAATTTAAAGTCAATGGACATCGATTAAAACTATTTGTCGAGACATTTGATTCGGAGGACATGTCCATGCCTCTGACTGCTCCTGTTTACCAGGATTGATCTCCTAGTCTGATGGAGGTATAGGTAGGTTTATCACTTTCATAAGACTAGGGTAGTTTGCTTTATTTGTCTGGCTGAAGATGGTAAATTTAGCGCTCCTGGGAGGCAACCCAGCCATTTATTCTATTTCATTTTTTTTAGTTAGTTAATTCAATGTTTGTGGGTAACATTACTGCAAGCCCTCACGAGACTACAACTCGTCCGCTAGAGGTAACCTAGGGTTTAAAGGCTTGTTGCATACGCTAAATGCAATCGAGAGCACCTGCGAAAGTGGTATAGGTAGGATTTTATTTTTGTTTTACTTTCTCTCTCGTGCTAACTAGCTTCTATATTGTGATCTCTTGGAAAGTCTCTCTTTCGATTTGTTATTCAGGTATTATCTTCCCATCACTTTACTTTTGTTGTCCCATGTGCATTGCATGCTTTATATCTTTTACATTGAGGACAATGTAGATTTTTGGTTGGGGGTGAGGGATTAGGTTACCTAATCAGTGTTTTCTTGGTCTTGAGCAAAAATTGTGAATATTTTTAAAATTTTTCTGAAAATTCCTATGAATTCGAAGTGATTTTGACAGATATCCCTAATTTAGAATTTTACGACATGTGATGTTGGTAATGTATGACTCTTGAATTCAGTTATCTATTAGATTTCACAATTAAGATCGAATTATTAATCAATGATTAGAAGTTGTAAACATTGATTGAGTCATGAGTTCACATGTCACATCTCGCTTTCACATTAAGGTTTCAGTTCAATATTGAAGGATTAACCTAGTAATCACTAAGCATGAAAGGGACTAGCCTGAGAAATTTTACCATCATGATTATAGGATGAATTGAAAAGGTTGGGTGAATAGTCTTCACCATAGGTTTGTTCCCTATAGGTGAAGGTTGATTCCCCAAGAATGACATGCGAAAAATATTGAATGACTAGTCTTCACCCATAGGTTTGCTCCCTATAGGAGAGGATTTGATTCATTTCATTGGCAATACTCTTAATGAAAAAATCAAAAGTTGGTAGGTTGATCTATGAGGCATGTTTTGGTTCAAGTTTTTGTTGTCATGAATCCTCTTATTGGTTACCAATGATATCTTGAAATAAAGAAGTGAATTTTAATGTTGATAAGCCGAGATTTCACTATACACATATGAAACTCAATGTTTAAAATTATTCTAATCGATGGAGTAATAATTTGAACTTGATTATGACGTTTACCGTGTGCTTGAATCTAGGAGAAAGTTGCCTAACATTCATGAACCTTAGAATTCTGGAATTTGGATAGTTTTATTTTTTTAAAATCACTCGAGAAATTCTCCTATAATTCTCAACTTATTTTTCGCATATTTTGCTCGGGACTAGAAAAATGTTGGTTGGGGGTTGTGTTGAGGGTCAACTATTGCATATTAGACCCCAGCTATTGCCTGGATTTACGAACATCATATCGTCTAATGGCCCGCTTTAATCATGTTTATATTGCAAGATGATTTTACGAGCATGGACTGAAAAAAGGAGCTTAAAGCATGAATTTAACGCTCTAATGACACCAAAGGTAAGGGACGGACTCCAGGGACCAAGAACGATGGATTTCCATGCCAGAAATCAGAGGAAATCAAGCCATTTACATTAAAGAGGCCAAACAGTCGTCCAGGATGCAAGATTGTAGAGTTTCCACCATCTGATTAGCTCCAAATTTCATACATCGCCTGAGGACCACAAATGAGCTGTACACATCAAATTTCATCTCCTGAATCCCTACAGAAGTAGGCCAATGGACAGATCAGCCCATAAAACAGGAATTTGGGGCCCACCTATTATCTGGATATGCGTCAAAATTGGTCTTTACAGTTTAAATGATATGACAGAAGGGATGGACAGATCGGATCTCTCACAAGCATCACAGGGAGTCCCACCTTGAGTGACATGTGCAAAGTGCACATGTACACTAGTAGGCACCGAACCAATGAAATTGGTCAGATGACCTTTGATCGACGAAAACGGAAACTTCCGTTTCCTAATTCCGTGCCTTGCGAAACGATCGAACAGAGCGTTGGGGTTGGATTCTGTGGACCACGATCATGATATTTATGATCTATCTAGACCATCCATTGGAATTGGACGAACGTACTGGCCTGGACCATGAAATCCACGCAAAGAATGAAACTGAAATCAGTCTGCGCCGTGCTGAACATCTGGACCATTGCCGGGTGATCATCTCGGTGGGTCGCACCAACGGACAACCAAAACCAGTCATGCTTGACCGAAATTTCATCCTTTATCTGATGGACGGCTTGGATTTATCCAAGTATCAACGGAGTGGATCCCACCAACCACGTCAGCGAGCGTCCGAGCGTCGCTGTTTACAGAGCGTCTAGAACCGGGACGCTCCGGGGCATATTGCAGACGTGGCCAGGATCGGTCCGACGATCCTCGCCGTTCAAAACCATCCTAAGGTGGGGTCGATCAAGCTTAAGGGGCCTGAATGGGTTGGATCATGCATCAGATGAAGGATTTTGCTGAAAATCATATCAAATACATAGCTGTGCTGCGTAAAGGGAGCTTCTGTCCGAATTTTTACCAGCTGTCGACGCACGAGGCAGTTCCGCAGCCAGCACCGTCTTTCCTAAACTCTTCCAACCTCCCAGCTGCCTTTATTGCCTATAAAGAGAGAGAGTGTGAAAGAGAGAAGGGGGCGAGATCTGGAGGCAGCCACGAGAGAGAGAGAGGAGGATTAGAGATTCTTTTATTTTTTTTCTTATTTACTTTGTTTTATTTTTCTCTTCAAGATGATTAGTCCATCCATGAAGGGCTAAATCCTCTTAGCTAGGGCTAAGAGGTGAAACTTGTAGCATGATGGGAGACGTTTGATTGTGCCTTTTGTTTAATATTGAACTGATTTTGATTTAATTTTATTATGAGAATATTTTCAGTTTTAAATGGTCTGTTGTGACTGAAATTACAGTGGTATGCGATGGCTTTGAATATTTCCTTTTCCTTTTTATGTTTATGACATCAGGAAGCCCTGTTGTTCATCATAGTCTCCTGGGCATGGTCGGATGTCGGTACCCTTCCTAACCTTCATACATATGATTGGTTGGTAATTAGTTTAATTCTGTTGTTTTCCATAGTCTCCTGGGCATGGTTTAGTGATGGAATCCATTCTAATTCATATACCTTTCATCTTTTGAAAATGATCTTGACGATAGTTCAGTTTACATTTCATGATGCAGGCATAAGATCTCCCTGATCTCTACAAGTGTGTCCTCTGAATCCCTAGTTTCCTATTTCTGATTTCTCTTACGTTTAGATAATTATCTCACAATTCTTCATTAAATTCTATCTGATTTAGAATTCATCTTAGTCTAGTTCTAATTATACTTAGTTTTAGATTACGTACAGGTTTCAGTCCCTTGGGATTCGACCTCGGTCTTACCGAGTTATTACTACATCACAACCCTGCACTTGGGGAGTGAACACTCACCATCCCTCTCTCCCATCACATCTCTCTCTCATTCTCTCACTCCATTTTGTTTCAAGCAACCCCCATGAGAGGTGGATGTCCATGAGAGCTCCATGAGAGAAGCTTGACATGGCCCACTCCCTACCACCCAATCTCACCCTCCAAAATTGATCTCAACCGTTGAATCTTGTTCCCATGAAGCTGTAAAACACGTTGGTGGAAGAAGGAAGAAGAAGATCCCACTGTGGGTGTATTTTATGATTTAATTTGTGTGATTTTGATGATTTGAGGGCCCATATATGGTGGGACCCATCATGATGTATGCATTGTATCATGGCAGAGCTCATAAAGGCAGAGCTCCTCCCATCTCCACTGATCTCTCTCTCTTTTTCTCTATCTCTCTCTCTCTCTTGTAATGGGTGTGGGCCACTTGATCCACGTCGTGCAGCCACATGTACCACTCACTGATGTATGTATTCTAAATCCACCCCATCCATGCATGGGATGTGGGGCCTACCTTGATTTAGTGTGGGACGACTCACCCTTCTGTGAACCCACCATGATGCATGCCTTCTATCCACACCGTTCAATGCTTTGGATGGTGTTGGACACCGTGAGGTGTTGTGGTGCCCCACTATGATGTATTAGTTTCATCCACACTGTCCAGATTTTCTGGACGGTGCTGGACCAATTTGGGATGGTGTAGCCTTAGCTGCTGTTTGACTTCAACAACTGCATGGACCCCACCTTGGTATATGTACGGTGAATCTACACCATCCATCTCTAGATCATCTAAGTTCCAGAGTTCATGTGGGCCGCACCATAGCAACAACAGTGGTGATGATGCCATTTTCAAAATCCCTAGGCCCACTGCAATGCTATTTGTCACTCGGCCTAAGGGCTGTGGGACCTACCTTGATTTGCACGTGTGGCACAACTCACCATCCAACAACAAGGACGGTGGGTCCCACCGTATCCAAGACGTCCATCAATGATGTCCATAGCATGGATGGTCTGATATATATTATTATATTATAATTCATGATAATATATTATTATATTATATTATATATACATATGTATGGGTGCTGGTCCCACATGGGACCCACCTTGATGTAAGTATCTTATCCCACCATCCGTATTTGGACGTCGGCAGGTGCAACACATCGTGATGTATGTGTATCCACACCGTCCATCTGACGTGTGTTGAGTGGGCCACCATGATGCGTGGGTTTGATCTGCATCGTCTAGGCTACTGGACGGTGGGACCCCCACCTTGATGTATGTTTTGGATCCATGCCCCACGCGTGGGACTTCTATGATGTATGTTTTATAGCCACGTGGTCCATCTATGTGGGACCCTCTTGCTGACATGCTGCAGCCCAGTGTGTTGGAGCCACCATGATGTACGTGTCTCAACCCTGCCATCCACGTGGACATGGGGCCCATGTAATGTATATCCAAATTGTCTATCTGTGGGCCCCACCACTCACTTAATTGTTGTTTAACATTAGCAGTTCTGTGGGTTCCACATGAGGTAGGTGTTATACCTGCACCGTCCATCGGTGCTGGACGCACCTATTATGTGCGTGCCATCCACCACCGTCCAACAAGGGATAATGGGGCCCTAATATGATGTACGCGCTTTGTCCATGTGCAACATCTGGACGGTGGACCACCTTGATATGTGTATCCACACCATCCAGAGTGTTTGGATAGTGCTGGCAATGTTTGGATGGTGTTGGACAATGTTCAGATAGTGTTGGTGTACATGTACCATGTTTGGATAGTGCTGATCACATTAGTGAGCTATGTACCCTATGATAGTGTACAGGATACACATGTTGCACCTGCCACTATTGAAATGATTTTAGATGTAATCCAAGCTCCCACCGTCCATTCATGTGACTTCCACATGATGTACGTGTTTGATCCGAGCTATCCATGTCATGCGGCGCACTTTGATGTACATGAAGCCCATGAGTAAGGCCCACATTGATGTATATATGGCCCACATGAAGAGGCCCACTGTGATGTGTTCGTGACCTTTGGTAAGGCCCAATGTGATGTATATGTGGCCTACTTGATGTGTATATGGCCCTTATGTGAGGTCATGGGCCCACTATATGTTTAGCTCTATGTGGCCACTCTTTGCGAGAAATGTTAGTTAAATGTCCACATTGATGGGCAATGATCATTAAATGTCCATATGGTGACCTTCCCTTAGGCCCTTGTTAGGCCAATTATCGAGGCCGATTCCAATTTGTCGAGGCTAATTCCGATTGTCGAGGTCGATTTTGATTTTTCGATACTGATTCCGATTGTCAAGGCCAAGTGTCGAGGCCAATTCTTATTTGTTGAGGCCGATTGTATACGCCGATTCTGATTATCAGGGCTGAGTATCGAGGCCGATTCTAATTTGTTGACGTTGATTTTAATGTCTCAGAAAAATTCATACAAAGAACCGAGTACCACCTCAGGTAGAAATCTCTAAGGATAAAATTCTTTAGAAATTAGACGTGAATTAACTAAGTGTAAAACTAGATTATTTATGAAATTAGCACTAATCACTTTAAATATGATCTATAAGACCCAAACTGGGTAGAACCATCAACTCTACATTACCTAAAAACTTTGGATCCATCTCAATGCCCAGTTGCTCTGGGGAGCACGCTGAAACTCCGTATTAGACCTGGACTATGCGTCGAAAGTACGATTACTCCAAAATTATACAGTTATGACCACCTTGCTAACTTCACAACAATCTCAGAAATCAAGTCTTAAAGGTGTCCAGAAGCACACAACTTGAGCTCGGAGCTAAGTGTGTGAGAAACGCAAATATCTTTAGTAAATGATCTGAAACTTAAGTGAATTGAGTCGTTTGCTTGCAGGATAAATCTAAGATTTAGACCATCATATTTTGACCCAATTACACCCTCAGATCAGGGAAAATTTTCAACACATGTCAGTGTACTTGTGGCCCTAATCAAGTACCGGTGACCGTTGAATTGAAACTGGTCCTCCGCGGCCGATCCACTGATCCGATCGGGCCAAGATCTTAACTTGACCTAGATCCAATGTTAGGAAGCTTAAGTCCGATCGCATGCAGAAAAGGGGCCTCCAGATCAGCTCCATTGGATCGAAATGGCTAGTCTTTGGCTATAACCTAAGTATACCATGGCCCTGAGGCCATTCCCATCAATTATGGGCCTATATAAGGGCCTTAAACCCTCTCTCTCCCTTCACATATGAATTTTCAACCCTAGGAGAGAGAAGAGAGCAAAGAGAGAAGGAAAGAGAGAGAAAGTGAGAGAAAGTTGGAGAGAGTTCCTGGGATCTTTCCCTGCCACTCCACGTGCTTAACGACCGTGTCTGTATCACTATTTCGGTGATTTTGACTCCGTTCTTAGGTAAGAAATCCTAACCCTTATCTGGTTTAGATATTCAAATAAAGTAAATGGTGAAATAACTAACCTATTTCATGTTATACGTTACCGTCGTGCCGTTGACAAAGACTTAGGGTTTAAACTAAGTTTATTACGAGTCTATCGGTGAAAGGTGCGGATTATAAATGTTTAGGTTATGGTTTTCAAGGCTTTTAATGTTAGTAATGATTTATGACTGACTTGATTACTGTCACACGTCCCTAGTTTTGATGTTCCCGGTTTATTACACACATATATAAACTATGTAGATTTTAATGCTTTCCATGTGTTTGTTGAACTGTTTGAATGAGTATGAAGTTATGATTTATGCTTGCCATGTTCATTGACTGAGAATACGTGATTGTTGTACGTATGATGAACCCTTTGCAAAGGGATTTGCTATAATGCCTGTTATAATTACTTTATTACATGTATATGATATGTGTAGCTTAAGTGTTTGATTAAATGCTTGAATGTGAAAATGCTTGATTAAATGCATGTAATGAGGGTGTTGAGATAGGATTCTCAATTTTCTTATCTATGGTTGCAGTTTCCTTTATGTAACCTATCTTACTATTATGTGATTCATGGATGAATGCTTATGTATGTTAGCATGTTCTCTATGTGTTCGTTAAAATGCTTATATGAGATTTATATTTGAATTGGTTACTACATGTTATCTTGACTATCAAACATGAATGCTTATTGTGTGTGAGAATGATTAGGGCTACGACGTAGTCTAAGCAATCGGTAACCATTCCTGAGTTAGTGGTCGAGGTCGTTTCACCACACCAGATAGGTTCGAGGAATCCAAATCGTACGCTGCTTGTCGACAGTGGTTAGGCCACGTGGAGTGCTTATGTGCTCCATGTCGATTAACTCGACATGCACTTGTACCAGTTGAGCTTGTCGAACAACCCAATTGGCCTAATGTATGTTAACCATGTATGGATGTTACTATTTAAATCTAAGGTACCAATTTACTAATGCGAAGCCCATTTAACCTTGGTACCATGATCTGATAAGACTCATGAGCCAGACATGGTGGTGTATGGAACACTGTGACCGAGCTGTCAGCCTATGCTAGGGTGACGAGCCTCCCCGTAATGACCAGTGAGCAACCATAACTCATGAGCTGAATGCGGTGGTGTATGGGACACTGTATTCGAGTTGTCGGCCTATGATCAGGTGACGAGCTAGTAGTGATCTCAAATATACACTAGAAACTACGTTGAGATGACGAGCCTTTCCGTAGTGAACTAGAGTATGAACCAGGCATGTGCTGAGGTGATGAGCCTCTAAGTAGCGACCTAAAAACTGTCTATCGTATGTGACTACTAGGATTGATGACCCTAGATGGATCAATGTTTAGGTATATGATATAAAGGGAGGTGCCTTAACTTTCCAATCCTGCTGTATGGAAATGTTTAATTAAGAACTCGGCTAATCACACACATGCATATTATTGCATGTGCCTTTGGCGTTGGAGTTGAGCACAGAGGAAGGGGTGCATGCCGCGATCCTAAGACGATCTCACAGAGGAAGTGTAGGCGAGGGCGTACATCATTATTACATATCATCCTTGCATTAATAAGAGTATTTAGAATTTGATTGTCGTATTTCTTTATCATTACTGCTTGACTAAATTGATAACATATTAACCTTTGCTTTATAGTTCCACTGAGTTAATCACTCACTCCCACATTCTGGGACAGTGTTTTAAACACCAACTAGACCCTATTGTAGATGTAGATCATGGTGATGCTTGCGAGGTAGAGCCGAACTTTTACAATGACGAGGAGGAGTTCTATATGTAGCTATCAGGCGGGTCTATGTAGACTAAGATTTAATCAATGGGGTTACAGGGATGCTAATTAGACCCCATTACACTTGTTGTTTTGTTGCACTTTTGGAACACCCATGTATATTCATTTTGTTCATTTTTGGAGTATACATGTATATACTTAACCTAGTAACATGTTCACATTTAAAGACCTACATCAATTTATATATTTTATATATCTATCACAGTCTTCCACTTGCATAATTTACTATCTTCGAAGTATGATATGCTGATTTGGTATAATCTCACTCATGTTTAATGCACTAATACAGACAACATTTAATCATCATTATCTATGTTGTATAGATGATGTGATGGAACTCGGGAGTTAGGCTCCTACTCGACCCCCGATTTTCAGGGTGTTACAATGATTGTATAAGCCAATTTTGATTATTAAGGCCGAGTATCGAGGCCGATTTGTCGAGGCCAATTGTATAGGCTGATTTTGATTGTTAAGGCCGAGTATCCAGGCCGATTTCGATTTATTGAGGGAGATTGTATAGGCCTATTTCGATTGTCGAGGCCGAGTATCGAGGCCGATTCTGATTTGTCAAGGCTGATTGTATAGGCTGATTTCGATTGTCGAGGCCAAGTATCGAGGTCGAGCGTCAAGGCTGATTCCAATTGTCGAGGCCGAGTCCGATTGATGAGGTCGATTCCGATTCTGATTCCGATTGTCAAGGCCGATTCTGATTAATGAGGCCGATTTCGATTATCGACGCTGATTGTATAGGCCGATTATGGAGGCAGATTCTGATGGTCGAAGGCTAATGTGATGTATGTGGACTTATTGAGCAGGAGTTGTATACTCATTCATTCATTCACTATCCACTCGGGCTGGTGGTGTACAAACATTTGTTATGTGTACCTTCGCAATGGCTAGAATTTTGGTTGGGGCACACTACTAACCCGAGATCAAAAGTTTACTACATTAAGTCTGACTATACAAATTTAGGTATGAGACTGGTTTGGATAGAATTCCCTTGTGATGGACTCCATAGCTTGTGATACTACGTACTATCATCCCGAATTCACTCCAGTTTAGTCATTTCATTCACACCAAATATTGCATTACATCCTCGGCATCTGATACTTGACTCTTTATGACATTGTATTGAATACTTGGCTTACCATGACTCCACATTGCATAGCTGATCTACATTACTCCCTCAGTATTTTCCCCATTATGATCTGTAATGCTTACTTTGATATCATATAATTCATGACCCTATCAGCATGTTTCCGCTTACTCTGATTACTCTAATATTACTTACTTAACACTTACCTTGTGCACACACTTTCACCACCCTCTAAGCTTTCTATAAGCTTATGAATGATAGATGCGTGCAGGTGGCATTAGGTTGCAACAGCGTTGAGCTTGGAGCATACAGTGGACCTCTGGAGCTTTGATTTTATCATATGTATTTCTCTTTCAGCACCGTATTCAAATGTTTATATTCGTGGATATGTGATGATGATGTTGCCTTTGTGATTTGGGTAAACTTGTGGTTATGCTTATTACGAGTTAAATATACATTGAAAAATCATCCTTATAGGATCCCAGGATCAGAATCTGGGAACTGAGAATGGGGTACTACAGAGGCTGTCGCACCGGATTTGGTGATCAAAAATTTTGTGAGCCCGATTTTCGAGTTTGGGGTGTGATAGAGTATATGACTCATTTTCCAAAAACCCGAGTGTTAACATATAACGAGACAAATTCTATATATATATATATATATATATATATATATATATATTCTTTCTTTAGTTTTTAGAGTTAGCAGTTTAGCGTAGGATGGACAAATCAACATAAAGAAAAATTTGTATTTACATTTAGAATATACAAGAGGCTATCCATAATGACTTATACAAACCAATGTCTTCGAAACAACAAATACAAGAATTTCATAATTTATACAAGAGAAGTAATAAAATGCATATAAATTTGAGCCGTAAGGTTATACAACTCCTCTTGGCAAATACAGTCATGCATCTCTGACACTTGTACCCTACTCCTCATCAAGTCTGAACATGTATATCATTCACGCCACCTATGTTACTTGTATGGTTATATATTTGATGGATGAGTGGTTAGTTTAGTGTGAATTCTCCTCAAGATTACACACTGTCACCATAAACAAGTATAAAATGAAAGTAATAAGGTAAGCAAAACATAGTAAAATGCAGTCTTATTATATGCATGGATGCGTGAATGCATCATCGACTTGGGGATGCTCATCCAGTCGACAGTTGGGCTCGTCACCCATGTAAAGGCTGATCATTAGCAAAACACATTATATGCGTGTATCATGTACCGTATAATGACTGCCTATTGTACACAGATATGTAAATCGATAGTTGATAGTCTGATAGCTAGTGAAATGATACCCCAAATAACCTAGAGGGCATGTGCTATAACATCTAGAAAATCCACCCGTAATCGCCAATATGCCATGTATGCATGATTAGACAAGCCATTATTAATACATTTACAATCGGCCAGTTTAAATAAGCTTAAGGTCACTACGGGGGGCTCATCACTTAGCGTAGGCTGACGGCTCGGGAATAGTTTTCCATTCCACCATCCCCGGCTCATGAGTCTACTGCCTTAGGGTGTGGATAGAACCCATCAACATGTGACCAATTAATTCTTAATGTATGAAAAACTACCATCGTATGCTGAATATGAATGAAATGTTGAAGATATTAAATACAACAATTAAAATGAGTCGGTATGTATGATTCAAATACGAATAAAAAATGGTGATAAAAATGTTGAATGATTCATTCCATAATTAGGTAGGTGGAATCACCCCATAGATGGTAAAACCCATGAATTAAATTGCCACTAACATAACCTCCATGTTGAGGGTCTATTTCTAGCATAATCAATCTCGTTACACCAAGTACGGACTCACTTTCTTAAATAGAGGTTTCCCTTCTTGACTAGAGAGATTTTGATTTATATGTGTCTTGCAAACAGTACAATAGCATGTGAGAGTAATATATAGATTAAGTAACGATCTAGGATACCATTTTAATAAGGTAAAACTCAGGTACAAATGTATATACAATTCAAGAACTACTTAATGATTACAGGTCTAGCATGTGCATTTGATATTCGTAATCAATTCTCATTCATCAAATTAAGCTAATTATATGATTAATCAAGCTCTAAGGCATCATTTATGATCAATATAAAAGCTATTCTTAATCTAATTTAGAGATGGAAAGCCCAAGGGGAAAAATCATCACCTGATGTATAAAATCACCTGCTAGTGTTGTTAGGAGGTGCGTGCACCCTTGGAGTCGAGTCCTATCATGAATTATGAAAATGTATAGTTAGATCAAGTTCTACATACTATTTATGGTTGAGATTATAACCTAAGGTTTGGATTTCTGGGACTTAGGGTCTCATCCTAAAGTTTATTTCTAGGCTTAGATTTTAGGATTTGAATGTTAATTGATGTACAATTGATTGTGATGTTAATAATGTCAATAACATCATCATTAACATTAACGATTAAGTTAATATTAGCTAACATGATGACAATAACCATTATGATGGTAATAAATAGTATGATCTACTGTCTATGATAATATTTAAGGATGGTAATTAAAATACTACTATTTAATAATTGTAATTATGTTTATAATTTTAATATCAGTGTAAATAGTCTACCAATGGCTAATCATGTTTAATAATCATAAAATTACTGCAATAATAATTAATGGTAATTTAAAACAATCGAATTTAGGGAGGAAAAAGTCAACTTACATTAGTTGACTTGGTAGCTCGACTTGACGCAACTGAGTTGTCCCAACTTGGCCTTAACACCTAGATGAGGCCTAAGCATGACCCAACCCAGCTAGACTCGGTCCCAACCGAGTTGACTCGACAGTTGTATCACAAGCCCAATTCTTCTTCCTTTTTTCTCTTCCTTTTCTTTCTTCTCCTTCCCTCCTCATTTTCTCCTTTCCACCCTTATCCAACATCAGTGATGAACCTACTGGGCCCACAAATGGTGCAACTCAACGAGTTGTCCCAACGAGTCTCAACTCGTCACCATGCACTTGCTCTCCTATTCTTCCTCTTCTTCTCTATTCTTCTCTTCCTTTCCTTCTCTTTTCTTTCTTCCTTTCTTTAAAATCTTTAGAATGTCTAGAGGTGGCTGGAACTCACCTTGTCGTGCCACCCAACTCAGCCCGACTCAACTCAGCGAGTCGATGACTCAGTGGTTTGGAGCGGCACTTAACCCATACCTATGTTCTGCTCTCTCTCCCTCACTCACCTTCTTCACCATCTTATTCTTCGATGACAATGGGAACAGGAGAATTCGGGAGAGAAGATTGTGGATACCTTGCACTTCTTGTAAGAGGAACATCGTTCTCATCATCATCTCCTTCATCTTCTTCTTCCGTTTCTTCTCCTTCATCATTCGTTTCTTCTTCTTATTCAGTATCTTCTTCTTCTTTGAGAATATGAGGAGCGTTGTTAGTTGCCATTGCTAGAAGAAAATGCTGAGTGGGGGTTTCAAATAAAAATGGAGGGAGAAGCGCCCCTGCCTCTCGTCTTCTCTCTTTCCTTCCTCTCTACCTCTGTTTCTTTTCCTTCAACTAAGGCCAGCAGGGCCTCCACTCGGCCAGATCTCGTGCCAACCCGAGATGCTTGGTGCAGCTCGAATGGGAAGGAAGGAGGCAGCCATTAATGGTGTTTTCTCCATGAAGGCTCCCTTCTCCCTTTTCTTTCTTCAGAACAGTCCGCAGGAACTATATGAAGCTTGGAGTATGATCTGTGTGAAGCTCCATGGGGATTTTTTTTTGGTGGGTTCAAGCTTGGAAGTTCTCGACTCATTTTTCTCGAACGGTCGCACTAACGAGAAGGGAGCACGCTATAGCTGAATCTCCTCTCTCCTACACCTTACCCTAATCCCTCCAAGCCTTTACATAAAAGATAAACATCATGGAATAACTCTAGGGCTTTCTACTCACCCTCTCTCTCAAAGAAAATATCCTAAGTTTTCGACTAGCTGGCGAGCATCGAATAGCTGAGAACTTCCTAAATGGAGGGCTGGGATTGGAGGATCTCTCCTCTCACACGGATTGCTAAGCTGGCAGTGAAGGCAGTTTTCATTTTTGAAAACATGGTGTGCTTGTAGGACATGTTTGCACCAAGGATAGTGTGCATGCACATGTGTTCCCAAGTGTGGGGTTAGGTGGGGTTTAGTCTAATCTTTACTCCCGACACAATGAATGGTTTTGATCATTGAAATGGGCCCTGATTTTTAGGCCTTGATTGAAACTACGAACCTCTGTTCGTCCACTAGCGAAGAAGAATGCAAGAAAGGAGGGAGAATTCCCTTCCTCTTCGGGCACGATCGAGTCAAAGCATCTTGACTGGGGTTCTCGGCTCGGTGCATAGTGAGTGTGCACCAGTTGTGCACACTCACCCCATTAAGTGGGGTCCATTGGGAAGATCTTGACAGATCTGAGCCGTTCATCGGGTTCTATGGGTCCCATTAGGACATCTAGCCAAGGATGAGGCAGATATAGAGCTTAGGCAAGCCTCACAACTTGATTTATGTGATAAGATTACACTCATAATAGTCTAATGGCTGATTTCTCTGTGATCTTAATACATCCCTATCTGAAAGTTCTTAGGGTCCTAAGTTTATCCACGTAGTGATGAGTGGTGGGATTTAAAGCCCATGTAGTAAGATTTTATAATCTTAGCTTGCGTATCACTCACAGCTTGGTCTTGGAGTTAATGAACAATGGATTTTGCAATTTGGGCCCCACAATGATGATTTCCTAAGTTCCACATTTTTCAATAAGTTCTATGGGTTTGAATAGCCGACCTGGTGAAAGATGAGGTGGATCCAATGATCAAGTGGGCCATATAACTTGATTTTGTGAGTCAGACCAATGGTTTCCAACCATTTAACGGTCGGATTGTTTCCCGATATTATCATTGATGCTTCTAAGTGTCCCTAAGCTAACATGGACGGACTCTAACCATTTCTTTTAAAATTGTGTGGTTATTCCATGTAAGTAAGTGTCTAATCATCCCACAGGAAGTTGTGGGCTTGATGAACAGTGAATCTTGTGATCCATAGCTTTAAATTTACAATGGTCGGTTAGAGTTTTCTATCAATGAAAATAGAATCCTAAGGATAGGTTTTTCTAATGACGTGATGGTCCGTCTTGAAGAATAACGGATGGATAACTTGATATATAGGTGCAGACTGCTTTCAACAGTCAGATTTAAACCGTAATGAACATGAATATCTAAGTAGGTTAAGTTTGTATTTATACTAAATTAGATTACATGGTAATACTTGAGTACTGGAAAGTACGGGGTGTTACACTAAATCTGAACTTCCTTTGACCTAATTTTCAATGGATGAGACTTGTGGGAACTGAAAGTGATTCCATCACAAATCCATGCCCAAGAGACAATGGCTCACAATAGGATATACCAATCTCATAACCAAACATAAGAGAATCATGAAGATTAGATGGGATTACATCATCCAACCATGCCCATGAGACGATGGCAAACAACATAATTTCCTAATTTCCCAATCTCAATACATGAAAAGAACATACTCAAAATTATTGCAGATCTATTGTAATTTGAGTCACAACAAATCATTAAAAACTGAAAGTATTTCATAAATATCAAACTAGAATAAAATAGAGTTCAACTTAAATATGAATCAAAGTAATAGAAAATATCCCATCACGCTACAAGCTTCACCAAGTAGCCCTAGCTAAGAGGTTTAGCCAACCATAGTCATGATTGGAACTAAAACCCTATAAGAAAGCATGAAAAACTAAGGAAGAAGAACGCTTGGCAATGGCTCTCCACTCTTTTGCTCCACTCCTAAAACCTTAGATTGATTAGATAGGTGCCTAGGGATGTCCTGGGGACTCCTATTTATAGTTGCACAACACCTTCTTTTATACCTCTTTGGAAAAATCCAAAAATTGCCTCAAATTTATGCACTCTGTGTAACTTCGTGCGATTCAATCGATGACATTGAATAGGCTTTGATGGCATCGAAGGTGTCTTTTATACATGCTTTTTTCACGCTTTTGTAGCTTCATCAGGACTCTGTAATCTTCTATGTCATCAAACCTACCTTTGATGTCATCGAACATTGTTCGAGGAATCGATAATGTGTCCAAAATAGTCCAGAGAGTTAATCCAATTTCTTCAATAAATTTGATGTCATTGAAGAGATTAAAATTGTGGTAAGATCGCTTTAGTTGAAGTCAGAATAGGTTAAAGTATCCTAAGGGGAGGTGAATAGGACTTTATAAACTTTTCATGATAATTTAAAATCCTATTAACCCTACTCTTAATTTATCATATAGTTATCAAGATAAACTCATTTTAATTCTAATGGCTTCCAAGCCAAAAAGAGGATCCATTCACAAGACTACTCAATATTAAAAAAAGATGTAGTAATTAGTCTATGATGGATGAGCTTTGTGACAGTGTGTGTGGGATGTGATTCTTAGCAGTTATAAGCAATTAAGTTATCATATTTTGCATGTAATTTCAAAGGTAAACATAATGCAAGATCAAACAAATATCAATCTCAAACACAGTCATTTATAGTGGTTCAACTATATGCCTACTCTACTCTCGGCGGATGCACTCATCCCATGAGTGTACCAGATTTCACTAATGAAGGTTTTAAATCAGGTTCACCTCAAACCGTTACAACCTAAACAAGGTTGACTCTAGGACTTACACAAGGTACTTAAGACGTGCCTACACAAGAAACAAGTTTACGCCCTACACAAGAGCAAAGGTCAACACAAATCACCTAAGTTTTATGCCCTACACAAGAGCAAAGGATCCACACTTGGAGCATAGGTTTTATGCCCTACACAAGGAAAAATGATCTACACTTGGAACCTAGGTTTTAGACCACACAGGTCAAGGGCCTACACTAAAGACCTAAGTTATGCCCTATGTAAGAGCAGGGGTTAACACACAACACCCAAACGTACTCTCCCATCGAAGGCATCCTATGAGGACCTAACGGGGTGAGAAGCACCAATTACCTAATCCTACTCAAAGGAATGATCAACAGGGTCTCTGGACTCTAATGACTTATAAATAAGTAGATGAGCCCCGTTAAACACGTTGATGAAGATCTCCTCCTTAATGACGAAGATTCTTTAGCTCCCTTGATCCGTAACACTTGATGATGTTCCAATAAAGGTGACGAGTTGGGTCAAGGTTATGTTGGAATCTTACTCTAATAAACGTTTTCCTATTTTAGAGATAGAGTGATTCCAAGCTTTCAAGCATTTAAGGTATCCTGGCTCAATGATTTTCCATTAAGATAGTAGCTGGATAATCCTTGAATGGGGAAGTTCATTCCTCAATCCACTCAATTGAATATCAATGATGAGGGTGGATTGAAGGATGAACTTCCATGAGAAAATAAGCTTAGGGTAGGTGATATGCAATTACTCTCTCAAAGCTCTCTCTATTTTTCTCAATGTAGCAACCAAGAACAAGCTCTCCTTATATAGCTAAAAATTTCTAACAGAATTAAAATTATCAGAATCTGACTGAGTTCTATATCATCAATCCTGATTCGATGTCATCAAATGTAAACTTTCGATGCCATTGAATCATAGTTTGATGATGAAAGTGCCCTTGCTAGTGCCCTGGTTTGTCAATTAGCGTGTGTGTTGAGTCAGTCGGATTGCAAAGCCTCACAGGAAGATCTATTCAAGTGTTTGCCTCAACCGGATGTGTGGAAGCTCGCCATAGGTAAATCTAAGCCTCACATCCCATGTCCCATAACACCAGGTGATTAAAACCCTTAAAAGCAAGTTAGAACATATTAGAGTTTTTGGGTAAGAGAACTTTTTCAAATATTAGAAAAACTCTAAGTTTTCTTGCCCTGTCGATTGTATCGATACACATCTCGATATAATCGACCTGCGTTGTCGATGTCCTCAGAAGACTAATCGATCAAATTAAATGAGGACTTAATGTGTCCAGCAACCAAATACATATATGGATAGGATTATCGATGTATCAACACACTTATCGATGTCATCGATATTTGACTCTCGAGCCCATCGAAGGTGGCTCGATAATATCGACAAGCAGTACCGGCGCCCGTGTTTTTACTAAGAAAAATCATATATGCTTCGATATATCAGAGTCCTCCTCGATATCATCGAATTTCAAATCTCGATGATATCTAAAGGCTCTTGATATTATCGGTCATGGGCGTGAAGTTCTCCAGCAACATTTTTCAGGTGGTTTTTATCTCTGATCGGGGGTTACTTGATAGAATTGATATTCTAAATATCGATGATATCAAGACAGGATCGAGTGTCTCGAGAATGGACAAATCTGTCCAGCAAGCTCACTGATAAAATCCTTGGATTTATCGATACATCGACATGACCGTCGATATCATCGACATTCAAATTCTGATGATATCGAGTATCCCCCGATCATATCTATAGTCCTGAAAAATTTCATGCAAGTTTTCTTATTTTTTAAATGTCGAGGACTCGATCCTTGTATCAATATAATCGGAGTTCGAAATCCGATGGAATCGACACGAGTCTCGATTCCCTAGATCAGTTGGTAGAAGGTTTTTCAAAAGCGTATGACATTGAATTTGTGTCATCGAGCAAACTATCGATACGATCGAGAGTATACACTCGATGATATCAAACCTGCTCGATGATATCGAACTCTATCATAAATGTGACCGTTTTATATCCATTGGAACCTTTTGCCTATTTAAAGAGAACTTGCCTCTAGTTACTGGGAGAGAAAGAAGAGAGTGCTTGTGTGTGTTTAAACTCAGATCATGTACCCAAAGCCCTTTCTCTCTAGGGAGTTCATCCTCCAATCCACCCTCATCATTGATATTTAATAGAGTGGATTGGAGAATGAACTTTCACATTCAAGGGTCCTCTAGCTACTACCTTAATGGCAAATCATTAAGTTGGGATGCCTTGAATACCTAGATGATTGGAATCACTCTACCTTCCTAATAGAAAAATATTTAGAGAGTAAGATTCCATCATAACCTTGACCCAACTCGTTGCCTTATATTTGTATATCATTCATTGCAGATCAAGGGAGCTGAAGACTCTTCGTCAAGAAGGAGGAGATCTTCACCACTGTGCTGAATGAGACTCATCAACTTATCTGTAAGTATTTAGAGTCCAGAGGACCCTTTGATCATTTCTTTGTAGGATTGGGTCTAAGTTGTTTCTCGCCCTTAAAGTCCTTAAGGAGGCCTCCGGCTGGAGTGTACGTAGTGGGTGCGTTGTGTAGACCCTTGCTCTGTGGAGAGCATAAACATCTGGTTAGGGGTGAACCAGTAAAACTTTCAGTTTAAGGTGAACTGGGTAAAACCTTCATTTTGAGGTGAACTGGGTAAAACCTTCGATTTGAGGTGAACCGAGTGAAACCTCTGTTAGGGTCTTAGGGAAGATCCTTGGCCATTGTGTCTAAATGTGGGTGCGATGTGTTGACCCTTGCTTGTGAGAGCATAAACAGTCAGCCTCAGTGTAGGTTGTAAAGGTTGAAGGTGAACCTGATTTAAAACCTTAGATTAGAGGTGAACCATGTGAAACCTCCTTAGTGAAATCTAGTACACTCAAGGGTTGAGTGAGGTTACTGGGAGTGGAGTAGACAAGAAGTCGAACCACTATAAAAATGACTGTGTTTGAGATTGCTATAATTTTGTCTATGTGATTTGCTTTAATATTTTAATATCTACATATCTGAGATCACACCTCACACACATTCATAAACTAGTTTGCATATTGTTCACTTCTTAAATAGTTTGTGATTGGATCCTCTACCAGGCTTGGAAGCCAATAGAGTTACATTTGAGTAATCCTGATAATTGTCTATTTGTAAGAATTAGTATAATAGGATTTTTAAATATATTGTAAAAACTTTTAAATGTCCTATTCACCCCCCGTTAGGACATATTGGCATATTTCTACTTCAACTCATGCGGTCTTCATCGCTATTTCAGATGATATAAATTCTCTTAAAAAATTATTTTGGAAACTTTTTGATAGACTATTGATGATATCGAATCAGATTCGATTTCATTGATATTTGAATTTCAATGTCATTGATTCCTGTTTCGATTCCTCAACATTATAACACAAGAGCTTTGCTGGACATTTTAAAGTTGACCACAATGATATCGATACTGCTTCGATGTCATCGAAATTCAAGTTCTGATATCATTGAAACCAATTTCGATTCCTTGATCTTTTTGGAATATATTCCTTGAAAGCTCACTGGAAATATTTTGTCTAGATTCGATATCATCAAGACTTTCTCAATATCATCGAAGTTTGAATATCGATGTTATCAAGGTTATCTCGATTCCTCGATCATTTCCATTTAATTTTCCTGTTAAGCTCGCTGGACACAATCTGTCCAGATTCGATATCATCGATCAGCTCTCGATGTCATCGAAGTTTGAATTCCGATGATATCGAGGGTGATTCGATTCCTCGAGTAATGTTAGAATATTTTCCAAGGAAGTTCAATGGGCAGTACTTTAAGTCCTTCGATATCATCGACTAACCTTCGATGTCATCGATATTTAAAATTCGATGTTATCGAAGATAATTTTGATTTATCGAACATTTTATCCAAAATACTTTGTGGTTGCTGGACATATAATGACTTAATTCGATGTCATCGAGTACTCTTTGATGTCATTGAACGTAGGTGTTCAATGTCAATGATATAGACTCGATGTCATTGAACTCAGCTGAAATACTTAGAAGATTTTTCCTGTTTAAAACTTAAGTTTTTTGACTTTTTCATCCTATGTTATTCTAAGTCTTTTAAGGCTTTTATTTACATGGGTGTTTTGGAGTTTGGGATGTGAGGTTGATTTACCTGTGATGAGCTCGGAACACACATCCGGTTGATGCGATAGCTTGATCAATCTTCATATAGGGCTCACCTGACTCACCGCGTCAACCTTCACGCTAATTGACAAGCCCAAGCACTTTTAATCTCCCCCTTTGTCAATTATGTGACAAAACACAAAACACCTAGAACAATACCTAGAACAACATCCTAAATTATGTGTACATGAACTTTACACAATTTTACAAATGATGTATTGGAGTTCATGCACACAATTTAAACTTTATGTAGCTTCTCCCCTTATCTTCTTGCAGCTGCTCCCCCTATCACCTGCATCACCATGCATATAATCCATACACACAATTGTTCTTATAGTGAGATTTGTTCTCCCCTTTTTTGTCCATCATTGACAAAGATTAGTACTACCTATAGCAGATTTGACTGAAGTTTAAACTTGAAGAACATGGGAGAATCAAGGGAATTATATCTCCAAAATGCATAAAGCCAACATATATCAGTTTAAACCATGTAATTATGTCTCCAAAAATACATAAATAGATAGCAGAATATTCAACATTTCGAAGAGCACATTTGCATTTAAATTTAAGGAACTGAAATCATCAATAAACATTCACAATTAAACACTTTCATGGGCATGCAATAAACAGTAGTCAGCCTATCATCATGGTATATGTATCATTTATCCCATAAACACTCAATACTAAGCTCGAAGAAAAAAATTATTATTCATCCATAAGAGCATTTAAAAGAACTACCTAAGCTTGGAAGAATTGAACTTTTAAAGCATCTAAAGAAAAAAAAATCTAACCCATCCATGGGCACATAAAAAAAATATTCTCCTCATCCACAAACAAAGTCAAACGATCAATCCAAAATATTCTTCCCAAGCAAGGGCTAGACAACCAAAACAAATGTTAACCTATCCAAGTTAGCTGACCATCACATACACCCATAAGTATGTAGGACGTTTAAAAAGATATTCATGTCCTAAGTATGAATGAGTAATCAGTGTATGTGATGATAAAAATTAACACTATGGTGTTGGGGCTGAGTGAGATGGAGCTGTGTCATCCCGACGACATGTCAATAGATCGACGATCTACTGTGCCATATGCTGTAATCCAGCCACCATCCTCTCCAAGCCTGAGAGTCATTCATCCTATTTATTAAGCCTGCCCTCAATCCGTGCCACTCCTCGTAAGGTTGCCTCGACCTGATCTTGATGTAGCTTGTGTTGTTGAGTTTGTGCAAATTCAGGCGTAGTCAGAATAGCTCATGGCTCCTAAGGTTCTCCTTCAATTGGCGCTACTTCTTCCCCTATGTCTGTTTCTCCTTGCGTCTCCTCCTCAGTCAGTCCTTCTGTAAGTGGATGGAACTTAAGGTCCATCTTTCGGATGTTAACCTTGTTGAAATGTTGCAGTGGTCGCTCAGGATCATCCGTCATGGGTAGTCCTATTTCATTGCATAGCGCATAGATGATATGTGGGAAAGGTAGATGAGTTGCCTTGGAAGTGTGAATCACACCAGCTAATTGGTGGACTATTAAAGTGGGTAGACACAACTTTACACTCGACGCGATACTGTATAGAACAAGAACCATGAAACATGTAAGATCAGCTCGATTCATCCCCCTAGGGTATACATTTATGGAGAAGATCCCGTGCAAAACTTGGTATTTGGGGAGCATGTACTTCGCTTTTAGCGCATTCCCTTGATGCCAAGGGACATTTCTTCCGTTACACAGGAATTTTGTGGCCAGGGATCAAACCGTTTAGATCATCAAGGTCAAGACTAGATAGACCAATAGGAGACAGAGTGAGACCAAATATGTTTGCAACAAACTCTGTTATGATTTCAACACTGAGTTCCCCAACAATGACAGTTACAAATGGAGGATCAAGGACTGGAGAATGACAATAGGCGAGAAATCGATAAGTCCTTTCATCATGACATGGGCCACCAAAATCCAAAATAGGCGACCAATCAACTGTTGAAAATAGGAATTCCAAGTTCTAAGCTCAAATACATTCCCTATCAATCTGATGCTCATGTACAAGGCTCCTCCCTATAAATTTTTCCAAGATATTGGCGTGTGGAGGAGGAATGTTTATAACTAGTGGAGGCGCAAGTGCCGTAGCCGGAGCTTCACCGTGTGATGACTATCTAGTGGTGGATCCACGGTGGCGTGCGGGTGATTCTGGAGCTCTGGCTCTTTCTCGTGGAGCCAGAGCCTTTTTCCTAGTAGGTCGCGAGGATTCTCCAATGATTGGAGCTTTTCCTTTATCTTTAAACATGATTGCTTTGGAAAACGCAGATACAAGATGAAGGAGGAAAGAAATACTGAGGAACACAAAAGAGGATATTTTCAAATCAACCTCAGGATGACTCAATCAAAATGATGAATACCTTAGAAGAAACGGAGGAATATGCCTAGGAATCTTTTGATCTGGGGTCCAACAGCTACTCAACTTGTTAATGGCGTCAAGAAACCCCGGGAAGAAGAAACGCCCAAAAACCAGAAAGGAAATAAAAAAATTCCCGCTCGCCTGCCTTCTATCGAGCGGGATTTTTCGATATCATTGAGTTAGTTTTGATGATATCGAGATCCCTTCGTCGATGTCATCGAAGAAGTGTTCGAGGACATATTTTCATTGTCACACCCCAAACTCGGAAACTGGGCTCACAAAATTCTCTATCATCGAATCTGGCCCCGACAGCCTTCATAGTACTCCATTCTAGGCTCCTAATGCCCATTCACTAGGTTCCGATCCTGGGATGCTTCGAGGAGAAATTTCAACATCAGTTTGATTCATAATAAGCATAATTAAGGCATAACCCACAAACAACAACCAAAAACTCCATCACATTTCCACTATGATCAAAACTTTATAAGTACAATGAGCATAAAGGGAAATACAATGATGATGAACAAAAAGCTCCAAGATGATTTGCTAAGTGCTCTTGTCTGAGCGCTGCTGCGGTCTAACGTCACCTGCACGCAACGGTTGTGAAAGTGTGTGTGCAAGGTAGTAATACAATTATGCAGTATTAGAGCAATGCGGAAAATGCTGTTGAATCCATGAATACCATTAGCTGTGCCGAGGCTATGCGATGTAAAGTATGAATGATGTTGGCCATACTAAGGCCATGCGATACGAGATGTAACTCAAGCATACGAATCCTTATCTAAGTCCACATATTAATACAACTTAACTCTGAAATGTCAACGGAGTTTAGTACACTTCAAGCCAGATTGTCGCCCCATCGCGCGCAATAAGGTGAGTGAAAAAGACCTCACTATCTGCCTGTCAATATTAGACTTGGCTCGTTGATAGCGGACCCATTCCTCTAGCTGGTCAAACTCAGCCTAACTTTGCCCCCTCTACTGGGCGGGTAAGGTCGCACCCCCTTCCAACTGACCATGACACAGTGAAAAGCGCTGCCTTCTAGTAATCGACACTCGACACTCATGCACCCACTTGGTCTAGACGTTGAAGCAACCTCCTGGTACCATAAGGGTTTAGGGACTTTCACCCAAGTATATCTATAGCGCCCCATGTAGAATAAGATTTTTTAGTATCCAATCCTGCCCACCACGATATGCCTATGGAGGCTAAGGCCCTAATTTTTCTAGGGAGTACAGTATACATGTCACACAATGTGAGATGCATGAATCATGCAATCCAGTCATACAACAATCATGCGCGTACCGTGTGCTCACGTTGGGCATCTCCCTTCACTAGGGAGTCCCCTAACAATCTGTCCAATTGAAAGGGCCTAGCTATATGCCCTAGAGGGGGGGTGAATAGGGCAATGCCAAATAAAAATAATAACAGCGGAAAAATAAAAGAATTAAAGCACAATGCTTAATATAAAACAATTGCAATAGCCTAGAATAAGGAGATTGATACTTTATCAGTTCTAAGGACAACCTTACACTAAAAACCAGAGGTTTAATGTAGGACAACCTTATTTCTAGAACGTCCTTGTATCACAAACCAAAGAGGAATAATAAGCAATGAAATTAAAATAACTTGCGAAAAATAGATCCTAAGTTATTACAACATTCATCCACACTTTGCTTGAAGTGACTACAACATTCATCCACAAACACAAATCACAAAACTGAATGAATAAAGAAATGAAAGAATAAAGCACATCCACAACACAACGATATATAGTGGTTCGCCTGTGTGTACACCAACTATTATCCAACAGTCACACAGATTGCTACTTCACTCCTAATATCCTCACACAGGGGATATTAGTATGCACTATCAAAATAGGTTTCACAGGTTCACCTAAAACCTTCATAATTGTGTCTTTGATCTCGGGCTTACACAATCTAAAAACCCCACAATCTGAGTTTTCTGGCTCTCCTCAGATAACCAATACAATGAGATTTTTCTGACAAATCTCAAACAAAAACCAGAGAAAGTAAATTACAAAACATGTAAAATACCTGAATCACCTTTTGATGAAGCCCGGTAGAACCAATCGGAGTAGTAGTTTGATTCGACGTTCAAAGTCCAATACTCACTTTAAAAATGGTTCTAAGTCTAATTAATTTTAGATCAAACGGGCTAGATCTATTTGATTTTGAATCCAGAAGAAGGAATAACAGAAATTCCCCTTTTCTAATAAGATTGGAATGTAGATCAAAATCAAATAAGAATAAGCTAGCAAAATGAATATAAGCACAAAGCAGCTTAAAATAAACACAAACTTATCTTAGAGAATAGCCTAAAGAATGCTTGAATAGAATTGATTTGAAGTGCTAAAACTCTGAAGTTCATGCTCAATTTATAGACTGAAAAATCCCGTCTACGACTGGTCTTAGGATCCTAGGACTGGTCGTAGCTCCAAATATTTTCGAAAGATTTTCACGGGATTTGATTTTCAGTTCCACGACCGGTCGAGGGTGGTCTACGACCAGTCGTGGGCCATCTACGACTGGTCCTGAGACACCTACAACCGGTCGTAGGACCCTAAAAATGGTTGCTGCAGTTTGAGTCGTAGGGCTACGACGGGTCGAAGGATGAGTCGTAGAACTCGCAAGACTAGTCGTAGGATGTCCAGGACTGGTCGTAGGATAGCTAGAAAGATCCAAAAATCTTCAACTACCTAGGACTGGTCCTGAAAAACCTAAGACTGGTCGTAGCAAAGCTAGGACTGGTCTTGAAGTCCCTAGGACTGGTCTTAGAACACACCAAACAAGCATATAAAGATATATGAGTTATGTATCCGGAATGACCTACAATAAAGCCCATCCTAAGGTCAATCTAAGGTCAAACAAACCTTAAAAGTGAGATGGACATTGAAAGTCTGAACACTCAGATGACCCTTAAGAGAAGCTTGAGAATATGCAAATCTTGTAGTAGGCCTTTTTGAGCTTGATCTTGACTTGACAAAATCTTCTAATATACTTGAACTTGATTGAATCTTGAACATGCAAACTTGAACACTTTAATACTTGAATTCTTCATCAAGACTTGAAAACTTTCTTCTTTTAAGATCTTGACTTGAAATGCGATGTCTTGATATGTCTTGATTGCAATGACTAGTCATAAAACACAAGATATACAAGACATAGATACAGGTTTTGGCACCACAAAATTTGACAACTAAAGGGATACAAAATCATAGCACTTACACCAATGACATGTGCAATGATCAGTCACTCATCTCATTACAAGAATACAGATGATGCGCTTGGGCATGTATCATGATGTTATGTTGTCACATACTTATAATCGATATCGATAGCCGGTGTCGGCCTCGATAATCGGCTCCGATAACCAGCATCGATAATCAGGGTTAATAATCGACACTGACAATCAGCATATACAAGCAAGGCAAGGTCCATAGATGATTAGCTGATCAACCATAGTATAAAGATCGACACTCGGCCGTGGTTATATCAAATCCGATAACATGGAGTCATCAGTCTACGGTGAATGGTGCCCTTTTTTGAGGTTAGCCCATGAAGAGAATGGGCCTAACAAGGCCTAAAAGAAGGTCACAATGAGGACATCTAACCATCATTGCCCCTCCATGTGGACATTTAACCAACATTGCTCCCAAGAAGTGGCCGATGTAAGGGATTCATAAGCAAAGCAACGGTCACACCCATACATTACATTGGGCCTCACATACATAGCCTCGGGTCTCGAATACACATCAAGTGGGCCTCTCACTTGGGCCTTAAATATATCACAATGGGCCTCTTATGTCAAGTGGGCCATATCACATAGGCTGCATTACATGGGCCGCACCAACGAGCTTCTTGTATATCAAATCGGGCCCAAACTTATGTATATTTGAGATCTGAACTATTCATAAGGTAACATAGAGGTAAATGAAGTGAAAACAATATCATCTTAATTGGGACTACCATGGCCTTTAGAAGTTTGAACGGTGGATATCACGAGCCGCTATGTAAATGATGGGGCCCACTTGAACTTTAGATCAAACTCACCCATTTCCTATGCTGTAAAATGATCTCACAAATGGTTGGATGGCATGGATACAACACATGCATCATGGTGGGCCCCACCATCCAAATTGTGGATGGTGTAGATAAAGCACATACATCATTAGGGCCCACGCCACAAGGATGAAGTATATACATATGGAGTGGGTCCCACTGTTAGATGGATGGCGGGGGATACCAAATATACATCAAAGGTGGGCTTGAGGGCTGCTGACATCAAGAGAGCAGCCATAAGGCTGCAGCATGTGCAACATTTCTGCCTTAAAAAGGAGAGGTGGGTCCCACGCAGGGCCCACTCACATGTATATGTATCATATATATAAAATATTATATATAATAGCCGCAGTTAGTGCAGCTTTATTGCATTAAAAGGGCAATGGTGGGTCCCACGTAGGGTCCACCAGCACACACACACACACATATATATATATACATATATTATAATATAATAATATATTTATTTTAAAAAGTAACATCCAGGCCCTAGACAGCCTGAACAGTGCATTCACCAGGGAGGGGCCCACATGTGGGGTGTATCCCACCGTCCAGGGATGGTGGATGCCACACGCACATGATGGTGTGGCCTACCAAAGGGACGAACGAATCACGTGGGTGGATCCCATGGACCCCACCGCTAGTTGACACTTCTCTGCTAGCCACCCTCACTAGGGAGTGGTAGCAAGGCCTTAGCATTGTAACGAGGTATCTCCACTCAGTTTGCCAGTTGAGCTATTGGACCTGGGTGTGGAGGGATATCAAGGAGGGCCCTACACAGACGTGGGTCCCACCACCCAGGGCGTTGGACGGTTTCGATAAAACACATACATCAATGGTGTGGCCCAACCAAAGGGTGGAGGATGTGGATGGGTCCTATGGACCCCACTGTCAACACGCACTTCACTGTTTGTGCACCCACGTCAGTCCACACTTCAGTGTAGCCCACAACCCACGCCAGTACACACCTCACTGCTAGCCCATGTCCAGCATCCCTGGATGCTGGACAGTGTGGATATGTCATAGGCATCATGGTGGATCCCACATGGACGTGGACCACAGGATTGGATCAATCTAATATTTATGTTTTTCCCATGGCACGTACTAGCCATGATAACAGTGGGGTCCACATCAATGGATGGCATGGATAAGGTCATGCATTAAACGGGCCATAGGCCATCATACACACACATAAAAAAATAATGGAGAGAGAGAGAAAGAGAACAGAGAGGATGGAGGGGCCCACCACTATGGGCCCCTCTTTGATACAAAGCCTACATCAAGGTGAGTCCCACCATAAGTGGGCCCTTACATCACAAAATTAAAGAGATGAAGATCCGAGATCACCCACCATCTCCTTCTTGCTCCCTTAACTTGTTTTGCTCCTTAACTTCGATCCTAACAGAGGAGATGGAGTTTGGATGGTTGAGATGGAAGATGAGAGGGTAGGAAAGTGGGCCACACTTATTGCTTGGGAGGGCTTGGAGAGGCTTAGACGTGTGAATTTTTCTTGTTTAGGAATGTGCTTGAGAAATGAGAGAGAGAGGGTTGTAAAGAGAGAGATGGGTGATGGATGTGGTGAGTGATGGGTGTAAGAACTTTTTGACTTTGGGGTTACTTGGTGTAAGAAAAGTATGGGCTTGTCTAAGAACTTTTTGACTTTGGGGTTACTTAAGAATGGGTGAAAAGTGATGTGTACTTGACATGTACTTGACATGATGGGATTGATTGATTGATGTGATAAGTCATAGAGATTCTCTTGGGTTTTGCAACGCACGGCGTTTTCCTGGATCCGAACGTGGGCCCACATCTCCTAGCTTAGGTATCGTCTCAGTGCGCGAGACGCGGGATCAGAACCGCAGTGACAACACAGTTACTAGGGTACAATTCTTGGGTTGAGTCGACTCAGGTTGACGACATTTGACTCAGGGTTGTGCGCAAATACCGGTTAAGGGTCGAAGGTTGCCGAAATTAGATTGAGAAGATTGTGAAAGCCTACGGAACGGTACGGACTAAGATACGAGTCTTATAGTCATGCGCGATGCTTCTAATTCTGAATGATCATCGATGATATTGACCTCAGATCGATATCATCGAGGAGTCATTCAATTCATCGTCTGACTTATCAAAGAGGGGAATATGACATTAATCTGCGTACTTTGATAACCTCTTAAATATGCGTATCATAAAAGTATTTTCTTATCAGCTTGTATATAGAGCAAAATTTGTACAAAAAGTTGTGAGTCTCAAAATTATGAACATTTGTCATGTTCATTATCAAGAGGAATTTTTGAGATATATAAACCTCAGATATGTCATGATAATCACAAAAATACATCATTTCATGTAACACCCCATACTGTCCAATACTCGAGTGTTACCAAGTAGATTAATTTAATATAAGTATAAATTTTTTTTTTATATATAAATAATTCAACCTTAATATATACACTATGAAATGTACATACCTTGTAGAGATTTAAAATTTCATGCTAAAATAATATGTATGTATTTAATATATATAAGATATTATGAAGATAATATTATATTAAATGAACATAATGAATAATGATTTCACAACGTCAAACCAAATTATAAATATCAATGTAGCATTAAGTATCTTTCATAAGTATGTATACATAAATCATTGGATACTTTAATAGAATTTTATATTATTTAACAACATTGTTAAATGAAAATATAATTTTAATTAAACATGATATCATACAATCTTCGATTCATTCATATGTATAATATGATGTTGTAAATTATGAATTATATATTAATACATATGTGAATAATAGCATGTAAATAGTAACATGTTAATATTAGAAATTATATATATATATGTATGATATTTTAAATATACTGTAATTATATGTAATATACAAAAATAATAAAAATTATATTAATATTAGTATCGGTTAGAGATATATGATGAAAGCCTTACAAATGGGCCATTAGGATATTTTAACCGTTGACGTCCAACTTCAGAATCATCTGACCACTAAATTGATGAGAAACCATCATACGACCCAAATTGAGTTGTGGGCCCCACCTAAACCTTAGATCTGCCTTGTCTTTTCGTCAGAAGGTCTGATTAGAGCCCCCAATTGGAATGAACGGGATGGATTTCACCAGAGCATCATGGTGGGCCCCACCTCACAACGCGAGTGCACAACAGAGATGTGCACTCACTGTGCACTGAATGGAAACACTCGGTCAGACGCGGTTAACCCGAGCCTACCCGAAGAGGAAAGACCTCCCCCACCTTTCTCGTTCTCGTCCAGCAAACAAATGCCATCCGTGCATTGATATGTGGCCCACCATCTAGGACCACCATAATGATCCAAGCCGTACATCTTGTAGAGCCCTCAGGTACGACGAAAACCCAATCTCTCCCACACGTGGAAACGCGTGTTCATGCACACGCTTCTTGACACAAATAGGCCCTACAAACACAAGACTTCTAAAAAGAGAAACTTTTTATTTCTCTTACTGCTGCCAGGTGAGCGATCGATGTGAGGATCTCTCCTCCAATCACAACTCTCCATGTGGGAGAGGATTCCCGCCCACATAGAAGCAAAACCACAACCAGTATTTGTAATACCAGCCATTTGTAAAAAAATTTTGTACCAGATCCAATCTGGAGCAATTGTTGTCAATCTAATGGACCAGGAGAAGGCTAGGTTTCGTTATAAACATAGGAGGATCG
This sequence comes from Magnolia kwangsiensis, assembly GCA_037074715.1. Classification (NCBI taxonomy): domain Eukaryota; kingdom Viridiplantae; phylum Streptophyta; class Magnoliopsida; order Magnoliales; family Magnoliaceae; genus Magnolia; species Magnolia kwangsiensis. The sequence goes on from CM073579.1 coordinate 75,878,485, forward strand.
AGCAACAGGAGCTCATTCTCCATTCTTGTAGCCATTCGAGAGAAAATGACCGTCACCTTCCACCCCTAAACTCATCACCTAAACCTTCCTTAAGCTTCAAAAGATCTTATCTAGAAGCTTTCTAGGGTCCCCACGAACAGTCTAGAGAAGGCGGATTGGAGACAGAAACCCCCATTTGGCATCCGCCATTAACAACGGATCATCTCCCTTGTTGAAGCCGAACCGAGCTGGGTCCGATTCAGGCCAGAGATGGGGCCTATTTGGGACTGTTTTAAGTGTTGTTGGATGCTTCCAACAATAGCAAATAGAGAAAGAAAGGAGGAGTGGGAGAAAGGAAAGTAGAGGAATGAAGGAGAAAAGAGAAGCGTGAGAGTGCGAATGTGGTGTTGCAGCTGCACCATGCTGGTCCAACTCGAACAGAGTCGTTGTGTCATGCTTGATGTTCAGAGTTGTCTAGCGGACCTACTGTGGTTGCTGGGACTGCTTCAGGGATGTCAAACCATCCATACGATTTCCTCCAATCGAGCCCTTGCGGGCTGAGTTGACTCAGTGGTCGACTCTCTGCTATTCAGGGTGTTTCCTAATGAGTTGAGACCCTTTGGTTGCCAAAACTAAGGCCTATTTCCCCCTTGCTGCAGCGATGATTGGTCCATCTCAAATAGAAATGCTGAACAATGCATTACACAAATCACAGCGGGCACCACCAAGTTACACACCTAGTGGGCCAGGTATTGTAATGGGTCGGTTCTAATTAGTCTAGAGACTTGCTGATGTAGGGTTTTGGGTGAGGAGGAAAGAAGAAGAAAAGGGAAAGAGTTGAGAAGAAGAAATGAGAGAGAAGATCGAGTCAACGCAGATTCAAACCGAGTCAACTTGACTCGAACTGAGTTAACAAAGTTAGGATTTCCATTTATTTCCAGATTCGTCATCAGTCATTGTGATTTTAATTATATTGCTACTATTTTCTACTTATTATAACAACTAATGCCATTTTAATGACATCGACTGGAAATTTTAAATAAATATTACAATGTGTCAATTAGTGCTATTGTTATTATTATAATCAATTATGACTCTATTATTAAATATCATCATCATTAGTGTTATTATAATTATTATAATTATTAAATATGGCTAACCATTAGTTGGTTACTTGTGCTCAAGTTAGTTAGGATAAACAGAATTGTAACTAATAAATTGTAGTAGTTTAAGTTATCTCTCTCAAATATTACCCTTAATAGTAGATCCTATTGATTATCGACATTGTAACTATTAGCCACTGGTAATGTTAACGATTACTATCTAATTATTAAAGTGACTTGTTACCATTCCCATCAGCATCAGGATTTGCAAATATTAAGAATGCATGGCCATTAGTAAGTTATCGATTCTATTAATAGTTATTATACACAAGAAATTTAAATAATATCACTACTAAAATACTAATGTATCATTGGACAATAAATAGTAGACCACAATATTAATTATCACCACGATGATTGTTAATTAATATAACTATAATACTAACGCTAATAAATATTATTAAGTTAACACTAAAATCAATTGTACACCAACTAAAGTTCAAACTCTAAGATCTAAGCCTAGACCTAGACTCTAGGGTGAAACCCTGAGGATAAGTAACCCAAACCCTAGGATGTATGGGTCTTGACCATAGGTACTCGGTAAAACATTATCTCATGTGCAACTTCACCGTTCATGGTAGGGTTCAGTTCTAAGGGTACACGTGCTTCCTAGCAATATCAGTTGGCGGTTCAAGTATAAGGTGATGATTCTTCCCCTTGAGCTTTTCATCTTCTCATTAGCTTAAGTCATAATTTTTATTAAAAATTATAATTGATATCTCTCTTATAATCACATGTGTTAGCTGGTGAAAGTTGAATTGCTATATTGCCTACTTAATATTCATCCTGTATATTTGTTCATGCTTGTGGATTATTTGTGTATTGCTTATGGACTTTAAATTGGTACATTAGTGGAAAAACCCCACCTATAAATGTACACTTATACTTGGAATGTAACCCGACTGGTTGTGATTAAAATGGACCTTCGACTCAGTGGTTATTGAGTGGTTATCTAAATAAATCATTGATGTGAGCCTACCATCCAGGGTTGTTATGTCCAATGATTTTCAAGGATGATCTTTTATCGCATGGTTTTGATACTTACCCTATGAGGCCTATTTTGATAATTGCCTTATGTGGCTTGTTTGATATCACCCTATGTGGTTTTGTTCTGGTATTTTCTCTATATGAGTTTGACATTTTATACCATGCAACCATGCGATGGTAAGCCCCATATGCTGAAATATGATTGGCCACTAGTCGACGAGTTTCCATTAAACATCCTAAGATGCTAGCCTCATGGGCCGAAAATGGTGGTAATGGGACACTATACCCGAGTTGTCAGCCTATGCTGGGCCATGTGCTCCCCGTAGTGACCTTTGAGCTGATCTAAATTGGCTGGTTGTAAATGGACTAATAATGACTTGTCTAATCATGTATACATGACATATTCGATGGCTTGGATCATTATGCCCCGTGATTACGTCGAGTGTTGCGCTAGTGACCAGTCATTCAATTTATGATAATGACTTAGATCTTCATGCCCATGCAATTACGCAGAGTGTTGCGCTGATGACCAGTCAACCACGGTGACGGCACGATCGCTATGATACAAGTTTCAGATCAAGATGACTTCGGTATGCGAGACCCGGCTTAGGATCACGCGCAAACATCCGATACGGGTCAAAGGTTGCCGAAATTCTACCGGGAGGACTGCGGAAGCCAATAGAATGGTACGGTTTAGGATATGGCTCTTACATGGGTAACGACCCTAATGCCCGTCCGGATGTTTTTTCCGGGGCACAGACTGTCTAGATGTTTTACCCGAGTCCATGATTGCATTCATGCAGCCATGCATCTAATAAGACTGCATTTGCTCTATTTTGGTTGTCTGGTTATTTTATAACTATGCTTACCTAATGCGGCGATGTGTAATCTTAAGGGAAATTCACACTGAGTTGGCCACTCATCCATCAAATATACAACCGTACAGGTAATACAAGTAGCTTAAGTAATATGCTTGTTCAGACTTGATAAGGAGTAAGGTACGATCGCCAGGGATGCATGACTGTATTTACTTAGAAAAGTTGCGTGATCGCGCGTCTTATGTTTATATGCTTTCTGTTATTCTTCATGTATTTAGTCATGTAAATCTCGTAATTGTTAAATTCAGAAATATTGGTTTGTATAAGTTATTATGGGCAGTTTTTGTATATTTTAAATGTAAATGAAATTTTCCTTTATGTTGATTTGTCCATTCTACGCTCATCTTCTTACTCTAATGGAAGAAAAAAAATATACTCGAATTTGATCATCCTATAAGGTTAACACTCGGGTTTTTGGGAAACAAGTCGTATACTCGGGTCTTAAAAAGTCGGGCCGTTACATTTCACACACACACATGCCCGAGGCTTAGATGTCGTTGCCTAGACTTATTGTCTATGATCACATGCTATTATGTAGAAGGATCATCCTTCATATTTCCTTCAATGACATAACATTGATCATTAGTGCGAAGACCATTCATGATTAATTTTCCTGATAGATCTAAGATCTTGCACTCTTGTTTCGAGAATGTTACCACATGCTTGTTGTCACATATTTGAGAGATGCTTAGAAGGTTGTATGTCAGTCATTCTACATAAAAAGCATTCTCATTTTTGAGCATCTTCATTCCAATTATGGTTCCATACCCTATTACTTTAGCAGTGCTTCCATCTCCAAAGGTGACCATCCCATTATCAAGATTTGAATAATTTGAGAGGAGGGATTTGTCACCTGTTACATGTCTTGAGCAACCACTATCAAGGTACCATTTAGCACAATTTCCTGTCTTCAAAGGAGGATGAGTTACTAGACAATTTTTCTTATTTTTCACTACCCATTTTGTGATAGATTTTCTTGTTGTTACTTCACTATGGGCTTGGTTAGGCATTTTGGGTAATTGAATCATCTTTCCATTTTTCATAAATTTCTTTGTTTTCTGATTTAGTTGAGCCACTTGGCTTATGAGTTCCTTCATCCTTTTTGTCATTTTAGGTGGAGGCGGAAGTGTCTTACCTCTTGCCATGTACTTTGGTGAACTCTTGACATTATGTATCATTTTTCCAGTTGGTTTGTATTTTCATGTAAGGTTTAAACCGGAATTGGATTGAGTTCTCCCAGTAGTGAGGCATTTGAATTTAAAATGACCCGAGTCGCCACATGAATGAAAAATAGGGGTACCTCTTGTACTGCTTCCTGATGCAGCAAATTTCTCAATCATTGGTGTTGCATTATTGAGACTTGATTAGATTTTTTCATATCCCAATCCTCTCTTGTCTTTTTAAGGTCTCCCCATCCCTAAAAGTTTTTCTAATTTTCCACTACTTTGGGAGAATTTGTAACCAAGTTCAACATACTTTTTAGATTTTTCTGCATCAAAAATAAGTTTGTGATTTTCATTCTTAAGATGTATGTTTTCATCTTTCAATAGTTCAATCTATTTGTACAGTTTTACAGACTCAGATTTGAGAAATGAATTGATTCTTTCCAGCCTATCATTCTCTGAGTGGTATTGCTGAAGATCATTAATCAAGTGTGTATTGATCTCTAGAGTTTTATCTAGATCTATTTGCTACAATTTATTTTTATTTTCATTCATCCCAAGCCTTTTAAGGATATTAATGCTATGTATATAAAGTTGATTATAGGCATCATGTAAATTATCCTTTTCTTCCTCTTCTTCTTTTTTCTCATCATCTGATGGAAATGTCGCTTCGACTTGTGGTTCATCAATTTCCTTGGTTATCAATGGAATGTTTGTAGGTGTGGAGGCCATGAGTATTTTTAGAGATTTTTGGTCTCCATCACTCTCTGAATCACTGAAGTCCGAGTTTGATTCTTCAATCTTATCCCAAGTGGCTGCCATAGGCTTTCCTTTGGTTTTTCTGTTAGGGCATTCAGTGGATAGGTGCCTAAATTTTTGGCACATGTAACACTATGGCTCTTTGGAATTTTTAATAGGTTTACCTGTATAACGCTTGTTGTCCAACTGTTTGCCTTTTAATGGTTGGCCATGGTTTTTGTGGAAGAATTTTTTGAATTGTTGAGCTAAGAGGGCCACTTCCTCATCTTCATTTTCCTTTTCACTTTCCTCTTCCTCATTGGTGAAAATATATTTTGAGGTTTTAAGGGCATTACTTTTGGATTTGAGAGTTTGTTTGAAGTGTAGTTCAAATGTTTGTAGGGAACCTACTAGTTCTTCTACTTTCATTTCATCCATGTTTCTACATTCTTCAATGGTATGACTTTCGAGTTGAACTGTTTCGGTAGGGATCTTAGAATCTTCATACAAATTTTAGATGCCAGAACTTTTTCTCCTAATCCACCCATGGAATTACAAATGATGTTCATTTTTGTAAAGAATTCCATGAATGTCTCATGTTCCTCCTTCTGAGATGTTCAAATTAAGACGTTAGAAGTTGTAGCTTAGACATTTTTATAGTGTTTGTTCCCTCATAGGTTGTTTCCAATAAATCCCATGCTTCTTTAGATGTGCCACACATGCTGATTTGATTAAAGACTTCTTAGGACACAACATAGTAAATGACATTCATTGCTTTCACTTCAGCAGTCTGTTTCTCTTTGTCACATGTAGTCCACATTTCTTAGGATTTAGATTTGTAGATAGTCGTGACATTTTAAAGTACCACTTGATCGATTGAGGGTAAATATCCATTTTCAATGATGTCTCAAACATCATGATCCAAAGATCTCAGAAAGTAGTGCATCCTAGCCTTCCAGTAAGCATAATTTAAACCATCAAATACAGGAGGTCTAATTACAGATGAGCCCTCTTCTTTGGCCATGATTCCAACTTCAGTCAAGATCACTCTCTAGGCGGTTAAGCCCTTAAGAGAGACCCGCTCTGATAGCAATTGAAATTGCTGTAAGACCGCTTTAGTTAAAGTCAGAATAGGTCAAAGTGTCCTAAGGGGGGGAGGGGGTGTGAATAGGACTTTACAGACTTTTCTTAACAATTTAAAATCCTATTAACCTTACTCTTGATTTATCATATAGTTATCAAGATAAACTCATTTTAACTCTAATGGCTTCCAAGCTAAATAGAGGATCCAATCACAAGATTACTCAATATTAAAAAAAAAGATGCAGTAATTAGTCTATGATGGATGAGCTTTGTGATAGTGTGTGTGGGATGTGATTCTTAGCAGTTATAAGCAATCAAGTTATGATGTTTGCATGTAATTTCAAAGGTAAACATAATACAAGATCAAACAAATATCAATCCTAAACACAATCATTTATACTGGTTCGGCTATGTGCCTACTCTACTCCCAGTAGACGCACTCATCCCATGAGTGTACCGAATTTCACTAACGGAGGTTTCAAATCAGGTTCACCTCAAACTGTTACAACCTCTACAAGGTTGACTATAGGACCTACACAAGGTACCTAAGATGTGCCTACACAAGACACAAGTTTAGGCCCTACACAAGAGCAAAGGTTAACATAAAGCATTTAAGTTTTATGCCCTACACAAGAGCAAAGGATCCACACTTGGAACATAGGTTTTTAGACCATATAGGTCAAAGGCCTACACTAAGGACCTAAGTTTATGCCCTACATAAGAGCAAGTGTCAACACACAACACCCAAACGTACTCTCCCATCAGAGGTCTCCTATGAGGACTTAAAGAGGTGAGAAGCACCTGTGACCCAATCCTACACAAAGGAATGATTAACAGTGTCTCTGGACTCTAATGACTTACAGATAAGTAAATAAGCCCCTTTAAGCACGTTGATGAAGATCTCCTCCTTGATGATGAAGATTCTTCAGCTCCCTTGATCCGCAACACTTGATGATGTTCCAATAAAGGGGACTGGTTGGGTTAAGGTTATGTTAGAATCCTACTCTAATAAATGTTTTCCTATTTTAGAGATGGAGTGATTCCAAGCTTTCAAACATTTAAGGTATCCAGCTCAATGATTTTCCATTAAGAAGTAGCTAGATAATCCTTGAATGGAGAAGTTCATTCCTCAATCCACTCAATTGAATATTAATGATGAGGGTGGATTGAAGGATGAACTTCCATGAGAAAATGAGCTTAGGGTAGGTGATATGCAATTACTCACTCAAAGCTCTCTCTATTTTTATCATTGTAGCAACCAAGAACAAGCTCTCCTTATATAGCCAAAAAGTTCCAATGGAAATAAAATTGTCAGAATCTGACTTAGTTCGATATCATCGATCCTGATTTGATGTCATCGAACGTATACTTTCAATGTCATTGAATCATAGTTCGATGATACGAACTCTATTAAAAAATAATTCTGGGATCTTTTTGATAGACTATAGATGATATCGAATCAGATTCGATTTTATCGATATTTGAATTTTGATGTTATCGATTCATGTTTCGATTCCTCGACATTATAACATAAGAGCTTTGCTAGACATTTCAGAGTTGACCATGATGATATCGTACTGCTTCAATGTCATTGAAATTCAAGGTCCGATATCATCGAAACCAATTTCGATTCATCGATCTTTTTGGAATATATTCCTTGAAAGCTCACTGGACATATTTTGTCAAGATTCGATATCATCGAGACTTTTTCGATATCATTAAAGTTTGAATATCGATGTTATCGTGGTTGTCTCAATTCCTCAATCATTTCCATTTGATTTTCCTGTTAAGCTCGCTGGACACAATCTGTCTAGATTCAATATCATCGATCAGCTCTCAATGTCATCGAAGTTTAAATTCTGATGATATCGAGGGTGATTCGATTCCTCAAGTAATGGCAGAATATTTTCCATGGCAGTTTAATGGACAGTACTCTAAGTCCTTCGATATCATCAACTAACCTTCGATGTCATCGATATTTGAAATTCAATGTTATCGAATATACTTTCGATTTATTGAACATTTTATCCAAAATACTTTGTGGTTGCTGGACATATAATGTCTTAATTCGATGTCATCAAACACAGGCGTTCGATGTCAATGATATAGACTCGATGTCATCGAACTCAGTTGAAAAACTTAGAAGATTTTTCCTATTTAAAACTTAAGTTTTCAGACTATTTCATCCCATGTTGTTTTAAGCCTTTTAAGGCTTTTATTTACCTAGTTATTTTGGGGTTTGGGATGTGAGGCTAATTTACTTGTGACGATCTCAGAACACACATCCGGTTGAGGCGATAGCTTGATCAATCTTCATATGGGGTTCACTTGACTCTCCGACTCAACCTTCACACTAATTGACAAACCAGGGAACTTTCAAAGACCTTCGATGTTATCGTGCTGATCTAATATCATCAAGGAGTGAGTTTTGTCGAAATTCTATAGAAAATTTGATGTCATCAAGTAGGTCTTCAATGTCATTGAACAAGGCTTCGAGTCATCGAACAAGTTCTTGAGTCATCTTAGAATGTCTTCAATTTGTCCAGCAACCAACTCAATTTTCCTTCATAAATTCGATGTCATCGAATGTGTCATCGATGTCATCAAACGGTGCTCGATGACACAGTCAATATGTACTCTGCGCTAGTTTTTTCGGCTTCATTCCTTCTCCACTTAGTTTTCTTAAATCTTGAGACCTTGAAATCTTCAATCTTTGTCTCCTAAGATCCGTTTTGTTCCTTGGTGATCTTTGAGTGTCAAATCCATGCTTTTAACACCTTTTCCAATCCAATCTCTCAAATCCATCTTGCAACACAAGCATGAGTAAAATAGGACATTAAGCGGTAGCATGTTCATAAAACCAAGATATAAATGGGGTCCAATATGCAATATTTAACCCTTAACACAATTCTCAACCAGCATTTTGCTAGTCTCAAGCAAAGTATGCGTAAAATAAATCTCAATACTTAATGTCAGAAATCTTTTTTAGAAAAATAATCTTTTACATACTCAAATATGAGTGGGCAGAAATAAGATACGAAAGTGAGATTTCAAAAACCTAGAACCCAATCACATAAGCAACCAATCAAATAAGTTCTTTGTTAATTAAATCGAAGAAAAATTTAAATATCAAGTTTTTCAATGTGCTCAGTGAAAGTCAATTTACTTCCCATTCGAATACTATCAATTCATCATGTTAGCTATGTTCATCACTTCAAGATCAATTTGAAACTCAAGTACTGATTCTGAACTTATCCTCTTTTCCTTATTCTTCCAGTTTTTAATTTTATATCAATGGTCAATTTTTATTCATTCTTTTTATTTTTGTATTCTTTTTTAAAATTATAATTTTTTTCATTCTTTTTCATGACCTCTTTGTCGATCTCTTATTTTTTATCTATTTTTTTTTTCTTCTTTTAAGGTGGATAAAATTCTCTAAACTTGATTCTCACCATCTATTGATGATTGACATACTAACAATCAGAACATCTAGCATGTCTTACAGAAAACAAATTGAATGTGTTTTGTGATTTAAAATAACATGATCTTCAAATTACGTCTTAATTAATTGAGCATAAACACTTAGGTGATTTAGATGATTGGACTCCAGCATTTCAAGATTCAATCACTATCTTACCATACTCAAAGCATTCTTAAGTACATAACACATCACTTCCCAAATAGATTTCAACTTGGAAACATAAAAAAAAGTTTTAAAATTTTTTCTTAAAACTGAGAAAATACTGATTAGGATACCTAATCCCCTATCCCTAACCAAAAAAATCTATATTGTCCTCAATGTAAAAGAATAAGCATGTAATGCAAAAGCGGCAATGAAAAGCAAAGGGAAGTGATGGAAAGGTAATGCCTGAAGAAAGAATTCTAAAGCTATTTCTTTTAATGATCTTAGTACGAAGATGAGTTAGCATAAACAGAACTCAACAGAGTATAAAGAAACTATCCTTAACAGCGGAAGTAAACTACCCTAGTCCTATGAAAGCTATAAACCTACCTATACCTTCATTAGACTAGGAGATCAATACTGGTACACAGGATTAGTCAGAGGTATGGAAATGTCCTCTGAATTAAATTTCTCAAAAAATGGCTTTAATTGATGTCCATTTACTTTGAATTCATTGTCATTGTTTGGATTCTTTATCTCGACAGCCCCATGAGGATAAACATAAGTAATAGTTGGGCTAGTCCAACGAGATTGGAGATTACTCAAAAAGAGATGTAACCGAAAATTGTACAAGAGGACTTTCTGATCTGGTGTGAATAATTTCTAAAGAATGTGTTGGTCATGAAACACCTTCATCCTATCCTTGTAAATTCTCGAGTTCTCGTAATCATCATTCTGGATTTCTTCAAGTTCATTCAACTAAAGTTTGTGTAGCGAGCAAGCATTGTCCAGATTGAAATTCAGATTTTTAATCACCTAGTAGGTCTTATGTTCCAACTCCACAAGTAAGTGGCAAGTCTTTCCATAGACAAGTCTAAAGGGAGACATTACAATAGGGGTCTTAAATGTAGTATGGTAAGCCCACAAGGCATCAGTCAATTGGATTGACCAATCCTTACGGTCAGGGTTAACTATCTCTTCTAAGATGTGTTTAATTTATTTATTGGAATTCTCAGCCTGCCCACTTATTTGTGGGTGGTATGGAGTGCTCGCTTTGTGGGAGATGCCATATTTCTTCATTAAGTTCGCAAATGGTCTATTACAAAAATATGAATCTCCATCACTAATGACGGCTCGAGGTGTTCTGAACCAGGAAATGATATTTTCTTTTAAGAATTTAATGACCATTTGATGATCATTGTTCTGGCATAGGATCGCATTGACCCATTTAGTGACATAATTTACAGCTAGAAAAATATATAATTTTTCAAAAGATTGGGGGAATGGTCTCATAAAATCGATGCCCTAACAATCAAATGTTTTAATGATCAAAATGGAGTTCAAGGGCATCATATTTCGATAAGACAATGCTCCTAATTTTTGACAATGCTCACAAGCTTTGTAAAACTCATGAGTGTCCTTGAACATAGTAGGCTAGTAAAAGCTGCACTCTAGAATTTTGGTTGTGGTCTTTTTAGTAGAAAAGTAACCATCACAATCCTAAGAATGACAAAAGGAGATGATACTTTGGTGTTCAATTTTTGTCACACATCTCCTTAAAATTTGGTCTAGGCAATATTTAAACAAATACGGATCATCTTAAAAGAATTTGTGTACCTCGGTAAAGAATTTTTTCTTATGTTGCGCAGTCTAATGTGTCAGCTTGAAACTTGTAACAAGCTAATTAGCAATATCCACAAACTAAGGTGAATGAGAGACTTTGAATGATTGTTCATCAGGGAACATATCATTTATATGTGTTGTCTCAAGGGAATCAGAGAGATCAAGGTGGGAAAGATGGTTAGCCACTACGTTCTCTACTCCCTTTTTATCTTTTATTTCCAAATCAAATTCTTAAAGTAGGAGTATCCATCTTATTAGGTGGGACTTGGCATCATTCTTAGAAAGAAGATACTTGAGTGTCGTGTGATCTGTCTAAATGACTATCTTGGATCCGATCAAGTACGACCTAAATTTGTCCGAAGCGAACACTACGACTAAGAGTTCCTTTCTCATAGTTGAGTAGTTCACTTAGGAAACATTTAGAGTTCTACTTGTGTAATGAATAATGTAGGGCTTCTTTTCTTTTCTCTAACTTAACACTACCCCAAGAGCATAGTCAGACGTATCGCACATAAGTTCAAAAGGCTCCAGTCGGGTGACTGCATGATAGGTACAATGGTTAACATGCCCTTGAGCTTAGTAAAAGCTTCCTGGCATTGCTCGATCCACTCATATGGCACATCCTTTTGAAGTAAATTCCATAAAGGATGACAGAGGTGACTAAAGTCCTTTATGAATCTCGTGTGAAAACCGGCGTGTCCAAAGAAGGATAGCACGTATCATATGTTCTTAGGTGGAGGTAAATTAGAGATAAGATTAATTTTAGCCTTATTTACCTCAATTCCCTTGGACGAGATGATATGTCTAAGGATAATCCCCTTTCGAACCATAAAATGACACTTCTCCCAATTTAGTACCAAATTCTTTTTCTCACATCGTTTCAACACATTTTTTAAAATTTTAAGCATTCACTGAAGGATGGACCAAAAGCTGAAAAATTATCCATGAAGACCTCTAAATATTATCCCACCATATCAGAAAAAATACTCAACATACATCGCTGAAAGGTGGCAGGGGCATTACACAACCCAAATATCATCCTTTGATAAGTAAAGGTGCCAAAAGGGCATGTGAATGTGGTCTTTTCTTGGTCTCAAGGGCTATCTCGATCTGATTATAGCCCAAATCAGTCCAGGAAATAATAATAGGAATGACCAGCTAGCCTTTCTAAAATTTGGTCAATGAAGTGTAAAGGAAAGCGGTCCTTCCTCGTGACGGTATTCAACTTCCTGTGGCCAATGCACATTCTCCAACCCGTAGTGACTCTAGTTGGCACAAGTTCATTATCAGCATTGACTACGATGGTGATTCCAAACTTCTCAGAACCACTTAAGTTGGACTCACCCATTGACTATCGGATATAGGGTATATGATACCCACACCCAATAGCTTAAGAACCTCGGTTTAATCACTTCATTCATGTTTGGATTTAATCTACATTGTGGTTGTCGGGAGGTCTTCGCATTATCCATTAGATAAATGCGGTGACTACAAATCGAAGGGTTAATTCCATTGAGGTTGACAATTGACCATCCAAGGGCTCCCTTATGCTTAATGAGAGTAGAAATTATCAAACTCTCTTGTTCATGTCAAGGTGGTAGAAATTACCACCGGATATATCTCATCTTAACTAAATAAACATATTTAAAATCAAAGGGCAAAGGTTTTAAGTCAAGCTTTGTTGCCTTGAGGTTAGATGGTAGAGGCACTACATCAATTTGGGGCAATTCTTCAATTTGTGGCCTTCACTGATTAACTTTAAGTACCAGTATAGTATTGTAAGTGTTATGACTGATAACTCGTTTATATTGTCAAACTTTGTGGTGCCAAAAACACTATCTGTGTCATGTGTAGCATGACGATATATATATGTTCAAGGCACTGCATCACAATGCTTCAAGTTGAGAATGAAGCTCTACTTTAAGACATACAAGGTCAAGTACGTTGTCCACTACTGTAAATGTTCAAAGATCAGAGTCTTTCAAGAGCTACATCAAGAGACAGGTTCTTGCTCAAGACTCAAGTACAGTTCAAGACTCAAGATAGTGTACAACTAAAGATAAAGTTTTCAAGTTCTAGAAAATCTTAAGTTCAAGCTACATAAAGTGGAAAGATCTCAAGCTTCATAATCTTTAAAGGTCAACCATCATCTAAAGAAATGAAGTTTCAATGTTCATTATCACTTTCGAGGTATGATTGACCTTAGGGTAGGTCATTTTGTATAAATAAGTCAAATTGAATCACTTCGTAAGTGTTTGGACTGTTCTAAGACTAGTCCTGAACCCTGTTCGACTAGTCCTAACACTGGCTCGACTAGTCCAAGAAATTTCAGGACGAGTCCTAAGTTTGTTGTAATTATTTAAAATTTTTTGTTCATCTACGGCCAGTCCTAGAGATTGCTCGACCGGTCGTGTGAACAGTGCATGACTTGTTCATGACTAGTCTTGCAACCTACGACTCAAGCTCTAGCGACTAAATCAGATTACCTTTGACCAGTCGTGTGCATGTTACAACCAGTCATGGACAGCCTTCAACCGGTCGTGGGCATCCTTCGACCAGTCGTGGAACGGTTTTATTCGATCGCGCTCGAAAATTCAAAAATCCATTTCTCCTACGACCAATCGCAGTGTCCACAGGACCAGTCGTAGACGAGTTTTTGTAACTATAAATAGATGACAAATTTCAGAGTTTGGTAATCCAATTAAAGAAAAATCAAGGCATCACTCTTAGATTAGTTTGTGTTCTTTTTAAGCTACTTTGTGCATATTTAATATTCTCTTTTATTAGCTTTATTGATTATATTTTGTTTCTATATTCCAATCTGATTTTAAAAGAGGAATTGTTGTATTTCTTCTTCTTATAATCAAAATCAAATAGAGCTAGCCCAACTGGTTTAATTTAAAATTAATTAGAACCTAGAACCATTGTAAAGTGGGTATTGGACATTGAACTCTTATATTCGAACTTCTACCTGACTTGGTTCTTCCGAGCTGTAACAAAAGGAGAAATTCAGGTATTTTACATTATTATAAATTTCTTTCTTTTGGTTTTATTTGAGATTAACCCATAAAAATCTCAATCTATTGGTTATTTGAGGGAAGCTAGAAAACTCAGAAGTGAAATTTTTTTAAATGTGTAAGCCCACTGAAAGACACAATTGTGAGGGTTTTAGGTGAACCTGAGAAAAACCTATTTGATTAGTGAACGCTAATATCCCCTGTGTGAGGATATTAGGAGTGAAGTAGCAAGTTGTGTGGCTGTTGTTTAACAGTTGGTGAACACACAGGCGAACCACTATAACTCTTTGTGTTTTGTGGACGTGTGATTTATTTTTCCTATCTTTTATCATTTAGAATTGTGGGATGTATGTGTGGATGTGAATGTTGTAAAATTTACATTTCAAGCAGTGTGGGGAATGTTATAATAATTTAGATTTAAATTCTTGCAATTCATTTCTTTTTATTTTCATCTTCAGTTTGAGAAATTGATACTCATCGTTCTAGTAAGGTTGTCCTACCATAAACCCTTAGTTTTTATGGTGTAATGTTGTCCTTAGAACAACATTTGTATCAACTTCTCAATACTAAAATTTGAGGTTGCTTTAAATTCTGTATTGTGGTGTAACGACTTAGAAAAATCCGTACATGAATCCGAGTACCATCTTTAGCAGAAATCAATTAGATTACTTATGGAATTAGCACCAATAACTAGATTACTTATGGAATTAGCACCAATAACTTTCAATATTGAATGTGTTTTGGTTAGCGCTAAACTAGATTACTTATGGAATTAGCACCAATAACTTTCAATATGATCTGTTAGACTCAGAACCTAGAGAATCCTTGACGCTATATTACCCTGAAATTTAGGATCCAACTCTAAACCCAGTTGCTCCCGGGAATGCTTTGTAATTTTGTATTGGATTTAGACCGCACGTCGAAAGCCTGATAGTTATGAACTTAGACCATTACGACCACATAGTTGGACTTGACAATCATCTAGAAAATTAAGCCCAAACGATATCCTGAGACTATTTTATTGAGCCCGGAGTAAAGAGAGTAAGAAAATAAAGATTTTTAGAAAATTAAATATATTTTAAAGTAATCTGGAACGTTTCACTTGCGCGTTATTTTTAAGCATTCTGACCGTTAGAATTTGACCCAAATTCACCCTCGGATCAGGATAGATGGCCCTTACATGTCATAGAGCTTGTAGCCCTGATCGAAGTTCGGCAACTATTGAATTGAAGCTAGTCCACCACGGACGATCTGGAAACCCGATCAGACTAAAAACTTAACTTACTAAAGATCCAATACTAGTGAGCTTAAGTCTGACCGCATTTGATAAGAGGCCCTCCAGAAGTGCTCCGTTGGATCAGAAAGAGCCCGATTTGGTTATAACCTAAGTATACCTTGACCTTAAGTCTATTTTCGTCAAGTTTAGGCTTATAAAAAGGCCTTAAACCCTTAGTTCCAAATTCCATACGAATTTCCTAAACCCTAGTTGCTTAAGAGAGAGAAAAGAGAGAGAAAGTGTGGGAGAATCTGTCGAATCTCCGTAGGATTCTTCCTAGTCCATCTATACATCGAACCTGCATATCCGAATCATTCTTCCGGCGATTTTGATTCTATTTTTGGGTAAGTTAAGCTAGCCCTAACCTGTTTCTAAACCTAGAAGAGTTCAAATGACGTTATAGCTAACTTGTTTTATGCCATAGGTAGCGTATCCACCGTTGATGAAGACTTATCGTCTGAATCACCTCTTATACGTATTTTCTGGTTTAAGGTGAGGACTATATACGTTTAGGTTATGATTTTTAAGACTTTCAATGTTAGCTAATGATTTATTCATGTTGTGATTGTCATTACACATGCCAAATGCATTATCCGTTTCGGTTTCCATGTACGTATACTTTATATTATAAATAGCATATTTCATGTATATGTTAGAATACCTATATGCGTATGGAATCTGCTATTTTGATTGCCATGATTAATTGTCATTGTTATATGCTGGATATGAATGCGGTAACTCCTTAGTGAAAGGACTTGCCCTAATATGCAATGGAGTCGACATACATGATGTATGTGGAATAGTGTAATCTAAGTGTTTGTATAAATGACTAAATGAGTTAGAAGTTAGTAAAGTGTGATTGCTAAGGTTATTGAGATATGAATCTCAATCACAACACGTGAGTGTATGATTTTCTCCATGAATCATGTAACTTAGATTATTCATGTTACATGTGTATATGATTTCCTCAATGTACTGCATTTAAGTTTCAGTTATATGTCATGAATGTTCATTAGAATGTAGGATATGAATCATGCTAGTTATTGAGCTTGTATGTGAGTGGGTCTCTGCTTCAGTCCAGGTAATCGGTAATCATACTCCAAATGGTGGTTGAGGTTATTTTCACCACGCAGGATGAGTTTAACGAATCTAAGTCGTGCTTGGGATGTTCGACAGTGGTTAGGTCACACGGAGTGCTTATGCATTCCATGTCGTTCAACTGAACGTGTGCTTGGCCTAGTTGAGCTTATCAACTAACCCGATTGAACGATGTTTTTTCACCATGTTTGGTTGCTATTGTTTGAATCTAAGGCACTGAGCTTACCAGTGAAACTCCCGTTAACCATGGTACCGTGATCCCCTAAGACTCATGAGCCGGACATGGTGGTATGAGACACCGTGGTTGAGCTGTCGGCCTACGCTGGGGTTATAAACCTCCCCGTAGTGACCAGTGAGCACCTCACTCTTGTGAGCAGATTATGGTGTATGGGACACTATATTCTTACTGTCGGCCTACATTGATTAGTGACGAGCCCTCTATAGTGACCTCGAGTATATCCTGACACTGTATAAGGGCGACGAGTCCTATTGCAGTATCGAGGATATAACTAGGCCTGTATTGATTTGGTGATGGAGGAGTGGTATAACGATTGTACGTAACAGCCCTGACAGCCCTTGCAGTGACCTAGAAACGTACCATCGTATGAGAATCCCTAGGACTGATGACCCTAAAATGGATCAATATTGGAAATTGATACAAGGGAGGTGTCTTAGCTTCCCAATCCTGCTGTATGAAAAGGACTAATAAGAACTTGCTAAGCATGCTCATATCATCGCATTGCATGTGTATCAGTGTTGGTGTAAGAGCACTGAGGAAGTGACTGACATGCGCAATAATAAGATGAAGATCACAGAGGGAGTTTGTGGTGAGGGCATGCATCATTCCTTCATACATTTGTGCATTAACAAGAATATCTAGGACATGTTTGATTGTACCGTCTTATCATTACTCCTTGATTGGATTGATAACATGTTAACCTTTGCTGTATAGTACCACTGAGTTGATCACTCACTCCCACGTTCTGGGATGGTGTTTAAACACCAACCAGACTATGATTTAGTTGCAGGTGACGGTGATGTTGAGGTAGAGCCAAACTTTGATGAGGACGAGGAGGCGTTCTCATTTATGCAGTTCTCAGGAGGGTTCATGTGAGCCTTGTCCTGACGAGTGGGTATTTCTGGGATATGTATATGACTATTTTTACACCGTTGATCCATGTATTTTTGAGACACAGTTATATATTTTGCCCTGGGCAGGGCATGCATATTTTGGGGATTATTTTTGAATTATATATGTATTTAAGTCTTTCACTTGCATTTCCTCAATATCCCTGAATTATGTCAGCTGATCTGGCTTGATCTATTTCATGTTTCATGCACTAACATAGACAACATACATTCATCATCAATTATGTTGCATAAGTAATGTTTTGGAACTCGGGAGCTGAGTTATGCTCGACCTCCGAATTTCAGGGTGTTACATGTGGATTGTTATCTTTTCTTTATTTGACTATCTTATTATTTTATTCCATTATTATCTTTTTTTAATTTGGCGTAGTCCTATTCACCCCTCCCCCCCCCCCCCCCCCCCCCCCCCCCACACACACACACACACACACTCCCTCTAGGACATATAGCTTGGCCTTTTCAAGTGGTATCAGAGCCTAATAGCTCATTTTAATTCTTTTTATTTGGATCTATTTCCTGAGCTAATCGATCTAAGCTATATATAAGATGTCAAATTTTGATAGCCTTTCAGTCACTAGGCCTCCACCTTTTGATGGCACCAATTATGCCCATTGCAAAGCCAGGATAAGGATTTTCCTTAAATCCATGGAAGAAAGTGTGTGGCTAGCCACAGTGAATGAATGGACCCCTCATACCACTGAAGTAACTGGTATTGATGGATCAAAATGAATGAGAATTACACCTGATTTCTCTTGGACCACACTTCAGAAAAGTGAGAGTAGTGTAAATGCAAAAGTACTAAATGCAATCACTTGCGCACTATCACCGGATGAATTCAAAAGAATTATATCCTGTGTTTCTGCAAAGTAAGCTTGGGATATTTTTAAAATGACACAAGAGGGAACATCAATTATTAAGAAATCTAAAATTCAAATCCTCACAACCAAATTTGAGAAAATACGTATGGAAAAAAATGAAATGTTCATGGACTTCTATATAAGATTAAATGACATTATGAACTCTATGTGGGGTCTTGGTGATAAAATTTTAAAAAGTAAAATTTGTGTAAAAATACTACGCTCACTTCCTGAACGGTTCAATTCTAAGGTAACCGGGATCCACG
Source organism: Magnolia kwangsiensis (assembly GCA_037074715.1). Lineage (NCBI taxonomy): Eukaryota > Viridiplantae > Streptophyta > Magnoliopsida > Magnoliales > Magnoliaceae > Magnolia > Magnolia kwangsiensis. The sequence continues at coordinate 75,897,384 of CM073579.1, forward strand.
AACTTCGTGATACGGACAACATGAGGGTAAAGGAATTAGTCGTTTTGTAACATCTCGAAAATCGGGGGTCGAGCATAAACTCCACTCCCGAGTTTCAGAACATCACTTATGCAACATTTTCAATGATGGATGAATGTCGGCAGCAATAGTACATAAAACATGAGGTGGATTAAGCCAAAACAACATATCATACTCCAGAGACAGTTAAATTAGCAAGCGGAAGAACGTGATAGATATATAGAATATATGAACTGTTGTAGGTCTCCAGAGTGTGAACATGTTACCAGGTTAACTAAATACATGTATACTAAAAAATAGAAAGAAAAGAATATACATGAGTGTGTAAATAAAAAGTAAAATACCAAGTGTATTGGCATCTAATCAGTAACCCTATAAACCCGTCGATCAGAACCTGCATATAGGAGGGATCCTCCTCATCATCACTAAGTTCGGCTCTGCTTCGCAAGCATCGCCATTATTTGAAACTGAAATAGGAACTGGTTGGTGTGTACAACACCGTCTCGTAACGTGGGAGTGAGTAGCTAACTCAGTGGGATCATAGAGCAAAGATTAACATATTATCAAGTTAATCACGCGATAATAGTAAAGCAAACAATCAGAAACTCCTAGATACTGTGATTAATGCAAGCATGAAATGACATGATGGATGCCCTCACCGACATACTCCCTCATGCGACGCCATCTTACGTTCGTGGCATGCTTTCTTCCCTCAGTGCTCCATATCTTTCAGGCACATGCAGTGCGATATGAATATGATTACCGAGCTGTTATTAGTCCTTTTCATACAACAGGATTGGAAAACTAAGGTACCTCCCTCATATCAATACCCAAACAATGATCCTGTCTAGGGTCGTCACTCCTAAAAGTCTCATACGATGATATATTTTTAGGTCGCTGCAAGGGCTGTCAGGGCTGTTGCACACACTCGTTGCACCGCTCCCCCATCACCTTATCAATACAGGCCTAGTTTATATCCTTAAGACTGCATCAGAACTCGTCGTCCCCATGCAGTGTCAGGATAAACTCAAGGTCACTACAAAGGGCTGTTAGGGCTGTTGCTCGCACTCGTTGCTCCACTCCCCCATCACCTTATCAATGTAGGCCAACACCAAGAATATAGTGTCCCATACCACCATAATCTGTTCAGAGTAGGGTGCTCACTGGTCACTACGAGGAGGTTTGTGGCCCTAGCGTAGGCCGACAACTCGACCATGGTGTCCCATACCACCATGGCCAGCTCATGAGTCTTAGGGGATCGAGGTACCAAGGTTAGAGGGGCTTTCCAATGGTAAGTTTAGTACCCTAGGTTCAAGCAGTTATGAAGAATACAAGGTGAACACACAATGGTTAATCGGGTTACTTGATGAGTCTGACTAGCACGAGCGCACGTTGAATCGACCGACATGAAGTGCACAAGCACTTCGTGTGGCCTAACCACTGCAGACGACTCTAGAACGACTCAGGTTCGTCATACACATCCTTCGTGGCGAATAGAATCCAACCACGAATTCTAAACTGGTACCGACTGCCTGGACTAAAGTATAGCCCCAAACACTTATAATCTAAATCAATAATCATACGAGAGAGACAGAATTTGAAATACAGGTAATTCCAGCATGTTATCAGCATGTTGTAACATACAACATAAGCAGTTAACCATACACGAGTATTTCACACACAAGGTAACCAATTCAAATACAACAAGCATGGAGGAAATCATGTGCATCATCAAAGTAGTTGAGAATCCAGTCTCAATGCTAATCTATAACACCATTTACTCAATACTTACTATACATACATTTATACAAATACTTGACTACTCAACTCCAACGTACTTGACGTATGTTGATTCCAACATATAATATGACAGATCCTTATATCAAGGAGTTGTCTAATACACAATAATCATGTTCTTACATTCAAAACATATGGCAGGCATAAATCATATTGATTTAGGCATTTCAACAAACACTTAGTCTACACACATTAGTCTACATAGCATATGTCGGCCAATATGTGCATTAGGGTGAATCTCTTCGCCAAACAGATCATACACGTATAACTAGTATAGGTACACGGTACATACTCATGACAATCATACCGGCAAAATACGTACGTATATAGTATTTTCTACAAATACCCAAAATACCCTAAATCTCATATTCTTCGTACGTATTCGAATTGAAAAACAGACAGCATGTTCTACATATCAAACAGCATCCTTATCAGCAATCTACCATTAAACGGCATTGAAAGCTTTGAAAACAGGTAATCTAAGCGTCTAAAATTCGCACCTTACGCCGTAGGAGCATAATGAATCGATTAGAAACTCTACGTCATCGTCAACGACTGATTGGCAACCTAATACACAAGGTGAGTCATCTACTTCGCTACTTGGATAGATAAAATCCCTAAAACAGGTTACGGTTAGGGTTTTCTTACCTAGAACGACGTTGAAATCGCCAGAACAGCGATGCAGGTAGAAGGATCTGGCATGTGGAGCAGCAGGGAAGAATCCCAGGAGAAAGCCCCAACTTCTCCCTCACTTTCTCTCTCTTTTCTCTCTTCTCTCTCCTACGATTTTCCCAAATTCGTATGGGTTAGAAAGTTAAGGGTTTAAGGCCCTTTTATAAGCCCAAACATAACCAAAACAGTCTCCAAGTCAAGGTATACTTGGGTTATAGCCAAATCGGGTCTTTTCCGATCCAAAAGGACGTTTCTGGAGGTCCCCTGACTGAATGCAGTCGAACTTAAGCTCATGAATGTTGGATCCTGATCACATTAAATTTTTAACCCAATAGCGTTCTCAGATCGCACGTGGCGGACCAGTTTCAGTTCAGCGGTCACCGAGACTCGATCAGAGATTCCAAGTACACTGACCTGAGTGAGAAATGTTTCCTGATCTAAGGGTGTATTTGGGTTAGATTCTGACGGTCTGAATGCTTATACTTAACCCACAAGCGAAACATGCCAGATTTATTTAAATGACATTTAATTTTTAATGAATTTCACTCCTTCTCACACTCCTTGCTCCATGCTCAATGAAATAGCCTCAGAACATCAGTTTGGCTTGATTTTTGAAGCGATTGTCAAGTCCAGCTAAGCGGTCATAATGGTTTAAGATGGTAGATATCGAACTTTCGACGCACGGTCTAGATCTAATACAAAGTTTCAAAGGGTTCCTGAGAACAAACAGGTTTAGAGTTTGATCCTGGATTTCAGGGTAAGGTAGCGTCAACAATTCTAGAGGTTTTGGGTCTTACAGATCGTATTTAAAGTAGTTGGTGCTAATTTTACAGGAAATCTAGTGTAGCGCTGGCTAATTCACGTTAAATTTCTAAAGAATTAGGTTCTAAATGATTTCTTTGGCTTTGGAATTGAGTTCTGAGAGGTTACCAAAGTGTTATGGTTGACTCATTGCCTAAGGACATCTAACCCCAGGTTGGCAAAAATTTGGGGTGTTACACGTTTCTTTATAGACTTATGAGTTAACTTTTAAAGCCTCAAAAGATAAATCTATTGCCCTTAAATCTTCTAAAAATAATTTTTAAGAAAATAATAACAATTCCAATTTAAAACACTTTGAAGATGATATGGCCCTTTTAGGAAAAAAGTTTTATAAAATTTTCAAAAGTAAAAAGAGGGTTGATTTTCAAAAATCAAATGATAAGAAGAAATCTAAACCTAAAACTCAAAAATCATTAAAAGACAGTCAGTGTTACAACTGCCATTAATATGGGCATTTAGCAAACAAGTGTCCTAAAAAGGACAAATCCAAAAAATGGTATGTTGGCTACTTGGGATGAATCCTCTGATTTTGAAGCCTCTTCTAAATCAGAAGATTCTGAAACCGAGTTAGGCAGTGAAGTTAAAGCCCTTATGACTTTAACCAAGTTTACTTTTTCAAATAATGATTCAACTACTGAAGAAAATCTGAATAGAGATTGTGAAAATGAAGATGATCTTCAAGATGCTTACAATGCCCTATACAAGGAAATTTGTAAAATTGTTGTCAAACTTAAACTTCAAAAAGAAAAAATTTCAAAGCTTAAAGAAAATTTTGGGTCTCTTGTTTTAGAAAAATCTCATATTTCAGATTGTTTTGAAAAGACTAAATGCGATTTAGAATTTAAAACCTCCTTAATTGAACATCATAAATCTGAAAATGAAAAACTTAAACTTGAAGTCTCTTCACTTTTGAGTTTAAAGGATACATGGAAGTATGCCCAAGGTGATCCAAAGTCAGAAAAACTTTTATCTAGATCAAGAAAATGTGGCGACTGATCTGGTTTGGGCTATGATAGAAACATACATCCTAAATAGAAGAATATTTCTCCCAAGTTTATAAAAGGAGAGACCTCAAACTTAAAAGGAAAAAGTACAAATCAAATTTTTTCTAAAAATACTAAAACTTTTCAAAAATCTAAAAGCAACTATATCAAATATAAAAATCAGAACTAAAACCTTTTAGCTGAAAAAATAGTTAATTTACTCAAGGAGCTTTTAAAATTTAACTAAGTAGGTCACTCTTACAACAACTACAAACAAAAGAAGACTAATTATACTCCTAAACCCAAAACAGTTATGAAATGGGTTCCTAAGAATACCTGCTTGGTTGCCCACATGGCTTTCAAAGCTTCAAGCCATTCAAAGTGGTACCTAGACAGTGGATGCTCAAGGCATATGATTGGTGATAAAGGTCTATTCATCGATCTCAAAGACATGGCTGATGCTCAAGGCATAATCGCTTAACATACGTTTCATCCAAGCAAGCTGAGTACATGCATTTCCAGCTGCGATGTATTCAGCCTCAGTAGTAAAGAGTGATATAGAACTTTGCTTCTTGCTAAGCCAAGAAACTAAACAATTTCTAATATAGAAATAACCACCACCGGTTGATTTCCTATCATCGATATTACCAGCCCAATCAGCATCTGAGTACCCAGCTAATTGAACACTAGTCTCGTGTGGATACCAAAGATCCATATTTATTATACTTACGACATATCACATAATCTGCTTAATAGCAGTTAAATGTTACTCTTTAGGATCAGACTAATATCTAGCGCAAATACCAACACTCAAAGCAATATCAGGTCTACTAGCAGTTAAATAAAGTAAACTGCCAATCATACTATGATATAATTTAGGATCCACACTTTTACCTCTAGAGTCCTTTGAGAGTCTTAAGGTTGTATTCATAAGAGTATCAAAATTCTTACCATTCTCAAGTCTAAATTTTTTTATCAAGTTCAGAGCATATTTAGTCTGAGAAATGAAAATACCATCAGGTTATTATTTTACTTGCAACCCAAGGAAATAGTTCAATTCCCCAACCATGCTCATTTCGAACTTGGATTTCATTAAATCCGCAAACTCAACAGTCATGTTAGTATAGGTAGATCCATAAATAATATCATCAACATAGATCTACACTATTAAGATATGATCATTATGTTTCTTAACAAAAAGAGTTTTATCAACACTTCCCATTTGAAAATTATGACTTAGTAAAAACTTAGTCAATTTTTCATACCATGCCCTGGGAGCTTATTTTAAACCGTAGAGAGCTTTTTTTAGGCGATAGACATGATCAACATTCTTAGGGTCTTCAAAACTCATTGGTTGTTCAACATAAACTTTTTCATGCAGATCGTCATTTAAAAAATACACTTATTGCATCCATTTGATAAATTTTAAACTTTCTTAAGCAAGTAATAGATATAAATAATCTGATTAATTCAAGACGAGCTACTGGGGCAAAGGTTTTATTATAATCAATGGCTTCAATTTGAGTGTACCCTTGTACAACCAGTCTAGCTTTATTTTGAATTATATTACCAAGTTCATCAGACTTATTTTTAAAAATCCACTTAGTTTCGATAATATGTTTATCTTTAGGTATAGGAACAAGATACCAAATATCATTTTTAACAAATTGGTTAAGTTCTTCTTACATCGCAACTATCCAGTTTTCATCAGTAAGGGCTTCTTTTACATTAGTGGGTTCTATCTGGGATATAAATTACATGTCTTCTAGTTTTTTACGAGTGCGAACACCAGTGAGAGGGTTTCTAAGAACTGAGTGGTTGGATGATCTTTAATAGTCCTCAGTTCAGAGTTAGTTTGATTTAATGAAGTATCCGGTTTGTCATTTAAGAGAACTTCATCATTATCTATACTTAAGGCAGGTGTATTTAAGTGATCGTTAATGACCACATTGATGGGCTCTTGAATCACACCGGTCCTCTTGTTCAGTGTTCGATATGCGTGATTGTTTAAAGAGTATCCTAAAAAGATCCTTTCATCACTTTTAGTGTCAAACTTACCGAGATTTTCATGGTCACGTAAAATATAGCACTTGCTGCCAAAAACTTGAAAGTATTCGACAATAGGCTTCTTATCAAACCACATTTCATAAGTCATTTTATTATTAGATTTACTTATATAAACTCGGTTAATTATATAGCAAGAAGTATTTATGGCTTCAGCCCAAATATTTTTAGATAGCTTCATACTATTCAACATTACATTAGCCATTTCTTAACGCACTCCATTTTTTCTTTCAATAATTCTATTTTGTTGTTGTGTTTTGGGCATAGAGAATTCATTCAATATTCCCTGATCACTACAGAATTTCTCAAAACTGCTATTCTAAAATACAGATCCATGATCACTATGAATCTTACAGACTTGAGAACCTTTTTCCATTTGAATCCATTTGAGAACCTAGCTGTTCATAGATCGAGTAAGAAATCAGATTTACGCTCGCTCCTAAGTCAAGAAGTGTGAGCTCAATCCGATAATTTCTAATTACACAAGCGATGGCTGTGTAACAGCCCAAATTTTCATGACTCGAGTTTATACTTGTACCCAAGAAAACCAGTTGTTAATGTATGAACTGGATGCTCTGAAAATTGCACCCATTTTTTTTCCGTTTGATTTACATTCAGGAAGGTAACATTTATAAGAATAAAACTAACTATATTGATTATATTTCATCAGAGTAAAAGAATAATCAAAGGCCTTTACAATGGAAGCTTATTACATTCATTGAGTTTGCAGTAAATGTCAAAACTTAAATAAATAAACTATCTTCATATTCTTTCAATGTAGCTTTTTATGAGAAGTTGATCCTCTAAGTCTTCAATCTGTACGTAACCTACAACATTTATATGGTTGAAAGAAGGTCAATGCCCTACTCATAGTGATGGTTATCCTTTAAGATTAACAGTAATTCAAGAGATTCATGAAAGCAAGATAAATGTTCTGATACGTCAAGTAATCCATACTACAAGAGATATCAATGCGTAAACAATCAATATGAGATACATGCCTAGCAAAGTATATGCGGTGTATCACACTTAGAGATCACCATAATGTGAAATATGATTATAGTTATCCAACTCGACCCTCATCCCATGCTATAAATATTCGTCGGTGTGTCCCACGCTTAACATGGCTTTACACGGTTATCCTAAGACAGCCATAACACATGAACCTGGAGAATATGCCCACAGAGATTGGAGCGACTATTTGCGACAACCAATCCCCCCATAAATTGGAATTGATGTACTGTGTATTTAGAACATCTCACGTACACCAACCAGGACACAATCAACCCAAGAAACATGGAAATTATGTGTCGCCCCAGGGTCGCTACCGAAAGTGCATTACATTCACGATATTTAATCGATTGCTAAAGGAGGGATTCCAACATAATACTCGTATCAAGAGAGAATTCCCTTATCCATGATCAGTTAAGAATATCAAGGCACTTATCAATCTCTTAAGGAGAAAGGGGCGAGTGACAATAACCAACTCGAATAAGAGGCGAGTGACAAAGTTCAACTCGAAGATGAGGAGAGAGGTTAAAGCCAACTCAAATAATAGAAGAGCAGCAACAGTCGATTCTTTAACAGGGGTGGCGACGACCAACTCCATAATTAGAAGACCGACCATCGTCGATTCTTGGTAATGGAGAGCGATAAAGACAAATCAATAGTAAGGCAAGAGCAAGGCTTGTATCCATAGCATCTCATGAATTCAGGAAAGCCTCTTACAATGGATATCATGAAAAAATTTCAAAAGGGTCAATAATTGATGATAACAAATTAAAATAAAAATAGAAGGAAAGTAATGAAAATCTGAGGATAGATAAAAGGTATGTAAATGACAAGTATAAAGGCAAGATAGAAACATCCACTCAATTAAGACAAAAGGTAAGAAAAGGGTACGATAAAATACCATGAAGGCATAAAAGGGCAAGATAAATATATTAAGCTTAAAGGATAAAACCCTTACCTCTAATGTCTTTTCTCCCTCAAGAGTGAGCATATACCATAGGATATGAATTCTAACCTAATTTTTAAACAATTCAGGTGGTTAGATCACTTCATTAATTATCTCACATTACTAAGGTCAAAGACAAGGATTCGGCTTATGACCTATGGTTAGGATCTGGTTTACCAAGTTAGCCTATTAGATGTTAATTTAATAGATGTGGAGATTTCCCTGGTTAGTAATCAAACTTAGCCGACTCGCCTAAATTTTCAGCAGGATTTTCTAGCCAAGTCCACTCGGTTCAACTTGATCCTAAACAATCCATACATGGTTGTTGAAAATCCATAAATTATCATCTAGAACTGAACCTAAGAGCTTACCTTTAATCATTAGAGGACCCCAGCCCAGATCTGCATTCAACCAACCATCTGATCAGCGAGTTGCTGCTTGACTCTGTGCACGCTTAGTCTCTTTCTCTCTTCCTTTCCTTTCTCTTTCTTTATTTCTTTCTAGGGTGCCTTCTACAGCGCAGGGGTGGCGTCCCTTTATACTAGCGAGGCCTTCCAGAGTATTCTTAACAAGTCGCATAAGTTCTTGCATAGGTAGGTCAGTGTTAGCATGGAAAGCGGACATCGTCCTTACGTAGTCCCTGTTTTTATGCATTCTTTTGGTGACGTATTCACTGTCCATGACCGTCTTTCTTCCTTTTCTTTGCACTGTGGATTTGAAAGGTGTTAGGATGTTCTTGGATGGCCCATAGATGGATGATTGTGATTACCTTTCTTGACTGCAAGAAATGATCAAGCGGTGGCTGGTATAGGTGTTTATCATGAAGATCGGGAAGTGACGCTTCCTCTGTTTCCCTTTTCCTCTTTTAGATTCCTTGGGGAAAATCAGAACCCTACTCCGTATGGCTTAGATGACTTAGATTGAAGCTAGGTAGACGTCACAGGTTTTTCTATGCGGAAAACACGTCCGGTTTTCCTATTGTTGCGGAAAGAAAGCGGAAAGAAGTTGGCTCCGATTCTTGCTGAAAACAGTGGGTCCACTCACGATTTTAATCCAGAAATCCATGTCATCAATCTGATTCTTCGTATCATGTTAAGAGATGTGGTTGAAGATGAGGCGAATCCATTGATTAAGTGGCCTACAAACGAAATGGAAAGGTGGGGAAAAATCCATATTCACACTGTTTTTGTTGCTCCCTGTTACAATGTGTGGAAAGTGCTTGATTGTTGGAAATGGGTGGGTCCACTTGTGATGATATTCCAGGAGATCCACACCCTCCACCAGCTTTAAAAGATCATGTTTGGCCTAAGGCCAAAATATAAAGCAGATTGTAATCCCAAGTGGGCCACACGTTTGCAGGAACGAGTGAATGAGATTCACATGCCAAAACCTTTGTGAAGCAAGAGAGGTTATTATGTATATGAGTCTTGGTTTATAATTTACAAATTTGCCCTTTTTCATGGTTATACCATCTATCATATGTAACTCCCAACTGCACTATCTAAATAATATGAAACTTAACAATTGTTTGTTATTTTTCATGCTCTTTCATTCACCCTAGTTTGGGCCCCGATCTCTTGAGAATGGCGAAGATGCTTTTTCGATGGCTAAGTCTTTCCTAAATTTAAAATAACATTTGTACATATTTAATTGACGAGCTACTAGTTAGTATAAACTTAAACCCGAAAATCTTCATAATGATTGATTTACCATAATATTCAAATGGCCCATTTGGTGGATCCAAACCTAATGGATGGTTAGATGACTTGTTAAAAATAAGAAAACTTGATGGTTAACACTCTAACCTTGTATATAGGTGGATGTACAGTTAGTTTCGTATATGAATGGTCATAAAGTGGGTTTCCAGAGTAATAAGGGGTAGAACATGTATTCTGTTAGATTTGAGTATCGTGTTCGCATGTGTAAATTGCTCATATTATAGTTTTAATAGTGGATTAAGTATATTCATATTAGGTGAACAAGGTGAATGGATCAAAATCTTGATCTGATAAGTGTACGGACGGATGTAGAGGTCAAGTAGCTAGTTTACTATGATCTAAGGGTTGAAATTCAATGTGTACAATTAATTTATGATAATTAGGCATGATATAAAATTTTTCATGAAAAGGATCATGAGAACCATGTGATTTAGTGTTCAGGTGTCTAGGTTAATGGAATTTTCGTAATTATTACTGATCGAAGAGGTTTGTGAAATCTAATGGTTCTACTTAGTTCTATGTCCATTTCTAAACATTTCTTACAAAATAAATTGCCTCTAAATCATTATGGTTCCAATATTAATTGAAAAGAGGAATTGTGATATTCCTTCTTCTTGGAATCAAAATCAAATATAGCTAGATCAACTGGTTTAATTTAAAATTAATTAGAACCTAGAACCATTTTAAAGTGAGTATTGGACTTTGAACTTCTACATTCAATCTTCTACTCCAATTGGTTCTTTCGAGCTGCAACAAAAGGAGAAATCCAGGTATTTTACATTTATTGTAAATTCCATTCTTTTTTGTTTCTTTTAAGATTAATCTAGAAAAATCTCATTGTGTTGGTTATCTGAGGAGAAACAGAAAACTCAGAAGTGGGGTTTTGAAATTGTGTAAGCCCTTTTCTAAAAAACACAATTGTGAAGGTTTTAGGTAGACTTGTGAAAACTTATTTTGATAGTGAACGCTAATATCCCCTATGTGAGGATATTAAGAGTGGAGCAGCAATCCATGTGGCTATTTTTTAACAGTTAGTGTACACACAGGCGAACCACTATAATTCTTTGTGTTTTGTGGATGTGTGATTTATATTTCCTTTCTTTCATCATTCAGAATTGTGGGATGTATATGTGGATGTGAATGTTGTAATATTTACATTTCAAGCACAGTGCGGAATGTTGTAATAATTTAGATTTTAATTCCTGTAATTTATTTCAGTTCCTTGTTATTTATTTATTCCTCTTTAGTTTGAGTTTTTGATACAAAGATCTTTCTAGAAATAAGGTTGTCCTACCATAAACTCTGGTTTTTGGTGTAAGGTTGTCCTTAGAACAACATTTGTATCAACCTCTCAAGATTTGAATCTTGAGGTTCCATTTTAATTCAGCATTGTGAATTGATTTCTTTATTTGGCTATCTCTTTTTCTTTAATTTCATTGTATTTATTTTAAATTTGGCATAGTCCTATTCACCCCCACCCCCCCTCTAGGACATATAGCTTGGCCATTTCACCTCTGCCTCTATAGTTCAGCTTTTTAAAGATATATCTTCGAGTATATTTTTGAGTTGTCACATTGCTGTGTTTAAGTTCATCTGGGATGCTACAAAATCTTGGTAAAGTACCTCTAATCCTTTTTGTTGATTGCTAATTACAGTTGCTATATAGCTTTCATTTTGAAGCATTTCTCCTTGTAGTTCTACTATACATGTGCCTTAGACACGTGCACTGCACGTCTAATAATCCGATTCGAGGTAGGACATACTCATGTTTTAATTTTAGTAGGCCAAGTCATCTTTGCCTTGATCTTGAGAGACTTCTAACCTACATGAACCACCAGATGAACGACCCCTTGAATCCAAAAAGCGTCGCTGTCAACGTGAAGTCAACCCTCTATTCCAAATCCATTTTTCCATGAGAAGTTCCCTCTCCAAGCTAATTTTTCAAATCTCATTCCCTCCTAGACCCATTAACCTTTAGAATCTCCCCTTCTAACCCATCTCCTTCAAAAATATGACCTTCCACAACTTTATTCTTCAAATCTTTCTTAGTACTTTCATATTAGACCCAAATCCTAAAGCTCAAAGTATGAAGAGCTATAATTAAACTAAAATTTACTATAAATAGTAATAATATAAATAAAATAGATTTTAGCCATTAAAATTATGGAATTTCATAAAATAACTAGGTTATTTGGATAGATCAGCTTCTCCTATCCCAAATTCATATATTCCACATCGAGTAGCTCATTCTGGATTGAGAGATACACTTATTTCAAATATTGAGTGGCAGAACCACCATCAGGACCGCCACAGGGCCATGGAGGTACCACCAAATCGGCAGCATGCCACAACTGGTTCTAGAGAGTGGCAGCGCCACCGCCGCTAGCACTAGTCTGCTGGATTTTTTGTGATTTTCTGTCTTTTTAGCCCAACTCAAGAAGTCATATCTCCCTCAATATAACTCCGATTGAGGTGATTCAAAAGCCAGATTGAAGCTTGATAAGTCTAGTTTCATATAAAAATAAATAAATAATAAAATAAAATTTATAATATATTTAAATTTATGGTAATTTGACAACTATCTGAAAATCATCAGTTTCAGACAGTTGTTACTTGTAGAATTTTATTAATTTCTTTACAGCTCCAAATGAGATGAAATTTTGTAGGATGGAGTTAAACTTAATGATAAATTATAATAATTTTTTTAAAAAATAATAAAAATACTAAAATTATAAGAAATGTTATAAGAAATAGAGACATTTCACAAAGACATTTGCAATCATATAAGAATTCGTGAGTTTCAAACAACTGTCACTTCTAGAATTTTAATAATTTTTCTACAACTTAAAATGAGTTAAAATTTTGTAATATAGGAATAAAATTACTGATGACTTATTATAAAAAAAAATTATAAAATAATTTAGTTACTTTAAGTATGAAAAATGTTACAAGTAGTAGAGGTATTTGTAAAACGAACAGAAAATCGTTGGATTTGGACAACTATTACTTCCTGAATTTTTATAATTTTTATGGAACTTCAAATGAAATAAAATTTTCATGAAATAAAAGTAAGCTTAATGATGGATTACTATAAAGAAAAAAATAATAATATAATAATAATTAAAGGTGACAAATATGTTACAAATAATAGAAGGGTTGAAGCCAAAAATTTCTACAACTTCGAGATTGCCAATAGTCTAGTCATGTCTTTTCATGTTAAAGTTTAGCATTTGGTGCCTATTTAGAAATTATTTATAACCATACTAAGAATCATCCCATGATTAATTTGATTATATATATATATATATATATATATATATATATATATATATATATATATATATATATATATATATATATATATATATATATATATATATTTGGTTTAAGTTGTTTTTGTGCAGTTAAATTGGGACCCTTGAGTAGGATTGAGTTTCATATTTTAATACTCTGTAAGCTTATGGTAGAGGCGGACTACAGTAAAATGTTATGATTTTCTTATTCTCTTGTGAATTTAAGGTTCATACCACGTTGAAGAGATGACCTTCCTCTTTCCTTTTCTGAAGCCTTCCTAATGTCACTATCACTCCAAACCTCTGAAGTATCTTAGAACTCTTAATCCTTCCTTTCCTCTTGAAGTTAACAAAACTGAAATGCGGATTGCTTGTAACTCACTGGCCATAAGATTGAAATAATAACGTTGAGAGAAAACCTTAGGCTCCTAAAAACCTTTGCAGGATAATCATTAAACCATAGGCGTAGTGAAAGATTTATTAATTGCTAATCAAGACAAGAATTAAAATGAGAACTCTCCTTGACCAAGACCTGGATGATAACCTTCTAAATATAATGCCTAAACTTTTCAATGATGGGCATGCCCTAAACATTAAGGTTGATCGGACTACGGAGTTACGGAAGTATACACCTGCGAAACATTCACGGCGTGATCTAATTCTCAATCTTGAGCGACTACCAATGGACTCACTACTTTGACCGAGCAGAAGACCAGGTCCACTAGGACTACGAAGGGGTACAATGAGCCTTCTACCCTAGTTAGTTAGATGATCGATGCATCGGGATCAAGCCCACTACAACTGTCTCTTCATGTTGGTCAAACATTTAAAAACATATATTTTTACTCTAGATAGAGGGGAACCATCGTCAATAATTCAAACCTTTCAAATATATATATATATATATATATATATATATATATATATATATATATATATATATATATATATATATATATATATATATATAATTTATAGTAAACCATTAGGATGAAAAAGTTTTAAGGGGGTAGACTACAATAAGCCAGACTAGCATAAATAGTATGCACCATACCATGCGTATGAACGTGAAACCAACAAAACTTAGGTGTACAGAATTAGGGTACCTTTACCAAATTACGTTAGGCAATTTCAAGGATGAAATTGTTTTTAAGGGGAGTAGATTGTAACACCCCGGATTTTCACTATTTTGGGATTTGCCAAAAATCCTTTAAATATTTTTTTAAATATCTAGCCACATCATCACTTATGGACCCTTGACGCTCGAGGTGAGCTTATACGCAACTGGTGCCAATAAAGAACCATACAAATGAAATAGATCAACCAATAAATCTAACTGATCACTTAAGCATCGAGTTCAGCCCCATGATTTATTCACATAGGGCCTAAATCTAACTGACTTACCACTGATTAATCAAGACAATTGTAACTAAATTAAAAGATCTACCTGAAGTTAAGTCAGATAAGGCCCGGATCTTGACTAATGGACCAAATCAACCCAATTACTCTTTTAGCCTAAAACTGACGATTTAGAGTGATCATGACCAGATCTCCAGTTTCACTAATTTTGAATAGGCCATACTATGAACTTAGTTAACCCATACCCCAATAACTGCGCCTAAGAAATCCCCATACCCAACTTATTCCAGAAATGCCCCAATTATCCAAATGAGCTCTAGACCGCTCGTTAGTGGGTCACTAGTTTCAAAATTATAGAGTAATGTCCATCCCACAGGGCTTGTGGTCCATCGCAGACGACAAACTCAAACAACTCCAGGAAATAGACGATTCATGCTATCAAGACAACACTTGTAAAGTGCAACTTGCCCTATCACAGGCCTAAAATCTGAATTTTAAGACAAATGGCCCGGTCACTTAGAATAATAAATTAGGACATTTCAGCCATCGAATTCCATGCAAATTTTCACCATTGGTTGAAGATATTTCTCTGCACTTGTCCGTAAAATCTGACCATTGATCGAGATCGGTGACAGTTGATTGCATACTGTGCCATTTTGGAAAAATCTAGCATCCGTTTACCATCAAACTTTACCCAAGCCTTCATCAGGCCATGGGGCACCTATCTTATAAACTAGATGGGTCAAGGGGACATCAGGACAACCCCAATAGCTAAATATGGCCCCACAAGGCCATTGGAAGCATTTAATGAAACACATGGCCAAATGACTTAATTTTTGGATATTTAATGCCTAAACCCCTTTCATTTCCACCATTTCCAGCAGTTAAAATCTGGGAGAGAGAGAGAGAGAGTGAGTGAGAAAGAGAGAGCAACGGAGGAGAGAGAAAGAGGATTTTTGGGTGTGCATTTGATCTTGGTGCTTGGGATTTTGGGAATCCTAGCACCTATACCTCCCTCTTGCTGGAAAATGCCGACCCAAATCGTTGTTGGAGAGAGATTCCGCCTAATCTAAGGTAAGAAAGGGCTCTATATCATGTTTTCTTTAACTTTAGCTACACGCATGCATCATACCACCATTTCCTTGCAACGCAGGAACTCGACACGTGGAGTTTGCTGACCCAGCAACTTTAGGACATTTGCAAAAGCTTCCGGTCGACAATAGGTGTGGACCATTACCTTTAGGTGGTCGATTATCGCACCTAGCATAGGTTTAATGAATGTGATGGTGATTATTTGTGCATGGGGCTGAATTTTCATTTGGATTGCATAAATGGGAAATTAGGTGATATTTTATTTAAACCAATCTGATTTAAATGATTTTAACTCACAAGTATATGAATCAGATGTAGATATGGTACGTATTACGAGATCGTTCCCACAAGGACTAGTTATCACAATTTGAAATTTAAGACTCTTCTTAACTAATCCAACTAATAATGTAGCGAACTATTAAGTAAACTATCACAAATCTATGAGAAATAATCGAGAGCAATAAGTAAAATCCAATCAAGGGGAAGACTAGGACTTTTGAATCCACCCCTAATTATCTTGACTCTTGTTTCACCTATTGATTCACCCTATTTAGATTGATATAAATTAAATAAATCACAAACTATGTCCTTAGTCAGGCACACAGAATGTATAATCCCTTAAAGCATATGGATCACATCTTTCCATCCATGGTTAGGCATGAAGAGATGTAGATTCCTGTTTCTTCCTCTATAGGAAACCTGTTCATGGTCAGACACAAGCACCTAGTTAAGATTCCGAGCAACATCCATATCTAGACTTTGGTCGAGCTCATAGAATGGAGAAGTACAAAAATCTCAGGAAAGCACACTAGAGAAAGAAACAAATCAATCAGATTAAAATAAATTCAACATAAACAAGAGTTATTCAAATTAGGGGCTTCATCTCAGCCCTAGATATAAGATTACCAATCCATAATTTTAAATAAAAAGAATAAAAAATAAGATTTAAACACTAAGAACATCTCCCTTCTCCCTTCCTCTCTCTCTCCTCTTTCTTCTCTTTCTCCTCTCCTTAGCTCTGGCCCTCCCTTGCTTACATTGCTTTGATGGTGGGGCCCAACTTGATCTGTTTTGATAAATCCACGCCGTCCATTAGATGCAGATGAAATTTCGGTCAAGAAGGGCCAATTTTGGTTGTCCGTTGCTGCGGTCCAAAGAAGATATCACGCTAAGATCATTTTGAATGACATAGGGTAGTCCACTTGTGACCTCCGTACCACGCATGGGTGAAAAGTATCAACATGGTTTCAAAGTATTTTTCCCCCTCTACAAGATGGACGGCTTGGATCTTCCGTACAGGTAATGGGTGGGGCCCACAACCATTTGTAAAACGGACACTGTCCGTCCGTTACACAACAGGAAATTGCAGTTTCCTTTTTTTAAGAAGGAGGTCGGGTCAACGCTTGCGTTGACCACCTCAGCTATCCGGTGCACGACTCGTGTAAATATGTGTAGTGTACACACGTTGCACATACAGGGCCCAATGTGATGTTGTTGTGAAATCTGATCCGACCATCTGATTGGTCTCCCCATTTAAGGCATTGAGACCAAATTTGAGGCAATTTCAAATATCAAGTGGGCCCCACTTAATGAATTAAGGGGTTAATCTATCTGTTGGGGAACTTTCATATTGATCTAAGGGCTAAAATTTGATATGTACAGTTAATTTATATCCCTCATCCCATGTATGAAGTTTCGAGCTAATCAGATTGCGGGAACCATGCGATCTTGCATTCTGCACCAATTTCGGGCCTCTTTAGTGTGAATGGCTTGATTTCCTCGGATTCCTGGCATGTAAATTCTTCAGTCTTGGTTCTCTGGAGTGCGTCCCTTACTCTGCTGACTTCAGAGCGTCAAATCCCTGCTTTTAATATCATTTTTCAATCCATGCTCCTGATTTCATCCTGTAATAAAAACACAATTAAAATATGGCATTAAGCATTATCATATACGTAAAATCTGGCAATAATCGGGGTCTGATATGCAATATTTGAACCTCATCACAACCCCCAACTAGCATTTTACTAGTCCTGAGAAAAACATGTGAAAAATAATTTCAGAAATAAAGGATAATTCCTGTAAACCCAAGTGACTTGTAAATAAATAGTCGAGATGCTAACATTCTAGGATTATGAATGCTGAGTAGAATTTTCTCCTGGATTCAAGCTTACAATAAACTTGATAATCAAGTTCAAACTATTAATCCATCAATTGGAACCTTCTAAACATCAAGTTCCATGAGTGTATAATGTAATCTCAGCTTACAATCTTTAAGAGATCCAATTGTCAATTTAATGATATCAATGGTAAGTAACAACAGAATTTATGCCAACTAAAATTGAGGTCAACTAGCTTTACAGATTAAATTTTCATTTTACCAGCTTTTGATACACAAAGGAGGGGAATCAAATCATCACCCATAGGGAGCAAAACTATGGTGAAAACTTGTCGCCTAACTTTTTCTAAATACCAACCTTGGGGAATTGAATCTATACCTATAGGGAGTAAACCTATGGTGAAGATTCTGTGACTTACCCTTTCAAATCTTCTTACTGAATTGATGCTAAAAAATTTGTTTCAGGTTGGTTCCTTTCATGCTTAGTGATTACCAAGTTAATCATTTTATTATTGAACCGGAACCTTAATGTGTAAGCGAGATATGATATATGAAATCATGACTCAATAAATGTTTAAAACTTCTAATCATAGGTTAACAATTCAAACTTAATTGTGAAATCTAACATATGGTGGAATTCTAGAGGCATAAATTCCTAATTTTCTGTATCTTGTAATTTTAAAATCATAACTATCCTTCAAAATCACTTCAAATTCACAAGTAATTTCAGAAAATTTTAAAAATTTTCACAATTTTTTCTTCCTCAAGACTAAGAAAATACTGATTAGGTTACCTAATCTCCCACCCCCAACCTAAAATCTACATTGTCCTCAATGTAAAAGAACTAAGTAGGCAATGTACATGGGACAACGAAAGTAAAAGAGGAGTGAAGGAAAGATAGTACCTGGATGAAAGAATTAAGAGGCTTTCCAAAGATATCAACGTAAAAGCGAGTTAGCACAAGAGAGAAAACAACGAAAGTAAAATAATAAAATCATAAAAAGAAAATCCTACCTATACCACTTTCGTAGGTGCTTTCGATTGCATTTAGCGTATGCAATAAGCCTTTAAACCCCTAGGTTTCCCCTAGTGGACGAGTTGTAATCTCGTGAGGGTTTACAACAATGTTACCCACAAACATTAAACTAACCAACTAGGAAAACGAAATGAAATAAAAGACCGGGTTGCCTCCCAGGAGCGCTAAGTTTAATGTCTTTAGCCAGACAAGCAATGAAAGCAATCATGGACCATCGGCCAGTATCTTGGTAAATTTCTCAAAAGGTTGTTCAACAAGATCATCCAAAAGCCCATTTTGCAGTAGGCTTGGATGTCTTGGAGCGTTAATAAACAGAGAAGTTGAGGGACTTCAGCATAAAGTGTTCTTTTTATCGTCTGAAGTGTCCAAAGTATATATGATTCACCTGTGGCAGAAAAAATTTTGAAGTTAGTATACCATGATGAATCAGAGACTACAAGTAGATAAAATTTAGAAAAATTTGTAGTAGGTGTAGTCTCAACAAATGCCGATGTTTCACTTTGTAGTTTAATTTTCAACTCTTCCTCATTTAATGGTAAACATTCAGGATCCGGGGAAGGAGGTACTTTAGAATACGGGTTCTCTCGATTCATGACAACTACCGAGGTATTATTTTGCAAGGCATTCACTATGTCTTATAACAGGGGATCGTTTGAATCTGTAAAATGTGCTAAGCAATCATCTAAAGAGTTGGGACGTTCAGCTGAGCATGATTTATTTTCCACGTTGGAGATTGTGATGATCTGCTCAAGGAATCCATCGTTTTTGAAAGTGGATGGAAGTACACTCTCTTGCTCCAACCCTGCGCAAACAATTTGATGATCAAGAAACGAAGTATTGATATGAGGACTCTGGTCATTGATACTACTCAGAAGAGGTATTGAATCGTCAAAAGTGTATGACTCAGATGGTGGCCTCAACTGGGTGGTTTCAACTTCCAGAGTCATATCAAGCGGTTCGTTCATTTCTTGAATCATATCATCATTCAATTCAGGGGAGTGGCCTAAACATGTTTTAAGAGAGTTAAAGGGTCGGTTGTAATGGGCACATTCTCCACTTTTAAATCAGACATGTTAGATGAGAGGAGTGGCTCATTTTGACCGATCACTTCGTGTACTTCTTGATCACTGACCTGGACCATACTTAAGATTGATTCTAGAGGAATTTGGGCTGAACATTCATGATCATCATCCCAATACATGTCATCGTCTAATTCCCTGTCATACACACTTGGGATGGGATTGCTTTCCTCACATTCTATTCCTAAATTGGGTGGAGGTTCAAATATGCTGACCTCTTCATCATCATTAAACTCGAGTGTCTCATGTGAGTGAAGTGTGTTATCATCATTGTATACGAAAGACACCCATGTCTCTTCACCATTCCTTTGAACCATCATCGAGATCGGTTCATCTGAAAATTGAACCATATGCTCATTAACATAATTCAACTCTTCATCCCAAATTCCAGAGTGTTTCAAAAGTAAGTGAGGATCACCTTCCTCGCATTGTATTTCTGGATTGGGTTGTGGCTGAGATGAACTAGCTTCCATTAGTGCATCATGAGTAAGGAATCCAAAGGAATAATCAACAGGTTGTGGTCAGGATGAATTAGTTTCCATTAGCCTATCAATGCTTGATTCAAGTGTGTCTAATAATTTCATCATGTCATAGGTTGTGTAACTCGGAGATGACTCTTCTTGGATCATTTCTGGTGGATATTCAGAAGTAGGGAACACAAGAGAATAATCATTATAACATGTTGTTGGTTCATTTTCCCAATTTTGATGTTTCCACTGATTATAGTCATACGGATCATAGGTGGGAGAATTTGATGGTTGATAATAGTCCTCACGCCTTTAGTTATGATAATCCTATCACTCATGTACTTTCTTATTAATCCGTGGGGTGTAATTATTCTCCCGCATATGATCGAGTAAGGACTTCCTAACCGGTGGATCATTATATTCCGGTCGGTTCTCGATGATAGTTTCAGAAAAGTTTTGAGACATTGGTGGATTTCTATCATAATCATCATCCCAATATATGTTATTCTTTTCAGTATACTGACATTCCCACTCGTGCATATACATGGTGAAACCCTAACTCTGAATCTAATTCTAAAGGAAAAATCCTAAACCAATCTAGAAATAGGAAGAGAGATAATTAGAAAGAAGTTACCAATTTAGAGATCTATGTTAGAATCCTACAAAAGAAAATAAAACTAGTTTCTAAAAAATAGAAAATCTAAAATTAGAAATTTGCTAAAGAACAACAAAGAAGAGTTAGTTTCTAAAAAGGAAGGAAATCCTAGAATTAGAAAGTTACTAAAAATAAAAATAGAAAGTTAGTTTCTAAAAAAGAAAGTTTCTAATCTTAGAAATAAAAAGCTAAGTTAGTTTCTAAAAAGGAAAAAATTTCTAAAACTAGAAAATATAAAGTTACTTAAAAGAAGAATCTAAATCTAAAATTAGAAAATAGAAAATTTCTAAAAAGAAAGCATAGACTTAGAAATTTTTTAAAAAATAAAACCCTAATTCTAAAAATAGAAATTAGAAAAAGTAGAGAATTTAGAAAGAGATTACCAAATTAGAAGTTTAAGTCAGGACCCTACAAAACAGGAAATATGTTAGTTTCTAAAATAAAATAAAATAAAACTTTAATCTAAAGTTAGTAAAATCCTAAGGCTATGAATTATGATAAGAGAGAATCCTAAATCCTATTGGACCGAAACAGTCTCCGACAACTGCGTCAAAAACTTGATGTTTTATTTAAACCAATCTGATTTAAATGATTTTAACTTGCAAGTATACGAATCAGATGTAGATATGGTACGTATTACGAGATCGTTCCCATGAGGACTGGTTGTCACAATTTAAAATTTAAGACTCTTCTTAACTAATCCAACTAATAATGTAGCGAACTATTAAGTAAACTATTACAAATCTATGAAAAATAATCGACAACAATAAGTAAAATCCAATCAAGGAGAAGACTAGGACTTTCGAATCCACCCCTAATTATCCAGACTCTTATTTCACCTGTTAATTCACCCTATTTAGATTGATATAAATTAAATAAATCACAAACTATGTCCTTGGTCGGGCACATAGAATGTATAATCTCTTAAAGCATATGGATCACATCTTTCCATCCATGGTCAGGCATG
Organism: Magnolia kwangsiensis; assembly: GCA_037074715.1. NCBI lineage: Eukaryota > Viridiplantae > Streptophyta > Magnoliopsida > Magnoliales > Magnoliaceae > Magnolia > Magnolia kwangsiensis. The sequence continues at coordinate 75,919,479 of CM073579.1, forward strand.
AAGAGATGTAGATTCCTATTTCTTCCTCTATAGGAAGCCTGTTCATGGTCAGACACAAGCACCTAGTTAAGATTCCAAACAACATCATATCTAGACGTTGGTCGAGCTCATAGAATGGAGAAGTACAAAAATCTCAGGAAAGCACACTAGAGAAAGAAACAAATCAATCAGATTAAAATAAATTCAACATAGACAAGAGTTATTCAAATTAGGGGCTTCATCTCAGCCCTAGCTACAAGATTACCAATCCATAATTTTAAATAAAAAGAAGGAAAAATAAGATTTAAATGCTAAGAACATCTCCCTTCTTCCTTCCTCTCTCTCTCTCCTCTTTCTTCTCTTTCTCCTCTCCTTAGCTCTGGCCCTCCCTTGCTTTGCTTGTCTCATGCCCTTTTATAGATGCCAAAGGAGGTGGAGTGCTGAAGTCGGTGGGAAAATCGGGCGTTTCATAGCAGCAGCCGTGTAGCGAAAGCCTTTTCGCACCAAGATGTCATGCAAAATAGCACCACCTCCCTTCCTTATTTTTCAAAGAAATGCCGTCTCTTGGGACGGTTTTGACTGCTCTACACCATGGATAGTTCAGATCATGCATCTGATCAAAGATGATGGGCCACGGAATCCCGAAAGTCATGGACATGAGAAACAGATGGCTCTACGAATTTTCTTACGCTGCTCTGATGGTGGGGCCTACCTTTCTTCTATTTTGATAAATCCACGCCGTCCATTAGATGCAGGATGAAATTTCGTTCAAGAAGGGCCAATTTTGGTTGTCCGTTGATGTGGTCCAGAGAAGATATCACGCTAAGATTGTTTTGAATGACGCAGGGTAGTCCACTTGTGACCTCCATACCGCACACATGTGTACGCATGGGTGAAAAGTATCAACATGGTTTTAAAGTGTTTTTCCCCCTCTACAAGATGGATAGCTTGGATCTTTCATACAGGTAATAGGTGGGGCCCATAACCGTTCGTAAAATGGACGCTGTCTGTCCGTTACACAACATCCAACTGCAGTTTCCTTTTTTTGAGAAGGAGGTTGGGTCAGTGCTTGCACTGACCGCCACAGTTGTCCAGTGCACAGCTTGTGTAAATATGTGCAGTGTACACACACTGCACATACAGGACCCAATGTGATGTTTTTGTAAAATCTGATCTGACCATCTGATTGGTCTCCCCATTTAAGGCATTGAGACCAAATTTGAGGAAATTCCAAATATTAGGTGGGCCCCACTTAATGAATTAAGGGGATGATCTATCCGTTAGGGCACTTTCATAGTGATTTGAGGGCTGAAATTTGATATGTACGGTTAATTTATGGCTCTCATCCCATGTATGAAGTTTCGAGCCAATCAAATGGCGGAAACCATGTGATCTTTCATTTTGCACCAATTTCGGGCCTCTTTAGCGTGAACGACTTGATTTCCTCAGATTCCTAGCATGTAAACTCTTCAGTCTTGGTTCTCTAGAGTGCGTCCCTTACTCTAGTGACTTTGGAGCATCAAATCCCTGCTTTTAATATCATTTTTCAATCCATGCTCCTGATTTCATCCTGTAATAAAAATATAATTAAAATATGGTATTAAGCATTATCATATACGTAAAATCTAGCAATAATCGGGGTCTGATATGCAATATTTGACCCTCATCATTAGGCTAGGAATTGTTAAAATTATGGGAAAGGGTTTGGCCCTAATATCCCAAATATGTGACTTGTGCATTTGCATGCTCATGTAAGGTGAAAATATTTAAATTTCCCCAAATTGTTGATAGGTGATTGTTGATTCCCTGATTTGGTGTTAACTATGTTTAAAATGATAACATGGATTGTTGTAATTTGGTAATTAGCGATTAATTTCCTGATTCTATGATTAATTATACTTGGGTGAAGGCATGAAATGTTTTAATTTGGTTGATTGATTGAGTTGCCTTGAAATTCAGAGTATGGCTGAACTGTGTGCTTCATGTTGATCTATGGAAGATAAACTTCGGTGTATTGTTATATGACTGCCCATGTAATGTGTATAATCTGTAAATTTGGGTGGAGCTTTGCATGTTATTATTCATCTTGTTACAATTGTTGGAATATGTTGAACATGATCCTTACAATTTGGTGAAGCTTGGTGTATTGTTATTCATATACTTAAAATGCTGGATTTTGTTGCCATTTGTGAAATTATTCCAAAATTTGTTGAATTTATGTTATCCATCAGTGAACTTATCCTCTCATGGATTGGCCGATAACTGAAATTATTTGAGAATCCCATTGTTGGATCAGCCCATGGGTAAATCTGGCCCTACTAGTTAAGCTGTAAATTGTCTCAGGCCATTCAGTTTACAATTCAAGTTGTGAGGGGCATATTGACTCTTAGGTCAGCCATCCTTGTACGTTAACCATATTTGATCATGCTTGTATGAACCCGAAGTACCCTGAGACCTTTGTGCCCACTATTAATTGTAATTTATGGCCCACAAGACTCATGAGCTGAGGATGGTGGTATGGGACATTATGCTCATGCTGTCGGCCTACGCTGGGGTGACAAGCCTCCCCATAGTGTCCATTGAGCACTTAGACTCCTGAGCCAGGAACGGTGGTATGGGACACTATACTTGTAATGTCGGGCTGTGTTGGGGTGACGACCTCCCTACAGTGACCTCGGGTAGGAGATTTAAGTCTCAATCTATTTCATCTATATTTATACTACTTTTCTTGATTAACAACCCCAATATAGGGCTAAGGTTCATGAGAGTCACATGACCATGGCCTTGAGCCGCACGATCGGGTTAGGGCAATAACTCCATTAGGGTATTGCGATTTTCCCAACTTGATGAATGAATGAACTTAACTAATCAACCCGGTTAACATGTTACATGACATTGCATGTATTATTGTTGGTGATTATGCAGTCGAGGTTGCTTTTGAGGGAGTGTTGTTTCATTGAGAACGTGAGATGTCATCGCCGAGGGAGTGTTGCTTTGTGAGGAGCATGCATCATATCATAACCATACATTTGCATTAACAACAATATCTAGGATTCTATACTATTTACTGTTCATTAAATGTATCTTATGCATGATAATTTGTGTGCCTACAGCTAATGATACCACTGAGTTAGCTACTCACTCCCACTCTGGGACAGTGATCTACAACACTAAGCAGAATCCGATATAGATGTAGGTACCTTAAGCGGGATGCACTGGACGATGTCGGTGCAGATGATGATGAGGAGTGGACACACTCCCAGACTTCGGTGGCTTCTTCTAGTATATGGTTAGATGTTCGCGGGACATGGGCCAGGGCCCTAGTCATCGTGGGAGATTTATCTAGGTGGGTTTAGTTCCCGGTTGGATTTTCTTAGTACTGTATTTTGGATATCTTACCTATTTGGCAGCTCATATTTATATTTTATGATATTATCATGCTTATGGTTTGCTAAACCTGTCATTGCTTATAAATAAACCCAAATGCGTTGAAATCTGGAGCCCATTAGGGCATATGTGGCACCCAGGAATTCAGGAGCCGAGTTCTTACTCGACCCCTGAAATTCTGAGGCGTTACACCTACGTTATACTAACATTAGCCTTCTAAGGTACTGATATATCATATATCTCAAGATGGGGTCCACTGGAAGGACGACAGATCTTGCCCATACATTAAGACGTGCTCTATATAGTGGATATGTAACGTCCTGAATTTCGAGATTCGAGCAAAGCTCTACTCCAGAGATCCAGCACATCACTTATGCAACATGGATAATGATGTTCAGATTTTCATCCATATTAGTGAGTTAAACATGAGTGGGATAATACTAAAATAACATATCATACTCCAAACATAATTAAATTAAGCAAGCAAAAGACTGAAGCATATGTATTTAAATATGAAAATGTTTCACAACCTCCAGAGTATGAGTATGTAACTGGGCTAAATATATACATGTGTTGTTTTAAAATATACAAAATATGAAAAGTACTTGTGTTCGACTAAGCCAAAAATCCCTGTAGTCCTTGTGCGTCGATACGAGATCTAGATAGACCCAGTCGAGAGCTGAACGTAGGAGAACTCTTCCTCATCATCCATGAAGTCCTACTCTGTCGCATAAACCTCATCAATACCTGCATCTAAACCACGGTCTGATTAGTATTTTAAAACACCATCCTAGGGTCTAGTTTAGATGCAGGTGATGACAAAGTCTATGCGACGGAGCAGGACTTCATGGATGAGGGGGAAGAGTTCTCCTACGTTCAACTCTTGGGCGGGTCTATGTAGATCTGTACCGATGCACAGGGACTACTGGGATACTTGTTTTAGTTGAAAACTTTACATTTCTTCATTTTATATATTTTGAAACAATACACGTATATATTCAGCCCGGTTACATACTCATACTCTGGAGTTTGTGAAACGCTTTCATATTTAAATACATATGCTTCAGTCTTTTGTTTGCTTGATTTAATTATATCTGGAGTTTGATATGTTGTTTTGGTATAATCCCCCTCATGTTTAATTCATTAATATGGATGAAATCTAAACATCATTATCCATGTTGCATAAGTGATGTGTTGGATCTCGGGAGTAGAGCTTTGCTCGACCCTCAAAATTTAGGGCTTTACAAGTTGGTATTACAGCATGATTTGGATTAAACTGGACCTAGGTTATAGGTAACATAATGCATTCTGATGCAATCTGACTTAGAAAGGGGGCATAGGAATTTAGTAATGATCATAGGATCCCAAAGTTTCACCGATGGGCAAGATTGACTACCGTAGTGTAGCCCGTACACATCCTAGATCATGTGAATTGGTCTTAGTCACTTTTAAGCCATCAATCGACGGGTTTGAACCATTAGTCAACAAATTTAAAACCTGAAACAAGCAAAAAGGGGCGTATATGCGCGTCTTGAATTATGAAATTGGACCATGCGGGACAAAAACCTAAAGCATAAAATTTGGTGGGACCCAGAGGGCCCCACAAATCAAAACAGCACCTCGGGAGGGGTGGCCACTACCGGACACCCTAGGGGGGTGCGGCGACACCGTTCACCTCCATAGTGGGGCGCGACAACACCGTGGTAGCGGAGGTGCACTACCAACCGGCCGCCCATGTGGGGCCACTCCCACATGTTGGACGTCTCACTTAACCCTTTTCTTGCCCCTTTGTTCATTTCACCCTATTTCCTACCCCAAATCCACCAACAACTCCCTCTCTCTCTCTTAAATCCTTTTCCCTATACATTCACATCTCCCATTTCACCATATCCTACACTTATCCACCACCATTTCCCTAAAACTATCCCTTACATCTCTCCATCTTCCTTATTTCCACTCATTTGAGCACAAAACCCATCTTTTTTATGTCTCATAACTTCCATATCCTCAAATCTACTTCATTCTCAAGCTTTTCCACTTCAATAGCTCTCTTTGAGCTTGTCATCGCCATTTTCTCCATCTCAACGCTCCTTTCCCTTATGGGAAAGAAGAAAGCAGCCCCGGATGAGGCCGGGCCTAGCCATCCAAGCTGCTTTGGGAAGAAGAAGAGTTCCAAGACGAGGGAAGCACCGAGCGAAGGTCAAAATGGGACCTCGACCCTCGAATCCCGATAGAAAGATCATTACCAGCGGGCGTCGAACTCGGTAAGTTCAGTGATCGCAAGGTTGTGTTTGAAGCTCATGTTGATGAGAAATTATTTAGGTTGTATCCAGTAATTAACCTTCTTCTTGAGACCGAGTGGGGTCCCATATTCGAAGGAAAGGCTCATGTAAGTGAAGGCACTGTACAAGCCTTTTATGCTCACATATGGAACCCAACTCTAGAGCCCCTCCAGTTTACTATTCGGTTGGGGAGACAAGAAGCCAGAGTCGATGTGGATGTCATGGCCCGCATCATAAGAATATAGCGTGGTGTTGTACATGCTAGTGAAGATAACCTAGCTAGTTAACGAGAGAGAAATTGTTGCACACGTTTCCTTTTCAGCCAACTTGAGGAACAGAGGTGAGGGAATAACCTTGCATCAATCAGTATGACACCAGATTTCAGCCTCATCCACCACATATGCACGTACAATGTGTATCCCAGGTGGAGTAACCACACAGAATGCACCCGATTTATGGTGGACTTCTTGTACAAAGTTGGACCAGGGGAAAAGGTGTGCCTGCCTACTCTCACCTTCTCTCAGATAATCAAGACCGCACGATCTACTCGGGGGGACTCATCCCTCCCATTTGGCTAACTCATCTGCAAGATCGCCCGCAATTTCAGTTTCAGGCTTCATGTGAATAATCTTGCGCCTAGCCACTTCATCAATGAGATTACACTTAACAATATGGGAATTGGCCCTAGGCAATGCCAAGCCCGAATCGATGAGTACGGGGATGAGATAGAAGAAGAGATTGAAGAGGAAGAAGGCAGTGAAGAAGAGGAAGGAAATGGAGAGGAGGAAGATAGTGAGGAAGAAGAGTAGGAAGAAGAAGAGGAGACCCAAGACTCAGACAGGGGACCTCCTATTACACATGAAGACCACCATGATCGAGCCAACCTAGAAGCCCACATGGCCAAGATTGAAGAAAAATAGGCCCATTTGAAGCATAAGTTCGAAGAGAACCAGGCCTATTTGAAATAAAAATTTAAGAGAATGTCTCGCACCCTAAAGGCCCTCATGTGCTGTATGTAGGATAAGGGTGCGCCTCCACCTTCTCCAGAATCAGAGGACTAGTTGTGTATTTATAGTTATCTCCTTCTTCTTTTTTTGTAATAGCCTTGGTTAGGCTTAGACGGATGTTAGGTTAGTAAGTGTTAAAGTCTTTTGTTAAATTATCTCACATGCATTCTCTGTCATAATTCATGTAATGCTACATCATGTGTATTATGACAAATTTTGGTTAAATGAAATGCATGAAGCTTCTTTTATTTAGAAATGCGTAGCATGTTTGGAAAAAGTGGATGATGTATCCTAATCCTGTAAATGTTGCACCCTATGTTGTATATAGGAAATGCTTCCTAAAACCACTCAGAATATGGCATGTCTCCCACTTGGGGGATCGATTGATGGGGCACCTCCCCCGAGCGATAGCCACACGGACCCCAGTTTGGGTTTGAGTATTGAGACAATGCCAAATTCACAGCTGGCCACTGGCCCCATGAATAGGCCAACACCTAGTGCACCACCAGTTCTGGATCAGAACCGTGCGTCTACGTCGACGCCACACGTGCCTTAGGCGGCTTCTCCCCCTGATAAGTTGGAGCAGATGATGCTCCTAATGCAGTAACAACAACAAGTTTTGGCTACTATTATGAGGGTCATTGCTCAAAACATGAATGTGGTCCCACCTATGCTACCCGTGCAGCCTGTTGGAACTATGAATACAAGTGGCCTATTTGAGCGCTTTCATCGTTTCTGCCCTCCTACTTTCGTGGGTGCTCACCGACCCGAGGAGGCTAAGCATTGGTTGGATCGCATATCCAAGATGTTGAAACCATTACACTATATTGAGGTAGAGCAAGTTGAGCTTATTACCTATATGTTTGAAAAGGAAGTTAATCTTTGGTGGGATAACATCCTACAAACCATTCTTGAAGAATTTGTGTAGATGTGGGACAAGTTCAAAACCCATTTTCATGAGAAGTACTTTCCCCTCACTTACCATAATGAAAAGGAGGGTGAATTTCTCCTCCTCCGACAAGGAGGAATGACCATGGCAAAATACGAGAACCATTTTACGGAGCTGGCCAAATATGCTCCATTAATCCTCCTAGCAAATGAGGCAATGAGAATGTAACAATTTTCAGAGGGTCTGCGGGTTGATATCTGTATGAAGATGTGTTGTGCTAGCATTCCTAACTACACTGAATTAGTGAACATGTCCCTACGAGCTGAGCATGATGGCGAAAGAGTGTCTCGAACATGTATGCCAATGGGCCCGAGGCCTCGACTTGAATTACAGAACCAACCATTTCTTAGTAAGAGGCCACATGTGAATTTGCCTCCCAAGCAACTGACTCCGCTGGCCCAGCAGAGGTGATTTGATCTTTAGTGCGTCTATTGTAATAAGATAGACCATACAGAACCCTTTTGGTTTACCAAGATGAAGGACAACAGGTTTACGTCGTCGTAGAAGGCCAACCGCCAGCCACCACATGTCATTTCAACTCCAGCTCTACGATCTGCACCCCAGCACAACCATTTAACCAACCTTTCACACCTCAAAATAGGATGCCTCAACGACCTATGGTAGCACAACCCAATCATCCACAACAAGCTCGAGTTGAAGCGTCTAAATCTGCGATTGTTGTACTGCTAGCTTTCGAAGTCACTGCCCACATCCAAGGTACACATGTATTTTTGTTGGTAGACACCGAGTCCACTATTTCTATGATATTGTTCTCTATAGTCAAGCGCGGGTTGGACACTACTCCTATGGTTGGGGTGAGAGTCATCACTGCAGCAAGAACTTTTGCAGATGCCACTAAGCTTTATAAGGATTGCCCGGTAGACTTAAGGATCCGAGTGGTGTGGATTGACCTGATTGTCACCATGATATATCATTACGATGTCATCCTTGACATGGATTAGCTTACTGAAATAAAGGCAGAGATTGACAGTGAAACTAGATTCGTGAAAGCCCATGGGCCGGAGGGAACGACCTTCCCTATCGCATTCGTTGTTATACCTCCCTGTTGGAAAGTTGTGATGGTCCTTTCACTTAGGAACTTACCAGTAGTCTGAGATATCATGGACATGTTTAAAGTGTTCCCTGGACCACCTCCTCAGTGTGAGATCGACTTTACTATCAACCTGGTGCCAGATGTGACGCCTATTTCCTTACCAACATACCGTAAGCCTCCGTGTGAAATGAAGGAATTGAGAAAGAATATTGATGATCTGTTGGATTCAGGTTTCATACATTAAAGCATATCTCCTTGGAGAGCTCCTGTGTTATTCATGAAAAAGAAGAATGGATCACTACGGTTGTGTATAGATTATCGCAGGTTAAACCACGTTATAATGAAGAACATGTATCTTCTGCCTAAGATAGATGACCTATTTGACCAATTAAAGGGGGAATAATATTTCTCTAAAATAGACTTACAATCAGGGTATCACCAGTTACGTGTCAAGAATGAAGACGTATAGAAAATAGCTTTCAGGACCTTGTGATGCCGTTTGGACTTATAAATGCACCGGCCGTATTCATGGATCTCATGAACTGGATATTTTGGTTGTATCTGTACTGATTATTCATTGTATTTATTGATGACATTTTGATATATTCAAAGAGTCGAATGGATTATGAAGATCACCTACGAGCAGTCCTTAATACTCTCATGTAGAATCAGTTATTTGCACAGTATCGAAAATGCGACTTCTAGAAAGAAGAAGTCAAGCTCCTGAGACACTTGGTTTCCAAGGAAGGAATCTCTGTGGACCTTGTCTAAGGCCTGTATCCTAGCCCGTACTATTCTGTAGGCTTCCACGGTCCTCTGTGTTAAATTTTGGTGACCCACGATCTTTTATCAGCATTTGCCAATAACCCTGAGTCGTATCCCGTATTCCAAAGTCAATTCGACCCAAGACTTGTATCCTTGCGACCACACCATTGTCACGGTTTCGATGTCACATCCCACGTGCCGAGGCGATACCCAGGCCAAGAGATGTGGGCCTACGTTCAATTCAAGAAAAATGTCTTGCATTGCAAATTCTAAGAGAATCTCTACCACTCATCAAATCAATCAATCATATCAAATCAATCAAGTACAAAGCAACCCAACCCATCCCTCTCTTACACAACCTTACCCAAAGTCAACTCTCTCTCTCTCCACCCATCCCTCTCTCACCCAAAATTCTACCAAACCCATCCCTCTTCTTACACACCCATCACTCTCCCCCTACATCACTCATCTCTCTCTCTCTCTCTCATTTCTCTCTCATTCCAAGTAATTCCTAAGAGAGATCCAATGTCCAAGTTTCCATGGGAGAGAAGCTAGTGTGGCCTACTTTCCTACCTCCCATCTCCACCATTCTAAGATCATCTCGGCTATTGAAATCGTTCCCTTGGAGCTCTAAAGACTATTGGCGGAAGGAGGAAGGAAGGAATTTGAGGTGGGTGATCTTGTAATTATCTTTTTGTGATTTAAGGGCCACATATGTGGGACCCATCTTGATGTATGTGTTGTATAGGGAGCGCCCATAGTGGCGGGGTCCCTTCCTTTCTCACAATCTCTCTCTCTCTCTCTCTCTCTCTCTCTCTCTCTCTCTCTCTCTCTCCCCTCCCCCCCCCCCCCCTCACTTTTTCCTTGATTGCATGACCCACCTTGACGTGTTATCCTCACCATCCAATCTGAGGCCCACCATGTTGGCAGGTCCTGTATGAAGGGAAATACAAATATCAACTTTATAGCAGCTAAGGTGGGCCACACGTGTGGACCCACCATGGCATATGCGTTAGATCCCCATCGTCCAAGGGCAGGACAGTGGGGCATGCTTTCTATAGCACATGTGGGATCCACACTGACCCACTATGATGTGAGTATTTTATTCACGCTCCCCTGCACCCTTGGGCCCCACACGTGGGACCCATTATGATTTATGCATTTCATATAGTTGAATGTATGGACCCCACATTAGCAGCGTTGAGTTCAACAAGTTTTGTAGTCCCATTTGATGGACGTGGTATGATCCACATCGTCCGTTTATTGAAATGCTGGGCAGCAACCCAGCAGCACATAGCTGGTGTGCATGACGTCACCAAGCCAAGGGTCCCACCATGGTGCGCGTTTCATCTAGTGTGAGGCCACTATGATATATGGGTTTTAATCCATGTCATCCATCTATTTTGCAATCCCCACCGTCTAGATGGCTGGACAGTGGGCCACACATGATATATGTTCTGCATAGCAGCCGCACATGTGAGTTTGAGCCACACTGCCCATTAACAGTGGGACCCACCTTTGCTCTATGTGTTTATACACACCGTCCATCTGGGATGCACGTTCAACATAGCTGCTTTACCATGTCTGTAAGTGTCGTGGGCCCATCATGCTGCATATGTTTGAAATCTAGACCGTCCACCATTACCAGATAGTGCTGAACGTGGACCCTAGCATATCATATGTTTGTATCCTGAACGTCCATCAAACGGATGTCCAGTAGAGACGTGGCCCCCCTTGGCATATGTGTTTTATCCTAGCTATCCACCTCCAGCCATGTGGAGACCCCAACAGCTATAGCTGCTATTAGCGTCAACAGGTTCTATGGGTCCCACCTTGATGAATTTATTTTATAACCAACCGTCCATCTAGACATGTCATGTGGGGCCACCGTGATGTATGGGTCTTATCCACACCGTCCAGCACTCTGGACGGTGGGACCCACCTCTCCGGATGTGTTATTCCACACTGTTCGTCCATTTGCTGGACGTGTTTGGACAGTGTTGTGGTTCACACCGTTATGTATTGTTTCATCCACACCGTCCAGACCATCTGGACGGTGCTGTCCTGCTCCACCATGATGTGTTACATTTACACCGTCCATCCCAATTTTAAAAACCATGGACTTGGAGTGAGGTAGGTCCAAATCTCAACCATTCCTCACTGCAACAGCAGTAGGGACTGGCGCTCAATCTTAGAATTTTCTAGGTCCACTGTCATGCTTATGGAAGTTCAGTGGCTGAACCATCTTCCTAGGTGGTCCACGCTCTTGTGGGAACCACCTTATAGATGCTTTATCTAGACTGTTCATTTGTTAGAAATGCCTAAGTGGGGCCAGTGGTCCAGTAACCTATTAGACCTACCATGACGTATATGTTTATCCATGCCATTCAACCATTGGATGGTCCACGAAGGCTTGGTCCACGTCCCCATAAGACCGACCCACTAATGAGGCCCACCTCATGTGTTTCATCCTGACTGTTTAAATCATATAGGGCTAGCCTCGATGTATGTTTCTGTCCACACCATCCATAGGACGTCGATCCCACATGATGTAAGTGTTTTATCTCTAGGTTGTCCATCAGTTTACAAGGCCCACTTGTTGTATTTGAGGCCCATGGCTTACGACCCATAGTGATGTGTGTTAGGCCCATGTGAGTGGCCCATAGTGATGTGTATTAGGCCCATGTGATGCAGCCCATAATGACGCAGGGAAGGACCTGAGGTCGAGCACTGTCTTCCTCAAGATGATAAATATTCTGAATCCACGGAACTTCTTTGGACTCCTCACAGAGACTCCTTGAATCCACGAGGAAAGAAAGCAGAAAATAGAAAAGAACTTCTAATAAATTCAAAATTGATTAATGAATGGAATAAAACAAGTTAACATCCCTTTAAATAAGGGAACCAAGCAATTGGAAAGAAATCAGACTCAAACTATAACTAAAACTTCTAGAATTCGTGACTTACTATTTATAGACGGTCGTGATGTCTACTAGTGCGCAAGGTTTTCGGCCAAAAATAGTAAGTGTCCTATTTGGCTTCAACAAACCATTCTCCTAATTATCCTAAGCACTTTTCAGGTTGGACACAACTCCTAAAGCCTAACGGATAAAGAGCTATAAGCAAACTAAAACTTACTATTTATAGTAAAAATGAAAATAAAATGGGAAAACGACCGTTGATCAGGGGGTTTCTTTCAAATCTGGGCTGCGCAACCCGGCATAGCAGGGTTGGTTGGCTAAAGTAGCTCGTTCTACCCAAAATCATATATTTTACGTCAGATAACTCATTCCGAATTGTGAGATACGCCCGATCTAAGGTTTGATGGTCCGGATCACTTTTGTCATCGACCGTGCCTTTTCTAATCCATCTTGGCCATAAAATTGTCCGTGACCCGCTCTACATCACAAAGTGATATGTGTTAGGCCCATGTGAGCAGCCCATAGTGATGTGTATTAGGCCCATGTGATGTGGCCCAATGTGTGGTATATATGGCCCATATGCTGAGGCCCGATAAAATGTATAAGGCTCATATAATGTGACCCACTTGATATATATATTAGGCCCATGCGAATGACCCATTTTGATGTATTTGTGGCCTGATTAGTGAGGCCCAATGAGATGTATTTTTGACCTATATGATGTGGCCCATGGTGATATGTTTTCGACCCGTATGATGAGGCCCAATAAGATGCATTTTTGGCCCATATGATGAGACCCGACTTGATGTATATGAGGCCTATGAGTGAGGCCCCCCTGTGATTTAAATTTAAGGCCCACTTGCTATGCATTGAGGCCTATGGGTTGTGGCCCATCATGATGTGTATTAGGCCCTTGTGTGAGGCCATGGGCCCACTATATGTTTGACCTATGTGGGACACTACTTGGGAGCAATGTTGGTTGAATGTCCACATTGATGGGTAGTGATGGCTAAATGTCCAAATTGTGACCTTTCCTTAGGCCTGGTCAGGCCCATTCTCAACATTCTCGAGTGGGTTAACCTAAATGAATGGGCCCCATTGATATTGCATGGTCCATCATCGGCCATCCATCTATGGACCCTGCCTTGTGTCGAGATCGATTATCGATTCCATTTGGTCGAGGCTGATTCTGATTATCGAGGGCGATTCAGTTTGGTCGAGGCTGATTCCGTTTCATCGAAGCAGATTCCGTTTGAAAAGGCTGATTCTGCTTGTCGAGGCCAATTTCGATTATCGACGCGGATTCCATTTGGTCAAGACTGATTTCGTTTGGTTGAGGTCGATTCCTTTTTGTTGAAGCTGATTCCAATGTTGAGGTTGATTCCGATTGTCGAGGCCTAATGTAATCTATATAAGGCCCATGGGATGGAGCCCTTTGTGATGTATATTTAGCCTGTGTTAGAGGCCCGTTATGATGTATATGTAGCCCATGTGATGTGGCCCACTTGATGTATATGAGGCCCAATGTGACGTATTTATGGCTATCCATTGAGGCCCACCTTTATGTGATGCATAATGGACCCGTGTGAGAGGCTCATTGCGATGTGTTTGGGGCCCATGGTTTGTGGCCCATTGTGATGTATTCAGGGCTCGTGGGATGTGCCCCATCCGATGTATATAGGCCCATGTGATGCAGCCCATGTGATGTGTATTAGGCCCATGTGATGTGGCCCATTATGATTATATGAGGCCCATTGTGGTGCATTTGAGGGCTAGGCTATGGAGCCCATTGTGATGTATGTTAAGCCCATGTGAAAGGCCCATTACTGATATGTGGACTTATTGAGCAGGACTTACATACTCATTCATTCATTCATTCACTATCCACTTGGACTGTTGGTGTGCAACTATTTATTACGTATACCTTCACAATGGCTAGGATTTCGGTTGGGGTGTGCGACTAACCCGAGATCAGGAGTTTACCACATTGAGTTTGACTATCCAAATTTAGGTATGGGACTGGTTTAGATAGAAGTCCCTTGTGATGGACCCCATAGCCTGCGATACTACGTACTATCATCCCGACTTCACACTCTAGCTTGCTCATTTCATTCGCACTGCATATTACATTACATCCGTAGTACTTAGCATTTTGGATTGCCATGTTTGTGCACTTATATGGCCTAGAAGGACTTAACAGGATTTACATATTGCATTGTACCCTCGGCATCTGATATTTGACTCTCTTTGACTCCTCATTTGTATAGTTAATCTATATTACGTACTCTGATATTGTATGACTTGTAGAGTTACCAGTATATTTTCGCTTACTCTGATATCATATCTTGTCAGTATTTCCATTTATTCCATTAATTTATAGCATTGTATTGCATACTTGGCACTTACCTTGTGCACACACTTTCACTACCCACTAAGCTTTCTATAAGCTTATGCATGATAGATGCGTGCAGGTGGCATTAGGTTGCAGTAGCGTGGAGCTTGGAACACGCAGCGTCTTCTGGAGCTTTTATTTTCAATATATGTATTTTCCTTTCAGCATTATATCCAAATGTTTATATTAGTGGATATGTGATGATGATGTTGCCTTTATGTTTGGGTAAACTTGTGGTTATGCTTATTACAAGATAAATGTATGTTGAAAAATCCTCCTTATAGGATCCCAGGATCGAAATCTGGCATATGCGCACTGGGAGCTGAGAATGGGGTACTACAGAGGCTATTGGTACCAAATTCGGTGATCAAAAATTTTGTGAACCCGATTTTCGGGTTTTGGGCGTGCCACCTTGCTAAGGTAACTGCGGTACAAGACTGGGAGCAACCTGGTTCGGTTACTGAAGTGAGGAGTTTCCTTGGACTTACCGGCTATTATCCCCGATTCATTAAGGATTTCTCCAAGATAGCCCGACCGTTGTCACAGCTCACTTGGAAAGATATTTAGTTTGCTTGAAACCAGAAAACAGAAATAGCCTTTTTAGAATTAAAGGATAAGTTGATGTCCACACTCGTGCTAGTACTACCAGAGCAAGGGGTCAAATATACTATATACACCGACGCATCTCAAGTCGGTTTGGTTTATTTACTTATGCAGAAAGATAGGGTGATCACCTTTGCCTCACGATAGTTGAGGAAACACGAAGAAAACTATCCCACTCACGACCTAGAATTGGCGGTAGTCATCTTTGCATTAAAGCTCTGGAGACATTACCTCTACGGAGAGGAGTTTGAGCTCTTTTGTGACCATAAGAGCCTCAAGTACATCTTTACACAGAGGGACCTAAATATGAGGCAACGACGTTGGATGGAGACCTTGAAAGGCTTCAATTTTGAAGTCTCCTAGCATCCTGACAAGGCCAAACTTGTGATCGATGCGTTGAGCCGTAAGAAAACAATAGAATTTGCCACCCCACTAATGATAGAAGAGTGGAATATGGTAGAATTTATGCTAGATTTCGAACAGAAGCTGATAGTGGAGGACCCATTCCAGAGCGTCGTACACATCCACATGCAGCCAGTTATTGATGACCGAATCATTGTGGCTCAGACAGAAGATGAACTGTTGGTGAAGATGAGAGAACGTGTAAGTGACAGTGAAGAATTCGAATGGAGGGTTGGCTCGGATGGAGGTTTGTGATAATGTGGCCGCCTATGCGTCCCAAATATTTATGACTTGAGGAGAGGTTACACACAATTCAAAGATGGCGATGCATCCATGTAGTACGAGGATGTATCGAGACATGAAGCGTTCGTACCAGTGGGACAACATGAAGGCCCAGATAGCAGATTATGTATCCCATTGTCTCATGTGCCAGCAAGTTAATGTCGAGCATCGCTGACCCCATGGTTTACTTCAGCCCATGCCCATAGCCAAGTGAAAGTAGGATTTCATATCTATGGATTTCATTTTCAGGTTACCTAAGATGAGAAAGGGGCATGACTCCATTTGGGCGATTGTGGACCGATTGACAAAATCAGCCCATTTCCTCCCGATTAGAGTTTCTAATTCGACAAATGATCTAGCCAAGCTGTACATCAAGGAGATAGTACGACTACATGGGGTTCCTATAGAGATTGTGTTGGATCTAGACACGTGATTCACGTCTATTTTCTGGACTCGAATCTAAGAAGCAATGGGAGTAAAACTAAAGTTCAGTACCACGTTCCACCCATAGACCGATGGGCAGATGGAACGTGTAAACCAAATACTTGAGGATATGTTACAAGCATGCTTACTTGACTTCAAGGACAGATGAGATGACTGTCTCCCTTATGCCGAGTTTTCTTATAACAACGGCTTCCAAGCAAGCATTTACATCGCTCCTTACGAAGCCTTATGTGGATGCCCGCATTGTTGGGCGGAAGTTGGCGAGAAGAGCTTGGTTGGCCCAGATTTGGTTCAAGCGACCTCAGAGAAGATTGATATTATCAGGCGTCGACCTCTTGTAGCCCAGAGTAAATATAAGAGTTACGCTGATATGAGATGAAAATAAATAAAATTTGATGTTGGGGACTATGTATTCCTTAAGGTTTCCCCCATGAAGGGAGTCCTTCGTTTTGGTAAGAAGGGGAAACTTACGCCACGATTCATTAGCCCATTCGAAATTCTAGACCGAGTGGGTGTGGTGGCATACCGTCTTGCCTTGCCCACACCACTCGTCTGTGTGCACAACGTGTTTCACATATCTACGCTGAAGAAATATGTTCCTTACCCTACCCACATTATCAATGGGAGGAAGTACAACTAAGTGAAGATGCTACCTTTGTACTGCGACTAACACATGTTCTAGATAAGAAGGAACAAGTGTTACGCAACAAAGTTATCCCACTCGTGAAGGTATTATGGACGCACCACACTAAGGAAGAGGCGACTTGGGAAACAGAAGCCGAAGTCCATAAGAACTACCCTCAGATCCTTGAGGAGTACGAAAAGGTACAAATTTTGGGGATAAAAATTTTCTTTAAGGGGGGTAGATTGTAACATATCAGAAAAATCCATACAAAGACCTGAGTACCACCTTAGGCAAAAATACCTAAGGACGTATCCTATTGTAATTTAGACAGAAATTAATTAAGTACTAAACTAAATAATCAGCGAATTTAGTTCGAACCACCATTTCCACAAATGGGAAGACCCAAAACCATTAATAACACCGACTCAACACTACACAAAGACATAGGAAAAATCCTAAGAGCCTGTCACTCTTGGGAGTTGTAACACCCCGGATTTTGGCTAACTTGGGATTAAATGTCCTTAGGCAATGGGTCGACTAAAACACCTGAAAAATCGCTTAGAACCCAATTCCATAGCCAAAGAAACCACTTAGAATTAATTCCTTTAGAAATTAAGCGTAAGTTAGCTAGCGCAACGCTGGAGTAGCTGGGAAACAGTCCCTGATCACTTTAAATACATTCTACAAGACCCAAATCGAGTAGAACCAATGACTCTATAATACTCTATAACCTCGGACCAAACTCTAAGCAGGTTTGTTCTCTGGACCACTTTGAATCTTTGTATTGGATCTAGACCACGCGTCGAAAGTCTGATACCTCCTATCTTAGACCGTTAGAACCGCCTAGCTGGACTTGACATTCATTTCAAAAATCAAGTCAAACCGATAATCACAGGCCATTTCATTGAGCCCGGACCGAAGAGAGTGCGAATAGGGACAGAATTGGAATTTCAAATTCAAATCTGGCACACGATTTGACGCATCAGTATTGAGCGTTCTGACCGTCAGAATCCAGCCAAATTACACCCTCAGATCAGAAAAAATTTCTATTTCATATCACGAGATTTGTAGACCTGATCTAGGTGCGATGACCGTTGAATTGAAATTGGACCGCCACGTGCGATCTGGGAACCCTACCGGTCTGAAAACTTGATGCGTACTAGATCTAGTATGCATGAGCTTAATTCCGACCGCATTTGGCCAGGGGACCTTCAGAAATGCTCTTCTGGACCGAAACAGCCCCGATTTGGTTAGGCATCAAGTAAACATTGTTCCCAAGCCTATTTTGGGCATGTTTTAGGCTATAAAAGGGGTTGAAACCTTCACTCCTCTCTCCCATCCAAATTTACAAAAATCCCTAGATTGGGAGAGAGAAAAGGTGAGAGTTTGTGAGAGAAGGTGGGAGAGAATTCCCTGCTGCTTGTGCCACGTGTTGTACGTGCTTAGGCAACGCACTCCGATCACTTTTCCGGCGATTCCTCCGTGTTTTCAGGTAAGAAAAACCCTAGAAGTTGCTGATTTGGGATTCTTTTCGTTCCATAGCTTGTTAACTCATAAATCTTGTAAATTAGGTCCTCTATTCGCCGTAGACGAAGCGTATACGCTCCGTTCGAACTCACACCCCAAAAAGGGAAAAGGTGTGGATTTTAGACGCTTTGATTGACTGTTTTCAAAGCTTTCAATGTCGTTTAATAGTAGATTATCGACGGCAACGCCGTTTGACATGTACAACATGCTGTCTGTTTCCTGTTTCGTAAATCAACGAAGAATATGAGGTTTAGGGCATTTTAGGTATAGATTGCATTCATATTTTGCTGACGTGATTGACATGATTTGTTGTTGCATTAGAATGTTAGGAATGCGTGCATAATTAGTTTGGTGAAGAGATTCGCCTAAATGCACGCTTCGGGTCGACATACTATATGTAGACTTAAGTGTGTAGTGTAAGTGTTTGTATTAATGCTTGTATTAGTATGTATTGAATTAAATGATGTTATGGATTAGTTGAGATTGGTTTCTCAATTAATATGCTGATGTGAATGATTTCCTACATGTTAGTTATATGCATGATTTCATTGTATGTATGAAATGCATGTACTTGATGATTTACTTAAGTTCTATGTTATAACATGGGTTAACATGCTCACATGGTTGTATTTCAATTCCAATACTCTCATATGATTTGCTGATGTGATTCCTTAAGTGTTTGGGACTATACTTAGTCCAGTCAGTCGGTAACCGAGCGAATTCGTGGTTGGCTTATCTTTGCCACGAACGACACGTCGATGAACGCGAGCCGTGTTTTGGAGTTGGCGGTAGTGGTTAGGCCACACGAAGTGTTTTACACACTTCATGTCGTTCAACTTGAGATGCGATCGTGCTAGTCGAGCCCGTCAAGTAACCCGACTGGCCGTTGTATGTTCACCCTGCATGAGTCATAACTGCTTGAACCTAGGGTACTGAACTTATCATTGTAAACCCTGTTAACCATGGTACCTTGATCCACGAAGACTTATGAGCCGGGCATGGTGGTATGGGACACCGTGGTCGAGCTGTCGGCCTACGCTGGGGCCACAAACCGCCCCGTAGTGACCAGTGAGCACCTAGTCTCGTGAGCAGATTATGGTGGTATGGGACACTATATTCTAGCTGTCGGCCTACACTGATCAGGCGACGAGTCCTTTGTAGTGACTGCAAGCGTATTCTGAGTCTACGGGAGGCGACGACCCTTCAGTAGCAGTAGAGTACAGTAGGCCTGTATTGATAAGGTGATGGGGGAGCGGAGCAACGAGTGCATGCAACAGCCCTGGCAGCCCTTGCAGCGACAACCCTTGCAGCGACCTACAAAATATACATCGTATGAGATTACTAGGAGTGACGACCCTAGACAGGATCTGTGTTGGGATTGATATAAGGGAGGTACCTTAGTTTCCCAATCCTGCTGTTTGAATGGACTAATAATAACTCGAAAATCATATCACCATACCATTGCATGTGCCTGGAAGATGTGGAGCACTTGAGGGTCGATTGCATGCCGCGGTCGTAAGATGGTGCCGTATGAGGGAGATCGTCGGTGAGGGCATACATCACGTCATGTCATAATTGCATTAACAACAGTATTAGGAATGGTTGAATTACTGCTTTACTATTATCGCATGATTGATTTGATAACATGCTAATCTCTACTCTATTATTCCACTGAGTTAGCTACTCACTCTCACGTTACGTGACGGTGTTCCTGGACACCCACCACACCCTTTGTGATTGCAGATGATGGTGCGGCCTGTGAGGCGGAGTTGGACTTGATGATGATGAGGAGGATTCCTCCTTTATGCGTGTTCTGATTGACGGGATTACAGAGAGTTTGATTAGATACTTTGACACTTGTCATTTTATATTTTTAGCGCACTCATGTATATTCGTTTTGTCTACTTTTGGAGTATACGTGTATGTAAATAACCTGGTAACATGTTCACACTCTGGAGACATACAACAGTTTATATATGTTATACATACTATTACAGTCTTCCGCTTATTAATTTAACTGTCTCTGGAGTATGATATGTTGTTCTAGCTTAATCTCACTCATGTTTAATACGTTATCACAGACAACATTCAATCATACATGTCTATGTTGCATAAATAACATTTTAGAACTCGGGAGTTGGGTTTTTGCTCGACCCCCCCGATTTTCGGGATGTTACAGGAGTACATTGAAACTCCATATTGAACCTAAAACGCACGTTGAGAGTCCGATGATCACAAAACTATAGGGTTATGTCCGTCCTACTGGGCTTGACAACCGTCACGGGAATCGAGCCCAGATAGTGTCCAGAAACGTTCAATTTAAATGCTAAGTGAAGTGTGTGAGAAACGTGAATATCCTTAGAAAAGGTATTGAAACTTAAGTGAATTGGGCCATTCACTCACACACGAAATTAAAGATTTCAGACCGTCAGTTTCTAACTAAACTTCACCCATGGGAAAAGGAAATTTTCCTGCGCATATCCATATACTTGTGGCCCCGATCAACTAAGAACAACCGTTGATCTGACACAGGTCCTCCACGGTCGATCAACCTATCCAATCACACTGAAATCACATCCTGCCATATATCCATTGTCAAAGAACTTACCCTATGACGTATGTGACAAGTGGGCCTCCCTGTGAGCCCCATTTGTCGAAAACAACTGCCTAAAGGGTGTAACCCATGTATATGGTGGCCCTAGGGCCATTTACATCACTACTGGGCCTATATGTAGCTCTTACACCACCCCATCTCTCTCCCAAACGAATTTCTCCAAACCCTAGGAGAGGGAAGAGAGAAAAGAAGAGAAAAGAGTAAGGAGAGGAGAAATTTTGGGAGATCGTTGCTGTGATTCTCTCCCACGACTCCACGCACTGAATCACCTTCTGGTTACGCTATTTGATCCATTTCGATTACAATTTGGGTAATAAATCCTAACCCTAATACCGTAGTTGAGATCTAGAATGGTTGTTTATCAACCTAGCTAACCGATTTCACCATTTAGGTATCCGACTTTCTATTTTTGGGAACGTAGAATTCGAACCGGGTTTGAATCGAGTATTCTGATGAAATGTGCGGACTATAAACATTTAGGTTATGGTTTTCAATGCTTTCAATGTCAGCTAATGATTTATGTCTGACTTGATTGCTACTATATCGTCTTAGACACGTTGATTTCGATGTGATATACATGTATGTACTATGTTGAATAAAAGATGCATCTCATGTGTTTGTTGAAATGTTTGAATGAACATGTGAACCTGATTTGTGCTTGCCATGACTACTGGTTGTCATATGCATGATGACCTCTTTGTGTAAGGAATTGTCATAATATATGTCGTAACTAACCTTGTCGATGTATTTTGGTGAAGTGTAACTTAAGTGTTTGATAAATTTTCTGATTGAGAAATTGCTGATGATTTATATTTATTAAGGGTATTGAGATAGGATTCTCAATTACCTTATTCATATGTATAGTTTCCTCCATGAAATCTTAATTATGTCTATACAATTTATAGATAAAATACAAGTGTTTGGTAACATGTTCAATGTCTTTGATAAAATGCTCAAATGAGGAATTCACTTGAATTGTTCGTCGAATGCTGAAGTAATTATCACATGTGTTTACTTACTGCATTTCAGTAAGATTGGGGCTACGACGTAGCCCAGGCATTAGGTAATAGTCCCCATTTAGGTGGCCAAATTAGTCTCGCCACATTTGGTATATTCGACGAATCTGGGTCGCACGACGATTATTGACAGTGGTTAGGCCACAAGGAGTGCTTATGCGCTCCATGTCGATTAAGTCACTGTGTGCTCGTACCAATCGAACTTGCCTAATAAACCGATTAGCTTATTGCGTGTTTACCATGTATGGACGCTACTGCTTGAATCTAAGGTACCCCCTACCAATGTAAAGACTCACTTTAACCATGGTACCATAATCCGCTAAGACTCATGAGTCGGGTATGGTGGTATGGGATACCGTGGTCAAGCTGTCGGCCTATGCTAGGGCGACAAGCCTACTGTAGTGACCAGTGAGCAACTCAAACTCGTGAGCCATACCTGGTGGTATGGGACATCGTGTTCGAGCTGTCAGCCTATGCTGAGGTAATTAGTCACCCTATAGTGAGAGCAAGTATAAACTTTAAACTTGCCTATCGACTATTTTTCAGTAGGAGTGATGCCCTACAACTTGCCCATCGTATATGATTAGCTAGGAGTGACGAACTTATATGGATCCTTCGATTCCGGTTAATGATATAAAGGGAGGTACCTTAGCTTCCCAAACTACTGTATAAATAAGCTTAATTAAGTACTTGACTAACATGGCTATGCATCGCATTGTATTAGCTAAGATGTGCTTTTGGCAAGGAAGGTGCACGTTAGGGAGTATTGACATATGCGAAATTGGTTGTTGGAGTCACTTTTGAGAGAGCTTTATGCGTACATCATTACTTGCACTACATTTCTGCATTAACAAGAGTAGTTAGGAAGTGATTATTGTATTGTTTTATCATTACTGCTTGATTGACTTGATAAAATGTTAACCTTTGCCTGATAGTACCACTGAATTGATCATTCACTCTCACCCTGGGACGGTGTTTTAAAACACCAACCAGACTCTGGTTTAGATGCAGGTGATGACGAAGTCTATGTGATGGAGCAGGACTTCATTGATGAGGAGGAAGAGTTCTCCTACATTCAACTCTCCAGTGGGTCTATGTAAATCCCGTACCGATACGCATGGACTACTGGGATACTTATTTTAGTTTGACACCTTACATTTCCTCATTTTGTATATTTTGAAACAAAACATGTATATATTTAGCCTGGTTACATACTCATACTCTGGAGTTTGTGAAACGCTTTCATATTTAAATACATATGCTTCAATCTTCTGCTTGCTTGATTTAATTGTATCTAGAGTATGATATGTTATTTTGGTATAATCTCACTCATGTTTATTTCATTAATATGGATGAAATCTGAACATCATTATCCAGTTGTATAAGTGATGTCTTGGATCTCGGGATTAGAGCTTTGCTTGACCCTCGAAATTCAGCACGTTTCAGGATATACCAATCCTGATACTACATATTCTTCCATCAACGGCAAGGGGTGATGATGTACTCATCTTTAAAATAATGGATGAATTAGACGAGATACTAATGTCAAGGACGGGCCTCACACTCATCCTAAAAGGGGTAACTGGACGGTGTGGATGATACAAATATAATATCAAAGTCCTAGCAATCAGTTATGAGATTAGAACACATCTCATGAGGCGAGTCAAGCAGGTGTATAAGAGGATGAATCTAAGTGAAACAAGTGGGTTTCGTCACCCTCTCTATTATGTAATAAACTGGGCTTTCCTATGGGGCCCAATACATAAACAAGGTGGGCTTTGGTGGGGTCCATACATCTAGGACTATGAGTGACATCACCAAGTTATGTGGAACCCACCGTGATACGTGTATTTTATTCCCACTGTCCATCTAGACGGTAGGGACCACAGTGATGTAATTGTTTTATCTACACTGTCCATCCATTTCGTCAGATCATGGGGCCACCTTGATGATGTGTTTATCCAGACCATCCAGAACACGGGGCGCACCGAGATGTATGTGTCTATATTTTCACCATCCATTTGGACAGTGCTGATTGGAACTGACCCTGATGTATGTGGATTACATCCACACTGTCCATCCATTTTGGGATGTGTGGGCCCCTACCTTGATGATGTGTTGTATACCACGCTTCCATCTATGTGCGGTCCACCTCAATATATGTATTTTATATTTATGATGTATGTTCATGGCCCACTGTGATATATGTGTTAAATCCACACTGTGCATACGTGAGGCCATATGATGTATACCCACACTATCCACATGGGACCTAGGACCCACGTGATGTATATGTTTGATCCAAGTGGCCCAATTTGATGTGTATAAGGCACATTTGGCAAGGCCCAATATGATGTAATGAGGCCCATTGTGATGTATTTGGGGCCAAGGCGTGAGACCCATTGTGATGTATATGTCCCATTAAGAATGTATATGTCCCATTATGATGTATGTGGCCCACCGTGATGCGGCCCATTGTGATGTATATAGGCTATGTGATGCAGCCCATGTGATGCTGCCCATTGTGATGTATGAGACCCTTGTGTAAGTCCCATCGTGACTGTATAAGTCCACACTGTGCATACGTAAGGCCCATCATGACTGTATAAGTCCCATTATGATTGTATGAGGCCCATTGAGATTGCATAAGTCCCATTATGATTGTATAAGTCCTATTATGATTGTATGAGGCTCATTTAGATTGTATGTGGCCCATTATGTTGTGTATAAGGCTTTTGTGTCAGGCCATAAGCCCACTATATGTTTGGTCCTATGAGGATCACTCCTTGGGAGCGATGTTGGTTAAATGTCCATATTGATGGGCAATGATAGTTGAATGTCCACATTGTGACCTTTCCTTAGGCCTTGTTAGGTCCATTCTTATCGGTGCCGATTATCGATGCTGATTATCAGTGCTGATTATCGAGGCTGATTATTGATGTTGATTGTCGGTGCTGGTTATCGATATGGATTATAAGTATGTGACAGCATAGCATCATGATACTGCCCATAAGCATCATCTACATGTTTTTTATGAGATGTGGTTGATCATTACATATGTCATAGGGTAGGTTGTTTATGGGACTCCCTGATAGGCGGAGTCGTCCCACATGAGTGCATGATATATGCAGGATCGATGCATGATTGGGATGTGTGACTCATACATCTTACATTTTGTGATATGACTACTATACGCCCTAGCGACATTAGGGCCATGACCTCCACAAGCATGCCGTGGATGGCCAGATGGGACACTAAAAATATTTGGTTCTAGCATACGGGCGCCATAGATGTCCCTGGGTGAAAATTTCTAAACCTTCGTGGCCTAGAGATGCCCCAACGTCTAGACCGAGTGGATATATATGAGCGCGTGAGGGCTGTATACCAATAGGCCGCGTATCCCACTTTGTCATGGTCAGTTGGGAGGGGTGTGACCTTACCCGCCTAAGTGAGGGGGTAATATCTAGGTTGAGTTTGACCATCTTGAGGAATGGGTCCGCTATGAATAAGTCAGGCCTGATATTAGTAAGTGGATAGTGAGGTCTCTTCCACTTACTAGCTGTGTGCTCGGATAGGGGTGGCAAGTTAGCGTATAGTGTAATAGACCCTAGTGATGATCTCAGAGATGTACAGTATTGATATGTGGACTTATTGAGTAGGAATTACATACTCAGCATTTTACTTATTCATCATTCATTCACTATCCACTCGGGCTGGTGGTGCTCAACTAACTATTGTGTACCTTCGCAATGGCTAAGATTTCGGTTGGGGCACGTGACTAACCTGAGATCAGGAGTCTACCACATTGAATCTGGCTATCCAAATTTAGGTAAGGGACTGGTTTGGATAGAAGTCCCTTATGATGGACCCCATAGCCTGTGATATTACGTAGTATCATCCCGACTTCACACTCCAGCATGGTCATTTCATTCGCACCCCATATTGCATTACATCCGCGGCATATAGCATTTTTGGTTGCTATGTTTCTACATTTATGTGGCCTGGAGGAGGTTGACGGTATTCGTGGACTCATCAAGATTTGCATATTGCATTGTGTCCTTCGTATATGATATTTGGCTTACTATGTCACCACATTGCATAGTTGATCTATATTGCTTCCTCAGTATATGATATTGGCTTATTATATTTTTGCATCGCATAGCCTGAATAAGGCTGATGATATTATAGACTTACTGGTATGTTTTCACATTGCTCTGATATTGCATAATTGACACTCACCTTGCGCATATACTTACACCACCCTCTAAGCTTTCTATAAGCTTATGCTCGATAGATGCATGCAGGTGCGTTAGGTTGTAGCAGCATTGAGTTGTGCAGCGCTCTTTTAGAGCTTTAATTTTTGATATATGTATATTTTCCTTTTACCACTGTATTCAATTATTTATATTAGTAGATATGTGATGATGATGTTATCTTTATAATTTGGGTAAACTTGTGGTTATGCTTGTTATGAAATAAATGTACGTTAAAAAATCCTCCTTATATGATCCTAGGATAGGAATCTAGCGTATGGGCACTAGGAACTGAGAATGGGGTACTACGGAGGCTTTCGGCACCAGATTCGGTGATTGAAAATTTTATGAGCTCTAGTTCCGAGTTTGGGGCATGACACTATGTGTCCTTCCAAATGAGTTGGGCAGTCCGCTCAACATCTAAGTGAGCCTAGGATAGAGACAATAAACTTTGGGTAGTCATATGTATCTAGGTGGGCCACATCTCCTATGGAAGGCCCGGTATGAATACAAGGTGGGCTCCAAGGTTTCGATAATCGTACAAGGTATGGTGGAACACACCATCATCAAATGGGGGCCTAACGGATTAAGATAGCCTAATAAAAGGAAAGATGGGTATCACTAGCATCAATGGGGGCCTAAGGGTTTGGGTTAGCCTGGTAGGGTTAGATGGGTTTCATCAATGGGGGCCCAATGGATTGGGATAGCTTAATAAGGAAAGGTGGGTAATACAGTCATCAATAGGGGCCCAATGGATTGGGATAGCCTAATAAGGGAAGGTGGGTAATACAGTCATCAATGGGGGCCTAATGGATTGGGATAACCTAATAAGGGAAGGTGGGTAATACAGTCATCAATGGGGGACCAACGATTTGGGGTAAGCCCAATAAGAGGAGATGAGAATGGGCCTAACAATGGGCCTTAGGGAGATTACAACATGGACATTTAACCATCATTTCTACCAAGGTAATGGGCATAACAACCGGCCCTTGGGAGGATTTCAATGGTGAACATTCAACCATTATTGTCTCCTAGTGTGTGGTCCACTTGGGATTTGAATCTAACTCTCTATGGGGGCCACAACCCTTATACAAATTAGGGAAATAGATGGACATTGTGTATGTAACACATACGTCATGATGGGCCTCATAAGGCAGCCCCATTGTATGCATATAGCCCATAAGTCAGGGTGGGCCTCTCAAGGCAATGAGGCCCACGACCTTAGAGAAATGGATGAACGGTGTGAATATAACACATACATTATGGTGGAATGGGCCTCATATAAGGGCCTCATATACATCACATCAAGCCTCATACAAGGGCCACACATACATCACTGGGCCTCATACAGGGGCCGCATATACATTACAATGGGCCTCATGCACGGGCCACATATACATCACGATGGGCCTCATTACATGGGTTGTGTATACATTACAATGGGCCTCATTACATGGGCCGCATATACATCACAATCGGCCTCATTACATAGGCCGCATATACATTACAATGGGCCTCAAACACGGCCGCATATGCATCACATTGGGCCTCAAACACAAGCAGCAAATACATCACAATGAGCCTTATACACGAGCCGCAAATACATCATAATGGGCCCCATACACGGGTAGCAAATACATCACAATGGGCCCCATGCATGGGCCGCGTATTCATCACAATGGGCCTCATACTCGAGCCTTAAATGAATCACAATGGGCCTCATTACCTAGGCCTCAAATACACCACAATGGGCCTCATTAATTAGCAAGTGGACCTGATTAAAACACATACCTCTGGTGGGCTTGAAAACTGACGGACGACACGGATAAAACATACATATCATGGTGGCCTTGGCCCAATTGCTGCTAGACATTGGTCCAACAACAAGTGAACCTGCTGACTGCTTGTTGGGCCTGACCATTGAGGCCCAGGCCCTAAAATGATCTGGAAACTAGGTGGACAGTGTGGATCAAAACATATATCATAGTGGTCCCACCGTCAGGACACACGTACAGAGGGTGGGTCCCACTTGAAATTTAGATCTATCTCATTCTCTTTGGAATGCCATTAAACGATCTCTACAAATGTTTGGATGATATGGATTACATACAACACATGGGGTCCACGTCCCAGCTGGACGGTCAGCATGGACAAAACACATACATCTCATGTGGGCCCCATAGATGGACAATGTGTATACAACACATATGTTACAGCTGGCCCCACCCACCATCCCAAGCCTAGATGGTGTGGATAATACATACATTGAAGTGGGTCTCACTGTCCAGCCTGGATATAAGACACATGTGTCACGTGTGGGTCCCATGTGCTGGGTGCAGCATGCCGTCAAGGTGGACCCCACATCCCATGCATGGACGAGGTGGATTTTCAACATATACATTAGGGTGGGCCACATGTACGTGCCCCATCTAGTTTGGGATCAAACTGATATTTGTGTTCTACCATCTCCAACAGCGCCTGCTACTGGATGGTGTAGATTAAACACATATACAGAGGTGGGTCCCACCGTCTAGCAGGTTGGATGATGGATGGTATACACATATATGTTAAGGTGGGTCCACGTGGTGACCCACCAAAGTTTTAGATCAGCTGATATTTGTATTTTCCTGCATCCAGGGTCTTCTCAAAAACGGGCAGCAGCAAGGTGGGCCTCATGATCAGACAGTCTAGATCAGGTGGGCCACATGTCATCATAAAAGAGAGAGAGAGTGTGTGTAATGATGGAGGGCTCCGCCACTATGAGCCCTCAGGATTACAATACATACATCAAGATGGATCCCAAATGGGATCCATACCATAAATCGGTAGGCCCCACTTGGTTCATCAAAAAAATCATAATCAAATGCTATAAGCACCCACCTATGGCTTATCTTCTTGGCTCCTTGGATTCCTTAGCTCATAGGCATTCACTTTAATGGAGGAGGATGAAGATTTAAGGGTTGGATGATGAGATTTGGTGGTAGGGAGATGGGCTTTGATCTTGAGTTCTCTCTTTTCTCTCCTTAGTCTTTTTCTCTCTTGGTTGCTTGGAAATGGTAGAGAATGAGATGGGATGGAGTGATGGATGGGAGAAAGGGATGGTGTTGTGTAAGAAGGATGGGATGAGAGGGATGGGTGGTGTTGACTTTTGGGGCCATGAGGTGGCATGGGGTATGAGTTGCCTTGCTTTGTTGATGAGAGAGGGATGAATTAGGTATGGGTTGTGATAGGATGTGTACTTGTTGATTGATGTGATAGGTGGGTAGAAATTCTCTCAGGATTCGCAATGTGCTACATTTCTTCTAAATATATGCGGGCCAACAACTCCTGGCCTAGAAATCACATCGGTGCACAAGTCACGGCATTGGAACCGCAGGGATGGCACAGTCGCTAGGGTACAAGTCTCGAGTTGAGTTGACTCAGATCTACGGGATGCTACTTAGGGTTGCGCACAAATGCTGATTACAGCTCACAATTGACTGGAGTACCTCACACCAAATTGATAGCTAAGGTATTGACGATAGTAAGTTCCATAGGGCCCACTTGAATTATGTGGTGTATTCCACGCCATCCACCTATTTTGCATCTATCTTTGAGACCTGCTGTGATGTATGAATAGTATATTTATGCCATCCATCTAGTTTTTCAAGATCATTTTAAGACGGGCTCACCTTGATTGCATGTATTCTATAGCCACATCGTTTGTCCATTTTGATCGACGTATGACCCACCTTGATGCGTGTGTTTTAGCCATGCCCTCCTATCCAGCTGAGACGTGGGCCCCACCACTATGATGCATGTGGTTTATATCCGTACCATCCATCTATTTTGGCAGTAGATGGGGCCCACCATGTTGTATGTATTTCATCCACGTTGTCCACTTATGCGACCCACCTTGATAAGTGTATAGCAGGCACACTATCCATCTATTGGGGCCCATTTAACATGTGTGCAGGGCCCATCTGTTATGATTATTAGACCCATGTGTAGGGCCCACCTATTATGTATTTGAAGCCCATAGATGAGGCCCATTATGATGTATTCCCAGCCCATATGATGAGGCCTATTATGATGTATTCGAGGTCCATGGACGAGGCCCATTTGATGTATTTTCAGCCCATATGATGAGGCCCATTTGATGTATTCAAGGCCCATGGGCAAGGCCCATGTGATGTGTTTCTGACCCATGTATGTGGCCCATTGCGATGTGTATGGTGATGAATATAAACGGCCCATTATGATGTATTTCTGGCCCATATGACGAGGCCCATTGTGATGTATTCAAGGCCCATAGTTGAGGCTTAATACGATGTATGTATGACCCATTACGTTGTGTATGAATCCCTTGTATAGGCCACTCCTTAGGAGTAATGTTAGTTAAATGATCACATTGATGGGCAATGATGGTTGAAAGTCCTCATTGTAACCTTCCCTTAGGCCCTTTGATAGGACGATTGTTAATGTTGGTTACCGATACCAATTATGAGTATGTGACAGCATAGCATCATGATACATGCCCATACGCATCATCTACATGTTTGATATGAGATATGGTTAACCATTGCATATATCATTGAGCAGGTTGTTATGAGACTCCCTGATAGGCGGAGGTTATCTCATATGAGCGTACGAAATGTGCAAGATTGATGCATGACTAGACTGTATGACTCATATATCTTACATTATGATTACTATACACCCTAGCGACATCAGGGCCGTAGCCTCCACAAGCATATCGTGGATGGCCAAATGGGACACCGGATATCTGTTATTAGCATCGGGCTGTCATATATGGCCCTAGGTGAAAATCTCTAAACCCTCTTGGTACTAAAGGATACCCCAACGTCGAGACCGAGTGGATATGTATGAGCGCATGAGGGTCGTATACCAGTAGGCCGCGTCTCCCACTGTGTCGTGGTCGATTGGGAGGGGGTGTGGCCTTAGCCGCCTGAGGGAGTAAGCATAGCTAGGCTAATTTTGACCAGCTCATGAATGGGTTAGCTATCGATGTGCCAAGTAGATATTGGTTGACTACTAGCCAGGCGGATAGTGAAGTCTCTTCCACTTACCCAGTTGTGTGCTTGATGGGACGACAAGCTGGTGTAGAGTATACTAGACCACGCTAATGATCCCAGAGATGAACTGTATTAATATGTGGACTTATTGAGCAGGAGTTGTATACTCATTCATTCATTCACTATCCACTCGGGCTGGTGGTGTGCAAGGTTGGGGCACGCGACTAACCTGAGATCAGGAGTTTACCACATTGAGTCTGACTATCCAAATTAGGTATGAAACTAGTTTGAATAGAAGTCCCTTGTAATGGATCTCATAGCCTATGATATTACGTACTATCATCCCGACTTCACACTCCAGCATGGTCATTCCATTCGCACCGCACCTTTCATTACATCCCCGACATATGACAATTTCGGCTACTGTGTTTCTACTTTTATAAAATCTAGATACGACTGACTTTATTTGTGAACTCATTAGGAATTTATATATAGCATTGCATCTTCAACATCTAATATTTTGACTCTTTACGACTCCTCATTTGCGTAGCTGATCTATATTACGTATTCTAATATTGATTGACTAATGGACTTGTCAGTATTTACACTTACTTTCATATCATATGATTCATGATCTTACCAGTATTTCTAATATTGTATGACTATGACATTGTATTGAATACTTAGCACTTACCTTATGCACACACTTACACAACCCTCTAAGCTTTCTATAAGCTTATGCACGAAAGATGCGTACAGGTGATGTTAGGTTGCAGCAGCGTGAAGCTTAGAGCATGTAGCTGACTTCTGGGGTTTTAATTTCAACATATGTATTTCCCTTTCAGCATTGTATTCAAATGTTTTATATTAGTGGATATGTGATGATGATGTTGCTTTTGTGATTTGGGTAAACTTGTGGTTATGCCTCTTACGAGATAAATGAACACTGAAAAATCCTCCTTGTAGGATCTCAGGATCGAAACCTGGTATATGGGTGCTAGGAGCTGAGAATGGGGCATTACGGAGGCTGTCGGCACCCGATGCGGTAATTGGGATTCTTGTGAATCTGATTTCTAGGTTTAGGGCATGACAGAAGATGGCAGTAGGACATAACTTGGGAATACCTAAGGATAACTTCACATATTTATTGATAGCTACCCTACACTCTATGATTATTGAGAACTTAGAATGATTAAGTCCCGAAGTTCAAATCACTTAAAGACTTTCTGATAGAGCTCACCATCATGTGTATATTTGAGAGTATTTACGGATAATAGGCACCTTTGTTCTTTCCTATAGGACATGCCGCTCAGGAGAGCGACCTGAGAGATTCTCGTTACACCCTAAGAGATCCTTGCTCCTCAGCTAGAGGACACTGTTCCTCCACCGAAGACCAGTGCGGTTCTGACCATACCCGTGGGAGCCTCCCAGTTACAGCAGATGTTGCAAGTCGTGATGGACACCCTTCAGGGGCAGGGCACGCACCCCATTGTGTAGCAAGCCCAGGCAGTCAGAGCGCGTGATCTCCCTTCTTTGGGAATTCTGATGGCTTGATCCCTCGCATTTTCAAGGCGAGCCAGTTCCAAAAGTTGCCGAGAAGTGGTGCTTCGATATGGAGAAAATTTTTTATACGATGGCATGTACGACTCAGCGGCCAGTCCGATTAGCAGTAGTTCTTCTCCAGGGTGAGGCCGAGCACTGGTGGACCTCCATTACCCGTGTTGCATGGCCTGATTATGTCTGGACATAGGAAGATTTCATTGACCGATTCGAGAAGCAGTACTTCCCTGACCACATTCGTCGTCAAAGAGTGTTAGAGTTCAAGACTCTGGTGCAGGGGGATAAGTCCATGGCCCAGTATGCAGCCTATTTTGTCGTGTTATTAAGGTTTGTGCCATATTCAGTTGATGATGAGGGGCAGAAAGCCCGCTGTTTCGAGAATGGCTTATGTTATGGTCTCCGAGGCTGTGTTGTTGGGCATGAGCTCCCAACTTTTGATAAGGTAGTACGGACGACCCAGATCTATGAGGACAAGTGGGTTAGTTCGCAGAGGGATTGTGACCAAAGAAGAGACCGAAAGAGGCAGGTCCCCTCTAGTAACTCCCAGCAGCAGCAACATCGACAGCCACAAAGGCATAGTAATTGTTCATCCATCCGAGCATCGACAGCACCCCTAACACCACCTCTAAGGCAGTTCACCGATGTCTATCATTGGTGCGGTGAGATGAGACATTGTTGGCAGGAGTGTCCCCGCCTTCAGCACCAACAACAGCAACAACAACTCCTACCATCTAGACCCCAACAGTAGTCACGGCAGCGACAACCATAGAGAAGACACACACCTCCCCAATAGGCACAAGACGGACTTTATGCAGCCTAGCGGGACCCTCAATTGTCAGAAGGAGTTGCTGATGATTCGTGCGACCAGTGTATAGGACCGTCTTAGATTAATCATTAATAAAATTTTGAGTCTACAAGGTATCCTAGTTCAAGCATTTCTAATCCAGAATCTGAAGTTTAGTAGGGGCCACCACAATGTTGATGAGACATCTTGGGAGTACGAGGCAGAGATTCGAGAGCGCTATCCCCATCTCTTTAACAATTGATTATATGTTGTACCTTATATGTTGTCTCTGATTTTATATGATAATGCCTTATTTCCTCTTCTATTATGAGTTATATTTACTGGTAATGATTGTGTAAATTTTGAGGATGAAATTTTATTTGAAGGGGATAGTTGTAAGACCCATGCCCTAGTCCGTACCGTTCTGTAGGCTTTTATGGTCCTCCTGGTCAAATTCCAAGAACCCTTGACCTGTATCCAACGTTTGTGCATGATCCTAAGCTGAGTCTTGCATACTGAAGTCGGCTCGATCTGAAACTTATACCCTAGCGACCGCACTGTCGCCGTTACGACTCGCGCACCAAATCGATACCCAGGCCAAAAGATGTGGGTCCACTTTCATTCTGAAGAAACGCCGCGCATTGCAAATTTTGAGGGAATCCCTACAACACGTCCCATCAAATAAAGTCAAGTACACCACCTTACCTCAATGACACCTCACCCTATAACAATTACAAATGACCACTCGCTCTTTTTCCACAAGTCAACCCTCTCCCTGCCCTAACCATCCCTCTTTTTATAAAAATTCAAACTCACCCATGCCTCCCCATCTTCTTTCCTTATAACCACCATTCCACCCAGCCCTTTTATCCTTTATTTTTCTCTTTCTCTCAATTCTCAAACCTCCTAAGCAATACCGCACGTCCAAGCCTTCCCAACTCTCCCAAATCAACAAGTGTGGCCCACCCTCTCATCTCTCATCCCCACCATTAAAACTCCATCATCCACCGTCAAAAGTTGGACATAGGAGCTAAGGAGGATAAGGGACCAAGAAGAAGGCCGACAGGTCGGTGATCTAACCGTCAATTTTTTTATTTGAGGACCCACATATGGTTGGACCCATCTTGATGTATGGTTTGTATTTAGGGAGGGCCCATAGTGGCGGGGTCTTTCCCCTTCTCATCGATCTCTTCCTCCCTCTCTCTCTCTCTCTATCTCTCTTGTATGGATGATAGTGTGGTTGTGTGTGTGGCCCACCACGAAGTGTATTTTTATCCATGCCATTCATCTTCATGTGACCCACCTAATAGATGTGTTGGATATACACCATCCAGCCCGTTACTGGGCTTGGACGGGAGGAAAACACAAATATTAGATAAATCCAAAATGGGTGGGCCACGTACAAGTGGGACCCACCACGATGCCTGGGTTGTATCCAAACTGTCCAGCATCCTCCAAGGACGCTAGACGTGCCCCATAGTGAAGTGAAGTGAGGACTGACGTGGGTGTGTGGGTACAGTGAGGTGTGAACTTACGTAGGTGGGTGGCTAGCAGTGCAGTGTGGACTGCTAATGCAGGCCCCACCATGAGGTATGATTGTAATCCACACCGTGCATCCTATTTCTCAGCCCATTTTAGGCGTTGAGCCGAAAAATGAAGCAAATCTGATTATCTGGCGGGCCATAGCATAGAAAATGTCATTTTCTACCGTTGAAACCCACCCTGATGTTTCTATACACCAAAACATACCACATATTGGACTTGATTGGTCTGTCTTGAGCCATAGAATGCAATGGCTGGAGTGGATCTGCATGACGTGGGCCTCACCTAGGGAAAATTGCCCAAAAACATGATTTTAAAAAAAATCAAAACCAAGCAGCAGCTCCTCTGCGCTGCGGATGGTGGCCAGGGACCGTGTGTCCCAGACATGGGCCCCACTATGATGTATTTTGAACATCATCATCGTGCATTGGGTAGCCCCCCTTCTAGCTGTGGGCCACCCCAAAACTCAGCCGTATGTGAACACGTAGACCACATCACATGAAACAACGGGATTGAACGGCTGTCATTAAAACCCTTTTTGGGGTTGTCAGAAAAGTTTTGGATCATTATAAAATTTATTTTTTTTTTCCTCTTCATCTAGGTCTACGTGACCTTATCAACAAATTGGGTGGAAAATAAACATTATGGTGGGACCCACTGATGTATGTGTTCCATACCTTCCATCAGTGTGGTCCCCACCATGAAAAATGTGCTTTATCTATGTTGTCCATCCCTATGGGACCCACCATGATGCATGTGTTACATCCAAACTGTCCATCCTTTTAGCAAGCTCATTTTATGGTTTGAGGAAAAAAAATGAGTCATATCTACTTATCAGGTGGGCCACTCACTAAAAAAATAGTGGAGCATTGAACATCTACCATTGAAATCCTCTTGGTATCACAGAAAATCTGGATCAACATGAAATTTGTTTTATTTATACAGGTTTGTGTTACCTTATGATTAGATTGGATGAAAAATAGATGTTATGGTGGTCCTTGGGGATTTTAATGGTGGAGATCATTATCACCACTTATATTTGGAATGTGGTTTAGATGACCTTTTAATATGATTTATTTTCTTTATGCTCTAAATTGATCTTAAGCATATAGGTGAATGGTGTGGTTGGTGAGGCCCATTGGTGCGGCCCATATAACGTGGCCCATGTAATGTGGGCCACTTGCCATATAAGGGCCCATTTGATGTATTTGTGGCTCGTCCGTTGAGGCCCATCTTAATGTATTTATGGCCCGTTGATTGATGCTTACATCCACACGTGTGGGGTCCCACCTTGATTCATGTGTTTAGCCGTCCATCTGGACGATTTATGTGGTGGACCCACCTTTGATGTGTTTTGATCCAAGCTGATCACCCATTAGCAAGCTCTTCTTTAGGCTTGAGACAAAATGAAGTAGATTCAATTCTCTGGTGGGCCACGTGTGTGGACCCCACCCTAATGTAAGTGTTTTTTCCACGTCATTCGTGGACCACACTATGATGTAAGTGTTGTATCCTCATCATCCAATGCAAGGACGGTGGGATTCCACCATGATGTATGCATTTTTCCACCCCATCCATTCATTGGATGTGGCCCCACCATGGCAGCGTGTGGGGCCCACCTTGATTTAATGTATTGCATCCGCACCGCCCAATCCATGGATGGTGGATGCAGATTGATTGGAGTACCTCACACCAACTTGATAGCTGAGGTATTAACGTTAGCAAGTTTCATGGGGCCCACTTGAATTATGTGGTGTATTCCATACCATCCACCCGTTTTGCATCCATCTGCAAGACCTGCTGTGATGTGTATATCTATGTCGTCCATCCAGTTGTCCAAGATCATTTTAAGATGGGCTCACCTTGATTGTATGTATTTTATAACCTCATCATCTGTCCATTTTGATGGACGTATGACCCACCTTGATGCGTGTGTTTTAGCCACGCCCTCTTATCCAGCTAGGATGTGGACCCCACCACTATGATGCATGTGGTTTACATTCGTACCATCCGTCTATTTTGGCAGTAGATGGGCCCACCATGTTGTATGTATTTCATCCACGCCGTCGACTTATGCGGCCCACCTTAATGAGTATAGCAGGCACACTGTCCATCTATTAGGGCTCATTTGACATGTGTGCAGGGCCACCTGTTATGAATATTAGACCCATGTGTAGGGCCCACCTATTGTGTATTTGAAGCCCATGGAGGAGGCCCATTATGATGTATTCCCGGCCCATATGATATGGCCTATTGTGATGTATTCAAGGTCCATGAACGAGGCCCATTGTGATGTATTCGAGGCCCATTGTGATGTTTCCTGACCCATGTAAGTGGCCCATTGCGATGTGTATGGTGATGAATATAAACAACCCATTGTGAAGTAATTCTGGCCCACATGATGAGGCCCATTGTGATGTATTCAAGGCCCATGGTTGAGGCCCAATACGATGTATGTATGACCTGTTATGTTGTGTATGAATCTCTTGTATGGGCCACTCCTTTGGAGCAATATTGGTTAAATATCCATATTGATGGGCAATGATGGTTGAAAGTCTTCATTGTGACCTTTCCTTAGGCCCTTGCTAGTCCAATTATTGGTGTTAATTATCAATGTTGGTTACCGATACCGATTATGAGTATGTGACAGCATAGCATCATGATAAATGCTCATACCCATCATCTACATGTTTGATATGAGATGTGGTTGACCATTGCATTAAGAAAGTTGTTATGTGACTCCCTGATAGGTGGAGGTTATCTCACATGAGTGCATGGTATATGCAGGATTGATGCATGACTAGACTGTATGACTTATGCATCTTGCATTGTGATTACTATACGCCCTAGTGACATCAGGGTTGTAGCTTCTACAAGCATATTTTGGATGGCAAGATGGGACACCGAAAATTTATTATTAGCATCGAGCTGCTATAAATGGCCCTGGGTGAAAATTCATAAACCCTCTTAGTACCAAAGGACGCTCCTATGTCGAAACTGAGTGGATATGTATAAGCGCATGAGGGTCATATACCAATAAGCTGCATCTCTCACTGTGTCATGGTCGGTTTGGAGGGGGTGTCGCTTTACCCGCCTGAGAGAGTAGGCATAACTAAGCTGAGTTTGACTAGCTCATGAATGAGTCCATTATCGACATACCGAGTAGATATTGGCTGACTACTAGCCAGGCGGATAGTGAAGTCTCTTCCACTTACCTAGTTGTGCATTTGATTGGGCGGTAAGCTAGTGTAGAGCGTACCAGACCCCGGTGATAATCTCAAAGATGAACTGTACTGATATGTGGACTTATTGAGTAGGAGTTGTATACTCATTCATTCATTTATTCACTATCCACTCGGGTTGGTGGTGCGCAACTATATGTTATGTATGCCTTCGTAATGGCTAGGATTTCGGTTGGGGCATGCAACTAACCTGAGATCAGAAGTTTACAACATTGAGTCTGACTATCCAAATTAGGTATGAGACTTGTTTGGATAGAATTCCCTTGTGATGGACCGCATAGCTTGCGATACTATGTACCATCATCCTGACTTCACACTCTAGCATGGTCATTCCAATCGCACCACACCTTGCATTACATTCGCGACATATGATAATTTGGGTTACTGTGTTTCTACTTTTATAAAATCTAGATACGGCTGACTTTATTCATGAACTCATTAGGAAATTGTATATTGCACTGCATCTTCAGCATCTAATATTTTGGCTCTTTATGACTCCTCATTTACGTAGCTGATATGTATTACATATTCTAATATTGATTGACTCATGGACTTGTCAATATTTCTGCTTACTTTGATATCGTATGATTCATGATCTTACCAGTATTTCCAATGTTGTATGATTATGACATTGTATTGAATACTTGGCACTTACCTTGTGCACACACTTACACAACACCTTTTGAGATTTTGAGAAGAGTTGCTCTTTGGAGAGTACAGTACGATGAAAGTTGTAAGCTGTGTTCGGGGGGGAGTTATTGTCTATCGTTGGTCTCTATGGTAGAATCAGTCGGGGAGGCCCGAGAGGCGGTGGTTTACCTTGTGGCGGATGTCAGTGGTTCGAGTCCGCTTATCTCCAGCTCGTTACCTTAGCCGATACAAAGGTATCTCTAAGCTTTCTATAAGCTTATGCACGAAAGATGCGTACAGGTGATGTTAGGTTGCAGCAGCGTGGAGCTTGGAGCATGTAGCTGACTTCTGGGATTTTAATTTTGAAATATGTATTTTCCTTTCAGCATTATATTCAAATGTTTTATATTAGTGGATATGTGATGATGATGTTGCCTTTGTGATTTGGGTAAGCTTGTGGTTATGCCTCTTACGAGATAAATGAACGCTGAAAAATCCTCCTTGTAGGATCCCAAGATCGAAACCTGGTATATGGGTGCTGGGAGCTGAGAATGGGGCACTACAGAGGCTGTCGGCATCGGATTCGATAATCGGGATTCCTATGAATCCAATTTTTGGATTTGGGGCGTGACATAATTCATCTGATTCATGTGTTGTGCCACCTCAAGGTATTCACGTAAATCCACGGTAGCATTGGACACACCGACGAATCTTCGTAGTCTGAGAATGTGGGACAAGCCGAGTTTTTTATGAACTATATTCCACATTGAGATGATCACTATGTATGATGGACCGCACACACTTTGCTAGGCATGCATTCATATATATACATACATAGATACAGACATATATATATATATATATATATATATATATATATATATATATATATATATATATATATATGTATATTGGTTGCGCATACTGATACCACTCGTAATGGTGGAGTACGAGACATATTAGAACCCCTTACATTATTCTTATGAATCCCTTGAATTATTGTTAATCATAAAGGATAACTATCACTATGAGTAGGGTATTAACCCTCTCCAACATACAGATATTATAGGTGAATTACAGGTTGATGATACAACCAATAATCATTTTATAAAAGATTCTTTTAAATAAAAAAGAAGAATGACACAACAAATTTGTTTTTTTTATTTCTAGCTATAAATTTTGACAATATAATTAAAAGAGGTGAGCTAACGGTCCTAGAGTGGGGGGAGGGGGGGGGGGGGGGGGGGAGGGGGGTGAATAGGACTTATGCCAAATAAAAAATTAAAGTACAGATATAATGAATAAATCAGAATAAATCACTAATCTAAATAGCAGTAGTATTGAGAAATTGATTCAAACTTTGTTCATAGGACAACCTTACACAAAAAAATAAATGTTTTAGGTAGGGTAACTTGATTTCATGAACGTAGTAAGGATCAAGACACAGACTAAGCAACATAAAATAGAGAGCTATCTATTACAAGCATTTACTATACAACTAAATTACAATCATTCATCATATATACAGAAATTTAAACCATTCACCATAAACACCATAAGTTATAGTGGTTCGGTGTGTACATCAACTGTTCTTAAATAACCACACCTACTCCACTCCCAATAATCACAACTCACGTGATGTTGGCGTTCACTAATAATCAAGGTTTTCATAGGTTCCCCTTAAAACCTATACAGTTGTGTTTTTAGATGGGCTATCATAAACAAAACCCCACACTGAGATTTTTTAGCTACCTTAGTCAAAACCAATACATGAGATTTTTTGGATATCTCAAAGACAAAAAAAAATAGAATGATACTTATCTTCCTTTTTGAAGACGTACTTGATGTAGCCGTAGAACCGCTTCATTTGATGTAGAACGTTCAATGTCCAGTAAAACAATCAAATGTTCTATGTTCTAATTGATTTTAAATTAGATCAAACATTAGGCTACTTTTTTAAATCCTTTAGATTTAAAAAAGAAGAGTGATTACTCTCTTTTAAAAAATAAGATTCATAAACTGGAGATCAAATAATCAAAATAAAAAGCTATAAACATAAATTTAAAATACTACGCAATAGCTTGAAGATAATGGGGACTTCTCTCTTTCTGAATGGAGGCTTTTCTTAACTTGAATTGATTAATTTGGAATGAGAGAAGGCCTCTACTTATAGGCTGAAATTCGGGGCTTTGACTCGTCTAAGGTCTCCTTCAACTCGTATAAGATCTAACAAAATTTTAAATTTTTGGCGTGATTAGATAAAACTCCTCTTCGATTGGTCGAAGGCACTGCTCAAGTGGTCGAGGGTCTTGTTTGACTGGTTGAGCATTACCTTCTATTGGTTGAGGGTGTAAAAAATTAGTCGCTGGAGTTCGAGTCAAGCATCCTACTCGACTGGTCGAGAAACCACCAGAATTATCCATTTTTAGAGTTTGAATCTTGGACTGGTTGAACCAAGGCTTGGACTAGCTGAACTAAAGCCTAATAAAAGTATAAATATAAGTTTAGCATGTGAACGAACTTTAGCCTAAGGCCTTTCTAGGGTCATTTATACCTGACAAAGCTGAACATTAAAGAGTATAGTACGAATCTTCTACTTGAAGGTGGATCTTGATCTTCTACTAGTAGTAGAACTTGAGTATTCCTTAGCTTGCATTATCCACGTCTTGAACTTGTTCTTGCACTATACGCTCTTTATGGTTTGTTCTTGAAGGTGAACTTTCCATCACTTGAAGTTGAACTTGAAGGTGAACTTTTCATCACTTGAGGTTGAACTTGAAGGTGAACTTTCCATCACTTGCGGTTGAACTTGAAGGTATTTTGTCTCATCAAAATTTGAAAAAATAAAAGTGTGCACAACACTTATAATCAAACAAAAGTGTGCGCAACACTTACAATCTCCCCCTTTGTCAAATTCGTGACAAAACACTTTGTACATTAACCACAAAAATAAAGAAGCTGAAAATTTCTTTTCTTTCCAGTGCTACTTTGCTACTCCCCATCAATGCGAGCTACTCTTTGTATTTTACCTGTATTAGAACATATACATATACTCCCAATGCAATGCACAATTCGAATTCCAATTCCAACAAATAACTTTCTATTCAGTTCATTATCAACCATACCAACCATACCATTAAAATACCAAATTCTCCACCTTTTTTGTTACAAATTGACAAAGGAAAGAGTATCAAAGTAGACAAATATATGGCTGAATTAGTAGAACAGGAACTAGTTTAATATAACTGAACTATGAGCTAGAGAATATAATAAAGTTCATTAAGTGCAACATAAACCAAAGCATAAAAGAGAGTATGTTCTAAAAAGTATAACAATTTAAACATTAAAAAAAAAAAAGTTATACAACCCCAAAATGAAATAAGATCAAATCAGGCTAATCAGAACCAGAGGATGGGGGAGGTATCGATGGGTCAGTCTAGTGTAGTCTTTTAGTGATGCGATGGAAGTATTTACGCATATACTTCATTGAGGACATATAACTTTCTGCCAGATTTTCTTGGGATACCTTCAATTCAACATCCATAGTCACGTCTGCAGGAAAGGGCGCTTCCTCTTCTTCAACATAATCCTCATCTTGCTGGCTAGGCAGATAGTCCAAATTCATCTTGTGAATGTTGGAGTTATCAAATGGAAGGACTGCTACAGGTGCCTCATTTGGAGGAATAAGTACATTATAATGAATTGTAAGGCTAGTCATAAGATAAGCAAAAGGAATAGACACATGGCCAGGATGATACAAAATTGAATCATTATGTAACAAATCAAAGAAGGAAGAAAGATAGGAATGACTGACACAACAGCATGAAGAACACGGTACATAAAGGGAGTAAGCTCAGAATTATTCTTGTACCTAGGATAGACATTAGAAATGAAAATGTGGTGAATAACTCTGTATTTGGGCAACATTTATTTGGCACCGAGGGCATTACCTAAACTCCATTCGGCATTAAACTGATACAATTTACCTGTAATTTCCCACCATTCAGTTTCAGTCATTCTTTCAGTTAATGTAGGTATTGGAATACCTTCATCATTGACATTTATGTCCATTGGACTTGAAATAAGATGTTTATCAATAGGGAATGTCCCTTCTCTAAAATTAATAGAGAATGTCAGATCATCTAAGGACACTTCACTTATATACACATACATTCCTTGTACAATAGATTGGTATGTCGTTCCGCCCCAATTTAAAATATTTTCTCAACCAATAGAGGTAAGGATAGGAAGAAGCTGAAATGGAGCTATATAATCAACATTGACTATCCTTTCTATAATGATTTCTCGATTACGAAGATCCCTAACATGCTCTGGGTTCTTCAGGAGCCCTTAGGGTTCTAACCCTAACTAGAGTCGACCTAGAGGATGAGCCACGAGTTACTTTTCTCTTAGTTCGATGTTCCATTTATTGATTACAATAGAGAAAATCACAAATAAAAGATAGGTTTGACAAGGATTAGATTTTTGGATAAATCCCACTATAAAGAAGGAGAAAAACTCGAAATAAAACTCAAAGGAATGATTAGTGACCACCAATAAACCCAAATGAAGAAGGAAATAAAAAATAAAGCACTTACATGGACCCTATGAAGATGGGTTTTGGAACAGAGCCACGACTCGTCGAGGAAGATGAGAGAAATGGGGTAAAAAAATGGGTTTTTCCTCTTTTAATAAGTCATCCTGTGGTCCTTAACCCGTCGAGCACTGTCCTCAACTCGTCGACAGTTGACTGGT
Organism: Magnolia kwangsiensis; assembly: GCA_037074715.1. Lineage (NCBI taxonomy): Eukaryota > Viridiplantae > Streptophyta > Magnoliopsida > Magnoliales > Magnoliaceae > Magnolia > Magnolia kwangsiensis. Next base: position 75,963,509 of record CM073579.1, read on the forward strand.
CGAGCACGTACTCGACCCGTCGAGTAATTGAAATTTTTTCAATTTTATTAATTTTTTAAAATATTTTACAAATTTTATTTATATGCAAATATAATAATAAATATGCAACATGATTGTAATTAAATATAAATACACATACCAATATCATATTTTAATTTAAAATATCTATTCCTGTCAAGTGGTTTAGTTATAATGTCAGCAAGTTGATTTTCAATCTGGATATATTCCAATGAAATACTTTTATCCTCAACCAATTCTCGAATATAATGATATCTAATATCTATATGTTTCATAAGAGAATGTTGAATATGATTCTTTGAAATATTAATTTCCCTAGAGTATCACAATATAAGATCATTGTATCTTGCACAATTCCATAATCAGCTAACATTCTTTTCATCCAAACCAGCTAGGTACAGGCATTACCAGCTGCGATGTATTCCGCTTCAGCTATAGATAAAGATACAAAACTTTATTTCTTGTTGTGTCAGGAAACTAAACAATTTCCAACTCAGAAACATCCACCATTGGTAGACTTTCTATCATCAATGTTTCCTACCCAGTTGGCATCAGTATATCCAACAAGTTGTACATTTGTATCATGTGGATACCACAGAACAAAATTAATTGTGCTTGCTACATATCTGACTATACATTTAACAACAATAAGATGAGATTCTTTTGGATCAGATTGATATCTAGCACAGATTCCTACACTGAAAGCAATATATGGTCTACTAGCAGTTAAGTATAAGAGATTACCAATCATACTTCGGTATAAGCGAGAGTCTATACTTTTACCTGTTTCATCCTTTGAAAGTTTAAGAGTTGTACTCATATGAGTATCAAACTTTTTACCGTTCTTGAATCCAAATTTTTTTTACTAAATTTAAAAGATATTTGGTTTAAGAAATGAAAATACCATATTCCTACTTATAAACCTAGAAAGTAATTCAATTCTCTAACCATACTCATTTCAAACTTATATTTCATAAGCTCTGCAAACTCAATGGACAAGTTAGTACTTGTAGAGCCATAGATAATATCATTAGCATAGATCTGTACTATCAATATGTGTTCATTATATTTTTTAACAAATAAAATTTTATCAACAATACCCATGATAAAGTTGTGACTGAGTAAGAACTTAGTCAATTTCTCATACCATGCCCTGGGTGCTTGTTTTAAACAATAAAGTTCCTTTTTAAGATGATATACATGATCTGAGAGTTTAGGGTCCTTAAAACACTTTGGTTGTTTAACACATACCTCTTCATGTAAATCACTATTTGAAAATGCATTTTTAACATCCATTTAATGTATCTTGAATTTTTTTTAAAGCAAGCAATTGATATAAACATTCTGATGGATTCAAAACAAGCTACTGGTGCAAAGGTTTCATCATAATCGATTCCTTTTATTTGAGTGTATCCTCGTACAACTAGTCTAGCCTTATTTCTACTTATATTTTCTATTTTATTAGATTTATTTTTTAAAATCTATTTGGTTCCAATTATATGTTTATTAAATGGTCTAGGAACTAAATACCAAATATCATTTCTCACAAATAAATTTAACTCTTCTTGCATGGCTACTATCCAATTTTCATCGGTAGGTGCTTCTTTTACAGTTACCGGTTCAACTTGAGAGGTGAAGCAAAAGTAATTACAAATATTCTCTAATTGTTTTCTCTTTTGTACACTAGTAAGAGGATTACCTAATATTAAATCAGTGGGATGGTCTTTAACTGATCTTAGTTTAGTATTAACTGGATTAGATGAAGAGTCAGGTTTCTCAATAAAGTTGACTTTATCATCATCTAGACTTGATGTGGGAGCGATCAAATGATCGGAAATTACAATATTAATAGATTCTTGGATCACTCATGTTCTTTTATTAAGAACATGATATGCTCGACTATTCAGAGCGTAACCCAAGAATATCCCTTCATCACTCTTAACTTCAAATTTTCCTAAATTTTTCCGGTCACGTAATATGAAGCACTTCTAAAAATTTGAAAGTATTTGACATTTGGTTTCTTATTGAACCATAAATCATAGGTTGTTTTATCTTTTAATTTTCTCACATACACATGATTTATTATGTAGCATGCAGTATTCACATCTTCAACCCACAAGTTCTTTGGTAAATTCATGCTATTTAACATAACATTGGCTATCTCTTGTAGCACTTTATTCTTCCTTTCAACAACCTCATTCTGCTAAGGTGTTTTACGAGTAGAGAACTCATGTGATATACCATGATCTATATAGAATTTCTCAAAATTGTTATTTTTAAATTCAGTACCATGATCACATCTGATCTTGATTATGTTTACTTCTTTTTCAGTCTGAATTCATTTTAGTATTCTTTTGACTTCATCGAGAGTCTTAGATTTTTCTCTCATAAAGTCTACCCAAGTAAATTTGGTAAAGTCATCAACAATAACCAGAAAGTACTTCTTTTCACCTATACTCTCCATTCTTGTTGGTCCAACTAAGTCCATATGGAAAAGTTCAAGAGGTTTGGTTATGTCTAAGGAGTTTATTTTCTTGTGACTACTCCTTGTTTGTTTACCAATTTGGCATGCATCACATATTTTATCAACCTTTTTTAATTTAGGTAGACCTCGAATAAGATCAATTTTGCTCAATCTATAAAGATTTTGGTAGTTAACATGTCCAACACGTTTATGTCATAATTCTGTTTCGTTTGTTTGGACCATGTAATGGGAAAAATTAGAAGAGCATGATTCATTTATAATATAACAATATTTAGAAGTCTGACAACCATTTAATATCACATAACCTTTCTCATTTATTATCTCGCATCTATGATTTGTAAATTTCATGCTGTATTTGTTATCGCAGATTTGAGATACACTTAGAAGATTGTGTTTAAGTCCTTCAACATATAAAATATTTTTAAAAAGAGGAAGGTTAGAAACTTGAATAGTACCTTGGCCTATAATTCTATAGTTGATTCCATCACCAAAAGTAACTGGACCATCATTCAACTCAAGGAGGTTGGTGAATATCTTTTTATCACATGTCATATGTCTTGAACATCCATTGTCTAGGTACCATTTTGAATGGCTAGTAGCTTTGAAGGCAGTGTAGGCTACAAGACACGTTACTTTTGGAACCCACTTCATTATAGTTATAAGTTTAGTAGTTCCATTAGTTTTTCTCTGATTAAAAGAGTTGGAATTTCTTTGTCTATTAACTCTGACATCATTAGAGTTAGATTTGAGAAGCTCTTTGAGTAAGTCCACTATTTTTTCGGCTAATGGATTATATCTTTGATTTCCATAACTGATGTTATTTGAATTAACTTTAGAACCTGAAAAGGGCGAGCTCCAAGTCCTAGAGGGGGAGATCAAAAATCTAAAGTAACCTCAAATGCACAAGTATTGATAGGTTGATACAAATATTGTTTTAAGGATAACCTTACACCAAAAACCAATGGCTTATGGTAGGATAACCTGATTTCTAGAACGATTGTGAGTATAAAAAACTCAAACTGATACAGAGGCAAAAGAAATAAACCTAGCTATTACAACATTCACCACAAAAGCATAAAATATATTACAACATTCACACACATAATCAAATATAATCATCCACCAAAACTTTAAGAATTATAGTGGTTCATGTGTGTACACTAACTATTCACAACAACCACACAACTACTCCCCTCCCAATATCCACACCCACAGGATATTGGCTTTCACTAAGAAACAAGGTTTTCTAAGGTTCACCTTAAAACCTTTACAATTATTTTTTCAATGGGTTATCATAATTAAAAACCCCACACACTGAGATTTCCTGACTATCTCAGTAAAAACAAAAATGAAAGATTTTCTAATAATCTTACAAACCACAATGTATATAAATGAAATATATTTATCTGAAGAACAATCTTTGATGTAGCTGATAGAACTACTTCTTAGTAGATGATAATGTTCAATGTTCAATCTCACAGAAGAAGGGGTTCTATGTCTAGATGAATTTTAAATTAAATCCAACCTTAGGCTACTTGGATTCAATTTCTTGGATCTCACAAAGGGTTAAATCAAAATCTCCCTTTTAAATCAAATAGAATGGAATTAAGAGATCAAGAAATTAAATAACTAAAAAGCTATTAAAATAAATTTTAAATACCTCACAATAGTGGAGATTTATCTCTCAGAGTGGTAGCTTGAATTGGCTTGGAATGAATGAAAAATTCTGAGAAATGTCCACTATTTATAGGCTACAAATCGGTTCACTTGACTGGTCCTGGGTTCAGCTTGACTGGTCCTAGCCAAACAAAATTTCAAATTTTCTAGCATGATCGGATAAAACATACCCTTGAATGGTTGAGTGGTCAACTCGACTGATCAATCACAGCGATCAACTGGTCAAGTGAATAAAAAATGCATTGCTAAACTTTGAGTCGAGTCCTGCTCGATTGGTCAAGCCAGACTCCACGACCGGTCGAGCAAGGTACTCAACTGGTCGAAGAACAAACAACCTTATCTGATTATTTTTTTAGTAAAATCCTGGACTAGTCGAGAGAGACCCTAGACTAGTCGAGTTAGTGCCTGGACTAATTGAACCAAGACTAGGACTAGTCGAAGCAAAGGCTAAATTAAGTACAATGACCCAAATTAAACACGTAATGTTAATGACCTAATCTTAAGATCTTTCTAGGGTCATGTATACCTTGAATGTGAGTTTTGAAATTGAACCATCAGTCACTTCGGTAGATAGGACACTTTGAAGCACATGAAGCTTGACCTCATACACTTGAACTTGTGTCTCGAACTTATGTTTTGAACATGTGTCTTGAGATTTAGACTTAAGAAAATGTACTTGAGCTTGTTCTCATGACTTGAGCTTAAAGTAGTGTACTTGAGCTTGAATTTGAGACTTGATCTTACACTTTAACATAAGCTTGAACTTTAAGCTTGAAGATTGAAGCAATGATGCACTTGAGCTTGAGTACCTCGACTTGATGAACTTCAACTTGTTGTTGAAGTTGAACATGCGTACTTATAGCACATATAACGTCAATGTAGATAACACCATGCTCATCTTTGAATGAATGTGAACTTTTCATCAATTTAAACTTGAAGGTGAACTTTCCATCTATCAAGACAAGTCAACCATACTGAAGTGTTTTGGCACAACAAAATTTGACAACTCAGGGTGCTAGATTTACAACTTAGCACTTACAGAAGCTTGAAAATATTTTGGATTTTTGAAATTGTTTTAATTATAATTTCTCAAATTCTTACCTTTTGAGTTTGAGGATTCTCCTTTTACAAATATATGAAATGCATTTTTATTTTTCAATGGACTATCTTTGATATACCCCAGACCCAATGTATCGCCACATTTTCTGGATGCAATTGATAATTTTTTCAGCTTAGGGTCTCCCTGAGCATATCTCCAAGTATCCTTAAAACTCAAAAGAGAAGAAACTTTGAGTTTTAAATTCTCATTTTCAATTATGAGTTTTTCTAATTCGGAGGATTTGAAATTTAAATTAAGTTTTGCTTTTTCAAAACAATCAAAAAGATGAGATTTTTCCAAAACATTATTTTCAAGTTCTTCTTTTAGTTTAAGATATTTTTCCTTCTAAAATTTTAGTTTGACAGCTATTTTACAACTTTTCCTATATAAGGCATTGTAGGCATCTTGATGATCATCTTCATTCTCATTTTCAGGGTCACTCCTAAGATTTTCATAATCAGATAAATTACAGCTATTTAAGGAGGTGACTTTGGCTAAAGTCATCGGGGGATTTACTTCATTTGAGATTTCTTGTTCTGAATCATCTAACTTAGAGGAACTTTCAAAGCCGGATGATTCATCCCAAGTAGCAATCATGCCCTTTCTTTTTTATTTATCCCTTTTAGGACATTTATTTGCCAAATGCCCATTTTCATGGCAGTTGAAACATTGACTCTCTTTCACAGATTTTCAAATTTTAGATTTTCCCTTTCTCTTATCAGAAGGTTTTTGAAAATTAGATCTTTTCTTATTTTTGAAAATCCTGTAAAACTTTTTAGCAAGTAAAGTCATATCATCCTCTATATCTTCAATATCAGAATTAACAATGTTATATTTTAAAATAGATTTGGATGACTTAAGAGCAATGGACTTACCTTTGGGAGCTTTAAAATTTAACTCATATGTTTGTAGAGAACCAAATCTTCAACCTTCATTTGATCAGTGTCTCTTAGTTCCTAAATGGCAGTGACTTTGGAATTGAACCTCTCAGGAAGAGATCACAGTATTTTAGCACAAACCTTGCTCTCTTGGATTCCATCTCCTAGACCCCACATAGAATTTACTATGTCATTTAATTTCATATAGAAGTCCATGAAGGTTTCATTTTCTTCCATACAAATTTTCTCAAATTTTTTAGTGAGGATTTGAACTTTAGATTTATTGACAATAGTAGTTCCTTCGTGTGTCATTTCAAGAATATCCCATGCTTTTTTAGCTGTATCACATGAAATGATTCTTTTAAATTCATCAGGTGATAGAGAACATGTAATTACATTTAAGGCCTTAGCATTTGCACTGCTTTCATTTTTCTGAGGTGTAGTCCATAAATAAAAAAAGAGTTTCTTTCATGGACTTGGTTCCATCACTACCTAGAACTTTAAACACGGGTGATTTCCATTTAGTTATTGTGGCTTGCCACACACTTTCATCTAAGGTTTTTAATAAAATCCTCATTCTGACTTTCCAATAAGCATAGTTAGAGCCATCAAAGGGTGGTGGCCTGGTAATAGACAAGCTATCAAAATTTGACATAATGAAAGCTCTACTAGATCTTTAAACTCAAGGAACTTAATCCAAATAAATAAGCAACTTAGCTCTGATACCACTTGAAAGAGGCGAGATAATAGTCCTAAAAGGGGAAGGGGGGGGGGGGGGGGGGGGGGGGGGGGGGGGGGGGGTGAATGGGACTTATGTCAAATAAAAAAATCAAAGTACAGATATAATGAATAAATCAGAATAAATCACTGATCTTAATAGCAGAAGTATTGAGAAATTGTTTTAAACTTTGTTCATAGGATGAACTTACACTAAAAATAAATGTTTTAGGTAAGATAACTTTATTTCATGAATATAGTAAGGATAAAGATCATAAACTAAGCAAGAGACAATAAAGAGCTATCTATTACAAGCATTCACCATACAACCAAATTACAATCATTCACCATATATACAGAAATTTAAGTCATTCACCACGAACACCATAAGTTATAGTGGTTCGATGTGTACACCAACTGTTCTTAAACAGCCACACCTACTCCACTCCCAATAATCATAACCCATGTGATGTTGGCGTTCACTAATAATCAAGGTTTTCATAGGTTCACCTTAAAACCTATATAGTTGTGTTTTTAGATGGGCTATCATAAACAAAACCCCACGCTGAGATTTTTTAGCTATCTCAATCAAAACCAATACATGAGATTTTCTGGATATCTCAAAGAAACAAAAAAAAATGATACTTATCTTCCTTTTTAAAGACGTACTTGATGTAGCCCATAGAACCTCTTTATTTGATGTAGAACAGTCAATGTCCAATAATATAATCAAGGGTTTTAGGTTCTAATTGATTTTAAATTAGATCAAACCTTAGGCTACTTATTTGAATCCTTTAGATCTGAAAAAGAAGAGTGATTACTCTCTTTTAAAAAATAAGATTCATAAATTAGAGATTAAAGAATCAAAACAAAAGGCTATAAACATAAATTTAAAATACCGCACAATAGCTTGAAAATAATGGGGACTTCTCTCTTTCTAAATGGAGGCTTTTTCTTAACTTGAATTGATTAATTTAGAATGAGAGAAGACCTCTATTTATAGGCTGAAATTTGAGTGCTTTGACTCGTCTAAGGTCTCCTTCGACTCGTATAAGATCTAATAAAATTTTAAATTTTGGCGCGATCAGATAAAACCGTTCTTCGACTGGTCGAAGGCCCTACTTGACTGGTCGAGGGCCCTATTCGATTGGTCGAGCACTACCTTCGACTGGTTGAGGGTACAAAAAATCAGTCGCTAGAGTTTGAGTCGAGCACCCTTCAAATGGTCGAGAAACTATCATAATTATCAATTTTTAGAGTTTGAATCTTAGACTAGTCGAACCAAGGCTTAGACTAGTCAAACTAAGGCTTAGACTAGTCGAACTAAACCCTAATAAAAATATAAAATCCCGTATAAGTTTAACATGTGAAAGAACCTAAGCCTAAGGTCTTTCTAGGGTCATTTATACCTAACAAAGCTGAGCATTAAAGAGTATAGTATGAATTGTTTAATTGAAGGTGGAGCTTGATCTTCTACTAGTAGCAGAACTTGAGTATTCTTTAGCTTGCATTATCCACGTCTTGAACTTGTTCTTATACTATACACTCTTTATGGTTTGTTCTTGAAGGTGAACTTTTCATCACTTGAAGTTAAACTTAAAGGTGAACTTTTCATCACTTGAGGTTGAACTTGAAGGTGAACTTTCCATCACTTAAAGTTGAACTTAAAGGTAAACTTTCCATCACTTGAGGTTGAACTTGAAGGTGAACTTTCCATCACTTGCGGTTGAACTAGAAGGTGATTTGTCTCATCAAAATTTGACAAAATAAAAGTGTACACAACACTTATAATCAAACAAAAATGTGCACAACACTTACAACAATAAGCTTCCATTAAGGGGGCATGAAAGAATTATTTATACGCTTTTTATTCTAATGGAATAATAAATATAATTGATTTTATTCTTGTGAGTGGTTACCTTCATGAATGTAACTGGATGTGATCTAAATAATTTTTTTTTTAAATGCAATTTTGAAGAATCTAAATTTTATATTATTTACACCCAGTATTCTCGGGCACGAGTATGTACTCGTGCCGTAAAAATTCGGGGCATTACAGTTGGTATCAGAGCATGAGAAGGAGATTAATTGGGCCTGAGGGAATGGACTATCATAAGCTTTATACCACTAGGATAGGATTATGAATTAGATACATTTACTCGATTGATTTCCCAAAGGAACTAGGAAGTTAAGGAATTAGAAACCCATGTTTAAGTTCCCCATTGGAAATATTAAGTTAGATGTGGAATTTAGAGACTATGAATCTAGGTACTTTTGGAATAAACTTCCAAATCCCAAATAAATTTATTATAGACTAAAATTCATCCTTAAATGGATTTCCAAGTAATAAAAACAAGTTTCCCAAACCTCAATTAGATATTTTCAATTTTCCTAAATTTCTTTTGTCATTTCAGTGAAAACTAACACGTTAGGAAACTTCCGCTAGTCTCGGTAGGTAGACTTATCAAAAAATTTTGAAATTTTTTTGGTATCTCAAATAGGTCTCCAGAAACTTTTTTCTAAATTCTCATTGTTATTAGATCTACAAAAAATTCTATAAAAATTTAATAGTGTCAAATTTTGGCAAAAAATACTGCTGGATAGTAAGTCTTTTTTCAGATTACAGGGATAAAAGACTCACCAAATTGTAGAATCTTAATTTGAAATTTTTTCTGGAGCATTATTAATAAGTCAAGGACTTAGGTTTAGATTTTTAGATAATTCAAATAGATGGTTTAGAAATTAAAATTCTTTGAGCGATAGGCTGTCAATACAAAATAATTTTGGGAATTTACAACTATTCATATAAACGATAACACTAAAGCTTAGGTTCAACATGGGATGGACCACTAGGGCTTATCCTTTAAAAAACCTAGGGTACTTTTATGGTGAAAAAAAGAAGTACACAATATTTCTTAAGGATCTAGAATGATCGGATCCACAGACTTATGGAATCATATTCAAGCAAGTTTTAAGTGATTTGACCTGAATACTAAATCTCGGGTGCTTACCAATGAACTCGATGCCCTAATCAAGAAAAAGTTTGAGACTCACCCGAATTGGATGATATAAAAGAACTCAGCGCCCTGACTAAGCAAGAGTTCAGTGTATTAGGATTATCCATAACCGTTTTTCTATGTTGCTCCAAAACACTAAGAATAAAAAAAAAAAATTACTCTAGATGTGGGGGAAAATAATGTGAATTGCTATAAAATTTAATACTTAAATAGATCAAATAAATACATGCATAGAAATCTTGGGGTCAAAATTTTTATTTAAGTGCGGTAGATTGTAGCGTTTCAATTTCATGTAGCCAATTATACCCGCACCTAGACATATATATATACCTTGTGAGGAATACATTGAAAACTTAAGCATAATGAATCAATGAAAATGATAGAAGAAATTAAATTTCGGGGACAAATTTTGTTTAAGGAGGGTAGATTGTAACACCCCGAACGTTTTAATACCCAAGTATTAAAAGTTCTCAAGTGTTACCATGAAATCTAACTTAGTATATACATGTGTATGATCCATTTAACTATCCAAACCTTATGCCTATTCTCTAACATGAATCTGACCGTTGGAAATGATCTTCATCTATGGATCAAGCCATCCGACTATTGATTTTATGACAATACCATCATATATCTAAGTATCCTCGCCCATTCATCATAACCAACTGCTCAATCAAATATGCACTACTAGATAGAGACATCTGACCGTCCACTTTAATTTTGGACCACCTGGTCATAGTAAACTAGTTACTTGATCTGTATATTCGCTCGTACACATATCAAGTTGAGATTTTGATCCATTTATCTTGTTCATCACCTATGAATATGCTTAACCCACCATTAGAACTATAATTTGAGAAGCTTACACATGTGAACAAGTCACTTGAATCTAACAGTTTACATGTTCTACCTTTTCATCACTCCAAGAACCCACTTGTGCTCATCCATTTACAAAACTAATCGTACATACACCTATATACATGGTTAGAGTGCCAAATATCAAGTATTCCTATTTTTAGCACGTCATCTAACCATCCATGGTAATTGGATCCTCTAAATGGGTAATCCAAATATTAGGATAATTCAATCATTATGAATATCTTAGGTTATATGTCCAAACCATCGAGTAATGTCTCAACTAGATGTGTACAACCACGGTTGTGAACCATAGAGTATGTTAGCCATTTAAAAAGCCATCTAGAACATACTTTGGAGATCAAGGCCCAAACTTGACTGATGGAAAGAGCATAAAAAATGAGGAATACTTGCTTAATTTTAAGGAAATCAGATGGTGCATTCATACATAACTCACTTCGGAAGTGAGTGGTAAGAAGGATGGCAAATCCATAATTAAAGAAACTCCATATGCATGCACCCAACGTAAGTGGGAACAAAGGTTTACTTCAATGGTGGGCATTACCTCATCACTGGTGGATGGTGTGGTTAACCTAGAGCTCAAATCTACTTCTTATTTTGACCCATGGGCCAACACATTATGACAAAGGTGGTAAAGGGAATGGATTTTTCGGAAGTCAATCACAAATGGACCCACCTGTTTCTAACAACCATCTGAAATGTCAGCACACTGCAATGAACTTAATGCAATAGTGGGTGACAAATCCATCAAGGTTTGAACTATTCAATCACCAACTAAGAGAATTCCTAATACAATCTGGAATCCAAGAGGAATTAGGAAAGCTCCATGACGCTGGGTGAGCTGGGTGTTGTGAGCCTGGGTTGAATTAACGTGCAAAAAATGTCACTGTAACGATTCTTAGAAACCACCTAGAAAATTCACCTGGTCCTCTAATATGGTGGCCCAACAAGCATCAAGAGACTAATTTGGACCATTTAGAGGTGACAGTATGAAGAAAATCGAAATGGAGGATGATTCACCATTAAAAAAGGGATCATCTTCCTCATTCAAAACCACGATCATGATTGTGGGAGACTGCCCCATTGTAGGATCTGAGTCATCTAGGTAGTGCTCTATAATGCCCCAGTTTTTGAAATTCGAGTATATGACTCGTTCTCCAAAAATCCGAGTGTTAGCCTTTAAAATTTAGTTTAAATTTGAACCTCTTATCATTAATTAGAGTTAGCAGCAAATGTTGGCGGAATAAACCATATATTGTATAAAAATATTCTGATCATCACAAAATTCCAAATGTAGCTCCCATACAGGACTTGTACAATACCAACCAACAAAGTTCATTAAATAAAGATAGAAATCTATCGTCTAATGATGGAGCTCAACATGGGCCGTAGGGACCCCATCTAGCTCCTCAGCTACTCGATCTACTCTAGCGACCCAGTGAACTTTTTCAACTCGCTCTACACCTGTATCAATTATTACGGTTTGATAACATCAATGGCTATCACAGTGAGGAGTACCCTCTAAGATTACACACTCATCATTCATAATCCAGTACGAATCACAATATATGAGAAGAGACATATTAAACAATGCAATTTAAAATCATAATCATATATTCAAAAATAAGCTAGCTAACATAATATCAACATCAAGAAAATGTAATAGAAATCGTAATGCAAGTGAACGTGTCCAGGTAGTCAAATAATCAATCATACAAAGTCCGTAAAATGGCTAGAAAATCAAGCTTTCAACCTCTACTTCACCCAGAAATCATATCATACATGAACACCGCAAGATGGATGGAAAATCAATAAGGAACTCCCACTCCACCCGAAAATCACAGTACGACTGAACATCGCAAGATGAAGAGAGAACAACATAGAAACATCTAGTTCACCCGAAAATCATATTGTACGTGAACACCGCAAGATGGCTAGAAAATTAATAAGCAAATTCCCACTCCACCCATAAATCACAATACAACTGAACACCGTAAGATGAAGAGACAATCACTTATAAACTGTAGACCACTCAAAAATCATATCGTATGTGAACACCACAAGATGGCTAGAAAATCGATAAGTGAACTCCTGCTCCACCCAGAAATCATAGTATGACTGAACACCACAAGATGACTAGAAAACCAACATACAAAACTCTACTTCACCTAAAAATTATAATGCGATTGAACACCATAAGATGACTAGAAAATAACAAGGTCTATGAATATAACTAACAAGCTACAAAAGAGCGCCAATGTCCATCTAAGCCACGAAGGGCAAATAAGCAATCTGAGCCACGTAGGGAAAATACGCGGTCCAAGCCATGTAGGGCAAATATACAGTCCAAGCCATATAAGGAAAATATATAATCAAGCTATGTAAGTCGAATATGGACTGCAAAGTGGTAAGTCCACAACAAGTCCCATTCAATCCATCAATTGCTCACAAGTAGCAACATCTCGTCAATTAACATGTTATATAACTAAAAATGGCATGCGAACATCAAATCAATTATACTTGCCAAATTTAAAGAGATATGTCCATTATCTAACACAAGAATTAGTTGTGCAATATATTAGCATATCCATGTAGTAAGATAAGCAACCCAATGGGAGAAATAAAGGCATCATCTATGTCTAGGTTGATGAATTAAGTGGGAAGCTCAAAGAGTGAGTCCTCACCTCTTACCTCAACTAAGAACTCAAGATCTCAATGCTCAACTTAGAGGCTACAACACAAACATGGGAATAAGCTTTTAGAACAACTTAAACAACCCAGAATTTATCAACTCATAGAATTGCTCGTATTTAACCTTAACTCACACATACTTGAATCCAAGCTAAGTCCACTACCCCAACCGAAGCTACCTTAAGAACTAGAAAACACGAGAGTTGAACCAACACTTAAGATCCAACCCCGATTGACCTACAGCTAGAGATAATATGTAGCCACTGAGTTGGCTCACTAGAGGCCCAGTTAGAACCCAACTATGCTACAAACCGATCTCAATCAACTCAATTTGGGCAAGGGATTCTACCCTGCTTGCTCTAGATGTTGAAAAACTTGTACAAGCCAAGAAAAATGATCTGAACCATCATCTTTCTAAACCACTTATACCCAGCAACTCACTGAGTTAACTGGGTAAGATAATCTTAGGTAGCGAGTTAGAATCAACTCTTCCTCAGTGCAAGTAGATGAACCAATCCCAAACTTGGTCTACCAGTTTAGGATAGTCAGATCTAGCTTACCAAACTGCTAGATTTGGTGGAAGAAATCAGGTGAGTTGACTCAACAACAACTGAGTGACTCAATCACAGGTCTATGGTTGGAATTGTACCTTTGTTGGAGCTGATTTCTCTGTTCACAGCCAACTAGGTGGAGGAAGTCTAACCCAATGTCTAGCTAGCTCTGACATCAACAAGGAACTCGCCTGGCTGAATCACTAATGAGGCATGCTCACATGGAAACTCAGGCCACACACGCCAATAGTGAGACATGCAGCCACCGAGAACTCAAACTCCCTTTCTCCCTCTCTCGTTTCTCTCTGTCTTTAACTTCTCCTTCTACTGTTGTTGAAGGTCCAGCAGTGGGAATGGACGCTCAAGGCATTCTACACAAACTCAGACACGGACGGACTGTGTCGAAGACTCAATGTGGCAACAGATCGACAGTAGCTCTCCATCTCTCTCCCTTTCTCTATAGTTTTTCCCTTCCTTTCTCTCCCTTCTTCTTCTATTCTTCTTCTTCACTTCTTATTCTTTCTCTTATGACCAGACAGGTCATGTAATCGAACTCAGACAGAACTCGATCCGAGTCAATCTGGTGCGGCAGCGGGTCAGTTGTAAGAAAAATGGCACTCCACTCTCTCTTCTCGGCTTTATGTTTTTAGTAAGGAATGCCCTAGAAGGGTGGCTTTTATAAGCCACACTAACACCCTTTTAAGGTTTAGAATGCTAATCATCGGATTAGTTATAGTTTATGTTTTCACTCAAGCTAAACTCCTTGAGAAATGCTAGCTATGCAGAATCCCTTGTGCATTGCTCTAAGGCATCCATATGGATAGATTTCTGGCATAATATCCACCTAATGGACATCCTAGATCAGATGATTGGACCCACTAGGAGGTGGTGGGCTTTTCCAGCCAATAGAGAAGATGATGGACCCATCTATGGTAGTTTTTCATTGGACGGATCATCATCCAATTTGAAGCTCCTTAAAGGACTGGATTGGTCCCCATGGACTTATGGGACCCACCAAATGGACCACGATTAGCTTTTACCTGATGGGTTCAAGATTCGCATGCGGTGGCAGGTGAAAACTCGTTTGTCTATTGCGAAAGCCCTAGCATGAAGGGCTTGGATGGTTTTCAATGAAGGGTTGAGATCCCAGGAGAAGGTTTCATGCGGATTGCCAGGGTGGAAAGCAGAAAGAAAAATGGAGATTTTTCATTTTTGGAAATAGGTGTGCGTATAGCCTGATTTATGGATGAGATTGTGTGAACATGTGTGCAATCCAACGACTGAAACCAATAAGGATTGGTTGTACCAATGTCCTGGACATTATGAACGGTTTGGATCAGCCAAAGGATCCTTGATGGTGGGCCACAAATCGTCCCAAATGGACATCATCCATTTGTCCAACCACAGGCGGTAATTTCAAAAGGAAGGAAAAATCCTTCCTTTTTCATGTGTTACGGTAAGACCTGGTTTGACCAGGCTAGCCATTTCGGTGCGGCGTGAGTGTACACCCTCTATGTTCATGCACCACTTAGGGTGGGGTCCACCGTGATGATTTCAGCCAATCCACTATGTCCATCTGTTTCGTCAGCTCGAGTTAGGACCTAACCTAAAGGATGGGGTAGATCTGTACCTCAGGTGAGCCATATTTTAAATTTTGAGTTCTAATTGTGGATTTTCATTGATCTGAGGGTCGGATCATTCTGAATCTAAACATCAATGGTGGCAAAGGCCTTAGGGTCTACTTAGATAAAATCTAAAGGCTGAATTAGTGGTCAGATGGCCTAAATGTTATAATCAGGTGGTAACCCATTAAATTGGATGGCGTGGATTCGATAAATGATAGATTTGATGATTTGGGTCCTGATCTTAAGATCAGGGCTTACCCTGGTCCACATGGGATGATTTTGATGGTCGATTCAACGGTCTAGATCGCATCTATAGTTGATTCCTTGGGAATGTGGTGGGTGATCTTAGAAGTCAATGGTTAGATGGCTTATTCTATGTGTGAAGATTATTCTTAAAGGTTTGATTTAAGTTAGAGTGAGGTGAATAGTTTAATAGGTTAAGTAATCGCGGCAACACTTGAGTACTAAAAAGTATGGGGTGTTACATGCCCCATCCAGACACGATGCAATCTTCGAAAGGAAAAAGAGCAGAGATCAGTAAAGATCGAAAAGTAGTGAGTTGTGAATAGTGCTTGCGCTACTTAGCTCTCGTGCAAAGTGACTAGTGTAGAAGCTACACATGAAGCATCTAAAGCCTCTTGCAGCCTATAAATTCTCTTACCATCTGACGTTATAGAACAAACACAACAAAGGAGAGAGAGAGAGAGAGAGAGAGAGAGAGAGAGAGAGAAGGAAATAGAAACGAGAGGAAGGGAAGAGAAGGCATGAGGACTAGACGCCAAAAAATCATCCAGAATCACCAACGAATTACTACTAAGTTCAAAACATGTTTGGGTATGTTACACCCCAAACTTAGAAACTGGGCTGACAATAACTGAATCCAACGCCAACAACCTCCGTAGTACCCCATTCTCGACTCCCGGCACCCATATACTAGGTTCCGATCCTGAGATCCTACAATGAGAATTTTTAACATGAATTTGATTCGTAATAAGCATAACCCATGAACAATAACCAAGACACCATCCCAAAATCCACTATGATAAAAATCTTTAAGGTACAATGCACATAAAGAGAAATACAATGATAATAATAATGGAAACTCCTGAAGCTCGACTGTATGCTCCTGCTTCTACTAAGCTACGGCTGCATCCTGACGCCACCTGCACGCATCTATCATGCATAAGCTTATAGAAAGCTTAGAGGGTGGTGTAAGTGTGTGTGTGCAAGATAAGTGTCAAGTTTGCAATATCAGAGCAATGTAAAAATGCGCTGGTAAGTCCATAATTACCATCACCCTTATCTAGTCTATACGATGTAAAATATAATAAGCCAATATCATATACTGAGGAAACAATGTAGATCAGCTATGCAATGCAAAGTCGCAGTAAGCCAAATATCATATACTAAGGAAACAATGTAGATCAGCTATGCAATGTGGAGTCATAGTAAGCCAAATATCATATACTGAGGCAACGCAATATGCAAATCTTGACAAGTCCACGAATACCGTCAACCTCATTTAGGCGATATAAATGCAAAAATATATTGAGCCAAAATGTCACATTGCATGGATGTAATGCAATATGCGATGCGAATGAAATGACCAAGCTAGAGTGTGAATTCAGAATGATAATATGTAGTATCGTAAGCTATGGGGTTCATCACAAGGGACTTCTTTCCAAACCTGTCCCACACCTAAATTTGGATAACCAGACTCCATGTGGTAAATTTTTGAACTCAGGTTAGTCACGTGCCCTAACTAAAATCCTTGTCATTGTGAAGGTATACAATAAATAGTTGCGCACCACCAGCCCAAGTGAAAAGTGTATGAATGAATGAATTAAATGTTGAGTATACAACTGCTGCTCAATAAGTCCACATATCAGTATCGTACATCTCTGGGATCATCACTGAGGTCTAGTACACTCCAAGCTGGCTACCGCCCTTACCGGCCACACAGGCTAATGAGTGGAAAAGACCTCACTACCTACCTGCCAATATCGGCTTGACTTTGAGCTGGTCAAACTCAGCCTTGCGTATAGCCCCCTCACTCCAGCGGATAAGGCCACACGCCCTCCCAACCGACCATGACACAATGAGAAGTGCGGCCTCCTGGCATTCAACACTTAACACTCATGTCTTCCACTTGGTTTAGACATTAGAGCATCCCTTGGCCACGAGAGCTTAGGGACTTTCACCCATGGACCAAAGTGATCATATGCTGAAACCAAATATTTCAGTATCTCATCCGGCTATCTAAGATGATCCTGTGGAGGACACAACTCTGATATCGATAGGGCGCAAAGTGATCCCATCACATAAATGCGAGATGCATGAGTCATACAGTTCAATCATGCATCAATCCTGCGCGTACTGTGCACTCATATGAGACGACTCCGCCTATCAGGGAGTCCTATAAACAACTTACCCTATGACATATGCAATGATCAATCACATCTCATAACAAACATGCAGATGATGTGTATGTGTATGTATCATGATGCTATGCTGTCACATACTCATAATCAGTATTGATAATTAGCACCGATAATCGACATCGATAATCAGCCTCAATAATTAACATCAATAACTGGCCTCGATAATCAGCATTGATAATCGGCCTCGATAACCAGCCTCGACAATCGGTCTCAATAATTAGCCTCGACAATCGGTCTTGATAATCAGCCTCGACAACCGGCCTCGAAAATCGGCCTCGACAATCAGTCTAGACAATTGGCCTTACAATCGGCCTCGATAACTGGCCTCGACAATCGGCCTCGATAATCAGCCTTGATAATTGGCCTCGATAATCAGCCTCCACAATCGGCCTAGATAATAGGCCTCAATAATCGGTCTAGATAATCGGCCTTGATAATCATCCTCGATAACCGGCCTCGATAATCGGCCTTGACAATCGACCTCAATAATCAGCCTAGATAATCAGCCTCGATAATCTACCTCGACAATCAGCCTCGATAATCAGTATAGATAGTCGGCCTCGATAATCGGCCTCAAAATTGGCCTCAACAATCAGCCTCAACAATCAGTCTCAATAATCATCCTCGACAAATGGCCTAACAAAGGGACTAAGCGAAGGTCATATTGTGGACATTTAACCATCATTGCCCATCAATGTGGACATTTAACCAACATTGCTCCCAAGGAGTGGCCCACATAGAGCCAAACATATAGTGGACCCATGGCCTCACAAAAGGGCCTAATATATATCACAATGGGCCACATACACGGGCTGTAATTCATTAAGTGGGCCACATCGCATGGGCCTCATATACAACACATTGAGCCTCACTCATGGGCCACATATACATCATAATGGGCCTCATCATATGGGTCATAGATACATCATAATGGGCCTCATATACATCAAGTGAGCCACATCACATGGGCCATACCAATGGGCCTCATATACATTAAGTGGTCCACATCAATGGGTCACGCCAATGGGCCTCATATACATCAAGTGGTCTACATCAATGGGTGGCATAGATATACAATACATGCATCACAATGGGCCACATAAATGGACAGACAATGTGTATAAAACACAAACACCACGATCGGCCCACACATACATGGATCGAGGTGGGTCCCGCCCGTCCAGAACGGACGGACGGCTGGGATACAAAATACATATATCAAGGTGGGTCCCATCCCACACATATAGCACGTGTGGGGTGGGCCCCACACAAGATAAAATGAATGGAGGGTGTGTATAAGACATAAACATCACAGTGGGGATGTGAGGCAGCCCATATAATGGACGGCCTGCATAAAACACATCCATCATGGTGGGCCCATGTAGATGGACAGTTGGGATATAACACATATCTCAAGATCGAACCCACAGAGCTACTGACGTCCATACAGATGGACGGTTGGATCAAAACATATATCATAGTGGTCTCACTGTCAGGACACACATGCAGAGGATAGGTCCCACTTGAAATTTATATCTATCTCATTCTCTTTGAAATGCCATTAAACAATCTCTACAGATATTTGGACGGTATGGATTAAAATAGATATATCATGTGAGGGCCCACTGTCCCATCTTGTACGGTACGAATAAAACACATACAACACCGTGGAATCCACCGTCCAGATGGATGGTGAGAATAAAATATATACATCACGATGGTCCCCATCGTCCACATTCTAGACAATAGGATGTAACCCACACATCAGTGGACCCCACGTGGTGGAGGTGGGCCACCCCACTTCTGTGTGTGTGTGTGTATTATCATCAAGTGGGC
Organism: Magnolia kwangsiensis; assembly: GCA_037074715.1. Classification (NCBI taxonomy): domain Eukaryota; kingdom Viridiplantae; phylum Streptophyta; class Magnoliopsida; order Magnoliales; family Magnoliaceae; genus Magnolia; species Magnolia kwangsiensis. Next base: position 75,983,420 of record CM073579.1, read on the forward strand.
CACATGTGGTGGAGGTGGGCCACCCCACTTCTCTCTCTATATATATTATATGATATTATTATTATTATAATTATTATCATTATTATTATTATTATTATCATTATTATATATTTTTATCATCATGCATTCAATCGTCCAACCCTGGACATCCATTTGACGGACAGTCTGGATATGGACCCCACGTGGGATGGGTTCCCACTATCCAAGCAATGGACGGTGTAGATATAAAACACCTGCATCAAATGTGGGCCCCACACGGATGAAAGGTTTGGATATAAGATATACCTGTGATCGGGGTCCATCGTCCAGAGAGCTGGACAGTGCAGATAAGACACATACATCATAGTGGGGTCCACACCACCATCCTGACAGATGGACGGAGTGGATATGCAACACATACACCAAGGTGGGTCTCACCCTCACACGTGTCACACGTGTGGGGTGGGCCCCATGCCATGAAAAATGGATGGACAGTATGTATAAAATACATACATCATGGCAGGCTGTAACACCCTGAAAATTGGGGGTCGTGTATAAACTCGAGTCGTGTCAGTAACCGAGCGAATTCGTGGCTAGCTGGTCTTGGCCACGAACGACGCGTCGATGAACACGAGCCGTGTTTGGAGTTGGCGGCAGTGGTTAGGCCACGTGAAGTGTTTTACGCACTTCATGTCGTTCGACTTGAGATGCGATCGCGCTAGTCGAGCCCGTCAAGTAACCCGACTGGCCGTTGTATGTTCACCCTGCATGAGTCATAACTGCTTGAACCTAGGGTACTGAACTTACCATTGTAAACCCTGTTAACCATGGTACCTTGATCCACGAAGACTCATGAGCCGGGCAGGGTGGTATGGGACACCGTGGTCGAGCTGTCGGCCTACGCTGGGGCCACAAACCTCCCCGTAGTGACCAGTGAGCACCTAGTCTCGTGAGCAGATTATGGTGGTATGGGACACTATATTCTTACTGTCGGCCTACACTGATCAGGCGAAGAGTCCTTTGTAGTGACTGCGAGCGTATTCTGAGTCTACGGGAGGCGACGACCCTTTAGTAGCAGTAGAGTACAGTAGGCCTGTATTGATAAGGTGATGGGGGAGCGGTGCAACGAGTGCGAGCAACAGCCCTGGCAGCCCTTGCAGCGACCTACAAAATATACATCGTATGAGATTACTAGGAGTGACGACCCTAGACAGGATCTGTGTTGGGATTGATACAAGGGAAGTACCTTAGTTTCCCAATCCTGCTGTTTGAATGGACTAATAACAACTTGGAAATCATATCACCATACCATTGCATGTGCCTGAAAGATGTGGAGCCCTTAAGGGTCGATTGCATGCCGCGGCCGTAAGATGGTGCCGTATGAGGAAGATCGTCAGTGAGGGCATACATCACATCATGTCATATTGCATTAACAACAGTATTAGGATTGTCTGATTTACTGCTTTACTATTATCACATGATTGATTTGTGAACATGCTAATCTTTGCTATATGATTCCACTGAGTTGATCACTCATTCCCACGTTACGGGATGGTGTTTGCAATACCCACTAGACCCTGTTGTAGATGCAGGTGATGCTGAAATCCAGGAGGCAGAGCCAGACTTTGACGAGGACTAGGACGAGTTCTCGTACATGCAGTATCATGATGGCTTTGCTTAGGCGACCTGAGGTGATGGGACTTCAGTGGGACTATTTTGAACATTTGATTTTGTTCATGTATATGTATATGAGACTCAGTGATGTATTCATACTTTAGAGACAGATGAGATCTACTTTGTTTTTCCTTACAGTGATATATATATTGTTTAGTCTTTCGTTTGCTTTTATCACTGGATCTGGAGTATGAATTGCAGTTTTGGTATACTTTTACTCATGTAAATGCTTTAACTCAGACAACATTGAATCATAATCATTTTTATTGCATAAGTGACGGTCTGGAACTCGGGAGTTGAGTTTATACACGACCTCCGATTTTCAGGGTGTTACACAGGCATCCCACCGTTCCAATCTAGTGGACGGTGTGGATATAAAATCAATACATCAAGGTTGATCCCACCCCCACACCTGTCACACTTGCAGGGTGGGCCCCACCTCCATACAGATGGACGGATGGATACAACCTCATGCTCAAACTGTCAGAATTTACTGATATCATTAAGCTGTTAAAAGCTGGTGTGAGCTACTCCAACCAATCCTAACTCTCACCGTTCAGTCCATGGATGGTGAGGATGCAACACATCCATCATGCTAGGCCCCACACCCCTCATGTGCAAAACGTGTAGGGTGGGTCCCACCATCCCAGACAATAGACGTTGTGGATAAAACTCATAATTCATGGTGGTCCCACATCCAGTGGGCCATCCGTTTAGATCAAGCATATATATATATATATATATATATATATATATATATATATATATATATATATATATATATATATATATATATATATTTTCCCTTCATCCAGAGCCTGCCAAAAGGCAGCAGCAAGGTGGGCCTCATGATTGGATGGCCTGAATCAGGTGGGCCACACGTCAAAGAGAGAAAGAGAGAGAGAGAGAGAGAGAGAGAGAGAGAGGGAGAGAGAGAGAGAGTGATGGAGGCGCCCTGCCACTATGGGCCCCTCTAACACATGCATTGATACATACATTACATTAATATGGTCCCAAATCATGTGGGCTGTAAATAAAAATCACCATCTCATGCTATGAACACCCACTGATTGACCTTCTTCTTGGTCCCTTGGCTTCTTTAGTTCCTATGCTCAACCTTTGATGGTGGATGATGAAGATTGAAGGGTAGAGATGAGGATTTAGGGGTAGGGAGTGGGCCACACACTAAGTTTTCACTCCTTAGAATTTTTTCTCATGGAAGCTTGGGATTTGGTGGAGAATGGGATGGGGATGGAGTGATGTATGGGAGAGAGGGATGGTGTTGTAAGAAAGAGATGGATAGAGAGAGAGAGAGAGAGTTGACTTTGGGAATGGGAGAGAGATGGGTAGGGTATGGGTGTTGTTAAGGGAGTGATGAGATATGTACTTGACTTGAGGTGATTGATTGATGTGATGGGTTGTAGAGATTATCTTAGAATTCGCAATGCACGGCGTTTCTTTGAAATGAACATGGACCCACAACTCCTGACTGGGGTATCACATCGGCACGTGAGACGTGGCATTGGATCCGTGGTGACGGCACGGTCGCTAAGATATAAGTTTCGAGTCAAGTCGACATAGATATATAGGATGTAACTTAGGGTTGCACACAAATGGCGATTACAGGTCGCAAGTTGCCAGAATTTGACTGGGAGGATTGCAGAAGTCTACGGAATGGTACGATTTAGGGTACGGGTCTTAAAAGTTATCTACTTATTTTGCCTTATTTTCCTTCTTTTCTTTCCTCTTGATTCCTTTCTCCTTCTTTCTTAGCAACGGAGATGGCGAATTCACTGTGACGAAATAAGTTGCCTCGGTGGAATAACATGCCTAAAACATCAAGAAATTTTAAAGTAGAAATGGATGAAATTACATTAAGATCTCCTCCAGATTCACCAAACTTAGTTAACTCTTATAATATTATATACTAAGTTATAAACTTAACCATTCAATCCTTGTGAAATAAGATAAAACTAAATCTTGAGGAGTAGCTCTCGGCATTTAACTTGGTAGAGTACAACCAGACAACTAGAAGTGGGGGATTCCTTTAAACTTACACTAATTTGAGTTGATATGATTTATCCTGTTTTTGTATATTTTCATATTACTGTGATTTTCCATGCAATTGATTTGTTTACTATTATTAATTATTTCTCCTTTTAGAAATTATGGTTAAGGTATGATGTTAATTATGCATGTTTTTTATGAATTCATGTGGAGTATTGGATACAAGCCTTGCCCTTTGCCCCTTTGCCAATTTTGAGAGTGACGCATGTTTCTACTCTATATTGAGTTGGCTTTTGCTTATCTTTATTATTTTGTTGAGTTAGCATTGCTACTATTTTCTTTTGTTGAATTTGCCATTACTACTCTTCTATTTTATTGAGTTAGTCATTGTCACTCTTCTCTTTTATTAAGTTAGCCTATCACTACTCTTCTCTTTTATTGAGTTAGCTTATTACAACTTTTCTCCTTTATTATGTTAGCCTTCTGGTACCTCCCTTAATGGCTTGGGCATATATCTGAGAATTCTAAAACTCCCATGGTTCGATTTATTTCTCCTTTAGTACAAGTGATATGTTAGAGGTCTCATATATAGTGATTCATATATTTTATAGTGGACGTAATGTGCTCTGGATAGTGACCCTCTTGGTCGATGCCTAATTTCATGGATTTTAGGTAATGGTGCATAAATCAATGTAAGTAATATGCAATACGTGTTACATCACTTTCGAAATTGAATGTCATAAATAGTCGCTACATGAACAAATAGTATCACGTAATTCATCTGATTCATATGTTGTGCTGCCTCAAGGTGTTCATGTAAATCCACGGTAGTGTTTGACATGCCGACAAATCTTTGTAGTGTGAGAATGTGGGGCGAGCTGAGTTTTCTATGAATTATATTCCACATTGTGATCATCACTACTTATGATGGACCGCACACACTTTGTCAGGCATGCATTCATATATATATATATATATATATATATATATATATATATATATATATATATATATATATATATATATATTGGTTGTGCATACTGATACCACTCGTAATGATGGAGTACGAGACATATCAAAACCCTTACATGATTCTTATGAATCCCTTGAATTATTGTTAATCTAAAATGATAATCATCACTATGAGTAGGGCATTGTCCCTCTCCAACCATTAAGGGTGTACATCGAGTCGAACCAAGTTGACTTGACCTCAGCTCGACTCGGCTGGCCACTAGTTGACCTTAGCTCAAACTCAACTTGGCTTGGTCCTTAAGCCCGACTAGCCATCTCAGCTTGGTTCGGTTAGCAGCTCGGGCTAGTTCGAACCAAGATCGATCTGAGTTCATCATTGCAGCATTTCCACAAACACCTGGATTGCACCTTCAAAATCCCACTTAATGTAAAACAGAAGCAATGGTTTTACAGGTATTTTATCAAACACCTTCTAAGAAACATAAAAACTAAGAAAAAAAAAAGGTATTTGTTTCATGTACATACCTTCCTTAGCACCAGCCTCACTTCATTGAGTCATTTCATCAGACACCAGTGAGCAACATCGATAGCAAAGTTACCAAGTCACCGAACTAGTTCGATCCAAGTTTAATTCGAGCTGGATTCAATCTGAGTTGAGTCGAGCTGAAGCCAGCTTGAACTCATTTTCTAGCTTAAAAAATCAGCTCGAACTCAACTTCGAACCGAGTCGAAGCAAGCTTTTTCGAGTCGAGTCAAGCGAGCTAACCAAGCTAGCTCAGTTCGTGTACACCCCTACCAACCATACAGATATTGCAAGTAAATTATAGGTTTATGATATGACCAATAATCATTCTATGAAAGATTCTTTTGAATAAAGAAGAAGGATGGCACCACGGACTTATTTTATTTATTTTTTGCTACAAATTTTGGTAATGTAATAAGCTCCCATTAAGAGGGCATTAAAGAATTATTTGTATATTTTTTTTTTTCTTTAATGGAATAATAAATACAGTTATTTTTATTCTCGTGAATGGTTACCTTCATGAATGTAAGTTGTTAAGGGTCAAATATTGCATATTATCCCTCATTTATATCTTGGTTTTATGAATATGATACTGCTTAATGTCCTATTTTACTCATGTTTGTGTTGCAAGATGAATTTAAGAGCTTGGATTAGAAAAAGTACTAAAAGCATGGATTTAATGCTCAAAATATCACCAAGGCAAAAAATGGATCCTATGAGACATAGATTAAAGATTTCAAGGTCCCAAGATTCAAGAAAACTAAGTGGAGAAGGAAAGAAGTCAAAAGAACAAATGTAAAATTCACATTGACTGTGTCATCGATCACCGTTCAATGATATCGAAGCTACGACATCGAACATGGGTTGATGACATCAAATTTATGGATGAAAGTAGAGTTGGTCGCTAGACATATTGAAGATATTTTTTGATAACTTGAGGACTCTTTCGATAACTTGAAGCTTTGTCGATGGCATTGAACTCAGTTCGATGACATTGATATTCTTGTAGATTTTCAGCAAAATTCACTGGACATATTAGGCACAATGTTCGATTACTTAAAGGCCTCCACGATGATATCGAAGACCTGCTTGATGACATCAAATTTATTGAAGAAATTGAAGTAACTCGTTGGAATTTTTTAGATGCATTATCAATTCCTTGAACACCATTCAACAACATTGAAGACACCTTCGATGACATCAAAGGTAGGTTTAATGGCATAGAAGATTACACAGTTTGGATGAAGTTATAACAGCGTGGAAAAAGCACAGGTTCAAGACACCTTCGATGACATCAAAGGCAGTTCGATGTCATCGAATGATTTACGCAGAGTTACGTGTAGTGCGTAAATTTGAGGCAGTTTTCAGAAATTTCAAGGTTGATTTGGAGCTTGGAGTTTTTCAATAATAAATAGGAGTCCCCAGGGCATCCTGAGCATCATCTAGGGTTTGGAGGAGCAAAGCATAAGGGTGGAGAGCCGTTGCAAACGTTTTCTTCATTTCTTCCTTAGTTTGCATGCTTTCTTCTAGGGTTTTAGATCCAATCATGTCTATGGTTGGTTGAACCTCTTAGTTAAGGCTAAGAGGTAAAGCTTGTAACGTGATGAGAAATTTTTATTACTTTGATTCATTTTTATGTTGAACTTTCTTTGATTCTAATTTACTTTTAAAGGAATAGTTTCAGTTTTTAATGGTTTATTGTGACCCAAATTACAATAGATCTACAATAGCTTTGAGTATCTTCTTTTCCTGCTTTGAGATTATGGGATTGGTAAATCTTATTATTTGACATTGTCTCTTAGGCATGGTTTGGTAATGAAATCTCTGTCAATTATCATAATTCTCCTCTTTTGAGAATTAGGTCAATGAAAGTCCAGATTTGATTTTATTGATATATCTTCCAATTGGATAGGATAGCACTCCAATTTCAATTATGGTACTTAAATCAAGTAAGAGGGCTCCCTAATTGCTACAAGTGGATCCTTGGAAACCCTAGTCCCACCTTTCAATTCTTAAGTTTTTAATTAAACACTTCGCAATTACTTCCCTTTATTCCCAATTTAGATTTAGAACTTCTTCTAGTTTTGATTTTAGTTACTTTCAGAATACACACAAGCTTAGTCCCTGTGGATTCGAACTCAATCTTACTGAGAATTATTACTACATCGTGACCCTACACTTGGGGTCGTGAACATAACTGGATGTGATCTAAATAATTTTTTTCTTAAAAAAAAAAAAAAAAACAAGGTGCAATTTTGAAGTATCTATAATTTACATTATTAATACTCGGAATTCTCAGGCACGAGTATGTACTTGGGCCGAGAAAATTTGGGGCATTACATGGACTCATGTGATTGACAAACAAGGTGAAAAAATTAGTGGACTAACAATCTCCCCCTTTGTCAATTATGTGACAAAAATATAACCTAGACAATGTCATAGTCTATACCAATGACATAACAAAACAACTCAAAATATTAAATGTCTAAAATTACAAAGATTTACAAAATTAAATACAGGACTCGAGGCATGTAACAGTAGTAATGCTCCCCCAAAATTGCTCCCCCTATCTGATCAACTCTTACGATAATAAACCAATCCTGCAAAATAGAATTAAAGTTGTTTTGGTAGGACTTGATCTTTCCCCATCATTTTGTTAGTATTTGACAAAGAGTTAATCCAATAAATATACTGATAAAAACATAGCATGGAACAACTCTATAAGTCATAGATTTACCAATTAAAATGTACATACTAATAGGGCTTAAAGGGTTCTTATTATACCCATTCAAAAGATATACCAATTAAATTAGGAATAGCCAATGGTAGTCTAAGATAAAACATGTGATATCAAAATTTAAAATTTTCAAAGCTTTAACTATCAGTATAATTAAGGCTATAATCATTAAAAAATTTAATTAAGCACAATGTGAGGGTAGAATCCTCATATTTTCATATGGTGCTCACTAATGAGGCTTAATCCTCTGATTCATCTATAGAGCATATGAAAGTGCCCTTGCTAGTGCCCTGGTTTGTCAATTAGCGTGTGTGTTAGTCAGTCGGACTACAGAGCCTCACAGGAAGATCTATTCAAATGTCTGCCTCAACTGGATGTATGGAAGCTCATCATAGGTAAATCTAAGCCTCACATCCCATGTCCCAAAACATCAAGTGATTAAAACCCTTCAAAATAAGTTAAAATATATTAGGATTTTTGGGTAAGAGAACTTCTTTTAAACATCAAAAAATCTCTAAGTTTTTTTGCCCTATCGATTGTATCGATACACATATCGATATAATCGACCTGCGCTGTCGATGTCCTCAGAAGCTGAATCGATCATATCAAATGAGGACTTAATGTGTCCAGCAACCAAATACATATATGGACAGAATTATCGATATATCGATACACCTATCGATATCATCGATATTTGAATCTCGAGTCAATCGGAAATGACTCGATAATATCGATAGGCAGTTTTTGGGCACCCCTGTTTTTCAAAGAAAATATCAAAATCCTTCGATATATCCATGCTCTTCCCAATAAGATCTTAAATCAAATCTCGATAATATCGAAAGTCCATCGATGATATCGATGTGGGCGCAGTAAATATTTTAAGTTACTTTTAATCTTTGATCGAGGGCCACTCGAGGAAATCGATATTCATATGTCGATAATATCGAGGCCACGTCGATTGCATCAATACTGGACACAAACTGTCCAGTGAGCTTACTGGAAAATCCATGAGATTTATCGATGCATCGACACTACCTCTGATATCATTAATATGTAAATTCTGATGACATCAGTTGACCCTTGATCATATCCTAAAAACCTGAAATATTTCTTAACTAGTCTCTCTCATTTTTCAAATGTCAATAGATCGATCCACTTATCGATAGAATCGAAGTTCAAAATCTGATGATATCGACACCTGATCGATCCCGTTGACTAGCTGGCAAGAGGTTTCAAAAGTGTATGACATGTGAGTTCATGTCATCGAGTAGACCGTCGATACTATCGAGAGTATACGCTCGATGATATCGATACAACTCGATGATATCAAACTCTGTCATAAATGTGACCATTTTATATTCGTTGAAACCTTTTTTCTATATAAAGAAAGACTTGTTCATATTGCTGGCAGAGAAAGAAGAGAGTGTTTTTGTGTGTTTTACCTTTAAATCATATACCCAAAGCCCTTTCTCTCATGGTAGTTCATCCTCTAATCCACCCTCATCATTGACATTTAATAGAGTGGATCGGGGAATGAACTTCTACATTCAAGGATCCTTTGGCAACCATCCTAATGATAAATCATTAAGCTGGGATGCCTTGAATGCTTAGATGATTGGAATTGCTCTATCTCCTTTATGGGAAAACATTTAGAGAGTAGGATTCCATCATAACCTTGACCCAACCCGTAACCTTATATTGGTACATCATTTGTTGTGGTTCAAGGGAGCTAAAGACTCTTCGTCAACAAGGAGGATATCTTCGCTACTGTGCTGAATGGGACTCATCAACTTATCTGTAAGTATCTAGAGTCCAGAGGACCCTTTAATCATTCCTTTATAGGATTGGGTCTAAGGTGTTTCTCACCCTTGAAGTCCTCAAGGAGGCCTCCAACAGGAGTGTACGTGGTGGGTGCATTGGGTGGACCCTTGCTCTGTGAATAGCATAAACATTTGGTTAGAAGTAAACTAGTAAAACCTTCGGTTTGAGGTGAACCGGGTAAAACCTTGGGTTTTGAGGTGAACTGAGTGAAACCTCTGTTAGGGTCTTAGGGAAGATCCTTGGCCAGTGTGCCTAAATGTGGGTGCGATGTGTTAACCCTTGCTCATGAGAGTATAAACAGTCAGCCTCAGTATAGGTTGTAAAGGTTGAAGGTGAACCTGATTTAAAACCTTAGGTTTGAGGTGAACCATGTGAAACCTCCTTAATGAAATCCGGTACACGTAATGGTTGAGTGCGGTTACTGGGAGTGGAGTAGACAAGTAGTCAAAACACTATAAAAATGACTGTGTTTGCGATTCTTATTCATCTATGTGTGTGTTTCTTTATGACAATGCTTTCATATTTACTTGTCTGAGCACACCTTACACACAAACACAGTTATATCCATCATGAACTAAGCTATATATTGTTGTTTCTTGAATAGTTTGTGATTGGATCCTCTACCAGGCTTGGATGCCAATAGAGTTACATTTGAGTAATCCTGATAATTGTCTATCTGCAAGGATTAGTGTAATAGGATTTTTAAATACATCGTAAAACTTTAAAAAGTCCTATTCACCCCCCTCTAGGACATATTGGCATATTCCTACTTCAACTCAAGCGGTCTTCACCACTATTTCAGCATAAGACTGAGGCTGAAATCCTCTAATTTTCAATTCAGCCCAAAGGAACCTTTTAAGGTCACTCATTGGAGTTGTTATGGTCTCTTCTTAAGCCTATAGGGGGAGATATTGTGGTATAGGCCATTAAGACACGTAAGTGACTAAGATCTTCAACACTAGAGGAGTCTTCTGAAGTAAATTCAGACTCATTTGTATCATCCCATGTTACCACAATAACCTTTCCTTTAGTTCTTACTTTATTTTATTTTAAACAAGCACACACATACCCCCACAAACTCACACTGCAGTGGAATTTCACCACCTATGGGCACTCGAACCCTCGATCAGGTGTTGAAGCTCCTTAAGAGTACCACTGGACTAGGTGTTGAAACTCCTTTAGATCTTACTTTGTTAAGGTAATCGGTGGAAATATGTCCTTAACTCTCACGTTGGACCTGCTTAGGTAGTTTAACAAATTTACATTTATGATTCCTAACCATCTTGTCCTTTTTGTCACAACTCTTCCATCTACTCAATTTGAGGAATTTCTTGAATTTTCTTTCGAAATCTTCATCCTCATCCTCATCATCACTATCAGTTTCAGATTTAATATCTTTATACCTATGCGAATGCTTATGAGATGTTTTGAAGATAATTAATTTCTTTACACTGGAGAGGGCATTAAAGTGTATATTATATGTTTGTAGGGAACCTAAGAGTTCTTCTAGTTTCATCTCATTTATGTTCTTACACTCTTGTATCAAAGTTATCTTAGTAGTGAACCTATTTGGTATGGATCTAAGCATTTTACTACATATACTCCATTCCAGAATCTTCTCTCTTAAACCCCACATGGAATTATAAATATAATTCAGTTTAGAGTAAATTTTCATGAAAGTTTTAGAATCTTCATTTCTTATGTTTTCTAATCGGATCATTAAGAGCTAAAGCTTCAATGTTTTTACTGTGTTAGTTCCCTCATGGGAGACTTCCAATATGTTCTATCTTCCTTCTCGATTTCATATATGCAAATTTGTTTAAATTCATCAGGGAAAACCGCGTGTTAAATAGCACTAAGAGCTTTAGCAGCATAGGTATATCGCACTCTCTCATCGCTACTCTATTTAGATTTATCTTTGGGAGAGTTAATGCTTCTATCATCAACCACGACTTGTTCCATAGGCATCGTCCATCCTTGTTCGAAAATTGCCCAAACCATATTATGAACATATTTTAAAAAGACCCTCTTGGGTAGACATCATTTTAAGCTCCTTGGATTAACTCAAGGTGGTTAAGCCCTTCGAAAGCTAGTTACTCTGATACTAATTAAAATAACACATGGTGGTTGGCCACGAGGTAAGCGTGGAAGCTTGGCGAGGCTATGGAATCAATGTTGTGTCATAGAGAGGGGGGTGTGATTAAGACTAAATGAAATTTATGCCTTTTAAAACATAATTATCTAACTTAAGCTAATGTACAAATTAAACTCAATAAGGCAATTAACTCTAATGCTTTCAAGTCAATAGAGGGTCTAATCACATATATTACCAATCGTATTCCTATGAAGCAATTAGTCTATAAACATGATAGTATACAAATACCAATTGAAAGAATCAGTTCCAATTGAAAGTTCTTATAGATGGCACAAACGAAGATAGAGTAATAGAAGTATAAAAAATTAGATTCATCATCTGTGACATCTACTGATCTCGTGATTTCAATTCAACAGATTCAGTAAGCAACCTGTGAGTAAAGTAATAATAATAAGAACTCGGGAGTTACTCCACATATTGATAGTGGATTTATTTTTGCCTTTTGTTAAATCATTTTCACAGCTCAATAGAGAATTTGATAAGCCAGTGATTTTTTTCCGTATTTCAGAATACAATTAACCAACATGTTAACTAATCAATTATGATAAATTGGATCGAATTTTGTAGTTTTTTCTTCTGCAGTACCTCAACGTGACATGAGCGTGAAAGAGGTTCAAGAATCAGTTTTCTTTTTATAAGGGCTAAAAATGAATCACTTATTTTGGCTTTTTGACCCCATATTGTAGGGTGGATCTTGATAGATATGAAAGAAAAGCACTTGTCATTCATTGGTTATTAGGGGCATCCCGAAAACGTCTAGGTCGAAATATGGCTTTCAAATTAAGTTTCGAATTAATGGATGTTGCCAAAGGGAGTGGCGATGCCATACAAAAAAAATGAAGAGACTCATAGAATGGCAGAGGCAAATAGATCTTTTGTACATTTTTGTTAATCCATGAACATGATCTATATAGATACATAGACCCATGGATCCATACATCTCGATGTGTGTATGGGATGTGCTACCTATCAACTCCTAGCATTCATTTAATCATGCATACATATAATTAAACATTCAATCACATAAGTAAAATTAGACAAGTGTTAAAGACAATCCCAAACACAAGCATGCATAGTGGTTTTACTCCCTACTCCACTCTCGGCAGACACACTCAACTCATGAGTGTACCAGATTTCACTATCAGAGGTTTTAAATTAGGTTCAACTCTATCCTTTACAATCCTACACAAGGATTAACTCCTTTGGAGACTTGTTCAATTTTCTCCAGGCTTTCCACAAACCTCAGACTTACTCCAAGGACTGACGTTTACTCCTGTTAGAGGCTCCCTCGAAGACTAACACGTACACACCCATATTTGGTGGCCTACACAAGGACTTTGATTTAGGTCATAAGAAATAATCAATATCATATACAAGAACCTAATCGAGTTTGGTAGTTCAAACTCTACACTCAATCCTACACAAGGAATTAGTGTACATAGGCCTTATAAATGGTAATTTACTAGTCAGATTAAGCTACTTTTGTAATGCCTTCTCAAGTTTCTTTATCGATATTCTCCCCTGCTTCAATCAGCTCCCTTTGCTCGCCCAATCGTGATGCTGATGCGTTGTCAATACTTCAGCTCTAAGATCAACCACCTTGCATGTGATGATCCTTTCGATGACCAAGGTGATGGGAGGATAATGAATTCTCTTACAACTATTATTATAATTATAATCTTAGGAGATGCACCTAGATGGGTCTTCTAAAGAATTTAAACAAGGGTATACCTATAGAGGTTAAGTCCAATCTTTAAAAAATGGTGCAATTCAAGCACATCTTTAAGGAGGAGGTTGGAATTCTCATTAAAGTGTTAATCTCAATGAATATGACTTAAAACCCATAGTTTAAAGGCTTAGGATGAGGGATGGTTTGATGGCATCAAAAAATTCCAGAAAATAAGTGATTGGTTGTTGGACACTTATGGGCACCTTCAATCAATCGAGCCTGATTGATCAAAAGCAATCGAGGATCGCTTGATGGGATCAAATTTTACATAAAAATGATTATTTTGGGCATATATTTACATAAAAAAATTTTACCTCCTCTCACCTTACTAACCATGTTCCAATTATTCTTCTAAGGCTAATTATCTATTAAGTCATGATCATCTAGAGGTTCAAGGGATTGTTTTGGGTTAAGGTTAAGGTCACCAATGCACCTCATTTACCTGTTCTTTGCCGCTTAATGCTCATGTCATCATTTGTTGTCATTCTTCATCTTTAAAGGACTCAACCGATCAAGTGACACATGTACTCACATGATTGACAAACAATGTACACAATTCGATGTACTAATAATCTCTCCCTTTATCAATTATGTGACCAATCTAACCTAAACAATGTCATGGTCCTCACCAATAACATACCAAAATAAATTAAAATATTACATGTTCAATATTACAAGGATTTATAAATTTAAATACAAGACCCAAGACATATAACATTAGCAATGCTCCCCCTAACTAATCATTTTCCACAACAACAAACCAATCCTGCAAATTAAAATTAAAGTTTTTTGGGTGGGACTTGATATTTCTTCCCCCTTTTGTCAGTATTTAACAAAGAGTTAGTTCTTGCGAATATGACAATAAAAATATAGCATATAACAACTCTATCAGTCATAGACTTACCAATAACAATGTACATACTAACAGAGGATTAAAGGGTGCATATAATCATTAAAATATTGAGCATGCTTATTATGGTCATTTAAAAGATATACCAATCAAATTAGGAATGACCAATGATAATCTAAGCTAAAACATGAGATATTAAAATATAAAAATTTTAAAGCTTAAAATATCAATAAAATTGAGGTTATAATCCTTGAATTTACCAATTAAGCACAAAATGATGCTAAAATACTTAGATTTTCCTATGGTGCTCACTAATGAAACTTAATCCTTTGATTTATCTATAGAGAACAAGATTGAGACTAAAATTCTCTAATTTTCAATTCAACCCAAATGGACCTTATAAGGTCACTTATCAGAGGTTTTATGGTCTCTTAAGTCTTTAAGGAGGGATGTCGTTGTGTAGGCTGTTAAGACACATAAGTGACTATGGTTTTCAACACTAGAAGATTATTTTAAAGCGAATTCAGACTCATTCGTATCATCCCATGTTGCTACAATACCATTGCCTTTAGATCTTACTCTACTAAGGCAATCGATGGTAATATGTTTATCACCCTCAAAGTTGTAACATTGGACCTACTTAGGTGGTTTAACAAATTTTCCTTTGCGATTCTTAAGCATCTTGTCATTTTTGTCACAACTCTTCCTTATACTCAATTTAATAAATTTTTTGAATTTTCTTTATAAATCCTCATCCTCATCATCATCATCATTATCACTTTCTGATTTAATAGCTTTATGCCTATGTAAATACTTATGAGAAGTTTTATGGATGGTTAATTTCTTTACAAGAGAGGAGACCTTAAAGTGTAGTTCATATGTTTATAGGGAACCTAATAGTTCTTTTACTTTCATCTCATCTATGTTCATATACTCTCCTATCGATGTTATCTTGGGAGTGTACATGGACTCTTATAAATGACAAATTACTTGTCAGATTGAGCCCCTTTTTTAACGCATTCTCAAGTTGCTTGATCGATGTTTTCCTGTGCTTTAATCAGCTCCATTTGCTCCCCCGATCATGATGCCGATGCATTGTCAATGCTTAATCTCCAAGATCAACAACCTTACATGTGATTCTTCTTTTAGTGACCAAGGTGATGGGAGGATGGCAAATTCTCCTACAACTAGTATGATAGTTGTAATCATAGGGGATTAACCTATATAAGATGAGTCTTCTAGATAATTTAGACAAGGGTATACTTATAGAGGTTGAGTATAATCTCTAGAAAATTATAGAGTTCAAGCACATCTTCAAGGTGTAGATTGGAATCCTCATTAGATTATTAATCTCAAGGAAGATGACTTGCAACTCATAGGTTTAGAGTCTTAGGATAAGGGATATGATCATGGATTCACTTATACTTCTATTGCACCAAAAATCCATGAAAATGCCCAAGTGCGGAATGCCCCATATATAGGAACCAAGTTCCAATCGTGAAAAAAGGGGCAAAAAATGACTAGCTTGATTGATTAAACTCACCTTTGATGGGATCGAAAGATGTTTCGATGGCATCAAGAAATTATTTTTAAAATAAGGGATTTATTGTTGTACATTTATGGGCACCTTTAATCGATTAAGCCTAATCGATCAAGACCAATTGAAGATCGCACGATGAGATCGAACTTTACATAAAAATTTCTAGTTTATGCATATATTTATATAACATTTCTAACCTCTTCTAGCCTTATTAAACATGTTTCAATTAATCTTTTAAGGCTAAGGGGTGATTAATAAAGTTTACCTATTAAGTCGTGATCATCTCGAGGTTCAAGGGGTTATTTTGGGTCAATGTTAGGATCACTAAATCACCTCATTTGCCCATTATTTTCTCCTTGACGCTCATGTCCTCTTGTGTCTTTGGTCTTTAGCTTCGAAGAGCTCAACCAATTACATGAAACATGGACTCATGTGATTGACAAACAAGTTGCATAAATTAGTGCACTAACAGAGTGTCCTCGATCTATCTTTCGATCAATTGGCTAGAGATTGATGAAATTCAGAATTTAACATGTATAATCTTTGGACAAATTTGGTCACCTTCCATCGATTGAAAATGCCCATCGATCGATCAAACCCGCCCATCTATCATTTAAAATAAGTCAGATTTAATTCAACGTGCTCGTTGGATGTATTTTACCATTCTCGATCAATACCCTCAATCAATCGAGATCGCTTGAGGAGACCTTCGATTGATCATACTTGGACTTTGATCAATCAGGCCATCATATGATTTTAGACTTTGTTGTTGGATAAAAATTGACCCATTCTATCGATCGAACACTAACTTCGATTGATGAAGTAAGTAGGCTAAGTTCTGTTTACAATCTGATTTTTAAAAATTTTTAGGGTTTGTCCTATATTTTTATTAGCTTTTGTGAATACAATCAATTCCTAGATTAGGTCCAACCCATCCAATGGTTTTCTCATCATTAGCTTCGAAATAACCAAAGGATCATTCATATCCGAAATATCCGGCATATACAATCATTGATTAAAAACTAATTTACAGTATAATCTATCATCATCTATATTGTTTGTATATCGTTGTGGAAAATCCCTAAGTTGAATCACTCTAGGATTCGAGGTCTTGACATGATTTGGCTTTAAGATCCATTCCTAAAATTGTTATGGCCAGATTACTCAAAGCTGGCCTCTCATGATATGAGATTTCGTGCAAAAATCATTCTCTTTTTTTTTTTCAAAACTTCTCCATATATCAAAACAATGGATGTAGGGTTAATCCACCAAATTTATTGGTTAGATATAGGGTTTTTAGATAGCGAATTCAAAATAATTAAAAGAAACTTCTCCAACTTATCCATCACTTTCCCCGAGCAATGGAAAACTCACTATCATTGAAAAAGCAGCTAATTCAGTTGCATCAACTACTGCAAAAGCTCGATTTCATTATGTTTATAAGCATTTTGGTATATCAACTAATTCGCACAACAGTGTAAGATGGTGTTGGCCAAAAAAAGGGGGAATCGATAGAGAACTTACCGGTAGAGACTTCTCTTTCATAGGGATCCTTTCTCTCTTCCAGTTGCTCTTTAGTTTTTAGGGTTTCTAAAGGAATTTCCTGTAGTTTATCCCCTAGATCTAAAAAATTCCACTAGGGTTTTGTAAATTTTGGTAAAAATAAAAATACTACGGTATTAAGACTTAATCTTTTAACTTATCCCTCCACTGAGAGTACCTCTACCATTAGGCTAAGGCCTCGTTTGTTAAATCTGATGTCTAAAGCCTGAATCTGAAATCTGATGGCTGAATCTGAAATTTGAAGTCAAAAAACTTGTTTGGTAATTATGGCTAAAGTCTAAAAATTAAGTAGTGAATTTAAAACAACCTGTTTGTTAACAAACATTTGAATTGTCTGAAATATGTTAATTTGACACATTTTCCCCTATCTCCTATTTGGAAATGTTTTACATTATAAAGAAATTAATTTTTATTAAATGAAAATAAAATTATTCTATTTAATTCAAATAAACTAAAGTGCTTAATAGAAAATTAAAATATCATTATTCATAAAAATAAATAAAAAAATTAATGATTTGCATGTATATGTGTGGCAACAATTTCTTCTCACATATTGGACATAATAGTTTGTTCGAAGTCTCCAAATACTCCCTCCACTTCAAGCATATCATTCTCTGATTTGATATTCATCTTTAAAAGAACATTTTCATCATTATAGTGTTGGAAGAGTGGATCAGAGATGGATTCTTTTCTAATATAATTGTGTAGTGTCATGCATGCAATAACTGTCTTTTTGTGTCGGGAGGGATCCATTTTTCAAACTCGTCATAAGGCTTGAGACGAAAAATAAAACATATATAAGAATCCAGTGGATTACACTGAAAAAAGCAGTGGGGGATTGAATGTCTGCCATTAAAACCCTTTTAGGGTTCACAAAAGTTTTGGATCAATATAAAATTTGTTTTTCCTCTTCATCCAGGTCTTTGTGACATTATGAACAAATTGGATGGAAAATAAAAGCTATGGTGGGCCCTACAAAATTTTTAATGGTGAAAATCATTATCTCGGTTGGTATTTGTGGTGTGGTCCAGTTGATGTTTATATATGATTCATTTTTTGGTAGTACTCTAAAATGATCTCGAAAAATGTATGAATGGTGTGGATATAATAAATACATCATTGTGGGGCCCATGTAACTTTGATCTCCTTTGAACTGTTCGTACAACTCAAAGCTCAAGGAGCGTTTGTGCTTGTCTTCCCACGACACATACTACACTAGCTATATAGCTGGAGTGTAGTACATGAAATCGGATTACGTACTGAGTTACAAAGTATGTTGTTATCGTACTAAGTAAACTCAGTTGAGCCCACCTTAAATGTATGTGGTCTATCTACACCATCCATCCATTTTTCCATCTAAATTAAGAGGTTAAGTCCAAAATTGAAGCATATCCAAAGATCAAGTGGACCATACCATAAGAGACAGTGGGGATAATGACTTCCACCATTGAAACTTTTCTAATCCCCACAGTGATTTTTATTTGTCATCTAACTTGTTCATTATATCATAAGGACATGGATGAAGGGAAAACATAAATATAAGCTTGATCTAAAACTTCTATGGCCCTTATTGATTGTCAAATATTGCATATTTTTCTCCATTTATATCTTGGTTTTATGAACATGATGTTGCTTAATGTTACATTTCATACATGTTTATGTTGCAAGGTGAATCTGAGAGCTTGGATTGAAAAGAATGTTAAAAGCATGGATTTAATGCTCATAATCACCAAGGCAAGGGATGAATCTTAGGAGACCAAGATTGAAGATTTCAAGACCTCAAGATCCAAGGAAACTAAGAAAAGAATGAAGAAAATTGAATATTTGATGTGAATTTGTGTATGCTTCGACTGGTCTAAGCTCTAGCTCGACTAGTCGAAGCTTCAACTCGTTTAAGCTCCTGCTCAACTAGTCGAGGAAACTTTGACTCGAACTCTAACAACATGATCTTTTTAATTTGCACGATCTTCGACCAGTCGAAGGTGGTCCTCGACTAGTCGAAGGAGACCGTCAACCAGTTGAAGGCAGTCCTCGACCAGTCGAGGGTTACACAGATTTTATGTAGAGTGCATAAATTTGAGGCGGTTTTGTGATTTTACGGATGAAAGGCTATAAATAGGGGTTTCCATGTGATTTTCACGATATCTAGGTTTTGAAGGAGCTGAGCCAAAGGATGGATAAGCCTCTTAAGAGTTTTTCTTCTTTCCTTATTTTTTTTAAATATTTTCTTTTAGGGTTTTGATTTCAATCATGTCTATGGTTAGCTAAATCCTTTAACTAGGGCTAAAGGGTGAAGCTTGTTACGTGATTGGGATATTTACTTTGTTTTGATTCAAGTTTTTATTGAACCTTATGGATTCTAGTTCTTTTTAAGGAATACTTTTAGTTTTTAATGGTTTGTTGTGACTTAAATTATAATAGATTTGTAATAGTGTAACACCCTGAAAATCGGGGGTCGAGCATAACTCAGCTCCTGAGTTCCAAAACATCACTTATGCAACATTTTCAATGATGGATGAATGTTGGTTGTATTAGTGCATAAGACATGAAGTAGATTAAGTTAAATTAGCAAAACATAATCCAGGGACAATTAGAAAACGTAAGCGGAAGTTTGAAATACATATATACACCAGTACAAGTCTCCAAAATATTAGTTCTCTACCAAGTCAATAAGTACAAGTCTTGGTTCAAAATACATGTGACAAAATGTAATAGTCCACTATAAACACAACCCTGAATCCCCATCAATTAGGACACGGCTCACATGAACCCTCCTGAGAACTGCATGAAGGAGAATGCCTCCTCATCATCCTCATACTCCTGCTCTGCCTCGTGGGTCGCATCATCATCTGTAACTAAGACACAGTTTGGTTGGTGTTTAACACCGTCCCAGAACATGGGAGTGAGTGATCAACTCAGTGGAGCTATACAATAAAGGTTAACATGTTATCAATTCAATCAAGCAGTAATGATAAAGCAGTACAATCAAACATATCCTAAATAATGCAAGGATGTATGTAGAAATGATGCATGCCCTCGCCTGTACTCCCTCTTGCGACAACATCTAACGATTGCGGCATGAATCACTACCACTGTGCTCTACACCAACACGAACGGCACATGTAGTGTGATGTTATAAATATGATTACTAAGTTCTTATTAGTCCTTTTCATACAGCAGGATTGGGAAGCTAAGGTACCTTCCTTATATCAATTCCCAAACAATGATCCATTCTAGGGTCGTCAGTCCTAGACAATCTCATACGATGTTATGGTTCTAGGTCGCTGCAAAGGGCTCGTCACCAATCAATGCAGGCATAGTTATACCTTAGTTACTACAAAAGGCTCATTGTCTCAATGCAGTTGCAAGGTATGCTCGAGGTTACTACAAAGGGCTCGTCACCAATCAATGTAGGCTGACAGCACGAATACAGTGTCTCATACCCCCGTAATCGGCTCATGAGTCTGGGTTGCTCACTGGTCACTACGGGGAGGCTCGTCGCCCCAGCATAGGCCGACAGCTCGACCACGGTGTCACATACCACCATGCTCGGCTCATGAGTCTTAGGGGATCGTGGTACCAAGGTTAATGGAATCTCACTGGTAAGTTTGGTACCCTAGATTCAAGCAGTACCATCCAAACATGGTGAACATACATCGATCAATCGAGTTAATTGATAAGCACGTTAAGTTAATCGACATGCAGTGCATAAGCACTCCATGTGGCCTAACCACTTCCGACATCCCAAGCATGACTCGGATTCGTCGAACACATCCTGCGTGACGAAAACAACCTCAACCACCAGTTTGAGGACTGTAACCGATTACCTAGACTGTGATACAGTCCCAACTACGTACAATCATAAGAGTGAATATTTAACTCAAATTCTACCATCATATGAACATGTTAAGGAATATAACTTAAACATGGATACACAGTACATGGAGGAAATCATACACAGTTAACATGAATAAGTAGGCTAAACAGTTCATGGAGAAAATCATACACACAAGCAAGGTAGTTGGGATTTCATATCTCAACTCCCTTATAAATCACACTTTACTAACTACTAACTTATTCAAACATTTTTATAAACACTTAGCTACAATTTTTAACGTACATCACGTATGTCGACCGTATTACGTATTAAGACAAATCCTTTTGCCAAGGGGTTATCGCATACATAACACTCATGTTCCAATGACAATTAATCATGCCAATCAAAATATCATATTCCAAATGCATACAAACATTTCAACAAAAACATGAAATAGTCTATACACAACATAGTTCATATATATACGTAAAACGAAACAGATATCGCATTTGGCATGTGAAATAGCATCCATGTCAGTAATAAACCATTAACTGACATTGAAAGCCTTAAAAACCATAACCTATACATATATAGTCCGCACCTTAACCGAAAAATGTGTAACGGATATGATTTAGACTATAAGTCTTCGTCAACGGTGGATTTACAACCTAAGGCATGAATTCGGCTAGCTATATCATCACTTAAACTATACTAAGCTCTAAAACAGGTTAGGGTTTGATTTTCTTACCCAAATATGAAATTAGAATCATCGAAATAACTATTCGAATAGGTGGATTAGGCACGTAGTGAAGTTAGAAAGAATCCCAAGATAAATCACCAACTTCTCTCTCTTTCTCTCTCTTTACTCTCTCTTTTCTTAGCTAGGGTTTAGAATTCGTTTGAAATATGTGAGAGGGGGTTTAAGGCCCTTATATAGGCCCAGAACTGACGAAAATAGTCCCAGGGCCATGGTATACTTAGGTTATAACCAAATCGGGTCTATTTCGATCCAACGGAGCATTTCTGGAGGTCCCTTTACTGAATGCGGTCGGACTTAAGCTCGCTGATATTGGATCTAGGTCAAGCTACATTTTCAGTCCGATCAACTTTCCAGATCAACCGCGGTGGACCAGTTTTAGTTCAACTATCACCGATACTCGATCAGGGCCACAAGTATATTGACATGTGTGGGACATTTCCCCTGATCCGAGGGTAAATTTGGATCAGATTCCAATCAGTCAAAATGCTTATAATTAGGCCATAAGCGATACGACTCAAATTACTTAAATTCATATTTAATTTCTAAATATATTCACTTTTCTCACACTCTTCATTTCGGACTCAAGTAAATCGTCTCAGGACATCATCTGGACTTGATTTTTCAGGTGATAGTCAAGTCCAACTAGGCGGTCATAATTGTCTAAGTTCATCACTATCGAACTTTCGATGTGCTGTCCAGGTCTGATACGGAGTTTCATTATGCTCCCGAGAGCAACTAGGTTTAGAGTTTGATCCTAGATTTTAGGGTAATGTAGAGTTAACAATTCTACGAGTTTTGAGTCTTGCAAATTGTATTTAAAGTGATTGGTGCTAATTTAACAGGTAATCTAGTTTAGCACTAGTTAATCCTCGTTTAAATTTCTAAAGGATTTAGTCCTAAGTGATTTCTGTTTGAGGTGGTACTTGAGTTTTCGTACAAATTTTTCTAGGACGTTACAAATAGCTTTAAGTATCTTCTTTTCCTGTTTTGAGATTGAGAAGTTAGGAAATCCTATTGTTCACCATCGTCCCTTGGGCATGGTCAAGTGATGGAATTCTTCCTAATCTTCCCAATTCTCTTATGTTTGGTTATGAGATTGGTATATCCTATTGTTTATCATTGTCTCCTGGGCATGGTTAGGTGATGGAATCACTTTCAAACCTCACAACTCTCATCCGTTGAGACTAGATTCATGAGATGTTCAGAGATTTGATTCTCTCTTTTCAAATTGGATATGATAGGACTCCAATTCCAATTGTGATCTTTGAATCAAGCAAGGTAGCATCCTGAGAACCTACAAGTGGATCCCTGGAAACACTAATTTCTCACCTTTGAATTTCTTAAGTTTTTCATTAAACCTCTCACAATTACTCTTTACACTTCCAGATTTAAGTTAAATCTTCTCCTAGTTTTGATTCTAATTACTCTCCGAATAGACACATAAGATTAGTCCTCGTGGATTCGACCTCAGTCTTACAAAGATCATTACTACATCACAACCCTACACTTGGGGTTGTGAACAAGTTTTTGGCACCGTTGCCAGGGACTAATGATTGCATTTTTTTAAGATTATCTAGTTTTGGAATTAGGTTAAGATTAGGGTTTTTCTATTTTCTATTTTTAGGATTAGGGTTTTTTTTTTAATTTTATAAACTAACTTAATTTCTATTTATAGGTTTAAATTTTTTTTCCTTTTCTAATTCTAAGTTTAGAAACTTTCCTAACTTGATTTTTAAAACTAATTTTTCTCTTTTTAGAAATTAACCCATCTTTCTATTTTTATTTTTAGAAACTTTTTAATTTTAGAATTTTTATTTTTAGAAACTTACTTGTTTCATTTTGTTCTGCGGGATCTTAATTTAGGAACTTTTAATTTGGTAACTTATTTCTAGTCCTCTCTCTCTCCTTTTATTTCTAAATTTCTATTTCCTTCTTCTTTTTTTAGGTTTAGGTTAGAATCTGAAATTGAGGGCTGAGAGTGTTTCATGCCCAAGTGGGTTAGTGACAACACTCAACACCTCTTGAGTCAAGGAGGATTGGTTGAGGGATTATCTATCCATCACAGGATTAGACACCACTCGAGATCCTCAGAGTCAATTGAAGTAATGGCTACCAATCAACAGGTCAATCAACCGGGAAGACAACCTCAACCTCAGGTTGAGGAAATACAAGATGAGAATAAGGTGCATCAAGCACCCCCACCTCATACTTTACAAGCTTATCTACAACTGGCGGGAGTGATTACACTCTCATGCATGGTTTTTCCAGAAAATACGAGACATGGATATCAAGCCAGGGGTGATCTAACTCCTTCCAAAATTTCATGGGCTTGAATCTAAAAATCCATACCTACACTTGAAAGACTTTGACGAGATTATATCCACTCTATACTTTCCAAACATGTCCAATGACACGATTAGGTTGAAACTCTTTCCTTTTTCTTTGAAAGAGAAAGCTAAGACATGGTTGCACGTTCAATACGTCTTTGATCTATTGGTAGATGGAATGGCATGACAAGGGAGTTAATAAAAAAAAATTTCCCACACCATAAGACGAACACCCTTAGAAAGTTAATCATGAACTTTGCCCAAAAGGAAGATGAAACATTCTTCCAATGTTGGGAGCGGTTCAAGGATCTTCTCAGTTCATGCCCACAACACAATTTTGAAACGTGGCGCATCGTGAATTTTTTTATGATGGACTGACATCTCCCATGTGCCAATTAGTCAAGAGAATGTGTAATGGGGAATTCATGAATAAAAATGTTGATGATGTGTGGGACTACTTTGATAAGTTTACTGAAAACACACAATCATGGGACATCTCCTCAAAATCCAACGCCATGTCTAAGCCGACTCAATCCAAGGAGAGGGTTGGAATTTACCTACTGAAAGAGGATGATGATATCAATGCTAAAGTCACTAATCTCATTAGAAAAGTTGAGGCTATGGAATTTAAGAAGGAAACTATTTGTGGTATTTGTGCATGTAATATTTACACAACTGAAAATTGTCCAACAATACCTACCTTTCAATAGGTACTAAATGAACAATCCAATGATGTGAATAATTACCAAAGACATTTCAATAGGCCCACCTCTAATACGTACAATCCTAGCTGGAGAAATCATCTAAACTTCAATTGGAGACATGGACAAACTGCTACACCTCAAGGATTCCCTAATCAAATTCCACATCAAGGGAAACTCATGAGGATCCGATTTTAAAGCATCTTCAAAATCAAGAGCTTTTCAATTAGGGTGTGCTACAAGTCTTTCAAGACCTCACAAAGGCCATACAAGGACTTGAGACTAAAAGTATGATTGAGAACAAGGGGAGCCTTCCAGCTCAACCTCTTCCTAATCCAAAACCGCAATATGAAGTTAGCTACCTGATCTCTTCAAATCAGATGGAGTAAGATAAATCTATCACCACTCTTAACAGTAGGAAGACCATTGACAAAACCATTCCGGTTAGGATTAAAAATCAATCTATCCATGCCCTACAAGAATTAGAACCGAAACCTCAAACGAAGCCGATTGCCCCATTTTTCTAATGGTTAATAGCACCAAGACCTCTCTCTAACTCTTAGGACATCCTAGAGGTGTTGAAACAAGTGACGGTTAATATTCCTTTACTAGATGCGGTAAAATAAATTTCTTTATATGCCAAAATTTTGAAAGACTTATGCAAGACCAAAAGACGAAAAAATATTCAAAAGAGGATCTTTTTAACTAAAAAAGTGAGTGTCATCCTGAAGTAAGATGTACCATAGAAATACAAACATCCTAGTAGCACAACCAACCCTTACGTAATTGGGAACTACCGGATTAAGCATGCACTTCTTAACATAGGAGCGAGCGTGAATCTGATCCTGTACTTGGTTTACAAGCAACTGGGTCTAGGGGAATTAAAACCCACCCGAACCACATTATAACTTGCCGATCGCTCAGTCCGTGCACCAAGAGGGATAATCGAGGATGTGTTCTTTTAGGTTGACAAATTCTATTATCCGATATATTTTATCATCTTGGATACTCAACCCATCGTGGATATGAGCACTCAAATTCCTGTCATCCTTGGTCGTCCATTCCTCGCCACATCAAATGCGATCATTAATTACAGGAATGAAGTCATGAGTATGTCTTTTGGGAATATGACATTAGAGTTGAATATCATTTTCAACACAGGCAAACAGTTAGAGGATGAAAATGATTCCCACAATATTAACCTAATTGATTCTTTCGTGGAAGATAGAGCACTTTTAACCTTATCCTCTGACCCTCTAGAGACGTGCCTGGCCCACTTGCATGATTTTGATGATGATACAATTAGCTAGAAGGGGGCCATGCTTGATACTGTGTCGGTACTTGAAGTTAACCGATAGAGGCCACAATTTGAAGAATTGCTCCAAACTAATGCAGTGCCTTTACCGTCTAACCTCTAGGCACCAAAGCTTAACTTAAAACCATTGCCCTTTGATTTGAAATATATCTACTTAGGTGAAGATGAGACATACCTGGTGGTGATTTCTTCTCACCTTGAGTAAGAACAAGAGAGTATGCTCATTTCTACTCCCATTGAGCATAAGGGAGCTCTTAGATGGTCAATCGCGGATCTCAAGGGAATTGACCCTTCAATTTGTACTCATTGCATTTATCTAGAGGATAATGTGAAGACCTCCCAATAACCACAACGTAGATTAAATTCATACATGAAGGAAGTCGTTAAAGCCGAGGTACTTAAACTATTGGATGTGGGTATCATATGCCAAATATCCGATAGTCAATGGGTGAGTCCAACTGGTTCCTAAGAAGTCCAGAATCACCATAGTAGCCAATGCCAACAATGAACTTATGCCAACTAGAGTTACTACTGGTTGGAGAATATGCATTGACTACAAAAAATTGAATATTGTCACATGGAAGGACCATTTTCCTTTACCCTTCATTAATCAAACTTTAGAAAGGCTAGCTGGTCACTTGTACTATTGTTTCCACGACGGATATTTGGGCTACAATCAGATTAAGATAGACCTTAAAGACCAAGAAAAGACCATGTTCACATGTCCTTTTGGCACCTTAGCTTACCGAAGGATGCCATTCGGACTATGTAATGCCCCCGCCACTTTTCAGCGATGCATGAGGAGTATGTTTTCTGACATGGTGGGGCAATATTTAGAGGTATTCATGAATGACTTCTCCATTTTTTGTCCATCATTCAGCGAGTGTTTGGAAAGTTTGAAAAAGGTGCTGAAGCGGTGTGAGGAAAAGAATTTGGTACTAAATTGGGAGAAGTGTCATTTCATGGTTCCAAAGGGAATAGTTTCTGGACATATAATTTCATCCAAGGGAATTGAGGTAGATAAGGCCAAAATTGATTTTATCTCCAACCTACCTCCACCCAAAAGCATACATGACGTGTGATCCTTCTTAGGACACGTTAGTTTTTACAGACGATTCATAGAGGACTTTAGTCACCTCTCTCATCCTTTATGCAATCTACTTCAAAAAGATGTATCATACGAGTGGACTAAGCAATGCCATGATGCTTCCACTACGCTCAATGGCATGTTAACAACCACACCTATCATGCAGCCACCTGATTGGCAAATCCCTTTTGAAATCATGTGCGACGCGTCCGACTACGCTATTGGGGCGGTGTTAGGCCAAAGAAAAAAAAAAGAAGCCTTATGTTATTCACTATACAAGTAACACTCTAAATTCTACCCAAGTGAACTATTCTACTACGAAGAAGGAACTCCTAGTTGTAGTATTCACTTTGGATAAATTTAAGTCTTACTTGATTAGATACAAGATCATCATCTACACTAATCATGCGGCGTTAAAGTATCTTCTTTCTAAGAATGACGCAAAACCCCGCTTGATGAGATGGATCCTCCTACTCTAGGAATTTGATTTAGAAATAAAAGATAAAAGGGGGTAGAGAACATAGTGACTGACCATCTTTCGAGGATTGATCTTCCTGATTCCCTTGAAATAGTATCATAAATGATATGTTCCCTAATAAACAATTGTTTAAACTCTCCCTATTACCTTAGTTTGCTAATATTGCTAATTATCTTGCCACAGGTTTCACACCGACACATTGGACTACACAAGATAAGAAAAGTTCTTCGCTGAGGTACGTAAGTTCTTCTAGGATGATCCACACTTGTTTAAATATTGGTCAGACCAAATTCTAAGGAGATGTGTGCCAAACAATGAACATCAAAGTATTATCTCCTTTTGTCACTCTCAGGCCTATGCTGGTCACTTTTTTACTAAAAAGACTACGGTCAAAATTCTGTATTGTGGCTTTTATTGTCCCTATAGGGCCTGTATCTTAGTTTGTACCATTCTATAGACTCCCACGATCCTCCCTATCGAATTTCAGCAACTCGCAACTTATAATCGGCGTTTACGCGTGACCCTATGTCGCATCCTATAGATCTGAGTCGACTCAACCAAAGACTTGTATCATTGTGATGGCGTCGTCGCCGCGGTTCCAACGTCACATCTTGCACACCAATGTAAAACCCATGCCAGGAGTTGTGGGCCTGTGTTCATCTTAAGTAAAATTCCGTGCATTATGAATTTTAAGAGAATCTCTACCCAATCAATCACATCAATCAATCAATACTAGTCAAGTACACCTTCCATCACAACTCATCCCTCTCTTACACAAGCCATCCCCAAAGTCAACTCTCATGTCATTCACACCCATCACTCACCCATCCCTTTTCATCCCATCACCCTCTCTCTCTCTCTCTCTCTCTCTCTCTCTCTCTCTCTCTCTCTCTCTCTCAATCCATTTCCCAAGTAACCCAAGGGAGATAACGTCCTAGCTCTTCCCAAAGAGAGCCAAGTGTGGCCCAGTTCCTACCTCCTTATCTCTCATCCTAGCCCTTTAATCTTCATCATCCTCTATCAAAGTTGAAGTCGAGGAGCCTAGCATTCCAAGGAGCCTAGAAGATTTACTATCGGTTGGTGTTTTTATAGGATTAGATTGTATTTTTGTATGATAGGCTAAGCGGGGCCTACCGATTGATGGTATGGATCTCACTTTGGACCCTAGGTGTGGTCGATGGCCCAGCATGATTCATATAATCATCCCATAATGGGGCCATTGTCCATGGACCCCATCATGATGTTTACTTTTCCCATTTATGGAAAGGTCAACTAGACCTTGCATCTTTGGTGGAGAAGGGATCTCCACCGTTGATTTTGATTGGTGGACCCACATGAAATGGGACGCACTTAATGTATGTATTGTAATTGCTAGAGGAGATCATAGTGGTGGAGCTCCTCTGCTACACTTCTCTCTCTCTCTCTCTCTCTCTCTCTCTCTCTCTCTCTCTCTCTCTCTCTCTCTCTCTCTCTCTCCTTTACTCATTGTAGGCCACCTTAATGTACGATATATCTAGACCATCCATCCAGTGGGCCATCCTCGCTGTCCAACAAGGGCCCACCCTTGTTGTCAGTTTCGATAGAACCCAATGAAGGGAAAATACAAATATCAACTTGATTCAAATGAGTGGGCCACGCTGACATGGACCCCACTCAATGTGATGTATATCCACGTCGTCCACTTGGTCGGTGTGGCCCACCAAGATGTACATATCCAGGCCGCCCATCCAGGGTGGACACTAGATCTGTCAAATAATAATAATAATTAATAATTAATAATAATAATAATAATAAAGATAATAAAATAATATATATGCATATAATATAATATATATCATATATATGTGTGTGTGTGTGAAAATTTGGTGGGTTAGGAGCAGATTGGCTGGTGTATTTACATCAGCTATATAGCTGTTGTATTGACGTCAGCAAGTTTAATAGGTCTAATCATGAGGTATTGTTATATCCAAACCATCCATCGATGTGTGGCCATCCACGTGGGACCACAGTGATATATGTGTTTTATCTACACCATCCATCTAACGATGTGACCCACCATGGTGCATGTGATTATTCACACCGTCCACTGTTTGGGATGGTGGGAATCCCACCTTTGACGTATGTGTTATCAACACCGTCCATCCAGATCATGGTCCCACATGATATACGTGTTTTATCCACCATGTTCGTCCATGGACCCCACCTAATAGATGTGTTGCATTTGTGTCGTCCAGCCTGGATGATGGAGTTGGGTTCCCCAGCTGTGGGTGTCACGCCTCAAACCTAGAAACCGGGCCCACAAAATTTTTGATCACAGAAAGCCTCCATAGTACCCCATTCTCGGCTCCCAGCACCCATATGCCAGATTCTGATCCTAGGATCTTACAAGGAAGATTTTTCAATGTACATTTAACTCATAATAAGCATAACCACAAGTTTACCCAAATCACAAAGGCAACATCATCATCATATATCCACTAATATAAACATATGAATATAATGCAGAAAGGAAAATACATGTATCAAAAATCAAAGCTCCAAAAGACCGTTGCATGCTCCATGCTCAACGTTGTTGCAACCTAATGCCACCTGCACGCATCTATCATGCATAAGCTTATAGAAAGCTTAGAGGGTGGTGCAAGTGTGTGCACAAGGTAAGTGTCAAGCATATAGATATTAGAGTAAGCGAAAATACTAACAATCCATAAATCCTACAATAACAGAGTAATGCGGAAACATGTTGGTAAGTACATAAATACCATCAGCCTTATCCAGGCTATGCAATGCAAAAACATAATAGGCCAATATCATATACTGAGGAAGCAATGTAAATCAGTTAAGCAATGCAAGGACATAGTAAGCCAAATATCAGATGCCGAGTCCACGAATACTGTCAACCATAATTAGGTTATGTAATACAGAAGCATAATAAATCAAATGTTATGTGCTGAGGATGCAATATAATAAGCGATGTAAATGAAATGACCAAGTTAGAGTGTGAAGTCGGGATGATAATACGTAATATCATAGGCTACGGGGTCCACCATAATGGACTACTATCCAAACCAATCTCATACCTAAATTTGGATACTCAGACTCAATGTGGTAAACTCCTTATCTTAGGTTAGTCACGTGCCCCAACCGAAATCTGGTCATTGCAAAGGTACATATAACAAATAGTTACGCACCACCAACCCGAGTGGATAGTGAATGAATGAATGAATGAGTATGCAACTCCTACTTAATAAGTCCACATACCAATACCGTACATCTCTAGGATCATCACCGGGGTCTAGTACACTCTACATGCAATTGTCGCCCACTAGACGCGTAACCATGCAAGTGGAAGAGACCTCACTATCTGTCTGGCCAGTAGTTAGTAAATATCTACCCGCCACGTTGTTAGCAGACCCATTTACGAGCTAGTCAAACTCAACCTAGCTATGCCTCCTACCCTCAGGCGGGTAAGGCCACACCCCTTCCCAACCGACCACGACATAGTGGGAGACATGACCTACTGGTATTCGGTACTCGGGCGCTCATGTATCCACTCGTCTAGCCATTGGGGCATCTCCTGGCCATGAAGGTTTAACGATTTTCAGCTAGGGACATCTATGGCGCCCCGATGCAAGTAATAAATTTTTGATGTCCCATCTTGCCATCCATGACATGCATGTGGAGGCTATAACCCTGATGTCGTTAGGGCGTATAGTAATCACAACACACAATGCAAGATATATGATTCATACAATCCAGTTATGTATCAATCCTGCGCATACCGTGCACTTATGTGAGATAATCTCCGCCTATCAGAGAGTCTCATAACAACCTACCTAATGACATATGCAATGGTTAATCACATCTCATAAAAAAACATGCAGATGATGCGTTTGGGCAAGTATCATAGCGCTATGCTGTCACATACTCATAGTCAGTATCGCTAACTGGCATCGATAATCGGCCTAACAAAGGGCCTAATGGAAGGTCACAATGAAGACATTTAACATCATTGTCCATCAATATGGACATTTAACCAACAGTTCTCCCAATGAGTGACCTTCATAGAGCCAAGCGTATAGTGGGCCCATGGCCTCACACAATGGCCCAATATATATCACCATGGGCCTCTCTCAAGGGCCTAATACACATCATGATGGGCCTCACTTATGGGCTACATATGCATCACATTGGGCCTCGCTCATGGACGTCATGTACATCACAATGGGCCGTAATACATGGGCCCCATATATGTCAAATGGGCCATAATATATGGGCTAAAAATACATCTCATTGGGCCTTACCAAATGAGCTGAAAATACATCACAATGGGCCTTACCAAATGAGACGGAAATACATCAGAATGGGCCTCATCATATGTGCAGGAAATACATCATAATGGGCCTTACCTAATGGGCCGAAAATATATCACAATGGGTCACGTCCCACGGCCTAATACACACTGCAATGGGCATCATAACATGGGACACAATTGCATCAAGGTGGGCCTTAACGGATAGGCCATAAATACATCAAGATCGGCCTCACCAATAGGCCTTTAGTGAGAGCTTAAATTAAACCAAAAATCATTTCAATAGTTGGAGGTGTAACATGTGTATCACTGTACACTATCATTTTATGGGACACATGACTAACTAATGGTGACCAGCATTGTCCAAACATTGTTCATGTAAATCAGCACTGTCCAAACATTGGACAAGTAAATCAGCACTGTCCAAACATTATCTATGTAAATCAGCACTGTCTAAACATTGGACCTGTAAATCAGCACTGTCCAAACATTGTTTATGTAAATCAGCATTGTCCAAACATTTCTATGTAAATCAGCACTGTCTAAACATTGCCTATGTAAATCAGCACTGTCCAAACATTGTTTATGTAAATTAGCACTGTTCAAACATTGTTTAGCACCATCCAACACTATCTAGATGGTGTGGATGAAATAAATATATCACGGTGTGGCCCTACGACACCGTCTAATCTGGTCCAGCACCGTCCATATGGTTTGGATGGTGTGGATGAAACAAATAGATCACGGTTTGGCCCACAAAACTTGCTAACGTTCTGCAGTAGCAAGGTAGCTGGGTGAGGTACCAGCCAGTCCACTTCCCAGGTGGGTCCACACGTGTGGGACCCACCAGCTTGGATGGACGGTGTTGTTATAAACACATACATCACGTTGGGTAGGCCTCACCATTTAGATGGTCTGGATGAAACACTTTCATTCAGGTGGGATCCCATGTTAGGGATGGACCATGTGGCTAAAACACTTACATCAAGGTGGGTCCCACCAAACTTGGTGATATCAACAATTGCTGGTGTAAGGCATACACAGCCAATTCGCCTTCCCATGGGTGGGTCCCACGTAGGGCCCACCATCATATGAATATAGTATATTATTATAATATATATTTTTATATTATATTATATATTTTTTTTAAACCTCCAGCGTCCAACTAATCATCCAGCAAGCTAGACGGTGCTAGGTAACACACATGCATCACGATGGTCCCACATAGTGGGCCACCCATATTAGATCAAGTTGATATTTGTGTTTTCCCTCCATTCATGTCAGTCCGGTCCAGGCAGGGGGCCTTCCCACTGGACATTCTTTCCAGCAGCAAGGTGGGCCCCGCCTAATGGATGAACGGCATGGATAATACATCAAGGTGGGCCATACAATCATCATCATCATCAAGAATAAAAATAAGAGAGAGAGAGAGAGAGAGAGAGAGAGATGTGAGAAGGGGAAGGACCTCGCCACTATAGGCCTTCCCTGTACAATGCATAGATCAAGATGGATCCCACCATAAGTGGGCCCTCAAACCAATAAAACTAAATGCTATGAACACCCACCATTTGATCTTGGACTCCTCCTTCCACCGATGCGATCTAGAGCTCCAAGGGGTGAATTTCAATGGTTGAGATGGACTTTGGATGGTGGGAATGGGTGGTAGGAAGGTGGGTCGTACTAGCTTTCTCCTCTCCCTTGGACGGTTCTACCATTGTTGCTTGAGAAATAGAGTGAGAAATGAGAGAGAGAGAGAGAGAGAGAGAGAGAGAGAGTGTGTGTGTGTGTGTGTGTTGTAAGGAGAGAGAGGGATGGATGATGGAGTGATGGGGAGTGATGGGTGAGTGATGGGTGTACTTGATGGGTGGAGAGAGAGAGAGAGTTGACTTTAGGGGTTGCTTGGGGATGGGTCATGTACTTGACAAGTGAGGTGATGTGTACTTGATTGATGGGATTGATTTGAAAGTTTCTCTTGGGTTTTGTAAATGCACGGTGTTTTCCTCAAACTGAATGCGGGCCCACATCTCCTAGTCTAGGTATCTCCTTAGCCCGCGAGACGTAGCGACGGCGCAGTCGTAAAGGTACAAGTCTCGGGTCAAGCCGACTCTGATATACGGAATACGACTTAGGGTCATGCATAAACACCAATTCCAGGTCACGGTTTGTAGAATTTGATAGGGATGATCGCGAAGGTCCACGGAATGGTATGGATTAAGATACGGGCCTTATAGGCCTCTCCCCTAATAAAAATTTCTTCCTCAAAATTTAAATCACAATACAACCAATATAGAGTTCAATAAGGTAAAGAAATTTTATCAAAACACAACATACCAACATAATCATATACCTAAGAGATAGGGATAACGCCAATGAATCTTAGCCTCTTGCTCCCAAGATGCCTCCTCATCATTATGATGACCTTACTGAACCTCAAATCCCGGATCAGAAACGATCAAAACTGGAATACTATGTAACCTCACAATCTCAACGCTAGGGAGCTAAATAAGAAAATCTCTAAGTTATTTGAACTCAGGGATCTAATCATTCTAAATTCTCAACAATTGTAGAGTACAGGGTAGCTATCAGTAGATATGTGATGTTATCCTCAGGTATTCCCAAGTTATGCTCTAATACTATCTTTTGTCACGCCCCAAACTCGAAAACTGGGCTCACAAAATTTTTGATCCTCAAATTCAGTGCCAATAGCCTCTGTAGTACCCCATTCTTACTCCCAAGAGCCCATATGCCGAATTCCGATCCTAGGATCCTATAACGAGAATTTTATAACGTACATTTAACTCGTAATAAGCATTACCACAAGTTTACCCAAATCACAAAGGCATCATCATCATCATATATCTACTAATATAAACATTTGAATACAGTGCAGAAAGGTAAATACATATATCAAAAATCAAAGCACCAGAAGACCGCTGCATGCTCCATGCTCAATGCTGTTGCAACCTAATGCCACCTGCATGCATATATTGTGCATAAGCTTATAGAAAACTTAGGGGGTGATGAAAGTGTATGCACAAGGTAAGTATCAAGCATATAGATATCAAAGTAAGCGGAAATACTGGTAATCCATAAATCGTACATATCAGAGTAATGCGAAACATGCTAGCAAGTTCATAAATACAACCAGCCTTATTCGGGTTATGCGATGCAAAAACATAATAGGCCAATATCATATACTAAAGAAGCAATGTAATCAGCTAAACAATGTAGAGACATAGTAAGCCAAATATCAGATATCGAGTTGACAAATACCGTCAACCTTAATTAAGTATGCAATACAAAAGCATAGTAAATAAAATGTTATGTGCTAAGGATGCAATACAATATGCGATGCGAATGAAATGACCAAGCTGGAGTGTGAAGTTGGGATAATAGTACGTAATATCATAGGCTACGGGGTCCACCATAAGGGACTTCTATCCAAACCAATTTTATACCTAAATTCAGATAGTCAAACTCAATGTGGTAAACTCCTGATATCAGGTTACTCGCACGCCCCAATAGAAATCCTAGCCATTGCGAAGGTACATCTAATAAATAGTTACGCACCACTAGCCCAAGTGGATAGTGAATCAATGAATGAATAAGTATGCAACACCTGCTCAATAAGTCCATATATCAATACCGTACATCTTTGGGATCATCACCGGGGTCTAGTATACTCTACATGCAATCTCTGTGCACTGAACGCATAACCATGCAAGTGGAAGAGACCACACTATCCGCTTGGCCAGTAGTTGGCAAATATCTACCCAGCACATCGATAATGGACCAATTTATGAGCTGGTCAAACTCAGCCTAGCTATACCCCCCACCCTCGAGCGGGTAAAGCCACACCCCTTCTCAACAGACCACGACACAGTGGGAGACATGACCTACTGCTATTAGGCACTCGGGCACTCATGTATCCACTCGGTCTAGAAGTTGGGGTGTAACATTTCGAAAATCAGAGGGTCAAGCAAAAACCCAACTCCCGAGTTCCAACATGTTATTTATGCAACATAGATATGTATGATTGAATGTTGTCTGTGATAACGTATTAAACATGAGTGAGATTAAGCTAGAACAGCATATCATACTCCAGAGACAGTTAAATTAACAAGCGGAAGACTGTGATAGTATGTATAACACATATAAACTGTTGTATGTCTCCAGAGTGTGAATATATTACTAGGTTTTATACATACATGTATACTCCAAAAGTAAACCGAAAGGATATACATGAGTGTTCTAAAAATATAAAATGACAAGTGTTAAGGTATCTAATCAACCTCCCTGTAATCCCGTCAATCAGAACACGCATAAAGGAGGAATCCTCCTCATCGTCATCATCATCAAGTCCAGCTCCGCCTCGCAGGCCACGCCATCATCTGCAATCACAAAAAGGGACTGGTGGGTGTCCGGAAACACCATCCCATAATGTGGGAGTGAGTAACTAACTCAGTGGAATAATAGAGCAAAGATTAACATGTTCTCAAATCAATCATGCGATAATAATAAAGTAGTAAATCAAACAATCCTAATACTGTTGTTAATGCAATATGACATGACGTGATGTATGCCCTCACCGACGATCTCCCTCATACGGTACCATCTTACGACCGCGGCATGCCACACTCCCTAAAGTGCTCCACATCTTCCATGCACATGCAATGTAATGGTGATATGATTTCCGAGTTGTTATTAGTCCATTCAAACAGCAGGATTGGGAAACTAAGGTACTTCCCTTGTATCAATCCCAACACAGATCCTGTCTAGGGTCGTCACTCCTAGTTATCTCATATGAGGTATATTTTGTAGGTCGCTGCAAGGGCTGTCAGGGCTGTTGCACGCACTCGTTGCTCCGCTCCCCCATCACCTTATCAATACAGGCCTACTGTACTCTACTGCTACAGAAGGGTCGTCACCTCCCGTAGACTCAGAATACGCTCGCGGTCACTACAAAGGAATCGTCGCCTAATCAGTGTAGGCCGACAGCAAGAATATAGTGTCCCATACCACCATAATCTGCTCATGAGACTAGGTGCTCACTGGTCACTACGGGGAGGTTTGTGGCCCCAGCGTAGGCCGACAGCTCGACCACGGTGTCCCATATCACCATGCCCGGCTCATGAGTCTTCGTGGATCAAGGTACCATGGTTAACAGGGTTTACAATGGTAAGTTCAGTACCCTAGGTTCAAGCAGTTATGACTCATGCAGGGTGAACATACAATGGCCAGTCGGATTACTTGACGGGCTCGACTAGCACGATCGCATCTCAAGTTGAACGACATGAAGTGCGTAAAACACTTCGTGTGGCCTAACCACTGCCGCCAACTCCAAAACACGGCTCGCGTTCATCGACGCGTCGTTCGTGGCGAAGATAAGCTAACCACGAATTCGCTCGGTTACCGACTGCCTGAACTAAGTATAGTCCCAAACATGTGGAATCACATCAGCAAAGCATGTGAAAGTATTGGAAATGAAATACAACCATATGAGCATGTTAACACATGTTGTAACATACAACTTAAGAAAATCACCTGATACATGCCTTCCATACATAGAATGAAATTATGCATATCGCCAACATATAGGAAATCATTTCCATCAGCAAATTAATTGAGAATTCAATCTCAAACTAAATCATATAACATACAACTTAAGTGAATCATCAAGCACATGCATTTCATTCATATAATGAAATCATGCATATGGCTAACATGCAGGAAATCATTCACATCAGCATATTAATTGAGAAACCAATCTCAAACTAATCCATAACATCATTTAATTCAATACATACTAATACAAGCATCAATACAAACACGTACACTACACACTTAAGTCTACATATAGTATGTCGACCCGAAGTGCGCATTTAGGCGAATCTCTTCGCCAAACTGATTATGCACGCATTCCTAATATCTTAATGCGACAAGAAGCCATGTCAATCATATCAACAAAATATGGATGAAAACAATATTTCCTACAAATGACTAAAATGCCCTAAATCTCATATTTTTCGTCTGCTTACAAAACAGGAAACGGACAGCATGTTGTACATGTCAAACGGCGTTGCCGTCGATAATCTACTATTAAACGACATTGAAAGCATTGAAAACAGTCAATCAAAGCGTCTAGAATCCGCACCTTGTCTCTTATAAACGTGTCATTTCGAACGGAGCGTATACGCTTCGTCTACGGCGAATAGAGGACCTGTTTTACAAGATCTATTGGTTAACAAGCTATGAATCCAAGGTAACCTCAAATCAGCAACTTCTAGGGTATTTCCTTACCTGAAAATGTGGAGAAATCACCTGCCAGGTGATCGGAGTGTGTTTCTTAGGCACTTGCAGCAGGTGGCACGAGCAGCAAGAAATTCTCTCCTACTCTCTCTCACAAACTCTCACCTTTTCTCTCTCTCAATCTAGGGATTTTTTACAAATTCGGATGGGAGAGAGGAGTGAGGGTTTCAACCCCTTTTATAAGCCCAAACTTGCCCGAAATAGGCTCGGGAACAAGGTTCACTTGAGGGGTAACCAAATCGGGGCTGTTTCGGTCCAAAAGGACATTCTGGTGGTCCCCTGGCTGAATGCGGTCGGACTTAAGCTCATGCATACTGGATCTAGTACACATCAAGTTTTCAGTCCGGCAGGGTTCGCAGATCGCACGTGGCAGTCCAGTTTCAGTTCAGCGGTCACCGCACGTAGATCAGGCCTGCAAATCTTATGATATGAAATAGAAATTTTTCCTGATCCGAGGGTGTAATTTGGCTAAATTCTGACGGTCAGAATGCTTAATACTGACGCGTCAAGTCGTGTGCCAGATTTGAATTTCAAATTCCAAATCTGTCCCTATTTGCACTCTCTTCAGTCCGGGCTCAATGAAATAGCCTGTGATTATCGGCTGGACTTGATTTTCGAAATGATTATCAAGTCCAATAAGGCGGTTCTAACGGTCTAAGATAGTAGGCATCGGACTTTCGACGCGCGGTCTAGATCCAATACAAAATTTCAAAGTGGTCCAGAGAACAAACTGGCTTAGAGTTTGATCCAAGGTTATAGAGTATTATAGAGTCATTGGTTCTACTCGATTTGGGTCTTGTAGAACGTATTTAAAGCGATCAGGGACTATTTCCCAGCTACTCTAGCGTTGCGCTAGCTATCTTATGCTTAGTTTCTAAAGGAATTAATCCTAAGTGGTTTCTTTGGCTATGGAATTGGGTTCTAAGCGACTTTTCAGGTGTTTTAATTGACCCACTGCCTAAGGACGTCAAATCCCAGATTGGCCAAAATCCGGGGTGTTACATGGGGCGTCTCCTAGCCACGAAGGTTTAGAGATTTTCACCCTGGGACATTTATGATGCCCTGATGCTAGTATCAGATTTTCGGTGTCCCATCTGGCCATCCACGACATGCCTGTGAAGGTTACCGCATTGCTAGGGCGATAGTAATCACATCACACAATGGAATATGCATGAGTCATACAATCCAATCATGCATCAATCCTGCGCATACCGTTCACTCATGTGAGACAATTTCTACCTATCAGGGAGTCTCATAACAACCTGCCCAATGACATATGCAATGGTCAATCACATCTCATAACAAACACGCAGATGATATATTTGGGCATTTATCATGATGCTATGCTGTCACATACTCATAGTCGGCATTGATAATAGGCCTAACAAAGGGCCTAAGGAAAGGTCACAATGAAGACATTTAACCATCATTGTCCATCAATGTGGACATTTAACCAACATTTCTCTCAAGGAGTAACCTTCATAGAGCCAAGCGTATAGTGGCCCCATGACCTCGCTCAATGGCCCAATATACATCACCATGGGCCTCTCTCAAGGGCCTAATACACATCATGATGGGCCTCACTTATGGGCTACATATGCATCACATTTGGCCTCGCTCATGGACCTCATGTACATCACAATGGACCACAATACATGGGCCCCATATATGTCAAATGGGCCACAATATATAAGCCTGAAAATACATCTCATTGGGCCTTACCAAATGGGCCAAAAATACATCACAATGGGTCTTACTGAATGGGCCGAAAATACATAACAATGGGCCTCATCATATGGGCAGGAAATACATCACAATGGGCCTTACCAAATGGGCTGAAAATATATCACAATGGGCCACGTCCCATAGCCAAATACACACCGCAATGGGCCTCATCACATGAGCCGCAATTACATCAAGGTGGGCCTTAAAGAATGGGCCTCATGGATGGGCCGCACTGATGGGCCTCAAGTGAGAGCTTGGATTACACCAAAAATCATTTCAATAGTTGCAGGTGTAACATGTGTATCACTATACACTCATTTTATAGGGCACATGGCTAACTAATGATGACCAGCACTGTCCAAACATTGTCCATGTAAATCAGAACTATCCAAACATTGGACATGTAAATCAGCACTATCTAAACATTGGACATGTAAATCAGCATTGTCCAAACATTGTTTAGGTAAATCAGCATTGCCCAAACATTGTCTATGTAAATCAGCACTGTCCAAACATTGTCTAGCACTATCCAACACTATCTGGACGGTGTGGATGAAATAAATACATCACGGTGTGGCCCTACGGCACCGTCCAATCTAGTCCAGCATCGTCCAGATGGTTTGAACGATGTGGATGAAACAAATACATCACGGTTTGGCCCATAGAACTTGCTGACGTTCAGCAACAGTAAGGTAGTTGTGTCAGGTACCAGCCATTTCGCTTCCCAGGTGGGTCCACACGTGTGGGACCCACCACCTTGGATGGACGGCGTTGATATAAAAACATACATCACTTTGGGTAGCCCCACTGTTTGGACGGTTTGGATGAAACACTTTCATCCAAGTGGGGTCCCATGTCAGGGATGGACCACGTGGCTAAAACACTCACATGAAGGTGGGTCCCATCGAACTTGGTGACGTCAGAAAATTGCTGGTGTGAGGTATACGCCAGCCAATCCAAGTTCCCATGGGTGGGTCCCACATAGGGCCCACCATCATATGAATATAGTATATTATTATAATATATATTTTTTTATTTTATATTATACATATTTTTTTATTATATATATATATAGTTAAAACCTCCAGCATCCAGCCCACCATCCAGATAACACACATGCATCACGGTGATCCCACGTAGTGGGCCACCTGTATTAGATCAAGTTGGTATTTGTGTTTTCCCTCTCTTCACATCAGTCCAGTCCACGCAGGGGGCCTGCCCGCTAGACGTTTTGTCTAGTAGCAAGGTGGGCCTCACCTACTAGACAGACGGCGTGGATAATACATCAAGGTGAGCCATACAATCATCATGATCATCAAGAATAAAAACAAGAGAGAGAGAGAGAGAGAGAGAGAGAGAGAGAGAGAGAGAGATATAGAGACGTAAGTGAAAAGGCCTAGTTATGAGTCCTAGAGGGGGGGTGAATAGGACTATGCCAAATTAAAAAATTAACAGTGAAATTTAAACAAATAAATAGAGATAGTGCATAAACAATTTCATAACGCTGAAATGAATAACAGCCTCAAATGTACAAGTATTAAGAGGTTGATACAAATGTTGTTCTAAGGACAACCTTACACTAAAAACCAAAGGTTTATTGTAACGACCCGATTTCCGAGACCCGAGTATGTCACTCTGACCTTGAAAACCCAGGTTTTAACTGATAAACAAAAGGCTAATCAAATCCAATCAAAGTGCGATTAATGGAACTAAGCGTAGTATAAATAAAACTCAAGCAGTAACAATATCTTGGGCCACTCAGCTAGGGCCCATATACAAAACTTCAAATCTCAAAATTAACTAAAATGATAATAAGCAAATAGTCTACTGATTTAATCCAAAATAAGTACCCGCCTCCAGGTAGGGCTCCTCATTGTAAGGCTCTTCCTCAATTTCAGCCACCTCCTGCTCCGTCGCAAGTCCATGTATCCCTGTATCCTCTGTACGGTTGAACATTGATGAATGAGTGGTCAGCTTAGTGTGACCTCCCCTCAAGATTACACACTGCCACCCTAAACAAGGAATAACATAAAAGCACACAAGCAATTCAAAATACAGTATATGAAGTCTTATTAAATGCATGGATGTATGAATGCAATGTCAGCCCAGAAAAAACATCCAGATGACCTATGTCCCGGGTAAAACATCCGGACAGGCATTGAGGTCATCACCCATAGATGTGACTGGTCATCAGCGTAGCACTCGACGT
This sequence comes from Magnolia kwangsiensis, assembly GCA_037074715.1. NCBI lineage: Eukaryota > Viridiplantae > Streptophyta > Magnoliopsida > Magnoliales > Magnoliaceae > Magnolia > Magnolia kwangsiensis. Next base: position 76,026,007 of record CM073579.1, read on the forward strand.
AATTGCATGGGCATAAGGATCTGAGTCATCATTATAAATCAATCAGCTGGTTATTAGCGCAACACTCGGTATAATCGCATGGGCATAATGATCCAAGCCATCGTAGTTTGCTATGCATGCATAATTTGCCAACCCATTATTAGTTCAATTGCAATCAGCCATTTTTGAATAAGCTCACAGTCACTACGGAGAGTGCAAGGCCGAGTGTAGGCCGACGGCTCGGGCATAGTGTCTCATTACCACCGTCCCCGGCCCATGAGACTACCGTCTTAGGGTGCATGTAGTACCCACTAACATGTGGTCAATCAATTCAACATAAATGGGCCACCACCAATGCTGATTGGGAATGAAATGTTGAAATTACCAAATGTGGCGATTAAAACATGATGGCATGAATGGTACAAAGATGAGTAAATAGATGTATTTAGAAAGGTTATGAAGTTCATCCCGAGTCAATTAGTTGAAACCCCACATGGATGGTAAATCCCATGGTCAAACACCACAACTAAAACCTCCCTGTCAGGGGCCTACTTAGGTCACAACTAGTCCAGTTACACCCCTAGCACGGACTCTCCTTTGCTAGGACTTTCCATGGAGAGATTTTAGCAATATGTGTGTCATAGCAATATATATCACAATATGAAGGGGAATAAGGAACAATACCTATATTCCTATCGACATACAACAACTGAATTCACATAAGATACATAACATAAATGACTGGATTACTCACTTAAGCAGTTCAAAGAAATCAAGAATCTAAACAATAGTAAGCATGAGAATTATCATGTTAAATAGATAAATTAAGTGAATACAGTTTATTCCCGCACACAGTTTATCATTAGTCTAGTTAGCCATTTACACTAATAAAACTGTTATTTCTGGTCTAGTTAGGGATGAAAAGTTTAAGGGGAGAAAATTATCACCAAAAAAAATGTAGAGTGCTCCTGGGTGTAAGTTTCCTTGAGATGGTAGTGAATTATCACTCACATAACTCTCTGTACAATTTTATTTATATTAGGTAGTGAGTCACAAAGCCATATACATGGGAATAGGTAGGGGAGGTTAGAAGGTCCTAAACTAAGCATGTTTGGGCTTCACCAAGAGGATCAGGCCCATCCCTGCTTCCGTCAACAAGGGGCCGGATTGAGCCAAGGTTTTGATCTAATAATAGTTAGTGGTGAGGCCCACCAGCTGTTACACATGGTGCAGCCTACTGAGCTACGGGCTCAGGTGTGACCCACCATCAGTACGAACCACCAACAATTGGTGTGTGGCCAACAGCCCTTTTGGTGCAGTCCATCTAATGGACAGCATAGATGAAGCACGTATATCTTGGTGGGGTCCCCATACATGGCCCACTATCTAATGGATGGGCTCGTCAAATGGATAGACGGTCTGGATGGGGCACGTCCATCAGCTGCATGGTACTCATATATATATATATATATATATATATATACACACACACACACACACAAATAATTTTGGTTTCCACATCCAGGTCTGATTGTCAGTTGATGGACGGCCCGGATGATCCCTGTATGAGACCCGTCACTGATGCAGTAGGGTGCGGCTCGCCTTTTGGACAGCGTAGATGAACATATGTAGTGTGTGGGACCCATAGAGCGAATGCAGCAACTGCTGCTGTCTCAGTGGCATGTTGGCCCACCATCCAAATAATGGATGGCAGGGATGAAACACACACACCATGGTGAGTACCTACCGTTAACAACCGGGATGGTGAGGATCGGAGTTACTTTTATCAAGGTGGGTCCCACATGGGGCCCACCACTTGTGGCACATCACACGTATGAGTTCTTATATGTGTACATGTGTATATATCCTAATATTATATTATAATACTGTAGCTTTCTTTCTTTTTTCTTTTTTTTCTGCTAACGCCCAGTACTGGACGTCACCGAGGGACATCCACCCCAAGGCCTCTATTGGAACACAACGTCCCTGATGGACGGTCCAAACTCAAATGGCCCATGGTGGCCTGGCATTAGAGCAACCCACCAGCATTTGGTGGGGCCCACGGTCGATGCAGGGCTCTCAGTCAGGGCAACCCACTGACGTTGGGTGAGGCCCACCTGCATTTTTTTATAGGGCCCATGGGCAGAGCAGCCCGTCAACCTCAGACGTGAAAACTGCCCTGCGTGCTGCTGAACCTGTTTTTCGGCCCTGCTTTATAGTTCCAACACAGAGCTTGCTCAGGGGCCCTTTTTCTGCCACCATTCTGGCCTGGAACTCACCCATTAGTTGGTGCGATTCCAACCCAAGACATGGCCCCATACTGGGCCTGATTTTAGCTCAAACAGCATCTGCTCTCAACTGCCTTCATGGTTTATTTTCTACCATCTATTCAGTCCAAACTCGGCCATTGATTGGTTTTGCTTTGACACGAACCATGGCCACCGTTCATCCAGTCATCCTAACTCAAAATAGAGCTCATAAAAGGCCTAATGGATGGCCACCATTGGGTCTGATTTCAGCCCCAAGGCACGACAGTTTGCATAGCCTGCCTTCAGTCCAAAACAGGGACCAAGCTTACTATTTCCTCATACCTACTCACAGCCATTGATTGGCTGGTTTCTAACCCGAACTTGAGCCGGTTTCGAAGCTCTATAAAGAGCTTAAACAAGGCTTCAAATGGCCCTGCAATCATGGCCATTGCTTGGCCTGATTTGTGGACTGAAACGGAGCTACTGTTTGGCCCGTTTCCTACCACGTTTCTGGTCTAGAGTTCAGCCATCGTTTGTCCTACTCCTGACTTGAAACGGAGCCGCTACTTTAGCATTGTTTCAACCCAAAACGTTACTGTATTGGCCTTGTTTGGGTCTGAAAAATGGCCATTCACTTGGCCTGGTTCCAACCCACGAATGCCATTGTCTGCTTCATTTCGGATTTGAAGTACAGCCATGGGTTGGCTGGTTTTAACCCGAGTTTTGGCCATTATTTGGCTTGGTCCCGAAGCTCTACTGAGAGCTCAACATAGCATCCAACTGGGCATCTGAAATAGTGCTCTGGCTTGCCTACGTTGCAGCCCAAGGTGGAGCCATTGCTTGGCTCGACTTCGGCCTCCAAACGCTGTCATTACTGGATCGATTCTCAGCCATTGTTTGGCATGGTTTCGGTCCAGACAATGCTACCCCAACCTACTTGGAACTCGTAGGGAGAGGGAAAGAGAATGATCACCTGTGGTGGGTGGATGTCGACCCTCCACTCGAACTACAACAGGAAGAACGAACTCTCTGTTTTCTTCTCTCGTTGCACTCTCCTTCTTTTCTCCTCTCTCTCACCTTGGTGTCGATCCCAAGGGCTACAGGGCCCTTTATATAGAGGAAGAGAGAGGCAAGGAACGGCCGAGATCGTTCCTACGACAGATGGCAGAGATCCCACCAGACTCTGTTTTTCCCAGAAGTCCCCTCTCTCTCTCTCTCTCTCTCTCTCTCTCTCTCTCTCTCTCTCTCTCTCTCTCTCCCTCCCTCCACGGGCTTTGGTTTGGCTATTTCTGGCAAAGAAAGGGCATGCCTCCAACGGGAAAATGGACGGATGGGATCACAAGATCGGACCGATTGTGAGCCATTCATCCGATCTCATCACGACCCCACCACGCGGATGCCTTCCACGTGCAATGCGCTGGACGGTGGTGGCCGATCTCCCTCGTTCGTATACCAGGGATCGAACGACTATAGAGTTTTGTTAAGTTGGGCCCCACAAAGGTTTTGAAAGGCTCAGATAGCCCAAAAATGGCCATCGTGGGCCATCTTAGAGCCCAAAGTTCAGGCGTTCGAACTCCGTTTTTAGCGGGAGAAATGGATTTTTCTCTTAATTGCAAAGAGCTCGGTCAAAGCTCATTTGACCGAGCCAAAAGCTCCAGTGCACGTCGTGCATAAGTGCAGGGGATGCACACGCACGATGCGTGCGGTTCATCGGGATGGGCCACGATGAATCTGATACTCCCAATCATTTTGCAAGTAGTAATAGGGGATATTTGCCCAGGATCTTCAGTGGACCCGAGACCTAGGTGGTTTGTTACCCTCCTCTTTGGGCCATCAATGGCCTGTATGACGTGATCTATTGAGTGGATGGGCCTGATACTAATTTCTAATGGTTAATATAGGGTACTAGTTATGATGAAAGATTGATTTGTCACTAACTAACTCTCAAGGGTTGGTGACTAGTGTATTGTACCAGTATAAATCAACATAATGGCTTAAATTCAGAGTGTTCTAATAGCCTCACCTTCTTGACTCTCGTAGGGTGCGTTCTGGCTCCAGTAGGCCCGGACGGATAGCCCTAATGTCGACCGGAATTTTCATCCTGTGTATATCGAGTTCAAGTTCTTGGTTAATTGAATTTGATTTAGGTTAATGTGGGTTTAAAAGGTAACCCCCGTGTACCAATGGTACGGGGTGCTACATTTATGGTAGGATAACTTAATTCTTAAAACGGTCTGTGTATCAAAAACTCAAACTAATACAGAGGAATAAAGAAATAAATAGCAAATGAAATAACTAAGCTATTACAACATTCACACTTGCATAAAAGAAATTACAACATTCTCCACAAATGCGTAAAGAGAAATTACAACATTTACACAAGACGAAATATTCAATCAATCATCACAAGACCAGAAATTATAGTGGTTCATTTGTGTACACACCAACTGTTTAGAAAAATAGTCACACAACTACTACACTCCTAATATCATCACACAGTAGATATTAGCATTCATTATGAAAATAAATTTTTCAAAGTTCACCTAAAACCCTCATAATTATGTCATTAAAGTGAGCTTACACAATTCAAAAACCCCACACTTTGAGTTTTCTGGATCACCTCAGACAAATCAAAATAAAGAGATTTTTCTGGTACAATCTCAATGAAACCAAAACAATGAATTTACAAAGCAGTAAAATACTTAGCTGGATATTCTCCTTTTGATGTAGTCCGGAAGAACCAATTTGGAGTAGAAGTTCAATGTTCACACTCACTTGTGAAATGGTTCTAGATTCTAAATTGATTTTAAATTAAATCACCTTGGGCTAGCTTGATTTGATTTTCATTCCAAGAAATGGAAAAATTTCAATCCCTTCTTCAAATATGATTGGAATGCAGAATACAAAATTAAATGCAAAAAACTAATTAAATAGAATATAAAATAAGAACTAAATATTTTAAGAATATCACTAACTTATCTCTCAGAGTGGCATATTGTTTTGCTTAAATTGAATATCAAACTCTAAAATTCATGCTCTATTTATAAGTGCAGAAATCACACTCTTGACTGGTCATGAGGTCGACACGACTGGTCGAAGGACCAATAAACTTTTAAAAATTTGGGCACGATAAGATAAGGTCATTCCACGACTGGTCGAAGGGCCTTCTCGACTAGTCGAGTGGCCTCCACGATCAGTCGAGTCCTGTCCACGACTAGTCTTGTGAAACTCAAATTAGTTACTGGACTTTGAGTCAGCCTACAGGACTGTTCGAGCACTGTTCACACGACTGGTCAAGCAGTCTCCAGAACTAGTTGAGGCTTTAACAAAAAATCCTAAAAATAAGTAAAAACTTAGGACTGGTCAAGCCAGTGCTAGGACTAGTCGAACATAGTCTAAGACTAGTCGAGAAACAGTCTATGCACTTATAAAGTGACCCAATTTAAATTATGTATTCAAGATGACCTATCCTATGGTCAATCTAGGGTCATTCATACCTTGTAAGCAATGTATGAACATTGAAAGTCCTTTTGCTTTAGTTGATAGTTGTTCTTTGAAGTTCACGAAGCTTGAGATCTTAAAGCTTGGCTTGTGACTTTTGAAGCTTGAATATGACTACCATTAAAGCTTGAGTTTGAGGTTCGAAGTAAAGAACTTTGTCTTGACTTGGATGAAGCTTTAAAAACTTGAACTATTGAAGCTTGAAAGATTAAATTCACACTTGGTGTTGTACTTGAATATGAATATGTAATCTTACATTTGAAGTTCTTGAAGTAAAGACCTTTGAACTTGTACATGAGATGCAATGTCTTGAATTTGTAGAAGCGCTACACAAGACAGATTCTAAGAGGTTTTGGCACTACAAAATTTGATATTAATAGGAGCTAGAAACCATAACACTTACAATCTCCCCCTTTGTTAAATTAGTGACAAAACACACTTCATTCAAAATAAGCATAGTATGCACAGTAACAAATCATGCATCAGTTATCAATATAAACCAGTTACAACCTCGTTAAAGAATCATGCACCAGTTATATAAATAGGTCAAAACAATTCGGATCTACTCCCCCAACAATACTTCCCCTTACAAAAATAATGGATGGCTACCTAGCCACAATATCCACAATCCATCACAATATCTACAATCCATCCACTATCCACAATCTATCACAATATCCACAATCCATCCATTATCCACAATCTATCACAATATCCACAATCCATCCACTATCCACAATATCCATAATCCATCACATGCCACATATCATAAGCATGATAAATGAAATTAAGCATGAGAAAATTCTCCCCCTTTTTGTCATAATATGACAAAGGGAGGAACTAATAATTGATAATGGAAGTAGATAGAATAAGAAGAGTAATGAGGAATAAATAACAAGATAGTTAAGATAGGAAAATCCATAAACAAGCATTTTTCAAGCATGAACAACCATGTTCAACCACATAAAACAAAAGAAGTCCAAGTATCATAAGCATTATTACAAACCAGATAAGCAAATACTAATCAGAACCTGATGAAGGAGAAGGTATGGTAGGATCAAGTTTATGAAGTCCCTTGTTAAGGCACCTAAGATACTTGTGCATATATTTGAATTACAAATCATGAGACACATTCATGTTTTCTACCTTCTCCTCAAGCGAGCGTGACCGCGCATCAATGTCAGATGGTTGATAATCAGGATCATCTGCTAAATCGGATTTGATCTCATCAAAAATATCATCCATATTAATGTCATTTTGAGGTAAATCGTCTTCTTCATCATTTATGGCATCAGCTCCACCAACACCCACATTGACTTGGCCAGGGGCCAACTTCAAATTCATCTTATTAATATTAGAGTTGTTGAATGGTAAGTGATGAATGAGAGTTTCTCTTATAGGCATAGTCACTAAACTATGTGTGGCCAACACACTCATAAGATACGCAAAGGGAATGTCACTGTGACCTGGATGGAGATGAAATTGAATAATGTAATGACAAATCAAGGAAGGAAGACAAACAGATGAATAAGAGATGATGGAATGTAAAATACAGACCATGAACGTAGTGAGTTCATTTTTGTTACCAGAACGAGGATATACATTCGAAATGAATATCCTGTGAAGGACTCTATATCTGAGTAACAAATACTTTAAGGAAAGCGCATTTCCAGTAGTATTTTATTCCGCATCTATATTGCATAAATATCTAGTAAGCATACGTTTCTCAATTTCAGATGGTTTTGTTACTAGAGTGCTAATGGGAACCCCTTCATTATTGACAAGTAAATCCATTAAGCCAGAGATAAGGTGGCGATCCACATTGACGGGACCTTCTCTAGTTGCAATAGCAAATGTCAGATTTTTAGTGAAAAAATCAGTAATGCAAGCATACATAGCTTGTGCAATGGAGCGGTATGCAGACCCACCCTAATGCAGAATATTATCTTATCCTACAGACTGAAGAAGAGGAAGGATATCAAATGGAGCTATATGATCAACATTAACAGTTCGTTTAACTATAACATTGTGCAACCTAATATCTCATATATAAGAGGGATCATCTTCGGGTGACCGAAGGTGGCGCACTATTATAGGAGTCAATCGAGAAATAGAAGGACCATGAGATCCTATCTTCTTATTTCTACTATCCATTTGCACCAAAGATTACAAAGAACAAAGAGATTATAAAGGAGGTAGAGAGGGTTTTCACTAGATCAGATTTTGGAGTGAAAATCCCCAAATATAACTATGAATCAAGAAATAACTCACACCAAAGATGAAAAGGGACTGCAAGGAACTTGATTCTAAAAGGAAAATGAAAATAAAGCACTAACCTTGAAGAAAGAGATGATGGGTTCGACTAGTCGACTTAGGAGTAGTTGGAGAAGACACCTAAAATGAGGAAAAAAAAAGATGTTTCCCCTAAATAAAGCATCAAACCCTCGCTACACGGCTGGTCGAGTACATGCTCGACCAGTTGCGCCACGACTGGTCAAGTATGTACTCGACTGGTCGTGCACATCCAAAAATATACAATTTTTATAAAATTTAGAATTTTAAAATTTTAAAATAACAAATATATACATTATGATACAAAAATACATGAATAATCAATTCAAGTTGTACATACCAACATCAAATTTCAATTTAGCAAACTTGCTTTTTTCGAATGGTTTTGTAAATATGTCAGCAAGTTGAGTCTCAGTCGGAATATATTCTAAAGAAATTATCTTTTCTTCCACTAATTCACAAATGTAATGATATCTAACGTCAATGTGATTGGTTTATGAATGCTTGATTAGATTTTTAAATATATTAATTTCACTATAATTATCATAATATAAAACCATAGTATCTTATGCAATTCTGTAATCGCTTAGCTTTCTTTTCATCCACACAAGCTGAGTACATGCATACCTGCTGCAATGTATTCAAGCTCAGTAGTTGAGAGTGATACGAAACTTTGTTTCTTACTTTTTCAAGAGACTAAACAGTTCCCTACATAGAAACAACCACCATTAGTTGATTTTCGATCATCAATGTTACCAGCCCAATCAACATCTGTATAACCAGCTAATTGCACACTAGTATCAAGTGGAAACCAAAGACCAAGATAAGCTGAACTAGCGACATATCGCATAATCCGCTTAACAACAGTTAAATGTGACTCTTTACGGTCAGATTGATATCTAGCGTAAATTCCTACACTAAATGTAATATCAGGTCTACTTGCAGTTAAATAAAGCAAACTTCCAATCATACTGCGATATAGTTTAGGATCTACACTCTTACTTGTAGAGTCCTTTGAGAGTTTTAATGTAGTACTCATAGGATTATCATAATTTTTCTCACTCTCAAATCCAAACTTTTTAACTAAGTTCAGAGCATATTTAGTTTAAGATATAAAGAAACCATCAGGTTGCTATTTAACTTGCAATCCTAGAAAATAATTCAATTCTCCAACCATGCACATTTCAAACTTAGACTTCATAAGATCTGCAAACTCAATAGTGATGTTAACATAAGTACATCCATAAATAATATCATCAACATAAATTTGTACTATTTAAATGTGTTCATTATATTTCTTTATAAAAAATCTCTTATCAACACTTCCCATTATAGAGTTATGACTTAGTAAAGACTTAGTAAAAACTTAGTCAACTTTTCGTACCATGCCCTGGGAGCTTATTTCAAACCATAAAAGGCCTTTTTTAGGTAGTATACATGATCAGCATTCTTAGGGTCTTCAAAACCCGTTGGTTGTTCAACATACGCTTCTTCATGCAAATCGTCATTTAAAAAGGCACTCTTTACATCCATTTGGTATATTTTAAATTTTCTAAAGCATGCAATGGATATAAATAGTCTGATTGATTAGAGACGAGCTACTGGGGCAAAGGTCTTATTATAATAGATGCTTTAATTTGAGTGTACCCTTGTACAACTAGCTTAGCCTTGTTTCTAATAATATTACTAAGTTCATCAGACTTATTTTTAAAAATTCATTTAATTTCAATAATATGTTTATCTTTAGATCTATGAATTAAGTATCAAACATCATTTCTAACAAATTGATTGAATTTTTCTTGAATCACAACTATCCAGTTTTCATCAGTAAGAGCTTCTTTTACGTTAGCCGGTTCTATCTGAGATGTAAAGTACATGTAATTACACATATCTTCTAGTTGTTTACGAATGTGCACACCAATGAGAGGGTTTTCAAGAATCTGATTAGTTGGATGGTCTTTAACAGTCTTTAGTTCAGAGTTATTTTGACTTGATGAAGTATCTTATTTATCAATTAAAAGAACTTCATCATTTTCTGAACTTGAGACAGGTGTATTTAAGTGATCATCAACAACCACATTAATAGACTCTTGAATTATACTAGTCCTCTTGTTAAGGACCCGATACGCTCGACTATTCAGATTATACCATAAAAATATCCCTTCATCACTTTTAGTGGTAAATTTATCCAGATTTTCTCGATCATGTAAAATGTAGCACTTGTTACAAAAAACTCGAAAGTATTTAACAGTAGGTTTTTTATCAAACCACATTTCATAAGACATTTTACCATTTGATTTTCTAGTATAAACGGAGTTAATCATATAACAAGCAATATTTATGGCTTTTGCCCAAAGATTTTTAGGGAGCATCATACTATTTAACATTACGTTTTTCATTTCTTGAAGCACTCTATTTTTCTTTCTACTATACCATTTTATTATGCTGTTTTGGGCACAGAGAATTCATGTGATATTCCCTAATCACTGCAAAACTTCTCAAAACTTGTATTCTCAAATTCGGATCCATGATCACTACAGATCTTACAGACTTGAGATCCTTTTTCCGTTTAGATACGTTTAAGTACCCTTTTTACTTCATCGAGAGTTCTTGATTTGTCCCTTAAGAAGACTACTCACGTATATCTAGTAAATTCATAAACAATTATCAGTATATACTTCTTACCACCTCGAATCTTCATTCTGGTGGTCCAATAAGATCCATGTGGAGAAGTTTGAGCGGTTTAGATGTGGCATTGGAGTTCACCTTTTTGTGAGTACTCTTTTTTTTTTTTGTCGATCTGGCATTCACCACATATCTTATCTATTTTCTGTATTTTGGGTAAGCCTCTTACCAACTCTCTTTTACTCAATCTATACATGTTGCGGTAGTGTACATGTCCAAGGCGTTTATGCCATAACTCGATCTCATTGGTATGGACCATGTAGCACGATAGATTAGATGAGCTTGAATCACTTACAATGTAGCATTTTTCAAAAGTTCTACGACCAGTTAATATTACAGAACCATTTTTATTTAAAATTTCGCACCTTAGGTTAGTAAATTTTACACTATGATTTTATTGCCTATTTGAGAGATGCTTAATAAGTTGTGTTTTAATCCTTCTACATATAACACATTCTCAAATAAAGGGAGGTTAAAGAGTTAAACCGTACCTTGGCCAACAATCCTACAGTTGCTACCATCACTAAATATGACTGAAATATCAGTCATTTCTTTAAGATTGGTGAACAGACCTTTATCGCCTGTCATGTGTCTAGAGCATCCACTGTCTAGGTACCACTTTGAATGGCTTGAAGCTTTAAAAGCAGTGTGAGCAACCAAACAAGTAACCTTACGAACCCATTTCATTATAATCTTGGGTTTAGGAGTATAGTTGGTCTTCTTATGTTTGTAGTTGATATAAGACCGACCCATTGAGTTAGATTTTAAGAGCTTCTTAAGTAAATCAACAATTTTCTCAGCTAAAGGATTATGATTTTAATTTATATAGTCGATATGGTTGCTTTTAGTTTTTAAGGTTTGAAAAGTCTTAGCCTTTTTAGAATAGTTTTGATTTAAACTTTTTCCTTTTGAGTTTGAAGACTCCCCTTTCACAAATTTAGGTGGAGTATTCTTATATTTAAAAGGAATGCTTTTATAGTAGCCCAATCCAGATCGGTCGCCACATTTTTCGGATTTGGATAAGAGTTTTTCTAATTTTAGATCACCTTGGGCATACCTCCATGTATCTTTTAAACTCAAAAAGTGAAGAGACTTTAAGTTTTAGTTTTTCATTTTCAGATTTTATGTTTTTAACTTGGGATGTTTTGAAATCTAAGTAACACTTAGTTTTTTCAAAACAGTCTGAAATATGAGATTTTTTTAAAACAAGATTATCAAAATTTTCTCTAAGTTTTAAAAACTTTTGTTTCTGAAGTTTTAGTTTTACAACAATTTTACAACTTTCCTTGTATAGGACATTATAAGCATCTTGAAGATCTTCATTTTCATGATCACTATTCAAATTTTCTTCACTAGTTGAATCATCATAATCTGAAAAACTGAACTTAGCTAGAGTTATAAGGGCTTTGACCTCATTACCCAACTTGGTTTCAGAATCTTCTAACTCAGAAGAGGCTTTAAAGCTGGAAGATTCATCCCAAGTAGCCAACATTCCTTTCCTTTTGGGTTTAACCTTTTTAGGACATTTGTTTATTAAATGCCCATATTCATGACAATTGTAACATTAACTGTCTTTTAAAGATTTTCACTTTTTAGATTTAGATCTTTTCTTTTCATTAGGTTTTTAAAAATCAACCCTCTTTTTACTTTAAAAAATCTTATAAAACTTTTTACCTAAAAGGGTCATATCATCTTCAAAATTTTCTAAATAAGAATTACTACAATTTTCTTGAGAAATACTTTTAGAAGATTAAAGAGTGATGGGTTTACCTTTAAGAGCTTTAAAGTTTAACTCATATGTCTGTAATGAGCCAACTAATTCTTCTACTCTCATATTAACTGTATCACGAAGTTCCTGGGTCGCAGTCACCTTTGAATTGAACCGTTCAGGTAGGAAGCGTAGTATCTTTGCACAGACTTTACTTTCTGCGATTCTATCACCGTAACCCCACATAGAGTTCACAATGTCATTCAATCTAGTATAGAAGTCCATAAAGGTTTCACTTTTTTCCATATATATTTTTTCAAATTTGGTTGTGAGGATTTGGACTTTGGATTTCTTGACAATTTTTGTCCCTCATGTGTCATTTCTAAAATATCTCAAGCTTGATTTGAAGTATCATGGGATATAATTCTATGGAATTCATCTAGTGATAGTGCACGATTAATAGCATTTAGAGCCTTTGCATTGACACTACTCTCACTTTTCTGAAGAGTGGTCCAAGAAAAATAAGGTGAGACTTTCATAATTTTAGATCCGTCAGTACCAGTTACTTCAGTGGTAGGAGGGGTCCAATTAGTCACTATGGCATGTCACACGTTCTCATCCATGGATTTTAATAAAATTCTCATCTTAGCTTTCCAATAAGCATAATTAGAGCCATCAAATGGTGGAGGCCTAGTGACTGAAAGGCTATCAAAATTTGACATCTTAAATATATCAGATCGATTAGCTCAAGAAATTAATCCAAAAGAAATAATAATTAAAGCGAACTATTAGGCTTTGGTACCACTTGAAAAGGCTGAGCTATGAGTCCTAGAGGGGGGGTGAATAGGACTATGCCAAATTAAAAAATTAACAGCGAAATTTACACAAATAAATAGAGATAGCACATAAACAATTTCACAATGCTGAAATGAATAACAACCTCAAATCTACAAGTATTGAGAGGTTAATAGAGATGTTGTTCCAAGGATAACCTTATACCAAAAACCAAAGGTTTATGTAGGACAATCTCATTCATAGAACGGTCTGTGTATCAAAAAGTCAAACTGATACAAAGGAATAAAGAAATACATAGAAAAGGAAATAACTAAGCTATTACAACATTCTCACACTTGCATAAAAGAAATTACAACATTCTCTACAACTGTATAAAGGAAAATTACAACATCCACACAAGATGAAATATTTAATCAATCATCACAAGTCCAAAAATTATAGTGGTTCGTTTGTGTGTACACCAACTGTTTAGAAAAATAGCCACACAGCTACTCCACTCCTAATATCCTCACACAGTGGATATTACCGTTCACTATGAAAATAGGTTTTTCAAGGTTTACCTAAAACCCTCACAATTGTGTCTTTTAAGTGGGCTTACACAATTCAAAAACCCCACACTCTGAGTTTTCTGTATCACCTCAGACAAACCAAAATAAAGAGATTTTTCTGGCACAATCTCAATGAAACCAAAATAATGAATTTACAAAGCAATAAAATACATAGCTGGATATTCTTCTTTTGATGTAGCCCGGAAGAACCAATTCGGAGTAGAAGTTCAATGTTCACACTCACTTGTGAAATGGTTCTATATTCTAAATTGATTTTAAATTAAATTTTCTTGAGCTAGCTTGATTGATTTTGATTCCAAAAAATAGGAAAATTTCAATCCCTTCTTAAAATATGATTGGTATGCAAAATACAAAATCAAATGTAAAAAGCTAATCAAGAATATAAAATAAGAACTAAATAGCTTTAAAATATCACTAACTTATCTCTCAGAGTGGCGTATTGATTTTGCTTGAATTGAATATCAAACTTTGAAATTCGTGCTCTATTTATAAGTGAAGCAGTCAAGCAGTCTCTAGGACTGGTCGAGGCTTTAACAAAAAATCCTAAAAATAAGTAACAAACTTAGGATTGGTCGAGCCAGTGCTAGGACTAGTTAAACATAGTCTAAGACTAGTCGAGAAACAATCTATATACTTATAAAGTGACCCAATCTAAATTACGTATTCAAAATGACCTATCCTATGGTCAATCTAGGGTCATTTATACCTTATAAGCAATGTATGAACATTGAAACTTCTTTTGCTTCAGTTGATAGTCGTTCTTTGAAGCTTATGAAGCATGAGATCTTGAAGATTGACATGAGACTTTTGAAGCTTGAATATGACTACCATTGAAGCTTGAGCTTGAGGTTCAAAGTAAAGAACTTTCTCTTGACTTGGACGAAGCTTTGAAAACTTGAACCATTGAACCTTGAAATATTGAATTCACACTTAGTGTTGTACTTGAACATGAATATGCAATCTTACATTTGAGGTTCTTGAAGTAAAGACCTTTGAACTTGTACATGAGATGCAATGTCTTGAACTTGTAGAAGCGCTGCACAAGACAGATTCCAAGAGGTTTTGGCACTACAAAATTTGACAATAATAGGAGCTAGAAACCATAACACTTACAGTGAGAAGGGGAGGGACCTCACCACTATGGGCCCTCCCTATACAATGCATACATCAAGATGAGTCCCACCATAAGCGGGCCCTCAAACTAATAAAACCAAATGCTATGAACACCCACCATTTGATCTTGGACTCCTCCTTCCACTGATGCAATCTAGAGCTCTAAGGGATGAATTTCAATGGTTAAGTTGGACTTTGGATGGTGGGATTGGGTGGTAGGAAGATGGGTCATACTATCTTTCTCCTCTCCCTTGGATGGTTCCACCATTGTTGCTTGGGAGATGGAGTGAGAAATGAGAGAGAGAGAGAGAGAAAGGGTTGTAAGGAGAGAGAGGGATGCGTGATGGAGTGATGGGGAGTGATGGGTGTACTTGATGGGTAGAGCGAGAGAGTTGAATTTAGGGGTTGCTTGGCGATGGGTCATGTACTTGACATGTGACGTGATGTGTACTTGATTGATGAGATTGATCAGAAAGTTTCTCTTAGGTTTTACAAATGTGCGGTATTTTATTTAAACTAAATGTAGGCCCACATCTCTTGATCTGGGTATCGCCCCAGCGCGTGGGATGCGATGACGGTGCAGTCGTAAGGGTACAAGTCTCGGGTCGAACCAACTTTGATATACGCGATGTAACTTAGGGTCACATGTAAACGCCGATTACAGGTCGTGGTTCATCGAAATTTGACATGGATGATCGTGGAGGTCCATAAGATAGTACGGACTAAGATACGGTCCTTACATTGGGCCACACACGTGGGACCCACTGATGTATAAGTTTTATCTTCACTGTCCAGAGGTTTTTGGATGGTGGGGATCGACCTGATGTACATACTGGCAGCACGCAGCCCCACCATAATGTAAGTGTTTTACCTACGTCGCCCACCCTTCACATGTGCTATATCTAGCATGTGGGGCCCATGATGTATGTGTTCTTCTAGCCATCCATCATCAACGGTGAAGATCAGCACCACCTATGATGTATGTGTTCTTCCAGCCGCCCATCTACAACGGTGCAAATCAGCAGCACGTCTAGACTGCTGATCATCTGGACATAGGCAGCAAGGTCAGTTTGACCTTTAACTTGGTGGGCCATACACCACGTGGCCCCTCATCTCGACGCATCTGTTATATCCTCACCGTCCAATGCACAGGATGGTAGGATCCACCGTGGTGTATGCGTTGTATATCCAAGTTATCCATCTGGTGGGGCTCATCATGACGTGAAGGGCCCACCTGTTGCATGTAAGGCCCACAAGTAGTATGTGTAGGCCACCCAGCGGCCCATTGTGATGTATTTGAGGCCCAGGTAGTGAGGCCCATTGTGATGTATTTAAGGCCCATTGTGATGTATTTGTGACCCGTGTATGGGGCCCATTGTGATACACATGCGCACGTATATGAGGCTTAATTGTGATGTGTAAGGCCCACCTTGATGTGTGTGTTGTATGCGCACTATCCATCCGTCCTTCTAAGAGATTTTAAAGAGGCAAGGGCCCCATAGTGATTCTGATTCCAATCCCAAGTGGACCGCACCATAGGGCAATAGTGGTTAAATGTCCACCGTTGTAAACTCCTCTAGGGCCCATTGTTAAGCCCATTTCCACCCTTACCCTATTGGGCTAACCCAAACCATTGGGTCCCCACCGATGTTAGTAATATCCATTGGGCTAACCCAAACTGTTGGGCCCCCATTAATAATGGTGCTTCCCGTCATGCCTTGTAGTAATGCCCAAAAATCTTGAAGCCCACCTTGTGTTCACATGTTTTGCCCAAGTTTACTGACCATTCCCAAGGTCCACTTAGGTGTTGAGAGGGCTACCCAATCTGCTTGGAAGGACACATAGTCCTAGGTGTAGGCACTCCACCAAACCCACTTTGTAGACACATAGTCCCTGTCTTGGATCATGCAGAGCCTTGAAAGGCTAATGTAAGACATACTGCATAGGCTCCTATAGTTGTAGAAGGAGCATGTCGTTGAGTTTACACTCGTAGTATGAGACATGTCGGTGACGGTAGATTATGGATTATTATTGTCTGCCCTATCAGATAATCATGCCTATGTACTTTATTACATTATGATGCATGCCCATACACATCATACGTATGCTTGTTATGAGGAGTGATTGATCGCACGGTACGCGCAAGATTGCTGCATGACTGGATAGTGTGATTCATGCATCTCGCATTATATGACATTACTACTGTACGCCCTAGTGATATCAGGGCCGTAGCCTTCATACGCATATCGTGGATGGTAGGATTGGACATCAGAAATCATTTTCTATATGGGGTGCTATAGATGTCCTTGGGTGAAATTTCCTAAACCCTCTTGGTACTAGAGGATGTTCCAACGTCTAGACCGAGTGGATAAATGTGCGTCGAGTGCTGAATCTAGTAGGCAGCATCTCCCACTATGTCATGGTCAGTTGTGAGAGGGGTGTGTCCTTACCTGCCCAAGGGAGTAGGCAATGACTAGGCTAAGTCTGACCCATCTTAAGGAATGGGTCCGCTATCGACAAACTGGGTCGATATTGGCAGGCGGATACTGAGATCTCTTCCACTTACCCAATTGTGCACTTGATGGGGTGACAAGCTGGCGTAGAGTGTATGAGACCCCGGTGATGATCCCAAAGATGTACAGTACTAATATGTGGACTTACTGAGCAGGAGTTGCGTACTCAATATTTGATTCAATTATTCACTATCCACTCGGGTTGGTGGTGCACATTTGTTATGTGTACCTTCACAATGGCCAAGATTTCGGTTAGGGTGCGTAACCAACCTGAGTTTAAAATTTTACCACATTGAGTCTGGCTATCCAAATTTAGGTATGGGACTGGTTTGGATAGAAGTTCCTTGTGATGAACCCCACAGCTTGTGATACCACATACTATCATCCCGATTACACACTCCAGCTTTATCATTTCTTTTCCATTTGTATATTGCACTGCACCCTCAGCTTATGACATTGGGTTTGCTATGATTTTGCACTGTACGACCTACATATGACATTCGGCTTACTATATCTCTGCATTGCATAGTCAATTTACATTGCTTCCTCAACATATGACTTTGCCTTATTATGTCTTTGCATCGCATAATCTGGAAAAGTTTGTTTGCATTGATGGAATTGCCAGTATTTTTTCTTACTCATATATATATATATATATATATATATATATATATATATATATATATATATATATATATATATATATGTATGTATGCTTAGCACGTGCATTGCACACACATACACCACCCTCTAAACTTTCTATAAGCTTATGCATAACCATTGCATGCAAGTGACGTTAGGTCGCAGTAGTATTGAGGCAGGAGCGTGGAGACCGAGCTTTCAGAGATTTTATTATATTCATGTTTTTCCTTTTAGCATTGTAATAAATGATTTATATTAGTGGATATGTGATGATGATGTTGCTCTTGTGATTTGGGTACACTTGTGGTTATGCTCCTTTACAAAAAAAAATGATACTAAAAATCCCCCTTGTAGGATCCTAAGATCGGAAATCTGGTGTATGGGCGGAGCCAAGAATGGGGTATTACAGAGGTTGTCGGCTTCGAATTCAGCGATTGGTAATTTCATGAGCCCGATTTCCGAGTTTGGGGTGTGACATGCCCACTATATTCAGAGATATTCATGAGCTTTACAAAGCTTGTGAGCATTGTCAGAAATTGGGAGCACTGTCCCATCGAAATATGATGCCTCTGAACCCTATTCTGATCATTGAAGCATTGGATTGCTAGGGCATCGATTTCATGGGACCATTCCCGAATCATTTGGGAACTCATACATTCTACTAGTAGTAAATTATGTCACTAAATGGGTCGAAGTGGTCCCGTGCAGGAACAATGACCATTAAACGATCATTCGATTTTTAAAATAAAATATCCTTTCCTGGTTCGAAATGCCTGGAGCCATCATTAGTGATTAAGGTTCACACTTGTAACGTCCTGACTTTCGAGGGTCGAGCAAAGGCCCAACTCCCAAGATCCGTCGCATCAGTTATGTAACATAGATAATGATGATTAAATGTTGTCCGGGTTCAGTTATGCATTTGAACATGAATGAGATTATACTAAATCAATATATTATACTCCAGAGGCCATTAAATTAAGCACGCGGAAGACTATGATAAATATATAAGTATATAAGTGGATATAGACCCCAGAGTATGATCATGTCACCAGGCTAAATAATTATATGTGTAGTTCCAAAATATTCAAAATGATAAAGTGTAATGTCATCTAATCCATATCCCTGTAGCCTCGGTGACGCAATCCAGGTCTACATAGACCCATCAGAGAATTACAAGTAGGAGAACTCTTCATCATCATCCTAGAAGCCAGGCACCATCTCGTAAGCTTCTCCATCATCTGAAACTAAAACAGGGTCTGGTTGGTGTTTTAAAACACCGTCCCAGAGTGAGAGTGAGTGATCAACTCAGTGGAGCTATAAGGCAAAGGTTAACATGTTATCAACTCAATCAAGCAGTAATGATAAAGTAGTACAATAATCATGTCCTAAGTACTCTTGTTAATGCAAGAATGGTATGTATTAATGATGCATGCCCTCGCCTGCACTCTCTCAGTGACATCATCTCACGGTTGCGCATGCTAAACTCCCACTGTGCTCAACACCCACACCAAAGGCACATGCAATGCAGGACATGGCCGTGTTAGCCAAGTTCTTACTTAGACTTATTCATACAACAGGTTTGAGAAGATAAGGTAACTCTCTTTATATCGTTGACCCAAACAATGATCCATCTAGGGTCATCAATCCTAGTTAATTGCATACGATAGGAAAGTCATGAGTTCACACTATAGGTCGCTACGGGAGGCTCGTCACCTCAGCGTAGGCTTAATTCATACTTGAGGTCACTATGAGAGGCTCATCACCTGATCGTAGGCCTATTTTATACTGGATGGCACTACGCGAAAGGCTCGTCACCTTAGCATAGGCCGACATCTTGAATACGGTGTCTCATACACCACCATATTCAGGTCATGAGTTTGTATTGTTCACTGGTCAATATGGGGAGGCTCGACACCCCAGCATAGGCCAACAGTTCGACCACGTTGTCCCATACACCACCATGCCTGGCTCATGAGTCTTAGCGGATCGTGGTACCAAGGTTAAACGGGCTTTTCACTCGTAAGTGGAAACTTAAATTCAAGAAGTAGTGTCCATACATGGATCGATTGGGACGAGAACACGCTAAATTAATCGACATGGAGTACATATGCACTCCTTGCGGCCTAACCACTGTCAATAATCACTATACAACTTAGATTCATCGAACGTGTCCGTTGTGGCGAAACTAGTTCAACCACTAATTGTAAACCGTTATTGATTGCCTAGACTACGTATTAGTCCCAATCTTAACCAAACATAATAGGAAATCATATATGATAGTCAAAACAACATGTGACAAGAAATTCAAATTAAATCTCATTTTAGCATTTTAACAAACACATAGCGCGCATGTTATCATACATAGGCATTTCATCCCTAAAACACAGTAGCGATATAGGTTACATGAAGAAAACTGTAACTATAGATACGATAATTGAGAATTCTGTCTCAACACCCTCATTAAAATCAATCCAACAAACAATTTCTCATTTAGACATTTTATCAAACACATAGACTACACATATCAACATACACGTAGTAAATTAATTATAACCTATATTATCGCAAATCGTTTCACAAAGGAGTTGCCACACATACAAAAATCATGTATTCTCAATTAATAATCATAGAAAACACAAATCATAATTTCATATTCATTCAAATATTTCAACAAATACATGGAATGCATAGTTAATACACATAGTTCATACACATGTAATATATGGAAAGCATCGGGTCTAAGGGCATATGGTAGCAATAAAGTCAGTCATAAACCATTACTGATATTGAAAGCCTTAAAAACCATAACCTAAACATTTATAGTCTGCACCTTCCGTCGCTAAACTCGTATCAAACTCAATTCAAAAATCACGCCTTTGTCTACGGCACAGCGGCTACCTGAATCATGAAATAGGTTAGCTATTTCATCGATTCATCTACTTGGATACCTAAAACAGATTAGGGTTAGAGTTTCTTACCCAAAAGCAGATTCAAATTCATCAGTGTAGCAAGACAGGAGAGACGATTTAGCACATGGAGTGACGAGAATGAATCTCAGCAACAAACCACAACTCTCTCTCACTTCCCCTCACTTTCTCCTTCTCTTTTCTCTCTTCTCTCTCCTAGGGTTTAGGAAATTCGTATGGAATGAAAGAGGGGTGGGTTTAGGGTCTTATATAGGCCTAAAAGTGAAGTCAATGGCCATAGGGCCATGGTATACTTAGGATATAACCAAAAGACGTCTGTTTCGGGCCAACAGAGCTCATTCAGAGGTCTATTTCCTGCATACAGTCAGGGAAAAGTTCCTTGACAATGGATCTATGTCACGTTAAGATTTTGGTCCGATCGGATCAGTGGATCTACCATGTTGGACCAGTTTCAGATCAACGGTCATCGTCACTCGATCAGGGCCACAACTGCACTGACATGTGTAGGAAAATTTTCCTGATCCAAGGGTGTAGTTGGGTCAGAAACTGATGGTCTAAAACCTTAGATTTGGCCTGCAAATGAACGGCCTAATTCACTTAAGTTTGATTTCATTTCCTAAAGATATTTGTGCTTCCCACACACTTCTCTCCGACTCAAGTTGTGCGTTTCTGGATACTGTTTGGATTTGATTCTCGAGGTAGTTGTCAAGCCCAATAAGGCAATCATAACTATATAGTTTCACAGTAATCAGACTTTCGACGCGCTGTCCAGGTCTGATACGGAGTTTTAGTGTGCTCTCGAGAGTAACTAGGTTTTGAGATTAATCCTAGGTTTCTAGGTAATGTTGGATTATCGATGTTAATGGTTCTGGGTCTTGTAGTTCGTATAGAAAGTGATTCGAGCTAATTCGTGAATTAATTTAGTTTAGTACTTAATTAATTTTTGTCTAATTTCTAAAAGATTCGGTCCTTAGCGATTTCTGCCTAAGGTGGTGCTCGGGTCTTTGTACAGATTTTTTTAAGATGTTACAATCTACCCCCCTTAAAGAAAAATTTTATCCTCGAAATTAGTACCTTTTCGTACTCCTTGAGAATCTGAGGGTGGTTCTTACAGACCTCAGCTTTTGTTTCCCAAGTAGCCTCTTCCTTAGTGTGATGTGTCCACAATACCTTCACAAGCGAAATAACCTTACTGTGCAGTACCTGCTCCTTCCTGTCTAGGATACGTGTCAGTCGCAGTACATAGTAACATCCTCACTCAACTATACCTGCTCCAATTTGATAATGTGGGAAGTGTCAGGAACGTATTTCTTCAACATTGATATATGAAATACGTTGTGCACTCCTGCGAGTGGTGTGGACAAAGCAAGGCGGAACGCTACCACACCCACTCGGTGTAGAATCTGGAACGGCCTAATAAATCATGGCGTGAGTTTCCCTTTTTTTGCCAAATCGAAGGACTCCCTTCATGGGAAAAATCTTGAGAAATATATGGTCCCCAACCTCAAACTTTAGTGGTCGTCGTCTAGTATCGGTGTAACTCTTCTGTCTGCTCTATGCTACAAGAAGTCAACTCCTAATAATGTCTATCTTCTTTGAGGTCGACTGCACTAACTTAGGGCCAATTAAACTTTTCTCCCCAACCTCTGCCCAGCAATGCAGTGCTCGACAGAGGGGCCCATACAAGGCCTCGTAGGGAGCCATGCCAATACTCGCTTGAAAACTGTTGTTATAAGTGAACTCGGCATAGGGAAGACATTCATCCCAACTGTCCTTGAAATTAAGCACACAAGGTCGTAGCATATCCTCCAACACCTGATTCACCCATTTCATTTGCCCATCTGTCTGTGGGTGGAACACGGTACTGAACTTCAGTTTCACGCCCATTGCTTCCTGGATACGAGTCTAGAAGATAGATGTGAATCATGTGTCTCGGTCTGACATGATCTCCATAGGCACTCCATGCAAACGTACTATTTCCATAATGTATAGACTGGCCAAATCATCTGCTGAGTTTGAGACTCTAATAGAGAGAAAATGAGCCAATTTTGTCAACCAGTCTATAATCACCCAAATAGAGTCATGCCCCTTCCTCGTCTTCGGTAACCCTGAAATGAAATCTATAGAGATGAAATCTCATTTCCATTCAGCTATGGGCATGGGCTGAAGTAAACCAGGAGGTCAACGATGTTCGGCCTTGACCTGTTGGCATGTGAGACAACGGGACACATAAACTGCTATATGGGCCTTCATGTTGTCCCACCAATATGACCTCTTCATGTCTCGATACATCTTCATACTACCAGGATACATCGCTATTCTCGAATTCTGAGCAGCGTCGAGAACTTCCTTTCTCAAGTCATGAAGACTTGAGACGCATAGATGGCCATGATAATGTAAAACCCCATCCGAACCAACTCTCCATTCAAAGTCCTCCTCGTCACTAGCTCGTTTCCTCATCTTCACCAACCATTCATCCTCCCCCTGGGCCACTATGATTCGGTCATCAATGAGTGGTTGTACCTGAATTTTTGCGATGCTATTGAACGGCTCCTCTACCGTAAGCTTCTGCTCGAAGTCTCGCACAATTCTACCATATTCCAATCCTCTATCATCAGCAGAGCCACAAATGTTATTGTCTTCTTGCAGCTCAATGCGTCTGCCATAAGGTTGACCATGTCAGGATGGTAGGAGACCTCGAACTTAAAGTCTTTCTTGAAATGGCCAAGCTATATGTCCTAGAGGGGGGGTGAATAGGACTATGAAAAATTTAAGATAAATATAGCGAAATTAAAGAAAGAGTGATAGTCAAATAAATAAATCAATTCTCAATGCTGAATTAAAATGCAGCCTCAAAATTTAAATCTTAAGAGATTGATACAAAAGTTGTTCTAAGGAAAACCTTACACTAAAAACTAGAGTTTACGGTAGGACAACATTATTTCTAGAAAGATCTTTTTATCAAAAACTCAAACCGAAGAGGAATAAATAAATAGCAAGGAACTGAAATAAATTGTAGGAATATAAATCTAAACTATTACAACATTTCCCACTGAGCTTGAAATGAAAATATTACACCATTCACATCCAAACATACATCCCACAATTCTGAATGATAAACGATAAGAAATATAAATCACACATCCACAAAATATAAGGGATTATAGTGGTTCGCTTGTGTGTACACCAACTATTAATAAACAGCCACACAGCTACTCCACTCCTAATATCCTCACACAGTGGATACTAGCGTTCACTATCAAAGATAGGTTTTTCAGGTTCACCTAAAACCTTCACAATTATGTCTTTCTCTATAGGCTTACGTAATTAAAAAAACCCCAATTCTGAGTTTTCCTGGCTCTCCTTAGATAACCAATACGATGAGATTTTTCTGGAAAATTTTAAAAGAAAACCAAATGAAAGTAAATTACATAAACGTAAAATACCTGAATTTCTCCTTCGTTGTAGCAGCCTAGAAGAACCAAGTCGGAGTAGAGATTCGAATGTCAAAGTTCAATGTCCAATACTCACTTTACAATGGTTCTAAGTTCTAATTGATTTTAAATTAAACCAGATAAGCTAGCTTTAATTGATTTTGATTCCAAAAAAAGGAAAATAAAACTTCCTCTTTTCATATTAGATTGGAATACAAGAAATAAAATAAATTTAAAAAGCTAAAGAAAGAGAATATTAAATATGTACACTTAGCTTAAATGGAGAATAGACTTATCTCTCAGAAGGCTGAATTAAATTAGCTTCAATTTTTTTTTTTAATTATTCAGAGATTCGTGCTCTATTTATAGGTGAGAAAATCACATCTTCGACTGGTCCAGAGATCTCTACGACTGGTCGTAGAACCAACGAATATTTAAAATTTCAGGCGCGATAAGATAAGATGGTTTCATGATTGATCGTAGGTAGTCTATGACTGGTCAAAGGTCACCTTCGACTAGTCGAAGGTTGCTCACAACTAGTCGAAGCTAGTCAAATTTCAACACTGTAGTTCGAGTCGTAGGTTCACGACTGGTCGAAGGAGCAATTGACCCTGCTCATACGACTAGTCGAACAGTCCCCAGGACTGGTCGAAGCTTAACAAAAAAATCTAAATTTTTGTAACAAACTTATGACTAGTCTATAAATAGTTTGGACTAGTCGAGGCAGTGCTAGGACTAGTCTTAGAAAAAACTAAACTTACTTATACAAAACATATGAATTATGTATCCAAAATGACCTACTTTAAAGGTCAACCTAAGGTCAAACATACCTCAATAGTGAAGTAAGGACATTGAAATTTAAAGACGAGTGACCTTTGAGAATAATGAAGCTTGAAATCTTGGTGTAGCTTGAACTTAAAAGTTTCTTAAGATCTCGATGTCGAACTTGAAAGCTTCTTGAGATCTTGAATTATACTTATCTGGAATTAAGTCGAACATTCTCACATTCTCGAGTCTTGACTTGTGAACAGTGCTTGCCTATCGAAGTTGATCTTGTGAGACTTTTGTCGTGACATGATCTATTGATGGCCCGTATGACGTGATCTAACGAGTGGATGGGCTTGATACTAATTTTTAATAGTTAATATAGGATACTAGTTATGATGAAAGCTTGATTTGTCACTAACTAACTCTCAAGGGTTGGTGACTAGTGTATTGTACCAATATAAATCGACATAATGGCTTAAATTCTGAGTGTTCAGATAGCCTCACCTTCTTAACTCTCGTAGGGCATGTTCTGGCTCCAGTAGACCCAGATGGATAGCCCTAATGTCGACCGAAATCCCCATCCTGTGTATATCGAGTTCAAGTTCTTGGTTAATCAAATTTGATTTAGGTTAATGTGGGTTTAAAAGGTAATCACCGTGTACCAATGGTACGGGGTGCTACATTTATGATAGGATAACCTGATTCCTAGAACAGTCTGTGTATCAAAAACTCAAACTAATACAGAGGAATAAAGAAATAAATAGTAAAGGAAATAACTAAGCTATTACGACATTCCCACACTTGCATAAAAGAAATTACAACATTCTCCACAAATGCATAAATAGAAATTATAACATCCACACAAGATAAAATATTCAATCAATCACCACAAGATCAGAAATTATAGTGGTTCGTTTGTATACACACCAATTGTTTAGAAAAATAGCCACACAACTACTACACTCCTAATATCCTCACACAGTGGATATTAGCGTTCATTATGAAAATAGGTTTTTCAAGGTTCACCTAAAACCCTCACAATTATGTCATTCAAGTGGGCTTACACAATTCAAAAACCCCACACTCTGAGTTTTCTGGATCACCTCAGACAAAACAAAATAAAGAGATTTCTCTAGCACAATCTCAATGAAACCAAAATAATGAATTTATAAAGCAGTAAAATACTTAGCTGGATATTCTCCTTTTGATGTAGCCTGGAAGAACCAATTTGGAGTAGAAGTTCAACGTAGAAATTCAATGTTCACACTCACTTGTGAAATAGTTCTAGATTCTAAATTGATTTAAATCACCTTGGGCTAGCTTGATTTGATTTTGATTCCAAGAAATGGAAAATTTTTAATCATTTCTTCAAATATGATTGGAATGCAAAATACAAAATCAAATGTAAAAAGCTAATTAAAGAGAATATAAAATAAGAACTGAATAGCTTAAGAATATCACTAACTTATCTCTCAGAGTGGCGTATTGATTTTACTTAAATTGAATATCAAACTCAAAAATTCGTGCTCTATTTATAAGTGCAGAAATTGCACTCTCGACTAGTCCTGAGGTTGGCAAGACTAGTCGAAGGACCAACAAACTTTTAAAAATTTGGACGTGATAAGATAAGGCCGTTCCACGACTGGTCGAAGGGCCTGCACGACTGGTCGAGTGGCCTCCACGATCGGTCGAGTCCTGTCCACGACTGGTCTTGTGGAACTCAAATTAGCTGCTGAACTTTGAGTCAAGCCTACAGGACTGGTCAAGCACTGTTCACACTACCGGTCAACCAGTCTCCAGAACTAGTTGAGGCTTTAACAAAAAATCTTAAAAATAAGTTACAAACTTAGGACTGGTTGAGCCAGTGCTAGGACTAGTCGAACATAGTCTAAGACTAGTCGAGAAAGTGACCCAATTTAAATTATGTATTCAAGATGACCTATCTTATGGTCAATCTAGGGTCATTCAACCTTGCAAGCAATGTATGAATATTGAAACTCCTTTTGCTTTAGTTGATAGTCGTTCTTTGAAGTTCACGAAGCTTGAGATCTTAAAGCTTGACTTGAGACTTTTGAAGCTTGAATATGACTACCATTGAAGCTTGAGTTTGAGGTTCAAAGTAAAGAAACTTGTCTTGACTTGTACAAAGCTTTAAAAACTTGAACTATCGAAGCTTAAAAGATTGAATTCACACTTGGTGTTGCACTTGAACATGAATATGTAATCTTACATTTGAAGTTAATGAAGTAAAGACCTTTGAACTTGTACATGAGATGCAATGTCTTGAATTTGTAGAAGCGCTAAACAAGACAGATTCTAAGAGGTTTTGGCATTACAAAATTTGATATTAATAGGAGCTAGAAACCATAACACTTACAATCTCCCCCTTTTTCAAATTAGTGACAAAACACACTTCATTCAAAATAAGCATAATATGCATAGTAACAAATCATGCATCAATTATCAATATAAACCAGTTACAACCTGGTTAATGAATCATGCACCAGTTATATAAATAGGGCAAAACAATTCACATCTACTCCTCCAATAATACTCCCCCTTACTTACTCCCCCTTACAAAACTAATGGATGGTTACCTATCCACAATATCCACAATCCATCACAATATCCACAATCCATAACAATATCCACAATCCATCACAATATCCACAATCCATCCACTATCCACAATCCATAACAATATCCACAATCCATCACAATATCCACAATCCATCCACTATCCACAATATCCACAATCCATCACATGCCACATATCATAAGCATGAGAAAATTCTCCCCCTTTTTGTCACAATTTGACAAAGGGAGGAACCAATAAATGATAGTGGAAGTAGATAAATAAGAAAGAATAAGAAGAGTAATGAGGAATAAATAACAAGATAGTTAAGATAGAAAAATCCATAAACAAGCATTTTTCAAGCATGACCAACCATGTTCAACCACATAAAACAAAAGAAGTCCAAGTATCATAAGCGTTATTACAAACCAGAAAAGCAAATACTAATCAGAACCTGATGAAGGAGAAGGTATGGTAGGATCAAGTTTAAGAAGTTCCTTGTTAAGGCACCTAAGATACTTGTGCATATATTTGAATTACAAATCATGAGACACATTTATGTTTTCTACTTTCTCCTCAAGCGAGCGCAACTACACATCAAAGTCAAATGGTTGATAATCAGGATCATCTGCTGAATCGGATTCGATCTCATCAAAAATATCATCCATACTGATGTCATTTGGAGGTAAATCGCCTTCTTCATCATTTGTGACATTAGCTCCACCAACACCCACATTGACTTGGCTAGGGGCCAACCTCAAATTCATCTTATTAATATTAGAGATGTTGAATGGTAAGTGGTGTATGGGAGTTTCTCCTATAGGCATAGCCACTAAACTATGTGTGGCCAACACACTCATAAGATACGCAAAGGGAATGTCACTGTGTCCTGGATGGAGATGGAATTGAATAATATAATGACAAATCAAGGAAGGAAGACAAACAGATGAACTGAAGATGATGGAATGTAAAATATGGACCATGAACGTAGTGAGTTCAGTTTTGTTACCAGAACGAGGATATACATTCAAAATGAATATCCTGTGAAGGACTCTATATCTGAGTAAAAAATACTTTGAGGTAAGCACATTTCTAGCAGTATTCCATTCTGCATCTATGTTGCATAAATATCTAGTAAGCATACGTTTCTCAATTTCAGATGGTTTTTCTACTAGGGTGCTAATGGGAATCCCTTCATTATTAACAAGTAAATCCATTAAGTCAGAGATAAGGTGGCGATCCACATTGACTGGACCTTCTCTAGTTGCAATAGTAAATGTCAGATTTTTATTGAAAAAATCAGTAATGCAAGCATACATACCTTGCACAATGGAGCGGTATGCAGACCTACCCTAATGCAGTATGTTATCCCATCCTACAGACTGAAGAAGAGGATGGATATCAAATGGAACTATATGATCAACATTAATAGTTCGTTCAACTATAACATTGCGCAACCTAATATCCTGTACATAAGAGGGATCATCTTCGGGTGACCGAAGGTGTTGCACTATTATAGGAGTCAATCGAGAAGTAGAAGGACCACGAGATCCTATCTTCTTGTTTCTACTATCCATTTGCACTAAAGATTACAAAGAACAAAGAGATTATAAAGGAGGTAGAGAGGGTTTTCACTAGATCAGATTTTGGAGCGAAAAACCCCAAATACAACTATGAATCAAGAAATAAATCACACCAAAGATGAAAAGGGACTGTAAGGAACTTGATTCTACAAGAAAAATGAAAACAAAGTACTAACCTTGAAGAAATAGATGATGGGTTCGACCAGTCGACCTAGGAACAATTGGAGAAGACACCTAAAATGAGGAAAAAGAGATTTTTCCCCTAAATAAAGCATCAAACCCGCGCTACACGGCTGGTCGAGTGCATGCTTGACCAGTTGTGCCACGACTGGTTAAGTATGTACTCGAATGGTCATGCACATCTCAAAATATGCAATTTTCATAAAATTTAGAATTTTAAACATTTAAAATAACAAATATATACATTATGATACAAAAATGCATGAATAATCAATTCAAATTACTCATACCAAGATCAAATTTGAATTTAGAAAACCTGCTTTTGTCGAGTGGTTTTATAAATATGTCAGCAAGTTGAGTCTCGGTCGGAATATATTCTAAAGAAATTATCTTTTCTTCCACTAATTCACAAATGTAATGATATCTAATATCAATGTGCTTGGTTTGTGAATGCTGGATTATATTTTTAAATATATTAATTGCACTGTAATTATCACAATATAAAACCATAGTATCTTATGCAATTTCGTAATTGCTTAGCATTCTTTTCATCCTCACAAGCTGAGTACATGCATTACCTATTGCAATGTATTCAACCTCAGCAGTTGAGAGCGATACGAAACTTTGTTTCTTACTTTGCCAAGAGACTAAACAGTTCCCTACATAGAAACAACCACCATTGGTTGATTTTCGGTCATCAATGTTACCAACCCAATCAATATCTGTATAACTAGCTAATTGCCCACTAGTATCAAGTGGATACCAGAGACCAAGATAAGCTGAACTAGCAACATATCGCATAATTCCCTTAATAATAGTTAAATGTGACTCTTTAGGGTCAGATTGATATCTAGAATAAATTCCTACACTAAATGAAATATCAGGTCTACTTGCAGTTAAATAAGGTAAACTTCCAATCATACTGCGATATAGTTTAGGATCTACACTCTTACTTGTAGAGTCCTTTGAGAGTTTTAATGTAGTACTCATAGGAGTATCATAATTTTTTCCACTCTCAAATCCAAACTTTTTAACTAAGTTCAGAGCATATTTAGTTTGAGATATAAAGAAACAATTAGGTTGTTGTTTAACTTGTAATCCTAGAAAATAATTCAATTCTCTAACCATGCTCATTTCAAACTTAGACTTCATAAGATCTGCAAACTCAATAGTGATGTTAACATAAGTACATCCATAAATAATATCATCAACATAAATTTGTACTATTAAAATGTGATCATTATATTTCTTTACAAATAATGTCCTATAAACACTTCCCATTATAAAGTTATGACTTAGTAAAAACTTAGTCCACTTTTCGTACCATGCCCTAGGAGCTTATTTCAAACCATAAAGGGCCTTTTTTAGGCGATATACATGATCAACATTCTTAGGATCTTCAAAACCTGTTGGTTGTTCAACGTACACTTCTTCATGCAAATCGCCATTTAAAAAGGCACTCTTTACATCCATTTGGTATATTTTGAACTTTCTAAAGCATGCAATGGATATAAATAGTCTGATTGATTCAAGACGAGCTACAGAGGCAAAGGTCTTATCATAATAGATGATTTAATTTGAGTGTACCCTTGTACAACTAGCCTAGCCTTGTTTCTAATAATATTACTAAGTTCATCAGACTTATTTTTAAAAATCCATTTAGTTTCAATAATATGTTTATCTTTAGGTCTATGAACTAAGTACCAAACATCATTTCTAACAAATTGATTGAACTCTTCTTGAATTGTAACTATCCAGTTTTCATCAGTAAGAGCTTCTTTTACGTTAGCCGGTTCTATCTGAGATGTAAAGCACACATAATTACACATATCTTCTAGTTGTTTACGAATGTGCATACCAGTGAGAGGGTTTCTAAGAATCTGATTAGTTGGATGGTCTTTAACAATCTTTAGTTCAGAGTTATTTTGACTTGATGAAGTATCTTATTTATCAATTAAAAGAACTTTATCATTTTCTGAACTTGGGACAAGTGTATTTAAGTGATCATCAATAACCGCATTAATGGACTCTTGAATTATACCATTCCTCTTGTTAAGGACCTGATACGCTCGACTATTCAGAGTATACCCTAAAAATATCCCTTCATCACTTTTGGTGTCAAACTTACCTAGATTTTCTCTGTCACGTAAAATTTAGCACTTGCTACCAAAAACTCGAAAGTATTTAACAGTTGGGATTTTATCAAGCCACATTTCATAAGCCATTTTCCCATTTGATTTTCTACAATAAACACAATTAATCATATAACAAGCAATATTTATGACTTTTGCATAAAGATTTTAAGGGAGCATTATACTATTTAACATTACATTTTTCATTTCTTGAAGCACTCTATTTTTTCTTTCTACTATACCATTTTGTTATGTTATTTTGGGCGTAGAGTATTCATGTGATATTCCCTAATCACTGTAAAACTTCTCAAAACTTGTATTCTCAAATTCGAATCCATGATCACTACAGATCTTACAGACTTGAGATCTTTTTTCCGTTTAGATACGTTTAAGTACCCTTTTTACTGCATCGAGAGTTTTTGATTTGTCCCTTAAGAAGACTACTCACGTATATCTGGTAAAGTCATCAATAATTACCAGTATATACTTCTTGCCACCTCGACTCTCAATTCTGTTGGTCCAATAAGATACATGTGGAGAAGTTCGAGCGATTTAGATGTGGCATTGGAGTTCACCTTTTTGTAAGTACTCCTTTTTTTTATCGATTTGGCATTTGCCACATATCTTATCTATTTCCTGTAAGCCTCTTACCAACTCTCTTTTACTCAATCTATACATGTTGCGGTAGTGTACATGTCCAAGGCGTTTATGCCATAACTCGATCTCATTGGTATGGACCATGTAGCACGATAGATTAGATGAGCTTGAATCACTTACAATGTAGCATTTTTCAGAAGTTCTATGACCAGTTAATATTACAGAACCATTTTTATTTAAAATTTCACATCCTAAGTTAGTAAATTTTACACTATGATTTTATCGCATATTTAAGAGATGTTTAATAAGTTGTGTTTTAACCCTTCTACATATAACACATTCTCAAATAAAGGGAGGTTAAAGAGTTAAACCGTACCTTGGCCAACAATCCTACAGTTGTTACCATCACCGAATATGACTGAACCATCAGTCATTTCTTTAAGATTGGTGAACAGACCTTTATCGCCTGTCATGTGTCTGGAGCATCCACTGTCTAGGTACCACTTTGAATGGCTTGAAGCTTTGAAAGCAGTGTGAGCAACCAAACAAGTAACCTTACGAACCTATTTCATTATAGTCTTGGGTTTAGGAGTATAGTTGGTCTTCTTATGTTTGTAGTTGATATAAGACCGACCCATTGAGTTAGATTTTAAGAGCTCCTTAAGTAAATCAACAATTTTCTCAGCTAAAGGATTATGATTTTAATTTTTATAGTCGATATAGTTTCTTTTAGGTTTTAAGGTTTGAAAAGTCTTAATCTTTTTAGAATAGTTTTGATTTAGACTTTTTCCTTTTGAGTTTGAAGACTCCCCTTTCATAAATTTGGGTGGAGTATTCTTATATTTAAAAGGAATGCTTTTATCATAGACCAATCCAGATCGGTCGCCACATTTTCTGGATTTGGATAAGAGTTTTTCTAATTTTGGATCACCTTAGGCATACCTCCATGTATCTTTTAAACTCAAAAGTGAAGAGACTTTAAGTTTTAGTTTTTCATTTTCAGATTTTATGTTTTCAACTTGGGAGGTTTTGAAATCTAAGTAACACTTATTTTTTTCAAAACAGTCTGAAATATGAGATTTTTCTAAAACAAGATTATCAAAATTTTCTCTAAGTTTTAAAAAGTTTTGTTGACCAAGTTTTAGTTTTACAACAAATTTACAACTTTCCTTGTATAGGGCATTATAAGCATCTTGAAGATCTTCATTTTCATGATCACTATTCAAATTTTCTTCACTAGTTGAATCATCATAATCTGAAAGACTGAACTTAGCTAGAGTTATAAGGGCTTTGACCTCATTATCCAACTTGGTTTCAGAATCTTCTAACTCAGAAGAGGCTTTAGAGCTGGAAGATTCATCCCAAGTAGCCAACATTCCTTTCCTTTTGGGTTTAACCTTTTTAGGACATTTGTTTATTAAATGCCCATATTCATGACAGTTGTAACATTAACTGTCTTTTAAAGATTTCCACTTTTTGGATTTAGATCTTTTCTTTTCATTAGGTTTTTGAAAATCAACCCTCTTTTTACTTTAAAAAATCTTATAAAACTTTTTAGCTAAAAGGGTCATATCATCTTCAAAATTTTCTAAATAAGAATTACTACAATTTTCTTGAGAAATACTTTTAGAAGATTTAAGAGTGATGGGTTTACCTTTAAGAGCTTTAAAGTTTAACTCATATGTCTGTAATGAGCCAACTAATTCTTCTACCATCATATTAACTGTATCACGAAGTTTCTGGGTCGCAGTCACCTTTGAATTGAACTGTTCGGGCAGGGAGCGCAGTATCTTTGTACAGAATTTACTTTCTTGAATTCTATCACCTAGACCCCACATAGAGTTCACAATGTCATTCAATATAGTGAGAAGTCCATAAAGGTTTCACTTTCTTCCATACGTATATCCTCAAATTTAGTTGTGAGGATTTGGACTTTCGATTTCTTGACAATTTTTGTTCCCTCATGTGTCATTTCTAAAATATCTCAGGCTTGCTTTGAAGTATCATAGGATATAATTCTTTGGAATTCATCTAGTGATAGTGCACGAGTAATAGCATTTAGAGCCTTTGCATTGGCACTACTCTCACTTTTCTGAAGAGTAGTCCAAGAAAAATAAGGTGAGACTTTCATAGTTTTAGATCCGTTGGTACCAGTTACTTCAGTGGTAGGAGGGGTCCAATTAGCCACTGTGGCATGTCACACGATCTCATCCATGGATTTTAAGAAAATTCTCATCTTGGCTTTTCAATAGGCATAATTGGAGCCATCAAATGGTGGAGGCCTAGTGACTAAAAGGCTATCAAAATTTGACATCTTAAGTAGCTCAGATCGATTAGCTCAAGAAATTAATCGAAAAGAAATAATAATTAAAGTGAGCTATTAGGCTTTGATACCACTTGAAAAGGCCGAGCTATGAGTCCTAGAGGGGGGGGGGGGGGGGGGGGGGGAGTGAATAGGACTATGCCAAATTAAAAAATTAACAGCAGAATTTAAACAAATAAATAGAGATAGCGCATAAACAATTTCACAATGCTAAAATGAATAACAACCTCAAATGTACAAGTATTAATAGGTTGATACAGATGTTGTTCTAAGGACAATCTTATACCAAAAACCAAAGGTTTATGTAGGACAATCTCATTCATAGAACGGTCTGTGTATCAAAAACTCAAACTGATACAAAGGAATAAAGAAATAAATAGAAAACGAAATAACTAAGCTATTACAATATTCCCACACTTGCATAAAAGAAATTACAACATTCTCTACAAATGTATAAAGGGAAATTACAACATCCACATAAAATGAAATATTCAATCAATCATCACAAGACCAAAATTTATAGTGGTTCGTTTGTGTGTACACCAACTGTTTAGAAAAATAGCCACCCAGCTACTCCACTCCTAATATCCTCACACAGTGGATATTACCGTTCACTATGAAAATAGGTTTTTCAAGGTTTACCTAAAACCCTCACAATTGTGTCTTTCAAGTGGGCTTACACAATTTAAAAATCCCACACTCTGAGTTTTCTGTATCACCTCAGACAAACCAAAATAAAGAGATTTTTCTGGCACAATCTCACTGAAGCCAAAATAATAAAATTACAAAGCAATAAAATACTTAGCTGGATATTCTTCTTTTGATGTAGCCCGGAAGAACCAATTCGAAGTAGAAGTTCAATGTTCACACTCACTTGTGAAATGGTTCTAAATTCTAAATTGATTTTAAATTAAATCACCTTGGGCTTGCTTGATTTGATTTTAATTCCAAGAAATG
Source organism: Magnolia kwangsiensis (assembly GCA_037074715.1). Lineage (NCBI taxonomy): Eukaryota > Viridiplantae > Streptophyta > Magnoliopsida > Magnoliales > Magnoliaceae > Magnolia > Magnolia kwangsiensis. The sequence goes on from CM073579.1 coordinate 76,061,529, forward strand.
GGAAAATTTCATTCCCTTCTTCAAATATGATTGGAATACAGAATACAAAATCAAATGCAAAAAGCTAATCAAAGAGAATATAAAATAAGAACTAAATAGCTCAAAAATATCACTAACTTATCTCTCAAAGTGGCGTATTGATTTTGCTTGAATTGAATATCAAACTTTGACATTCGTGCTCTATTTATAAGTGAAGAAATCACACTCTCGACTGATCCTGAGGTCGGCACGAGTAGTCGAAGGACCAACAAACTTTTAAAAATTTGAGAGCGATAAGATAAGGTCGTTCCACGACTGGTTGAAAGGCCTGCTCAACTGATCGAGTCATGTCCACGAATGGTCATGTGGAACTCAAATTAGTTACTTGTCTTTGAGTCGAGCCTATAGGACTGATCAAGCACTATTCACACAACCTGTCAAACAGTCTCTAGGACTGGTCGAGGTTTTAAAAAAAATCATGAAAATAAGTAACAAACTTAGGACTGGTCGAGCCAGTGCTAGGACTAGTTGAACATATTCTAAGACTAGTCGAGAAACAATCTATACACTTATAAAGTGACCCAATTTAAATTATATATTCAAAATGACCTATCCTATGATCAATCTAGGGTCATTCATACCTTGTAAGCAATGTATGAACATTGAAACTTCTTTTGCTTCAGTTGATAATCGTTCTTTGAAGCTTCTGAAGCTTGAGATCTTGAAGATTGACTTGAGACTTTTGAAGCTTGAATATGACTATCATTGAAGGATGAGCTTGAGGTTCAAAGTAAAGAACTTTCTCTTGACTTGGATGAAGCTTTGAAAACTTGAACCATTGAACCTTGAAATATTGAATTCACACTTAGTGTTGTACTTGAACATGAATATGTAATCTTACATTTGAGGTTCTTGAAGTAAAGACCTTTGAACTTGTACATGAGATGCAATGTCTTGAACTTGTAGAAGCGCTGCACAAGACAGATTCCAAGAGGTTTTGGCACTACAAAATTTGACAATAATAGGAGCTAGAAACCATAGCACTTACAGTGAGTAGGGGAGGGACCCCGCCACTATGGGCCCTCCCTATACAATGCATACATCAAGATGAGTCCCACCATAAGTGGGCCCTCAAACTAATAAAATCAAATGCAATGAACACTCACTGTTTGATCTTGGACTCCTCTTCCATTGAAGCGATCTAGAGCTCCAAGTGGTGAATTTCATTGGTTGAGTTGGACTGTGGATGGTGGGATTAGGTGGTAGGAAGATGAGCCATACTAGCTTTCTCCTCTCCCTTGGATGGTTCCACCATTGTTGCTTGGGAGATGGAGTGAGAAATGAGAGAGAGAGAGGGTTGTAAGGAGAGAGAGGGATGGGTGATGGAGTGATGGGTGTACTTGATGGGTAGAGAGAGAGAGTTGACTTTTGGGGTTGCTTGGCGATGGGTCATGTACTTGACATGTGACGTGATGTGTACTTGATTGATGGGATTGATTAGAAAGTTTCTCTTAGGTTTTGCAAATGTGCGGTAGCTTTCACAAACTAAACGTAGGCGCACATCTCCTGATCTGGGTATCGCCTCAGCTCATGGGACGCGGCGATGGCGCAGTCGCAAGGGTACAAGTCTCGAGTCGAACTGACTCTGATATACGGGATGCGACTTAGGCTCACATGTAAACGCCGATTACAAGTCTCGGTTCACCAAAATTTGACATGGATGATCGCGGAGGTCCATAAAATAGTACGGACTAAGATGCGGGCCTTACATTGGGCCACGCACGTGGGACCCACTGATGTATATGTTTTATCTTCACTATCCAAAGGTTTTTGAATGGTGGGGATCGACCTGATGTACGTGCTGGCAGCACAAGGCCCCACCATAATGTAAGTGTTTTACCTACGTCACCCACCCTACACATGTGCTATATCCAGCACGTGGGGCCCATGATGTATGTGTTCTTCCAGCCATCCATCATCAACGGTGCAGATCAGCACCACCTATAATGTATGTGTTCTTCCAGCCACCCATCTACAACGGTGCAAATCAGCAGCATGTCTAGACTGCTGATCATCTGGACGTAGGCAGCAAGGTCAGTTTGACCTTTAACTTAGTGGGCCATACACCACGTGGCCCCTCATCCTGATGCATGTGTTATATCCTCACCGTCCAATGCACAGGATGGTAGGATCCACCATGGTGTATGCATTGTATATCCAAGTTATCCATTTGGTGGGGCCCTTCATGACGTGAAGGGCCCACCTGTTGCATGTAAGGCCCACCAGCGGTATGTGTAGGCCACCCTGTGGCCCATTGTGATGTATTTGAGGCCCAGGTAGTGAGGCCCATTGTGATGTATTTAAGGCCCATGGATGAGGCCCATTGTGATGTATTTGTGGCCCATTATGATACACATGCGCACGTATATGAGGCCCAATTGTGATGTGTATGGCCCACCTTTATGTGTGTGTTGTATGCGCACTATCCATCCGTCCTTCTAAGAGATTTTAAAGAGGCAAGGGCCCCATAGTGATTCTGATTCTAATCCCAAGTGGACCGCACCATAGGGCAATAGTGGTTAAATGTCCACCATTGCAAACTCCTCTTGGGCTCATTGTTAAGCCCATTTCCACCCTTACCCTAGTGGGCTAACCGAAACCGTTGGGTCCCCATTGATGTTAGTAATATCCATTGGGCTAACCCAAACTGTTGGGCCCCCATTAATAATGGTGCTTCTCGTCATGCCTTGTAGTAATGTCCAAATCTTGAAGCCCACCTTGTGTTCACACCAAGCCATCCATAGAAAGGTGGCCCATCTAGATACATGTTTTACCCAAGTTTACTGACCATACCCAAGGCTCACTTAGGTGTTGAGCGGGCTACCCAATCTACTTGGAAGGACACATAGTCCTAGGTGTAGGTACTTCACCAAACCCACTTTGTATACATATTGGGCTTCCCATAGGAAAGCCCAGTTTATTACATGATATAAATATTTAGGAAGCCCAATTGTTCACCCTGTTTCCTCACCTTGTGAACTCACCTTGTCGTATACCCACTTGACTCACCACGAGAGGTGTATCCTCTGCTTGTACCCATTTACTAGGACTTCGTAACATGTACATATCATCTGCACCGTCCATCTCTTTGTGGAGACAAGTGTGAGGTCCATCTTTGGCATTAGTGTATCATTAAGGCCATCTGTTGCTTAGTACATCATCACCCCTTATCGTAGATAGAAGAATATGTAGTATCAGGTTCGGTATATCCACTATGTAGAACCTATCTCGATGTATGGACTAAACCCGTAGTCCCTGTCTTGGATCATGCAGAGCCTTGAAAGGCTAATGTAAGACATACTGCATAGGCTCCTATAGTTGTAGAAGGAGCATGTCGTTGAGTTTACACTCGTAGTATGAGACATGTCGGTGACGGTCGATTAAAGATTATTGTTGTCTGCCCTATCAGATAATCATGCCTATGTACTTTATTACATTATGATACATGCCCATACACATCATACGTATGCTTGTTATGAGGTTTGATTCATGCATCTCACATTATGTGACATTACTACAGTACGCCCTAGGGATATCAGGGCCGTAGCCTCCACAGGCATATCGTGGATGGCAGGATTGGACACTAAAAATCATTTTCTATATGGGCTTTTATAGATGTCCTTGGGTGAAATTCCCTAAACCCTCTTAGTACTAGAGGATGCTCTAACGTCTAGACCGAGTGAATAAATGAGCGTCGAGTGCCGAATCTAGTAGGCAGCATCTCCCACTATATCATGGTCAGTTGTGAGAGGGGTGTGGCTTTACCTGCCCAAGGGAGTAGGCAATGACTAGGCTGTGTCTGACCCATCTTGAGGAATGGGTCGGTTATCGGTGAGTTGGGTCGATATTGACACGCGGATAGTGAGATCTCTTCCACTTACCCAGTTGTGCACTTGATGGGGCGACAAGCTGGCGTAGAGTGTATGAGACCCCGGTGATGATTCCAGAGATGTACAGAACTAATATGTGGACTTACTGAGTAGCAGTGGCGTACTCAGTATTTGATTCATTTATTCACTATTCACGAGGGTTGGTGGTGCACATTCGTTATGTGTACCTTCCAATGGTCAGGATTTTGGTTAGGGTGTGTAACCAACCTTAGTTCAGAAGTTTACCATATTGAGTCTGGCTATCCAAATTTAGGTATGGGACTAGTTTGGATAAAAGTTCCTTGTGATGAACCCCACAGCTTGTGATACCACATACTATCATCCCGATTACACACTCCAGCTTTATCATTTCTTTTACATTTGCATATTGCACTGCACCCTCAGCTTATGACATTGGGTTTGCTATGATTTTGCACTGTACGGCCTAAATATGACATTCAGCTTACTATATCTCTGCATTGCATAGTCAATTTACATTGCTTCCTCAACATATGACTTTGCCTTATTATGTCTTTGCATCGCATAATCTGGAAAAGTCTGTTAGCATTGATGGAATTGTTAGTATTTCTGCTTACTCTAATATATATACTTAGCACGTGCATTACACACACATAAACCACCCTCTAAGCTTTCTATAAGCTTATGCATATCGTTGCATGCAAGTGACGTTAGGTCGCAGTAGCATTGAGGCAGGAGCGTGGAGACCGAGCTTTTCGAGATTTTATTATATTCATGTTTTCCTTTCAGCATTATAATAAATGATTTATATTAATGGATATGTGATGATGATGTCACTCTTGTGATTTGGGTAAACTTGTGGTTATGCTCCTTTATAAAAAAAATTATACTAAAAATCCTCCTTATAGAATCCCAGGATGGAAAATTTGGTGTATGGGCGTTATGAGTCGAGAATGGAGTATTACAGAGGCTGTCGGCTTCGGATTCGATGATTGAAAATTTCATGAGCACGGTTTCCGAGTTTGGGGCATGACATGCCCACTATATTTAGAGATACTCATGAGTTTTGCAAAGCTTGTAAGCATTGTCAGAAATTAGGAGCACTATCCCATCGAAATATGATGCCTCTGAACCCTATTCTGATCATTGAAGCATTGGATTGCTAGGGCATCGATTTCATGGGACCATTCCCGAATCATTTGGGAACTCATACATTCTACTAGTAGTAAATTATGTCACTAAATGGGTCGAAGTGATCCCATGCCGGAACAATGACCACAGAACGATCATTCGATTTTTAAAATAAAATATCCTTTCCCGGTTTGGAATTCCTGGAGCCATTATTAGTGATTGAGGTTCACACTTGTAATGCCCTGACTTTCGAGGGTCGAGCAAAGGCCCAACTCCCAAGATCCGTTGTATCAGTTATGCAACATAGATAATGATGATTAAATATTGTCCGGGTTAGTGTATTTGAACATTAATGAGATTATACCAAATCAACATATTATACTCCAGAGGCCATTAAATTAGGCATGCGAAAGACTGCGATAAATATATAAGTGTATAAGTGGATATAGACCCCAGAGTATGATCATGTCACCAAGCTGAATAATTATATGTGTAGTTCTAAAATATACAAAATGATAACGTGTAATATCATCTAATCCATATCCCTGTAGCCCCAGTGATGCAATCCAGGTCTACATAGACCTGCCAGAGAATTGCATGTAGGAGAACTCTTCATCATCATCGTAGAAGCCAGGCTCCATCTCATAAGCCTCGTTGCCATCTGATACTAAAACAGGGTCTAGTTGGTGTTTTAAAACATCGTCACAGAGTGGGACTGAGTGATCAACTCAGTGGAGCTATAAGGCAAAGGTTAACATGTTTTCAACTCAATCAAGCAGTAATGATAAAGCAGTACAACAATTATATCCTAAGTACTCTAGTTAATGCAAGAATACTATGTATTAATGATGCATGCCCTCGCCTGCACTATCTCTGCGACATCATCTCACGGTTCCATATGCTAAACTTCCACTGTGCTCAACATCCACACCAAAGGCACATGTAATGCGGGACATGGTCGTGTTAACCAAGTTCTTACTTAGACTTATTCATACAACAGGTTTGGGAAGCTAAGGTACCTCCCTTTATATCGTTGACCCAAATGATGATCCATCTAGGGTCATCAATCTTAGTTAATTGCATACAACAGGAAAGTTCGCAAGTTCACACTATAGGTCGCTACGGGAGGCTCGTCACCTTAACGTAGGCTTAATTCACACTCGAGGTCACTACGAGAGGCTCATCACCTGATCATAGGCCTATTTTATACTGGAGGTCACTACACAAAAGGCTCATCACCTTAGCGTAGGCCGACAACTCCAATACGGTGTCCCATACACCACCATATTTAGCTCATGAGTTTGTATTGCTCATTAGTCGCTATGGGGAGGCTCGTCACCCCAGCATAGGCTGAAAGTAAGACCACGTTGTCCCATACATCCCATATCAACATACATGTAGTAAATTAATTATAACCTATATCATCACAAATCCTTTCACAAAAGAGTTGGCACACATGCAACAATCATGTATTCTCAATCAATAATCATATAAAACACAAATCATAATTACATATTCATTCAAACATTTCAACAAACACATGAAATGCATAGTTAATACACATAGTTCATACACATGTAATATATGGAAAGCATCGGGTCTAAGGGCATATGGTAGCAATAAAGTCAGTCATAAACCACTACTGACATTGAAAGCCTTGAAAATCATAACCTAAACATTTATAGTCCCCACCTTCTGTCGGTAAAATCGTATTGAACTCAGTTCGAACACCACGCCATTGTCTACGGTACAATGGCTACCTGAATCACAAAATAGGTTAGCTATTTCGTCGATTCATCTACTTGGATACCTAAAACAGATTAGGGTTAGGGTTTCTTACCCAAAAATGGATTCAGATTCATCAGTGTAGCGAGATGGGAGAGATGATCCAGCACGTGTAGTGACAAGAATGAATCTCAGTAACAAACCACAACTCTCTCTCACTTCCCCTTACTTTCTCCTTCTCTTTTCTCTCTTCGTTCTCCTAGGGTTTAGGAAATTCGTATGGACAACCTTAAACTAAAAACTAGAGTTTATGATAGGACAACATTATTTCTAAAATGATCTTTATATTAAAAACTCAAACCGAAGATGAATAAATAAATAGCAAGGAATTGAAATAAATTGCAGGAATATAAATCTAAACTATTACAACATTCCCCACTGAGCTTGAAATGAAAATATTACACCATTCACATCCACACATACATCCCACAATTCTGAATGATAAACGGTAGGAAATATAAATCACACATCCACAAAACACAAGGGATTATAGTGGTTCGCCTGTGTGTACACCAACTATTAATAAACAGCCACACAGCTACTCCACTCCTAATATCCTCACACAGTGGATATTAGCGTTCACTATCAAAGATAGGTTTTTCAGGTTCACCTAAAACCTTCACAATTGTGTCTTTCTCTATGGGCTTACGTAATTAAAAAAAACCCCATTTCTGAGTTTTCCTGGCTCTCCTCAGATAACCAATACAATGCGATTTTTCTAGAAAATTTCAAAAGAAAACTAAATGAAAGTAAATTACAAAAACATAAAATACCTAAATTTCTCCTTTGTTGTAGCAGCCCAGAAGAACCAAGTCGGAGTAGAGATTCGAATATCAAAGTTCAATGTCCAATACTCACTTTATAATGGTTCTAAGTTCTCATTGATTTTAAATTAAGCCAGACGGGCTAGCTTTAATTGATTTTGATTCCAGAAAAAGGAAAATAAATCTTCCTCTTTTCAGATCAAATTGGAATACAAGAAATAAAATTAATTTAAAAAGCTAAAGAAAGAGAATATTAAATGTGCACACTTAGCTTAAATGGAGCACAGACTTATCTCTCAGAAGGCCGAATTAAATTTGCTTCAATTTGTTTTAATTATTCAGAGATTTGTGCTCTATTTATAGGTGAGAAAATTGCATCTTCGACTGGTACAACGATCTCTACGACTGGTCGTAGTACCAACGAATATTTGAAATTTCGGGCGCGATAAGATAAGGCGGTTTCATGATTAGTCATAGGTAGTTTACGACTGGTCGAAGGTTGCTCACAATTAGTCGAAGCTAATCAAATTTTAACACTGTAGTTCGAGTCGGAGGTTCATGACTGGTCAAAGGAGCAGTCAACCCTGCTCATACAACTAGTCAAACAGTCCCAAGGGTTGGTCGAACCTTAACAAAAAAAATTAAATTTTTACATAAAACTTACGATTAGTCTATAAATAGTTTAGTCTAGTCGAGATAGTGTTAGGACTAGTTGAACAAAGTCCAGGACTAGTCTTAGAATAGACCAAACTTACTTATATAAAACATATGAATTATGTATCCAAAATGACCTACTCTAAAGATCAACCTAAGGTCAAACATACCTCAATAGTGACATTGAAATTTAAAGAAAAGTGACCTTTGAGAATAATGAAGCTTGAAATCTTGGTGTAGCTTGAACTTAAAAGTTTCTTAAGATCTCATGTCCAACTTGAAAGTTTCTTGAGATCTTGAATTATACTTGTCTTGAATTAAGTCGAACATTCTCACATTCTCGAGTCTTGACTTGTGAACAGTGTTTGTCTATCGAAGTTGATCTTGTGAGACTTTTGTTGTGACTTGGCATATCTTGAGTAGAGCTTTGTTCTTCACATATGCAAGCTTTATAACAAGATACAAACAGTGTCTTTGGTACCACAAATTTGACAATATAAAGGGGCTATCAACTATAGCACTTACATTTCAAGGTTTTCATCCATCGCCGCTGTCTCATATTCAAGTCCCTCTGTGTGAATATGTATCTGAGGCTCTTATGGTCGCAAAAGAGCTCGAACTCCTCTCTATACAGGTAATGTCTCCAGAGCTTTAATGCAAGGATGATGGCTGCTAACTCTAGGCCGTGTGTAAGGTAGTTTTCCTCGTGTTTCCTTAACTGTTGCAATGCATAAGCAATCACCTTGTCCTTCTGCATAAGGACACAATCCAAACCAACATAAGACGCATCGGTGTATATTGTATACTTGACCCCTTGCTCTGGTAATACTAGCATAGGGGCGGACGTCAACTTGTCCTTCAATTCCTTAAAAGCTACTTCTGCCTTCTCATTCCATGCAAACTTAAGATCCTTCCGAGTCAGCTGAGGCAACGGTCTTGCTATCTTGGAAAAGTATTTAATGAATCGACGGTAGTAACCTGTCAGGCCAAGGAAACTCCTCACTTCAGTAATCGAACCGGGCTGCTCCCAGTCTTGAACTACAGCTACCTTAGCAAGGTCTGTCGTTATTCCTTCCTTAGACACCACGTGTCCCAGGTACTTGACTTCTTCTTTCCAGAAGTCACACTTCTTGTACTAGGCAAACAATTGGTTCTTCTTGAGAGTATCAAAGACTACTCGCAGGTGCTCCTCATGATCTACCCAACTCTTAGAGTATATCAAGATGTCATTTATAAATACGATGACGAATCAGTATAGATACAGCCGAAACACCCGATTCATCAGGTCCATGAACACGGCCGATGCATTTGTGAGTCTAAACGGCATCACATGGAACTCGTAGTGCCTAAAACTGGTCCTAAAAGTTGTCTTTAGCACGTCTTCATCCCTGACGCGCAACTGGTGATACCCTGACTATAAGTTAATCTTTGAAAAATATTGTGCCCCTTTCAACTGATCGAACATGTTATCTATCCTGGGCAAAGGATATTTGTTCTTCACTGTCACCTAGTTCAATCTACGATAATCAATATACAATCGCAATGATCTATCTTTCTTCTTCATGAACAACATGGGTGCTCCCCAAGGACATACACTCGGTCGTATGAACCATGAATCCAACAGGTCATCAATCTGTCTCCTCAATTTCTCCATTTCACATAGAGGCATGCGATACGTGGGTAATGAAATCAGTGTCACGTTGAGCATAAGGTCGATAGTAAAGTCAATCTCGTGCAAGAGAGATAATCCAGCTATTGTCTTAAACACTTCCCAGAAGTCCTGGACCATGGGCGTGTTTCCAAGTGTCAAACCATCATGATCTTTCAGTAGGGCAGCATAACAAAGAACCCGAAAGGGGCAACTGACCTGAACAGGGAAAGTGAAGGTCATGGTTTTCGGGCCCGTGCGCCATCACCAGTTTGGTTTCACAATCAATTTTCACCTTCATATCAATGAGTCAATCCATGCGAAGGATGATATCGTAATGGTATATCGTGGTGACAATCAGGTCAATGCATGTTGCCCTGCTCACTAAATCTATCAAGTAGCCCTCACACAACTTAGTGACATCTGTAAAAGTTCTTACTACTACGATAACTCTAACCCCAACCATAGGGGTCGTATTTAGCCCTAAACGCTTGGCCGTAGAACATGATATCATCGAAATAGTGGACCGAATGTCCACCAAAAGAAATACGGGTGTACCTTAGATGTGAGCAGCGACCTCAAAGGCTAAAGGCACTGTAGTTGCTGAATCAGATACTTCAGGTGCAAGCGCATGTACTCGCGCCTGCTGAGAACGGTTATGTTGCAGTATTGTAGACCATTGAGGTGGCCTAAATCAAGGAGTGGGTGGTCGGTAAGAAGGCTGTGCAGGCAGTGCTGATCATATAAGTGGAGATGTGATCACTGGTGACATTTGATGATTAATCATCTGAGGGGGCATGAAGCCGTTGTCCTCTCATCTAGGTAAAGCAGTACGTATCGGGGTGGCCCGACCTCTTGCAATAAGTGCACCACATATCTAGTCGCCTCGGCTGGGCTGCTGGAATTATAAGCCGAGGAGGCGAATCTTCTTATGGCCTCTTGCCAAGGAACGGTCTGCTCGACAGATCTGGTTGAGGCTTCTGACCCATGGGTACACGTGTAAGGGATAGCCTATCCCCATCCTACTCAGCACGCAGGGACATGCTCACTAGCTCAGCATAGTTGTTAATGCTAGCTTAAGACATCTTCGAGCGAATCTTAGGCTGCAAACCTTAGAAAAAAACCTCATCTTCATAGGCTCGTTCGAGGATCAAAGGAGCGTATCTATCCAGCTCCGTAAACCTATTCTCATACTCTACCACCGTCATTCCTCCCTAGTGGAGGTGAAGAAACTCTCCCTCCTTCTCATTACGATAGGTGAGAGGGAAATACTTCCCGTGAAAATGTTTCTCAAAAGCTTCCCATGTCCACACATAACCAGGAGCAATGGTCTGAAGGATGTTGTCCCACCAGAGACTAGCCTCCTTCTCAAACATGTAGGTGACCAGTTCAACCTGCTTTGTCTCAGTGCAGTGCAGTGGCTTCAACATCTTAGAGATGAGGTCAAGCCAGTACTCGGCCTCCTAGGGTCTGTGAGTACCAGTAAAAGTAGGAGGTCAGAAGCACTGAAATTGCTTAAATAAGCCGCTGACACTCATGTTCCCAATAGGGTGCACAAGTGATGCAGGCAAAACCACACTCATATTCTAGGCAAGGGCCCCTGCTTTGGTGGTCCAAATCTGTTACTATTGTTACATAAGGAGCATCATCTACTTCAACATATCAAGAGGAGAAGATGCTTGAGGCATGTGAGGCATCGAGGTAGACGTACGGTTCGGCTCTCGAACTGGTGGTGCAAAAGGTGTTGGCCCATTGGTGGGGCTAGTGGCCAGTAGAAAATTCAGCATGGTCTCGAGATTTGGGCTCGAACTGGGGTCCGTATGGCTATCACTGAGGAGAGGTGCCCCGTCACTCGATTCGCTAAGTGTAAGACGTGTTGTACTCCAAGTAGCCTTAGGTGGCATTCCCTATATATAACTTAAGGTGCAACCCATGTAAGATTTAACATAAGGACAAACACTAATCCAAACATCATTTACATTCCAACTCAAAAGAAGCTTCATGCATTTCATTTACCAAAATCTATCACAATGCATGAGATATAGTTTCTACATGAATTATGATAGAAGATGCATGTGTGCTAATCTACCAAAGCTTTAATCGCCAAAACACACCACAACTCTACCCTACTACTAAGCCCATCAAAGCTGTAACATAGAAAGCAAGAAAGAACACGGAAAGAAAAGACCCAATGACGACTACAATACAGGACTAGTCGTCTGAGTCTGGTGATGGTGGAGGAGCACCCTTGTCCTATAGATAGCACAAGAGAGCCCTCAAGGCACGAGACACATTCTTAAATTTGTATTTCATGAAGGCCCTATTCTCTTCAAGTTTGGCCTGAGTCTCTCTGACCTCCTGTCGCAGGGCAACTTGGCCCTCCTCGATCTATGTCAAGCGAGCTTCTAAAGCAGCCCGATCAGGGTGGTGCTCATGGGTAGTAGGAGGAGAACCATCATCAGAGTCTAAGGCCTCCTCTTCTTCCTCTTCATTCTCACTTCCTTCTTCATCACTTCCTTCCTCACCTTCCTCGTCTTCGCTTCCCTCTTCCTCTTTCTTCCTCTATCTTGTCACCATATTCATCATGACATGCTTGGCGTGGTCGTGGCCCAATGCCCATGTTGTTGAGCATAGAGTCATTGATAAAATGAATTAGTGCAAGCTCATCAGCAAGCCTATAGCCACACTCATGAGCAATCTTGCATATCAGTCGACCGAAAGGGAGTGAAATATTTATCCTAATAGAGCGTGCGGTTTGAACTATCTAAAGCAGGACGTATGTAGGCAGACACAGCTTGTCTCCTTGCCCAGCTCTGTATAGGAAATCCACCATCAAACGTGTGTATTCAGTGTGATTACTCCACCTAGGATATACATTGTATGTAAATATGTGGTGGAGTAGGCGAAAGTCAGGAGTCATCTTTATCGCTAAGAGGCAGTTGCCTCGACTCCAATGGATCAATCGGCCACAAAAAAATCATGTGCGGAAATCTCTTTCATGCGCACTCCTGAGGTTCTTCTCGCTAGCATGAACCTCACCATACTCCATCCCCATAATCCGAGCTATCACACCAACATCAATTGTGACTTCCCGCCTCCCCATGGGAAAATGAACTATAGGGGCTATAGCGATGGGTCATGTATGTGGGCATAGAAGGCTCGGACAGTTCTTTCACATGCACGTGACTTGCCTTCAAATATGGGACCCCACTCGATGTCCAACAGGAAGTCCATCACCAGATAAAGCCCAACTAGCTTCTCGTCCATGTGTGCTTCAAAGAGGACTCTACGACCCTGGAATCTACCATGTGTAATGCCCAGCTATAGGGCTCTTTCAAGTGGAACTTGGGGATCGAGATCCCGCTTCATCCTCTACTCTTGTACGATACTTATACTTGCTTTGGCACCTGATTTCTTCCTCGAACGGGTCAGGTGGCTAGGCCCAGCTTCATCTATGGAAGCCCTCTTTTCCCCATGAGGGAAAGAAGTGTGAAGAGAGAGAAAATTGCAGCCACAAGCTCAAAAAGAGCCATGAAAATTGGAAAAAACTCTGGAATAGGGTGGATTGTGAGGTTTAAGAGTTATGAGACACAAAAGTATACACTTTGTGCTCAAATAGGTAGGAAATAGGAAAATGAGGAGTTGTAAGAGATAGATTTAAGGAGTATGATAGAGGGATTTAAGGAGTATGATAGAGGGTGGATATGTAGTGAAGAAGAAGAGAAGATATGAGAATGGAGGGGAGATTTGAGAGAGAAAGATGAGATTTTTAGAGGTTTAGAAAGCTTGGAGGGGTGTAAAGAAAGAAATGAAGCAAATAGGGGGGGGGGGGGGGGGGGGGGGTATAGGGGCCCCCACACAATTTTATGGGCCCCACATGTGCACACACCCATTGGCCCGACCGTCCCACTGCGGCCAGACATGCCCGACCAAACCGAGCCGCGATGCATCACGATAGAGGTGATGCCATCGCTGTCCGCTGGACACCTAGGCGATGAATTGCCCTAGGGGTGACGGCATCCCCCTCCTAGGGTACCGAAAATGTGCAGGACCCACCTTAGGTCCCACTATTTTATGCGGTTTGGGCCCCTACACCCATTCAATGATGTTTTGGGTCCTATCTCACACGTATTCACACTTTTTGGGTTATTTGAGCATGAAAAATGGTAAATTATCATCTAAAACCATCGATTGACAGTCTGAAAAAGAATTTGGATCATCTCACATGATCACAGATGCCTACAGGTCTGATTTCAACGGTCAGTTTCGCTCATCGGTGAAACTTCGAATCCTATAACTGTTTCTAAGTTTCATCGCTCCCTCCTAAGTCAAAGTACGTTAGTGTGCATCGTGTTACCATAACCTAGGTCCATTTTAATCCAAATCATGCTTTGATACCAACTTGTAATGCCCCGAATTTTGAGGGTCGAGTAAAGGCCCAACTCCCAAGATCCGCTACGTCACTTATGCAACATAGATAATGATGATTAAATGTTTTCCAAGTTAGTGCATTTGAACATGAATGAGATTATATTAAATCAACATATTATACTCCAGTGGCCATTAAATTAAGCAAGCGGAAGATTGTGATAGATATATAAGTGTATAAGTGAATATAGACCCCAAAGTATGATCATGTCAATAAGCTGAATAATTACATGTGTAGTTCCAAAATATATAAAATGATAACGTGTAATGTCATCTAATCCATATCTCTGTAGCCCCGGTGACGCAACTCCAGGTCTACATAGACCCATCAGAGAATTACAGGTAGGAGAACTCCTCCTCATCATTGTAGAAGATAGGCTCCATCTCATAAGCCTCGCCATCATCTGAAACTAAAATAAGGTCTGGTTGGTGTTTTAAAATATCATCCCAGAGTGGGAGTGAGTGATCAACTTAGTGGAGCTATAAGGTAAAGGTTAACATGTTATCAACTCAATCAAGCAGTAATGATAAAGTAATACAATAATCATGTCCTAAGTACTCTTGTTAATGCAAGAATGGTATGTATTAATGATGCATTCCCTCGTCTACACTCCCTCTGCGACATCATCTCACGATCGCACACGTTAAACTCCCACTGTGCTCAACACCCACGCCAAATGAACATGCAATGTGGTGCATGGTCGTGTTAACCAAGTTCTTATTTAGACTTATTCATACAGGTTTGGGAAGATAAGGTACCTCCCTTTATATCGTTGACCCGAAAGATGATCCATCTAGGGTCGGCAGTCCTAGTTAATCGCATATGATAGGCAAGTTCGTGAGTTTACACTATAGGTCACTAAGGGAGGCTCATCACCTCAGCGTAGGCTTAATTCACACTCAAGGTCACTACGAGAGGTTCATCACCTGATCGTAGGCCTATTTTGTAATCGAGGTCACTACGGGAAAGGCTCATCACCTTAGCGTAGGCCGACATCTTAAATACGGTGCCCATACACCACCATATTTGGGTCATGAGTTTATATTGCTCACTAGTCACTATGGGGAGGCTCATCACCCTAACGTATGCCGACAGCTTGACCACAGTGTCTCATACACCACCATGCCTAGCTCATGAGTCTTAGCGGATCATGGTACCAATGTTAAACAGGTTTTTCACTGGTAAGTGGTAACTTAGATTCAAGCAGTAGCGTCCATATATGGTGAACATACATTAGGCCAATCAGATTACTTGACAAGCTCGATTGGTACAAGCACACGCTAAATTAATTGACATGGAGTGCATACGCAGCCTAACAACTGTCGATAATCACTGTACGACTCAGATTTATCGAACGTGTCCGCTGTGGCGAAACTAGTTCGGCCACTAATCGTAAACCGTTACCGATTGCCTAGACTACGTATTAGTCCCAATCATAATCAAACACAATAGAAAATTATATGTGATAGTCAAAACAACATATGACAAGAAATTCAAATATAAATCTCATTTGAGCATTTTAACAAACACATAGTGCATATGTTATCATACACAGGCATTTCATCCCTAAAACACATAGTAGCGCTATAAGTTACATGAAGAAAAATGTAACTATAGATACGGTAATTGAGAATTCCATCTCAACACCCTCATTAAAAGAAATCCAGCATACAATTTCTCATTCAGATATTTTATCAAACACTTAGACTACACATGAACATACACGGAGTAAATTAGTTATAACCTATATCATTGTAAATCATTTCACAAAGGAGTTACCACACATACAACAATCATGTATTCTCAATTAATAATCATAGTATACACAAATCATAATTCCATATTCATTCAAACATTTCAACAAACACATGGAATGTATAGTTAATACACATAGTTCATACACATGTAATATATGGAAGGCATTGGGTCTAAGGGTATATAATAGTAATCAAGTCAATCATAAACCATTACTGATAATGAAATCCTTGAAAATTATAACCCAAACATTTATAGTCCGCACCTTCCGTAGGTAAACTCGTATCGAACTCAGTTTGAACACAACGTATTTGTCTATGGCACAACGGCTACCTGAATCATGAAATAGGTTAGCTATTTTGTCGATTCATCTACTTGGATACCTAAAACAGATTAGGGTTAGGGTTTCTTACCTAAAAGTGGATTCAGATTCGTTGGTGTAGCGAGACGGGATAGACGATTCAGCACGTGGAGTGGCGGGAATGAATCCCAGCAACAAACCATAACTCTCTCTCACTTCTTCTCACTTTCTCCTTCTCTTTTCTCTCTTCTCTCTCCTAGGCTTTAGGAAATTTGTATGGAATGAGAGACAGGTGGGTTTAGGGTCTTGTATAGGCCTAGAAGTGAAGTCAATGGCCTTAGGGCTATGATATACATTGGATATATATATAGCCAAAAGACATCTGTTTCGGGCCAACAGAGCTCATTCGGAGGTCCATTGCCTACATACGGTCTGGATAAATTTTCCTGGCAATGGATTTATGTCAGGTTAAGATTTTGGTCCGATCGGATCAGTGGATCGACCGTGGAGGACCAGTTTCATTCAACGGTGATCGTCACTCGATCAAGGCCACAAGTGCACTGACATGTGTAGGAAAATTTTCCTGATCCAAGAGTGTAGTTGGGTCAGAATCTGATGGTCTAAAACCTTAGATTTGGCCTGCAAACGAATGACCCAATTCACTTAAGTTTGAGTTCATTTCCTAAAGATATTCGCATTTCCCACACACTTTGCTCTGGGCTCAAGTTGTGGATACTATTTGGATTTGATTCCCGAGATGGTTGTCAAGCCCAGGAAGGCGGTCATAACCTATATTTTTGCGGTAATTAGACTTTCAACACGGCGTCCAGGTCTGATACGAAGTTTCAATTTGTTCCCGAGAGCAATTGGGTTTTGAGATCGATCCTAGGTTTCTAGGTAATGTTAGATTAGCGATGCTAATGGTTTTGGGTCTTACAGTTCATAAAGATAGTGATTCAAGCTAATTCACCGATTAATTCAGTTTAGTACTTAATTAATTTTTATCTAATTTCTAAAGGATACGGTCCTTAGCGATTTCTGCCTGAGGTGGTACTCGGGTCTTTGTATGGATTTTTTCGAGACGTTATAACACTTCTACAATAGGCCATTTGAGAATTTAATGAAGAAATATGACATTTCTCATAAAGTGAGCCCTCCATACCACCCACAAACAAGGGGGTAAGCTAAAATTTCCAACGGCAAAATTAAACACATTCTGGAGAAAACATTTAACCCTTACGGTAAGGATTGGTCAATTTACTTGACCGATGCTTTATGGGCTTACCGTACTTCCTTTAAGCCCCCATTAGAATGTCTCCCTATAGACTCATCTATAGGAAAGCTTATCACTTACCTGTGAAGTTAGAACATAGAGCCTACTGGGCTATTAAAAATCTGAATTTCAAACTGAACAACGCTGGCTCACTATGCAAACTGTAGTTGAATGAACTCGAGGAAATCAAGAATGATGCTTACCAGAACTCAAGAATTTACAAGGACAGGATGAAGGTGTTCCGTGACAAGAACGTCCTTCGAAATTCATTCTTGACTGGCCAAAAAGTCCTTCTGTACAATTCTCAGTTACACCTTTTTCCTGGAAAACTCCAATCACATTGGACCGGTCCTTTTACTATCACTAATGTTTATCCTCATGGGGCCGTTGAGATAGTAAATCCAACAAGTGGCAATGCTTTTAAAGTGAATGGACACCGTTTAAAGCCATTTGTTGAGAAATTTAATTCAAAAGACATGTCTATACCTCTGACTAATCCTGTCTACCAGGATCGATTCCTAGTCTAATGGAGGTGTAGTTAGGTTTATTGCTTTCATAGGATTTAAGACTAGGATAGTTTGTTTTTAGTTGTTTAGTCTGTGTGCTAACCCATTTTATGTTGAGATCTGTACCAAAGTCTCAAAACTTTCTTCTTCATGTACTACCTTTCCATCACTGAAAAGGGCGAGCTCTCATCCTAAAGGGGGGGGGGGACTATGCCAAATAAAAAATAAATGCAAATAGCTAAAACAAATAGTAACCTCAAATGCAATGGTATTGAGAGGTTGATACAAACATTGTTCAAAGGACAATGAGGTTGATACAAACGTTGTTCAAAGGGCAATTGTCACGCCCTAAACCCAAAAATCATATTCACAGGAATCCCGATCGTCAAATTCGGTGCCGACAGCCTCCGTAGTACCCCATTCTCGGCTCCCAGCGCAGCATACGCTAGATTCCGATCCTGAGATCCTACAAGGAGGATTTTTCAACGTATATTTGTCTTGTAGTAAGCATAACCCCCAAATCATAAAGGCAACATCATCATCACATATCCATTAATATATTCACTTGAATACAATGCTGAAAGGAAAATACATATATCAAAATCAGACCCCTGAAAACCGCTGCATGCTCCAAGCTCAACGCTGCTGCAACCTAATGCCACCTACACGCATCTATCATGCATAAGTTTACAAAAGCTTAGAGGGTGGTGTAAGCGTGTGTAAGGTAAGTGCCGAGTATACAATAGAGTCCATAAATCATACATCATCGAGGTAAATGGAAATACTAACAAGATAATGAATCATACGATATCAGAGTAAGCGAAAACAATGATAAGCCCATAAATCATACAATATCGAAAATACTAGCAAGACAAATCAACTATGTGAATGAGGAGTCACAGAGAGCCAAATGTCAGATGTCGAGGGTATAATGCAATATGTAAATCCTACTAAGTCCGTTTAGGCCATATACGTGTAACAACATAGTAACTCAAAATGCTAAGTATTACAAATGCAATGAAATATGTGGTGCAAATGAAATGACCATGCTGGAATGTGAAGTCGGGATGATAGTACAAAGTATCACAGGCTGTCACGCCCTAAACTCAGAAATCGGGCTCACAAAATTCTTGATTTCCGAATCCGGCGCCGAGAGCCTCCGTAGAACCCCATTCTCGGCTCCTAGTTCCCATTCACCAGGTTCCGATCCTGGGATGCTACGAGGAGGATTTTCAATCAGTTTGATTCGTAATAAGCATAACCAATGGCATAACCCACAAACAACAACCAAGAACTCCATTACATTTCCACTATGATCAAAAACTTTACAAGTACAATGAGCATAAAGGGAAATACAATGGTAAAGAACAAAAACTCTAAAACAATCTGCAACGTCTCCTGCCTCAGCGCTGCTGCGAACCAACGTCACCTGAACGCAACGGTCGTGCATAAGCTTATAGAAAGCTTAGAGGGTGGTGAAAGTGTGTGCGCAAGGTAGTAATATGAACATGCAATGTCAGAGTAATGCGGAATATGCAGATGGAACCATAATATCATGAGTCGTACCAAGGCTATGCAATGCAAGACATGAATGGTATCGGCCATCCTGTCACGCCCCAAACTCAAAAATCGGGCTCACAAAATTCTCGATCGCTGAATCCGGCGCCGACAGCCTCCGTAGAACCCCACTCTCGGCTCCTAGCTCCCATTCGCCAGGTTCCGATCCTGGGATGCTACGAGGAGAATTTTAAATATCAGTTTGATTCGTAATAAGCATAACCAAAGGCATAACCCACAAACAACAACCAAGAACTCTATTACATTTCCACTATGATCAAAAACTTTATAAATACAATGAGCATAAAGGGAAATACAATGGTAAAGCACAAAAACTCCAAAATGCTCAGCAACGTGCTCCTGCCTCAGCGCTGCTGCGAACCAACGTCACCTGTACGCAACGGTCGTGCATAAGCTTACAGAAAGCTTAGAGGGTGGTGAAAGTGTGTGCGCAAGGTAGTAATATGAATGCAATGTCAGAGTAATGCGGAATATGCAGATGGAACCTTAACATCATGAGCCGTACCAAGGCTATGCAATGCAAGACATGAATGGTATCGGCCATCCCAAGGCCATGCGATGTATAATGCAACTCAAGCATACAGATCCTCATCAATGTCTACACATCAATACAGCTCAAAGTATGGAATATCACCGAGGTCTAGCACACTCTAAACCAGATTGCTGCCACATCGCGCGTAATAAGGTAAGTGGAAAAGACCTCACTATCCGTCTGCCAATATCGGGCGCGACTCGTCGATAGCGGACCCATTCCTCAAGCTGGTCAAACTCAGCCTAGCATTGCCCCCTACACTCGGACGGGTAAGGCCGCACCCCCTTCCAACCGACCATGACACAGTGGAGAGCACAGCCAACTGGTATTCGACACTCAGTGCTCATCTACCCACTCGGTCTAGATGTTGGAGAAACCTCTTGGTACCATAAGGGTTTAGGGACTTTCACCCAGGGATATCTATAGTACCCCATGTAGAATAAGATTTTCGGTATCCAATCCTGCCAACCACGCTCTGTCTGTGGAGGCTACGGCCCCGATGTCGCTAGGGCGTACAATAACCATATCACACAAATACGGAATGCATGAATCACGCTATCCAGTCATGCAACCAATCCTGCGCATACTGTGCGCTCATGTAGGGCAACACCGCCTAACCGGGAGCCCATAAACAACCTGCCCGAAGGCAAATGCTATGATCAGACAATCCTCACGTCAAGCATACATATGATGCGTATGATCATGAGTCATGAAACTGTACTAAACGTGTAAATGAGTGATGAACCATTCTTACAACGTAGATGGGCCTGGACGATCTATACACAGCAAGTACGACCTAGTAATGGGCCCTAAGGAGAGTCGTAATGTGGACATCCAACCAGCATTACACTCGCAATGTGGACGTCAAACCATCATTGCTCCCAAGTCACGATCTTCGTAAAACATCAGTACTTAGTCTGTAATGGATTTACACATTGCAATGGACCGTAGGTTGTCCCCATTGGACCTTACACATATATCAAATGGGCCATATCCTATGGGCCTTTTATTCATCAGATGGGCCACATAAATGGGCCACACCAATGGGTCTTATGTGCATTGCAATGGGTCAAAACCCGTGGGCCTTGGATTGCATCAAATGAGCTTAGTCTCATGAGTCTAAAATATGACCAATGGGCCACACCAATTGGGCCCCACATGTAGATCAAGTGGGCCTCAACCCATAGACCTAACATGAGTTCAATGGGCCTAAACCCCTAGGCCTTATAGTACATTAAATGGGTCTAAACCCGTAGGCCTTGTATGCACATCAAAGTGGGCCTAAACCCCTAGGCCTTATAGTACATTAAATGGGTCTAAACCCGTAGGCCTTGTATGCACATCAAAGTGGGCCTAAACCCCTAGGCCTTACATATATCAATTGGCCTACCACCATGGGCTTTAAATTTTAACAAAAGGTCCAATTACATGGGCCTTGAAGTACATCAAATGGGCCTAGTCCCATGGACTTGCAACACATCAAATGGGCCCAAATTCTTAGGCCTTAAATGAATCAAATGGGCCTGATCCCATGGGCTCTAAATTACCTCAAATGGGCCTAATCTTATGAGCTTTGGAACACATCAAATGGGTCCAATCCCATGGGACTTGGGATATATCAAATGGGCCTTAAGCTATAGGCCCAAAGGCCTACTAAAATGTTTATTTTCAATTCACAAGGCAAGGGCCCGCTGAAATGTTTATTTTGAAGCCCAGCCAGGGGAGGGGGGTGGTGTGGTCAATACGTGTGTAAGGTGGGCTCCACCGTCTACTGGACGGTGGAGGGGAAACATGGAGAGAGAGCCACCGTCCACGGCCTGTGGACGGTGTGAATAAAATGTATACATTACTGTGGGTTCCACAGATGTGGCCCACCATGATGCATAAATGCCATCTGAGCCATTCATAAGGTCAGTCGGACCTGGATGAAGGGAAAACATAAATTTCAGCTTGATCCGAAACTTCAGTGGGCCCCAAACAGATTTTTAATGGAAGACATTCATTCACACTATTTCACATGGTGTGGGCCACCAGAGTTTTGGATCTGTTTCATCTTTGGAGGGGGACCCACCACTGGGGTGGCCCACCTAATGGGTAGGTCGGATGACAAATAAACATTATGGTGGGGCCCACACGCAGGGCCGTGGGCCCCCTTATGTCTGTCCATCCGTCCCCGCATGCGCAGGCCCTGCTGCCTTCAAACGCGCTGCCACCCTTTTTTTTTTTATATACTTAAAAAAAACACAGGTGGGGCCCACTGATGAGAAATCCACTCCGCCCACTTGATTCTAGGGCCCAAACAGGCCACACCAACCTCATCTCTGGCACTGATTTGGAGTGTAGAAACCACAAAATGGGCATTACCAGGCTTGGAAGTGTAAAAGTACCATTTTCTCTGGTACGGCCCGCCTGATCATTGGGTTGAGCTCATTCCTTGGCTCAACGCCTAAAATATCCCAGGAAAAGTGGTGGACGGCGTGGATTGAACATAAACATCAGGGTGGGGCCCATGCAAGTGGGCCACCCCAAAAGTACCTTTCTTCTTTCCCTTTTCTTTTTTTTTTTTTTGTTGAAACGTCCAGCGTCTCTGACGCTGGACGGTTTTCTCTTCTTTTTTTTTTTTATTGCAGTGGGCCTTGATGAAGTGGGCCACCATTGATGGGAGACACGAGTACAACGTCTAAGGTGGGCCCCATTTGAATAAAATTTGAACAAAATAAATATTAAGGTGGGATCCATTCAAGTGGGCCACACTCCTCTAGCATAAAAATAAAATAAAATAAAATAAAATGAAATAAAAGCAATAAAAGAGAGAGAGAGACATGGAGAGTGGGACACGGCTTGTGATGGAGGGACCCCGGCATTATGGGCCCTCCCTTACAAGAAAATTATACAATAAATGGATCCCTTGCACATGGGACCATTGAAAATGTAAATCAACGGTGGAGATCCATTCTCCACCGATATGGACGGTCTAGATGACCTTTCAAAATGAAAATAAACATCATGATGGGGTCCATGGAGAATGGCCCCATCATGGAATGATCATGATGATCCAAGTGGTCCATCGGCCACAAATAAGGGTCCCAAGTGAGATCCACACCATGGATCGGTGGGCCTCACTTGGTCCACTATAAAATTAAGTAAATCTACCCTATAGAGGCACCCACCATCCGATCTTCTTGCTCCTAGAGGTTCCTTGGCACCTTAACTTCAACTTCAATGGTTAAGATGAAGAATGGATGGTTGAGATTGGAGATTTTGGGGTAGGAAGGAGGGCCACTTGGAGCTTGGGAATTTGGAGAAATTCCATACGTATGGACCCTTGTTGCTTTGGAATTTTTGAAATGAGAAAGAGAGAAAGAGAGAGAGTGATGTAAATGGAGAGAGAGAGTGATGGATGGATGGGTGAGTGATGGTTGTGTAAGAAAAACTTGACTTTTGAGGCTTTTGTGTAAGAGAGGTATGGGTGGTGAAGACTTTTGTGGCTTTTTGTGTAAGAGAGGTATGGGTTTGGGAGACTTTTTTGGTTGCTTGGGAAAAGAGATGGAAGTGATGTGTACTTGACATGTGATGGATAGATGGGTGATTGATTGATGGGATTGATGTGATTGATGTGACACATCGTAGAGATTCCCTTGGTTTTCGCAACGCGCGGCGTTTTCTCGCACCGAACGTTGGCCTATAACTCTTGACCAGGGTATCACCTTGGCGCGTGAGTCGCGGTATCGGAACCGCGGCGACGGTGCGGTCGCTATGGTATTGGTCTCGGGTTGAGTCGACTCGGGTCGTCGGCACCTGAATCAGGGTCACGCGTCGATATCATTTAAGGGTCGAAAGTTGCCAGAATTCGACCGGTAAGACCGCGGAAGTGTACGGAAAGGTATGGACCAAGATACGGGTCTTACACATCCCAAGGCCATGCGATGTGCAATGCAACTCAAGCATACAAATCCTCATCTATATCCATACATCAATACAGCTCAAATATAGGATATCACCGGGGTCTAGTACACTCTAAACCAGATTGCCGCCACATCGCGCGCAATAAGGTAAGTCGAAGAGACCTCACTATCCGTCTGCCAATATCGGGCGCGACTCGTCGATAGCGGACCCATTCCTCGAGCTGGTCGAACTCAGCCTAGCATTGCCCCCTACTCTTGGGCGGGTAAGGCCGCACCCCCTTCCAACTGACCACAACACAGTGGAGAGCACAGCCAACTGGTAGTCGGCACTCAGCGCTCATCTACCCACTCGGTCTAGACGTTAGAGAAACCTCTTGGTACCATAAGGGTTTAGGGCTTTCACCCAGGGATATCTATAGTATCCCATGTAGAATAAGATTTTTGGTATCCAATCCTGCCAACCACGATACATCTGTGGAAGTTACGACCCCGATGTCACTAGGGCGTACAATATCTATGTCATACAAATGCGATATGCATGATTCACGCTATCCAGTCATGCATCAAATCCTGCGCATATCGTGCGCTCATGTAGGGCAACACCGCCTAACCGGGAGCCCATAAATAACCTGCCCGAAGGTAAATGTTATGATCAGACAATTCTCACGTCAAGCATACATATGATGCGTATGATCATAAGTCATGGAACTGTACTAAACATGTTATAATAAAATGAACTATCTTACAATGCAGATGGACCTGGACGGCCTATACACAATAAGTACGGCCCAGTAATGGGCCCTAAGGAGAGTCGTAATGTGGACATCCAACCAACATTACACTCGTAATGTGGACGTCAAACCAACATTGCCCCCAAGGCACGATCGCCGTAAGAATTGCTACATAGTCTGTATTGGGATCACACATTGCAATGGACCTTAGGTACATCCCATTGGACCTTAAGTACATCCAATGGGCCATGATATATGGGCCTTGTATTTGTCAAACGACCACATAAATGGGCCACACCAATGGGCCTTGTATTTGTCAAACGACCACATAAATGGGCCACGCTAATGGGCCTTAGGTATATTGCAATGGGTCATAACCCGTGGGCCTTAGATTACATCAATTGGACCTAGTCACATGAGTCTAATATGTATCAAATGGGCCACACCAATTGGGTCCCCCACATGTACATCAAATGGACATCATCCCATAGGCATTATATGAGTTCAATGGGCCTAAACCCCTAGGCCTTATGGTACATCAAATGGGCCTAAACCCGTAGGCCTTGTATGCATATCAAAGTGGACCTAAACCCCTAGGCCTTACATATATCAAATGGGCCCACTTCCATGAGCTTTAAAAATGCATCAAATGGGTCCAATTTCATGGGCCTTGAAGTACATCAAATGGGCCTAATCCCATGGACTTGAAAAATATCAAGTGGGCCTAAACCCATAGGCCTTAAATATCAAGTGAGCCTAAGCCCATAGGCTTTACATATCAAGTGGGCCCAAGTTCTTAGGCCTTAAATGAATCAAATGGGCCTAGCCCATAAGCATTTCATAAATCAAATGGGCCTAGCCCATAGGCCTATTACAACTCAAATGGGCCTAACCCATATGTGAGTGGCCCACCCAACCAATAGCTCCTGCCTTTAAATGATCCCACCAAGTGGATGGACGGTCTGGATGCATCATGTGCATCATGGTGGGTCCCACTGTCCAGTGGACAGTGCGGATAGAGCACAAACATCACACAGGGCCCCACCGTCCGCTGGACGGTGGAGGCACACATGCAAGGTGGGTGCCACCGTCCGCCTGGACGGTGGTCTTGAAACACATACATCATTGTGGGTCCCATGTGGGGCCCACTATCACGCTCAGATGTCATCCAACCTGTTCATAAGGTCACTCGGGCCTGGTTGAAGGGAAAACATAAATTTCAGCTTGATCCAACACTTCTGTGGGCCCCAAAAAGATCTCAATGGTAAATATTCCATTTCAGTGTTTCATGTGGTGTGGGCCACCTGAGTTTTGGATCTGGCCGAAATTTGGAGGGGGCCCACCTGATGATGGGACCCGCCTCATGAACCGATTGGATGACAAGCAAGCATTACGGTGGGGCCCACGGCTAGAGCCGTGGGTCCCTGCTGGACGCCCGCCCGGTGCTGATGCTGCACGCAGTAGCATGTAGCACCTGCACGTTGTCAGGGAGGAGGCAGGGCCCCTTGCAAAACTTGAAAAAAACCAATTTTCTGGGATTTTTCGGATGTGGGGCCCACATCATGAGAATCCACTCTGTCCATTAGTTTCTAGGGCCCGAAACACACCAAACGAGTCTAATATTCGGTATTTTTTTAGCATGTAGGTGCAGCAAAGTGGGTCCAAATAGTTTTAAATGGCAAGGAATGCAGTTTTCTACAGTATGGCCCACCCGATCAATAGATCAACCTCATTTTTCGGCTCAACGCCTAAAATGAGTTGGTAAAAGGGATGAAAGGCATGGATTGAACACACATATCAAGGTGGGGCCTGCATGAGCCGACCCACCAAAACCCCTCTTCTCATCTCTTCTTTTTTTTTTTTTTGGCAGGAACGTCTAGCGTCTCTGACGCTAGACGGTTGGGTAATTTTAAAAAAAAGGGTGCATTGAGGTGGGCCCTGATTAAGTGGGCCATCACATGGCTACCCCATGCACATACAAGGTGGGCCACATGTAAAAATGGATTGGGTCCAAAACATGCATTCTAGTGGGGTCCATTCAAGGGGCCACACAATCCTATCACAAATAGAATAAAATAATATAAAAATAAATGAATAAATGAATAAAAGAGAGAGATGGAGAGAAAGAGAGAGATGGAAGGTGGGACACGCGTGTGATGGAGGGACCCCGACACTATGGGCCCTCCCTTGCAATAAATCATACAACAAGTGGGTCATTTAGCATAAGGGACCATCAAAACTTAAAATCAACGGTGGGGATCCTTTCTCCACCAATATGGATGGTCTAAATGACCTTTCTAAATGAAATAAACATCATGATGAGGTCCATGGAGAATGGCCCCATCATGGAATGATCATGATGATCCAAGTGGTCCATTGGCCACAACTTAGGGTCCCAAGTGAGATCCACACCATTGATCGGTGGGTCTCACTTGGCCCTTCATAAAAACAAGAAAGAAACTTCCCTATAGAGGCACCCACCGTCCGATCTTCTTGCTCCTAGGGGTTCCTTGGCACCTTAGCTTCAATCCTAATGGATGAGATGAGAAATGGAGGGTTGAGATGGGAGATGATGGAGTGAAGAGGTGGGCCACACTTGGAGTTTAGGAGGCTTGGAGGAATTCCATACGTATGGAGCTTGGAAATTTTTGTTGCTTGGAGATTTGAAATGAGAAAGAGAGGAGTTGTAAAGGGAGAGAGAGAGAGTGATTGATGGATGTGGTCAGTGATGGTTGTGTAAGAAAAGCTTGACTTTTGAGACTTTTGTGTAAGAGAGGTATGGGAGGTGAAGACTTTTGTGGCTTTTTGTGTAAGAGAGGTATGGGTTAGGAAGACTTTTGTGGTTACTTAGGAAAATGGATGGAAGTGATGTGTACTTGACATGTGATGGCTTGATGGATTGATTGATTGATGGGATTGATGTGATTGATGTGACACATCGTAGAGATTCTCTTGGGTTTCGCAACGCGCGGCATTTTCTCACACTGAACGTTGGCCCACATCTCTTGACCAGGGTATCGCCTCGGAGCGCGAGTCACGGTATCGGAACAGTAACGACGGCGCGGTCGCTATGGTAGTGGTCTTGGGTTGAGTCGACTCGGGTTGTCGATAAATGAATCAGGGTCGCACGTCGATATCGGTTAAGGGTCGAAAGTTGCCAAAATTTGACCGGTAAGACTGCGGAAGTCTACAGAAAGGTACGGACCAAGATACAGGTCTTACACAGGCTATGGGGTCCATCACAAGGGACTTCTATCCAAACCAGTTCCATACCTAAATTTGGATAGTCAGACACAATGTGGTAAACTCTTGGTCTCAGGTTAGTCACGTACCCAACCGAAATCCTAGCCATGCGAGTTACACATAACAAATAGTTACGCACCACCAGCCCGAGTGGATAGTGAATGAATGAGTGAATGGATATGCATTTCCTGCTCAATAAGTCCACATATCAGTACAGTTACTCTCTAGGAAAATCACCGAGGTCTATTACACTCCACACCGACTGCCTCCTCCTTAGTTGCACAGCCCTGCAAGTGGAAGAGACCTCACTATCCGCCTAGCCAGCAGTCTAGCAATACCTACCCGGCTTGTCGATAGTGGACCCATTTACGAGCTGGTCATACTCAGCCTAGCTTATAGCCCCCTCACTCAGGCGGATAAGGACATACCCCCTCCCAACTGACCACGACATAGTGGGAGACGCGGCCTACTGGTATTCGGCACTCGAGCGCTCATATTCCACTCGGTCTAGACGTTGGGGCTACTCCTGGCCTCAGTGGTTCTGGAATTTTTACCCAAGGACATTCTAAGTGCCCCATAGTGCTAAAACTAAGTATTTTTAGTGTCCCATTAGCCATCCACGATGTGCCTGTGAAGGCCATGACCCTGATGTCGCTAGGGCATATAATAATCAAGTCACACGTATGCGAGATGCATGAGTCACACTGTCCAGTCATGTAGAAATCCTACGCATACAGCGCGATAATGTGGGAACTCCGTCTCATAAGGAGTCCCGTAAATAGTCTGCCCAATGGTATATGCTATGGATCACACAATCCTCATATTAGGAATACAAATGATGCGTATGGGCATGAATCATGGAGTTATACTAAGCATGTCATAGGTTGATGGGCTTGTGCATAACGGATATCGGCCTAAACGGCCTACACACAATAAGTATGGGCCTATCAATGGGCCCTAGGGAGAGTCGTGATGTGGACGTTTAACCAACATTTAAACTTGTAATGTGGACGTCAAACCATCATTGCTCGCAAGGCACGACCGTCGTAAACATCATTACATAATCCGTGTTGGGATCACACATTGCAATGGACCTTAGGTACATCCCATTGGGCCTTAAATACATCAAATGGGCCATATCATATGGGCCTTATATTCATCAAATGGGCCACATCAATGGGCCACACCAATGGCCTTATGTACATTGCAATGGGTCATAACCCATGGGCCTTAGAATACATCATAATGGCCTTGCTAAATGGGCCGGAAGTATATCATAATGGGCCTTTACCCATGAACTCTAAATACATCATAATGGGCCTCAACCCACGGGCCCTAATACATCACAATGGGTCTCAACCCATGGGTTACAAATATATATACCGAGGTGGGCCTCAATGGATGGCCACAAATAAATCAAGATGGGCCTCCTACATATCAAGGTGAGCCTCAACTATGGATGGCCACAAGTAAATCAAGATGGGCCTCATACATCCCAAAAAAAAAAATCATATTGGAGGATCATTTGGACCATACCATAAATAGCAAGGGGGATAATAATTTTCATGGTTAAATAAATCACAAGGCCCACTATAAAGTTTATTTTCCAACCAATCTAATCATAAGGTCATAAAGACCTAGATTAAGAGGGAAAACAAGTCCCCTATTGATCCAGAACTTTTATGACCCAAATGGGTTCCAATGATAGACGTTCAATCCTCCACTATTATGTGGTGTGGTTCACCTGATCAATGGCTAGATACATCAAGGTGTGGCCCACCTTAATGTATTAAAGATCCAACCTATTCATAAAATAACATAGTGATAGATGAAGTGGGAACAAATATCAGCTTTGTTGAAAACTACAGTGGCCCTTAGGAG
Organism: Magnolia kwangsiensis; assembly: GCA_037074715.1. NCBI lineage: Eukaryota > Viridiplantae > Streptophyta > Magnoliopsida > Magnoliales > Magnoliaceae > Magnolia > Magnolia kwangsiensis. Next base: position 76,091,532 of record CM073579.1, read on the forward strand.
TTTGAACGGTGGATTTCACTATCCATGTTGATGGTGGGGTCCACTTGAACTATGCATCTGACTCATTCTTTAGCTCGAGCTTTAAAATAAGCTTGCAAAGTGGATGGACGGATCGGATGAGCACATGCATCATGGAGGATCCCATAGATGGACGGCGTGAATAAACACATGTCATGGTGGGCCTTGCATTTATACAGCAGGTGAGCCCACCACCCACGTCCAGATGGTATGGATGTACAACACATACATGGTAGCAGGCCTCATGTCCCAGTGGTGGACGGACGACCTGGGTATAAATCGCATACATCATTGGTGGGTCCCATGTGGGGCCCGCCACAACGTTTATTTTCCATCCAACACATTGATAAGGTCACTCGGACCTGAATGAATAGAAAAAAAACAAATTTCAAGATGATCCAAAACTTCTGTGGCCACCAAAAAGAGTTTCAATGGTAGGCGCTCAATCAACATTGTTTTTTCCTATGATGTGGGCCACCTGAGTCTTAGATATGATTCATTTTTTTAGAGGGGAACCACCTGAGGAGAGGTCCCATCAAGTGGACGGTGTGGATACTGAACATACATCATGGTGGGGCCCATGCACAAGGCTGTGGATCCCTGCCCACCATCCGCCCATCCGCTGCTGGCGCGGCCTACGCTGCTGACAACAGCAGCAGCAGCTGCTGTTTATATTTTTTTTTTGAAAATGGCATTTTCTCGTAATTTTTCAGGCGTGGGGCACGCATCAACCAAATCCACCCTGGCCATTGGATTCTATGGTTAGAGATAAACCAAACGAGTCCAATATCCAAAGTGTTTTGGTGCGTATAATTATCAGGTGGCTTTTAAACAGTGAAAACTACCGTTTTCTATGCTATGGCCCGCTCGAAAGTCAAATTGGCCCCATTTTTCAGTTTAATGCCTAAAATGATCTTAGGAAGGGAATGGACGGCTTGGATTATAAACATACATCAAGGTGGGGCCATTACAAGTAGCCCTCTCCAAAGTCAAAAGAAATAATCAAACAAATATATAGGTTTTCCCAGTTCATGTCCAGACACTAGACGTTTTTGGGCTCTGCTTAGGTGGGCCACCACATGGCTAGGTGGTGTGGATCATATACACATGTGAGGTGGGCCCCACCCACAAATGGATTAGGTCCAAACCATGCTTCATGGTGAGGTCCATTCGGGTGGGCCACATGGCCATTCCATCATACACAAAGTAAATGAATAACAAGAGAGGGAGAGAGAGAGAGAGAGAGAGAGAAAGAGTGGGACACGAGTGATGGAGGGACCCCGACACTATGGGCTCTCCGCTTGAAGCATCCAATCGTACATCAAGTTGGTCTCATTGCATGTAGGCCCACCAAATTAAAGATCAATGGTGGAGATCCTCCTCCACCCAAAATGGACGGTCTAGATGACTCAATCATTGCAAAGAAAATAAACATCATGATGGGGTCCATGGAGAATGGCCCCATCATGGAATGATATTGATAATCAAGGTGGGCCATCGGCCACATCTTAGGGTCCAAAGTGAGATCCATACCATCGATCGGTAGGCCTCACTTGTCCCATCATAAAAATATGAAAACTATCCTATAGGGGCACCCACCACTTAATCTTCTTGGTCCGTTAGAACATTGGTCTCTTTGTGCTTCACTTTAATGGTGGAAGATGAGAAATGGATGGCTAGGATGATGGGTTTTGGAGTGGGAAGTGGGCCACACAAACTCTTTTTCTCACCTTAGAATGCATGGACGTGAGCTCTCTCTTGGTTGCTTAGAATTGTGATGAGAAATGAGAGAGAGAGGTGAGATGTAAGGAGAGAGTGATGGATGTGATAGGTCATGTACTTGACATGTACAGGTGTGTAAGAGAGAGAGAGAGGGAGAGAGTTGACTTTAAGTAAGGGTGATGTAAGAGGGGGATGGTTGCTTGTACTTGACATGAGATGATTGATTGATTGATGGAGTGATTGATTGATGAGACATATTGTAGAGATTCTCTTGGGATTTGCAACGCGGGGTGTTTTTTCTCAAACTGAACACGGGTCTGCATCTCCCTGCCAGGGTATCGGATCGGTGCACGAGTCGACGACGGTGCAGTCACAATGGTACAAGTCTCAGATTGAACTGACTCAGATATACAGGATATGACTTAGGGTCGAGCGCAAACGTCGATCATCGGTCGTAAGTTGCAGGAATTTGACCGGAAGGATCGCGGGAGTTGACAGAATAGTACGGACTAGGATACAGGTCTTACAGTAACCTTACATAAAAAACTAAAGTTTATGGTAGGATAACCTAATTTCTTAAACGTAGTAAGGATCAAAAACTCAAACCAATGCAAGTAGAAATAGAAACAAATCTAGCTATTACAACATTCACCACAAAAACATGAAATAAATACAAGCATTCACCACATACAAGCCACATACATCATCACCATCCAAACTCCAATAATTATAGTGGTTCGGTGTGTACACCAACTTTTCTAAAATAGCCACACCTACTCCACTCCCAATAATCACAACCCATGTGATATTAGCTTTCACTATGAAAGAAGGTTTTCCAAGACTCACCTTAAAACCTTTACAATTGCATTTTCAATGGGCTACCACAATTAAAAAAACCTCACGCTGAGATTTTCTGACTATCTCAGTCAAAACCACAATAGGGATTTTCTGGCAATCTCAAAAACCGTAAGCTATAATTAAAAATACTTATGTGTAGAGTCTCTTTGAATGTAGCCTAGAAGAACCGCATCTTGATGATAAAGATGTCCAATGTTCAATCACTCAAATGGAAGGGTTCTAAGTTTAAATGACTTTTTAATTAAATCAACATTGGGCTACTTTGATTCAATTCTTGGATCTCAAAAAAGGGTAGAACATAATTCCCTTTTATCAAATCAGAATGAAGTAGCAAAGATCAAGAAATTAGAAATCAAAAGCTATAAAAAGAATCTTAAAATACTGTATAATAGCTTAACATTCACAGGGACTTCTCTCAGAGTGGTGGCTTGAATTGGCTTAGAATGAATGAAAAAAGTTGAGAAAAGTCCTCTATTTATAAGCTAAAAAATGGTTCCCTCGATTGGTCATGGGAGCAACCAAATTTCAAAATTTCTAGCACGATTGGAAAAAACTAACCCTCGACTGGTCGAGTGGGGCTTAAAATAGTTGCTAGAGTTCGAGTCGAGCCAGTCTCTAGGACCAGTCGAGTAGGGTGCTCAGCTAGTCGAGGACCCACTAGAAAAATCTGAAAATTTAAATTTAAACCTAGACTGGTCGAGAAAAACTCTGGACTTGTCAAGCCAGTGCCTGGACTAGTCAAACATTGACTAGGACTAGTTGAAGCAAAGCCTATAGAAAGCAAAATGACCCATTTGAAATATACAATATGAATGACCTGATCCTAAGGTCTTTCTAAGGTCATTTATACCTCAAATGTTGAACATTGAACTTGTCGCTTTAGTAGATCCAGTAGATCTTCTTCTTGAAGTACTTGAAGCTTGATCTTGTATAAATATAACTTAAACATTTTCTTGACCATGAAGTGTACTTGAACTTGATCTTGAACTTGAAGTAGCACTTGAACTTGGTCTTGAACTTGATCATGTACTTGATCTTGGTCTTTGAACTTGAATATGAAATTTAACTTGACCTTTGAGCTTGATGAAGCACTTGAAGTTGATGTAGGACTTGAAGGTGAACTTTCCATCACTTAAAGAAGTCCATCATACCTAAGTGGTTTTTCACTACAAAATTTGACAATACAGGGTGCTAGACATACAACATAGCACTTACAATCTCCCCCTTTGTTAAATTTGTGATAAAACAACTTAGAAGATTACATAGCACCACTTCATAACATGATACTCTTACAACAAAAATACTCCCCCTCAATATACTTTTCCTACTCCCCCTTAATCTAAGCTTGGTGACTTGTAAAGTACCTGTATTAACAAATACATGCATATTTCCAAAAAAAAATGCTTCTCTACACACCGTACACAACCACAGAACTACAAAATTCTCACCCTTTTTATCATAACTTGACAAAGGAAGATAAGTAATTGAACGCAAATATAGCAATGATTATGATAAATAACAGAGAGTAGTAGATAAAGAGGTAAAGTTAAGAGCATGATTCAGCAAAGTTTCAACATCAGTAAGTTATACATAACAAGTCCAAAAATCTAAGGTTAAAGGGAAACATTAATACATATCTAAAGATATCATAAAATCTAATCTGATCCAAATGACAAAAGAGGTGGAATGGATGGATCAATCTGAAGCAATCCCTTAGTTATGCGTCGAAAATACTTATGCATATATTTCATTTGATTATCATGGGATATTTTCAATGCATCCACCTTCTCCTCCAAAGAGCGAAGACACTCATCGTACTCAGGTGGCTGGTAATTAGGATCAGCCTCAAAATCATCTGAGTCTAACTCATCAAAAATATCTTCCATCATGGTCTCAATTGATGGCGCATCTTCTTCTTCAACTTCCTCAGCTTCCCCATCCCTTTAACTAGGATTTAGCTTCAAATTCATCTTGTTTATTTTTTAATTATTGAACAGAAGAAGCACAATAGGGGCTTCACCAGGTAGCATGACCACATTGCAGTGTAAGGCCGGGGTGGTCATCAAGTAAGCAAATGGAATATAGTTGTGGCTCGGGTGAAGACGAAATTGAATAATAATGTAACAGATCAAAGAGGGAAGACACACAGGAATACCTGACACAACGGAGTGAATAATACGAACCGTAAATAATGTCAACTTAGCTTTGTTGCTGGATCGAGGATAGACACTTGAAATAAAAATGCGATGCAATACTGTAACACCCTGAAAATCGGGGGTCGTGTATAAACTCAACTCCCGAGTTCCAGACCGTCACTTATGCAACAAAAATGGTTATGATTCGATGTTGTCTGATTTAAAGCATTCACATGAGTAAAAGTATACCAAAACTGCAATTCATACTTCAGATCCAGTGATAAAAGCAAGCGGAAGACTAAACAAGATATATATCACTGTATGGAAAAACAAAGTAATCTCAACTGTCTCCAAAGTATGACTACATCTCTGAGTCTCATATACATGTACATAACAAAAGAATAATGTTCAAAAAGAAAAGTCCCACTGATGTCCCCTCGATCCAGGTCACCTACGGGAAGCCGTCATGATACTGCATATACGAGAACTCATCCTGGTCCTCGTCATCATCTAGCTCCACCTCCTGGATCTCGTCGTCACCTGCAACTACAACAGGGTCTGGTGGGTGTTGCAAACACCATCCCGTAACGTGGGAATGAGTGATCAACTCAGTGGAATCATAGAGCAAAGATTAGCATGTTCACAATTCAATCACGCGATAATAGTAAAGCAGTAAATCAGACAAGTCCTAATACTGTTGTTAATGCAAGATGATATGACGTGATGTATGCCCTCACCGACGATCACCCTCATACGGCAACATCTTACGACCGCGGCATGCCACACTCCCTAGAGTGCTCCACATCTTCCAGGCACATGCAATGCTATGGTGATATGATTACCAAGTTGTTATTAGTCCATTCAAACAGCAGGATTGGGAAACTAAGGTACCTCCCTTGTATCAATCCCAACACGGATCCTGTCTAGGGTCGTCACTCCTAGTAATCTCATACGATGTACATTTCGTAGGTCACTGCAAGGGCTGCCAGGGCTGTTGCTCGCACTCGTTGCACCGCTCCCCTATCACCTTATCAATACAGGCCTACTGTACTCTACTGCACGGAAGGGTCGTCGCCTCCCGTGAACTCAGAATACTCTCGCGGTCACTACAAAGGGCTCGTCGCCTGATCAGTGTAGGCCGACAGCTAGAATATAGTGTCCCATACCACCATAATCTGTTCACGAGTCAAGGTGCTCATTGGTCACTACGGGGAGGTTTGTGGCCCCAGCGTAGGCCGACAGATCGACCACGGTGTCCCATACCACCATGCCCGGCTCATGAGTCTTCGTGGATCAAGGTACCACGGTTAATAGGGTTTACAATGGTAAGTTCAGTACCCTAGGTTCAAGCAGTTATGATACATACAAGGTGAACAAACATCGGCCAGTCAGGTTACTTGACGGGCTCGACTAGCGCGATCGCATCTCGAATTGAACGACATGAAGTGCGTAAAACACTTCGCGTGGCCTAACCACTGCCGCCAACTCTCAACACGAATCACATTCATCGACGCGTCGTTCGTGGCTATGACCAGTCAGCCACGAATTCGCTCGGTTACCGACTGCCTGGACTAAGTCAAGTCTCACACATCTATGGAATTACATTAACACTATAAAAAGGTAATGGAATTGAAATACATCATGTGAGCATGTTAGCACATGTTATGACATTCAACTTAAGCAAATCTTCAAGGCATACTTCCCATGCATATTCAACTTAAGCAAATCCTCAAGCACATACATTCCATGCATGTAATGAAATCATGCATTTTGTCAACATATAGAAAATCATTTAGGTCGGCATAATAATTGAAAAATTAATCACAAAGTATCAAATAACATCATTTAATTCAATACATACTAATACAAGCATTTATACAAACACATGCACTACACACTTAGGTCTACATATAGCATGTCGACCCAAAGTGTGCAACTAGGCGAATCTCTTCGCCAAACTAATTATGCACGCATTCCTAACTTCCTAATGCGACAACAAACCATGTCAATCACATCAGCAAAATATGAATGCAAACAGTACTTCCTACAAATGACTAAAATGCCCTAAATCTCATATTCTTCGTTAGCTTACGAAACGGGAAACGGAGAGCATTTTGTACATGTCAAACGGCGATGCCGTCAAGAATCTACTATTAAACGACATTGAAAGCGTTGGGAACCGTCAATCAAAGCGTCTAAAATCCTCACCTAGTGTCTTGTAGACTCGGGAATTGAAGCGGAGTGTATATGCTTCGTCTACGGCGAGTAAGGAGCCTAATACATAAGATCCATAAGCTACATCGCTATGGAAACAAGAAAAACTCAAATCAACATCTATTTAGGGTTTTTACTTACCTAGGATTGCGGTGGAATCGCCGGGAAAGCGGTAGAGGAGTGTTGCTTAAGCATGTGCAACACGTAGCACAAGTGGCGGGAAGAACTCTCCCACTCTCTCACAATCTCACTCTTTTTCTCTCTCCCAAGCTAGGGCTTCTCTCAAATTCGGATGGGAGAGAGGAGTGAGGGTTTCAACCCCTTTTATAGCCTAAAACATTCCCAAAATAGGCTTGGGAACAATGTTTACTTGGTGCCTAACCAAATCGGGGCCGTTTCGGTCCAAAAGGGCATTTCTGGAGGTCCCCAGGCCAAATGCGGTCGGACTTAAGCTCATGCATACTAGATCTAGCATACATCCAGTTTTCAGACCGGTTGGGTTCCCAGATCGCACGTGGCGGCCCAGTTTCAGTTTAACGGTCACCGCACCAAGATCAGGCCTATAAGTCTCGTGATATATAATAGATATTTTTCCTGATCCAAGGGTGTAATTTGGCTGTATTCTGACGGTCAGAATGCTTAATACTGATGCGTCAAATTTGTGTGCCAGATTTGAATTCGAAATTCCAACTATGTCCCTATTCACACTCTCTTCGGTCTGGGCTCAATGAAATAGCCTGTGATCATCGGTTTGACTTGATTTTTGGAATGAGTGTCAAGCCCAGCTAGACGGTCCTAACGGTCTAAGATAGGAGGTATCGGACTTTCGACGCGCGGTCTAGATCCAATACAAAGTTTCAAGGAGGTCCCGAGAACAAACCGGCTTAGAGTTTGATCCGAGGCTTTAGAGCATTATAGCACCCTTGGTTCCACTCGCCTCGGGCCTCGTAGAACGTATTTAAAGTGATCAGGGACCATTTCCCAGCTATTCCAACGTTGCACTAGCTAACCTAGTCACATTTTCTAAAGGAATGAATTCTACGCAATTTCGGGTCGAGTTGGTACTCGAGCCCAAGTATGGATTTTTCACGGGCGTTACAATCTACCCCCCTTAACAAATAATTTCGTCCTCGAAATTTTGTACCTTTTCGTACTCCTCGAGAAGCTGTGGGTAGTTCTTTCTGATCTCGGCTTCTGTCTCCCAAGTAGCCTCCTCCTCGGTATGATGCGTCCATAGTACCTTCACAAGGGGAATCACCTTGCTACGCAGTACCTGCTCCTTCCGGTCTAAGATGCGTGTCGGTCGCAGGATATAAGTAACATCCTCTCCTAACTGCACCTGCTCCCATCTGATGATATGAGAAGGATCAGCAACGTACTTCTTCAGCATAGAAACATGAAATACGTTGTGGACGCTCGCGAGGGGCGTGGGTAAAGCCAATCGGTAAGCCACTGCTCCCACACGATCGAGGATCTGAAATGGACCAATGAATCGCGGTGCCAGCTTCCCCTTCTTCCCGAACCGAAGGACTCCCTTCATAGGGGAAACTTGCAAAAACACATGATCCCCGACTGTGAACTCTAGTGGTCTCCGTCTCGTATCGGCGTAGCTCTTCTGTCTGCTCTGCGCTGTAAGAAGCCGACGTCGAATAATATCAATCTTCTCTGACGTCGCCTGCACCAACTCTGGGCCAATCAAGCTGCGCTCACCGACCTCTAACCAGCAATGCGGTGCGCGACAAGGTCGCCCATACAGCGCCTCATAAGGTGCCATGCCGATACTCGCCTGGAAGCTATTGTTGTACGCAAACTCCGCATATGCAAGACAGTCATCCCAACTGTCCTTGAAGTCCAATGCGCAAGCTCGCAACATGTCCTCCAGGATCTGGTTCACTCGCTCCGTCTGTCCGTCCGTCTGTGGGTGGAAGGCAGTACTGAACTTCAACTTCACACCCATAGCCTCCTGAATGCGAGTCCAGAAAATAGAAGTGAACCGCGTGTCTTTGTCCGACACGATCTCCAACGGAACTCCATGCAGACGCACAATCTCTCGGATATACAATCTAGCCAGCTCGTCTGCAGAGTTCGTAACTCTGATCGGTAGGAAGTGCGCCGACTTCGTCAATCGGTCGACGATCACCCAAATGGAATCATGCCCCTTCCTCGTCTTCGGCAACCCAGAAATGAAGTCCATGGAAATGAAATCCCACTTCCACTCTGCAATCGGCATAGGCTGCAAAAGTCCAGGTGGTCGGCGATGCTCTGCCTTCACCTGCTGACAAGTGAGACAACGGGACACGAACTCAGCAATGTGGGTCTTCATACCTTCCCACCAGTACGTCCTCTTCACGTCACGATACATCTTCGTGCTGCCAGGATGCATCGCGAGTCTAGTAGAATGCGCAGCCTCGAGAATCTCTCGTCTCAAGTCAGGGACATCAGGAACGCATAGGCGGCCACGGTAACGTAAGCCCCCATCCATGCCAACTCGCCAGTCGGCGTCAGCATCATCACTGGCCTGCTCTCGAAGCTCAGTAAGATGCGCGTCGTCCCTCTGCGCCTCGATGACACGGTCATCGATCGGGGATCGCACCTGAACATGTGCGATGAACTCAAATGGCTCCTCTACGGTGAGTTTCTGCTCAAAGTCTCGCAAAAACTCAACCATATCCCACTCGGCAACCATCAGCGGAGCCGCAAACTCTATCGCCTTCTTGCGGCTCAACGCATCAGCCACAAGGTTCGCCTTCCCAGGATGGTAAGAGACTTCAAACTTGAAGTCCTTCAGCGTCTCCATCCATCGCCGCTGCCTCATATTCAAGTCCCGCTGTGTGAATATGTACTTGAGGCTCTTGTGGTCGCAAAAGAGCTCGAACTCCTCTCCGTAGAGGTAATGTCTCCAGAGTCTCAGTGCGAATATCACGGCTGCCAACTCCAGGTCGTGTGTAGGGTAATTCTCCTCGTGCTTCCTTAATTGTCTCGAGGCATACGAAATTACCCTGTCCCTCTGCATAAGGACACAACCCAAACCAACGCTAGACGCGTCAGTGTATATAGTGTATTTAACCCCTTGCTCTGGCAATACTAGCACAGGGGCGGACGTAATTCTGTCCTTCAGCTCCTGAAAAGCAGACTCCGCCTTATCATTCCAGGCGAACTTCACGTCCTTCCGTGTCAACTGAGATAAGGGTCTCGCGATCTTCGAGAAGTCCTGAATGAAGCGCAGATAGTAGCCAGCGAGACCCAAGAAACTCCTCACCTCAGTGACAGAACCAGGCTGCTCCCAGTCCTGCACCGCAGCTACCTTAGACAGGTCAACTGCCATGCCATCCTTGGACACCACGTGTCCCAGGAACTTCACCTCCTGCTTCCAGAAGTCGCACTTCTTATACTGTGCGAACAACTGATGCTGTCTGAGCGTATCAAGGACCAAACGCAAGTGCTCCTCATGCTCCTCTCGACTCCTAGAGTATACCAAAATGTCGTCGATGAAGACAACGACGAATCGATAGAGGAAAGGCCGCAATACCCGGTTCATCAGATCCATGAACACGGCCGGTGCGTTCGTGAGACCGAACGACATCACAAGGAACTCGTAATGACCAAAACTGGTCCTGAACGCTGTCTTCTACACGTCCTCATCTCTGACGCGCAGCTGATGATATCCTGACTGAAGATCAATCTTCGAGAAGTACTGCGCTCCTCTCAACTGATCAAACAAGTCGTCGATCCTGGGCAAAGGGTACTTGTTCTTCACTGTGAGTTGGTTCAGCCTGCGATAATCAATACACAATCGCAGCGAACCATCCTTCTTTTTCACGAACAAGACCGGTGCTCCCCAAGGAGATACGCTAGGCCGTATAAGGCCAAGCTCTAGTAGACCATCAATCTGCGTCCTCAACTCCTCCATCTCACATGGTGTCATGCGATACGTCGGCAGTGAGACGGGTGTAGAACCAGGAATCAGATCGATAGTGAAATCGATCTCACGTCGGGGCGGCAAACCAGGGATCTTCCTGAACAGATCCCCGAACTCAGAAACAACTGGCGTCTGCTCAAGTACCTGGGCACCAGCGTCGCGCAATAGAGTGGCGTAGCTAAGAATGCGGAAAGGAAGATTTACCCGCACTGAAAATGTGAAAGGCGTGCCCTCAGGCTCGTACACCGTCACCACACGAGCCTCGCAGTCAATCTCGGCTCTCGCTGCAGTCAACCAGTCCATGCCAAGAATGACGTCGAGATATACGAGCGAGGGATCGACGACCAGATCAAGAGTCATCGTCCTGCCTCCCAGATCAACTAAACAACCCTCACACATCTGGGTGACATCCGAATAATCTCCATGAGCTGCAAGGACTCGCACGCTATCCATAGTGATAGTCTGCAACCCAAGGCGTCTGACTACGGCACGCGATATCAAAGAAATCGTGGAACCAGTGTCCACCATGACAAGAACGGGAGTACCTCCGATATGGCCCATGACCTCGAAGGCTGAATGCTGGAAAGTCGGCGTCGTAGCTGCCTCAGCGGTCAGTGCATGAACTCGAGCCTGCTGTGGCCGGTTCGGCCGCTGTGTCAAGGGCCGTGGGGGCTGTCGAATCTGCGATACTGTGGGTCTGAAAGAGGACTGCGCAGGAGCTGACCGTATAGGCGGTGCTGATATCGCCTGTGGACGCACACGATCAATCTTCTGCGGCGGCGAGAACCCACTGTCCCGCATCCTCGAAAAGCAACTCTGCGCTAGGTGGCCCGTCCTCCCACAGTATGTGCATGATAGATCAGGGCGCCGAAACGGTCCCACTGGCGCCGTGGTCCTGGTAGGAGGATCAATGCGAGGCCTCTTGCCCGCGAAGGGCCTATCTGGCAACTCCGGTCGCGGCCTGGAAGTAGTCGGGCCTCGTGATCGCGCAAGTCGATCCACGTCCTGCTCTGCCCGCATGGACATGTGAACTAACTCCGCATAGGAGGAGAAACTGATGCAGCACATCTTCGACCGAATATCCGGTCGCAAGCCCTCCAAAAAGTGCCGTATGCGCATCTGCTCATCAGCTAGAATCGTCGGGATGTACCTGCCCAACTCTGTGAACCGATGCTCATACTCGGTGACCGTCATCGCTGCCTGCCTGAGACGGAGAAACTCATTCTCCCTCTCGTGCCTGTAGGTCTGAGGATAATACTTCTCATGGAAGCTAAACTCGAATGCTGCCCATGTCCATACGAAGTCTGCGGTAACAGTCCGCAATACACTATCCCACCACATACTGGCCTCTCTCTCAAACTGGAAGGTAGCCAGCTCTACCTGCTCTGCCTCAGTACAGTGCAACATGCGCAGAATCTTCGACACTCGGTCGAGCCAAAACTCAGCCTCCTCGGGTCTGTGAGAACCCGTGAAAGTAGGAGGCCGCAAGCGCTGAAATCGCTCCAGAAGGCCCCGTGTGTCGGCAGGGTTCCCCGCAGGGAAAGCAGGCTGCGCAGGAAGTGCTATGCCCTCATCCTGGGCGTAAGCATAGGCATCCTCAGCTGGATGCGCAGGTGGTGCAGGCGGAGTAGATGCAGTCGCACCCCCACCCTGGGCTAAAGTCCCGACTATAGTAGTCAATAGCTGCTGCTGCTGTAGCATCATAGCCATCATCTGCTCGAATCTATCAGGTGGTGGAGCAGGCTGTGGCGGATGAGGTGCGGAAGTAGATGCACGCTGTGGCTCTCTAACTGATAGTGTAAATGGCGGTGGTCCATCTGTAGGACCAACAGCAGGCTGAGACGATCGAACAGTCTCAGGAATCGGGCCCACAGCAGGGTCCGGACGAGTGCCAGACTGAGAGGGAGTCTGATCCATCTGCTCAGACAACGAAAGCCGAACCGTGCTCCTCGTAGTCTTAGGTGGCATTCCCTATATTCAAAATAGGGCGCAACCTTGTCAGTCTCAATTGCTCAAATACACCACAATCATTCACTAAAGAGTCAAAGGCATTCCATGCATTTCAATTAATCAAAATTGTCACAATACAAGGGATATATCCTTACAAGCATCATGACTAGAATGACATGGAAATTAAGACAGTTAAGCAACAGCAACATAAGCAAAGCACTAGCCCTAACAGGCTTTACACACATAAAACAGAAAATGGCTAACTACTCATAACAACATCAAAGATCGCGTCGCTAGTCGGAGTCTGGCGACGGAGGAGGAGCACCCTTATCCTGTAAGCAACACAGGATTGCCTTCAAGGTGCGAGTCACCTTGCCAAACTTCTTCTTCGTAACGGCCTTGGCATCAGCGACCTCTGCTCGAAGTTCTTGGACTTCCCTTCGCAAAGCGGTCTGGCTCTCCTCCATCCGAGCAATGCGATCGTCGATAGTATCCTGCGCAGAAAGAGGAGGGCTCTCATCAGTATCCTGAGCCTCCTCTTCTGCTTCTTCCTGAGTCTCTTCCTGAACCTCTGCACTAGGTTCTTCTTCGCTTTGATCTTCCTCTTCATCAAAGTCGTCCCCACTATCCCTTTCAAGTTGATTTTCACGATATTGCGACCCAATCTTCATCTTAACCATTGTCGACTCATCGATGGTGTGAATCGATACCGGCAATTCGGGTCCAAGTCTATAGGCAAACTCAAGTGCAATCTTGCAAATGAGTCGGCCAAAGGGAAGGGATTCGGATGTTCTCCTCGACCTGGCTATGAGAACTATCTGCCGTAAGATGAAAGTGGCCATACATACGTTCTCTCCCTGTGCCACCAGAAATAAGAAGTCGACCATCAGACGTGTACATTCAATGGGGTTCGTCGACCTAGGATAAACATTGAACGTGCAGATGTGATGCAGCAGACGCAAATCCTCAGACATGTACGTCGCCTTGAGGCTATTATTAGGCTGCCATGGAACCAACTTACCGCACAGAAACCTGGTGCGGCGATCTCGTTCACGTCTAGTCCTCAAACTCTTCTCACTTGGATGCACATCACCTAGTGGCACGTTGAGAAGTCGCGCAACCAACCGGACGTCGATCGTAGCCATCCGATCTCTACCAAAAGGGATTTTGAACTGTAAGGGCTCCAAGGTAGGACTCTGGATGCTAGCATAGAAGGCACGAACAGTGCTCACATTAGCACGAGCGCGAGCTTCAAAGATCGGTCCCCAGTGCGCAGCTTCAATGCGTTCGAACAACAGATACTCGCCGAACAATCGCCCATCTACGTCCGCCTCAAATAACACTCTACGATCAGTGTATTCACCATGAGGCATCTCTGATAGGATGGTTCATCCAAGATGTGCATGGGGATCCAAATCCCGCTTTGTACGGCACTCCAGGACTGCAGCTGGACCTGCGGCGGCGCTTGAACTTGCGGCACCACCCCGCGGTCTTCTCAATCGAGCAGGGCGGCTCGGCCCAGCCTCGTCTGTTGCAGTTTTCCTCTTACCCATCAAAGACAGGATGGATGAGAGTGACAAAAGACCCAAAATAGCTTCCACGAAAGCCATGGAAAACGTCGAAAATGCGGAGAAATGGCTGCCCAATCTGACAAAAGGAAATCTAGGCGTCGTAGAGGGATGCTTCAAGCTTCCCAAGGCTGTAGTTTCAGGGAAAAATAAGAACAAAAAGATGGAATGGAGCTGCTCACGATTTCAGCACTATTTGGGGGATTTTGGAGCTCCAAATGGGAAAATCTTCAAGGAAAGGGGCTGCCAACACCCAATAATCGATGGGTGGTGGTTGGTTTTGGCCAAGGAAGGGTTTAGGAGGGGTTTGGGTCGCCGGGGTTTGGAATGGAGTGCTGAAAATCAAATCTAGGGTATGCAAGGGGGCTGTTTGTGAAGGAGAGGGGTGTTTTAGGGGTTTTCGTGGGATGGGAGGTAGCTAGGAGTGATGGGGGAGGTATTTAAGTGGGTGCGCCCAAAGGGCAGCACCAACCAAGGTGGCCGGCCGGCGATGGCATCGCCGGCCAACCTTCAGGTTGGCCAGCGGGACCCCATGGGTCTGGTCCCCCATGGTCCCAGGGCCCCAAAAAAGTTGGTCCCACCCCTTGGTTCATTATATTTTGGTCCCTATGAGCCCAAACATGTGTTCGGGGCTTTCCGGGTCCACATCGCAAATACCAAACCATATGATGCAGCATATGAATTTGGGGTAGAAGGGTCCAGTACATCTTTCTAGCTCCTTAGTTGCTAAAGAAAGTGAAGTTAGAATGGCCTTATGGCCATTTTTCATGAAATTTTACTATTCACTATAAAATTTGGTGAATGTACTAATTTGTGTTATTTTCATATTAGGTTTGATGCCTAACATGAAATGGATAAGAAAAAACTGAAGGTTGAAGTGTTTAGAGAAGGAATTTTGAGAATTTTTGGCAAAACGGGGTTTTTAAGCCCTGGCGATTGATTACTGGAGTCGTGGTCATTCCACGGCCCAAATATTCACTTTTGCGGTTTAAAACCGCTCATAGGACGTCTCCACCCGACTTCCTACAGCTTAGAAGTGATTCGGGTCGCTTTACGCGACCCGAGATGCGTTACAGACTCGATCTTGCGATCGATCCTCGTAGACTTCGCCTATCGGCGAATCTGTGATCCTAGGAGTGTTTCTAAACCCTTCTCGCACCCACCTAAGTCAAAGGAAGCGACAGCGTACGTCGCAAGACCATAACCCAGGCCCAGTATACTCTCATTCATGCTCTGATACCAACTTGTAACACCCTGAAAATCGGGGGTCATGTATAAACTCAACTCCCGAGTTCCAGACCGTCACTTATGCAACAAAAATGGTTATGATTCGATGTTGTCTGATTTAAAGCATTCACATGAGTAAAAGTATACCAAAACTGCAATTCATACTTCAGATCCAGTGATAAAAGCAAGCGGAAGACTAAACAAGATATATATCACTGTATGGAAAAACAAAGTAATCTCAACTGTCTCCAAAGTATGACTACATCTCTGAGTCTCATATACATGTACATAACAAAAGAATAATGTTCAAAAAGAAAAGTCCCACTGATGTCCCCTCGATCCAGGTCGCCTACGGGAAGCCGTCATGATACTGCATATACGAGAACTCATCCTGGTCCTCGTCATCATCTAGCTCCACCTCCTGGATCTCGTCGTCACCTGCAACTACAACAGGGTCTGGTGGGTGTTGCAAACACCATCCCGTAATGTGGGAATGAGTGATCAACTCAGTGGAATCATAGAGCAAAGATTAGCATGTTCACAATTCAATCACGCGATAATAGTAAAGCAGTAAATCAGACAAGTCCTAATACTGTTGTTAATGCAAGATGATATGACGTGATGTATGCCCTCACCGACGATCACCCTCATACGGCAACATCTTACGACCGCGGCATGCCACACTCCCTAGAGTGCTCCACATCTTCCAGGCACATGCAATGCTATGGTGATATGATTACCAAGTTGTTATTAGTCCATTCAAACAGCAGGATTGGGAAACTAAGGTACCTCCCTTGTATCAATCCCAACATGGATCCTGTCTAGGGTCGTCACTCCTAGTAATCTCATACGATGTACATTTCGTAGGTCACTGCAAGGGCTGCCAGGGCTGTTGCTCGCACTCGTTGCACCGCTCCCCCATCACCTTATCAATACAGGCCTACTGTACTCTACTGCACGGAAGGGTCGTCGCCTCCCGTGAACTCAGAATACGCTCGCGGTCACTACAAAGGGCTCGTCGCCTGATCAGTGTAGGCCGACAGCTAGAATATAGTGTCCCATACCACCATAATCTGCTCACGAGTCAAGGTGCTCATTGGTCACTACGGGGAGGTTTGTGGCCCCAGCGTAGGCCGACAGCTCGACCACGGTGTCCCATACCACCATGCCCGGCTCATGAGTCTTCGTGGATCAAGGTACCACGGTTAATAGGGTTTACAATGGTAAGTTCAGTACCCTAGGTTCAAGCAGTTATGATACATACAAGGTGAACAAACATCGGCCAGTCGGGTTACTTGACGGGCTCGACTAGCGCGATCGCATCTCGAATTGAACGACATGAAGTGCGTAAAACACTTCGCGTGGCCTAACCACTGCCGCCAACTCTCAACACGAATCACATTCATCGACGCGTCGTTCGTGGCTATGACCAGTCAGCCACGAATTCGCTCGGTTACCGACTGCCTGGACTAAGTCAAGTCCCACACATCTATGGAATTACATTAACACTATAAAAAGGTATTGGAATTGAAATACATCATGTGAGCATGTTAGCACATGTTATGACATTCAACTTAAGCAAATCTTCAAGGCATACTTCCCATGCATATTCAACTTAAGCAAATCCTCAAGCACATACATTCCATGCATGTAATGAAATCATGCATTTTGTCAACATATAGAAAATCATTTAGGTCGGCATAATAATTGAAAAATCAATCACAAAGTATCAAATAACATCATTTAATTCAATACATACTAATACAAGCATTTATACAAACACATGCACTACACACTTAGGTCTACATATAGCATGTCGACCCAAAGTGTGCAACTAGGCGAATCTCTTCGCCAAACTAATTATGCACGCATTCCTAACTTCCTAATGCGACAACAAACCATGTCAATCACATCAGCAAAATATGAATGCAAACAGTACTTCCTACAAATGACTAAAATGCCCTAAATCTCATATTCTTCGTTAGCTTACGAAACGGGAAACGGAGAGCATTTTGTACATGTCAAACGGCGATGCCGTCAAGAATCTACTATTAAACGACATTGAAAGCGTTGGGAACCGTCAATCAAAGCGTCTAAAATCCTCACCTAGTGTCTTGTAGACTCGGGAATTGAAGCGGAGTGTATATGCTTCGTCTACGGCGAGTAAGGAGCCTAATACATAAGATCCATAAGCTACATCGCTATGGAAACAAGAAAAACTCAAATCAACATCTATTTAGGGTTTTTACTTACCTAGGATTGCGGTGGAATCGCCGGGAAAGCGGTAGAGGAGTGTTGCTTAAGCATGTGCAACACGTAGCACAAGTGGCGGGAAGAACTCTCCCACTCTCTCACAATCTCTCACTCTTTTTCTCTCTCCCAAGCTAGGGCTTCTCTCAAATTCGGATGGGAGAGAGGAGTGAGGGTTTCAACCCCTTTTATAGCCTAAAACATTCCCAAAATAGGCTTGGGAACAATGTTTACTTGGTGCCTAACCAAATCGGGGCCGTTTCGGTCCAAAAGGGCATTTCTGGAGGTCCCCAGGCCAAATGCGGTCGGACTTAAGCTCATGCATACTAGATCTAGCATACATCCAGTTTTCAGACCGGTTGGGCTCCCAGATCGCACGTGGCGGCCCAGTTTCAGTTTAACGGTCACCGCACCAAGATCAGGCCTATAAGTCTCGTGATATATAATAGATATTTTTCCTGATCCAAGGGTGTAATTTGGCTGTATTCTGACGGTCAGAATGCTTAATACTGATGCGTCAAATTTGTGTGCCAGATTTGAATTCGAAATTCCAACTATGTCCCTATTCACACTCTCTTCGGTCCGGGCTCAATGAAATAGCCTGTGATCATCGGTTTGACTTGATTTTTGGAATGAGTGTCAAGCCCAGCTAGACGGTCCTAACGGTCTAAGATAGGAGGTATCGGACTTTCGACGCGCGGTCTAGATCCAATACAAAGTTTCAAGGAGGTCCCGAGAACAAACCGACTTAGAGTTTGATCCGAGGCTTTAGAGCATTATAGCACCCTTGGTTCCACTCGCCTCGGGCCTCGTAGAACGTATTTAAAGTGATCAGGGACCATTTCCCAGCTATTCCAACGTTGCACTAGCTAACCTAGTCACATTTTCTAAAGGAATGAATTCTACGCAATTTCGGGTCGAGTTGGTACTCGAGCCCAAGTATGAATTTTTCACGGGCGTTACAAATACCCTGTATATGGGCAACATTTGGTTGGCCCGAAGCGCATTTCCCGCACTCCATTCTGAGTCCATGTTACACAATTTGTGGGTTAGTGACCATTTTTCCAACTCAGTCATCCTTTTGGCTAGGGTCAGAATTGGAATGCCATCGCTATTTACATTAACATCAAGTAAACCCGAAATTTAGTAATGATCGACTTTGAAAGAACCTTCTCCAAAGACAATTGTGAAGGTCAATTCATCAAGGGATATATCGCTAATGCAAGTGTACATTTCTTGCATAGTGAAGCGGTAAGCCGGTCCGCCCCAATTCAATATGTTCTCCCATCCTACAGAAGTAAGGAGGGGAAGAATATGAAATTGAGCAAGGTGATTTGAATTGACTGACTGCTCAACTATAACCTTGTGAGTACGAAAATCCCACACATATTCGGGATCTTCTTCGGGAAGATGAAGGGTTCGCACCCAAATCGGTGTGGTTCGAGAAGAAGAAGCTCTAGGAGCTTTCTTCTTAGGTTTTCCTTCCATTTAAGAATAAAAGAAAGAAATGCAACAAAGGAAGTAAAGGTTTCAAACCTAACAGATTTTTAAGAAAAAATTCTTAGGAACCACTAAAATAAATTTAAGAATCAAGTAATGTAAGACTCAAGGAACCCAAATATGAAAGGAAATAAAAAATGGAGCACTTATCAAGCACTAATCAAAGATAAGTTACGGGTCGGAGAAGGGGTGAGTGAGGAAGATGACAAAAATGGTGAAAAATGTGTTTTTCACACTCATAAAGGGCCTCCAACTGCGCGACTCGACCGGTCCAGTACATGTTCGACCCGTCGAACCACAACTAGTCAAGTAGCTACTCGACCGATCGTGCAACCTCCAAAAATCAATTTTTATTCAATTTTATTCAAAATTATTTTCATAAAAATATATTAAAAAAATAAAGCATGCAAACATAATAAATTCAATTTGAATTATACATACCAATATCCATTGTCAACTTCGAAAACCTATTCCTATCAAGTGGTTTAGTAAATATGTCCGCAAGCTAATTTTCTTTTTAAAATATTCCAATGAAATATTTTTCTCTTTTACTAATTCTCGAATGTAGTGATACCGAATGTCAATATGTTTGGTATGAGAATGCTGGATGGGATTTTTAACAATGTTAATTGTGCTAGAGTTATCATAATACAATATCATTGTATCTTATGCAATATCATAATAATTGAGCATTCTTTTCATCCATACAAGATGGGTAGAAGCATTTCTAGCTGCAATATATTTAGCCTCAGTTGTGGATAATGATACGAAACTCTATTTCTTGTTGTGCTAGGAAACTAAACAATTTCCAATATAAAAACATCCACCACTAGTAGATTTTCTATCATTTATATTCCTAGCCCAGTCAGCATCCGTATAACCAGCTAATTAAACATTAGTATCATGCGGATACCAGAGGCCTAGTTTAATTGTACTTGCGACATATCTAATAATAAGCTTGACAGTGATAAGATGAGATTCCTTAGGATCTGATTGATATCTAGCACAGATACCTACACTAAATGCTATATCAAGTCAGTTTGCAGTTAAGTATAACAAACTACCAATTATACTACGATATGACCGTGGATCTACACTTTTACCTGTTGCATCCATAGAAAGCTTAAGAGTCGTACTCATAGGAGTATCAAATTTTTTACTACTCTCAAATCTAAATTTCTTAACCAGATTTAAAGCATACTTAGTCTGAGAAATGAAGATATTATCTTCTAATTGTTTAACTTGTAAACCAAGAAAGTAGTTCAGTTCTCCCACCATACTCATTTTGAACTTGAATTTCATCAACTCTGCAAACTTAATGAATAGGTTAGAGCAAGTAGAACCATAGATAATATCATCAACATAGATTTGTACTATTAGTATGTGTTCATTGTATTTTTTAACAAAAAGAGTTTTATCAACACTTCCCCATAACAAAATTATGACTTAGTAAGAACTTATTCAATTTCTCATACCATGCCCTAGGAGCTTATTTTAAAACATAAAGTGCCTTTTTAAGGCGATATCATGATTAGTGTGTTTAGGATCCTCAAAACCCTTAGGTTATTCAACATAAACCTCTTCATGTAAATCACCATTTAGAAATGCTCTTTTAACATCCATTTGATAGATTTTAAACTTTTTGAAACATGCTATGGATATGAATAATCTGATGGATTCAAGACGAGCTACTAGGGCAAACGTTTCATCATAATTGACTCATTTTATCTAAGTGTACCCTTGTATAACCAGTCTAGCCTTATTTCTTATTATATTCTCTAACTCATTAGATTTATTTTTAAAAATCTACTTAGTCTCAATTATATGTTTATCAGTTGGTCTTGGAACTAAATACCAAACATCATTCCTGACAAATTGAATCAGTTCATCTTGCATCGAAAGTATCCAATTTTCATCAGTGAGTGCCTCTTTTACATTGGATAGTTCAATTTGTAAAGTAAAACACACATAATTTGTAACACTCAGGATTTTGGCCAACCTGGGATTAGATGTCCTTAGGCAATGGTTCAATTAAAACACCTAGAAAATCGCTCAGAACCCAATTCCATAGCCAAAGAAATCACTTAGGGTTAATTCCTTTATAAACTAAGCATAAGTTAGCTAGCGCGACGCTAGAGTAGCTGGGAAATAGTCCCTGATCACTTTAAATACGTTCTACAAGATCCAAAACTTGTAGAATCCGTGGTGCTATAATACTCTATAACCTGGGATCAAACTCTAAACCGGTTTGTTCTCTGGACCTCTTTGAAACTTTGTATTGGATCTAGACCGCGCGTCAAAAGTCTGATACCTTCAATCTTAGACTGTTAGGACCGCCTAGCTGGACTTGACAATCATTTCGAAAATCAAGTCCAACCGATAATCACAGGCTATTTCATTGAGCCCGGACTGAAGAGAGTGCGAATAGGGATAGATTTGGAATTTGAAATTCAAATCTAGCACACGACTTGACGTGTCAGTATTAAGCGTTCTGACCGTCAGAATTCAGCCAAATTACACCCTCAGATCAGGAAAAATTTCTATTTCATATCATGAGATTTGCAGGCCTGATCTACGTGCGGTGACCACTGAACTGAAACTGGACCGCCACGTGCGATCTGCGAACCCTGTCGGACTGAAAACTTGATGTATGCTAGATCCAGTATGCATGAGCTTAAGTCCGACCGCATTTGGCCAGGGGACCACCAGAAAGCATCTTTTGGACCGAAACAGCCCCGAATTGGACATACCTCAAGTATACCTTGACCTAGAGCCTATTTTGGGCACTTTTAAGCTTATAAAAGGGCTTGAAACCCTCACTCCTCTCTCCCATCCGAATTTGCAAAAAGCCCTAGATTGGGAGAGAGAAAAGGTGAGAGTATGTGAGAGAAGGTGGGAGAGATCTTCCTGCCACCTGCTGCTGCTGCTGTACGTGCTTAGGTGACGCACTCCAATCACTTTCTCGGCGATTCCAACGCACTTCTAGGTGAGAAAAACCTTCAACACTTGCTGATTTAAGCTTTTGTCAATTCCATTAGCGATGTAGCTTATGTAGCTTGTGTATTAGGTTCCCTATTCGCCGTAGACGAAGCGTATACACTCCGTTCGAATTCACACATCTATAAGGGAAAAGGTGCGGATTTTAGACGCTTTGATTGACTGTTTCCAAAGCTTTCAATGTCGTTTAATAGTAGATTATCGACGGCATCGCCGTTTGACATGTACAACATGCTGTCCGTTTCCTGTTTCGTAAACCAACGAAGAATATGAGATTTAGGGCATTTTAGTCATTTGTAGGAAGTACTGTTTTTATTCATATTTTGTTGATGTGATTGACATGGTTTATTGTCACATTAGAATGTTAGGAATACGTGCATAATTAGTTTGGCAAAGAGATTCGCCTAAATGCGCACTTCGGGTCGACGTACTATATGTAGACTTAAGTGTGTAGTGTAAGTGTTTGTATAAATGTTTGTATTAGTATGTATTGAATTAAATGGTGTTATGAATTAGTTTGAGATTGATTTCTCAATTAAAATGCTGATGTAAATGATTTCCTACATGATAGCTATATGCATGATTTCATTATATGTATGAAATGCATATGCTTGATGTTTCACTTAAGTGGTATGTTATAACATGTGCTTGATGATTTCTTTATGATTTAGTTTGAGATCGAATTCTCAATTAATACGCTGGTGGTGATGATTTCCTATATGTGGCGATATGCATAATTTCATTATATGTGTGAAAGACATGTGTAAGATGATTTACTTAAGTTGTACATTATAACATGTGTTATCATGCTCACATGTTTGTATTCTATTTTCAATACTCTCATATGATTTGCTGATGTGATTCCATAATTGTTTGGGACTATACTTAGTCCAGGCAGTCGGTAACCGAGAAAATTCGTGGTTGGCTTATCTTGGCCACGAACAACGCGTCGATGAACGTGACTCATATTTGGAGTTGGCGGCAGTGGTTAGGCCACACGAAGTGTTTTACGCACTTCATGTCGTTTGACTTGAGATGCGATCGTGCTAGTCGAGCCCGTCAAGTAACCCGACTGGCCATTGTATGTTCACCCTGCATGAGTCATAACTGCTTGAACCTAGGGTACTGAACTTACCATTGTAAACCCTGTCAACCATGGTACCTTGATCCACGAAGACTCATCAGCCGGGCATGGTGGTATGGGACACCGTGGTCGAGCTGTCGGCCTACGCTGGGGCCACAAACCTCCCCGTAGTGACCAATGAGCACCTATGACTCGTGAGCAGATTATGGTGGTATGGGACACTATATTCTTGCTGTCGGCCTACATTGATAAGGTGATGGGGGAGCGGAGCAACGAGTACGTGCAACAGCCCTGGTAGCCCTTTGTAGTGACCGCGAGCGTATTCTGAGTCTACGGGAGGCGACGACCCTTCAGTAACAGTAGGGTACTGTAGGCCTGTATTGATAAGGTGATGGGGGAGCGGTGCAACGAGTGCGAGCAACAGCCCTGGCAGCCCTTGCAGCGACCTACAAAATATACATCGTATGAGATTATTAGGAGTGACGACCCTAGACAGGATCTGTGTTGGGATTGATACAAGGGAAGTACCTTAGTTTCTCAATCCTGCTGTTTGAATGGACTAAAAACAACTCGAAAATCATATCACCATAGCATTGCATGTGCATGGAAGATGTGGGGCACTCTAGGGAGTGTGGCATGCAGCGGTCGTAAGATGTTGCCGTATGAGGGAGATCGTCGGTGAGGGCATACATCACGTCATGTCATATTGCATTAACAACAGTATTAGGATTGTTTGATTTACTGCTTTACTATTATCGCATGATTGATTTGATAACATGCTAATCTTTGCTCTCTTATCCCACTGAGTTGATCACTCACTCCCACGTTACGGGATGGTGTTTCCGGACACCCACCAGTCCCTTTTTGTGATTGCAGATGATGGCGCTACTCGAGAAGCGGAGCTGGACCTGATGATGATGAGGAGGATTCCTCCTTCATGTGTGTTCTGATTGACGGGATTATAGGGAGGTTGATTAGATCCCTTGACACTTGCCATTTTATATTTTTAGCGCACTCATTTATATTCGTTTTGTTTATTTTTTGAGTATACATGTATGTATATAACCTGGTAACATATTCACACTCTGGAGACATACAACAGTTTATATATGCTATACCTACTATCACAGTCTTTCGCTTGTTAATTTAACTGTCTCTGGAGTATGATATGTTGTTCTAGCTTAATCTCACTCATGTTTAATACATTATCACAGACAACATTAATCATACATATCTATGTTGCATAAATAACATTTTGGAACTCGGGAGTTGGGTTTTTGCTCGACCCCCCGATTTTCGGGATGTTACATAATTACATATGGTTTCCAATTGTTTTCAAGTACGTACACTAGTGAGAGGGTTGCCTAGAATTTGATCAGTAGGATGACCTTTGACTGATCATAGTTCAACGGTGATTTGACAAGATGAAGAGTCGGGTTTATCAAATATAGTGACTTCATCATCTTCTGAGCTAGATGTTGGAGTATTCAAGTGATCATCAATCAAAACATTTATAGAATCATGAATAACACCAATCCTCTTATTAAGACCTCGGTATGCTTGACTATTCAAAGCATAACCTGGGAATATCCCTTCATCACCCTTATTGTTGAACTTTCCAAAATTTTCCTGGTCTCATAAAATATAGCACTTACTTCCAAAAATTCAAAAGTATTTAACTGTGGGTTTCTTATTAAACCATAATTCATAAGTAGTTTTATCTTTTGATTTTCAAATGTATACACAGTTTATAATATAACATGCAGTATTAACAACTTCGGCCCATAAATTTTTAGGTAACTTCATGTTATTTAACATTACATTGGTCATCTCTTATAGCACTCTATTCTTCTTTTCAACAACCTCATTTTGTTGAGGCGTGTTAGGAGCAGAAAACTCATGTGATATACCATGATCCGTATAGAACTTCTCAAAATTGTTATTCTTGAATTCCGATCCATGATCACTTCAGATCTTGACAAAATTTATTTCTTTTTCATTCTAAATACGCTTGAGTATTCTTTTGACTTCATTGAGAGTTTTATATTTTTCTCTCATGAATGCAACCCAAGTAAATCTGGTAAATTCATCCACAATTACCAAGAACTACTTCTTACCACCTCTACTCTCCTTTTTGGCTGCTCTAACAAGATCCATGAGGAGAAGTTCAAGAGGTTTGGATGTGGCAGAGGAGTTCACTTTCTTGTGACTACTCCTTGTTAGTTTTCCAATCTGACATGTACCACATATTTTATCCATTTTCTTCAATTTGGGTAGACCTCTAATAAGATCAGTTTTGCTCAATCTATACAAATTTCAGTAGTTCACATGTCTGGACCATGTAACAAGATAATTTAGATTTGGACCATGTAACAAGATAATTTAGATTTGGACCATGTAACAAGATAATTTAGATTAGTAAGATTTGGACCATGTAACAAGATAATTTAGATTAGTAAATTTATTCACAATATAGCAATTCTCAGATCTTCTACAACCATTTAATATTACACAACTTTTCTCATTTGAGATCTCGCATCCTTGATTTGTAAATTTAACACTATGTTTGTTATCACAGATTTCAGACATGCTCAAAATATTATGCTTAAGACCCTCTACAAACAAAATATTTTCAAAAGGAGGAAGGTTAGAAATATGAATCATACCTTGACCAATTATCTTGCAGTTGCTTCCATCACCAAAAGTAACTGAGCCATTAATCATTTCTTTGTAATTGGTGAATAAATATCCGTCACCTGTCATGTGTCTTGAGCAACCACTATCTAGGTACCACTTTGATTGACTCGAAGCCTTGAAGGCAGTGTGCACAACCAGACAAACAACCTTAGGAACCCATTTTATTGTAGTTTTGGGTTTTGGTGCACTGTTGGTTTTTCTTTGCTTGTAATTACTATTAACTCTCACATTAGAGTTAGATTTGAGAAGCTCCTTGAGTAAATCCACAATTTTTTCAGCTAAAGGATTATAGGATTGTTTTCTAAAGCTAACATTATTAATATTGACTTTAGGTGCTTGAAAAGTCTTTACATTTTTAGATGTTTTTGGTTATTAAATTTCAAGTCATTTCCTTTTGAGTAAGAGGATTCTCCTTTAACAAATGTAAGAGATACACTTTTATTTTTCATAGGCATGTATTTGTCATAGCCCAGACTGATCTGTCTCCACATGTTCGGGATGCAGTTAATAACTTTTTAAGTTTAGGGTCTCCATGGGCATACCTCCATGTATCCTTTGAACTCAATAGGAAAGAAACTTTACGTTTTAGTTTTTCATTTTTTGTTCTTAATTTTTCCAATTTAGATGTTTTGAAATTCAAATCACATTTATCTTTTTCAAAATAATCTGAAATATGAGATTTTTCTAATACTAAATTTTCAAAATCCTATTTAATTTCAGAAATTTTTCTTTTTGAAGTTTAAGCTTGACAGCAGTCATACAACTCTCCCTGTATAGGGCATTATAGGCATCCTGAAGATCATCTTCATTATCATTCTTAGGGTCACTCTTTTGAGATTCAGATGTATCGCAACTATCAAAGGAAGTGACTCTGGCTAGAGTAAGCCTTGACTTCATTAGAAGGTTCAGGTTCTGATTCATCCGACTCAGAAGAAGCTTCAGAGCTAGATGATTCATCCCATGTGGCTAACATGCCTTTTTGCTTTGGCTTATTCCTCTTTGGAAACTTATTTTTCAAATGCCCATAATCATGGCAGTTGAAACACTGACTATCTTTTAGAGATTTTTAATTTTTAGATTTACCCTTTTTCTTCTCAGAGGGTTTTTGAAAATCAACTCTTTTCTTACTTTTAAAAATACTATAAAACTTTTTTGTAAGTAAATGCATATCATCCTCTGAGTTTTCACAATCAGAATTAAACATTACTATCATGAGAAGTAGATTTGGATGATTTAAGAGCTATAGACTTACCCTTTAGAGCTTTAAAATTTAACTCGTATGTTTAAAGTGAACCAACAAGTTCCTCAACCTTCATGTGATCTGTCTCTAAGTTCCTGAATGGCAGTCACCTTGGAATTAAATTTCTCAGGAAGTAATCACAGTATTTGTGAACAGACTTTGCTTTCTAAGATACCATCTCCAAGACCCCATATAGAGTTGACTATGTCATTTAGTTTTATATAGAAGTCCAAAAAAGACTCATTTTCTTCCATATGAATTTCCTCAAACCTAGTGGTGAGGAACTGAACTTTAGACTTTTTTACAATAGATGTACCCTCGTGTGTCATTTCAAGAATGTCCCAAGTTTGTTTAGCAGTATCACAAGAAATTGTTCATTTGAGTTCATCAGGTGATAGTGCACAAATGATTACATTTAAGCCTTAGCATTTGCACTGCTCTCATTTTTCTTAAGAGTAGTCCATGTGTAAAATGATGTTTCCTTCATGGACTTGGTTCCATCATTGCCTAGAACCTTAGACATTGGTGGTTTTCATCTAGTCACCATGGCTTGTCAGATACTTTCATCAATGGATTTCAGAAATATCCTCATCCTGACTTTCTAACAAGCATAGTTGAAGCCATCGAACGGTGGTGGCCTAATAGAAAAGCTATCAAAATTTAACATCCTGAAAGCTCTAGATCGATAAGCTCAGGAAATAAATCCAAAAGAATGAGCCACATAGCTTTGATACCACCTGAAAAGGGCAAGCTCTTAGTCCTAGAGGGTGGGTGAATAAGACTATGTCAAATAAAAAATAAATGCAAAAATAAATGCGGATAGCTAAAACAAATAGTAACCTCAAATGTTATAGTATTGAGAGGTTGATACTAATGTTGTTCAAAGGACAACCTTACACTAAAAACTAAGGTTTATGGTAGGACAACTTGATTTCTTGAACACAGTAAGGATCAAAAACTCAAACCAATGCAAGGAACAATAGAAACAAATCTAGTTATTACAACATTCACCACAAATACATGAAATATATACAAGTATTCACCACATACATCATCACCATCCAAACTCCAAGAATTATAGTGGTTCGGTGTGTACACCAATTATTCTAAAATAGCCACGCCTATTCCACTCCCAATAATCACAACCCACGTGATATTGGCTTTCACTATGAAAGAAGGTTTTCAAAGGTTCACCTTAAAACCTTTACAATTGAATTTTTAATGGGCTACCATAATTAAAAACTCCACACTGAGATTTTTTGGTTATCTTAGTCAAAACCGCAATAGAGATTTTCTGAAAATTTCAAAAACCAAAAGCTGTAATTGAAAATACTTATCTGTAGAGTCTCTTTGAATGTAGCTTGGAATAACTTCTTCTTGATAATGAAGATGCCCAATGTTCAATCACTCAAATAGAAGGGTTCTAAGTCTAAATGATTTTTAAATTAAATCAACCTTGAGCTACTTTGATTCAATTTCTTAGATCTCAAAAAAGGGTATAACAGAATTTCCTTTTATCAAATTAGAATGAAGTAGCAAGAGATCAAGAAATTAGAAATCAAAAAGCTATCAAAAAAATCTTAAATTACTGTATAATAGCTTAACATTCATGGGACTTATCTCTCAAAGTGGTGGCTTGAATTGGCTTGGAATGAATGAAAAAAGTTGAGAAAAGTCCTCTATTTATAAGTTGAAAAATGGTTCCCTCGACTGGTCTAAGGTCATCCTCAATTGATCCTGGGAGCAACCAGATTTCAAAAATTCTGGCACAATTGGATAAAATTAACCCTCGACTGGTCGAGTAGTCTACTCGACTGGTCAAGTGGCCTGCTCTACTGGTCGAGCATGGCACTCGACTAGTTGAGTAGAGATTAAAATAGTTGCTAGAGTTCGAGTCGAGACAGTCTCAACGATCGGTAAAGCAAGGTACTCGAATGGTCGAGGACCCACCAGAAAAATCCAAATTTTTGAATTTAAACCTGGACTAGTCAAGAAAAACTCTGGACTGGTCGAGCCAGTGCCTGTACTAGTCGAATATTGACTAGGACTAGTCGAAGCAAAGCCTATAGAAAGCGCAATGACCCATTTGAAATATGCAATATGAACGACCTGATCTTAAGGTTTTTCTAGGGTCATTTATACCTCAAATGTTAAACATTGAACTTGTCACTTTGGTAAATCCAGAAGATCTTCTTCTTGAAGTACTTGAAGCTTGATCTTGTATACTTGAAACTTGAACATTTTCTTGACCATGAAGTGTACTTGAACTTGAAGTAGCATTCGAACTTAGTCTTGAATTTGATCATGTACTTGAGCTTGGTCTTTGAACTTAAATATGAACTTTAAATTGACCTTTGATCTTGATGAAGCACTTGAAGTTGATATAGGACTTAAAGGTGAACTTTCCATCACTTGAAGAAGTCCATCATACCTAAGTGGTTTGTCACTACAAAATTTGACAATGCAGGGTGCTAGACATACAACCTAACACTTATAATCACTACTCCCTTTCTTTTTGTTGCCTCATGTGCATTGTGTGCTTATCTCTTTTACATTGAGGGCAATGTAAATTTTAGGTTGGGGGTGTGGATTGGGCAGGATAATCAGTTATTTCCTTAGTCTTTGAGCAAAATTGTCTAAATTTTTTGAAAAATTCTGGAAATTCTGTGAATTGAAGTGATTTTAAAGTTAATCCATGAATTAGAATCATAAGATGCTTAATGTTGATGCTTTATGCCTCTTAGATTTTAGTCACTTGGGAGATCCCAAAATTAAGTTCGAATTATTAATCCATGATTAGAAATTCTAAACATTGATTGAGTCATAATTTAATATTTCACATCTAGCTTTCGCATTAGAGCTTCAGTTTGATATTGAAGTGTTAACTTGGTGATTATTAAGCATGGACAGAAGCAACCTAGGAAATTTTTCCATCATGTTCAAATGAAAAAAAAAGAAAGTAATACGCAGCTAAAAATAGTTGTCATAAAAAATAACTACCTATTAAAGATCTTTAAAAAGGTTGATATAGCGTGAAAGCCATCAATGAAATTAAAGGAAAAGGTGGGTAGGGAAATTCCTACCATTTTTTGAGATCATTTTAGAGCAGAGGGCAAAAATGAACCAGATCTAAGACTTAAGTGGGCAAAATTAAAGGAAAAGGTGGGTAGGGAAATTCATATCGTTGAAACCTCCCATAGTCGAGAGCGATGTTTACATGCCATCCATACTGTTCATAATCTCATTCATAATGGGACGAAATGAAAACACAAATATTAGTCTGATTCAAAATGTCTATGGCCTCATGAATATTTCAACTGTGGGCATTCAATCATCACATTTTCAGCCTACTTGAGCATTAGATCCGGTTCATTTTTTGCCCTCTACCCTAAAATGATTTCACAAAACATATGGATCGGGTGGATTTCTCATAAACATCAAGGTGGGCCCTACCAAGGTTTCTAGCGCAGGAACTTCCTGCCAAAGGCTTTCGTAGGAAATCTATGTTGGATATGGACGGGATTGTTGGAAAGGAATTGGCTACCCCCCCTGTCACCAACCCCCTAGCTGGTGGTGGGTGCTCTATGGGCCTCACCATGATGTATGTATTTCATACATTCTAGTCATCCAATTTTACAGATCATTTTAGGGCTTCACACTAAAAATGAGAGGGATATAAATCTCAGGCTAATCACAACACAAGAAAATAATAGTGATTGGATATCCACCATTAAAATCCTCCTAAGGCCCACTGTACTGTTTATTTGACATCCAATCTGTTTATTAGGTCATACATGCCTAGATGAAGGGAAAAAACATAGATCAGCTTGATCCAAAACTTTTATGGCCCCCAAAAGGTTTTTAATGCTCAATGTTCATTCAATACTATTTCCTGTAATGTGGTCCACTTGAGAGTGGGATATACCTCATTTTTGGTCTCATACTATAAAATGATTTGGGAAAATAGATGGACAACATGGATGAAACACATACATCATGGTGGAGCCCACAGGCTAGTGGCAATCCGTCCACACCATTGATAGGCAATGTGAATGTGCAATCTACATGGGATGCGGATTTCACGCATAATGCTTCCAGAGCAAGTTTCTACATACACTACACCAAAATTGTCATTTAGGAACGATTTTAATCCGTTCCTAAATCAGGAGTTGCAAAAAAAAAAAAAAAAAACAAAGGGGAAAAATTCAGAACCGTTTTGGGTACCGTTTCAAATTTTAGAAATGAAATTTTAGGAACTATTTTAAACCGTTCTAGTGGCAACGGTCAAATTTTAAGATGAAATTTTAGAAACAATTTCAAACCCTGATAAACACACAAAATTTAGGGTCAATGGAAATAAATTAACAGAAGTTTATTGCATTCCATCAAAATAGAGATTAATCCAAAGAAAAACATAAGAAGCAGAGAGGTATGCTCGTCTTAAGACTGCAACTAAGTTCATTTATCTAAAAATATCTACAATGTTGAGTAACAAATCACCAATGTACTGGAGCGAGATCCGTTTCCATTCCATCATTCAGATCGACGATCGAATGAGAAGCGATTGCCGATCGGGAGTTATTCTTCTACTACTACGAAGTCCATGCAAATGGAAAACCCCAAATCGATGCTTGCAATTAAAAGTACAAGGTCTCTAACAGGCAACAACAGAAGTCATTTCTTGACACCTACATATTTTAAGCAACAAAGGATTAAGAAGAAATTAATGCTTGACAAAGTTAGTTAGAAGTCCACATAATTCTAATAAGCCAATGTTCTCACAATGTCAGTTGGTAAATTATATCTTTTACAATATATTTCAATATTTAAGGGAGAAAATACCTACATTTTTTAAGGACTAGATCAGAAAGATATCCATAGCCAAATAATTCTTGACAAAGCCAATTTAGAAGTCTACATAGTTCTTCTAGTAAATCTTTTCGCCATTTAGATGTTGCTAATAGCCAGACCGTTAAATTTTTTTTGTGATAAATGGTTTGCACTTTACATAATGAAATTTTTTTTACAAATTTGTAGGGCAAAACTTGAGTCATGGATGAGAATTGAGATGCCTTTCACATTGAGGAAATCATACCACATTGGGTTCCCGGTGCAGCAACATTCTAAAGCCTTGCTAAAATCATACAACAATAATGGGCATGCTGAGGTAATTTTAAAAAATAAAAATTAAAAACAAAATAGTTAAGAATACAGTCAGTGGAAAAATAATGATAATTAAAAAGGGAATATTGAAAGTTAAATAGCAAAGCCAGAGATAACAAGCATTCACAGCTTTACCCAAGGCAAACCACAACCTATTGCTCCTTAGCTATAAATACTTTCAGTAGAAAATGGCATTACCAATAACATAAAAATTAAAAATTAAAAATTAAAAATTAAAAAAAAAGGTAAAGAAAAAGAAACCTAACAATGCAAGGAAGTTGCGAAGACCAAAATGCCAAATGAAATGTTACATCAAGATACCCAAAACACATAATCCACATTCTCTATTTGAAGAAGAGACTATCATATATGTCATTCATTACAAGGAAAAACTGCTCAAGTAACTATAGCATAGAAGCTCCATTCCCCAAAATGCAACAAGAACCTATATGGTACCTGATTGTCCTTTCAAGTCTTCAACAGCTTGTAGCTTGGCCTTTGTTTTCTGCAGTTCAGCTTGAAATGCCCTTACCGTATGTTTTACCTCATTATCAATAACCAATGTATTCACCATTCATAAAACCTTTGTATTTGCAACAAAACCTTTGTTTTTGCAGCAGAATAGTCACCGTGCCCCAGCTGCAGAAAGCAAAGCATGTTAAAAGATGTTGAGTGTTGACTGGTATAAACCAGTGTGAGTGCTCAGAGTCAAAAATACATTGATATACAAGGGTGATAACCAAAACATATTCAGAACTACATTGATATGCAAGGGTTTGCACTTTTTTTCTAATGAGTACCCAAATGTAGTCATTTCCAAGGGTTTGCCATATCAGATCTGTAATCATAAATTACAAGATCCTAAGTATTGGAGTCAGCCATATCAGATCTTTAATCATAATGCAATGTTCTAAAAGCATTAACATCTTTAGTTCTGCTATAACCATCACCATTGGAGTCAACCGTGTATGCTGTAAAAGATACAAAACTCAAAAATTCCCACACAAGTGCTTAATGCAAGTGCAAGGGATGCCATTAGACACAAAAACCCCAAATAACTGCACAATGATTTGGATTTACAGATCTAGAGTATAAGGAGATAAAATGATCAAACCAAAATAATAAAACAAGTGTATATTAATATGAACACGTAATGTGAATATCTGAATATTTGAAAAGGGATCTTTGTATGTAAAATCCATGAGGATATATGACTTACTGAGGATCAGTTCCAGATAAGGATATATAAACCCTCCCAGCTGGCTTCACAACTTCCATAGTTTTTATTTCCTCGAAAAAGAAAAAAGGAGGGATGTGTTGAGATGTGGAGCCACATCTGGGGCCATCTTCGACTGGTCGTGGGTTATGCTCGACCGGTCGTAGAGGCCCGCTCAACCGGTTGTGGACTGGCTCGACTCAAAGTCTAGCGAGCATTGTTTTTGGGTCCCGAGGTGCTCGACCGATCGTGACCCATTCACGACCGATCATGGGGTTCTCTTGACCAGTCGTACAGCCTGCTCGACCGGTCGTAGTTACAAAAATTTATTTCCAAATCCGATGCGAACTGTTGATTTTAGTGTTGCCTTTCGCAAGGGTGTGGAAGGGGAGTTGCTTAAACTATAAATAGGGGTTCCTGAGGCTTTTCTAGGTATGATAAAAAGTTATTCTAAGGTATGGGTTAAGGGTTTTCTATGTTCTTCCAAGGGAGAGGTTAGTATTTTGCCTTGTAATCTTCATTCTTCTTCATAGTGGAAGTTTGCATCCGTGGTTTTTTACCCTAGTTTGGGATTTTCCACGTATATCTTGTCTTGTGGTTTGTTTTAATTACTTTAATATGTTTCTAGTTTATATTTCTTCCTGTTTATCATTTGTGGGTGAGGCTTGAGATTAGATCTAGGCTCACTGCATTGTTAGCATGCTATACAACAACTGTATCAAAGCTATTGGTTTAGTTCTATTGGGAGCGATGGAGAAAGAAGGAAAAACTAGAATTGAGAAGTTTGATGGTTCAAACTTTACCTTCTGGAAGATGTAGATGGAGGGTTATCTGTATCTGAACGACCTCTATATTCCTCTAAGAGGAAAAGAGAAGAAACCAGAAAAGATGACAGATGATGAATAATTTTTACTGGATAGGAAGGCTTTAGGAACGATCCGACTCTCTTTATCTAAGAGTGTCACCTTCAATGTATCTAAGGTGAAAACGACAAAAGAATTAATGGAAGCCCTAGCCACCATGTATGAAAAACCCTGAGTGTCCAACAAGGTTCATCTTATGAAACAGCTATTCAACATGAAGATGTCAGATGGTGGGAGCGTGGCTGAACATGTAAACGAGTTTAATACAGTCACGAGTCAGTTGGAATCCGTTGACATCATTTTTAAGGATGAGGTCAGGGCGTTATTGATCTTATCCAGTCTACCAGACAGTTGGGATGGTTTGGTGATTGCTGTGAGCAATTCTTAAGGGTCAACAAAGCTAAAATTTGATGATGTGGCTGGTTTAATTCTCAGCGAAGAATCTAAAATGAAGGCATCAGGAGTTTCAGGGGATTCAAGGAATGCTCTAAATGTTGAAGGAAGAGGAAGATCGCTAAAAAAAGGAGGTAATAAACACGGGCGTTCTAAGTCAATGAAGAAGTCCAAAGGACCGAAACATAAAGACGGGTATTGGCATTACGGTAAGAAGGGGCACATGAAACGTGATTGCAGGATGCTTAAGAAACAAGATCGAAAGCTCTCAAGGCGGGAAAGATTCAGTGAATTTGTCTGAGGAGAACGACACAGAGGCGTTGATCTTGTCTCTTGATGCAAGGAATAAGTCTTGGGTTATAGACTAGGGTGCTTCGTTTCATGCCACTTCATGTAAGGAAGTTCTGCGTGATTATGTGTCAGGTGACTTTAAGAGAATCTACCTGGATGATGATGAGTCATGCAGTATCGTTGGAAAGGGAGACGTTCAGGTCAATCAGAAAGACGAAACGGTTTTGAACTTGAAGGATGTCAGACATGTACTGAGTTTAAGAAGAAATCTGATCTTAGTGGGGCAGTTGGATGATACCAGTTGGTTGATACCGATTATGCGACAACATTCACCAATGATTCCTGAAAGATCACAAAAGGTGCCTTGGTGATATCTCGAAGTAAGAAGGAAGGTACTTTGTACGTGACTTCAGGATCATATAGTTCACTCGCAGTCGCATCAACTGGAGTGAATGGTCAGTTATGGCATCAGAGGTTGGGACATATGAGTGAGAAGGGGATGAAAGTGCTATTGTCAAAAAGGAAGCTACTAGGGTTAAAGTCTACTGACTTAGAATTCTATAAGGACTGCATGTACGGCAAGCAGAAGAGGGTAAGTTTCAAGAAGACAAGATGTGCTCCAAAGACGCATCTGTTGGAGCTTGTACACATTGACATATGGGGACCGACACAGGTATCATCTCTTAGTGGCTCACGTTATTTTGTTTCTTTTATTGATGATGCTAGTAGAAAACTATGGGTTTCTTTCTTAAAGCATAAATCTCATGTATTTGATATGTTTAAGAAGTGGAAAGTTATGGTAGAAAATGAGATAGGTAAAATAGTAAAGTGTCTCAGATCTAATAATGGGGGAGAGTATTGTGATAAGAGGTTTGAAGAGTATTATGCCAAAAGTGAAATCAAACATCAGAAAATGATTCCACGGACACCGCAGCAGAATGGTGTGGCTGAGCGCATTAACAGGACCATCCTTGAGTGCGCCAGGAGCATGAGGTTACTGTAAGTGCTGTGATTTCATATCCCTTTAGTTGTCAAATTTTGTGGTGCCAAGACCTATATCTATGTCTTGTATATCTTATGTTTTATGTTTGAAGACTAGTCATTGCAATCAAGACATATCAAGACATCACATTTTAAGACAAGATCTTAAATGAAGAAAGTTTTCAAGTCTTGGATGAAGAAATCAAGAATAGAAGTTTTCAAGGTTGCATGTTCAAGATTTGATCAAGTTCAAGTTTACTAGAAGACTTTGTCAAGTCAAGATCAAGCTCATGAAGGCCTACTACAAGTTTTGTATATTCACAAGCTTCTCTTAAGGGTCATCTAAGAGAACAGACTTTCAATGTCCATCTCACTTTTAAGGTTTGTTTGACCTTAGATTGACCTTCGGATGGGCTTTACTGTAGGTCATTTCGGATACATAACTCATATATTTTAATATGCTTGTTTGGAGTGTTCTAAGACCAGTCTTAGGGACTTTAAGACCAATCCTAGCTTTGCTACGACCAGTCTTAAGTTTTTCAGGACCAGTCCTAGGTAGTTGAAGATTTTCGGATCTTTCTGGCTATCCTACGACCAGTCCTGAAAGTTCTACGACTCATACTTCGACCGGTCATAGCCCTATGACTCAAACTCCAGTAACCGTTTTTAGGGTCCTACGACCGGTCGTAGGTGATCCTAAGACCAGTCGTAGACGGAATTTTTCAGGCTATAAATAGAGCACGAACTTCAGAGTTTGAGCACTTCAAATCAATTCAATTCAAGCATTCTTTAGGCTATTCTCTGAGATAAGTTTGTGTTTATTTTAAGCTACATTGTGCTTATTTAATATTCCTTTTGCTAGTTTATTTTTATTTAATTTTGATCTACATTCCAATCTTATTAGAAAAGGAAAATTTCTGATATTCCTTCTTCTTGGATTCAAAATCAAATAGATCTAGCCCGTTTGATCTAAAATTAATTAGACTTAGAACCATTCTTAAAGTGAGTATTGAACTTTAAACGTCGAATCGAACTTCTACTCCGATTGGTTCTACCGGGCTTCTTCAAAAGGTGATTCAGGTATTTTACATGTTTTGTAATTTACTTTCTTTAGTTTTTGTTTGAGATTCGCTAGAAAAAACTCATTGTAGTGGTTATCTGAGGAGAGCCAGAAAACTCAGATTGTGGGGTTTTTGGATTGTGTAAGCCCAAGATCAAAGACACAATTGTAAAGGTTTTAGGTGAACCTGTGAAACCTATTTTGATAGTGCATGCTAATATCCCTTGTGTGAGGATATTAGGAGTGGAGTAGCAATCTGTGTGGCTGTTGGATAACAGTTGGTGTACACACAGGCGAACCACTATATATCATTGTGTTGTGGATGTATTTTACTCTTTCATTCTTTTATTCATTCTGATTTGTGGAGAGTGTTTGTGGATGAATGTTGTAATCACTTCAAGCAAGTGTGGATGAATGTTGTAATAACTTAGGATTTATTTTCCGTAAGTTATTTTGATTTCATTACTTATTATTCCTCATTGGTTTGTGATACAAAGGATGTTCTAGAAATAAGGTTGTCCTACCTTAAACCTCTGGTTTTTGGTGTAAGGTTGTCCTTAGAACTGATAAAGTATCAATCTCTTTATTTTAGGCTATTGTGATTATTTTATATTCAGCATTGTGCTTTAAATCTTTTATTATTCTGCTGTTATTAGTTTTATTTGGCATTGCCCTATTCACCCCCCCTCCCCCTCTCTAGGGCATATAGCTAGGCCCTTTCAGTTACATGTAGGGTTACCCAAGACTTTTTGGGCAGATGCTGTGAATACTGCCATATATCTTATTAATAGAAGTCCCTCAGCACCATTGGATGGTGGGCTACCTGAAGAAACGTGGACTGGAAAAGAAGTGAACCTTGCACATCTCAGAGTGTTTAGTTGCACTTCATACGTTTACATTGATGCAGAGCACAGAAACAAGCTGGATGTGAAATCTAAGAGGTGCACGTTTATAGGCTACCGGCAGCATGATTTTGGCTACAGGTTCTAGGATACAGAAGACAAGAAAATCATTAGAAGCAAGAACGTAGTCTTCAATAAAAAAGTGATACATAAGGACAGTGTACAAGAAAATAAGGTCGAGGAAAAGGAATTCGTAGAGTTGGAAGAGTTACCGGATATGGGTGTTACAACGTCACAAGATGGTCATGCATAGGAGCATTATGAGGCAGAGCCGCATACACCAGTTGTGAGGAGGTCTACTCGGGAGAGGAGACCCACAGTTCGATACTCACCCTCCTTACATTACTACTGCTGACAGATAATGGTGAGCTAGAATGTTTTGAAGAGGCATTATAGTCAGATACACGGGTTAAGTGGGAGCAGGCCATGGATCAGGAGATGGACTCTCTTCAGTCTAATCGTACATGAGAGCTAGTCACTCTACCTAAGGGTAAGAAAGCTCTTCATAACAAGTGAGTTTACAAACTGAAGGAGGAGCACGATGGTTTGAAATGATACAAGGCTAGATTGGTTGTAAAAGGGTTTCAACAAAAGACGGGTATCGATTTCACTGAAATATTTTCACCTATAGTGAAAATGTCTACGATTCGCATGGTCTTGAGTATAGTGGCTATAGAAGACTTATATCTAGAGCAACTAGATGTTAAGATAGCCTTTCTTCATGGAGAACTTGAAGAAGAGATATATATGCATCAACCGACAGGATACATGGCACCAGGAAAGGAGAACAAAGTGTGCAGACTGAAGAAGAGTCTATATGGCCTAAAGCAGGCCCCGAGGTAGTGGTACAAGAAGTTCGATAATTTCATGTCGAGAAACAGTTTTAGGAGATGTCATGCAGACCATTGTTATTATTTGAAGAAGTTTCATACGTCGTACATCATCCTTCTTCTGTACGTTGATGATATGCTTGTGGCGGGTTCAAGCATGAAGGACATCTCAGATCTTAAAAGACAACTGTCTAGAGAATTTGACATGAAGGATTTAGGAGCTGCAAAATAAATCTTAGGCATGAGGATAAAACATGACAGGGAAAATAAGAAATTGGTTTTGTCACAGGCAGAGTACATAGCCAAGGTACTTGATCGATTCAGTATGGGAGGTGTTAAGCCGGTTAGCACTCCATTAGTCAACCACTTCAAGCTTTCTAAGGAGCAAGGGGCAAAGGCGCAGGAGGAATGAGACTACATGGCTAAAGTCTCATACGCGTCAGCTATTGGGAGTCTCATGTATGCTATGGTGAGCATGAAGCTAGACATTGTTCAAGCAGTGAGAGTTATCAACAGGTTCATGAACGACCCCGGGAAGGAACATTGGGAAATTGTGAAGTGGATCCGTAGATACCTGGTAGGTACTAAGGATGTAGGGCTGTGTTATGGTGGATCAAAAATCAAGCTACAAGGCTACGTGGATTCAGATTTGATAGGAGATATCGACAGCAGAAGAAGCACTACAAGTTATGTATTTATTATCGGTAGTGTTGTAATCAGTTGGGTCTCTTAGTTACAGAAGATAGTATCTATCAGTACGACAGAAATAGAATATGTTGCGGCTACAGAAGCATGTAAGGAGATGGTGTGCATGCAAGGTTTTATGGAAGAGTTGGGTAAGAAGTAAGTAGATTGTACGTTGTACAATAACAGTCAGAGTGCAATACACTTGGCTAAAAATTCAGCCTTTCATTCAAGGACCAAGCATATTGCCATCAGATATCACTTCATACGTTCGTTACTGAAAGATGGATCGATTGCTCTATAGAAGATTCATACAAATGAGAATCTGGCGGATATGCTGACCAAAGCGGTCACATGAGAGAACTGAAGCTCTGTTCAGCTTTGATTAGTTTTCAAGCTTGAAGACGGGGAGGTGGTGTACTTCGGATGAAGAAGACAAAGGTTTATGGCGATATATCTCTGTAACACCCCGAAAATCGGGGGTCGGGTAGAAACCTAACTCCCGAGTTCCAGAACATCACTTATGCAACATTTTCAATGATGGATGAATGTTGGCCATAATAGTGCATAAAACATGAAGTGGATTAAGCCAAAACAGCATATCATACTCCAAAGACAGTTAAATTAGCAAGCGAAAGAATGTGATAGATATATAAAATATATGAACTGTTGTAAGTCTCCAGAGTGTGAACATGTTGCCAGGTTAACTAAATACATGTATACTTCAAAATAGAAAGAAGAGAATATACATGGATGTGAAAGTAAAAGGCAAAATACCAAGTGTACTGGCATCTAATCAGTAACCCTGTAACCCCATCAATCAGAACCTGCATATAG
Source organism: Magnolia kwangsiensis (assembly GCA_037074715.1). Lineage (NCBI taxonomy): Eukaryota > Viridiplantae > Streptophyta > Magnoliopsida > Magnoliales > Magnoliaceae > Magnolia > Magnolia kwangsiensis. Next base: position 76,132,131 of record CM073579.1, read on the forward strand.
GAGGGATCCTCCTCATCATCATCAAGTCCAGCTCTGCTTCGCAAGCATCGCCATCATCTGAAACTAAAATAGGGACTGGTGGGTGTCCGGAACACCATCCCGTAACGTGGGAGTGAGTGATCAACTCAGTGGAATCATAGAGCAAAGATTAGCATGTTATCAAATCAATCACGTGATAATAATAAAGTAAACAATCAAACATTCCTAGATACTGTTGTTAATGCATGCATGAAATGACATGATGGATGCCCTCACCGACATACTCCCTCATACGGCACAATCTTACGCCCGCGGCATGCTTACGTTCCTCAGTGCTCCACATCTTCCAGCCACATGCAATGCAATATGGATAATGATTACCGAGTGGTTATTAGTCCTTTTCATACAGCCACATTGGGAAACTAGGGTGCCTTCCTTATATCAATCCCAACACAGATCCTGTCTAGGGTCGTCACTCCTAGTAATCTCATACGAAGTTATATTTGTAGGTCGCTGCAAGGGCTGTCAGGGCTGTTGCTTGTACTCGTTGCACCGCTCCCCCATCACCTTATCAATACAGGCCTAATGTACTCTTGTCGCTACGGAAGGGTCGTCGCCTCCCGCAGACTCAGAATACGCTCGCGGTCACTACAAAGGGCTCGTCACCTGATCAGTGTAGGCCGACAGCAAGAATATAGTGTTCCATACCACCATAATCTGCTCACGAGTCTGGGTTGCTCACTGGTCACTACGGGAAGGTTTGTGGCCCCAGCGTAGGCCGACAGCTCGACCACGGTGTCTCATACCACCATGCCCGGCTCATAAGTCTTTATGGATCAAGGTACCATGGTTAACAGGGTTTTCAATGGAAAGTTCAGTACCTTAGGTTCAAGCAGTTATGACTCATACATGGTGAACATACAATGGCCAGTCGGGTTACTTGACGGGCTCGACTAGTACGAGCGCATCTCAAGTTGAACGACATGAAGTGCATGAAACACTTCGTGTAGCCTAACCACTGCCGCCAACTCAAAACACAACTCGCGTTCATCGACGCGTCCTTCGTGGCAAATAGAAGCCAACCACGAATTCAATCCATTGCCGACTGCCTGGACTCACGTATAGCCCCAAACACTTGAATATCAACATCAATAATCATATGAGAGTAACAGAAATGAAATACAACAATGTAAGCATGTTGACACATGTTATAACATACAACTTAAGGAAATCATCCAACACATGCATTTCGTGTATATATTGAAATCAATACATATAGCCAACATGATGAAAATCATTTACATCAGCATATTACTTGAGAATTCAATCTCAAAACTCATTCACAACACCATCTACTCAATACATACTAATACAAACATTTATACAAACACTTAGTCTACATAGCGTATGTCGACTCAAAGTGCGCATTTGGACGAATCTCTTCGCCAAACAGATTATACACGCATACATAATATCATAACACGATGAATTTACATGTCAAGGATTTCAGCAAAATACGGACGTATGCGGTATTTCCTATAAATACCTAAAATACCTTAAATCTCATATTTACCGTACGTTTACGAAACGAAAAATGGACAGCATGTTGTACATGTCAAACGGCGTTGCCGTTGATAATCTACTATTAAACGACATTGAAATATTTGAAATCAGTCAATCAAAGCGTCTAAAATCCTCACCTTTTGCCCTAGACGTGTATCGATTCGATTTGAACGCATACGCTTCGTCAACGGCGTAAAGGCGACCTAATGCACAAGATATATAAGCTACTTCGCTATTTGAATCGAAGGAATCCTAAAACAGCAAGTGGTTAGGGTTTTTCTTACCTAGAAGTGTGTTGGAATCACCGGGAAAGTGATTCGAACGTGGTGAATGAGCACGGGTAGCAGCTGTAGCAAGTGACAGGAAATCTCTCCCACAACTCTCTCACAATCTCTCACTTTTTCTCTCTTTCTTTCTAGGGTTTACTCCAAATTCGGATGGGAGAGATATGAAGGGGTTTAAGGTCCTTATATAGGCTAAAACCTAACCTAAATAGACTTGGGAACAAGGTATACTTGGGTTATAGTCAAATCGGGGCTGTTTCGATCCAAAAGAGCGTTTCGAGAGGTCCCCCGGCCGAACACGATCGGACTTAAGCTCATGGTCACTGGATGTTGCTCACACCAAGTTTTCAGTCCAGTAGAGTTCCCAAATCGCACGTGGTAGTCCAATTTCAGTTCAGCAGTCATCGTACCTAAATCAAGTCTACAAGTCTCATGATATGAAAAAGAAATTTTTCCTGATCCGAGGGTGAAATTTGGCTGAATTCTGACGGTCAAAATGCTTAATAATAATGTGCAAAGACTCGTGCCAGATTTGAATTAAAATTTCAAATCTTTACCCATTTCTCACTCTCTTCAGTCCAGGCTCAATGAAATAGCCTCAGAACATCGGTTGGGCTTGATTTTCAAAACGATTGTCAAGTCCAGCTAAGCGGTCATAACCGTCTAAGATTGTAGATATCGGACTTCCGACGCGCGGTCTAAATCAAATACGAAGTTTCAAAGGGTTCCTAAGAGCAAACGAGTTTAGAGTTTGATCCTAAATTTCAGGGTATTGTAGCGTCATTGGTTCTACAAGTTTTGGGTCTTGCAGAACGTATTTAAAGCGATCAGGGACAATTTCACAGCTAATCTAGCATAGCGCTAGCTAATTCACGTTAAATTTCTAAAGAAATAGGTTCTAAATGATTTTTTTGGCTTTGGAATCGAATTTTTAGAGGTTACCAAGGTGCTATGGTTGACCCGTTGCCTAAGGACGTCTAATCCCAGGTTGAAAAAAATCTGGGGTGTTACAGTCTCCAAGTGGGAGATTGTTAAGATGTGGAGCCACATCTGGGGCCGTCTTAGATTGGTTGTGGGTTATGCTCGACCGATCGTAGAGGCCCGCTCAACCGGTTGTGGACCGACTCAACTCAAAGTCCAAGAAGCATCATTTTTGGGTCCTGAGGTGCTCGACCGATCATGACCCATTCACAACCGGTCATGGGGTTCTCTCGACCGGTCGTACAGTCTTCTCTACCGGTCGTAGTTACACAGATTCATTTCTGAATCCGATGTGGGCTGCGGATTTTGGTGCCGCCTATCGCAAGGGTGCGGATGGGGAGTTGCCTAAACTATAAATAGGGTTTCTTAGGGATTTTTTAGGTATGATAAAAAGTTATTCTAAGGTGTGGGCTAAGGGTTTTCTATGTTCTTCCAAGGGAGAGGCTAGTATTTTACTTTGTAATCTTCGTTCTTCTTCATAGAGGGAGTTTGCATCCATGGTTTTTTACCCTAGTTTGGGGTTTTTCCACGTACATCTTGTCTTGTGGTTTTTTTTATTGCTTTGATATGTTTCTAGTTTATATTTCTTCCTGTTTATCGTTTGTGAGTGAGGCCTGAGATTGGATCTAAGCTCACTGCATTGTTGGCGTGCTACGCAACAGGATGTGCAGCATGAACACCAAACTTCCTGAAAGTGTTTAGGTTGCATTTAAATGCATAGTCGAATTGAATTGAAAATATACAGTTTAATCAATAGGGCATCGAAATAAATCCTGTTGGTAAAAGGTAAGGTATATGATTTACCTTTAAGTTATGGAAACCATCCTCGGCTCAAATCAAAATCTTGCTTGGGGTATAGCTCTCATCGAGTTTGAAATAAACATAGAGTACAAGCAACTGAAAAAAAAAAAAAAAAAAAAAAGGGTTCCAACTCACCAAAGATAAAATAGGAAAAAGAGAGAGAGAGAGAGAAGAGAAAAAGAAATGTAACTGGAACTTCACTTTTCTCTGGAACTGGATGTTGATAAGGTGGGGTTGGGCACCATTTGATCTATAATAAGGCAAAAAAATAGTGAGATTGCAAGTATAAAATCAATGTTAGAAAGACAAAGAAGGGGAATGGATGAGAGTAACTGCCAGTATGTGTCAAGGTTATCATCGCATAGGGAATGGACACCATTGCCCGGCTTGCAAGAGCTTACACTCCAAACTGCCTTCTTTCCCATCTCCCTAAGATCATCCTCCACCAATAGATGCTCGTTCCCCACCAGCTTCCCTTCTTCCTCACCTTCTGATTTCATTTTGTCGCCATCTGATCAACAGAAGAGAAATGGAATGGTTGTCTTCCCCGTTTGAATTCTTTGGGGTTTGGAATCTTTCGACTGGGGCTGACCCAAGAATGCCCTCCAACTGGATTCATTGTCTAAAAGAGGAATACGGATCCTCTGTTTGCGTCAACCAACAAACTTATGCTTATTGTTTTGCTGCAATCTAACTGGTAAAGGTACTCTGCTCTACAATATTTTGTCCAGAAATCTTTTTCTGTCATTTGGCAGCCACAAAAGGTCACGATAGACCGGATCATTTAAATAAGCAAGAAACAATAAGTTAAGAAAATATACATCTATTGAATAAGTTGATTTTCCCACATATTTAAAATAAAATGGTTGAAGATGGAAGTTAACTACATGGTAGAACTTCCACATACTATTCCTACCTTGCTAGGAACAAAGTTCAGAAATTCCTGATGCACAACTGGTTTTTCTGCAAAAATCTAAAATGAAATTTCACCATCACAAAACAAGAACACTTAAAGAAAAATCTTCCATGGCAGAGAACATCCTAAAACCACTAAGGAAGAAAGCAAGCTAGTGACCGTAACTGGTTAGGAATAAAATACATCATTGGTATAAAGAATTTATTTTTTTAAGTTAATTCAAAACCATTAATGTTCATTGCACAGGTATCACACATAACTAAAGATTACACAATATAGCAGAAACCCCATTCGGCTTATGTCCTTTGTGTCTAATATTCGTCACTTTCATTTCAATTAGTTATATAGGAACTTATATCTAATTTGCAAAATAGAGCCAGCAACATAAATCATAGCTGTCCATAGAAACCCAGGATGTCAAAAAACTGTTTGGTACTGGCATAGCTAATGCACATCAAAGGTCATTGCCTTTAGAAATATAATTTACCAGATCCTATGTTGACTTTCTTCAGTGAATTGAATAACGAAGAATAGAAAGATGGAAAAGAAAGGGTACAATCGATAGCTTACCACAATATGTATAGTAATAGGCACAACATAAATCTGCATGAGAACATTGTGACATGTCTAAATTTTGGATTAGACTGATTTTTAAATGATCCTAAGGGTCCATTGAATACCTAAGGAAATAGACAGTCCATATTGATTTTACCACAAACATGCCATATTGATTTAGACATTCCATCATGCGAGTCCACCTTTGATTGGCCATCTCTTTAAGGTAATGCATTAAAAATCTACACCAGTCAACTCATGAGCTGCTGGAATACACTGAAAAGCATGCAAACAGAGTTGCATCAGTGACTTCAGGACTTGGTCGCCAACAAAGATATTGGCCTAAAGTCAAGGACTCAGATTGTCCATTCAACTTGATTGGATTCGAGCAAAGACTCAAATTTTATACTGGATTCTAACAAGTTTACTTTACTCATCAAGTAAACTCAATTCCTTCCACTTTTTTTTGTCAAATAACAGTTTAGTTTGTTGTCTGCAAATAGAAGGTTGAGATGAAAGATACAGAAATGGAACGCATATAACTGAGAGCAGTCCCAAGATTGGTGGCTAGGGTCTTCCATTCTGGAAGGGCCGTGCTCCATCCTTGTTGGGCACAAGTTGCACACTGACCAGTGGTGTAGATTTAACAAACTATCGACCCATTAGTCAGAGCTGAAAATGTGAGTACACTATGCAAAGCCTTTGGTTGAGTATCCTATATAGTTCTTCTTGGATTAAATGAATTGACAGTGAAATGTTTCTTGAGCAATTGCATATGGAGAAGTCACTCTCTAACCTTAAATTCCATGTGTTTGTTGGCTTGGAGAAGTCACTCTCTATTGTAAAAACAAAGAGAGCTGAGAGCTATCATTGCTTTTCGAATAGATCGGTTATATGAATTCTAGGTAATATATAGTTAGATAGTATCAAAGGATCTCTTGACGGAGTAATGAAAGCCCAATAAAATCTGAAATGAATGAGCTATGACCATGCTTTTATCAATATATTGCTTGTTTGACCAGTAAATTCTTTTTGAGGAAAACTTTGATACCTATGCATATTGTGATGGATGATACATAAGAATTAATAAAATTTACATGTGGAATACAAGTAGTTCAAATTGAACTGTCCAAATTATGGGTCCCAGTTTAGATACATCTTAAACAAAAAATTTTCTTATTTGATTATCTATAGGATCAGTGGACATTTATGAAACGGTTGAAATGGAAAATATCCAATTGTTCTATTTCAATAGAAAAGTATCCATGAAGCAGAGGTTAGGGTTGTTGAACCAATCTGATTTTGGATTGTGGTTTGCTTACAATGGGTTCTATAGGATGCAGAATGTTCAGGTCTGTCTAAAAACACACTAAAAACTTGTGCAGAAAAGAAAGATGGAACTAAGGTAGTCAAGCTGACTGACTTCTAGCCCTAGGTTACAATTGCCAATGTTTGATGAGGGCAAATGGACCCAAATATGTTTAAGATCACCTCATGGGTATAGAGTATTTGTGGATTCAAGCTTACTACAACGCAACTAAGAAAATGTATGAAACAGATTAACCACAATATATATATATATATAGAGAGAGAGAGAGAATTACATTGCACTTTCAAAGCCGCTACCCACCTGCATTTGCAGCCATTCTGGTGTTGATCCCTGGATATACTCCCTTATTGATTGTGAGGTGAGTGTCATGCCTGCAATATCAAATGTCTGCATCCCAAACTGAAACATTGAAAAAAAAATCATTACTCTTCAAGTAGCATACAAATAGATGGATAGGAAGGCAAGTATAACAACAATTCATATACAACCAAAAAGGCTAAATATTCTATACAAAATATGGGGGACTCTCATTGCATAGGCCATCCATGGTGAGACCCATCATATCAAATTCCTCTTAGGAATTTCATCGAACACCCCACATGCACACCCAATCACTTCACATTTTTCATACAAATTCAACAACCCAATCTGCACAAATGGGGCTCAAGAGATTATACAGCAACGTGTTCTGCAACGACCAGCTTTCTGTCCTGGCATAGGAATCTGATTCCTCATAAGATCCATAAATTTCTAAAGGGAATGAAAAAAAAAATTCAAATACCAAGTTTTTCTATATCAAGAAAGGAGGAGCTGGGTGCGGACGTTGACGGGGTTTTAACAGGGAAGGGTTTGAGGTTTTAGAAGGAGATGGGAGGGAGATTGGGATTCTAACAGGGGCTAGGGGGAGGTGTGTTTGGCGAGTTCGCCAAGGAGGACAAGACGAATGGACGTCTGGATCTCCCTCAACGTGATGGTGGGTTTCTTGTTGTAGAAGGTCAGCCTCGACGATTCTCCGGTCGATCCTCCTTCCTTTTAAGCCTCTTCTCTACTTTTGGCCTCTTTTCTGTAGGAGCGGTCGTGAATTTGAAGAAGGGTTTAGGAGAGTAGAGATGAGTGATTGGAATGAGAAGAAAAGGGAGAGAGATAATAGGGTCACTCGAACTTAAAGTAGTAGCCAGTCCATTTCCTTCTATGATCTATTATAGCTATAGAGATTGAGATGGACAGAGATCGGAAGGGAACAGGAGAGAGAGAAAGTGAGAGAGATTGAGAGGGAGGGAGTGAGGGAGAGAGATCGAGTGGGAGAGGAGAGATAGGGAGAGAGATCGAGAGGGAGGGAGTGAGGGAGTGGAGAGAGAGAGGGAGAGAGATCGAGTGGGAGAGGAGAGATAGGGAGAGAGATCGAGAGGGAGGGAGTGAGGGAGTGGAGAGAGAGAGGGTCTAAGACCCGTATCATGACCCGTACCATTCCGTAGATTTTCGCGATCCTCCCAGTCAAATTTCGATGACCCGCGACCTGTAATCGGCATTTGCGTGCGACCCTAAGTCGCACCATGTCAATCTAAGTTGACTCAACCCGAGACTTATACCCTAGCGACCATGCTGTCGCCATGGTTCTGATGTCACGTCTCGCGCACCAAAGCAATACCCAGGCCAGGAGATGTAGGCCCGCATTCAGTTCGAGGAAAATGTCGTGCATTTGTAATTTTGAGGAAATCTCTACCTAACATCCCATCAATGGTCAAGTACAAGTCAAGTACACACTTCACTCAACCTATCACTCAACCCATTACAATCCATACCTCTCTTATACAAGCAACCCCAAAAGTCAACAAATCTCTTACACAACCCATCTCTCTCTCTCATCCATCACTCCATCACCCATCCCTCTCTCTCTCCTTACAACCCAATCTCTCATTTCTCAAACCCATCTCCCAAGCAACCCAAAAAAATTCCAACGTCCTAACCTCCATGAGAGAGTTTTGTGTGTGGCCCACTTCTTAACCCTCTCATCTCCCATCTCAACCCTTCATTCTTCATCATCTTCCATTGAGATTGAAGCCAAGGAGACTACCTTTCCAAGGAGCCAAGAAGAAGAGGACGGTGGGTGATCTTGGACCAACATTTGTATTTTATTTTTTTATGATTTAAGGGCCCACGTATTGTGGGACCCACCTTGATGTATATTTGTATCAAGAGGAGCCCGTAGTGGCAGGGCCCCTCCATCACAGCCGATATCTCTCTCTCTCTCTCTCTCTCTCTCTCTCTCTCTCTCTCTCTCTCTCTCTCTCTCTCTCTCTCTCTCTCTCTCTCTCTCTCTCTCTCTCTCTTTTCGTGTGATGGCTTATGGGCCACCTTGTGCATGACCTTATCCACACCGTCCATTGATGTGGACCCCACCGTTTACATGGGTGGTATGCGCAGCGTCCAGCAGCAGTTGCTACTGGAATGGGTAAAACACAAACATCAGCTTCCTCCAAAGTTTGTGGGTCCACACGTGTGGACCCACCTCAAACATGTGTGGTCCATGCACATGGGACCCACCTTCCATCCCAACCATCCATTCGTTTAAACGATGGACCCCACCATGATGTATGTGCACATCCAACGTCCATCCAGGTTTGGACACTGGATGTTGATTTTATATATATAAAAAATATCAATAAAATACATAAATATATAATATATATGTATATCTTGTGTGTGCCACACCACGTGTACCCACCATTGGCATCTCATCCACCATCTGTCCCTGGCCATGGGCCATGGACTGAAGTAGATTCAAATCCCTGGTGAGCCACCACGTGGACCTCACCAGGATGTGTGTGTTTCATCTGCACCGTCCATCTAGATGGTGCCATATGCAGTGCCACCATGGCATGAGTGTTTCATCATGTCGTCCATCCATTTTAATGGTGGGCAATCGTGGTGTGCGTGATTTCCCCAGCCGTCCATCTAGAAGATCTGGGTGGGGCGCACCATGATATATGTATATTAATATATATATATATATATATATATATAATATTATATTATGATGGGCCCCACGTGGGACCCACCGGCTATGGGGAACGGATTGGCTAGGTGCCTCAACCAGCTATACAACTACTGTATGTGGGACCCCCACGTGTGGTGTGTGTTAGGTCCAAACTGTCCATCCTTCATACGGCCCATGTAGTGTATTTGTTTCCTCCACACCGTCCAGACAGTGCTGGATGGTGCTGGAAAATGTTTGGATGGTGCTGATTTACATAGACAATGTTTGGATGGTGTTGATTTACATAAACAATGTTTGGATGGTGCTGAATTACATGGGGAATGTTTGGATGGTGCTGAATCACCTAAACAATGTTTGGGCAGTGCTGATCATCATTAATGGGCCATGTGCCCCATGGAATGATAGTGTACAGTGATACACATGTTATAGCTACAACTATAGAAATGATTTTGGTGTGGTCTAAGCCCACTTAAGGACCATTGGTGCGGCCTATCCATGAGGACATCATGATGTATTTTAGCCCATGGGTGGGACCCACCTGTTTATATTGTTAGGCCCAGGTCGTGTGGCCCATTTGATGTAATCAAGGCACAGATACGTGGCCCATTTGTTATATATAAGGCCCAAGCAGTGCGATCCACTTGTTGTATATAAGGCCCACGTATGAGGCCCATGGTGATGCATTTACAACCCATTTGATAAGGCCCATTGCGATAGGTTAGAGACCCATGGCACAAGGCTCATTATGATGTATCCGAGGCCTATGGGCGCAGCCCATTGAGATGTATATGAGGCCCATGGGTGCGACCTAATATGATATATTCCAGGCCCATTGTGATTTATTTAAGGTCCATGGGCGTGGCCCATTGTGATACATATGAGGCCCTTGTATGAAGCCCAATGCGATGTATGTGAGGCCCATGAGGGAGGCCCAATGTAATGTATGTGTGGCTATTACATTGTGTATAAATCCCTTATGTGGGCCACTCCTTGGGAGCAATGTTGGTTAGATGTTCACATTAATGGGTAATGATGGTTCGATGTCCTTATTGTGACCTTCTGTTAGGCCTTGTTAGGCCTATTCGCATCATTCTCTAAGTGTGTTGACCCTAATTATTGGGCCCCATTTACATGCTCCATTTATTCTCATTGGGCTATCCCAAGATGTTGGGCCCCCATTGGTTACTAGTGGGATTACTTCTTTTATTTTGAAGTCCATCTAGGACTCATTTAGGCTCCCTAGGGCATCTAGCAGGCCATGTAATACTATGTTGAAGGAACCCTTTCCAGATCCCTAGGATTGTGGGTAGGCTGCTTAGGCCTAACCTTGATATAAGGGGGGATACATGATCATCATAATATGCTTAGTATAGCTCCATAATCCTTACCCATATGCATCATATGTATGCTTGATATGAGGAGTGATTGATCATAGCACATGTTATTGAGCAGATTATTACGGTACTCCCTGATAGGGGGAGTTGCCCCCATGAGTGCGCGATACACGCAGGATTACTACATGACTGGATAGTGTGGTTCAGGCATTTCACATTGTGTGACATGATTACTGTATGCCCTAGTGACATCAGGGCCATAGCCTCCATAGGCGTATCGGCAGGATTGGACACCGAAAATCTTATTCTACATGGGGTGCTATAGATGTCCCTGGGTGAAATTTCTTAAACCCTTATGGTACCAGGAGGTTTCTCCAACGTTTAGACCGAGTGGATGCATGAGTGTTGAGTATTAATTACCAAAAGGCCGTGCTTCCCACTGTGTCATGGTTGGTTAGAAGGGGGTGCGGCCTTACCTGCCTAAGAGGAGGGGACAAAGCTATGCTGAGTTTGACCAGCTCGAGGAACGGGTCTGCTATCGACGAGCCGAGTGTAATATTGGTAGGCGGATAGTGAGATCTCTTCCACTCACCTTGTTGCACGGGATAGGGTGGCAATCTGGTTTGGAGTGTACTAGACCACGGTGATATTTCAGAGCTGAGTTGTATTGGTTTGTGGACTCAGATGAGGATTCGCATGCTTGAGTTGCATCTTGCATCGCATGGCCTTGGTATGGCCGACATCATTCATGTCTTGCATCGCATGGCCTTGGTACGATCAATAGTATTCATGTATTCATCAACATATTATGCATTACTCTGATATTGCATAATTGTATTACTATATTGCACACACACTTTTACCACCCTCTAAGCTTTTCATATGCTTATGCACGACTGTTGTGTGCAAGTGACGTTGGATCGTAGCAATACTGAGGCAGGAGTACATAGCAGATCATCTTTGAGCTTTTGTCTATCATCATTGTATTTTCCTTTATGTGCACTGTACCTATAAGTTTTTTATCATAGTGGAAATGTGATGAAGTTTTTGGTTGTTGTTTGTGGGTTATGCCTTTGGTTATGGTTATTACGAATCAAACTGGTGTTGAAAATCCTCCTTTTAGGATTCCAGGATCAGAACCTGGTAAATGGGTGTAAGAAGCTGAGAATGAGGTACTAAGGAGGCCGTCGGCGCCGAATTTGATGATCGAAAATTTTGTGAGCCCGATTTTCGAGTTTGGGCCTGGCAAAAGTTGGTATCAGAGCATAACTTAGGAATAATTGAAAATGATATCACATGTCTGTTATGAGTTTAGAATAGTTAAGTCCTGAGTTCGAATAGCGTAACGATCTTCTATTATAGACCCTTAACGTGCGTGCCTTCGAGAGTTTTCAAGGTTGATAGGTGCCTTTACTCTTATAAGACATGCCGCCTGGGAGAGTGACCCGAGTAACTCCCACTCCACCACCTGAGCCTCCCGCTCTACCACTTACGATCCCCGCTCCACCATCAGAGATTCCTAGTCCCCATCTCGAGGATGTCACTCCTCTACCAGAGACCAGTGAGGATCCGACCTTACCCATGAGTGCCTCCCAGTTACAGCAGATGCTATAAGCGATGACGGTCACCCTTGAGGGGCAGGGCAGGCACCCCATTGTTTTGCTAGCCCAGGCAAAGAAGAAGCACGTGAGTGCCCTTCTTTGAGAGTTTTGATTGCTCGATCCCCCGTGTTTCCAGGGTGAGCCAGACCTGACAGCAGCAGCCAGACCTGTATCATGACCCGTACCATTCCGTAGATTCATATGATCTTTCCTATCGAATTTCGATGACCTTAGACATATAATCAGCGATTAAGCATAACCCAGACTCGCACCCTGTCAATCTGAGTCAACTTAACCCGAAACTTGTACCCTAGCGACTGCGACATCGTTGCGGTTCCAATGTTGTGTCTCGCACGTCGAGGTGATACCCAGGCTAAGAGGTGTGGCCTCACGTTCAGTTTGAGAAAAATGTCGTGCATTTACAATTTCGAGGGAATCTCTACCCAACATATCCCATGAATCCCATCAATGGTCAAGTACACACATCACTCAACACATCGCAACCCATACCTCTCTTACACAAGCAACCCCAAAAGTCAACAAATCTCTTACACAAACCATCTCTCTCTCCCATCCATCACTCCATCACCTATCCCTCTCTCTCCTTATAACCCACTCTCTCTCATGTCTCAAACTCATCTCCTAAGCAACCAAAAAAATTCCAACGTCCCAACCTCCATGAGAGAGTTTTGTGTGTGACCCACTTCCTAACCCTCTCATCTCCCATCTCAACGCTTCATTCTTCATCATCTTCCATTGAGATCGAAGCTAAGGAAACTACCTTTCCAAGGAGCCAAGAAGAAGAGGACAGTGGGTGATCTTCGACCCACATTTTTTATTTTTATTTTTTATGATTTAAGGACCCACGTATGGTGGGACCTACCTTGATGTACACTTTGTATCAAGAGGGGCCCATAGTGGCGGGGCCCTTTCATCACCGTTGATATCTCTCTCTCTCTCTCTCTCTCTCTCTCTCTCTCTCTCTCTCTCTCTCTCTCTCTCTCTCTCTCTCTCTCTCTTCGTGTGATGGCTTGTGGCCCACCTTGATGCATGACCTTATCGACGTCGTCCATTGATATGGACCCCACCGTTTACATGGGTGGTACGCACACTGTCCGGCAGCAGTCACTGTTGGACATGGGTAAAACACAAACATTAGCTTCCTCCAAAGTTTGTGGGTCCACACGTGTGGACCCACCTCAAATTTGTGTGGTCCATACACATGGGGCCCACCTTCCATCCCAACCGTCCATTCGTTTGAACGATGGACCCCACCTTAATGTATGTGCACATCAGCGTCATCCAGCATTCGTCCAGGTCTGGACGCTGGATGTTGATTTTATAAAAAAATAATAATAATATAAATAAAATACATAAATATATAATATATATGTATATCTTATGTGGGCCACACCATGTGGACCCACCGCTGGCATCCCATCCGTCATCCGGCCAGGGACTAAAATATATTCAAATCCCTGGTGGGCCACCACGTGGACCTCAGTAGGATGTGTGTATTTCATCTGCACCGTCCATCTAGAAGGTACCATGTGCAGCGCCACCATGGTGTGAGTGCTTGATCATGCCGTCCATCCATTTTGATGGTGGGCCACTGTGGATTGCGTGATTTCCCTAGCCGGATGACGGATGGGATGCCAGCGGTGATATATGTATATTAATATATACATATATATATATATATATATATATATATATATATATATATATATATATTATGATGGGCCCCATGTGGGACCCACCTGGTATGGGGAACGAATTGGCTGGGTGCCTCAACCAGCTATACAACTGTTGTATGTGGGACTCTCACGTGTGGTATGTGTTGGGTTTAAACCGTCCAACCTCCATAGGGCCCACGTGGTGTATTTGTTTGCTCCACACCATCCAGACAATGTTGGACAATGTTTGGATGGAGTTGATTTACATAGACAATGTTTGGATAGTGTTGAATCACCTAGACAATGTTTGGGCAGTGTTGATCATCATTAATGGGCCATATACCCCATGGAATGATAGTGCATAGTGAGATCATTTTACACATACAACTATTGAAATGATTTTATTGTGGTCCAAGCCCACTTGAGGACCATTGGTACGGCCCATCCATGAGGCCATCATGATGTATTTTGGCCCATGGGCGAGGCCCACCTGTTTATATTGTTAGGCCCATGTCACATGGCCCATTTGATGTAATCTAGGCCTAGATACGTGGCCCATTTGTTGTATATGAGGCCCAAGCAGTGCCGCCCACTTATTGTATATAAGGCCCATGTATGAGGGCCATGGTGATGCATTTATGGCCCATTTGATAAGGCCCATTGCGATAGGTTGGAGACCCATGGGACGAGGTCCATTGTGATGTATCCAAGGCCCATGGGCGCGGCCCATTAAGATGTATCTAAGGCCCATGGGCATGACCCAATATGATGTATTCTAGACCTATGGGTGAGGCCCATTGTGATTTATTCAAGGTCCATGGGCGTGGCCCATTGTGATACATTGGAGGCCCTTGTATGAAGCCCAATGCGATGTATGTGAGGCCCATAAGGGATGCCTAATGTAATGTATGCGTGGCCGTTGTGTTGTGTATAAATCCCTTATGTGGGCCACTCTTTGGGAGCAATGTTGGTTAGATGTCCACATTTATGGGCAATAATGGTTAGATGTCCTCATTGTGACCTTCCATTAGGCCTTATTATGCCCATTCTCATCATTCTCTAAGTGGGTTGACCCTAATTATTGTACCCCATTTACATGCTCCATGTATTCTTATTGGGCTATCCCAAGATGTTGGGCCCCCATTAGTTGTTAGTGTGATTACTTCTTTTATTTTGGAGTCTATCTAGGACTCATTTGGGCCCCCTAGGGCATCTAGTGGACCATGCAATAGTATGGTGAAGGAACCCTTTTCGAATCCCTAGGATTGTGGGTAGGTCACTTAGGCCCAACCTTGATATAAGGGGAGATACATGATCATCATAATATATTTAGTATAGCTCCACGATCCATGCTCATACGCATCATATGTATGCTTGATATGAGGAGTGATTGATCATAGCACATGCCATTGAGCATATTATTACAGTACTCCCTGATAGGGGGACTTTCCCACATAAGTGCGCGATACGCGCAGGATTACTACATGACTGGATAGTGTAGTTCATGCATTTCGTATTGTGTGACATAATTACTATACGCCCTAGCGACATTAGGGTCGTAGCCTCCACAGGCGTATCATGGTTAGCAGGATTGGACACCGAAAATCTTATTTTACATGGGGTGTTATAGATATCCCTGTGTGAAATTTTCTAAACCTTATGGTACAAGGAGGTTGCTCCAACGTCTAAACTGAGTGGATGCATGAGCGTCGAGTGTCGATTACCAGAAGGTCACGCTTTCCACTGTGTCATACTCGGTTGGAAGGGAGTGTAGCCTTACCCACCCGAGAGGAGGGGGTAAAGCTAGGCTGAGTTTGACTAGCTTGAGGAATGGGTCCTCTATCAACGAGCCGAGCCTGATATTGGTAGGCAGATAGTGAGGTCTCTACCACTCACCTTGTTATGCGCTATGGGGCGACAATCTGGTTTAGAGTGTACTAGACCACGGTAATATTCTAGAGTTGAGTTGTATTGATATGTGGACTCAGGTGAGGATTCGTATGCATGAGTTATGTCTCACATCCCATGGCATTGGTATGACCAACATCATTCATGTATTGCATCGCATGGCCTTAGTATGGCCAATAGTATTCATGTATTCATCAGCATATTCTACATTACTCTGATATTGCATAATTGTATTACTACATTGCACACATGCTTTCACCACCCTCTAAGCTTTCCATAAGCTTATGCATGACCGTTGCGTGCAGGTGATGTTGGATCGCAACAGCGCTAAGGCAGGAGCGCATAGTAGATCATCTTGAAGCTTTTATCTATCGTCATTGTATTTCTCTTTATGCGCACTGTACTTGTAAGTTTTTTATCATAGTGAAAATGCAATAGAGTTTTTTGTTGTTGTTTATGGGTAATGCCTTTGATTATACTTATTACGAATCAAACTGATGTTGAAAATCCTCCTTTTAGGATTCCATGATCGTAACCTGGTAATGGGTGTCAGGAGCCGAGAATGGGGTAATACAGAGGTTGTTGGTGCCGGATTCAGCAATCGGAAATTTTGTGAGCCCAGTTTTCAAGTTTGGGGCATGACAGAGAGATTGAAGGAGTGAGGGAGAGGGAGAGAGATTAGGTGCAGCTACGGTGGAAATAGGGTTTTTTTCTGTTTTGAAACGGCTTAAAAGTTTAGAACCGTTCCTAAACCAAAATATAATGTCGTTCCTAAATGGTATTTTTGGTGTAGTGATAGGGATCTAGGTGGGTTGTGTGAGTGCCTCTGTGGTGCCTACGATGATGTATATGATTTATCCACATCGTCTATCCACTTTTTCATATCATTTGGGGGCATAAAATAAAAAATGAGGTAAATGTAAGGCTCAAGTGGGCCACATTGCAGGAAATAGTGAAAATTGGGCGCCTACCATTGAAAATTTCTCAAGGCCATGGATGGCCCTGATCATGCTAAAATTTGTATTTTACCTTTTTCATCGAGGTACGTGTGACCTTATGAAGAGGTTATATGACAAATAAACATTACATTGGATTCTAAGAAAGTTTCAACAATAGTTTTATTTAATTTTCGTTGGTTTCTATGGTGGGGTTCACTTGAGTTTTACATGTACCTCATTTTTGGGCTCATGCTCTAGAATGATCTGAAAAAGTTGGTGGACGGTGTGGATCAAACATATAAATCATGGTGGGGAATAAAAAAGTTTCACATGTTAAAAGTTGTTTTGTATTACGCAAACAATTTAAAGAGGAAAAATTTTGCGTAGTAACTTGAAAAGGTGTAATTTTGGAAGTAATTTTTTTTATATAAAAAATTTTATGGAGTGCATTCCGCATTCACCATTAAGGCCCCGTTTGTTAAATCTGAAGTTTAAAGCCTAAAACTGAAATTTGAAGCCTGAATAGAAAATCTGAAGCCTGAATCTGAAATCTGAAGTTAAAAAATTTGTTTGGTAATTATGGCTGAAGTTTGAAAATTAAATATTAAATTTGTAACAACCTATTTGTTAATAAACCTCTGAAATGTCTGGAATATGTTAATTTAACACATTTGCCCCTATCTCCTATTTGGAAATGTTTTACATTATAAAGAAATTATTTTTTATTACATAAAAATAAAATTATTCTATTTGATTCAAATAAACCAAAGTACTTAATAGAAAATTAAAATATCATTATTCATAAAAATAGAAAAAAATTCATGATTTGCATGTATAAGTATGGCGGTAATTTCTTCTCGCATATTGGACATAATAGTTTGTTCAACGTCTCCAAATACTCCTTCCACTTCGGGGATATCATTCTCTGATTCGATATTTATATCCAAAAGAACATTTTCATTATTGTATTATTGGAAGAGTGGATCGAAGATGGATTCTTATCTGATGTAGTTGTGTAGTGTCATGCTTGCAATAACTATGTTTCTTTGCATCGGGAAGGAATATGGTGTTATCTGCTTCAAAATTGCAAAACGCGCCTTCAACCGGCCAAAGGACCTTTAGATTACATTCTGTAACTTCACATGCATATGATTAAAAACCTCCTCTTTACTAGTATACCGCACACCACTACGAAAGTTACCCAACCAATACCGAACATTACAATATAATGCCATAAATACTCTTGTGTGAGTGTAAGGCATTTCACATGAAGTTCCTGCGAAACCTAGCTGGCGCTCAATGTGATGTTTATGAGAAATCCACCTCTTCCATATGTTTTATTAGCCCATTTTAGGATTTTAGACCAAAAGTGAGTAGGATCCAGGACTCACGTGGGCCCCACTAAAGGAAAAGGTGGGTATGGAAATTTCTACCGTTGAAACCTCCCTGGGGTTAACAGTGATGTTTTGCATGCCATCCATACCATTAATAACATCATTCTTGTTGGGATGAACTGAAAACACAAATATTAATCTGATTCAAAACCTCTATGGTCCCACGAATATTTCAACTATGGACGTTCAATCATCACCTTTTAGGCCAACTTGAATATTAGATACGATTCATTTTTGGCCTAATGTCCTAAAATGAGTTCACAAAAGGGATGGACAAGGTGGATTTCTCACAAAATTTAGGATGGGCTTAGATAGGTTTCTAGTGCAGGAATCCTTTAATAGGAAATCCATGTCCGGATCTAGACGGGATTAGGAAGCGGATTAGTTGTTGTACCACACACCAGCTATAACTGGTGTATTGACGTCAGCAAGTTTTGTGAGTCCCATCATGAGGTATTTATTATATGCAATCCGTCCATAAATTTTTTGAACTCATCGTAAGTCTTAAGCTAAAAAATAAAAAATATCCAAAGATAAAGTAGACCACACTGCAAAAAGCAGTGGTGGATTGAACGTCTACCATTGAAACCCTTTTGGGGGTCATAAAATTTTCGGATCAAGTGGATATGATTCATTTTTTGGCTACTGCTCTAAAATAATCTAAAAAATATGATGAACGATGAGGATATAATAAATACATCATTGTAGGGCCATGTAACTTTGATCTCCTTTGAAATGTTTGTACAACTCAAAGCGTGAGGAGCATAGGTGTTGCATCTTCGCATGACACATATCTGCACCAGCTATATAGCTGGACACAGATTGCGTCCTACCCCCGCTCGAATGGTAATCCGTCCGGGCAGGGCTCTATGGGGCCCACGATGATGTAAGTGTGTTATCCACGCCATTCATTACTTTTCTCAGATCATTTTAATTTTGTATCTTAAAAATTAAGCAGGTCCACAAACCTAGTGGACCACACCACCAAAGGAAGCTATAGTGATAATGACACCCACTGTTGAAACCTTTCTCAGGGCCACCGTGGTATTTTTTTTTTACCATACAACCTATTCATAAGGTCATGTAGAACGTGGATGAAGTTAAAACACAAATATCATCTTCATCCAAAACTTCTCCAACTCATAAGAAGTTTTTAATGATGGACATTCAATCCCCACTTTGTGGTTCACTTAAGCCTTGGACTTGGCTAATTTTATGGATAATATCTTAAAATGATCTGAAGAAAATGATGAACTTCGTGGATAAAACTCTTCCATCAGGGTGGGCCCCACATAGCCCTGTCAAAAAGATTACCGATCGGGCGGGGTAGGATGCAATCTGCATCCTATATAGCTGGTGTGTGGTACACCAGCCCCTCCACTTCCTGAGGATTGATGGAAATCGATTGGTGGGTGCTCTGTGTGCCCCACCATGATGTATATGTTTCATCTATTCCATTCATCCATTTTTATAGATCATTTTAGGGTTTCACACCAAAAATGAGAGGGATATAAATCTCAGGTGGGCCACACTAAAAGAAAACATAAGGCTTCTGGAGGAATTTTCTACCAATGAATTCTAGGTAGACCGTGTTAGTGGCTTTGTAGGGCCTACGATGATGTAATGATTTATCCATACGTTCTATCCGCTTTTTCATATCATTTGGTGTCATAAAATAAAAAATGAGGTAGATATAAGCTCAAGTGGGCCACATTACAGGAAATAGTGAAAATTGGGCACCTACCATTGAAATTTTCTGAAGGCCATAAAAGGCCCTGATCATGCTGAATATTGTATTTTTCCTTTTTCATTAAGGTACGTGTGACCTTATGAAGAGGTTATGTGAGAAATAAACATTACATTGGATTCTAGGAAAGTTTCAATAATAATTTTATTCAATTTCCGTTGGTTTCTATGGTGTGGTCCACTTGAGTTTTACATGTACTTCATTTTTTGGGCTCATGCTCTAGAATGATCTGAAAAAGTTGATGGACTATGTGGATCAAACACATAAATCATGGTGGGGCATAAAGAAGTTTTACATGTTAAAAGTTGATTTTGTATTGCGCAAACAATTTAAAGAGAAAAATTTGCCATGGCCCTTAGTCTTTATCTCATAAGAAGTGACCCACTTTTACACTCTAATAGCTTAATTTACTAATGGGAATCATATAACTTAATAAACTTGATTCAATATCCATAGATTTAATTAAGAGAAAAATCTCAACCTCCATTTACTATAAATATTTTTTTAGCACTACATATATCATGAAAAGGGTAAGAAGTATGTGGAATATTTTTCTAAATAGACGATGCTATTATACGTACACAATCACTCATAGAGTTTGTTCATCCCACTAAACCTAAACTTTCAATCAATAGGTTAGGTTTCCATTATAATTGATTACTTAAACATGGGCTTTAGTCTCATCTGTAAGACCCATGCCCCAATTAATTGACTGCATGCTTCAACTTCGACACCAGCATGTTTCGAGCAGATCAAATTAGCGAGTTTTGATCGCGACCCTATTTTAGTACCGCAACAACCTGAGACTTGTACTCTAGCGACCGCGTGAGCGCTGCAACGCCATGTGGCACACCCTCTTACGATACCCAGAGTAAAATATGCCTATATGTGCACTAATCGAGACAGGCCGCACTACATACATGTGGCGTGGGCCCACCTAGAGAATCTAGCAAGGAATCTCTAAAAGTAACATTTTCTAAAACCTTAAACTACCCTCACCCATGCCCTCACAACTACCCATTGCCTAATGAATAAAAATTCTCTACCAAAGTACCATATACTCCCTACTCGTGCCCAAAATACCCCTACTCACATCCCTCTCTCCCCATTAGTCAACACAACCCATGCTAGCCCATGCCCTTACCCATGCTAGCCCATGCAAAGCCACTCCCCTTTCCTTCTCCCTCTCCCCATTCTACCCCTCCATCTTTTCTTAATTCCCTCTTTATCCTAAAAGTCCTTCCACAAATCCCCAAACCTCTCTCATTTCCATCACCTTTCCTAACAAGAGAGAGAAAAAAAAGAGATTAGAGAAAAAAAAAAGTGAGATTAGAGAGACTAGGGAAATATCAAGAGAGTAGAGAGAGATTTAGGGAAAGAAAGAGACTAAATGAGATACTAGGGAAAGAGGTTAATAGGAAGAAAGAAAAGAAAAGAGAGATTACATGAGATTAGTAGTGGAGAGAAGCTTGGTGGACCATTCGATTGTCGATCCGACTGTTCATCTGGCCAAATGAGTGTAAGGGAGGATGAAAACCCCCCTTTCTATGTCATTTAATTTTTGGTAGGCCCACAAGGGTGAGACCAACCTTGATGCATATAGAGATGAGTATGGGGGGCCCCATAGTGGCAGGGGACCACCCGATTGGCAATATCTTCCTTTCTTCCTCTTCTTTTATTTTCTCCTTCTTTTCTTAAAACAATGGCATTGTGGGGCCCAAAGTGGGCCATGTTGTTGGATGGTGTGCCCCGCACACTATCACAGCATGGACCACCTTGTGTGGCCCACCGCAACATTTTATTTATTTATTTTACTCACTAATTAAGTTCACACATATCTAGATGGTGGAAAAACACAAAGATCAGGTTGATCCAAATCTCCTTGGGCTCGCCTCGAGCTAGCCCACTTGATGGACAGTTCGGATATCCCATGTGGATCCCACATAGAGGGAAAAAAAGAGAAGGAATAATATATATATATATATATATATATATATATATATATATATATATATATATATATATATATATATATATATATATATATATATATATATATCATCATTGGGTGTGACTAGATTTAAATTTATAAAATTAACGCATAACCGTAACTTAATGTTCTTTTTTATCACTAGGACCACGTTTGAGATCCATTTGGCGCACTTAATAGGCCTGATGAAACCGGCCTTTAGTAGTCGTTCAATATCTTTCTTTATTTTTTGAGTGACCTCTATTGTCATTGGCTTAGGTGGCTACTTGTACGGTTGATACCCTTCCTTTATTAGCAACCCGTGCTTAACTAGGCTTCAATCTAGTCCCAACATCTCATGATAGTCCCAAGCAAAGTAACTGGAAAACTCTCTGAGCAAACCAGTGGGTTCAACTTTATTTTGTGGTTTTAGCAATCTACTGATAACAGTTGGTTTAGGGTCCTGATCGGTTCCTAGGTTCACCTCGACCAAGGGATGTTAAACTTGAACCTGAGAATCTTCCAACTTATCAAGGGCTTTTTTAAAGTCTGGGTTTATTTCATCTTCATCTACTTTATCAGTTGGAACAACCATATTGGCCAAGTTTACAAATGCAACCATTGTCAACATCTTTTAGGATTTCTTCAAGCCTCTTTATTCTAGTCATGAAGTCGGTCATTTGCTTCTTGTCTATCGATGTACTAGTCATGAAATTTCTTTAATGGTGCAGCATAAGACCAGCTGAGAAGGTACAATGTCCATCGGAATGTTATTAACTGGATGAATTACAACAGTAATATCTCATACAATACTGTCTGGATTATTCTTGATAGATATCCCAATTGGACATCCATGCTTGTTCCTTCTGATGAAGTGAATCAGTCCTACTTCATCCCCATAGTGGTGAGCCTCATTTGCATTTGATGAAGCTAAGAATGGGTTGTTATCGGCCATTACCAATTTGAATTTATCATAATTCCAAACACTGTCAAAACAGTGAAAAAAGGACTGTTAAAAACCGTCTCAAATCTCAATTAATGACAGTTTTGAACTGTCGCATGGGCCATCATATTTTGTTGTGTCGTATTAGTTAAAGGATGGTTATAGGCTGTCTTAAAAAAAGGATGGTTATGGACTGTCTTAAAAAAAGGACGATTATGGACCGTCTTTGATTTTACATAATTAGCAGAAAAAAGGTCCAAAAGCTATGGATTTAATCTGTAGCACTACCGTAGCCATTGCTTGCAGCAAAAAGTAGCACTAGATCTGAGTGATAGGCCAAAGTTAGATATGACTACGGTTTCAACATCTAGGGATACAGCAAATGTCCGTAGCCATTTTATTAAAAAAATTTTAAAAAAAAAAGAATTAGTAATGGTCTCTTACCATTGCTACTACATGCCCTAATAGATCAACTCATCTAAAAATTCCAGATTCGATAATAGCTTTCAATAATTCAACAATAAAAGAAACCAATGAATAGATGACGATAAGATCAACAACACATGCTAAGATCAACCCCAATGCAACTAGATATGATAAAAAATGACCATAAACACTATCGCCTATCCTTGTCGAGGATTCAGAAAGGATTTTCTTCAACTTCTGGGCATTTGACATCGAACTATCCAACTCAAGACACTTTTCACAAGTACAACAACAATAATGACAACAATGATGATGAAATAAGACATATCTGCAAATTACACTAAGTGTTCTTCAATAGACAATCTGTGTTTAAAGTTCCTGCATGCTATCAGCTAGTCCCTTTTTATTCACACCAAACAAAGTAAGAGATACGTGGCCTATAATATTACATGAGAACCAACTTCGGGATGAAGCAAAGTACCAAATCCTCCAACAACAATTCATACATGTCATATCCATTAAAATCGGTAAACAGAATCCCTCCACTCTAAATCCCTCCATTGTCTTCTACCATTTATTTGAGCAGAGAAAATAAAAGATGGATGGATGGGGATTGCACCTAATAGTCTACTGTCCAGCTCTACTCCACTATCTCACACACTCTTCGGTTATATTCCCACTTGTTCTTGTGGAACATGGAGCAGCCTCAGAATTCGCAGGGGAGTTCGGATTAGGATTACAGAGGAATTGAAAAGAGTACATGATTGGACGGATTAAATGAGAATTATAAAAATAAAAAATCCAATACCTTAAAGCCTAAACAGATTCATACATTATTTCACTTGCATGTACTGAAGTGGTAATCAGATTAATTCCAAAGATTGTACACTTTTAGAAAAGATTAGCATAAATTTTGTGTATTTTATTCATTGAGATGTGGAATTGAATTATACATAATAAACCTATGTACAACTATATACAAAGTTGTATACATAAAAAATCACCTCTACATATATAAACTCACCCTTAAAGCATCACTATAACTACCCATTTTTAACATTTAGAACCTAGATGACATACTAATGTTTTCGGCATTAAACTCATTCATTACACATGATCTGGATTTCCATCAGACTTCTTCAATCTAACATTCTGTAAATCTATAATTACTCAGGTGCATTGTTCGGAGTTGACACAACTGTAAGACCCGTATCTTAGACCGTACCGTTCCATAGACTTTTACGGTCTTCTCGGTCGAATTTCGGCAACCTTTGACCCTTAACCGATATTTGTGCGCGACCTTGATTCGCACGCCGACAACCCGAGTCGACTCAACCCAAGACCTTTACCATAGCGACCACGCCGTCGCCGCGGTTCCGATGCCACGACTCACGTGTCGAGGCAATACCCTGGTCAGGAGATGTGGGCCAGCGTTCGGTGCGAGGAAAATGCCACGTGTTACAATTCTAAGAGAATCTCTATGACACATCACATCAATCAATCAAAGTACAATCCATCACTCCATCCCATCCCCAAGTATAACTACCCTCCCCAAAAGTCAACACCCTCTTACACAAGTATACATCCATCTCTCACTCACCCATCACACCTCATCACTCACCCATCCCTCTCTCTCTTACACCTCTCTCTCTCATCTCTATCTCTCTCATTCCCCAAGTAACTCCAACGTCTAATGTCACGCCCCAAACTCGGAAACCGGGCTCATAGAATTCCCGATCGCCGAATCCGGCACCGACAGCCTCCGTAGAACCCCATTCTCGGCTCCTAGCTCCCATTCGCCAGGTTCCGATCCTGGGATGCTACGAGGAGGATTTTGTATGTCAGTCTGATTCGTAATAAGCATAACCAAAGGCATAACCCACAAACAACAACCAACAAATCCATTACATTTCCACTATGATCAAAAACTTTACAAGTACAATGGGCATAAAGGAAAATACAAAGGTAAAGTACAAAAACTCCAAAATGCTCAGCAACGTGCTCCTGCCTCAACGCTACTGCGATCCAACGTCACCTGCACGCAACGGTCGTGCATAAGCTTACAGAAAGCTTAGAGGGTGGCGAAAGTGTGTGCACAAGGTAGAATATGATCATGCAATATCAGAGTAATGCGGAATATGCAGATGGAACTATAATATCATGAGCCGTACCAAGGCTTATGCAATGCAAGACATGAATGGTATTGGCCACCCCAAGGCCATGCAATGTGCAATGCAACTCAAGCATACAGATCCTCATCAATGTCCACATATCAGTACAGCTCAAAGTATGGAATATCACCGGGATCTAGTACACTCTAAACCAGATTGTCACCACATCGCGCACAATAAGGTAAGTGAAAAAGACCTCACTATCCGACTGCCAATATCGGGCGCGACTCGTCGATAGCGGACCCATTCCTCGAGCTGGTCAAACTCATCCTAGCAATTGCCCCCTACACTCGGGCGGGTAAGGCCGCACCCCCTTCCAACCGACCACGACACAGTGGAGAGCACAGCCAACTGGTATTCGGCACTCGGCGCTCATCTACCCACTCGGTCTAGACGTTGGAGCAACCTCTTGGTACCGTAAGGGTTTAGGGACTTTCACCCAGGTATATCTATCGTACCCCATGTAGAATAAGATTTTCGGTATCCAATCCTGCCAACCACAATACGTCTGTGGAGGCTACAGCCCTGATGTCGCTAGGGCGTACAATATCCATGTCATACAAAATGCGATATGCATGATTCACACTATCCAGTCATGCATCAAATCCTGCGCATATCGTGCGCTGATGTAGGGCAACACTGCCTAACCAGGAGCCCATAAACAACCTGCCCGAAGGCATATGCTATGATCAGTCAATCCTCATATCAAGCATACATATGATGCGTATGATCATGAGTTATGAAATTGTACTAAACACGATAAAATGAACTACCTCACAATGCAGATGGACCTAGACGGCCTATACACGATAAGTACGGTCCAGTAATGAGCCCTAAGGAGAGTCATAATGTGGACATCCAACCAACATTACTCTCGCAATATGGACGTCAAACCAACATTGCATCACAAGTACGATCTTCATAAACCTTAGTACTTAGTCTGTAATGAATTTACTCATTGCAATGGACCGTAGGTTGTCCCCATTGGACCTTATATATATATCAAATGGGCCATATCCTATGGGCTCTTATTCATCAGATGGGCCACATAAATGGGCCAAACCAATGGGCCTTAAGTGCATTGCAATGGGTCAAACCCGTGGGCTTGGATTGCATCAATTGGACCTAGTCATATGAGTCTAATATGCATCAAATGGGCCATACCAATTGGGATCCCACATGCAGGTCAAGTGGGCCTCAACCCATAGACCTAACATGAGTCAAATGGGCCTAAATTCCTAGGCCTTAAACAAATCAAATGAGCCTAACCCATGAGCCTCAATTAAATCCAGTGGCCCTAATCCCATGGACCCTTTATATAATCAAATGGGTTTAGTCCCATGGGCCTTATAACATATCAAATGTCCTGCTCCCATAGACTTTAAAATTTCAATACAAGGGTCCAAGTATATGGGCCTTGAAGTACATCGAATGGGCCTAGTCCCATGGACTTGCAACACGCCAAATGGGCTTAAGTTCTTGGGCCTTAAATGGATCAAATGGGCTTAGACCATAAGCTTAAATAACAAGTGAGCCCAAGCCCATAGGCTTTACATATCAAGTGGGCCCAAATTCTTAGGCCTCAAATAGATCAAATGGGCCCAGTCCATTAGCATTTTATAAATCAAATGGGCCTAACCCATAGCCCTTTTTATGTTAAAGTGGATGGATGGTGAGGAGGCATCATATGCATCAAAGTGGGTCCCACTGTCCAGTGGACAGTGCGGATATAACACATACCATCCAACCCATTCATAAGGTCACTCAACCTGGATGAAGGGAAAACATAAAATTTCAGCTTGATTCAAAACTTTTGTGGGCCCCAGAAAAATTTTTAATGGTAGGTGCTCAATCTCACTGTTTCGTGTGATGTGGCCCACCTGAGGTTTGGATCAACCTGAAATTTGGAGGGGGCCCACCTAATGGACGGTGTAGATAAAACATATACATCGTGTGGGGCCCACGGCAGCAGCCGTGGGTGGCTGCACGCTGCCCGCCCGCCCGACGTGCAGCGCCTGCTGCACGTCACTGCCAGTGTCAGAGAGGCAAAGCCTCTTGTTTCACAATTTTGGGAAAATCTTGATTTTGGGAATTTTTCACGCAAGTGACCCACATTTCATAGATCCACTCCACCCATTATGTTCAGTAGCCCAAAACAAACCTAAAGAGTCCAAAGTTGGACATTTATCAGCGTATGGAACAATAAAAATGGGCCTTAAGAGCCTTTAAAAGGTTAGAAATACCATTTTCTATGGTACGGCCCGCCTGTTAATCAGATCAGACTCACCTTTTGGCTCAACGCCTAAATGAATCTGAGAGAAAGGATGGACGGCATGGATGGAACAAATGCATCAAGGTGGGGCCTACACAAGAGACCACCCAAAAACTCTTATTTTCTTCTTTCCTGTTTATTCTTTCCTTTGCAACGTCCAGCATCCCAGACGCTGGACGATTCTATATATATATATATATATATATATATATATATATATATATATATATATATATATATATATATATATATATATATATATATTTTTTCTTAGGGAGTGGTGGGCCTGAGGAGGTGGGCCACCACTGATGGGTGCTATGGCTCAATGTCCAAAGTGGGCCCCACTTGAATAAAAATCACATCAAGGTGGGATCCACTCAAGTGGGCCACACAATCCCTTTGCATGAAAATAAAATGAAATAAAATGAAATAAAATAAAAGAAATAAAAGAGAGAGACATGGAGAGTGGGACACGGCTTGTGATGGAGGGACCCCGTCATTATGGGCCCTCCCTTACAAGAAGATTATACAATAAATGGATCCCTTGCACATGGGACCATTGAAAATGTAAATCAACGGTGGAGATCCATTCTCCACCGATATGGACGGTCTAGATGACATTTCTAAGTGAAAATAAACATCATGATGGGGTCCATGGAGATTGGCCCCATCATGAAACGATCATGATGATCCAAGTGGTCCATCGGCCACAAATAAGGGTCCCAAGTGAGATCCACACCATTGATCGGTGGGCCTCACTTGGTCCACCATAAAAATAAGAAAATCTACCCTATAGAAGCACCCACCGTCCGATCTCCTTGCTCCTAGGGGTTCCTTGGCACCTTGTCTTCAACTTCAATGGCTAAGATGAAGAATGGAGGGTTGAGATGGGGGATTTTGGGGTAGGAAGGTGGGCCACTTGGAGCTTAGGGACTTTGGAGAAATTCCATACGTATGGAGCCCCTTGGAATTGTTGTTGCTTGGAAATTTTGAAATGAGAAAGAGAGAAAGAGAGAGAGTGATGTAAAGGGAGAGAGAGAGAGAGTGATGGATGGATGGGTGAGTGATGTTTGTGTAAGAAATCTTGGACTTTTGTGGCTTTTGTGTAAGAGAGGTATGGGATGTGAAGACTTTTGTGGTCTTTTGTGTAAGAGAGGTATGGGTTAGGAAGACTTTTGTAGTTGCTTGGGAAAAGGGATGGAAGTGATGTGTACTTGACATGTGATGGCTTGATGGGTGATTGATTGATGGGATTGATGTGATTGATGTGACACATCGTTGAGATTTTCTTGGTTTTCGCAACGCGCGGCGTTTTCTCGCACCGAACGTTGGCCCATATCTCTTGATCAGGGTATCGCCTCGGCGCGCGAGTCGCGGTATCGGAACCGCAACGACGGCGCGGTCGCTATGGTATTGGTCTCGGGTTGAGTCGACTCGGGTTGTCGGCACATGAATCAGGGTCACGCGTCGATATCGATTAAGGGTCGAAAGCTGCCGGAATTCGACCGGT
This sequence comes from Magnolia kwangsiensis, assembly GCA_037074715.1. Lineage (NCBI taxonomy): Eukaryota > Viridiplantae > Streptophyta > Magnoliopsida > Magnoliales > Magnoliaceae > Magnolia > Magnolia kwangsiensis. Next base: position 76,161,427 of record CM073579.1, read on the forward strand.
AAGACCGCGGAAGTGTATGGAAAGGTACGGACCAAGATACGGGTCTTACATCCAAGCCTTTCAAGAGAGAGCTAGGTGTGGCCCACTCCTTACCCTCCTCAATCCTCATCATCCAACCCTTAGATCATCATCTCCACCATTGAAGGAGCTTCTTAGGAGCCTTGGAGCACTAGAGAGGAAGAAGAAGGAAAGGTGGGTGATTTTTATGATTTTCTATCATTAATTTTGTGATTTAAGGGCCCACATGTGGTGGGAGCCATCTTGATGTATGCATTGTATCAAAGAGAGGTCCATAGTGGCGGGGTCCCTCCATCATCATCCGATTTCTCCCTCTCTCTATTATGATGAGTGTGACCGACTTGATCCATGCCGTACAAAGCTGTATGGGCCCACATGATGTATGCTTTTCATCCATGCCTTGGGCAGTGGGGCCTTGATTTGTGTTCCATCCATGTTGCCCATCTTGGATGCTGGATGAAGAACAAAATAATATAAAATAAAATAAAATACAAATACAAATGGCAACTTGATCCTTGACGTGGGGCTCACTTTTATGCCATGTTGCATCCCGCACGTGGGACCCACCCTGCTGTAGTGATTGCACCCACCACCATCCCGTCTCTCTAGACGGTGGGACTAGCCTTGATGTATATGTTCTATCCCGACCGTCCATTGTTAGGATGTGGGGCCACCTCGATGTCTGTGTATGTTGATGGTGGGCCACGTGTATGTGGACTCCACCTCGATGGATGTACGGTATACACCGTGCAGTCATGGATCGTCCAGCAGCTGAGGCTACTGGACTACATGAAAGGAAAATACAAAAGTCAGCTGATCCATTACAGGTAGGCCATATCCACGTGAAGCCCACCAGCTATATAGCTGATGTTGACGTCAACAAGTGAGTGGTTTCATCTACACTGTCCATCTGGGAAGACCCGTGAAGCATGTGTTCCTCCAGCCGTCCATTTACAATGGTCCAGATCAGCAGTACTGTGATGTGTTTCTTCATCAACACCGTCCATTCTTTTGGGGCCTGCTGGTATGTGTGTGATACCCACACGTGGGGCCAGCAACATCCAGACTGTCCAGTTATTAGATGTCCAGTAGCAGACGCTGCTGGACTGTACATAGGGAAAACACAAGTAGCAGCTTGATGCTGCAGCTGGTGGGCCACTCACGTGGACCCCACCTTGTTGTACCTGCGTACCCCACACCGTCCATCTGTTCTGGCAGCATCTAGACGATGCTGTGAGACCCACCCTGATATAGTATTTTATCCTCACCGTCCATCTGTGGAGGGTGGGATGGAAGCAGATTCAAATCATAGGTGGAAGCAGATTCAAATCATAGGTGGAGCACGGCCCGTGGGGCTGCTGAAATTTTGTGGTGATCCACACCATCCAAATCATGGGACCACCATCATGAGCTTTATCCAGGCCATCTAGCAGGGCTCTGGACATGCAAAAATACAAATTTCAGCTTGATCAGGACCGTTGAGGCCCACCACGTGGCACCATGATGTACGTGGTTTTCACTCACTGCTCATCCATTTTTTTTAGGCGTGGGGGACCACCTCACACGTGTGGCACGTGTCAGGGGAGGCCACCAGGTATATGTTTTATATATTTAAGCTGTCGTCCAGCAAAGCTGGGACGGTGGGTCCCATGGCTTGGACGTCATCACGTTACATGGCTCCATCATAAGGTATCTGTTATATTCAAAATGTCCATCCATTTGGGGAGGTGGGGCCCACCATGATGTAGGGCTCCATTCCACCGTCAGTCCATCCAGATATCCAACAATCTGGATGTTGTTTTTTGATAATAATATAATAATATAATCATGATATATATAATATAATATAATATTATACATACATGTGCTTATATATGCATGTGGTAGGCCCATATGGGACCCACCTACGGGACAAATTGGTTAGGTACGTCACACCAGCTATTAGCTGCTGAGTGACATCACTAACCTTAAGGGCCCCACCATGGTGTTGTATCCACACCGTCCATTACATGGAAATGGGCCACCTTGATGCATACGCCAAATACCCCTGTCGTCCGTCTATCCACCACATGGGACCCACCTTTAATGTGAGGATCATCACCATCCAGATGGGTCTGGACAGTGGGTCTAGGTATCTCTGCCCTTGATATATATATTCAATAATATATACTATTTAATATTATATAGATATATATATTGTACTTGAGGTGGGCCACTACATGGACCACACCATGATGTATAGCATTATCTGCACCGTCCAGTTGCTGGACGGTGCAACTGACCTGATATCCCAACCGTCCATCCATCTTACAGGGACGAGTTGGAGTTTTGAGCCGCCCCATGATGCACGTGCTGGAGTTTTGAGCAGCCATACATGATGTGTATATTCCACCGTCCATCACCCCACGTGATGCATGTGTAGTATCCATACCATCCATCTGTTGGACGCTGGGCTGTTGGCCCAGCAGTCTAGCAGCATGGATGTCAGGTACGACCCCACCTTGATGCATGTATTATATTTATACCATCTAACCATTTGATGTCGATGTTGCATCTGTACTGTCCATCAATGGTCCCATGAAATTAGCAGTTTTGTGAGGTCCATTGATGCATGTATTATATCTAAAACCGTCCATCCTATTGGCAGCTCATCTTAGGCCTGAGGTCAAAGAAATAAGACAGATCTAGTATCACATGGACCACACCTTAGAAACAGTGGAATTGAACGTCCACCATTGCAACCCTTTGGGTTACAGAAGTTTTGGGCTAATATGATATTCGTTATCTTCTCTGTTGAGGTCTTGATAATCAAATGAACAGGATGGATGGGGGATGAATGCTATGGTGGGCCGTCTAAATTTTTAACCTTGGGAATTATCAACACCATTGTTATTTGTGGTATGGTCCAGATGATCCTTTGATCTGATTCATTGTTAGGATAATGCTTTAAAATGATCCCTATAGATGGATGAATGGTGCGGCCCCAAGTAGTGCGGCCTACTTGATGTATTTGGGAGGCCTAATATCATGTATTCAGGTCCCATGGGTTGAGGCCCATTGTGATGTATTTGGAGCCCATGGGTAGAGACCCATAGTGTTGTGTATTAGGCCCATTTGTATCGGCCCAATTAATTTAGCCCATGTGACTCGACCCATTTGATTCAGCCTATTTGATTAGGTTCGATGTGATATATGAGGCCCGTTATTGAGGCCCACCTTGATGTGTATGAGGCCTGTTGTTAAGGACCACCTTGATGTATATGCGGCCAGTGATGCAGCCCACTTGATGTGTCCGAGGCCCATGGGTTAAGGCCCATTGTGATGTATTAGGCCTATGGTTAAGGCCCATTGTGATGTATTTGGAGCCCGTGGGTAGATGTCCATTATGATATATTTGAGATCATGGGATGTGGCCCTTTATGATGTATAGTAGGCCCGTGCCAGAGGCCCATTATGACGTGTATGCGGCTCATATGATGTGACCCACCTAATGTATGAGGGGCCCATGGATATGACCCATCGCGATGTGTGTTAGGCTCTTATGTGAGGCCATAGGCCCACTATATGTTCGGCCCAATGTGGGCCACTCCTTGGGAGCAATGTTGGTTAAAGGTCCACATTAATGGACAATGATGGTTAAATGTCCACATTGTGACCTTCCCTTAGGCCTGGATAAGCCCATTCTCATCATTCTCTAGTGGGTTAACCCAAACGCTTCGGCCCCATTGACATTGCTTGATCCATCATCGGTCGTCTATCTATGGACCCTGCCTTGTGTCGAGGCCAATTCTGATTGCCGATTACCGATTACCAATTTCGATTATCGGGGTCGAGGCCGATTCCGACTGCCGATTACCAATTTTGATTATTGAGGTCGACTCTGATTTGTCGAGGCCAATTGCTGAGGCCCATTGTGATGTATATGCATCCCGTATTTTAGGCCCATTCTAATGAGCTTTCGGCCTTGGCTTAATGCATTTGAGGCCTATGTAAGGTATGTGAAGCATATGTGATGAGGCCCATTATGGTGCATTTGAGGGCCAGGTGATAGAGCCCATTGTGATGTATGTTAGGCCCATGTGAGAGACTCATCATGATGTGTATTAATCCCTTGAGTGAGGCCCATGGTATTATATATTTGACCCTTATGTGAGACCATGGGTCCACTGTATGTTAGGCTCTATATGGATTATTCCTTGAGGGCAATGTTGGTTAAATGTCCACATTGTCGAGGTTGATTGTCGATGACGATTATTGATACCGATTATGAGTATGTGAAAGTATAACATCATAATACATGCCCATACGCATCATTCGCATGTTTGTTATGAGATGTGATTGACCATTGCATATGCCATAGGGTAGGTTGTTCATGAGGCTCACTAATAGGCGGAGTTGCCCCACATGAGAGCATGACATGCGCAGGATTGATGTATGATTGGACTGTGTGACTCATGCATCTCGCATTTGTGTGACCTGACTACTATACGCCCTAGCGATATCAGGGTCGTAGCCTCCACAGGTATTTCGTAGATAGCCAGATGGGACACCAGAAATTTATTCTACATGGGGTGCCATAGATATCCTTGGGTGAAAGTCCCAGAACCCTCTTGGTTCTAGCGGTTGCTCCAACGTCTAGACCGAGTGGATGCATGAGCGCATGAGGGCCATATACCATTAAGTCGCGTCTCCCACTGTGTCGTGGTCGGTTGGAAGGGGGTGGGGCCTTACCTGCCCGAGAGGAGGGGGCAATGCTAGGCTGAGTCTGACCAGCTCAAGGAATGGGTCCGCTATCGACGAGTCGGGCCCGCTATTGGCAGGTGAATAGTGAGGTCTCTTCCGCTCACCTTGTTGCGCGTGATGGGGCGATAATCTGGTTTGGAGTGTAATAGACCCCGGTGATTTTTCAGAGAGGAACCATACTAATATGTGGACTTATTGAGTAGGAGTTGCATGCTCATTTATTTATTCATTCACTATCCAATCGGGCTGGTGGTGCGCAACTAATTATTGCGTACCTTCATTATGGCAAGGATTTTGGTTGGGCGTGCGACTAACCTAAAATCAAGAGTTTACCACGTTGAGTCTGACTATCTAAATTTAGGTATGGGACTGGTTTGGATAGAAGTCCCTTGTGGTGGATCCCGTAGCCTGCGATACTACGTACTATCATCCCGACTTCACACTCCCGCATGGTCATTTCATTCGCTTCGCATATTGTATTACACCCGTAGGCATATGGCATTTTGGGTTGCTATGTTTCTGCACTTATATGACCTAGACAGACTTAGCAGGATTTGTATATTGCATTGCATCCTCGGTATATGATATTTGGCTCTTTATGACTCCTTATTGCATAACTGTTCTATATTGCGTATTCTGATATTAATTGACTTATGGACTTGTCCATACTTCCACTTACTCGATTATCGTATGATTTATGATCTTGTTAGTATTTCTGTTTACTTTGATAATTCCTACTCTTGTCAATATTTCTACTGACTCTAATAATTCATGATCTTATCAGTGTTTTTGCTTATTCAGACATTGTATGGTTTAGAGATTTCCAGTTTTCCAGTATTGTATGATTATGGCATTATATTGAATACTTGGCACTTACCTTGTGCACACACTTTCACCACCCTCTAAGCTTTCTATAAGCTTATGCACGATAGATGCGTGTAGGTGATGTTAGGTTGTAGCAGTGTTGAGCTTGGAGCATGCAGTGGTCTTCTGGAGCTTGATTTTCTATTTATGTATTTCCCTTTCAGTGTTGTACTCAAATGATTATATTAGTGGATATGTGATGATGATGTTACCTTTGTGAATTGGGTAATCTTGTGGTTATGCTTATTACTGGTTAAATGTACATTGGAAAAAAAAATCCTCCTTGTAGGATCCCAGGATCAGATTCTGACATATGAATGCTAGGAGCCGAGAATGGGATACTACGGAGGCTGTCGGTACTGGATTCGGCGATCGAGATTCCTGTGAATCCGATTTTCAGGTTTGGGGCATGACAACTGACCCAAAGACCTAGGTATTTCTCCTGATAAGGTGTTCTTGCTCAAAATCAATGCAGAAAAGCTATGGAAGGAAAAGAGAACTTGTACTACTAGAGAAGCTGCCCTTCAATGCAGAAAAGATAAAGAAACTGGTAGAGGTATTGTCTACACACATGCTACACATTCAGCTGATGCCAAACGCAAACTAACGGGAAATGGTGAAAAACTCTATGTGCATTACTAGGAACAAGTGCTAGGCAAAGATCATTTAATACATACATACAATGAGCATGCCAAAACTAGATCAGTTACCATCATATAATGACTCTGGTGACTACAAAAACCAAGATTGGACCTGCAAACCTAGTCAAAGACTATTCACAGAAGCATGCATGCCTTGACAAATCAACAACTCAATACCTTAGATTGAGAAGGATTTGTCTATTGTTGATGATGATGATGTGGGGCAACTTGAGAATCTCCCATAAACTGTAGAAAGCCAACCTGCAATCTGCAACAAAAGATTTCTTTTCTTCACTCCCATTACCAACAAAAGCACATCCTGTAATTTGACGAATGAGCCCACTAGCTCACACAATATCATTGCCAAGTTTAACAGTTTGAAAATCCAAACTTATTATTTAGCATAGAATTCATGCCTTCAATTTCCTAAGATTGGAAAACTGAAGAGGCATGCATTTTTCTTGATGTCAAATCAAGAATAATGGTCCAATTCAACCCAGTTTAAAAAATGGCTAAGGCATCAAGAGGAATAAACATTTCAATGGAAAGGGGAATTACCCGAAAATGCCACATGTAAGACCCGTATCCTAGTCCGTACTGTTCCGTCGACTGCCACGATCCTTCCTGTCGAATTCTAGCAATCCACGACATATAATCGATGTTTACGCATGATCCTAAGTCGTTTCCTGTAGATTTAAGTTGTGTTAATCCAAGACTTGTACCATTACGACCACATCATTGTCGCGGTTCCAACGCCGAGACTTGCGCACCGATCTGATACCCTAATAGGGAGATGTGGGCCAGCATTTATTTGAAAGAAAACATAGCTCATTTGTAATCCCAAGAGAATCTCTACAACATGTCCCATCAATCAATCAATCAATCACTTTATGTTAAGTACACATCACCTTTCACCCCATCCCCAAGAAACCACCAAGTCAACTCTTTCTCACCCTCTCTCTTACACAACCATACATGTCAAGTACACATCACACATCACTCATCCTTTCACCCATCACACCCATCCCTCACTTCACTTACAACCCTCTCTCTCTCTCTCATTTTTCAACACAATTCCAAGTAACAAAAATAACCCACGTCCAAGCTCTTCCCATGGAGAGAAAAGTGCATGTGTGAGGCCCACTTTCCCATCCTAAATCCATCATCCTAGCTATTCAAACCTCATCTCCCTCCATCAAAGTGAAGCACAAGGAGATTGGCTTTCCAACGGACCAAGAAGATTGAAGGTGGGTGCTTCTATAGGCTAGTTTTTCATATTTTTATGATGGGCCAAGTGAGGCCTACCAATCGATGGTATGGATCTCACTTTGGACCCTAAGATGTAACCGATGGCCCACCTTGATTATCAATATAATTCCATGATGGGGCCATTCTTCATGGACCCCCATCATGATGTTTACTTTCCTAGCTTGAATAGAGATCATCTAGACCGTCTATTTTAGTGGAGAAGAAATCTCCACTATTGGATTTTAATTTAATGGGCCCACATGCATTGGGACCCACTTGATGTATGCTTGATTGCAAGGGAGGGCCCATAGTATCGGGGTCCCTCCATCTCGCATGTCCCACTCTCTTTCTCTCTCTCTCCCTTTCTTTTTCATTTTCTTTTCATGTGATAATGATGTGGTTGTGTGGCCCACTTGAATGGACCCCACCATGAAGCATATATTTTATCCAAGAAATCTATAAGTGGGGTCCACCTTATATGTGTTGTACCCACACGATCAATCATTTGGTGGCCCACCTCAATGCATGTCTGATGGCCAACCGTCCAGTGTCCCTAGGACGCTGGACGTGAACTGAGAAAACAAAACTATTAGCTTGTTTCCAAGCTTATGGGGTGGCCCACTCATATAGGCCCCACTTTGATGTATGTATTCAATCCACACCATCCATCCTTTTCCTCAGACCATTTTAGGCGTTGAGCCGAAAAATGGAGCCAATCCGACCTTCTGGCGGGCCATAGCATAGAAAACGGTGGTTTTCACTATTAAAAATTCACATGATGTGTCCACACACTAAAATATATTAGATATTGGGCTCTTTTGGCTTGTCTTGAGCCCTGGCGACCAATGGTTGCGTTGGATTCACTTGATGCGGGCCCCACACGTGAAAAACCACAAAAATACTATGATTTCAAATATATATATATATAAGGGTGCAGCGCCTGCTACTGCTGTGCAGCAGGACGCTGCTGGCATCAGCGTGAAACGGGTAGGGACCCACGGCCCCAGCCATGGGCCCCACCATGATGTTTTCTCATCATCTAATCCGTTCATTAGGTGGGCCCCATCCTAAAGTGGGCCCCCTCCAAAGATCAGCCACATCCAAGGCTCAGGTGACCCACATCATAGGAAACAATGGAGATTGTATGGCTACCATTGAAACCCATGTTGTTGGGTTCACAGAAGTTTTGAATTAGTATGAAATTTGTTTTTCCTTAGCGTCCAGGTCTGCGTGACCTTATGGATAGATTGGATGGCAGATAAACATTACGGTGGCCCTACGTGGGACCCACATTGATATATGTGTTTTATTCCCACCGTCTAGGCGGACGGTGGAGCCCACAGTAATGTATGTGCTTTATTCACACCGTCCAATGTTATGGACGGTGGAGCCCACCTAGATGTATGTGTTTAATCTATGTTGTCCAGCCATTTTAGCTGGCTGCTGGACAGCCAAGGGACACCCCCCCCCCCCCCCCCCCCCATGAGGCACACGATTTATCCATGTTGTCCATCCCTATGGGACACACCATGATGCATGGGCTGCATCGAAACCATCCATCCATTTTAAAAGCTCATTTTTATGGCATGAGCTAAAGAATGGGGCAGATCTAAAGTTCAAATGGACCATACCATTTTAAGTAGTGGTCAATGACGCCCACCATTCAAAAATCCCTAAGGGCCATAGTAACTTCCCATTAAGTTGATATTTGTTTCCCACTTCATCTATCACTATGTTAATTTATGAATGGGTTAGATGGGAAACATATTTTATGGTGGGCCTTAGGAATTTTAAATGGTGGAAATCATTATCACCACTTATCTTATGTATGGCCCATTTGATATGCATGGGACCCAATTTGTGTGGCCCCTTTAATATATATGGCCATGTGATTAGGCCCATTCGATGTATTTGCGGCCCGTGGTTAAGGCCCACTTTGATATATATAAGGCCCATGTGATTAGGCCCATTTTGATGTATTCTATGGCCCATGTGATTAGGCCCATTGTGATGTAATCAAAGGCCCAAGGGTTATGTCTCATTGCAATGTACATAAGGCCCATTGATGTGGCCTAATTGATTTATATAAGGCCCATATGATGCGGCCTATTTGATGTATCTAAGGCCATTGGTTGAGGCCCAACAGGATGTCCTTAGGGTCCATTGCAATGAGCGATTCATCCATGGTTTGTGTAATGATGTTTTATGGCGGGCCATGCCTTAGGAACAATGCTGGTTGGACGTCCACATTGTAAGAATAATGTTGGTTAAATGTCTGTATTATAATTCTCCCTAGGGTCCATTGATAGGCCTGTACTTGTTATGTGTAGGCCATTTAGGCCCATCTGTGTTGAAAGGATAGTTCATTTCTTTATAACATGCTTAGTATAATTCCATGTCTCACCCAAATGCAAGCATTCATGCAATATGGCACACGGGTGTGAGATCCAAATTTTGAACCAGGCTAGTATTTGTGTTTTCAGTTCATTCCAGTGTGGAATGACCTTGTAACAAGTGAGCTATCTGTATACATGGTTAAAAATGAAAATAATATATATAATGACCACCTTGTACAGGGCAAACAAAAAGCTCGATCATGCATTTTTAATCACACGATGCAAAAGCAAAGTTGTGGTGCCACATGGTATGTATCTCACATTTAACCCATTCAATAGAAGCACGCCACCATTATTATGTGACAAAAACTGAAAATATGGCAAATCCAATCATAAGGTGGGAAAATCCATAGAAAGTAATGTACACCCTTCAAAATATCGCAATTAAAGTTTAGCCCATCTGATGATCTGATTGACCTGATATTTTAACCATGTTATCACCATGGTTAGTGCATACATTTGAAAGATTGAATGTTATATTCATACTGCATGGACCACTCAAGTCTTAAGTTTCATTACTTGGTAAAGGAAAAAAAATGAGAGCATTTTTGTAATTTCATCCCTCAAAAGCACCTCATAGAGATATTATTTTGTAAAATATAAATTCCTTAGGAATTTTATAGTAAATATTTAAAAAAAAATGGTAATTCTTTTCAGTAAATGCTCTAATGGATTTGTAATTGGGTTCTTAAGTGATAGACTTAGAATTTACCAAATCCAAATCTATTTCAAATCAATCAATTTATCTAGTTCATGGATTTTTTGTTCTTTTCTTTTCTCTAGGTACATGTGGCATGCATGTGACTACAATTAAGCCATTGGAATGGTGGACCCCACCATGTACGTTCCATTGCCAGTAAAACAGGCCAGTTCAATCATCTGGTCATTTAAAAAGGATTAACCATTAGTCGATATTTGATATGTGGTCAACCTAGTGATGAAGCTTGCCTAGTTTTTTAGGCCATAGAACATGTAAGGTGGTTCCATCTAACAAACCACCCTGCATTGGCATGTGTAGGGATGGTAGAGCCTAGATACTAAATGGGTTATAGCATTGACTAAGGCCCAACAAGGCAGCTGGACCCCTTGCTTCTGATGGAAATCATGGTTTTTGGAGTGGAGTAGACCACCTAAAACTGGTCCACCTACAAGCAAAGCATGAGAACAACCTATGGAGGGAATCTTAGAACAAAGGTCAAGATGAACAGATATGTAATGTTGGATCTTCTTGCTAGTTGCACACAAAAATAAATACAAGAGTGGAACAATCTTTATTTGATAGCACCTATTGTGGGATAAGAAGCAGAGCAACATATGAGGTTCATGTACTAATCAATGGGAATCATACCACCTCCACACCCATTTCATAGATACTTAATATGTCCTTGCATCAATGTGAACTTTCATTCAATCATTTCTGATAGATCACAAAAAGAAAACAAAAAAAAAAAGCAAGAAAAGCTTGGGAAGTTGATAACAGATTTGTGGCTTAAATTGGCTGGATAAGTGCAATTATTTGGAAGAAGATGAATGAGATGTCCACTATGAAACTGCTACATTTAACTGGTTGAAATATTGTGTTCTGCATAGATGGATGATTTCCCTCTCTCCGTAGTCCCCACATTTCTCTCCTACACCAACCATCAAACAAGGGGCATGCATTTCCACATTGTATTTTCCATTGCCTTACCAATCAAACAAAAGGCATTGAAACAGATATATTAACAAAAACCAAGGATTAAAAAATGGATTTCATATCATACCATTCACTGAGAGATTTAGGGCATCCACATATAAACCAATCCCAAACCCAAACAGAAAAAAAAAATCCAAAATATATGAAAAAAAAAATCGTATCCAAATATACAGATGAGGAAATAAAAATAAATAAATAAACAGCTAATATCATTAAAAAAAAAACCATTAAAAAAAATTACAAATATAAATTTATCAAAGAGAGGATACTAAGTTATCTATTTTTCATTAAAGCATTTAAACATACATCTGAAATGCATGTTAATGGGGATTTTTTTAATCTCCAAACTCACCTCTAGTCACAAGCTCCAAACCCACCTCTAGCTGCAAATCTGAAACCCTTATGTAACACCCTGAAAATTAGGGGATTGAGTGGAAACCCGACTCCCGAGTTCCAACACATCACTTATGTAATATAATTAATGATGATTGAATGTTGTTCGTATTAGTGTATTAAACATGAATGGGATTATACCAAATCAACACATCATACTCCAGGGACAATTTAAATTACGCAAGCAGAAGACTGTGATATGTATATAAACAGTATAAAAGTAATAGCAAGCCCTCGGAGTATGATTGTCACTTGGTTAAATAATTACAAGTTTAGTTCTAAAATGTACAAAATAAGAAAGTGTAATATTCTCTATCCAAAACTTTATAGCCCTGTCAGCATAACTCCAGGTCTACATAGACCTGCCAAAGAGTTACATATAGGAGAACTCCTCCTCATCATCGTAATAGTCCGGCTCTGCCTCATGAGCATCACCATCACCTGAGCTAAGATAGAGTCTGGTTGGTGTTTAAAACATCATCCCAAAATGTAGAAGTGAGTGATCAACTCAGTGGAGCTATAAGGCAAAGGTTAACATGTGATCAATTCAATCAAGAAGTAATGATAAAGCAATACAACAATCAGGTCCTAAGTACTCATATTAAGGTAAGGATGGTATGTAATAATGATGCATGCCCTCGCCTACACTCCCTCTACGATCTTCCTCTTATGGTCGCTACATGCACCCCTTCCTCTGTGCTTAACACCAACGCCAAAGGCACATGTAATGCGGTGCATGAGCGTGATTACCTAGTTCTTATTAGACCTTTTCATACAGCAAGATTGGGAAGCTAAGGTACCTCTCTTATATCATTTTTCAAACAATGATCCATTCTAAGGTCGTCAGTCCTAGCTGCTCTCATACGATGTTGCGGTTCCAGGTCACTACAAAGGGCTCGTCACCTCAATGCAGGCCTAGCTTATACTCTAGTTGCTACAGAAAGGCTCGTCACCTCAGCGCAATCTCAGAGTATGTTCGAGATCAGTACGAATGGCTTGTCATCTAGTCGTAGGCCAACAGCTTGAATACAGTGTCCCATAACACCGTATTCGGCTCACGAGCTTAGGTTGCTCACTGGTCACTGTGGGTGGGCTCATCACCTCGGCGTAGGCCGACAGCTCAACCACAATTTCCCATTCCACCATGTCCGGCTCATGAGTCTTAGCGAATCGAGATACCAAGGTTAATGGGGTTTCCACTGGTGAGTTTGGTACCTTAGGTTCAAGCAATAGCGTCCATACATGGTGAACATACATCGGGTCAATCAGGTTACTTGACGAGATCGACTAGTACGAGCGCACATCGAGACGATCGACATAAAGTGTGTAAGCACTCCGTGTGGCCTAACCACTATCGACATCCAAAGTACAGCTCAGATTCATCGAACACGTCCTGTGTGGCGAAACAACCTCAGCCACCAAACCAGGACCTATTACTGATTGCCTGGACTATATCATAGTCCCAAACACACTCTGATATGAGAAATATGTACACGTGATAATCATACAGCATTTAACAACCAATGCAAACATGGATAGCATTTGAATGTATAATGAAACACATATAGCATGCCATTCTACATAAACATATTCTACACAATCCCCACCATTTAGAGTACGGCAACTTGGAAGAATTTATGCATATAGCTAAGGTAGTTGGGAATCCTATCACAACAACCCTATTAAGTACAGTTCATCTAACAACTTCTCATACAAACATTTTATCACACACTTATACTACATATATCAACATACATAGCATATGTTAATTATAACATATATTTGGAAAAAATCCTTCCAACAAGGAGTTGTCACATGCACAACAATCATGTATTTGCATTCCATAGACATGGCAGGCACAACTCATAATTCCATATTCATTCAGTCATTTCAACAAACACTCAGAATGCATTGAAAATGGCCTAACCTATGTATATGTGTAATATGCTGAAATAGCCTCTAACTATGCATATGTGATAACACTTAAGTCAGTCATAAATCATTAACTGGCATTAAAAGCCTTAAAAACCATAACCTAAACATTTATAGTCTGCACCTTATGCCGGTAGACTCGTAACGAATCATTTTGTACACTAACTCGCTGTCTACGTCACAACGATAACCTAAAGTATGAAATAGGTTAGCTATTTCATCATTTACTCTATTTAAAACCCTAAAATAGGTTAGGGTTAAGATTCCTTACCTAAAAACGGAACCAGAATCGTTGGTATGGCGATACGGTAGCAGTGATTCGATACACAGAGCGGCAGGGAAGAATCTCTGCAGTAAACCTTAACTTTCCCTCACACTTCCTCTCTCTTTCCTTCTCTTTCTTTTTCTCTTCTCTCACCTAGGGTTAGAATTTCATATGTGAAGGGTGAGAGAGGGTTTTAGGCCTTTATATAAGTCCAAAACTGATGGAAATGGCCCCATGGCCAAGGTATACTTAAGTTATAGCCAAAGGGCAGCAATTTCAGTCCAATGGAACACTTCCGGAGGCCCCTTTTCTGCATGCGGTCGGACTTAAGTTCCCTAACATTGGATCTAGGTCGAGTTTAGTTTTTGGTTTGATCAGATTTACAAATCAACCGTGGTGGACCAGTTTCAGTTCAACGATCATCGACACTCGATTAGAGCCACCAGTGTACTGACATGTGTTGGATATTTTCCCTGATCCAAAGGTGTAATTAAGTCAGATTCCGATGGTCTAAATCCTTAGATTTGGCCTGTAAGTGAACGAATCAATTCACTTAAGTTTTAATTCATTTCCTAAAGATATTCACATTTCTCACACACTTCGCTCCGAGCTCAAGTTGTTCGTTTCTAGATACTATTAGAACTTGATTTCTGAGGTGGTTGTCAAGCCCAGAAAGGCAGTCACAACTGTATGGTTTCATAGTAATCGGACTTTCGACATGCGGTCCAAGTCCGATACGGAGTTTCAATGTACTCCCAAGAGCAACTGGGTTTTAAGATGGATCTTAGGTTCTTAGGTAATGTAGCGTTAACGGTTCTACTCGTTTTGGATCTTTTAGATCGTATTTAAAGTAATTAGTGCTAATTTCACAACTAATCTAGTTTAACACTTAGTCAATTCTCACCTAATTTCTAAGGAATTTGGTCCTTAGTGATTTCTGCCTGTGGTGGTCCTCGGGTCTTTGTATGGATTTTCCAAGACGTTACACCTTACCGCTGCATCTCCAGCTCACCATCTCTAATCTCTGCAAACCCCTTGAAAGGGTTGTGCATTTGTTGGAAACCTTCTCTAATCTCTAAAAACCCACAAATAAAAAATCTTAAAATAAAAATGCAAACAAAAGATGGATAAATACGCACAAATCAAAAAGTTGGAAGGTTGGCTTCATCACCAGCTGTGGTCTCACTGGATCTGGGCTGCAAAGGGCTGCAATGGCATCCAAAAGTGCTTCACAGGGGGGAGAGAGAGGGGGAGAGAGAGAGAGAGAGATCGTCGGAGGAGACAAACCGATTTTGATTGAGAGGGAGAGAGGAAAAAGGAAATCGAGAGGGAAATCGAAGGAGGGAAGAGGGAAAATGAAAGGGGAAACAAGGAAACAGATCGACTTATCACCGAAAGCGGATTGTGTAATGAGTAAACTCTGAGGGGCCTACCACCATTCATGCATTTTATCAAATCCGTCCATCCATTTATCATATAATTTTAGGATGTTAAAGGAAAAATTAATCATATCCAAAGATCAAGTGGACCACACCACCAGAAACAGTGTGAATTGAAGTCTACCATTGAAAAGTTCTTGGGAGCCTACAAAGTTTTAGATAGCGATGATATTTGTGTCTTCCATTCATCCATGTCTTTGTGATCTTATGAACAGTTTGTATGACAAATAAACATCACTGGGGGCCTTAGAAATATTTCAACAATGGAAATCAATAGTTTCACTATTTCCTTTGGTATGGCTACTTAAGATTTTGATACACTTTATTTTTGAACTGAACCCCTAAAATGATCTGGAAAAACGGATGGACGGTGTGGATGAACCATATGAGTTCACAATGGGCCCAACAGAGTTGACTCAGAGACGCAATCTAATTTCCTTCTCACCCTGCCACTAGCCAATGGCTAGTGGTTGGTGCTATGTGGGCCCCACCATGATGTATGTGTTTCATCTATGCTGTCCACCCACTATTACCGATCATTTTATGGTATGAGCCCAAAAACGAGCTTAATCCAAATCTCAAGTGGGCCGTAAAGTGTTGAATGAACGCCCACCATTAAAAATTTCTTGGGGGCCACAAAAGTTTTGGATCAAGCTAATATATATTTTTTCACTTCATCCAAGTTTGTATGACCTAATCTATAGGTTAGATGTCAAATAACCATTATGGTGAGCCCTAAGAGGTTTTAATGGTGACATTCAATCAAATTTTTTTTGATGGTGTGGTCCACCTGAGATTTAGATCTACCTCATTTTTGGGATCAAGACATAAAATTATCTTTTAAAATGGATAAATGGCGTGAATAAAACACATACATCATGGTGGGGTCCACATAGCACTAAACACTAGCCACCTGGTTAGTGGCAGCGTAACTAGCCAAATGTCTGGATTGGAAGTGGATTGTGTACTGAGTAACTCACCGTGATTTATTTATTTTATCCACTCTGTCCATCCATTTTAGCATATAATTTTATTGCATGAGCTCAAAAATGAAGCTTACAAAAATTTGAAGTGGACCTGTCATGCCCCAAACCTGAAAATCAAATTCACAGAAATTTCGATCGCCGAATCCGGTGCAGACAGCCTCCATAGTATCCCATTCTCGGCTCCTAGCGTCCATACGCCAGATTCCGATCCTGGGATCCTATAAGGAGGATTTTATTTTTTTTGTACCTTTAACTCATAATAAGCATAACCACAAGATTACCCAATTCACAAATGCAACATCATCATCACATATCCACTAATATAATCATTTGAGTACAATGTTGAAAGGAAAATACATAAATCGAAAATCAAGCTCCGAAAGATCGTTGCACGCTCCAAGCTCAACACTGCCGCAACCTAACATCACCTGCACGCATCTATCGTGCATAAGCTTATAGAAAGCTTAGAGGGTGGTGTAAGTGTGTGTATAAGGTAAGTGACAAGTATTCAATACAATGTCATCATCATACAATACCGGTAATCCATAAATCATACAATATCGGAATAGGCAAAAATACTGATGAGATCATGAATTATCAAAGTAAGCAGAAATATTAACAAGATCATAAATCATACAATAACAGAGTAAGAGGAAATACGGACAAGTCCATGAGTCAATCAATATCAGGATACATAATATAGAACAACTATGCAAATGAGAAGTCATAAAGAGGTAAATATTAGATGTCGAGGATACGATGTAATATATAATTCCAGATGAGTTCATGGATAGCGTCAGCCGCATCTAGACCATATAAATGCAGAAACATAGTAACCCAAAATGTCATATGCCGTGGATGTAATGCAATATGCGATGAGAATGGAATGACCATGCTGGAGTGTGAAGTCCGGATGGAAGTACTTAGTATCGCAGGCTATGGGGTCCATCACAAGGGACTTCTATCCAAACCAGTCTCATACCTAAATTTGGATAGTCATACTCAATGTGGTAAACTCCTGATCTCATGTTAGTCGCGCCCCCAACCAAAATCCTGGCTATTGCGAAGGTACACGTAACAAATAATTGTACACCACCAGCCCGAGTGGACAGTGAATGAATGAATGAATGAGTATACAACTCCTGCTCAATAAGTCCACATATCGATACTGTTCATCTCTGGGATCATCACCGGGGTTTAGCACACTCCAATGGCACTGTCTCTCTCCCAGCATCACAGTCCAAGAGATCGTAAGAAACCTCACTATCCGCCTGGCCAATAGTCTGTCAATACCTATCCAGCACGTCGATAGCAGACCCATTTACGAGCTAGTCAAACTCAGCCTAGTATTGCCCCCTACCCTCAGGCAAGTAAGGCCACACCCCTTTCCAACCGACCACGACACAGTGAGAGATGCGGCCTCCTGGTATTCGACCCTCATGCGCTCATATATCCACTCGGTCCCAACGTTGGAGTCATCTCTTGGCCACGGAGGTTTAGGAATTTTTACTCAGGGACATCTATGGCGCCCGTATGCTAGAAACAAACATTTTTGATGTCCCGTCTGGCCATCCACGATATGCCTGTGGAGGTTACGACCCTGATGTCACTAGGGCTTATAACACACAATGAAAGATGCATGAGTCATACAATCTAGTCATGCATCAATCCTGTGTATGTCGTGTACTCATGTGAGATAACCTCCGCCTATCAGGGAGTCTCATATCATCCTACCCAATGACGTATGCAATGGTCAATTACATCTCATAATAAACATGCAGATGATGCGTATGGGCATGTACTATGATGCTATGCTGTCACATACTCATAGTCGGTATCAATAATTGGCCTCGACAATGTGAACATTTAACCATCATTGCCCCAAGGGATGACCCACATAGATCCAAACATATAATGGGCCTACAACCTCACACAAGGGCCTAATATACAACATAATGGGTCTTGCTCAAGGGTTACATGTACAGAACCGGTGGACCTACTCATGGGCCTAACATACATCACAATGGGCTCCTTCGCCTGGCCCTCAAATGCATCACAATGGGCCCATTACCTAGGCCTCAATATACATCACATTGGGCCTTAGACATGGGCTGAATACACATCACGTCAGGCCTCAAATACGGGTCATATTTCATCACATTGAGCCCCGACAATCAGAATTGGCAATCGGCTATCAGAGTCGGTAATCGGTCTCGATTGATAATCAGCAATCATCCACGATGAATCAGAATCGGTAATCGGTCATCTGAATCGGTAATCGACCTCGATCGATAATCAGCGATCCGCCACGACAAATCATAATTGGTAATCGGCCTCGATCGATAATCGGCAATCGACCACGACGAATCATAATCGGTAATCGACCATCTGAATCGGTAATCGACCTCGATCGATAATTGGTGATCGGCCACAACAAATCATAATCGGTAATCTGCCTCGATCGATAATCGGTAATCGACCACGATAAATCAGAATCGGTAATCGGTCATCTGAATCGGTAATCGACCTTGATCGATAATTGGTGATCGGCCACGACAAATCATAATCAGTAATCGGCCTCGATCAAGAATCGGTAATCGACCACGACGAATCGGAATCTGTAATCAGCCATTTGAATCGGTAATCGACTTCGGTCGACAATCAGCAATCGGTCACGTCGATCAGAGTCGGTACGAATGAGCCTAACAAGGCCGAATGGAAGGTCACAATGTGAACATTAAACCATCATTACCCATCAATGTGGCCATTCAACCAACATTGGTCCTAAGGAGTGGCCTGCATAGGGCTGAACATACAGTAGGCCCACGACCTCATACAAGGTCTAATATACATCATCATGGGTCATAATTACATCACATCGGGCCTCACTCGCGGGCTGCATATACATCACCATGGGCCTTGGCACGAGGGCCATAAATACATTTCATTGGGCTACTTCCACGAGACTTAAATACATAACAGGTGGGTCGTGCACATGTGTCTCGTATGCATCAAATGGGCCACGTATCTAGGTCTCGAATACATCAAATGGGCCACGCGTCATGGGCCCAATACATATCACAATGGGCCTTGCCCATAGGCCACGAATATATTGTAATGGTCATTATCCATAGGCCTCAAATTCAAGCAGATGGGCCCCATCATATGGGCCTTAAATACAAAGCAGGTGAGCACTATCACATGGGCCTCAAATAAACATCATGATGGGCCTCATGGATGGGCCGCACTAATGGGCCTCAATTTCAGAATAGGTGGGCCTGCACCTTAAAAATGGGCCCACCAAATGATCAGCATGGATGAATCAACACATATTATAGTGGGCCACACGTCCAGCGGACTGGATGGCGTGGTTATAACACATACATCAAAATGGGCCCATTGCTTCTCAAGGTGGGCCTAATGGGGCAGTCCATAACCCAGGAAATTAAGTGGATAGATTGCCTATAATGCATGCCTCAAGGTGGGTCTGCTGCACCACTAAAATGGGCCCAATGTGCAACCTATAATTTAGAAAAAAATGGATGGGCAACCTGGATATATAGCAAATTTATCTAGGTGGACCACTGTCCTGAGCGTTGCAAGTATCCAGCACATGAATCCTGGTGGTCCTAGGTTCCATGGACTGTACAGATGTACATCACGGTGGGGTCCACATCCAGCTGAACCGCATGGCAAGGATGAAATACATGAAGCATGATGGCCCACATCCAACCCAACTAGACAGATGGTTGGATATACAAACATACATCAAGGTAGGCTCCTCATGCAGCAAACAGATGTATGGCGTGAATGTAGAATGCATACATCTAGGTGGGCTACGAATGAACAACATGTAAATAAAGTACATATATCAAAGTGGACCACACACAGATGGAAGGCGTGGCATACAAAACATCATCAAGGTAGGGGCCCACACAGCCCAAAATGGGCGAACAACGTGGATGTAAAACAGATATATCAAGGTGAGGTCCACCTGTCCACACGTGTGGGATGGGCCCCTCGTCCCAAAACAGATGGGAGGATGGAAAAACACATACATTGTGGTGTGGACCATGCCCTCAAATGGACGGACAACGGGGACTAAACCCATACATCACCGTGTACCCCACACCTGCACCGTCCAGATGGACGGTGTGGGGTAGAATAAATACATCTGAGGTGGGTCCCACGTACATCAGGGCCCACTGCAATATTATATCAACATAAAATATTAAAATATAATATAATATAATATACATCCAGCGTCCAGGTGCACTGGACGGATGGCCTGGATGTATATCTGGTGGGTCACACATCATCACGGTGGCTACTCCTAGCTATAAATGGATGGATGGTTGATATGCAATACATGCATCAAGGTGGGGTAGATGGATGGATGGCTTGATGTTGCACATACCTGGTGGGACTTACAAGCTACATATGTCAGCTGCAGTATACAAATAATATAATATATTGATATAATATAATATAATCTCATATAATAGAATATATTATATTATATTATAATATAAATATCATACATGAATTACGAAAAGACACCGTCCAGACCCCTGGGTGCTCTGGACAGTGCTGATCTACTTGCATGAAATCACGGTGGGTCCACCTAAGATTTGAATCTACTTCATTGGATGGACGGTGTGGATATACACGTCCATCAAGTGGGTCCACATCCGGTGTATGGACAGCGTGAATACACACATATGACATGATGTGGCCCACCGTCCAGCCATCTGGACGGTGGGGATGCAAACAGGGGATGGCATGGGTGAAAAAAAATGGATGGACTACATTGATAAACCACATGCACGGCGTGGTTTCCACGTGCGTGTGGGTCCCGTATATAGCTGTCATGCAGCACTTATAAAATACATATATCATGGTGTGGTGCCACGTGTGCAACTAGCACGATGTCAAGTGGGCCCTCATCCCATGCAAGGATGGGGGTGGCTTTCATCACAGCAACGACTCACCGTCCAGCAGCTGCTAGACGGTGCAAGATAAGGCCACACATCAAGAAGGCCCCACACAGATGAACGGTGTTGATACATACACCACACGTGTGGGCTCCAAAATGATATGAAATTTGAATGGACGGAGTGCATTCTGCACAGCGCGGTGAGTGGGGGTCCCCGTCCATGTACAGGACGGTTTGGATGAAGCACTGCACTATGTGGGTCCCACGTAAGAGTGGCCCACCATATCTAGTATATTTAAAATATTAATATAATATTTTTCTAATATATATAATACAATATATATATATATCATCCAGTCCGGTGTGTCTAGCGTCCAGACGCTGGGATGGGCGGTTTTGAGAAAAACGCTGATGGACTGCATGGCAATAAAATACACACGTATAGGTGGGCCCCACCCTCACACGAACCACACGTGTGAGGTGGCCACGACCATGGAAAAATGGATGGAAGGTGTGGATACACATGTACATCATGTTGGCCCACACAACCTTAGTAACGTGCCACCCTGCCAGTAGCTAATCTGTGTCCGTTATATGGGGACCCACAGACTTGTTGATACCAATACATCAGCTACATCTAGCTGGTGGGCCCCACTGAGCTTGCTAACGTCTATCCAGTGGTGGGTCCCACCATCTGGACAGCTTGGATATGGCATATACATCACGTGGATCATGGTGGGCTTCATAGCGATGGATGGAATGGATTTTACATAATTCGGTGGGACCCACTATGTTCTAGGGAGAGGAAAAAGGAGAGAGGGAAAGAGAGGAGCACCCACCTTTGATCGCCTATTCCTTCTCCCGCCTATGCACTTTAGAGCTCCAAGAGGACATTTTCAACGGTTGAAATGATGATCCAAGGGTTGGATTTTATGGTAGGAAGGTAGGCCACACTAGCTCTCTCATGGGGAGCTTGGACGTGGGTTGCTTCCATGAGAGTTTCTTAGAATGATGAGAAAGAATGAGAGAGAAGGGTGAGATGGAGTGATGGGATGAGAGGGATGGTGAGTGATGTAAGGGAGTACTTTTGTTATAAGAAAAGTTGACTTTTGAGGAGGGTGGTTGTACTTGGGGATGGGTGTGAGTGATGGGAGTGATGTGTACTTGATTGATGTGACCGATGTGATGTGTCATAGAGATTCCCTCGATATTCGTAATGTACGACGTTTCTTCGGAATGAACGTAGGCCCACATCTCCTGGCCTGGGTACCGGCTCGGCACGTAATACGCGGCATCGGAACCGCAACAACGGCGCGGTCGCAATGATATAAGTCTCGGATCGAGCAGACTCGGACTGACAGGATCCATCTCAGGATCGCACGCAGACGCCGATTATAAATCACGAGTCGCTGAAATTCGACCGAGAGGACCGCGAAGGCATACGGAACGGTACTGGCTAGGGTACGGGTCTGACAGGACCACATCATAGGAAACAGTATGAATTGAACATCTAACATTGAAATATTTTGGGAGGCTGCAGAAGTTTTAGATCAAGTTGATATTTTAGTTTTCCCTTCATTCATGTATTTGTTATCTTATGAACAGGTTGGATGACAAATAAACATCATTATGGGCCATAGGAAGATTTCGACAGTGGAAATCATTATTCCCACTATTTCCTGTGGTATGGTCCACATGAGCTTTGGATATGCTTCAATTTTGAGCTCAACCACTAAAATGATATGAAAAAATGGATCGACGGTGTGGATAATCCAAATACATTCACTATGGGCCCAACTGAGTTTACTCAGTACCATGAGAGCGGAAACAGATTGGCTACTCCCCCTGCCACTAGCCATGTGAGCCCCACTATGAAGTATGTCTTTTATCCATGTCATTCATCCATTTTTACAAATCATTTCAGGGCTTAATACCAAAAATGAGAAGGATATAAATCTCAGGTGGACCACACCACATGAAAACAATAATGATTGGATATCCACCATTAAAATCCTACTAAGGCCCACTGTATAGTTTATTTGACATATAATATGTTGATTAGGTCATACAGACCTAGATGAAGGGAAAAAAAACAAAGATCAACTTGATCCAAAACTTTTATGGCCCCCAAATAGTTTTTAATGGTCTACGTTCAATCAACACTATTTCTTGTAATGTGGTCCATTGGAGATTGGGATATACCTCATTTTTGGGCTCATACCATAAAATTATCTAGAAAAATAGATGGATGACATGGATGAAACACATACATCATGGTGGGGCCCAAAGAGCATTGACCCCCAGCCATCAGCACACTTAAGTATTGATCCAAGTCATTTTTTGCCCCATGTCCTAACATGATCTAAAAAAATGGATGGATGGGGTGAATTTCTCACAAATATCACGGTGGACCCCACATAAGTTCTAGTTAAGGATCTTCATGCGAAAGGTTTTGGCAGGAAATCCAAAAATGGATCGACTGGTGGAAGCGGATTGCATAATTGCATAGTAACTCATTACCGAGTAAACTCGGTAGGGTCCACCATGATTTATATAGTAAGGATCTTCATAATATTTGTGTTTTACTTTCATCCAGATGTACATAACTTTATGAATCAGTTTGATAGTAAATATACATCATGGTGGCCCCTCGGAAAGTTAAAATAGTGAGTATGATTATCATTGTTGCTTCTTATGGTGTGCTCCACTTGAGCCTTGTATTTGTTTAACTTTTGGTCTCATTTCATAAAATGCAATGGAAAAATGGATGGCAAGGAAAGTTAATCACCACTTTCAAATGGTATGGTCCAATTGGTAATTGGATCTGTTTCATTTTTTGGGATAATGCCCAATATTGATTTGAAAGAACTAATAGATGGCCTGGATACTTAATATATACATCAAGGCAGCCCCCATAGTAACCCCACATTAAGGCATGCTCCACTTTGTGTGAGGGAGTCGTGGAAGTGGAAGGGTAAGATGGTTTAGAACTGTCTCTAATGTAGATGGTCTCTGACAGTCTCAGATGACCACTATAAGATGGTTAAGGACCGTCTATAATGTAGACGGTTTCTGATTGTCTCAGATGACCACTAAAGGACCGTTTCTAATGCAGACGGTCTCTAATTGTCTCAGATAACCACTATAAGACGGCTAAGGACCGTCTCTAATATGGACTATCTCTGACTGTCTCATATGATTGCCTACAAGACAGCTAAGTACCGTCTCTAATGTGGACGGTCTCTGACCGTCTCAAATGACTGCCTATAAGACAACTAAGGGCCGTCTTTTATTCAAACGGTCGATAGTCATCTTTTCTTTGCAGTTACCAACAGACTCTGACCGTCTTAAATGATTTGTGGATGTTCAACATTTATAAGACGATTTTACTTCATATGAGAGATGGTTAAGAGCCGTCTGAAATTATAGAGATGGTTTATAGCCGTCTTTAAACCAAGGGATTTTACAAACTGTCCACAACCGTCTTAAAATTTGCACTATTTTTCCTTTTTTCATGTAGTGAAAATATTATAAATTGATGCAAGAATGACACAATACAAGCAAAAGAGTGGATCCAATCTCTTTCAAGCAAAGCATTGCAACCAGACAAAGTATCGACCACAAAGAAGGGAGCTAACACTGTTTTAGTTCTTATGGTTAAGTTGACCGGTAACAAACCGTGTGTATTCCTGACATGCTTAGCAAAGTTACTGATTGTAACATCGGATGGGATCAACTCAGTCAGAGTCTTGCCCAATTTTGGTATCATTCTTACTGATAGAAGATTAACGACAATCCTATTATCAACCAAGATTCTAGTGACTGAGCAACCTTAAGGTGAGCAGATATATATGGTGGCTTAAGATGCTGAGTCATATCATGAGTGGGCCTTTCTATGACTACTATTTTGGACGATGCCCTTGACTCCATGGTAACAATATTTACCTATGGTGTTTCTCTTGCACTTGGTGCTCCTTCAATTGCATCTTTTAGGGGGGAATAAATGTGTGGTATCACTATAGGAGGACCGAGCTCCTCTACGTCACCTACCATCTTACTAGGCTAAGTTGGCTTGGCTTGAAAATCATATGGTAGAGTAAGTACCATGTTGTAATAAAAAAACTACAAGTAGCAATGACCCAAAAATAATATTTGAACCCAAACATTACCCCTAAGTGTTTTCAAACCACACTGCTCAACAGAACCTACACCAAAACATCTAGTGTTCTTATCATTCATCAAAGTCACCCCTATTTGCTCAAAAGCATGTGAAGACACTTCCAATGCTTCGGTCGTCATCATTAGTTCTTCAATTAGCAAATCATCACCTAAGACCATTCGTCGCTGAGATAATCAGACAAGTCATCGTAATTGTCAATGTTGTCTAATTCTGTTGTATTGGTAAGCTGGGTGACATCTTTCATGACCTGATTCTACATAACGGGTTTCAAATTTGTCTCAACAATTAGAGCAAATAGGTTGGTTTAAGCCCTACACTCAACATTCCAACATGTTTGTATGTCCCTAAAGTTATGCCTCAAACGTGTGCCATACGACATGTTCACATATATGTTTATCGCTTCGAGTCAAACCACTAAAAGAAAAGGACCGGGAAACGCAACGGCATAAGAACCACGGGACCTAGGAGGGAGAAAGATGAGGAATTCTCCATAGTAGATACGACTGCATGTCTCCTGGTCGAGATACATTCTCAATTTTTGTCGATTCTCTTTTTCTAGCTGCTTGATGCCATAGCGAACGACGTTTCTGGGTTAGAGTCATTGCTTCAGGGGCAACAGGGAATTTGGGATGCCTGACCCTTTTTCAAACTTCCTTCTGAGTTGGTGGTGGCTTGACCATTCTTTGAGTAAGAGTCCTCCACTAAGGCTGGCGGTTATGGGACGAGAACTCTTTCTACGATCGATAGGGCTCTCTCTTGTCGGTCAGTCTTAGAGTTGCATGTTCGACCTGTATCTCTAGTTGAAACGAAGCTTCTAAGTCTTGTATCATTTTGGCACATCGGCCACATGGTTGCAAGTCTCGACCACTATGATATACTGCTCTCGAATATTCTGTGAAACATGTTGTCGATGTATAAGACTGATATCGCCTTGACCTCGGTCATCGTGATGTGTCATGGTAATTACCAGGACCAAGATCAAACCTTTTTCCTTGGTCGATCTAATTTTTGTAGATTCACACACGTGGCCATGTTAACATCCAAATTAGGCGAGAATGGATCAATATCAATCAACATTACTTTTTCACTATTCTCAGGGAATTTTAACAATCTGCGATTAATATTATATTAGACAATGTTCTTAAACACAATGCACTTGTTAGTGAATGAGAACTCTTCCCATGCCATTTGCAATACTCGACTTTTCTCAATTCATCGGCCATGGATATTTTATGATTACCGAGAACTTTAATAAACTTCCCTACTAGTGGTATCTCAAATATCTCATCAGCCCAGGTGATATCAAAAGTAAATATCTTCTTAGCCTTTTACGTGGTTGGCACAGTTGTTTCGGCCTTGACCAATGCTGAGTATATGAGTGTTTTTTTTCCACTACCTCGGCAATTACTACCTCATAATTAGGGTCATGATAATGTCCCAATTATCGAGTTTTTTTCCTGAATCCTTCCTAAATAAGCTCCTCATATATGGAAACTTTCCTAGTTAGATAGTAGAAATACACAAACTTCGTTCCAATGAATTTCTTTCGGAGTTTGTATTCCAAGCCGTCTTGCTCAAATTGCACAAATTTAGCTTCAGTCGTGATGACCTTACACTGACTTTTCACTCTTTTGAACCAGGTAATGTAACTCTAGCAAGATTCCCCTAATAACTGCTAGAAGTGTACGAGATTGACCATGGTCATCTCCTTGTTCGTATAAAAGATTTGAGCATGAGATTTTTTTTCCATATCCTGCCAGGTATGGATTAAAGTTGGCAATAAGTTAGAGTACCATGTGAAGGGCACAACCGTCAGTGAATGACCAAATAATTGTAACTTGTGATAGCCATTGTTAGCCAATTTACCACATTACATAGTGAATTAACATATGTGTTCGATGTTCGATTGACCAGGATCACCCAACAATAGCGCAAAATCAAATCAATAGTTCATTAGCAATGAGTGCTGTCGGTTAATCCATTCGAAATATAGCTTATGGTAGACCAACATAGTATTACAGCCGAGGACTTATGCTGCCACCACTTGGACCATTTGCATAATCTGGTCATGATCCATCCACTGAGTTCTAACAATTGGTGGTGGATCAAGACCTACCCGACTCTATCATTCATGGAACAATGGATTTCTAAGAAAATGTTGGAAAGACTATCCTCCCAGCACACCCCGATTCCAAACTTCAGGATAAAATTCTCGACCTTCCGCTTTGGTCGCATAACTCGATAGGCGATGGAGCATTCCGCCCATCTTGAATCGAAATGGGAGGGGTGTTTTGCTGCAAGGGAGGTATCGATGGCGGCCAAATAATGTTACTGACAAAACTTCCTTCAACATTATATTACGTTGTCGTAGGTACTATTTCGGTGATGTTGACCATTAATCGATGCATGACTTCAATCTGGTTAGCCATCCATCTGTTAACATTCTCAGTCTGAACGCAGAATTGCTTGATTTAGGCACGTATTAACTTTTCCTGAGCACTCCCATATTCTTGAATATGGTGAATACTCGATTACACTTCTTGAAGTCTGATCATTATCTCTTTAAGAGAAATGGTCCGAGAGGTCGATGCCCCTTCATGGTTGACGGGAGTGAGTGTCAAATTAGTATTTAAATTCAATGATTTGGGGGATGCTTGAACCTGCACATCCTCGGTTAGAAGTGGTGTGATTAATGTCGAGGGTTTAGTCCTGGCACTTTAATTGCTTCTTTTATTCATATTTCTGATTGGTTGCTTGACAATGTCGCACTGATAAGTAAACTAGAGATAGGGTCCCACCAGGTGTGCCCGAATATGTTGTTATCCTTTTTTTTGTTTCTATTTCTATCATGTGATTTGTGCAGGCGTGTTAGAATTGAATTTGTGACTCAATTAAAACCGAACAACTATGACCCTAAGTGCCAAGGTAGGCAAATACATCGAAAATCGATTGTATGCGACCGGGATCTAATAAGATCAGCTGCCTATTCAGCCACTTCCATAGCGTTGCTTAAGATAATCAAGCGATTATCAGATGGTGGGGTTCATCATCTGAAAATAGGTACACCCCTATCTTCTGTATGAAAGGATTTTTTTAATACAAATAAAACAAAAAAGAAATTCTTGTAGTTAGCTATGGAGAACAACTACAGACTGTCTTTCTGGATGGAAAATTTACTTAATACTCGAACTGAATCCAACGTATGAGCGTAGACTCGAATTATAGTTAAAGTTAACAACTACTAAGAAGCAAAAAGTAATTGAAAGATATATTTGATTTGGTTTGGTTGGTATGAGACGCCTCCTTCTGCTAAATTCTCTTGTTATTTATAACTCCAAATTGACTTTTTGGATGCTTTCTATGTTATGACAGTTACTATAAGGGGTCATTTGGTACTGTGAATTGGAGGAGATTGGAGAGGATTAGAGGGGGTTTCAAATTCCCTGGTTGTTTAACAGCATAAAGTAACTGGGGGTTTCAAATCCCCTCTTTGAGGGGGTTTGCAATCCAAGGTGAGAGCTTGGATTACACCTAAATTCATTTCAATAGTTGCAGGTGTAACATGTGTGTCACTATACTATCATTCTATTGCGCACATGGCCCACTAATGATGATCAGCACCGTCTAAACATTGTCCATGTAAATCAGTACTATCTAAATATTGCCCATGTTAATCAATGATTAAAAATTATTGGTTAGTCACTTAGACATGATCTTGTGCTTGCGGCCCATCCGAGACTTAGAATTTAAAAAAGGCGAGCTAACAGTGCTAAAGGGGAGAGGGGGTGAATAGGACTGCCAAATAAAAACTTAAAGAACTGAAATAATAAATAAATCAGAATAAATCACAAATCTCAATAGCACTAGTATTGAAAAATTGATTCAAACTTAGTTCATAGGACAACCTTACACCAAAAATAAAGTTTTGGGTAAGACAACCTGATTTCATGAAAGTTTGTAAGGATCAAGACTTTAAACTAAGCAAGAGATAATTAACCTATCTATTACAATCATTCACCAATACAGAAATAAAGTAACAACCATTCACCATAGATATGAAAAAAAAAAATTAAACATTCACCACAACACCAGGAGTTATAGTGGTTCAGTGTGTACACCAACTGTTCTCAAACAGTCACACCTACTCCACTCACAATAATCATAACCCACATGATATTGACGTTCACTAAAAATAAGGTTTTTATAGGTTCACCTTAAAACCTATACAGTTGTGATTTTAGAAGGGCTATCACAAACAAAAACCCCACATTGAGATTTTTAAGCGATTTCAGTCAAAACCAATACAAGAGATTTTCTGGTTATCTCAAATAAACCAAAAATACAAAGAAATAGAATTGTACTTATCTTCTCTTTGAAGACATTCTTGATGTAGCCTATATAACTGCTTCGCTTGAAGTAGAATGTTTAATTTCTAGTAACAAAAGCAAGGATTCTAGTTCTAGATTGATTTTAAATTAATCAAACTAGAGGCTACTTGTTTGAATTCCTCAAATCTCAAAAGAAGAGTAATTACTCTCTTTTAAAAAATAAGATTCATGAAAAGAGATCAAGGAATTAAAATAAAAAAGTTATATAAACAAAATATTAAAATACCATGCAATAGCTTGAAGATAGTGGGGACTTCTTTCTCTTGGAGAAGGCTTTTCTTAGCTTGAATGAATAATTTTGAAATGAGAGAAGGCCTCTATTTATAGTTAGAAATGTCGTTGCTTTGACTCGTATCAGGTCTCTTTCGACTCGTCTAAGATCTAATAAAATTTCAAATTGTGGGTGCGATCGAATAAAACTGTTCTTTGACTGGTCGAAGGCCTTGCTCGATTGGTCGAGCATGGACTTCGACTAGTTAAGGGTGCCAAAAATTAGTTGTTGATCTTTGAGTCAAGCAACCCTTGACTAGTCGAAGGTCCCTCTTTAACTGGTTGAGCAGTCTACTCGACTGGTCGAGAAACCACCAAAAATATCCATTTTTTACATTTCAAACTTGGACTGGTCGAAGATTATCTTAAACTGGTCGAAGCACAGCTTAGACTAGTCGAACTAAGGTCTGAACTAGTCGAACTAAGGTCTAACAAAAGTATAAAAATGTATATAAGTTTATCTTTGGTCTTTTAAAAGCACCTAAGTCTAAGATCTTTCTAGGGTCTATTATACCTGAGAAAATTGGACATTGAAGTGTAAAGCTTGAATCTTCAATAGTTGATCTTATACGTGAAATGTAGTCAAAGGTGGAGCTTGTTCTTCTACCGTAAGTGTAGAAGAACTTGAACTTAATTCAGCTTTGAACTTTCTAACTTCATGACTTGCACTTAAGCTTGCACTTTCCAACTTCATGATTCACTTAAAGGTAAACTTTCTATCTTGATTCACTTGAAGGTAGACTTCCATCTTCTTGATTCTCTTGAAGGTAAACTTTCCATAAGTTATTTTGTCTCAACGAAATTTGACAAATAAGAGTGTGCTTTATAAATTATAGCACCTATAATCTCCCCCTTTGTCAAATTCATGACAAAACACTTATCATAACAACATCCATATTGTCAGCTTGATTTCCATGTTTGTAGAAGATGCAGCTTTTTTGAATTAGCAAAATTTACACCTCAATGTGAGATTATCCTGTGTTATGACAAATAATACAATTCCAACACAAAACTCCCAACAACCTTAATTTATCAACATTTAATATAATGCATAACTCATTAAATCTACGTATCAAATTGGTAATCTCTCCCCCTTTTTGTCACAAAATGACAAATGGAAGAATACACATGTAAGAACATTCTATAAATCACTGCTAAAATAGTAGACCAATAAGAGAAAAAAGCATAGAGAATGGTAATTAAGAGTTAGCTTCAAGTCATCAACAAGATATAAGAAAGGAGTATGAGAAAGTTATCATCCAGCACACACAATAAAAAGTTATACAACCCAAGAATAAAATGAAATGACATCAACCTAATTAGAACCAAAAGAGGATGGAGGAGGTATAGATGGGATAATCTGGTGAAGTCCTTTAGTAATGCGGTTAAAGTATTTATGCATATACTTTATTGAAGATTTATATCTTTTAGCCAAATTATCCTGTGATACCTTCAACTCAACAACCTTTTCTTTTAAAGACTTAAGCCGATCATTAACCTGAGATGGTTGATACTCAGGATCAACTTCATCATCCGATTCCAGTTCTAAAAAAATATCATCCATAGATGTGTCCTCAGGTAATGGTACTTCTTCTTCTTCAACATCATCTTCATCTCTTTGATCGGGGACGTATTCCAAGTTCATATAGTGAATATTCATATTATCAAAAGGTAGGCCTCGATTGCCTCAGTCGATGGAATGACAACATTGTAATGGAAGCAAGAGTTGTCATGAGATATGAAAATGGTATGAAACCATGACCCAGATAAATACGAAATTAGATAATCAAGTAGCATATCAATGATGGAAGACAGATAAGTATGCCAGAAGCAACGACATGAAGAACACGAACTATAAAGGGAGTAAGTTCAGACTTATTCTCGAAACGGGGATTCACATTCGATGTAAAAATACAATGAAGTACTCTGAATCTTGGAATCATCTGGGTGGCACGGAGAGCAATACCAGAACTCCATTCAGCATTAAATCGACATAGTTTACAGGTAATATCCTAATGCTCAGATTCATACATTCTATCAACAAGTGAAGGAATGAGTATGCCTTCATCATTTACATTCATATCAAGCAATCCTGAGATTAGGTGCCTATCAACCAGAAATGTCCCTTCTCTAAAATTAATAGAGAATGTACGGTTTTCAAGAGACAGTTCTCCTATTGAAGCATACATTCCTTGAGCTATGAAGTAGTATGTCGTTCTGCCCCAACCCAGAATATTTTCCCAACCGACGGCTGAAAGAATGGGCAAGACTTTGAATGAAACAATGTGATCAAGATTCATTGTCCTTTCAATAATTATATCTCTAGTACTCCCTTGCATGCTCTGAATCTTTTTCAGGAGCTCTCACGTTCTCACCCTAACTGGAGTCATCTGAGAGGAGCCGCTAGGGCCCTTGTGTGTAGCCTTCCTCTTAGACTGATGTTTTATGTATAGTTTGCAAAAGAAGATATTAAAGATGGGTTTTGGCTTAAATCATATTTTTGCCCAAAAACCCTCTATGGAAAGGATGCGAAACCCAAATCAATCACAAAATGAGGAAAAACTAGTAACAAAGAATCCAAATCTAGAAGAAAATTGAAAATAAATCACTTAAAATGACTCTATGGAGATGGGTTCGATGAGTCGAGCAAAGGCTAGTTGAGGTAGATGAGCAAAATGAAGAAGAAAAGTGATTTCCCTCTTTTAAGAAGGCCCACTTGCGCACTTCAACCGGTCGAGTACATGCTCGACCCGTTGAAGCTTGACTGGTCGAGGATGTGCTCGACCAGTTGTGCAGCTAAAAAATTTCATAAATATATATTTTTTTAATTTTAAAAATTATATGTTTTGCATTTTTTAAAATTATAAGCATACAAATAAAAAAATGCATAAACAACATGATTTAATTAATTAAAAGTGCACAGACCAATATCATGTTTTAATTTAGAAAATCTATTCATGTCAAGCGGTTTGGTTATAATGTACGCAAGCTGCTTTTCTATCTAAATGTATTCTAATGAAATGCTCTTATCCTCAACTAATTCTTGAATGTAATGATATTGAATGTCGATATGCTTCATACGAGAATGTTGAATGAGATTTTTTGAAATAATAATAGCACTTCTGTTATTACAATATAGTATCATTGTATCTTGCACAATCCCATAATTAGCTAACATTCTTTTCATCTATACCAACTGGGTACTATCATTACCAGCTGTGATGTATTCAGCTTCAGCTGTAGATAGTGATACAGAATTTTATTTCTTGCCGAGCCAAGAAACTAAACAATTTTCTCCGTAGAAACGTTCATCATTAGTAGATTTTTTATCGTCAATATTTCCTACCCAGTCAGCATCGGTATATCCGGCAAGTTGTACATTTGTATCATGCGGATACCATAGATCGAAATTAGTTATACTTGCGACATATCGAATTATTTGTTTAACAGCAATTAGATGTGATTATTCAGGGTTAAACTGATATCTTGCACAAATTTCAACACTAAAAGTAATATTTGGTATACTAGCAGTTAAATATAAAAGACTACCAATCATGCTTCGATATAAGCTAGAGTCTATACTTTTACCTATTTCATCCTTAGAGAGTTTGAGAGTTGTACTATACGAGTATCAAACTTTTTACCATTCTCGAATCCAAATTTCTTTACTAAATTTAAAATATATTTAGTTTGAGAAATAAAAATACCATCTTCCTATTGTTTTACTTATAAACCAAAAAAGTAATTCAATTCCCCAACCATACTCATTTCAAACTTTGATTTCATCAGATTTGCAAACTCAATGGACATGTTAGTGCTTGTAGATCCATAAATAATATCATCAACATAGATTTGTACAATCAATAAATGTTCATTATATTTTTTAACCAATAAAGTTTTATCAACGCTTCCCATGATAAAATTGTGACTAAGCAAAAATTTTGTCAACTTTTCATATCATGCCCTGAGAGCTTATTTTAATCCATAAAGTGCCTTTTTAAGAGGATATACATGATCTGAGTGTTTAGGGTCCTCAAAGACCTTAGGTTGTTCAACATATACCTCTTCATGTAAATCACCATTTAGAAATGCACTTTTAATATCCATTTGATATATCTTAAATTTTTATAGCAAGCAATTGATATAAATAACCTAATAGATTCAAGGCGTGTAACTGGTGCAAAGGTTTCATCATAGTCAATTCCTTCTATCTAAGTGTAGCCTTGTACATCCAATATAGCATTGTTTATAATCATATTTCCCATTTCATCATATTTGTTCTTGAAAATCCATTTGATTCCGATTATATGTTTATCAAAAGGTCTGGGAACCAAATACCAAATATCATTTCTAACAAATTGATTTAACTTTTCTTGAATATCCAAAATTCAACTTTCGGTGGCAAGTACTTCATTTACATTAACTGGTTCAATTTGGGAAGTGAAACAGACGTAGTTATAGATATTTTCTAACTATTTCCTTATCTGAACACCAATATGAGGGTTACCTAATACCTAATCAGTCGGATGGTCTTTGACTATTCTTAATTTAGAATTATCTGATTTAGATGAAGAGTCAGGTTTGTTAATAATGTTGACTTCATAATCATCTTGATTTGGTAAGGGTGTGATCGGGTGATCGTCAATTACAACATTAATCGATTCCTGAATCACTCCTGTTCTTTTATCAGGAACACGATATGCTTGACTATTCAGAGCATGATCTAAGAATATTCCCTCATCACTCTTTGCTACAAACTTTTCCAAATTTTTTCGGTCACGTAAAATGTAACATTTACTTCCAAAAGTTCAAAAGTATTTAACAGTTGGCTTCTTATTAAACCATAACTTGTAGGCTGCTTTATCTTTTGCTTTTCTAACATACACATGATTTATTATATAACAAGCAGTTTTAACGGCTTTAGCCCATAAGTTTTTTGATAAATTCATGTTATTTAGCATTAAATTGGTCATTTCCTATAACACTTTATTCTTTCTTTCAACAACCCCATTCTATTAAGGTGTTTTAGGAGTTGAGAACTCATGTGATATACCATGGTCTATACAGTACTTCTCAAAATTGTTATTTTCAAACTCAATACCATGATCACTTCTGATCTTGATCACATGTACTTCTTTTTCAGTCTGAATTTGTTTTAGAATTCTTCTAACTTCATCAAGAGTTTTAGATTTTTCTCTCAAGAAAGCTACCCAAGTATATCTGGTAAAATCATCTACAATAATCGAAATATACTTCTTTCTACCTCTACTATCTGTTCTCGTTGGTCCTACTAAGTCCATATGGAGTAGTTCAAGGGGTTTAGATGTAGATAAGGAGTTCACTTTCTTGCCAATCTGACATGCACCACAAATCTTTTCTACCCTTTTTAATTTGGGTAGGCCACGAATCTGATTTCTCTTGCTCAAGCTATAAAGATCTTTAAAGTTCACATGTCCAAGACGTTTATGCCATAGTTTTATTTCGTCTGTTCGGACCATGTAACATGAGAAATTAGAAGAGCATGAGTCATTAATAATATAACAATTTTCAGAAGTTCTACGACCATTTAATATCACACTTCCCTTCTCATTTGATATCTCACATCCGTGATTTGTAAATTTCACGCTACATTTGTTATTGTAGATTTGAGATATACTTAGGAAGTTATGTTTTAGACCTTCAATATATAGTACGTTCTCAAAGGGAGGGAGATTAGAGAGTTGAACAGTACCTTGGCTTATAATTCTACAGTTTCTTCCATCACCAAAAGTAACTGATCCGTCATTTACTTCTCTAAAGTTGGTGAATATTTCTTTATCGCCTGTCATATGTCTTGAACATCTACTGCCCAGGTACCATTTTGCATGGTTAGTGGCTTTGAAGGATGTGTGGGTAACAAGACATGTAACCTTTAGAACCCATTTCAATATGGTTCTAGGTTTAGGAATTTCATTGATTTTTCTCTATTTTTGGGAGTTGGAATTATTCAAGTGCCTATTAACTCCGATTTCATTTGAGTTATATTTAAGAAGCTCTTTAAGTAAATCTACTATTTTTTTAGCCAAAGGGGATTTATTAAATCTTTAATTTTTGTAGCTGATGGTATTAGAATTAACCTTAGAAACTTGAAAAGGTTTTGGATTTTTAAAATCATTTCGACCAAAATTTCTCAAGTTCTTACCTTTAGAGTTTGAGGATTCTTCTTTTACAAATATAGGAGATGCATTTTCATTTTTCAGTGAACTATCTTTGATATTGCTCAATCCTAATTTATCGCCACATTTTCTGGATGTGGTTAATAGCTTTTCCAGCATAAGGTCTCCTTGTGCATATCTTTAGGTATCCTTAGAACTCAAAAGAGAAGAAACTTCGAGTTTTAGATTCTCATTTTCAATTATGAGTTTTTCTAACTCTAAGGTTTTGAAATTTAAATCAAGTTTTATTTTTTCAAAACAATCAGAAAGATGAGATTTTTCCAAAATATTTCTTTTAAGTGCTTCTTTTAGTTGAAGATATTTTTCCTTTTGAATTTTCAATTTGACAACAATTTTGTAACTTTCCATTTAGAAGGCATTGTAGGAATCTTGAAGATCATTTTCATTATCATTTTTAGGATCACTCTTGAGATTATCATAATCAGATAAGTTACAGCTATCTAAGGAGGTGACTCTCGGTATAGTTATTAGAGCTTTTACTTCATTTGAATTTGCTTATTTTGATGCATCTGACTCAAAAAAACTTTTAGAGCCGTATAATTTATATCCCAAGTAGCTATCATGCCCTTTGTTTCGGATCTATCCTTTTTAGGACATATATTCGTCAAATGCCCATATTCATGGCAGTTACATCATTGACTATCTTTTATAGATTTTTAGGATTTAGATTTTCCTTTTCTTTTATCAGATGGTTTTTGAAAATCTGATCTTTTCTTGTTTTTGAAAATTCTTAAAATTTCTTAGCAAGTAAAGTCATATCATCTTTTGTATCTTCAATATCAGAATTAACACAGTTATCTTTTGAAACAGATTTAGATGATTTAAGAACAATGGACTTACCTTTAGGAGCTTTAAAATTTAACTCATACATTTAGAGAGAACCAACTAAATCCTCAACCTTCATTAAATCAGTGTGTCTTAGTTCCTAAATGACAGTTACTTTGGAATTGAATCTCTCAGGAAGAGATCACAATATTTTAGCACAGATCTGCTTTATGGGATTCCATCTCCTAGACCCCGCATGGAATTTACTATATCATTTAATTTCGTATAGAAGTCCATGAAAGTTTTATTTTCTTCCATACAAATTTTCTCAAAATTTGTAATAAGGATTTGAACTTTAGATTTATTGACTATAGTAGTTCCTTCATGTGTTATTTCAAGAATATCCCAGGCTTGTTTAGTTGTATCACATGAAATGATTCTTTTAAATTCATTAAGTGATAAAGCATAAGTAATGGCATTTAAGGCCTTAACATTTGCACTACTTTCGCTTTTTTGAGATGTAGCCCACAAGTAGAATGGAGTTTTTTTCAAAGATTTAGTTCCATCACTACGTAAAACTTTAGACATAGGTGGTTTCCATTTGGTTACGATGGCTTGCCACACGCTTTCACCTAAGGATTTTAGAAATCCTCATTCTGGATTTCCAATATACATAGTTGGATCTATCAAAAGGTGATGGCCAGGTAATAGACAAACTATCGAAATTTGATATAATGATAGCTCTAGATCTTTAAACTCAAGGAACTTAATTTAAAAATAAAAATAAAAATGAGCAACTTTGTAAGATCCGTATTTTAACCAGAACCGTTCCGTAGGCTTCTGCGGTCCTCCCAGCCGAATTCCGATGACCCGCAATCTATAACCAGCATTTGCACACAATCCTGAGTCGTATCTCGTATTACAGGGTCGGCTCAACCCGAGACTTGTACCCTAGTGACCGCGCCGTCGCCATGGTTCCGATGCTGCATCTCTAACGGCGAGGCGATACCCAGGCCAGAAGATGTGGGCCCACGTTCAATTCTAGAAAAACACCGTGTGTGCGAATTCCAAGACAATCTCTACAACATGTCATATCAATCAATCAATCAATCACCTCAACCAAATACACATCACCTCACACCACATCCCCAAGCAACCCCATAAGTCAACAATTCCTTACACAACCCATACCCCTCTTACATAAATTACCCCAAAAGTCAACAAATCACTCGCCTCACCCATCACTCCATCACCCATCCCTCTCTCTCCTTACAACCCTCTCTCTCATTCCCAAACCCATTTTCCAAGCAACCCAAGGAGTCTCACGTCCAAGCTCTCCCAAATCTCCATAAGAGAGTTTTCTGTGTGGCCCACTTCCTACCCTCTCATCTCCTATCTCAACCATCGAAACTTCATCATATTCCGTTAAAATCAAAGCCAAGGAGTTCGGCGTTCCATCGGAACAAGAAGGAGGCCAATAGGTGGGTGATCCATCATTGATTTTCTATTAGAAGGCCCACTTGTGATGGGACCCATTTTATGTATGTATTGTGATCATGGAGGGCCCATAGTGGTGGAGTCCCTCCACCATCATCCGATATCTCCTTTTTCTCTTTCTCTCTCTTTTCTTTTTTTGTATGATGATGATGAGGTGTGTGGCCCACCATGATGTTTACATCCAAGCCATCTACCGATGGACCCCATCCATGTGGGACACACCATGATGTTTATATGCCATCCCAACTGTCTATCTAGGACGTGGCCCACCCCACACGTGTAGGTGGGGCCCTCCTTATATTTATCCTAATCCACTCCGTTCATCCATCCAAAACAGCATGGCCCACCATGATTTATGTATCTTATCGACGTCGTCCATCTATTTTGTCCAGGCCATCTAGCGGGCCTGGATGATGAGAAAACACTAATATCAGACTGATCCAAAATAGGTGAGCCATGTGGGACCCACCTTGAAGAGGCGCATATCCTCACTGTCCATCCAGAGGGTGTACTGACGGTGGGGTATGACTGACAGTGAAGTGTCAACTGACAGTGGGGCAGCTAACGGTGAAGTGTAAACTGGCAGTGAGTGTACTCGCCTGCTTCATAAAAAAAAAATTAATAATAATGATAATATATTATATGTTATGAGGGGGTAGCCCATCACGTGGGACCCACCTCTGTTTTATTTGAAGCTACAACGTGCAGCAGCACTTCGTCAGCAGGTTCGCGGGACCCAATCACGTTATCCATCCATTAGATGGGCCACACCATATGCATGTGATGGTGGGACCCACCCCTGGTGTAGGGGCTACACCTGATGTACGTACTGTTCAGGCCATCCAAGCCTGGACGATGATATATATGAATATTATATATATATACACACATACATACATAGATGAGGGTGGGACCCACCCCACGTGTGAGATGCACCTTGATGTGTGTGTGTGTGTGTATATATATATAGTATATGATGTGTGTGTGTATTATATACATGATGGTGGGCCCTACGTGCGACCCACCTCTACCTTTCAAGTGCAGCAGCTACACGTACAATAGCTATATTGTTGCTCCTCTTGACGGCAACAAGTCCGCAGGCCCCACATTGATGGATGTATTTTAGCTATACCATCCACTGTTTGGACGGTGGGGCCCACCATGATTCATATGTTGTATACAAACCGTCCAACCATTTGTGAGATCATTTTCTACCATGAGTAAAAGAATGGGTTAGATCTAAAGTTTAAGTGGACCCCACCATTTAAATAGTGGATAGCGACATCCACCTTCAAACTTCTAAGGACCACAGTGATTCCCATTCAAGCTGATATTTGGTTTTCACTTTATCCATCTCTATGTTAACTTATGAATTGGTCGGATCTCAAAATACATAAGGGTGGGCCCAGTTTAATATACATGAGGCCCATTGGTGCTGCCTATTTGATATACATGAAGTCCGTTGGTGCGGCCCACATAATACAGCCCATATGATGTGGCCCACTTGACATATGAGGCCCAATGATGAGGCCCATGGGCGAGGCCCATTATGATGTATTCAAGGACCATGGGCGAGGCCCATTATGATGTATTTAAGGCTCATGGGCGAGGCCCATTGTGACGTATTCGAGGCCCATGGATGAGGCCCATTATGATGTATTCAAGGCCATGGGCGAGGCCCATTGTGATCTATTCGAGGCCCATGGGCGTGGCCCAATGTGATGCATATATGGCCCATGAGTGAGACCCATGTGAGTGGCCCATAGTGTTATGTAGTAAGCCCATGTGATGCGGCCCATAGTGTTGTGTATTAGGCCCATATGAGCGGCCCATAGTGTTGTGTAGTAGGCCCATGTGATGTAGCCCATAGTGTTGTGTATTAAGCCCATGTGAGCCGCCCATAGTGTCGTGTAGTAGGCCCATGTGAAGCTGCATATAGTGTTGTGTAGTAGGCCCATGTGATGCAGCCCATAGTGATGTGTAGTAGGCTCATGTAAGTAGCCCATAGTGTTGTGTATTAGGCCCATGTGAGTGACCCATAGTGTTGTGTAGTAGGCCCATGTGATGCGGCCCATAGTGTTGTGTAGTAGGCCCATGTGAGTGGCCCATAGTGTTGTGTAGTAGGCCCATGTGAGCGGCCCATAGTGTTGTGTATTAGGCCCATGTGAGTGGCCCATAGTGTTGTGTAGTAGGCCCATGTGATGGCCCATAGTGATGTGTAGTAGGCCCATGTGAGCGGCCCATAGTGTTGTGTACTAAGCCTATGTGATGTGGCCCATAGTGATGTGTAGTAGGCCCATGTGAGCGGCCTATAGTGTTGTGTAGAAGGCCCATGTGATGCGGCCCATAGTGATGTGTAGTAGGCTCGTGTGAGCAGCCCATAGTATTGTGTAGTAGGCCCATAGTGATGTGTGAGCGGCCCATGTGATGTGCCCCATAGTGATGTGTGTTAGGACCGTATGAGCGGCTCATTATGATATGTTTCCAGGTCATGTGTTGAGGATCATTGTGATGTATTTTCGACTCATATAATCAGGTCCATTGTGATGTATTCGAGGCCCATGGTTGAGCCCAATGCAATGTATGTATGGTCTGATACGTTGTGTATGAATCCCTTATATGGGCCACTCCTTGGGATCAATGATGGTTAAATGTCCACATAATGGGCGATGATGGTTGGACGTCCACATTACGACCTTCCTTCAGGCCCTTTGTTAGGTTAATTCCAATTTTTCGAGGTAGATTCCGATTCTGATTGTCGAGGTAGATTTTGATTCCAATTGTCAAGGCCGAGTAAGATTGTCGAGGCCAATTCCGATTGTCGAGGCCGATTACCGAGGCTGATTTTGAGTATCGAGGCCGATTATCGAGGCCTAATGTGACGTATATGCTGCCCATATTTAAGGCCCATTGTGATGTGTATTCAGTTGTGTTTAAGGCCTAATGTAATGTATATGAGGCCTATGTAATGAGGTCCATTGTGGTGCATTTGAGGGCCAGGCGATGGAGCCCATTGTAATGCATGTTAGGCCCATCGTGATGTGTATCAAACTCTTGTGTAACACCCTGAAAATTGGGGGTCGTGTATAAACTCAACTCCCGAGTTCCAGACCATCACTTATGCAACAAAATGATTATGATTCAATGTTGTCTGAGTTAAAGCATTCACATGAGTAAAAGTATACCAAAACTGCGATTCATACTCCAGATTCAGTGATAAAAGCAAGCGGAAGACTAAAGAATATATATATATCACTGTATGGAAAACAAAGTAGATCTCGACTGTCTCCAAAGTATGAATACATCTCTGGGTCTCATATACATGTAAATAAACAAAATCAAATGTCAAAATAGTCCCACTGAGAAGTCCCGTCAACCCAAGCCACCTAAGCAAAGCCGTCGTGGTACTGCATATTTGAGAACTCGTCCTGGTCCTCATCATAGTCCCGCTCTGCCTCCTGGATCGCTACATCACCTGCATCTAAGACAGGGTCTGGTGGGTGTTGCAAACACCATCCCGAAACGTGGGAATGAGTAGCTAACTCAGTGGAATAATAGAGCAAGGATTAACATGTTCTCTAATCAATCATGCGATAATAGTAAAGCAGTAAATCAAACAATCCTAATACTGTTGTTAATGCAATATGACATGACGTGATGGATGCCCTCACCGACGATCTCCCTCATACGGCACCATCTTACGACCGCGGCATGCAATCGTCCCACAGTGCTCCACATCTTCCAGGCACATGCACTGTAATGGTGATATGATTTTCGAGTTGTTATTAGTCCATTCAAACAGCAGGATTGGGAAACTAAGGTACTTCCCTTATATCAATCCCAACACAGATCCTGTCTAGGGTCGTCACTCCTAGTAATCTCATACGATGTATATTTTGTAGGTCGTTGTAAGGGCTGCCAGGGCTGTTGCTCGCACTCGTTGCACCGCTCCCCCATCACCTTATCAATACAGGCCTACTGTACTCTCACTGCTACGGAAGGGTCGTCGCCTCCCGTAGACTCAGAATACGCTCGCGGTCACTACAAAGGACTCGCCGCCTGATCAATGTAGGCCGACAGCAAGAATATAGTGTCTCATACCACCATAATCTGCCCACGAGGCATAGGTGCTCACTGGTCACTACGGGGAGGTTTGTGGCCCCACCGTAGGCTGATAGCTCGACCACGGTGTCCCATACCACCATGCCCGGCTCATGAGTCTTTGTGGATCAAGGTACCATGGTTGACAAGGTTTACAATGGTAAGTTTAGTACCCTAGGTTCAAGCAGTTATGACTCATACAGGGTGAACATACAACGGCAGTCGGGTTACTTGACGGGCTCGACTAGCACGATCGCATCTCAAGTCGAACGACATGAAGTGCGTAAAACACCTCGTGTGGCCTAACCACTGCCGCCAACTCCAAAACACGGCTCGCGTTCATCGACGCGTCGTTCGTGGCAAAGATAGGCCAACCATGAACTTGCTCGGTTTCCGACTGCCTGGACTAGGTATAGTCCCAAACATATATGAATTCACATCAGCAATCATATGAGAGTATTGGAAATGAAATACAACCATGTGAGCATGTTAATGCATATTATAACATACAACTTTAAGTAAATCTTCAAGCACATGCATTTCATACATATAATGAAATCATGCATATAGCTAACATGTAGGAAATCATTTACATCAACATATTAATTGAGAAATCAATCTCAAACTAATTCATAACCCCATTTAATTCAATACATACTAATACAAGCATTTATACAAACACTTAAACTACACCCTTAAGTCTACATATAGTATGTCGACTCAAAGTGCGCATTTAGGCGAATCTCTTTGTCAAACTAATTATGCACGCATTCCTAATATCCTAATGCGACAAGAAGCCATGTCAATCACATCAGCAAATTATGGATGAAAACAGTATTTCCTACAAATGACTAAAATGTCCTAAATCTCATATTCTTTGTCTGCTTACGAAACAGGAAACGGACAGCATGTTGTACATGTCAAACGGAGTTGCCGTCGATAATCTACTATTAAAC
Source organism: Magnolia kwangsiensis (assembly GCA_037074715.1). Taxonomy (NCBI): domain Eukaryota; kingdom Viridiplantae; phylum Streptophyta; class Magnoliopsida; order Magnoliales; family Magnoliaceae; genus Magnolia; species Magnolia kwangsiensis. The sequence goes on from CM073579.1 coordinate 76,205,356, forward strand.
GACATTGAAAGCATTGGAAACAGTCAATCAAAGCGTCTAAAATCCGCACCTTATCTCCTAGAAGCGTATCGATTCGAACGGAGCGTATACGCTTCGTCTACGGCGAATAGGCAACCTAATTTACAAGATCCATAAGCTAACATGCTATGGAAATGAAAGAACACTAAATCAGCAACTATTTAGGGTATTTTCTTACCTAGAAATACGGAGAAATCATCGGCCAAGTGATTGGAGCGTGTTGCTTAGGCACATGCAACAGGTAGTGCAGCAGCAGAAAAATTCTCTCCTACTCACTCTCACAAACTCTCACTTTCTCTCTCACTCTTGCTAGGGTTTCTAGTAAATTTGGATGGGTGAGAGGAGTGAGGGTTTCAAGCCCTTTTATAAGCCCAAACATACCCAAAACAGGCTTCAGGCCAAGGTATACTTACGGTATATCCAAATCGGGGCTGTTTCGGTCCAAAAGGACATTTCTGGTGGTCCCCTGGCCGAACGCGTTCGGACTTAAGTTCATGCGCGTCGGAAGTCCTTCAAAGTCTCCATCCATCGCCGCTGCCTCATATTCAAGTCTCGCTGCGTGAATATGTACTTGAGGCTCTTGTGGTCGCAAAAGAGCTCGAACTCCTCTCCATAGAGGTAATGTCTCCAGAGTCTCAGTATGAATATGACGGCTGCCAACTTTAGGTCGTGTGTAGGGTAATTCTCCTCGTGCTTCCTTAATTGTCTCGAGGCATACGAAATTACCCTGTCCTTCTGCATAAGGACACAACCCAGACCAACGCTAGATGCGTCAGTATATATAGTGTACCTAACCCCTTGCTCTGGCAATACTAGCACAGGGGCGGACGTAAGCCTGTCCTTCAGCTCCTGAAAAGCTGACTCTGCCTTGTCATTCCAGGCGAACTTCACGTCCTTCCGTGTCAATTGAGATAGAGGTCTCGCGATCTTCGAGAAATTCCGAACGAAGCGTCGATAATAGCCAGCGAAACCCAAGAAACTCCTCACCTCAGTGACAGAACCAGGCTGCTCCCAGTCCTGAACTGCAGCTACCTTAGACAGGTCAACTGTCATGCCATCCTTGGACACCACGTGTTCCAGGAACTTCACCTCCTGCTTCCAGAAGTCGTACTTCTTGTACTGTACGAACAACTGATGCTGTCTGAGCGTATCCAGGACCAAGAGCAAGTGCTCCTCATACTCCTCTCGACTCCTGGAGTATACCAAAATGTCGTCAATAAACACAACGACGAATCGATAGAGGAAAGGCCGAAATACCCGGTTCATCAGATCTATGAACACGGCTGGTGCGTTCGTGAGACCGAACGACATCACAAGGAACTCGTAGTGGCCAAAGCTAGTCCTGAATGCTGTCTTCTGCACGTCCTTATCCCTGACGCGCAACTGATGATATCCTGACTGAAGATTAATCTTTGAGAAGTACTGCACTCCTCTCAGCTGATCAAATAAGTCATCGATCCTGGATAAAGGGTACTTGTTCTTCACCGTGATGTGGTTCAGCCTGCGATAATCAATACACAATCGCATCGAACCATCCTTCTTCCTTACGAACAAACTGGTGCTCCCCAAGGAGACACCCTAGGCCGTATAAGGCCAAGCTCCAACAGACCATCAATCTGCGTCCTCAGCTCCTCCATCTCACACGGTGCCATGCGATACGTCGGTAGTGAGACGAGCGTGGAACCAGGCACCAGATCGATAGTGAAATTAATCTCTCGTCGAGGCAACAAACTAGGGATCTTCCTGAACAGATCCCCAAACTCACAAATGATTAGCATATGCTCAAGCATTTGGGCACCAGCGTCATGCAGTAAAGTAGCGTAACTAAGTATGCCGAAGGGGAGATTTACCCTCACTGAAAATGTGAAGGATGCGCCCTCTGGCTCGTAGGCAGTCACTATACGAGTCTCGCAGTCAATCTCGGCCCTCGCTGCAGTCAACCAATCCATGCTAAGAATGACTTCGAGATAAACAAGAGAGGGGTCGACGACAAGATCCAGAGCCATCGTCTTGCCCCCCAGATCCACCAAACAGCCCTCACACATCAGGGTGGCATCTGTAAAGGACCCGTGAGCTGTATAAACTCGCACCCCATCCATCCTAATAGTCGGTAGCCCAATGCGCCTGACTATGGCATGTGATATCAATGAAATCGTGGATCCTGTGTCCACCATCACAAGAATAGGAATACCTCCGATGTGGGCAGTGACCTCAAAGGCCGAATGCTGAGAAGTCTCTATCGCAGCTGCCTCAGCTGTCAAGGCATGCATCCATGCCTGCTGTGGCCGGTTCGGCCGCTGTGCCGTGGGCCGTAGAGGCAGCCTAAACTGCGATACGGGAGGTCTGAAGGAAGGGTGCGCAGGAGCCAACCGTAAAGGCGGTGCTGATATAGCCTGTGAGTGTGTACGGTCGATCTTCTGCGACGGCGAGAACCCACTGTCCCGCATCTGAGCAAAACAACTCTGTGCCGAATGGCCCGATCTCCCACAATAGGTACATGATAACTCAGGACGCCGCAACGGGGGTACTGGCACTGTAGCCCTAGAAGGAGGGTCGGCGCGAGGCCTCTTGCCGCAAAGGGCCTGTCCTGTAGCTCTGGTCGTGGCCTATGAGCAATAGGGCCACGAGATCGGATAAGTCGATCTACATCCTGCTCTGCCCGTATGGACATGTGAATCAGCTCTGCATAGGAGGGAATGCTCACGCAGCACATCTTCGACGGAATATCCGGTCGTAAACCCTCCGAAAAGCGCCGTATGCGCATCTGCTCATCTGCCAGTATAGTCGGGACGTATCTGCCCAACTCGGTGAATCAATGCTCGTACTCAGTCACTGTCATGCCTCCCTGTCTGAGGCGCAGAAACTCATTCTCCCGCTCATGCCTGTACGTCTGGGGATAGTATTTCTCGTGGAAGCGGAACTCGAACGCTGCCCAGGTCCATATATAATCGGCGGAACGGTCCACAACACACTGTCCCACCATAAACTGGCCTCTCGCTCGAACAAGAACGTAGCCAACTCAACCTGCTCAGCCTCTGAACAATGTAACATCCGCAGTATCTTCGACATACGGTCGAGCCAATACTCGGCCTCCTCGGGTCTATGAGAACCCGTAAAAGTGAGAGGTCGTAAGCGATGGAATCGCTCCAATAAACTCCTTGTGTCTGTTGCATTCCCCGCAGGGTATGCAGGTGGTGCAGGATGAGTCATGCCCTCATCCTGAGCATATGTATAGGCATCCTCAGCTGGATGCGCAGGTGGTGCAGGTGGAGGCACACTCCCACCCTGGGCTAGAGTCCCCACAATAGTAGTCAGGAGCTGCTGCTGCTGCTGCATCATAGCCATCATCTGCTCAAATTTATCTGGAGGTGGAGCAGGCTATGGCATGTACTGCATCGAAGAAGACACACGGTACTGCTCTCTGATGGGCGATGTGAAAGGCGGTGGTCCAACTGCAGGACCCGTAGTAGGCTGAGACACACGTACTGTCTCAGGAATCGGGCCCATAGCAGGGTCCGCATGAGCATCAGACTACGAAGGAGCCTGATCTATAGGCTTACCCAATGTAAGTCGTGAGTTGCTCCATGTAGCCTTCGGCGGCATTCCCTATATTCAAAATAGGGCGCAACCTTGTCAGTCTCAATAGCACAACCACACCGCAATCATTTACACAAAGAGTCAAAAGCATTCCATGCATTTCATTTAATCAAAATTGTCACAATACAAGGGATATCTCCTTACAAGCATCTTGACAAGAAGTACATGGGAACTAAGACAGTTAAAGTTACAACAGCAACATAGGTAAACTATTAGCCTTAACAGGCTTACACAACATCAAGCAGGAAACGACTAACTACTAACAACAACATATAAGATCTCATCGCTAGTCTGAGTCGGGTGACGGAGGAGGAGCACCCTTATCCTGCAAGCAGCACAGGATCGCCTTCAAGGTGCGAGTCATCTTGTCAAATTTCTTCTTCATAACGGCCTTGGTATCCTCGACCTCAGTCCGAAGTTCCTGAACTTCCCTTCGCAAGGCGACCTGGCTCTCCTTAATTCGAGCAATGCGATCATCGCCAGTAGCCTGAGCAGAAGGAGGAGGGCTCTCATCTGTATCCTGAGCCTCCTCTTCTGCCTCTTTCTGGACTTCTACCTCAACTTCTGCTCCAGGTTCTCCCTCACTTGGATCCTCTTCATCATCAAAATCGTCCTCGCTATCCTCCTCAAGCTGAGTCTCATGGTACTGAGACCCGATCTTCATCTTGACCATGGTAGACTCATCAATGCTGTGAATCGGAACTGGCAATTTTGGCCCAAGTCTGTAAGCAAACTCAAGCGCGTTCTTGCATATAAGTCGGCCAAAAGGAAGCGACTCAGACGTTCTTCTTGATTTCGCTATGAGGATAATCTGTCGCAAGATGAAAGTGGCCATACACACATTTTCTCCCTGGGCCACCTGATACAAGAAATCAACCATAAGGCGCATACATTCAATGCGATTTGTCGACCTGGGATACACGTTAAACTTGCAAATGTGGTGCAGCAGGTGCAAATCATCAGACATATGAGACACCTTGAGGCTATTGTTAGGCTGCCATGAAATCAGTTTACCGCATAGGAACCTGGTACGGAGATCTCGCTCACGCCTACTCCTCAAATTCTTCGCACTAGGATGAACATCACCAAGAGGCACGTTCAGAAGTCGCGCTATCAACCGAACATCGATCGTAGCCATCCGGTCTCTACCAAAAGGAATCTTGAATTGTAATGGCTCCAGTGTAGGATTCTGGATACGAGCGTAGAAGGCACGAACGGTGCTCACATTAGCACGAGCACGAGCTTCAAATAGTGGACCCCAATGCGCAGCTTCAATGCGCTCGAATAACAGGAATTCGCGGAAGAGTTGTCCTTCCACGTCCGCCTCAAACAACACCTTATGGTCAGTGTATTTACCGTGAGGCATCTCTGCTAATATCACTCGCCCAAGTTGAGTATGGGGATCCAAATCCTGCTTTGTGTGGAACTCTCGGGCTGTGCTTGGACTTACGGCGGCGCTTGAGCTAGCGGTGCCACCCCTCGGTCTTCTTGATTGCGCAGGGCGACTAGGCCCAGCCTCATCCGCTGCGGTCTTTCTCTTTCCTATCAAAGAGAGGATGGTGGAGAAAGATAAAAGACCTAAAATGGCTTTAACAAAAGCCATGAAAAATGGAAGAAATGTAGAGAAATGGCTATCCAAATTGAAAAAGGGAGATCTAGGCATTGTAGAGGGATACTTCAAGCTCCCCTAGGATGGATTTTTAAAAAGAAAAGAGAATGAAAAAGGAGAATGGAGCTCCTCACGATTTCAGCTCCTTTTGGGGGTTGTAGGAGCTCTAACGGATGAGATTTGCAAGAGGGAGAGTTGCAAACTGCAATGGAGTGATGGAGTGGGGTCGTTTTCAGCAAGGAATGGGTTTGGGAAGGATTTAGGGCCACGATTTTGAGAGAGGGCAGCAGAAAATAAGAGATGGAGCTAGGGAAGGGGGCTGTTGTGAAGGAAGTACCCCATTTAGGAGTTTTCTATGGACGGACCATACATGGGGGGGGTGTACTACCCAAAAAAATCACATGTGCCAAAATTTGCAGCAAGTGGGGTCCATCGGGCGGCGATGCATCGCCAGATCGGCGATGGCATCGCCGGCCATCTTGCACGGTGGCCAGTGGGACCACATAGGTCAGGTCCCCCCCTGGCCCAGGGACTCCAAAAATATATGGGCCCCACCTTAGTTCATTCTAGATTGCCCTATGGAGGCCCAAACATGCATTCGGAGCTTTTCGGGGCCAATCTGTAAACCTGAATGCAATCCCCTATCATACAGCATATGATTTTAGGGTAGAAGGAGCTAATACATCCATCTAGCCCATTAGTTGATAAATATTGTAAACTTAGAATGGCCTTATGGCCAGTTTTCATGAAATTTTACTATTCACTGTAAAATTTTATCGAAGTATGATTTTATATTATTTTCACATTATGATCAATGCCTAACATGAAAAAAATAAGAAAAAATTGAAGAATGGAGTGGTGAGAGGAAGAATTTCAAAGAATTTAGGCGAAACGGGGTTTTTAAGCCCTAGCGATTGAATACAAGGGTTGTGATTGTCCCACAGCCCAAGGATTCACATTTATGGGTTTAGAATCATTCAAAGAACATCTCAACCCACCTACCTACAACCTAGGAGCTACTCAGGTCGCTTCACGTGACCCTAGATGCGTTACGGACTCGATTGCGCGATCGATACAAATAGACTTCGCCTATTGACGAATCTGCGATCCTATAAGTGTTTTTAGACCCTTCTCGTAGCCACCTAAGTCAAAGGAAGCGACAGCGTATGTCGCGTGACCATAACCCAGGCCCGATATAATCTCATTCATGCTCTGATACCAACTTGTAACACCCTGAAAATCGGGGGTCGTGTATAAACTCAACTCCCGAGTTCCAGACCGTCACTTATGCAACAAAATGATTATGATTCAATGTTGTCTGAGTTAAAGCATTCACATGAGTAAAAGTATACCAAAACTGTGATTCATACTCCAGATACAGTGATAAAAGCAAGCGAAAGACTAAAGAATATATATATCACTGTATGGAAAACAAAGTAGATCTCGACTGTCTCCAAAGTATGAATACATCTCTGAGTCTCATATACATGTAAATAAACAAAATTAAATGTCAAAATAGTCCCACTGAGAAGTCCCGTTAACCCAGGCCACCTAAGCAAATCCGTCGTGGTACTGCATATATGAGAACTCGTCCTGGTCCTCATCATAGTCCGACTCTGCCTCCTGGATCACTGCATCACCTGCATCTAAGACAGGGTCTGGTGGGTGTTGCAAATACCATCCCGAAACGTGGGAATGAGTAGCTAACTCAGTGGAATAATAGAGCAAGGATTAACATGTTCTCAAATCAATCATGCGATAATAGTAAAGCAGTAAATCAAACAATCCTAATACTATTGTTAATGCAATATGGCATGACGTGATGGATGCCCTCACCGACGATCTCCCTCATACGGAACCATCTTACGACCGCGGCATGCAATCGTCCCACAGTGCTCCACATCTTCCAGGCACATGCAATGTAATGGTGATATGATTTTCGAGTTGTTATTAGTCCGTTCAAACAGCAGGATTGGGAAACTAAGGTACTTTCCTTATATCAATCCCAACACAGATCCTGTCTAGGGTCGTCACTCCTAGTAATCTCATACGATGTATATTTTGTAGGTCGCTGTAAGGGCTGTCAGGGCTGTTGCTCGCACTCGTTGCACCGCTCCCCCATCACCTTATCAATACAGGCCTACTGTACTCTCACTGCTACGGAAGGGTCGTCGCCTCCCGTAGACTCAGAATACGCTCGCGGTCACTACAAAGGACTCGTCGCCTGATCAGTGTAGGCCGACAGCAAGAATATAGTGTCCCATACCACCATAATCTGCTCACGAGACATAGGTGCTCACTGGTCACTACGGGGAGATTTGTGGCCCCACCGTAGGCCGACAGCTCTACCACGGTGTCTCATACCACCATGCCCGGCTCATGAGTCTTTGTGGATCAAGGTACCATGGTTGACAGAGTTTACAATGGTAAGTTCATTACCCTAGGTTCAAGCAGTTATGACTCATATAGGGTGAACATACAACGGCCAGTCGGATTACTTGACGGGCTCGACTAGCATGATCGCATCTCAAGTCGAACGACATGAAGTGCGTAAAACACCTCGTGCGGCCTAACCACTGTCGCCAACTCCAAAACACGGCTCGCGTTCATCGACGCATCGTTCGTGGCAAAGATAGGCCAACCACGAACTTGCTCAGTTTCTGACTGCCTGGACTATGTATAGTCCCAAACATATATGAATTCATATCGACAATCATATGAGAGTATTGGAAATGAAATACAACCATGTGAGCATGTTAACGCATATTATAACATACAACTTTAAGTAAATCTTCAAGCACATGCATTTCATACATATAATGAAATCATGCATATAGCTAACATGTAGGAAATCATTTACATCAGCATATTAATTGAGAAATCAATCTCAAACTAATTCATAACACCATTTAATTCAATACATACTAATACAAGCATTTATACAAACACTTAAACTACACCCTTAAGTCTACATATAGTATGTCGACTCAAAGTGTGCATTTAGGCGAATCTCTTTGCCAAACAATTATGCACGCATTCCTAATATCCTAATGCGACAAGAAGCCATGTTAATCATATCAGCAAATTATAGATGAAAACAGTATTTCCTACAAATGACTAAAATGCCCTAAATCTCATATTCTTCGTCTGCTTATGAAACAGGAAACGGACAGCATGTTGTACATGTCAAACGGAGTTGCCGTCGATAATCTACTATTAAACAACATTGAAAGAGTTGGAAACAGTCAATCAAAGCGTCTAAAATCCGCACCTTATCTCCTAGAAGCGTATCGATTCGAACGGAGCGTATACCCTTCGTCTACGGCGAATAGGCAACCTAATTTACATGATCCATAAGCTAACATGCTATGGAAATGAAAGAACACTAAATCAACAACTATTTAGGGTATTTTCTTACCTAGAAATACGGAGAAATCACCGGCCAAGTGATTGGAGCGTGTTGCTTAGGCACATGCAACAGGTAGTGCAGCAGCAGGAAAATTCTCTCCTACTCACTCTCACAAACTCTCACTTTCTCTCTCACTTTTGCTAGGGTTTCTAGTAAATTCAGATGGGTGAGAGGAGTGAGGGTTTCAAGCCCTTTTATAAGCCCAAACATACCCAAAACAGGCTTCAGGCCAAGGTATACTTACTGTATATCCAAATCGGGGCTGTTTCGGTCCAAAAGGACATTTCTGGTGGTCCCCTGGCCGAACGCGTTCGGACTTAAGTCCATGCGCGTCGGATGTCGTTCACATCCCGTTTTCAGACCATCAGTGTTCGTAAATCGCCCGTGTCGGTCCAGTTTCAGTTCAGCGGTCACCGCACGTAGATCAGGTCTACAAGTCTCATGATATGAAATAGAAATTTTTCCTGATCCGAGAGTGCAATTTGGCTAAATTCTGACGGTCAGAACGCTTAATACTGACACGTCAAGTCATGTGCCAGATTTGAATTTCAAATTCCAAATCTAACCCTATTCTCACTCTCTTCGGTCCAGGCTCAATGAAATAGCCTGCCAAAGTCGGTTGGACTTGATTTTTGAAATGATTGTCAAGTCCAGCTAGGCGGTTATAACGGTCTAAGATTGTAGGTATCGGACTTTCGACGCGCGGTCTAGATCCAATTTAAAGTTTCAAAGAGGTCCAGAGAACAAACCGGCTTAGAGTTTGATTTGAGGTTTTAGAGTATTATAACGTCATTGGTTCTACTCACTTTGGGTCTTGTAGAACATATTTAAAGTGATCGGGGACTATTTCCCAGCTACTCTAGCGTTGCGCTAGCTAACACTTATCTTCTAAAGGAATTAATCCTACGCGATTTCTGGTCGAGTTGGTACTCGAGTCCAAGTACGAATTTTTCCAGGGCGTTACATCTTGAGTGAGGCCCATGGTGCTGTAAATTTGGTCCTTATGTGAGGTCATGGGTCCACTATATGTTAGGCTCTATGTGAGTCATTCCTTGGGGGCAATGTTGGTTAAATGTCCATATTGTCGAGGTTGATTGATGATGCTGGTTATTGATACCGATTATGAGTATGTGATAGCATAGCATTATGATACATGCTCATACGCATCATTTACATGTTTGTTATGAGATATGATTGACCATTGCATATGACATAGTGCCGGTTGTTATGAGACTCCCTAATAGGTGGAGATTGTCTCACATAAGCGCACAGTATGTGTAGGATTGATGCATGATTGGACTGTGTGACTCATGCATCTCGCACTATATGATTATGATTACCGTAGCCTCCACACGCATATCGTGGATGGCCAGATGGGACATCAGAAATCTGTTCTACATGGGGTGTTATAAATATCCCTGTGTGAAAGTCCATAAACCCTCTTGGTTCCAGATGTTGCTCCAACATCTAGACTGAGTGGATGCATGAGCGCATGATGGCCGCGTCTCCCACTGTGTTGTGGTTGGTTGGAAGGGGGTACGACCTTACCTGTCGAAGAGGAGGGGGCAAAGCTAGGTTGAGTCTAACCAACTCGAGAATGGGTCCGCTATCGACGAGTCGAGCCTGATATTGGGAGGAGAATAGTGAGGTCTCTTCTACCTACTTTGTTACACGCGATGGGACGACAATCTGGTTGGAGTGTAATAGACCCCACTGATTTTACAAAGAGGAACTGTACTGATATGTGGACTTATTGAGTAGGAGTTACATACTCATTCATGCATCCATTCACTATCCACTCAGGCTGGTGGTGCGCAACTATTTATTACGTATACCTTCGTAATTACTAAGATTTCTGTTAGGGCATGCAACTAACCTGAGATTAGGAGTTTACCACACTGAGTCGGACTATCCAAATTTAGGTATGGGACTGATTTGGATAGAAGTCCCCTGTGATGGACCCCATAGCCCGCGATACAATGTATTATCTCTCGACTTCATACTCCAGCATGATTATGCCATTCACACCGCATATCGCATTACATTAGTAGCATATGGCATTTTCGGTTACTATGTTTCTGTATTTATACAGCCTAGATACGATTGACGGTATTCGTAAACTCATCAGGATTTACATATTGTATTGCATCATCGACATCTGATATTTGGCTTACTATCTCCGCATTGCATAGTTGATCTACATTGCTTCATCAATATGTGATATTATTTTTATTATATTTCTGCATCGCATAGCCTGGATAAGATTGATGGTATTTATGGACCTATCAGTATGTTTTCGTATTACTCTGATATCGTATGATTTATGAACTTGCCAGTTCTTTTGATGTTGTATGATTTATGAGCTTGTCAGTATTTTCATTTACTCTGATTTCTTTGATATTGCTTACTTAGCACTTACCTTGTCCACACACTTTCACTATCCACTAAGCTTTCTATAAGCTTATATACGGTAGATGCATGCAGGTGACGTTAGGTTGCAGCAGCGTTGAGCATGGAGCGTGCAACTGTATTCTGGAGCTTTGATTTTGACATATGTATTTTCCTTTTAGCATTGTATTCAAATGTTTATATTAGTGGATATGTGATGATGATGTTGCCTTTGTGATTTGGGTAAACTTGTGGTTATGCTTCTTACGAGATAAATATAAGTTGAAAAATCCTCCTTATAAGATTTCAAGATTGGAATTTGGCGTATGAGTTCTGGGAGCTGAGAATTGGGTACTACGGAGGTTGTCGGCATCAGATGCGACAATCGAGATTCATTTGAGTATGAACTCTGGGTTTGGTGCATGACAAACTTAGCTCTGATACCACTTGAAAAAAGTGAGTTAACAGTTCTAGAGAGGGGGGTGGGGGGTGGATAGGATTATGCTAAATAAAAACTTAAAGAACTGAAATAATAAATAAGTCAGAATAAATCAAAAATCTCAATAGCACTAGTATTGAAAAATTGATTCAAACTTAGTTCATAGGATAACCTTACACCAAAAACAAAGTTTTAGGTTGGACAACCTGATTTCATGAACGTTTGTAAGGATCACGACTTCAAACTAAGCAAGAGATAATAAACCTATCTATTATAATCATTCACCAATGCAGAAATAAAGTTATAACCATTCACCACAAATAAAAAATAAAGTAAAATGAAACATTCACCACAACACCATAAGTTATAGTGGTTTGGTATGTACACCAGCTGTTCTTAAATAGCCACACCTACTCCACTCCAAAAATCACAACCCACATGATATTGACATTCACTAAAAATAAGCTTTTCACAGGTTTACTTTAAAACCTATATAGTTGTGATTTTAGAAGGGCTATCACAAATATAACATCATGATACATGCCCATACGCATCATCTGTATGTTTGTTATGAGATATGATTGACCATTGCATATGTCATAATGTCAGTTGTTATGAGACTCCCTGATGAGCAAAAATTGTCTCACATGAGTGCATAGTATGCACAGGATTGATGTATGATTAGATTGTGTGACTCATGCATCTCACATTGTGTGATTATGATTACTACACGCCCTAGCGACATCAGGGTCGTAGCCTCCACAGGCATATCGTGGATGGCCAGATGGGATACCGAAAATCTATTTTACATGGGGTACTATAGATATCCCTGGGTGAAATGCTCTAAACCCTCTTGATTCCAAAGGTTGCTCCAACATTATACTGAGTGGATGCATGAGCGCATGATGGTCATATACCATTAGGCCACATCTCCCACTATGTCGTAGTCAGTTGGAAGGGGGTACGACCTTACCTTCCCAAGAGGAGGGAGCAATGCTAGGCTGAGTTTAACCAACTCAAGGAATGGGTCCACTATCGACGAGCTGGGCCCAATATTGGTAGTCAGATAGTGAGGTCTCTTCCACCCACCTTGTTGCACGCGATGGGGCGACAATCTGGTTGGAGTGTAATAGACCCTGGTGATTTTCTAGAGAGGAACCGTACTGATATATGGACTTATTGAGCAGGAGTTGCATACTCATTCATTCATTCATTCACTATCTACTCGGACTGGTGGTGTGCAACTATTTATTACATGTACCTTCACAATGGCCAGGATTTTGGTTGGAGCGCGCGACTAACCTGAGATTAGGAGTTTACCACATTGAGTCAGACTATCCAAAATTAGGTATGAGACTGGTTTGGATAGAAGTCCCCTGTGATGGACCCCATAGATTACGATATTACATACTATCTGTAAGTGTTATAGTTGCTAGCCCTTTTTGTTGTCAACTTTGTGGTGTCAAAGACACTGTTTGTATCTTGCTATGAAGCTTGCATATGTGAAGAACAAAGCTCTACTCAAGACATGCCGAGTCACGACAAAAGTCTTACAAGATTAGCTTCGATAGACAAGCACTAATTTCAAGTCAAGACTCAAGAATGTAAGTATGTACGACTTAGTTCAAGTCAAGTATAATTCAAGATCAAGATGAAGCTTTCAAGTTCAAGATCTCAAGAAGCTTTCAAGTTCAAGCTACACCAAAATCTCAGGCTTCATTATTCTCTAAGGTCACGCGTCTTTAAGTTTCAATGTCCTTACTTCACGTTTAAGGTATGACTGACTTTAGGTTGACCTTTAGAGTAGGTCATTTTGGATACATAACTCATATGTTTTATATATGTGAGTTTGGTCTGTTCTAAGACTAGTCCTGAGTCTTGCTCGACTAGTCCTATCACTGCTTCGACCTGTCTAAGAATTTCCTGGATCAGTCATAAGTTTATTGTAAAATTTGAAAATTTTCTGTTAGGCTTCGACCAGTCCTGGAGCTGTTCGACTAGTCGTTTGAACAGTGTCGACTGATTCTTTGACCAGTCATAGACCTACAACTCAAAGTACAGCATTGAGATTCGGCTAACTTAGACTGGTCGTGGGAGACCTTTGACTAGTCATAGGAGACCTACGACCAGTCGTAGCTGACCTACGACCAGTCGTGAAACCGTCTTATCTTACCGTGCCCGAAATTTCAAATAGCTGTTGGTCCTACAACCAGTCGTAGAGTTCTTTAGACTAATCGAAGACGTGATTTGCTCACCTATAAATAGAGCACGAATCTCAGAATAAAAAATACAATTCATGCTAATTTAATTCGGCCTTCTGAGAGATAAGTCTATGCTCCATTTAAGCGAAGTGTGCATATTTAATATTTTCTTTCTTTAGCTTTATTAATTAATTTTGTTTCTTGTATTTCAATCTAATCTGAAAAGAGGAACTTTAATTATCTTTTTTTTGGAATCAAAATCAATTAAAGCTAGCTCATCTGGTTTAATTTAAAATCAATTAGAACTTAAAACCATTGTAAAGTGAGTATTGGACATTCAAATTTCTACTCTGATTTGGTTCTTCTGGGCTGTTACAACGAAGGAGATATTCAGGTATTTTACTTTATTTGATTTTCTTTTGAGATTTTTTAGAAAAATCTCATTATAATGGTTATCTGAGGAGAGTCAGGAAAACTCAGAAGTGGAGTTTTTAATTGTGTAAGCCCACAGAGAAAGACACGATTGTGAAGGTTTTGGGTGAACCTATGAAAACCTATTTTGATAGTGAATGCTAATATCCATTGTGTGAGGATATTAGGAGTGGAGTAGCTGTGTGGCTGTTTATTAACAGTTAGTGTACACACAGGCGCACTACTATAATCCCTTGTGTTTTGTAGTTGTGTGATTTATATTTCATATCTTTCAGTATTCATTTGTGGGATGTATATGTGGATGTGAATGTTGTAATCATTTTATTTCAAGCATTGTGGTGAATGGTGTAATAGTTTAGAATTTACTTCTTGTTATTCCTTTATTGCTTTGAGATTCAGTTTCTTTATTTGTTCTAGTAAGGTTGCCCTGCCATTTTATAGTGCATGGTTGTCCTTAGAACAATTAATATTTGAGATTATATTTTATTCTTTAGTATAGTTTAAATTTATTCATTCATTTATGTATTCCTCTTCAATTTGAGTTCTTGATACAAAGACCTTTCTAAAAATAAGTTTGTCCTACCATAAACCCTTGGTTTTTGGTATAAGGTTATCCTTAGAACAACATTTGTATCAACCTCTTAAGACTTGAATTTTGAGATTGTCTTACTTTTCAGCATTGTGGTTTGATTTATTTATTTGACTATCTCTCTTTATTTGATTCCACTGTAATTATCTTAAATTTGGCATAGTCCTATTTCCCCTCCCCCCCCCCCCCCCCCCCCCCCCCCCCCTTCCCTCCCTCTAGGACATATAGCTAGGCCATTTCAAGTGGTATCAAAGCCTAATAGCTTATTTTTAATTCTTTATTTTTGGATTTATTTCCTGAGCTAAGGATCTAAGCTATATATATATATATATATATATATATATATATATATATATATATATATATATATATATATATATATATATAATGTCAAATTTTGATAGCCTTTCAGTCACTAGGCCTCCACCTTTCGATGACACCAATTATGCTTATTAGAAAGTCAGGATGAGGTTCTTCCTTAAATCCATGGATGAAAGTGTGTGGTTAGCCACAGTGAATGAATGGACCCCTCCTACCACTGAAGTAACTGGGATTGATGGTTCAAAATCAATGAGAGTAACACCTTATTTCTCATGGACCACACTTCAGAAAAGTGAGAGTAGTGCAAATGCTAAAGCACTAAATGCAATTACTTGTGCACTATCACCGGATGAATTCAAAAGAATTATATCCTGTGATTCTGCAAAATAAGCTTGGGATATATTGGAAATGACACATGAGGATACTTCAATTGTCAAGAAATCTAAGATACAAATCCTCATAACTAAATTTAAGGAAATATGTATGGAAGAAAATGAAATGTTCATGGACTTCTATATCAGATTGAATGACATTGTAAACTCTATATGGGGTCTAGGCGATAAAATCCCTGAAAGCAAAATATGTGCTAAAATACTACGCTCACTTCTTAAACGGTTCAATTCAAAAGTAACCACAATTCAGGAACTTCGTGATACGGACAATATGAGGGTTGAGAAATTAGTCGGCTCATTACAGACTTATGAGTTAACCTTTAAAGCTCCAAAAGATAAAGTTATTATCTTAAAAACATTTAAAAATGGTTTTCAAAAAGTGATTTAAACTCTGATTTAGAAAACTTTGAAAATGATATGGCCCTTTTGGCAAAAAAGTTTTATAAGATTTTTAAAAGTAAAAAGAGGGTTGATCTTCAAAAAGTAAATGATAAAAAGAAAACTAAACCAAAATCAAGAAAATCATTAAAAGACAGTTAATGTTACAACTGCCATGAGTATGGGCATTTGACTCACAAATGTCCTAATAAGGGCAAGTCGAAAAAGAAAAGTATGATGGCTACTTGGGATGAATCCTCTAATTCTGAAGTCTCGTCTGAATCAGAAGATTTTAAAAATGAGTCGGGCAGTGAAGTTAAAGCTCTTATGACTCTAGCCAAATTCACTTTTTCAGATAATGATAACTCAACCAGTAAAGAAAATCTGAATAGTGAATGTGAAAATGAAGATGATCTTCAAGATGCATACAATGCCCTATACAAGGAAAGTTGTAAAATTGTTGTGAAACTGAAACTTCAAAAAGAGAAATTTCTAAACTCAAAGAATCGTATGAATCTCGTATTTTAGAAAAGTCTCATATTTCAGACTATTTTGAAAAGACAAAATGCGATTTAGATTTTAAAACCTCCCAGTTTGAAAATCTTAAATATGAAAATGAACAATTAAAAAATGAAGTTTCTTCTCTCTTGAGTATAAAGGAAACCTAGAAATACGCCCAAGGTGATCCTAAATTAGAAAAACTCTTATCTAGATCAAGAAAATGTGGTGATCGATCCGGTTTGGGCTATGATAAGAATGTTCCACCTAAACTGAAGAATACTCCTCCCAAATTCGTAAAGGGAGAGACCTTAAACTCAAAAGGGAAAGAACAAATGTTTTCTAAAGACTTTAAATCTTTTTAAAAATCTAAAGGCAATTATTTCAACTATAAGAAGCATAACCAAAATCCTTTACCTGAAAAGATAGTTGATTTGCTTAAGGAGCTTCTAAAGTCTAACTCAATAAGTCATACTTATAACTCTTACAAACGAAAGAAGACCAACTATCCACCTAAACCCAAAACGGTTATGAAATGGGTTCCAAAGGTCACCTGCCTGGTTGCTCACACAGCTTTCAAAGCTATAAGCCATTCTAAGTGGTACTTAGATAGTAGATGCTCAAGGCATATGACTGGTGATAAAGGTTTATTCACCGATCTCAAATACATGACTGATAGTTCAGTCATATTTGGTGATGACAGCAACTGTAAGATTATGGGCCAAGGTATGGTTCAACTTTATAACCTTCCTTTGTTTAAAAATATTTTATATGTTGAAGGACTGAAACATAATCTGCTAAGCATATCTCAAATATGCGACAATAACCATAATATAAGATTCTCTAATTAAAGCTGTGAGATTCTAATTAACAAGGGTTCAGTAATATTAACTGGACGTAAAACATTTGAAAACTGCTATATTGTTAGCGAATCCAGCTCACTACTTAATCATGTTACATGGTCCAAACAAACGAGACTAATTTGTAGTATAAACATCTTGGACATGTACACTACCGAAACCTATATAGATTGAGCAAACAAGAACTAATAAGAGGTCTACCCAAAATTCAAAAGATAGATAAAATATGTGGCGAATGCCAAATTGACAAATAAATAAGAAACTCACATAAAAAGGTGAATTCCAATGCCACTTCAAGACCACTCAAGCTTATCCATATGGATCTTGTAGGACCTACCAGGATGGATTGGTAATTGTAGATGATTTTACTAGATATACATGGGTAGTCTTCCAAAAGGACAAATCAGAAACCCTTGAAGAAGTAAAGAAAGTTCTCAAAATGATTCAAACTGAAAAAGGTTCTCAAATAAGTAAGATTTGTAGTGATCATGGATCTGAATTTGTGAATAGTGGTTTTGAAAAGTTCTGTAGCGACTAGGGAATATTACATGAATTCTCAGGGCCCAAAACTCCACAATAAAATGGTATAGTTGAAAGGAAAAATAGAGTGCTTCAAGAAATGACTAATGTCATGTTAAATAGTATGAAGCTCTCTAAAAATCTTTAGGCTGAAGCAGTTAATACAACTTGTTATATAATAAATCGGGTTTATACGAGTAAAGGTAATAATAAAACGGCTTACGAAATGTGATTCGATAAAAAGCTTACTGTCAAATACTTTCAAGTTTTTAGCAGCAAGTGCTATATTTTACAAGATTGTGAAAATCTGAGAAAGTTTGATATGAAGAGTGATGAAGGGATCTTTTTAGAATATTCTTTAAACAGTCAAGCTTATAAGGTTCTGAACAAAAGGACCGGTGTAATTCAAGACTCCATCAACGTGGTCATTAATGATCACTTAAACACACCAGTCTCAAGTCCAGCTAATGATGAAGTACTCATAATTGATAAACATGATGCTTCATCTATCAGACTAATTCTGATTTGAGGACTGTTAAAGATCATCCAACCACACAGATTCTTGGAAATCCTCTCACTGGTGTTCGTACCCGTAAACAACTTGAGGATATATGTAATTATGTAAGTTTTACATCCCAGATAGAACCATCTAATGTAAAAGAAGCTCTTGTTGATGAAAATTGGATAGTTGCGATGCAAGAAGAGCTTAACCAATTCGTGAGAAATGATGTTTAGTATCTCGTACCTATACCTGAAGATAAACACATCATTGGAACTAAATGGATATTCAAAAATAAGTCTAATAAGCTTAACAATATAATTAGAAACAAGGCTAGGCTAGTGGTACAAGGTTACACTCAAATTGAAGGTATTGATTATGATGAAACCTTCGTACCAGTAGCACGTCTTGAATTAATTAGACTTTTTATATCCATTGCATATTTTAGAAAGTTTAAGATTTACCAAATGGATGTGAAAAGTGTATTTTTAAATGGTAATCCGTATGAAGAAGTCTATGTTGAACAACCTATGGGTTTTGAAGATCCCAAGAATGTTGATCATGTGTATCACCTTAGAAAGACACTTTATGGCTTAAAACAAACTCCTAGGGCATGGTACGAGAAACTAACAAAGTTTCCATTAAGCCATAATTTTCAAATGGGATGTGTTGATAAAACTCTGTTTATTAAAAAACATAATGATCACATTTTAATTGTACAGATTTATGTTGATGATATCATTTATGAATCTACTTGTACTGACATGACTATTGAGTTTGCAGATTTGATGAAATCTCATTTTGAAATGAGCATGGTTGGGGAATTAAATTATTTCTTTGGGTTGCAAGTAAAATAACAACCTGATGGAATGTTCATTTCTCGATCTAAATATGCTATAAATTTGATTAAGAGATTTGGATTTGAGAATGGCAGGAACTTTGATACTCCAATGGGTACAACTTTGAAACTCTTAAAAGATTCTATAGGTAAGAATGTGGATTCAAAATTATATCGGAGTATGATTAGTAGTCCACTGTATTTAACTGCTAATAGACCCGATATCACTTTAAGTGTTGGTATTTGTTGAGGGTCAAATATTGCATATTAGACCCCAGATATTGTCTGGATTTACGAATATAATGCTGTCTAATGGCTCGTTTTCTCATTCTTATGTGGCAAAGTGATTTTATGAGCATGGATGGAAAAAGAACGTTAAAAGTTGAGATTTAACGATCTGATGACGCCAAAGTCAAGGGACACACTCCAGGGGACCAAGATTGACAAATATACACGGTCAGAAATCCGAGAAAAGTTAGAAATTGAAGCTCAAGTGGCCTGAAGGACGTCCAGAATGCAAGATCACGAGGTTCCCACCATCCGTTCGGCTCGAAACTTCATACGTCGCCTGAGGACCATAAATTAACCGTACATATAAAATTTCAGCCATTGAAGATCTCGGAAAGTGCCCCAACTGACAGATCAGCCCATAAACCGTTGATTATGGGCCCACCTGATATCTGGAACTGCCTCAAAATTATTATTGACGCCTTAAATGAGGAGTCAAAACAGATGGACGGTACAGATTTCTCCAAAACAGTGCAATGGACCCCATATGAGATGAGCGTGTACAGTGCACAGGTGCACTCACCGTGCATGGCAAGTGTCAGAGACGGCTTGACCGTCTCTGACCGAAAGAAAGAAGAAAAAAAAAAAAAAAAATTTTCGCAGCGGACGCACGGCCGCGGCCGTTTTTGCGAACGGTAGTGGGCCCCACCCATTGCTCGTATGGCCAATCTGATCCATTCACCGTGTAGAGGGGCTCGAATACTACAAAAACATGCTGAATTTTTGTACCCATGCGTGCACACGTGTGAGATACAGAGGCCACAAAAGGGCTGCTCGGTAGCGTTCAAAACTGATTCTTTTGTGATTTCTTCTCTGGGACACGTCAATGGACGTTCAAAACTACCCATTCTTGACTGAAATTTCGTTCTGAATCCAATGGACGGGGTGGATTTTCCAGAAAATGCTTCTGTGCGGCCCACCGACCACAACAGCGAAATGGTGCGAAAGGTTTCGCACATCCGCGAAAATCGACTTTTCCGGACGGTTTTGGCCCACCATCTTTGATCATATGGCAGATCTGAACCGTCTATCATGTAGAGGACCCAAGAAAGTACTAAGGGACGATGTTTTTTTGGAATTTGAGCAAGGAAAGTGGCGTGTTTCGAGGCACCGAACTTGGCTGCGAAAATTGCACTCCGTGTCCTGCTACAACTCTGTCACTGACTCCAGCCTTCCAGCAGCTATAAAAAGAGGTTTTTGGACGTGGGGAGCATTCATTCAAGGTCTTGGGAGGAAGAACAGAGGGCTCGAGCTTGGGTTTGAACGTGGTCAGAGGAGAGAGAGAGGAGCTTGGTTTTTTTTCTTTCCCTTTTCTTTTCCTTTTCTTTTTCTCTTTATTTATTTGGATTGAGCCCATCCATGGCAGGCTAAAACCTCCTAGCTAGGGCTAGGAGGTGAAGCTTGTAGTGAGATGGGAGATTTAATTTTATTTTAATTTTAATTCATGAATTGACGTTGATTTTAGTTAATTAATATGAGAATGTTTTAGGTTTTTAATGGTTTGTTGTGACTGAAATTACAATGGGTCTGCAATGGCTTTGAATATTTCCGTTCTCTTTAATGTTTATGATGTCAGGAAGCCCTGTTGTTCACCATAGTCTCCTGGGCATGGTCAGATGACGGTACCCTTCCTAACTTACATACATGTGATTGGGTGGTAATTAGTTTGATTCTGTTGTTTGCCATAGTCTTTGGGCATGGTTTGGTGATGGAATCCATTCTAATTTATCTTCCTTTCATCTCTTTGAAAACTAGATCAATGGCAGTTCAGTAATTTTCATGATTTTTGATGCAAGCATAAGTTCTCCCTGATCTCTACAAGTGGATCCTCTGAATCCCTAGTTTCTCTTCTTCTGATTTATCTTAAGTTTAGAAAATTATTCCATCATTATTCCTCAATTTATACTTGATTTAGAATTCATCTTTTTCTAGTTCAATGTCTATTTAATTTTAGATAACGTACAAGTTTCAGTCCCTTGGGATTCGACCTCGGTCTTACCGAGTTATTACTACATCACAACCCTGCACTTGGGGAGTGAACAAGTTTTTGGCGCCGTTGCCGGGGACTGTCGGCTACGTTTTTCTGAAATTAATTAGTTTTGGGATTAGTTTAAGATTAGATTTTCTTTAGAATTTTTAATTCTAGGTTTAGAAGTAGTTATTTTCCTTGTTAGAAATTTTTCCTAACGTTAGAAACTTACTATTCTTCATTCTATCTGATTTTTAGAACTAACCTAATTTTTTTTCTGTTTTGTAGGAAACTTCTAATTTAGCAAGCTCTTTCTAATTTCTCTTTCTTTAGAATTTCTCTTTTTTTTCTAGAAATTAATTTACTCTTAATTAGGACTTTCTATTCTTAGAAACTAACTTATTTTATTTTGTTTTGCAGATTCTTAACCTAGGACTCCAAATTTGGTAACTTCTTTCCATCTTTCCCTTTTATTTTCTAGATTTCTTCTTCCTCTCTTAGGTTTAAGTTAGAAATTGAGGGCTGAGTGTGTTTTATGCCCCAGTGGGCACGCGACAACACTCGACGTCTCGGGACTGAAGGAGGATTAGTTGAGGGGTTGACTGTCCATCGCAGGACTAGACACCACTTGAATTCTCTTGAGTTAGAGGACGTTATGGCTGAAAATCAACCTCAAGCACTACCCCAACCAGGGGTTGAGGAAGTACATGATGAGAATGAGGTGCATCAGGCACCCCCGCCTCGTACTTTACGAGATTATTTACAACCGGCGGGGGTGAGTACGCCCTCATGCATGATTTTTCCTGAGAATACAGGACATATGGACATCAAGCCAGGGGTTATCCAACTCCTTCCTAAGTTCCATGGGCTTGAGTCTGAAGAACCATACTTGCATCTGAAAGAGTTCGATGAAATCATAGGCACCTTATACTTTCCTAATGTATCTAAGGATACTATTAGGCTGAAACTCTTTCCATTTTCCTTGAAAGAAAAAGCCAAGACGTGGTTACATTCACTGCGTCCTAGATCCATTGGCACATGGAATGATATGCAGAGGGAATTTATAAAGAAATTTTTCCCACATCATAAGACAATTACCCTCAGGAGAGCAATCATGAACTTTGCCCAAAAGGAAGATGAAACATTCTTCCAATGTTGGGAAAGGTTCAAGGATCTAGTTAATGCATGCCCACAACATGGCTTTGAAATATGACGCATTACAAATTTTTTCTATGATGGGCTAACATCTTCCATGCGCCAAATGGTCGAGACAATGTGTAACGGAGAATTCATAAATAAAAATGTCGACGAGGTATGGGATTACCTCGATAGTCTCGCTGAAAAAACACAATCATGGGACTATTACCCAAGGACGAACACTACGTCTAGGCCGACTCATTCAAGGGAAAAAGGAGGAATATATCTCCTGAAAGAGGATAATGATCTAAATGCTAAGGTGGCCAATCTCACTAGAAAATTTGAGGCCATGGAAGGAAGGAAGGAAAAGGTTAATGAAAGTATTTGCGGCATCTGTGATTGCAACATTCATACTACTGAAAATTGTCCTTCAATACCTGCCTTTCGAGAAGTATTGAATGAACAATCTAATGCCGTAAATAACTATCAAAGACCTTTCAATGGACCACCCTCTAATACGTACAACCCTGGTTGGAAAAATCATCCAAATTTCAGTTAGAGGAATGGACCAACGGCTACACCTCAAGGTTTCTTAAACCAAAATCCAACTCAAGAGAAACCTCAAGAGGATTTGGTTCTAAAACATTTTCAAAAGCAAGAGCTTTTCAATCAGGGTATGATGCAAGCCTTTCAAGACCTTACGAAAGCAATACTTGAACTTAAGGCTGAAAATACGATTGGAAACAAGGGGAGCTTCCCAGCTCAACCTCTTCCCAATCCTAAACCGCATTATGGAGATAGTGATCCCAGCTCTTCAAATCAAATGGGGCACGCTAAATCCATCACCACTCTTAGGAGTGGGGAGGTTATTGATAAAACCCTTCCGGTTAGGCCCGAAAAGCCTCAAGAACCAGAAGAGGACAACAATGATGGATCTAGTGGCGCCCCACAAAAATTTAAACCGGAACCTCTAGAGAAGCCAGTTGCTCCGTTTCCCCAACGGTTGGTTGAACCAAAACGTCTATCTAACTCTCAGGATATCCTAGAGGTGTTGGAACAAGTAAAAGTCAATATTCCTCTGCTTGATGTTGTAAAACAGATTCCTTTATATGCTAAATTTCTAAAGGACTTATGTACTACCAAACGACGAAAAAGTGTTCAAAAGAAAATCTCCTTGACTGAGAAAGTGAGTGCCGTCCTAAAACAAGATGTGCCGCAAAAATTCAAAGATCCCGGTTGCCCAACCATATCATGTGTAATCGGGAACTATCGAATTGATCACGCACTTCTTGACTTAGGAGCGAGCGTCAATCTAATTCCCTATTCGGTATACCAACAGTTAGGGTTGGGTGAATTAAAACCCACTCGAACCACACTACAACTTGCTGATCGTTCTGTTCGTATACCAAGAGAGATCATCGAGGATGTGTTGGTCCAGGTGGATAGATTCTACTACCCTGTTGATTTTATCATCTTGGACACCGAACCCATCAATGACACGAGCACTCAGATTTCCGTCATTCTTGGTCGCCCATTCCTGTCCACTTCAAATGCAATTATCAATTGCAGGAATGGTGTCATGACTATGTCCTTTGGAAATTTGACATTGGAATCGAATATCTTTTTCAATAACGGCAGCAACTCAGAGGATGATGACGATTTCCACGATGTTAACATGATTGATTCTTTTGTGGAAGATAGAACATCTCTCACCTTATCCTCTGATCCTCTAGAGACGTGCCTGGCCCACTCCCATGATCTTGATGATGATATAATTAGGGAGACGTGTGCCATGCTTGATACTGCACCGGTACTTGAAGTTAACCGGTGGAGGCCACACATTGAAGAATTGTCCCAAACTTATGTAGTGCCTCTACCGTCTAACCTCAAGCCACCGAAGCTTGACCTAAAACCTTTGCCCTCTGATTTAAAATATGTCTATTTAGGTCAAGATGAGACATACCCGGTGGTGATCTCTGCCCACCTGGAAAAAGAACAGGAGAGTATGCTGATATCTACTCTCATTGAGCATAAGGGAGCTCTTGGATGGACGATAGCGGACCTCAAAGGAATTAACCCATCGATTTGTACTCACCGCATATATCTTGAGGACAATGCAAAGGCTGTTCGGCAATCACAACGTAGACTAAATCCAAACATGAAGGAAGTGGTTAAGGCCGAGGTTCTCAAACTATTGGAAGTGGGGATCATTTACCCCATATCCGATAGTCAATGGGTGAGTCCAACTCAGGTGGTTCCTAAGAAGTCCGGGATAACCATCGTAGCCAATGCCAATAATGAACTCGTACCAACCAGAGTTACTACTGGTTGGAGAATGTGCATTGACTACAGGAAGCTGAATACCGTCACAAGGAAAGACCACTTTCCTTTGCCCTTCATTGATCAAATCCTAGAAAGGCTAGCTGGTCATTCCTATTATTGTTTCTTTGACGGGTATTCAGGTTATAATCAGATTGAAATCGCCCCTGAAGATCAGGAAAAGACCACATTTACATGTCCCTATGACACCTTTGCTTATAGAAGGATGCCATTCGGGCTATGTAATGCCCCTGCCACCTTTCAGCGATGCATGACGAGTATCTTTTCTGACATGGTGGGGAAATATCTAGAGGTCTTCATGGACGATTTCTCTGTTTTTGGTTCATCTTTCAGCGAATGCTTAGCAAGTCTTAAATGTGTGCTGAAAAGATGTGAAGAAAAAAATTTGGTACTTAACTGGGAGAAGTGCCATTTTATGGTTCAAAAGGGAATTGTCCTTGGGCATATCATCTCGTCCAAAGGAATCGAGGTAGATAAGGCAAAAATCGATCTTATCTCTAACCTACCTCCACCCAAGAACATCAGAGATGTGCGATCCTTCTTAGGACACGCAGGCTTTTACAGACGATTCATAAAGGATTTTAGTCTCCTCTCTCGTCCTTTATGTAATCTTCTTCAAAAGGATACACCATACGAGTGGACTGAGCAGTGCCAAGAAGCTTTCACTAAGCTTAAGGGCATGCTAACCACTGCACCTATCATGCAGCCACCTGACTGGAGTCTTCCTTTTGAACTTATGTGCGACGCCTCTGATTATGCTCTTGGAGCGGTTCTAGGCCAGAGAAAAGATAAGCGGCCTTACGTTATTCACTACGCAAGTAGGACTCTAAATTCTGCCCAAGTGAACTACTCGACTACGGAAAAGGAACTCTTAGCCGTAGTGTTCGCTTTGGACAAATTTAGGTCCTACCTGATCAGATCCAAGATCATCATTTACACAGATCACGCGGCACTTAAGTATCTTCTTTCTAAGAATGATTCTAAGCCCCGCCTAATACGATGGATCCTTCTACTCCAAGAATTTGATTTGGAAATTAAAGATAAAAAGGGAGTAGAGAACGTAGTGGCCGATCATCTTTCTCGCCTTAATACCTCTAATTCCCTTGAGGTGACCCATATTAATGACATGTTCCCTGATGAACAACTGTTTAGAGTCTCCCATTCACCTTGGTTCGCTGATATTGCTAATTATCTTGCTACAGGTGTCATACCGACACACTGGACGTCACAAGATAAGAAGAAATTCTTTACCAAGGTGCGTAACTTTTTCTGGGACGATCCATATTTGTTTAAATATTGCCCAGACCAAATCTTAAGGAGATGCGTACCAGACGATGAGCATCAGAGTGTCATCTCCTTCTGTCATTCACAAGCCTGTGGTGGTCACTTTTCTGCTAAAAAGACCACGGCCAAGATTCTACAGTGTGGCTTTTACTGGCCCACTATGTTCAGGGACACTCATGAGTTTTGCAAAACTTGTGAGCGTTGTCAGAAATTGGGAGCATTGTCCCGTCGAAATATGATGCCTTTGAATCCCATCCTTATTATAGAAGCATTTGATTGTTGGGGCATTGATTTCATGGGACCATTCCCCCAATCATTTGGAAATCTGTATATTTTGCTCGCCGTAGACTATGTCACTAAATGGGTCGAAGCAATTCCGTGCCACAAAAATGACCATCGCACGGTCATTAAATTTTTGAAAAAAAATATCCTATCGCGGTTCGGAACACCTCGAGCCATCATTAGTGACGGGGGCTCACACTTCTGCAATAGACCATTTGAGAGCTTAATGAAGAAATACGGTATCTCTCATAAGGTGAGCACTCCATACCATCCACAGATAAGTGGACAAGCTGAGATTTCCAATAGAGAGATCAAACATATCCTAGAGAAAACGGTTAACCCTGATCGTAAGGACTGGTCAATCCGATTGACCGATGCCTTATGGGCGTACCGTACTGCTTTCAAAACTCCTATTGGAACATCTCCCTTTAGACTTGTCTATGGGAAAGCCTGTCACTTGCCGGTGGAATTGGAACATAAAGCATACTGGGCGATCAAAAATCTAAATTTCAATCTGGACAATGCTGGCTCGCTACGCAAACTTCAGTTAAATGAACTTGAAGAAATCCGGAACGATGCGTACGAAAACTCGAGAATTTACAAGGACAGGATGAAGGCGTTTCATGATCAACATATTCTACGGAAATCATTCACGCCAGGTCAGAAAGTCCTCTTGTATGACTCTCGACTACATCTCTTTCCGGGTAAGCTTCGATCTCGTTGGACCGGCCCTTACATTGTTGTTACTGCTTATCCTCATGAGGCCGTCGAGATAAGAGATCCTGACAATGGCAAGGAGTTTAAAGTAAATGGACATCGATTAAAGCCATTTGTTGAGACATTTGATTCAGAGGACATGTTCATGCCTCTGATTGCTCCTGTTTACCAGGACTGATCTCCTAGTCTGATGGAGGTATAGGTAGGTTTATCGCTTTCATAGGTTTAGGATAGTCGCTTTCATAGGTTAGTTAGTTCAATGTTTGTGGGTAACATTACTGCAAACCCTCACGAGACTACAACTCGTCCACTAGGGGTAACCTAGGGGTTTAAAGGCTTGTTGCATACGCTAAATGCAATCGAGAGCAACTGCGAAAGTGGTATAGGTAGGATTTTATTTTTGTTATTTTTGTTCTGCTTTCTCTCTCATGCTGACAAGCTTCCATGCCGTGATCTATTGGAAACTCTCTTGATTCGTTATTCAGGTACTATCTTCCCATCACTTCTCATTTACTTTCGTTGTCCCATGTGCATTGCATGCTCATATCTTTTACATTGAGGACAATGTAGATTTTAGGTTGGGGGTGGGAGATTAGGTTTCCTAATCAGTATTTTCTTGGTCTTGAGCAACAATTGTGAAAAAAAATTTTGAATTTTTCTGAAAATTTTTATGAATTCGCAGTGATTTTGACAGATACCCCTAATTTAGATTTTCAAGGTACATAATGGTGGATTTATGACTCTTGGATTCCGGATCTGTTAGATTTCATAGTTAAGTGAATTATTAATCCATGATTAAAAGTTGTAAACATTGATTGAATCATGATTTCAGGACACGTCTTGCTGACACATTAAGATTTCAGTTCCATATCGAAGGATTAACTTGGTAATCACTAAGCACGAAGGGAACCAGTCTGAAATATCTTGCCATCAGGGTATAAAAATTGAACAGGTTGGGCAATTAATCTTCACCATGGGTTTGCTCCCTACAGGTGAAGGTTTGATTCCCTAAGGTTAAACATTCAAAAAAAAAAAAAAAATTTTTTTAGGTAATTGGTCTTTTGCCATAGGTTTGCTCCCTATTGGTAAGGATTTGATTCCTCTTTTTGGCATGACTATTAATGAAAAAATAAAAAGTTGAAAAGATCAAAAGATGAAATTTATGAGGCAAGTTTGGTTATCATGAATTCTCTTGCTAGTTACCAATGAGATCTTGAAATAACAAATTCAATCTTAATATGATTAGCTGAGATTACACTATACATCCATGGATCTCAATGTTTAAAATTTTTCTAATTGAAGGATTAATGCTTTACACTTGATTATGAAGTCTACGGTGCGCTTGAGCTCAAGAGAATACAATTTCTAACATTCATGAATATTAAATTTCTCGTATTTTGTTCAAAATCTCACTCGATTTCATAGAAAGTTCTTCTATAATTCTCAACTTATTTTTCGCATACTTTGCTCGGGACTAGCAAAATGCTGGTTGGGGGTTGTGTTGAGGGTCAAATATTGCATATTAGACCCCAGATATTGTCTGGATTTACGAATATAATGCTGTCTAATGGCTCGTTTTCTCATTCTTATGTGGCAAAGTGATTTTATGAGCATGGATGGAAAAAGAACGTTAAAAGTTGAGATTTAACGATCTGATGACGCCAAAGTCAAGAGACACACTCCAGGGGACCAAGATTGACAAATATACACGGTCAGAAATCCGAGAAAAGTTAGAAATTGAAGCTCAAGTGGCCTGAAGGACGTCCAGAATGCAAGATCACGAGGTTCCCACCATCCGTTCGGCTCGAAACTTCATACGTCGCCTGAGGACCATAAATTAACCGTACATATAAAATTTCAGCCATTGAAGATCTCGGAAAGTGCCCCAACTGACAGATCAGCCCATAAACCGTTGATTATGGGCCCACCTGATATCTGGAACTGCCTCAAAATTATTATTGACGCCTTAAATGAGGAGTCAAAACAGATGGACGGTACAGATTTCTCCAAAACAGTGCAATGGACCCCATATGAGATGAGCGTGTACAGTGCACAGGTGCACTCACCGTGCATGGCAAGTGTCAGAGACGGCTTGACCGTCTCTGACCGAAAGAAAGAAGAAAAAAAAAAAAAAAAATTTTCGCAGCGGACGCACGGCCGCGGCCGTTTTTACGAACGGTAGTGGGCCCCACCCATTGCTCGTATGGCCAATCTGATCCATTCACCGTGTAGAGGGGCTCGAATACTACAAAAACATGCTGAATTTTTGTACCCATGCGTGCACACGTGTGAGATACAGAGGCCACAAAAGGGCTGCTCGGTAGCGTTCAAAACTGATTCTTTTGTGATTTCTTCTCTGGGACACGTCAATGGACGTTCAAAACTACCCATTCTTGACTGAAATTTCGTTCTGAATCCAATGGACGGGGTGGATTTTCCAGAAAATGCTTCTGTGCGGCCCACCGACCACAACAGCGAAATGGTGCGAAAGGTTTCGCACATCCGCGAAAATCGACTTTTCCGGACGGTTTTGGCCCACCATCTTTGATCATATGGCAGATCTGAACCGTCTATCATGTAGAGGACCCAAGAAAGTACTAAGGGACGATGTTTTTTTGGAATTTGAGCAAGGAAAGTGGCGTGTTTCGAGGCACCGAACTTGGCTGCGAAAATTGCACTCCGTGTCCTGCTACAACTCTGTCACTGACTCCAGCCTTCCAGCAGCTATAAAAAGAGGTTTTTGGACGTGGGGAGCATTCATTCAAGGTCTTGGGAGGAAGAACAGAGGGCTCGAGCTTGGGTTTGAACGTGGTCAGAGGAGAGAGAGAGGAGCTTGGTTTTTTTTCTTTCCCTTTTCTTTTCCTTTTCTTTTTCTCTTTATTTATTTGGATTGAGCCCATCCATGGCAGGCTAAAACCTCCTAGCTAGGGCTAGGAGGTGAAGCTTGTAGTGAGATGGGAGATTTAATTTTATTTTAATTTTAATTCATGAATTGACATTGATTTTAGTTAATTAATATGAGAATGTTTTAGGTTTTTAATGGTCTGTTGTGACTGAAATTACAATGGGTCTGCAATGGCTTTGAATATTTCCGTTCTCTTTAATGTTTATGATGTCAGGAAGCCCTGTTGTT
The DNA here is from genome assembly GCA_037074715.1 of Magnolia kwangsiensis. Taxonomy (NCBI): domain Eukaryota; kingdom Viridiplantae; phylum Streptophyta; class Magnoliopsida; order Magnoliales; family Magnoliaceae; genus Magnolia; species Magnolia kwangsiensis. The sequence goes on from CM073579.1 coordinate 76,235,493, forward strand.
CACCATAGTCTCCTGGGCATGGTCGGATGACGGTACCCTTCCTAACTTACATACATGTGATTGGGTGGTAATTAGTTTGATTCTGTTGTTTGCCATAGTCTTTGGGCATGGTTTGGTGATGGAATCCATTCTAATTTATCTTCCTTTCATCTCTTTGAAAACTAGATCAACGGCAGTTCAGTAATTTTCATGATTTTTGATGCAAGCATAAGTTCTCCCTGATCTCTACAAGTGGATCCTCTGAATCCCTAGTTTCTCTTCTTCTGATTTATCTTAAGTTTAGAAAATTATTCCATCATTATTCCTCAATTTATACTTGATTTAGAATTCATCTTTTTCTAGTTCAATGTCTATTTAATTTTAGATAACGTACAAGTTTCAGTCCCTTGGGATTCGACCTCGGTCTTACCGAGTTATTACTACATCACAACCCTGCACTTGGGGAGTGAACAGTATTTGTGCTAGATATCAATCTGATCCTAAAGAATCGCACTTGACTGTTGTCAAGCGGATTATGCGATATGTCGCAAGTACTGTTAATCTCGGTCTCTGGTATCCACATGAGACTAGTGTTCAATTAGCTGGGTATTCGGATGCTGACTGGGCTGGTAATCTTGATGATAGAAAATCAACCAGTGGTGGTCGCATTTATATTAGAAACTGTTTAGTTTCTTGGTTTACCAAGAAACAAAGTTCTATATCACTTTCAACTGCTGAAGCTGAATATATCGCAGCTGGTAATGCGTGTATGCAACTTGTTTTGGATGAAATGCATGCTAAATGATTATGGAATTAAACAGGATTCTATGTTATTACATTGTGATAATTCCAATGCTATAAACATTTCGAAAAATCCAATTCAACATTCACGTACTAAGCACATTGACATTAGATTTCATTATATTCGTGAACTAGTGGAAGAAAATGTTATATCTTTGGAATATATCCCTACCGAGAATCAACGTGCTGACATTTTCACTAAAGCACTTGACAAAAGCAGGTTTAACAAAATGAAATTTGATCTTGGCATGTGCATTCTAAAATGATTATTTATGCCTATTTGTATTATATTGTATTTATATTTGATTCTTTTTTTGGTTAATTTTTAAAATTAGTTGATAATTACAAATTTTGGCCAGTACTCGACCAGTCATGAGTATACATGACCAGTCTTGCTACGACCGGTTGTGTATATCCACGACCAGTCATGAAGCACGTGAATCACTTAAAATTCGGGGAAAACACTTCATCTTCTTCATTTCCTCTTCACTCTCCAACGAGCCGACGCCCGACTAGTCGAACCCGTCTTTCAAAATCTTCAAGGTTAGTGCTCCATTTGCATTTTTCTTATAGATTTGTGTCTAGATTACTTCTATTTTCCCTTGAAGTTGTCTATTTCAAATTTCGTTATGATTTGAGATTTTTCTTTTGAAAAATTTGATTTGAGAAAACCTTCTTCTCAATCTTTTACAACTCCTTGTCTTCTTGAAATCTTTGTTGCAAATGACATCTAGAGGGAGAAAGACAACATCCCGTGGTCCATCTTCCTCCAGATCAGCTCCTATCACTAAGCATCATCTTCGGGCTTCCAAGGATGATCCGTCTTATGTTCGGGACATTAGATTGCGTAACGTTATTGTTGAACATCCTGTTGTGTTGCTCCTTTTGATATCCTTTTAATGCTCCAAGCTGTAAGCCGGGATAACTTATTGCATTGGGGTGGGCCAGCATACTGGTCCATTGCTTAGTCCATGTTCACTTATATAAGTGAGTTTTCACTGAAAAATTTAACTTTTAAAATAGCCATAAGAAAATGACCATTTGACGTTGATCGTCATTTGATTTCAGCTCTTATGAAAATTCTTATGAATGATGAGGACATTCCTATCCATACCTTATCTGAAAAGCCCTCAGAAACTAAAAAACGTATGCTCACTAGAACCTTATGCAATTTGAACGTTCAATGGACGCATAAAGGGAATGTGCTCCCCTCAAGATTTTTGTTACCCAAATATAGAGTTCTTCACAAGATTTTTGTGTCCAACTTATATCCTCGGTCGGGTAATAAATCTGAATTGACATCCTTCATGGTTCGTGTTCTTCATACTATTGTTAAAGGTGTTCATGTCTGTTTACCATCCTTAATTTGTTATTCCATTATTCAGTTTCGACTCCATCTAGGTCACAGTGACATACCTTTTGCTTATCTGATGACTGTGTTGGCTACGTATATGTTAGTTGATTGCTTGTTGGAGAGGCCCCTATCCATCATCTTATATTTAACAATTCTAATATCAATAAGATGAAGCTGGATTACCTTCCTGGTCAAGGTGATGGTGTTGGTGGTGTCGAAGATGGACATGAAGAAGAAGCTGGTGATCTTCCTCCTGATGACATTGACATGGATAATATTTTCGAAGAACTTAAATCCGATTCAGCTAATGATTCAGATTATGAACCATCTGAGTTTGATGCGTGTTTACGTGCATTAGAAGAGAAAGTTGAGAATATAAATATTAAGATGGAAAACATGAATGTTGCCCATGATTTACAGTTCAAATATATGCGCAAATATCTAAGGCGCTTGAACAAGGGCATGCATCAACTTGATCCTTCCATCCCTGCTCCTTCATCTGGCTCAGATTAGCTCTTTTTATCTTGTTGGACTGTAATAACTTTATTACTCTTGCACTAGCTTAACTGGTTTTGAGATTGTAGCTATCTTTGACTTCGCTTAGTTTACGAATTATGTGTGTTGCTTATGTAATATCTTATCTTATTACCTCTCTTATATCTCTTTCTTTATTACTCCTCAGTCATCTGTTCTGTGTTTCCTTTATCCTATTGTGACAAAAAGGGGGAGAATGAATGTTTAATGACAGAATGTTGCGTATATTATGAGGAGTAGCCTATGTTATGAGGAGTAGCATTTTTTTTATTTCTGTGATGTATGTTACTCAGGGGGATATGTGTAGAGGTGGACTGTATGTTGAATATTGACTTGCAGGTTCATGTTATTAATGTGTGCCGGTTGATAACAACTGGTGCATGATTCTTTATTTCTGCTTTATCCAGATATTCTAATATATTATGTAATATATCTTGAAAGTGTGTTTTGTCACTAATTTGACAAAGGGGGAGATTGTAAATGCTATAGTTGCTAGCCCTTTTTGTTGTCAAATTTGTGGTGCCAAAGACACTGTTTATATCTTATTATGAAGCTTGCATATTAAAGAACAAAGCTCTACTCAAGACATGCCGAGTCACGACAAAAGTCTCACAAGATTAGCTTCGATAGACAAGCGTCGTTTTCAAGTCAAGACTCAAGAATGCAAGTATGTATGACTTAATTCAAGTCAAGTATAATTCAAGATCAAGATGAAGCTTTCAAGTTCAAGCTACACCAAGATCTTAGGCTTCATTATTCTCTAAGATCACGCATCTTTAAGTTTTAATGTCCTTACGTACGTTTAAGGTATGATTAACTTTAGGTTGACCTTTAGAGTAGGTCATTTTGGATACATAACTCATATGTTTTATATATGTGAGTTTGGTCTATTCTAAGACCAGTCCTGAGTCTTACTCGACTAGGCCCTTTCACTATCATCCCGACTTCACACTCCAGCATAGTCATGTCATTCGCACTGCATATCGTATTACATCTGCAGCATATGACATTTTGGGTTACTATGTTTCTAAATTTATACGGCCTAAATACAACTGATGGTATTCGTGGACTCATCAAGATTTGCATATTGCATTGTATCATCGGTATTTGATATTTGACTTGTTGTCTTCACATTGCATAACTGATCTACATTGCTTTATTAGTATATGATATTATTTTTATTATATTTCTACATCGCATAGCCTGGATAAGATTGATGGTATTTATGAGGCTATCATTATGTTTTCGTATTATTCTGATATCGTATGATTTATGAACTTGCCAGCATTTCTAATATTGTATGATTTATGAGCTTGTTAGTATTTTCGCTTACTCTGATTTCTCTGATATTGCTTACCTAACACTTGCATTATCCACACACTTTCACCACCCACTAAGCTTTCTATAAGCTTATGCACGATAGATGCGTGCAGGTGACGTTAGGTTGCATCAGCGTTGAGCATAGAGCGTGCAACGGTCTTCTGAAGCTTTGATTTTGACATATTTATTTTCCTTTCAACATTGTATTCAAATGTTTATATTAGTGGATATATGATGATGACGTTGCCTTTGTGATTTGGGTAAACTTGTGGTTATACTTCTTATAAGATAAATATACATTGAAAAATCCTCCTTATAAGATCCTAGGATCAGAATTTGGCGTATGAGTGATGGGAGCCGAGAATAGGGTATTATGGAGGCTGTAGGCACCAGATTCGGTGATTGAGATTCTTGTGAGTCCAATTTTGGGGTTTGGAGCATGACAAACTTAGTTCTAATACTACTTGAAAAAAGCAAGCTATCAGTCCTAGAGGGGAGGGGTGTGAAGGATTATGCTAAATAAAAACTTAAAGAACTGAAATAATAAATAAATCAGAATAAATCACAAATCTCAATAGCACTAGTATTGAAAAATTAATTCAAACTTAGTTCGTAGGACAACCTTATACTAAAAACAAAGTTTTAGGTTGGACAACCTGATTTCATGAACGTTTGTAAGAATCACGACTTCAAACTAAGAAAGAGATAACAAACCTATCTATTACGATCATTCACCAGTGAAGAAATAAAGTTACAACCATTCATCACATATAAAAAATAAAGTAAAATTAAACATTCACCACAACACCATGAGTTATAGTGGTTCGGTGTGTATACTAACTGTTCTTAAACAGCCACACCTACTCCACTTCTAACAATCACAACCCACGTGATATTGACGTTCACTAAAAATAAGGTTTTCACATGTTCATCTTAAAACCTATATAGTTGTGAAGTTGTGATTTTAGAAGGACTATCACAAACAGAAACCCCACACTGAGATTTTCTAGCGATCTCTATAAAAATCAATACATAAGATTTTCTGGTTATCTCAAATAAACCAAAAATACAAAGAAATAGAATTGTATCTATCTTTTCTTTGAAGAAGTTCTTGATGTAGCCTATAGAACCGCTTCGCTTGAAGTTAAATATTTAATGTCCAGTAACACAAATAAGGATTTTAGGTTCTATATTAATTTTAAATTGATTCAAACCAGAGGCTACTTGTTTGAATTCCTCAGATCTCAAAAGAAGAGTGATTACTCTCTTTAAAAAAATAAGATTCACGAAAAGAGATCAAGGAATTAAAATAAAAAAGCTATATAAACAAAATATTAAAATACTATACAATAACTTGAAGATAGTGAGGACTTCTCTCTCTTGGTGAAGACTTTTCTTAGCTTGAATGAATAATTTTGGAATGAGAGAAAGCCTCGATTTATAGTTAGAAATATTGTTGCTTCGACTCATCTAAGATCTAATAATATTTCAAATTTTAGGCGCGATCAGATAAAACTGTTCTTTGACTGGTCAAAGGCCCTACTCGACTGGTTGAGGGCCTTCTTCGACTGGTCGAGGGTGCCAAAAAGTAGTTGTTGGACTTCGAGTCGAGCAACTCTCGACTAGTCGAAGGTCCCTCTTTGACTGGTCGAAAAACCACTAGAAATATTCATTTTTTACATTTCAAACTTGGATTGGTTGAGGCACAACTTAGACTAGTCAAACTAAAGCCTAATCAAAGTATAAAAACCTATATAAATTTATCTTTTGAAAGCACCTAAGTATAAAATCTTTCTAAGGTCTATTATACCTAAGAAGATTGGACATTGAAGTGTAAAGCTTGAATCTTCAATGGTTGATCTTATACTTAAAATGTAGTCAAATGTGGAGCTTGTTCTTCTACTATAAGTATAGTAGAACTTGAACTCATTTTAGCTTTAAACTTTTCAACTTCATGACTTGTACTCAAGCTTGCACTTTCCAACTTCATGATTCACTTAAATGTGAATTTTCTATCTTGATTCATTTGAAGGTGGACTTTCCATCTTCTTGATTCTCTTGAAGAAGAACTTTCCATAAGTTATTTTGTCTCATCGAAATTTGACAAACAAGAATATACTTTATAAATTATGGTACTTATGGAATTCATCATTTTCAGACAAAGCATATATTTCAACGGGCTTATCACAACCATTGTATCAAAAATTACATATCTCACTAATTAGCGATATTAAAGTTGATTTATTAATTAAATTCAAATCCCTATAAATATACCATACATAGGTACTTTTAGATTAAAGTTGATTCACACTCTAGGGTGCCAAACACATGGTGAGGATTGCAAATCCAGGGGTTTTCAAATCCCGGGGGTTCCAAATCTATGCTCCCAATAGGTCCTGGCTGTTTCAGCATTGCTGACTCTCTAGATCCCTCATTCTAATCATGCTATCTGACTTGTAATCGCTCGAAGCTTCTTTATTGACTCAACCATATTTGCTCGGACACCTTTGCTTTGTGGATGACCTGACATTGCTAAGTTGATACCAGTTGTATAAGTGCAAATTTCTCTACCGATATCTCTATAAATTTGGAATACATCACGCAACCTTGTGTTTATATGTGTTGCTCTCTGATTGGCTCTCATAGGACGGATAGAAATAGGGTGCAACACGCTTATGATTTGGATCCACTTTAATTTTCGACTCATGACTTGAAATATTATGGAAACACGAATGGACTGCGTGGATATGCAATAGATACCTTGGGCTCCATGGCCTCTTCGTTGAGGCCCCGGGCCGCACCAATTCCCTCCCGTCGCTCTCGGTCTGCGAAAGTAAACCCCCGGTCGGCACGCAGAGCGAGTTACCCTAGAGTGGTTTACGTCTAAAACCCTTCATAACCCCAGAACCTCCGTCGCAACAGATCTCAGCTCCCTCCCAAATCCTCTCTAACCAGAAGAAAGAAGAAGAAAATGAGAGCCTTCTTCAGATTCTCAGATGTGGCAAAATCAAAGCTCATTTTCCTCCAAATACCCTCCATAAAACCCAAATCCCTCCTCAGTCCCTTCTCCGATTCCTCCAAACTCATTCCCTATCCCCTTCTTCAAGCCACTTCCTTCTGCTCAGACGCGTCTCACCCTAAGAACTTTGCCCTACAGACCGAGAAAAGAGCTTCCGACGACAGCGATCTTATCCACGCGGTGTCCGATCTTGCCGTTGAATTGTCGGCCATCTCCGATCCCGCGAATCTCACCACCGTCCTTGCATCAAAAGCGTCTTCTCTGTTCCACAACTACCCTGATGGCTCTGCTTCGATCGAGCTATTGAATCAGTTGAAATCTTCGCCTCAAGTAGCCCTAGAAGTAATCCTTCCCCCCTCTCTATCTCCTTATATTACTTAATCTTTTTGGTTCTTTTTTTGCTGGACGGTTTTGAAATGTTCAGGGCCTGTTTGGATGCCTGTAACTTTTCTAAAATGTAAGTAAGTTACAGGTGACTTTGTTACAGTTGGCGTTTTGGGGAGGAAAGTCACAGTTGAGTTTTTCTCAACCTGTAACTAAGTTACAGGAGAAAGAGCCGAAAATCTTACAGGCGCTGGAGTCGTTTTTCAAGTTACCTGTAACTAAGTTACAGGTAACGGTTAAAATTTTTGAAATGAAAATCGTTGGGAAGAATCGCACCTGCATTGAAGAAGCATACCTCCCTTCTCAGACGGAGTAAGGGCCTCCGTTTCCCTCTCACAGTCTCATTCTCCCTCTCCCAGTCTCCTTCTCCCTCTCCGATCTAGCTTCAGCAGGGTTAGAAAACCCCTTTCTTTCTTTCCTTCTTTTTTTTTTTTTTTTCATCGGGGTTGAGGGAGGCAGTTTGGCTAGAGGCGTGGGTATTGTCCGATGGTCTGTGGGGTCCACCATCCTGTATTTGTTTTATCCATGCCGTCCATTCATTATTTTGGATTGTTTTGGGGCTTGATTCCAAAAATGAGGCATATCTAAATCTCAGATGGACCACACCACACAAAATAATAATGATTGAAAGTCCACCGTTAAAACTCCTTGGGCCACTGTAATGTTTGTTTCACATCCAACCTGTTGATTAGGTCAGAAAGACCTGGATGAAGGGAACAAAACAAATATCAGTTTGATCCAAAACATCAGTGGCCTACCAAAAGTATTTAATGGTGGGCATTCAATCAACATTGTTTCTAGTGATTTGGTCCACCTGGGATTTTGATGTACCTTATTTTTGGGTTGATTTCTTAAAATGATCTAGAATGATGGATAGATGGTGTGGATAAAACAAAAACATCATAGTGGGGCCCAAATTCCATTATTCATTTTGTATAAGTGGGGCTTGTTGGTCAGTGCAACTTGTCCCCATGTAGGTCCCAAATCTGTTTTAACATATGGTTTTTTAAACACTCCCAATTTCTATTTGCATTGAGATTCCTCACGTCCTCAGGTGTTTTGAAATTGAGTGCCCACTGCATTGTTAACATATCCATTTTCAAAGAGTCCCAAGTTCCATTTGCATCTGGATTCTTGCCTGTTGTCAAATGGTGAGAAGTCGAGGGTACATTGAAGTGTTAAGATATCTGGTTTTAAACAGTCCCTTGATATTGGTCCATTTTAATAATGTCCCACTTTGAGATTTTAACTGCTAATGCAGAATTTGGTGGAAGCAGCTTCCTATGCTTGTGATTTCTCTTTAACTGATCCTTGCCAACAAGAGTCACTCTTGTGGGAAATTCATTCAAATTTCGTTCTTTTCTTTTGGGTGATTTAACCCGAGTGCAGCGCACTGGTTTAATCTGTTCCACCGCATTCAAATTGGGCAGGTGATGCAGTGTCCGTGATCAGGACCATTCACCTGGTGCGCCCCGCCATTGGTTGGCGATAGTGGAGAAATCTCACTGACCGGGCAATCATCACCATCCAACTGAACTGATATCTAAGCCTAGTTATGTTATGATGGAGGAGAATGAGTGATGTTATGGAAATTTGCATTAGTTATCTAATGTGTGTCTTGCCGCGTTTCAGCATCATCTCGTCATCATCATCTAAGCCTTATCCCAACTAATTGGGGTTGGCTACACAAATCCTGTTCCACCATTTCACTCTCCATGTCAATCTATCAAGGGCTACATGAGTCCTGCTGCATTTAATGTCAGCCAGAATCATTTGCAGGCACACATGCAACAAAAAAAACACTGCGGTATGGGGCCCACCATGATGTCTGCATAAAATCCACTCCATCCATCAGTTTCTCCATCTCATTTTCAGATGTGAACCCAAAAATCAGGTCCATCCAAAATTCAAGTGGGCCACCCCATGGGAACAGTGGGAACAGGGACGTTCACCATTGAAACCTTCCTGGGCCCACAGTGATGTTTATATGAGATCTGAGTCATCTGACCTTCATAACATTAGCCGCACTGATATGAAGGAAAAATAGCTCGATCTAAACTTTGGCAGGCCCAAGAAGGTTTCAATGGTGAGTGTCCTTATCCTTACCGTTCCCTGTTGTGTGTCCCACTTTAGTTTTGGATAGGCCAGATTTTGGGGCTCACGTCCTAACACAAGCTGGGGAAATGATGAATGGCATGGGTTTCACAAAAATATCATGATGGGCCCCACACCAGTGTTTTTTGTTGCACACATTAAATGAGGCAGGCCAAGTGTCGCATATAGAGGACGAATAGCCCCAATGAATAATAGCATTAGTCGAGGAGAATATTGGCAATGTTCTGCATTGATCAGTAAAGGTGTATCGATTTGGAAGGGTATGATCATCCAATATGTGTGATTTTGAGGACAGCGATCCAAGGTTGGGCGCACCTACATGGGTTATTGCCCCACAAGTCCAATTCAAGTGCAGTGCACCATATGATTAAACCAGTGGCTGCTCTCAGATTAGTTTACCCCCTTGTTTTTTTGCGCCTTAGGTTTTCAACTGGAAGAGAAAACAAGTGGATGCAGGCATCCCAATGCTCTCGGAGGAGTATGCAAAGGTGATAACCCTTGCTGGTAGAATAAAGAACCCAGATCTCGCTGCTGATTTATTTTCAGATGCTGGCGTCATGGGACTTCGGACTGTATCAGCCTATAATGCGTTGATGGCTGCATACATGTACAATGGCCTCACTAAGAAGTCCCTGTCACTATTTGAAGATTTGAAACAGGACCCGGATTGTTGCCCTACGATCGTTACGTACAACATTCTATTATCAATTTTTGGCCGCTCAATGCTAGTTGATCACATGGAGACTGTTCTTCGCGTGATTAAGGAGTCAAATCTAATGCCTAATCTGAGTACATATAACACGGTGATTGCTGGGTATGTGACCGCTTGGATGTGGGATGACATGGAGAGGACTTTTCGGACCATGGAAGCGAGCAAAATCAAACCTGATGTTCATACCCATTTGCTGATGCTTCGTGGGTATGCTCATTCTGCCAATTTGGAGAAGATGGAGAGGACTTATCAGTTGGTGAAGGATGAAATGGATGAAAGGCATGTGCCATTAATCAGAGCCATGATATGTGCGTACTGCAGGAGTTCGGATTCAGATAGGATTAGAAAGATAGAGGAGTTGTTATGTTTTATACCAGAAGATGACTACCGGCCTTGGCTGAATGTGCTGTTGATTCGGGCCTATGCACAGGAGGACTTGGTAGAAGGGATGGAGAGTTCAATATCTGAGGCATTTCAGCGCAATACATTGGTCACAACGAATGGTGTGATGCGTTCAATCACAGCTAGTTATTTCCGATGTAATGCGGTGGACAAGCTTACATGGTTTGTGAAGCAAGCTGAGTCTGCTGGGTGGAAGATGTGTCGCTCGCTTTATCATTGTAAGATGGTTATGTATGGGTTGCAGAATCGGTTGGAGGAAATGGAGAGTGTTCTAGATGAGATGGAGATTTCGAGAATCGACCCTTCAAAGAAAACGTTTGTGATAATGTACAAGGCGTACTTGAAATCAGGTGAGAGGTCTAAAGTGGAGCAGATACTGGGGATAATGTGCAAGCAGGGATTTGGAATCCCTTTGGATGCATCTCCTTTATAATACATGTTACCAGATCGGAATGCGGCATTTGTGCTGACAGTATTTGGAGCACCATGGAATGGACTGTTGTGCATGGTTCTTTTCCTTTACATCCATCCACCATAATTGACAAGTAAGCTCCTTAATGGCTACATGCCTTTTTGTAAATTGGGTATTGCTTGCTGATGTTTTTTTTTTTTGTGTTTTTATTACGATGTTAAGAGTCATGAAGCATGAGTGAGTCTTTTTTATTTTTTATTATTTTATTATTTTATTATTTTAATTCTTGGTTTAGTAAGATATAGAATTAGAGATCCAAATGACAAAGAAATCTGGCCAGTGATAATGTAGTCTTGGAGTCTTGATAACTGTTCTAGCAGTTAGATCCATTCCTTAATTGTTAGATGTTGTTCATCAATTGCCTATTACCTGCTATTATGCATGCGGTTGAATTCATTTCATAGTCTAATAATCTTGTTGCTGCCCAAATCTTTCAAAACTTGTTTAAGGTAATGGTTTTGGTGGGTTATGTTACTTGCAGCAGTGCTAGTCAGTGTTCTACATAGTAATAAGGGGAATAATCCATGGAATATATATATATATATTTTTTTAATATTTTATTATGAATTGATAGGGGCTATTTTTTTAAGAAGAAATCTCTTGCCAGCCTTACTGCAAGAGGTCTATCTTTTCTTAACACCAAGTTCCCCCCCGCCCCCCCGCTATTTTCACTTCAATGATCTTCAATGGTTGTGCAGTGTCTCAGAAGAATTTGTGTATTTTTATTATTATATTTGCACTCTGAAACATTTGTGTGGCTGCATCTATAACGTACCTAACCATCCATAGATTTTGCAACCTTGATGTAGTCTAGTTATGGAATTAGTGAGAATCCGATACCCAAATCTCTTGAATAGATGAAGTAAAAACGCCAAACAAAAACATTAGAATAGACAGTGATAAACCAACTTATTAAAATTATAATATATTCACTAGTTATAAATAAAGAACTTTAGGGAGCTCATAAAAAGTTTCTGTTGTCTGCTTCCTAGGACAATCCCTTTTATAGACCCTAAACCACATCCTATAATTTGATGAGCTCTTTAACCAGTATTTCCTATTAGATTGATTCCAGATCAATGTAAATCTTATCCAGAATAGGATACTCTATATCTATGAAGATTTAGTCAAATTGTAATGGCCTAATTGAATCTGGGTCTTCATTTCAATATTATTAGAAATGTACCATTCGCGATACGAATTGTATGATTCTTATTGTATTGTCAGGGTTTGAAATTCAAATTGTGCACCTAAATAGCAAATCCTATGATTATCTCACGAATCGTATATATTATCATATCTAGTCACATAAATAGTACAATATCATGGATTACGTAAATGGGCCCAAAATTACTTTAAAAAATCTATTTTTAAATTTTGTGTGTTTTGTTTTTACGTTTTTGGTTTCAAAACATGTAAACAAAAAGCTACATGTGTGGAGAGGTTCTTTAGAATCCAAACAATTTAAAATTAGTTGGACTAAAATAGAGTATATGAGTGCAATTTTAGTAACAATAGGAGTGAAATGAGGAACTAGTTAACATTACCGATGAAGAAGTTTCCCAAAATGACCACTTTCGATACCTTAGGTCAATAATTCATGAGAGTGGAGAGATTGAGAAGGATGTTGCCCATAGAATCCAAGCTGGGTGGAAGAAATGGAGATATGTCGCTGGAGTTTTATGTGATCGCCTATGCCACTCAACTTGAGAGGGAAATTTATAGGACAGCTATGAGACCAAACAATGCTTTATGGGACAAAATGTTAGGCAGTTACAAAACAACACGTTTATAGGATTGAGTGTAACTAAAAGTAGGGTGTTGAGATGGATGAGTGGCAAGATAAATAAGGATAAAATTAGAAATGAATGCATTCAAGGGAACTTAGGAGTAGCATTAATCTGTAATAAGATGAGGGAAATTAGACTTAACTGGTTTGGTCATGTCCAACGGAGACCAAGAATTGTATTAGCTAGGAGTGAGTTGGTGAACGATAGTGGAAGTGGTGCAACCTGGTTATGGAGATAATAAGATCTCGACACCTGAATTGCAAAGAAATGGACAAGAGTCTGCACATAAGAATATTTGAGTGGAGAGGGAGAAATACTTTAAAGCTGAGTTGTGTTTCTTGATGTCCCCGCCCCCCCCCCCCCCCCGCCCCCCCCCAAAAAAAAAAAGCAAAAAAAGAAAAAAATTAAAAAGAAAAAAGAGGGAGAAATACTCTCTTTTTTTGAGATGTAACAATAATTTATTGAAACGCCACAAAAGCAAACAAAGAATACAACCCCCAATGCAAAATCAGAAAAGAGTTGATAAGGACATTCGAGCTCCTTTTAGAGTTTATTAGAGACGGAGGAGAGCTAATCTAGTTTTGTTATGGCTAGATGATCATTACATGGGGCCCAGTGGACCCAATTTAAGTTCCTAGCTTTGTCGAAGACCCCACATGCATGATTGTACATCTTTGAAGACCCTACACTGGGAAAATGCATATGGGTTACTTAGTTGGGAGTCTTGGACCATTGGATTTTGCATGTGGACCGTTGGATCGGGACCGTGGATCATCTCGATCGTGGACCTATTGGACATGATGGAGCCATTGGGATGGCATAGTTGATTTAGTTTATTTATTTTAGTTGTTTTGGTTTATTTTGAAATTTAGCTGAAATAAGGATGTTTTAGACATTTTATATGCAATAAGGGTATTTTTGTAAAAACACCCTAAAAAGACTATTAAAGGGTTAGGCATGTGAAGCCCTAGGGAGACATTGAAAATAAAATTTTCTTTGTTACTTTGAGCAAAAAAAAAAAAAAAAAAGCCTCCTGTGATTAGAGTTTGTCGTGGAACCATGGAGTGATTCAAACTATCTTCTCTCCCTCTCTCTCTTTCCTTCTTTGCAAGGTATTTTTTTTTTTCACTTTTCTCTTCTTCCTTCTCTCTATTTTATTTCCTTTTCTTTTGTTTCCTCCCAAATCCCATCCTCAAAACCCTCTAGACCCAAACCCTACCCAATGGTACAAACGTACGGACCACCCCCCTGTTTGTATTACCAGACAGATGCAACCGTACGGCCAACCCCTTCCCCCCTTCTTTTCTCTTTTGGTCCTTGATTCTTCCCCTTCAAAACCCTATAAACCTGAACCTAAAACCAGAAACCTAAAAGCCTAACCCTATAACCTAGAATTCCAAACCCTAATCTCCCAAATTCCACAAACCTTAAATCTCCAAATCCTAACAAAGCACAACTGAATCCTCATAGAAGTTCTACCTTCCATTGGGCTGTTTCCGATTGATAATCTTAAGATTCATCTGCTAGATTGTGATGTTGCATTGAATTTGAGCATACTTGACTACTTGATTTCTTTATATTTGTGATAGATTGGAAATATTTTATATTTTGATTTATTCTAATAATCCGTTTATCAATTCATTCGCATCATTATAGTTTAGGCTATCTGTCCTGCATCAAATTTTAGTTTTAGAGCCTAGGGTTTAGCATATGATTAATGTGGTCCTCAAATTAGCATAGGGTTTTCATATTACATTTAGGGTTGCCTTTTGCTATGTCTAGGGTTAGTAGTCTCTTCATTCTCATTACATTGCATCTAAAGTCTTTTGTTCTTAGGTTCTTTGTTAGATCCCTAATTTATGCCCACTCGTATTGGTCGTGGTTTTGGTCTACACCCCACAATGAGTTTCGAACAGCTTACCGAGGTTATCAATGCCATGAATAATCGTCTTGCAGCCTTTGAGGCCCAATGTAGTACCATCACCAAGCAATTGGCAACAACTAATACTTGCATAACCTAGTTGGAAGTTTCCCTCTAGGCAAACCCCGACAATGGAGAAGATGACCAATCTCAAGTGAGAGGTGAAGTTGGATGAAACCAAGTTGGAGGACATGGTAGAGGTCATGGCCGATGTAATAGCCATGGCGGGATGGATGGATTGAGAAAGGAGGAGAGGGAAGAAAAACAGAAGAAAGGAGAGAGAATAGACATGAAAATTTAAACCTGCTATGCAAGATTCCAGGCTTTAGATCATACTAGTTCAGAAACAATCACACAAAATTCCACATCCCACATAAAGTCAAGCACTCAACAAGGGGAATCTATGCGGGTCCAGGCCTATACATGCTAGGGCTGGATCAATTAAAGTTATCGACCAAACAATGCTCAAAAGGAGAGTAGATTCAACCACACATGCACAGGAATATTTTTCCCAATTAAGGGATTCACAAGTTTCAATTTGGGAAATCCTAGGGTTAGAAAAAGGGGCAACGAAATTGGGATTTAAGACAATCTAGGGTTATGGTTAGGAAAATCAGGTAAGAGGGGAGTGAAAGAGAGGAAAGAGTGAACCTGAAGCCCGTCTGCGTGCGTGGACTGCAGGCCATGCTTGACACACGTGCGCTGAGGGCTGTCCGCACGTGCGTGGGGCCCACGAACCCAAAAACTCCCTCCTTGGGGCTGGTCGGCTAGAGTTGGGCTACAAACCCCCCAAGTTTCGACCCAATCTGACGTATGGTCCATGCGTGGTGCTTCGCCGAAGTTTCAGCCCTTTTGCAAGGCCAGATTCCAGAAATCCGCTGTAGGGGAAAGATTAGCTGCAAACGTGGGTGAATTTGATGAGGGGATGACTGTAGGAGATGAGGAATATGGAGGGTAGGAGATGAGGGCGAATCGGGATGTGTAGGTATGGGAGGTAGAGGTTGGGACGATGGGTCGGAACGGGTAGGTATGAGAGGTTGAGGCTGGGAAGATGGGTCGGGAAAGGCCATGGATCAAGGGAAAAGTCTGGGGAATCAGGATGGTTAGGCGAAAGGCTATACAATGCATTAGTGACATCCTGAAATGATAAGGGGATGGCTGCAGGAGATGAGGAATATGGAGGGTAGGAGATGAGGGTGAATCGGGATGGGTAGGTATAAGAGGTAGAGGTTGGGAAGATGGGTTGGGAAAGGGCCATGGATCAAGGGAAAGGTCTGGGGAATTAGGATGGTTAGGCGAAAGGCTGGACAATGCATCAGTGGCCCCCTGAAATGCAACTAGATCCTTCACATTGAATGTGGAACTAATTCCCATGGAGGGTGGAAAATCTACCACATACACATTGAGACCGTTTCGTTTTATAATTTTGAATGGTCCAGCGCTACCCGTGTGTAATTTATGAATGACTCCTTGAGGGTACCACTCTAGTCTGATGCGGACCATCACAGAGTTCCTTACATTAAATTCCTTGAAACATTTACGTTGGTCTGTAAAAAGTGTAATGTTCATTACTAGTCATGATCTTCTGCTTGATTTCTTGATGCAATGAATGAATGTGATGCGCAAGGGACTTTGCAAACTCTGATGGCCTATGGGATAGTGACATAAGGACAAGATCGATAGGTTTCCTAGGAACAACATCACACCAAAATGTGGCTTTATATGACCAAAACTGAATAGGAACAAAACAACGACGCCAATCATCGGTATTATTTGCTTGTGTAAAGGCGCGACGCACAACTGCAAGGGTTGTAGACTCTTGCGCTCCCTCTTCCTCATCAGTAGGGGCTTCTATTGATTCAGACTCTTGCGCTCCCTCTTCCTCATCACTAGGGACTTCTACTGATTCATATTCTTCCTTCTCACCGTCAATTTCTGAGTGCACTACTTCTACTTGCCCATTAATAAGGAACACCTTGGTGCCCTCTCTCGTGCCATACTGGTGGGCAAAGTGACCAAACCCTTGACACCTAAAACACATAGTTACTTCACTCTCACACGAGCTAGACCCGATAACCTCTTTACCCTTATCATCATTGGGCTCAGACTGAACACTACTGGAAGGCTTGTATTGATATCCAGTGTTAGGCTTAGCCCCATAAGGGTTGGCCTTAGTGCCAGAATCGCGAGGCTCAAACCGCCTTTCCACAGGTGTTTTGAGGTATTGGTCGACCTCCAACACTACTTGATACATCTGTACAAGAGTATCTATGTCTTGGGCAAGCAACTCTCCTAATGTCAGAATGGAGGGCCGTCTTAAATTGAGCAAGAGTGAGTACGGGGTCCTCATCAACTTCACAGCTGGTCAAGTACTCTTCGAACTTCTCAATGTATTTAGCAACACTCATGGAACACTGTCGAAGAGACTGCCATTCCTCAACCAACCTCAAGTGGTAAGAAAAAGGGAGGTATTTTTCCTTAAGAGTTTCTTTCATTTCTCCCTAATAGACTATTGTGAGCTCCCTCGCCATTTCTTTCTTTCGCTTTACAGTAGCCTGAAACTTCTTTGCTTGGCCCACAAGCTTCATCTTGGAGAATTGGACTCAACGAGCATCCGACATGTCATACCACTCAAAATAGTGGTCCATCTCCGCCAACCAATCTAGGAAAGCCTTAGGGTCTAAGTGGCCATCAAACGTATGGACATTTACTCTAACTCCCTTGAGGAGTTGCACATTGGGGTCATAGTAGTCTTAATGTCCCTCACGGGGTGGGTGCACGGGTGCGCGCTTGTAACCGATTCCTTGGCTACCTCCATTCCTTGGTCTATCCTCTTGACCACTTGCCTGAGATTGGACATCTTTCCTAATGGTGGGGTTTGCCCATGCGGAGGTCTCTAATTAAGTAACGCGCACATTAATTTGTTCAAGGCGATGGTCAATACGTTGTTCCAAGCGCTTACCCAAAGACTCAAATTGTCGGGTTAGGTTGTCTATTGATTCTTGCAATTGCTCCATGTTTAGTATAGGGTGTAAGCCAAAACTGCGACCAGTACGTGTGGGTATACAATTACTTCCCAACTCAAAGACCCTCTAACACAACTATATGCGTCTAAATGAAACTAAATGATCTTACAAGACTCTATGATGAGAGTTAATGCAAACTAAACGTGAATAGACCAAACTCTAAACATGCAAGGCATTCTCCTACAAGAACCCTAAGCTCTGATACCAAATTTGATGCAGGACATGAAAATTTAAACCTTATATGCAAGATTCTAGGCTTTAGATCATACTAGTTCAGAAACAATCACACAAAATTTCACATCCCACATAAAGTCAAGCCCTTAACAAGGGGAATCTATGCAGGTCCAGGCCTACACATGGTAGGGATGGATCAATTAAAGTTATAGACTAAACAATGATCAAAAGGAGAGTAGATTCATCCACACATGCATAGGAATATTTTCCCCAATCCAAGGGATTCACAGGTTTTAATTCGGGAAACCTTAGGGTTAGAAAAAGGGGTAAAGAAATTGGGATTTAAGACAATTTAGGGTTAGAGTTCGGAAAATCAAGTAAGAGGGGAGTGAGAGAGGAAGGAGTGAACCTGAAGCTCGTCCGCGCGTGTGGACAATAGACCACGCCTGATGCATGTGCGCTGAGGGCTATCCGCACCTACGTGGGGCTCACAAACTCAAAAATCCCCCTCCTTGGGGCTGATCGACTAGGGTTGGACTACAAACCCCTCAAGTTTCCGCCCGATCTGATGCGGTCCGTGCGTGGTGCTCCGCCGGAGTTTCAACCCTTCTGCAGGGCCAGATTCTAGAAATTTGCTGTAGGGGTAAGATTAGTTGCAAATGTGGGTGGATTTGATGAGGGGATGGCTGTAGGAAATGAGGAATATGGAGGGTAGGAGATGGGGACGAATCGGGATGGGTGTGGCTTCGCACCATTGTAGTTAGCCCTTCGAAGAAGGGAGGGTTTTGCATCCAACTGGATTTTCACAACTCAGAGAGGAGCAGGAAAACGCAGAACTTTTTTTCAATCTTCAATGAGAAAAAAACTACAAGGGTGCCTATTTATAATAAAATCGTATACTCCAAAACTTACGCCCATGCGTAACCTATTAATTAGAGATGAAGTAACCACAAATAACAACTAATCATAGCAATCTAAACCGTCTATGATCTTCCTAATAACAAAAATAACCAAAACTCAAAGTACTAGATCATTTAGAATAGTGGGCCACGATCATGAGAACCCATGGTGGTATTCATATGATGATTAGGTCCACTCCAAGGGACCAAAATGCAGTCCTCTAGTTAGGAGGCCCTCCCTGGACGTCATCATCGATCCAGATCGATAGTGGGGCCCTACTCGCGTACGTGCGTAGGGGTGTACGTATGCGCCTGATGTCCCCATCAACTCTTCCCGGCTAAAGGGTGGGATGGTGGGGCCCTCTCCTACCATCAACACTTTGCTTCTTACTCTTCTATATAACACAAGGTGTCCCGTATCGGTATCGGTTGGCGTAACGGTGCCCTCTGAAACCGATACGGATACGGGGGCGTAACGGTGATACGGGGGCGTAACGGCCCATAACGGCGCAAAATTTTTTTTTGCCAAAAAAATATGAAAAAATATGGATTAAATCCGAAATATTCTAAGCATTCCAAATATACATTCATTTATAAATTGGAACATGTTTATGGTGGTGTAACGGTCCACTCTTTGGTCAGAAGTTGTATCGGACTGTCTGATGAATTTATGAACCAGATAACCTGAATTTGACTACAAAATTCATGTATTTAATTTTCTAACTATCTACTATCAATGATAGATATATTAGAATGAATGTAATATGAAAATATCTTACATTTAGGTGTTTGCAATTATTTTTGAGGGCCAAAATTCATGTATAAATAGAAAAAAATGTAAAAATAAAAAATAAAATGGCACCCCAAATATATAAAATGCACATTAACATGTTCTACTATGATTAACACATCACATGGCATCATTAAAACAGCAAAAGAATCATTAAAAAATGATTTTTCGAATTTTCAAAAAAAGGGTCAAAATAAATGCGTAAATAGAAAAAAATATAAAAATAAAAAATAAAATGGCACCCCAAATCTGTAAAATGCACATTAACATGTTCTACTATGATTAACATATCATATGACATCATTAAAACAACAAAAGAATCATTAAAAAATGATTTTTCGAATTTTCAAAAAAAGGGCCAAAATAAATGCGTAAATAGAAAAAAATATAAAAAAAAATATAAAATGGCACCCCAAATCTATAAAATGCACATTAACATGTTCTACTATAATTAACACATCATATGACATGATTAAAACAACAAAACAACTATTAAAAATTGATTTTTCGAATTTTTAAAAAAAGGGCCAAAATTCATGCGTAAATAGAAAAAAAATATAAAAAAAAATATAAAATGGCACCCCAAATCTATAAAATGCACATTAACATGTTCTACTATAATTAACACATCATATGGCATGATTAAAACAACAAAACAACTATTAAAAATTGATTTTTCGAATTTTAAAAAAAAGGGCCAAAATTCATGCGTAAATAGAAAAAAATATAAAAATATATATAAAATGGTACCCCAAATCTGTAAAATGCACATTAACATGTTCTACTATGATTAACACATCATATAGCATCATTAAAACAGCAAAAGAATCATTAAAAAATGATTTTTCAAATTTTCAAAAAAAGGGCCAAAATAAATGCGTAAATAGAAAAAAAAAAAAAATATATATAAAATGGCACCCAAAATCTGTAAAATGCACATTAACATGTCCTACTATGATTAACACATCAAATGGCATAATTAAAACAACAATACAACCATTAAAAATTGATTTTTCGAATTTTAAAAAAAGGGGCCAAAATTCATGCGTAAATAGAAAAAAATATAAAAAAAATATTAAATGACACCCAAAATCTGTAAAATGCACATTAACATGTTTTACTATGATTAACACATCATATGGTATGATTAAAACAACAAAACGTATTAAAAATATATAAATACATATTTTTGACAAATTTCTGAAAAATGGCCCATCGAACTTTGATTCAAGAAAATTCATAATATAATGTGTTTTTATCTCAAATACTCAGTCAAAGTTGATCGAAATTAGTAGTAAAAGGAGTAAGAAACAGTTTGGAAGCAAGAGGTTTAAAAAAAACAGCAAAAACAAAGCTTAAAATGGAAAAAGGTCAATACGGGCCTGTTATGGGCCTGTAACGGCCCGTAACGGCCGATACGCCCCCGTAACGGCCGATACGCCCCGTATCGGGCCCGTATCGGCCGATACGGCTACAAAAAACCGTATCGGCCAATACGACCCCGTAACGTGTAACGGTCACCACCGTTTCCGTTACGTATCGGCCGATACGTAACCGATTTGGCATTCCTTGATATAACAAGATTACCAGCTACAAAAGTACAATAACCAGATGTAGATTGCCTATTAGATGGAGAACTACCCTAATCTGTCTTGGAATATCTTTCCACTTGAAGATGACCATTCCACTTGTAGAGAATACCATAGCCAGGAGCTCTTTTAAATACCTGAGGATAAGAAGCACGACCTCCTTACGAGGAACCCAAGGAGCTTGCATATATCAACTATCCATGTTGATATGATATGTAATATCAAGTTGGGTAATAAGATAAATTAAAATTTCCATAGATCGACGTTCTCCTTGGATCATCAATTAATTCACTTCAATCCACATCAAAATTTTGATTTGTATCCATAGAAATTTCGACCAGCTTGACTCCAATAAGACCTGTCTAATCTAGTAAATCCATCGCATATTTTTGATGTGACAAGTTGATGCCCCCCTTAGAGCTAGCCACCTTAATGCTCGAAAAATATCAAAGATGGCCGAAGTCCTTGGTATAAAAATGCTGCTATAAGATTTTTTTTGAACTTGTCAACATCTGTATTGCTATTGCGCCCGTGACAACAATGTTGTCTACTTTTACAACTAACACAAAGTGCAGGCGAGGTGTTCCTTATCAGTAACGATAGCCGCAACAGTCACCACCTTTACCGATACGGAGTATCGGTGTAACGGTTGATACGGGGAGTGTAACGGCCGATACACCCTCGTATCAACTGATTTTTTTATTTTTATTTTTTCTTTTGCTCAAAAAAATCTTGAAAAATATCTAGAAAGTCTAGAAAAATGTAAATATTCCAAATATGCATTCCTTTTTTTTTATTTTGAACATGCTGATGGTAGTGTAACGGTTCACTCTTTGGTAAGAATGTTGTATCGGACTGTCTGATGAATTTATGAACCTGACAACTTAGGATTGGCTTGCGAAACTTCTATATTTAATTTTCTAAGTATATAATATTAATGATAAATTTATTAGAATGAATGTAATACCAAAGCATCTTATATTTATAGGTTTCACTATTATTTAGAGTATTGGAGTATTACATATATCAAGACTTGCATACATTTCATTTCAACATATAGAGTCTAGAGACTTTTGTGGCCTATTATGTAATTTATATATACATAACAATTTGATATCATATCTCTCAATAGTTCTCAAAAAAATTGAAATTAAATTAAGGTAGTTGGTGTTGCCAATTTGGTGAACTACTCGATGCCTTAAATCAGGTTCAAATTCATGCAATTTATTGGTGCTTATCCCACTAATGAATAATGAAAAAAAATAATCAAATGGCCCTATTTCAAAAAATAAGCGTATGGCGGTTTCTAGATTTTTCAACTAGGTACGAAAGTTGGAGTTCCATAACTATAAATAGGACTCCCTAGGATTCTCCAGAGCATATTCTAGGGTTTGGAAAGGTCTCAAGGAGCATACACAAGGGTGGAGCAGCTGCCAAAGAGTTTTTCTTCTTCCCTGGTTTATTTTTCATGCTTTGTTTAAGAGATTTGGTTTCAATGATGTCCATGGTTGGCTAAACCTCTTAGTTAGGGCTAAGAGGTGAAGCATGTAGCTTGTTGGGATGTTTATTTTGCTTTGATTCTTGTTTATATTGAACTTCGTTGATTTCTAGTTTGTGTTGAGGTATAAAAATGAAGATTCAAGAATAAATTAAAAGAAAGATTAAGAGAAAGAGCAAAGAAAGAAAATGAAGAAAATATAGAAGAAACAAAGGAGATAGATGGCGTTGCGCAAACCCGTGTAAAGCATGTTGGTTGCGCGGGTCCGCGCAAACGATATGATGGGTAATTGGTAAACTTTTAAGTTAATACATGTCTTGTGTACACAATTTTAAGGGCCCAGATTAGGAGGAATTCGGATTGTGAATTGTAGCACACAAGTGTCAAGGTTTTGTGGGCCCCATCGTGATGTATGTGTTATATCCACACCGTCCATCCATTTTGTCAAATAATTTTAAGGCATGAGCCCAAAAATGAGGCAGATCCAAAGCCCAAGTGGACCACACCATAAAAAGTAGCGGGGATAAGGATGCCCACTGTTGCTACCTTCCTAGGGCCCACCATGATGTTTATTTGCCATCAAACCTGTTTTTAAGGTCACACCGACCTAGATGCAGGGAAAACACAAATATCTGCTTGATCCAAAACTTCTTGGGGCCCTTGAAAGATTTCGATGGAAGGTGTACAATCCCCATTGTTTTTTGGGGTGTGGTCCACTTGAGCTTTGGATCTGCCTCATTTTGGGGCTCATGCCCTAAAATAGATGGACCGTTTGGATATAACACTTGCATCACGGTGGGGCCCATGGAACTTTGGCACGTCGTCACACCACCTAGGTTGGTGCGTTCTGCACCAAGCAATCTGAGTCCAATTAGGTGAGGCCTTGAATGTGGGCCCCACCATGATGTATGTATTTTATCCATGCCGTTGATCCATTTTTCCACCTCATTTTATGGCATGAAACAAAATGAGGTAGATCCAAACCTCAAGTGGACCACACCACAAGAAACAACAATGATTGAACCTCCACCATTAAAAACTTCTTGGGGGCTACAAAAGTTTTGGATCAAGCCAACATGTGTTTTCCCTTCATCCACATCAGTGTGACCCAATTAGTAGGTTAGATGGCAAATAGACATTATAGTGGGCCCTAAGAAGTTTTTAATGGTGAGCATTCAATAACCACTATTTCCTATGGTGTGGTCTGCCTGAGATTTGGATCTTACTAATTTTTGGGATCATGACCTAAAATGATGTGGCAAAATGGATGGACGGCATGGATAAAATACATACATAATGGTGGGGGCCACAGAGTAGGGTAGCACACGACATGTGGACCTTTTATTAAAAAAAAACTTGGGCCAAAATGAGCCATGTAGCCTCTTTGGAATGGAGAGAGAGAGAGAGAGAGAGAGAGAGAGAGAGAGAGAGAGACGGCTCTCGGGCTTCGTTGCGATTTCAAATGGAGAGAGAGATGCGTAGGCTTTGTGCTCGAAACCCTAGTAGGGAGAGAGATGTGCATGGCTCTATTCTTGAAACCTTAGCAGAGAGGGATGGTTCTCCAATTTCGAAACCCTAACAGAGACAGAAAGACGCTAGTCGACTAATGGAGATGAGAAGAAGAAGAAGAAGAGTAAAAGAATGCAAAAGAAAGAAGAAGAATCAGGTACGATTTCAACCTTTCTCTCCTCCTCTTCATTTCTTTTTTCCTTGAAGAAGACCCTTTTTTTTTTTTTTTTGGAACGTTATAGAGTAACGGATGTTACACCCTGTAACGGCCCTTACGCATCTCTTTTTTTGACCCACACCGATTCATACTTGTATCGCATAACGGCTTGGGCTGTTACTGTTATGTATTAGCCGTTACGACCGATACGTAATCGATTTGGAACACCTTAAGTGCAGGTCTCACTTTACTGAAGAAAAATAAAATGGTCGACGTGTCTACGTTTGATCTTGAACTTGAATTCCACTTTACTAAACTTGTTGAATGAGTCTCTTGGAGACTATTTCAACCCATAAATTGATTTCTTAAGATGGTATAGTTTATTCGACTCCCCCTTGAGCAACAAACCCAAATGATTGCTCCATGCAAACTTCTTCAACCAAATCTCCATGAAGAAAACCATTGGCCAATCCAAATTTGCAGCTGTGGAAATAACTACTCACAATGAGTGAAGCTTTGCCACAATGGTCTCTGAGTAGTCGACTCTAAAGGTCTGAGAGCATCTTTTGGTAACTAACCTAGCTTTTAATGGGCGTATTTTACCGAATACGCCCATCTATATGCAACTGCACGCTTTCAAGGAGGTAATTCAGTAAACGTCCACCAAAGCTCAAGCAACCTCATATTAAGACCTTAAATGTTGCATCATTCCAAAATATTTTCTAAACCTTCGTATTCAATAATAAGGCTTTAGCAACATCAAGTAAATGGCGATTCTTACATTCTGCTACCCTATTTTGTGCTCATGAAGTTTAATGAATAATGCCATGAGATGAAAGGTATGAATTAAATTCATAAGATAAATATTCTCTAGAAGTATTTAAACTCAAAACATAGACCCTAGAATTAAATTGAGTTTGTTCTTCTATCTGAAATTCTTTAAAGTAAGAATGCACTCTTGATCGATCTTTTATCAAATATAGCCACCATGTTATACGAGAATAATCATCCAAAAAAAAGTAATGAAGTACTCGAAGACAAACAAGTAAGATGAATTTGACCTCAACTATCAAAATGTACTAAATAAAAAGGTTTATCACTTCTCTTGTCTAGACGAGAAAGAAAAGATAGGTTATGGTGTTTACTCAACTCACAAACCTCACACTCTTAACCTAGACACACAACAACGATGAGAGTAGACTCTTCATACTACTTGAGGGATGACCAAACCTGGAGAATGCAACTGATGAGGAGAGATATATGTCCACAATGGGGCTCAGGTTATTCCATGATCGATGTAATAGAGTCTATTTGCTTCGTGCCCTCCACCAATCATTTTGTCCGTCTTTAGATCCTGGCATTCACAATAAGAAGGATAAAATGTGATGGAATGATTTAAGGACTTGATTAGCTTACTCACTGATAATCAACTCAAAGGAAATTTAGGAATGTAAAGTACTGATGACAATGAAAGCAATGGGGTAGGATAGGCTGTACCTAACTCAGATACACGGGTTAAAGTGCCATATGCTAATGTGATAGAAGACATGGATGGCGATTATACTCATTGAGATAAAATACTATGCTTACCAGTCATATGATTGGAAGCTCTTGAGTCAATGACCCATGGCACACTGTCAAACGATGCAAGACAAACGATACTTGATTACGCTAGAGTAGCTGTGGATGATGAATGTGTGGGTGGAGCAATCCTTTAGAAGTTCGCATATTCTTCATTGGACACTATAATTGTATCACCTAAAGTATTGGGCTCATAAGCGGAGGAGATAGGCCTAACAGATATAACCCTTGGTGCCATCATTAGAGGAACGAACCTGATTCGCCTAGGCAGGCTTACCAATGCGATTCCAACATTCGTCCGCTGTATGGTTACTGAGACCACAATGTGTGCAATGTTGATTGTCACTGCCATGGCCGTGGCTACCATTGAAATCTATACTATGGCCTCCCCAATTATTTTGGCCTCCAAAGCAACCTCCACCTGTATTTTTACCACAAAAAAGGCCACGGCTATCACGACCAACACGACAACTTCCCCTATCTCTTCTACTAGATGTAAACGTAAATAAAAAATGATCTAACAAAGATGAATTCTATAGATTGACTGCACACTGAACATGAGCAAAAGCCTAAGTGGTAGATGGGATCTCGCTACATATAAGAATTTGAGCTTGGGCAAGCTTAAACTCGGGACAAAGATCAGAGAAGAATTTGGTAATATGAAGTTCTTCTCTACCGTTGCATAGTCTCATACTTGTAGATGGGGTTGGTATGTGTTTAGTTTCTCCCACATGCCTCATGGTAGAATAACACTCAGACGCTCTTATCTCCATGTTGAAGAATGAAAATACTTTGAAGTAACTTGCAAATCTGAGTTAAGTTCTTTTCCCCTGAATACATCTCCTTTAGGTTATCCAAACTCAATTTGCTGTCTTGAAAAAGATAACATTTGCACTAATTTGAGGCTCCATATGATTCCATAACAAAGCCCTAATTTGGGCATTCTCTGCCACCAATCTTCATACTCCATTGGACTATTGTCAGCTTTGGCAGAAGTCAAATATTTTATTTTCCTTTTACCTGTTAGGAATGCCTCTACTGATGTGGCCCATTGTAAGTGATTTGTCCCATTGAGTTTCGTCTATGTAATATGAAATTTCATTGACTCAAATAGAGACAAAATGAAATTTCATTGACTCAAATAGAGACAAAAGACTCTTTGCTTCATTTCCGACATTCATTGATTAAGGAAAAATTATACACCCAAGGAGTAATAACTTTAACTTTCCTTGTATGTATTTTAGAAACCAATGTATATCATTGAACACGATCACTTGATGGAACTTCTTGTTTCAACACCTTCACATGTTCATTGATTCTTTGACCCTTGCAATGCTCACCTTCAACATATATTTTCAATCTCAAATCTGATTAGAAATCGGGCCACAAACACACAATACCTCACTTTTGTTTGTCACGATGAATATATGTGAAAGTGGGCATCACACATTCACAAGACACGATTGTATGGCCCACCATATGGTGGTTGAGAGAGATTCAAGTAGATTAATCCCCAACAACCTTGGATTTTTCACCTTAAAACAATAGAAGGAAAAAGAAAAGAGAAGAAACATTGAAGTAGGAGGAGATTGATGCTCGAATCATTTTTAACTCTAATACCCCTTGGATGGATTGATATAGGAGAAACGAGAAAAAGAAAAAAGAAACAAAAGGAGAGAAAGAATGAGGATTAGGGTTCACATGTCCTCCCCTCTCAAGTCTATTAACATAGTTTCAATATTTACAAGAATGCCATTAATAACAAAAGCCAAAATACCCATTATGTCCTGAACCTAGATGGGCCCAAGAATGGGCCATATAACAATCAACGTTCACATTTGATAATATGGTGCATTTGCACCTCTCAAGAGGGCTGAAGAAATGCTTGACAGGATGTGACCCCTACCATAGTTCATAGGCTTAGCATTGGATGATAGTTAGGGTTAGTAATGCACTTGCGTCCTCGGAGATATCTTCAATAAGGATATCCCTGTGTGATACGTATAGGTAATGGCCTTGACTGTTACGCGATATGGGGGGTGAAACGGGACAAGTAATTTTTTGGGGTCGTATCAGCCGTTACAGGGGCCTTAACGGCCGTTATGGGGCATAACGACCGTTACCCTTGTAACGGTTGAAAAACAACTTCTTCTTGTTTTCTATGTAAATCTGTTTTCCCCCCTCATTTTTCCACTTTGCTCATTCTAAAAACTTTCCTACATCATTCTGCAATAGATTTCAACCACTCAATTTTCTTTCTATGTAAATCCATTCCCCCCCCCCCCCCCCCCCCCCCTCATTTTTCCACTTTTCTCATTCCAAAAACTTTCCTACATCATTCTGTAATAGATTTCAACCACTCATGCTATAGTTTTTAGGATTAAAATATTAAATTGAAACGATTTGGGCGAATAGAAGCTCCGAGAGCCATTTTTTCAAAAAATCAAAAAAAGTGGTATATATGCATTTTATTATTATTATTTATAATTCTAATGCTTGATTGTGATGTGTAAACTTTAGAGACACATAACCATGTTCATAAATTCACCAAACAACCCAAT
This sequence comes from Magnolia kwangsiensis, assembly GCA_037074715.1. Lineage (NCBI taxonomy): Eukaryota > Viridiplantae > Streptophyta > Magnoliopsida > Magnoliales > Magnoliaceae > Magnolia > Magnolia kwangsiensis. The sequence goes on from CM073579.1 coordinate 76,264,080, forward strand.
ACAACACTCTCACGAAAGAGTGGACCGTTACGTTACCATAAACAAAAAATGAATATAGATTTGGAATGTTTATATTATTCTAGATTTTCTAGTTTTTTCTCTTTCCAGAATTTTTCGGGCAATTTTTTAATAAAACCGTTACGGGTGTCATAATGGTCGTTACGCCCGTGTATCGGTTGTTATGATCGATACCCATATCGGTAACGGTGGTGATGGTTACGGCCACCGTTATCGATATGAAATACCTTGACCATCACATGGATGGTCTATCACTTTCTTGTTGCAAATTTGCTATAGGATTTTCTTCGATTCTAGTTTCTAATCAAGGTTTTGCACGGTGTAATGTAAATAACGGCTTGCAGTATGTTGCAACATGGAATATAGACTTGTATAGTCCCTGGTATATCATTAGTATGTTCCTCAGTGGAGGACATTAGGAAATCTATTTCCCATTGTAAAAGCATTTTTTTTCCTCCTTATTTGAAGTGTCACATAATTTTTGTTCAGCAAAACCAAGGGGATAGATAAAAATGGCCCACCATATGGTGGTTGATAGAGATTCAAGTACATCAGCTCCCAATGGCTTTATATTTTTCACCTCAAAACAATATAAGGAAGAAGAAAAGAGAAGAAAAGTTGAAGAAGAAGGAAGAGATCAATGGCAAATCAGTTTAGCTTTGATACCGCATGTAACGCCCAGAATTTGGCACTCGAGTATAGGGACTTTGATATTGAATTTGAGGGTGGATAAATAATGAACAAATGCTTCACTATACACCACTTTTGTTTTTATTTTTTTTTCTCCATTCAATCTACTTTACACTTTCCATCCACATTCCTATCCATTCACATTCACATTCACATTCACACACGCACACACATTCATAATCCCAACATTCAAGTTTGAAGTTCTAAATCACTATCCTCTACGTTACCAAATCAATCTAATGGTCATTCACTTCGACCTTATTACATCAATCCTTTCTACTTTTAAATAAAAATCAAACAATGAATTTTATACAAAGCCTTTTAGAGCCCATCCTCCTTTGTGAAGTTTTCTTCGATGTCATCACTTGAAACTTTTTTATCCCCCAACAATAAAGGGTTAGCTATGAAAGCCAGTGAAATAACCTCGTACAGTTTATCACATGTAATCAAGTAACAAAATCGCATAAAGGCATTTTCATAGAAATACAAAATTTTGACTATTCAAATCCAAAAGAATACAAAACCAAGTCTTTAAAACCATGCATGTAATGCAAGATATGCATCAACTGTTTCAATATGGTTATCAGTAGAACATCCGGGGCCAGTTTCAATCAATTACGCCTACATTGAACAAAAGTTCCGCCAGGCCTGCAAAGCTAGTCTCTTGTACACACTAGGGAACTCACCCAACTGGCCTTGATAGTTAGTCTATTGCACACATTGGGGCGCTCACCCAACCTGGCCACAATCGATGAAGTAAATGGTATATTGCACACACATGGGCGCTTAAGCGGGGAATGTTGCACACACTTGAGCGCTCAGCTGAAAATAATCAATGGGCCTATTGCACACACATGGGCGCTCAACTAGGGAATGTTGCACACACTTGAGCGCTTAGCCCAAATAATCAATGGGCCTATTGCACACACATGAGCGCTCAACCAGGGAATGTTACACACACTTGGGTGCTCACCTGAAAATAATCAATGGGCCTATCACGCATGCATGGGCGGTCACCCTACGGTAATTACTAGGTCTATTGCACACACCAGGGTGCTCACCCAAAGGTAATAACTCGAGTCCTTAATTTATGCAATGCACGAATCAATTTTTTTCCAAGATACTTAAAAAACAAGTCATCAATGTCCAGCCCTATCCAAGTGATGGGGACATCACGCCCACACGTGCATGCATGCCGCCCCCTACGCACGTATGTACGAAGGAGGGCCCCACCATCGATATAGCTCGATGACGACGTCCAGGGAGGGCCTCCTAGCTAGAAGACGAAGTTTTGATTCAAAAGAGTAGATCTGATAGTTAAGAAAAACCCATCATGGGATCTCATGATCGTGGCCCACTAGTTGGATTGATTTCATATTTTAGGTTTTGCTTATTCATGTTATTTAAAACATCGTGAACGCTTTAGATTTCTTCATTTAGTTTTTATTTTAGTTTACTTCATCGCCAAGTAATATGTTGCACACATGACACGAGTTTTGGGGTATAGGGTTTTCCTTATAAATAGGCACCCCTTGTAGTTCTTTTCATTCATTCAAGGTTAATAAAAATTTCTGCTTTATTTTTTTGCTCTCTTAGTGAGCTGTGGAAGAATTCAAAAGTGGGTGCGAAGTTCTCCTTTTTCGAAGGGCTAACTACCGTGGTGCGAAGCCACATTGATCCCGATTCACTCCCATCCTTCATCATCTCTCTCTTTTTTTTTTTTTTTTTGACTTTGGCCCTGCAGGAGGGCTGAAGCTTCGACAGATCACCATGCACAAGCCGTAGTCGGATTGGCCCGAAACTTCGGGGTTTTGGAGTATACCCCTGGCCGACCAGGGCCAAGGAGAGCTTTTCCGCAATTGACACGCCCTCATACGTGCGGACAGGTACCTGCACACGTGCGACCGCCCTAAGCCCGCTGTCCACACGCGGGAACAGTTTTTTGGATCAGGTTTTCGTCCTCTTTTACCCTCTTATACTTGTTTTTTCGTAAATCCTAACCCTAGAGTGCGTTTTTCATACTTCTTTTGCCCCTTTTCTCACCCTAAGGTTCTTTGAATTGAAATTGGTGAATCCCTTGGATTAGGGACTGATTGTTGTGCATGTGTGGATGATTACCGTTTATCTTTGAGCATCGTTTGATTTATAACTGTAACAGATCCAGCCCTAACATGTGTTGCCTGGACCCGCATAGATTCCCCTTAATTGAATGGTTTGGACTTTCATGTGGGATATGAAATTTGTGTAATTGTTTCTAAACTAACGTGATCTTAAGCCTGAAATTTCACATATCATATTTGAATTTCATGTCCTGCATCAAATTTAGTATCATAGCTTAGGGTTCTTATAAGGGAATGCATTACATGTTTAGGGTTTAGTTGTTTATGTCCATTACGCATCAATTCTCATCATATATGACTATTTGGAGGTCCATAAACCTTGACATAAGCTACTGAAATTTTTTGTTATCCCCTTATTTGAATTATTTTAGAAATTAACTTAGCTTTCTATTTCTAGGTTTAGAAACTTCCCTTTTCTGTTTTTTAGAAACTAAATTTTTAGAAACTTTCTTAATTTGTTTTTAGAAACTAATTTCCTTTGCTTTTTCTTTTTAGAAACTAGTTTACTTTCCTTTTTCTTTTTTAGAAACTTACTTTCTATTTTTAGAAACTTTACTTTTTCTTTTTTAAAAACTATGTTGTTTTTTTTTTATATAGAAACTTTCCTAATTTGTTTTTAGAAACTTTCCTTTGTTTTTTTTTAATTTTTTTTTAGAAACTAGGTTGCTTTTTTAGAAACTTTCTTAATTTGTTTCTAGAAACTTTCCTTTTTCGTTTTCAGAAACTAGGTTGTTTTATTTATTTATTTATTAAAAAACTTTCTTATATTTTGACAACTATATTGCTGAATTTTGGTAGCATTGCGTAGTTTCCCTTATATAGTCTCATAGGATAATTTAGTTCCGTTTAGTTGCATATAGTTTAGTAGAAAGTCCTTAGGTGGAGTTAGCGGTCATAAGCCACACGTACGGGTCATGGTTTTGGCTTGCACCCTACACTAAACATGGAGCAATTGCTAGAGTCACTAAACAAACTGTCCCAGAAGATCGAGTTTTTGGGTAAGCGCTGGGAATAACATATAGACCAACGCTTTGATTAACTTAATGTGCGCATTACCCGACTAAAGACAAACCTCACCATTAGGGCAGATGTCCAATCTCAGGCAGGTGGCCTGGAGGATAGACCAATGAATGGAGTTGGTCAAGGAATCAATTATCCGTGCGCACCCGTGCACTCACCCCATGAGAGACGTCAATGCTACTATTTTGAGGAGTACAACATGTGCGGCCTTGTGGCTAGAGAGAGTGCATCAAAGGCTAGTATAGAGTTACCCACTGAGGCCATTCCGGTAATGAATGAGTTACGTGATGTCTTTTCTGATGATCTACCAGATGAGTCTCCCCCTAGGAGAGATATAGAGTACACCAGAACATGGGACACCGTAATACCAACTGCTGAGTTTGCGTTTAATAGTTCCGTCGATAGGTCCACAGGTCTCAGTCCTTATGAAGTCGTTACTATTTATAAAACTGGGAAACCTATTAATCTTGTCACTATGTCACTTTCCTATAGGGCTTCAGAGCTTGTAGAGTCTTTCGCACATCACATTCATTCATGACATTAAGAAATCAGGCAGAAGATCACTACTAGTAATGAAAATTACAAATTTTCTGCAAACTAATATAAATGTTTCAAAGAATTTAATATTGGGGACTGTGATGGTCTGCATCAGGCTCTAGCGGTACCCTTCGAGGGCCGTTCGTACATTACACGCGTGTAGCGCTGGACCCTTCGAAATTATAAAATGAAAGTCTCAATGTACAGGAGATAGATCTTCCACCTTCTATGAGAATTATTTTCACATTCGATTTGGAGGATCTAGTTACTTTTCAGGGGACCACTGATACTTTGTCTGACCCTTCGCCCACCCATCCTGATTTCCCATATTTATCCCTTGAATCATTGCCCTTCTTGACCCATTTTCCTAGCCTTTACCTTGCATACCTACTTTTCCTGACCTTTCTTCTCAACCTCTATCTCTCATACATACTATTCCTGACCTTTCTTCCAAGCCTCTACCTCCTATACCTACCCTTCCCGACCCATTTTTCCAGCCTTTACCTCCCATACCTATCCGTCCCGACCCATTTTTCCTCCCTCTACCTCCCATACCTACTCTTCATGATCTTTCTTCCCAGCCTCTGCCTCCCATTCCTAACCTTCACACACCCAGAGAGGAAATAGAAGATATCCTGGACCATCAGATAGTTTCAACGTCGGACGGTGGGTTTCAAAAGTACCTAGTTAAATGAAAGTTACGCCCAGCTTCAGACAGCACGTGGCTCACTGAGGAGGAGCTTCAGAGATTTGATCCTGATATCCTGGAGCGGTCAAGGAGTTTTATTTCGCCAGTGGCTAAATCTTTGCAGCCGGGGAGAATTGATGGGGACATCACGCGCACACGCGCACGCACGCTGCCCCCTACGCACTTATGTATGGAGGGCCCTACCGTCGATCTAGCTCGATGACGATGTTGAGGGAGGGCCTCCTAGTTAGAAGACAGTTTTGATTCAAAAGAGTGGACCCGATAGTCAAGACAAGCCCATCATGGGATCTCATGGTCGTGACCCACTAGTCGGATTGATTTTATATTTTAGGTTTTGCTTATTCATATTATTTAGAACATCGTGAGCGCTTTAGATTTTTTTATTTGGTTTTTATTTTAGTTTACTTCATCGCCAAGTAATATGTTGAGCACATGACACAAGTTTTGGGGTATAGGGTTTTTCCTATATATAGGCACCCCTTGTAGTTCTTTTCATTCATTCAAGCGTAATAAAAATTCCTGCTTTATTTTTTTGCTCTCGTAGTGAGTTGTGGAAGAATTCAAAAGTGGGTGCGAAGTCCTCCTTTTTCAAAGGGCTAAGTACAGTGGTGCGAAGCTACATTGATCTCGATTCACCCCCGTTCTCCATCATCTCTCTTTTTTCATCTTCTACCACCATTCGTGCTTCAAGTTCGTCATTTGTTGCAACAGTTTTCTTCTTTACAGCAGAATTCCAGATTTTGGCCCTGCAAGAAAGCTGAACTTTCGATAGAACACCACGCACAAGCCGTAGCTCGGATCAACCTGAAACTTCGGGGTTTTGGAGCATACCCTTGGCCGACTAGGGCCAAGTAGAGCTTTTCCGCAATCGATGCGCCCTCGCACATGCGGCCAGGTACCTGTGCACGTGTGAGCGCCCTAGGCCCGCTGTCCACACGCGGGAACAGTCTTTTAGATCAGGCTTTCGTCTTCTTTTACCCTCTTATACCCGTTTTTTCATAGATTCTAACCCTAGATTGTGTTTTTCATACCTCTTTTGCCCCTTTTCTCAACCTAGGGTTTCTTGAATTGAAATCGTTGAATCTCTTGGATTAGGGACTGATTGTTGTGCATGTGTGGATGATTATTGCTTATTTTTTAGCATCGTTTGGTTTATAATTGTAATAGATCCAGCCCTAACATGTATAGGCCTGGGCCCGTATAGATTCCCCTTAATTGAATGGTTTGGACTTTCATGTGGGATATGGAATTTGTGTAATTGTTTCTGAACTAACGTGATCTTAAGCCTGAAATCTCGCACGTCATATTTGAATTTCATCACCAAGACATCTAAAACAATATCACAAGGATTCATGAAATTCCTCACTTTGCAACGAAATAACACCGCTAATGTAGATCATGAAATCACTACAAGAAATATCCGTCATAGAAGCAAACCCAAAATTTGGAGATAATAACTAAATTTCCAGCAATTGATTCAAATTTAAAACAAAAAAAAAACAACGGTACAACTTGGATTAAGATTTAAAACAAAATAAAAACAAACGATACATTTTGATCAATCAGTGAAATAGACCTAAAACAATTTCAAAACACCAAAATCGGGTAGTTAATTTGAGAATTTTAGCCAATAACTTAAAATTTCCAGCAACTTCAAACAGAAATATGAAATTCCTTAATTTGAGTTGTGGATTACAATTACGTTGATTAAGAACTGAAGATAGATTTATAAATAAAGATTGCACAATTTAGTACACAGTTGAAATAATCAAAATTCCAAGATTACAGACGAAAAGTTGCATGAGGCAACTCACCTTGAATCGAACCGACTCAAATCAGGTTTCTTTGGATGCACTTCCCCTCTCATGATTCTCTCAATCTCTCTCGATTTCTCTTAAATCTGTGTGAGTTGTTGTATTCATGGGACAATCTTTTATATCACTTGTGAAAGTCTCTAGAGATTTCCTAACGTGTTGAGTTAGCGCGGAACTGATATGGCTTCGCATCGCACTAGTTGCGTTCTCAATATGTTGGGATTGTTGGGTTCTCACACCCAATGGTGATGTCTAATCACCATGTGAATTACAATGATCAAATACCATTATATGACCTCTCTGATGGATGTCTCAGATTCAAAATTAGGGCCCACCAACGATCATGTTATTTGGCTTCAAAACGAGGAATATAATCCGCCCTTCAATGATTAATTCGCACACGGGGCCTTTTACTTCGAACCGATCACGTTGGATGGTTTGGATTGAACGTACGAAGCTTGTGGGGCCTTTAGATCCGGGGTTTGAGGGACTTTACCTAGTGGTTCGTGAGAAACACTATTGCAGATGGTTTCTATGTTCTTACTCATGAAGATTATGAAACTCAGAATTCACTCTCCCTATTGGTTGTTCTTGGATTCCTACTGGATTCCAATGATCTTCTTGAAGATCATGAATGACCTGGATTGATTTCTTGGAGCCGAAGTTCTAAAGAAAACAAGTTCGACTAGTTGTGGAGGCTTCTTGTCTTGAAACGACGATCTGCGGGATCTTGTATCGAACTATTATGTATTGAAATTGCGTCGGTTGTCTAACACTACATGCTACACAAAAGCTTACAAAGCTTAAAATTATGGCCAAGTCCGTGTTTTTTCCGGGAGGGGGGGGGGTTAAAATTGTTTACCAATTAATGCAATTAGGCACTATGAACCAAGAACATAGATTAATTATAATAAATAACTAATTGAGCGCAATAGTCTATGCGAGAGATATCTTGTGTGTGCGTGTGCAATCAATCAAGCACCTATCATACAATCTAATTATGCATTCATATGAATTAAACCATTCAACTCTCATATACAAATAGAATAGCACAATGATATATAATTAATTGGTAAAATTGTTTACCAATTAATGCAATTAGGCACTATGAACCAAGAACATAGATTAATTATAATAAATAACTACTTGAGCGCAATAGTCTATGCGAGAGGTATCTTGTGTGTGCGTGTGCAATCAATCAAGCGCCTATCATACAATCTAATTATGCATTCATATGAATTAAACCATTCAACTCTCAAATACAAATAGAATAGCACAACGATATATAATGGTTCGTCTAATTGCCTACTCTACACCCAATGGACGCACTCTCCTCGAGTGTATCGGATTTCACAATCTTAATGGTTTTCATTCGGTTTGCCACTAACCTTCACAATTGTTTTTAATAGGTTCACCACAAACCTTCGGTCCTACACAAGAACCTACATGTACGCACCCGTGTTGGTGGAACATGTACACAACCGTGTTAGTGGACCACGTTTCCACCCGTGTTGGTGGCTCTCATGGAGACTTAATTGGTTTTCTATTGGTTTACCAATAACCCCTACGGTCCTAATCCAAGGACCTACATACACTCCCATTGGAAGTGGTCCTACATAAAGACCTACACGTTTACACCCGTGTCAATGGCCTACATACGCACTCATATCTGGTGGCGATACGGTCCTACACAAAGACCTATGCGAGTTTGGGCTACAAACTCTATAGTCAATCTTACGCAAGGAAAGAGCATGTTGAATCTAAAATAACAACCTTGTTGGATTCAGCCCCGTTGATGCGCCTTGCTTGAGAGCTTCAATCTTGAATTGGCTTCTCAATTGCTCTTCCGATCTTTGAAATCGATTTTCTTTCGCTCTAAGAATTGGCTATCTTACAATCGATGTACCTATGTGAAGATGCCAAGGTAATGGAATAGTATGGTTGAATCTCCTACAACTAATGGGTAATTGTTTCTAAATTTGGGATTCACTTAGATGAGCATTCCAGATAGTGTTTAGATAAAGGATTTACCTATATGTGTGGTGTCTAATATCTAGATAATGCAAGATACCATGTTCTTCATCAAATGGAGCTTGGAATGCTCATTAGAGTGATTAATCACAATGAAGAAGGCATGAATCTCTTTGGGATAGAGCCTGAGATGTATGGGAAGGCCTAAGATACACTAGGGTATCTAAAATACCAAATTCCATCATCTCCCCAAGGATCCAGATGATATATTTATATAGAAAAAGTTCCAACGAATCTTTAACAGCTGGATCATCGATCGATTGATACCTTCAATCAATCGAACTAATTCGATATTAGGCAGCAAGGTTGCTGGACGTTTTTGCGCACCTTCGATTGATCGAGTTTGATTGAAGAACTGTCGATTCGATTGACAATCGATCGACAGTTCTTGAAATTCTGCTATTTTGGGTTTCTGATTCACAACAGCTTTGCACCGACTTTAAGCCTAACTAAACATATTATTTTAAGGTCTAAGGCTTGAGTTAGATGAATCAAATGTTTACCTATGGAATGAAACATCTAGAGGTAGGTTGTTTTGGAACTTAAGGGGTCTAACGCTAGGTTTACCAAAGCACCTCATGTTTACTTGTTATCTTTAGGCCTTGATACTTTTAAGTATTTGAGTCTTCGATCTTTGATGTCTTCCATTGGAGGCTTAATGGACTTAAGACACCTTAGCTCACGTTAAGCTTCCAATGGAAGACATCAAAGATCGAAGGCTTGCATATCTCCCCAAAGAAGAGATTCAAGCTCACATTCAAGGCCTGCATATCTCCCCAAAGTCTCATCTAGATCAGACTTTAGATTTTCCTTTTCTTGAATCATGGAGAATTTTACTTTTTCTAGATCGTTAGCCGATTGATTCTTTTCCGCCTTAACCTGACCAAACTTCTTAAAAATTTCCAAACTTTTGGTGTATAGCTGATTGTAGGCTTCTTTCAACTCATTATCTCCTTCATCTCCATTTTCTTCATTGGAAGAGGACTCTTCTTCTTCACTTGAAGTGTTATGGTAAGATTTTTCTCCCCCGTCTCTAGTCATAGGGTGATTAGTACTGTTGGAGCCTAGAGGTCATCAAAGGAGCTAAGGTCTTCATCACTACGGGACTCTTCAGAATCTGATTTTGAAACCTCAAAATCATCTCATGTTGCTGCCATTGCCTTTCCTTTTGATCTTAATTTACCAGGACATTTAGAGGCAATGTGACCATAACCCTCACAGTTGTGAGTCTTGTGACACTTAGCATCTTTTGGTTTTATGAAAGATTTACCTATACTCTTTGGTTCAACCGACTTACCCTTCTTGTCACAATTCTCCCCTCTATCCTTCTTGAGGAACCTCATAAATTTTTTAGTGATTGAAGTCATATCTTCATCCTCATCATCACTGTCATCTTCGGCTTCGATTTTCTTACCCTTGTGCCTATTTGAAGATTTAAGAGCAGTGAGTTTCTTTCTAGAGGGAGTTTTAAATTGTAGTTCAAATGTTTGTAGTGAACTTATAAGTTCTTCTACTTTCATCTCATATACGTCTCTACACTCTTTTATAAATGTTATCTTAGGAGTGAACCTATCCGGGAGGGATATAAGTATTTTCCTATATATACGGTCCTCAAGGATCTTTTCTCTTAAACCCCACTTGAAAATGTAAATATTATTTAGTTTACTATAAAATTCAATGAAAATTTCAGACTCTTCCATTTTAATATTCTTGTATTGTGGAGTAATAGTTGAAGCTTGAAACATTTTACTGTGCTTGTTCCCTTGTGGGTGGTTTCTAAAATGCCTCGCGCGTCCTTTCCCGTTTCACATGTACAAACGCATTTAAATTTATTGGGGGAAACATCACAATAAATCGCATTGAAAGCTTTGGCATCATATCCATATCTAGCTCTCTCATCAACACTTTAATTGGATTTATCTTTAAGAGTGCTAATGGTTCTACTATCAACTACAACTTGTTCTATGGGCCTATACCATGTTCTACAATAGCCCAAACCATATGGTCAATGGATCTCAAGAAAACCGTCATTCTAGCCTTCCAATAGACGTTGTTAGACACATCAAAATAAGGTAGTAGTGAGACGACACTTCCCTTATGAGTAGACATCATTCTAAAGCTCATACAGATCTTACTCTAAACGGTTAAATCCTTTTTAAATTTTTTACCAATTTATGCAATTAACACCATAAATTATGAATATAGACTAATTAAGATACAACTAATCAAGCACAATAGTATATGAATATAGACTAATTAAGAAAACTATCATTCTAGCATTCCAATAGGCGTAGTTAAACACATCAAAATAAGATACAACTAATTGAGCACAATAGTACATGTGGGAGATAGATTTCTTGTGCATGCATGTGCAATCAATCAAGCGCCTAGCATACAATCTAATTATGCATGCATATGAATTAAACCATTCAACTCACAATTACAAATAGAATAGCATGCTCAAATTACAATTGCAAACACAACGATATATAGTGGTTCGACTAATTGCCTACTCCACACCCGGTGAACGCACTCTTCTCGAGTGTACTAGATTTTACTAACTCGATGGTTTTCTATAGGTTTACCACTAACATTTACAATGGCTTTTAACAGGTTCAACACAAACCTTCGGCCCTACACAAGAACCTACATGTACATACCCCTGTTGGTGAAACATGTACACACCCGTGTCGGTAGACCACGTTTCTACCAGTGTCAGTGGCTCCCGCGGAAACTTAATTAGTTTTCTATCGGTTCACCAATAATCTCTATGGTCCTAATCCAATGACCTACGTACACTCCCGCTGGAGGTGGTCCTACACAAGGACTTACATGTTTATACTCGTGTCAGTGGCCTACATATGCACCTGTATCTGGTGGCGATATGGTCCTAAACAAGGACCTACGCGAGTTTGGGTTACAAACTCTTTAGTCAATCCTACACAAGGAAAGAATATGTGGACTCTGAAATAACAACCTTGTCTGATTGAGCCTCGTTGATGTGCCTTGCTTAAGAGCTTCTTTAACCTTGAATTGGCTTTTCAATTGCTCCCCTGATCTTTAAAGTAAATCTTTTTCCGCTCCTAGAACTGGCTACCTTGTAATCGATGTACCCGTGTGTGTATGCCAAGTTAGTGGGATAGGATGGTTGAATCTCCGACAACTAATGGGTAGTTATTTTTAAATTAGGGATTCACTTAAATGCGCATTCTAGAGTGTTTAGACAAATGATTTACCTATAGGTGTTGTGTCTAATATCTAGAGAATGCAAGATACTATGTTCTTCATCAAATAGAGCTTCGAATGCTCATTAGAGTGATTAATCCGAATGAAGAAGGCATGGATCTCTTTGGGATAGGGCCTAGGATGTATGGGAAGGCTTATGATACAATGGGGTCTTTAAAATACCAAATTCCACCATCTCCACAAAGATCCAGATGCTAGATTTATAGAGAAAAAGCTCCAATGAATCTCTAACGGCTAGATCATCAATTGATCGATTCCCTCTATCAACCAAACTAATTCGATATTAGGCAGCAAATTCGCTGGATGTTTTCACATATAATGCAGGGGCATTTTCACACCGGGCTCGAGTGGGGTTGCCAGTGGGATGCAGGGGCACACTTGGGGTGAGCGGTACCCATGTGATTTGGGGCCGACGAGGGAAGTATTATATTCGAGACTCCTCACCAGGGGTGATTAATGCGCATTTCACACTGGGCTTGAGTGGGGTAGCTTGTGGGATGCAGGGACACATTTGGGGTGGGCGGCTCGTGTGAGGTGGGTGGTTCGTGTGAGGCAGTACCCATGTGATTTGGGGCCCACGTGGGGGTTTGGCCGAGGTCCTAACCCATGTGATGTGGGGCCTGGGCTTATGAGATAAAAAGATTAATTTGTCATGCTCTAACGGTTCGAGCTTTTAGAACAAGTGGTTAATTGTCCTGCATCAACACACCTTCGATTGATCGAGCGATGAGCCTTCGATTGATCGAGTATGATGTTTTAGGTTTTTGATTCACAACAACTTTGCACCTCTTTTAAGCCTAACTAAACATGTTCGTTTAAGGTCTAAGGCTTGGGTTTGATGAATCAAATGTTTACTTATGGAATGAAACATTTAGAGGTAAGTTGTTTTGGAACTTAAGGGGTCTAAGGTAAGGTTTACTTATGCACCTCATGTTTACCTGTTGTCTTCATGCCTTGATGCTTCAAGTCTTCGAGTCTTCAATGTCTTCTAATGGAGGCTCCGCCGACTCAAGACACCCTAGCTCACGTTATTGACAAATTGAGGCACTAACATGTCTCAACTACATGGACAACTGAGATTTGAGGAGAAAACTCACATATATGCGAAGTAGTCGGGTTTCCAGTAATAGATTAAGAAATGGAAGTTTTTGTTTGTGCACGTATGTTCGCACGATGGATGATTTCTCTGGATTCGGGTTGCTGTACACACGTGTACATGTGTGTTCCCACATTCGACAATGCCCAGTATAGTGCTGGTGAGCATGATCACCAATCGTGTTGATCAGTGGCCCGCCAACAGTGGGTTTTGATTGTGTAATATGGGTTAATCGTAATGTTTAATGGTCGTCCTTGTAATCTAACGGTCGATCTTATGATCTAATGGCTGATCTTGAAATCCATTGGCTGGATTGCTTCAAATTGTTGATTGACAGTCCTAGAATTCCTTAAACATGTCTTGGTGGGCTTGAACGATTCAACTCCCCCATCAGATGGTTGGCTTTGTGTACATTCCGAATAGATGTGATACTATTTCCGATCAATGGTGGATTTTGTGACTTAGGTCCCGAAATTATTAATATACGGTTCAATTAGCCTAACAAAGTATTGTCTGAAATTTCATCTTGAACAGGCTCCTAGAAATATGTTTTCCTATAGTTAAGGTCAGGTATAAAAGCTTGAACCAGGTCTATTCACTTAATTCATAATGATATGTTGGCCTAGATTGAAAGTTAAGGGTTGACTAGCTTTATCTGTGCATATAAGGTTATCTCAATGGTTGGATCAAAAAATAATCAAGTATATTATGTCAGATGCGTTCAAAATATGTATGTATGCACACATGTAACTATTTCAATGCATATAATCATAGAAATCTACCCTAAAATACACAGGATATTACACTGTGGGCAGATTGAGATAGGAGAAAAGAGAAAAAGAAAAAGAGAAGAAAGGAGAGAGAATGAGGATTAGGGTTCACATGTGCTCCCCTCTCTCAATTCTATTAACATAGTTTCAATATTTATAAGAATGCATTAATAACAAAAGTGAAAATACCCATTATGTCCTAAACCTAGATGGGCCCAAGTATGGGCCATATAACAGCCCTTGTTCACATTTGATAACATGGTGCATTTGCACCTCTCAAGAGGGCTGAAAAAAATGGCTGAAAGGATGTGAACCCTACCATAGTTCACAGGCCTAGCATTGGATGACAGATAGGGTTGGTGAAGCATTTGCATTCTTGGAGACGTCTTCATTAAAGATATCCCTGCCCCATCACATGGATGGCCTATCACTTTCCTGTTGCAAATTTGCTAAAGGATTTTCTTTGATTCTATTTTTTGATCAAGGTTTTGCAGTGTAATGCAAATTATGGCTTGCAGTTTGTTGCAACATGGAAGATACACTTTGTGCAGTCTCCCAGTAAATCAGTAGTAGCTTCCTGAGTGGAGGACATTAGGAAATTTGTTTCCCATTGTAAAAGCTTCCTTTTTTTTTTTTTTTTTCTTCTTCTTATTGGAAGAGCCACATAATTTTTGTTAAGCAAAACCAAAGGGACAGATAAAAACGGACAATGAGGCTTCACCCAATCTAAACAAGGAGGAATTCACTCCCCAGCTACCCTGGAAAGCCTCAACCTTGCTCACAAAAATATGCAAAAATATTGGTTTCCCTAGCCTACTTGACAACCAACCAGTTTGCTTTTCGGAAGACCTGTCTTGAGCTAGCACATCAGTTATGATTGTAGAATTACCACAATACCCTCTTTTAAACAGATGTGAAAACAATTTAAATGTTGGTAGGCTGCGCGGCTCAAACACCTAATTTGGATGAATTTAATTTTGTATCTGATTCTTTTAGATATATGGGTTATTTTTTTCTTTATGGATTGATGCTTCACCAATCAATTTGATTAGCGAGCTGTTGTTACAAACGGATTCCGATGATTCTGATGTCTTCCATGCTCTTGTTGATGCATTTCTGTGACGTTGATATTACACACCAAGGCATAGAGTAATACCGTTTGTAGTCGGATAGCTTGTCATTCTTTGGATCCTAATTGAATGATGTGTATGTATTGTTAGCTAGCTTTTCTTGATACCTGCATTTCCTCCACTCGAAGTTAATCATTTTTTAGTATCATATGTTGAAGTATTCTTCTGGAACTGTGTACTTGTTGTGATGTCTTCTTACACTGAGGCCATAATTTGATGTGGTGATATCTGTGTTTATCTACTGAAGCTCTGCTTCGAAAATCTGAAATAGAATGTTGAAAGTTTGTGTCCATGTGGGATCTGGTTGCAGAAGGGCATAGTAATTTGTGGAACTGCAGATAAGTGGGTGCTTATGGAAATTGAAATAATAGCTCGTCCTTGATTGCATATTTCGTTAGTACTTTCTGCTGGACAGTTTCTCTGAAACATTCCAATTGTAGAATCTTTGACATTTGGAGTGACCTTGTACAAATCCTACCCACCTGATGGAGACACAATGCTTTAAAGGGGTGCACATTCGTTTGGTGGTTCCTCATCTTTTATCTTGAGGAAAAGATAATTTTCTCGGAAGCAGTGCAACAGCAGGAAAAGATCATTTTCTCATGGAAATTGAAATAATTGCTCGTCCTTCAGTGCACATGTCACTGGTACTCTCTGCTGGACAGCGTCTCTGAAACATTCCAATTCTAGAATCTTTGACATTTGGAGTGACCTTGTACAAATCCTACCCGACTGATGGAGACAATGCTTTAAAGGGGTGCACATTCGTTTGGTGGTTCCTCATCTTTTCTCTCGAGGAAAATATACATTTTCTCTGAAGCAGTGCAACAACAGTAAGTAATGGGTTATTCACAATTTTCGAGCAGCTGCCTATGTCAGCAAGATGTTGTAAATCAGCTAGGTAGGAAACATCAGTCACCTCCTCTCTCAAAATCTGGTGTTACATTGATAGTACGTTAGAGCATTTCCAGATGGTGATTTCCAAAGAGCTTGTTATTTCATATATTGATTATTGAAAGTCCTATAGCTATTGAAATAGAGAACAGTATTGGGCATGTTTTTCCTTTTATTTTAAATTATAAGTTATCACATCATATTATTTGGTTGTGACAGCTAAACATCATCATCATCAAAGCCTTGTTATTTCATATATTGATTATTGAAAGTCCTCCAGGTATTGAAATAGAGAATAGTATTGGGTGCGTTTTTCCTTTTATTTTAAGTTAATAAGTTATCACATCATATTACTTGGTTGTGACAGCTAAACATCATCATTATCAAAGCCTTGTCACAGCTATTTGGGTTTGGCTCTTGTTATTTCATGCATTGATTATTGAAACAGTGCTCCAGGTATTGAAATAGAGAACAGTATTGGGCACGTTTTTAATTTTATTTTAAGTTACAAGTTATCACATCATATTATTTGGTTGTGACAGCTAAACATCATCATCATCAAAGCCTTGTCACAGCTATTTGGGTTTGGCTTTCTGGCCAGTAATCACTGAACTAATATTACATTTGAATTTTCAGTGGGGGAGGGACACTCCTATGCAGCAGCTAAGGCCATTTTTGGATGTACAATTTACATAGAATGTGATCTTCAACAAGGTGAAATGGAAAAAGAAGTTGGGCCTGTTTGGTAGACGCCTAAAAATGAGTTCATGTCATTTTAATCAATCATTATGATGTATTAGAAAGCACATTTCTTTTTGGTAAAATGAGATTTACTCATTTTTAGGTGTCTACAAAACAAGCCCTCAATTTGTCTTGCTTTATCTATGGTTTTTCTTTTTAAAAGGTGAGTAATACTGACTACCACCCCATGCACGCATGGGTTCTTGAACCCTTGACCTCATATATGAGACACAATGTACCACCCCACTCAGTTTGTCTTACTTTATCTACGGTTAATAACCATTTCTGAAATTGCTGTTGTTATGGGTAAAATAAAGCTAAACAAATATATGAGATAGATGAGCCAAGCAACCATACTTGATGACTATGGATTGCTTGAGGGCTAGAAAATCACCCTGACCTCTAGTGTCGGATACGTTCTACCTTAGCCTCAGTTGTCACGTTGGTCCTCGGGTATCGACCTCGGTTTCAAGGGACGACCTCGACCTCGGAGGTCAGCCTCGACCATACACCTTGACTTCGGAGATCAGCCTCAGGTGCCGACCTCAGCCTCATAATAGAAAGAAGAGTTCTCTTCGTATACGGGTGAGATTATCTCTCGAGATCTCCGCCAAATATCACGCGGATCGAGGTAAAGTTGGATATATTCTTAAAGTGAGTCCGACTCCAATACGACACCTCCAACATATCTAAGCAAGTCAACTTGGATATGAGACCGCCTAGAAAGCCTATAAATACATCCCCTGCCATGGAACAAGGTACACACAAATATATCGATTGTAGTACACCTAATGTCAGTTCATATGTTTGACTTAAGCATTGGAGGGTCTTCGGCCATAATTCATGCCCCCATTGTATTATCTTGTACCTCCATTAATTTGCAAGTACTTAGCAGCTCGTAGGAGGTGAGGCAGGACTTCTCTTGTTCTCTATTAAATTACAAGTGGAAGGCGGGTTAATAAGGACAATCAAATTTTAGCATCAACAGTTTGACGCCGTTTGTGGGAATGACTGTAAAGCCATAACTTATCGTATCTCCGTCTACCCTGCAATGGCTAAAGTGAGGAAGAGAGCCTTGGCCGCCATTGCTGCACCAACCCCCACACCAGAGGAACGACTTGAAAACTCCAGGAACCACTTTCGGAACACCATACCGACCATGTTCCAACGGTGGCCTCGGGTAGGCCTTGCAACAGAGCTGGTCAACTCATCTCCTTGGAAAACCAAGTTGAGGCCCTAGTTGGCAACGTAGATCGCATAATGAAAATACTGGAGAGGTAGCAGTTGCCTCTTGACCATGAAGCGGAAGCAGTTACAACAATCGAATTATCTCGACATCCCCAACACCTCACGACTCGTAAATAAAGTAGTGACTAGGGCAGTACAGTCAAGACTCCGCACGTACAGTAGGAATGACCGTGCTAGCAGACTCCGACCTACACCACACCTTAGAAAAGAGGAGGCGTGGGAAAGCCCCCGAAGACGTCACAGAGAGAGGTTCCATGGGAGGCAGAACTCGAGGAAATTTGGGGCCAGCTCGGCGACATTCAATAAGAATGTTGAGCCTTGGGACCGACCTCTATGGAAGCCATGTTTGAGGAGGCTGAACCCTCGTTCACTGATAACATTAAGAAGTCGCAGGTCCCGTACAAGTTCCGGATGCCTTAGATGACCCCTTACTCCGGCTCGGGGGATCCAAGTTGAACACCTTGAATCTTTTGGGGCTTGAATGGAGCTTTACGGTACATTCGGCTCTGTAATGTGCTGAGCATTCTCATTGAGTCTATCAGGAGCGGCGCTGAAGTGGTTTGGACAATTGAAGCCAAAGTTTATCAATTCTTTCACCCAGCTCAGTAAGGCTTTCATCACTCAGTTCACCCACCTCGGATATCGATCTCGACCTTCAAATAGAAAGACGAATTCTCTCCATATATTGGTGGGATTGCCTCCCAAGATCTTTATCGAATATCATGCTGATCGAGGTAAAGTTGGATATATTCTTGAAATTAGAGTCCGACTTTAATACGACACCTCCAACATATACAGCAAATCAACTCAGATACGGGACTCCATAGAAAGCCTATAAATACAGCCCCCCGCCATGGAACAATGACACAAATATACCAATTATACTACGCCTACTGTGAGTCCATATGCCTGACTTAAGCATCGGAGGGTCCCCGGCCTTAACCGATGTTCTTAGTGTATTCTCTTGTACCTCCAATAATTTGCAAGTACTTTGTTCTCCGTTAAATTGCAGGTGAAAGCCAGAAAGTCTGGCGGTGCGAGGATAACCAGATTTCAACATCAATGGCTATTACTTTCACTTTTGAGTTGGACTTTAAACAAAAAGCTGCAATAACATCTAGTGACTGACATTTCTGATTTAGAAAAATATTGTAATCATTCACTCCTGCTTTGTTGGAACTTTGCTATCACCATCGAAGTTACTTCCAAATATAGCCCAAAATAAGATTGTGTACTGTATCACTTGAAAAGTTATTTTGTAATGGGCGATCTAGCATCTGGTGCTGGCCTATCAAATAGTTCATCGATAAAAAGCATTGAATGGGCAATGCATATGTACCTGTTACTGATGTTTAAAATTTTGCTTTGTTTAGAACTCGCCATTTTCACTTGTTTCTGCCATATCATTCTCTATAAAATTCTTCTTTACTCACCGAGTCTTGGCACTAATTTATTAATAGAGGCTTTGTCCTTTTAAAAGATTTCAAATAGAATTTTGTTTTCCGTTTTGTTTATATAATTACTATGCTACTGTTGAATGTAGTGTGATTATGAGATTTGAGTACTGTGGAAATAGAATCGTGTGCGGGTTGCAGAAGATGACGAGTAAATGAGAAGAGAGGAAGGCTGTTAAAAAAAAAAAAACGAGAGGAAAGAGAAGATGAGAGGAGTTTGGGAAAAGACGAGAAGATTATAAAAGAACTGGAAATTAACAAATTCCCACTATAAACAAAACTAAGAAACCGTGGTGTCCATGCTTGTGAGGCAAAACAGTGCACGATTTGTGTACTGCGTATGTTTATGCATATGGAACATTCCACACCTCATGTACCAATCATGCCCCAACTTGGCAATAATAATCTTTTATTGGTCGTGTTCTAGAGATTTTGGGAACACATCGTCCGATTGATCGCATGTTCAGATATATGGAGTAACGATCTCTATTTTTGCTTCTTTATTTTCCCTCCCTCTCTAAGCAACATGAATGCTCCCTCACAAAGCCACATCAACACTGATGCTTAGTGAACATGGAAAACATGATTATTGACAGTGGGAGTGGCAACCTGATTATCACAATAAGTGTTCCAAATATTGGTGATAATATATCCATGATATCGCTGATATTATTGGTATCACTATTTGAGCGATAACGAATCCCCTCATGAAATGCATTTTTATATTGGGATATATCAATATTTTCGCCATATTTCCTATATAACTCCTTTATATTGAGCTGTATCGACTAATATAGGAAAGGGATATACCTCATGTGCGTAAAAGTAGAAAATTGTGGACCACTTTTCAGTTTCTTTCTTTTTTTAATAAAATCCTTAATTTTAGGGGAAAAATTGAGAAGGGAGCAAACATGTGTAAATATTGCGAAAATTAGAAAAATAAAATTCCTTTCCTTTTTTTGAAATTTTCTAGGGAATCTAGTTGGGGAGTGGATTTCGATCACTTAAAATTTGTGAACCAAATGCCTAATTTTTGGGGAAAAACTGAGAGGGGGGAAAATGAGCGCAAGTACTATGAAAATTACAAAAAAATAGAAAATTCAATTTCTTTTAAGCATTTGGATGGTGGGTGGATTTTGACTACTCTTCAAATTTTGAAAAGAATTTTTTAATTATTTAAGATTTGGAAAATGCAAAAATGTTTTATTCTAAAAATAATGACACTATTTTATGAAAAATATATTAAAATTTCTATTTATGGATGGAATATGGAAGTTGATGAATTAAAAAATTATTTTTCGTAGTTTTAAAATTTATGAAAAGATTCTGTCTACTTTAAAAAAATAATTATTTTATTTCATAAATATGTTTTCATGTATTGATGGATGTATAATTTATGTATGTGTGGATGTGCATTGATGGATGGATAAATGATGTGTTATGGATGGATGTGTTATGCATGTATGTATGGATCATGTATGCATGTTTGTATTCATGGATGGGTGGATGTATTAGTGTATGTATGCATGGATGGATAGATATGTATGGATGTATGCATGGATGGATAGACATGTATGGATGTATGCATGCATGGAGGAATGTATTAGTGTGTGTATGTATGCGTGGGTGGGTGGATGGTTGGGTGGATGTATGGATCATGTATATGTATATGTATGAATGCATATGCATGGATGTATTAGTGTCAATGTTTTTAGTGTTGATGATAGCAGTAGCTATATACCATAATATATCTTGTATCCCACTTGTGCGATACGAAACACGCGAGTAGTGCTGGTATATCCCACCCATTCGATTCAGTGAGCATTATTTATTTTCGTTTCATTTTTCTTTTACTGTAAATCATGTTAAATCAGTGTCTAATGGTCACAAATTCACGATTCTTCATTCTTTGCATGAAAAATAATGGTTTTAGAGATTCAATTTCAAAATTTGAGGGAGATGAGCTGAGTTGTGGAAAATTGAAAAAAATTTAAAATTTCTCAATTCCTTATAAGTTGATTGCAATCTTTGTGTCCAAACATAATCAAACATGTATGTAACCTGATTTAGTGATTCTTCTTTTGCTTTTGAATGTATTGCTTGTGTTTTCATATATGTCTTTCTTACATTTATAAATTATATGAATAGGCTTTGATATACTTGCATTAGTTCAGTTAGACTGTGAATAAATTAGGACCCCATACAAAGGAAACTTATTACGTGCACTTCTTTTTGTAATGTTTTGATTTTTAAGTGTGAATTGATGTCTTTTTTAGTAATCCTTAAAGTTTCATTGAAAAATTCGACCAATTTTCCAATGTTTCCCTATGTTTCCTAACAACAGTGATACATTAGGTTATACAACTGATATATCTTATGCAATAACCAATATTATTTGTATCCCAAGGGTACAATACAATACACGCGATTACGATACAGAAAACATTGATTAGTGTATATATGCATGGTTGGATTGATGGATGTATTAATGTATGTATGTATGGATGGATAGACATGCACGGATGTACGTATGTATGTATGCATTCATGAATGGGTGGATATGTGTATGCATGCATGGATAGATGAATGGATAGATATGTGTATGGATGGATGGATAGGGTTGTATAAATGTATTAGTGTATGTATGTATGTATGAATGGATGTATGACTTTTTCTTGGATTTAGAAATATATTTAAGTGATTATTGTGTTCTAATGATTTTATTGGTATGCAAAACTTATTTTGGTTACTATCGGACTAATTTTAGGCCCATATCAAATGGAAATTTATTGTGTATGATTATTTTTAGCATTTTTTATTCCTCGATATATAAATGTGTATTTTACCATTTCTAAAGTTTCATTGAAAAATTCCAAATTTGCCCCCATGTTTCCTTAATGTTTCCCTTAGTCAACAATACATTTCTTGGTATTGGTGTATTATTGATGGTATTCATGCATGTTTCCATACCCTTAATCAGTGGTGCATGTAATGGTGCATGTAACGATACTAATACTATAAACACTGTCACTGATCAGAATTGAGTGGCAAAGAACTATTAGGCAGGAGACCAATCTCTTGTGACACTGCTTGGACCTAGGAAAGTTTCACAGGTAGAATGCGCTATATAGCCAGAGATTCTGCTTTCACATTAGATTGAGCGTTCTGGGCGACCAGATTACTTTCCATAAACATACAGTAACTAGTAGCATAAGGATGATCAGTAAGAGATTCTGCCCAATTAACATTAGAAAAACCTCACAAATCAAGATAGTGTGCAGTAAACGCTGTTACGTAAAGGTAACGGTGGCAACCGTTACATGTTACAGGGTTGTAAAGGCTGCAACGGAAAAAAGCGATCCATAAAGGCCATTACAACCCATGTAACAGCTCATTACGCCCACTGTAAAGGCCGTAACGACCCCATAATGGACTATTACAAAGCCTATACAAGTTTTTTGAATTTTTTTAAAATAAAAAAGAGAGATCGCAACAGTCGTTATGGCCCCCCGTAATGGCCATTATGGCTCGTATCGTAAAGGTAACGGTGGTGGCCGTTACAACCAGCATTACCATTATGGAATACCTCAATGGATACACAATAATCCTTCTATAGAGACACTTTCAAGCATTGAAGAATGTGAAAAAGCACATTGGGATGAGATGAATGAGGAACTAACTCACAAGTATAAGTTAAGAAGTTTAATGATGGTGAGACAAATGGGCCTTCCCCCATAAGTCTATATGCCTGTAGATCTTGTAGCAGATCCAAATGTCAATGCAATTTCTGGTTAGGATTTGTAGGAGACTCAGTCTGACTATAGTCTATAGTTAGCATCCCAGTATTATTCCCTAAGATTTAGAACTTCTTTTCAATAAAAAAACAAGGAGTGAGAATTGAAATTCTTATATTTCTCGAATCCTCCTCCCAAATAATTCCTTGGGATTTTATCTTAATGGGTTTATGTTGTTTCTTGAAATATGTTTACTTTTAGATTTAAAAATCGCCGAGTTCAAAAATTATACCCAAATAGTATTTTAAATATTGTTAGTATTTTAATAGATTAGCCTTGGTCTTTTTACATGGGAAAAAAGAGGTGAAAACCCAACGAAAGTTTGAAAGTCAAATGCTAGTCCGTGAAAATCATATGTAATCAGCCCGAACTAGTGGATTCATGTGAAAATTTATAGAGGTGCTGAAGTAACTCAATGTCGTATGAAGCTAGCCTAACATTTTTGGCTAAAAGAGAAGCACATTAATTTGATCCATGGTAGATCAAAGTGAAAAGGAGATCAATACATCACATTGAATACCAAGCGTATAATAGCCATTTGAATATTCCAATTCAATGGATGCGATTGGTTGTCTGAATACAACTCATTAGTTGATGAGTTTGATTAATAGCTTGCATTTTTAGTGGTTGAACAATAATTTACTGGAAAATCATCTTTAACATGTTGGTATTTGATACTTTATATGATGTAATGGATTGTAGAGATGAGGTTTTCTTGATTAAACCATGAAAGTGGCATTTGATGACTGCTGAAGGACGGTGGTGATATTTTGGCGCACAGATCATTCGAAAGTCTCTCGATCAAAACAAAAAGGTAATAAAAAAAAATAAAATGAAAGTCCCACATAAAGAATAATGAACGCTTGTTTCTGAAAATCATATGTAATTGGCCCAAACTGGTGGATTCGTGTGAAAATTTATATTGGGTGCTGAAGTAGTTCAATGTCTTAAGAAGCTAGCCTAACATTTTTGGCTAAAAGAGAAGCACATTGATCTAATCCATGGAGAAGTGCAAATGAGATCAGTACATCACATTGAATACTAAGCGTATAATAGCCCTTTGAATATTCCAATTCAATGGATGCGATTGGTTGTCTAAATACAAGTCACTAGTGGATGAGTTTGATTAATAGATTGTGTTTTTAGTGGTCGGAGAATAATTTACTGGAAAATCATCTTTAACATATTGGTATTTGATACTCCATATGATGTAATGGACTGTAGAGGTGGGGTTTTCTTGATTAAAGCATCCAAAGTGGCGTTTAATGACTACTGAAGGACGGTGGTGATATTTTGGTTTACAGATCATTATTTGTTCGATATGTCCCCTTTGTAATGCCCTAAAAATTAGGACCTGAGTACAAAGACTCTGATCCCGAATTCCTGGGTGTTAACTTAATAAAATGCATGTGTCATCGTTCAGATTTATATTCATTTCATACACAAATAGTCAAAGTAATGCAATTTAACTTAGCGGAATCAAAGCAATGTAGAGATAGTCAAATCCAAAAAATATAAGGATACCACCCAAAAATTACAGTTTTAAAAGTGGTGACCACCCATATGGGAATTATACAAACTACAAAATTGTAATAAGAATAGAAGAACAACTACCAAGCAATAAGAAGCTAGAGATCTATTAGGTGCCCTGAGTGCTCCACTGATTGGTTATATTCCTAAGTTATTTGCACATGTCAAATAGGAGAGGTCAAACGCTAACATAGTGGAGAAATATCCCCAAGATTATTACTTAGGACATTTTAGTGATTAACAGGTTCACAACGAATACATATTCATACAATTAAGCATGTTATCTTTAATGTACAACTACTAAGTAAGTTACACATGTTATTGAAAGTGCACCTACTAGTACCCTGGTTTGTCAATTACGGTGTAAGTTGAGTCAGTCGGACAACAGCGCCTAACAGCAAGATCAATTCAAATGTCTTCCTCAACTGGATGTGTGAAAGCTCGCCATAGGTAAATTATAGCCTCACATCCCATGTCCCAAAACACTAGGTGATTAAAACCCTTAAAACTAAGTAGAATATCTTAGGATTTTATTGTAAGAAAATTTTTTACCAAATAGAAAAATTTTTAAGTTTCCTTACCCTATCGATTATATCGATTCACCTTTCGACATAATCGATCTGCTCTGTCGATGTCCTCGACATCTCAATCGATACAATCGAGTGAGGATAAAAAGCGTTCAACAACAAAACATTCATCTGGACGATTTATCGATATATCGAAATCTCAATCGATATCATTGATATTCAAATATCGAGCCCATCGAAAGTGGATTGATAATATCGACGGACAGTTTTTCGGCGCCCCTGTTTTTTTAAAGAAAACTACTATAAGCTTCGATATATCGATGACTGTCCGATTCAATCTGAATTCAAATATCGATCATATCGGAAGTCATTCGATCATATCGACAGTGGGCGCATGTTTCTCCAGCAAATATTTTAAGGTGTTTTTAAACGTTGATCGGGGGGCCAGTCGAGAAATCGATATTCATATATTGATTATATCGAGACCTGGTCGATTGGATCGAGACCGGACACAAACCGTCCAGCAAGCTTATAGGTAAATCTATACGATTTATCGATCCCATCGACACGGACTCCGATATCATCGATATACAAATTCCGATGACATCGGCTGTTCCCTGATCATATCTTTAGAACCTGAAATCCTTCAAGGCTCGTCTCTCTCATTTTCACCTGTCGATAGATCAATCCCTCTATCGATGAAATCAGAGTTCGAAATCTAATAACATCGATGTGTGTCTCGATCCCATCAACCAGTTGACAAAAGGTTTTCGAAAGCGAAAATGACATTTGAGTTTGTATCATCGAGAGATCAGTCGATGCTATCGGGAGTATACGCTCGATGATATCGACTCTGCTCGATGATATCAAACTCTGTCATAAATATGACCGTTTTATATCCGTTGGAACCTTTTGCCTATATATAGAGAGGTTAGTCTTTATTGTTGGCAGAGAAAAAAGCGAGTGCTTCTGAGTGTTTTAAACTTCATATCATTTATCTTAAGCCCTTTCTCTCAGGAAGTTCATCCTCCAATCCACCCTCTTCATTGATATTCAATAGAGTGGATTGGGGAATGAACTTCCGCATTCAAGGATCCTCCAGCTACTACCTTAATGACAAATCATTAAGCTGGGATGCCATGAATGCATAAATGATTAGAATCACTCTATCTTCCTAATAGGAAAATCTTTAGAGAGTGAAATTCCATCATAACCTTGACCCAACCTAAAGCCTAGTATTGATACATCTTTTGTATTGCGGATCAAGGGAGCTGAAGACTCTTCATCAACAAGAAGGAGATCTTCATCACTACGCTAAAAGGGACTCATCAACTTATTTGTAAGTATTTAGAGTCTAGAGGACACTTGTGATCATTCCTTTATAGGATTGGGTCTTGAGTGTTGCTCACCCTTTGAAGTCCTTAAAGGAGGCCTCCGGTGGGAGTGTACGTGTGGGTGCGTTGTGTGGACCCTTGCTCTGTGTGGGTATAAACATCTGGTTAGGAGTGAACCAGTAAAACTCTAGGTTATGAGGTGAACCGTGTAAAATCTCCGTTAGAGTCTTAGGGTAAGATCCTTGGCTAGTGTGTCTAAATCGGGTGTTATGTGTTGACCCTTGCTCGTGAGAGCATAAACAATCAGCCTCTGTGTAGGTTGTAAAGGTTGAAGGTGAACCTGATTTAAAACCTTAGGTTTGAGGTGAAACATGGGAAACCTCCTTAGTGAAATTCGGTACACTCAAGGGTTGAGTGTGACAGCCGGGAGTGGAGTAGACAAGTAGTCGAACCACTATAAAAATTACTGTGTTTGTGATTGATTCTTGTGCTTGATCATTTGTATGATTATATTAATTGCATTCATATCTGCTCACACTTCACACACACAGTCACATTCATCATAGACTATAACTGCTTCATGGTTATTAATTTGAATAGTTTTGTGATTGGATCCTCTACTGGGCTTAGAAGTAAGTAGAGTTACATTTGAGTAATCCTGAAAATTGCATACCTGATAGGATTAGAGTGATATGATTTTTAATATAACTCATAAATCTTTAAAAAGTCCTATTCACCCCCCTCTAGGACATATTGGTATATTTTTACTTCATCTTAAGCGGTCTTCACCGTTATTTCAATTGGTATCAGAGTGGGTCTCTCTTTAAGGGCTTCACCGCCTAGAGAGTGATCTTGACTGAAGTTAAGGAATATGGCTAAAGGAGAGGGCTCATCTGTCACTAGACCTCCAGTATTTGATGGATCCAATTATGCATACTGGAAGGCTAGAATGCCCTACTTCCTGAGATCTTTGGATCATGATGTTTGGAATGCTGTTGAATGTGGATATGTGCTACCAACTGAACAGATTGTACTCGAAGATAGCACAACCATCACAAAACCCAAACCTAAAGAAAAGTGGACGGCGTACGATAAAGATAAACAGACTGCTGAAGCAAAAGCTATGAACGCCATCTACTGTGCCGTGTCCCAAGATATTTTTAATCAGATAAGTATATGTGGGACATCTAAAGAAGCATGAGACTTATTGGAAACAACCCATGAAGGCACAAGCACTGTGAAGAGATCTAAACTACAACTTCTGACTTCACAGTTCAAAAATCTCAGGATGGAAGAGCATGAGACATTTATAGAGTTTTTCACCAAATTGAATATTATTTATAACTCCATGGGTGGATTGGGAGAGAAAGTTCCGGTACAAAAAATATGTAGGAAAATTCTGAGGTCTCTACTGGAACGGTTCAATCTCAAGGTAACAATAATTGAGGAGTGTAGGAATATTGATGAGATGAAAGTAGAAGAACTAGTAGGTCCCTACAAACATTTGAACTACACTTCACACAACCCCAAAAATCCAAAAACAGTCTTAAAAACTTCTAAGAAAATAAAACATGAGGACAGTGAGAGTGAAAAAGAAGATGAAGATGATGAAGTGGCCTTGCTTGCATAAAGATTCAAAAGATTCTTTCAGAAGAATCGCGGCCGTCCCTCCAGAGGAAGACAGGTGAACAATAAACCCTCTACAGGAAAATTTGGTAAAAGGACCAAAGAACCACAATGCTATGCCTGTCATGAGTATGGACACCTGTCAACCGAATGCCTCAACAGAAAAACTAAGGGCAAGGCAATGACCGCTACATGAGATGATACAGAAGAGTCAAACTCAGAAACTTGTGACTTAGAGAGCGATGGTGGCAAAAAATCCTTGAAAATTCTTATGGCTTCCACATCTCCAATCATTCCCATGGAATCTGAAAGAAATGAAGAACAACAAGCCACTGAATCCTTTTCATCTGATAATGAGGAAACAGAAGAAGAACAAGAAGTAGAAAAGGATAAACTACAAGATGCTTATAATCAACTATACATTCATAGCATCCACATACTGAAAAGGCTTGAATAGCATAAAACAAAAGAAAGCTGCTGCAGAAAGATTTAGATAAAATACTGGAAATTAATATACAAATAATAGATGACCTGCAGCAATACCAATCAAACAATGAAAAATTAGAAAAAATTAATACCTTTCTACAGTTTGAATCTGATGAATTGAACAAACAAGTTGAATCTTTAGAAGATGAAAATGAGCACATCAAGAATGAGAATCGCACACTCTGCTGTGACTTAGAAAAATCTAGAAAATTTGCCAAGGTAAACTATAAATTTTCTCAGAGTGGTGAAAAGCTTAAGAGAATGCTAGGAATGGGTAGGCCCGGAAAAGACAAAAGTGGCTTAGGATATGAAAAGTCTATGCCAAAGGCTGGAAATGCAGCACCTAGAAGTGAAAAATCTGCTGCCTCTGGAAGAAAAACCAGAACAACACCAGTATGTCACTTGTGTGGTGATTCGGGACACTACAAGTTTGAATGCATAACATCTAGGAGGACTCAACATAGCTCTGGTCAGATTCATGTTAACAAATTATTAACCAGGGAAATAGAGAATCTTAGAAGTCCTCTTTTGAATATGGATAGAAGAAATGCCCTTGCATCACCACTCAAATCAATTAACAAAGTGAAATGGATTAGGAAGAATTAGTTCAGATCATAGATCAAGATCTGGATTTGTGCTGATATGAAAATGAGAAATTGTTGGCTGAGCATTCAATGTTATATCAGAGGATAGACTCCTCAAACTTCTTTTTGTAAACAGAGTCATGTTTATAACTTTTGAACTGTACAGATGGTGTATAAATTTTGTGATGAACACTGATCAAATCAAGATATATCTCATTATACATGATAGTGTGTCAAAATGATGGAGAACCTGAAAAATACTCACTTTCGATATAACGATTGATACTTTTGACTAAGGATCGATACTATCGACTGCTCGTTAGAATATGAAAAGCCGTATGATTGAGAATGACATCGGAGACAGACTCGATAGAATCGATCGGCAATTTCTCGATACCATCGAAACAATGATCGATATAATCGACAGATGGCGCCCGATAAAAGTCAGAAGAGAGAAAAAGGGGGTTTATTTTTCAAGATTTTTTTTTTCGGTTGTCTTCTCTGCTCGATCCTCTCGACCAAATCACTAGGAGCCACATCGGACTACTCAAATCCTTTTGCAAGTCCGGTAATATTCTTTTAAAACGTCAAAGATCCATTTCTTTTTGGGTATTTTTCGATTTGTCAGGAGTGTTTTCATTTTTTCCAAATTCTTTAAAAGTCTATTCCTCCACATGGAAAAAGACAAAAACGTAGCATCCGGTTCGAGGGAGTCTTCAAGAGCTACCCGACAAAAAGTCCTTGCCTCAAGGGAAAGAGCAAGGATCCCGGACCGTGGGACTCCCACACGGCAAAGATCACGACAAACCTCACGTGGTGGGTCCCAGTCTGAGCAACTAGCACTTCCTCCTCCGGCTATCCAACGCCCAACAAAATATGCCAATAGGAAGCTGATTTTTGAGAGAAAAGTCGACAGGGACTGTTTAGCACCATACAAACTAGAACTCCTGTTTGCTGCAATTGATTGGCTGCCCATCCTGGATTTTGGTGGATCATGCCAACTAGAAAGGACACGCAACTTCCTTGCTGCATGTCATTCCCTTGGTGGCTGACCCTCCTTCATTCATGGTATCCCTGGATGGTGATGATGTATTTATCACTCCCGCCACTATAGCTCACATTCTTAATCTACAGTTAGCTCCAGAAGGTCTTCCAAATTGGGATCTCGATCTTCCAGATGTCTGATCAAAGATAACCAAATACCTATGTCATAACAGAGATATTTCATGACATCAAGGGAATGCCTTAAAATCTAGGTATATGGAGCCCCGGTTTCAAGTCATGCATGAGATCTTTACTACTAATTTATACCCAAGAAGTACAAACCGATCAGATCTCACAAGTCTCATGGTCATGATAGTATACTCCATTGCAACCGGGACAAATATTTGCCTTCCAACTCTGATTGTCAATCAGTTTGTCAATGCTATACATACATCTAGAGATTTGCATCTGCCAAATCCCTGGATTATTAGCAGAATCTGTCAAAGCATTGACTTTCCATCTACAACTGATCTGGTATTCCAGCTCAAAGTTTTCAATAAAAAGAATATTCAGAAAATGGATCTGATATTCCACGAGTACAAGGAGGAAACCGAGGAAGACATTCATATAGAAGGGGTAGGAGGAGAAGGTGGTGATCCCATGGAAGGGGATGCAATGACTGACAATGCACCTCCTGGATCTGATATCGCTTCGTCTACGTCAACTGCTGGGTATGGCAAAAGGCTCAAACTGGACAAGATTGGGGCCATTCAGAAAGACATTCACTCAGTTAAAGAACGACTTACTGTCCTGGAAAGGATGGTTCAAGGTGTGCAGAGCACGGTACAATAATTGGTGGATCTGATGACGTGCCGACGGGACGACACGATGCCATCTCATTCTGCTCCGTGAGGCCGGGTTCATGCTTGCTATCATACACACCTTACTCTTATCTTGTGGATGAACACCAGTATCTTTTTGGATGTTCTACGCTATCAGTAGTGTATATGACAACCTTCTCACCATGCATAGTTTTTTTTTGGTTGAATATGCCCACGGTTGGGCCGAAATACTGGTTGTGATATCTGGGTGCCCTCAAATGGGCTTTATTTTTTTTTAGTTAAACTACTGTTGTTTGTGGCAGTATACTTCTCTGAAATATGGATATTTCTGCCAATCTTGGGCAGTTTATTTTGCATATGACTAAATCTAGTTCTTATCTTCCTGCCATTTAAATTTATATATGCCTCCCTGGTTTAATGAAGTTTTGGGGTTATGGACTGCATGTTTATCTTATGCCTTAAGTGCTTTATTGAATCCATACTGTTTGCTCATGATGTATGCTTTACACTATTTTCATTTATATGCATCTATCTTTACTTGTTCCCTCATCTGTACTTCAACTTCAGTCAATATCACTTGCTATATCTTTGTCAATGACTGACAAAAAGGGGGAGAAAATTCAAAAACACCCCGGATGGAATTATATATCTACTAGAATGGTGTTGCAGGTGATAGGGGGAGCAGCCGTAACAAGAAAGGGGGAGTTTTGAAGAAAGGGAGAGCAATTACTGGTTGTGTATATGGGTGATTAGAATTTGTAAAATTGTGTTAATGCATGTACACACAATTCAGGATGTGTCTGTCTCAGATATTATCGTAGGGTGTTTTGGATATTTTGTCATGTAATAGACAAAGGGGGAGATTGAAAGTGCACTTACTAGTGCCCTGGTTTGTCAATTACGGTGTAAGTTGAGTCAGTCGGACAACAGCGCCTAACAGGAAGATCAATTCAAATGTCTGCCTCAACTAGATGTGTGGAAGCTCGCCATAGGTAAATCATACCCTCACATCCCATATCCCAAAACATCAGGTGATTAAAATCCTTAAAACTAAGTAGAACATCTCAGGATTTTATTGAAAGAAAACTTTTTACCAAACAGGAAAATCTTCAAGTTTTCTTACCCTGTCGATTATATCGATTCACCTGTCAATATGATCGACCTGCTCTGTCGATGTCCTCGGCATCTCATTCGATACAATCGAGTGAGGACAAAAAACGTCCAGCAACCAAACATTCATCTGGACGATTTATCGATATATCGGAATCTCTATCGATATCATCAATATTCAAATATAGAGCCCATCGAAAGTGGATCGATAATATCGACAGACAGTTTTCCAGTGCCCCTGTTTTTCTAAAGAAAACTACTATAAGTACGGACCTAACAATGGGCCCTAAGGAGAGTCGTAATGTGGACATCCAACCAACATTACACTCGCAATGTGGACGTCAAACCAACATTGCTCCCAAGGCACGATCGTCGTAAACATCGTTACATAATCCGTGTTGGGATTACACATTGCAATGGACCTTAGGTACATCCCATTGGGCCTTACATATATATCAAATGAGCCATATCATATGGGCCTTTTATTCATCAAATGGGCCACATAAATGGGCCGCACCAATGGGCCTTATGCACATTGCAATGGGTCATAACCCGTGGGCCTTAGATTGCATCAAATGGGCCTAATCTCGTGAGCCTTAGAATACATTAAATGGGTCCACTCCCATGGGCCTTAAATTACATCAAATGAGCCTAATCACATGGGCCTTAGAATACATTAAATGGGTCCACTCTCATGGGCCTAGAGGCACACTGAAATGTTTATATGCCATTTAAACTGACAAGGGGCCCACTGTAATGTTATATATATATATATATATATATATATATATATATATATATATATATATATATATATATATATATATATAAACGGTGGTGTTTATTCAACATTGCCGCCTGTAATGTGGGCCAGCACACATCACGGTGGGGCTGGGATCCACTAGCCGTCCAGCTACTGCTGGACGACGCTAATAAAATGCATAATCAGGGTGGGCTCCACCGTCGCGGTGGAGGTAAAACACATGCATCACTGTGGGTTCCCATGTAGGGCCCACTATAATGTTTAAATGCCATCCAAACCGTTCATAAGGTCACTCAGACCTAGATGAAGAGAAAACACAAATTTCAGATTGATTCAAAACTTCCGTGGGCCCTAAAAGAAAGTTTCAATGGTAGAGGTTCAATCCCACTGTTTCCTGCAGTGTGGGCCACTCGAGCGTCAGATCGGCCCCATTTTTTTGGAGGGGGCTGCTTCAGTGAGGGGCCCACCAAATAAACGGCGTGGATAAGACGTAAACATCATGGTGGGGCCCACGGCAGGGGCCGTGGGACACTATCCGCCCGCCCGCTGCCTGCTGTTGCAGCTGTGTCAGAGGCAGAGGTATTGCCTCTTGTATTTGTTTTTAAAAAACTTGGAAAACCCATTTTTTCAGGGTTTTTCGTATCTAGGGCCCGCAACAAGTAGATCCACCCCGTCCATTGGCTTGCTTGGCTCGTAACAGATCCAACGAGTCTAATATAGGGTATTTTTTATGTTTAGAAAATAAAATAAAATAAGAAAATGATCTTTGAATGGTAATGATGCAATCTCCAACGCTATGGCCCACCAGATCTTCCAACCAACCCCATTACTTGGCTTGGCTAAACGCCCAAATTGACCTAGGGAAGGAGATGGACGGCGTGGATTGAATACATACAACAAGGTGGGGCCTACACAACGGTCTACCCCCATAGCTTTAAACCAAGCTTATATTTGTGATTTCCTTTTATAGAGACGTCCAGCGTCTGGGACGCTGGACGGTTGGACTTGAGGATTGAGGTGGGCCCTGATTAGGTGGGCCACCTCATGGAGAATAGTGTGGATACATCTCACACAAAGTGGGCTACACTTGCTGATTTGGATAGAATATAAACCTTATGGTGGGGTCCATTCAAATAGGCCACACAACCCTATTATAATCTCATAAAATAATAAAAAAAAATGAAATAAAAAGGGAGAGAGAGATGGAGAGTGGGACACGCATGTGATGGAGGGCTCCGCCACTATGAGCCCTCTTTATATGAAATCATACATCAATGGATCCCTCTACACATGGATTTATCAAAATCGAAAGTCAACGATGGAGATCCTCTCCCCACCAATATGGACGGTCTAGATGACCTTCCTAATGTAATGAAGTAAATATCATGATGGGGTCCATGGAGAATGGCCCCATCATGGATGATCATGATGATCAAAGTGGGCCATCAGCCACAACTTAGGGTCCCAAATGAGATCCAAACCATTGATCGGTTGGCCTCACTTGGCCTATCTTAAAAACATGAAAAACTAATATTATCAAGCACCCACCGTCCAATCTTCTTGCTCCTATGGGTTCCTTAACACCTTAGCTTTGATTCCAATGGAGGAGATAAGGAATGGATGGTTGAGATGGGAGATGAAGGGGTAGGAAAGGTGGACCACACTTGGAGTTTTGGAAGAGAGGGAGAGACTCATACGTATGGGATTTTAGTTGCTTGGGAATGGTTTGAAAAAAATGAGAAAGAGAGTAGTAAAGAGAGAGAGAGTGATGGGTGATGGATGTGGTGGTGATGGGTGTGTAAGACGCTTTTTGACTTTGGTGGCCTTTTGTGTAAGAAAAGCATGGGCTTTGTAAGAAACTTTTGACTTTTGTGGTTGCTTGGGTATGGATGAAAGGTGATGTGTACTTGACATGAGATGTGATGGAATTTGATTGATTGATGGGATTAATGTGACACCTCGTAGAGATTCTCTTGGGTTTCGCTACGCCCGACATTTTTCTCGCACCGAACGCTAACCCACATCTCTTGACCAGGGTATCGCCTCGGCGCACGAGTCACAGTATCGGAATCTCAACGACGGCACGGTCACTATGGTAAAGGTCTTGGATTGAGTCGATACGGGTTGACGACATACAAATCAGGGTCGCGCGCAAATATCGATTAAGGGTCGAAGGTTACCGGAATTCGACCGGTAAGACCGTGAAAGTCTACGGAACGGTACAGACTAAGATATGGGTCTAACAGCTCTCCTCTCCTAATAAAAATTTTATCCTCAAAATTTACACAATCATCGCAACTAGGCATAACTCGTAAGGAATAAGAAACATAACGTAACTATATAAAACTAGAGATAGCATACAAAATACATCACATGATCAACCATCAAAGGGATGAAGATAACGCTCTCGAATCTTGACCTCACGCTCCCAAGAAGCCTCCTCTACAGAATGGTGACCCCACTGAACCTTCACCAACGGAATGACATTGGTTCTGAGGATCTGCTCCTTCCGATCAAGGATATGGACTGGCTGCTCAATGTAAGAAGCGTCCTCACGAACCTCCAGCGGCTGCCAATCAATAACGGAAACTATGTCTGACCCACACTTCCTCAACATGGAGACGTAAAAAATGTTGTGGACGCTAGACAACTGAGATGACAAGGCAAGCCGATAGGCCACGGCGCCAACGCGCCCAGTGATCTCAAAAGGTCCTATGAATCTCGGGGCAAGCTTGCCCTTCGCTCCAAATTGAACTACGCCCTTCATGGGCGAGACCTTGAGATACACATGGTCCCCTACATCAAACTCCAAGGGACGACCCCGACGATCAGCAAAACTCTTCTGTCGGCTCTGAGTTGTGCGCATCCTTTTCCTGATGATATCTATAGCCTCTGACGTCTCCTGCACAAGCTCGGGACCTAGGAGACGACGCTCTCCAACCTCAGTCCAGCAACTCGGTGATCTACATGGTCTGCTATATAGTGCCTCAAAAGGAGTCATGCCGATGGTCGCCTGATAGCTATTATTGTACGCGAACTCAGCCAATCGCAGATGCTCATCCCAACTACCCTCGAAATCAATCGCGCAAGCCCAAAGCATATCCTCAAGGATCTGGTTGACCCTCTCGGTTTGGCCATCGGTCTGCGGATGGTATGCAGTGCTGAGCTGTAAATCAGTACCCATGGCTCTCAGGAAACTCTCCCAAAACTGAGACGTGAACCTCGAATCTTGGTCAGAAACGATCGAGACCAGAACGCCATGCAGTCTCATAATCTCCTCGATAAATAACCTAGCAAGTCGGTCCATAGACCAAGTCGCACGCATCGCAAAAAAATGTGCTGACTTTATCAGACGATCCACAATAACCCAAATGGCGTCATGACCGCGCTGAGTCCTCGGGAAGCCCATAATGAAATCAGTTGACACGTGCTCCCACTTCCACATCGGAACACTCAACGGCTGCAATAGACTAGGAGGTCTCTGATGATAGGCCTTGACACACTGGCACGTGTCACACTCGGCCACAAAACTGACGATTTGGCGCTTCATCCTCGCCCAAAAATACTGTTACCTCATATCACGGTACATCTTTGTCGAGCTAAGGTGGATAGAAAATCACGATCGATGTGCCTCGGTCATAAGATCTCTGCGTAACTTTGGAATATCCGGGACACATAATCGGCCTCTGAAGCGAAGTCCACCGTCTGTACCAATTTGCCAATCTGCCTGACTCTCAGATGTAACCTCAGCCATATAACTCTGCAATGACTCATCAGCCTGTTGAGCCTCGATCACCCTTGCGATAAGAGAGGGTTGAATCGACAGGCTCGATAACTGCAAGATGGAAGACTGCAGGCCAAACTCAAAATCATACTCTTCGATATCCTCAAGCATCCCCCACTCCTGAATCATCATATGCGCTACTAGGCCTCTTGGCTGACGACTGAGGGCATCTGCCACTACGTTCGCCTTGCCCGGGTGGTACTGAAGATCAAAATCATAGTCTTTCAGGAGTTCCATCCAGCGCCTCTGCCTCATGTTCAACTCAGACTGCGAGAAGAGGTACTTCAAGCTCTTGTGGTCAGAGAAGAGCTCGAACCTGACCCCATAAAGATAGTGCCTCCACACCTTCAGTGCGAAGACAACTGCGGCCAGCTCTAAGTCATGCGTGAGATAGTTCAGCTCATGGACCTTGAGCTGACGAGACGCGAAGGCCACTGGTCTCCCGTGCTGCATCAGGACAGCACCCAAACCAATATACGAGGCATCAGTGAATACAATAAATCCGTCACTCCCAGAGGGAAGAGTGAGGACAGGAGCGGATGTCAGAAGGTCCTTCAACTCCATAAATGCTCGCTCGCAGGCGTCACTCCAAATAAACTCTGCGCCCTTCCGAGTCAACCTGGTCAGCGGGGCTGTAATACGAGAGATGCCCTCAATGAAACGCTGGTAGTAGCCCGCCAAACCAAGAAAACTACTGATCTCTGTCGCAGTCGTGGGCTGGCCCCACTGACGCACTGCCTCGACTTTCGAGGGGTCCACTGCGACGCCCTCCCTCCTCACCACGTGACCGAGGAACTTCACCTCCTCCTGTCAGAACTCGCACTTCTCCAGCTTCGCATACAACTGGTGTGCGCGGAGGGTCTACAAAGTGATTTCTAAATGTTGCTCGTGCTCCTCACGGGTCCTCGAATAGATCAGGATGTCGTCGATGAAAACAACAACAAACTGATCGAGATATGGGCGGAAGACCTCTTTCATCAACTGTATGAACCGCGGGTGCATTGGTCAGTCCGAAGGACATGACCTGAAACTCAAAATGACCGTAACGCGTCCTGAATGCTGTCTTTAGAATGCGTCATCTCGGACCCGAATCTGATGATAACCAGAACGCAGGTCGATCTTCGAAAAGAACTATGCACCCTGCAGCTGATCGAACAAATCATCAACCTAGGGAGCGGGTATCTGTTCTTGATCGTGACTTTGTTGAGCTCGTGATAGTCTACGCAGAGCCTCAACGAGCCATCCTTCTTCACGAAGAGTACCGGCGCTCCCCACGATGAACTGCTCTGACGGATAAAGCCTAACTCACGTAACTCGTCCAACTGCTTCTGCAGTTCCCGTAACTCCAACGGTGCCATACGATACGGGACCTTCGAAATAGGTGCGGACTAGGTACAAGATCAATCTGAAACTCGGTGAGTCGATGAGGGGTAATCTCGGAATCTCCTGGAACACATCGGGAAAATTGTAAACCATGGGAAAATGGTCGATACAAGCGGCAACAGGCTCCTCGATGGCACATGACATCAAACAAGATAACCGCTCTCCTCTGGGCTCTGCAACGAATTGTAACTGCGGCACTCCGGGTATACAAAATGTGACTGTTCTGGTAGCGCAGTCCAATATGGCATTGTACTCGGTGAGCCAATCCATGCCCAGGATGACATCAAACTCGGACATCAGCAATGCAAACAGATTGACAGGCAAAAAGATATGCCCAACTAGAACGGGGTAAGATGAGCAAAATCAGCCCAACACTATAGTCCTCCCTAAGGGAGTCGATACTGATAGGTTCTCACAAGAAGACTCTAACGGTAAGTCAATCGATCGGCAGAAGCTCTTGGCCATAAAAGAATGCGATGCACCGGAATCGAATAACACACGTGCAATGCATGCAGAGACTAGAAGTATACCCTCAACGACTCCTTTAGATGACTAAGGATCCTGCTGAGCCATATAGAACCTAGCCTGAGCCGGCTAGGGAGGTTCCTGTCCCCTCTGAGCGTGCTGCTACTGCTGCTGATGGGGTCACTGAGGCGGTCAAAACTGCTGCCTCTGCTGCTGCGACCTCGGAGGCTGGTGCTGATCCTGCTGCTGAGGTGGCCTCGGTGGTAGGGGCTGCTGTAGCTGCTACTATGGTGGCCTCTGCTGCGGCTGTGGTGGAGGCTGCTGTGGACCTCTCTGCTGCTGCTGGGGGCTGGGACACTCCCACGAACGGTGTCCCATCGCATCGCACCTAAAACAAGTGCCGGTGAACTGCCTCAGAGGTGGTGCTGGAGGTGCTGCTGGTGCTCGGAAGGCTGGGTGACCTGTACGCCTCTGCTGCTGTGGTTGACATTGCTGAGAGTCGCTGGAAGGAGCCTACCTCTTCCGGTCTCTCCTCTGATCGCGATCAGACTCAGAATCGGCCCACTCAGCCTCAAAAATCTGGGCCTCCGTACCACTTCCTCAAAGGTCGGGAGCTCATGCCCAATAACACGGCCGCGAAGGCCGTAACGCAAGCAGTCATCAAATCGACGGGTTCTCTACTCCTCATCATCTACTAGGTATGGTGCAAACCTAGACAGTGCTACAAAACGAGCTGCATACTGAGCCACTGTCATATCACCTTGCACCAGGGCCTCAAACTCCAATGCTCGCTGTCGTCGGATGTGATCTGAGAAATACTGTCGGTCAAACCGATTCATAAAATTCTCCCAAGTCCACACAAAATCAGCGCCTGCTGCTCAAGAGACTAATGCCCACCTGTGCTCAGCCTCACCATGGAGAAGAAATACAGCTAATCGAACTCGCCGCTCGGTCGTACATCCCATCATCTCGAATATCTTCTCCACATCAGCGAGCCACCTCTCAGCTACTGTCGGGTCCGGCTC
The DNA here is from genome assembly GCA_037074715.1 of Magnolia kwangsiensis. Lineage (NCBI taxonomy): Eukaryota > Viridiplantae > Streptophyta > Magnoliopsida > Magnoliales > Magnoliaceae > Magnolia > Magnolia kwangsiensis. The sequence continues at coordinate 76,303,835 of CM073579.1, forward strand.
GCCCTGGAAACGCGGGGGATCGAACCGTCAAAACTTTAGAAGGAGGGCGCTTGCGTGCTCCTGTACTGCCTGGGCCGGTGAAACAACTGGCTGCCTGCCCTATCCCTAAAGTGCAGCTGTCACAGCCTGTAACATCTGCTGCAACTGTGAGGCACTCACGGATACGGTCGGGTCCGCACTGGTCTCTGGTGGAGGAGCAGCATACTCAGGATGGGCAATAGAAATCTCTGGTGGTGGAACAGGCATCATATGTGGTAGGGTGGGAGCCGCAGGTGGTGGAGCAGGATCCTCAGGTGGTGGTACGGGAGTCGATCGGGTAACTCTCCTGGGCAGCATGTCCTACAGGAAAGAATGAAGGCGCCTATCAACTTGAAAACTCTCGAAGGCACGCACGTTAAAGGTCTGTAACGGAAGATCACGAAGCTATTCGAACTTCGAGACTTAGTCATTCTACACTCATAGCAGATATGTAATGTTGTTCTCGGTTATTCTCAAGTTATGCTCTGATACCAACTTTTGTCACTCCCCAAACTCAGAAATCAGGCTCACAAAATTTCTGATCGCCGAATCCGGTGCCGAAGCCTCCGTAGAACCCCATTCTCGGCTCCTAGTGCCCATTCACCAGTTCCGATCCTAAGATGCTACGAGGAGAATTTTCAACGTCAATTTAATTCGTAATAAGCATAACCAAAGGCATAACCCACAAATAACAACCAAGAACTCCATTACATTTCCAATATGATCAAAAACTTTACAAGTACAATGAGCATAAAGAGAAAATACAATGATGATAAACAAAAACTCCAAAACGATCTGCTAAGCACCCTACCTCAACACTGCTATGAGCCAACGTCACCTGCACGCAACGGTCGTGCATAAAATTAGAGAAAGCTTAGAGGGTGGTGAGAGTGTGTGCGCAATATAGTAATGATCATGCAATATTAGAGCAATGCGGAATATGTAGATGAATCCATAAATATCATGAGCCATACCAAGGCTATGCGATGCAAGATGCAAGTCAAGCATATAATCCTCATCCAAGTCTACATATCAATACAGCTCAAATCTGAGATATCACCGGGGTCTAGTACACTCTAAACCAGATCGCCGCCTCATCGCGCATAATAAGGTAAGTAGAAGAGACCTCACTATCCACCCGAGAGTATATCGATGACTGTCCGATTCAATCTGAATTCAAATATTGATCATATCGGAAGTCATTCGATCATATCGACAGTGGGCGCATGTTTCTCCAACAAATATTTTAAGGTGTTTTTAAACGTTGATCGGGGGGCCAGTCGAGAAATCGATATTCATATGTCGATCATATCGAGACCTGGTCGATTGGATCGAGACCGGACACAAACCGTCCAGCAAGCTTATAGGTAAATCTATACGATTTATCGATCCCATTGACACGGACTCCGATATCATCGATATATAAATTCTGATGACATCGGCTGTTCCCTGATCATATCTTTAGAACCTGAAATCCTTCAAGGCTCGTCTCTCTCGTTTTCACCTGTCGATAGATCGATCCCTCTATCGATGAAATTAGAGTTCAAAATCTGATAACATCGATGTGTGTCTCGATCCCATCGATCAGTTGACAAAAGGTTTCCAAAAGTGAAAATGATATTTAAGTTTGTATCATCGAGAGATCAGTCGATGCTATCGGGAGTATACGCTCAATGATATCGACCCTGCTCGATGATATTGAACTCTGTCATAAATGTGACCGTTTTATATCTGTTGGAACCTTTTGCCTATACATAGAGAGGTTAGTCTTTATTGCTGGTAGAGAAAGAAGAGAGTGCTTCTGAGTGTTTTAAACTTCATATCATTTATCTTTAGCCCTTTCTCTTAGAAAGTTCATCCTCCAATCCACCCTCATCATTGATATTCAATAGAGTGGATTGGGGAATGAACTTCCACATTCAAGGATCCTCCAGCTACTACCTTAATGAAAAATCATTAAGCTGGGATGCCTTGAATGCATAAATGATTAGAATTACTCTATCTTCCTAATAGAAAAATCTTTAGAGAGTGGAATTCCATCATAACCTTGACCCAACCTGAAGCCTAGTATTGGTATATCTTTTGTGTTGCGGATCAAGGGAGCTGAAGACTCTTCATCAACAAGAAGGGGATCTTCATCACTGAGCTAAAAGAGACTCATCAACTTATATGTAAGTATCTAGAGTCTAGGGACACTTGTGATCATTCCTTTTTAGGATTGGGTCTTGAGTGTTGCTCACCCTTTGAAGTCCTCAAAGGAGGCCTCCGACGGGAGTGTACGTGTGGGTGCGTTGTGTGGACCCGTGCTCTATGTGGGCATAAACATCTGGTTATGAGTGAACCAGTAAAACTCTGAGTTATGAGGTGAACCGTGTAAAACCTCTGTTAGGGTCTTAGGGTAAGATCCTTGGCCAGTGTGCCTAAACCGGGTGCTATGTGTTGACCCTTGCTCGTGAGAGCATAAACTGTCAGCCTCTGTGTAGGTTGTAAAGGTTGAAGGTGAACCTGATTTAAAACCTTATGTTTGAGGTGAACCATGGAAAACCTCCTTAGTGAAATTCGGTACACTTAAGGGTTGAGTGTGGCAGCCAAGAGTGGAGTAGACAAGTAGTCGAACCATTATAAAAATGACTGTGTTTGTGATTGATTCTTGTGCTTGATCATTTGTGTGATTATGTTAATTGCATTCATATTTGCTCTCACTTCACACACACAGTCACATCCATCATAGACTATAACTGCTTCATGGTTATTAATTTGAATAGTTTTGTGATTGGATCCTCTACTGGGCTTGGATGCAAGTAGAGTTACATTTGAGTAATCCTGAAAATTGCATACCTGATAGGATTAGAGTGATAGGATTTTTAATATAACTTATAAATCTTTAAAAAGTCCTATTCACCCCCCTCTAGGACATATTAACATATTCCTACTTCAACTCTAGCAGTCTTCACCGCTATTTCAGTTATCAACACAACCAAACATAAGTAACGATGACATAACAAACAAACAGTTTCCTAATCTATTTGGTAAATATATTAATAATGATAAAATGATGTATGCTCCTTATAATCTAACACTCCCTTACAAATGACTTCCACGCCTATTTCGAAAATGCCAACACTCCTTTACAAGCAACTCCAATGCCAAATCGCAACCTATCCTAGGGTACGCATGATTAGTTAAGTTATTATTAGTTCCAATTCATACAACAGGTTGGTGAAGACAGGATACCACTATTGTATCATGAGTCATTATTTAGATCATATGGCTTGTTGTCGCCCGTGGTGGCTCCTCACTAGTGTCCCTTAATCCAGATTAAGGTATCAACAAGGTACGAGTCGTCACCTAATACTGAGTATGAACCATTAATTTAGAGGTGTGGGCTTGTCACTTAAAAATAAATTAATACAAAGGAAAGAGGCTCGTCACCCAATTCCATTCATGTTCAGTCGTTCGAACGGTACTTTGGCACCAAACCATCAGCTATGTAATTTGACGGAGGCCATTTAAACAACATTCTATCACCTCTATCAGTTTTCAATGGTCACTATGGGGAGGCTCATCACCCCAGCATAGGCTGATAGCTCGAACATGGTGTCACATACCACCATGCTCGGCTCATGAGTCTTTAGGGATCGTAATGCACTAATAGTTATGAGTAGTCTAAGTCATTGTTAATGGTGGTATCCTATATTCTATTGAATGCAATACAATAAGTAAGAACAAGAATGATCGAACTTGTATTAGACTGATGCGATTGACTATGGAGGACCCTGGGCAAACTGGCATTGGGTGCGAAGCATCCCGTGTAGCTCCAACTACTACCGATTGTCCATGTTCAACTCCTGTCGGCCAGCCCGTATAAGTTTGGGATAACCACCCTAAAGTGGGCTATTCGCACATTTAAATAATTTGCAGAGAATGATCCACCATAACAATGATTCAATTATATTAGCATTTCTAAGTATTCAACATCCAAGCATTATAATATTAAGAGTTTCATGCCAGTCAAGCATTTCATCGAGCATGTTATCAACCAAATAAAAAACATACACATTTATTTATTCTAAAATGCCAAGTAGAAACTTGAGGGTAGATTTTCATCTTAGAATTGAAATCCTTGACTCGGATGTAGCCCTAGCGTCGGGAATTTGGGAAAAACACTCCAAACCTAATTTAAAAGTATATGACTATCATTAATGATATGGATTTAATCTTAATTAAATATTAAACAATATATTATGGTTAAATAACTCGATTGGAATGATCTTTCAACTTAGTTTGACGAATCGAGACTCGAAATCGGTGAACAACCGAAATCCTAATGGAGTCGAGTCCAATTATGGCTCCCGCAAGAGTATGGGCCGCTCCAATCGATGATTGTGGCTCAAAACCCTAACATACTCAATCCTAACATTAGGGTGTACAAAAATTGATGGAAATGAAAGGGGGTTTCTAACCCTAATAGCTAAAAAATGTAAGAAACCAAAGAAAGATGTAGAATGATAACTAAGGAACCTCTTACCTAGCAAGGGGTGGAGAATCCGACTCGAAATCTTTGGATTTCATCCGTTGAAGATATGAAACCGGGCATAAATGAGAGATCTTTCAAAATTTGATAAGCATGGGGATCGGACGATGTGATCCAACACCGGGCTCCACCATTTCTCCCTTCCCTCTTCTTTTTCTCCTCTTCTCTTTCTCTCCTTTGCTAGGAAAAATTCGTATGAGGAGAGGGAGAGAAATAAATGGGTATTTATAGTGCCAAATGTTACATAAATCGTCCCAATGGCCCTTTATTCATTATACTAACCCTGGAGGGGGTTGTTTTCAACTAATAGGACCCGATGGGAGGTGTACAAGTCAATCTAAGCCATAGGATAAGTGCCCAATAGGCGATCTATATTTGGACACAACCATCTAATGATCGGACGTGTCAATTAACTAGGAAGACCCTAACTTAGATCAATGGTCACCAATAATTAATCGAGGTCATGGCTATACAAATATGTGTGGAGAAATATCTTTAGTCAGTACCTCAAATTTATCCATGTATCGATGGTCTGAAAGTTACAACTTCGTGAAAGAGCAATGAGCTAGTTTCACTTAAATTTAAAGTTTTCACTTAAGGCATTTACATACCTCATGCACTTGGCTTTGCGGGTCCAATTTGAACAGTTTGGGATGCGACCTCGGCTCGATGTCTCGTGATGGACGTCAAGCTCACTAAGATGAATATCTTTCTATAGTCCGGGTTTAATGGCCCACTAACGAGCACTATAGAACTTGTTTGGATAATCAAGATATTTTTTGAATGAATTTGGTATCTAAATTTCTTATGCACAATGATTAGGTTTTGAATTAGCTAAGTTTGTATTGTGACCTATTTACAATTAGCGAAAATAGTGATTCGGTCAAAGTCACTCCAAGTCGTTGGTTCTTAGGCTGAAAGGATAATTGGGTCACTCTGGTTTATAAATTAAGATCCAAGCTCTAGTTGTCTCAACTTTGGATAGATCTTTATTTAGTTATGATTGTCTCGATTAGTTAATGATAGGTTGGCTAGATTTGGGTCCCATGTGATCAAATCATGTGGCTAAACTCGGTATTTAAGTGATGTGACAGATTTGTTGGCTTCCCATGGTTAATTAACTGGATTTGTACAATTTTTTATTAGTATCACTCACATATAGGCTCACATTGAGTGTCAAGGGTCAGTAAGTGACAACGTGGGCTAGTTATATCGAACATTTTTCAAGGGTTTTTTTAAAAATCCCAAGCAGTGAAAATCTGGGACGTTACACCCTTCTTCTTGAGCAAGTTCTATGTGGCCCTTCTTCTTGAGCAATCATCAAATAACTAGGTCAGTTTTCTTCCACTTGTACCATTGACATAGCATTCACTTCCGCTATTCATATGTTCATATGCATGTGACTCAAATCAAGCATGATGTTCTCATTTGTATTTTAATTTTTGGATGTATTTTGTGTGCCTTCCTGGCTGTGGTATTCTTTCTAAACTCAATACTTCTATGGGATGTTATTTATTTAGTTTGAGGAAATCTCAAATGCTAATTACTAAAGGTGAAACATCTTTAGTATTGTTAAACTTAGTACATCTATTTCTTCTCCCTTACATCAAAGGTAAGGTCATAGTGGTTGTGGCATCACTTAAGCATGCCCTAAGAATAACGGTATGACTGATATTACTTGACTTTTTTAGGCGCTTGTGCCAAATGCTCAAGTCTTCTTTAGAGGTGGAAGGATGAGGAATAAATGTAGAAGTTGCAATTCTCAAAATGGCAAAACATCCACCAATATATTCTATGTCAATTCCTTCTCATTCAGGTATGAAGCTGATTGATGCATTCCAAAGTAAAGGAAAGACCGTCAAATAAAGATTTTAAGAAATAACTAAAAGAAGGTTTTTATCTAACAACACATGGAAAACATTGGAAAGCACTCATTCTTTGTCCAGGTGGTATACATGGACAAAATCTAGACAATTTATATATTGTGCTCTCATGCAGATAGATTATATACTAAAAATTCATGCAAACTGGATGATCCTAGTGGCCAATTGAGTGTTGACTGTTGGTTGGACTTTCTCTTAACTTTCCATTTGAAATAATCATAATTCCTCAAATTATTTGCAAGGATTACCCGCCTGGTGTGGTTTCAGAATAAATAAAGGTCTGGATCTGTTGAATGTGTACAACATGCACAGGAGGATACTGGTGTTGTTAAATGGCATAAGTAATCCCATGTGATTGAAGGGGATTGCGCATATGCTAGTGTGAAGACCTCAAAACTCTTCTTTTTTGAAAAAGAATAAAAAAAATCTGAAAAATGAAGGAAAAATTATGAAAAAAAATGTAAAAATACTAATAGTGTTGGGAATTATTTTTTTCCATAGTTCTATTATCAACTTCATAAATTTTGTTATATTTATTATATCTATTATTTTATTAGACTATAACAAATCAACTAACAAGTTCTCGAATGCATATAGGGGGGGGGGGGGGGGGGGTGGATAGAGAGAGAGGGGGATATAGAGAGAGAGGTTGGGAGTAGACTAAGGAATATTAGGGGGTGGGAGTGCCTAAGGGAGGAAAAAAAAGTACCAGTGGTAAGAAATGACTATTGGGATGTTATGCCATCGCAGGGAAGGAGGGAGCAGACTAAGGAAAATGAAAGGGGTGGGAGTGCTGACAGGCAAAAGGGAGAGAAGAAAGGGAGAAAAAAGTACCAGTGGTAAGAAATGATTGTTGGGATGTTATGCCGTCGCAGGGAAGGAGGGAGCAAACTAAGGAAAATGAAGGGGGTAGGAGTGCTTATAGCCAAAAGGGAGAAAAAAGTACTAGTGGTAAGAAATATGACTGTTGGGGGACACTACCATCGCATACTGAATATGTAATGTCATGATTGCATAATGATGGTGTATGCAGTTGCACACTTCTTTGTGTGACCACATAAAATCCAAAGGTCTTAAGTGTAAGTGCTACGATTTCATATCCCTTTGGTTGTCAGATTTTGTGGTGCCAAAACCTATATCTATGTCTTGTATATCTTGTGTTTCATGTTTGAAACTATTCTTTACTTCAAGACATCGCATTTCAAGACAAGAACTTAAATGAAGACGTTTTCAAGTCATGGATGAAGAATTCAAGTATTGAAGTCTTCATGTTTGCATGTTCAAGATTCAATCAAGTTCAAGTATATTAGAAGACCTTGTCAAGTCAAGATCAAGCTCAAGAAAGCCTACTACAATATTTGTATATTCTCAAGCTTCTCTTAAGAGTCATCTGAGTGTACAGACTTTCAATGTCCATCTCACTTTTAAGGTTTGTTTGACCTTAGATTGACCTTAGGATGGGCTTTATTGTAGGTCATTCTAGATACATAACTCATATAATTTAATATGCTTGTTTGGGCTGTTTTAAGAATGGTCCTAGGGACTTCAAGACCAGTCATAGCTCTGCTACGACCAGTCTTAAGTTTTTCAGGACCAGTCTTAGGTTGTTGAAGATCTTCGGATCTTTCTGGCTGTCCTACGACTAATCCTGGACATCCTACGACCAGTCCTGTGAGTTCTACGACTCATCCTTCGACCAGTCGTAGCCCTACGAATCAAACTCTAGCAACTAAATTGGGGGTCCTACGACCGATCGTAGGTGACCCACGACCAGTCGTAGACCACCCAAGACCGGTCGTGGAACAACAAAATCTTATCCCGTGGAAATCTTTGAAAATCTTTGAAGCTACGACCAGTCCTAGGATCCTAAGACCAATCGTAGACGGGATTTTTTAGGCTATAAATAGAGCACGAACTTCAGAGTTTTAGCAATTCAATTCAACTCTATTCAAGCATTCTTTAGGCTATTTTCTAAGATAAGTTTGTATTTATTTTAAGCTACTTTGTTCTTATTTAATATTCCTTTTACTAGCTTGTTTATTATTTGATTTTGATCTACATTCCAATCTTATTAGAAAAGGAGAATTTCTGATATTCCTTCTTCTTGGATTCAAAATCAAATAGAACTAGCCCTTTTGATTTAAAATCAATTAGACTTAGAACCATTCTTAAAGTGAGTATTGGACTTTGAATGTTGAATCAAACTTCTACGCCGATTGGTTCTACCGGGCTACTTCAAAAAGTGATTCAGGTATTTTACATTTTTGTAATTTACTTTCTTTGGTTTTGTTTGAGATTTGCCAGAAAAATCTCATTGTTATTGGTTATCTGAGGAGAGCCAGAAAACTCAGATTGTGGGGTTTTTGGATTATGTAAGCCCGAGATCAAAGACACAATTGTGAAGGTTTTAGGTGAACCTGTGAAACCTATTTTGATAGTGCATGCTAATATCCCCTGTGTGAGGATATTAGGAGTGGAGTAGCATTCTGTGTGGCTGTTGGATAACAGTTGGTGTACACACAGGCGAACCACTATATATCGTTGTATTGTGAATGTGCATTATTCTTTCATTCTTTCATTCTTTCAGTTTTGTGAATTGTATTCATGGATGAATGTTGTAATCTTTTTATTCCAAGCTAGTGTGGGGAATGTTGTAATAACTTAGGATTTATTTCTGCAAGTTATTTCCTTGCTTTTTATTCCTCATTGATCTGTGATACAAAGGACGTTCTAGAAATAAGGTTGTCCTACCTTAAACCTTTAGTTTTTGGTGTAAGGTTGTCCTTAGAACTGATAAAGTATCATTCTCTTTATTTTAGGCTATTGAGATTACTTTAAATTCAGCATTGTGCTTTATTTCTTTTATTATTTCGCTGTTATTAGTTTTATTTGGCATTGCCCTATTCACCCCCCTCTAGGGCATATAGCTAGGCCCTTTCAAGTGGTATCAGAGCCTAATAGCTCGTGCTTATTGTTTATTTAGTGGATTTATTTCATGAGCTAACGATCTAAGCTATATTAAGATGTCAAATTTTGATAGCCTATCAGTCATTAGGCCACCACCCTTTAATGACACAAACTATGCTTATTGGAAAGCCAGGATGAGGATCTTCCTGAAATCCTTGGATGAAAGTGTGTGGTTGGCTACAGTGAATGAATGGAACCCTCCTATCACTGAAGTAACTAATGATGATGGTTCAAAATCAATGAAAGTAACAGCTTATTCTCTTTGGACCACACTTCAGAAAAGTGAAAGTAGTGCCAATGCAAAAGCACTAAATGCAATTACTTGTGCATTATCACCAGATGAATTCAAAAGAATCATCTTTTGTGAAAATGCAAAACAAGCATGGGATGTATTAGAAATGACACACGAGGGTACATCTATTGTCAAGAAATCCAAAGTCTAACTCCTCACAACTAAATTTGAAGAAATTCATATGGAGGAGAATGAGATGTTTATGGACTTCCATACTAGATTGAATGACATTGTGAACTCTATGTGGGGTCTTGGTGATAGAATCTCAGAAAGTAAAGTGTGCGCAAAGATACTACGCTCACTTCCTGAACGGTTCAAGTCTAAAGTCACCGCGATTCAGGAACTTCGTGATACGGATACCATGAGGGTTGAGGAAGTAGTTGGTTCACTTCAAACCTATGAGTTGTCTTTTAAAGCTCCTAAAGGAAAATCAATTGCTCTCAAATCATCTAAAAATGTTTCACAAGAGAGCACTTCGGATTTAAAAAATTCTAAAGATGATATGGCGCTTTTAGCAAAAACGTTTTACAAAATTTTCAAAAATAAGAAAAAAGTTAATTTTCAAAAGTCAAATGATTAGAGATGATCTAAACCTAGAACTCAAAAATCCTTGAAAGATAGTGTTACAACTGTCAAGAGTATGAGCACTTAGCTAACAAATGTCCTAAAAAGGACAAATAAAAAAAGAAAAGCATGATGGCTACTTGGGATGAATTGTCTGATTCTGAATCCTCTTCTAAATCAGAAGAGTGATGAAGGTATTTTTCTTGGTTATTCTTTGAACAGTCGAGCTTATAGGGTTCTAAATAAGAGAACTGGTGTGATTCAAGAGTCCATCAATGTGGTCATTGATGATCATTTGAATACACCAGCTCCGAGTTCAGATGATGATGAAGCTCTTATTATTGACAATCAAGATACCTCATCAAGTCAAAAAGAATCTAAACCAAGGACTGTCAAAGATCATCCAACCAATCAAATACTTGGAAACTCTCTCACTAGAGTTCGTACTCACAAACAACTTGAGAACATATGTAATTATGTTTGTTTTACATCCCAAATAGAACCGGTCAACATAAAAGAAGCACTTTCTGACGAAAATTAGATTGTTGCTATGCAGGATGAACTTAATCAATTTATTCATAATGATGTCTGGTATCTTGTTCCTAGACCTAAAGATAAACACATTATTGGAACAAGATGGATCTTTAAAAATAAGTCTGATGAGCTTGAAAATATTATACGAAATAAGGCTAGACTGGTTGTACAAGGGTACACTCAAATTGAAGGCATCGATTACGATGAAACCTTTGCTCCAGTCGCTCGCCTTGAATCAATCAGACTTTTTATTTCCATCGTGTGCTTTAGAAAATTTACAATTTATCAAATGGATGTAAAGAGTGCTTTCTTGAATGACGATTTACATGAAGAAGTGTATGTTGAACAACCTTCAGGGTTTGAAGACCCTAAGTTATCTGACCATGTATTTTGTCTCAAAAAGGCTCTCTATGGTCTAAAACAAGCGCCCAGGGCATGGTATGAGAAATTGACTAAATTCTTACTTAGTCATAGCTTTCAAGTACGAAGTGTCGATAAGATGCTCTTTGTTAAGAAGCATAACAATGATATTTTGATGGTTCAAATTTATGTTGATGATATTATTTATGGATCAACTTGCTCTAACATGTCTATTGAGTTTGCAGAGTTAATGAAATCAAGGTTCGAAATGAGCATGGTTGACGAACCTAACTATTTCCTAGGGTTGCAAGTAAAACAACAACCTGATGGAATTTTCATTTTTCAGACCAAATATGCTTCAAACTTGGTTAAAAGGTTTGGATTTGAGAATGGTAAGAACTTTTGATACTCCTATGAGTACAACGTTAAGACTCTCAAAAGACTCTACAGGCAAAGATATAGATCATAAACTATATCGTAGTATGATTGGTAGTTTGTTGTATCTTACTGCAAGTAGACCTGATATTGCGTTAAGTGTTGGAATTTGTGCGAGATATCAGTCTAATCCTAACAAATCACATCTTACTGCTGTTAAACGGATTATTAGATATGTCGCAAGTACTATAAATCTGGGTCTATGGTACCCTTTTGATACTAGTGTTCAATTAGTCGGGTACTCAGATGCTGATTGGGCAGGTAATTTCGATGATAGAAAATCAACCAGTGGTGGTTGTTTTTACATTAAAAATTACTTAGTTTCTTGGTTCATCAAGAAGCAAAGCTCAATATCGCTCTCCACTGCTGAGGCTGAGTATATTGCAGCTGGATATGCATGTACTCAACTAGTTTGGATGAAACGCATGCTAAGCGATTATGGAATTAATCAAGATTCAATGATCTTATATTGTGATAATTCCAGTGCTATAAATATTTCTAAAAATCCAATCCAGAATTCACATACTAAGCACATTGACATTAGGTATCATTACATACGTGAGTTGGTTGAAGAAAAAGTTATTTCTTTGGAATATATATCAATCGAAAATCAACTTGGTGATATATTTACTAAACCGCTTGAGAAAAGAAGGTTTAATAAACTGAAATTTGATCTTGGTATGTGCATTTTACATTGAATATTCTTGCTTGCATATATCATAGTGTATTATATTTCATATTATATTTGTTTAAATTTTAATTTTTTACATAAAATATGTATTTTTTGGTCGATACTCAACCGGTCGTGGATGTACACGACCAGTTGTGGTACGACCGGTTATGCACCACACTCGACCAGTCATGGTACTCATGAACATGATATATTTGGGGCAAATCCCCTTCTTCTTCATTTTCACTCCGACCTACGACGAGTCGTGGCTCGACTAGTCATAGGATTTCTTATTTTTCTTCAAGATGAGTCCTATTTCGTCATTTTTCTTGAAGATTCATGCTCTCTATGCTTTGATTTGATCATTGTGTAGCTAGATTTCATCTCTTGTTGGGTTTTTCAAGGGTTTCTTCTCTATTCGCTGATCTAGAGAAAACTCATCCTTTCTTTTGTGCATTTCGCTTGCTCTTTGTATATCTTCTTAAATATGGATGCTAGAGGAAAAAAAAAAATATCTCGTGGTCCATCTTCATCTATATCAGCACCAATAATAAACGGCACCTTCGGTCACCCGAAGATGATTCTCAAGATGTACGAGATTTACGTGTCCGTAAAATTATCGTTGAGCATACCGCTGATCTCAATCACATTGCTTCATATGGTATTATCCCTCTCCTTGAATCTGTTGGCTGGACTAACATTTTGCTTTGGGGTGGGCCTGCATACCAGTCCATTGCCCAATCAATGGTAGCATGCATCTCAGAATTTTCTCTTGATAATTTAACATTTTCAATTTATACTAGAGAAGGAAAATTTGAAGTAGACCGTCATTTGATATCAGGTATTATGGATATACCTATTAATGATGAAGGTATACCGATTCAAACTTTATATGACAAACCATCTGAATCGGAAAAAGACATGTTAACAAGAGATTTATACAAAATTGATGCGGAATGGACACACAAAGGGAATGCGCTCCCTTCAAAGTATCTGTTACCTAGATACAGAGTGTTACATCATTTCTTCATTTTCAATGTGTATCCTCGGTCCGGTAATAAAACCGAGTTAACTTCTTTCATGGTTCGTGTGTTGCATTCTATTGCTTCTGGTACCATGGTCTGTCTTCCTTCTTTGATTTGTTATTTCATTATTCAGTTTCGTCTCCATCCGGGTCATAGTGATATTCCGTTCGGTTATCTTATGACTGTTTTAGCCACTCATATGTTTGTCGATAAACCTGTTAATGAGGCACCAATTCATCATCTTATTTTCAACAATTCCAATCTTAATAAGATGAAGTTGAATTTGTTTCCTGGCCAAGTAGATAGGTGGTGTTTGTGGTGATGGAGGTGTTGGTGGTGAGGCCGAAAATGAAGGGGAAGCTGGCGATCTTCTTCAATAAGATGTTAATATGGATGAGATTTTTGATGAGATAGAATCCGATTCACCAAATGATCCAGATTACGATCCATCTGGTTATGATGCACGCTTTCGTGCATTGGAGGAGAAGGTTGATAATATGAGTATATCCCACGATATGCGATTTAAGTACATGCGAAAATATCTTCGTCGCATCAATAGGGGGTTACACCAGATTGATCCGACTATCCCTGCTCCCTCCTCTGGATCAGATTAGGTGAATTATCTTCTGGATAGTATAACATTGTCTTTTATTTTGGATATGTATTATGGATTATGGTTTGCTAATATTGTCTTTTGGATATTGTATTATGGATTGATGATGGCTTGATGCTTCAGGTTTATATTTTGAAATATGCTTTGTCCTTTCATATCTCTTTCTCATTATTACTCTCTATGTTCTCTTTCCTTTTGTGACTTTCCCTTGTCATTTTATGATAAAAAGGGGGAGTAGTAAGCTAAAAGGGAGTAGTATGGAAAGGGGGAGTAATTTGTTTTGTCTGGATTAAATGATTGAGAAGGATATGTGGGATTGAGAATATGGAGTCTTGAGGTTTTCATGTTGTTTACTGTTTATATGAGCAGTACTCGTATTACTTAGGGGGAGTAGAGTAATTTGTGATTTTATGGCTCATGATTCCTTATTATCTTCTTTGTTATGTGTTTTGTCACAAATTTGACAAAGGGGGAGATTGTAAGTGCTATGATTTCATATCCCTTTGGTTGGAAAATTTTGTGGTGCCAAAACTTATATCTATGTCTTGTATATCTTGTGTTTCATGTTTGAAACTATTCTTTACTTCAAGACATCGCATTTCAAAACAAGAACTTAAATGAAGAAGTTTTCAAGTCATAGATGAAGAATTCAAGTATTGAAGTCTTCAAGTTTGCATGTCCAAGATTCAATCAAGTTCAAGTATATTAGAAGACCTTGTCAAGTCAAGATCAAGCTCAAGAAGGCCTACTACAAAATTTATATATTCTCAAGCTTCTCTTAAGGTTCATCTGAGTGTACAGACTTTCAATGTCCATCTCACTTTTAAGGTTTGTTTGACCTTAGATTGACCTTAGGATGGGCTTTACTGTAGGTCATTCTGGATACATAACTTATATATTTTAATATGCTTGTTTGGGCTGTTATAAGAATGGTCCTAGGGACTTCAAGACCAGTCATAGATCTGCTACGACCAGTCTTAAGTTTTTCAGGACCAGTCCTAGGTTGTTGAAGATCTTCAGATCTTTTTGGCTGTCCTACGACCAGTCCTGTGAGTTCTACGACTCATCCTTCGACCAGTCGTAGATCTACGACTCAAACTCCAGCAACTAAATTGGGGGTCCTACGACCGGTCGTAGGTGGCCCACGACTAGTCATAGACCACCCAGGACCGGTCGTGGAACAACAAAATCTTATCCTGCGGAAATCTTTGAAATCTTTGAAGCTACGTGTAACGCCCTGGAAAAATCCGTACTTGGACTCGAGTACCGACTCGACCAGAAATCGCGTAGGATTAATTCATTTAGAAAATAAGTGTAAGTTAGCTAGCGCAATGCTAGAGTAGCTGGGAAATAGTCCCTGATCACTTTAAATACGTTCTACAGGACCCAAAGCGAGTAGAACAAATGACGCTATAATACTCTAAAACCTCGGATCAAACTCTAAGCCGGTTTGTTCTCTGGACCTCTTTGAAACTTTGTATTGGATTTAGACTGCGCGTCGAAAGTCCGATATGTACAATCTTAGACCGTTAAAACTGCCTAGCTGGACTCGAAAATCATTTCAAAAATCAAGTTCAATCGACATTCGCAGGCTATTTCGTTGAGCGTGGAGTGAAGAGAGTGAGAATAGGGTTAGATTTGGAATTTGAAATTCAAATCTGGCACACGACTTGACGCATCAGTATTAAGCGTTCTGACCATCAGAATTCATCCAAATTACACCCTCGGATCAGGAAAAATTTCTATTTCATATCATGAGACTTACAGACCTGATCTACGTGCGATGACTGCTGAACTGAAACTCGACCGCTACGTGCGATCTACAAGCACTGATGGTCTGAAAACGTGACGTGAGCGACATCCGGCATATATGAACTTAAGTCCGATCGCGTTCGGCCAGGGGACCACCAGAAATGTCCTTTTGGACCGAAACAGCCCCGATTTGGATATACCTTAAGTATACCTTGTTCCCAAGCCTGCTTTGGGCATGTTTGGGCTTGAAACCCTCACTCCTCTCACCCATCCGAATTTACTAGAAACCCTAGCAAGAGTGAGAGAGAAAGTGAGAGTTTGTGAGAGTGAGTAGGAGAGAATTTTCCTGCTGCTGCACTACCTGTTGCACATGATTAAGAAACACGCTCCAATCACTTGGCCGGTGATTTCTCTGCATTTCTATGTAAGAAAATACCCTAAATAGTTGCTGATTTAGTGTTCTTTCATTTTCATAGCATGTTAGCTTATGGATCTTGTAAATTAGGTTGCCTATTCGCCGTAGACGAAGCGTATACGCTCCGTTCGAATCGATACGCTTCTAGGAGATAAGGTGCAGATTTTAGACGCTTTGATTGACTGTTTCCAATGCTGTCAATGTCGTTTAATAGTAGATTATCGATGGCAATGCCGTTTGACATGTACAACATGCCGTCCGTTTCCTGTTTCGTAAGTAGACGAAGAATATGAGATTTAGGGCATTTTAGTCATTTGTAGGAAATACTGTTTTCATCCATAATTTGCTGATGTGATTGACATGGCTTCTTGTCGCATTAGGATACTAGGAATGCGTGCATAATTAGTTTGGCGAAGAGTTCACCTAAATGCGCACTTTGAGTCGACATACTATATGTAGACTTAAGTGTGTAGTTTAAGTGTTTGTATAAATGCTTGTATTAGTATGTATTGAATTAAATGGTGTTATGAATTAGTTTGAGATTGATTTCTCAATTAATATGCTGATGTAAATGATTTCCTACATGTTAGCTATATGCATGATTTCATTATATGTATGAAATGCATGTGCTTGATGATTCACTTAAGTTGTATGCTATAACATGTGTTAACATGCTCACATTGTTGTATTTCATTTCCAATACTCTTACATGATTTGCTGATGTGGATTCATCATTGTTTGGGACTATACCTAGTCCAGGTAGTCGGCAACCGAGCAAATTCGTGGTTGGCTTATCTTTGCCACGAACAACGCGTCGATGAACGCGAGCCGTGTTTTGGAGTTGGCGGCAGTGGTTAGGCCACGCGAGGTGTTTTACGCACTTCATGTCATACGACTTGAGATGCGCTCATGCTAGTCGAGCCCGTCAAGTAACCCGACTGGCCGTTGTATGTTCACCCTGTATGAGTCATAACTGCTTAAACCTAGGGTACTGAACTTACCATTGTAAATCCTGTCAACCATGGTACCTTGATCCACAAAGACTCATGAGCCGGGCATGGTGGTATGGGACACCGTGGTCGAGCTGTCGGCCTACGTTGGGGCCACGAACCTTCCCATAGTGACCAGTGAGCACCTATATCTCGTGAGCAGATTATGGTGGTATGGGACACTATATTCTTGCTGTTGGCCTACACTGATCAGGCGACGAGTCCTTTGTAGTGACCGCGAGCGTATTCTGAGTCTACGGGAGGCGACGACCCTTCAGTAGCAGTGAGAGTACAGTAGGCCTGTATTGATAAGGTGATGGGGGAGCGGTGCAACGAGTGCGAGCAACAGCCCTGACAGCCCTTGCAGCGACCTATAAAATATACTTCGTATGAGATCACTAGGAGTGACGACCCTAGACAGGATCTGTGTTGGGATTAATATAAGGGAAGTACCTTAGTTTTCCAATCCTGCTGTTTGAATGGAATAATAATAACTCGACAATCATATCACCATTACATTGCATGTGCCTGGAAGATGTGGAGCACTGAGCGGTACGCAAGCATGTCGCGGGCGTAAGATGGTGCCGTATGAGGGAGAACGTCGGTGAGGGCATCCATCATGTCATGTCATATTGCATTAACAATAGTATTAGGATTGTTTGATTTACTGCTTTACTATTATCGCATGATTGATTTGAGAACATGCTAATCCTTACTCTATTATTCTACTGAGTTAGCTACTCACTCTCACGTTTCGGGATGGTATTTACAACACCCACCAGACCCTGTCTTAGTGTAGGTGATGCAGCGATTCAGAAGGTAGAGCCGGACTATGATGAGGACCAGGACGAGTTCTCATACATGCAGTACCACGACGGCTTTGTTTAGGTGGCCTGGATTGACGGGACTTCTCAGTGGGACTCTTTTTGGACAATTTGATTTTGTTTATTTACATGTATATGAGACTCAGAGATGTATTCATACTTTAGAGATAGTCGAGATCTACTTTGTTTTCCATACAGTGATATATATATTCTTTAGTCTTCCACTTGCTTTTATTACTGGATCTGGAGTATGAATTGCAGTTTTGGTATACTTTTACTCATGTGAATGCTTTAACTCAGACAACATTGAATCATAATCATTTTTATTACATAAGTGACGGTCTGGAACTCGGGAGTTGAGTTTATACATGACTCCCGATTTTCAGGGTGTTACACTACTACTAGTCCTAGAATCCTAAGACCAGTCGTAGACGGGATTTTTTAGGTTATAAATAGAGCACGAACTTTAGAGTTTTAACAATTCAATTCAACTCTATTCAAGCATTCTTTAGGCTATTCTCTAAGATAAGTTTGTGTTTGTTTTAAGCTACTTTGTGCTTATTTAATATTCCTTTTGCTAGCTTGTTTATTATTTGATTTTGATCTACATTCCAATCTTATTAGAAAAGGGGAATTTCTGATATTCCTTCTTCTTGGATTCAAAATCAAATAGAACTAGCCCTTTTGATTTAAAATCAATTAGACTTAGAACCATTCTTAAAGTGAGTATTGGACTTTGAACATTGAATCGAACTTCTACTCCGATTGGTTCTACCGGGCTACTTCAAAAAGTGATTCAGGTATTTTACATTTTTGTAATTTACTTTCTTTGGTTTTGTTTGAGATTTGACAGAAAAATCTCATTGTTATTGGTTATCTGAGGAGAGCCAGAAAACTCAAATTGTGGGGTTTTTGGATTGTGTAAGCCTGAGATCAAAGACACAATTGTGAAGGTTTTAGGTGAACCTGTGAAACCTATTTTGATAGTGAATGCTAATATCCCCTGTGTGAGGATATTAGGAGTGGAGTAGCATTCTGTGTGGCTGTTGGATAACAGTTGGTGTACACACAGGCGAACCACTATATATCGTTGTGTTGTGGATGTGCATTATTCTTTCATTCTTTCATTCATTCAGTTTTGTGAATTGTATTCGTGGATGAATGTTGTAATCTTTTTATTCCAAGCTAGTGTGGGGAATGTTGTAATAACTTAGGATTTATTTCTGCAAGTTATTTCCTTGCTTTTTATTCCTCATTGATCTGTGATACAAAGGACGTTCTAGAAATAAGGTTGTCCTACCTTAAACCTTTGGTTTTTGGTGTAAGGTTGTCCTTAGAACTGATAAAGTATCATTCTCTTTATTTTAGGCTATTGAGATTACTTTAAATTCAGCATTGTGCTTTATTTCTTTTATTATTTTGCTGTTATTAGTTTTATTTGGCATTGCCCTATTCACCCTCCCTCTAGGGCATATAGCTAGGCCCTTTCATAAAGGCTCAAACATGATTGGAAGGGTCCTAACTATGCCATGCATTCAATACTAAAAAAGCCTCTGAGGAGTTGTTCGGATGATAAAAAGGAAGTTGAACTCTATGAGATCTAATCTCCCATTGTTCCTTAGTAGCTCAATGGTAGAGCGGTTGGTTGTTAACTGACTAGCCATAGGTTCGAATCCCACTTGGAGAGATTTGATGAATTTAGAATTAAAGGGCTTTCTTTGACCATTAGGAGTAGGTTAACCCATTCCCTGTCTTTATTTCTATTGCATTCTATCTCATCGTATCACATTATGTTCTGCGATATTTGAGAATCACCATCAATATATTGATGTAGATCCGGGATAATTCTTTGTTCCACAACCCTGGGGCTATATTTACAACTAGCCAATTAATAATTCTTAGATGATGTACTAGTAGTGCATTAAAGATGCAGTGCAATTATCGATTCTCTAGAGAGGCCACAATTACCGCGTCCATGTTCTCCGAATGGTATATACGATCACATACAACAACACTAGGGTATAAGATGATATTTGTAGCACCATTCTCTCCCTACTACTGCTTCTACTTCCAATTGAGGAAAAATAAAAAGGTTGGATGGATATGAGCTTCCGATCGAGGAGACCAGAGCACATTTATTGACATGGCAACCCAACAAATCAAAGGTCCATATCACTATCATGTGTGGCCCTATTAGCAAAATTCCAGTTGCATATACTACGTGCTTCCCCGGCTTATAACTGACTACTTTTTAAGGTGCTTTTCAGAAGCTGATAGAGATCTTCAAGCACCACTTAGCTTTACCAAATTTTTATATTTTTAGAGGATACTAAAATAATGGACTACTAGATTTTGTAAGTGTTGGGAAGCTTGAGATGGGTGCTGGTAATTAGGATGATCATGAAATTACGGTTTAGACCGCTCTAGTAGAAGTATGGAATAAGTCAAAGTGTCCTAAAGGGGGTGAATAGGACTTTATAAAATTTAGGACAATTTAAAATCCTAGTTCCTCAATCTTGATCTAATATGCAATTACTCAAGATGTATCAAACTTAACTCTATAGGCTTCCAAGCCAAGTAGAGGATCCAAATAATAGAATACTTAGAATGAACAATTTAAGCAATTGGTCTATGTAGGATGTATGAGTGTGTGGAATGTGATTCCTATTAGTTCTAACCATTCGCATGCATCATTTTAAGCAATCAAGATAAGCATGATCAAATGAGTACACAAATAGCAATCCCAAATACAATCATATATAGTGGTTCGGCTATGTGCCTACTCCACTCCTGGTGGACGCACTCAACCTTTGAGTGTACCATATTTCACTAACGGAGGTTTCAAATTAGGTTCACCTCAAACCATTACAACCTACACAAGGTTAACACTAGGACCCACACAAGGTTCCTAAGAATGCCTACACAAGGCAACTCGTCCTATAGAAGGACTCAAACATGCCCACACAAGGCAACATACATGCTTACACAAGGCAATCTGTCCTACACAAGGACTCGAACATGCCTGCACAAGGCAACATACATGCCTACACAAGGCATACAAACATGCCTACACAAGGTAAACAAACTTGCCTACATAAGGCAAACACACATGCTGACACAAGGCACAACATGTCCTACACAAGGACTCTATATGTATTCTCCCGTTGGAGGCCTGTAAAAGGTCTTGATGATCTGTAACACAACCTGAGGAATCAATCCTACATAAAGAAGGATCCTTAAGCTCTGTGGACTCTTAGACTTTACATGAAAGTAGGTGAGCCCTGTTTAGCACATGATGAAGATGATCTCCCTTGATGACGTAGATTCTTCAACTCCCTTGAATCGTAACACTTAAAGATGCTCTACTATAAGTAGCTGGGGTTGGGTCAAGGTGTTTGGTGGAATCTACTCTATTAATTATGAATCTTTAAAGAGACAGAGTAATACCAGGGTTTGTGCATTCAAGATATTTTGGCCTAATGATTTGCCATTAAGAGGTTGCTAGAAGATCCTTGAATGGTGAAGTTCATTCTCCAATCCAATATATTGAGTATTCAATGAATAAGAAGGGGTTGGGGAATGAACTTCCATGAGAAGAAGGTTAATGATGGAAGGTAAGAAGTTACCTCCTTCGAACTCTCTCTTTTTCTCCATGCATTACTAGAACCAAGCTTCTGTTATAAAGGTAAAAAGTTCAACGGTAATATAATTGTCAGAATCAGACTGCGTTCGATGTCATCGAACCAATTTCATTGTCATCGAGGTTTGAATATCGAAGTCATCGAATCTAGTTCGATTCCTCAAATTTATGCATGATTTATCTTCAAACCTTGCTGGACATTTTTGGGACCTTATTTGATGTCATCGAACCTGGTTCGATGTCATCGAGATTTGAATCTCAATGTCATCGAACCTAGTTTGATTCCTCAAACTTTTTAAGGGTTTTTCCTTGGAAGCTCGCTAGACATTTTCTTGTCCTCTTTCGATGTCATCGAAGTTTGAATTCTGATGACATCGAGTCTAGTTCGATTTCTCAAACTTTTTAGGGCATTTTCCTTGAAAGTTTTTCTTGTCCTTTTTCGATGTTATTGAACCTGTTTTGATTTCACCAAAGTTTAAATTCCAATGTCATCAAGTATGGTTCAATTCCTCAAATTTTTAAAAAGATTTTCCAAGAAGATTGTTAGACAATAACTCTGCTTTCTTCGATGTCATCAAATATCCATGTTTGATGTCATTGAAGGTACGTTCGATGAATCAAATTTTTCCTCCATATATTCATTTGGTTGCTGGACATATGGGAGTCATTTTTTATGTCATCGAGACATGTTCTGTAAGACCCGTATCCTAGCTCGTACCATTTCGTAGGCCTCCGCAGTCTTTTCGGTCGAATTATGGTGACCCGTGATCTGTTATTTACATTTGCGTGCGATCCTAAGTCATGTCCCGTATATCAAAGTCGGATCGACTCGAAACTTGTACCCTTGCGACCACGTCGTCGTTGCAGTTCTGACTCCGTATCTCGCATGCCATGGCGATACCTGGGCTAGGAGATGTTGGCCCGCGTTCAGTTCGAGAAAAATGTCACGCTTTATAAAACCCAAGAGAACATGTCAAATCAGGCAATCAATCACTTCAATCAAGTACTCATCACTCCCATCACTAACACCCATCCCCAAGTACAACCACCCTCCCTAAAGTCAACTTTCTCTCTTACAACCAAGTACACCCATCACTCACCCATCTCTCTCTCTTACAACCTCTCTCTCTCTCTCTCATTCTCTAAGAAACCCACATCTAAGCTTCCATGAGAGAAGTTAGTGTGGCCTACCTTCCTACCTCCCATCTCCACCATCCAAGCTTCATCTCGACCGTTGAAATGCATTCCATGGGGCTCTAGGATGCATCGGTGGAAGAAGAAGTCTAAGAAGATCTAATGGTGGATTTTTATAAGGGTTTGATTTGTGTGATTTTGATGGTTTGAGGGCCCGCTTGTGGTGGGACCCATTTTGATGTATGCATTGTATAGGGAGGGCGCATAGTGACGGGGTCTCTCCCTCTCTCTCTCTCTCTCTCTCTCTCTCTCTCTCCCTTTGATGCCGTGTGGCCCACCTAATGCATGTGATAGATCCACGCCATCTATCACGGTGGAGCCCACTTTGATGTATGTGGTGTATCACACCGTCCGACAACTTGGACGGTGAGACCCACCATGACGTATGTGTATTATCCACACCATCCATCCATGGTGGAGCCCACTGTGATGTATGGTTTCATCCTCACTGTCCCTGGTTAGGACGGTAGGTCCCCACCATGACGTGTGTGTTTCATCCAGTCATCCGTTCATCTGGACGTGGCCCACTGTGATGTGGGCTTTATCCACGCCGTGCATTCCTTTGCAGCAGCTGCTGATGTCAGGGAGAGGTGAGGCTCACCTCTATGATTTATGTGTTAGATCCAAACCGTCTGTCCATTGGTGGACCACCTTGATGTATTTATTCCATCCATACCATCTAGATGGTACTGGATGGTGTTGGACGGTGTTTAGACGGTGCTGATTTACATGGACAATGGCTGGACGGTGTTGATTTACATGGACAATGGCTGGACGGTGCTGATTTACATGGATAATGGTTGGACAGTGCTGATTTGCATGGAAAAGGTTGGACGGTGCTGATTTTCACGTCCAATGTTGGACAGTGCTGATCATCATTAGTGGCCATGTGCCCTATAGAGTGATAGTCTATAGTGATACACATGTTACACCTGCAACTATTAAAATGATTTTTTGGTGCGGCCCATCCATGAGGCCCATCATGATGTATTTTTGGCCCATGTGCGGGGCCCACCTATTTATATTTTTAGCCCATGTGATGGGGCCCACCTGTTTTGTCTTTGAGGCCCATGTGATGGGCCCCACTTGTGTATTTAAAGCCCATATATGAGGCTCGACTTGATGTACACGAGGCTCATTGTGATATGTATTAGGACCATGTCGCATGGCCCATTTAATGTATTCAAGGCACAGATACGTGGCCTATTTGATGCATATGAGGCCCAAGCAGTGTAGCCCACTTGTTGTATATGAGACCCATTGGTGCGGCCCATTGATGTAGCCCACTTGATGTATATGATGGCCCATTGGTGTGGCCCATCGATGCGGACCACTCAATGTATGTGAGGCCCGATGTGATGTATATTAGGCCCATGTCATGCGGCCCATCGTGATGTGTATTAGGTCCATGTCATGCGGCCCATCGTGATATATATTAAGCCCATGTTATGCGGCTCATTGTGATGTGATTAGGCCCGGGTATGTGGCCCGTTGTGATGTATTTGAGGCCCAAGTATGTGGCCCGTTGTGATATATGTGAGGCCCGGGTATGTGGCCCGTTGTGATGTATTTGAGGCCTAGGTATGTGGCCCTTTGTGATGTATTTGTGGCCCAGGTATGTGGCCCATTTGATAAGGTCCATTGTGATGTATTTATGGCCCGTATGGCGAGCCTAATGTGGTGTATATGTGACCCTAGAGTGAGGCCCAATACGATGAACGTGCGGACCGATGTAATGTGTGATTTCACTATAATATATGTAATGATGTTTATGTGCGCCACTTCTTGGGAGCGATGTTGGTTAAATGTCCGCATTGATGGGAAATGATGGTTAGATGTCCACTTTGTGACCTTCCCTTGGGCCCATTGTGAGGCCCATTCTTGTTATGAGTAGGCTGTCTAGGCCCATCCTTGATAGGAGGAGAGTACACCATCATCATATAACATGCTTAGTATAGCTTCGTGATCCATGCCCGATCAAACATTCCTCATATCAAGCATACATATGATATGTATGCGCATGAATCATGAAAGTATACTAAGCATGATATAAAGTAATGAACTATCCTTACACCGAAGATGGGCCTAGACGGCCTACACTTAACCAGTATGGGCCTATCAATGGGCCCAAGGGAGAGTCATAATGCAGACATTTAACCAACATTATTCTTACAATGTGGACGTCAAACCAACATTGCTCTCAAGGCACGACCCGCCATAAACATCATTCATAAACCACAGTAGAATCATACATTGCAATGGACCTTAAGGACATCCCATGGGGCCTCGACCCATGGGTCTTAGATACATCAAATGGGCCACATCACATCGGCCTTAAGTTGGCCAAGTGGGCCGCACCAATGGGCCTTATGTACATTGCAATGGGCCATATCCATGGGCCTTAGAATACATCACAATGGGCCTCAACCCCTGGGTCCTAAATATATGACAATGGGCCTCAACCCATGGGCCCTAAATACATTACATCGGGCCTCATCAAATGGTCTTTACGTTCATATCAAGGTGGGCCTCAACAACGGCCCCAAATAAATCACAATGGGACTCATACACATACCAAGGTGGGCCTCAATGGACAGCCACAATTAAATCAAGATGGACCTCAATCCATGGGCCTTATAAATGCCAAGGTGGGCCTCAACAGTGGGCCACAAGTACATCAAGTTGGGCCTCAACCCATGGGCCTTATACACACCATAGTGGGTCTCAACCCACGGGCCTTTATACATCACAATGGGTCTCAACCCACGGGCCTTTATACATCACAATTGGCTTCGACCCATGGGCCTTAGAATACATCAAAATGGGCCTAATTTCATGGGCCTTAATACATTACAATAGGCCTTAACCCATGGACCCTAATACATCTCTATGGGCCTCAACCCATGGGTCTTACAGTCATATCAAGGTGGGCCTCAATAGCAGGCCACAAATACATCAAGGTGAGCCTAATCATATGGCCTTACATATATTAAATGGGCCACACTAATCGGGCCCTATAATCACCAAGGTGGGCCTCAACAGGCCACAAATACATCAATATGGGCCACCTCAAATGAACGGCAAAGATATGCATACATCATGGTGGGCTTCACCTCGTGATGGTTGACATGAATGAAACACATGTCATGGCGAGCTCCACCTAAACCTTAGATCTGACTCATTTTTTTTTGTCTCAAGCCATAAAATGAGCTTGCAAAGTGGATGGACAGTTTGGATGCAACACATGCATCATGGTGGGGTCCACTCACATGGCCCACCACAGACACCAAGGGTGGGGCCCTACTGGCCTATGGACCTAACTCATTCTTTAGCTCATGCCCAAAAATGATCTTTCAAAATAGCTGGACGGATTGGATGCAGCACATGCATCATGGAGGGCCCCACTGTCATTGGACAGCGTGAGTAAATAAAACACATGCATCAGGGGCTCCACCGTCTAGGCGGATGGTGGAGATAAACAGATATATCATGGTGGGTTCCACCGTCCACACAGGCGTGGACGGTGTGGTAAACACATACATCCATGGTGGGTTCCACATGTGTGGCCCACCATAATGTTTGCCTGCCATCCAAACCGTTCATAAGGTCACAGGCACCTGGATAAGGAGGAAAAACAAATTTCATATTGAGTCAAAAATTCTGTGGACTTAAAAAATGGGTTTTAATGGTATAGGTTCAATCCCACTGTTTTCTGTAGTGTGGGCCACCTGAGCTGTGGATGGGACTGAGATTTGGAGGGGGTCCACTGTTGGGAGTGGCCCACCTCATAAACAGCGTGGATGTAAAATATACATCATGGTGGGGCCCACATGCAGGGCCGTGGCTCCTGGCCCATCCACCCATACGCAGCACGCTACTGCTTTTGCTGCTGTGTCAGGGGCAGTAGGCGCTGCCCCCTTATATATATATATATATATATATATATTAAATCCATATTCTTGCGGTTTTTTCGGGTGTGTGGCCCGCATCATGTAAATCCACCCCAGCCACTGGTCTCTACTGACTATGACAAGTCCATCAAGTCCAATATTTGGCATATCTTGGCGCGTAGGAAATTTTAAACAAATTTGAAAGGTGGAAATCACCGTTTTAAAAGGTGTGGCCCTCCAGAAAGTTGGATCAGCTTCATTCTGTGGCCCAACGCCTAAAATGATTGGGAGAATAGAATGGACAGAATGGATTAAAAACATTCATCAAAGTGGGGCCTACACAAGTGGACCACCCCAAAAGGGAGTGAACCAAGCTAATATTAGTGTTTTCTTTGACGTCCAGCGTCCCTGGACGCTGGACGGTTTGGACATGACTCCTCCATTGAGGTGGGCCCATCTTAGGTGGGCCACTAAATGATAGATGGTGTGGGTACAATACATATAAGGTGGGCCCCACTTGAAGACAGTTTGGATAAAATACAGGCTTCAGGGTGGGGTCCATCCAAGTGGGCCACACAACTATATCATGATCACATATATAAAAAAAATGGAATAAGAGGGAGAAAGAGAGATAGAGAGTGAGACGCGCGTGATGGAGGGACCCCGGTACTATGGGCCCTCCCTTGCAATCAATCATACATCAAGTGGATCCCTTTACACATGACTTGTAATGCCCTGAAAATCGGGGGTCGCACATACGCTCAACTCCCGAGTTCCCAAGAGTCACTTATAACCGATTTCATTAATATGCATTTAAATCTGATTTAGTTGCGCAGCCTGGAATTCCTTGGAACATAAGGCATAAACATACAAGCCTACTAAGATGAAAAGATCGATTACATATATCTATGTACATGTCCAAAAAGAATAGAAGGGTCGCACACGGCGATCCCCAACAAAATCACAAAAGAATATCTGTAAAAAAAGAATGGGGCTGAGCCCTCTGCTCAGCAATGTAATGCCCCATCTACTGATCCGATGAAAGCCCTCCCATCAGCTGAAAGTAAGAGAACTCGTCGTCTTTCTCGAGGCTCGCGTCGTTAGGCTCCTCATGTGTGATATCACCTGCATCTAAGGAAGGTTCTGGTTAGTATTTTAAAACATCATCCCAGAGTGGGAGTGAGTGATCAACTCAGTGGGTGTTATTAGTCTCAAGTTACAATAGGCATCAATTATAATACGAATTTAATAAAAAGCAGGTAATCTCAAACACTTGGCTAATCTTATTAATATGCATGCATGTTGAATGATATGATGTATGCCCTCACTACAACGCTCCCTCAAGCGACTCCGTCTAACGATCACGTATGTCAATCCTCCCTCAGAGCGACCTCGACTTTCGAGTCGCCACCCTAAATAATGTGATGTAGTGCGATCGTGTTAGCTAAGTTATTATTTAAGGCCAGTCATCCAGCAGGTTGAGGAGTCTGATACACCCCACGTATCAATGCCCTAAGCAGCTTGCGAAGCCAAGACCCCCCAATGTGTGAGGCCAAGACCTCGCAGTCCGTGATCTCATCGGGTTCCTCATCCCTGACTTCAAGCACATGAGGAGTACCAAGAGAAAGGGATCGCTCACGGTCACTATGGGGAGGCGTGACACCCCAACGTAGGCCGATAGCTCGGACACAGTGTCCCATTCCACCATGTCCGGCTCACGAGGCTGTGGACCAGTTTACAAGTGGATTGTTAATGGGCTACAATAGTTGTAGGGTGATTCAGGTTCCATACAAATATGAGCAAACATGGTTAACAAGGCAGGGTTGGTCAGTGAGTAGGATAAATCACACGAGTCAGCCGAGCACGTGACGGATGACATCGAGCACGAGAGGCCCATGTAGTCAAACTACTACCGCCCACGTGTACCCGCCCAAATCCATGGGTTTAGCCTCAGGGTAGCTCTACCCATGGAGCTACCGCCTCTCCTCATATTTCCTAACCAATCCAAGGGTTTGAGAACAATTTTATATCATGCTAATATCAAAGTTCTAAACTAGTAAACAGTATCATGTTCACACAATCTCAACATATGATTTAAATATTCCTAACAAGCAACTACAACATCATAATCAAATTGTGCATAAATTGTGTGGATTAGGGAGGAAACTTAGCACTTCCTACACCTCAAGGGATCAAATACACATGAATGAAGAATCGTGCATTTTAGGAAGTAACACATATATGAGAAATCAACCAAACATGAGCATGTTATCATCCAAATATCAAACTATGTGAGAGGTATTATCAACATCAAATGAGAACTTAAACATGTAAATCCATACATTCCAACAACATTCAATTCCTAGGGTCTTCTCTAGATCTTCCAAACATAGCATTCAAGCAATCACAATCATTAATCTCATACTAAAATTGATGCTAGGCCACCTAAGAATGAATAGTCCGCACCTTTAGATTTGATGGAGGCTTGGAACCCACTTAGGAGATGTGGATTTCGGGATAGATTGGCCAGAATCCCTAAAACCAATCTTTGCATGTGAGAAATTCCATGCCAATCCTTTCTTATTACTTGGATCTCAAGAAGAAATGGTGAGAGGTTCTTATCTAGATGGCCAACGGATGAATTTGGGGTTGTGGTGGAGAGTTTCTTCTTGGAGGAGAGGTAGAGTGTTGAAAGGGTTGATGCCCTTGGCCCCACCTCAATCTATGGTCCCCCTTGTCCTTCTGCACCCACTCTTTCTTCCCTCTTTACTCTCTTGCTCTCTCTTTACTCCCTTAGCAATGGTGGTTGTGAAGGGAGTAATGAGATAGAGGCTAGGGCTTTATTTCCTAGAGTTGGGCCCTTTGGCCTTAAGTTTCAAGGAATTCCCACAATGACCCTCTAGGATTCCCTTTTGGAGTTGGGGCAGACTCCACACTCCTTTGGCCACCAAATTTGGTGTTTAGGTCTCTCATGGCTCATCAAGGGGCCACTCAAAGTTTGGGGACAACCGGATCAACGGTTATGGGGTTTGGTTATACGGTCTTAGCATTTAAGTGGCCCTGTGGGGCCCATTCTGGTTGTTGGGGTAGCTCTGGTGGCCCCCTGGTCATAAAATTTATAGGATAGGTGGTCCATGGCCCGATAAAGGGCCATGAAAAATTTGGGGACGATCGGATATTTGGTTTGATCTTACGGGTCTGATTTGCGATCAATGGTTAGCGTGCCATGATCGGGTCCCAGGTTTTTTTGACGGGCGTAGGACACTACTTTAGACCTTCACCATAAATTTGAAAGGAATCCGACCGCTAATACGCCCGGAATCCCCACTCCCTTGATAAGGGCCAGATTTCCAATATGGCCTTGTGTGGATTTTTCAAGTGTTGATGGAACGGCTCGGGCAACTAACTTGTGGGTGTCCAATGAGTTAGTGGTCCGCGATGGACCACAAGCCCAGTGAGATTTATGGTTCCTTAAAGTTTCATAATTTTTTGACCTCCCTGTGTCGCAGTATAGCCCGTACGAGCTAATGCTAAGTGTAAACGGCCATCTAGCTTGGTGGCCTGCATTAGGTCCTAACATGACCTGTCTGGTCTACTCCGTTGGGCTAATCTTAGATTAATTTACGCGTGGTACCTCACCACAAGTAATCTAAAGGAACGGTCCTGCGGCAAATCCTACGTGGATACCTCAGGACACTGTGCTGGTTAGACGGGACGTTACAGGTCCATCAAAATCAAAAATCAACGGTGGAAATCTTTTCTCCAACAATATGGATGGTCTAAATGACCTTTTTAATGCAAGAAAATAAACATCATGATGGAGTCCATGGAGAATGGCCCCATCATGGAATGATCATGATGATCCTAATGGGCCATCGGCCACATCTTAGGGTCCCAAGTCAGATCCAAACCATTGATCGGTTGGCCTCACTTGGCCCATCTTAAAAATATGAAAACTACTCTATCAAAGCACCCACCTATCGATCTTCTAGGTCTGTTGGAAAGCTTATCTCCTTGTGCTTCTCTTTGATGGTGGAAGATGAAAAATGGATGGCTAGGATGGAGGTTTTTGGGAAGGAAAAGGTGGACCACACAACTCATATTTCTCACTTGGAATGCTTGGACGTCCACCTCTCTCTCTCCTTTGTTGCTTGAAAAATGGTTTAGAGAGAGAGAGAGAGAGAGAGATGGGATGTAAGGAGAGAGAGTGATGGATGTGAGTGATGGGTGAGGTGATGGATGTGAGGTGAGTGATGGGTGAGGTGAGAGATGGGTTGACTTGGTGGTTGCTTAACTTGTGGAGAAAGGAAGCATGGGTGTTTTGTACTTGACATGAGATGTGATTGATGGGATTGATTTGACATATTGTAGAGATTCTCTTGGGATTGTAAATGCACGGCGTTTTCTTCGAAATAAACGCCGACCCACATCTCTTAGTCAGGGTATCAGATCAGTATGTGAGTCGCGACGTTGGAACCTCGGTGATGGTACGATCGCAATGGTACAAGTCTCGGATTAAGCCGACTCAAATCTACAGGATACGACTTAGGGTCGAATGCAAATATCGATTATACGTCGCAGGTTGCCGGTCTTTGATGAGAAGGATCGCGGGAGTCGATGGAACAGTACGGACTAGGATATGGATCTTACAGTTTAGCAAGAGGTGCATGAGTAACAGATAGAGCATCACTACGCGACGGTTGTCGGGTAGTGTTGCTATCATGTCCCAAACTTGAAAACTGGACTCACAAAATTCTCGATCGCTGAATCCAGTACCGACAGCCTCCGTAGTACCCCATTCTCGGCTCCCAGCATCCATACGCCAGATTCCGATCCTAAGATCGTACAAGGAGGATTCCAATGTACATTTAACTCGTAATAAGCATAACCACAAGTCTACCCAAATCATAAAGGCAACATCATCATCACATATCCATTAATATAAACATTTGAATACAGGGCTGAAAGGGAAATACATATATAAAAAATTAAAGCTCCAGAAGTCCACTGCACGCTCCAAGCTCGACACTACTGCAACCTAATGCCACCTGCACATATCTATCATGCATAAGCTTATAGAAAACTTAGAGGGAGGTATAAGTGTGTGCATAAGGTAAGTGTCAAGTATTCAATACAATGCCATAATCATACAATATCGAAATTACTGGTAAGATCGTGAATCATACGATATTAGAGTTAGTGGAAATACTGACAAGTCTATGAGTCATACAATATCAGAGTAAGCAATACATATTAGCTATGCAAATGAGAAGCATAGAGAGCCAAATATCAGATGCCGAGGATACAATGCAATATATAAATCCTGCTAAGTCCATCTAGGCCATATAAGCGTAGAAATATAACAACCCAAAATACCATATGCTTGTGTATGTAATGTAATATGTGATGAAAATGAAATGACCAAACTGGAGTGTGAAGTTGGGATGATAGTATGTAGTATCGCAGGCTACGAGGTCCTCCACAAGGGACTTATATCTAAATTAGTCCCATATCTAAATTTGGATAGTCAGACTCAATGTGGTAAACTCTTGATCTCAGGTTAGTCGCACGCCCCAATCGAAATTCTGGCCATTGCGAAGGTACACATAATAATTAGTTGTGCACCACCAGCTTGAGTGTATAGTGAATGAATGAATGAATGGGTAGAATGTTGAGTATACAACTCCTGCTCAATAAGTCTACGTATCAGTACCGTACATCTCTGGGATCATCACCGGAGTCTAGTACACTCAACATGCAATGGTCGCCTACTGGACGCGCAACCATGCAAGTGAAAGAGACCTCACTATCCGCCTGGCCAGTAGTCAGTCAATATCTACCTGGCACATTGATAGTAGACCCTTTTACGAACTGGTCAAACTTAGCCTAGCAATGCCCACTAACCTTAGACGGGTAAGGACACAACCCCTTCCCAACCGACCATGACAGAGTAGGAGATGCGACCTAATGGTATTCGGCACTCAGGCACTTATGTATCCACTTGGTTTAGACGTTGGGGCGTCTCCTGGCCATTGAGGTTTAGGGATTTTCAACCAGGGACATCTATGACGCCCTGATACTAGTAACAGATTTTTGGTGTCTCATCTGGCCATCCACGACATGCCTGCGGAGGCTACAACCCTGATGTCGATAGGGCATACGGTGGTCATATCATAAAATACAATATGCATGGATCACACATTCCAATCATACATCAATCCTGTGCATACTGCTCGCTGATGTGGGGCAACTCCATCTCTCAGGGAGTCCCGTAATAACTTGCCCTATGGCATATGAATGGTCGATCACATCGCATAACAAATATGCAGGTGATGCATATGAGCATGTATCATGATGCTATGTTGTCACATACTCATAATCGGTATTGACAACCGGCACCGATAATCGGCATTGATAATTGGAATCAACCTCGATAATCAGAATCAGTGAGAATGGGCCTAACATGGCCTAAGAGAAGGTCACAATGTAGACATTTAACTATCATTGCCCATCAATGTAGACATTCAACTAACATTGCTCACAAAGAGTAGCCCATATAGAGCCAAACATATAGTGGGCCCATGGCCTCACACAATGGCCTATTATACATTGCCATGGGCCTCTCTCAAGGGCCTAATACACATCATGATGACCCTCACTTATGGGCTACATATGCATTACATTGGGCCTCGATCATGGACCTCATGTACATCATAATGGGTCATAATACATGGGCCCCATATATGTCAATGGGCCACAATATATGGGCTGGAAAATACATCTCATTAGGCCTTACCAAATGGATTGGAAATACATCACAATGGGCCTTACCAAATGGGCCAAAAATATATCACAATGGGCCTCATCATATGGGCTGAAAATACATCATAATGGGCCACGTCCCACGGCCTAATACACACCACAATGAGCCTCATCACATGGGACGCAATTGCATCAAGGTGGGCCTTAACAGATGGGCCACAAATACATCAAGATGGGCCTCATGGATGGGTCGCACCAATGGGCCTCAAGTGAGAGCTTGGATTACACCAAAAATTATTTCAATAGTTGCAGGTGTAACATGTGTATCACTGTACACTATCATTTTATGGGGCACATGGCTAACTAATGATGACCAGCACTGTCCAAACATTGTCCATGTAAATCAACACTGTCCAAACATTGGACATGTAAATCATCATTGTCCAAACATTGTCCAACACCATCCAGATTATTTTGGACGGTGTGGATGAAATAAATACATCATGGTGGTGTCCACGGTCCAGATGGGACCCACAGAACTTGCAGACGTCAGCACAACAGTTAGGTGGGGTCCCCACTGTCTAGATGGGCGGTTGGGATAAAATACATATATCATGGTGGGGTCCACTACAGAGATGGATAGTGTGGATCAAATCCACACAACACATGGGGTCCATGCAAATGGACAGTGTGGCTCAAACCCACACAACTTGCTAACGTCAACACCACAGCTATATAGTTGGTGTAAATGTACACCAGCCAATCGGTCCAAGTAGGTGGGTCCCACATGGGGCCCACCAGATATACATATATATGTATATGCTATATAATATATTATTATTATATTATATTATATTATATTTATTTTATTTATTTATTATTTTTCTTAACAGCAGCGTCCAGGCCTTGGACGACTTGGACAATACATCATGGTGGGATCCACAACCACGTCTAGGGACTGGATGTCCTGGAGCATTGCATCTGGTGGGTCCATGGCTGGACGGAGTGGATATAGAACAAATACATCAAGGTGGGTCCCACTTGCCCACACGTGTGGGGGTGGACCCACATCCAGACAGATGGATGGGCGGGAGAAAATGCATACATCATGGTGGGTACACACCGTCCAAACCTACTGGACGGCTAGGATATAGAATAAATACATTAAGGTGGGTCTCACCTGCCACGTTTGGACAATGGAGACCTTACACATGCAGCTAGGTCCCACCGTCTAGCAATGGATGGACGGTGTGGTTAGAATACATACATTAGGGCCCCACAACACCGTGCAAATGGTTCATCACCGTCCAGCACAATCCGGTCGGTGTGGATGAAACAAATACATCACGGTCAGGTCCACCTGAAAACGGGCAACAAGTTGGGCCCCCGGATGAACAGCGGCATGGATAAAACACATTCATCATGGTGGGCCACACATCAAGAGAGAGAGAGAGAGAGAGAGAGAGAGAGAGAGAGGGAGAGAGATAAACAGTGTAGATGGAGGGACCCCGCCACTATGGGCCCCTCACTACAATGCATACATCAAGATGGGTCCCACCACAAGTGGGCCCTCAAATCATCAAATCAACGGTAGATCACCCAGCTTTGATCTCCTCTTCTTTTTTCCACCAACGTGTTCTAGAGCTTTAAGGGATACGATTTAACGGTCAAAATGATCTTTAGAGGGTGGTAGGAAGGTGGGCTACACTAGCTTTTCCTCTTCTCCCATGGAATGTTTGGATGTTGGGTTGCTTGGGAGAATGAGAGAGAGGTTATAAGAGAGAGAGAGAGAGAGAGAGAGAGAGAGAGAGAGAGAGAGAGAGAGAGAGAGAGATGGATGTGAGTGATGGGTGTACTTGATAGGTAAGGGTTGTAAGAAAGAAAGTTGACTTTGGGGATGGTATTGTACTTGATATTTAGTGTGTGATGTGTACTTAATTGATGTGATATATTCTCTTGAGATTACAACACATGATGTTTTCCTTGAACTGAATGCGAGCCCACATCTCCTGGCCGGGGTATCACCTCGGTGTGTGAGACGTGGTGTCGGAACCACGGTGACAGCATGATCATTAAGGTACAAGTCTCGAGTTGAGCCGACTCTAGAATACGGGATACGACTCAGTCTTGCGTACAACTGCTATCTATGCGTCGTAGGTCACCGGAATTCGACCAGGAGGATTGTGGAAGCCTACGGAATGGTACGATATAGAATACGGCTCTTACAGTTGCCTCGTCTGTAAGAGGGAGGACCTTGATCTGACGCCCTGGCCTGTTCTTTAGGGGCCAGGTTTTTCTTCCTCATTGGCCGAGAAGATTCCCCTTCGGCCAAGGCTTTGCCTTTATCTTTGGCCATGATTGATGAGATAGAGATCTCCTAAAAAGATGAAGAGGAGAGGGAAATTTGGAAGAAGAAACAGAAACTCCTAAGATATACCCTAGATGCAATGCAATCCTAGATTCAACCTAACTGTACAAAATAGAGTGAAGGGATGTGGAGTTTTTACCAAGAAATACTTCAATTTGAGCTTAGGATCACCACCACAACTTCAATGGACGGAAGGGAAGTGAAGAATATGACTTTCTGTCCAAAAATGAGTTTTTACGATCTCCTGAACTTTATAGGTTAGGGACCTTCGATGTCATCGAAATTAATTCAATGACATTAATTAATCAGAATAAAGTGTCATCGAAGAGGTGTTCAATGACATCAAACAACATTCGATGTTTCAGTTTCAATTATTTCTTCGATGTCATCGAACTTAGTTCGATGCCATCGAAGTGTCATTTGATTCATCGAATGTATCATCGAAGCAATAAGTTCAGCATTATTCTGAGGCTTCGATTAGATCAAGGAGATGTACAACATAGTATTGCTTCTTGAGAACTTGTATACTTAACAAGATTTATACAAAAAGAGTGTAAGACTCAAAATTATAAACACTTCCTATGTTTATGAACAAAAACTTTTGAGGCTATAAATCCTCAAATATATCATGAAGAATGACAAAAAAATTTCACACATTTCCAAGTCTAGATGCCATGACTTGGGTTTATTATTCTTGGTCACGTGATATCAAATAGATGGATCACTCTTTCCATTACTTTCAATTATGAAGCAGTTGTTACTTGTGCAAAGACCATTCACAATGACTTTTCCTGATAGGTCAAAGATTTTGCACATATTTTTCTAGAAAGTCACCATGTGCTATTTGTCACAGATTTGTGAGATACTCAGAAGGTTGTGTGTTAATCCTTCTATGCAAAGAACATTTTCAATCTTGGGTAGTCCTGGACAAACTATTGTTCCTTGCCCAATTATCTCCCCCTCCCCCCCCCCAAATCAAGTTCTGAATAATCACAGAAATGGGTCTGGTCACCGGTCATGTGTCTGGAGCAACCACTATCAAGATACCATCTAGAACTGTTGCCTGTATTAAAAGAAGAATGAGTCACCAGGCAATTATTCTTAGTTTTCACTACCCATTTGGCAATAGTTTTTCTTAGAGATTTGTTGCCAGCATGAGTATGTTTGAACATTTTAGGTAAATGAATCACATTTCCTTGTTTCATCAATTCTTTAGTTTTTTTATATTCAGTTTAGTTACTTGATTCAGTAACTCCTCCATTCTTTTTGTCATTTTGGGTGGAGTAGGATGTTTTCTTCCTTCTTTTGGTATGTATTTTGACGGACTTCTGATATTCTGTATTATTCTTTCGGTTGGTTTAAATTTACCAGAAAAGTTCAAACTGGAATTAGAGTGAGTCCTACCAAAAGCAAGGCTTTCAAATTTGTAATGGCCTGAGTCTCCACGTGAATGACAGATAGAAGTGTCCCTTGTGTTACTCCCAGAGGCAACATTTTTCTTAGTCACTGGGGCTGCAGAACTAGGACTTGATTTGTAATTGTCATATCCCAAGCCTCTCTTACCCTTTTGGGTTCTTCTCATCCCTAGAAGTCTTTCTAATTTTTCACTGCTTTGGGAGAACCTATGACTAAGTTCAATAGATTGTTTTGATTTTTCTATATCAAAAATAAGTTTATGATTTTCATTCTTAAGGTGCATATTTTCAGATTTCAGGAGTTCAATCTATTTATTTAGTTTCAGCATTTTAGATGTGAGGGAAGTAGTTGTCCTTTCTAATTTATCATTTTCCATATGGTATTGCTGAAGATCATTTATTAAATGGGTATGAATTTCTAGAGTTTTGTTCAAATCATCTTGCAATTGTTTGTTTTTATTTTCAGCAACACCAAGTTTCTTAAGGACACTAATGCTATGTATAAAAAGTTGATCATAAGCATCATAAATATCATCCTTTTCTTCTTCTTTTACCTCTTCCTCATTTTCAAAGGTGTGTGTCTCTCTGGCTTGCATTTCATCACTTTCCTCTTTGTCCCTTGAACTGGGAATGACTATAAGGCTGAAGGCCATAAGTATTTTTAAAGATTTTTTATCTCCATCACTTTCAGAATCATTGCTTTCAGAATTGGATTCATCTGTGTCATCCCATGTGGCTACCATACCCTTTCCTTTTGATTTCTTAGCGGGACAATTCATGGATAGATGGCCATATTCCCTGCAGTTATAACACTGGGGTTCCCTAGACTTTCTAAATGGTTTTCCTATTTGGCGCTTGTTGTCCAGTTGTCTCCCTTTATTATTGTATGGTTTTCTACGATTTTTGTTGAAGAATTTTTTGAATCATTGAGCCTAGAGAGCTACCTCCTCATCACCACCTTCATTTTCACTTTCCTCTTCTTCTATTACAGTCATGTTCTTAGAGGTCTTAAGAGCGTTGTTTTTGGACTTTGTGTGTGGTTTGAGGTATAATTCAAAGGTTTGTAGGGCACCTACTAGTTCTTCTACTTTCATTTCTTTAATGTTCCAACATTCTTCTATGGTAGTGACCTTGGGGTTAAATCGTTCCAGCAAAGATCTCAGAATTTTCCTACAAATTTTAGGTACCGAAATTCTTTTCCCAAGTCCCCCCATGGAGTTACATATGCCGTTTAACCTAGTGTAAAACTCTATGAATGTCTCATGTTCTTCCATCTTTATGTGTTCAAATTGAGATGTCAGAAGTTGCAGCCTTAACATTTTTGCTGTGTCAGTTCCTTCATGGGTAGTTTCTAATAACTCCCATGCTGCCTTTGAGTTTGCACATATACATATTTGATTAAAGACATCTAGTGAAACTCCACAGTAAATTGCATTCATGGCTTTGGCTTCACACATCCTCATTTCTTTGTCATATTGAGTCCACTTCTCCTTTGGTTTGGGTTTAAAAATTGTTTACCATTTTCAAGAACCACTTGTTCAGTAGGTGGAACATATCCATTCTCAACAATCTCTCAAACGTCATGATCTAAGGTTTGTAAGAAGTAGATCATTCCTGCTTTCCAGTATGCATAGTTTAGGCCATTAAAGATGGGAGGACACAAGACTTATGTTCCATCTCTTTTGCCCATAATTCCAACTTCAGTTAAGATCTTCATATAGGTGATTAAACCTTTCAAGAGGAACTAGTCTTTGATACCAATTGAAATTGTGGTTTAGACCGCTCTAGTAGAAGTATGGAATAAGTCAAAGTGTCTTAGAGGGGGCTGAATAGGACTTTATAAAATTCATGCCAATTTAAAATCATAGTTCCTAAATCTTGATCTAATATGCAATTAATCAAGATGTATCAAACTTAACTCTACAGGCTTTCAAGCCAAGTAGAGGATCCAAATAATAGACTACTTAGAATGAACAATTTAAGAAATTGGTCTATGTAGGATGTATGAGTGTGTGGAATGCGATTCCTATTAGTTCTAACCATTCACATGCATCATCTTAAGCAATCAAGATAAGCATGATCAAATGAGTACACAAATAGCAATTTCAAAGCCAATCATATATAGTGGTTCGGCTATGTGCCTACTCCACTCTTGGCAGACGCACTTAACCCTTAAGTGTACCAAATTTCACTAACGGAGGTTTCAAATCAGGTTCACCTCAAACTGTTACAACCTACATAAGGTTAACACTAGGACCTACACAAGCTTCCTAAGAATTCCTACACATTGCAACTCGTCCTACAAAAGGACTCAAACATGGCTACACAAGGCAACTCGTCCTACACAAGGACTCAAACATGCCTGCACAAGACAACATACATGCCTACACAAGGCATACAAACTTGCCTACACAAGGAAAACAAACTTGCTTACACAAGGCAAACACACATGCCTACAAAGGCACAACATGTCCTACACAAGGACTCTATGCGTATTCCCCCATCGGAGGCCTGTAAAAGGTCTTGATGATCTGTAACACACAACATGAGGAATCAATCCTACACAAAGAAGGATCCTCAGGGTTTGTGGACTCTTAGACTTTACCTAAAAGTAGGTGAGCCCCGTTTAGCATATGATGAAGATGATCTCCCTTGATGACGTAGATTCTTCAACTCCCTTGTATTACAACACTTAAAGATGCTCTACTATAAGTAGTTGGGGTTGGGTCAATGTGTTTGGTGGAATCTACTCTATTAATTATGAATCTTTAAAGAGACAGAGTAATTCCAGGGTTTGTGCATTCAAGAGATTCCAGCCTAATGATTTCCCATTAAGAGGTTGTTGAAAGATTCTTGAATGGTGAAGTTCATTCTCCAATCCAATTTATTGAGTATTCAATGA
Organism: Magnolia kwangsiensis; assembly: GCA_037074715.1. NCBI lineage: Eukaryota > Viridiplantae > Streptophyta > Magnoliopsida > Magnoliales > Magnoliaceae > Magnolia > Magnolia kwangsiensis. The sequence goes on from CM073579.1 coordinate 76,343,881, forward strand.
ATAAGAAGGGGTTGGGGAATGAACTTCCATGAGAAGAAGGTTAATGATGGTAGGTAAGAAGTTACCTCCTTTGAACTCTCTCTTTTTCTCCATGCATTACTAGAATCGAGCTTCTATTTATAAAGACAAAAAGTCCAACAGTAATTTGACTGCGTTTGATGTCATCGAACCTGTTTCGATGTCATCGAATCTAGTTCGATTCCTCAAATTTATGCGTGATTTATCTTCAAACCTTGCTAAACATTTTTGGGACCTTATTCGATGTCATCGAGATTTGAATCTCGATGTTATCGAACCTAGTTCGATTCCTTGAACTTTTTAAGGGCTTTTCCTTAGAAGCTTGCTGGACATTATCTGTCCTCTTTTGATGTCATCGAACCTATTTCGATGTCATTGAAGTTTGAATTCTGATGACATCGAGTCTAGTTCGATTTCTTGAACTTTTTAGGGAATTTTCCTTGAAAGCTCTCAGGATAGTTTCTTGTCCTTTTTCGATGTCATCGAACCTGTTTCGATGTCATTAAGTCTGGTTCGATTCCTTGAATTTTTCAAAAGATTTTCCAAGAAGATTGTTGGACAATAAATCTGCTTTCTTCGATGTCATTGAATCACTGTTGATGTCATCGAATATCCATGTTCGATGTCATCGAAGGTACATTTGATGAATTGAATTTTTCGTCCATATATTCATTTGGTTGGTGGACATATGGAAGTCATTTTCAATGTCATTGAGATATGTTCGATGTCATCGAATATGAGTGTTCGATGTCACCGAACCAAGCTCGATGACTCGAAGTGACATGCAGAGAACTTTAGAAAGTTTACCTATTTGCACAAAGTCTTCAAACATTAAATGCCTTTATTGTTCTTCGATTTTTAAAGGGAATTATATACCTGGGTTTTTTAGTTATGGAATGTGAGGCTTAATTTACCTTTGATGTTCCTAAATCACACATCTAGTTGAGGTGGCATCTTGTATTGTCTTCACTTGGGGCTTACTTGACTTACCGACTCAACCGTCACGCTAATTGACAAACAAAGACACTTTCAGATCATGCACCTTTTAGATTAATGTTGTGAGATTTTTAAAATATTGGAAGTTTTCAAATTTCATTTTAAAATCCAAATTCTTCAGTATTTGCATATATAATGCAAAAATATCAAGTAATTAATAAGAATACTTATTTATTTTAGTTTTAGTGAGATTTTCTAGATAATGCCCTAAGAAAAACTAAATTTTTTGAAACCTCTCAAGAAATTTCTAAATTGAAAAATTGCTAAGAACTAGTGTTTGGCAGAACCCTAATTGAGACATGCACTACGCCTGAGGAAATATTTATTTATTTACTTTTACTATTTTTACAATCTTATCAACAATTACAAAAAGTTAGGAGCTGTTTGGGTGTCATCTAATGTTTATTTTTTCCCCTTGCCAATGTTACCTTGGTCTAGGGTGTTGGAGAAAATAGCTCCGGCCCGTTTTCTCAAAAATTCAGTTAGAAGCATACCGTTCATACAGGAGCCCATGCTACCTGTGAATTATCAAAATCGCCCATCATGATGATGTTGTCCGGATGATACATTCTCTACAAAATCATTTGTCTAGTCTTCAGGTGGGCCATAATCGTCTCTCTAAAATCAACCACTCAAGGGCCTTCTCGAGCCTGGTTGTGGAGAGACATCATGTTAAAAATGCGTTGTGTAGGGCATCACAGAAACATGCTCTTACCCATGAAACTAAAATGCATAAACAATGAAGCCATTGTCACCAAAGGTCAACAACTCAATTGCGAATGCAAAGCACAAGAGCAAATGTTAAGGGCTAGTGGGATGTTGATGGAATTGCTTGGGGCTGATTGCAAAATTCAAGCATGGGGATGCAACTGAGAGTGGGTGCATCCAGTGCCTATGATGAAAATCCTACAACTATTCCATTTCTCATTTAATGCCTTTTTTTTGTTGAAATTGCTAGAACGAGCTCTGCTTCCAACAGTACATGAGCCTGTGAGCACGTTCACCACCAATTTCATTCACGTACGTGCGGAAACAGAAGTAAACAAGTTCAGGATTTTAAGCCTCTCTCTGTGCTCACCTAGGTAAAGATTGTTTTTTGCCCATTTCTACCATCTTCACCCTACATGTGTCATCAACCTAGGGGGTCCCACACTGACAAATTATCAGACAATCTTAGCCATTAAATTAGAGGTGCTTAATGGTTCAAGAGATTTTCTACTTATTAGACTATCTTAGCCATTAAAACAGAGGTGCTCAATGGTACCCATTTGGTCACAACTAAATATGGGCAACGGGCAATACAATCTCTTTGTTCAAGGAAGTTTTTTGTGCAGTCCTTGTAAACAAGGTGGTGTATGAGATCAATTGTCCGATTTGATTCAAATGATCACTGTAACATGGTGGAGATGTTAAAGGGGGATGAGTAACTCTCTCTGTACTAGTGGGGGGTCAGCCTTAGGTAGAGCTGAACCCAAAACCAATTGTAGGGCCTGAACCTCACCCAATAAAATGGTTTGTGGCCCATAACTAGTTTGTTAAGCGAGTTAAAATTAAAAAATAAAAATGAAAAATCTACCCATGCTATATTTATGATGTCCCTGGCCTGCCTTGGCTTGATGGAGCAATGAGCTTCACCTAAATTGGGTCAATTTCTAAAAGGGGATTGAGCATTTAGATCTAATCGGATCCGATCTGAATGGCCTGTAGGTCTAAGGCCGAGCTTGATCCATGGTGGGGCTAGGCGAGACGATTTAACTGGTTGTTGAACCCTTCAATACCCCTTGTTAGAGAATGCAATCTCAGAATGAGGTCTGCTTTCATAATCGAATTCGGTGATATGGTTAAAAGAAAAATCTGGTAGATTGACAATTTAGTTCTTTTTCCATTTAATCAGTGGTGGAGAAGTAGTGAAGGGGACAGTCAGATGGCTCATGTGTAGTGTTGTGTTGCTTCTCCAATCGTAGCTATTTGGCTTGTGGGTAGAAATAACGTGTTTATGTTTGATAATATGTGTAAAAGAAAGATGGGTCTCCCAAATGTATGTTATTGTGCTTCAAGATGAGGAATTAGTGGACCACTTTTTTTATATTCACTATTCATTTGCTTCTTTAATTTGTTTGAAATAGCATGGGTTTCATAGAGATTTATTGATTGATTTTTGCTCATGTGGTATAGGAAAGGTTAGGAAAAAAGTTCGGCACCCATGTTTATTAGTGAGAATATAGTTCCTATGATTTAAAAGAAATAATCGATATTTCAGGAAGTGGAAGGGGCGAGTATTGGAGGTCTTTAGCAGGGCCAAACTTAGAGCTAGACATGAACCGAATTAGCTTGGTTAACTTGGTCGACTCGACTTAGAAAAACTCAATTTGACTAGGCTAAAACTCAATTTGACTAGGCTCGAAACTAAGTTCGGACTGAGTCGATCTGATTTTTAGAGTTGGAAAAAATTTTGAGTTGAGTCTGAGCTTGACTTGACTCGGCTTGAACCAGAACTCAAACTCGACTTGGTTCGACTCAAATCAGTTTTGGTTATATAAATACTAATCCTAACACTCCCAACCACCCCTCCCTTTCTTATTTTTCTCTTTATCTGAATCGAACGCCCTAGTTGGCCCCAACCGTTACCCTTCCCCCTTTCTCTCTCTGCCCAAGTGTCTCGAGCCCTAGCCCCCTTTCCCCTTTCTCTCTCTATTTGAGCCCCGATCCCTGAGTCCGTCCCTAAGTCTGCGGATTGCGCCCGTTCGACCATCTCTGCCTCCAAGTCTTATGAGCCTGTCACCACCTTGCCATTGCACGCCTATCCATCCCTACCTCTTTCTGTGGTAACACTCGCTCTCTTCTCTCTTTGCCTCCCTCTCTCTAGTCTCTATATTTGGGCGCCCAACTAGGCACTGTCCATGGCAGTTATATAATTATAATATATACAAATATATTATATATATAATATATTAAAAATAAAAACTCTAAATCTAAGCTCTTAGTCGACCGTTGTCCATGGCAGCCTGACTCGGTGTCAATTAATTTTTTTTTTATATATATATATATATATATTATATTTTAAATATATATTATATATTATAAAAATATATAAATATATTTTATATTTTATATTAAAAACCCTAAGCACTAAGGCCTAAACCCATATATATATATAATGTTAAATTATTGTTATTATTATTTTTAGTTATGTGATTTTTAATGTTAATGTTAGATTATTAATATTAATGTTAATGTTAATATTAAATTATTGTTATTGTTATTATTATTATTATTATTTAATTAGTTAGATTATTATTTATGTTTTATTCTTATAATGTAGGATAATCAGTTACTCATTTGAAGATTTTTATATTACCAGCAGACTTGGGTGTCAAGTTGAGTCGGACCGAGTTAGGGCTGACCCGACTTGATCTGATTTTGAAATAGGCCTGACTCGAACTCAAATCAACTCGGTACAGAGTCCAATATGCCTGAACTGATCTGAATTCGGGTCTGGCCTTGACCAATCCAGATCGAGTCTGACTTGGTCAAATGTACCGAGTCAGTTCGAGCTGGCAGTGATTCAGATCGAGAGATGAGGGGGGAGGAAGTGGAGAGGAGAGAGAGAGAGAGAGAGGAGGAGGAGGGTGGTGATGTGGTGGGTGGTTTTCGGGCTTAGAAGAGGAAGGAGGGAGGGAGTGGAGAGGAGAGAGAGAGAGAGAGAGAGAGAGAGAGAGAGAGAGAGAGAGAGAGAGAGAGAGATGAGGGTTGTGATGGTGGTGGGTGGCTGCCGGGCTTAGAAGAGGAGGGAGGGAGTGGAGAGGAGAGAGAGAGGAGGAGGGTGGTGATGGTGGTAGGTGGTTTCTGGGCTTGGAAGAGGATGAAAATGAGGGAGGGAGCGTGTGCGGCGTATAGGGTTAGATATACTTAAAAATTAGGGTTATATATATATATACCCGAATCCGAGTCGTGTCGATTTCAGATCGAGTTAAGTCTGACTGGATCAAGTTACTGGGTAATTCGAACTCGACTCAGTTTGAATTCGAATTGGGCGAAGCCTACACAATTTAGACCAACTCACCCATTATGTTTGGGTCGAATTGGGTTTGAGCAAGTCGGACGAGTCGAGTCAGGCAAGTCGAGTCGTCTCGTGCCCAGCTCTAATTGCTAGACATAGATACTGTATGTTATTGGAGGCATATAAATTCTTAAATTATCCAATTTTTGGATAGTTTAAGGTTGTATAGATATGAATGCTTTCATTTATTCTAATTTAAACGTATACGCGTATTTCAGTTTGTTTCTTATTTTCTCTATGGATATATTTTTTGCATTTATTTTCATCATTAAATATTTACACTTTATGTGTATACTTAACATGGGAATCAAATACAATATTAATATATCTGGAGAGATAATAGGAGATACTGTTGGAATTTTGACATGATATTTATATTGAAAAATAAAAGCATTATAATCTTATTTAACCTTGAATGAGTGATTGATGTAGACAGTTACGTATGTCTAGAAAATTTAGATGAGCATTTAAGTAGATACTATTTTATGTTGATAAGTGCTTAAAAGTTAGTTTTTTATCTTTATATTTATAGATGGCTAGTGATGAAGCCTCAATTATGTCTGATGCATATGTGTCGGCCACATTTCCTCTTGTTATGGAGGGAGATATATCTTTAACTTCAACCAAAGGAAATAAAAAAAAAAAAAAAAAAAAAAAGATCAACAGTGTGAGATGACTTTCAAGAAGTTTTAATTAATAGTGTGGTGAAGATTAGATGTATGTATTATGAATCGTTATATAGTAAGAATTATAAGAGGTTAACTAATCATTTAAGAAGACATAAGCAAAGTTGTTTAAAGAGACTGCAAATTTTAATTCCAGGCTAATAATTGCTTTCATTTAATAAGAATAAAGGGGACGACTCTTAAGATAAACTTTTCACTCATAAGTTTGGCAAAAAAAAACTGAAAAAGTGGTATGCGAGATTAGTGATAGCTGAAGAAAAAATCATTTAAAATGATAGAGAATAAAGTTTTTATGTCTTTTTGTAAATTCATTAACCTGCAAGTTGAGAAGGCTTCCTGCGTCACTGTAAAGATGGATTACATAAAGATGTATACAAACGAGAAGATAAAACTAAAAATTTATGTTTTGAGAGGAAAGTAGTGCATGTTAGGTGTTAAGCCCACATACTAAACTTGATTGTATAAGAAAGGCTGAAAATAATTGACTTCAATATAAAAAATATAAGAGATTGTAAAATATATAAGAGGGTACATTTAAGATTGAGTATATAGAGTGATATAATCAAACGTTTGAATGTAAATTTTTTTTTTTTAAATGATGAAGTTAGATGTATGCACACATTAACTTTTGAAATGTACAATTCGGCTGTGGAATTGGAGTTTGCATTTTCTGAATATGCAGTGTCTGATAGAACATATTTTTAGTTGTCTACTGAAGATAATTGGAGAAAAACAAAACAAGTTCACAAGTTCCTCAAAGTTTGTTATGAATGCATGAAGATTTCCTCTAACAATAAGTATTCCACTACAAATATGTTTCTTCCGTCTCTTTGAAAGATTAAGTAAGCCTTAAGAAAAAGTGTCAGTGAGGGTTCAGGTTTTCTACAGCTGATGACACTTAGTATGCAAATGAATTTTTGATAAGTATTGGGACGAATGCCATTTGTTAATGGCCATAGCGGTTGTTCTTATGCTCGATGTAAGATGAGCTTTATTAAGTTTAGTTTTATGAAAATTTATTCTGATGAAAGGGTGGTAATCGAAACCTCAAAGGCTTGTGACATAATCGAAGAATTATATACTTCATATGTTTCTACTTTACCCATAACCAAAACATGGGATAAAGAAGTTAGAGCTCTAAGTGTTGGTACAAGTGATGACACTATACTTAATGATGAATATATATCTTTTTAAATACAAGAAGATATAAATAATTAGAAAAATAAATCAGATTTAGACTTGTATCTCAAAGAGTCAATCATAAAGTGTCAGGACTTAAACTTTGATATTTTAGGGTACTATATGCTGTCGGAATTTTGACATGATATTTAAATTGAAAAAAAAAAAAAAACATTACAATTTTATTTAACCTTGAATTAAATGATTGCATCAAAGGCAATTGTCCATTTACTTGATGGTTAGATAGGGTGTATTTTATTTATTTTTATTCTTTAGGCTATGGTCTCTTATTAATAAAATTATCAATGTAAAATAAAAATAAATAAAATAAAAATTGCTTGAGGTCAGGTGGGGCTGATTAGCCAGGTCGAGGACCTCTTCAGGCTGGTTGGCCTGCCCTGTCCAAACCCTTTTATGGGTTGGATTTTTGGGCTGAGCATTGAGGCCTCGGTCAACCCTGGTCAGAGTCCGAGGCTGGAGCTTTCCTTGCTCTGGCTGAAGAAGTCCAATAATGCAGCCTAGTGCAGGCCATCTTATCAAACAATAGCGAAGGCTAAGTTGAGTGCTCTATCGGGCTGGAATGGGCCTGGAGTCTGGTACTCTGTTCTTTACCCATGGGCTGGACTGGGACATGCTTGGGTCCGTTTTCTACCTTAAGTCTCATGGTTGTTGCCTCGGCAGTCTCCATCAGTACGTATCGTGTGTATGGTACTAAGGTTATGGACCAAACAGCTAATAGATCATGATCTGGATATTGCACGAATAGGACGATTCTAACCGAAGAATCTAATGCATTGTGCTGATCTCATGTTCTAAACTAGAAGGACGACTATATCGTTCACCTTAACTCCGCCATACAACACATGTACAGAGATCCAGACTATCCATCCATTGGATCCTAGTGGTTGGAATATTCTAGCCATCCAATTGATGGATCTCTACATGTTAAACGGGTACAAGTCCTTTGTCTTAACGGTCAATTGTAGGCCGCTGATGTCGGATGATTTTTCAATCAGAGCCCATCTAATAGTACTGAACACAATTTGGCCGGTCTGGATCGAAACCCATGTGGTCACATGTGCCAATGCAAGAACATTTAGACCATCTACTAATGAATATCTGTTAGGACACTCATCGGATGGATAAGACACTCCTAACCTTTTATTAGAGATCCTTCAATATAACCCATTACAGTGGTCACACTCTTCGAACGGTTTGGATTGGCGCACTCATATGCCACTTTCCAAGTTAGATGTAGCCCTGCCAATTGATGATTATTATATGCCAGAGAATCCAACTTTTTCTGCGTACGATGGCAATGACGGGTGAGTGGGCCCAATCAGCGAGCGTACGGAAAAAGGGGGGTCGGGGGGAGACCATGACCGGGCTTGCTGCACGCTGCTCGTGATTCTGGGGTGCGCACTGCAAGGCCATCGACAGGCGTGCATATACGTTGTTCCCAACGCAGCGTCTGATACCTTCCATTCCAAGTGGGCCAGACACAGTTGGATTAATTAGATTGAGAAAAAATTTGATACTCTGGCGGAGTGTGATGAATGATACTCATGCACTTAGAAATTACTTAAAATTTGCATAATGGCATACAAACCAGCAAATTAATCTGTCCAAATTATGTATCTCATTTTAGATGTATCACGAACTAAAAATTATGCTTATTTTGATTATGTAGATCTTCTTTCCCCATTGTATAACTTTGTCGATCAATGTTCGAGAGAGGGATATATTCATCCATCATTTCAGGGTAGGTAGCCACGGATCAGTGGTGAGATGCAATGTCCCTATTTCAACCAAAAAAAAAATTGTCCACGAATCAGAGGTCAGGACCGTTCAAGCAATCTGATTTTTGGTTTAATTCGAGTATACATGCCACACTATCAATTTCTGCGTCCGTGTATCAAGCGTCATACTGCCTCATTATCCATCATATAACTCGCCATGTGGGAATTGATAATAGTTAGCCATGTTTATTTTAAAATTTTAATCTTTGTACTTTTTATCTACTTTTTTACTAATTCAGTACAAGTTTGTACTATCGTGCAAGGGATGTAGAATTAAAAGTTAATGGATTAAAAAAAAAAATAATAATAAAATAAAATAAAATAAAAAAAACCTACCTAATAAAAATAAAATTTACATCATAAAACTTTTATGGAAAAGCTTTTTAAAAGCTACTTCATTCATCTATATAATCATCACTCTAGGTCGCACTCCAAATCCAAGAACCGAAAATATTACATAAATTTTTTTTACAAGGTGTTACGCCCTGAGTTTAATGAGAGGGCTCACTAAATTCCCAAACTCTCAACCCGATTGCAACAGTGAGGTGTTCCCTATCTCTCATTGTCAAGCTCTAAACTTTGCGAAATGGTTCATTAAATTTCCGAACTCTAAATTTGGTTTGTAATAAGGAAAGTTTTCTTCACTCTCTCTTATGTCTCTTTTGGAATATTTAATTTAAGATATTTACCTAATCTAATACGAGTAAACCCCAACAACTCACATAAGGCAAAATCCAAAAGACAATCATTTATCTAAAATATTATAGTCCAAAATTTTCAAAATAAACATACGAAATATAAAGCAGGCTGAACATCAGCGCACCAAATGGGTCTAGTATTATCTTCTTGAAAAAAGGAAAGAAAACGTGGCACGTGCTCAACGCGCTCAATGAGCATACCATATAGAGATAGGTGTACAAAGCAAGTAAACAACTAAGCATATTATCATTGATGAGTAGGTTATAACAAATACAAAATAAAACCAACACAGGGTATGGTCAGGATAGTAGTGCGTGGTTTCCTGAGCTGTAGGGTCCAGCACAAAGCACTTCTATCCAAGCCAGTTCCATATCTAAGTTAAGTAGCGAACTTCAATAAAGTAAACTCCTAATCTCGAGTTAGTCCCATACCTATCCGAAATATTAGTTGTTGATGTAAAAATCTGTTCCACCCTTGTCGAACTGCTTGACCTTCAAACAATTGCACAAGAAGAAAACAAATGAGATCTTAGCTAAAGCAGGGAACCTTCCGATGCCAAAGTCAAGCTAGGAATCTGGGTCTATATCATGCCCCAGACTTGGTAACCGGACTCACAAGGAACCCGATAGCCGGTTCTGGCCGCAACAGCCTCCGTAGTACCCCATTCTCAATTCCTGAGGCAGGTTCCGATCCTGGGATCCTAAAAGGAGAATTTTCATAATCATATATTCATTCAAATACGAGTATACCCAAGATCAAGACAAGTAAATTTCAGAAATAACAAAAGGACACATTACAAAATTCACTATAATTTTGAGCTTTATACATGACACAATACTGAAGGAAATACATATGATAACAGAAGAAAGAAGGAAGAAGATCTGCAACACTGGGTCATCAGCTTGCACACCTATCCAAACTCTGCTACTAAAACGCCAACCTAGGATTTCCTATACGCATCAATCGTGCATAAGCTTATAGAATGCTTAGAGGGTGGTGAAAGTGTGTGATAATGGTGTGCAAAAGAATAATAAGAGATACAGAAGGAAAATATGATAATTGCTAATGCCACAGGCCTAACCAAGGCTGCCATGAATGCAAGAAGCCATACTAAGGTTATACAATGCAATGAGTACTGGGCGTCATACCAAGGTTATGCAATATAAGGCTTATACAGCCGATGCGAATGCAATGTGAAGTGATGTCAGTCCTTGTATCCAATCCACATATCAGTATAATTCCTTCATAAGGAATCTACCAGGGTCTAGTACACTGCAGGATGACTGCCGCTCTATAGATTCGCATAGTCAAACGAGCATATGATACCTCACTACCCGCTTGTGGACAGCCAATCACCAGTAAGGCCTGATGGTAGTTGACTCATTTACGTGCTGGTCAGACTCAACCTAACTATTGTCCTCTTTCCCTCAGACAGGTAAGGCCACACCCTATTCCAACCGATTACACGACAATGGGAGTCACGGCCTAAAGGTGTAAGGCCCTTGTGCGCTCATGTTTCCACCCGGTCACAGCATTGGACCAGATCCTTGGTACCATGAAAGTTTTGAGATTTTCACCCAAGGGCATCCTATGCACCCCATATGCTCAAATAACATTTTCGATGTCGAATCATGATCATCCACGATGTATCTGTGGAGGCTACAACCTTGATGAAGTAAGGACAATAATATTCATATGCTATGTAATGCCAAATGCATGAATCACACAATCAACCATGCATCAATTTCAAGCATCCAACATGCTCAAAAGGGGATACTACGTTCCTCAGGGAAGGTGTCATGTAATGCCCATTGACACAATCATAACCACACACACAATGTCATTCAAGCATACAATGATGTAGATATGCCATGAAGATGGATCTAGACGCACTTTGTGGCGATATACAAAGTAGTACACTCCTCTTATCCAAGAATGAGTCAAGACTAGGTATTAAACAATATCCATAAGGAAATCTAACATCTAGTGGGGGCCCATTTACCTGGGGTAGCCCACGAGACTGAGCATACAAGATACGATTCTAAGTAATGTAGAAACGAGTCTAGCAAGAGTCTTAGATGAACATCTAATCACACTTAGATATAATCGGGCCTAGAGGGATCCGTAATGGGGACATTTAACTACCATTCTCCAAAAATCATAAGAACCATGAACTATATGGATAGAAGGCCCAAGGCCTACATTCAAGATAAAAATAGGTGGTTCCATATGTGTATATTCCTCATAATGGGCCATAAAAAAAAGGATAATACTATCTTCAACAACATGGGCCCTAAGAGGGGAATTAAGGCCCAAGGCTCAATTCCCAATGGCCATAGAATTTATGCATTAAGTTGGACTTGGTGGGTAGCCCACGTACACAATATACGGTCCAAAAATAAGTTTAAGTTTGGATGAAATGGGCCCCACTACATCAGCCCAACACTAGTAATTTAAGTGGGCAACCAAGGGCCCAATACCATCCTTATCTCAGCCCACAAGTCCATCAAAATGGTGGAAGTCGATCTATATGTGGCTGGGCCAAGCTAAGACGTCCCAACCTACTTTGGGCCCATGGGATGCCAGAAAAATCTGATCTACGATGGGGTCCTCATGTGATCAATAGAGGTGACCCAAAAGAATGCACTGATTAAGCCCAAAGATTATAAGAAAACATAAGTATGCAACATGTACACAAGTTCTCAATATGGTAGACCCCACAGCCAAATAATGTTTTAACCATAAAAATATACATTTAAGGCTCTTTGATAAAATTTTGGCCCGTTTAACTTCCTGGACCTACTAAAATCTAGAAATTAATCAACTATGTGGAAACAATCTCATGAAGGCCAACAATATTCACAGGAGGCCCCACTAGATGGAGTGTATGTATATATCATGAAAAGATCAAGTGGGCTTGCTACTGGGTTGTGAGTCCAGCAGCAACCCAAGGCAGAGAGTGCTTCCATGATCGGGCGATCCAAGGCTTGAACGACCTGGACCAACATACGTTGAGGTAAGCTCCACATACATCCATATTGAGTCTCAAATAAACGGCCTAGGGCCTATAGTGGGCCTTTAACCATTCATAGAAAAACCCATGGGCCTACCTTAGAATCACCTCGGAGAACATTCAACCTCAACTAGTTCCTAAGAGGTAGCCTGCTATTACACGAGCGTGAAATAAGGCCCAAGGCCTAAAACAATCTATGGCCTAATGGGTTATACTCAAAGCCCAATACATAGGCAATATGGTGAGCCCTCAAGTAAGGTTTGGGCCCAACCATGAGGTCACAAAACCCATATATTGTGGTAGGCCTAATGGGCAGCTCGATAATCTAACCATAAGGGTAATATCCTAACTTTATCCAAGTGAGTTGGGCCTCACAAATTGGCTCATATACAAGATCATTTTAGTGGGCAACCAAGGGTCCAACCACTTTGCATTTTATGGCCCACGACCTAACACAATAGGTGGTGAAATTTAGGCCCAAATGGTCAAGGGACCTAACTTAGTAGATCCAAGATGAATGGGCCTACTAAGGCCAATCAAAACTATGAGCATAAATCCAAAATAAAATCCAATGGAGGTGGGCCTCCAAACATACATACATGAAGCCCAAAGACACCCAGAAAATGGCAATCTTATGTGCATAATCCACCCTTAATCTGGTGGGCCATGCTGCCCCAAAACATGCCATTAGGGGCAGCCAGTTTGGGCCCATTGCTAAATTTCTAGCCCACCTATATTTTGGGGCTGTTGGGGCTCAACAATAATTAATATAAATTAGGTATATGTTCTCTAATGGCCCACACATATCTCTGTGAGTCCCACTAGATTGGAGGACTGGATTACACACATAAAATAGGTGGACCATGCTGCTGGACTGGAAGTCCAACAACAATCCAATGGGCTTGGGCGTCCCAAGGTGAAGGGTCCTCTGGGCCTTGGCAATTGGCCCAAAAACACATTAAATTAAGTCCCAAAAATGAAAATTTCTCAGGGAGGTGGGCCACGTCCCACGTGGACATAGATGGATGGATGACGGGGTAATAAATACATCAAGATGGGCCCACAAGGGGGGGGGGGGGGGGGGTGGACGGCCCAGCCATGGCTGGACGTCCCAACTTGGGCGTCCCAGCTAGGTGGGCCTATCTAGCCCTAGCCACCAAATGTACATGGGTCCATTGGCCTCAAAACTTGATAAGTGGATCCTACCATGGGTGGGCCAGCTCTCTGTAAAATTTTAGAATTTTTGGAATAGTAGAAATATTTTAATTAATTTAAAGAAAACAGACTGTCCAGAAAATCTGTTAAGTGCAGAATTTTGATAGATTCTGATCTGAGCCTCCAATAGGGTAGATCAATGGCCTCAAAAAATTTGGAGAAAATAGGTTTTAGGTCCCCTCATATATGTACTACAAGGTGGGGTACACAAATGAGGCCCACCAGTGAAAAATTATTTTATATTTATGGAATTCCACATTGATATGTTGTTGGAAATAGTCCAAAAAATCCAGACTGTCCACCTCATTTGGGCCACACATTTGGGGCCTCAAATCGGGCTCAGATAGGGCTGAAATTTGGGGGACATCTAAGTGGGGTCCCCACCTTCAAGAGGCATATATCAAATGGGACCAAACACCTCACCAATCATCCCAAAAGCCTAAAAATCTGTCTAGATAGTTTTTGGACAGCAACATAATACGGAAATAAAATAATTATAATCATTATAAAAAGAGAAAATCAGTCCATGAAAATTATGGTATGGACCACCTCAGTGGGCCCCACAAACATCCAGACCATTCCCATCAATAAATACCATTTGCATGTACCCTTTTTGGGTACATTTAGGATCCCAACGTCTAAGGGTGGATTGTCAAGGACGTCCTCCCTCTTTGGACGGTCTGGATGGTTCTAGGCTGCAAGGTGGGCTCTACACATCTTGATTTCAGAGATATAAATAAGGAAAATAAAAGAATCTGGCCACAAGGAAAGGAGCTCCGCCACATTGAGACCCTTCCCTTCATCACATAATCACAATCATCCACTATATCATGATTTACATAGTTCCACATGAGCATAACTCGTCCAACTCAAGATCTATGGTGGAGATGCCATCTCCACCAAGGATCAAGGGTCTAGATGACCTAAGGATCCTTGATCAAAGAAAAAAAATCATGTAGGGGTCCATGGAGAACGACCCCTTGCATGGATCATGCATGCACAAAGGATGGGCTATAAGCCACATCTATGAAGACATGGGGGCCACTACCATCATTTGATGGGCCTCACAAGCTTCAAAATGAAAGAAATGGAAAAAACATCTATGGAATCAAAGAAATTAAAAACTTCTAAGGAACACCCACCTTAAGATCTATCTTCAATCTTACATCACAATGATCCTCTAGCTCCAAGGAAAAGCTTTCTATGGTAGAGATGAGTTGGGAATGGTTAGATTGGAGGGGATTAGAGAGAAAGAGGGCTGGAGAAAGGGAGAGAGTGAGGACAGTTTGGGCTCTAGCAAGGAGAAGAGAATGAGAAAATGAGAGAGATGATATTGCTAGGGAGATGTAACCAAGAGAAATGATTAGTTTCTCTAAAAGAAGCTAGCAATGATGGTCTAGAGAAGATAAAAGTAATCATAGTCATGAGAGAAGCAACCCATGCCTAGTCTAGGGAGGCTATAGGGTAGGCTATAGAGTAGCCTTTTTAGAAAACTATGCATACGATGATGTCATCAATCATGAAAAAATGTACAATGTTAGGGTGGGTCCTACCAAATCACACATCAACGGCTTAGAATGAGCACGACCCACAACTCATGATCTACAACTCGGATTGCTGCACAAGACGCAACGACGGAACCGCCGCGACGATGTGGTCGCTATGACACTAAATTTGGGTCGATCCGGGTCGAGTCCATGTGACTGGACTTGAGGATGATCACAAACACTAATCGACAATCGCGGGTAGTCAGAATTTGACTAGTAGGACAACGGAAATAAGAGAAATGAGATGCATACCTATACACACATGCACACACATGAACTCGGGTCGGGTCTTACAGTCTAGTAGTATTAAGGAGTCTTGGGTGAGATATTCTGCATACCTTTTCCTATAGATGGGCCCCTTATTTATAATGTAGGTGGGCTAGAGATGGTTCGTGATCTTAGGCGTAACCTTTGCATAGGTTTCTCAATCGTTACATGAGATTTGTGTAGGTGATAAGTGCTGATGTAATTGACCCTAGAATCATGCAATGGGTGGTTGAGGCCGACCTGATCCATGCCCTTGATCAGATAAGTGTTGATATTGACATGAGTTGAACCCTCGATCAATCAGGATAGGGCTGAGTTGAGCCAAGCCATCGATTGATTGGGTAGATCTCTATGATAGGCTTAGAGTGAGTTTCTACACTGATCGTCACTGGTCAACTTTTCATGTATCTCGATTTGTCTATGCTCCAAGCATAGGGAGCGGACCCATCTCCTCAGCGATACTTACCATTCCTTGATGGATCGTCCCCTTGATCTGCCGAGTTGATTAGTCCTCTGCTCGTATACATCCAGACATCTCTTGGAGATGTAAAGATAAGCTTGGTTGAAGCACAAAAATGTACGGTGCCGAGGACTAGGCTCGGGAGTGTAAAGTCTACCCTTCTCTATAATGATCTGAGACGGTTGTTTAGGAGCTCTTTGGTCCAGAAGCATGTGCTTGTGAGTCCGAGTTGACCCCCATGGGTGGTCAAACCATTTTTACCCACAATAGAAGCCCCCTACTTCTTGAGTTCGTGATGCGATCTCAAGAAGTAAGTTGGTGGAATGGGGTCAGGCAAACGAGCTGCAGCAAGTTGATTACTAGTGGATGAAAAGGCGGGAAGATCGAGGAAAATCTACAATGATGGTCTGACATGATCAAGGCACCATAGATTGCACCAATAATTTTTTTGACTTCTAACCCGTGTAGTGCAGACGTGTGGCACTGCTCAGGAAGTTGGATCAGTGGAGAGATCAGGGAGTTGCCACGTGTAAAGTGGTGGGTGCTAAGATGTCTCTTTGCATGCAACATTTAATGCTGGCCATTAAAGCCCGCAGCCGAGATGGCCTATAAAAGCAGAGGATCCCGCTGGTAGCTTAACTATTTGCATTTCATCATTCCTTTTGTTACTTCAAAACTTTCGAAGTAGGCGATTTTCGGTGAGTTCTTCACTCTTCTCTAATCATTGTTTTCTTTACTCCCTTCCTCCTTTTTCTTGTTTTTTCTCTCCTTAGCCCGATATGTTGGAGAGGAACGAGAGATTTATGCCTTTGAAGGCGATTCAGACTGGGGAAGCATTGATTCCCAGTTTAGGGTCCCGTCGGAACTAGCTTCTTTGATGTCATAGGATTCACACAAGAAGAAGCCCTCTCCCTTGCTTGGAGGATGGCTGCTTAGTCCTCGGTTGAGCAGGCAGCTGACTTCGGCCCTAAGGGGTCGATCCTGAAGGAGACGGCCTTGGTCGAGATCCATTCGGAATATCAGATTCTAGACTCCATCCAGATCCGGATTCTAGCTCCTTTCGAAGTTCCTGGGGATCTGATAGAAGGGGAAGTAGCCATCTTCACTATCGCTATTTAGTGCGGACTTCAACTTTCGCTCCACCCGTTCGTGAGGGCCATGACAGCTCATCTGAGGTTGGCCCCGGGTCAACTTATCCCAAACACGTGAAGGGCACTTCTGGGAACGTACATCCTCTGGTTTCAGCTCAAGAACAATGAGCCGACGCCTGAGGAATTCATGTATCTGTATTAGACCAAGCACAATCCTGTGCAGTTGTGCTAGTACTACCTTTTAGCATGGACGAACAGAGGCCGGAGCCTCATCGTCAATCTCCCAACATCTAACAAGGATTGGAAAAATAAATGATTATGGGTCTCGGGAGAGTGGGAGGCACCTACTGCCGAGCTAGTTCTTCTGCGAGTTAGGGTCCCCACCAAGTTTGCCACTCCAAGTCGGGTACTGCTGTGGTACAATACTAGGATTTTCTTGTCCGAGTATTCTAGTTTTGTAATGATCTAACCGCCTATTTATTTTTGTAGTCTTCCCGAAGGGCCGACCGGAGCTATTTGACCCCCTTCGTAGATAAGTGGACAAGGCGAAAGTTTTGAAGGATAACTTTCGCTATTGAAATACTCTGATCACCCTGGATCTGCTCTACAGATCTAAGCTTTGTCAATTGGCTCCTCCTTAACAGCCGATCTCCTTCCATAGTTCTGCCTCTACTTCTTTGGTATGCGATAGGTTGTCAATTTTCCAATTATAGCTCGATGCTAGCATTTGGCTAACTTAAAAAGCTTTTGGTGCAGGCATTGCCGAGGTGCAGAAGTCAAGGAAGAGGAAGTGCCCTCCTCACATAGAGGAGATGGTGAAAAAGAAGACTGTAGTGGTCCCCTCCATCACATAAATACTCACTTCCAGAGCGGAGGTGAGGTCGGGGGTTGACGTCGAACACCCTTGGTGAGCCAGCCAGCTAGGGGTGTACATGAACCGAGTTAGCTCAGTTAGCTCACTTGACTCGACTCGCAAAAGCTTGATTCATCTCGGTTCGAAGCTAAGTTCGAGCCGAGTCAAGCTGATTTTTTTAGCTCAAAAAATTTTGAACTGAGTTCGAGCTTGCCTAAGCTCGACTAGACTCAGATCGAACCCCAACTTAAATTGAAGTCGGATTGAAGTAGTTCAATGACTCAGTTACTTTGATATTGATGTTGCTCACTAAGTGTTTGATGAAATGACTCAACGAAGTGTCGGCTAGTGGCAAGGAAGGTATGTATATGAAACAAATACCATTTTTCTTGATTTTGATGTTGGTTATAAGGTGTTTGATGAAATACTTGTAAACAGTAGCTGCTATTTATATACAGCGAGAAATTGAAAGTGCAGTGCATGTGTTTGTGAAAATGTCGCAGAGGCTAGATTTTGGCTCAAACTCGGCTCGAACTGGCCCGAGTTGCTGGTCGAACTGAGCTAAGCTGGCCAGTTAGGCTTGAGGACCGAGCTGAGCCTAGTTTGAGCTAGGGTCAGCTAGTGGCCGAGCTAAGTTAAGCTGAGGCCAGCTTGACTCGGCGTACACCCCTACAGCCGACTCTAGTTGAGGTGGGTGGGAGTGAGGCTCCTGTCCCCATTGCCCCTCCACAACCGAGTGTCGTGGAGGTTGTAGAATTGGATCTGGAGGAGGTGCTTATTGCTCTCGAGATCCGTGTAGCTGATGACACTGAGGCCATCCATGTGGTCGATGAGGCTAAAGCCGTAGTCATGCGCGAAACTACCCATGTTGCCAAGGCAGCTGGGCCTTCGGCGGCTGAGGAGACTGATTCCTAAGCGACATTGTATGGTGCCGAAAGGGGCGAGGCTTTGAGCTCCCAGCCCGATGAGGAGGTGAGGACGTACTCGCTAGGTCATTATATGTCTTGCCTGACTAACTGGGTGGCGAGACATGTCCCAGAAGAAGAGATCACTGACCTGATAGATTCCCATCCAGAGGCCTTCCTCACTAACGTTGCCGCACTCTGTTACAAGGTACGCCCCTTTACTAACATCATTTTCATTCTTTGTTTCATGCTGCTAACTTATTTCCTTTTGTCCAGATCGTCCCTGCGCTGTTAACCACCAGCTAAAAGGTGAGGCAAGTAGCTAATGAGTGTGAGCGAGCTGAAGCGGCGCTCAAGGAGAAGACCACTAAGGTCAAGGCCCTTAACATGGGTCTTCAGGAGGGGGCGATAGAGGCAGAGTCCCTAAGGGGGGCTCTGAAGTGTGCTGGGGAGGAGCGAGATGCTCTAAAGATCCTGCTAGATGAGGCTCGACATAAGGAGAGCTTGGTCATGGTTAAGCTCGAAGGGAGGAAATTCCACCTTGGCTCTACTAGGGATGAACTGGAGAGGGTGAAGGCGCACCTCTCATCCATTGAAGCCGATGTTGCATGACTGAAGGTGGAGTTGGAGAGAGTACAAACGAGCTCAGCGGCTAAGTTGGCTAAGTTCGAGAAGACTTTGTTTTCCCAACTATTTGAGTCTAAGGCAACCATCCCGATGATCAAGGCTACAACTATAGTAGAATACAAAGCCTCAAAGGAAAGAGCCGACGAGGTGGATGTAGTCTACAACTGTGGCTACGACCACTGTGTTGAGGATGTCAGGCGGCTATAACTTGAGCTGAATTTGAACGCCCTCTTCAACTAAGAAGCCTCGGAGGGGCCCTCGCAGCCTAAAGCCGAAGCTTAGCAGCCTCCTTCATCCGAGCAGCCTCCTCTAAGAGCAGACTAAATGTATATTTCCTTTTTATAAAAAATTTTGGTTTGTGATGGAAAAGAAGTTTTTTTCTTTTACCCTGCCCTTTCTTTGTGTGTCTGCAGAGTAGATCCTTAGGGCCACACATAGTAGTGGGCTGGGTTTAACAGTTGAGGCGTGCTTAGCCATGCAGAATTGAAAGAATGAATATTTTTTCAACCTGTACACTACAGATCAGTTCATCTGTCATCACAATTAATAATTTGACCTCTTCTTTAAGGGTCGGATTTTTAGAGGAACGTTTCTCCTTGCACTGAAGGAGGTCCTCGGTAGTCTGAGTAGCTACAAATAATAGCAGAATTCTAATAAAACTTTTTTGTGCCGAGTAAGCTTTATTGTAAAATTTGAGTAGATTTACATGCAATCATGTTGTTCCTTAATGAGTCCGTGGCCTTCATACCTTGGCCCAGACAGTCTACGGATAAAATAATTTTAGGTGCTCGGCATTCCAAGGGTGCAGCAAAGGCTTCCCTTCTAGATCCTTCAACCGATAAGTAACCAGTCAAGCTGTACCTGTTACCTGATATGTTCCTTCCCAATTTAGTCCCAGAACACTTGACTCGAGCTCCTTAGTGTTCTGGAATTCCTTGTGGAGGACCAAGTCCCCTGGTCTGAATCTTCGGACTTTTACTCTAGAATTGTAGATCCGGGCAACCTGTTATTGCTAGGTCAGTCCTAAGATTGGCTAGTTCCCTTGTTTCTTCTAAAAGGTCGAGACTCATGGCCATTTGCTCCTCATTTTGGGCCTTATCGTGGGATCGTACACACGCTGTACACTTCGACTGAGACGACGACCTCCTCTCCAAAGGTTAGGGAGAATGGAGTCTCCCCGGTTGATGTCCAGGAAGTGGTCCTATAGGCCCAAAGCACGTAAAGGAGCTCCTCAGCTCAAGCACCTTTTGCCTTCTCGAGTCTAATCTTGAGGTGGTTTTTAATTATCTTATTAATTGTTTTAACCTATCTGTTAGCTTGGGGTGTCAAGGAGATGAGTAGACATTACGGATACCGAGTTCCCTACACATACTGTGGAATTTGTCATTATCGAATTGTCTCTCATTATCTAAGATGATGGTATGTAGAATTCTGAATTGACAGATGATATTTTTCCAAACAAAGTCGGTAATCTTTTACTCAGTAATTTTGTCCAAAGGCTCAGCCTCGACCCACTTGCTGAAATAATCAACTGCTACGACTGCGTATCGAGTCTAACCCTTTCCCATGGGCAGCGGACGGATGATGTTGATCCCCTATTAGGCGAATGGCCAGGGTCCAGTCATTGGATTTAGTTCCTCTGCAGGTTGGTGAGGAATGGTTACAAACCTCTGACACTTGTCACACTTCTGAGTGTATTGCTTAGCATCCTTTTAAATGGTTGGCCAGAAGTGTCCTTGTCGGATGACCATATGGGCGAGAGGTTGGCTCCCAGAATGATTGTCGTGTATCCCTTCCTGAATTTCTTTTAGGATGCAATTGGTTTCATCAGGTAGGAGGCACTTGAGATAAGGCAGAGAGTATCCTTTCTTGTACAAGATATCCCTTATCATTGTATATCGAGCTGACTTTCATATGAGCTTACGTGCTTCTAGCCGGTCGTCGGGAAGCTTACCTTCTCGAAGTTATTCGATAATTGGGTCCATCCAGCTTGAATTTGAGTGTAAAGGTAGGGTGGTTTCCTAGTCGGGCTTATGGATGCACGGCTCGGCTAAAAACTCGATCGAGATTGACCTCAAGACATCTTCCTTGGTTGTAGATGCTAATTTATCCAATGCATCTATTTTCAAATTTTCAGATGTCAAAATTAGACTGATGTCGCACTTCCAGAATTTTCTTATCAGTTCTTGAGTTCTTTGTAAATACATGATCATTCTCTTCTCCTTAGCTTGATATTCGTTGGCGATCTGATTAACAACGAGCTGAGAGTTGCAGCGAACCTCTAGGACCTGAGCCCCTATAAATGCTACTAATTTAAGCGCTGCTAGTAATTCCTCGTACTCTGTGACATTGTTAGATGTACGGAATCCGAACCGTAAGGCATACTGGACAGATGTTAAGTTGAGGATAATGAGGACAATACCTACCTTGCTGCGATCCGTCAATGTATAATGTCTAGGTGTAGTGGTCAGCTTCGGGCATTCGGGCATCATCTGATGGCTGATTAGACTCTGGATCCCTCGATGTGGTGACTAATGAACCCGCATTGATAAGTTAGTCAGGTTCACTCATTAGGTCAACTGCGGGGTCATCATTCTTGTTTGTCTCATCTAAAGAAACTTGGTTTTTACATTCAACAAACTTGGCGATGAAGTTAGCTACCACCTGACCCTTGATGGCACTCCTCGGCTAATATTTGACATCGAATTCGTTGAGCTTGATTGCCCATTTCGTGAGTCTTTCCAATACCTCGGGCCTCTGGAGCACTTGGCGGAGGGGTTGATTAGTCGGGACTTCTATTGTGTGAGCTTCGAAGTATGGGCGAAGACGTCTAGATGAGATCACCAAGGCCAAGGCGAGAGCTGAGTCCATTGTCCCATTCAAGATGGGGCTCCCTACTGTTCGGATTCGTTCTTATGATGACAATCAAAATGTGGAGCAGATGGCACTGGACCTCAATCTGCTCGAAGAAAAAAAGGAGCAGGCCCAACTCAAGGTCCCAACTCGGCAACAGTAGGTCGGCCGATTCTACAATTCCAAGGTAAGGATGAGGAGGTTCTGAGCTAGAGGTTTGGTCCTCCACCGAACCTTTCAAAACACCAATGAGCCTGGTTTAGGGACTCTAGGGTCAACTAGGAAGGACCCTACAAGATAATAGGCACGACTCGACCAGGGACCTATCGACTCAAAGATATGAAGGATGACCTTTATCACGTCCGTGGAACACCAAACATCTAAAGATCTATTATCTGTGAAGTCTGACCAGACCTTAAGATGGAACCTACGTGTCTAACACCCAGAATTTACAATAATTGACCTACCAGGTCAAAGTCCACATGTCTATTGTCCAAAGTTTGCAATAAAAATCCCCAAATTGGAAAATTTTATTTTCTATTCACTGTCTACACTATTTGGACTACATAATCTATTGAGGACTTCCTTTAATGCACTGAAAAAATAGTCCTCGCACTAATCGTCCTACTCTTAAAGAAGAGGTTAGGCTATTAATCAATTCTACTAAGTCTACTGAGGGCTTCCCTTAGTGAGAGGGAGGAACAATCCTCACTAGTCGCCCAACACTTAAAAGAAGAGGTCGGACCACTAATTAGTATTACTACTTGGAATGCGTGACCTACAATGAGGATTTATCTTAAGTGCAAAGGAAAACATTCTGCTTCTCCCTTAATGAAAGGGTCATTGCAGCTAATCTGCCCATTTTACAAGGACAAGACTCCCTCAATGAAGAGGAGAGCTTAAGAACTCATCCCCAGAGTACAATTATGACCAACATGTGACTATCCGACCTGCTAAAAAACTCCATGCACGACAATTACTACTAAAACTATCTTTCCATTGATAGAAGAAGGCAATAAAAAAAGAAGAAGAGAAAAATACAAGTATGATGAGGGGTAACGGTCTCAGATGACTTGAGAGGGGGGCTACTGCATGACTTCGACATTGGTCGGGGCGAGGTCTACTGACACAGAGTTTCCCTGAACCTCGTTACCGAGCAAGGTTTAGCTCGGGGTACAACCCCTTGACATCCTCTATTCAGCGTTCGTAGCTGCAATTATAGATCACCTCCACCTCGTCGGTTCTCTCATTTGAGGCTTTGAACTCCTTTACAACTACGGCCTTGATCGCTGGGTGGCCTTTATAACCTCGGACAACTGAGTAGCCAAAGTTGCCTCTACTTCGGCCAACTTAGCCGCTGAGCTCTCCCTCTCCGTTGCCAGCTTGGCTTTCAGTTTCACGAGCTTAGCCTTCAGCACCGTAGCTTCGGCTGCCGTTTCAAATCGCTCCTTCTCAACTAAAGAGAGATGTGACCTTATCCCCTCCAACTCGATCAACGTCATGCTCTCCCTCCGATGAGCATCGATCAATTGGATCTTTAGAGCAATACACTCCTCCCCAGTTGACTCCAGAGCTCGTCAAAGGGCCTCGACCTCAGCAGTCTTGCCTTGGAGCTTTGTCTCCGCTTGCTCACACTCGTCCACCATTTGCCTCATTTTCTGGTGAGTGGATAGAGAGGGGGGATGAGCTGAAACAAAGAGAGCATGTTAGAAATCGGATGAATGCAAACAAACACAATAATGAAGAAAGAATATACCTTGTAGTAGAATGTCGCCACGACCCTTAGAAGAATCTTCGGATGAGTATTGATCAAATTAACAATTTAATCCTCCAGAGCATACCTGGCTGCCCAATTGGCAAGGATGCTCATACGATGCCCTGGGGGAACAGAACTCGACCCCCTGACCTCGATTATTCGGGGGCTCGAAGCATCACCTTCTTCGGCTGCATGGGAGCTTGAGGCATCCCCCTCCTCGGCCTAAGCCTGGATGGTTGTGGGTTGGGGCTCCTCAACCACTGGAACCCCACAAGCTAGAGAGGCTACCTCCAGATCTACCACCTCCACAGCCGCCTGCAATGGAGGGGCATCTAGGGCAAGAGCATTCCATGCCCCTTCACCTGATATGGTCGGAAGCGACCACTCTACCGAGGACCCCCCGACATCAAGCTCTGGCCTCACCTCTGCCACAGTAGAGGCTCAAACCAATATGGTCGGAGGGACCATCACCTTCCTCCTCATGGTCAACTTCCGTCTGACCATTTCAGTGATAGAGGGAGGACGGACCCTTTCCTGGACCTCGACGGCTCGGTCATGTCTGCATAGTAGAACACTCGAAGTTAGTAAAAAAATCTACGTCACCAAAGCATCTCTACAATTCATTACCTACTAGGAGTAGTGGAAGAGGCAGGTCGGTAAAGTCTGGACTGACGAAGAAGGTCCGGGGTGATTACCATGTTCCAGAGGTGAAGATCCTCCTTTGTCACCTTTGCCTTGTTCACCTACCTAAGTTACAAGTCAGAAAGAAGAGGTGGGGCCTTGGAAAAGCCTGCGAAAACAATTAAGTAGTTAATAAATGTAACTACAAATGCGTAAAGAAACATCCCAAGTCTAATGCGTTGCAATTTCTGACTTGGAGTACTAAATTTGATACGGACTCGAGCTCGTAGCTGGGCCAGCTTAGCAGCAAGCACCTCCCACTCTCCAGACGCCCATAACCACTTGTTCTTCTAATTTTTATTGAAATTTGGGTTGCCGGCAATGAGGGCCTTGCCTTTCTTCACTTATACCAAGAAGTAGTACCAGCTCAGCTCCTTCGAATGAGTGTTCACAACCCCAAGTGTAGGGTTGCGATGTAGTAATAACTCGATAAGACTGAGGTCGAATCCACAGGGACTAAACTTGTACGTATTCTCAAAATAGCTAGAACTAGAACTAGAAAAAGATCTAAATTGAAATCTAAATAATTGTGAGTAATAATGAATAATGTTGATTAAAATTTATGAATTTAAAGGTGAGAACTATGGTGTTAAGGATTCACTTGTAGCTATTAATATGCTACCTTACTTGATTCAAGGAACACAATTGGAATTGGAGTCTTATCCTATTCGATTGGAAGATAAAGCAATTTAAATCAAATCTGAACTTTTCATTGACCTAATTCTCAATGGAGGAGAATTGTGATGATTGGAAGAGATTCCATCACCCAACCATATCCAGGAGATGATGGTGAACAACAAGATTTACCAATCTTACAATCTCAAAATAAAAAAAGAAGATATCCAAAGCTATCATAGCATCTATTGTAATTTGAGTCATAATAAATCATAGAAAAACTGAAAATATTCTTTTAATATCAAACTAAAAATTAATGAGATTCAATAAGAACAAGAATCAAAGCAAAATAAACATCCAAATATGTTACAAGCTTCACCTTTTAGCTCTAACTAAGAGGTTTAGCTAACCAAGGCATGATTGAAACCAAATCTCTTAAACAAAGCATGAAAAATAAACTAGGAAAGAAAAAAAAAACTCTTTGGTGGCTGCTCCACCCTTGTATATGCTCCTTAAGACCTTTTCAAACCCTAAAAGATACTTTGGAGCATCCTAAAGAGTATTTATAGTTGTGGAACTCCAACTTTCACACCTAATTTAAAAAATCTAAAAACTACTTCAAATTTACGCACTCTGCGCAGTTTTTCAAAATAGGTTCGGAGTTTCAACTGCCTTAAATTTACATACTCTGCACAGCTTTCCATAATAGGCTCTGATTTTTGAAATATGCTTTTTCAAGACAATTTCAAGAATATATTTATTTTCAGGACAAATTTAAGATTCCTTTTCTTCACTTCAAATCTTTGATTCTCTTTATTCCTCATTTGATTTTCTTGGATCTTTAGCATGTGAATTCTTCATTAATAACTTTCAAATATCCAAATCTTCATTTTATAATATTTTAGTATCAATTTCACCTTAAGCTTCGAAATAACCTCGGACATGAAAATATGCATAATTAAATCGATTAAGCACAATCATGTTTATAAAACCAAGGTATAAATAGGAAAAAATACGTAATATTTCACACTTAACACACACCCCAACCATCATTTTGCTAGTCTCAAACAAAACATGCGTGAAGTGATCTTCAATCTTCAATGTTCAAATCATTTTCAGAAAATAATATTTTGTGTAATCAAGTATGAATGAGTACAATTTAAAGAAGAGAGAGTGCAATTTTAAAAACCTAGAACCGAATCATGCGAGCAATCAATTAAAAAGTTTCTTTATTAATCATTTAAGAGCATAATTACACGACTAATCAATTAAAAAGTTCATATATCAAAATTTTTCAATGTGCTTAGTGAATTCTATTTACTTTCCAAAACATGTCATTATTTCATAATGTTAGTTATGCTCATGACCTCAAGTTTTATTGAATAATCAAGTACTGATTTCGAACTTATCACATTTTCCTTCTTTTTCCAATTTTTTATTTTATATCGATGGTTCATTTTATTTATTCATTCTTTTCAGACTTTTCATTCATTTTCAGTATTTTCATCATACATGACTTTTTTGTCAATCTCTTTATTTTTTACCTGGTTCTTTTCATATTTTTAAGGTGGATAAAATTCTCCAGACTTAATTCTCAATATCTATCAATGATACACACACTAACAATGAGAAATTCTAGTACAGTTCACAAAAAGCAATTTGAATGTGGCTTGTGAGTTAGATTAACATTATATTCAAACTTTCTCTTAATCAATTAAATGCAAGAATTTAGACGATAGTCTACTCGGTTGATCAAACTCCAACAATTCAAAGTTCAATCTTCATCTTATCATCATACTTAAAGCATTCTTAATTCCATAAATTATCATTTCCCAAACATGTTTATAACTTAAAATTTTCACAATTTTTGCTCAAAACTAAGAAAACACTGATTAGTTTACCTAATCCACACCCTCCAACATAAAACCTACATTGTCCTCAATGTAAAAGATATGATCATGCAATGCACATGAGATAATGAAAAGAAATGAGAAGTGATGGGAAGATAATACCTCAAGAAGAAGAATTGAAGCATTTTCAAAGTTCTTAACATGTAAATGCGTTAGCACAAAGACTAAACAAACTGAAATCAAACTATCCTAATCCTAAATCCTATGAAAACAATAAACCTAACTATAAATCCATCAGACTAGGAGGTCAATCCTGGTACACAGGATCAGTCAGAGGCATAAACATGTCCTCTGAATCAAACTTCTCAACAAATAGCTTGAGATGATGTCTATTTACTTTGAAAACATTGTCATTCACTGGATTCTTTACTTCGACGGCCCCATGAGGATAAATAGTAGTAACAATGAAAGGGCCAGTCCAACGGGATCGACGTTTTCCCGAAAAAAGATATAACCGAGAATTGTATAGGACTTTTTGGCCAGATGTGAATGATTTTCGAAGGATGTTCTGATCATGAAACACCTTCATTCTGTCCTTATAAATTCTCGAGTTCTTGTATTCATTGTTCCGAATTTCTTCGAGTTCATTCAATTAAAGTTTGTGCAACGAGCCAGCGTTGTCCAAGTTAAAAATTGGATTTTTAATGGCCCAGTATGCTCTATGTTCTAACTCTACATGCAAGTGGCAAGCTTTTCCATAGACGAGTCTAAAGGGAGACATTCCGATGGGGGTCTTAAAAACTGTACGGTAAGCCCATAAAGCATCGGTTAAGCGGATTGACCAATCCTTACGGTCAGGGTTAACTATTTTTTAAAGAAACACCTTCATCGGTCAAGCCGCCCTCAGACGAAAAAAACTCTATTGTCCGGCCATGGCCCAAGGATACCGAAGATAAGGGTCAGAGGGAGGCCTTAACCTAGAATCTACAATCTCTATGTCAGAGTCTCCCTGGAATGCATAAAGCTCGAGCCCTTCGTCCGAAATATCAGATATTCCAGGTTGAAAGATAGGAAATGGAAAGAGAGAAGAAGCAAAAAGCGTCGGAGGGGAAGATTTCTGACTTACCAGAAATTGCCAAGTCCGTGAGCTCGAAGAGAGGCAGCAAGAGAAAATGGCTGGAACATTAGGGTTCCTCCCCTTTTTATAGGAAGCTCAGCCCAAGCGATGATTATGTGCATTAAATGCAGAAGCCGAAGGAGCTCCTTGACACGTGCCTGCAACCACGTGGAGATTTCCCACTCACCTGACGACCCGACTTCCTAGGCAGTGTCACATGTTCGTGCCCTATCAGCCAAGAAGCTGAAAGGTGCCCTGCCAGCGCATGCCTCCTTGAATGCACCATACCATATTGCAAATCTCCCTTGATCTCGACGCCTACAGCCTATATTTGCATTAATGGCGAATTGACTCGACTTCCTGCACGTCTAACCTCATTACACTGCCTTACTTCTTGAGCTCACCACAGTCAACTCAGAAGTAGGGGGCTACTGTTATGGGTGAAAATGAGTTGTACAGATGCATGAGGTCAGGTCAGATGTCCATAATGGGTCACATGGCCGACCAGTGCCAGTCATGACCAAGGAGCTCCTAAACGGCTAGAGATTGACATTTGTGTTTCTACTGTACAACGCTGAGCTCCACCAAAATCATGTCCGTGCCTAAGTCGATGTTCGAATCTTTTGAAAGAGCCTTCGAGGCACGATCCCATGTGAGGCCGAGCACGCCCTGCTCAGAAGGCTTGCGGAAGCGCCCCAACACCGAACGACAAAATGAAGAGGATGGCCATCCTAGATTTTGTCTTAT
Organism: Magnolia kwangsiensis; assembly: GCA_037074715.1. Taxonomy (NCBI): domain Eukaryota; kingdom Viridiplantae; phylum Streptophyta; class Magnoliopsida; order Magnoliales; family Magnoliaceae; genus Magnolia; species Magnolia kwangsiensis. The sequence goes on from CM073579.1 coordinate 76,372,915, forward strand.
GTCCTACTAAAGAAGGGAGCTCGATCCCAATGCTCAGAAGCGACACCTGAGGCCAACTCAGTAGGTCAGCAATGTGCTTAATACTAAGGGAAAGCTTGGTCACAACCATCTTAAGAGACCTTATCGGTAAACTACTCCTCGAGACAAACAAGCCACCTCAGCTGCTCAACCTCAGCCTACCACTTCATGTTTCTCCCGATTTTGACCACTCAAATCATATTAGAGAGACCTTTTGAAATCTTAGCCGAAGTTCTTGAAAAATATCCACAACATGTTCGGGACACTAATCCCTCTGCAGTACACTCTTACTAAGTAGGAAGATCATAATCTACAACACTGCCCTCTCTCAACTATAAATAAAGCATCCCTAATGGTGAAAGGTATATACAATCTAAGCCTAAAAACCCTACTCTCTACTAGACCTAGATTCCCTACTTGACTTAGGCATCGGAGGGTCTCCGGCTACAACCAATGTTTCCTTTATCTTCTTTGTGTGCAGGTATTTGAAAGTCCAAGGAGGGTTAACTAAATTTTTGCATCAACATTTTCCATCAATGATTGAATGTGTGCATGCCTGGATTTGAGTGTATGCATTCCTCGTTTAAGGACATGTGGACCTCAATTTCGCACAGGCACCCTTCTTGTCCACCTACACTACACCAAAATCGTCATTTAGGAACGGTTTTAAACCGTTCCTAAATGCTTCAGGAACGATTTAATACCGTTCCTAAATGAGGCGTCGCAGAAAATCAGGAACGGTTCAGAACCATTTTGGGTACCAATTTTAGGAACGATTTTAAACCGTTCTGGTGCCAACGGTCACATTTTAGGAACGAAATTTTAAAAATGATTTTAAACCCTAATTAAACCCATTACTAATACAAACAGAAACTGAAGCTGTTTCCACCTTCATTGAAACAGGACCAGCTCCACAGGCTCAGCCCCATTACTAATACAAACAGAAACTGAAGCTGTTTTCCACCTTCATTGAGAAACAGGAGCAGCTCCACTCATCAGGTGGCAAAAACATCCGAGTGTGGTCCACCTGATGAATGGACCAGCCCCGTTATTGGATCTAGGCATACAACCAAGTAATTTCTGATTGAATTTTATGAACAAAGAAAGAATACAGAACTACATAATCTCATCTGAATTTTGAAGCTGTTTCCACATTCTTTGAAATAGGACTGCCCTGTCCATGCATCAGGGAGCAACATCATCAAACAGAACATGCTGGGGGCACACTTGATGAATGGACCACACCCATTATTGGAACAAGTCAATTATTATGAGCAAAGAGAATTTCATGAGCAAAGAAAGAATAATTTCATACACAGCCTTTAAAGTAATAATTTTTTTTTTTTAAAAAAAAAACAGAACACGCTTAAACAAACTATTCATTCCCAATTGAAATTTAACTCTGCATTCAGATGACTCGATCCTACCATTGATTTTTAGCCCTTGTGGGGCCCAACTGAATGACTAGACCTCACCTATTTGCATATATCTACAGCCCCATCATGCATTTTTTGCTTCCGTCAGCTCCTTCTGGTCTTGCAGTCCACAACTCTTCTTTGCCTCACAAGAACCTGGGGAATTCAATATTCTCGTAATAGAGGAAGCAGAAGATCTTTGGATTTTTGTTCCTATCCCTCCATTCATCCAACTGACACTTGAGACCTGCTAGCATTTCACATGCACGTTCAAAGGATTTCATATACAAATCTGGGCCACGCTTGTCTGTGTCTGAAAATGAAGGTTGGATCCTTTCAAGGAGAGATTTTGCTTCTGAAATTCTTCCTGTCTGCATCAAGCAAATGGCCAGATTGCATTGCTTGTTTTTATCTAGTTCTATGCATAGAGCTTTCCTATGTGCACGAGATACCACCGTTAGCATTCTTACATCCATTATCTATTAATTCAATTAGATGATAGTGAAAGTTTAGTTTCTTAAATGGTAAATAATCTAAAATTGACAGAGCAATTTGCTCAGCCCCACAACTGTACAGTGAGTGGGAGAAATGCAGAAAATCTACCCATCTAATCACAAGAAACAAAGTGAACTAGGCTTGAAAAGTCCATTCCATGAAGTTACACTTGCAAACCATGAATGGTCAAGGCCCATCCCATGGTGGGCTCAATAGATGAATAGATTAGATTATTGAAATGTGGGTGCTTCCTTTCTCATTGCTGAGTCAAATAGAAAAAGAAAAAGAAGAAAGAAGATGTGGTTTCTATGGTTGATGTTCTCTATGGTTGAGTTTAGAAGTTGCTATATTTGAACTGAGCAGAGTAGCTTAAATGTCCAGTGGTTTTTGACCTTTTGGCTTCTGACCCAGCCACATGGTGGCCCATGAGATCAATGGTCATCAGAAACATGCTGACCATGTGTATGGTGGGTCCCCTGTCCCTGATCAATGGTCATTAAAATTATCCTGGACAATGCAACTGAGCTGGATTCTCCCCAATCAAGCACAAGTTCAGATGCCCATCTTGATGAGATACATCAAGTTGTGCACACCATCAGGTTTCTCGAGGTTGTATTGAGAGAACATACCACACACTGCAATGCGACCATGGTACTTCATGTTTGCTAGTACTGCATCAATCATTTTGCCGCCACGCTCTTAAAGTAAATGTCGATGCCCTCAGGAAAATGCCTGACAATAAATTCCAAACATTTGTATAAACTAGGAAACGAGACACCCATATACCATTTTCTTTGTTTTGAAAATTGAAATTGCCAACCACAGTGCAGAGCTTTGCTAAGCCCACATTCACATGCAAAGGTCTGGGTAGATGACCTGTCTAAATAATCAAGTTGTCCAATCAACAAGTGGACATCGGACGTGTAGAATGTGAGATTTTGGTAATTCTTTCTAAAGCAACTTCAACATGTGTGGCTTGCCTATTGGGTGGGCCAACTTGATTATGAGGCCACATCATTTACATTGTGTAACCCAGCTGATGTGCAACTTAATGTCAACACATGGATGGTGTGTTTGTTTAGCTGTGTAAGGGCTCGTGGACAAATAAACAACGATGTTTTGAAGATAATTAAATCAATGGCGTTTGAGATTCTCATATGCTAACACGAATACTTACCTTTTTAAAGCTACAGTCAAGTCAGGTTATTCTTTGTAGTTGAAAGCATCATCAAACCCAAACTTACTCTTCAATAGACCAACCTGAATCCACAAAACAAATATTAGCAATTGTTCCCTACTACATAACAATGGTAACAGAAACACTATTTTATAACAAAAAATTTATAGGAATGAAATGACAAAAAGCCAGGATATCATGGACCAAGAGGAAGATGAGTACCCTCAGGAAAAAACTCATGTCAAGCATATTTAATGCCACGAACTTTCATTATGTCTTTAGTTGGCTTCACCAAAGATTTTATCCGGACTAGATTAAGAAACAACAGCAAATAGAATCATTGCTTATATTTCCAAGGGATTCAACAAAAACAATAAAATAGAAATTTACTTGGATGTAAAAGCTGAATGCCAATTTGCAACACAGAAGCAACAACCAGAAAATTGTATCTAAAAATATAAATAAAGAGCTAAAATTTGAGTACATTTGAGTGAAAAAATAACCAAGATCTACCGATGACATATTCAAAGCATAAGAACATAACGTATTATCGAACTCACTTGAAAAGCATAAGAACATAGCATATTATCGAACATGGGATGCAGTATAAGAAGACTATATACTCAGGAAAGCAAAAGACTATGGATTCTCTTGGTAATTTGGAATACTCATAGTAGACTGATCTTGATGTGTGAACCACGACAAGTGAATAGATCTAATCAATTTAGGTGCATGGATAAGGCAGGCTTTTAAACTTTATGTAATGGGCATGCCAAACTACAGGGGTGAGGAAGAAAGATGGGGATAGGATATCCTAGATTTCTATTTCCCATGTAGAAGACAATTGCTTCACCAAGGGTGGATGTGCAAGATCGTTCATGTTCGGGACTTCTAAAGCCTCTCTAATTCAATTTGAAACGTGTCTCTCATTATGGTAATCTCCGCTCCTAGGTTGTGTAGGCCCCACATTGATGTGTCTGTGAAATCTAGTCTGTCTATTGCATGATGAATTCCTTAGTATTTGGCTACAGGCCCAAAATCAGACCAATCGATCCATGACTCAAAACCATAGGGGAAAATGCACCTCTTATGTCTGGCATAAAATCCACAGAAACATTTCTGCTATAAAATAAATAACAAAGAGAACATAAATTAGTAGACATAAGAAATTTAAATATACCTAAATCAGGCGATCACAAATGCTCTCTGCCGTGGCATAAAATGCTTGCTCTGGCTCGAACTTAAGAGAAGAAAAATGCACAGAAACATTTCTGCTATAAAATAAAGAACAAAGAGAACATAAAATAGTAGACAGGAAATTTAAATATACCTAAATCAGGCAGTCACAGATGCTCTCTGCCATGGCATAAAATGCTTGCTCTGGCTCAAACTTGAGAGGAGAAAAATGAGGACTATACTTTGCATGGAAATTGATGTTTGACGCAATGCCCAATGATTTTTCTACTGTGGGATTTGCAATGGCTGGGATTTTTGTAGCAGGACTATTGCGAGCAGCACCATTGGATTCAGTGGCAGTTGTCATGGCAAATATATCTTCAGATTCCACAAAGCATGTTAGATTGTTATGAAAAGTAACATTATTACAGAAAACCAAAAACATTTATTTAGAAAACAATATAATTACTTTTTTAAAAAAAACTCCTCAACACAAAGCTGGAAACCAAAATTCAGAAGACAAAAGAAGAAGAAGAACAAGACTTGTAGCATGCTTACATATAGTAGGTGATCCTTCATCATTTGGTATAAAACAACATTAAATTATCAAGTACAACTAATGAGAGAGAGAGAGAGAGAGAGAGAGAGAGAGAGAGAGAGAGAGAGAGAGAGAGAGAGAGAGAGAGAGAGAGATGGCACCATGGTCCCTGTGATCATGACCTCAAATGGAGAAATTCCTGAAACGTGAGAAGAAGAAATTGGTATAGTGCATGCCATAAGGAAATAGTGCATACTATATAAGTAGAATTCAGCAATTACGATTAATCAACATTCACTATAAACATCTAATTACTATTAATCAACATAAAATTTATTCTGCAAACTATAAAGAATTCAGCAAACTATAAAGAATTCAGCAAACTATAAACGTAGGAGACCACATACAAACACAAAGTATGAAATGAAAGTGTCATGTTCTCTGTGTAGGACCTTTTGTCCATGTAGTCAGAAAACATAATCGAACAGTAAAAGTACATTAAAATTCAAAAGAGCATGACAAAACAATGGTGGCATACCATAAGAACCAAAGATAGACCGTAAGTTTCATGTACATGGCTTTTGAAGGCTGCAAGCTTATAAAGAATTCATTTCTACCTTGCTTTTTACCTGTGAAATAGAATCCAGAAATACGTCACTCTTAACACTTTGGATTACCAAAACATGAAACTTTAAATTAAATTTCCAGAAAGTACCAAGCCTCTAAGAAAGAAAATGTTTCCTACTTTCTCTTCTTCTTCTTCTTTGTTTTTTTTCCTTCGAAATCCTAATGGATATTTATGATTTGGAGGGATGTTACTGCAATGTGCACGCTTCATAGAGTTTCAGATCAATCAAAAACTAAACTACTAGTAGAATCCCATGCTTCTTTACACTGCAACCTAAAAACAAAACATCCCATTTAGTATCATTTTAAGAAGGTTTCTAATACATGAAAGAAAATACTAATGAACTGGATGGCCAACCATGATTTCTTCATACAATGATGTATACAAATTACAGATTGTTTCAGTTACCAAAAAGAAAAAAATAAAATTTTTTTTTGCAAATTTTCATTTTTTAAATTTCTATTGTCATGAAAGATTTCTCCAATTGGATACCAAGGATACTTTTTGTTAAATTACTTGGACAACAAAGAAAAAGAAAACAGTGAAGTCATATACCAATTTCTATTGTCATGAAAGATTTCTCCAATTGGATAGTAAGGATATCTTCATTTGCTAATTTCATATCAATTCGAATGATCTACAAACATCAAGAAGAAGATATGGGATGATCTATTTCCAGCTCCCACAATGGTTACTTAAAAATCTTTAAATAATTTGAAATTCAAATCCAAGGAAAACAATTAAAGAAAGAAAGAAACCTACATTATCCAAAGAATGAAACAAGCGTGTCCTGTCCTGCCTCTCTTGAGCTGGTCTTCGCTCCCACTCTGCAGTATTAGCCATCTCAGCTTCTATCCCTTTAAAAGAAGACTTCAGTCACTGAACACATATATCAAATTTCTGCTTTCATTTGTTCTACATCCACTTCTTCATTTTCTTTTTTCAATTGAAAGATAATGAAAACATTAGTGTGAAAGAAACAAAACCAAATTCCAGTGAGAAGACTCTATATAATGCTTGATCGACAATGGTAGAGATGTTGCCCATCTTTTGATAATACAAGCTATTGATCTGGTGGGACTTTCATCATTGGTTATTCTACTTAAAACAGCAAAAAGGGAGTAGATTTAAACATGTGCAAGGTTAGAGCAGCACCTGAGCATGAACAAGCCAACCATAATTTGATTCAGTTACACAAACCGAAAGTATATCTACACAAGAAAAAATGGAAATAGGCATATGAAGAAAGACATGCATAGAAAATTTCATTGGACCTATTTATTAAAATGGATTTATAGGAGATCCACAATATGTATAATATACTTGGTTTTCAATTTTGTACAAGTGACCCATGGTTCAGCAGTCCCATACCATTCGTCCATCAGTACCCAACTTCAATGGACCATTTCCTGAAAATATCCTGGATTGGAAGACCTGAATTCAGTAAGAAAAATTTAAAGGTCATTTTCCTCTATACTCCACAGATTTCAGTGTGCTTGTAGACATCATTTGACCTGAATCAAATGGCATAAAAAAATATGACATGCTATCTGCTACTGACTACCAGTTTTCCTGTAGTCTACCCCTCGATGAAAATGACACTACACCTCTTGATATAAGATGATTAAGTGAGTTATGTTGCAGAAGTGGACAGAAAGGTGCTGGTCAATCATAATGTACAATGAAAGATAGCAAATGTACAATAAAAGGATGAATTTAGACCATTTTATTTTTATTTTTTTTTGAGAAATTTGCAGGTGGTGGAAGAAATATGTTTAAATCACAACATTCTTAGCAAGAAACCATAATGTAAGATATCTACTATTGGTTCTGGCTGATTGTAAAGTTGTCAGATTTCTACAGTATAATTTCATCGCAGAGTCACTGATTTCATAACAAAGGGACTCCATTTTGTGCCTTTTCTGGGAACTCTGTAATGTGGATAAAATCGAAGTTTTGATACCCTGGCAGAAATGATGTAAATAGGTTGGCAGTATGAAATGGCATCAAATTAATTCAAACTGTCCAGATTGTGATAGATGGATAAACTGAGAATTATGCAGATGGCCATTTAGTGGCCTGTTAAAGCAAATGTTATCCAGTGATCTGACTACTTCAAACTGGTTGGATGGCACAACCTATTATCTATTAAAAGAGCATCCACTAATTTCGCTTCATCAATTAATCCGTTAAAAGAGAATAAAGCTAAAACAGTAGATAAGGTATTAAAACATGTGCGTCCCAATTTAGGCTGGTCCATTAATCATGTGGGTCACCTCTATAAATTTAATCTAGGCCATCAGTGATTTTCTTTCCAACTGGCTTTTCAAAACACACACACACAAAAAAAAAAAAAAAACCAACTCTCCAACTGACCATCTTTTCATTGTGAGTTTCACCCACTTAATGGTTGAAAAGGCATGATTTATGAGATGTGACATGTTCATAACCCACTTAACCAATGCCCCAGACCTCATATGGGTGTTCCTCATTGGCATGCATGATGCAAGTACCTCTTCAATCCTCCTTCAGGTATAGGTAACCAAAGACCCTAGCTGTGAAGGCTAAGGCTAATTGCACTAGAGTGACGTGATCCAAGACAGTAATTAGACAGGCGCCACCTACCAAATGTTTTTATGTTAAAGGATAGGCTAAGATAGTCGAGAGTGGGCTGCATGTAAATGTGTAAATGTGCATCAAACAGATGGGTTGCCTCTCAAGTGGGAACACATAGAGACCCTGCCGCTATTTTCTTGAAACACTTGAAATAGAGGAAGTGATGCTTACCTTTTTGTGCCAACCCACCAAAAGATCGTGCCAAGCATGAGGGCAGCAACTAAGGTGAAGAAGTATCGGGCGAGGTTATAGTCAGGGCTTCTCCAATATGTCAACCATTGCTTCCAAAGGCATGATTTGAACTGCCCAAAAGTAGACTGAGAGTATTGTGTGGGGAAATAGATATCTTTGGCTCTTGGGACAGGAGTGCTTAGCTCCTTAACCAACGCTTTATTTCTCCTGAAGATAATCACAAGGTGCACAATAACACAAATGCAACAAAATTTTATAACAATCACATGGAGGTTAAGTTGATTGCAGGGTTGTTTTCATCTGTGAGATAAAAATATACAATCAGAGTGCTGCAATTAAGTACTAAGTTCTTCCATCTAATAACTGAAAATGATAGTCACACGGATGTGTAAGAAAAAAGTTTCTTAGATGCACTTGAATTCATCAACATAAGAAGAGTATGATTCACGCATCTAGGAGCCTTTTCTACTTAGGTTGATTCCACAGGTGACCAATCAATTGAATGTGAACACTTTTCTACCCAAGCATTTGTGAGATTAGCAGTGCTCTTATTAGAAAACCAGTTTCCTTCTCTGTGTATGTTTGAAAAATGATACACATTGATGTCCACCACATTGATTCAGGTTTTGCTCATCCGAGATTCAAAAATGATTTTACCCAAGAAATTGTCATTATTACGATCCTTCAATCAAATACAAAGGAGATTATAGTTCACTTACTTATACAACTGCGAGGACTTGTAGTGCTCAGCAAAATCAATTCCCAATCGAACTTCAGCGGCAATTGAGCTTGCTTCTAGCATCCATGTTGCCGGATTGTATTTCTCTTTTATTTTTGGGACGCCAAGAATCTCCTACATGATGTAAACCAATGGAGGCTGAGTCAAATCACCATCTTTTTCTCTTTCCATTTTTATTTTTTTCTGTTCTTCTTATGATTGTCAAAATTAATACTTCATGTATGTCAGATTTTGTGTGCGAACGATCAATACAATAATAATGATGATGACCGTACAATGGGAAAAAGCGACTTACTTCAAAGTATTCGATTATCTTCTGAGAATTCTGGCCCAAAGGTCCAGAGTATTATCACTTGCCCTCCTCTTTTCATCAGTAGAAGCTGTTAAATTCCACAAATTTCAAATGTTGCACAAATATTACACTCTAAAACTTTCAACTATGTGTATGGCAGAGACAGAGAGGTAGATCAGTTACCTCATCGAAAGCTTCAAAGATGTCAATGCTAGGTTGATGGATTGTGCAGACAACTGTTCTTCCTGTATCAACCGTGTTCCTTACGGTTCTCATGACAATGGCCGCTGCCCTTGCATCAAGACCTGATGTTGGTTCATCCATGAAGATGATTGAAGGGTTAGCGACAAGCTCCACGGCTATTTTCAACCTCTTCCTTTGTTCCGTCGACAGTCCTGTAATCCCTGGGAGGCCCACTATCGCATCTTTGAGATTATCAAGCTCTACCAGTTCCATCACTACATCTACAAAGATTTGAAAACAAATGATTTTAACATTTACTTCAATTTGTCAACCAACATTTGTAAGATTATTATTTCTTTATGATCCATCCAGGTATAGGCCCAGTCAGCATATTCCCAGTTAAATACCTAAATGGAGGAAAAAGAAAAAGAAAAGAAAGAGAAAGAAAGAAAATCCCCACTTCATTGTTATCAAGGGTAAGCATTGACTCAAATAGCAAATTTTCATTTGATAATGTTAGACTTACATGAAAGCACTCTTACAAGGCTTTCAAAACCAGCCAGGCTGTTAAAGCTGAGTTCTCTGCATGGAGAAAGTACAATGATAGATAATGAGCCTGTAACAGACATGTTTTTTTAAAGAGTTTTTTTTTTTTTTTTTTGACATGGAGTTTCTCTCTGTTTTGCTTCAAATCTGAGATGGGACAGTAACAGTATTTGTTTGGAAGAAAAGATTGAAAATAGAATACTAAGAGCAGGCAATGACTAATGCTCTAGTCACATCTTTAGTAAGGAAGTCCAATTGGAGTTTCTCTCTGTTTTGCTTCAAATCTGAGATGGGACAGTAACAGTATTTGTTTAGAAGAAAAGATTGAAAATAGAATACTAAGAGCAGGCAATGACTGATGCTCTAGTCACTCCATCTTTAGTAAGGAAGTCCAATTGCAAATGGCTATAGGTAAATATTCTCACCATCTCCACTACAGGACACTAGTAGCAAATCTTTAGCTTTTTTTTTTTTTTTGTTGATGAATTATAATTTTATCAATGCAACGTTAAGAGCAAAGAGCTACTAAATGTTCAAAAAAGATAATAAAAAGACAAAAAAAAAAAAGAAAAAAAAAAGAAGCAAAGATCTATTTCAATACAGCAAACTCCAGCTAAATTAACTAAAAGAGTAAATGCCCAAATCTGCAGCAATCAGCATTTGTCTGCAAATCTTTAGCTATTGATGCATATTTTCACCAAGCATTTGAGCCCACCGTGTCTTAAAGATTGAACGGAACATGAAACAAAACTACCGTGTTTTGCAATGGATCATTTCCCACAACACTATTTGTATCAAAGAAATAACCTCTCAATAGTATGCAACTGGTTATACTCATTATACACATTGGGATAGAATGCGTCCATCCACCACAAAGCCAAAACATTCAAACATACCAATTCATTATATTTTTCTCAAAATTATACAGATTAATCATTAAATATCATGAAATTTCTTGATGATAAAGATTTTGAAAGGAAAAAGACTTACCAAAAAATGAAGAAATTCTGATTCTTCTTTCCTACTCCCTCCAACAAATAACAGCTGAAAAAAAGAGGGAGTCATTTTTTTTAGGGTTTCCAATTCATCTGATCAAGCACTGAGGAATACCACTAGTTGTCTAAAAGACCATAGACACATTAGTATTAATTAGTCTTACTAAATAGTATGTACAATTAAAAGAAAAAAAGGATGCGTCCCATTGCTCCCAACTCAACTTTAGATATCACCCACATTTTAAATGAGTTCTTGCAAAGGAATATGCTGCGGTAGTCAATGAAAGAGAACTGATCACCTACAAGCTGTTTTTATAAGAATTTTGCTGAAAACAAGCTCGAACAAACCAATAGCCTGCTTGGACAAGAGAATCATGGTTCCCACCTTTACAAACTGAAGAGGTGAGTATAACATGCATATCGTCCAGTTAAATATCAATAATATAATATAATATTCCAGTTCAACATTTCAAAATGGGGAATTTTTGCCCCCTGTTCATGGACAATCGGAACCCAAAAGATCCAAAAGATCTAGTCAATAAAGAAATAGAATGAACAACTCAATCAAGGGCCAAAGAACATATTAGAATAGACAAATTAAACTAACAAGAACTATAGGGTCGGCTACATGAATCCCATTCCACCATTCAACTCAATCAATGGTCATCCATCGTCTCAGACAAACATGATTTTGAATTGATAAACATGTCATCCACAAGACTATTATAATGAAATGATTTTACATGAAGAGCCTTGAAATAACTTTTTATAGTGTTTTCAACAGCAATATGGTAGTTATCTTGTAATTGTCAGTGACATATCTGTTGTAGGGAACAATTTAACCAAGCTTTGGTTTCACCACTATCTGCATCTACCACACATGGCATGCACATACAAACATCCAAATCATACTAATTGGGGTTCCAATGATGTAGAATACCTTAATGCTTAATACTGATGGGGCTCCTACCCTTACAAATGGTGGCCCATCAAATGAATGATTAAGATAATCAGCCAGTGTCCCAATGGAAGAGTCAGCACCATTTTGAAAAATGGTATCGAGTCTCCTCCATGCGGTATTCATGTATGGCTATTCAGACCATACAAATTGTAGTGCACATTTTGGATAAAGCGCATAACTTGAAATGGTAAGTGGCTCAAATCATAGAGAAAATTCAGGGTAATTTTTTGGTGTATGCTCCATCCACAAATGAGCCAGCAATTTGGAAGGTCTAGATTAACATAAATTAAGCATGTGTATGGTGGTACACCACCATTTTAAAAATGGTGGTGAAAGCTTGCTAGAAAGATAGATGAAATTTTGCTAGATCACACACCCTCTCCCTGCAATTTATACATAGCACACATGAAAAAAGTATGCTCAACCATGAAGGTGACTAGACTATCAGGGAGTCCACTCATCAAGGAGACCACCCTTCAACGAAAATAGATAAACCATTCAGTATAGAAAATTGATTAAAAAATCAGGCCAGTCCACTCGTCAGACAGGACATCCCCTGTACTAAGAGATTTATATGGATGGTCTCTTCCCCACATCCACTTTCTCATAGCCAGGCACGTGCACCACAAAATACATTTTTTGTAGGACAGCCAAACAGTGCTATGAGAAAAAATAAGAAATATATACTTTCATCAAAACAACATTTTAGATGAAATGAGTCTTCGAAAACTGCATGGCCACAAAATGAAATTTTCATAAAGCTGTCGACTAGACAAGGCCTTATCTATCCCTTTATAGTTACCACCCTGAAAATTAAATTTTATTACTCATGAAGCGAAAACAGCAATGCATACACCAGTAGATTTCACAAGCCAATGAACTATTAGCTTTTTGTTCTTTCTTTTTCTATCTTCTTTTTTGTTTTATACTAAATTGTTAGCTTGAGCAGTCAAACGGCCTGATATGCCGGCGAGGACACCCAAACAGTGTGGCCCACCTGACGGAAAAGCTCTGATCTCGCACACGTGCCATATTGGCATGTATTCTACCACAAAAGTGTAGAAAAGACACCCATACAACACTTACATATAATCAACACCCAATGCAAGTAACAAAATTTCAAAATCCACCCTCTGAGTCAATTCTACAAGCACATTGCAAACATAAATACTCCCAAAAACATAAAACAAGCAAACAAAGGGCAGATCGCAGAAACATAAACAAGAAAGACCCAAAAAAGAAGAAATGATAGAAGAATTAGAACGAAAATGCCAGAGAAAATATCGAAATTGTGCCCAACGATGCAATGCTAGGTGGCGCCATACTTCTTATCGAAATCCTTCTTAATGTACTCGGCAATGTCCTTCTCCACGCCGTGCTTCTCAACGGCCTGAAAGAATCCGATTTTCCCAGCAGAAAAAGAAAAAATGTTAGGAAGGACAAGAAGGTAAAAAGATGAAAAGATGAAGGGCAAAATGGGGAAGGAAAGATGCGAACGGAGAGAGCGCAATCGATGGCGTCTTTCTGCATGTCATCTTTCAGAGTTGCGATACACCCCATACAGAGCTGCTGCTACTGCTTCTACAATACCGTGTGGGAACTGTCAGATCTAGAGTCGGACAGGGAGAGGGAGATCGAGAGAGGGAGGGAGAGTGAGAGGGAGATCGAGAGAGAGAGGGTCGAGATCAGAAGAGGGAGAGGGAGATCGAGAGAGAAGGAGGGAGAGTGTGAGGGAGATCGAGAGAGGGTTGAGATCGGGAGAGGGAGATCGAAAGAGAGGGATATTGAGAGAGGGAGAGAGAGATTGAGAGGGGCAGAGGGAGAGGGTGACAAAGACGAATGCGAAAGGAGGCTAGGGTTTTTGCGTAATGTGAGGGTGAAAATGGTTCGACAGTCTGCGGTAGATCTAAAGTAATGTGACGCTTCGGCTTGTGGGGTCCACTGAGAGGGTTCTAATCGAATCCATTCCATCCATATGTTTTACAATAAAACAATAGATCTAAATAATGAAAACTAAGAAAATACAACACTCGATTGGGATACATCAACAAAACTGTGAAAATAACGACGCAGCCATGGAAACAGCAACAAATTGTGGTACGGTTTATAACCGTTTTTGAATCAGAAACGGCTCTGAACTGTTTTTGAACCAAAATCCCAGTCGTTCCAGAACTGCCATTTTGGTGTAGTGCTAGTTTGACAAAACACAAATCATTCATATTACATGAAGCAATTGAGCATATGCATGCCTCGATTGACCACTTCCATACCTCGATTGACCACATGCATGTCGCCTGTCCACCCTCTTCGACATATGTCATGGCAATATGGAAAGGGCATGATCTGAGGGCTTTCTGTAAGACAGCTCACGTACTATTACAGCAAAACAAAGATTATACATATAATACATGCCTCGATTAAGCACATGCATGCCTCTTGGCCATCCACTTCGACAAATGCCAACCTACGGTGTGGAAAGGGCATGATATGAAGGAGAGGTATTGAAGATCATCTTCTTCTCATAGACGAAGTAATCCCACCATTTTAGCAAAGAGGAGATTGAATTCCCACCTTGAAAATCCACTGCATCCGAATCTATAGCCCATACCTTTTCTACGGCCCATTACGTGCTCATGCCTCTTGTCTGCATATACTTCGACATATGCAATGGCAGCAGGCTACTGGCTCCTCATGAAGGCCAGGATTTATTCCATACGCGATATGTACGACCAACAACACAATCTCTTGGATGAAGAGTAAAGAGTATAGATGATATAGAACACCCTTTGTAAATAGTAGTGACCTCTTATTGGATATCCAATCAAATTAAATACTTTGGTTACCACCTTTACAGTGGATTGGATTGTTTACTGCCCTTTGCCGTAAATTCCATCCATCCAAATACACCGTGATTAAAAATATATGTGATGCACGTGCATATTAGCAATTTAACACATTAGGCACATGTATGACACTAATAAATACACGAGGCATGTTCAGCACATATACGGAAAATAGATGTTGGGTTGCACATGTACGATACTTGATTCTGTAAAGTCACTGGAAGCAAACGAGACAGACGTGACATGTGAAGGTTCATGTGGCTCGTGTATAAGGCTTGAAAATAGACGGTGCTTGTTATAACACGTGGGACATATGTACCATAACTGAATAGCTTTGCGTGCATAGTGTGTTTTTATTTATTTATTTCCAGAAAAAAAAAAAAAAAAAAAACAGAGAGCCTGGAGAGGCGCTTGATCTGCATTGAAGGTGTCAGTGTAGGGTGCAGTAGGAATTTGATTAGGGTGGAAAAATAAATTACTAGGGTATCACGGATAAACAAACGTACAGAAGAATCAAATGATGGCGATTATGGTATATGGCCCATGGCCCACCGACAAATTGAGTGGATGTCGTTTCAGGGAATATGTTCCGAGACTAACCAGCTAACTACGAAACGACATAACAAGTGAGACGTAGGGACATAATAAAACCTTATGCTAAAAAACAAAACAAACCAGAGTTTTTTGTAATTGCTCTCTAATAAACTAATCATCACTGCTAATCAGTCACGGTCACACAAAGTCAATGAAATGAAACAAGGGACTCTCTCTCTCTCTCTCCGTCTCTCATCTCTCTCTCTCTCATTAGCTGTTATTGGAATATAATACTGCACTTGACCTAATCCTAACAGCCTAAGGTTAGGTGGTCCATATGATATAACCCACTAGTTGGAGGGTCCCACGTAAAAGGAAAAAAAAAAAAATCAGAAATGCTAGGGCGGTTTAAGGGAGGATATGTTAAAGAGGGAAACGGATTGGCTATGTATGGCTGCTGACCAGGCCAGGCTGGGTTGAGCCCAATTCGACTCCATTCGGCTTGATGTACACCCCTAGTTTTGGGGGTCATAAATGTTTTGGATCAAGCTGATGTTTATTGTTTCCCTTCATTTGGATCTTTATGACCTAATCAACAGTTTGGATGTCAAATAAACAGTACAGTGGGCTTTAGGAGGATTTTAATGGTGGATATCCAATCATTATTATTTTCCTGTGGTTTGGTCCACCTAAGATTTATATCCCCATCCATTTTTTTATTACTCTCTAAAATGATCTTTAAAAATGGATGAATGGAATGGATGAAACAAATACATCATGGAGGGGCTCACAGAGCACCAACCACTAGCCATGGGGTTGGTGTAAGGGGGAGTAGCCAATCTGTCTCTGCTAAGAAAATGGATTGGCTACTCCCCCTGCCACTAGCCAATGGCTGGTGGTCGGTGCTCTGTGGGCCCCACCATGATGTATGTGTTTCATCCATGCTGTCCATCTATTTTTATAGATCATTTTATGTTATGAGAGAAAAATTGAGGTATATGGAAATCTCAAGTGGACCACATTACAGGAAACAACGTTGAATGAAGGTTGACCATTAAAAATGTTTTGGGGGCTATAAAAGTTTTGGATCAAGCTGATGTTTATTGTTTCCCTTCATCTAGATCTTTACGACATAATCAACAGAATGGATGTCAAATAAACAATACAATGGGCCTTAGGAGGATTTTAATGGTGGATATCCAATCATTATTGTTTTCCTGTGGTGTGGTCCACCTGAGATTTATATCCCTATCCATTTTTATTTTTATTTTTTTATTACTTCCTAAAATG
The DNA here is from genome assembly GCA_037074715.1 of Magnolia kwangsiensis. NCBI lineage: Eukaryota > Viridiplantae > Streptophyta > Magnoliopsida > Magnoliales > Magnoliaceae > Magnolia > Magnolia kwangsiensis. Next base: position 76,389,553 of record CM073579.1, read on the forward strand.
ATCTTTAAAAATGGATGAAACAAATACATCATGGTAGGGCCCACAGAGCACCAACCACCAACCATGAGGCTGGTGTCAGGCGGAATAGCCAATCCGTCTCCGTTAAGGAAACGGATTGGCTACTCCTCCTGCCACCGGCCAATGGCTGGTGGTCGGTGCTCTGTGGGCCCCACCATGATGTATGTGTTTCATCCATGCTGTCCATCTATTTTTATAGATTATTTTATGTTATGAGAGAAAAATTGAGGTATATGGAAATCTCAAGTGGACCACATTACAGGAAACAATGTTGAATGAAGGTTCACCATTAAAAACATTTTGGGGGCCATAAAAGTTTTGGATCAGGCTGATGTTTATTGTTTCCCTTCATCTGGATCTTTATGACCTAATCAACAGATTGGATGTCAAATAAACAGTACAATGAGCCTTAGGAGGATTTTAATGGTGGATATCCAATCATTATTGTTTTCCTATGGTGTGGTCTACCTGAGATTTATATCCCTATCCATTTTTATTTTTTTTATTACTCCTTAAAATGATCTTTAAAAATGGATGAACGGAATGGATGAAACAAATACATCATGGCGGGGCCCACAAAGCACCGACCACCAGCCATGGGGCTGGTGTCAGGGGGAGTAGCCAATCCGTCTCTGTTAAGGAAATGGATTGGCTACTCCCCTGCCACCAGCCCAGTGAGAGATGGTCGGTGCTCTGTGGGCCTCACCATGATGTATTTGTTTCATCCATTTTTAAAGATCATTTTATGCTATGAAAGAAAAATTGAGGTATATGGAAATCTCATGTGGACCACATTATAGGAAACAGTGTTGAATGAAGGTTGACCATTAAAAATGTTTTGGGGGCCAAAAAGTTTTAGATCAAGTTGATGTTTATTGTTTCCCCATTTGGATCTTTATAACCTAATCAACAGATTGGATGTCAAATAAACAGTACAGTGGGCCTTGGGAGAATTTTAATGGTGGATATCCAATCATTATTGTTTTCCTATGGCATGGTCCACCTAGGATTTATATCCATCTTTATTATTATTATTATTATTATTGTTGTTGTTGTTGTTGTTTCCTAAAATGATCTTAAAAAATGGATGAACGGAATGAATGAAACAAATACATCATGGTGGGGCCCACAGAGCACCGACCACCAACCATGAGGCTGGTGCCAGGGGGATTAACCAATCCGTCTCCGTTAAGGAAACAAATTGGATACTCCCTGGTGTTCGGTGCTCTATGGGCCCCACCATGATGTATGTGTTTCATCCATGCTATCCATCTATTTTTGTAGATCATTTTATGTTATGAGAGAAAAATTGAAGTATATCAAAATCTCAAGTAGACCACATTATAGGAAGCGGTGTTGAATAAAGGTTGACCATCAAAAATGTTTTGGAGGCATAAAAGTTTTGGATCAAGCTGATGTTTATTGTTTCCCTTCGTATGGATCTTTATGACCTAATCAACATATTGGATGTCAAATAAACAGTACAGTGGGCTTTAGGAGGATGGCTATAGGAAAAAGGCCAGCAGTCTACACTCCACCTATAACCTGCCTGATCTTTTGGACTTAGCCATGTTGAGGTGAGCCACGCAAAATGAATGGCTATATCTCATGCACGTGTGACAGTTGGTCACATGCCATCAATAGCCTCTTCAGTGTTTTGGCGCAAGCCGCGCAGCTGACGCTAGCATTTGCATATGATGAGATTGCGAGTACGGGGGTCAAAAATCGGAATTTTGAATGTGGTCGCCCCGACAAACCGGCCCGATACAGTTCAAGAGTTCACGTGCAAGCCGATATATGTGTTTTCCCTTGGTGAGCCATAGAAAGCTTTTAATGGTGGGCGTCTAATGGCTATTATTTCCTTTGGTGTGGTCGGTTTGAGATTTGAATTTTCTTTTTAAAAAAAAAAAAAAAATTTAATTAATTTTCTTTTCACACACTTTTTTTTTTCACACGCACACACACCCCCACACACTCACGCTGGTGGAATTTCACCACCTATGGGTACTCGAACCCTTGACTGGAGTTAAAACTCCAATGAGTCTTTTCACACACTTTACATTGAGCACTGAACCCTGGGCATTTTGTCTACCACTAAACCCTGGGCGGAACCCTTATTTTTGGGACATGTGTTAAGATGATCCGCAAAAACTGATGTACAGCGTGAATGTACAACGCATACATCACGGTGAACCCACCGTGACGGCATGCTCACTAAAACATGTTACTCTCGTAACCCCTAATCCAATCCAGGTTGGACAATCCTGATCCTAGCAACCGATCCTCTGGACTTATCTCAGTTGATCATGGACCGCTGCTCTCTCTCTCTCTCTCTCTCTCTCACCCGTCTATTTATAGGCCACAAATCCAAAGGCTACTAATGTCCAGACAAAAACCGGGAAAACAAAAACCAAAAAAAAACTACTGTCCATCAACGGTGGAACGCAACCGAACAATGGTTTTGCTTACTGAAGCATAGGGTCGCACCTTTCAAACGGAAACGTGCACGTGCAAGCCCTCAGTCCATGACCAAATGATCGAAAGACGTTCCAAGTCATCTGGGACATTTTGCAACCCCAACCGGATTTGCACACGTCCCGACATGGCACGTATACGAAATCAGTTTCGTTCATATGGGCACTCGAGACAGACCACCTTGGACATTCTGTCAGAAAATAGTTCAACCACAGTCGTGGACGCTTGAACGTAGACCGTTTGGCTACTATTCTCCTAACCCACTATTTCTTCGTACACTTTATGCCCACCAGAGTGGCCGGATTTTTCGCTAATGATCACACACCAAAGGTACCATCAACTGGGCTATATGGATCCACGTACATGTGTTCCAAGCTGGCACGTGAGAGGTCGTCCGTAGCAGTAGAAGATGGGGCGTCCCGCACTGAAATCTACTTGTTTCACTTACCCACCACTAAAAGGACTCCCAAATGATATGAGTGGGCCACATCTCCTGTGGGGTTTCTTGGAGCATCACACCCACTAGAGCTACACTTGGGTCGACCTGTCGCTGTCTATATCTTCCTATCCTAATTTTGGATTTCGATGGGACCTATTGAATGTGGATGACGCCTTGATTTTCTGTCTTACAACATCTTTTCCGGTCGACCACCTTAGAACAGCTCGGAACACTCCCTGAAAAGCCAACTTCGAATTTCCAAATCAATCTGAACCATTGGATGAATTTAGTCTCATCTCCCTGCACCTAATTCGATGATCAGATGCTAAACGATGTTGGGAATTTATACAGATTGAGATAATTTCTGTATAATGTGGAAACTGAAAAATAAAAATTATCTAATCTACGGACGGGCTGAAGCACGTCTGAAACGCTGTCCTTAAAGCGTTATTTGCCCCTACTCAAGTGAATTGAGTATGCTGATAGGTTACAGGAAAACTACTTCTAGGATACGACGAGCCTGATGTGGGTCTGCGTTCAGCAAACGCAAAGGCCCACTAATGAAACTCTGTTACACAGTGTAGCAGAAATATATAAAAAAGGAAAATCCCAGAATAAAGAAAAGGAAGAAAATTTGTTTTAGACCACTGCATTGGTCAAGTCTTCAGCCACTGGTCCAGTTGAACCGTTCTAGACCACGCCGTTGGTCTGTCCTTCTTGCAATGGTTTAACCGTTGTTATCTTGCTGGAATTACTGGAGTATAGAGAGAGGATTAGTGGGCTGTCTCAGTTTCGTATGAAAGTACTGGATTGGGTTGTGAGATGGTTTGAAAACCTATCTAGGGTATCCTTTTATAGGATATGGTGGCTGGGGGTTATGGTCCAGGGAAATAAATTCCATAACCGTTTTCTAGTTGTTGGAGAAAACTAGCCGTTTTATGGCCGTTTTTTGACTGTTGTGCATGGGCCATTAAACTGCTGCATGCTGACTATTGTGAGACAACAACTAGCCATTTTTTAGCTGTTGGGCTAGCCATACAGCAGTTTCAGCTGGACCCTTCACTTATTGCACAACTGTTACAAATTTGGGAGCGACCCTCTACAACACGATGCCCACGTGCGAAGTGCAAAATGCGCCACTAGTGCCTCTACAGCCACACTGCCTCACATGCCCACACCCTCACACCGAGCCCGTGCCCGAGCCTGCGCAGTGTTCCAGTGCGAGCAAGTCACATGATCCACGGACTAAGTAAGCAAATATTATAATACTTCACATCCTTCTAGAACATCCCGAAAATCGGGGGGTCGAGCAAAAACCCAACTCCCGAGTTCCAGAATGCTATTTATGCAACATAGATATGTATGATTGAATGTTGTCTGTGATAATGTATTAAACATGAGTGAGATTAAGCCAGAACAGCATATCATACTCCAGAGACAGTTAAATTTGCAAGCGGAAGACTGTAATAGTATGTATAACATATATAAACTGTTGTATGTCTCCAGAGTGTGAATATATTACCAGGTTATACACATACATGTATACTTTAAAAGTAAATAAAATGAATATAGATGAGGGTGCTAAAAATATAAAATGACAAGTGTCAATGTATCTAATCAACCTCCCTGTAATCCCGTCAATCAGATCACGCATAAAGGAGAGATCCTCCTCATCATCATCAAATCCAGCTCCGCCTCGCAGGCTGCGCCATCATCTGCAATCACAATAGGGACTGGTGGGTATCCGAAAACACCATCCCGTAACGTGGGAGTGAGTGATCAACTCAGTGGGATAAGAGAGCAAAGATTAGCATGTTATCAAATCAATCATGCGATAATAGTAAAGCAGTAAATCAAACAATCCTAATACTGTTGTTAATGCATTATGACATGACGTGATGTATGCCCTCACCGACGATCTCCCTCATACGGCAACATCTTATGACCGCGGCATGCCACACTCCCTAGAGTGCTCCACATCTTCCAGGCACATGCAATGCTATGGTGATATGATTTTTGAGTTGTTATTAGTCCATTCAAACAGCAGGATTGGGAAACTAAGGTACTTCCCTTGTATCAATCCCAACACAGATCCTGTCTAGGGTCGTCACTCCTAGTAATCTCATACGATGTATATTTTGTAGGTCGCTGCAAGGGCTGCCAGGGCTGTTGCACGCACTCGTTGCTCCGCTCCACCATCACCTTATCAATACAGGCCTACTGTACTCTACTGCTACTGAAGGGTCGTCGCCTCCCGTAGACTCAGAATACTCTCGCGGTCACTACAAAGGGCTGTCAGGGCTGTTGCTCGCACTCGTTGCACCGCTCCCCCATCACCTTATCAATGTAGGCCGACAGCAAGAATATAATGTCCCATACCACCATAATCTGCTCACGAGTCTAGGTGCTCACTGGTCACTACGGGGAGGTTTGTGGCCCCAGCGTAGGCCGACAGCTCGACCACGGTGTCCCATACCACCATGCCCGGCTCATGAGTCTTTGTGGATCAAGGTACTATGGTTAACAGGGTTTACAATGGTAAGTTCAGTACCCTAGGTTCAAGCAGTTATGACTCATGCAGGGTGAACATACAACGGCCAGTCGGGTTACTTGACGGGCTCGACTAGCACGATCGCATCTCAAGTTGAACGACATGAAGTGCGTAAGACACTTCGTGTGGCCTAACCACTGCCGCCAACTCCAGAACACGACTCGCGTTTATCGACGCGTCGTTCGTGGCAAAGATAAACCAACCACGAAGTCACTCGGTTACCGACTGCCTGGACTAGGTATAGTCCCAAACAATCATTCATGAATCCACATCAGCAATTGTGTAAGGGTAATGGAAATGAAATACAACCATGTGAGCATGTTAACACATGTTCTAACATACAACTTAAGCAAATCTTCCAAGCACATACATTTCATGCATATTATGAAATCATGCATATAGTCAACATGTAGGAAATCATTCACATCAGCATATTAATTGAGAAATCAATCTCAAACTAATCCATAACACCATTTAATTCAATACATACTAATACATGCATTTATACAAACACTTACACTACACACTTAAGTCTACATATAGTATGTCGACCCGACGTGCGCATTTAGGCGAATCTCTTCGCCAAACTAATTATGCACGCATTCCTAATATCCTAATGCGACGAGAAGCCATGTCAATCACATCAGCAAAATATGCATGAAAACAGTACTTCCTACAAATGACTAAAATGCCATAAATCTCATATTCTTCGTTGGTTTACGAAACAGGAAACGGACAGCATGTTGTACATGTCAAACGGCGTTGCCGTCGAGAATCTACTATTAAACGACATTGAAAGCTTTGGAAACAGTCAATCAAAGCATCTAAAATCCGCACTTTTTCCCTTTTTGGGGTGTGAGTTCGAACGGAGCGTATACGCTTCGTCTACAGCGATAAGAGAATCTAATTCACGAGTTACGTCAGCTAACAAGCTATGAATCCTAATAAACCTCAAATCAGCAACTTTATAGGGTTATTTCATACCTGAAAAAGCGGAGGAATCGCCGGGAAAGCGATAGAGATGCGTTGCTTAAGCACGTGCAACACGTAGCACAAGTGGCAGGAAGAACTCTCCCACCTTCTCTCACAAACTCTCACCTTTTCTCTCTCCCAATCTAGGGATTTTTGCAAATTCGGATGGGAGAGAGGAGTGAGGGTTTCAACCCCTTTTATAAGCCCAAACTTGCCCGAAATAGGCTCTGGAACAATGTTTACTTGGTGCATATCCAAATCGGGGCTGTTTCGGTCCAAAAGATGCTTTCCGGTGGTCCCTTGACCGAATGCGATCGGACTTAAGCTCATGCATACTGGATCTAGCATACATCAAGTTTTCAGTCCGGCAGGGTTCGCAGATCGCACATGGCGGACCAGTTTCAGTTCAGCGGTCACCGCACGTAGATCAGGGCTGAAAGTCTCATGATATAAAATACAAATTTCTCCTGATCCGAGGGTGTAATCTGGCTGAATTCTGACGGTCAGAACGCTCAATACTGATGCGTCAAGTTGTGTGCCAGATTTGAATTTCAAAATTACAACTCTACTCTATTCTCACTCTCTTCACCCCAAGCTCAATGAAATAGCCTCAGAATGTCAGTTGGACTTGATTTTCGAAACGATTGCCAAGCCCAGCTAAGTGGTCATAACGGTCTAAGATGGTAGGTATCGGACTTTCGACGTGCGGTCTAGATCCAATACAAAGTTTCAAAGAGGTCCCGAGAACAAACCGGTTTAGAGTTTGATCCGAGGCTTTAGAGCATTATAGCACCATTGGTTCCACTCGCTTTGGGCCTTGTAGAACGTATTTAAAGTGATCAGGGACCATTTCCCAGCTATTCTAACGTCGCGCTAGCTAACTTACACTTATTTTCTAAAGGAATTAATCCTAAGTGATTTCTTTGGCTATGGAATTGGGTTCTAAGCGATTTTTCAGGTGTTTTAATTGACCCATAGCCTAAGGACGTTTAATCCCAGGTTGGCCAAAATCCGGGGTGTTACACCTTCATATAAACTACAGATTTTTCTCTTCCCTTTCCCATGTGGGACTATTTCCAAAACCCCACAAAAAGCTATTTTTTCAAATACTTTTTATATATGTTATATATTATTTATTATTAAAATATATTTTAAAATCAATATTTTTTGTAACAATCCCCCACTTGATTTTATAAAAATATATTTTATCGGTTAAACATTTCTGCCAGAATAATCAGTTTATATACATAAAGAAAGATATCTTTCAATTTTAATCTTCCCTTAGTGTAAGTATCTCAAAATTCTATCGAAATGACTGCTAGCCGCAGCTTTGAACCAGTTATTCCTAAATAAAAGAGTTGGAGAAACCACACACATATTCGCTATGTGTTGTTAGAGTTTCCATAATCTTGCTCAGCACAATTAATGGCCATGTGCTTATCCTAATTCGTGAACGATCCCAAGAGAAAACTCCTAACTCTCATGAGAGACGGCACCATCTCTACGTTCATATAGGTGAAATCCTTCCAATGTCTCCGTTACTATAAGACACTTGTTCTAAAGACTGAATTTTATTAAGAGTTCTAAGACTCAACCCTCTTTCGTAACGCTCAACACTTATCTATTATGGATGAGGTTATATAATTTAGTGCTGAAAACTTTCCACATATCAGTGACTTGTTATTACTCATTAAACTCAAGATTAGAGATTTTCTGACTTTAGGTTGGGTTATCATCACTGGTGGAACTTTGGTTGAAGAGTTTCAACCTCATCCCTCTAGATTTAGCCTTTACTACCTCTCTCGGTAGAGGTTTAGTGAAAGGATCTGTTAGGTTATTGCTTGATTTCACATAGGAAATAACAATGATTCCATCTTTAATTAACTGTTTGACATAATCATGTCAAAGACTGATATGTCTAAACTTACCATTATAAGTGCCGCTATATGCTTTAGCTAATGTGACTTCACTATCACAATGTAGTGACACAGCCGATATAGGCTTTACACAAAAAGGAATTTCTAATAGAAGATCCCTTAGCCACTCAGTCTCTTTGTCTGTTGCAGCCAGGGCTATGAATTTAGACTCCATAGTCAAGTGCGTTATGCAAGTCTATTTCTTAGATCCCCAAGATACAGCTGTACCTCCTAGGATGAATACCCACCTTATAGTACACTTGTTGTCCCTTACACTCGATATCTAGCTCGCATCGGTATATCCTTCCAATACGGCAGGAAACTCTGAATAAAATAGTCCTAAGTCTTTGGTTGCTTTTAAGTAACCAAAGACTACTGATTGCATTCCAGTGTTCAGTACTGGGTTACTAGTAAACCTACTAAGTTTACTCACAACATATGCGATATCAGGTCTAGTGCATTGCATAGCATATATAAGACTTTCTATAGCACTCGCATATTTTAATTGTGCAACTGTTCTTCCAGTATTTTCTTTTAGCTTGATACTTGGATTAAATGAGGTTTTTGCTTCCTTTATATTTAGATGGTTAAACTTGTTTAGTATCTTCTCAATATAATGAAATTGACACAAAGCATAACCCCCACAATGTTTTTTAACTTTGATATCTAGGATGGTATCAACTTATCCAAGATCTTTCATTTTAAATATGGAAGAAAGAAACTTCTTTGTTTCAGTCATACATTTCATTTTATTGCTTGTTATTAGCATGTCATCAACATACAGACAGATAATAACGATATAATTACCATCTACTTTAGAATATATGCATTTGTCAGCTACATTATGCATGAAACCATGAGATAGTATTTTGGAATCAAACTTCTCATGTCACTGTTTTGGTGCTTATTTTAATCCATATAATGATTTGACTAATCTACATACTTTGTTTTCATTTCCTAGTAGAATGAAACCTTCAGGTTGTTCCATGTATACCTCCTCATTGAGGTTACCATTCAAGAATGCAGTCTTTACATCCATTTGGTGGATGTGAAGATGATATATGGAAGCTAGCGCAAATAATAACATAATGGGTGTTATCCTAACTACAGGTGAGTATGTGTCAAAGTAATTTATCCATTATTTTTGTCTAAAACCCTTAGCTACTAGTCGAGCTTTAAAGGTTTGGATAGTCCCATCAGTGTGATATTTCTTCCTAAATACCCACTTACAACCAATGGGTCTAGAACCTAGAGGTAAGTTTACTAGTTCCCATGTTTGATTTGATAATATGGATTCCATTTCATCATTTATAGCTTCTTTCCAAAAAGCTAAGTCTCTAGAAGATACAACCTCTTTATATGTTTTAGGATCATCTTCTATAGTTATTACTATAGGTATTTGTCTAATAACATTTTCTCTATCTGCATCTATCAGATGGAAAATGATGCGTTGTGAGTTTATGTAGTCATCTCCTAGACTCTTCTCTATTCTTATTTTTTGACTCCTACGAGGTTCAATAGGAGCTTTCACTATCTGTGGAGCTGTGTTATCTGGTTCTCTATTAGGAGTTTGGATTTCATTATCCTTTGACTCCAAAGATAGTGAATGTTCGAAGAATTTAATATCTCTTGATTCTATTATTGTATTAGACTTCATGTCTAAAAGTCTATAAGCTTTACTATTTTGTGCATACCGTACGAAGAAGCACTTAATAGCTCTTGGTCCTAACTTAGTTCTTTCTGGATCAGGAATTCTGTAATATGCAAGACACCCCCACACTTTAAGATATCCTAGGTTAGGTTTTCTACCTCTCCATATTTCATATGGAGATATTTTATATTTTTTAGACGGAATTCTGTTTATTATATGACATGCTGTAAACAGTGCCTCACCCCATAGACTTAGTGGCAACTTTGCTCTTATTAGTATTGAGTTGACCATTTCTACTAATGTTCTATTCTTCCTTTCAGCTATTCCGTTTTGTTGAGGTGTGTATGGCGTTGTACATTGATGTACCAGTCCATGTTATTCACAGAAGTTATCGAATTCATTCGAGAAGTATTCTCCTCCTCTATTGCTATGGAGAATTTTTATCTTCTTACTTAGTTGATTCTCTACTTCTGCTTTATATATCTTAAACATGTTCAATGCTTCATCTTTACTCTTTAATAGATAAACATATACATATCTAGAGCAATCATCTATAAAGGTAATGAAGTACCATTTACCTCCACGAGTAAGAATACCGTTTAACTCACAGATATCACTGTGCACAAGATCCAATATTCGAGACGATCTATCAACACTTGGAAAAAGTTTTTTTGTCATTTTGGATCATATGCACACTTCACATTTATTGGTTTCATTATCTGTGTATGAGATTAAACCATTCTTAGCCATTAACTTCAAAGTACTATACACTATATGGGCTAGTCTATCATGCCACAGTCCAGCGGATTCAACCATATACGCAGAAGTGCTATTTTCATTTAGAGAAAACTTAACCATTCCGTTACAAGCATATCCCTTTCCGACAAAATTTTCATTTTTGGACAATCAGTTTTCCTGACTCGTACACCACCCTTATACCTGGTTTTCCCAGAAGATCCCTAAAAACTAAGTTTCGCCTCATGTCTGGGACGTGCAATACATTAGTCAGAATCACTTTCTTTCCAGAGGTGAATATCAGTTCGACAGTTCCTTTACTGATGACCTTCGATCGGACTTCATTACCTATTTGGACTTCTTGACCATCGGTCAATTCCTCATAGATGAAGATGGATTTGTCGTAGCACACATGTACTGTAGTAGCAGTATCATACCACCATCCTGGAACTTTGCCTTGGATGGTATTCACCTCAGTGATCATAGCCACGATATCGCCTTCTTCTACTGCACTTGCCTCTTTTTTAGATTTGCGATATCGGCATACTCGAGCATAATGCCCGGTTTTTCCACAGACATAGCACGGGCCTTTGAGCTTTCTGTTATTCTTTTGGGTGTTTTTCTTGAATTTTTCTTTATTGGGTTTAAGGGAATCGTCCTTCTCGGGATTCTTATTATTGACGTTTTCTACTGCATGTACCTTGGACGAGGCATTCCCGTCATCATTCTTTTTGTCACAGTTATAGGATTCTTCCTCAATCCTGAGGTGTTTCTGGATTTGTTCCAGTGTGTAGTCATCGGTTTTATGCAGCAACTTCTTTCTATAATCTTTTCACATCGGTGACAATTTAACGATTATAGCCCCGACTTGGAATGATTCAGGAAGATCAATCTTTATCGCTTTGATTTTGTTAACTATTAGCTGCAGTTCTTGGATTTGGGACATCAACGGTTTATTATCTACCATGCTGAAGTTAAAATACCTGGCGATGAGAAATTTGTTGGTCTCTTCTTCTTCAGCCTTGTACTTGAACTCCAGAGCGGCCCAGATCTTCTTTGCTGATGATGTCTGTTGATACAAATCGTACAGGCGGTCGGAGAGCGCGTTCAGAATGTGTCCTCGACACAAGAGTTCGTCTTCAGCTCGTTTAATGCGGGCAACTACCTGTTTAGGTGTATCGTTGTCGATTGCTTCAGGCAGCACTTGCAGATTTGGATCTAGTATGTAGTAGATCTTTAGCGCAGTCAGGAGAAATTTCAGCTTGTCTTGCCATCTTATAAAATTGATTCTATCGAACCGATCAAGATGTATCAAGTCCTGATTCATCAACTTGATGGATGAAATGCTGTCGGCTTCCATCTTAAAAATAATACTTTAAGCTTGTTGGGAATTTATACAAATAAAGATAATTTCTGTATAATGTGGAAACTGAAAAATAAAAATTATCCCGAAAAATAAAAATTATCTGATCTAAGGACAGGCTGAAGCACGTTTGAAACGCTGTCCTTAAAGCATTATTTGCCCATACTCAAGTGAATTGAGTATGCTGATAGGTTACAGGCAAACCACTTCTAGGATACGACGAGCCTGATGTGGGTCTGCGTTCAGCAAACACAAAGGCCTACTAATGGAACTCTGTTACACAGTTTTGCAGAAATATATAAAAAAGGAAAATCCAAGAATAAAGAAAAGGAAGAAAATTTGTTTTAGACCACTGCACTGGTCAAGTCTTTAGCCGCTGGTTCAGTTGAACCGTTTTAGACCACATTGTTGGTCTGTTCTTCTTGCAATGGTTTAATCATTGCTATCTTGCTGGAATTACTGGAGTATAGAGAGAGGATTAGTGGGCTGTCTCAGTTTCGTATGGAAGTACTGGATTGGGTTGTGAGATGGTTTGGAAACCTATCCAGTGCCTCCTTTTATAAGCTATGGTGGCTGGAGGTTATGGTCCAGGAAAATAAATCCCATGACCGTTTTCTGGCTGTTGGAGAAAACTAGCCGTTTTATGGCCGTTTTCTCACTGTTGTGCATGGTCCATTAAGCTGTTGCGTGCTGACTGTTGTGAGATAGCAGCTATCCGTTTTCTAACTGTTGGGCTAGTCATGCAGCAGTTTCAGCTGGACTTTGCACTTATTGCACAACTGTTACAGATTTTCTGCAACAGCTCTTTTTTCAGCCCTCTATATATTTTGGAGGATTCTCATTCAGTCCTGTAGTCTCTCCACCACTCAGTCATCTGTCTTAGTCACTTAGTCACACTGCGACTCGCACACGTCTCGCTCCGGTTCGTGAAGGAAGCGACCCTCTGCGATACGATGCGCACGTGCGAAGTATAAAGTGCGCCACTAGCGCCTCTACAGCCACACAGCCACACAGTCTCACATGCCCATGCCCTCGTACTGAGCTTGTGACCGAACCGAGCGCGAACGCGTGCGCAACACGCAAGTCCCATGATCCACGGACTAGGTAAGCAAATATTATAATACTCCACATCCTTCATATAAACTACAGATTTTTCTCTTTCCTTTCCCATGTGGGACTATTCCCAAAACTCCACGAAAAGCTATTTTTTCAAATATTTTATATATATTATATATTATTTATTATTAAAATATATTTTAAAATCAATATTTTTTTGTAACAAACGATACATATATTCCGGTTTGGGACGAACACTTCAGAAGCTCTAGCCTAGATCAGTGCTAGAATTTCATCTCCCTGCACTAGGGCGTTACAAAGCCAGCGTCAGGCGACAAACTAAGTCAAGCAAGAAAGCCTGTAAACAGATCCGAATCAATATATATATATATATAGAGAGAGAGAGAGAGAGAGAGATCACCTGCGCACCTTCTCACCTGAGTGCCCAGGTATGGAATCTGAATGGTCCACGTGATGCAGCACCCCTTGAAACTCTATGGGCTCAATTTACAGCTTGATACAAAACTCTAGTGGGCCATACCAAAGAGAAATGCAAATCAAGGGAGGAAATAGTTTCCTGTTGCCATGACCAACCAGAGTTTTGCATTGGGCTGAAAGTTGGGCTGGTGAGGTTTCAAGGGGCGCTGCATCACGTGGACCGTTCAGATTCCATGCTGGGCTAGTGAGGTTTCAAGGGGTGCCGCATCACATGTAGCGTTCAGATTCCCCGCACAAAGGTGCTCGAGGGTGCTCAAGTAAGGTGGTCAAGCGAGTATTCACCTCTCTCTCTCTCTCTCTCTCTCTCTCTCTATATATATATATATATATATTTATGTAACAGTGGCAAAAAAAAAAACAGATGTATAATATATGTAGTTCACAATACCACGGATGTTTTCCCATGTCCTGAAATTAGCTCTTGACATTAGCCATACACCCCAGTCTGTCACTACAACCAAATATTATCCCATCCTCCCTCCCACCTCCAGCTTCTTCTTCGTGGCCGGATATTAGAAGGGGTAGGATAGCTTTGGTCGGAACCGACAAATCCATCATCGAATGCATGGAGTCTGTTCAAATACACTCTCATGCCACATAAGCAACTGATCTATCAAACTAATTCACCCAGAGAAGCCCACGTCCAACACCTCAGCGAATCAATCCTTCTCAGATATTTCTTACGGTTTTCACTGCAACCCAAACAAACAGTACCCCAAATCGCATGCCCCACCAACAACAGAGTGTAAGTAGTATATATCACATACATTGCAGACCTTCACCGACGACAAAAGGAACCCAAAAAAGAAAAAAGAAAAAAAAGAAGCCCGAGTGATATGTCAAAGCTTCGGTTATGTATGCCTGTAGCTATAGGTAAGTCTATTAACAGTTTGAACTCACAAAGTTTTTGATCTCCTCCATAACACTGTAGTAATTGTCATTGTTCGGTAACAAATAGAATCCGACAGTGGCCTGCTTAAGGTAGATAAGCTTCACGTCTTGGCCAGCCCGTTTAAGCCCATCAGCATAAGCCAATTGCCAGTCTTGCATGAGATCAAGGCCTGCCACCACGACAAGGCTTTTTGGGAAGGGAAGATCGTCAAGCTTTGCACCATTGGGACCAAAAGGGTTACATGCTGGATGGTCTCTATCAGCCCCTTCGGGGAGAAAGGCCTTCCAATACCAGTCCCTATCTTGGATCGTTACGAAGTACTTTCCGTCTAATCTCCTCTCCGAGTCCGTTCTCTTCTCCCCACCAAACATAGGGTTGAGGAGTATATTGCCCAACACGCTGATGCCCGATTCCATGGCTCGCATTGCAACGTGGTGCACGATGTTGCCACCAGAACTGTCTCCAGCCAAGAACACATGAGCCTTGGAGTCCTCCCCACTCTGCAACCAGGACTGTGAGGTCACCCATTTAAGAGCGGCCCAGCCATCATCGTAAGCACATGGATACCGGTTCTCAGGTGACCGGCGGTAGTTCACAGAAACCACGACAGCCTTGCAAAGACCCACAAAGCGGCGGCATAGGGTGTCGTAGATTGCACTGTTGGCGGAAGAGTGTGCAAAGCTTCCACCGTGGAAGAAGATTATGATGGGGAAGACAGCAGAGGTAGGCACCTGTTTGATTTCCAGCATGCCCGGATAAGCAGTGTTGTCGGTGGCGGGACGGTAAATGCGGCTTAAAAGGTTTGTGGGGCGGTCGATGATGACATCGAAGGAGGATACGCCATTGACAGGGGTAGCATTGGCAACGACTTTTCGATCAAGGAATTCAGCAAGGTGGCGGTTGAATGTTCCATCTGGCCGACGGAGAAGATTATAGGCCAGCTTGAAATTGGAGATGAGAACATAAGTATTGAGCGGAACCACCATCTACAGATCGAAACGGCAATCGAGCCAAACACAATTAAGAGATTAAGATCCAATTAAATATCTTTTGAATTCTGATAAAATTCAAGAACTCCGCAATCAGAGCTTAAATTAAAATGAATCGAAATCTGTGATCGAACATGGTCGAATTGGGATTCTCTTATCTGGGTTTTGTAATTATGAATCAAGAAGTGTACAATCAGAATTAATTGGAACAGATCGAGATTGCTCCAATTGAAGCAAATTGAGGATTCTTCCCTTCGAGTTTTATGGCTTGCGAGGATTTCAAGAACTAAAAGTCATCGGACTTCAAATCAAGACGAACTAAAATGCAATCTTTCCACCGCTCGATATAGAAATCGCAACAAATTCAAAAAATCCACAACAAATGTGTTATAAAAAATATTTTTAAAAGATCCAGAAAATTGCAATGACACTAGAAATTCAAGAACATGAGAAAATAAAAAATCCCAATTAAAATCTACAACAGGGAAGAAAAATTAAATACCTTGGATTCATTGACGTTGATCTCGTTACTGCCGGCCATGGATTCTATTTCACAGCAAAGAAAGAGAAAACCCTAGAAAGAAACGGATCTTCCTCTCAAAGCACCATCCTTTCTTCATGCTATGAAAGGAAGAGAAAACCCTAACCATAACCCTAGCAGCTTTGGACATGAAAAGAGAGCCGAGTATCGCGCGGGTTAAGAACTATCACCAACGGAAACGAGGAGAAATGCGTAGGTCAGAACGATTGCGACAGAAACGGAGGGAAGAAGGAAAGGGGTGTGCGTAAGTTAAGAACAATAGCCACGGAAATGGAGAGGGGTGTACAGGGAGATAGATTGATGAGAGAGATGAATGGGACGGAGGGAGGAATTATTATATACCATGCGCTGCTAGACTGTGTATAGTTTATCATGCGCTTGCGTGTAGCCAGAGTCCACGTGGCGTGCATGTATCTCAATCTGAACCGTCAGATTGTGGGGCTAATTTAGATGTTTCGTACGAAGAGAAGGAAATGGATTGCCTGCAGCGCCCGGCATCTTCCTGCAGCTCTGAGTTCTGTGGGGTCATCGTCATGTTTATCTTATATCTATGCCGTCCATCTGTTTTTATGGGTAGGTAGTGTTGGTCACTGTGGCACACACTGTGATGTATTTTCTTTATCCACTCCGTTCATCCGTTTTTCCAGCTCATTCTAAGCGATGACCCAAAAAATAAACAGATAAAGATCTCAAGTGGACCACACCACAGCAAACAGTTTTGATTGAACGCCCACATTTAAAAGCTTATTGGCATCCACAAAAATTTTTGGATCATGCTTATATTTGAAATTTCCTTTTATCCAGGTCATTGTGACCTTATCAACAGGTTGGATGGAAAATAAACATTACGGTGAGCCCAACAAAGGTTTCAACGGCGGGTGTCACTACATCACTGTTTACTGTGGTGTGGTCCATCTGAGTTTTGGATATGATTCAATTTTTATATCATGCCCCCAAAATGAGAAGAAAAAAACGGATGAACGGCATAGATATAAAATACATGCATAAAGGTGGGCCCCACTGCGTGTTGGGATCACCACCCAATCGGCTTCCGTCCAGGACGCAAGTCACTTCAAAGAGGAACGGGTACAACTGCTGGAGAGCTAGTTTGATTCTCCAGCAGAGTGTGATGGATGATTAGAAGTTACTTGCGTGGCATATCAGTAATTAGAAATAAACCATCCAAATTACGTGAAATAGATTAAATGTATCATGACCAGAAAATTAGCCTTAATTGGCTATCAAAATATTAGATTTCTAGGCATCACCTAACGGTTAAAAAAATATCCAATGATTTTATTTTAAGAAATAAGCGTCTACAAATAAGAACAAGGTATTATTTGCTTTCATCCCTGGTTCCCATTTCTCGCTAGGACCAATTAGAGTAAGTCAGTTGTGATTGGGATATATTTAAAAATACGAAGAGAATTTCTTGGCAATACACTTGGAGCACATTAAACAATGTCATTGTTTGATTGGCAAATGAAAGAACAAGAGTAAAATTGCCATTGTACTGCAAATGACAAAAGAAGAAACAAAGAAAGCCATGAGGTTTTGAGGGCTTGTTTGGCCAGTTGCATTGGAAAGGATTAGGTGGGATGAGATTCAAAAAATATAATTATTACCCATGGCAGGCATTGTCCACTATTACCATGGGATAGGCTTAATTCGCTGCTTTGTTTGTAATATGGTGGTACATTGAGAGGATATACTCACCTTCATTTGAAACTATTAAGAATAACATACATGTGTTATATTTAAATCATTCATTTGTTTTATAACCTCATTTTATATCATGCACTCAAAAATGAGGTAGATTTAAGACTTATGTGGCCCCAAAGAAGTTTTCAACATTAAGTATTCAATCTCTATTGCTTTCTATGATGGGATCCACTTGAGCTTTAGATCTACTTGATTTTTTGGCCCATGCTCTAAAATGATCTCAAAAAATAGGTGGATAGTGTGGATATAGTCCACACATCATGGTGGGACCTACACAACTTACTAACATTGAGTGAAATTGGCACGAGACCCAATATGTTTCCATTTAACCTACATCTAAGCTTTTCCACTCTTCCCAGACATGGAGTGGAATCAGTACAGGACCAGATGCAATTCCATCCCACCTAAGTCCATCTAATCCAGCCGGCCAAACAGGCCCTGAGTGGTTATAGTTGTTCACCATTATTTTCTACATTAGGTATGTGAATATGTCAGAATTGGAATTGAAGCTCCATTTCAAACCGAACAACAATAACCTTGAGCATTGAGGTAGGCAGACATGTAGTGTATGACCAAGATATAGAGATATTGATCACCTATTCAGTCACTTGTTCAATATGTAAATTGGATCAGGCAATATTCAGACAAGTGAGATTCGTCCTTTGATAATGGGTTGCACCCCTGCCTTCTGTATGAAAGGACTTTTCGATACATGTGAAATGAAAATGAGAAAGAGATCCTTACAGTAGGCCATAAAGAATAGTTGAAAGATGCCTTCTCAATGGATGAGTTGAGTCCAGCATGCAAACGTAGACTTGAATTACAACTAGAATTACCGTCTAATTTGATTACCACTATGGATTACACTAAGGAATATAAATCAGCAAGCTCGGAAAGTAAAGATTACGCTATGGAAATGTAATTTGCTTAACAAGGAAAGTAAACGATTACACTAAGAAATGTAAGTCGACAAGATAATTTGAAAGATAGATTTGGTTTATTTGGGTCGGTGTGAAATAATTTTATTTGTTACGTTTATAGATTTGGTTTGTTTAGGTCGGTGTGAAACGATTTTATTTGTTACATTCCTCTTCTATTTGTAGCCTTGATCCACTGTTTTGGATCATTCTCACGTTCTGATAGTTATTACAACTGTTATCCACTACTTGGCTTCTAGACAATTCCCACATTCTGCTTCCTTTGCTTCTTCTTTCTCATTTGTCATGCAAACTGTAATGCCCTGAAAATCGGGGGTCGAGCATAACTCAGTTCCCGAGTTTCAAAAATCACTTATGCAACATTTTCAATGATGGATGAATGTTGGCTATATTAGTGCATAAAACATGAAGTCGATTAAGCTAAATCAGCAAAATATAATCCATGAACAGTTATAATACGCAAGCGGAAGACTAAAAGAAATATATAAACCAGTATAAGTCCCCAAGATATGTATGTTCTGCCAGATCATAATTACAAGTATTATTTCAATATACAAATATCAAAATGTGATAGTCCACTACCAACACAATCCTAAATCCCCGTCAATCAGGACATGACTCACATGAACCCGCCTGAATACTGCATGTAGGAGAATGCCTCCTCATCATCCTCATACTCCTGCTTTGCCTTGTGGGTTGCATCATCATCTACAACTAAGACAGAGTTTGGTTGGTGTTTAACATCGTCCCAGAACGTGGGAGTGAGTGATCAACTTAGTTGAGATATACAGCAAAGGTTAACATGTTATCAATTCAATCAAGCGATAATGATAAAGCAGTACAATCAAACATGTCCTAATACTCTTGTTAATGCACCCACTTCAGATATGCACGAAACAGATATCGCATTTGGCATGTGAAATGGTCTGTTTACGTCTATATATATATGTGTGTGTATATATATATATATATATATATATATATATATATATATATATATATATATATATATATATATATATATAGATATGGTCCAGGTCCAATATAGAGTTTCATTGTGCTCCCGAGAGCAACTGGGTTTAGAGTTGAATTCTAGATTTTAGGGTAATGTAGCGTTAATGATTCTATAGGTTTTGAGTCTTGTAGATTGTATTTAAAGTGATTGGTGCTAATTTCACAGATAATCGAGTTTAGCGCTAGTTAATTCTCGTTTAATTTCTAAAGGATTTAGTCTTAAGTGATTTCTGTTTGAGGTGGTACTCGGGTTTTCGTATGGATTTTTCTAGGACGTTACAATCTACCCTCCTTAAAGAAAAATTTCATCTTCGAAATTTATACCTTTTCGTACTCCTTGAGGATTTGAGGGTAGTTCTTTCTAACCTCAATTTCAGTCTCCCAAGTAGCCTCTTCCTCACTGTGATACGTCCACAGTACCTTCATAAGTGGGATGACCTTGCTATGCAGTACATGCTCCTTCCTATCCAGGATATGTGTTGGTCGCAGTGCATAGGTGGCATCGTCGCTTAACTCCACCTGCTCCCAACTGATAATGTGCGAAGGATCAGGAACGTACTTCTTCAACATGGACATATGAAATATGTTATACACGCCTACGAGTGGTGTGAACAAAGCAAGGCAATACGCTACTTCCCTCACTCGATCAAGTATCTGAAATGGATCAATGAATCTCGATGTGAGCTTCCCTTTCTTACCAAACCGAAGGACTCCCTTCATGGGGGAATCCTTAAGGAATACATGGTCCCCAACTTCAAACTCAAGCGGTCGCCATCTCGTATCGGCGTAACTCTTCTGCCTGCTCTATGCTAATAGAAGTCGACGCTTAATAATGTCGATCTTCTCTGAGGTCGCCTGAACCAACTCTGAGCCAATCAGACTCTCCTCGCCCACTTCTGCCCAGCAATGTGGTGCTCTACACGGGTGACCATACAGTGCCTCATAGGGAGCCATGTCAATACTCAACTGAAAGCTGTTATTATACGCGAACTTTGCATAATGAAGACAGCCATCCTAACTGTCCTTGAAATCCAACACATAAGCTCGCAACATATCTTCTAGCACCTGATTCACTCATTCCGTCTGCCCGTCTGTCTGCGGATGGAATGCGGTGCTGAACTTCAATTTCACACCCATTGCTTCCTAGATACGAGTCCAGAAGATAGATGTGAATAACATGTCTTGGTCCGACACTATCTCCAAGGAAACTCCATGTAGACGTACAATCTTCTTAATGTACAACCTAGCCAACTCGTCTGAAGAGTTCGTAACTCTGATCGGTAGGAAATGAGACGATTTCGTCAATCGGTTAACGATCACCCAAATGGAGTCATGTCCCTTCCTCATCTTCGGTAGCCCTGATATGAAATCCATAGAGATAAAATCCTACTTCCACTCAGCTATGAGCATGGGCTGAAGCGGTCAGGGAGGTCAGTGATGCTCTGCCTTGACCTGCTGGCACGTGAGACAACGGGACACAAACTCTGCAATATGAACCTTCATGTTATCCCACGAGTACGATCTCTTCATGTCTTAATACATCTTCGTGCTACTAGGATACATCTCAAGCCTTGAACTATGGGTTGACTCGAGAACCTCCCGTCTCAAGTCACGATCGTCTGGGACGCATAGGCGGCCACGATAATATAAGCCCCCATCTGAACCAACACTCCACTCGGAGTCCTCATTTGTACTAACCCGCTCTCTCATCTTCGCCAATAGCTCATCGCCTGCCTGAGCTGTAATAATCCTGACATCAATGAGGGGCTATACTCGAATATGTGCGATAACCTCATACGGCTCCTCCACCGTGAATTTCTGCTCAAAGTCTCGTACAAGCTCCATCATGTCCCATTCTTCTATCATTAACGAAGCCATAAACTCTAGTCTTCTTATGGCTCAACGCATCTACCACAAGGTTTGCCTTGCTCGGATGGTAGGAGACCTCGAAGTTAAAGTCTTCAAAGTTTCCATCCATCAGCGTTGCCTCATATTCAAGTCCTGATGAGAGAATATGTATCTAAGGCTCTTATGGTCGTAAAAGAGCTCGAACTCCTCTCTATAGAGGTAATGTCTCTAGAATTTCAGTGCAAAAATGACAGCTGCCAACTCCAAGTCATGTGTAGGGTAATTCTCCTCGTGTTTTCTCAACTGTCTCGAGGCATATGCAATCACTCTGTCCTTCTACATAAGGACACAACCTAGACCAACGCGAGAGGCATCCGTATATATCGTATACTTAACCCCTTACTCTAGCAATACTAGCACAAGGGTGGACTTCAACTTATCCTTTAGCTCCTGAAAAGCTGCTTCAGCCTTCTCATTCCAGTGAACTTCAGATCTTTCCGTGTCAACTGAGATAGCGGTCTAGCTATCTTGGAGAAATCCTGAATGAATCGTCGATAATAACCTGCCAGCACAAGAAAACTCCTCACCTCAGTAACTGAACCGAGCTGCTTCCAATCCTGAACCGCAGCTACCTTAGCGAGGTCGACTGCTTTCCCTTCCTTGGACACCACATGTCATAGGAACTTGACTTCCTCTTTCCAGAAGTCGCACTTCCTATACTGTGCAAAAAGCTGATTCTTCCTGAGAGTATCTAAGACCGCTCTTAGGTGCTCCTCATGTTCTTCCTGACTCGTGGAGTATATCAAAATGTCATCAATAAATACGATGACGAATCGATACAGAAACGGCCGAAATACCCTGTTCATCAGGTCCATGAACACGTGGCCAAAGCTGGTCCTGAATGTTGTCTTCTGCACGTCCTAATCCCTGATGCGCAACTGATGATAACCTGACTGCAGATCGATCTTCGAGAAGTATCGTGCCCCCTTCAACTAATCAAACAGATCATCTATCCTGTGCAAAGGATACTTGTTCTTTACCGTCACGTGGTTCAACCCACGATAATCAATACATAACCGCAGGGAACCGTCTTTCTTCTTCACAAATAAGACTAGTGCTCCCCAAGGAGACACACTAGGCCATATAAAACCTGCATCCAATAGATCATCGATCTGTTTCCTCAGCTCCTCCATCTCACATGGAGGCATGCGATATGTTGGTAACGAGATAGGTGTCGCGCGAGGCGTCAGATTGATAGTAAAAGTAATCTCACGCCGCGGAGGTAAACCAGGTATCTTGCTGAACACATCCTCTAAATCTCGAACTACATGCGTAGCTCCAAGTGTTGGGCCTTCCACATTCTTCAACAAGGACATGTAACAACGTAAATGATAGGGCATACTGACCTAAATTGGAAAAGTAAAGGCCATGCCCTCAGGTCCGTAGGCTGTCACCATCCTAGTCTCGCGGTCGATCTCCGCTCGCATTTCCGTGAGCCAGTCCATACCAAGAATCACATCATAATGCCATAACGGGGCAACGATCAGGTCGACGCGAACCGTCCTGCCTCCTAAGTCTACCAAATAATCCTTACATATCTTGGTAATGTTCGAAAAGGTTCTTATGACTACAAGGAGTCTCACCCCCTTCGTAGGACTAGTTTCTAACCCTAGACGCTTGACTGTAGCGTAGGATACTATAGAGGTAGTGGAGCCAGTGTCCACTAATAAAAAGATCGATATACCTTGGATGTGTGCCATGACTTCGAAAGCTGGCGGTATCGTAACTGCTGCCTCCAATGCCTCAGCTGTAAGCGCGTGAACTCGAGCCTACTGTGGGCGGTTTAGTGGTGGTACCATAGGCCGTTGTGGCGGCCTGAAGCGAGGAACAGATGGCCGGAAGGATAAATGCGTTGGTGCAGTCCTCAGTGGTAGTGCTAATATGGCCTGAGGGAACTGGCGGTTGATCCTCTGGGGCAGAGAGAATCCACTATCCCTCATCCTAGTGAAACAAGTCCTCTCAGTGTGGCCCGGTCTCTTGCAGTAGTTACACCACGCGTCTGGTCGTCTCAGGTGAGTTGGTGGAGCCGTAAGCCTTGGTGGAGAATCTGCCCGTGGCCTCTTGCTGAGGAATAGCTTGCTTGGAAGATCAGGTCATGGCCTGGGAGCCATAGGTGCTCCCATACGGGATAACCTGTCCCCATCCTGCTCAGCTCGTAGGGACATGCTCACCAACTCAGCATAAGAAGATATGCTAGCACAACACATCTTCAACCGGATCTCAGGTCTCAGCCCCTTAGAAAAGCTCTACATCCTCATCAGCTAATCACCCAGAAGTAAAGGAACATACCTGCCTAGCTCCGTAAACCTATTCTCATACTCCGTCACCGACATCCCTCCCTGATGGAGGTGAAGGAACTCACTCTCCTTCTCGTGTCGGTAGGTGACCGGGAAATACTTCTCGTGGAAGCAAGTCTCAAACGTCTCCCACGTCTAGACAAATCCCTCCGCAACAGTGTGGAGAATACTATCCCACCACAGACTAGCCTCCTTCTCAAACATGAAGGTGACAAGCTCGACCCGCTCTGCCTCAGAACAATGTAGCGTCTCAGCATCCTAGAGATGCGGTCAATCCAATACTCATCCTCCTCAGGTCTATGAGTACCCCAAATGTGGGAGGCCGTAAGTACTGGAATCGCTCAAATGTGCCGCTAGCACTAGCATTCCCAGATAGTGCATAGGAGAGGCAGGTAGAGTTGCCCCCATCGTCTGAGCAAAGATACCAGCCATGTTGGTAAAAAACTTCTGTTGTTGCTACTGCTACCTCAACAACATCATCTGCTCTAACCTATCAGGAGGCGGAGCGGATTGTGATGCATGAGGTGTCGACATAGACACACGGTTTTACTCAGGAACCGAAAGTGTGACAGGTGGTACCACAGATGGTGTCACAGGCATAGGCCCAGTAGTGGGGCCAGAAGCCGACTGAGAATCTAGCATAGAATTAGGATGAGACGGGCTTGAATGAGGGTCCGTATAGCTACCGCTCAGGGGAAGGGCCCCGTCAAGTGACTCACCCAAAGAGAGACGGGCCGAAGTCCTCCAGCCCTTAGGTGGCATACCCTACATTCAACAGAGGGTGCAACCAGTGAGATTAAGTATACTCACAATCCATCCATATAGCATTCACATCATAACTCAAAGAAACAACATGCATTTCATTTAACAAAATTGTCGCAATACATGAAGTGTAACATTACATGGATCGCAACAGAGAATGCATGTGAGCTAATATAACTAAGCTTTAGATACTAAAACAACTATCACACTACTACACCCATAAGGCTACACACAAGAACAAGCAACAAACAAAATAAATGATGACTACATATACGACTATTCGTCAGAATCTGACGATGGAGGAGGGGCACCCTTATCCTGCAGACAGCATAGGATAGACTTCAAAGTGCTAGTTACTTTCTTGAACTTGTGCTTCACGAGGCCCCGGAGATCGATAATATCCTGTCGTAGGGTGGCCTGGCCCTCCTCAAGTCTAACTAAATGGACTTCCCTATCAGCCTGATCAGTGTCATGCTCTTGAGTCGCTGAAGGAGGGCTCTCATCCGTATCCTGAGCCTCCTCTTCTTCTTCGCTTTGCTCTTCTTCTTCTTCTAGTTCGGCTCCACCTTCTTCATCGCTCTCGGTCTCATCCTCACTCTCCTCGAGTAGGGCTTGTCATTGCCGTGGCCCGATATCCATCTGATTTAGAGTAGTCTAGGTGATGTAATAGATCGGCGCCGACAATTTTACCCCAAGTCTGTTGCCAAAATCAAGTGCAATCCTGCATATGAGTCGGCCGAATGGGAGCAATTCAGTCCTTCTATTCGAACGTGTAATAAGGATTATCTATCGTAAGACATACGTAGGCACACACAACTTCTCTCCCTGCCCCACCTGGTATAGAAAATCCACCATCAGGCGCGTGCACTCACTGCGATTTCTCCACCTGGGATAGACGTTGAACGTACAAATGTAGTGAAGTAGACAAAAGTTGTGTAACACCGTATCTTAGTTCGTACTATTTTGTCGACTGCCGCGATCCTTCCCGTCGAATTTTGGCAATCCGTGACCTGTAATCAACGTTGCGCATGACTGTAAGTCGTATCCTATACATTTGAGTTAGCTTAATCTGAAACTTGTATCATTGCAACCGCACAGTCGCCACGGTTCCAACGCCGCGACTCATGTACCGATCTGATACCCTGACTAAGAGATGTGAGTCGACGTTTATTTTGAGAAAATGCCACGCGTTTGCAATCCTAAGAGAATCTCTACATGTCCCATCAATCCATCAATCAATCAATCACTCCATCAATTCATCAATCACTTTATGTCAAGTACACATCACCTTTCACCCCATCCCTAAGAAACCACCAAAGTCAACTCTTTCTCATCCTCTCTCTTACACCACTTTACATGTCAAGTACCACATCCATCACTCACCTCACCCTTTCACCCATCACACCCATCCCTCATCTCCTTACATCCCATCTCTCTCTCTCTCATTTCCCAAGCAACAAACCCCAAGTAAGAGAGGCTCCCACGTCCAAGGTTTTTCATGAGAGAAAATGTGATTTTGGTGGCCCACTTCCCATCCTAAAAGCTCTAATCCTAGCCATCCATTTCTCATCTCCACCATCAAAGTGAAACTCTAGGAGAGTAGCTTTCCAACGGACCAAGAAGATCAAGTGGTGGGTGTTTCCAAAGACTACTTTTTCATGTTTTTAAGATGGGCCAAGTGAGGCCTACCGATCAATGGTATGGATCTCACTTGGGACCCTAAGATGTGGGCGATGGCCCATCTTGATCATCAATATCATTCCATGATGGGGCCATTCTCCATGGACCCCATCATGATGTTTACTTTCTTGCATTAAAGAGGTCATATAGACCGTTCATTTTGGATGGAGAGGGATCTCCACAGTTGATCTTTTATTTGGAAGGCTCATATGCAATGAGACCCATTGATGTATGATTGGATGGTTGAAACGGAGGGCCCATAGTGCCGAGGTTCCTCCATCACGCGTGTCCCACTCTTTTACTCTCTCTCTCTCTCCCTCTCCTTTTTATTTATTTTTCTTGTATGTTGATGTGGCCATGTGGCCCACTTGAATGAGCCCTACCATGAAATATGTATTTTATCCAAGCCGTCCATGAGTGGGGCCCATCTTAGATGTATCATCCATCTTGTGGTGGCCCACCTAAACAAAAAAAAAGAGAAAAGAAACGTCCAGCGTCTGGACGCTGGACGTGGAAGGAAAATACAAATATTGGCTTGATTCTACAAGCCATTGGAGTGTGCCACTCAAGCAGGCCCCACCTTGATGTATGTTTCTAATCCATGCCGTCCATCCTCTTTCCTGACTCATTTTAGGCGTTGAGCAGAAAAATGAGGTTGATCGAAGTATCCAATGGGCCATAGTGTTGAAAACGGTACTACTACCATTGAAATACACTTTGGTCATTTTATACGCCAAAAAAAATCGGATATGGGGTTCATTCAGACTGTTTCGAGCCGTAGAATCCAATGGTTGGAGTGAATTCACTTAGAGCGGGCCCCGTATACGAAAAACCTCAAGGAAACAGGTTTTCTTTAAAAAAAATAGAAAATGAAGCAGCAGACTCTGCTGCTGCAGAGGCGCAGGACGGGCGGACGTGGGCAGGGACCCACGACCCTGTGTGTGGCCGCCACCATGATGTATATTTTGTATCCACACCATCCATGAGGTGGACCACCCTCTAAGGTGGGTCCCCTCCAAAATCATGTTGATCCGGACCTCAGGTGCCCACACTGTAGGAAATAGTGAGGTTGAACGTCTAACATTGAAACCCCTTTGTGGGTCCATAGAAGTTTTGAATCAAGCTGAAATTTGTATTTTTTCTTCACCTAGGTCTCTGTGACCTTATCAATGGGTTGGATGGTAAGTAAACATTATGGTGGGCCCCCCCACGTGGGACCCACAATGATGTATGTGCCTTAATTCCACCGTCCACCCGGACGGTGGAGCTCACTGTATTCTATGTATTTCCACACCGTCCAACCATTTCTTTGGCTGCTGGACGGTCAGTGGACCCCCACCATGATGCATGAGTTGTATCCTAACCGTCCATCCATTTTGAGAGCTAAAAATGAGTCAGATCTGTGATTCAAGTGGGCCCACCTTGGCATGTGTATAGGGCTCTTATTGATTTAACAGTGACCATTCATTGAGGCCTATCTTGGTATATATCTAATGCCCATGGGATTAAGCCCATTTGGCATGTACAAGGCCTATGGGATTAAGCCCATTTGGCATGTACAAGGCCTATGAGATTAAGCCCATTTGACATGTATAAGGCCTATGGGATTAAGCCCATTTGGCATGTATAAGGCCTATGGGACTAAGCCCATTTGACATGTATAAGGCCATGGGATCGAGCCCATTTGACATATATAAGGCCTATAGGATTAGGCCCATTCGATAAGGCCATAAGATTAAGCTCATTTGATACATATAAGGCCCAAGTTTTAAGGCCCACTTTGATGTATTTCAAGGCCCATGGGTCATGGACCATTGTAAAGTACATAAGGCTCATTGGTGAGGCCCATTAATGCAGCCCATTTGATGAATGTAAGGCCCATGTGATTCGACCCATTTGATATATCTAAGGCCCATGGGTCGAGGCCCAATAGGATGTCCTTAGGGTCCATTGCAATGTGCGTTTCCCCATGGTTCATGTAATGATAATTATGGTGGGCTGTGCCTTAGGAGCAATGATGGTTTAACGTCCACATTGTAAGTACAATGTTGGTTAAATGTCCACATTGTAACTCTCCTTAGGGCCCATTGGTAGGCTCATACTTATTACTATTCATCACTGTATAACATACTTAGTATAATCCCATGACTCATGCCCATACGCATCATATGTATGCTTGATATGAGTAGTGACTGATCATAACATACGCCATTGGGCAGACCATTTACGGGATTCGTTATGAGACAAAGTGCCCCACATGATCGCGCAGCACGCGCTAGATTTCTGCATGATTTAACGGTGTGATTTATGCATCTCGCATATGTGTGACTTGATCACTACACGCCCTAGCGACATCAGGGCTGTGGCTCCACAGGTACATCGTGGATGGCCATATTGGATACCGAAAATACTTGGTTCTAGCACTGTAGGCACTTAGGATGTCCTTGGGTGAAAGTCCCAGATCCTTTTTGGTACCAGGAGATGTTCCAACATCTAGATCGAGTGGATACACGAGCGCCCGAGTGCTGAATACCAATAGGCCGCGTCTCCCACTA
The DNA here is from genome assembly GCA_037074715.1 of Magnolia kwangsiensis. NCBI lineage: Eukaryota > Viridiplantae > Streptophyta > Magnoliopsida > Magnoliales > Magnoliaceae > Magnolia > Magnolia kwangsiensis. The sequence continues at coordinate 76,418,525 of CM073579.1, forward strand.
TGTCGTGGTCGGTTGGAAGGGGGTGTGACCTTATCCGCCTGAGTGAGGGGGCTATAAGCTAGGCTGAGTTTGACCAGCTTACAAATGAGTCCGTTATCGACGAGCCAGGTAGGTATTGGCAGACTACTGGTCAGGCGGATAGTGAGGTGTATTTCGCTTGCTTGACTGTGCAGCTAGGGAGGTGGCAGTCACTGCAAAGTGTATTAGACCCCGGTGATATCCAGAGAGGAACTGTACTGATATGTGTACTTGATGAGTATCGACTTGCTTGGATTGCATTTCGCATATGACATTCGGCTATGTAGGCCTCGCATTGCATCGGTGTGGCCGATAGCATTCATGTCTCGCATCGCATGGCCTTGGTATGGCTGATAGCATTCATGCCTTGCATTACATAGCCTTGGTATGGTTGATTTTATCCATGGACTTACTGCATACTTTCGCATTACTCTGATATTGTACACTTGACGTTTGCCTTGCGCACACACTTACATCACCCTCTAAACTTTTGTAAGCTTATGTACGACAATTACGTGGAGGTAGCGTTGGACAGCAGCAGCACTGAGGCAGGAGTGCATATCAGGACCTTTTGGAGCTTTTGATCACCTTGTATTTCCCTTTCCGCATTGTATTTAAAGTTTTTGATATAGTGGATATGTGGTGATGTTGTTTTGTGACTTGGTTATGCTTGTGGTTATGCTCCATTACAAAAAAAAATTCATTCTGAAAATCCTCCTTGTAGGATCCCAGGATTAGAAATCTGGCATTTGATTGTCATGAGCCAAGAATGGGGCACTACGGAGGCTTTCGGCACCAGATTCGGCAATCAGGATTCATGTGAATCTAATTTTTGAGTTTGGGGCGTGACAAGTCGTCTGTCATATTGGTCGCTAAAAGGCTTTTGTTAGGTTGCCATTCAACTAGAAGACCACAAAGGAACCGTGTGTGGTGATCCCTTTCACGTGCACTGCTCAAATTCTTCTCACTTGCATGAACTTCGCCAAGTGGCACATTCAGAAGTCGAGATATGAAAGCAACGTTGATTGTGGCCTCCCGATCTCTTACAAATGCAATCTTAAACTACAAGGGCTCCAATGTTGGCTCTCGATTGTGGGCATAAAAAGCTCGGACTATACCCATATTTGCACGATGCTCACCCTTAAATAGCGGACCCCACTTGGCTTCTACCAAGCGCTCAAACAATAAAAATTCTCTAAATAGCCGCACATCTACATGAGCTTCAAAAAGGACCCTACGACCCTCATAAACTCCATGAGACAACTCCGCCAACAAAGCCCTTCCTATGGGAGTATGGGGAATCTAGATCCCGCTTCATCTGCAACTCTCGAGTGACGCTTAAACTCGTGTCGGCACCTCTCGGCCTCCTTGAATGGGTTGGGCGACTAGGCTTAGCTTCATCAACGGGGGCTCTCTTGTTTCCCATGAAAGAGAGTGTGGTGGAAATGAAAAATATGGCCGTGACAAGCTCGAATAGGGCCATGGAAAAAGAAAGAAAAGAGAAAAATGGAAGGAGTGATGGGGTTTCCACGAATTTGAGACTTAAGGTAGGGATTTGAGTGCTCAAATGGAAAGAAAAGAAAGAGAAATCAGCAATGAAGGTGGGTTTTGAAATGGGTAGAGAGAGGGTGCACGAAAATGGAAGAAGAAAGGGTTTAAAGAGGGATTTTTATGGAATTTTTGAGGTATTTTTGAAGAAAAGAAATCTAGGGAGGGTAGTTTGTGAAGAGAAGGTACTGTAGAAGGCTTTTTAATCAACCAACCATGCACCTGTGGGCCACATAATGCCCTAGAGGCATCGGGCCGAGCTGGCCAGCTGGGCGGTGAGGCCTCGCCGGTCTCTGGATTGTCTGGCGATGGCTCGTTGGTGGGGCGAGGTCCTTCCCCCGCCAATGTCTAAAACTGCATGAGTCCCACCCTGGGTCCCCCTAGAAGTGTCCCGATTGGGCCCCTACTCCGTTTCAACTCGTTTCGGGTCATTTCGAATAGAATCTGATGTATATTCACATTAATCAATTTTTAAACGGCTGGGATTGGATGAAACATGATCTAAACCCGTCGATTGACGGTGTAGAAGTAGATTGGGATCATTTTACATGATCACAGGTGTGAACGGACCCGATCTTGGCGATCGATTACAGTAATCCTTCGCCAATTGGTGAAACTGGAAATCCTATACCTGTTTCTAGATTTTTCTCGCACCCTCCTACATTATATTGACGTCAGCATACTTCGTGTGACCATAATCCAGGTCCAGTTTAATCCAAATCATGCTCTGATACCAACTTATAACTCCTTAAAAATAGGGGGTCGAGCATAACTCAGTTCCCGAGTTCCATAACATCACTTATGTAACATTTTCAATGATGGATGAATGTTGGCTATATTAGTGCATAAAACATGTAGTGGATTAAGCCAAATCAGCAAAACATAATCCAGGGACTGTTGTAATACGCAAGTGGAAGACTAAAAGAAATATATAAACCAGTATAAGTCCCCAAGATATATATGCTCTGCCAGGTCATAATTACAAGTATTATTTCAATATACAAATATCAAAATGTGATAGTCCACTACCAACACAACCCTAAATCCCCGTCAATCAGGACATGGCTCACATGAACCCGCCTGAATACTACATGTAGGAGAACGCTTCCTCATCATCCTCATACTCCTGCTCTGCCTCGTGGGTTGCTTCATCATCTGCAACTAAGATAGAGTCTGGTTGGTGTTTAATACCATCCTAGAACGTGAGAGTGAGTGATCAACTTAGTGGAGTTATACAGCGAAGGTTAACATGTTATCAATTTAATCAAGCAGTAATGATAAAGCAGTATAAACAAACATGTCCTAGATACTCTTGTTAATGCAAGGATGATATGAGGTAATGATGCATGCCCTCATCTATACTCCCTCTTGCAACAACATCTAACGATCGCGGCATGAATCACTACCACTGTGCTGTACACCAACGCCAACGACACATGCAGAGCGATGTTATGAGCATGATTACCAAGTTCTTATTAGTCATTTTCATACAACAAGATTGGAAAGCTAAGGTACCTTCCTTATATTAATATCCAAACAATGATCCATTATAGGGTCGTCAGTCCTAGACAATCTCATATGATGTTATAGTTCTAGGTAGCTGCAAAGGGCTTGTCACCAATCAATGCATGCCTAGTTATAACCTAGTTACTATAATAAGGATCGTCGCCTCAATGCAGTGTCAAGGTATGCTCGAGGTCACTACGAAGGGCTCGTCACCAATCAATGTAGGCCGACAGCATGAATACAGTGTCCCATACCATCGGATTCAACTCACGAGTTTGGATTGCTCACTGGTCACTACGGGGAGGCTTGTCACCCCAGCGTAGGCTGACAGCTCGACCACGGTGTCCCATACCACCATGTCTGGCTCATGAGTCTTAGCGGATTAAGGTACCAAGGTTAACGGGATCTCACTGGTAAGTTTGGTACCCTAGATTCAAGCAGTAGCGTCTAAACATGATGAACATACATCAATCAATCGGGTAATTGATAAGCTCGACTAGGACGATCGTACGTTGAGTTGATCGACATAAAATGCATAAGCACTTTATGTGGCTTAACCACTGCTGAACATCCCACGTACGGTTCGGATTCGTCGAACACATCCTGCATGGCGTAAACAATCTCAGCCATCAGTTTGAGGACTGTTACCAATTACCTGGACTGTGATATAGTCCCAATCATGTACAATCACAATGATGAATATTTAAAATAATCCTACAATCATATGAACATGTTATGGAATATAACTTAAACATGAATACAGTACATGGAGGAAATCATACACATACTTAACATGAATAAGTAGGCTATACAGTTCATGGAGGAAATCATACACACAAGCAAGGTAGTTGGGATTTATATCTCAACTCCCTTATAAATCACACTTTACTAACTACTAACTTATTCAGACATTTTTCAAACACTTAGACTACACTTTTCAACATACATCATGTATGTCGGCCATATTACATATTAGGGCAAATCCTTTTTTCAAGGAGTTGTCGCATACATAACAATCATGTTCCTACGACAATTAATCATGGCATTCATAATATCAGATTCTAAATGCATACAAACATTTCAACAAAAACATGAAATAGTCTATACACAACATAGATCATATATATACATAAAATGAAACAGATATCGCATTTGGCATGTGAAATGGCACCCACGTCAGTAATAAATCATTATCTGACATTGAAAGCCTTGAAAACCATAACCTAAACGTATATAGTCTGTACCTTAAACCGATGAACGCGTAACGGATTTGATTTAGACGATAAGTCTTCGTCACCGGCGGATTTACAACCTAGAACATGAAGTAGGTTAGCTACATCAACACTTAGACTATTGGAAACCCTTGAACAGGTTAGACTTAGGATTTATTACCTAAATATGGATTTAGAATCACCGGGATAACGATTCAGATAGGTGGACTAGGCACGTAGAGAGACTGAGAAGAATCCTTGAAAGAAACTCCAACTTCTCTCTCACTTTCTCTCTCTTTCTTAGCTAGGGTTTGAGAATTCGTATGGAATTTGTGAGAGAGGGTTTAAGGTCCTTATATAGGCTCAAAACTGATAAAATTAGTCCTAGAGTGTAACACCCTGGATTTTTTCCAACCTGGGGTTAGACGTCCTTAGGCAATGGGTCAACCATATCACTCTCAGAACTCAATTCCAAAGCCAAAGAAATCATTTAGGACTAAATTCTTTAGAAATTTAACGTGAATTAACTAGCACTAAACTAGATTACTTGTAAAATTAGCACCAACCACTTTAAATACGAACTGTAAGACCTAGAACCTATAGAATCATTGGCGCCACCTTACCCTGAAATCCAGGATCAATCTCTAAACCCGGTTGCTCTCGAGAGCACTTTGAAACTTCATATTGGACCTGGACCGCACGTCGAAAGTTCGATAGCAATGAACTTAGACAATTACAACCGCCTAGTTGGAATTGACTATCATCTCGAAAATCAAGCCCAAACGATGCTTTGGGACAATTTTCTTGAGTCCGGAGTGAAGAGTGTGAGAAAATGAAGATTTTTAAGAAATTAAATATAATTTTAATAAATCTGGCATGTGTCACTTATGCGCTATTTTTAAGCGTTCTGACCATTAGAATTTGATCCAAATTTACCCTCGGATCAGGATAGGTGGCCCTTACATGTCATAGCACTTGTGGCCCTGATCGAGTTTCGGTGACCGTTAAACTGAAACTGGTCTGCCATGGTCCATCTGAAAACCTGACCGGACTAAAAACTTAGCTTGACCTAGATCCAATATTAGAGAGCTTAAATCCGACTGCATTTAGTAACAGGACCTCAAGAAATGCTCTGTTGGATCAGAACAGATCCGATTTGGTTATAACTTAAGTATATCTTGACTTCAAGTCTGTTTTTGTTATGTTTGGGCTTATAAAAGGGCCTTAAACCCTCTCTCGCAAATCCCATACGAATTTCAAACCCTAGCCAAATTAAGAGAGAGAAAAGAGAGAGAGTGAGGGAGAAGTTGGGGTTTTCTCCTGGGATTCTTCCCTGCTGCTCCACATGCCAAAGCCATCCACCTGCATTGCTATTGTGGCGATTCTAACTCTGTTCTTAGGTAAGAAATTCTAACCCTAACCTTTTTTGTAGCTTAGGATAGTTAGAGTGATGTTGTAGGTAACGTATTTCATGCCTTAGGTTGCGTATCTGCCGTTGACGAAGACTTATCGTCTGAATCACCTCTTATACACATTTTCTTGTTTAAGGTGCAGACTATATACGTTTAAGTTATGGTTTTCAAGACTTTCAATGCTAAGTAATGATTTATTCTTGATTAGGATGCTATTTCACATGTATAAAGTACAATCCATTTTTTTTTCAGTTATACATTAACTATGTTGAATATACTGTATTCCTCGTATTTATAGAAAATACTGTATACGTATAAAATTCAAATTTGTATTTGCCATGATTAACTGCCGTCTATGTATGCTAGATGTATGTGTAACAACTCCTGGGCTAAAGGTTTAGTCCAAATACATGATAAGCCAACATATGATATGTATTTAGTATATGTAGCCTAAGTGTATGTGAAAATGACTGAATGAGTATAGACTTTGTATTTGTTCTTGCCATGACAATCTGTCGTGGATACATGATTGTTGTATGGGCGACTACCTTTTGACGAAAGGACTTGCCCTAATACGTATGCTAACTAATACATACATGTATGACCTAATGTGTATGCTAAGTGTTTGTAAATAGATCCGTATGAATAAATACTTGTAAACTATTCTTTAAATGGGTGTTGAGATAGGATTCTAAGCTACTCTAATGATGTGTATGACTTCCTCCATTTACTCTATTTCATACTTATTGCTTTTACTTATAAATGCATAAGTGTGGATACATGTTTATGTTGTACTACGTAACATGCTCAATTGATTATATGATTTGGATCATTGCTCCATTACTGCCTTGAGTATCTCATATGCTAGATCGTTGTAATTGAATGTGATTGGGGCTATTGTATAGTCTAGGAAATCGATAATCGTTCTGTAAATAGTGGTTGAGGTCATTTTCGCCACGTAGGATGAGTTTAATGAATCTGAGTCGTACTTGAGATGTTCGGCAGTGGTTAGGCCACACGGAGTGCTTATGCATTCCATGTCGTTCAACTCAACGTACACTTGCCCTAGTTGAGCTTATCAACTAACCTGATTGATCGATGTTTGTTCACCATGTCTGGTCGTAACTGTTTGAATCTAAGACACCGAGCTTACCAGTGAAACTCCTGTTAACCGTGGTACCATGATCCCCTAAGACTCATGAGTCGGGCATGGTGGTATGGGACACTGTGGTCGAGCTGTCGGCCTACACTGGGGTCACAAACCTCCCCGTAGTGACCAGTGAGCACCCTACTTTGAGCAGATTATGGTGGTATGAGACACTATATTCTTGCTGTCGGCCTACACTGTTTGGTGATGGGGAAGTGGAGCAACGATTGCGCGCAACGGCCCTGACAGCCCTCTGTAGTGACCTTGAGTTTATCCTGACACTGCATAGGGGCGACGAGTCCTGTTGCAGTCTTGAGGATATAAGTAGGCCTGTATTGATAAGGTGATGGGGGAGAGGAGCAATAATTGAGCACAACAGCCCTTACAGCCCTTGCAGCGACCTAGAACCATAACATCGTCTGAGATTCCTAGGACTGACGACCCTAGAATGGATCAACGTTAGGAAAGGATACAAGGGAGGTGCCTTAGCTTCCAAATCCTGCTGTATGAAAAGGACTAATAAGAACTTGGTAATCATACTCATGACATCGCATTGCATGTGCCATTGGCGTTGGTGTGAGAGCACAGTGGTAGTGATTCATGCTGCGATCGTTAGATGATGTCGCATGAGGGAGTTTGTGATGAGGGCATGCATCATTACCTCATATCATTCTTGCATTAACAAGAGATCTAGGACTTGTTTGATTGTACTGCTTTATCATTACCGCTTGATTGGATTGATAACATGTTAACCTTTGCTGTATAGATTCCACTGAGTTAATTACTTACTTCCACATTACGGGACGGTGTTGGCCACACCAACCAGTCCCTATTTTAGTTTCAGATGATGGCGACGCTTGCGAAGCAGAGCCGAACTTGATGATGATGAGGAGGATTCCTCCTATATGCAGGTTCTGATCGATGGGGTTACAGGGTTACTGATTAGATGCCAATACACTTGGTATTTTACCTTTATTTAAATACTCATGTATATTCTTTTCTTTCCATTTTTGGAGTACACATGTATTTAGTTAACCTGGTAACATGTTCACACTCTGGAGACTTACAGTCAATTATACATTTTATATATTTATCACGGTCTTCCGCTTGAGAAACTTAACTGTCTCTGGAGTATGATATGTTGTTTTGGTCTAATCCCACTCATGTTTTCTACACTAATATGAACAATATTCATCCATCATTGAAAATGTTGTATAGGTGATGTTCTGGAACTCGGGAGTGGAGTTTATGCTCGACCCCCGATTTTTGGGATGTTACACAGGGCCATGGTATACTTAGGTTATAACCAAATCGAGATTGTTTCGATCCAATGGAGCATTTTTGGAGGTCCCTTTACTGAATGCGTTCGGACTTAAGCTCACAGATACTGGATCTTGATCAAGTTAAGTTTTCAGTTTGATTGAGTTTCTAGATCGACCGTGGCGGACTAGTTTCAGTTCAACGGTCATCGAAACTCGATCAGGGTCACAAGTATATTGACATATGTGGGACATCTCCCCTGATCTGAGGGTAAATTTAGGTCAGAATCTAACGGTTAGAATGCTTATAATCAGCCCGCAAGAGACACAACTCAGATTACTTAAATTTATATTTAATTTCATAAAAACCTTCACATTTTCACACACTTCGCTTCGGACTCAAGAAAATCATCTCAAGACATAATATGGACTTGATTTTTGAGGTGATTGTCAAGTCCAACTAGGCGGTCATAATTGTCTAAGTTCATCGCTATCAAATTTTCGATGTGTGGTCCAGGTCCGATATAGAGTTTCATTGTGCTCCCTAGAGCAACTGGGTTTAGAGTTGGATCCTAGATTTTAGGGTAATGTAACATTAATGATTCTATAGGTTTTAAGTCTTGTAGATCATATTTAAAGTGATTGGTGCTAATTTCACAGATAATCTAGTTTAGCGCTAGTTAATTCTCGTTTAATTTTTAAAGGATTTAGTCCTAAGTGATTTCTGTTTAAGGTGCTACTCGGGTTTTCGTACGGATTTTTCCAGGACGTTACACAAGCACTTAAGCTAGACCACCTTTCTCTCGGCCGCTCTAGTAGCGCATGACACCACCCGATATGTTATGGCTTCGCTTAATGAGAAATCTGTAAGTGCTATGATTTCATATCCCTTTGGTTGTCAAATTTTGTGGTACCAAAACCTATATCTATGTCTTGTATATCTTGTGTTTCATATTTGAAACTATTCTTTACTTTAAGACATTGCATTTCAAGATAAGATCTTAAATGAAGAAGTTTTCAAGTCATGGATGAAGAATTCAAGTATTGAAGTCTTTAAGTTTACATGTTCAAGATTCAATCAAGTTCAAGTATATTAGAAGATTTTGTCAAGTCAAGATCAAGCTCAAAAAGGCCTACTACAAGATTTGTATATTCTCAAGCTTCTCTTAAGGGTCATCTGAGTGTACAGACTTTCAATGTCCATCTCACTTTTAAGGTTTGTTTGACCTTAAGATTGACCTTAGGATGGGCTTTACAGTAGGTCATTCTGGATACATAATTCATATATTTCAATATGCTTGTTTGGGGTGTTCTAAGACCAGTCCTAGGGACTTCAAGACCAGTCCTAGATCTGCTACGACCAGTCTTAAGTTTTTCAGGACCAGTCCTAAGTTGTTGAAGATTTTTGGATCTTTCTGGCTGTCCTACGACCAGTCCTAGACATCCTACGACCAGTCCTGTGAGTTCTACGACTCATACTTCGACCAGTCGTAGCCCTACGACTCAAACTCCAGCAACCAAATTGAGGGTCCTGCGACCGGTCGTAGGTGTCCCACGACCTGTCGTAGGTGGCCCACGACCGGTCGTAGACCTACCAAGACCGGTCGTAGACCTCCCAGGACCGGTCGTGGAACAGCAAAATCTTATTCCGCAGAAATCTTTAAAAATCTTTGAAGCTACGAACAGTCCTAGGATCCTAAGACCAGTCGTAGACAGAATTTTTTAGGTTATAAATTGAGCACGAACTTCAAAGTTTTAGAAATTCAATTCAACTCTATTCAAGCAATCTTTAGGCTATTCTCTGAGATAAGTTTGTGTTTGTTATAAGCTACTTTGTGCTTATTTAATATTCCTTTTGCTAGCTTATTTTTTATTTGATTTTGATCTACATTCCAATCTTATTAGAAAAGGGGAATTTCTGATATTCCTTCTTCTTGGATTCAAAATCAAATAAAATTAGCCCTTTTGATTTAAAATCAATTAGACTTAGAACCATTCTTAAAGTGAGTATTCGACTTTGAACGTTGAATCGAACTTCTACTCCGATTGGTTCTACCAGGCTTCTTTAAAAGGTGATTCAGGTATTTTACATTTTTGTAATATACTTTCTTTGGTTTTGTTTGAGATTTGCCAGAAAAATCTCATTGTATTGGTTATTTGAGGAGAGCCAGAAAACTCAGATTGTGGGGTTTTTGGATTGTGTAAGCCCGAGATCAAAGACACAATTGTGAAGGTTTTAGGTGAACCTGTGAAACCTATTTTGATAGAGCATGCTAATATCCCCTGTGTGAGGATATTAGGAGTGGAGTAGCATTCTGTGTGGCTGTTGGATAACAGTTGGTGTACACACAGGCGAACCACTATATATCATTGTGTTGTGGATGTGCATTATTCTTTCATTCTTTTATTCATTCAGTTTTGTGGATGAATGTTGTAATCTTTTTATTCCAAGCAAGTGTGGGGAATGTTGTAATAACTTAGGATTTATTTCTGCAAGTTATTTTGATTTCCTTTCTTTTTATTCCTCATTGGTTTGTGACACAAAGGACGTTATAGAAATAAGGTTGTCCTACCTTAAACCTTTGGTTTTTGGTGTAAGGTTGTCCTTAGAACTGATAAAGTATCATTCTCTTTATTTTAGGCTATTGAGATTACTTTTAATTCAGCATTGTGCTTTATTTCTTTTATTATTCCACTGTTATTAGTTTTATTTGGTATTGCCCTATTCACTCCCCCTCTAGGGCATATAGCTAGGCCCTTTTAAAATCTCCTTTGTACATATTTGCATATATATATGGGCACTCCATGCACATCCGTATAGATCACACATAATCTCCTTTGATTGGTCGTGGCAGGGTGTGGCCGTAGTGGGGACGAACATTGCCCCCCACGTCGTTGTACCTCTGGCAGAGAGGTGACAGTGACATAAGACCCATCACTGATGTTGCTTGGGTGATAACCGCCTTAGCCAATTCCTCGTAATTTGTTAATGTCGATTGCATTTAAACAAAGCGTCAAAGGAACCCTATTTTGACACGTGTATTTATATCAATCTTGACAAAACTATAATGATGGCTTAAAAAATGCATCTGCTCCTCAGCCGATATAAGCATCGTTTCAAAACTTCTCAACCCTTGCACTCTCATTTCCTTTCCCTAATTTGGACTTCATACCCCAAAAAGTCTTACTTTGCTTCTCTCCTCTCCAATGGCTGCCTCCTCCTCATTTACTCCCTCCTTCGATTAAATAGACATAATGGTTGGACGTTCTCAGAGACAACTGCATTGAGAACAAAGTCTTTGGATCACCTCTGGATAGAGAATATCTCTGCTTGGGTATGGATTTCCACCGAGACAAAGACTGAAGAGGTTCGGCCACTGGATCCATTCTTCCCTATTTGCACTATGGAAACTTTGCTGATTCGATCTAGAACCATCCCTGAAATCGCTAATGCCTTGAAGACCCCCATGAGATGGCTGAAGCCCCTTCAAGATTATGAATCTTGGTTCTTTCACGTGTCATCACAGTATGAGGAAACTTGGAGAAGATTCGACATCTATGAATGCATCAAACTCTCTTTTTGAGAGTATCAGGCCAATCCAGCTCTCCTTCTTGATATGTCGGCTTTTTGAAGCACGTTGACAAACTCATTCTTCTTTGGTTGCGGTTCGATGAGCCCAACCATCATGGGCATCTCATCTTTGACTAAGTTACTGCCTTTCGGTATGGCAGTTTATGTAACCTTCGTTTCCAAGCAACGCAAGGATTTCCTCAGAAAGACAGCCAAGGCCTACACCAACTTCATGAAGGCCTACCACAAGCTTGATGGTTCGGTCGATGAAGATGACCATGTGGCATTTTTGCTTCTATGGATCTATCGCCACCTACTGTGCATGAATGCCCAGTAGGTCACAAGAAAGTACGTTGCCCTGGTCGAGTAACTTTCCCAGGGTTACAAGATTGCTCTAGCACCTTACGTGCTCGGCCACTTGTACAGGAGTATCTATGAGATAACCCACAAGGGTCTGTACTCTGCAAGAGGATCACTGTGGCTCCTGTAGATGTGGTTCTATGCTTACTTCCACCCTACTTTATTCCATTATATTATGCATGAAGGGAAGCCCTATTCCTCCTTTAGTGATCGGATTATCCATTCCCTCCAGGAGAGTATCTCATGTGAACTATCTTATTACCCTCATTTCTATAAACAATACCAAGAAAAGCAAGACTTTCATGCCCTTCTCAGAGGAAGAGAAATATGGGTCAGGCTGGCTCACCGGTGAATTTGAGCCGAATAATGAGGAATCAGCCGGTCGGTCACACCAATCATGGGGGAGTTAACTCCTCAGCCATGATCTCCCATATGGGGGTATGGTCGAACGAGGTAAGAATGCCAAGGTTGGGGACTGTAAGACCCGTATCCTAGTCCGTACTGTTCCGTCAACTCCCGCGATCCTTCCGGTCAAATTTCGGTGACCCGCAATCAGTTATCGACATTTACACTCAATCACGAGTCATGTCTCATATATTAGAGTCGGCTCGACCCGAGACTTGTACCTGTGCGACCGCGCTGTCGCCGCGGTTTCGATGCCGCGTCTCGCGCGCCGAGGCGATACCCAGGCCAGAAGAAGTGGGGCCGTGTTCAGTTCGAGAAAACATCACAAATTTATAAAATCCCAAGAGAATCTCTACAACCTTTCAAATCAATCCCATCAATCATGTCAAATGTCAAGTACATATCACACATTAATATCAAGTACAACCACCTCTCCTCTAAAGTCAACTTTTCTATCACCTCACCCATCCCTCTTCCCATCACTCCATCACTCACATCATTTCTCTCTCTCTCTCTCTCTCATTTCTATCATTTTCTCTCAAGAAACCCCATGAGAGCACCCAACGTCCATGGCTTCCATGGAGAGCAAGTGTGGCCCACTTTCCTATCTCCCATCCCCACCCTCCAAAATCAATCTCAACCGTTGAAGTCCGTTCGTTGGAGCTCTAGGATGCTTTGGCGGAAGGAGGAGGAGAAGATCAAAGGTGGGTGATTTTTTATGATTTTCTACTGTTGATTTTATGATTTGAGGGCCCACATGAGGTGGGACCCACCTTGATGTATATATTGTATAGAGGGGCCCATAGTGGCGAGGTCTCTCCACCATCCGACGTCTCTCTCTCTCTCTCTCTCTCTTTCTTTTCGTTCTTGATGATGATGATGATTGTATGGCCCACTTTATCCATGTCGTCCATGAGATGGACCCCACCTTGATATGTGTGGCTGGTGGGCCACTTGTACGTAAACCCCACCTTGATGGATGTAGAGCATTCACACCATCCAAGCCGTGGAGCGTCCAGCAGCAAAGGCTGCTGGACTGCACCTAGGAAAGTAGAAAGATCAGCTTGAATCAATTCCTGGTGGCCCACCCACGTGGTGCCACCTTGATGCATTATTTATCCCCAACGTCTAAAACAACATAGGACGTGTGGGGCCTGCTGTAATTTCATGGTGATCCACACCGTCCAAATCATGGGACCACCATGATATGAGTTATATCCAAGTCATCCAGCAGGTCCCTGGACGTGAGAAAATATAAATGGCAGCTTGATCCAATCATTGTGGCCCATCCACGTGGCACCACAACGTATGTATTTTAACCCACGCTGCCCGTCCGTAACGCATGGAGTGGGTCCCACAAGATGTATTCGTTGAAGATTTCACCGTCCATTGTTGGACGGTGATTGGTGAGAGCCACCCTCCTGTATATGTGTATCCAAGCCGTCCGTCCATTTTTACTATATTTGTGGGCCATGTGGGCTGGACCCCACCTGATGGGTGTTATGATCTCACTGTCCATCTGAGTACAGTGGGAAACCACCTTGATGGCACTTTCCATCCAGACCGTTCGTCCTCTAGATGTCTGGATGGAGTTGATAAATATTAGCTAGATGTAAAGCTGGTGGGTCTACACGTGTGGACCCACCTTAATATATATATATATATATATATATATATATATATATATATATATATATATATATATATATATATATATATATGTTTATATATGTGTGGTGTATCCACACCGTCCAGCAGTTTGTGGACGGTGCTGGACCCACGGTGATGTATATCCATGTAGTCCATTTCATGGACGTGGGGCCCATGTATGTGTTGTATCCAGACCTTCCAACGTCTGGACGTGGCCCCACCTTGATTCATGTATTTGATCTGCACCGTCCAAATGTACTGGATGGTGGCAGCCACCTTGGTTGTGTATTATTCACACCGTCCACTGCATGGACGGTGGAGATCCACCTTGAAGTATTTATTCTATACCCACTTTGTCCAGCCGTGGACCCCACTTGCTACCGAGTGAGATCCAACCGTCCATCAGGAGCTTCAGCTTCTGTATGATGTCGGTTCAGTGGGCCCATCACGAGGTATGAATTATATTCACCCCGTCCAGCCATTTGGCACGTGTGGGCTCACCCCACACTTGTGACACGTGTGGGTGGGACCCACCATGATGCTTTTCTTCTGTATCCACTCCATCCTTATGTCCAGGACGGTGGACCCCATTCAAGGTATGTGTTTTATACATGCCAGTGGATGCTGGACGTCCTTAAAAAAAATATAAATAAATAATAATAATAAAAATATTATTATTATAATAATATATGATATATTATATATGTGTGGTGGGCCCCTAATGGGACCCACCTAATGAGTGGAGCAGATTGGCTGGTTAACCACACACAACTATAAGCTGCTGTGGTGACGCCGGTAAGTTCTATGGGTCCCTCACGATGTATGTGCTTCATCTATACCGCCCAATACTGTGAGACCCACCTGCGGTGATGATGTCAGTGAGCCCATGGGTCCCATCTCGAGGTAAAAGTTATATCTGAACCATCCAACCATTTGACAAGCTCGTTTTAAGGTTTGAGACTAAAACTAGGCGGATTCAAATCTCTGGTGGGCCACCACGTGGACACCACCGTGATGTATTTATTTTATCCACACCATGGTGCTGGATAATGCTTGAAATAGTGCTGATCATCATTAGTGGGCCATGTGCTCCATAGAATGATTGTGTACAGTGATACACATGTTATACTTGCAACTAGTGAAATGATTTTTGGTGTGGTCCAAGCCCATGTGAGGCCCATTGGTATGACCCATCCATGAGGCCCATCATGATTTATTTTTGACCCATGTACGGGTCCCACCTGTCTTGTATTTAAGGCCCATATGATGGAGCCCACCTGCTTAAATCTGAGGCCTATGGGTGAGGCCCACTGTGATATGTATTAGGCCCATGACGTGCGACCCATTTTATGTATTTAAGGCCCAGAGATGTAGCCCTTTTGATGCATAGGAGACCCATGTGTAGGGCCCACATTTTATGTATTTGAGACCCATGAGCAGGGCACATCTTTGATCACATGAGGCCCATTGGTGCGGCTAATTAATGCAGCCCACTTGATGTATATGAGGGTCCATTGGTGCGGCCCATTGATACAACCCATCATGATGTATTTTTGGCCCATGTGTAGGGCCCACCTGTTTGTATTTTTAGCCCATGTGATGGGCCCACCTATTGTGTTTATGGCCCATTTGGTAAGGCCCACTGAGATGTATTTTCAGCCCATGGGTCGAGGCCTATTGTGACGTATTTCCGGCCCGTATGTCATGACCCATTGTGATATGTTTTCGACCCATTTATTGAGGCCCATCTTGATGTGTATAAGGCCTATTAGTACAGCCCATTGATGCGGCCCACTTGTTGGATATGAGGCCCATTGGTGCGGCCTAATGATGCGACCCACCGTGATGTGTATATTAGGCTAATGGTGCGGCCCAATGTATCGACCCATCGTGATGTGTAGGCCCACGTGCTGCATGTATAAGGCCCACCTATAACAATTATTTGAGGCCCACTTGTTGGATATTTGGGCCCACCTTATGTTTGACTCCATGTGGACCACTGCTTGGGAGCAGTATTGGTTGAATGTCCACATGTGGGAAAATGATGGTTTAATGTCCACATTGTGACCTTCCCTTAGGCCTTGTTCGGCCAATTTCGATTGAATGGCCGATTGCCAATTATCGTGGCCAATCGTCGATTTTGATTTGTCATGGCCGATTGTCGATTATCGATCGAGGCCGATTATCGATTCTGTTTGTCGTGACCGATTACCGATCATGGCCGATTATCGATTGATGTGGCCGATTGCCGATTCTGCTTATCGTGACCGATTGACTGATTACCGATTGTCGAGGTTGATTATAGTGACCGATTACCGATCGTGGCCGATTATCGATTTACGTGGCCGATTGTCGACTCTGCTTGTCGTGGCCGATTGACCGATTATCGATCGAGGCCGATTATCATGACCGATTACCGATCGTCGCCGATTGTCGATTCTGCTTGTCATGGCCGATTGACTGATTCTGATTATCGAGGTCAATTATCGTGGCCGATTGTCGATTCCGATTGTTATGGCTGATCGCCGATTCTGATTGTCGAGGCCCAATGTGATGTATATGCGAGCCGTATTTGAGGCCCGTTGTGATGTGTATCCAGCCCGTGTTTAAGGCCCAACGTGATGTATATGAGGCTTATGTGATGAGGCCCACTGTGATGCATTTGAGGGCTAGGCGATGGAACCCATTATAATGTATGTTAGGCCCATGTGAAAGGCTCATCGTGATGTATATTGAACTCTTGAGTGAGACCCATGGTGTTGTATATTTGGCCCTTGTGTGCGGATATGAGTCCACTATATGATAGGCTTTATGTGGGCCATTCCTTGGGGGACAATATTGGTTAAATGTCCATATTGTCGATGTCGATTGTCAATGCTTGCTATTGATACCGATTATGAGTATGTAACTGCATAACATCATGATACATGCCCATACACATCATGTACATGTCTGTTATGAGATATAATTGACCATTGCATATGTCATAGTCCTGGTTGTTATGAGACTCCCTGATAGGCGGAGGTTATCTCACATAAGCGCACGACATGCGCTGGATTGATGTATGACTGGATTGTATGCCTCATGCACCTTGCATTGTGTGTTGTGATTACTATACGCCCTAGCGACATCAAGGTCGTAGCCTCCTCAGGTATTTCGTGGATGGCCAGATGGGACATCGAAAATCTATTTTATATGAGGTGCTATAGATATCCTTGGGTGAAAGTCCCAGAACCCTCTTGGTTCCAGAGGTTGCTCCAACGTCTAGACCGAGTGGGTAGATAAGCGTTGAGTGCCGATTACCAGATGACTGTGCTCTCCACTGTGTTGTGGTCGGTTGGAAGGGGGTGCGGCCTTACTTGCCCGAGAGGAGGGGACAAGCTAGGCTAAGTCTGACCAGCTCGAGGAATGGGTCCGCTATTGACGAGCCGAGCCCGATATTGGCAGGTAGATAGTGAGGTCTCTTCCACTCACCTTGTTGCATGCGATGGGATGGCAATCTAGTTTGGAGTGTAATAGACCCCGGTGATTTTCCCAGAGAGGAACCGTATTGATATGTGGACTTATTGGATGAGAGTTGCATGCTCATTCATTCATTCATTCATTCACTATCCACTCGGGCTGGTGGTGCGCAACTAATTATTTTGTACCTTCGTTATGACAAGAATTTCGGTTAGGCGCGCGACTAACCTGAGATCAGGAGTCTACCACATTGAGTCTGACTATCCAAATTTAGTTATGGGACTAGTTTGGATAGAAGTCCTTGTGGTGCACCCCGTAGCCTGCAATACTACGTACTATCATCCCGACTTCACACTCTAGCATGGTCATTTCATTCGCATTTTTATATTGCATTACATCCTCGGCATCTGTTAATTGACTCTTTATGACTCCTTAGTGCATAATTGTTTTATATTATGTATTCTGATATTGATTGACTTATGAACTTGTCCATACTTCCGCTTACTCTGTCATTGTATGATTTATGATCTTGTCAGTATTTCTGCTTATTCCGATAATGTACGATTTATGAATTACCAGTAATTTCGGTATTGTATGATGATGGTATTGTATTGAATACTTGACACTTATTTTGTGCACCAACTTACACTACCCTCTAAGCTTTCTATAAGCTTATGTACGATAGATGCGTGCAGGTGATGTTAGGTTGCAGCCCTGTTGAGCTTGGAGCGTGCAGCGGTCTTATGGAGATTGATTTTTGATTTAAGTATTTTCCCTTCAGCATTGTACTCAAATGATTATATTAATGGATATGTGATGATGATGTTGCTTTTGTGATTTGGGTAATCTTATGGTTATGCTTATTACGATTTAAATGTAAAAAAAAATAAAAATCCTCCTTGTAGGATTCCAGGATCGAAATTTGGCGTGTGAATGCTAAGAGCCGAGAATGGGGTACTATGGAGGCTGTCGGCACCGGATTCGGCAATCGGGATTCTTTTGAATCTGATTTCCGGGTTTGGGGCGTGACAGGGACGAACAACACTATCCCTCGTTATTCGCTCAGCAGTTTGGCCTAGTCCAGTGTATCCGCTGCCACCTCACTCACAAGACCTGCAACCTACCACCATACGGTGGCCTTGTGGTGACCGATGCAAGCATCTACTTATGCCTCCACTCTTCATTCCGCAAAAGGGTGAACACTCTCGAGCTCCCCAACTATGCTAACTTATCTTAGGCTATGGATAGCTTCCTCAAATGGTGGGAGTGTCACTACAACAGGTTACGGGGCGACAGGGATCCCACTAAGCTAACCAACCAATTTGCCTCACAGTTAGAAGTGAAGAGTAAGAAGAGATTGACCGCTCTATTAACCACCGCACCTGCCAAGATGATAAGAAAATTGAAGACCAGGTTAGCTGCTTCCTCTCCTCAAGCTCTAATGACCAAGGCTGCTGTCCCAACAAGCTAAGAGGTCATAACAGAAGGCCCTAATGTTCCTGGGCTAGTTCTTTCTTTTCGGTGTGTCAGTACTCTCAAACCTTCTCCAATAATAGAGGATCGACTGCTACAAGCATCTATCGGGCCTCGACCACCGTCAGTACTTCTTCGGTCGAGACCGTATCTTCCTTCGAAACATACTTCAAAACCAAATACTGTCATGGTCTCTCTATTAATGACCATTTAAAAGAGATTAAGGAAGGCTTGAAATGTCATCAGGAGGCTCATTTTAATAAGTGCTGAAATAAATGGTGGTGGGATAAATAGAGATTAAATAATCATGACCTTCCCTTCGATGAGAGGTATCTCACCCCTTATCGTCCTAATCCACCACCATTCCCCACCTTTACTCGACCGTCAGTGACAATAATAAAAAATCCTCAGGTCGTTAGAAATCGGCCCATTATCTATGTCATCTGAGTCTGACTTAGGTGGAGATCGTTTGCTCGTACATTTATCTGTATTAAATTTCCATCTTTTACATCAATTGACTTTCCTTTCTATTCCTTTTGTAATTACTCGAGAGCTAATAGTAGCTAACAAATAGATAGTTGTGGCCCAACCACAACAACAACAAGCATTTGTGGTCACTGATCCCATGATCATCGAGATTTTTGACCGTTGATTCAGAGGCAATGGTCAGTGCTAAAGGCCTCCCTACTCGCAGTCCACCCGAAGTCAGTAATCTTCCTACTGATTCAGAATACATGATCTAAATCCCCACAGTCCTTCCATGCTAGTTAGTCAAAGTGTGGGTGGGGTGCCTTGCCCTCAACCATTGGTCGAGAAACTCTTGCTCCATCTAATGCTCCTCCCTGTAGGACCAAATTCCATAACAGTTGAGGAGATCCTTTCTTTAACTGAGCCTGAGGTTGTTATCGTCGATATAGTCATGGTTGAAGTAACGGTCGAGATCGAAGAGATGATAGTTGAGACTGAGGAGATCATTACGGTTGATATTACGGAGATGACCCCTACTGAGACCACTGAGCCCATTCCTCCTCCGTCACCTATTCTAGAACTCACATATGCGGATAATGCTTCTGCCTTAGTTAGTGAAGATCTTCCTCCCATAGACGTTATCATTTCTTTGTTTGAGAGAGCCTTCGCTAGTGAAACAACTACGGTTGAGTCTCCCTCTCCTTTAAGCAACTTGTAAGATGTGAAGGCCGAGCACCATGGTCTCCTATAAATGGGATTAGAAGGGTCCCTTAATGCCGAGTCGGTGGACAAACTCAATCAACTGATCTAATCATATCGTGCCCATTCCTGGTTTGACCCTACTTCAGCTGACAAGGTATCCAGTCTCCAAAAGCTTCAGGGCTATTCAAAATATGCTATCACGCTAGTGTTGTCGCTGACCGTCTTGAAGCTGAATGAGTCACGACCAAGTCTAGGAGGGCCTTCGTACACACCATCACTCAAGAGCTCGCGACGGAGAACGTTGGATTGAAAACTTCCCAGGTCGAGCTGGATAACCTGGAATTCAAGATCACATCTTTAGAGGTGGAATTGATTTCGCTGAAGTAGGAGTTCGCATGAAAGCATGTAAAACACCTCTAACATAAAAAATAAGTCATCCATTTAGCCATTGTTGTGCATTCACAAATAGCAGATATCGGTAAACTTTCTCGATCGGCAACTATGAAGGGTAATACATTGCAAGCCATAAAAGGTCAATTGGGGGCGGTTAAGAAATCACTGCAGCGCTTTGTCGCAATTGTTAAGTGTCTAATATTGCATATTTCCCCTGTTTATGTCTTAGTTTTATAAATATGATAATGCTTAATAGGTATATTTTATGCATGTTTGTCTTGTGAGATGAATCTGAGAGCTTAAATGAAAAGAGTGTTAAAAGCATGAAATTGACGCTTAAAGATCACCAAAGCAAGGGATAGATCTTAGGAGACCACATTGAACATATTAAGTGTCACGCCCCAAATCTGAAAATCGGGCTCACAAAATTCTTGATCGTTGAATCCGATGCCGACAACCTCCGTAGTACCCCATTCTTGGCTCCCAGTGCGTACGCCAGATTCCGATCCTGGGATCCTATAAGGAGGATTTTCCAATGTACATTTATCTCGTAATAAGCATAAAAACAAGTTTACCCAAATCACAAAGGCAACATCATCATCACATATCCACTAATATAATTAATTAAATATAATGCTGAAAGGAAAATACATATATCAAAGCTCCAGAAGACAGCTGCATGCTCTAAGCTCAATACTGCTGCAACCTAACGCCACCTGCACGCATCTATCGTGCATAAGCTTATAGAAAGCTTAGAGGGTGGTGAAAGTGTGTGTAAAGTAAGTGCTAAGTATATAATAAAGCTCATAAATTATACATCATTGGGATAAGCAGAAATATTGACAAGATCAGGAATCATACGATATCAGTGTAAGCAAAAATATACTGGTAAGTCCATGAATCATTCAATAATAGAATATACAATGTGGATCAGCTATGCAAATGTGGAAGCTAAATATCATATGCCGATGATGCAATGCAATATGCAAATCCTGCTAAGTCCGTCTAAGCCATATAAGTTCAAAAATATAGTAACCCAAAATGCTAAGTACTGCAGATGCAATGTAATATGCGGTGTGAATGAAATGACCATGTTGGAATGTGAAGTCGTGATGATAGTATGTAGTATCGTAGGCTATGGGGTCCACAACAAGGGACTTCTATCCAAATCAGTCTCATACCTAAATTTGGATAGTCAAACTTAATGTGGTAAACTCCTAATCTCAGGTTAGTCGCGCACCCAACCAAAATCCTGGCCATGTGATGGTACACGTAACAAATAGTTACACACCACTAGCTCGAGTGGATAGTCAATGAATGAAGGAATGAATATACAATTTTTACTCAATTAGTTCACATATTAGTATAGTTGCTCTCTAGGAAAATCACCAGGGTCTATTACACTCCACACCGATTGTCGCCTCCCTAGATGCACAGCCCAGCGAGTGGAAGAGACCTCACTATCCTCCTAGCCAGTAGTCTGCCAATACCTACTCGGCTCGTCGATAGCAGACCCATTTATGAGCTCGTCATACTCAGCCTAGCTTATAGCCCCCTCACTCAGGCGGATAAGGCCACACCTCCTCCCAACCGACCATGACACAGTGGGAGACGTAGCCTACTGGTTTTGGCACTCGGGCACTCATGTTCCACTCGGTCTAGACGTTAGGGTACCTCCTGGCCTCGGAGATTCTGAAATTTTCACCCAAGGACATCCAAAGTGCCCATAGTGCTAGAATCAAGTATTTTCGGTGTCCCATTTAGCCATCCACGATGTGCTTGTGGAGGCCACGGCCCGGATGTTGCTAGGGCATACAATGATCAAGTCACACATATGTGAGATGCATGAGTCATACTATTCAGTCATGCAGCAATCCTGCATGTACTATGTGCTCATGTGGATAACTCCTATCACTGAGTCCCATAAATAATCCGTTCAATGGCATATGCTATGATCGGTCACTCCTCATATCAAGCATACATATGATGCGTATGGGCATGAATCATACTAAGCATGTTATAATGTGATGAATTAGTCTCATAACGAAGATAGGCCTAGACAACATACACACAACAAGTATGTGAAATAGCGGTGAAGACTGCTTTAGTCGAAGTAAGAATATGCGAATATGTCCTAGAGGGGGGTGAATAGGACTTTTTAAAGTTTTTACAATTTATTTAAAAATCCTATTACAGTAATCCTATCAATTATGCATTTATCTGGATTACTCATAAATAACTCTACTGGCTTCCAAGCCCGGTAGAGGATCCAATCACAAACTATTCAAGAGATAACAGTATATAACCTAGCTTATGATAGACATGACTGTGTATGTGTGTAAGGTGTGATCTCAAATATACAGGTATGAAAGTATTGAAATAAATCACACACACAAAAGAATATCAATCATAAACACAGTCATTTTTATAGTCGTTCGACTACTTGTCTACTCCACTCTCGGTAACAGCACTCAACCCTTGAGTGTATCGGATTTCACTAAAGAGGTTTCATAGCAGTTCACCTCTAACCTAAGGTTTTAAATCAGGTTCACCTTCAACCTTTTCAACCTACATTGAGACTGACTGTTTATGCTCTCACGAGCAAGGGTCAACACAACGGACCCAGTTTTAGGCACACTGGACAAGGATCTTCCATAAGACCCTAACGGAGGTTTCTACACGGTTCACCTCAAACCCGAAGTTTCACACGGTTCACCTCAAACCTAAAGTTTTGACTGGTTCACCTTCAACCAGATGTTTATGCTCTCCATAGAGCAATGGTCCACACAACGCACCCACCACGTATACTCCCGCCGGAGGCCTCCTTAAGGACTTCAAAGGGTGAGAACCACCTTAGACCTAATCCTATAAAGGAATGATCAAAGGGTCCTCTGGACTCTAGATACTTATAGATAAGTTGATGAGTCCCATTAAGCACATTGACAAAGATCTCCTCCTTATTGATGAAGAGTCTTCTGCTCCCTTGATCCACAACACAAATGATGTACCAATATAAGGCGACGGGTTGGGTCAAGGTTATGATGGAATCCTACTCTCTAATTGTTTTCCTATTAGGAAGATAGAGCGATTCTAATCATCTATGCATTCAAGGCATCCCAGCTTAATGATTTTCCATTAAGGTAGTAGCTAGAGGATCCTTGAATGCGGAAGTTCATTCCCTAATCCACTCTATTGAATATCAATGATGAGGGTGGATTGGAGGATGAACTCTCTTAAGAAAAAGGGCTTAGGGTATATGATCTAAGGTTAAACACACAAAAGCGCTCTCTTCTTTCTATACCAGCAACTAAGGACAAGTTCTCTTTATATATGAAAAAGGTTCCCACGGATATAAAACGGTCACATTTATGACAGAGTTCGATATCATCGAGCGGGTTCCATATCATCGAGCATATACTCTCGATCGTATCAATGGTCCGCTTAATGACACAAACTCAATGTCATACACTATTGAAAACTTTTTTCAAGCTGGTCGAGGGAATCGATACTCATGTTGATGCCATTGGATTTCGAACTCCAATATTATCGACACAAGGATTGAGTCCTCGACATTTAAAAATGAGAGAGACTTGCTTGAAAATTTTCAGGTCATTAGATATGATCAGGGGATACTCGATATCATTGAAATTTGAATATCGATAATATTGAAAGTCGTGTCGATGCATAGATAAATCTAAGGATTTTATCATTGAGTTTACTAGATAGTTATGTCCATTCTCAATGCAATCGATCCGGCCCCGATATCATCGATATTTGAATATCAATTCTATCGAGTGACTCTCGATCAGAGTTGAAAACTACCTGAAAAATGTTGCTGGAGAGCTTCACGCCCATGAACGATATAATCGAGAGCCTACCGATATCATTGAGATTTGAACTCTGATGGTATTGAAGAGAGCTCTGATATATCGAAGCATATATGATTTTCTTGAGTAAAAACAGGGGCGGCGGAACTACCTGTAGTGGTTGCTGGACACATTAAGTCCTCATTCGATTTTATCGAATGGCCTTCCGAGGACATCGACAGCGCAGGTCGATCATATTGAGATGTGTATCGATATAATTGACAGAGCACGAAAACTTAGAGATTTTCTGATTTCTAAAAAAAAAAATTCTCACTAAAAAATCTTATGATGTCTATCTTGTTTTAAGGGTTTTATTCACCTGGTGTTTTGTGATATGGGATGTGAGGCTTAGATTTACCTATGGAGAGCTTCCACACATTCGGTTGAGGCAGACTCTTGAATTGATCTTCCTGTGAGGTTCTGCAGTCCGACTGACTCAACACACATGCTAATTGACAAAGCAGGGCACTTGCAAGGGCACTTTCAATCTCCCCTGTTTTCAATTACGTGACAAAATATCCAAAACACCCTAGGACAGTATCTAGACAGACACATCCTAAATTGTGTGTACATGCATTTTACACAATTTTACAATTTCTAATGAACCCATGTACACAACCCAGTATCTGTTCCCCCTTACTGTAAAACTCCCCCATTCTTAGTGCAGCTGCTCCCCCTAACACCTGCAACACATTTAAGCAGATATACAATTTTCCATCTGGGGTATTTGAACTTTTCTCTCCCTTTTTGTCAGTCATTGACAAAGATATAGCAGTGGATATTGACTGAAGTATAAAGACTTGTAGGAGAACCAGGATATAGATGTGTATAGAGAGAAATTAGTTTAAAACATACATCATTTTCAGAAGGTATAGATGCATATTAGATCAAATAAGGCAGTTCTAATAGAAGATAGAATAATCATTAAAAGCACATGCATTCCATATGTCAGAAACTCCATTAACTAGGGGAACATAAATATCAGAGTGGCCATAGGAATAGAATTAAATGTAGCCATATTCAGCAAAATATCCAAAAATAACACAGTAATGGACATGTTTGGTAATCTAATGACAACTGCACGTCTCTACTGATCCTTAATGTCCTCGAGGATTGTTATGTGTAAGCAAATCCACCACTTGTTGAGTAGTTTACTAGAGGACGTCGATTTTCTCTTCAATAACAGTAAGGGGCCTTTCACTGTTGTTTAGTCGGTCCTCCATCCCAGCCATCCCGTTTAGTAGGTGGCGTTCAAGGTGATGAGATTGGCAGTTTGTGATCGAGTCGGGGATGACCATTAGCGTGTGATTCGACCCTCCATGTGTAGGCCGAATTGACAGTGGAGCATGTTGGATAGCCCTTGGCATGGGAAGGCTATGCTCGGAGAGAGACAAAGAGGGAACCAACTATTGTGCCGCCTGTGCTGCATCACTGTCAAACCATTCTTCAGGATACACTGCATCAGGTGTGGCAGGAAGCCCCACATGATGTGCGATTTTACATACGAGCATTGGAAAGGGCAGTGTCATCTTCTAATTTTCTTGAGGAGAAGAGTTGGCAAGCATACATGATTTTCTTGATATATATCATAAAGTACATTAATCATAAATGGAGGAAGATGATCACCTTTAATATCGTAGGGATATACATTAGACTCAAAAATGCTATGAAGAATTTTGAATGTGGGTCTAAGATAGTTGATGTGGAGCAGATTTTCATCATTTCGCGGAACGGTCGTGCCTTAACATAATGCACGAGTTACTTCTCCCTACACACCCAAAGTGTTTAGATTCCTATTAGTTACAGGGATTCGAGTGACCTCCATATTGAGAAGATGAGCCAAGATGATTGGAGTGATAAGTTTTGAGTAATGTGATAGTTTGATTTGAATGCTAGGGGGATCATCACTAATGATATGACAGTGATTGAAGAATTCATGGATCAACCCTAGTTGATATGATCCTTTAAGATTGAGGATATTTTTCCAACCTATAACCTCCAGAAGTAGATCCACTCCTAACGGTTCTATGACACTATTGAGCACTAGACGTTCAACAATAAGAGATGGATGTGTTTCCATAGGTGGATGCCTACTGGATTCTGATTGTATGTTCTTTGATTATAGAGAGTGAAGAGAAAACTTACCTTTTCCTTTGATCATGTTTTGTAAATGAGAGAGGCTGAGAGGAAGTACTCAGAGAAGGAATGGGTTTGAATTTGAATGCAGTCTCCTCTTAATATAGCCGATTCATTGATTTCATCGATGGAATATCTCGATGGAATCGATTTTCAAATCACGATGGTATCGAACTTGCCTATTTATCATCGGAAATGTGAAAACCTCAACATTCATATTCATTAGTAGGTCATTCATGAGTATCACACATTTAAGATTTATCTGTGTGGTCCATTGTTCCTGAGCATTTATCAATGAGAACATATGCCAATTGATTTTTAAAGGTCACAGAACCTGTTTGTGTCAAGAGACTTTGTGAGGATATCGACAAGCTATTTTTCAGTAGTTACAAAATCTAATACAATGATCTTTTCTTCAACAAGTTCTCGGATAAAATGATGACAAATGTTAATATGCTTAGTCCGAGAGTGCTGAACTGGATTCTTTGAGATATTCATAGCACTTGTATTGTCACAGAAGAGACTCATTCTAGGTTGTGCAATCCCGTAGTCCAATAACATATGTTTCATCCAAAGGAGTTGAGCACAACAACTACCTGCAGCTATATATTCGGTCTCCACAGTGGATAATGAGATTGAGTTTTGTTTCTTGCTTTGCCAAGAGGCCAGACAATTGCCAATATAAAAACATCCTCCACTCATTGATTTTTGATCATCCAAATTTCCAGCCCAATCTGCATTAGAATAGCCCGTAATGATGGTGGATGTTTCATATGGATACCATAGGCCGAATGTGGTAGTTCCTGCTATATATTTGATAATCCTTTTAACAGCTGTTAGGTGGGATTCCTTAGGATCTGCCTGATACCGAGCACATACCCCCACACTAAAAGATATATTTGGACAACTGGCTGTGAGATATAGTAGCTTTCTGATCATACTTCGATAGAGATGTTGGTCTACACTTTTGCCATTAATATCTTTGGAGAGTTTAAGTGTGGTACTCATAGGTGTGTGATAAGTGCGTCCAGACTCAAGCCCAAATCTCTTCACCAAGTCCTTTGCATACTTGGTCTGATTTATGAAAATTCTATCATTTAGTTGCTTGATTTGTAGTCCTAGAAAGAAGTTTATTTCGCCGACCATACTCATTTCAAATTCTGATTTTATGAGATTGACGAACTTGTATGCCTCATCTCCACATGTTGACCTAAACACTATATCATCCACATATATTTGTGTAATAAGCAATGAGTTCTTTATTCTTTGGGTAAACAATGTCTTGTCTACACTTCCTCTACAGAATTCATGGTCTAACAAAAATTTTGTTAATCATTCATACCATGCACGTGGTGCTTATTTGAGATCATACAGAGCTTTACCCAGCCGATAGACATGATGGGGGTGCTTAGGATTTGAAAATCCTTTTGGTTGTTCTACATAAACTTCTTCAGTAAGATCCCCATTAAGAAATGCACTTTTAACATCAATTTGAAACAATTTAAATTTTATTGTGCATGCAACAGACATAACAATTCTGATAAACTCAAGACGAACAACAGGGGCAAATGTTTCATCAAAATCAATCCCTTCTATCTGTGAATATCCCTGAGCAACTAACCTTGCTTTGTTTCTGATCACATTTCCTGACTCATCAGATTTATTCTTGAAGACCCATTTGGTTCCAATGACATTCGTATTAGATGGTCTAGGCACCAATTTCCATCCCTCATTTCTCTGGAATTGTTGAAGTTCTTCTGGCATAGCATTTATCTAGTGTTCATCTTGAAGAGCTTCTACAATATTTTTAGGTTCAATTTTTGAGGTAAAGTAGAAATGACTATAAATACTTTTTATCTGCCGTCAAGTTCTTACACCGTCATTAGGATTTTCAATAATTTGTTCTTGTGGATGATCCTTAACAATGGGTATTTTAGGTGACGGTTCGGGTTCATTTAATGATGGAGATCTGTTATCAGATTTATTTAGTATGCATGAATCTACATCATCTTCTAATTTATTCACAGGGGTATCCACATTATGAGGATGATCATCAATTTTCACATTGACTGATTCTTGAATAGCGAGGGTTCTTAGGTTGTATACTCTATAAGCATGACTATTCATGGCATACCCCAGAAAAATACCTTCATCACTTTTAGACTCAAATTTTCCTAGGTGATCTCTGTCTCTCAAAATATAATATTTACTACCAAAGACTCGAAAATATTTTACACTAGGTACCTTGCCACACCATAGTTCATATGGAGTTCTATTCAGACTTGCTCTAAGATTTACTCTATTTATGATGTAGTAGGTGGTATTGATGACTTCGGCCCAAAAACTTTTTACCATATCCTTTCCATTTAGCATAACTGACCCCATTTCTTATAACACTCAATTTTGTCTTTCAACGACTCCATTTTGCTGTGGGGTTTTGGGGGCTGAGAATTCATGACGAATTCCCATTTCATTGTAATATTTTTCAAATCTTTCATTTTTGAATTCCCCACCATGATCACTTCTGATGCAATTGATGCCATATCCTTTTTCATTTTGAATTCGTTTTGCCAAGATTATAAATTCTTTAAAGGCATCAGATTTCTCCCGAAGAAATGCGACCCAAGTAAATCTGGTATAGTCATTTACTACCACTAAGAAGTATCTTTTCTTGCTATGGCTTTCCACTTTGGTTGGACCAACTAGATCAATATGCAACAGATCCAAAGGTTTTGTTGTTGTTATGGTGGTTGTCTTTTTGTGTCTAACTTTTATCTGTTTTCCTTTTAGACATTCCCCACACAACTTTTTCTTCTTTTCTAATCTTGGGAAGGCCTCTAAACAGATTTTTTGAGCTAAGCTTAGCTAAATTCCAGTAGTGAACATGTCACAACCTTTGATGCCACAACTTGGATTCACTCTTTACAGCTATATTGCACTTTGTGGATGGCGCATTCTCATTTGTACTTTCAATGACATAATAGTTATCACTAGTACATAAACCTTTTATGAGCGATTTGCCTATATGATCTAAAATCCTAAACACATTTTTTGAGAAGGTGACCAGATGTTGTCACAAATTTGGGAGATACTGAGGAGATTGTGTTTCAGGCCTTCTACACAGAGGACATGTTTGATTTTTGGAAGGCCTGGTACAACTATTGTTCCTTGTCCAATAATTTTGGTTGAGCTACCATCTCCAAATGTGACCGATCCTCCATTAAAGTTTGAATACTCACAAAAGTGAGTTTGATCACTAGTCATGTGTCAAGAGCATCCACTATCAAGATACCATTTTGAGCTATTGCCGGCTTTCAGAGCAGAATGAATTACAAGGCAATTGTTTTGATCTATCACATCCTCTGAGACCTTTTTGAATATGATTCTAACTTCAGTCAAGATCACTCTCTAGGCTGTGAATCCCTTAAAGAGAGACCCACTCTGATAATTGAAGTAGCGGGGAAGACCGCTTTAGTTGAAGTAGGAATATGCCAATATGTCCTAGAGGGGGGTGAATAGGACTTTTTAAAGTTTTTCCAATTTATTTAAAAATTCTATTACACTAATCCTATCAATTATGCATTTATCGGGATTACTAAAAAATAACTCTACTGGCTTCCAAGCCCGGTAGAGGATCCAATCACAAACTATTCAAGAGATAGTAGTATATAACCTAGTTTATGATGGACATGACTGTGTATGTGTGTAAGGTGTGATCTCAGATATGCAGGTATGAAAGTATTGAAATAAATCACACACACAAAAGAATATCAATCGTAAACACGGTCATTTTTATAGTGGTTTGACTACTTGTCTACTCCACTCTCGGTAACCTCACTCAACCCTTGAGTGTATCGGATTTCACTGAGGAGGTTTCATAGCGGTTTACCTCTAACTTAAGGTTTTAAATCAGTTTCACCTTCAACTTTTACAACCTACATTGAGGCTGACTGTTTATGCTCTCACGAGAAAGGGTCAACACAACCCACCCAGCTTTAGGCACACTGGCTAAGGATCTTCCATAAAACCCTAACGGAGGTTTCTACACGGTTCACCTCAAACTCAAGGTTTCACAAAGTTCATCTCAAACCTAAGGTTTTGACTGGTTCACCTTCAACCAGATGTTTATGCTCTCCATAGAGCAAGGGTCCACACAACACAACCACCACGTACACTCCTGCTGGAGGCCTCCTTGAGGACTTCAAAAGGTGAGAAACACCTTAGACCCAATCCTACAAAGGAATGATCAAAGGGTCCTCTGGACTCTAGATACTTACAGATAGGTTGATGAGTCTCATTAAGCACATTGACGAAGATCTCCTCCTTATTGATGAAGAGTCTTCTGCTCCCTTGATCCGCAACATAAATGATGTACCAATATAAGGCGATGGGTTGGATCAAGGTTATGATGGAATCCTACTCTTTAAATGTTTTCCTATTAGGAAGATAGAGCGATTCCAATCATCCATTCATTCAAGGCATCCCAGCTTAATGATTTTCCATTAAGGTAGTAGCTAGAGGATCCTTGAATACAGAAGTTCATTCCCCAATCCACTCTATTGAATATCAGTGATGAGGGTGGATTGGAGGATGAACTCCCTTGAGAGAAAGGGCTTAGGGTATATTATCTAAACACACAAAAGCACTCTCTTCTTTCTCTACGAGCAACTAAGGACAAGTTCTCTTTATATAGGTAAAAGGTTCTAACGGATATAAAATGGTCACATTTATGATAGAGTTTGATATCATCGAGCAGGTTCTATATCATCGAGTGTATACTCTTCATCGTATCGATGGTCCGCTCGATGACACAAACTCAATTTCATACGTTATTGAAAACCTTTTGCCCGCTGGTCGAGAGAATCAAGATTCGTGTCGATGCTATCTGGTTTTAAACTTCGATATTATCGATACAAGGATTGAGTCCTCGACATTTGAAAATGAGAGAGACTTGCTTGAAAATTTTCAGGTCATTAAATATGATCGGGGGATACTTGATATCATCAGAATTTGAATATCAATAATATCGAAGGTTGTATCAATGCATCGATAAATCTAAGGATTTTATCATTGAGCTTGCTGGACAGTTATGTCTATTCTCGATACAATCGATCCGATCCCAATATCATTGATATTTGAATATCGATTCTATCGAGTGACCCTCGATCAGAGTTGAAAACCACCTGAAAAATGTTGTTAGAGAACTTTGCGCCCATGACCGATATAATTGAGAGCCTACAGATATCATCGAGATTTGAACTCCGATGGTATCGAGGGGAGCTCTAATATATCGAAGCATATATGATTTTCCTGAGTAAAAACAGGGGCACCGGAACTGCCTATCAATATTATCGAGTCACCTTCGATGGGCTCGAAATTCAAATATCGATGATATCGATACTTATGTCGATACATCGATAATTTCATCCAGATATGTATGTGGTTGTTGGACATATTAAGTCCTCATTTAATTTTATCGATTGGTCTTCCGCAGACATCGACAGTGCAGGTCAAGCATATCGAGATTTGTATCGATACAATCGACAGAACAAGAAAACTTAGAGATTTTCTAATTTCTGAAAATTTTTTCTCACTAAAAAACCCTATGATGTCTATCTTGTTTTAAGGGTTTTATTCACCTGGTGTTTTGTGACATGAGATGTAAGGCTTAGATTTACCTATGGCGAGCTTCCACACATTTAATTGAGGCAGATGCTTGAATTGATTTTCCTGTGAGGTTCAGTAGTCCAACTGACTTAGCACACACGCTAATTGACAAACCAGGGCACTTGCAAGGGCACTTTCAGTATGGGCCTATGAATGGGCCCTAGGGAGAGTCATAATGCGGACATTTAACCAGCATTATTCTTACAATGTGGACGTCAAACCAACATTGCTCCTAAGGCACGACCCGTCATAAACATCATTACCTGCATTATAGTGAAATCAAATATTACATTTGGTACACATTCCTTGCATTGAGCCACATGTACACCACATCGGGCCTAGCTATGCAGGACACAAATACATCAAGATGGGCCTCATCACATGGGCCGAAAATATATAACAATGGCCCACAACATATGAGCTGAAAACCCATCATAATGGGCCTTGCCAAATGGGTCAAAAATACATCACAATGGGCCTCAACCGACGGGCCTTAATACATCACAATGGGCCTCAACCCATGGGCCCCAATACATCACAATGGGTCTGATCAAATGGCTAGAAATATATCTCAATGGGCCATGTCCCATGGGCCTCATTTACATTAAGGTGGCCTCAACAACGGGCCTCATGAATTGTATCAAGGTGGGCCTCAATAATGGCCTTGTACACATCAAATGGGCCTAATCACATGGGCCTCATATATATACTAAGGTGGGACTCAATGGACGACCACAAATAAATCAAGATGGGCCTAATCATACCTCCCAAAAATCATATTTGAGGATCATTTGGACCATACCATAAATAGTAAGGGAGATAATAATTTTCATGGTTAAATAAACCACAGGGCCCACTATAAAGTTTTATTTTCCAACCAATCTAATCGTAAAGTCATAAAGACTTGGATTAGGAGGGGAAAACCAATATCGTATTGGTCCAAACCCTGTAGCCCAGGGGGTTTTTAATGGTGGACATTCAAACCCACCGTTCCTGTAATATGGTCCACTTGATTCTAGATCTGTCTTAATTTTAGTTCGAGCC
Source organism: Magnolia kwangsiensis (assembly GCA_037074715.1). Taxonomy (NCBI): domain Eukaryota; kingdom Viridiplantae; phylum Streptophyta; class Magnoliopsida; order Magnoliales; family Magnoliaceae; genus Magnolia; species Magnolia kwangsiensis. The sequence goes on from CM073579.1 coordinate 76,451,823, forward strand.
TTGAAATTATCTTACAAAATGGTTGGACGGCTTGGAAGCAACACATGCATCATGGTGGGTCCCACCGTCTAGTGGTGTGGACGGTGCGGATAGAGCATATACATCATTGGTGGTTCCCACCAAATGGATGACGGTGTGGGTATACATACATACATCAGTGAGACCCATGTGGGGCCCACCATAATGTTTATATTTCATCCAATCCGTTGAATAGGTCACGTAGACCCAGATGAAGAGGGAAACCAAATTTCATGCTGATCCAAAACTTCTGGGACACCCAAAAGGGGTGTAATGGCAGACGTTTAATCCCACTATTTCCTGCCTTGTGGGCCACCTGAGTTCCAAATAGGGCTGATTTTTGGAGGGGGCCCACTTCAAGAAGAGGCCCACCAAATGAACAGTGTGGATGATAATCACACATCATGGTGGGGCCCACGGCTGGGACCGTGGGTCCCTGCTGTCTGTCCCCCAAAACGCAGTAGTGTTCTGCTGCTGCGTTAGCAGCAGAAGGCGCTACCTTCTTATATATATATATATATATATATATATATATATATATATATATATATATATATATATATTTAAAAATGTGTTTTTCAAGGTTTTTCATATGTGGGGTCCGCACTAGCAAAATCCACCCCAGCCATTGGATTTTATGGCCAAAGACAGACCAAACGAGTCCAATATGCAGTATGTTTTGGCGTGTAGAAAATTTAAAGTGGATTTTAATGGTAGAAAACACTGTTTGCTATGCTATGGCTCGCCAGATAATCGGATTGGCCTCATACTTCGGCTCAACGCCAAAAAGGGCTACGGAAAGGTATGGACGGTGTGGATTTAACTTATACATCAAGGTGGGTCCTGCATGAGCGGCCCTTCCCAAAAGCTTTAAACCAAAGCTAATATTTGTGTTTCCATTTAACGTTTAACGTCCTTGAACGCTTGACGGTTTGGGCGCACACAAGTTTAAGGTGGGCCCTGCTTAGGTGGGTCACCACATGGCTACATGGTATGGATACAACACATATATAAAGTGGGCCCCACCTACAAATGGCTTGGATAAAATACATGCTTTATGGTGGGGTCCATCCGGGTGGGCCACACGACCATATCATCACATACAATAGAAAAAAAATGAAAGAGAAAAGGAGAGAGAGGCACACGTGTGATGGAGGGACCCCAGTACTATGGGCCCTCCTTTTTAAGCATTCAATCATACATCAAGTGGGTCCCATTACATGTGGGCCCACCAAATTAAAGATCAACGGTGGATATTCCTTCTCCACTAAAATGGAAGGTCTAGATGACCTCTACCCATGCAAAGAAAATAAACATCACGATGAGGTCCATGGAGAATGGCCCCATCATGGAATGATTATGAGAATCAAGGTGGGCCATCGGCCACACCTAGGGTCCAAAATGAGATCCATACCATCAATCGATAGGCCTCACTTGTCCCTTCATCTAAAAAAATGAAATCTGAGCCTATAGAAGCACCCACCGTTCGATTTTCTTAATCCGATGGAACGCCGATCTCCTTGTGCTTCACTTTGATGGAGGATGATGAGGGATGAATGATTAAGATGAAGGATTTTGGTGGAGGAAGTGGGCCACACACATGCACTTTTCTCTCATAGAGGAGCTTGGACGTCCACTCCTTCTCTTGCTTAGAATTTTTGTGTTTGAGAAATGAGAGAGAGGGAGTGATGGGTGATGGATGTGAGGTGAGTGATGGGTGAGGTGAGAGATTTGTTGACTTTTAGGGTTTACTTGACTTGTGGAGAAAGAAAGCATAGGTTGTTCTTGTACTTGACATAAGGTGATTGATTGATTAATTTGAGTGTTGATTGATGGGACATGATGTAGAGATTCTCTTGAAATTGCAAATGTGCGGCATTTTCTTCGAAATAAATATCGGCCCACATCTCTCTACCAGGGTATTAGATCAGTATGCAAGATGCGGCATTGGAATCGCGACAATGGTGTGGTCGCAATGGTATAAATATCAGATTAAGCTGACTTTAATCTATAGGATACGACTTAGGGTCACGTGCAAACATCGATTATAAGTCACAGATTGCTGGACTTCGACGGGAAGGATCGAGGGAGTCGACGGAACTGTACGGACTAGGATACAGGTCTTACATTAAGTCCCCAAGATTTAAGGAAACCAAGTGAAGAAGGAAGAAAGTCGAAAGATTAAAGTGTAGAAATCCAAAAATTTGAAGCTTCACTGTTAATAATATCGAACATCCTTTGACGGCATTGAAGTAAGTGTTTGATGGCAGCGGGACCTGATCTATTGCATAGAAACTTACATAAAAATCAAGTTTGGTTGCTGGACTAATTAGGTGTATTTCTCGATGGCATCGACCACATGTTCGATTCATCAAAACTCAGTTTGATGATATTAAAGACTGTCCTATGGGATCGAGATTTTTGAAGAATATTGGAGCAACTCGTTGGTACATTCTGGACACTTTTCCGATGGCTCGAAGACATGTTCGATAGCATCAAAGATCTGTTCGATGACATTGAAGGGATGCTCGATGGTATCGAAAACTTACGCAATGCAAAAGGGCATGACTTTCAAACCCGATTCAAACTAGGATTCTTCCTTCGATGGCATTGAAAACATTACGCAAAGTGCATAAATTTGAGGCAATTTTCAAAGTCGGCCGAATAAAGCCTATATATTCGGGTTCTCCAAGGAGTTCTAAGGAGGAATTAGGGTTCAAGGAGCAGAGCAACAGTTGGAGAAACCTCTAAAGAGTTTTCTTCTCCCTCCATAGTTTATTTTTCCATGTCGTGTTTAAGAGGTTTGGGTTTAATCATGTCTATGGTTAACTAAACCTCTTAGCTAGGGCTAAGAGGTGAAGCTTGTAGTTTGTTGGGATGTTTATCTTGCTTTGATTCATGTTTATGTTGAACTTCATTAATTTTTAGTTTACATTAAGGAGTATTTTCAGTTTTGTATAATTTATTGTGACTCAAATTACAATACATGTTGTGATAACTTTGAATATCTTCTTATATGTTTCGATATTGTTGAGATTGGTAAAATTTGTGATTCATCATCGTCTCCTGGGCATGGTGGATGATTGAATTTCCTTTTAATCAATCATAATAATGCTCCTTGTGGGAACTATTTCAATAAGAAGTTCATATTGTGCTTTAACCATTTTATTTTCCAATTAGATAGTATGGGACTCCAATTCCAGTTGTATTTGTTAAATCAAGTAAGGTAGCATCTTAATATCTACAAGTGGAACCTTGGCTCTCTAGTTCCCTTTTATGATTAATAGTTTATTCACAATTATTCTTAACTATTTCATATTTTTGTTTAGATCTTATTCTTGTTATGGTTCTAATTATTTTCAGAATACATACAAGTTATGTCCCTGTGGATTCGACCTTGGTCTCACTGAGTTTTTACTGCATCACGACCTTGCATTTGGTGGAACATCCCAAATTTTCACAGCCAGAGTTTATACTCGTGCCCTAGAAAACCAGGTGTTAATAATGTATAAATTAGATACTTTAAAAATTACACCTCATTTTTTTTCATTTAGATCACATCCAAATACATTCATGAAGGTAACATTTACGAGAATAAAATCGATTATATTGATTATTTCATCAGAGTAAAAGATTTTAGTAAATAATCAAATGCCCTCTTAATGAGAGCTTATTACATTTATCGAGTTTGCAACCGAAGTATAAGACTAATTCATAAAACTATCTTTTTATTCTTTTAGTATAATCTTCCATAAGAAGATAGTCCTCTAGGTCACCTGCATTATTTGTACGGTTGGAGAGGGTCAACACCCTACTCATAGTGATAGTTATCCTTTAAGATTAACATTGATTCAAGAGATTCATAAAAGTATTGTAAAGGTTCTGATACACCTCATACTCCACTACTACAAGGGATATCAATATGCGCAAACAACCTACATGAGATGCATGCTTAACAAAGTGTGTGCGACTTATCATACATAGTGATCATTATAATATGGAATATGATTCATATAAAACTAGGATAGTCTTTGGTCAGCGTGCATTGGTTAGAAACTCCTCATCCCCAACGTTCTTCATGGCATGAGATCCTGCATTGGTGGGACATTCTCTGGTCCTTCTTGGTCAGGAATTTCTTAGCTTTGATCGGATGTGGGACCACGATTGACGGATGGTTCGGATTCTTTGATCATCCTATGGTGGTGGGCCCCATCTCTGTCCAAGTTTGGGAAGGTTTAAACCTTCCCAGCGTGGGAGTGAGCATGAGAGTGAGAAGAAGTCGGGATTGGTTCAATCAAATGTTGTTTGACCGGGCTTGGGGTTTCGGTGCAGTGCAGAAGTACATCCCTTGTGCACCTGCGATCTAGATGTGGGGTCCACTGTGATTCTTTTGAGGGATCTACTCCACTCATCAAGTTCTATGGGTCCCATTAGGACATCTACCCCAAGATGGATAAGATTCAAAGCTTAAATGGGCCATACTTGAGTGGATATCTGTTTTAACCATTGATCTTGCTGATCCAATGGTCAAAATTTGTCGTGTATGGTTCATTTTTGTTAATTGGGCCTGATATAAAGTTTCACATCAAATGGATCGTGGGAACCATGTGATCTGGAATTCAGGGGACTATGTTAATGACATTTATGTAATTATTGTTGATATGGGAGTTTTGAAAAATCTAAAGGTTCTACTGGTCGTAGGTATATTTTTAAGTAATTCTTACAAAAGAACTTATGTCTAAATCATTATGGATGAAGGGTTATTCATTGATTTAGTTAGGAGAATGTACATGTATCAACCACGTGATCAACGGTCGAAAGACTTGATTTATGGATGGAGCCTGTTCCCAAAGGTCCGATTCGCGTTTGGAAATCGATGTAAGGTTAAGTTAGCTAGATTATGTCATGCCTCAAACTCAGAAATCGGGTTCACAACATTTTCGATCGCTGAATCCGGTTGCCGACAACCTCCGTAGTACCCTATTTTTAACTCCTAGCACCCATACGCCAGATTCTGATCCTGGGATCTTATAAGGAGATTTTTTTTTCAATGTACATTTATCTCGTAAGAAGCATAACCACAAGTTTATCTAAATCACAAAGGTAACATCATCATCACATATCCACTAATATAAATAGTCGAATACAATGCTGAAAGAGAAATACATATATTGAAAATCAAAGCTCTAAAAGACAGCTACACGCTCCCAACTCAACACTGCTGCGACCTAACGCCACCTGCATGCATCTATCATATATAAGCTTAAACAAAGCTTAGAGGTTAGTGTAAGTGTGTGCGCAAGGTAAGTGCTAAGTATGCAATATCAGAGCAATGCAGAAACATGATGGTAAGTCCATAAATACCATTAGCCTTATCCAAGCTATGCGATGCAAAAATATAATAGGCCAATATCATATATTAAGAAAGAAAATATAGATCAATTATACAATGCGGAGATATAGTGAACCAAATATCATATACCGAGGATGCAATATAATATGCAAATCCTGACGAATCCATAAATACCGTTAGCCGTATTTAGGCCATATAAATGCAGAGACATAGCAACTTAAAATGTCATATGTTGTGGATGTAATTCAAAGTGCAGATCCTAACAAGTCCATAATACCATCAACCATATTCAGGCTATGCAATACAGAAGAATAATAAACCAAATGCTACGTACTGAGGATGCAATGTAATATGTGGTGCGAATGAAATGACCAAGATGGAGTGTGAAGTCAGGATGATTGTACGCAGTATCACAGGCCATGAGATCCATCACAAGGGACTTCTATCCAAACCAGTCCCATAGCTAAATTTAGATAAATAGACTCAATGTGGTAAACTCCTGATCTTAGGTTAGTCACTCACCCCAACCAAAATCCTGGCCATTGCGAAGGTACAACAACAATTAGACGCGCACTGCCATTTTGAGTGGATAGTGAATGAATGAATGAATGAGTAAAATGCTGAGTATACAAATCTTGCCCAATAAGTCTACACATCAGTACCGTACATCTCTAGGGTATCATCAGGGTCTAGTACACTCTACGCCAGATTGCTGCCTCTATCTGAGCACATAACTGGGTAAGTGGAAGAGACCTGACCATCCACATGCCAATATTAGGCTCGAATCCTCTATAGTGGATGCATTCCTTAAGCTGGTCAAACTCAAACTGAATATTGCCCCCTTACTCAGGCGGATAAGGTCACACGCCCTCCCAACTGACCACGATGTAGTGGGAGACACAACTTACTGGTATATGGCCCTCATGCGCTCATATATAACCACTCGGTCTAAAAGTTAGGGCGTCTTCTGGCCATGGAGGTTTATGAATTTTCACCCAGGGACATCTATGGCACCAGAATGCTAGAACCAAACATTTTCGGTGTCCCATCTGGCCATCCACGATATGTCTGTGGAGGCTACGACCTTGATGTCGCTAGGGCGTACGGTGGTTATATCACAATATGCAAGATGCATGAGTCATACCATCCAGTCATGTATCAAACCCACGCGTACTGTGCGCTCATGTGGGGCAGTCTGGTGCACCTCGAGTGTACACCAGTTGTGCACATGTGCGCCTCTAAGTGGGGTCCACCATGATGTTTATGATAAATCCACACCGTCTACCCCACTTGGAAGGCCCAATCAAAGCCCTTAACTAGATATCAGGTGGGTCCAAGGCTCAAGTGGCCCATACAACTTGAATTTTGAGTCCCACTTGTGGAATCTCGTTGATCCGACGATCAGATCATCTCTAAATCGAATGTCAACGGTTAAAAGAATCCAATGGACCATTTAAGGTAGAAGTCAATGGTAAGATTGTGGGTTATGTGACCTATTATGCATTAACTATTATGTTACCATACTTATAATAATAATAATAATAATATTATTATTATTTCTTCATCGCACATGTATACATTTTTATCCATGTCATGGGTCCCACTCTGTAGGTAACTAGGATTTCCCATCTTCTTATGGTTTTATATTATTAAATATTTAATTATTACTATTATAATTATTATTATCTTCTTCTTAAAGCCTAATCTTATTTTATTTTATTTCATTTTGTTTCCTGTCAAAGACATTTGTTAAGCCTATAAATTTCTTACTAGGCCTCAGTCCCAAATTTATGGTGGATTACATGTATTAGTGGACCATACATGATAATTTTTATTATAGTTTCTTAATGTTAAGTTATAGGTTTTCCAAAAATAAAGATTAAATTGATTTTGATTGGTTCCATGGGTGGATAGCCTCTAATTTGGCCTAAAGTGGTTTTAGGGATCACGAACTAGTATATGTGCATTTAAATAATCGTCTTCACATGATTCTTAAGTCATTAAACTCGTAGGTTGTAGTGCACCTCTCCATCCAACTATTTGATTAAGTAATCTTAAGCAACTGCGCATCTTCGTGTTATACATCGATTGTAATGCTTCCTTAAAATTCAATGGTTGGTTTGCCTCAAAATCATTTATCAAGGGTCCTAGGATCTTAATGGGTGTTTAGGCATGATACGGGGATTGAATATGGACTAGGATAACCTAATTGCATTTAAGAATGATGGGCCTTATAATGGTGACCGTAATGGTCGGTTTTTACTGGAATGCACATGAACGTTCACTTAAGCTAGGTTCGTACTTACATTAAGTAGGGTTACTTGGTAGCACCCGAGTACCGAAAGTACGGGGTGTTACAATCTACCCCCCTAAAAGATAATTTCATCCCTAAAATTTAGGGCTTCTATTATGATTAGGGATGATGAAAATATTCATTATTTTCCTATATGTACAAATGTATACCACTAGGCACCCAAAACTAAGGTCGCTACAATCTACCCCCTTAAAGAAAATAAATAAGGTTCTACTTCAATCTTTAATGATGTACATGCCTATTATTAACATTGCAAGTGGTTCAATTATCTTAAAAATGTCCCCTATGTCTATGTATGAAATCCCAACTAGCTTTATTTAAGTTCTCACATCCCCTAAGTTTCTTGTCTTAGCAAATCAGTTAAGGTGCCTAAGTCCCATTGAAAGTTATAAATCATTTCTGCATTAACTAAAACTAAGGGACACCCCCCCCCCCCCCCCCCCCCCCCCCCCCCCCCCCCCCCCTTTTTTTTTCCAAGTGTCCTATCACATTTACTAAGATGCAAGTCGATTTAGGTGACCGCTATTAATAACATCTTATCTTTTTCTTTATTTCCTTTTACTTCTAATGTTATTTCCCTGTTGTCCAAGGTATAATATGATTTCCTACCTTCTGTGTTCCAGGTAGCACGAATAGATGGTCGTAGTGGGTTTGAGCCTGATACATCGATCCTTTTCCTGCAGAACAACGAATTTTGGTCTCAATTCATAACCCTGTTAAATCTCGATCCTTTGCTTGATCAGGGCATTAAGATCGTTAATATTTACTAGGACTTAGAATTTGAGCCAAACCATGTCAACTTTGTTTAAGTATGGTTTCATCAACTCGTAATACTAATTATTCTCGACTCATGGGGAATATCATGTAATCTTATAAGTCTACGTGGCCCATTATACTTCTACTGCGTACTTTAGTCATCTAAGCATTACTTGGAATTTCAAGATTGGGACCCCTACATGAAACTTGAGTTTAAAATTTTACTAAATCTATCTAGGACTCCAAATCTAGCCCTAATGTGTGCGGCTTAGGGTTGAAAATTTACCCAAAGTTCCATAGCTTCCTCTCTAATTAACTTCACGTACTAGAATTTGTAGAGAATATTATTTATAAGCACGGAGGTGTTTTAGGAAGTTAAAGTTATAATTCTTAGTACAATTTCTCAAGTTGAGGAGTGCCTATGTGCAATCTAATGGCAACCATGGTAGTTAAGAAAAATTACTATGATGCCTAAGTCTCATTTACTTGTCAAGTGTTATGACAATGCTGATTAGAAAGATTCAAATTCTAGATTTCTAAGGGTTGTTCATCGAGTGCTAGGTTCATGGGATGTTCTTGCTTGGCCTTGAATAGATCATAGTGCATATTTGTCCTCCTACGATACCCGAGTTTAATTGCTAAGTTCAATTAACTTCAGTGGTTTTCAAGGGAACTAAGTCTCTATTTCTAAATTCAAATAACTAAACTTAAGATGTTCGAGGCACTTAAGTTTAGTTCGTGATTTCTAAGATTATCCAACAATTCTTTAAGGAACTTAACACATTTGGTATCTATACTTTCAATCTTCCTTACTTCGAAATGAATTTCACTTAATTTCCAAATGGCTATCCTAATCATGTCTAAGGAATTTCCACAAGTTTAAAGTCTAAGGGTCTAACTTAAAATTTTCAATGGAGTCCAAAGTTTAAAATTTCTATGTTTTAAATTTTCTCTTATTCTGAGGGAATTCCACATACATCCAAATGACTAATCCTCTAATTCTAAGGGAACCTAAGTTCACTTATAATTTCTAAAATTATCCAAACAATTTTTCCAGGGAGCCTAGAATTGTTTAGTTTCTATATTCTCAATTTCTCCTAGCTACAGGGGAAATTCACATAAGTCCAAATGGTTATTCCTGATAATTTCTAAGGGAGACTAAGTTTCAGTTTCTACATTCTCAACCATTCTTCTAAGTCTAAGGGAATTTCACCTAAGTTCAAATTTCAAATTTCAAACATCCTAACTTGAGACATTTGAGGTTTATATAAGTTCATTTCCCAAGGCCAAGTTTGTCCAAACTATGCTCTGATACCAACTGTAACACCCCGACTTTTCAGGACTCGAGCATACGACCTGTGTCCCAAAAATCCGAGTGTTAACCTTAAAAGATGGTCAAATACTATATATATATATATATATATATATATATATATATATATATATATATATATATATATATATATATATATATTGATAGCTTCAGAGTAAGCAGATGAGCATAGCATGGACAAATCATTCATAATGGAAATTTTCATTTACGTTTGGAATATAAAAGAAGTTGCCCATAATGACTTATACAAACAAATGTCCCAAACTTACAATTACAAATTGAAATGATGTTACATGTAAACAAAGGAATTTATAACAAATATGGAACTGTAAAACCACATAGCAACTCTTGACAATACAATCATACATCTTCAACAATGGTACTCTGCTCCTCATCGATCTGAACTTGAAGATCAATTGAGCCACCTGTGCTACCTGTACGGTTATATATTTGATGGATGAGTGGCCAACTCAGTGTGAAATCCCTTCAAGATTACACACTGCCGCATTAGGTAAGCATAGTTATAAAATAAAGCATACAAAACAATACATAATGCTGGTCTTATTAGATGCATGGATGCGTGAATGCATTTATCACCCTGAGGATGCTCATCCGTGCAGAATTTGGGCTCGTCACCAATGCAATCATTGACTTGGGAAAAATATCTAGTCGGACAAAGGCTAGTCGTCAACGAAAGCATACAACGTGCAGCGTAACAATTGCCTACCATACAATCACATACGTTAGCGATAGATGCTAGTCTATGCTATGTATGCATGATTAGCCGCATCATTATTAGTCCAATCACAACTAACCAATTTAAATAAGCTCAAAGGTCATACGGGGGCTTATCACCAGCGTAGGCCGACAACTTGGGCATAGGTCCCATACCACCATCCCCTGCTCATGAGGCTATCACCTTAGGATATTTAATGGAAACCCATCGACTAGTGGCCAATCATATTAAGTATATGGGGCTTACCATCGCATGGTTGTATAGAAATAGTACATCGAGAGACATAGGAAAAATATCAAATCAAGCCACATAGAGTAAATCTCAAAATTGAGCCACATAGGGCAAATGTCAAAACTAAGCCACATAGGCCAAAATTTGAAACTAAGCCACATAGGGTGATTATTTAAACTATGCGATAATAACCATCCTTGAAAACCACTTAACACAACAACTCATGGATGGTAGGCCCACATTAATATCCAATTCAAACTGCTATTCAACAACCACTAAGTCGAAGGCTCATTATAATCATAATCAATCAGGTTACATCCCAAGTATGAGTGTACATTTATAAATGAGGGTTTCCCATTGATTTACCATTTTAAGTTCCATAAGCAAACCACAAGTAATCTACAAGTATGAGAAAATATACAGGATAATTATTAAGCATGTTATCTAGCATATTAATTTCAACAATTAGCACATGTACCCACAATGACAAGATATCAATTAACAATTCAGAGTTAAAATAAAACTATCACTTATGCTAATGGGAAAGATGGAAAGCTCAAGGGGAATAATAATCACCTTATACTTTGAATCGCCAACTGATGTTGCTAGGAAGCGTGTACACCCTTAGAATTGAATCCTACCATCGATTACGTGAGATCAGGTTTCTATAAGGTATTTAAGGTTAAGATCAAGATAACCTAGGGTTTGGATTACCCATTTTCAGGGTTTTGATGTAAAATTAGGGTTTTTATCCTAGGGTTTAGTCTTGAACTTAGATTTTAGGATTTGAATTGTAATTAGTGTAAGATAAGTCACAACGTCAATTTAATAATTAGAAAATAATTATTAGCCTTAAAGCTATAATTAATATTAGCTCACATAGTAATGATAATCATTATGATAATACTAAATACTGTGACCTACCATGAATTATGAAATCATACAATTAGATCCAAACTTAACTTACTATTTACATTTTAAGTATAGACCTATCATTTAGATTAATTAGGTTTATGATTTCACCCTAGAGTTTAAGTTTAGGCTAGATTTTTAGGGTTCAAACCCTAGTTGGTGTGCAATTAATTTCAACATTAATTTAATATTATAAAGTATTTATTAACATTAGTGTTATAATCAATTTTAGCTAATGTAGCAAAATACTCATCATGATGATAATGAATGTCATGATCTATTATAAATGATAATGCCTAGGAATGATAGATAAATGTTAATATCTAACCCCTAATGATCGTAATTTATTTATAATAACTAATATTAGCATACATAACCTGCTAATGGCTAAGAAACATTAATAATAACTATAACTATAGTAACACCAATTTATGATAATAAATCAACAACTTACTTTGAGAGAGAAAACTTGACTTACATTGGTTGAATCGGTGTTTCTTCAAGTCTCTCTCTCTCTCTCTCTCTCTCTCTCTCTCTCTCTCTCTCCTCCTCCTCCTCCTCCTCCTTCTTCTTCTTCTTCTTCCCTATCTTCTCTTTTTATTTCTCTACCCATCCAGCTAGACCTGGGCTACGCCCACGCCTGACTCAACCCAACTGACTCGACAGTGAGTCAGCTAACAAGCCGACCCAAACTCTCTTTCTCCCTCATTTTTCTTCTTTCTTTCTCTTCCCTTCCTTCTCACTTTTCTTTCTCTTTTCTTCCTTCCTCTCCTACTCTCCTTCTTCTCTTCATGCTAGAACATCTAGCAATGGACGTCGAATCTGGAGAGACTCGGTCTAAGTCATAGCCACGACTCGGTCTGACCAGACTTAATCTCGGGCTCAGTTGAGCACAGTGCAGCCACCCTCTCTCTCTTTCTTTCCTTTCACTGTTGTCTTTTCCTTCTTTTTCTTCTTCTTTTCTTCTTGCCAAACCCAACAGGGACTGAGATTAACCATAGCCCCGTCTTAGCCTGGCTGAGTTGACACAGCGAGTCACGACTTATCCCAAATCAAGCTAAAGTGGTAGACTAGCACACTATCTCTGCCTTTCGTTTCTCCTCTATCTTCTTTCATCCTTCTTCCATTTCTCTCTTTCTTCTATACATTGACCATCAAGGCATGCGATTCAACTTAGACCGAACTTGGTTTGGGTTGAGACAGTGTGGCAGTGAGCGAATGACGAGGAAGAGGCTCCGCCGTTAATGGCGATTTCCCAACGGTGGGGTTTCTCTCTAATCTAATTTCCATGGATAGTCTGGATTAGCCCCAAGGAGCTTCTAGAATGGAGAAATCAAAGCTTGAAGTGGGTTTAGCTAATGGTTTTAGAGAAAGAGAAAAATGGTCGGTTCTTTCTCCTCCTCTATTCTTTTAAGCAAACGACCTAGTTTGTAGGGCCAGGATTGCCCTAAGGTGAATGGCTGGGATTGGAAAGGGGAGAGGTTTCATGAAGAGCGCTGAGCTGGAAGAAAAATAGCTTCCATTTTTGGAATTTTTATGTTTGTAGGGATTGTTTGTGGCAAGGGTTGTGCGTACGTAGGGTCGCACCTACATGTGGGACTCACTGGGTTTTGGTCAAGCCCCGGTTGCGCACAGGATGGATGGTTTGGATCACCCATCTGATCTAAGATGGTGGGCCATGACACGTCCCAAAAAGATGTTGTTCGTTGTTGTCGAAAAACAGAGAGAGGGAGGACCCCTTTTTTTTTTTAGAAAAACACAAGTCAGAGGTTGTCTGACCATGCAGGCAATTTGGTGCACCTCGAGGGTACACCAGTTGTGCACATGTACGCTGTTAAGTGGGGTCCGCCATGATGTTTGTGATAAATCCACACCATCTACCCCACTTGGAGGGCCCAATCAGAGCCCTTGACTGGATATCAGGTGGGTCCAAGGCTTAGGTGGCCCATACAACTTGAATTTTGTGTCCTACTTGTGGATTCTCGTTGATCCGACGGTCGGATCATCTATAAATCGAACGTCAATGGTTAAAAGAATCCAATGGACCATTTAGGCTAGAAGTCAATGGCTACATTGTGGGTTATGAAACCTATTATGCATTAACTATCATGTTACCATACTTATAATAATAATAATATTATTAGTATCATTATTATTATTATTTCTTCATCGCACATGCATACATTTTTATCCATGCCATGGGTCCCACTCTGTAGGTAACTAGGATTTCCCATCGTCTCATGGTTTTATATTATTAAATATTTAATTATTACTATTATTATTATCTTCTTCTTAAGGCCCAATCTTATTTTATTTTATTTCGTTTTGTTTCCTGTTAGAGACATTTGTTAAGCCTATAGATTTCTTACTAGGCCTCGGTCCCAAATTTAAGGTGGATTACATGTATTAGTGGACCATACATGATAATTTTTATTATAGCATCTTAATGCTAAGTTATAGATTTTCCAAAAATGAAGATTAAATTGATTTTGATTGGCTCCATGGGCGGATAGCCTCTAATTTGGCCTAGAGTGGTTTTAGGGATCATGAACTAGTATAGGTGCATTTGAATAGTCGTCTTCACATGATTCTTAAGTCATTAAACTTGTAGGCTGTAGTTCACCTCTCCATCCAACCATTTGATTAAGTAATCTTAAGCAACTACGCATCTTCATGTTGTACATCGACTGTAACGCTTGCTTATAATTCAATGGTTGGTTTGCCTCAAAATCATTTATCAAGGGTCCTAGGATCTTAATGGGTGTTTAGGCGTGATACGGGAATTGAATGCGGACTAGGATAACCTGATTCCATTTTAGAATGATGGGCCTTACAGTGGTGACCCTAATGGTCGGTTTTGATTGGAATGCACATGAACCTTCGCTTAAGCTAGGTTCGTACTTACATTAAGTAGGGTTACTTGGTAGCACTCGAGTACCGAAAGTACGGGTTATTACACTTCTCCTATCAGGGAGCCCCATAACAACCTGTCCAATGACATATGCAATGGTCAACCACATCTTATATCAAACATGCAAATGATGTATTTGGGAATGTGTAATGATGCTATACTATCATGTACTCACAACGGTATCGATAATCAACCTAACAAAGGGCAAATGGGAAGGTCATAATGTAATGATGTATTTGGGAAGGTCACAATGACATATGCAATGGTCAACCACATCTCATATCAAACATGCAAATGATGTATTTAGGAATGTGTAATGATGTTATACTATCACGTACTCACAACGGTATCGATAATCAACCTAACAAAGGGCAAATGGGAAGGTCATAATATGAACATTTAACCATCATTGCCCATCAATGTGGACATTTAACCAACATTGCTCACAAGGAGTGACCCACATAGAGCCAAATGTATAGTGGGCCCATGGCCTCACAAAAGGGCCTAATACACATCATTATAGGCCTCACTCATGGGCCACATACACATTGTAATGGGCATTATCTAATGGGCCACATATACATCACATTTGGGCCTGATATCTGGTCCTTAAATACATCACAATAGGCTTCTTACCTAGGTCTCAAATACATCTCAATGGGCCTCTTACTTGGGCCTCAAATACATCCCAATGGGACTCATCTAATGGGCCTTAAATACATCTCAATGGGCCGCATCACATGGGCCATAAATACAACACATTGGGATTCATCATCTGGGTCTCATATACAACGCATCGGGCCTCACTCATGGGCCGCATATACATCACAATGGGCCTCGGCACATGGGCCATATATACATCACATCGTACCTCACTCATGGGCCGCATCATATTTATAGTGGGCCTGATGGGGCAGCCCATGGTCCAACACGATAGGTGGGTAGCATGAATATACATTAATGTGGCCCTACACATATAGCAGGGACCTGCACCTCCAATTAGACCGACCAAATGAACATCATGGATGTGCAACACATATTAAGAGGGCCGCACGTCCAGCGGATTGGACGACATGGCTAAAACACATACATTAAGGTGGGCCCCACCTGTTCAACAAATGGACAGATGACATTAATGAAACCCATACATCAGGTGGGTCATGTCTAGGAAGGGATGGACGGCTGGGATATAAAACACATATATATTGCATGAGTCCCACCGTCCATATATGGGTGGTGGACTGCATGGATGACCACATGCATCAAGATAAGGCCCACTATTCAAATCATGGTGGGCCATGTCAAAATGGATGGATGGTTGGATATAACATATACCTCATGACTGGGCCCATAGAACTTGATGACATTTGCACAGCAGCTGCTGCTACTCGTCCAACGGATGGACGGTTGGATGAAACACATGCCTCACATCCAAGGGACAGATAGTGGGGGTAAAACAGACACATCATGGCACATCCCATGGACGGTGCAGATATACAACACATCATTAAGGTGGGCCCCACCCTCACACGTGCAGCATGTGTGGGGTGGGTCCCACGTCCTGCAAAATGGATGGATAATGTGGGCGTATAGTACATACATTAAGGTGGAGTGCCACTGCCTAGCCATCTGGATGGTGCAGACGCACTGTACACATACATCAGAGATGAGGTCCCACTGTCCTGCCCGTCTGGGCTGTGAGGATAAGACCCATGCACCATAGTTGGCCCCATCAGATGGACGGTGTTGATAAAACACACACCCCAAGATCAGACCCAAGAAACTGAATGACATCAGTATAACAGCTATATAGCTGCACCAGCCAATCTGCTTCCAAGAAGGTGGGTCCCATGTGGGGCCCACCACATAATAATAATATATTATATATATTTTAATTGCTCCAGTGTCCAGGCCTATTGGATGACCTGGACACAAAATGTCCTCAAGGTGGGGTCCACATGTTGGATGTACATGTCTTCAAGGTGGGCCCCACATCCAATGGGCCACATGTGCTGCTATGCAGCATGAAAGAAATACATATATCATGGTGTGGCCCGTCAGACGGACGACAAGGATGCAACAGATGGATGATGTAGGATGGAATACATACATCATGTGGGCCACATCCATAGATCTTGCTGACGTCATGTAGTTGGACCCACTGCTGGACGGTTTGGATACAAAATAAATATCAAGGTGTGTCCCACCTGCCCACATGTGTGGGGTGGGTCCCACACCAAGAAAATGGACGGTTGGCGTGCATATAGCACATGCATGAGATGGGTGCCATCATCCAAGAACACTGGATGGTGGGGATATATACATTAAGGTGGACTCCACCATCCAGGGGTCTGGATGGTGGATGCTATGAATGAAACACATACTCCATAGGTGGGTCCACACGTGTGGGACCCACTAGCCTTTTTGGAAAAGGCTAATAT
The DNA here is from genome assembly GCA_037074715.1 of Magnolia kwangsiensis. Lineage (NCBI taxonomy): Eukaryota > Viridiplantae > Streptophyta > Magnoliopsida > Magnoliales > Magnoliaceae > Magnolia > Magnolia kwangsiensis. The sequence continues at coordinate 76,468,828 of CM073579.1, forward strand.
TTATGTTTTTACATCGTCCAGGGGCGCTGGACGCCCAAGGAACAGATGGCCCTAGATGGGGCGTGTCTCTTGGTGTGGAGTTCGTGTCACTGTGGACGGCATGAATAAAATGAATACATCATGGTCGGGTCCATTTGGGTGGGCCACGCGGCCTTATCATCACCAAAATAAATGAAAGAGAGGGAGAGAGAGAGAAAGAGAAAGAGAAAGAGAGAGACGGTATAGTTAAGGGACCTCGCCACTATGGGCCCCTCTTAGATCACAAAACATACATCAAAGTGGTTCCCATCATAAGTGGCCCTAAATCAAAATCATGATCTAGAGCTACCAACACCCACTGATTCCACTTCTTGTAGGCTCCATGGACTCCTTAGCTCCTAGGCTTTCCCTTTGATGGTGGAAGATGAAGATTGAAGGGTGTAGATGGGAGATAAGGTGGTAAGGAGTGGGCCACAGATGACTCTTCTCATGGAGAGCTTGAACGTTTCTCCTCTCCTTGGGTTGCTTGGGAGTGAAGAGAGAAATGAGAGAGAGAGGAGTGTTGTAAGGAGAGATAACATGGAGGGTATGGGTCTCATTAACTTTTGAGATGAGAGAAATGGGCTAAGCATGGGTTACTTTGACTTGGTGAAGAGAGAGGTATGGGTGAGTGATGGGTTGTACTTTGACTTGTGATTGATGGATTGATGTAATGGATTTTAGAGATTCTCTCGAGATTCATAACACACGGTGTTTCTTCAAAATATACGCAGGCTCACAATTCCTAACCTGGGTATCGCATCGGTGTGCAAGATATGGCATTAGAACCGTGGCGACGGCACGGTCGCTAGGGTATAAGTCTCAGGTTAAGTCGACTTCGATATACGGGATGCAGGTTAGGGTCGCATGCAAACACCGATTACAGGTCACGGGTCACCTGAATTCGACTTATAAGATCGTGAGAGTCTATGGAACGGTACAGACTAGGATACGGGCCTTACAACTCTCCCCTCCTAATAAAAAATTCATCCTCAAAATTTGCACTATCACATAGGACAAAGCAAGGAAAGAGGAAGTATCGCCATATACATATGTCAAGGCACAATCAATCTATAAAAGGATGAAGATAACGCTCTCTAATCTCAACCTCGTGCTCCCAAAACTCATCATCAACACTATGATGACCCCTACTGAACCTCGAATTAGAAATGATTGAAACTGTGATACTATACAGTCTCACAATCTCAACGGTAGAGAGCTATATCAGAAAGTCTCTAAGTTATTTAAAATCAGGGATTTAATCATTCTAAGTTCTCAACAATCATAGAGTGTAGGGTAGCAATCATCAGATATGTGATATTATCCTCACATATTCCCAAGTTATGCTCTGATATCAACTTCTGTCACGCCCCAAACTCAGAAACCTATCTCACAAAATTTCTGATCGTTGAATCCGGTGCTGATAACCTTTGTAGTACCCCATTCTCGGCTCCCTGTGCCCATACGCTAGATTCCAATCTTAGGATCCTACAAGGAGGATTTTTTTCAACATACATTTATCTCGTAAGAAGCATAACCACAAGTTTACCCAAATCACAAAGGCAACATCATCATCACATATCTACTAATATAAACAGTTAAATACAGTGCTGAAAGGGAAATACATATATAAAAAATCAAAGCTCTAGAAGACAGCTGCATGCTCCCAGTTTAACGTTGTTGTGACCTAACGCCACCTGCACGCATCTATCACGTATAAGCTTGTAGAAAGCTTAAAGAGCAGTTTAAGTGTGTGCACAAGGTAAGTGCTAAGTATGCAATATCAGAGCAATGCGAAAACATACTGGTAAGTCCATAAATACCATCAGCCTTATCCAAGCTATGCGATGTAAAAATATAATAGGCTAATATCATATATTGAGGAAGCAAATATGGATCAACTTTATAATATAGAGACATAATGAGCCAAATATCATATACTGAGGATGTAATACAATATGCAAATCCTGACGAGTCCACGAATACCATTAGCCGTATTTAAGCCATATAAACACAGAGACATAACGACTCAAAATGCCATATGCCGCGGATGTAATGTAAAGTACAGATCTTGACAAGTCCATAATACCATTAACCTTATTCAGGCTATGCAATACAAAAGCATAGTAAACCAGATGCTATGTTCTGAGGATGCAATGCAATATGTGATGTGAATGAAATGACCAAGCTGGAGTGTGAAGTCGGGATGATAGTACATAGTATCACAAGCCACGGGGTCTATCACAAGGGAATTCTATCCAAACTAGTCCCATACCTAAATTTGGATAGATAAACTCAATGTGATAAACTCCTGATCTTAGGTTAGTCGTGCACCCCAACTAAAATCCTTGCTATTACGAAGGTACAATAGTAATTAGACACGCACCATCAGCCCGAGTGGATAGTGAATGAATGAATGAATGAGTAAAATGCTAAGTGTGCAACTCTTGCTCAATAAGTCTGCACATCAGTACCGTATATCTCTGGGGTATCACCAGGGTCTAGTACACTCTACGCCAGATTACTGTCTCTATTCGAGCACACATCTGGGTAAGTGGAAGTGACCTCACCATCCGTATGCCAATATTGGGCTCGACTCCTTTATAGCGGACCCATTTCTCAAGATGGTTAAACTCAACCTAGATATTGCCCCCTCACTCAGGTGGGTAAGGTCACACTCCCTCCCAACTGACCATGACACAGTGGGAGATGCGACCTAATACTATACGACCCTCATGCGCTTATATATATCCACTCAGTCTAGATGTTGAGGAATCTCCTAGCTACGGAGGTTTAAGAATTTTCATCCAGGGACATCTATGACACCCGTATGATAGAACCAAACATTTCAGGTGTCTCATCTGGTCTTCCACGACATGCCTGTGGAGGCCATGTCCTTGATGTCACTAGGGCGTATGATAGTTATATCACAAAATGTGATATGCATGAGTCATACCATCCAGTCATGCATCAAACCTGCGCGTATCTCATACTCTTGTGGGACAACTTCTCCTATCAGGGAGCCCCATAACAACCTACCCAATGGCATATGCAATGGTCAACTACATCTCATATTAAGCATATAGATGATGCGTATGGGCATGTGTCATGATGCTATACTATCAGGTATTCATAATTGGTATCGATAATCGGCCTAACAAGGGGCCTAAGGGAAGGTCATATTGAGGACATTTAACCATCATTCCCCACCAATGTGGACATTTAACCAACATTGCTCCCAAGTAGTGGCCCACATTGAACCAAACGTATAGTGGGCCCATAGCCTCACACAAGGGCCTAATACGCATCACTATGGATCTCACAAATGGGCTACACATACATCGTAATGAGCCTTATCAAATGGGCTGTGTATACATCACATTGGGGCCTAATATCTAGTCCTCAAATACATCACAATGGGCCTCTTACCTGGGTCTTAAATACATCTCAATGGGCCTATACCTGGGCCTCAAATACATCTAAATGGGCCTCATCCAATGGGCCTTAAATACATCTCAATGGGTCCCATCACATGGGCCATAAATACATCACATTGGGCTTAATCATCTGGGCCTCATATACAATGCATCAGGCCTCACTCATGGGCCGTATGTACATCACAATGGGCCTCGACACATGGGCCATAAATACATCACATCGGGCCTCACTCATGGGCCGCATCATATTTATAGTGGGCCTGATGGGGCAGCCCATGGTCCAACAAGACAGATGGGTAGCATGAATATACATCAAGATGGCCCTACACATATAGCCGGTGGGCCTGTACCTCCAATTGGACCCACTAGATGAACATCATGGATGGACAATAAATATATTAAGAGGGCCGTATGTCTAGTGGACTGGATGGTGTGGCTAAAACACATACATCAAGGTGTGCCCCACCCGTCTAGCAAATGGACAGATGGCATGAATGAAACCCATATATCAGGTGGGTCACGTCTTGGAAGGGATGGACGACTGGGATATAAAACACATATATTGCATGAGTCCTACCATACATATATGGATGGTGGACTGCATGGATGACCACATGCATCAAGATAGGGCCCACCGTTCAGATCATGGTGGGCCACGTCAAAATGGATGGATGGTTGGAAATAACATATACCTCATGACTGGGCCCATAAAACTTGATGACATTTGCACAACAGTTGTTACTGCCCGTTTAACAGATGGACGATTGGATGAAACACATGCCTCACGTCCAAGGGATGGACAGCGGGGGTAAAACTGATACATCATGGTGCGTCCCATCGACGGTGCAAATATATAACACATCATTATGGCGGGCCCCACCCTCACACGTGTTGTACTTGTGGGGTAGGTCCGATGTCCTGCAAAATGGATAAACAGTGTGGGTGTATAGTACATACATTAAGGTGGAGTGCTACCATCCAGCTATCTAGACGGTGTAGATGCACCACACACATACATTAGAGATGGGGTCCCACTGTCCTGCCCATCTGGGCGGTGAGGATATGACCCATGCACCATGGTTGGCCCTATCAGATGGACGGTGTTGATAAAACACACGCTCCAAGATCAGACCCAAGGAACTGACTGACATCAGTACAATAGCTATATAGCTGCACCAGCCAATCTCCGTCCAAGTAGGTGGGTCCCACGTGGGGCTCACCACATATGTAATATTATATATATATATATATATATATATATATATATATATATATATATATAATTGCTCCAGCGTCAAGGCCTACTTGACGGCATAGACACAAAAGTCCTTAAGGTTGGGGTTCACGTGCTAGATGCACATGTCTTTAAGGTGGGCCCCACATCCAATGGGACACGTGCTGCTATGCAGCATGAAAGAAATACATATATCATGGTGTGGCCTATCAAAAGGACGATGTGGATGCAACAAATGGATGATGTGGGATGGAATACATACATTATGTGGGCCACATCCATAGATCTTACTGACATCATGCAGTGGGACCCACTGCTTGACGGTTTGGATACAAAATAATATCAAGGTGGGTCCCACCTGCCCACACGTGTGGGGTGGGACCGACACCAAATAAATGGACAGTTGGCTTGCATAACCACATGCATGAGATGGGTCCCACCCGTCCAGGAACGCTGGACGGTGGAGATATATACATCAAGGTGGACTCCACCATCTTGTGTCTGGACAATAGATGCTATGAATGAAACAAATACTCCATAGGTGGGTCCACACATGGAGGACCCACCGGCCTTTTTGGAAGAGGATGATATTTGTGTTTTTACATCGTCCAGGGGCGCTGGACGCCCAAGGAACAAACAGCCCTAGATGGAGCGTGTCTCTTGGTGTGGGGTCCATGTCACCATGGACGGCATGAATAAAATGCATACATCATGGTGGGGTCCATCTGGGTGGGCCTCGCGGACTCATCATCACCAAAAGAAATGAAAGAGAGAGAGAGAGAGAGAGAGAGAGAGAGAGAGAGAGAGAGAGAGAGAGAGATGGTGTAGTTGAGGAACCCCACCACCATGGGTCCCTCTTAAATCATAACACATACATCAAAGTGGGTCCCATCATAAGTGGGCCCTAAATCAAAATCACGATCTAGAGCTACGAACACCCATTGATTTTGCTTCTTGTATGCTCCATGGACTCCTTAGCTCCTAGGCTATCCCTTTGATGTTAGAAGATGAAGATTGAAGGGTGAAAATGGGAGATAGGGTGATAAAGAGTGGGCAACACATGGCTCTTCTCATGGAGAGCTTAGACGTTTCTCCTCTCCTTGGGTTGCTTGGGAGTGAAGAGAGAAATGAGAGAGAGAGGAGTGGTGTTGTAAGAAGAGATGATATGGAGGGCATGAGTCTCATTGACTTTTGGGATGAGAGGAATAGGCTAAGCATGGGTTGCTTTGACTTGGTGAAGAGAGAGGTATGGGTGAGTGATGGGTTATACTTTGACTTGTGAATGATGGATTGATGTCATGGATTGTAAAGATTCTTCAGGATTTGCAATGCGTGACGTTTCTTTAAATATACGTGGGCCCACAATTCCTAACCTGGGTATCGCATCGGTGCGTAAGATGTGGCGTTGGAACCACGGTGATGGCGCGGTCACTAGGGTACAAGTCTTGGGAGAAATCGACTCAGATATACGGGATGCGGCTTGGGGTCAGCGCAAACGTCTATTACAGGTCACGGGTTGCCGGAATTCGACTGGGAGGATCGCGGGAGTCTATGGAAGGGTACAAACTAGGATACAGGCCTCATAGATTGGTATCGTATACATAAGTTAAACTTCATTGTAACACTTGAGAACTTTCAATACTCGGGTTTTGAAAAGTTCAGGGTGTTATAATCTACCCCCTTTGAACATAATTTTGCCTCAGAAATTTAGTAACTCTATTGTACAAGCCATTTTTCATGCTTCTAAGGGTTCCCTACTTCTTGTGTTCGAGGTGATATGAATAAATGGTTGTAGTGGGTTTGCTCTTGATACATAGATCCTTCGCCAGCGCAGAACAGGGGATTTACTGGTATCAATTCATGATCCTATTAAATCTTGATCCTTTGCTTGATCAGGGCATTGAGACTATTTGAGATTTTCTAGGACTTAGAATTTGGGTCAAATTGCATAAATTTCGGGTAAACATGGTTCCATTAGTCCATAGTCTCAATTGTTATAAACTCATCAGGGATATCTTGAAATCTTATATTCTTATAAGGGATAATTCTAATGTGGCCCATTACGCTTTCATTATGTAACTCTGATTATCTGATATAGTACCTGAAATTACTTCTATCATCCTCGCTGATTCATTTTGCTTAAGTTTTCAATGTATTACTCGGGAGGTATGTATGTGTGTGTGTATGTGTGTGTGTGTGTGTGTGTGTGTGTGTGTGTGTGTGTGTGTGTGTGTGTGTGTGTGTTTGTGTGTGTGTGTGTGAGTGGTTACATGAAATCAGGATGCAACATCCTATCCCCCATAAATGAAAATCTTGACCCTAAGATTTGGTTATTTGGATTAAACGATTGTGTTTTGCTTGAATATGGTTCATAATTCCATGGTCTCGATCACTCTACATCCTTGGATTTTTTTTTATTTTTATTTTTTTATATTTCACCCTGAAAGTCGGATACCCTAACTGAACTAGACGTTAATGGATAGGCCAAATCATTCATTCATTATTGAACCTAAGCTTTAATGTCGTCATTTATGTGAACATTGTATATTCCTAAGATTATTTTATATTGATAGTTTGTCACTCCTAGAATTTTAATTCATAATCCATGCATCCATTTTATTCAAAATTTGGAGCGTAAGCCCTTGACTTAATCTTGAGATTCCATAAAAATTCAAGAGGCCAGATCCCACGGTTTGGGAGGTGTTTCATCCTTATGAGGTGTATAAAAGCTTGCTGTCTAACAACACTTTCTATTGATTTTTGCTACTGTTGGAATTTTATGAAATTTTGTATAGATCTGATCGAGATGAAATTTTAAAAGGAAACTTGATGGGGATCTAAACGATCTATTAGAAAATTCTCAAAATTTTCTAAAATGTCTTCTTTCCATAATTAGTGAAGACTTCACAACATGTCAGAATTTCATTAAACGAATAAAAAAATCCTAGAATAAATTAGAAAGCCTCTATTCCCATAAGGGGAAACTTATTCTTCTTAATCGTGACCCTATTTAAGGATGAATTTTAGTTTAGAGCAAGTTTATTTAGAATTTTAGGGATTTATTATGAGGGTACCTAGATTCATAGTTTCTAAATTTCATGTCTAACTTAATATTTCCATTGGGGAACCTGATTATGGGTTTTCAATTCCTCAACTTCATAGTTCCTCTGGGAATTCAATTAAGTATATGCATCTAATTCATAATCCTATCTTAGTGGCATAAAGCTTATGGTGGTTCGCTCCCTCTGGCCCAATTAATCTCATTCTCGTGCTTTGATACCAACTGTAACATCTCAAATTTCACGGTCAAAGTTTATACTCATGCCTGAGAAAACCAAGTGTTAATAATGTATAATTGCATGCTTCAAAAATCACACCTCATTTTTTTCATTTAGATCACATCCAGATACATTCAGGAAGGTAACATTCACGAGAATAAAATTGACTGTATTGATTATTTCATCAGAGTAAAAGAATTTAGTCAATAATCAAATGCCCTCTCAATGGGAGCTTATTACGTTTATCGAGTTTGCAGTAGAAGTAGAAAACTAATTCATAAAACTATCTTCTTATTCTTTCAGTATAATCTTCTATGGGGAGATAGTCCTTTAGGTCACTTGCATCATCTGTACGGTTGCAGAGGGTTGACACCCTACTTATAGTAATGGTTATCCTTTAAGATTAACAATGATTCAAGAGATTCATAAAAGTAATGTAAAGGTTCCGATACACCTTGTACTCCACTACTATAAGGGATATGAGCATGCATAAACAACCTATATAAGATGCATGCCTAACAAAGTGTGTGTGGCTCATCATACATAGTGATCATTAAAATGTGGAATATAATTCATGTAAAACCCGGATAGTCTTTGGTCATCATGCATTGGTCGGAAGCTACTCATCCCCAACGTTCTTCATGGTGCGAGATCCTACATTGTTGGGACGTCCTCTGATCCTTCTTGGCAAGGAATTTCTTAGCCTTGATCGGATGTGGGGACCACGATTGACAGACGGTTCAGATTCTCTGATCGTCCTATGGTGGTGGGCCCCATCTCTATTTGAGTTTGGGAAGGTTTAAACCTTCCTAGCATGGGAGCGAGTGCGAGAGTGAGATGAAGTCGGGATTGGTGCAGTCAAACATCGTTTGACCGGTTTAGGGTTTCGGTGCCGAGCGGGAGTGCATCCCTTATGTACACGCGATCTAGATGTGGGGTCCATTGTGATGCTTTTGACGGATATGCTCCACTCATCAAGTTCTATGGGTCCCGTTAGGACATCCGGCCCGAGATAGGTAAGATCCAAAGCTTAAATGGGCAATACTCGAGTGGATATCTATTTTAGACATTGATCTTACTGATCGAATAGCTAAAATTTGTCATGTACGGTTCATTTGTGTTAATTGAGCCTGATAGAAAGTTTCACATCAAACGGATCGTGGGAACCATGTGATTTGGAATTCAGGGGTCTAGGTTATTGATGTTTTTGTAATTACTGTTGATATGGGAGTTTTGAAAAATCTAATGGTTTTACATGATTGTAGGCATGTTTCTAAATAATTCTTATAAAAAAACTTATGTCTAGATCATTATGGATGAAGCGTTATTTGTTGATTTAGTTAGGGGAATGTACATGTATTAAGCACATGATCAACAGTCAGATGACTTGATTTATGGATGGAGCCTATTCCCAAAAATCTGATTCACATTTGGAAATCTATGTAAGGTTAGGTTCGTTAGATTGGTATCATACACATAAGTTAAAGTTCATGGTAACACTCGAAAACTTTCAATACTCAGGTCTTGAAAAGTTTGGGGTGTTACACTTGGGGTTGTGAATAAGTTTTTGGCGCTGTTGCCAGGGAACTCGGCTATGATTTTTTATGGATTAAATAGTATTAGAATTAGGTTAATGTTAGGGTTAACTTTTTCTTTATTTTTGGGTTAATATTTCCTGAAGATGTTTTAGAAACTAACTTCGTTTTCTGTTTTGTAGGATCCTAATATAAAAACTCTAATATGGTAACCTTTTTCCAACTCTTTCTTATTTTCACACTTCTTATTTGCTGTAGTTTTCAACTTTTAGATCTTAGGTTTTAGTTTTTTAAAATTTTTAGGGTTGTGTGTGTTTCATGCCCAAGTGGGTTCATGATAACACTCTTTGCCTCTTAGGTGAAGGAGGATTAGTTGAAGGATTGCCTATCCATCTCCAGAATAGACACCACCTAAGATCCTCTGAGTTAATAGAAGTGATGGATGCACATCAACCTCAATACCTAGTTGAGGAAGTCCAAGATGAGAATGAGGTACACCAAGCACCCCTGCCTCGTACTCTATGAGATTATTTACAACGGGTGGAGGTGAATACACCTTCTTGCATAGTGTTTCGACTTAATGCCAGAACCGTGGATGTTAAACCGGGAGTAATTCAAATCCTTCCTAAGTTTCATGGACTCGATTTTGAAAGTCCGTACTTGCATATGAAAGAATTCGATGAGCTAATAGCCACATTGCATTTTTCAAACGTGACCAAGGACATAATAAGAGTAAAATTATTCCCTTTATCCTTAGATGAAAAGGTTAAGTCTTGGCTACATTCCTTAAGACCACGGACCATTGGTATATGGGCTAAGATGATAAGGGAGTTCCTTAAAAAGTTCTTTTCGTATCATAAAGCAAAATACCTTAAGGAAAACAATCATGAATTTTATGCAGAAAGAGGATGAGACCTTCTTCCAATGTTGGGAGCAATATAAGGATCTCATATATTCATGTCCATAACATGACTAGGAAACATTGCTGGTAACAAGCTTTTTCTATGATGGATTGACTTTGCCCATGTGTTAATTTGTGGAAATGGTGTAATGGAGAATTCATGAACAAGGAAGTCGATGATGCGTATGATTACTTTGATAAACTTGCTGAAAACATGCAATCATGGGATACCTCTCCAAGACCCACCACTTCTAAGCCAACTCAACCAAAGGAGAAAGGAGGAATCTATATTTTGAAGGAAGAAGATGGCATAAATGCAAGAGTAGCCAATCTCATAAGGAAGGTCGAGGCCATGGAACTTAAGAAGGCGCAACTTATCAAACTTGATAAGGCTGTGGAAGTTGTTTGTGGTATTTGTGCTTGTAATATACATAGAACTGAAAATTATCCTACTATTCTTACTTTTTAAGAGATACTGAATGAGAAATCAAATGCCGTAAATAATTACTAATGCCCATTCAGAAGACCCACCTAGAATACATACAACTCTAGTTGGAGGAACTACCCAAATTTCAGTTGGAGGAATGGAAAACCGACTAACCCTTAAGAGGGCCTTACTCAAATTTCAATCAGAGGAAACCTTGAGAGGATCCGGTTCTTAAGCATATCCAAAACCAAGAACTCTTCAATCAAGGCACATTACAAGCATTCGAAGATCTTACTAAGGCCATACAGAAAATTGAGTCACACTTAATGATTAGGGAGAAAGTAACTTTTCCGGTTCAACATCTACCCAATCCAAAATTGCAATGTGAGATAAGTGACCTGACCTCTTCCCATAATATAGAGCAAGCTAAGTATCAACAATCTTAGGAGTGGAAAGAGAATTGACAAATCTATTCCAGTGAGGGCTTAAAAGTCTAAGGATCCGGAAGAAGATAAGAATGATAAACCTAACATTGCTCCACAAGAGGAAGAACCAGAAGAAGTGTGTAAGCTAATTGCGTCATTCCCTCAACGATTGATTGCATAAAAACCTAACTCTTAGGATATTCTAGCGGTGCTTAATCAAGTGAAAGTCAATATCCCTCTATTGGATTCCATTAAACAAATCCCTTCATATGCCAAATTCTGAAAGATCTATGTACTACCAAAAGGCAACAAAATATTCAAAAGAAAATCTTTTTGACGAAAAAAGTGAGTGCCACCCTCAAGAAAGATATGCCACAAAAATACAAAGATCCCAGTAGCCTAACCACCACTTGTATAATTGGGAACCACCGGATTGAGCATGCACTTCTTGACCTGGGGGCGAGTGTTAATTTGATCCCTTTCTCAGTTTAAGAGTAAATGGGTCTAGGTGAATTAAAACCCACCTGGACCACATTACAACTTACCGATCGATTGGCCTGTGTACTATCTAGTAGATTTTATTGTTGTGGATACTCAACCCATCATAGATATGAGCACTCAAATTCTTGTCATTCTTGGTCGCCCATTCCTTGCTACATCAAATGCTATCATTTTTTATATGCACACACACATACACCCCCCCACAACACTTATACCATAGTGAAATTTCACCACCTATGGTTACTCGAACCCTTGACCTGGTGTTGAAACTCCTAAGAATCTACCACTGGAGTAAGAGTAAGGACCTAAAAATGGCATTATTAATTGTAGGAATAGATTTATGAATTTATCTTTTAGAAATATGACATTGGAGCTTAACATGAGCAAACAGTCAAAGGATCATGATGATATCCATGACATTAACATGATCGATTCTTTTGTGGAAGATAAAACACTTTTGACTCTATACTTTGACCTTCTAGAGATGTGTTTGGCCCACTGCCCCGATTTAGATGATGAGATGATTAGGGAAATGGATGCCTTGTATGATGTTGCGTCAGTACTTAAAGTTAACTAGTGGATGGCACAATTTAAAACTTTGCCCCAAACCGATGTAGTGCCTCTACTATTTAGCCTAAAAGAAATGAAGCTTGACCTAAAACCTTTCCTCACTGATCTTAAATATGCCTACTTAGGTCAAGATGAGACATACTCGGTGGTGATTTCTTCCCACCTTGAGAAAGAACAAGAGAGTGTGCTTATCTCTACTCTCATTGAGCATAAAGGAGCCCTTGGATGGTCGATTGTGGACCTCAAGGGAATTGACCATTTGATTTATACTTACGCATTCATCTCAAGGATAATGCGAAGACCTGACAACCACAACGTCAGATAAATCCAAATATGAAGGAAGTGGTTAAAGGAGAGGTCCTTAAGTTGTTGGATGTGAGTATCATTTACCCTATATCGGACAATTAATGGGTGAGTCCAACTCAAGTGGTTCCTAAGAAGTCCAAAATCACCATCGTAGCCAATGTCGACAAGAAACTCGTACCAACTAGAATCACTACCAGGTGGAGAATATGCATTGACTACAAAAAGTTGAATACCGTCACAAGGAAGGATCATTTCCTTTACCCTTCTTTGATCAAATTTTAGAAAGGCTAGCTAGTCACTCTTACTACTACTTCCTTGATGGGTATTCGGGTAACAACCAAGTAGAGATAGCCCTTGAAGATCAAGAGAAAACTACATTCACATGTCCCTTTGGCACCTTTTCTTACTGAAGGATTCTGTTTGGATTAGATAATGCCCCAGCCACATTCCAACGATGCATGTTGAGCTATTTTCTAACATAACGGGGTAATATTTAGAGGTCTTTATGGACGAATTCTCTGTTTTTAGCCCATCCTTCAACGAGTGTCTAAAAAATCTTTAAAATGTGTTAAATTGAATTGGGAGAAGTGCCATTGAATAGTGCTTGGACATATAATTTCATTCAAGGGAATTAAGGTGGATAAGGCCAAAATTGACCTTATCTTTAACTTACTTCCACCCAAGAGCATACGTGACATGCAATCCTTCTTATGACACGCTAGATTTTATAAATGATTCATGAAGGATTTTAGTCATCTTTCTCATCCTCTATGTAATCTACTTCAAAAGGATGCACTATACGAGTGAACTGAGCAATGCCATGAAGTTTTCATTAAGCTTAAGGCTAAGTTGACTATCCACCTATCATACGATCACCTAATTGGGGCATCCCTTTTAAGATTATGTGCGACGCGTCGGACTATGCTATTGGGGTGGTGTTAGGCCAGAGACAAGAAAAGATGCCCTATGTGATTCACTATGCGAGTAGAACTCTAAATTCTTCCTAAGTGAACTACTTTACTACAGAGAATGAGCTCTTAGCTGTAGTGTTCTCTTTGAACAAGTTTAGGTCCTACTTGATCGAATCTAAGATCATTATCTACACAGGCCATGCGTCGCAGAAGTATCTTCTTTCTAATAAGGATGTCAAACCTCGCCTAATAAGATGGATCCTTCTACTCCAGGAATTTGACATACAAATACGAGACAAAAAGGGAGAATATAATGTAGTGGTTAACCATCTCTCCAGACTGGACCTCCCCGATTCCCTTGAGCCGACACCGATAAATGATATGTTCCATGATAAATAATTGTTTAAACTCTCCCAATTACCTTGGTTTGCTAACATTACGAATTATCTTGCCACAGGTTTCACACCAACATATTGGATTGTGTAAGATAAGAAAAAAATTCTTTGTCAAGGTACGTACATTATTTTGGGATGATCCTTATCATTTTAAATATTACCCAGATCAAATCCTAGGGTGATCTGTGCTAGACAATGAACATCAGAGTGTTATCTCCTTTTGTCACTATCAATCCCGTGGTGGTCACTTTTCTGTTAAAAAGATCATGACCAAAATTTTATATTGTGGTTTTTACTGGCCCACTATGTTCAGAGATACTCATGAGTTTTGCAAAGCTTGTAAGTGTTGTCAGAAATTAGGATGATTATCCCATTGAAATATGATGCCACTGAACCCATTCTTATCATTGAAGCATTTGATTGCTGGGGCATTGATTTCATAGGGTCATTCCACAATCCTTTAGAAATATTTATATTTTGTTAGCAGTAGCCTATGCCACTAAGTGGGTCGAAGCGATCCCATGCCGGAATAATGATCATCAAACAGTCATTAGATTCTTAAAAGAAAATATCCTTTCCCGGTTTAGAATGCCTTTAGCCATCATTAGTGATGGAGGTTTACACCTTTGTAATAGGTAATTTTAGAACTTAATGAAGAAATATGGCATCTCCCATAAAGTGAGCACTCCATACCACTCGCAGACAAGCGGGCAAGATCAGATTTTCAATAAGGAGATTAAAAAAATTTTGAAAAAAATGGTTAACCTTGACCATAAGGATTGGTCAATCCGCTTAACCAATGCCTAATGGGCTTACCTATAACTTTTAAGAGCCCCATTGGAATGTCTTCCTTTAGACTCGTCTATGGGAAAGCTTTCCAATTACCTGTGGAGTTGGAACATAGAGTCTACTAGGCTATCAAAAATCTAAACTTTAACTTAGAAAATGTTGCCTCTCTATGCTAGCTTCAATGGAATGAACTCGAGAAAATCTAGAACAATGCATACGAGAACTCATGAATTTAGAAGGATCAGATGAAGGTGTTTCATGATCGGAATATCCTTCCAAAATCTTTCATAACTGGTTAAAAAGTCCTTATGTACAATTATCAGTTACATCTTTTTCCATGTAAACTTCGGTCTCATTAGACTGGCCCATTCACTACAAGAAAAGTCACTTTTACCTACAAAAATTTTTGTAGGTAAAAGCTTATTTTTCGTAGGCAAAAACTTTTTCCAACGAAAATTTTCGTCAGAAATTTCGTTGCCAAAAGACCGAGGGAGAAAACTTTTAACAACAAAAAAAAAATTTTCGTTGGCAAAAGTAAGACTTTCGTTGACGATTTCATTTCATAAGTAAAATATTTTACCAACGTTTTCTTTCGTAGCCAAAAATATTGAAAAATATTTTTCCCTTAACTTCGTAGCTAAAAGAGATTTACAAAACTTTTTACCTACGATTATTTTTGTAGCAAAGAAGATTTACCTACCAATTGTTTTATAGGTAAAACTTATGCAAACACTTTCACCTACAAATAATTTCGTAGGTAAAAATATTTACAAAAGTTTTACCAACGAATTTGTTTTGTAGGTAATAATTATGACAAAACTTTAACCTACAAATAATTTCGTAGCTAAAAATATAACATAAGTTTTGCCTACGAATTGTTTTCGTAGGTTAAAATTATTGCAAAACTTTTACCTACGAATTTATTCGTAGGTAAAAATAGTCGCAAAAGTTTTACATACTAATACTTTCGTAGCTAAAAATATTTTCAAAACTTATACTACGAATTTTTTCGTAGGTAAAAATTGTTATAAAAGTTTTACCAACTAATAATTTCGTAGCTAAAAATATTTTTAAAACTTTTACCTACGAATATTTTGGTAGCTAAAAATATTTACAAACCTTTACCTATGAATAGTTTCGTAGGCAAAAATATTTACAAAACTTTTTCCTACGAAACAACTCGTAGCTAAAAACTTTTACAAAAATTTTACCTACGAATTGTTTGGTAGGTAAACCATTTTGAAAAATATACCAACGAATACTTTTGTAGGTAAAAATATTTTCAAAACATTTCCCTACGAATATTTTCGTAGCCAAACATTTTCTGAACTTTTCCCTACGAAACCTTTCGTAGGTAAAAACGTGTATGAGAGTTTTACCTACAAAAATTTTCGTAGATAAAAGCCCGATAATACTTTTACCTACAAAAATGTTCATTCGTAAAAGTGTCTTTTTTTTAATATGCCTACAAAATATTCCTGATATACACCTGTTAATATTCCTGATATACACCTGTTATATATAAATATTTCATCATATTCACATTCACATCTATTCAAACCCAAAGTACGTAGATCCATCCAAATATAAACTACATCCATCAATTTAACATTCATTCACAAATAAATACATATAAGTTTAACATCATAAATAAAATATAAAAAATCATAAAGATGAAGGCAAAGGAGGTGGAGCATCAATGGGTAAGCGTGCAGCAAGAGCTTGAAACATCTCCGTCATCCGTCGCTCATGCTCCACCCGCATCTCCTCCATCCTCCTCTCATGCTCCTCTCTCCCTCACCTGCTTCTCCATCCTCCTCTCCTACTCCTCCCTTTGCCTCGTCAGATCCTCCATCCTCCTCTCCTGCTCCTCCCTCTTCCTCGTCAGATCCTCCATCCTCCTCTCCTGCTCCTCCATCTGCCTCTCTAGATGCTCTCTGATGTCATGGATGAAAACCCGTAGCTGCTGAACCTCTTTCTCTACAATATCAGCTTGGCGGGTGGCGGTCTCGCCAATGACGATAGATCGGGTGGAGGCAGCTCTAGCGGGTGCCATGAGCTTGGCACCATGGCCAACCCCACGAACATATTCAGAACGGGTGTCAAGCAATTCACTTAAGATCTCTGGCTCACTCCGCTGGGTATCATGGGAGTGGGCTGATTGCGAAGGTATCCATCGCCGCCTGTAATGAAAACATATGAATTTTCTAAAAAAAATGACAATATTATAATTTAATGCAATTAAATTTTACAATGTAAGAATTTTTACCCAAATCTCGTTGGATCTAGGATGTACCCAAGATCCCGCGCCCGTCGACAGTGAGTCCCTCTGTAGAGGTCTACTGGTCCGGGCTCTTGGCCAGTGACGAAATCTCACTGCACAATCGAAAGGACAATAGAGTTAATAAAAATGTATGGAAAGAATATATCAACTTAATAATTACTAGTAATTTCTTACCTTGTTGTAACAAATTTCTGCAAATGACTTTGAACCAGGTACGTGGTTCACTTCTAACTTTTTTCTGTTGTCAGAATTTATTTTGCTCCTCTTCTGAACACATTATTCATAATACATTGTTATTAATAGCGAATTTAATTGTTACCTTAGGATATCGTAAATATGTAAATATTACCTGAAAAGAATCAGATGAAAATCTATCGCAGAGTATCCGCCAGTCGTCATCGGTCATGTGCGGCGGTGCGGACAGTGCACCCTCCTTGTGGCTCATGCACTGCTTGTACCGCTATAGGTTTAGGTTATAGGTATATGTTTAGGTTATAGGTTAAGGTTCAGGTTTAGGTTAAGTTGTAAGTATAGGTTATAGGTAAAGGTTAAGGTTTAAGTTTCGGCTATAAGTATAGGTTTTGAGATTTGAGAATAAGTTTAGGTTAAGGTTATAGGTATAGGTTTTGGGATTTGAGAATAGGTTTAGGTTATAGGTTAAGGTTTAGGTTTAGACTATAGGTATAGGTTTAGGTTATAGGTTAAGGTTTAAGTTTAGGAAATCGGGTTCGGGTTCGGGATCGGGTTTAGGTTTGGGTTATAGGTATAGGTTTTGGGATTTGAGAATAGGTTTAGGTTAAGGTTATAAGTATAGGTTTAGGTTATAGGTATATGTTTAGGTTATAGGTTAAGGCTTAGGTTTAGATTAAGGTTGTAACTATAGGTTATAGGTTAAGATTAAGGTTTAGGTTTCGGCTATAAGTATAGGTTTTGGGATTTGAGAATAGGTTTAGGTTAAAGTTATAGGTATAGGTTTTGAGATTTGAGAGAATAGGTTTAGGTTAAGGTTACAAGTATAGGTTTAGGTTATAGGTTAAGGTTTAGGTTTAGGTTATAGGTTAAGGTTTAGGAAATCGGGTTCGAATTTAGGTTTGGGTTATAGGTATAGGTTTTGGGAATTGAGAATAGGTTTAGGTTAAGGTTATAGGTTAAGGCTTAGTTTAAGTTAAGGTTGTAACTATAGGTTATAGGTTAAGATTAAGGTTTAGGTTTCATCTATAAGTATAGGTTTTGGGATTTGAGAATAGGTTTAGGTTAAAGTTATAGGTATAGGTTTTGAGATTTGAGAATAGGTTTAGGTTAAGGTTACAAGTATGGGTTTAGGTTATAGGTTAAGGTTTAGGTTTAGGCTATAGGTATAGGTTTAGGTTATAGGTTAAGGTTTAGGATTAGGAAATCGGGTTCGGGTTCTGTATCGGGTTTAGGTTTGGGTTATAGGTATAGGTTTTGGGATTTGAGAATAGGTTTAGGTTAAGGTTATAAGTATAGGTTTAGGTTATAGGTTAAGGTTTAGGTTTAGGCTATAGGTATAGGTTTAGGTTATAGGTTAAGGTTTAGGTTTAGGAAATTGGGTTCGGGTTCGGGATCAGGTTTAGATTTTGAGATTTGATAATAGGTTAAGGTTATAAGTATAGGTTTTGGTTATAGGTTAAGGTTTAGGTTTAGGAAATCGGGTTTGGGTTCGAGATCGGGTTTTGGTTTAGGTTATAGGTATAAGTTTTAAGATTTGCGAATAGGTTTAGGTTATAGGTTATAAGTCTAGGTTTAGGTTATAGTTTAAGGTTTAGGTTTAGACTATAGGTATAGGTTTAGGTTATAGGTTAAGGTTTAGGTTTAGGAAATCAGGTTTGGGTTATAGGTATAGGTTTTGGGATTTGAGAATAGGTTTAGGTTAAGGTTATAGGTATAGGTTTTGGGATTTAAGAATAGTTTTAGGTTATAGGTTAAGGTTTAGAAAATCGGGTTCGGGTTCAGTATCGAGTTTAGGTTTGGGTTATAGGTTTAGGTTTAGGGATTTGAGTTTAGGTTAAGGTTTAGGTTTAGGTTATAAGTATAAGTTTTGGGATTTGAGAATAGGTTTAGGTTATAAGTATACGTTTAGGTTTAGGTTTATGTTATAAGTATAGGTTTAGGTTGGATTATAGATATAGGTTTAGGTTTAGGTTGTAGGTATAGGTTAAAGTTATAAGTTGGGGTTAGGTTATAGGTTATAACTATAGAAGAATTGAGAATGGGTTTAGGTTATAGGTTTGGGGTTATAGGTTTAGGTTAAGGGTGTGGTACCTGTAAATACAGATATAAACACAGCCTGTCCAAATGGCCAGAACCCTCCAATGCTGTCCATAAAAAATGGACAGCTTCATCATGGTCATATTCAGCAGTTCCCACCTTTCAGGGACCCCCGCTCATCCGGATAGCTCCGATGCACATCCGGGTCTGCTCCATTAATTTCGAGCAAATACATAAACACGGCTTGTTCAAATGGCTAGGCCCCTCCAATGCTGTCCATAGGAAATCGACAGATTCATCATGGCCATAACAGCGGTTACCACCTTCTAGGGACCTCCGCTCAACATCTAGATAGCTCCGACGCACATCCGGATATATAAATGGGTACAGTTTCATAGAACATTATTAGTAATTTTTTAAATGCATACCTCCCTTAGAAAGTCCTTTAGTTGATCCTCATGAAAGTCTTGATCTATTAGAACCTTAACAACAACATGCTGCATTCCATGATTGAATAAATAAGAAGATGCATCACCTTTACTTTCAAGTCAAACAAAAATGGTACAGAGAACCATATAAGAAACAAGAAGAAAAATGTGGATTTCTTTGAATATGATAGAGAGATTGGTCTAAGAACTGAACCACAAATTACTCTCATCAGGTTAGTTATCAGAATAACATTTCCAGAGAAGTTTCCTGCATTAAACACTTGCCTATGTAATTCAATTGTCTTCAGTAAAATCAAATTACTATCTTAAAAGAAATGTACGCCACGAATGCAAAACGTCATTTTTAAACCAAATTACACTCGCTATTTTCAAATCTCACACGGCCAGTTCATTCCCCCACTATCTCCCTCGATTTCCCCACTCTCACCTCTCCGTCTCTCTCTTGAAGCAAAAAAAGAAGAAGAAAAAAAAATCTCTTTTATGTTTTTTCAATCCATCTTCCATTTTCTTCTTAACAAGAAAATCCATATTTACTAATATTCCCATTTTTCTATTTTTTAAAAGAATGAGTTCGGACTCCGAAAGCGTCCGCTCTAGCACTCGTACTTTCAGTCCAAACCCTAACCAAGGACTCCAAAATTACCAAACTGCCACTATGCGGGAACCCTAATTTTATAATATGTGTACTAATTTTATATTATATCAATTTAAATGAGGATGTACTTCTACACTTTACATTACATTAAGAAAAGCATCCATAACAATGCATTTTTAATTTCTTCCTGGCAATGACCACCAGGATACAAGAGACAATATTCAGAGTATACTAGGAAACACTAGCTGATAAAGCAGTTTACAAACCTTCAAAAGATTTCCATACTTTGAACAAGCACACCCTCGTCATCCCATTGCATATCCTTAGCTTTGGAATGTGGGTCCTTTCCAATTAATTGAAGAGGCAGTCTAGCTGCAGAGGTGTCTGCAAATAAATTAAGATGATTGCTCAAGAATTCTTATACAGAACCATGCATAAAAAAATTCAGATTGATACTTAAAGGGGAAAAAAAGAAGCCAAGTTTATTGGTATTCATTGACTCAATGAGTGAAATTCAAAAACTAGAATAAGCAAACTTACTTTGTTCGGGATTGTCATATTTCTTGATGACACCTCAGATTGCATATGGTCATGGTTCAAATGTAAAATGAGTGAAATTCATAAACTAGAATATGCAAATTTGATAGTTATGTTCTTAGATATCATTAACTTGTTGCCTAATTTGAACTCGTTTGTGACCAAGTTGCCTAAATGATCACAATTCAAAATTATCTTTCTCGAATAAAGAGTAACAACCAACGCTCATCATGATCATCTTAGCCTTCTCCTAGTAATTAAGGTTTAAAATAGCCTGGCAGCTCTACATACAGCTTCTCACCAATCATCGACCTACCAAGTTAGACTCTTAGGAACTGGTAATGGTAGTCAGGTACTCAGGTTATGATCTCCCCATGCCAAGTAGTGGCTTGGCACCAATCTCCACCACACAAGCAGCCTATACATGGGCATTATAACTGTAAACTAATGGAGTCCATGCTCCTTTGAGCAAAAATCACCTGTAGGCAGTTCAGGGTCAACTCAATGGCAAGTTTAGTACAGTTTCCCATCTATGATTGGCCCCATTGTATGTATGATTACTTCACATGGTGACATGCATCATGAGATTTAGTTGACATACTTCTTCAAGTTTTTTTTCAGATTCCAAGTAAATTAAGTTGTGCCTAAAAATTGACTCATGTCTCAAGCGAGTCAAACCAACTTGCTAAATTTAGAACTGGTGCAGGAATGAGAAAAAGAAAAAAGCAACAACTATTTCAACCTTAAAAAACTCTATTTTCATCTACGGTCTCATGTAGTTACCTGCACACATTTGCTTGAGATATGATTTCAGCCATTCCCCTATCACTCCCACATTGGACCTGCTTTCCCCCAAGCCGCTGCAATGTATCCTTGCTTGTGTGGGTAATCTACAGGTTGGATTTCATGAGACTGAAAACTTACCATACAAGAATAGCATGAAATAACTAAGACAGGAATGAGGGTTGTTAAAAGAGCAAAAAGATTAAAAGAGAACATGTTCGTTTGACGGCTGATCTGGTATGAACACATTCGTAACATAGTTCTAGTAACATACCTTTTGTTCTTTTTGTACAGAATCAACCATATTTTCCTTCAAGCCCTTACATCGAATGATAATGCAACCACTTGTAAAAATACTGGGAAAAAAATGAAAATTGAAGAAATTGATGCACATAATGATCTAATGAACTGTTCAATTGAAGATAGTTAAAAAAGAAAGAAAACCTTAATAGGTACGGGCTGAGACATATTTGACTGAGATGCAATCTTTTGCTTAAGTTCACATGTCAATGAGAGCTAACATTTAAAGTCAAGACAAAAGAGAAGAAGAACAAGAAGGGTAAGTCATAGGGAATTATAGTTACAGTAACGAGAAAGTTCTTCCTATCTTAAACCAAGTACTTTATTATAGCACAATTTTTTTTAAATAAATAAAAAAAATTCCATACATTTGATTGACCTTCTTAAACAATTCTATTGGTGGATTTTGAAATCGCTTGTCCGTTGGGAAATTGAATTCCTGTATTTAAGCACACAAACAGTATTGACAAGGAAATATGTATAGCATCTGAAGACATCTGACTTAAACAAAATGAAATACCATGGGTATTGTCGTTTTCTGCTTGCTAGTTCGAAAGACACCAATTTCACCTTTACTAGAAAATATCTGTAATTTTCACAATACATAAAACTTTTCAAGATGTAACTATACAAGTAAAAGATCCGCATGCAGTAAAGATAAGCATTACCTTCTTATTAAGAGGATGAGCTTTAAATTGGACTTCAGAGATAGATTAATGGTTTTGAACTTTTACTTTCCTTTTTTTTTTTTTTTTTTGTCTTTTTGAGGGTGAATATTTAGGCATAACATTTATAAGAAAGGATGGGATAGTTCATAAGCATGGACTACGCTTGACATTTACCTGTATTTTCTCAAAACTGGGGAAGCAGATCAATTAAAATACTTAACAAAGAAAGAAAGAACTACAATTTATCAAGCAAAATGTCACATGGAGTTGAATATTAACATGCAACAGGGCAGTTGTGGGCACATGTACTGTAAGTATGCAATACAACCATCCAAAAGGTTGTTACAATCATTGGGTAGGGAGGCACCAAAAATCAGGCTGACCTAATCATCATGAGGACTACGCCACAAATAAGAATCAACAACAACTCTGAGCCAAATGATAAATTAAATTAGATGTGTGTGCAAATGAATACCAAATGGCTCCTCCATTCTAGGAGACTACGAATAATGCATTAAAGCAATAACATAATGGAAAGACATGAAAAGACAAATTAGGAATTAAAGGCATGGGCTCTTAGAGATTGATAACTTATATAAATAGATTGATTCCATCTTGTCGCTACGAAATTACCTGTCCCAATTAACTGGATTAAGCCAAACATGTTGCAGCACTCGTTATCATTGTGCTTCTTTGCACATCACTCCATAAGAAAAGATTTTTGGATACAAAATTGCAGCCTTAGAAAATATCTCTCTCTCTCTCTCATATTTTATATTTTATATTTTTTTATTGTAACCATCATACAGATAACTGGTGAGACAGTAGGAGAAGTGAAGGCAGTAGCAGATATGCACGAAAGGAAGCCAGAGATGGCTAGACAATCTGATGCCTTTATTGCTTTACCTGGTTAGTGTGTATGTGTGTGTGTGTGTGTGTGTGTGTGTGTTTGTGTATAAAAGGAAAATATGTAAATCCTTTAGTCAAAACCACCAACACCCAATTGAAATTTTAAATCAATTGATATATGCTTTGTGTGTGTGTGTGTGTGTGTGTGTGTGTGTGTGTGTGTGTGTGTGTATGGTCTTGAGAAAGCAAGGCAAATCATATGTATAATGCAAACAAGAGAGAGAGAGAGAGAGAGAGAGAGAGAGATTTTGGCTATGAAACTAGAAGTAAATCCACAGGTGTCTCAAACCAAGAGATTGGATAACAAACAAAAAGCATATCAGATTTTTTCTTTTTATGGGCACTTTTTCCTCCTACGTTCTTGTTACTTTCTTGTATGCATTAACTAATGTTTTTGGTATTTGGGATGTCTGAACACAGAAATTATGAACTGAGTAAACTGAAATTTAAATTAGAGAAATGATCTAGAGCTCCCACAGCTCCACAAATCATGTGCTCCCAATTGCATATAGCTACCTAGACAGCAATCCCATTTTTCAGCTAATGTAGTAGCAATTTTTACAAGAGATATGCTGAAGGAGACACTACAAGAAGTACAAATGTATCAAGCTTAACAAATATTTTACTTTTCCTAATAATTGGATGAAATTATATGACAATTAAATGCTCATTGTCATTAAAGCCCCATTTTTTCAGGTCCAAATTGAAATTGACAAAATTACAATTGAGAAACGAAAAATCCCCGATATAATTATAATTGAGAAAAGAGAAGCAGGATTATTTCTGTCTCAATTTATTTACACTCCATAGGGAAACAATTGAAACCCAACTTAAGAAAAACATCTACCTACTCCCATCAGTAAAGTAAATGAGACAAAAAAACAAGTTATAGATATTAAGAAATGAAATATAATTAAATAGCATAATTATAAAAACTTGTGAGACAAGACAGTAGATTCAAAGATTCTTTCCTTTCTAGTGTCTGGAACATTTTTCGTAAAAAACTGTAAGCCACTCAATTAAAAACTAATAATCTGATATGCTTCCAGGGTTGTTTCTGTCTCAATTTATTTACACTCCATAGGGAAACAATTGAAACCCAACTTAAGAAAAACATGTACCTACTCCCATCAGTAAAGTAAATGAGACAAAAAAGCAAGTTACAGATATTAAGAAATGAAATATAATTAAATAGCATAATTATAGAAACTTTTTCCCTGCAGTTCCCAAATTTCAAAGGTCAAGCACATGGAAAAGCATCAAAGGTAAAACCTAGTATCTCCTTATTAATGGAGCAAATACAGTCTCCTCATAGATCCAATGAACCATCCATAAAGAGTGTCAATAGTACACACAAATAACCTATAGTTCATAGATATCTTATAGAAAACATAATAAGCAACTGTAAAAGTTGAGTTCCTAATGCCATAAATGATGGAACTGACATGGTATAGTGACATCAGACCTGGAAGTACTGATATTAGCAACTTACCACTCTGTGTAGTTGATCAACCGAACGGTGATTAATTTCCTTCTGTTCTTTGATAGCCTCTCTAATTTTAGAGATAGTTCCTTGATCTGTATCAGGGCCTTGAAGAAACCTACAGCATCAACTTAATTTTATTGTTTAATTGTGGCCTGATAAGGGAGATCTCACAATTTTAGTAGAAAATAAGAAACTAAGGACTGGTTCACATTCATCAGATTCAAAAGGATTTAAATCCTTTAGGTTCCAAAATGCACTTCATTTGGAACTAGATAATGAATGGCTTGGATCTCATGAACTTGTTCATGGGCAGATTGTGGGCAACTCAACATGCATGAGTCTAATTTAAGTTTATATCTGAAATACATTGCCGCCATCATACAATTGTACTGTTACTTAATGAAAGATTATATGAATTGTATTCCAGTCAAAAGTGTTCTCATTATTTTCATTTGGTATTCAATTGACAAAATGTTGGTGAAAAAGGGGTAACCCAATATCAGAGAAAGATTGCAATGAAATGTATATAAAGTTATAAACAAACTAAGGGACTGTTTTGGTAGATGCTTAAACATGAAGCTTGTGAAATTTGTAGTAGAGAAAGATACATCCTACAAAATCTAAACAAGTCAAAATTAATGCCAATGATGCCACCAGAAGACATGGACGGAATCTGGAAGAATACTACTAAAAAATGCTGACATTCTAGAAAAAAAATACTATATCCTTCAAAGAGTGATGCCTGGGCTGAAATTTATCCAGCAGATGCAAGAAGTACAAGAAAATCCTTTTGAATTCCAAAAAAAAATGACAAATTATTCCAAAACATCCTTTGAAAATTGGCAATTCACTCCGAAAACATACTAAATCTGCCATGAATCTACTGAACGTGATGATATACTAGTAAGTTAGTCCAAAGGAAATTAGAATCCTTCAGAAATGCAACCCCAACAAGAAGACTCAAGAATTCTAATGAAAACTATAAAATATTAGAAAAAAGCTACCAATAAAATCAAAACTCCCGTAAAAAGAACTGTAATTTCTAGCAAAAATCATTAGTGCTACTCAAATCACATTGATTACATCCTTGCCAAATGCAATAGAGAAATAGGAAATGTACCAGAATTCTACCTCACAACAACAAAATCATAGAGTAAAAATGACAGTTCCTATGAAAATCAACCAAAAATTTGAAATTTGAAATCATTTAATGTCCTCAATTACACCAAAAAAATACTCAATCCTCCTGAATTCAACTGAAGAACATGGAATCCAAACCAAATTCAACATAGAAATCAATAAATCCAACTATAAAACAATAATTCCTGCCATAATTCTGCTGAAAATTAAGAAAAACTTGCAGCAATTCTACAAGAAAAAAAAACATTCTTATGAGAAAAATAGTAAAAAGAGATGAGAAACGAACAAAATTCTCACAGTTTCCATGCATCCTATCCCTCAAACAGAGCTCAACTGCCACTTCCTAGTTAAATCGAAAACCGAGCTGCTACCACTTTTTACATAAGAAATGGAAAGCATGTACCTACTCCCATCAGTAAAGTAAATGAAAACAAAAGGAAACAGGGATTGAAAGACAAACAATGGGATCCACAAAATTTTCCTATTCCAATCTAGGAAACACTCTAAAATTCCAATCATCATGATGATCCATATGCTTAAAGATTTACGGCGGAATAATATACAAAACAATCAGCATCTGATCTAATTGAAAAGCAGTTACGGTATCATGAAATCATGAAAAATTATATTAAAATGTAAACCACAGAATCATAACTTCTTACAATTTACCCAAATTCCAAAATACCTATAATTTTCCATATCATGATCAGAAAAGCTACTAATATGACAGATTGCCTTCCATATGAACCAAACAGTACATCTCCTCTACTCCATTTCAGTAAAATGACAATAGAACAAAATGAGAAAATAGAGTATTCAAGAAGCCCTTTTGAAACAAATGAGAGGTCGATAAATCAGTATAATTGAATAGTAGAACATATTACAAATGCCCGCTTCTATGATTTTCTTTTATGATTCAATGATTCAGATATGCTAATTATACCTCAATAATATTAATGGTGAAGTTGACCACGGACAATAAGCTCTACCAGCAACATAGGCTTCTGCTTCGATATTTAAATGCTCGAATTGGACTTCGATTGTGAGAACCTCAATTTCAGCTCTGATCAAACATTTGAGAAAGACCCATTAACGATCCATCAGAAAAAAGGCTATAGAAGGTTTGATAGAAAAAAGGAAAAAATAAAAAAATAAAAATAATAAAGAGGAAGATAGAGGAGCTTACCGGTCGATTCAGTCTTCGAGCTTCAACAGAAACTTCTCATTGCTCTCCTCAGTAACTCTAATCAGTCTCTCTAACAAATTTCAAAGTCCATCTCTATCTACAATCGAGGGCAGCAGCTCACCTCCCCTTCTCCATCGTCATCCTCCATTAAAATCAGAGTTTTGAGGCCCATCTCCTGCTGCAATCAAGGAGAGAGACGAAGGAGAATGAGCGAAAGGGAAGGGATGAAGAGAGAGAGAGAGAGAGAGAGAGAGAGAGAGAGAGAGAGAGAGAGAGAGAGAGAGAGAGAGAGAGAATAAGGGAATGAAGAGAGGGAGAAAGAGGATTAGGTTTTTTTTGGGTTTTTTGGAGTGCGCGCCCATTTTGGGCATTGGACGGTCTTATTAGGGGCTATGTGGGGCCCACCATGATGTGTGTGTTTCATCCATTCCGTTCATCCATTTTTAACGATCATTTTAGAGTTTTATGCCAAAAATTAGAGGGATATAAATCTCAGGTGGTCCACACCACATTACAACAATAGTGATTGGATATCCACCATTAAAATCCTTCTAAGGCCCACTGTACTGTTTATTTGACATCCAATTTGTTGATTTGGTCATACAGGACCAGATGAATGGAAAAAATAAAAATCAGCTTTATCCAAAACTTTTATAGCTACCAAATATTTTTAATGGTCAACCCTCATTCAACACTATTTCTTGTAATGTGGTCCACTTGAGATTTGGATATATCTCATTTTTGGTCTCATATTGTAAAATTATATTTAAAAATATATGGAGGCATGGATGAAACACATACATCATGGTGGGGCCATGCCATCTAAAATCATGTGAAGAAATGGCTAAAACATATAAAAGCACTTGGTAGGGTCCACTTGAAATTTTTACGTATATGAAACTTGGTCTGACTCCTCATCCAAGTGGGACACACATAATGGATAGGCTAAATTTGTGAACCACATCTCGGTGGGCCTAACAAACGATTATGAATATTTTAATGGAGGGTAACCCCTCTCGACTTTTGTATGTGGTGTGGACCAAATTACAACTTTTGTATGTGGGGATTGTATGTAGCCGTGCAGGCAGTGACTAAGGTAGAAAAAAAGAGAGGCAGAGTATGGTAAGGGAAACAAATGGATCATATGGATATACAATATATAAATCAAAGTGGACCCACATCTACCCCATCAGTCAGATGCACCATTCTATGGTGGGCCACACCACATACGAAAGTTGAGAGGGGTTACCCTCCATTAAAACATTCATAATTATTTTTTGGGCCCATCGAGATGTGGTCCACAAATCCAGTCCATCCATTATGTGTGTGCACTTGGATGAGGGGTCATACCAAGTTTAACTTATTTTTTTATTTATTTAACTTGTATATTTATATGATTATAGATTTATTTTAGATTTATGGTTGGGAGGCTGGGTTGGGTCAGGTTAGGGGTTGGATCGGGTTAGGAGGGCTGGATTAGGTTGGGTTGGAGGTTTTTTATACTTAACATGATTGACATTTAATTTGTATTATTTAGTCAAAAATATAATAAGTTAACATATGAACAAACTCCACTCGAACCACTAGCTCGACTCGATAGCTTTAGCAAACAAGGCATGCTTCAATGTTGAGCTTGAGGTTGAGTATAGAATGGACAAGTCAAGCCCAGCTTGGCCCACCTCGAATCGACTCGTCTTGGCTCGATGTACAACCATAGTGACTCTAGAGTGGGCAACGTTTAAAAATTGGAGGTAATTCTTTACTTGTACAGGTGGCATGATTTTATAGTAATCACAACCATCCAAATCGCTAAACCAAGTGTGGATGGAGTATAACTGAAAAATGACAAAGAGAAGATTATTAACCATGCACCTGATTTTTTACTTTGAATTTGGACCACTCGTTGCTTACTTTTAATAATCTATTTGATGGCTATTAATTGGATGGTCAAGATTACTTGACCTTGTGGTTCTAGAGATTTTCTTAATCTCACAATTTGGATGGTCTGGATAGTCGTACATCACTGTCACACGTAAGGAGAATGAATGGACGATCAACCTATTTTTGGAGAAGGACGATCAACCATTCAACCTATTTTTGGAGAAGGACGATCGTCCATTCAACCTATTTACGGAGGACCATCATATTTTTGGAGCACATATGATGGTATTTCAACATAACATCACTGTCACGCGTAAGGAGAATGAATGGACGATCAACCTATTTTCATGGTACTGATGTCCTCCGTAAATGACATGGTAATGCGAACCATGGTACCGTTGCATGTAGGTGATCAGTTGTCTTTTTAAAATGTTGAAATATCAATATTGTATTTTGAGCTTTGCTAAGCCCACACGCATGTGCAATACAACTCGAGTACATGCCATATATTTGCCAGCATGACACAATAGATCTGAGATCCACTCCATCCATCAGAACAGAAACACAATAATAATAACTTAATTCAAGAATCCGTTTGGTCCACATGTTATGTGGGCCACAATTTGTAAAAAAAAAAAGTATGGCTTTGAAAAACCTGGTTGAAGTTTTCTAACCCATTCGTTATTTCCAAATTGAGACCCACATACTCATTGGACCAGATTTTATTTTGAAGAAAAAAACATATACAAAGTAGGACCAACCTGATGGATGGATGAGATCTAGCATGTATGTGCCATGCTGGCATATACACGAGTTTAATTGCACACACGTGTGCGCTTAGCAAAGCTCTATGATTTGCTATCATTTTCTACTGTCAATATAGAATTTCAGAAAATGCAAATCATACCAAACTCAAATGAATAATTTTAGAAGCTTCTCACTATCCGATTGAAATTGTCATATGAATAATTTTGGAACCTCAATCAGGCTACATATGAGAAAGATATTGAGTATACAAGATTGATCAACAATTTCAGTGAAATTTGATTTAAACATCTGAAGTTATTTACTCTTCAATTTGAACGGATTAGATTGTCCAAAAATGATTAAAGGTTCAATTAGTGGAAGTACCTAATAATTTAGTAAATTTTATTTTCACAAATAAATTTTAATTTCCTTTTAAAATAACATTTTTTTTTTCAAAATGTATATTTTTTTTTTACTCTTTTAACCAAATATCGTTTTTATTATAAAATATTTCAAAAATATTTAAAATACAAAATTTGAATTTTTATTTTCAAAATCTCAAAAAATTTCTCATATTTTAATTTTTTTCTCAAAAATTTCAAAATGCCAAATTTTTTCTTCAAAAGCATTATTTTGTTCTCAAATTTTTTTCTTAAACATAGTTAAAATTTCTAAACTTTTCAATATTCTTTTTTATATGATATTACAAATCATTTAAATATTACCTTTTAATTATATATATAAAAAAATTTCCATTCATATGATATAAAAACTAAACACACACACACACACACACACACACACACACACACACACACACACACACACATATATATAGAGAGAGAGTCATGCTCCCATGCGCACCTACGCACGTGCGCACCTTTGCACACATGCCATGAGTGTCCAATCAGAACGGTTCATGTGATGCAAAATCCCATGAAACCTCATGTGACAAATTTTTACCCTGATATAAAATTCTGGTGGGCCATAGCAAAGAGAAATGCAAATCAAGGGAGGAAACTATTTTCATTTTTCATGGCCCATCAAAGTTTTAGATCAAAGTAAAACTTAGGCCCATGGGGTTTCACGAGGTGCTGCTTCACATGAACGGTTCAGATTTTGGATCCACATCACATATGATGGGTTCTTAAAAAAGTTCGTTCATAGTACGTATGAACTGGTTCGCAGGTGAGCGTTTCCGTGTATATATATATATATATATATATTTTACCGACAAAATTTTTTAAAAATTAAAACATTTTTACATTATTATAAAAATATATACATTTAAAATTAGGAAAAACACTTTTACTGACGATTTTTTGTAGTTTGAAAAATTCAAAACAAACTGTACCTATGAAAATTTTCGTAGGTAAAGATGGCTTTTACATACGAAATTAGATTCCGTAGGTAAAACTAAAGTTTTCAATTGAGTACACCCTTTAGCTATGAATATTTTCGTAGGTAAATATGGCTTTAACCTATGCCATCTAATTTGGTAGGTAAAACTAGATTTTGAAAATTTTGAAACACCCTTTACCTACGAAACTTTTCATAGGTAAAGATAGTTTTTAACTACGAAATCTAGCTTCGCAGGTAAAAGTAAACTTTTCGACCTTTAGCTACGAATACTTTCGTAGGTAAATATGGCTTTTGAATTTGGAACACCCTTTAGCTATGAAAAGTTTCGTAGGTAAAGATGGCTTTACCCTACGAATTTAGATTTCGTAGGTAAAAGTAAGATTACCCTTTATCTACGAATATATTCATAGGTAAAGATGGCTAAAGTTTCAAGACACAACCTTTACCTACGAGACTTTGCATAGGTAAAGATGGATTTTGCCTACGAAATCTAATTTCGTAGGTAAAAACAAAGTTTTTGATTTTTAAAAAAAATTTAGAACACCCTTTAGCTATGAAACGTTTCGTAGGTAAGGAAAACTTCAAAAAGTAAAGTTTTCAATTTTTTTGTATTTTAAAATTTTGAAAACACCCTTTACCAACTAAAATGTTCATAGGTAAAGATGGTAAAAGCAGAGTTTTGGATTCGGAACACCCTTTAGCTATGAAAATATTCATAGGTAAAGATTGGCTTTTCCCTACAAACTTAGATTTCGTAGGTAACAGTAAGGTTTTTGATTTTTTATTTTAAAATTTTCACAACAGTCTTTAACCACGAAAGGTTTCGTAGGTAAAGATGGCTTTTGCCTATGAAATTTAATTTCATAGGTAAAAGTAGGCTTTACGATATTTTTGAAAAATTCAGAACAGCCTTTAGCTACGAAGAGTTTCGTAGGTAAAGATAGCTTTTCCCTACAAACTTATATTTCATAGGTAAAAGTAAGGTTTTCAATTTTTTATAATTTGAAAATATTAAAACACCCTTTACCTATGAAACGTTTCATAGGTAAAGATGGCTTTTGCCTATGAAATATGATTTAATAGGTAAACGTAGACTTTTCGCCCTTTAGCTACGAATAATTTCGTAGGTAAAGATGTCTTTTACCTATGAAATTATATTTCGTAGGTAAAATTAAAGTTTTCAATTTTTTTCATCTTGAAAAATTTAAAACACCCTTCACCTACAAAAATATTTGTAGGTAAAGATGGTTTTTGCCTACAGAAGTAAATTTCGTCGGTAAAAGTCATCTTTACCTATGAAAATTATTTTTGTCAGTCAAAATCATATTTCTTGTAGTGATTCACTATTATGAACGTCTATCCTCATGGGGCCGTCGAGATAAAGAATCTAACGAATGACAATGTTTTCAAAGTAAATGGACATTGGCTTAAGCCATTCGTTGAGAAATTTGATAAAGAGGATATGTCCATACCTCTGATTGATCCTGTGTATTAGGATTGACCTCTTAGTCTAATAGAGGTATAGTTAGGTTTATTTCTTTCATACAAATTTGGATTATAATAGTTTACTTTTAGTTTATTTTCATGCTAACTCATTTACATGATAAGAACTCTTGAAAAGCTTAAAATCTTTATTTCAGGTATTATCTTACCATTAGTTCCCTTTTTCTTTTCATTGCCTCATATGCATTTTATGCTTCTCTCTTGTACATTAGGGACAATGTAGATTTTAGGTTGGGGGTGTGGATTAGGTAGACTAATTAGTATTTTCTTACTTCTGAAATTTTTTAGAAAATTTTAATTTTTCAAATTAAAAACTTGTTTGGAAAGTGATAATTTGTGTATTTAAGAATGCTTTGAGTATGATGATAAGATACATATTGAATTTTGAATTGTTGTAGTTTGATCAACTAAGTAGACTATCACTTAAGTTCTTTAATTTAATTGATTAATAAGAAGTTTGAATATCATGTTGATCTAAATCACAAGACACATTCAATTTTCTTTCTGTGAATAATGCTAGAATTTTTTATTATTAGCATGTGTATCATTGATAGATATTGAGAATTAAGTCTGGAGAATTTTATCCACCTTAAAAAGATGAAAAGAACTAGTTAAAAAACAGAAAGATCGACAAAAAGGTCATGTATGATGAAAAAATAAGAAAATAATGAAAATTCTAAAAAAAATGAAGATGAAAAGATTGAAAAGAATGAATAAATAAAAGGGACCGTCAATATAAAATAAAAAACTGGAAAAAGAAGAGAAATGGGATAAGTTTGGAATCAGTACTTGATATTCAACTAATCTTGAGGTGATAAACATGACTAACATTATGAAATGATAGTATTTTTATGGAACGTAAGTTGGAATTCACTGAGCACATTAAGAAACTTGTTATATGAACTTATGCTCCTGAGTGATTGAAAAGAACCTTATGTGATTCGGCTCTAGGTTTTCAAAAGTTCCACTTTCTCATCTTAATTCCACTCATTCATACTTGATTGCATAAAAGATTATTTTTTGAAAGAGGTTTGAACATTGAAAATTGAGAATATCTTCATGCATATTTTGCTCGGGTCATCCCATGCCGGAACAATGATCATAAAATGATCATTCGATTCTTAAAAGAAAATATCCTTTCCTGATTTGGAACGCCTCCTCGAGTCATCATTAGTGATGGAGGGTTGCACTTTTGTAATAGGCCATTCCAGAACTTGATGAAGAAATATGGTATCTCTCATAAAGTGAGCACTCCATACCACCTGCAGACAAGTGGGCAAAGCTAAGATTTCTAATGGAAAAATTTAACAAATTCTGAAAAAAATGGTTAACCCTAATCGTAAGGATTGGTCAATTTGCTTGACCGATGCTTTTTGGGCTTACCATACAACTCTTAAAACCCCCATTAGAATGTCTCTCTTTAGACTTGTATGGGAAAGCTTGCCACTTGCCCGTGGAGTTTTAACATACAGCCTACTAGGCTATCAAAAATATGAATTATAACATGGACAACGCTAGGTCACTACGCAAACTTCAATTGAATGAACTCAAGGAAATCCAGAACAATGCATACGAGAACTCGAGAATTTACAAGGACAGGATGAAGGTATTCCAAGACCGAAACATCCTTCAGAAATCATTCACAACCGGTTAAAAAGTCCTATGTACAATTCTCAATTATATCTTTTTTCGAGAAATCTTGAATCTCGTTGGACTGTCCCTTTCACTGTTACTACTGTCTATCCTCATAGGGCCTTTGAGATAAAGAATATGACAAATGATAATATTTTCAAAGTAAATGGACATTTTCTAAAGCCATTTATTGAGAAGTTTGATTCAGATTATATGTCCGTACCTCTGATTAATCCTATGTATCAGGATTGACCTCCTAGTCTGATGGAGGTATAGTTAGGTTTATTGTTTTCATAGGATTTAGAATTATGATAATTTATTTTAAAATAAGTTTAGTCTTCATGTTAACCCATCTAAACGTTAAGAACTTTAGAAAAGCTTTGATTCTCATTCTTCATATACTACCTTTCCATCACTTCTTATTTCTTTTCGAAGTATCATTGCATTGCATGCTTATATCTTTTACATTGAGGACAATGTAAATTTTAGGTTGGGGTGTGGATTAGGTAAACTAATCAGTGTTTTCTTAGTCGTTCAGCAAAAATTTTAAAAAATTTCAATTTCTCAACTTAAAAGCCTATTTGAAAAGTGATAGTTTGTGTACTTAAGAATGCTTTGAGCATGATGATAAGATAGAGATTGAGTTCTGAATTGTTGGAGTTTGATCAACTAAGTAGACTATCACTTAAGTTCTTTTATTTAATTGATTAAGAGGAAGTTTGAATATTATGTTGATCTAAATCACAAGACACATTCAATTAATTTTCTGTGAATTGGAATTTTTTATTATTAGTAAGTAAATCATTAGTAGATATTGAGAATTAAGTCTGGAAAATTTTATCCACCTTGAAAAGATGAAAAGAACCAGTTAAAAAATAGAGAAATTGACAAAAAGGTCATGTGTTGAGTGTGAAATATTACATATTTCTCCCTATTTATACCTTGGTTTTATAAACATGATAGTGATTAATCGATTTAATTATGCATGTTTTCATGTGTGAGGTGATTTCGAGAGCTTAAGGTGAAATTTATGTCAAAAGGAAGATTTATGCTCAAAATATTACTAAATAAATATTTAGAGATTTAAAAGTCATTAATGAAGAATTCACATGCCAAATATCTAATAAAATCAAGTGAGGAATGAAGAGAATCAAAGATTTGAAGTAAAAAAAATGAATCTTGAAATTATCTTGTAAACAAACATATTCCTGAAATTATCCTAAAATGCATATATTCTGAAGCTCAGAGTCTATTTTAGCTATGCTGGGTGAAGTATATTTTGGAAAACTGAATAGAGTGAAGTTTAATTTAGAAAACTATGGAGAGTGTGTAAATTTAAGGCGGTTTCTAGATTTTTCTAACTAGGTGCAAAAGTTAGAGTTTCACAACTATAAATAGGACTCCTTAAGATGCTCCAAAGCATATTTTAGGGTTTGGAAAGGTCTTAAGGAGCATAACAAAGGGGTGGAGCAGCCGCTAAAGAATTTTTTCTTCTTCCCTAGTTTATTTTTCATGCTTTGGTTAAGAGATTTGGTTTTAATTATATCTATGGTTGGCTAAAGCTCATAACTAAGGTTAAGAGGTGAAGCTTGTATTGTGTCAGGATGTTTATTTTTCTTTGATTCTTGTTCTTATTGAACTTCATTAATTTCTAGTTTAATATTAAAGGAATATTTTTAATTTTTTATGATTTATTGTGACTCAAATTACAATAGATGTTGTGATAGCTTTGGATATCTTCTTTTCCTATTTTGAGATAGTGAGATTGGTTAATCCCATTATTCACCATCATCTCCTAGGCATGGTAGGGTGATGGAATCCCTTCCAATCTTCATAATTCTCCTTCATTGAGAATTAGGTCAATGAAAAATTCATATTTGATTTTAATTACTTTATCTTCTAATTGGATAGGATAAGACTCCAATTCCAATTGTGTTTATTGAATCAAGAAAGGTAACATCTTAATAGCTACAAGTGAATCCTTGGCACCTTAGTTCACACATTTAATTGATAGTTTAAACATTATTCACAATTACTCACTTTTATTCTAGAATCCAAATTTAGATCTTCTTTTAGTTCTAGTTCTAGTTCTTTTCAGAATACATATAAGTTTAGTCCTTGTGGATTCGACCTCATTCTCACAAGTTATTACTACATCGCTACCCTATACTTGGGGTTGTGAACAATTTTTTAGCACCGTTGCTGGAGACTACTACTACATATTTTTTTGGAATTAATTGGTATAAGAATTAGGTTAAGATTAAGATTTATTTTTTCTGCTATGTTTTTAGGTTAGGATTTTTTCTGAAATTTTTTTTAGAAACTAACATTATTTTCTGTTTTGTAGGATTCCTAACATAGCAACTTGTAAATGCTATCTTATAGATCTAGCACCCGGAGTTGTCAGATTTTGTTATGCTAAGATACTTAGAATTTGTATCTTACTTTGATGAGATGGATAGATCAACTTCATGCATTGTGAGTCATCTTCTTCATCGCCAAACTTTTCTATGTATTCAATTTGAAGAACGTTATCAAAGTTCAGGGATTATAAGTTTAAGTGCAAGAACAAAAGTTCAAGGCTTAAGTTCAAGATGAAAGCTCATTGTTACTACTTTAAAGAATCAAAAACTCAAGGCCTAGCTCAAGCACAAGTTCAAGATTTGTAACACAAGCTGCATGTATTTCAAGTGAATGAGTTATCGAAGCGATCGATGTTTTGATGGTTCAAACTCACAAACAAGATATGGATGACCCTAGATTAACAATAGGTTAGCTCATAGTCATTGTATATTTTATTTGGGTCATTACATAAGTTTATAAGTTATTTCCTCGACTAGTCTAATCTTTGTTCGACTAGTCCAAGCATTGGCTTGACCAGTCCAAGACGTTTCTCAACCAGTCCAAGATTTATTGTGAATTTATAGAATTTTCTGTTGGACCCTCGACTAGTCGTGAAGACTGCTCAACCAGTCGAGTGAACAGTACTCGATCAGTTGTGCAGTACTTGACTCAAAGTCCAATAAGATTTTTTGGTTCCACTCGACTAGTCGAGCAGGCCACTCAACCAGTCGAGTAACGATCTTATCTTATCGCACCATAAATTTTGAAATGTGGTTGGTCCTTCGACCATTCGAACCAATCCTTAAACCAGTTGAGTGAACAATATTTTCACCTATAAATAGAGGATGAATCTTAGAGTTTTTCATTCATTCCAAGTATAATATGTAAATGTTATCTTATCTAGCTCCTAGGTTTATCAAATTTTGTAGTACCGAAAACTCTTGGAATCTATATCTTGTGTAGTTGTTCTGTAAGATCAACTTCATGTCATCCTTGCCTACATTTATGTACAAGATCAAGAAGTTCAAATTCAAGTTCAAGTGCAAGATCAAGAGACTCAAGAACAACATCAAGAAGTTGAAATTCAAGTTCAAGTACAAGATCAAGAGACTCAAGAACAACATCAAGAAGTTCAAATTCAAGTTCAAGTGCAAGATCAAGAGACTCAAGAACAACATCAAGAAGTTTAAGACCTAGATCAAGTCTTCAAGCTTCAACTACATTAAGAAGTTCAAGTACTAGATCAAGTCTTCAAGCTTCAACTATATCAAGATAATGATATGTGATGATTCCATCTCACAAATAAGGTTTCTTTGACCTTAGATTGACCTTAGGATAGGTCATACAATTTACATTTATATCGTAGGTCATTTGATAATTTTATAGGTCATATTTCAACTAGTCCTAGTCATAGTTCGACTAGTCCAAGTACTGGCTCAACAAGTGTAAGAATTTTCTCGACCAGTCAAAGGTTTGTTATGAATTTTCAGAATTTCTGTTTAACCCTCGACTAATCTTGGAGACTACTCGACTAGTCGAGTGAATAATGCTCGACTAGTCGAGCAGGCTCGACTCAAAGTCCAGCAACCTTTCTGGGTCCCACTCGACTAGTCGAGTGTAGGGCTCGACCATTCGAGTAGGCCACTCGACCAGTCGAGGAGCGATCTTATCTTATCGCACCTGAAATTTTGAATTATTGTTGGTCCTTCGACCAGTCGAACCGACCACTGGGCCAGTTGAGTGAACAGTATTTTTGCTTATAAATTGAGGACGATTTTCGGAGTTTTTCAACTCATTCGAAGATATTCAAGTCACAACTCTTAGAAATCTTATCCCTACATTTGAAAAACTAATTGGTTAGTGTTTAAGATTCTTTTAATAGCTTTTTTGCATTTGATTTTGTGATCTCTAGTTAATTTTATTTCTTTTAAAAAGGAATATTGATTTTACCCTTTTTGAGATCAAAATCAAATCAAGCTAGCCTAGGTTAATTAAATCAAAAAATCATTTAGATCTAAGAACCCTTTCGTATGTAAGTTTGGACATTGAATATCTACATTGGATTGGTTCTACCTGGCTTCATTAGAAGAAGAATCCTCAGATAAGTACATTTCAATTTTCTGTATTTGGTTTATAAAATTGCCAGAAAATTTTTAATTTTTGGTTTTGACTGAGATAGCCAAAAAATCTCAGTGAGTGGGGTTTTAATTATGGTAGCCCTTTGAAAACACAATTGTGAAGGTTTTGGGTGAACCTTGGAAAACCTATTTCATAATGAACGCCAATATCGCGAGGGTGAGGATATTGGGAGTGTAGTAGTTGTATGGCTATTTTCTAACAGTTGGTGTACATAGAAGCGAACCACTATAATTTCTGGTATTGTGGTGGATGGTTGAATGTGCTTAAATGGTTGAATGTTGTAATTTATTTTCAACAGTTGTGGTGAATGATTTTAATTTATTTTCTGCACATGTGGTGAATGTTGTAATAGTAGTAGATATTTATTTATGTTTTATTCTTTATTCCTCTATATTGGTTTGGGATTTTGATACACAGACCATTCTAGAAATCAGGTTATCCTACCATAAGCCATTACTTTTTGGTGTAAGGTTGTCCTTAAAAAAACATCTGTATTAACCTCTCAATACTTGTGCATTTGAAATTGATATTCATTTCTACTATTTGGAATTGATAAGTGCTATCTTTATTTATTTATTTCTTATTCCATATTTAAAATTTTAATTTGGCATAGTCCTATTCACCCCCACCCCCCCCCCCCCCCCCCCCCCCCCCTACTAGGACTCTTAGCTCGACCTTTTCAAGTGGTATCAAAGCCTAATAGCTCGTTTTATTTTTGTTATTTGGATTAAACTCCTAAACTAATTGATCTGAGCTTTTTAAGATGTCAAATTTTCATAGCCTCTCAATCACTAGGCCTCCACCATTTGATAGCTTCAATTATTCCTATTGGAAAGCCAGAATGAGGATTTAAAAAAAATCCATGGATGAGAGTGTGTGGAAATCCACAATGATCAATTGGACCCCTCCTACCACTGAAGTGACTGGTACTGATGGATCTAAAACTGTAAAAGTCACACCTTACTTTTCTTTGATAATTGTTTAGAAAAGTATGAGTAGTGCCAATGCAAAGGCTTTAAATGTTATTACTTGTGAACTATCACCGGATGAATTCAAGAGAATTATATCCTGTGATATTGCAAAGTAAGCCTGAGATATTTTGAAAATGACACACGAGGGTACAACAATTGTCAAGAAATCTAAAGTTCAAATCCTCACAATCAAATTTGAGGAAATACGTATGAAAGAAAGTGAAACTTTCATAGACTTCTACATAAAATTGAATGAATTGTTAACTATATGTGGGGTCTTGTTGATAGGATCCTAAAAAGTAAAGTCTGTGCAAAGATACTATGCTCGTTGCCTGATCGGTTTAATTCAAAAGTGACCGCGATCCAAGAAATTCATTATACGGATAATATGAGGGTAGAAGAGTTAGTTGGGTCTCTTCAAACCTATGAGTTAAATTTTAAGGCCCTTAAAGGTAAGTCAATTGCCATCAAGTCTTCTAAAATTATTTCTCATGAAAATAGTAATAATTTTGATTTAGAAACTTTTGAAGATGATATGGCTCTTTTAGCCAAAAAGTTTTATAAGATTTTCAAAAGTAAAAAGAGGGTTGATTTGCAAAAACCTATTGAAAAGAAAAGACCTAGATCTAAAAATTAAAAATCTTTAAAATACAGCCAATGCTACAATTGCCATGAATATGGGCATCAAGCAAACAAATGTCCTAAAAAGGATAAGTCTAAAAAGAAAGGTATGTTAGCTATATGGGATGAATCTTCCTACTCTAAAGTCTCTTTTGAGTCAGAAGTTTCAGAAATCGAGTCGGCTAATGATGTTAAAGCCCTAATGACTCTAGCTAAGTTCACTTTCTCAGATAATGATGATTCAACTAGTGAAGAAAATCTGGGTAGTGGCCATGAAAATGAAGAAGACCTTTAAGATGCTTATGATGCCCTATATAGGGAAAGTTACAAAATTGCTATAAAGTTAAAACTTCAGAAAGAAAAATTTTCAAAACTAAAAGGAAATTTTGATAATCTAGTCTTAGAAAAATCACACTTTTCAGATTGTTTGAAAAAACTAATGAGACTTAGATTTCAAAACATCCCAAGTTGAAAAATTAAAATCTGAAAATGAAAAGCTAAAACTAAAAGTCTCTTCACTTTTGAGTTTGAAGAGTACATCGAGGTATGCTCAAGGTGATCCTAAATTAGAAAAACTTTTATCCCGATCCAGAAAATGTGGTGATCGATCTAGATTGGGCTATGATAAAAGTATTCCTTATAAATGTAAGAATACTTCACCTAAATTTGTTAAAGGGGAGTCTTTTAACTCAAAAGGGAAAAGTCTGAATCAAAATAATTCTAAAAATAGTAAAACTTTTTAGACTTTAAAACCTAAAAGTAACCATATCAACTATAAAAATCAGAATCGTTATCCTTTTGCTAAGAATATCGTTGACTTTCTTAAGGAGCTCTTAAAATCAAACTCAGTGGGTATGACTTATAACAACTATAAATATAAGAAGACCAATTATGCTCATAAACCCCAAACTGTAATAAAATGGGTCCCTAAGGTTGCTTGTTTGGTTGCCCACACCGCTTCAAGGCTTTGAGTCATTCAAAGTGGTACCTAGATAGTGGTTGCTCCAGACATATGACAAGTGACAAAAGTATGTTCACTAGTCTTAAAGACATGACTGATGGTTTAGTCACATTCGGTGATGGTAGCAACTGTAGAATTGTTGGTTAAGGTACGGTTCAACTCTTTAACCTCCCTCTATTTGAGAATGTTTTATATGTAGATGGTTTAAAACATAATCTTTTAAGAATTTTTCAAATATGCAATAATAATCATAGTGTAACAATTATCAACAAAGGGTGTTAAATTTTAAATAAGAATGGTTCTGTAATATTAACTGGTCGCAGAACTTTTGAGAACTGCTACATTGTTAGTAATTCAAGCTCATCTAAACTATTGTGTTACATGGTCTAAACTGATGAGACCGAATTATGGCATAAGCGCCTAGGACATGTACATTACTGTAACTTGTATAGATGGAGCAAAAATGAATTCGTAAGAGGTCTACCCAAAGTAAAGAAAGTGGATAAAATATGTGGCGAATGCCAGATTGGTAAACAAACTAGGAATGCTCATAAAAAGGTTAACTCCAAAGCCACAACTAAACCACTTAAACTTCTCCACATGGATCTCATTGGACCAATTAGAACGAAGAGTTGAGGGGACAAGAAATATATTCTGGTGATTGTAAATGACTTTACCATATATACTTGGGTAGTCTTCTTAAGTGAGAAATCAGAAACTCTCGTTGAAGTAAAAAGGGTACTTAAACGTATCCAAACTGAAAAATAATCATAAGTCACTAAGATCCGTAGTGATCATGGTTCTGAGTTTGAAATTAGCAGTTTTGAGAAATTTCACAGTGACCAGAGAATATCACATGAATATTCTGTGCCCAAAATAACACAACAAAATGGTGTAGTGAAAAGGAAAAATAGAGTACTTCAAGAAATGGTGAATGTAATGCTAAATAGTATGAAGCTTCTTAAAAATCTTTGGGCTGAAGCCTTATATACTGTTTGTTATATAATTAACCATGTTTATACTATAAAATTAAATAGTAAAATGGCTTATGAAATGTGGTTTGATAAGAAGCTTACTGTCAAATACTTTCAAGTTTTCGATAACAAGTGTTACATCTTACGTGACTGAGAAAATCTGGGTAAATTTGACTCCAAAAGCGATGAAGGGATATTTTTAGGGTATGCTCTGAATAGTCGAGCGTATTGGGTTCTTAACAAGAGGATGGTGTAATTCATGAGTACATTAATGTGGTTATAGATGATCACTTGAATACACTTGTCTCAAGTTCAGAAAATGATGAAGTCCTTTTATTTGATAAACCAGACTCTTCATCTTGTTAAAATTATACTGAACTATGAACAGTTAAAGACCATCCATCTGATCAAATTCTTGAAAACCCTCTCACTGGTGTGCGAACTCGTAAACAACTAGAAGATATCTGCAACTACGTGTGCTTTACATCTCAGATAGAATCGACTAATGTAAAAGAAGCCGTTACTTTATTTAATTGTGAGCCGACCTGTGCTGATGACATTATCTATGGATCTACCTATGCTAACATGACTGTTGAATTCACAGATCTTATGAAATCTAAATTTGAAATGAACATGGTTAGAGAAATAAACTATTTCCTAGGGTTGCAAGTTAAACAACTCCCTGATGGTTTCTTTATCTCTCAAACCAAATATGCTCTGAACTTAGTTAAAAAGTTTGGATTTGAGGGTGAAAAAAATTTTGATACTCCAATGAGTGCTACTCTAAAACTCTCTAAGGATTCAACAAGTAAGAGTGTGGATCCTAAGTTGTATCACAGTATGATAGGTAGTTTACTTTATTTAACTGCGAGCTGACCTGATGTTGCTTTTAGCGTAGGAATTTATGCTAGATATCAATCTGACCCTAAAGAGCCACACCTGATTGCTGTTAAGCGCATTTTGCGATATGTCACTAGTTCAGCTAATCTTGGTCTTTAGTATTCATATGATACTAGTGTGCAATTAGCTAGGTACACATGCTAATTGGGCAGGTAACATTAATGATCGTAAATCGACCAGTGGTGGTTGTTTCTATGTCAGGAACTGTTTGGTTTCTTAGCTAAGTAAGAAATAAAGTTTTGTATCACTCTTAATAGCTGAGGCTGAATATATTATTGCTAGTAATTCATGCACTCAGCTTGTGTGGATGAAGAGAATGTTAATCAATTAGAGAATTGCGCAAGAATCCACGGTTTTATATTGTGACAATTCAAGTGTGATTAATATTTCTAAAAATCCAATTCAACATTCACAAACCAAGCATATTAACATTAGAAATAATTATATTCGTGAATTGGTAGAAGACAAGATAATTTCATTGGAATATATTCAGACCGAGAATCTACTTGCAAACATATTCACAAAATCGCTTGACAAAAATAGGTTTACAAAATTGAAATTTGATCTTGGTATGTGCAATATGAATTGATGATTTGTGCCTATTTGTATCATGATGTACATATTTATTATTTTAAAAATTTTAAAATTCAAATAGATATAAAATTATAAATTTTCATTGGTACACGACCAGTCAAGTACACACTCGGCCAGTCGTGGCTCGACTGGTCTAGTATGTATACAACCAGTTGTGAAACTTGGGCTTTGCCTTTTATTTGGAGAAAAACACCTTTTTCTTCACTTGATTCTTTTTCTCCAACTAGCCCTACCACCATCAATCGATCCCATCTTCGATTCCTCTTTTGTAAGTGCTTCATTTTCAATTTCCTTATAGATTTGAGTTCTTTGATCTTCCATTTTTTTGATTTTGTTGTTTATTTTAAGGTTTATGGTAGATTGTTAGGTTTTCTAGTTAAAAATTTAATTTTCTTGAAACCCTTCTTTCCACTCGTGCATTCCTTGTATTCCTTATTTTTCTTGCTACAATGGAAAGTAGAAATAAGAAGAAAGGATCTCATGGTCCCTCTTTTTCTCATTCCTCTCCTATCATAGTGTGCCATCTTTAGTCACCCGAAGAAGATCCTGAATATGTGCAGGATATTCGCTTATGTAACATGATAGTTGAACGGACAGTTAACACTGATCGTTTGACACCTTTTGTTATTCTTCCGTTCCTCCAATCTATAGGATGGGATAACATTTTACATTGGGGCGGTCCGGCATATCGTTCTATTGTGCAGGCCATGTATGCTTGCATACTAACTTCTCTTCTGAGAATCTTACATTTACAATTACTACTAGAGAAGGTCCAATTGATGTGGACCGTCACCTAATTTCTAGATTAATAGACCTTCCAGTTAATGATGATGGTATTTTCATTAATACTCTTGTGGCAAAACTATCTGAATTTGAGAAAAGATTGCTCACTAGAGTTCTATGCAACATGAATGTGGAATGGAGTTTTGGGATTGCGCTCGCTTCCAAGTTTATGTTACTAGAT
This sequence comes from Magnolia kwangsiensis, assembly GCA_037074715.1. Classification (NCBI taxonomy): domain Eukaryota; kingdom Viridiplantae; phylum Streptophyta; class Magnoliopsida; order Magnoliales; family Magnoliaceae; genus Magnolia; species Magnolia kwangsiensis. The sequence goes on from CM073579.1 coordinate 76,513,713, forward strand.
ACAGGGTTCTTCATTGAATTTTCATTTCTAATGTCTATCCATGTTTTGGTAATAAAATTAACCTTAATACTTTCATGGTCCGCATTTTACACTGTATTGTTACTGGTGTCTCTGTGTGTCTTTCTTAACTTATCTGTTATATCATGATTCAGTTCTGTCTCCATCTAAGTCATAGTGATATACCATTTGCATATCTTATGAGTGTATTAGCCACCCATAGTTTAGTAGCTATGCCTGTTGGAGAAGCTCCCATTCACCATCTTCCCTTCAAGAAATCGAACACTAATAAGATGAATTTGAGGTTGGCTCCAGGCCAAGTTGATGTGGGTGCTGGTGGAGCAGCTGAAGCAAAAGAAGAAGAGGTTGCTTTGCCTCTAGATGATGTTAATATGGATGGCATATTTGATGAGATTAAATTAGACTCTGCAGCTGATCCTAATTTTCAGTCATTTAATTTTGATGAACGTTTGCGTTTCCTTGAAGAAAAGGTAAAGGGTATGCATGTGTCCTAAGAAAATCAATTTAAATACATGCACAAATATCTGAGGCACATTAACAAGGGACTACATCAAATCGATCCTTCCATACTTGCTCCTTCCTTTGGTTCAGATTAGTGTTGAATCTTTGATCTGTAATAACTTTTATACTTGAATTTCTCTTAACTTTATATGCTTGGACATGTTTTCTTGTTATTGTGGACATGTTTGAATGATTATATTGACAATATGTTATCTTGAACTTACTTCTTTCTCTCTTTACTCATTGTTCTTTTTTTTTTTCTTCCATCCTCATTTATAGGTTCTTTCTTTGTCATATTGTGACAAAAAGGGGGAGAATTTTTGTTGATATGCTTATTTCATAATGATATTGGATGTGGAAAAGTGGATATGTGGAGAAGTGGGTTAGGTAGCAAATCTTTTTAATTTCTTCTCCTCTTGAATTCTATGGAGTAATGTATTGAGGGGAACTATTGGTTTTCTCTTTCAAAGTAGTGCATGATTCTTTATTGTGCATGTATGATGCGTGATTCTTTACTGAGAGTGTTATGCATATTTTTATTTACTTGGTTCTGTCACAAATTTGACAAAGGGGGAGATGGTAAATGCTATCTTATCTAGCTCCTAGGTTTGTCAAATTTTGTAGTACCAAAACCTCTTGGAATCTGTATCTTATGTAGCTGTTCTGTAAGATTAACTTCATGTCATCCTTGCCTACATTTATGTACAAAATCAAGAAGTTCAAATTCAAGTTCAAGTATAAGATCAAGAGACTCAAGAACAACATTAAGACGTTCAAGACCTAGATCAAGTCTTCAAGCTTTAACTACATTAAGAAGTTCAAGTACTAGACCAAGTCTTCAAACTTCAACTATATTAAAAGAATGATATGGGATGATGCCATCTCACAAATAAGGTTTGTTTGACCTTAGATTGACCTTAGGATAGATCATATAATTTACATTTATATCATAGCTCATTTGATAATTTTATAGGTCATATTTCGACTAGTCCTAGTCATGGTTCGGCTAGTCCAAGTACTAGCTCGATCAGTCTAAGAATTTTCTCAACCAGTCAAAGGTTTGTTGTGAATTTTTAGAATTTCTGTTTGACCCTCGACCAGTCCTGGAGACTGTTCGACTAGTCGAGTGAATAATGCTCGACCAGTAGAGCAGGCTTGACTCAAAGTCTGGCAACCTTTCTGGATCCCACTCGACAAGTCGAGTGCAGGGCTCGACCAGTCAAGAAGGCCACTTGACTAGTCGTGCAAGCCACTCGACCAATCGAGGAATGATCTTATCTTATCGGGGAGGAATGATCTTATCTTATCGGGCCTGAAATTTTGAATTATTGTTGGTCCTTCGACGAGTTGAACCAACCACTAGGCCAGTCGAGTGAACATTATTTTTGCCTATAAATTGAGGATGATTTTTAGAGTTTTTCAATTCATTCCAAGATATTCAAGTCACAACTTTGAGAAAACTTATCCCCACATTTGAGAAGCTAATTGGTTAGTATTTAATAAATTTTTTGCATTTGATTTTGTGATCTCTATTCAATTCTATTTCTTTTAAAAAGGGAATATTGATTTTACACTTTTTGAGATCAAAATCAAATCAAGCTAGCCCAAGTTAATTAAATAAAAAAGTCATTTAGATCTAAGAACCCTTTCTTATGTAAGTTTGGACATTGAACATCTACATCGAATTGGTTCTACCGGGCTTAATCAAAAGAAGAATCCTCAGATAAGTACATTTCAAGTTTTTTGTATTTGGTTTATAAGATTGCCAGAAAATCTTTGATTTTTGGTTTTGACTGAGATAGCCATAAAATCTCAGTGAGTGGGGTTTTGAATTGTGGTAGCCATTTGAAAACACAATTGTGAAGGTTTTGGGTGAACCTTGGAAAACCTATTTCATAGTGAACGCCAATATCCCGAGGGTGAGGATATTGGGAGTGGAGTAGTTGTGTAACTATTTTCTGACAGTTGGTGTACACATAAGCGAATCACTATAATTTCTGGTGTTGTGGTAGATGGTTGAATGTTGTAATTTATTTTCAGCATTTGTGGTGCATAATTGTAATTTATTTTCTACACATGTGGTGAATGTTGTAATAGCAGTAGATATTTATTTTTGTTTTATTCTTTATCCCTCTGTATTGGTTTGAGATTTTAATACACATACCATTCTAGAAATCAGGTTGTCCTACCATAAGCCATTGATTTTTTGTGTAAGGTTGTCCTTAGAACAACATCTGTATCAACCTCTCAATACCTATGCATTTAAGGTTGCTATTCATTTCTGCTATTTGGAATTGATAAGTGTTATTTTTATTTATTTCTTTCTTATTCCGCATTAAAAAATTTAATTTGGCATAGTCCTATTCAACCCCCCCCCCCCCCCCCCCCCCCCCTAGGACTTTTAACTCAGCCTTTTTATAACCAAGCCATTACTCTAAGAGATAAGTTCCTGCATTTCTTAAGCTATGTTGTGTTCATTTTGGATTCTCCTGAATAGCTTTCTATTTTTGATTTTTTGATATCTATTCAACTCTATTTCATTAAAGAATTGTGATTTTACCCTCTTTGAGATCAAAATCAAGTCAAGCTAGCCCAGGTTGATTTAATTTAAAAATCATTTAGGCCTAGAACCCTTTCATTTGTGAGACTGGACATTGAACATCTTTGTCTACATCAGATTGGTTCTAGTGGGCTTCATTAGAAGATGAATCTTCAGATAAGTACAATTTAATTTTGTGTATCTTTTGTTGTAAGACCCCATCTATCCTGTACGACTTTCTATGCTTATGTACACAATGGTTTTTTCCCTTAGCTAGACCTAAATTGCCTATTCATAGTACACACCCAACTGACCGGAACCCTAAGACCTCAAAACCTATCTCATATCGACCGCCCCGTCGCCGCGATCATGGAGGTACCACCCATGCGTCTATTCAATACTCTGTTAGTGAGATACGCCGTGAAGAATCATTATTATATCATGTGCGCATGACGCCATGTACTCCATTCCACACATGTGCACAACACATGCCATGCACACATGTATATGCCACACATGGGTGAGAGAATCTCTACCCATGTGTGTGATGTTACAAACCCATACCTCTCCCTCTCTCATGTACATCTCAAGTCAACTCTTTTCCATGCCACTCCTTAAGCATGACATCATCACACCATGTCATCCCATGCTCCTTTAACCCACCATTAATTACAAATCATGAATTAATTTTCATAATATTAGTCTAATCAAACTAAGATCACATTAATTGAATTTAACCACATTTTAACAATTTCTCTACATATATCCCTTCATTCCTTAACATTTCACCATTTTTCTACACAAAGAGAGAGAGAGAGAGAGAGAGAGAGAGAGAGAGAGAGAGAGAGAGAGTGGAGTGATCTTGGTGGTCCATCAACTCCATCAGTCCCATCCTTTTCATCCATTTCAACCATCAATTCCATCCCTTCCATCCATCTAATTCATCAAGGTGAGTACACCCTCCCCACTTATTTTTTTAATTTTATTTTCATTATGTTTATGGATGGTGAATTATTCAAATGTTAGGAATGGTGTAGATGATGAAGATAGTATGATTGATGAATTGATGTGGGCCCCAAAAAATGTTTGTATGACATCCAAATAATTGTAGCATTGTCCCATCGGGGTGGCCAAAATCACACACATACACCAATGCACACATGTACACATATCCAACAAGAAAAAAATAAATAAATAAAGAAAAAAATATATATAAGGGAGAGATGTTGCTGCCAGGGTCAACAGCGTCCCTGCTGCTTGAATTAGAAAGGAGGGGCTGTGGTTCCACATGCCCACCCCCTTGATGTATGTATCTGATCCACACCATCCATCATGTTTTCCAGATCATTTTAGGTGTTGAGCCAAAAAATAAGGATAATCAAAACCTTTGGCAGGCCACACCATCAAAAATATTATTTTAATAGTAATAATCTATTAGGGCCCGCTGTGATGTTTCTGTATGTCAAAAAATATTGATTATTGGGCTCATTAGACCTGTTATGAGTTGGAGAAACCAGTAGTCGAAGTGAATCGTCAGGATGTGGGCCCTACCTGTGAAAAACCACAAGAAAACCTTAAAAATAAATAATATAGGCAAGGGGCTAATGCCCCTTGTTGCTAACGTTGCAGTGTCTATTGCTTATGGTAGGCAGGGATCCTGGGTCCCAGCCACATGCCCCACCTTGATGCATGTTGAGCATCTACACTGTGCATTTGATGAGTCACATTTAAAAATGGGTCACTGCTAAAAATCAGTCGTACACAGAACTCAGGTGGCCCACACCATTAAAAAATAAAGAAATAAATAAATAAAAATAAAATACAAAAATAGGAAGCTTGATCAATCTGACTATGAGGTATGTGTTGTATCCAAACTGTCCATTCATTTGGCGAGTTTGTCTTAAGGTTTGAAAAAAAAAGAAGATAGATCTAAATATCAAGTGGGCCACACTATAAAAGCAGTAGGGGATTAAATGTGGGTCATAAAAGTTTTGGACCAATATGAAATTTATTTTTCCCTTTAATTCAGGTCTTTTTGATGTTATGAACAGATTGGATGGAAAAATAAACATTAAGGTGGGCACTGTAAACTATTTAACTGTGAAATCATTATTTCCACTACTGTTTGTGGTGAGGGCCAGATAATCTTTTGATATGATTCATTTTTGGATAATGCTATAAAATGATCTCTAAAATAAATAAATAAATAAAAATAAAAATAAAAATAGATGAACTATGTATATATAATAAATATATCACTTTGGGACCCATGTAATTTAATCTCCTTGAACCAAGCTCGAGTATATAGAATTACTTACTGGGGTCCACCTGAAATTTCGATGCATCTGAAACTTGGTTTGACCCCTTAACTAAGTGGGACACACATAATAGATGGGTTGGATTTATGAACCACATCTTTGTGGGCCCAACAAATGATTATGGATATTTAATGGAGGGTAAACCTCTCAACTTGTGTGTGGTATAGCCCACTTTGATGTAAGTTCTATGCCACTTAATCCACAATGGCTATGACATGATATATATTTAAGATCCTCACTATTTATCTATTTTATCAACCCTTTTGATGGTATGTTACCATGAATTAGGCCCATCCAATGATTAGATAGTCGTACATTATGAAATAATGTAAATTGAACTCTCATCACTAAAAATTTGTTATGGGTCATCCTAATGATGTATTAGATATTCAACCCATCTAGCCAATGTACCGGGTTCCCTTTAGGTCATTATCCCAAAGATCAGTCAATCCAACCTGAAAAGGACATACAATACAAGGCTGTAAGAATAAGTACCTAACTATTGAATCCAACCTAAGACCACCATGGTGTATCTATTTAATCCATGTGGACCGTCCACTTCCTCTTATCATTTTAGGATTTGTATTAAAATCAAAGTAGACCTAAGTCTTAAGTGGGTTACACGCAACTTAACCTCATGGGAAATCCCCATGGACTCCACCACATAGGATCCATGTAATTCCATTGATGTGTGGGCCCAAGAATGTTAATGCTCATTTTAAGTGAATGCCATGTGGGCCCATCAGTGGTAGCCTTGTTTGGGCCAACCATTGGGCCTCTTCGACAAGAGTATGTAATCTCCATGTGTTGAATATATGATGAACTGGTATTATAATTTTTGAAGTAATGATGATTAATCCCTTAAATGGGCTGATTGTGGACAACCCTTGATCACTTGGCACTTTGGTTAGAGTGCGACCCTAAGTAATAGGATCATGTGACTTGTGTTTAACCCTTAAACATGTTTAATTATAACAAATATGTATACTCTAATGGTGTGAGGGTGTGATATACCTATTTGGTCCATTAATCATGTAGGTATTTGACGTATGTATAGCCACTTAATCATAAGCAATGGTGGAGTATATGTAGTATATGCAGTCATCTAACTGTATGAATGTGAAATATATACAAGGCCACCTAACCGTATGAAATCAAGTGGCATTGATGGCCATTCAACAATGTAGGTTTGTGCTTATAAATATAGATACCACCACTTGAATCACATATGACCAAGTTGTACACTAAACTGAATGATGTAGGGTTATGTTACCCAAGTTAATGCTATCAAGATCCTGGATTCTATTCGATGTGATCCGTAAACTATAAATGGTATGATGAAATGTGGCTCTTGACCCTTAACCATGTGACACCAAATATGAGCCATTTAACTATGTGATATGTGAAGTGGTTGTAGTATAAGACTCATCATAATTGATGTAGCCCTGTATTCATGTGAAGGATTATGATTGCTCAATTGTGTTTGGATATGTTGAAATGTGGACACTTGATCATGATAGTAATCATATACATACTAAACTATGTGAAATTGTGGTATTTACCGCCAGACCTTGTGAAAGTTTAGTAAAGCGATTGTCCCATTATGTAAGCTATGATGTAATGAAAATACATAACTATCCAACCTTAAGTCCCTTATCATGACTAGTAGAGTGACACTTCTGTGGCCACTCAACCATACGAACTTCTGATAATGGAGTGGCCATAAGACCATGTGGGCATATGAGAAGTGTGTGATTACTCAGACTCGTGGACTATGTTGACGGTGTAACCTCTTAGGCATGTGAATTTAGGACATGTGTCAGATTGATTATGGACCTGATCTTGATGTGAGTATTACATATTTCACCATTTATTCATTAGACTAGTTAATTCTAGAATATGATTCCAAAATGACCTAGATCCAATTCCTAAATAAGTTAGACGGCATGAAATAGTGTTAATTGAACATATAACTTTCAAATACTTGTGAACCCACTCAATGTTCGTATTTTATCCACACTATTCAATTGTTTTGCCAACCAAACGGTTTAATGATGGAGCCCGCTAATGTGTGCCTCGTGCATCTGAACTATTCTTCCTTATACTACCATAATTAATGTGAGATACCTATACTATCTACTTGTTGGGACCCACTGTAATGTTTATGTGTGGACCCATCTGCTTATAGTACCATTTGAAAGTAGGACCCACTACGTTGTATAAGATATACCTGCATTATCCAATCGTAACTAACTCTTATATGTATATTATATACCAAGTCATTCAACTTAGGGCTCACTATATCTTATAAAGTTTACATGTGCCTTCCAAACCATTGTAGAACTACTACAATAATTATTTGTAAATCCAATATACTAACAACCCACGTGAAGATGAAGTTCACTACATTATATGAGATTTACTAACACCATTCATCCTGTGGTTCATTTACTATATGTTATGTCTAAGCTTTTCATCTCATAACCACTTGGTGCATGTACTTTATGTCACCACCACTTATTAACCATAAGGCCCAGTTAGGGTATAACCATGTGGTCCCAATAGAAGAAAATCATATTGGGCCAAAGTCACTAATGGCATATTTATCTTGTGAAGGATATAGTGTAACTTTGAATACAATTAATGCTCGTGATTATGATAGTTATGGATGATACTAGTGATGTTAGTGATTATGGTTAATTACATGTAATTTAATATCTTGATTATTATTATTCCACTCCCTAGCATACTAAATTCATCTACTTAACCATGTTGATATTGATCATACTCATGTACTATGGAATGATAGTATGTATAGTGTACTTCAATATATTTGTTCATTTAGTCATATGATCATGGATTGATATAGTTGATAGTGGCATATGATGATTATACGTCATTTTTTCCTTAAAGGTTAAGCAGACCCTAAACTCATGACATTATATGCATGCCACATGTACTTGAATGTATGCCTTATCATGGTTGCTTGAATTCATGTATGATCATGACATAAATGATGATTAAAATACCACAGTAGTGCCGTATAACATAAGTTGGATCTTGACGATGAAAAGTATATCTATGATGATGACTTGGGTTATCCTTGAAAATGAACGGGATATTGAAAGTTTGGAAATAATAGGGGATGATGTGCCCCTTAGATTGAAAGTCCCTAAACCCCTATGCTAGCTAGGGTTGCCTCACGGTCGAGCCGAGTGAATACATGGGTCATGGATTTGACTCCCATTGACGAGGTCAGGTTGAGAAGAGGTGGGTCCAACCTGCTTAAGGGCTAAGGTGCAAACAGGGACCAGTTTGACTCGCCAATGCGGAGAAACGTGAATGAAGTCCACTACTGGCATGCCGGGTGAAAGTCCATCGCAGGGCGGGTATATGAGGTTGATTACTGGTGTCTGGTGCATAAGTGTCCACCACAGTGTTTCCCATGATATACAGTTGGTGGAAGTCCACCAAAGGGCAAGTATGCGAGGTCGATTACTAGTGCCTGGTGGTTGATATTGACTATAGTACTTCCTGAGATATACAGTTATGATATGGCATGACAATATGATGATGATGATGTGATTGTAGATGCGTGTAATACGGTTATGGCTGTGGTATAGGAAAAATGAAAAAATGACTTGGTGATGTTGGTAACATTGACTCGGAGTATTATTATGATGCATATGCATTGCATTGGCATTGACATCATACCTTATGTACTACACGCCTTTCACCATACATGATTTTTTTGTGGTATATTTATCTTGCTTGTATGTAGGACACACTGCACACATGTGTGTACTCACTAGGCTTTTTGACTAAGCTTCCCATTTCTCATTTTTTTCAGGGCTGGAGTAGCTTGGAAGACTTAGCTTTCTCGATGCATTGCATCTAATTTTCAATTTGGCAATGCTGACGTTATGTACCTTTTGTAAAGCATTGTACTTGTAACCATCAGGATTTATAATGGAGAGTGTTGCTTAGTATTTTGATCATGGATCTTCATGCTCAGGTATTATTTTGTGTGTGTATGTGTGTGTGTGTGTGTGTATATATATATATATATATATATAGATATATAATAATAATTCAGTCAAAAATCTTCCTTGTGGTGCGCCGAACTCAGGACTTGGTGTATAGAAGTCGAGTGCTGGATTCGGGACATCACGGAAGCTGTCCGTCCCTGGATTTGGGGCATGACATTTGTTGTTTGTAAGATTTAGCTAAGAAAATATCATTTTTTTTAGTGTTGTCTGAGATAAGCTAGAAAATCTCAGAGTGTGGGGTTTTTGTAATTGTGTAAACCCATATAAAAACACAATTGTGATGGTTTTAAGGTGAACCTTGAAAAACTTTATTTGATAGTGAAAGTCAATATCCCGTGGGAGAGGATATTAGGAGTGGAGTAGTTGTGTAGCTATTTTTCAAACAGTTGGTGTACACACATGAACCACTATAATTCTCGATGTTTAGTGGATGCTTATGGTGATGTATGTGTGGTGCTAAATGTTATAATTTCCTTTTATGCACTAGTGGTGAATGTTATAATAATTTAGATTATTTCCTTTGTCTCCTTCTAAGTTTGAGTTTTTAATACTTACAAACGTTCTAAAAATCAAGTTGTCCTACCATAAACCTTAGTTTTTGGTGTAAGGTTGTCCTTAGAACCCAATTTGTATCAACCTCTCAATGCTTGTGCATTTGAGCTTGCTTATAATTGTGCTATCTATCTTTGTTTATCTTTGTAATTTTGTGTTTATTTTTTAATTTGACATAGTCCTATTCACCCCCCCTCTAGGACTTTAAGCTCGGCCTTTTCAAAACTCTTATTTGGTAATTTTGTTCCAACCCTCTCTCTTATTATTTTTAGATCTCTTATTTATTTTAGTTTTTCTAGTTTTCTTTTTTAGGTTTAATTATTTAGTTACTTGAGGGTTGTGCGTGTTTCATGCCTAAGTGGGTTCATGAGAACACTTAATTTCTCTTAGGTGAAGGAGGATTAGTCGAAAGGTTGCCTATCCATAAAAGGATTAGATACCACTTAAGACCCTCTCAGTTAATTGAAGTGATGGCTGCAAATTAACCTCGACCTCAACTGCAACCACCGGTTGAGGAAGTTCAAGATGAAAATAAGGTGCATAATGCACCCCCACCTCGCACTCTACGTGATTATTTACAACTGACGGGGGTGAGTACACCTTCCTGCATGGTCTTTCCACTTAATGCAGGAAACATGGATATCAAAGCTAGAGTGATACAACTCCTTCGTAAGTTTCATGGACTAGATTCTAAAAGTCCATATTTGCATATCAAGGAGTTTGATGAGATAGTCGCTACATTACACTTTTCGAATGTGTCTAAGGACACAATATGACTTAAATTGTTTCCATTTTCATTGAAAGAGAAGGCTAAGACGTGGATGCACTCCTTATAGTCAAGATTCATCGGCAAATGGGGCCGAGATGACCCAGGAATTTCTCAAAAAGTTTTTCCCGTTTTATAAAACTAACACTTTAAAGAAGGAAATCATGAACTTTGCCCCAAAAGAGGAAGAGACCTTCTTCCGAAGCTGGGAAAGGTTCAAAGATCTCACGAATTCCTGTCCACATCATGGCTATGAAGTATGGAAAACAATAAGCTTTTTCTATAATGGATTGACTTCACCAATGCACCAATTCATAGAGATGATGTGTAATGATGAATTCATGAACAAAGAGGCTGATGATGTGTGGGATTACCTTGATCAATTGGTAGAAAACACATAATCATGAGACACCTCTTCAAGACTCATCATTTCTAAGCCTACTCAATGAAAGGAAAGGGGAGAAATTTATGTTCTAAAAAAGGAAGATGATATGAATGCAAGAGTGACCAATCTCATAAGAAAAGTCAAGGCCATGGAACTTAAGAAGGCATAATCTATCAAATTTGATAAGGTTGAGAAAGTTGTTTGTGGTATTTGTGCTTATAACATAGATATAACTGAGAATTGCCCAAAAATTTCTGCTTTTCAAAAGATATTGAATGAGTAATCGAATGCCGTGAATAAGTACCAAAGACCTTTTAGAGGACCCACCTCAAATACATATAATTCTAGCTGGAGAAACCATCCAAATTTCAATTGGAGGAATAGACAAACGGCTAACCCTCAAGAGGCCCTTACGCAATTCTTAAATCAAAAGAGGCCTCAAGAAGATATGGTTTAAGAATTCATGTAAAATCAAGAACTATTCAACCAGAATATGGTGCAAGCATTCCAGGATCTTAAAACAACAATGGGAATGTTTGCATTATCCATTCAAAAGATTGAGTCACACTTAGCGAGTGGGGAGAAATGGATGCTTCCAGCCCAACCCCTCCCCAATCCAAAACTACAATGTGAAATTAATGACCTAAGCTCTTTAAATCAAATGGAGCAAACCAGGTCTATCACCACTCTTAGGAGTGGAAAGATAATTGACAAATTTATTCCAGTAAGGGATGAAAAGCCCAAGGACTCAGAAGAAATTGAAAATGATAGACCTAACAATGCCCTAAATGGGTTGGAACCACAACCTCAAAGTAAGTCGATTATGTCATTCCCTCAGTGGTTGATTGCACCAAAATATCTTTCTAACTCTCAGGATATTCTAGAGGTGCTTAAACAAGTGAAGGTCGACATCCCTCTACTGGATGCCGTTAAACAAATCCCTTTATATGCCAAATTTTTGAAAGATCTATGCAATACCAAAAGACAACAAAACATATAAAAGAAAATCTTTTTGATAAAAAAAGTGAGTGTCATCCTCAAGCAAGATGTGCAACAAAAATACAAAGATCTAGCTAGCTCAACCATCACTTGTGTAATTAGGAATTACCGGATTGAGCATGCACTTATTGACTTGGGGGTGAGTGAAAATCTGATTCCTTACTCGGTTTAAGAACAACTAGGTCCTAGTGAATTAAAACCCACCCGGACCATGTTACAACTTGCTGATCGATCAGTTCATGTACTGAGAGGGATGATCGAGCATGTGCTGGTCCAGGTTGATAAATTTTACTACCCAATAGATTTTATTGTTCTGGATACTCAACCCATCGTGGATGTGAGTACTTAGATAGTCGTCATTCGTAGTAGCCCATTCCTTACTACATCAAATGCTATCATTAATTATAGGAATGAGATTATGAATCTATCTTTCAGAAATATGAAATTGGAGCTCAACATCTTTTTTAATATGAGAAAATGGTCAGAGGATGATTATGATACCCACAACATTAACATGATCAATTTCTTCGTGGAAGATAGAGCACTTTTGACTCTATAATTTGACACTCTAGAGACATGCTTGACTTAATCCCCTGATTTAGATGATGACATGATTATGGAGATGGATGTCATGCTTAATACTATGCTGATACTTGAAGTTAACCAGTGGAGGCCACAATTTGAAGAATTACCCCAAACTAATGTAGTGCCTCTATCGTCTAGCCTCAAAGAGCCGAAGCTTAACATAAAACCTTTGCCCTCTGAAAATATGTCTATTTAGGTCAAGATGAGACATATCCGGTGGTGATTTCTTCTCACTTTGAGCAAGAACAGGAAAGTATACTTATATTTACTCTCATTGAGTATAAAGGAGCCCTTGAATGGTCGATTACGGATTTTAAGGGAATTGACCCTTTTGATTTGTACTCACTGCATTCATCTTGAGGATAATACGAAGACCTCCTGAGAAATACAATGATGATTAAATTCAAACATGAAGGAATTGGTTAAGGCCGATGTACTTAAGTTGTTAGATGTGGGTATCATATATCCCATATTCGATAGTCAATGGGTGAGTCCAACTCAGGTGGTTCCTAAGAAGTCTGGAATCACCATCGTAGCTAATGTTAACGATAAACTAATGACAATTAGAGTTACTACTGCTTGGAGAATGTGCATTGACTACAGAAAGTTGAATACCATCATGAGGAAGGACCAGGTCATTCATTGATCAAATCTTAGAAAGACTAGCTGATCATTCTTACTATTACTTCCTTGATGGATATTTGGGCTATAATCAAATAGAGGTAGCCCTTGAAGATCAAGGAAATACCACATTCACATGCTCCTTTAACACCTTTGCTTACCAAAGGATGTCATTCAGACTATGTGATGTCCCGCCACTTTTTAGTGATGCATGATGAGTATATTTTCTGACATGATAGGACAATATTTAGAGGTCTTCATGGATGACTTCTCTATCTTTGGTCATTCTTCAACGAGTGTTTGAAAAATCTAAAAAATGTGCTGAAGCGATGTAAAAAATAGAATTTTGTACTAAATTGGGAGAAGTATCATTTCATGGTTTGTAAGGAAATTGTTCTTAGATATATCATCTCGTCCAAGGGAATTATGATAGATAAGGCTAAAATTGATCTTATCTCTAACCTACCTCCACCCAAGAGCATATAAGATGTGCCATCCTTTTTAGGACACACCAGATTTTACAGACGATTCATAAAGGAATTTAGTCACCTCTTTCATCCTTTATGCAATCTACTTCAAAATGATGTAACATACAAGTGGACTGAGCAATGCCAAAAAGCTTTCACTAAGCTCATGGGCATGTTGACTACCGCACCTATCATGCAGCCACTCAATTGGAGCATTCCTTTTGAGATTGTGTGATGTATCTGACTATGTTATTGGAGCGGTGTTAGGTCAGAGAAAAGAAAAGAAGCCCTATGTTATTTACTATGCAAGTAAAACTCTAAATCCTGCCCAAGTGAACTACTCTACTATAGAGAAGGAACGCTTAACTGTAGTATTTGCTTTGCACAAATTTAGGTCCTACTTGATCGGATCTAAGATCATCATCTACACTAATCATGCGACATTGAAGTACCTTCTCTTTAAGAATGATGCTAAGCCCCGCTTGATAAGATGGATCCTCCTACTATAGGAATTTGATTTAGAAATACGGGACAAAAAGGAGTAGAGAACATAGTGGCTGACCATCTTTCGAGACTTGATCTCCCCGATTCCCTTGAAACAACACCTATAAACAATATGTTCCCTGTCAAACAATTGTTTAAACTCTCCCAATTACCTTGATTTGCTGACATTGCTAATTATCTTACCATAGGTTTCACATTGACTCATTGGAATGCGTAAGTTAAGAAAAAATTCTTCGCCAAGGTTTGTAAGTTCTTATGATATGACTCGTATTTATTCAAATATTGCCCAGACCAAATCATAAGGAGATGTGTGCCAAACAATGATCACCAAAATATTATCTCCTTCTGTCATTCGTAGGCCTATGGTGGTCACTTTTTTGTTAAAAAGACTACAACTAAAATTCTGCAGTGTGGCTTTTACTGGCTCACTATGTTCAAGGACACTCATGAGTTTTGCAAAGCTTATGAGCTTTGTCAGAAATTGAGTGCATTGTCCCGTCGAGATATGATGCCTTTGAACCCCATTCTTATCATTGAAGCATTTGATTATTGGGGCATCGATTTCATGAGGCCATTCCCCCATTCTTATCATGGATTTGTACATTTTGTTAGCAGTAGACTATCATTAAGTAGGTCGAAGCGATCCCGTGCTGAAACAATGACCATCATACGGTCATTTAATTTTTAAAAGAAAATATCCTTTCCCAGTTCAGAACGCCTTACGCCATCATTAGTGATGGAGGCTCACACTTCCGTAATAGGCCATTTCAAAACTTAATGAAGAAATATGGCATTTCTCATAATGTAAGACCCCATCCATTTCGTATCATTTTTTATGCCTATGTGCATGATGATCAATGCCCTTAGTAAACCTAAACTAGTCGTGTATAGTGCACACTGAACTGATCAGAATCCTAAGGCCTCGAAACTTATTGCATATCGACCGCCCCATCGCCATGATCGCGAAGGTACCTCCCGTGCATCTACACGACTCTCCGTTAGTGAGATACATCATGAAGAATCATTGGTATATCATGTGCGCGTGGTGCCATATATTACACTCCACACATATGCACAACACATGTTATGCACACATGCACCATGCCACACATGGGTGAAAGAATCTCTACCCACGTGTGTAATGTCACACACCCATACCTTCCCTCTCTCATGTATACTCCAAAGTCAACTCTTCTCCATACTATATCCTATGCATGACCTCATCACACCATGTCATCCCATGCCCCTTTAATCCACCATTAAGTCCTAATCATGCATAATTTTTTATAATCCTAGCCTAAGCTAACCATAATCACATCAATCTAACCTAACTATATTTTTATCCATTTCTCTACAAATACTCCTCCATCCCTTAACATTTTCACCATTTTCCTACAATAAGGATAGAGAGAGAGAGATGTGATCTTGGTGGGCCACTATCAACTCCATTAATTCCATCCCTTCCATCCATTTTAACCATCCATCTAGTCTATCAAGGTGAGTACACCCTCCCCACTCATTCTTATTTTGTTTTCATTGTGTTTATGGATGGTGAAGATGATGCTCTAATGTTAGAGAGTGTGGATGATGAATATAATATGATTGATGGTGAAGATAATTATAATGATGATAACAATATGATTAATGGTGTGTATGTATAAGGGAAAATATACAAAACTAAATTGTTATATACTTCATGTAAGACCCATTGATAGTGGGCCCCACCAGAATACTTGTATGCCATCCAAACTGTCCACGTGTGGCCCATTGAGCTGGCCAAACTCACACACACACCCATGCACACACGTGCACACCATACCACAAATAATAATAATAATAATAAATAAATAAATAAATAAAAACAAAGAGACTAGATGTAACACCCTGGTTCTCAAAACCCAAGGATAGTTGCTTCTCACTGAGAACCCGAGTATTACGTTATGGAGTTGACTAACATTACATCTAATTAGGGAAAAACCTCATAACATAAAGCAAGATAATTGCCATGTAAACTAAAATATCCATAATAATAAAAAGGAAGTTTAATACATGTAAATGGAAGAAAAATGGAATCCCTCAGCAGGGAAAATTATTATTACAACTCAAACAAAAATTTTAAGTCCAAATTATGAAAGCAAGTAAATCGTAAATTATCAGTCGAGCTCCAACGGCTCAACCGTAATGTCATAGAGTTCTTCCTCTCCAAACTCCACCACAGCCGTCCCTAGAATCCTGTCATAGGCGTCTCCACTTGTTCATCATACCTACATCTATTTGGTGCAACCACACGATGGGTGAGTGAAAACTCAGTGGGAATTTCCCTCATAGATTCAACCATGACACATCATTCCAAAATAGATCAATAATACATATTTAACTCATACGACAATACAACTAACAATGCGATTGCATGAATGTATGAATGTATGTTCAAGTCACAGATCTGGGTATGCAATCCACCTGTCAAAATAAAAGACCGCTCGCGGTAGGTAGACTACCTGGAAAAGGCTATGAAGGTGAGTGCACCCAAGGAAGACCTCCTGAAAAAATACTCGAGGTATGCCCGAGGAGGTATAAAATCCTAAAAAAGCCTCATATAAAGAAAGAGCAGCCCAAAGTGCACAAATGCACATGCCTGATGGTTGAACTTAGGAAATAGAACCATAACCAACCCAACAGGATGTGACTTACGAAGAACACTCAAAAAAGCTCACATGTCATGCGTGGATGTTATGTGCCATGATACTCATATACATTACTTTTGATAGAATAGGAAAGATCATCAACTTTCAAATAAGGAATATCCAACTATACATTCCATAATGACTTCCATAATTTCTTTACATTCAAAGGAGGGCACACTAAGTATCATGTAAATTTCCAAGTGAGGTCACATCATTAACTAAGAGTTCATCCATAACTACACTACATGTAAACAAATTCTCATTTTTCATATTGTAAGAACTATTCACCAGATTGTACCTATAAAATTAGAGTTTAAAAATATAGAAAATCATGAAGGTAATGTATCACTACACAATTCACAAATAATCTAATATGAAAGCTTTCTTTTCTCATCACGTTTAATGGGGATATACACATAAGCAAATGATTATAAATGTGGCATGGAATTTTCAAGACAATACATCATACACATAATTATAAGGAAACATGGCATTAAAACAATTTCTTCATAAAAGTCAAGATAACTAGGAATTAATATTTCTCTAAAATACTCTACATTAAAGAGTTAATCCACATGGAAATTAGTGAATGGAAGACGCTATGGGGGATGCTCCTCACTTAAAGGAGATTCTCTTCTTATCTTGCGCTTCCTTATGAGCTGAGTCTGATTCGAGATTGACTGTTACAGAGTATTTCCCAATAATGTCAGTTTACAAATGGCATCTGGATAATATATTTCAATGTAGTAGTGAGTTAGGACCGAGTTAACTCGGTTGAGGTTTTCAACTAATAGCTAGTTAAGTTAATTGTCATCATATCTACTATTATAAGGTTAAATTAATAATTTATTAGATCTAACAACTTCTAAATCTAACTTAATTGGTTCTATTATAGGAGTCAACTTAACTCAGTTGAGGGATTAGTTGAGTCAACCCATCACCAAGTGCAGGGTCGACTTAGTTGGGGAGTTGGCTGAGTCGGCCCTCAACTGGGCGATTCTAGACAGCCAATGCTTGGACCTTATACCTTTGTGGTCTGCTACTCAGGTCCAGTTGAGTCAGAGTTTTCCTCCCAAAACTGAACCTGAGTCAGTGACTCAGTGTTGACTCAACCTAGCCAAGCCTCTTTGGCTAGTAGTGTGTGACTAGGTGGATCCATCTAAGGTCGAATTGTGATGTTGATCACCGGGTAAGGTGGGCCAATCACAACCATGAATTTTGATCTGGATGATCCACCTAGAAATGTGGCTGAGTCACTCAACTCGTGACCGAGTTGCAGTGACCGTGAGCACAGTCAGACGCGTGGTTAAAATCTGACAATAACAAAGGAAAAATGGGTGAGGGTACCTGACCAGGGTGCTGTGTGGATGCTGACAGATGATTTGGGACGATCGATGCCATAGCAGATGAAGCAGTGGGATGGTGGTTGGAGGGTGAACTCAGTAGACTCGGTAGGAGTTGAAACAATTGTTGAAAATGGGTTCCAGCAACCATTCCTTCTCAGATCTCACCTAGAATCCTTACTTCCCCTTTTCTATTCTCCCTCTTCTCTCTCAACGTTCTCTTAGAACGGATGACTCAACTGAGTCAGGCTGCTACCAAGCCTGCAACTCACCCAGTGACGCTCACTCTCCCTCATGAACTCTCTCTCTCTCTCTCTCTCTCTCTCTCTCTCTCTCTCTCTCTCTCTCTCTCTTTCTCTATCGCTTTCCCCTTTCTTTCTTTAGGTTTTCCTTGGGAGACACCCTAATTCCTGGCCTTTTATAGGCTTTTCTATTTCTAGAAATATCCACAGCTAATCCTAGTGATTAGCATGTTGTTAACACGTAGCTGCCAAGAGAAAATCATCATCGGGATTCTCTTATTCGTCCGATCATGTGTATGGGTCCCTGAAATTCTTTCTTATGAACCTTAAATGGATTGGGCCACACGATGAGTGGCTTGGATCTGATTGATGGTTATTATTATGAAAAATGGGTCTCTCAGTCTGTTTGAGGAAGATGGACTGATGAAAATGGCAACTTTCAACTGAGTGGCTAATCCTAAGATCAGGACCGTTTGGACGGTCCTGATATGACCTACAAGTAATGTGGGGTCCATTTTACGGAACAAGGATGGCCGTTGATTAAGGCAACCCATTGTAGCCGAAAACCGTGGTGCCGTTACAATTTCTCGTCATTCTCTCGGTGCTAAGAAAAAAATATCTGCCAACCCTATTTCAGACGTCTAGGATTGCCTGAAAGAAGCTTCTAGGAACTAATGAACGAACGAGATGTGCTGTTACTATAAGTGGAAAGATTCTTTCCACTTTTCGATGTGTAGGTGGGTATTTTAGGAAACGGTAAGGCTGACGGGGCGCTGATTGCGTGCATGGAGCCTGTCCAACCGTTTCCAACGGTCGAATCTGCCAGAGTGGAGGTGAACGTGGCTTTATCTCCTTCATCAGTGTCCCTCCTTTGCAATATAAGATTGGACATTGACCGCGCTGTGTAGGGAGCTTTCAATCTCAGGAGACACCAGGTTAAGGGTTGGTGGGACCCTATCTTTCGGATGAACGGTCTTGATCTCACCTTCGTATTCGAATGGTGGTCATTTGCACCATCATACGGACGGTCGATTTTGAGCCAGCGACGGTGAGAATGGATTTCATTTGAAATTCTTTGAAAATTTAGGATTTCATCGGGTCAACAATGGCTTGACCCGATGGTGTGTTCCGTGCACGGCGTGAGTAAATTATCCGTGTACATGCACCTACTCAATGGGGGTTCCACGCGATGATCAGTGTGATCCACTCCGTTTGTTTGAATCCACATGTCCTGTTAGGGCATCTGACGATTTTTTGAGCAATTCATATGCTTAGGTGGGCCCTACTTTTAACCTTTGACTCTTATTTATGGATTTACATTGATCTGGTGGTTGGATTGATTCTAATTCGAATATCAACGGTTAAAAAAAAAAAAGAAAAAGGTCTAAGGGAACACTTAACTAGTAATCAATTGCTGAATTAGGGATTAGATGACTCAATACATATTTATAATTATTATGATACTTTTAATAAATTTATTATCATTACTATTCTTATTATTATTATTATTATTATTATTCTTATTTTCTTTACTATTATTATTATTATTATTATTTTAAAATTGTAGAGTCTACTTCTAAACATAGCCGCCCTTGTGGTAGATTAACGTCTATGAGCTGTGGGCTTAGTTCTTAAAGTATTTTAACTGTTTAGTGGGCTATAACTGTAACACCCTGAAAATCGGGGGTCGTGTATAAACTCAACTCCCGAGTTCTAGACCGTCACTTATGCAACAAAAATGGTTATGATTCAATGTTGTCTGATTTAAAGCATTCACATGAGTAAAAGTATACCAAAACTGCAATTCATACTTCAGATCCAGTGATAAAAGCAAGCGGAAGACTAAACAATATATATATCACTGTATGGAAAACAAAGTAAATCTCATCTGTCTCCAAAGTATGACTACATCTCTGAGCCTCATATACATACAAATGAACAAAAATAAAATGTTCAAAATAGTCCCACTGAAACTCCATCGATCCAGGTCACTTACGGGAAGCCGTCGTGATACTGCATATACGAGAACTCATCCTGGTCCTCGTCGATCTCTGGCTCCACCTCCTGGATCTTGGCCTCACCTGCATCTACAACAGGGTCTGGTGGGTGTTGCAAACACCATCTCGTAACGTGAGAATGAGTGATCAACTCAGTGGAATCATAGAGCAAGGATTAGTATATTCACAATTCAATCATGCGATAATAGTAAAGCAGTAAATCAGACAGTCCTAATACTGTTGTTAATGCAAGATGACATGACGTGATGTATGCCCTCACCGACGATCTCCCTCATACGGCAACATCTTACAACCGCGGCATGCCACACTCCCTAGAGTGCTCCACATCTTCCAGGCACATGCAATACTATGGTGATATGATTTCTAAGTTGTTATTAGTCCATTCAAACAGTAGGATTGGGAAACTAAGGTACTTCCCTTGTATCAATCCCAACACAGATCCTGTCTAGGGTCGTCACTCCTAGAAATCTCATACGATGTATATTTCGTAGGTCACTACAAGGGCTGCCAGGGCTGTTGCTCGCACTCGTTGCACCGCTCCCCCATCACCTTATCAATACAGGCCTACCGTACTCTACTGCAACGGAAGGGTCGTCACCTCCCGTGGACTCAGAATACGCTCGTGGGCACTCAAAGGGCTCGTCGCCTGATCAGTGTAGGCCGACAGCTAGAATATAGTGTCCCATACCACCATAATCTGCTCACGAGTCAAGGTGCTCACTGGTCACTACGGGGAGGTTTGTGGCCCCAGCGTAGGCCGACAGCTTGACCACGGTGTCCCATACCACCATGCCCGGCTCATGAGTCTTCGTGGATCAAGGTACCATGGTTAACAAGGTTTACAATGGTAAGTTCAGTACCCTAGGTTCAAGCAGTTATGACTCATACAAGGTGAACATACATCGGCCAGTCGGGTTGCTTGACGGGCTCGACTAGCGCGATCGCATCTCAAGTCAAACGACATGAAGTGCGTAAAACACTTCGCGTGGCCTAACCACTGCCGCCAACTCTAAACACGAATCACGTTCATCGACGCGTCGTTCGTGGCTATGACCAGTCAGCCACGAATTCGCTCGGTTACCGACTGCCTGGACTAAGTCTAGTCCCAAACAATTATGGAATCACATCAGCAATCTATGTAAGAGTGTTGGAATTGAAATACAATCATGTGAGCATGTTAACACATGTTATAACATTCAACTTAAGCAAATCTTCAAACACATACATTCCACGCATGTAATGGAATCATGCATATGGTCAACATGTAGGAAATCATTTAGGTCAGCATATTAACTAAGAAATCAATCTCAAACTACCACATAACATCATTTAATTCAATACATACTAATACAAGCATTTAAACAAACACATACACTACACACTTAAGTCTACATATAGTATGTCGACCCAACGTGCGCAACTAGGCGAATCTCTTCGCCAAACTAATTATACACGCATTCCTAACTTCCTAATGCGACAACAAACCATGTTATTCACGTCAGCAAAATATGGATGTAGACCGTACTTCCTACAAATGACTAAAATGCCCTAAATCTCATATTCTTCGTTAATTTACGAAACAGGAAACGGAGAGCATGTTGTACATGTCAAACGGCGGTGCCGTCGATAATCTACTATTAAACGACATTGAAAGCGTTGTAAATCGTCAATCAAAGCATCTAAAATCTTCACCTTAAGTCTTACGAAAGCGGGATTTTGAACGGAGCATGTATGCTTCGTCTACGGCAGTAGGAGAACCTATTTTACAAGTTACGTTAGCTAACACGTCGTGAATCTAAGTAAACCCCAAATCAGCAAGTTCTAGGGTTGTTTTATACCTGAAAGAATGGAGAAATCACCAGCCAGGTGATTGGGAAGAGTCGCTGAAGCAGTAGCAATCGGCGGCTCGGAAGCGGAAAAAATCCCTTCCAATCTCTCTCTCAAACTCTCTCTCCTTTTCTCTAGGGTTTGCAATTTTCGGATGGGAGAGAGAAATGAGGGTTTCAACCCCTTTTATAAGCTTAAAAATGCCGGAAACAGGCTCCGGAACGAAGTTTACTTGGTGCCTATCCATTTCGGGGCTGTTTCGGCCCAAAAGTTGCTTTCTGGTGGTCCCCTGGTCGATTGCGATCGGACTTAAGCTCATGCGTACCAGATGTAGCACGTATTAAGTTTTCAGTCTGGCAGGGTTCGCAGATCGCACGTGGCGGACCAGTTTCAGTTCAGCGGTCACCGCACGTAGATCAGGGCTGAAAGTCTCATGATAATAAATAGAAATTTTTCCTGATCCGAGGGTGTAATCTGGATGAATTCTGACGTTCAGAACGCTTAATACTGACACGTCAAGTCGTGTGCCAGATTTGGATTTGAAATTCCAATTCTGTCCCTATTCGTGGTCTCTTCAGTCCGGGTTCAACGAAATAGTCTGTGATTATCGGTTTGACTTGATTTTCGAAATGATTGTCAAGTCCAGCTGGGCGGTTCTAACGGTCTAAGATAGGAGGTATCGGACCTTTGACGCGCGGCCTAAATCCAATATAAAAATTCAATGTGGTCCAGAGAACAGACCTGCTTAGAGTTTGATCCGAGGTTATAGAGTATTGTAGAGTTGTTTGTTCTACTCGATTTGGGTCTTGTAGAACGTATTTAAAGTGATCAGGGACTATTTCCCAGCTACTCTAGCGTCGCGCTAGCTAACTTATGCTTAATTTCCATGGAATTTAATTCTACGCGATTTTGGGTCGAGTTGGTACTCGAGCCCAAGTACGGATTTTTCACGGGCGTTACAATCTACCCCCCTTAACAAATAATTTCGTCCTCGAAATTTGCACCTTTTCGTACTCCTCGAGAAGCTGTGGGTAGTTCTTTCTGATCTCGGCTTCTGTCTCCCAAGTAGCCTCCTCCTCAGAATGATGCGTCCATAGTACATTCACAAGGGGAATCACCTTGCTACGCAGTACCTGCTCCTTCCTATCTAGGATGCGTGTCGGTCGCAGGATATAAGTAACATCCTCTCCTAACTGCACCTGCTCCCATCTGATGATATAGGAAGGATCAGCAACGTACTTCTTTAGCATAGAAACATGAAATACGTTGTGGACGCTCGCGAGGGGAGTGGGTAAAGCCAATCGGTAAGCCACTGCTCCCACACGATCGAGGATCTGGAATGGACCAATGAATCGCGGTGCCAGCTTCCTCTTCTTTCCGAACCGAAGGACTCCCTTCATAGGGGAAACTCGCAAAAACACGTGATCCCCGACTGTGAACTCTAGTGGCCGTCGTCTCGTATCGGCGTAGCTCTTCTATCTGCTCTGCGCTGTAAGAAGCCGACGTCGAATAATATCAATCTTTTCTGACGTCGCCGCACCAACTCTGGGCCAATCGAGCTACGCTCACCGACCTCTAACCAGCAATGCGGTGCGCGACAAGGTCGCCCATACAGCGCCTCATAAGGTGCCATACCGATACTCGCCTGGAAGCTATTGTTGTACGCAAACTCCGTATATGCAAGACAGTCATCCCAACTGTCCTTGAAGTCCAATGCGCAAGCTCGTAACATGTCCTCCAGGATCTGGTTCACTCGCTCTGTCTGTCCGTCCGTCTGTGGGTGGAAGGCAGTACTGAACTTCAACTTCACACCCATAGCCTCCTGAATGCGAGTCCAGAAGATAGAAGTGAACCGCGTGTCTCTGTCCGACACGATCTCCAATGGAACTCCGTACAGATGCACGATCTCTCTGATGTACAATCTAGCCAGCTCGTCTGCAGAGTTCGTAACTCTGATCGGTAGGAAGTGCGCCGACTTCGTCAATCGGTCGACGATCACCCAAATGGAATCATGTCCCTTCCTCGTCTTCGGCAACCCAGAAATGAAGTCCATGGAAATGAAATCCCACTTCCACTCTGCAATCGGCATAGGCTGCAAAAGTCCAGGTGGTTGGCGATGCTCTGCCTTCACCTGCTGACAAGTGAGACAACGGGACACGAACTCAGCTATGTGGGTCTTCATACCTTCCCACCAATACGTCCTCTTCACGTCACGATACATCTTTGTACTGCCTGGATGCATCGCGAGTCTAGTAGAATGCGCAGTCTCGAGAATCTCTCGTCTCAAGTCAGGGACATCTGGGACGCATAGGCGGCCACGGTAACGTAAGCCCCCATCCATACCAACTCGCCAGTCGGCGTCAGCATCATCACTGGCCTTCTCTCGAAGCTCAGTAAGATGCGCATCGTCCCTCTGCGCCTCGATGACTCGGTCATCGATCTGAGATCGCACCTGTACATGTGCGATGAACTCAAATGGCTCCTCTACGGTGAGTTTCTGCTCAAAGTCTCGTAAAAATTCAACCATATCCCACTCGGCAACCATCAGCGGAGCCGCAAACTCTATCGCCTTCTTGCGGCTCAACGCATCAGCCATAAGGTTCGCCTTCCCAGGATGGTAAGAGACTTCAAACTTGAAGTCCTTCAGCGTCTCCATCCATCGCCGCTGCCTCATATTCAAGTCTCGCTGCGTGAATATGTACTTGAGGCTCTTGTGGTCGCAAAAGAGCACGAACTCCTCTCCGTAGAGGTAATGTCTCCAGAGTCTCAGTGCGAATATAACGGCTGCCAACTCTAGGTCGTGTGTAGGGTAATTCTCCTCGTGCTTCCTTAATTGTCTCGAGGCATACAAAATTACCCTGTCCCTCTGCAAAAGGACACAACCCAAACCAACGCTAGACGCGTTTGTGTATATAGTGTATCTAACCCCTTGCTCTGGCAATACTAGCACAGGGGCGGACGTAAATCTGTCCTTCAGCTCCTGAAAAGCTGACTCCGCCTTATCATTCCAGGCGAACTTCACGTCCTTCCGTGTCAACTGAGATAAGGGTCTCGCGATCTTCGAGAAGTCCTGAATGAAGCGCCGATAGTAGCCAGCGAGACCCAAGAAACTCCTCACCTCAGTGACAGAACTAGGCTGCTCCCAGTCCTGTACCGCAGCTACCTTAGACAGGTCAACTGCCATGCCATCATTGGACACCATGTGTCCCAGAAACTTCACCTCCTGCTTCCAGAAGTGGCACTTCTTGTACTATGCGAACAACTGGTGCCGTCTGAGCGTATCAAGGACCAAACGCAAGTGCTCCTCATGCTCCTCTCGACTCCTAGAGTACACCAAAATGTCATCAATGAAGACAACGACGAATCGATAGAGGAAAGGCCGAAATACCCGGTTCATCAGATCCATGAACACGGCCGGTGCGTTCGTAAGACCGAACGACATCACGAGGAACTCGTAGTGGTCAAAACTGGTCCTGAATGCTGTCTTCTGCACGTCCTCATCCCTGACGCGCAGCTGATGATAACCTGACTGAAGATCAATCTTCAAGAAGTACTGCGCTCCTCTCAGCTGATTGAATAAGTCATCGATCCTGGGAAAAGGGTACTTGTTCTTCACCGTGAGCTGGTTCAGCCTGCGATAATCAATACACAATCGCAACGAACCATCCTTCTTCCTCACGAACAAGACCGGTGCTCCCCAAGGAGACACGCTAGGCCGTATGAGGCCAAGATCTAGCAGACCATCAATCTGCGTCCTCAACTCCTCCATCTCACATGGTGCCATGCGATACGTCGGCAGTGAGACGGGTGTAGAACTAGGAACCAGATCGATAGTGAAATCGATCTCACGTCGGGGCGGCAAACCAGGGATCTTCCTGAACAGATCTCCGAACTCGGAAACAACTGGCACATGCTCGAGTACCTGAGCACCAGCGTCGCGCAATAAAGTGGCGTAGCTAAGTATGCGGAAAGGAAGATTTACCCGCACTGAAAACGTGAAAGGCGTGCCCTCAGGCTCGTACACCGTCACCATACGAGCCTCGCAGTCAATCTCGGCTCTCGCTGCAGTCAACCAGTCCATGCCAAGAATGACGTCGAGATAAACGAGCGAGGGATCGATGACAAGATCAAGAGTCATCGTCCTACTTCCCAGATCAACTAAACAACCCTCACACATCTGGGTGACATCCGAATAATCCCCATGAGCTGCAAAGACTCGCACGCTATCCATAGTGATAGTCTGTAACCCAAGACGTCTGACTACGGCACGCGATATCAAAGAAATCGTGGAACCAGTGTCCACCATGACAAGAACGGGAGTACCTCCAATATGGGCCGTAACCTCGAAGGCTGAATGCTGGAAAGTCGGCATCGCAGCTGCCTCAGCTGTCAATGCATGAACCCGAGCCTGCTATGGCCGGTTCGGCCGCTGTGTCAAGGGCCGTGGAGGCTATCTAATCTGCGATACCGGAGGTCTGAAAGAAGGATGCGCAGGAGCTGACCGTATAGGCGGTGCTGATATCGCCTGTGGACGCACACGGTCAATCTTCTGTGGTGGCGAGAACCCACTGTCCCGTATCCTCGAAAAGCAGCTCTGCGCTAAGTGGCCTGTCCTCCCACAGTATGTACACGTCAAATCAGGGTGCAGAAACGGTGGTACAGGCGCCGTAATCCTAGTAGGAGGATCAATGCGAGGCCTCTTGCCCGCGAAGGGACTATCTGGCAAGTCTGGTCGTGGCCTAGAAGCAACCGGGCCACGCGATCGCGCAAGTCGATCCACGTCCTGCTCTGCCCGCATGGACATGTGAATCAACTCCGCATAAGAGGGAATGCTAACACAGCACATCTTCGACCGAATATTCGGTCGCAAACCCTCCAAAAAGCGCCGTATGCGCATCTGCTCATCAGCCAAAATCGTCGGGACGTACCTGCCCAACTCCGTGAACCGATGCTCATACTCTGTAACTGTCATCGCTGCCTGTCTGAGACGGAGAAACTCATTCTCCCTGTCGTACCTGTAAGTCTGGGGATAATACTTCTCATGGAAGCGGAACTCAAATGCTGCCCACGTCCATACGAAGTCTGCGACAATGGTCCGCAGTACGCTATCCCACCACATGCTGGCCTCTCTCTCAAACAGGATGGTAGCCAGCTCTACCTGCTCGGCCTCGGTGCAATGCAAGATCCGTAAAATCTTCGACACCTGGTCGAGCCAGTACTCAGCCTCCTCGGGCCTGTGAGAACCCGTGAAAGTAGGAGGTCGCAAGCGCTGAAATCGCTCCAATAGGCCCCGTGTGTCGGCAGGATTCCCCGCAGGGAAAGCAGGCGGCGCAGGATGAGCCATGCCCTCATCTTGGGCGTATGTATAGGCATCCTCAGCTAGATGCGCAGGTGGTGCAGGTGGAGTAGATGTAGCCACACCCCCACCCTGGGCTAATGTCCCCATGATGGTAGTCAAAAGCTGCTGCTGCTGCAGCATCATAGCCATCATCTGCTCGAATCTGTCGGGAGGTGGAGCAGGCTGTGGCGGATGCTGTGTGGAAGTAGATGCGCGATATGGCTCTCTGACTGATGGCGTAAATGGCGGTGGTCCATCTGTAGGACCAGCGGTAGGCTGAGACGATCGAACTGCCTCAGGAACCGGGCCCAATGCAGGGTCCGAATGGGTGCCAGACTGAGAGGGAGTCTGATCCATATGCTCGGTCAGCGCAAGGCGAGCCGTGCTCCGCGTAGTCTTAGGCGGCATTCCCTATATTCAAAATAGGGAGCAACCTTGTCAGTCTCATTAGCACAAATACACCGCAATCATCCACATAAGGAGTCAAAGGCATTTCATGCATTTCATTTAATCAAAATTGTCACAATACAAGGGATATATCCTTACAAGCACCATGACGAGAAATACATGGGAATTAAGACAGTTAAGCAACAACAACATAAGCAAAGCACTAGCCCTAACAGGCTTACACACATAAAGCAGGAAATGACTAACTACTGATAATAACATCAAAGATCGCATGGCTAGTCGGAGTCTGGTGACGGAGGAGGAGCACCCTTATCCTGTAAGCAACACAGGATCGTCTTCAAGGTGCGAGTCACCTTGCCAAATTTCTTCTTTATAACGGCCTTGGCATCAGCGACTTCTGCGCGAAGTTCTTGGACTTCCCTTCACAAAGCGGTCTGACTCTCCTCCATCTGAGCAATGCGATCATCGATAGTAGCCTGTGCAGAAGGAGGAGGGCTCTCATCAGTATCCTGAGCCTCCTCTTCTGCTTCTTCCTGAGCTTCTTCCTGAACCTCTGCTCTAGGTTCTTCTTCGCTTTGATCTTCCTCATCATCAAAGTCATCCCCACTATCCCTTTCAAGTTGATTTTCACGGTATTGTGACCCAATCTTCATCTTGACCATTGTCGACTCATCGATGGTGTGAATCGATACCGGCAATTCCGGCCCAAGTCTATAGGCAAACTCAAGCGCAATCTTGCAAATAAGTCGGCCAAAGGGAAGCGATTCGGATGTTCTTCTTGACCTGGCTATGAGAACTATTTGCCGTAAGATGAAAGTGGCCATACATACGTTCTCTCCCTGGGCCACCAGATATAAGAAATCGACCATAAGACGTGTGCATTCAATGCGGTTCGTCGACCTGGAATAAACATTGAACATGCAGATATGCTGCAGCAGGCGCAAATCCTCAGATATAGACGTCGCCTTGAGGCTATTATTAGGCTGCCATGGAACCAACTTACCGCACAGAAACCTGGTGCGGCGATCTCGTTCACGTCTAGTCCTCAGATTCTTCTCACTAGGATGCACATCACCTAGAGGCACGTTGAGAAGTCCCGCAATCAACCGAACGTCGATCGTAGCCATCCGATCTCTACCAAAAGGAATTTTGAACTGCAAAGGCTCTAAGGTAGGATTCTGGATACTTGCGTAGAAGGCACGAACAGTGCTCACATTAGCACGAGCGCGAGCTTCAAAGATCGGGCCCCAATGCGCAGCTTCAATGCGCTCGAACAACAGATATTCACCGAATAGTCGTCCATCTACGTCCGCCTCAAATAACACCTTGCGATCAGTGTATTGGCCATGAGGCATCTCTGATAAAATTGCTCGCCCAAGGTGTGCATGGGGATCCAAATCCCGCTTTGTACGGCACTCCAGGACTGCAGCTGGACCTGCGGCAGCGCTTGAACTTGCGGCACCACCCCGCGGTCTTCTCGATTGAGCAGGACGGCTTGGCCCAGCCTCGTCTGTTGCGGTTTTCTTCTTACCCATCAAAGATATGATGGATGAGAGTGATAAAAGGCCTAAAATGGCTTCCACGAAAGCCATGAAAAACGGTGAAAATGCGGAGAAGTGGCTGCCCAATCTGGAAAAAAGAAATCTAGGCGTCGTAGAGGGATGCTTCAAGCTTCCCAAGGCTGTAATTTTAAGGAGAAATACAAACAAAAAAGTAGAATGGAGCACCTCACGATTTCAGCTCTATTTGGGGATTTTTGGAGCTCCAAATGGTGAGATCTTCAAGAGGAGGGGCTGCCAACTCCCAATAAGTGATGGGTGGTGGTCGGTTTTGGCCAAGGAGGGACCTAGGAGTGATTTGGGACGCCGAAGTTTGGAAATGGCTGCTGAAAAATGAGAATAGGGCTTAGGGGAGGGCTGTTTGTGAAGGAGGGGGATGTTTTAGGGATTTTTGTGGGATGGGAGGTACATGGGGAGGATGTGCACCCCATTTAAGGGCGTGCGCCCAAATTTCATGTCAAATGGGCCCCACTGATCGGTGATGCATCCACATGAGTAACACCCTGAAAATCGGGGGTCGTGTATAAACTCAACTCCCGAGTTCCAGACCGTCACTTATGCAACAAAAATGGTTATGATTCAATGTTGTCTGATTTAAAGCATTCACATGAGTAAAAGTATACCAAAACTGCAATTCATACTTCAGATCCAGTGATAAAAGCAAGCGGAAGACTAAACAATATATATATCACTGTATGGAAAACAAAGTAAATCTCATCTGTCTCCAAAGTATGACTACATCTCTGAGCCTCATATACATACAAATGAACAAAAATAAAATGTTCAAAATAGTCCCACTGAAACCCCATCGATCCAGGTCACCTACGGGAAGCCGTCATGATACTGCATATACGAGAACTCATCCTGGTCCTCGTCGATCTCTGGCTCCACCTCCTGGATCTCGGCCTCACCTCCATCTACAACAGGGTCTGGTGGGTGTTGCAAACACCATCCCGTAACGTGGGAATGAGTGATCAACTCAGTGGAATCATAGAGCAAGGATTAGCATATTCACAATTCAATCATGCGATAATAGTAAAGCAGTAAATCAGACAGTCCTAATACTGTTGTTAATGCAAGATGACATGACGTGATGTATGCCCTCACTGACGATCTCCCTCATACGACAACATCTTACCACCGCGGCATGCCACACTCCCTAGAGTGCTCCACATCTTTCAGGCACATGCAATGCTATGGTGATATGATTTCCAAGTTGTTATTAGTCCATTCAAACAGCAGGATTGGGAAACTAAGGTACTTCCCTTGTATCAATCCCAACACAGATCCTGTCTAGGGTCGTCACTCCTAGAAATCTCATACGATGTATATTTCGTAGGTCACTGCAAGGGCTGTCAGGGCTGTTGCTCGCACTCGTTGCACCGCTCCCCCATCACCTTATCAATACAGGCCTACCGTACTCTACTGCAACGGAAGGGTCGTCGCCTCCCGTGGACTCAGAATACGCTCGCGGTCACTACAAAGGGCTCGTCGCCTGATCAGTGTAGGCCGATAGCTAGAATATAGTGTCCCATACTACCATAATCTGTTCACGAGTCAAGGTGCTCACTGGTCACTACGGAGAGGTTTGTGGCCCCAGCGTAGGCCGACAGCTCGACCACGGTGTCCCATACCACCATGCCCGGCTCATGAGTCTTCGTGGATCAAGGTACCATAGTTAACAGGGTTTACAATGGTAAGTTCAGTACCCTAGGTTCAAGCAGTTATGACTCATACAAGGTGAACATACATCGGCCAGTCGGGTTGCTTGACGGGTTCGACTAGCGCGATCGCATCTCAAGTCGAACGACATGAAGTGCGTAAAACACTTCGCGTGGCCTAACCACTGCCGCCAACTCTAAACACGAATCACGTTCATCGACGCATCGTTCGTGGCTATGACCAGTCAGCCACGAATTCGCTCGGTTACCGACTGCCTGGACTAAGTCTAGTCCCAAACAATTATGGAATCACATCAGAAATCTATGTAAGAGTGTTGGAATTGAAATACAATCATGTGAGCATGTTAACACATGTTATAACATTCAACTTAAGCAAATCTTCAAACACATACATTCCACGCATGTAATGGAATCATGCATATGGTCAACATGTAGGAAATCATTTAGGTCAGCATATTAACTAAGAAATCAATCTCAAACTACCACATAACATCATTTAATTCAATACATACTAATACAAGCATTTAAACAAACACATACACTACACACTTAAGTCTACATATAGTATGTCGACCCAACGTGCGCAACTAGGCGAATCTCTTCGCCAAACTAATTATACACGCATTCCTAACTTCCTAATGTGACAACAAACCATGTTATTCACGTCAGCAAAATATGGATGTAGACCGTACTTCCTACAAATGACTAAAATGCCCTAAATCTCATATTCTTCGTTAATTTATGAAACAGGAAACGGAGAGCATGTTGTACATGTCAAACGGCGGTGCCGTCGATAATCTACTATTAAACGATATTGAAAGCGTTGTAAATCGTCAATCAAAGCGTCTAAAATCCTCACCTTAAGTCTTACGAAAGCGGGATTTTGAACGGAGCGTGTATGCTTCGTCTACGGCAGTAGGAGAACCTATTTTACAAGTTACGTTAGCTAACACGTTGTGAATCTAAGTAAACCCCAAATCAGCAAGTTCTAGGGTTGTTTTATACCTGAAAGAATGGAGAAATCACCAGCCAGGTGATTGGGAAGAGTCGCTGAAGCAGTAGCAATCGGCGGCTCGGAAGCGGGAAAAATCCCTTCCAATCTCTCTCTCAAACTCTCTCTCCTTTTCTCTAGGGTTTGCAATTTTCGGATGGGAGAGAGAAATGAGGGTTTCATCCCCTTTTATAAGCTTAAAAATGTCAAAAACAGGCTCCGGAATGAAGTTTACTTGGTGCCTATCCATTTCGGGGCTGTTTCGGCCCAAAAGTTGCTTTCTGGTGGTCCCCTGGTCGATTGCGATCAGACTTAAGCTCATGCGTACCAGATGTAGCACGTATTAAGTTTTCAGTCTGGCAGGGTTCGCAGATCGCACGTGGCAGACCAGTTTCAGTTCAGCGGTCACCGCACGTAGATCAGGGCTGAAAGTCTCATGATAATAAATAGAAATTTTTCCTGATCCGAGGGTGTAATCTGGATGAATTCTGACGTTCAGAACGCTTAATACTGACACGTCAAGTCGTGTGCCAGATTTGAATTTGAAATTCCAATTCTGTCCCTATTCGTGGTCTCTTCAGTCCGGGTTCAACGAAATAGTCTGTGATTATCAGTTTGACTTGATTTTCAAAATAATTGTCAAGTCCAGCTGGGCGGTTCTAACGGTCTAAGATAGGAGGTATCGGACCTTTGACGCGCGGCCTAAATCCAATATAAAAATTCAATGTGGTCCAGAGAACAGACCTACTTAGAGTTTGATCCGAGGTTATAGAGTATTGTAGAGTTGTTTGTTCTGCTCGATTTGGGTCTTGTAGAACGTATTTAAAGTGATCAGGGACTATTTCCCAGCTACTCTAGCGTCACGCTAGCTAACTTACGCTTAATTTCCATGGAATTTAATTCTACGCGATTTCGGGTCGAGTTGGTACTCGAGCCCAAGTACGGATTTTTCACGGGCGTTACAATAACACATGAACGTTTAGTTACTAAATCTCAACTTCTTGACAATTCAAATGATCCAACGGTTGGATTAACTAGAAAATGTACTAACGATAACCTCTAATGGTTGACTTGTCTAATGGGGTTATGAAGATGGATCTGGTCTCGAAACTAATGATGTATGGTTCACTCGATATAATAGGGCATTATGTGAAATTTTAGTGTGATTTAATTGTCATCATTCAGTCCTTTGATGGTTTAGTGTTGGTTACTTTGTAATTTGGTGGATGAATGGCAAATCTTGAGGTCGATTGTGTGAATGGTCTCATTTCATGGTCAAGATGGATCTTCATGGTAACACCCGAGTAAAAATACTGGGTATTACACTAGACGTTGATTGTTGCCAACATTCAGGGGATGCTGTAGCAAGAAGCATCCCTGTTGCTTGAAAGAAATAGGGAGGGGCTGTGGGACCACCACCCCCCCACCCCCCATGATGTATATATTTGATCCATGCTGTCCATTTGATTTCCCAGCTCATTTTAGGCCTTGAACCGAAAAATGAAGCCAATCCAAATCTATTGTAGGCCACACCATTGAAAATCATTTTTAATAGTGATATGTACTTCTAAATTTGTTAAGGCCCACTGTGATGTTTCTGTACACCTAAACATACTAAATATTAGGCTCATTGGACCTATCACAAGCCAGAGAGCCCAGCAGATGAAGTGGATCATCTTGATGTGGGCCCTACCTATGAAAAACCTCATAAAAATAAGAATTAAAAAAAAATATGCAAGAGGGTTGGACGCCACTTGCTGTCAGTGTCCAGAGGACACTACAGCAAGCAGCATCCTGCTGCATGTGAGATAGACAGGGACGGTGGGTCCCACCATTATGTATGTCTAACATCTACATCGTGCATTTGATGGGTACCCTTTAAATAATGGATCACCCAAAAAATCAGCCGTACACAAAACTCAGGTGGCCCACACCATCTAAAATCATTTGAATACATGGCTATAACATATAAAAGCACTTGCTGGGGCCCACTTGAAATTTGGATGCATCTGAAACTTGGTTTAACCCCTTAACCAAGTGGGACACACATAATGGATGGGCTGGATTCGTGAACCATGTCCTGGTGGCCCAACAAATGATTATGAATGTTTTAACTCTCAACTTTTGTGTGTGGTGTGGCCCACATGTGCCACAGATTAACTTGATTTTAAGCCCAAGCCCACCATGGATTGCTGCATCTGACTGATGGTATTGAGGGTCGACACGCATCATGGTGGGTCACACTTAACTCAACCTCACAAGAAATTCCCATTGGCTCCACCTTGTAGTATGACGTAGATCCATGCCATTCATCAATTTATCCTTATTATTTTAGGGTATGTTACCATAGATTAGTCAGATCCAAATCTCATGCCACGAGAGCAATATTGATCACTTGTCCACCGTTAAAGACTTCCTAAAGCTGCAATAATGTTGTGAGAAATCTACCTATCTATCCTTTTTAATCGATCATGGGCCACCTAATGTACATGTTTTACCAGTCATTCATCTATTTTGTTAAATCATTTTAGAGTGTGGGGATGCCTGTATATTTGCTGCTACCTAAACCATTTTCATTGTACTCATTGTAATGGTTATTCCTCATTTAGCCTGTCAATTGGTAGGATCATGTGGATAACCACACCATGTGAGTTTGTGATTTTTATAGCCCACTAAAATGTATGAAATTGGGGCAATTGTGTAACTACTTGTCTATGTGGATTTATGAATGTGTGGCCCAACCATATGATTATGTGATGCTTAGGTGACTGCCAAACTAGGTGAACTTATGGTGTGCATGCGGTCCCTAACTATGTTATTTGTGATGTTTGGGTGGCCTTTAAACCATGTGAACTCATATGCTCCCCTAAACTGCATGTAATTGACTTCTAGCCCTTAGTTAAGTAATTAATGCTTGGAAAGTCCTTGACCACCTGTAAGTGTGATTGGAGTGTGACCCCAAGTCATAGGTTGATGCAATGTGTATTCAGCCTTTGAAACATGTTTTATTATCACTTGTGTGTGGGCACTAATTTTGTGAGGGTCCGATGGAATAGTGGGCATGACCAATGTGAGGTAGTGATTTGGTTCTAACCCCTGAATTATGCGGACATGTGGCGTAAGTATGGCCACCTAATCATGTACAAAGGTGGTGTATATGTAGCCATCTAATCATACGATTGTGAAAAACGCATAAGACCACCTAACTCTACAAAATCAAGTGGCATTGATGGCCATTCAACAACATGGGTTTATGCTTATCGACATAGATACCGCCACTTGAATCATGTAGGACCAAGTTGTATATGTAACACCCTGAAAATCGGGGGTCGTGTATAAACTCAACTCCCGAGTTCCAGACCGTCACTTATGCAACAAAAATGATTATGATTCAATGTTGTCTGAGTTAAAGCATTCACATGAGTAAAAGTATACCAAAACTGTACTTCATACTCCAGATCCAGTGATAAAAGCAAGCGGAAGACAAAAGAATATATATATCACTGTATGGAAAACAAAGTAGATCTCGACTGTCTCCAAAGTACGAATACATCTCTGAGTCTCATTTACATGTAAATAAACAGAAATCAAATGTCAAAATAGTCCCACTGAGAAATCCCGTCAATCCATGCCACTTAAGCAAAGCCTGTCGTGGTACTACATATATGAGAACTTGTCCTAGTCCTCATCATAGTCCGGCTCTGCCTCCTGAATCGCTGCCTCACCTGCATCTAAGACAGGGTCTGGTGGGTGTTGCAAACACCATCTCGTAACGTGGGAGTGAGTAGCTAACTCAGTGGAATAATAGAGCAAGGATTAACATGTTCTCAAATCAATCTGCGATAATAGTAAAGCAGTAAATCAAACAATCCTAATACTGTTGTTAATGCAATATGACATGACATGATGGATGCCCTCACCGACATTCTCTCTCATACGGCACCATCTGCGTCCGCGGCATTCTTGCGTATCGCTCAGTGCTCCACATCTTCCAGGCACATGCAATGTGATGTTGATATGATTACCGAGTTATTATTAGTCCCTTTCATACAGCAATATTAGGAAACTAAGGTACTTCCCTTATATCAATCCCAACACAAATCCTGTCTAGGGTCGTCACTCCTAGTAATCTCATACGATGTATATTTTATAGGTCGCTGTAAGGGCTGTTGCTCGCACTCGTTGCACCGCTCCCCCATCACCTTATCAATACAGGCCTACTGTACTCTCACTGCTACGGAAGGGTCATCGCCTCCCGTAGACCCAGAATACGCTCGTGGTCACTACAAAGGACTCGTCGCCTGATCAGTGTAGGCCGACAGCAAGAATATAGTGTCCCATACAACCATAATCTGCTCACGAGTCATAGGTGCTCACTGGTCACTACGGGGAGGTTTGTGGCCCCAGCGTAGGCCGACAGCTCGACCACGGTGTCCCATACCACCGTGCCCGGCTCATGAGTCTTTGTGGATCAAGGTACCATGGTTGACAGGGTTTATAATGGTAAGTTCAGTACTCTAAGTTCAAGCAGTTATGACTCATACAGGGTGAACAAACAATGGCCAGTCGGGTTACTTGATGGGCTCGACTAGCACGAGCGCATCTCAAGTCAAACGACATGAAGTGCATAAAACACCTCGTGTGGCCTAACCACTGCCGCCAACTCCAAAACACGGCTCGCGTTCATCGACGTGTCGTTCGTGGCAAAGATAAGCCAACCACGAATTTACTCAGTTACCGACTGCCTGGACTAAGTATAGTCCCAAACATTTATAAATTCACATCAGCAATCATGTAAGAGTAATGGAAATGAAATACAACAATGTGAGCATGTTAACACATGTTATAACATACAACTTAAGTAAATCATCAAGCACATGCACTTCATACATATAATGAAATCATGTATATAGCTAACATGTAGGAAATCATTTACATCAGCATATTAATTGAGAATTCAATCTCAAACTAATCCATAACACCATTTAATTCAATACATACTAATACAAGCATTTATACAAACACTTAAACTACACACTTAAGTCTACATATAGTATGTCGACTCAAAGTGCGCATTTAGGCGAATCTCCTCGCCAAACTAATTATGCACGCATTCCTAGTATCCTAATGCGACAAGAAGCCATGTCAATCACATCAGCAAAATATGGATGAAAACAGTATTTCCTACAAATGACTAAAATGCCCTGAATCTCATATTTTTTGTCTGCTTACGAAACAGGAAACGGACAGCATGTTGTACATGTCAAACGGTGTTGCCGTCGATATTCTACTATTAAACGACATTGAAAGCATTGGAAACAGTCAATCAAAGCGTCTAAAATCCGCACCTTTTATCTTATAAGCATATTAATTCGAACGGAACGTATACGCTTCGTCTACGGCGAACCGGGAACCTAATACACAAGATCCATAAGCTACCATGCTAAGGAAACTAAGGAACCTTAAATCAGAAAGTATTTAGGGTATTTGCTTACCTATAATCATGGTGAAATCGCCGGGAAAGTGATTGAGGCGCGTTGCTTAAGCAAGTGCAACACATAGTGCAAGCAGCAAGAAATTCTTTCCCACTCTCTCTCACAATCTCTCACCTTTTCTCTCACACCAGCTAGGGTTTCTAGCAAATTCGGATGGGTGAGAGAAGTGAGGGTTTAAGCCCCTTTTATAACCTAAAACTTACCCAAAACAGGCTTGGGAACAATGTTTACTTGATGCCTAACCAAATCGGGGCTGTTTCGGTCCAAAAAGACATTTCTGGTGGTCCCCTGGCCGAACGCGATCGGACTTAAGCTCATGCACGTCAGATGTCACTCACATCCCATTTTCATACCAGTTGTGTTCGTAGATCGCACGTGGAGGTCCAGTTTCAGTTCAGCGGTCACCGCACGTAGATCAGGTCTACAAGTCTCATGATATGAAATAGAAATTTTTTCTGATCCGAGGGTGTAATTTGGCTGAATTCTGACGGTCAGAACGCTTAATAATAACGCGTCAAGTTGTGTGCCAGATTTGAATTTCAAATTCCAAATCTAACCCTATTCTCACTCTCTTCACTCTAGGCTCAATGAAATAGCTCCTGAATATCGGTTGGACTTAATTTTCGAAATGATTGTCAAGTCCAGCTAGGCGGTTATAACGGTCTAAGATTGTAGGTATCGGACTTTCGACGCGCGGTCTAGATCCAATACAAAGTTTCAAAGAGGTCCTGAGAACAAACCGGTTTAAAGTTTGATCCGAGGTTTTAGAATATTATAGCGTCATTGGTTCTACTCGCTTTAGGTCTTGTAGAACATATTTAAAGTGATCAGGGACTATTTCCCAGCTACTCTAGCGTTGTGCTAGCCAACTTACACATAATTTCCAAAGGAATTAATCCTACGCGATTTCTGGTCGAGTTAGTACTCGAGTCCAAGTATGAATTTTTCTAGGGCGTTACAATCTATCCCCCTTAACAAAAAAATTTTATCCTCAAAATTTGTACCTTTTCATACTCCTCGAGAAGCTGTGGGTAGTTCTTTCTGATCTCGGCTTCTGTCTCCCAGGTAGCCTCTTTCTCAGAGTGATGCGTCCACAATACTTTCACAAGGGGAATCACCTTGCTACGCAGTACCTGCTCCTTCCTTTGTAGGATACGTGTCAGTCACAGGATATATGTCACATCCTCTCCTAACTGCACCTGCTCTCATCTGATGATATGGGATGGATCAGAAACGTACTTCTTCAGCATGGAAACATGAAATACGTTGTGAACGCTTGCGAGAGGCGTGGGTAAAGCTAAATGGTATGCCACTGCTCCCACATGATCGAGGATTTGGAATGGGCCAATGAATCGTGGTGCCAGCTTCCCCTTCTTCCCGAACCGAAGGACTCCCTTCATAGGGAAAACTCGTAAAAATACATGATCCCCAACTGTGAACTCTAGCTGCCGCCGTCTCGTATCGGCATAACTCTTCTGTCTGCTCTGCGCTGTGAGAAGCCGACGTCTAATAATATCAATCTTCTCCGACGTCACCTGCACTAACTCTGGGCCAATCAAGCTACCCTCACCAACCTTTGCCCAGCAATGCGGTGGGCGATAAGGTCGCCCATACAACGCCTCGTAAGGTGCCATACCGATACTCGCCTGAAAACTGTTGTTGTACGCGAACTCCGCATATGCATGACAGTCATCCCAACTGTCCTTGAAGTCCAATGCGCAAGCTGGCAACATATCCTCTAAGATCTGGTTCACCCGCTTTGTCTGTCCGTCTGTCTGTGGGTGGAAGGCAGTACTGAACTTCAACTTCACACCCATAGCCTCCTAAATGCGAGTCCAGAAAATAGAAGTGAACCGCGTGTCTCTGTCCGACACGATCTCCAACGGAACTCCATGCAGACGCACGATCTCTCTGATGTATAGTCTAGCCAGCTTGTCTGCAGAGTTCGTGACTCTGATCGGTAGGAA
The DNA here is from genome assembly GCA_037074715.1 of Magnolia kwangsiensis. NCBI lineage: Eukaryota > Viridiplantae > Streptophyta > Magnoliopsida > Magnoliales > Magnoliaceae > Magnolia > Magnolia kwangsiensis. The sequence goes on from CM073579.1 coordinate 76,553,571, forward strand.
GTGCGCCGACTTTGTCAGACGGTAGACGATCACCCATATGGAATCATGTCCCTTCCTCGTCTTCGGCAGCCCTGAAACAAAATCCATGGAAATAAAATCCCACTTCCACTCTGCGATCGGCATAGGCTGCAAGAGTCCAAGTGGTTGGCGATGCTTTGCCTTCACCTGCTGGCAAGTAAGACAACGGGACACGAACTCTACTATGTGGGTCTTCATACCTTCCCACCAATAGGTCCTCTTCACGTCGCGATACATCTTCGTACTGCCTGGATGCATCGCGAGTCTGGTAGAATGCGCAGCCTCAAGAATCTCTCGTCTCAAGTCAGGGATATCTGGGACGCATAGGCGGTGACGATAACGTAAGCCCCCATCCGTGCCAACTCGCCACTCGGCGTCTGCATCATCACTGGCCTGCTCTCGAAGCTCAGTCAGATGCGCATCATCCCTCTGTGCCTCGATGACCCGGTCATCGATCTGAGATCGCACCTGCACATGTACGATGAACTCATACGGCTCCTCTACAGTGAGTTTCTGCTCAAAGTCTCGCAAAAACTCAACCATATCCCACTCAGCAACCATCAGCGGAGTCGCAAACTCTATCGCCTTCTTGCGGCTCAACGCGTCAGCCACAACGTTTGCCTTCCTAGGATGGTAAGAGACTTCGAACTTGAAGTCGTTCAAAGTCTCCATCCATCGTCGCTGCCTCATATTCAAGTCTCGCTGCGTGAATATATACTTGAGGCTCTTGTGGTCACAAAAGAGCTCGAACTCATCTCCATAGAGGTACTGTCTCCAGAGTCTCAGTGCGAATATGACTGCTGCCAACTATAGGTCGTGTGTAGGGTAATTCTCCTCGTGCTTCCTTAATTGTCTCGAGGCATACGAAATTGCCCTGTCCTTCTGCATAAGGACACAACCCAGACCAACACTAGATGCATCAGTGTATATAGTGTACCTAACCCCTTGCTCTGGCAATACTAGCACAGGGGCGGACGTAAGTCTGTCCTTCAGCTCCTGAAAAGCTGACTCCGCCTTGTCATTCCATGCGAACTTCACATCCTTCCATGTCAATTGAGATAAAGGTCTCGCGATCTTCGAGAAATTCTGAATGAAGCGTCGATAATAACCAGTGAGACTCAAGAAACTCCTCACCTCAGTGACAAAACCAGGCTGCTCCCAGTCCTGAACTGCAGCTACCTTAGACAGGTCAACTACCATGCCATCCTTGGACACCACGTGTCCCAGGAACTTCATTTCCTGCTTTTAGAAGTCGCACTTCTTGTACTCTGCAAACAACTGATGCTGTCTGAGTGTATCTAGGACCAAGCGCAAGTGCTCCTCATGCTCCTCTCGACTCCTGGAGTATACCAAAATGTCGTCAATGAACATAACGATGAATCGATAGAGAAAAGGCTGAAATACCCGGTTCATCAGATCCATGAACACGGCTGGTGCGTTCGTGAGACCGAACAACATCACAAGGAACTCGTAGTGGCCAAAGCTGGTCATGAATGCCGTCTTCTGTACGTCCTCATCCCTGACGCGTAACTGATGATATCTTGACTGAAGATCAATCTTCGAGAAGTACTGCGCTCCTCTCAACTGATCAAACAAGTCATTGATCCTGGGAAAAGGGTACTTGTTCTTCACCATGATCTGGTTCAGCCTGCGATAATCAATACACAATAGCATCGAACCATCCTTCTTCCTTACAAACAGGACTGGTGCTCCCCAAGGAGACATACTAAGCCGAATAAGGCCAAGCTCCAACAGACCATCAATCTGCGTCCTCAACTCCTCCATCTCACATGGTTCCATGCGATACGTCGGCAGTGAGACGGGCGTGGAACCAGACACCAGATCGATAGGGAAATCAATCTCTTGACGAGGCAGAAAACTAAGGATCTTCCTGAACAGATCCCCAAAATCACAAACGACTGGCGTATGCTCAAGCATCTGGGTACCAACGTCACGTAGTAAAGTAGCGTAGCTAAGTATGCGGAAGGGGATATTTACCCGCATTGGGAATGTAAAGGATGGGCCCTCTGGCTCGTAGGCAGTCACTATACGAGTCTCACAGTCAATCTCGGCCCTCGCTGCAGTCAACCAGTCCATGCCAAGAATGACGTCGAGATAAACAAGAGAGGGGTCGACGATAAGATCAAGAGCCATCATCTTGCCCCCCAGATCCACCAAACAGCCCTCACACATCAGGGTGACATCTGTAAAGGACCCGTGAGCTGTATAAACTCGCACCCCATCCATCCTAATAGTCGGTAGCCCAATGTGCCTAACTATGGCATGTGATATCAATGAAATCATGGATCATGTGTCCACCATCACAAGAATAGGAATACCTCCGATGTGGGCAGTGACCTCAAAGGCCGAATGCTGAGAAGTCTCTGTCGCAGCTGCCTCAGCTGTCAAGGCATGCACCCGCGCCTGCTGTGGCCTGTTCGGCCGCTGTGCCGTGGGCCGTAGAGGCCGCCTGAATTGAGATACCGGAGGTCTGAAGGAAGGGTGCGCAGGAGCCAACCGTAAAGGCGGTGCTGATATAGCTTGTGGCGTGTACGGTCGATCTTCTACGACGGTGAAAACTCACTGTCCCGCATCCGAGCGAAACAACTCTGTGCCGAATGGCCCGATCTCCCACAATAAGTACATGATAAATTGAGGCGCTGCATCGGGGGTACTGGCGCAGTAGCCCTAGGAGGAGGGTCAACACGAGGCCTCTTGCCCGCAAAGGGCCTGTCCTACAACTCTGGTCGTGGCCTAGGAGCAATAGGGCCACGAGATCGAGTAAGTCGATCCTCATCCTGCTCTGCCTGCATGGACATGTGAATCAGCTCTGCGTAGGAAGGAATGCACACGCAACACATCTTCAACTGAATATCCGGTCGCAAACCCTCCGAAAAGCACCGTATGTGCATCTGCTCATCTGCCAGTATAGTCGGGACGTATCTGCCCAACTCAGTGAACCTATGCTCATACTCAGTCACCATGATAAGAAGTACATAGGAACTAAGACAGTTAAAGTTACAACAGCAACATAAGTAAAGCACTAGCTTTAATAGGCTTACACAACTTAAAGCAGGAAGAGACAACTGCTATCAAACAACATCTAAAATCTCATCGCTAGTCTGAGTCGGGTGACGAAGGAGGAGCACCCTTATCCTGCAAGCAGCATAGGATCGCCTTCAAGGTGCGAGTCACCTTGCCGAATTTCCTCTTCATAACGGCCTTGGTATCCTCGACCTCAGCCCGAAGTTCCTGAACTTCCCTTCGTAAGGTGACCTGGCTCTCCTCAATTCGGGTAATGGGATCATCACTAGTAGCCTGAACAGAAGGAGGAGGGCTCTCATCTGTATCCTGAGCCTCCTCTTCTACCTCTTCCTAGACTTCTTCCTCAACTTCTGCTCCAGGTTCTCCCTCACTTGGATCCTCTTCATCATCAAAATTATCCTCGCTATCCTCCTCAAGCTGAGTCTCACGGTACTGAGACCCGATCTTCATCTTGACCATGGTAGACTCATCGATGCAGTGAATCGGAACTGGCAACTCCGGCCCAAGTCTGTAAGCAAACTCAAGCGCGATCTTGCATATAAGTCGGCCAAAAGGAAGTGACTCAGACGTTCTTCTTGATTTCTCTATGAGGATAATCTGTCACAACACGAAAGTGGCCATACACATATTTTCTCCCTGGGTCACTCGATACAAGAAATCAACCATAAGGTGCGTACACTCAATGCGATTTGTCGACCTGGGATACACGTTGAACGTGAAAATATGGTGCAGCAGGCACAAATCATCAGACATATGAGACGCCTTGAGGCTATTGTTAGGCTGCCATGGAAACAGTCTACCACATAGGAACCTGGTGTGACGATCTCGCTCACGCCTACTCCTCAAATTCTTTACACTGGGATGAACATCACCAAGAGGCACATTCAGAAGTCGCGCTATCAACTGAACATCGATCGTAGCCATCCGGTCTCTACCAAAAGGAATCTTGAACTGCAATGGCTCCAATGTAGGACTCTGGATACGAGCATAGAAGGCACGAATGGTGCTCACATTAGTACGAGAACGAGCTTCAAATAGCGGACCCCAATGTGCAGCTTCAATGCGCTCGAATAATAGGAATTCGCTAAAGAATCGCCCTTCCACGTCTACCTCAAACAACACCTTACGGTCAGTATATTCACCGTGAGGCATCTCTGCTAATATCACTCGCCCAAGTTGAGCATAGAGATCCAAATCCCGCTTTGTATGGAACTCTTGGGCTGTGCTTGGACTTGCGGCGGCGCTTGAGCTAGCGGCGCCACCCCTCGATCTTCTTGATTGCGCAGGGCGACTAGGCCCAGCCTCATCCGCTACGATCTTTCTCTTTCCCATCAAAGAGAGGATGGTGGAGAGAGAAAAATCCAAAATGGCTTCAACAAAAGCCATGAAAAATGTGAGAAATGTAGAGAAATGGCCGTCCAAACAAAAAAAAAGAAATCTAGGTGTTGTAGAGGGATGCTTCAAGCTCCCCTAGGATGAATTTTTAAAAAGAAAAGAGAAGAAAAAAGGGGAATGGAGCTCCACACGATTTCAGCACGTTTTGGGGGTTGTAGGAGCTCCAACGGATGACATCGGAGAGGGAGAGGGTTGCTAATCATGTTGGAGGTATGAGATAGGGTCGTTTTTAGCAATGGGATGATTTGGGAGTGATTTGGGGTCGCGGGTTTGAGATGGGCAGCAAGAAAAATGAAAATGGAGGCTTGGGAGGGGCTGTTTGTGAAGGAAGTACCCCATTTAGATGTTTTCTACGGACGGACCGCATGTGTTAGGGGTGCCCTACCCCAAAAACCACACGTGCCCAAATATTACAGCAAGTGGGGCCCACCGGATGGCGATGCATCGCCGGATCGACGATGGCATCGCCGACCATCTCACAAGCTGGCCGGTGGGACCATATGGGTTGGGTCCCCCTACCTCAGGGACCCCAAATATGTATGGGCCCCACCTTCGTTAATTCTAAATTGGCCTAGGGAGGCCCAAACATCCATTCAGGGATTTTCAGGGCCAATCTGTAAACTTGAATGCAAACACCTATCATGCAGCATATGATTTTAGGGTAGAAGGAGCTAATACATCCATCTATCCCATTAGTTGCTAAATATTGCAAATTTAGAATGGCTTAATGGCCAGTTTTCATGAAATTTTACTATTCACTATAAAATTTTGTCGAAGTATGATTTTATATTATTTTCAAATTAGGATCAATACCTAACATGAAAAAAATAAGAAATAATTGAAGAATGGAGTGGTGAGAGGAAGAATTTTGAAGAAATTAGGTGAAACGGGATTTTTAAGCCCTAACAATTGAATGTAAGGGTTCTGGTTGTCCCACAACATAAGGATTCACATTTATGGGTTTAGAATCATTTAAAAAACGTCTCAACCCACCTACCTACAACCTAGGAGCTACTTAGGTCGCTCCACGCGACCCTAGATGCGTTACGGACTCGATCGCACGATCGATACGAATAGACCTCGCCTATTGGCGAATCTGCGATCCTATAAGTGTTTTTAGACCTTTCTCGCACCCACCTAAGTCAAAGGAAGTGACAGCGTACGTCACGTGACCATAACCCAGGCCCGGTATAATCTCATTCATGCTCTGATACCAACTTGTAACACCTTGAAAATCGGGGGTCGTATATAAACTCAACTCCCGAGTTCCAGACCGTCACTTATGCAACAAAAATGATTATGATTCAATGTTGTCTGAGTTAAAGCATTCACATGAGTAAAAGTATACCAAAACTACAATTCATACTCCAGATCCAATGATAAAAGCAAGCGAAAGACTAAAGAATATATATATCACTGTATGGAAAACAAAGTAGATCTCGACTGTCTCCAAAGTATGAATACATCTCTGAGTCTCATATACATGTAAATAAACAGAAATCAAATGTCAAAATAGTCCCACTGAGAAGTCCCGTCAATCCAGGCCACCTAAGCAAAGCCCGTCGTGGTACTGCATATATGAGAACTCATCCTGGTCCTCATCATAGTCCTGCTCTACCTCCTGAATCGCTGCCTCACCTGCATCTAAGACAGGGTCTGGTGGGTGTTACAAACACCATCCCATAACGTGGGAGTGAGTAGCTAACTCAGTGGAATAATAGAGCAAGGATTAACATGTTCTCAAATCAATCTGCGATAATAGTAAAGCAGTAAATCAAATAATCCTAATACTGTTGTTAATGCAATATGACATGACATGATGGATGCCCTCACCGACATTCTCCCTCATACAACACCATCTGCGTCCGCGGCATTCTTGCGTACCACTCAGTGCTCCACATCTTCCAGGCACATGCAATGTGATGTTGATATGATTACCGAGTTATTATTAGTCCCTTTCATACAGCAATATTGGGAAACTAAGGTACTTCTCTTATATCAATCCCAACACAAATCCTGTCTAGGGTCGTCACTCCTAGTAATCTCATACGATGTATATTTTGTAGGTCGCTGCAAGGGCTGTTGCTCGCACTCGTTGCACCACTCCCCCATCACCTTATCAATACAGGCCTACTATACTCTCACTGCTATGGAAGGGTCGTCGCCTCCCGTAGACCCAGAATACGCTCGTGGTCACTACAAAGGACTCGTCGCCTGATCAGTGTAGGCCGAAAGCAAGAATATAGTGTCCCATACCACCATAATCTGCTCACGAGTCATAGGTGCTCACTGGTCACTATGGGGAGGTTTGTGGCCCCAGCGTAGGCCGACAGCTCGACCACGGTGTCCCATACCACCGTGCCCGGCTCATGAGTCTTTGTGGATCAAGGTACCATGGTTGACAGGATTTATAATGGTAAGTTCAGTACTCTAAGTTCAAGCAGTTATGACTCATACAGGGTGAACAAACAATGGCCAGTCGGGTTACATGATGGGCTCGACTAGCACGAGCGCATCTCAAGTCAAACGACATGAAGTGCATAAAACACCTCGTGTGGCCTAACCACTGCCGCCAACTCCAAAACACAGCTCGCGTTCATCGACGCGTCGTTCGTGGCAAAGATAAGCCAACCACGAATTTACTCAGTTACCGACTGCCTGGACTAAGTATAGTCCCAAACATTTATGAATTCACATCAGCAATCATGTAAGAGTAATGGAAATGAAATACAACAATGTGAGCATGTTAACACATGTTATAACATACAACTTAAGTAAATCATCAAGCACATGCACTTCATACATATAATGAAATCATGTATATAGTTAACATGTAGGAAATCATTTACATCAGCATATTAATTGAGAATTCAATCTCAAACTAATCCATAACACCATTTAATTCAATACATACTAATACAAGCATTTATACAAACACTTAAACTACACACTTAAGTCTACATATAGTATGTCGACTCAAAGTGCGCATTTAGGCAAATCTCCTCGCCAAACTAATTATGCACGCATTCCTAGTATCCTAATGCGACAAGAAGCCATGTCAATCACATCAGGAAAATATGGATGAAAACAGTATTTCCTACAAATGACTAAAATGCCCTGAATCTCATATTTTTCGTCTGCTTACGAAACAGGAAACGGACAGCATGTTGTACATGTCAAACGGTGTTGCCGTCGATAATCTACTATTAAACGACATTGAAAGCATTGGAAACAGTCAATTAAAGCGTCTAAAATCCGCACCTTTTATCCTATAAGCGTATTAATTCGAATGGAGCGTATACGCTTCGTCTATGGCGAACCGGGAACCTAATCCACAAGATCCATAAGCTACCATGTTAAGGAAACTAAGGAACCTTAAATCAGAAAGTATTTAGGGTATTTGCTTACCTATAATCGCGGTGAAATTGCCGGGAAAGTGATTGAGGCGCGTTGCTTAAGCAGGTGCAACACATAGTGCAAGCAGCAGGAAATTCTCTCCCACTCTCTCTCTCACAATCTCTCACCTTTTCTCTCACACCAGCTAGGGTTTCTAGTAAATTCGGATGGGTGAGAGAAGTGAGGGTTTAAGCCCCTTTTATAACCTAAAACTTGCCCAAAACAGGCTTGGGAACAATGTTTACTTGATGCCTAACCAAATCGGGGCTGTTTCGGTCCAGAAAGACATTTCTGGTGGTCCCTTGGCCGAACGCGATCGGACTTAAGTTCATGCACGTCAGATGTCACTCACATCCCATTTTCAGACCAGTAGTGTTCGTAGATCGCACGTGGCGGTCCAGTTTCAGTTCAGCGGTCACCGCACGTAGATCAGGTCTACAAGTCTCATGATATGAAATAGAAATTTTTCCTGATCCGAGGGTGTAATTTGGCTGAATTCTGACGGTCAGAACGATTAATAATAACGCGTCAAGTCGTGTGCCAGATTTGAATTTTAAATTCCAAATCTAACCCTATTCTCACTCTCTTCACTCCAGGCTTAATGAAATTGCCCCTGAATATCGGTTGGACTTGATTTTTGAAATGATTGTCAAGTCTAGCTAGGCAGTTATAACGGTCTAAGATTGTAGGTATCGGACTTTCGACGCGCGGTCTAGATCCAATAAAAAGTTTCAAAGAGGTCCTGAGAACAAACCGGTTTAGAGTTTGATCCGAGGTTTTAGAATATTATAGCGTCATTGGTTCTACTCGCTTTAGGTCTTGTAGAACGTATTTAAAGTGATCAGGGACTATTTCCCAGCCACTCTAGCGTTGCGCTAGCTAACTTACACATAATTTCCATAGGAATTAATCCTACGCGATTTCTGGTTGAGTTGGTACTCGAGTCCAAGTACGAATTTTTCCAGGGCGTTACAGTATATTAGACCGAGTGTGATGTAGGGTTATGTTTCCCAAGCTAATGCTATCAAGGTCCTGGATTCTATGCGATGTAATCTCTAAACCGTAAATGGTATGATGAAATGTAGCCCTTAACCCTTAACCACGTGACACCGAATATGAGGCATTAACTATGTGCGTGTGAAGTAATTGTAGTATAAGACTTAGCGTAATGTAGTGTAGCCATGAATGGTGGGTATGATTGTGATTGTTCAACTATGTTTGGATATTTTGAAACATACATGAATACTAGATCATGATAGTAATCGTATACATACTAAACTATTTGAAATTGTGGTACTTATTGCCTGACCATGTGAAAGTTTAGTAAAGTAGTTGCCCCATTATGTGAGTTATGATGTAATGAAAGTACGTAACCATCTGACTTTATGTCCTTTATTTTGACAAGTAGAGTGACATTTGCGTTGCCTCTCAACCATATGGATTTCTGATAACGGAGTGGCCATAAGACCATGTGGGCATATGAGAATTGTGTGGTTACTTAGACTTGTGAACTATGCCCATGTTAGAATCTCTTGGGTATGTGAACTTAGGACGTGTGTTAGATTGATTGTTGAACCCATCTTATTAATAGTATTGGGCTTGATTTGTGAACTCCACTAACATATTTACAATGGCATTAGATTGGTGGGCCTATTAGCCTTAAAGCTCAACTTGAGTGGACGCCTTGTGGGCCCATTAATGGTAAACCTATTGGGCCCATAGGTTACTTCCTCTTACTAAGAATGTAAGTGTAATGCCCTGCCCAAATCGGATCAGTATATTGAGGTGCCCACGTGCAAATTGGTGCAGGATCGTATGAATTGATCATACATGCGGATAAATTACTGGTAAATGAATCCAGATTAAGCCACTAATGTGATGCAATCCTACTACATTTGGGCTAAGCACGGGTCGTAGGGCCGATTGGTCCAATAGTACTTGGCGGCGACCTGTACGAGCTGTGCACCGCTGGAGGTAGGACAAAAAATTCTAAAACCAGGGGAGGCTAGGGGTCTCACTGGGCATGTGGTCCATCGTGGACATCAAACTCAGATGATCCCGAGAAATGGACAAATCATGTCATCTAGTCGACACTTGTGAACCGCGAATCGCCCCACTTAAAACCAAATGGCTGAAATTTTGAATCAATTGGCCCCATTACTTGAGTCAGTGAATATGGGCATTTCAGTCATCGAATCTCTTCTAAATTTACTTCGAAGGCTAAAAATATTTTCCTACACTCTCCCATAAAATTTGACCCTTGATTGAAGATCGGTGACTGTTGATCTCAAATCGAGCCATTGTGACCAAACCCCGCATCCATTTGCGGTCAAACTTTACCCAACCCTTCATTAGACCATGGGACCATCAGGGCAGCCCCAACAGCTGGAAATGGACTCCACAAGGCCATTAGAGGCATTTAATGAAGCACAGGGCCAAATGATGTAAATTTTAGGGTATTTAATATTCAACCTCCCTCACTCCCACAAAATCCAGCAGCTGAGAGAGTGTTTGGAGATTGAAATCCCCCGCACCTACGCCCTTCATTTGCCAGGAACTCCAACCCGATTGTTGTAAGAGCAAACCCCATTCAATCCAAGGTAAGAATTGGGCACCAATCCATCCCTCTCTAGTCTCTAGCAACATACATGCATCATACCACCACTCTATGCAATGCAGGGCCCCAACACAACGAGTTTACGAACCTGACAATGTTAGCACGATTTCAACAGCTTCCGGTCAACAATAGGTGTGGACCATTACCTTTAGGTGGCCGATTATCGTGTCTAGTGTAGATTTTAGTGAATGTGTGTGGTGTATTGCTCTTGCATGTTGTTAGATTTTTGACCTGCATTTTTGGGACCATAGATCTAGAAATTTCTAAAATTGTGGGGAGGGGTTTATGCCCTGAACACCCCCAAATGTGTGGAATGCTAGGTTGCTTGTTTAATTAAGGTGTAAACATTTGATTTCCATAAATGTCACTGATTTATTGTTGAATCTATTGCAAGACAAATATACTAGGTGTTGAAGGAGTGAAATGTTGTCAATTTGTTGAATTGTTGAATTAATTACATTTAATCCTCACCAAAAAACCAATTTGCATGATTCATGCTGGCATATACTAAATTGAATTGTTGTGAATGGGTACATGGCTGTCCATTTGGTTAAATAGTTGGAATATGTTGAACATGATCCTTAATTGTCCCTGAATTTGATAAAACATGAAATCTAGTAGTGCATGTACCCCTTATGGATTGGCGGGTTAACTGAAATCACTTGGGCGACTTTCCATTGGACCGGTCCATGAGTAAATCTGGCCCGACTAGTTAAACCATAAAGTGTCGGCTGTAGTTGGACTACATGAGATGTTGTTCTTAGTCCGATCGGTTTATGGTTCAGCTTGTTGGTGTATATTAGCTCACAAATTGACCATCCTTGTATGTTAACCATTGTTAAACATGCCTGTATAAACCTGAAGTACCTTGAGACCCTTGCACCCACTGTTAATTTTGATTTACGACCTATAAGACTCATGAGCCGGGGATAGTGGTATGGGACACTATGCCCATGCTGTTAGCCTATGCTGGAGTGACGAGACTCCCCGCAGTGATCAGTGAGCACCTTGACTCGTGAGCCGAGGACGGTGGTATGGGACACTTGCCCTTGCTGTCGGCCTATGCTGGAGTGACGACCTCCCCATAGTGACTGCGAGTAGGACTTTAAAGTCCCAAAAATTTTCATTTGAGCTTAAGAACTATGCGATTAATGAACCCAAGAGGGCTAAGGACTGCGAGAGTCATGCAACCACGACTATTATGCCATGTGATCGGATTATGGCAATGTTTCTGATAAGGGTATTCCGGTTTCCCTAACCTGCTGGATGAATGAACCTAATTAATCAACTGGGCTAACATATTACATGACATTACATTATCTATTGTGGCAATTCGACAGTTGAGGTCACACTGAGGGAGTGTTGGTCATTGCAGTCATTAGATGTTGTCGCTTGGGGGAGTATTGGTGGTGAGGGTTATGCATCATATCATTAAATCATGCATTACATTAACCAAGAGTACTTAGGATTCTATGATATATGTTGATCACTAAATTTACTCTATGTATGATAATTGTGTAGCTTATTGTTAATGGTACCACAGAGTTAGCTGGTCACTCCCACTCTGGGACGATGTTTTGAAACACCAACCAGAATCTCGCATAGATGCAGGAACATTGGAGCAAGATGCACTGGAAGATATCAGTGCAGACGACGACGAGGAGCAGGTGCACTTCTACACTTTTGAAGGACCCTACTAGCTCGATGGATGACGATGGGATTGGGCTAGAGCCCAAATCTTTTTTGGGGAGTGATGTGAGGATGGGATTGGGTTCCTGTAGATGATATTGTGAATGTTAGATTTTTGTTGGATATTTTATTTCATTAGTAGCACCTGAACTTTTAATTTAATTTAAATGTTAGGAATGCTTAGTTTAATTCTCCATTGCCCCCTAAAGCCTAATATTTATATGCATTTAAGGCCCATTAGGGCACACGTGGCACTCGAAAGTTCAAGAGCTGAGTAGCCTCGAAAGTTTGGGAGCCAAGTTCCTACTTGGCCCCTTAAATCTGTGGTGCTACAACTTGGTATTAGAACATGGTTCGGATTAAGCCTGGGCCTAGGGTAGTGGGCCTATCGTGACACAATTCCATCTAAGAGGAAGCGATTAAACTTAGAGATTGTCATAGGATCCGGGATCACACCATTGGCAAGCCCAAAAACAAATTGTTAGTCTAGGGCTTACAAACAAGAGAACCTAGGCTACATGAAGTGATCTAAGTCACTTCTAACTAGAAGCTCAATGACCTGAATCGACCAGGATTAAATATTATAGGTTTAAGCTACGCGAGTAGCTCAAATGAACCCTATTGTCCGGCTTACAGACTCGACGGTCCTACTTAACGCAGGATCAATTCAATCCCAGCTAGGATGAGACAAAAAAATAATAATTTCCCATATCAAGTTTAGGGGATCTTAGACCCATTTGAGTCATCATTAGGAATTCCTTGCATTTAGGGATTCCCGTCTATGCGAAAAAATAGTTTTGGGGTCGCGATGAGCGGACCCAACAATCATAGGGCCTAATCGGCACATAGAGGGGGCCTATGTGGGCCCACCAACACCAAATGGGACCCAAGAAGGGTGGGCCAGCACCGAAATGGCAGTGCATCACCAAAACCACCAAAGGGCAGCGGCGGCACCGCCGAATCGGTGGCGCGCTGCCGCTAGTACCAGAGAAAGGCTTCGCCGCCACCAGTCCGATGTTCATGTGGGGCCCCTCCCACGTGTGGGACCCCCAATACCCGCCCCTTTCCCTTTTAAAAGCTTGGGAATCCCCTCCCAAGCCATTTCTTATTCTCTAAACCCCTCCAAACCTTTTTCTCTCTTTCAAATCTTCATTTCCCATCTTCTAAACCCATCTCCTTCCTTGTATGCATCATCCTTGGCCTCTTATAACTCCCAATCATCCTAAACTCCCCTTATACCTGTAAAATCTTACCCATTTGAGTGCAAAACCTCTCTACTAAGGGACCCATAACCTTCATTCTTCATGATCCATCACCTAGCCATCCCCACATCTAAGAACTTTCATTCCATGGAATTCTTCAAGGTAGTCTCATCCATTTTCTCCATCTCCATGCTCTTATCCCTCATGAACAAGAAACGGACGGCCCCCAATGAAGTCGGGCTGAGCCGAGAGAGAAGACCTAAGAAGAAGTTGGACACCGGTGCGGGTTCAAGCACCAATCTGAGGTCGAAATGGGACCTTGATCCCTGGATTCCACTGGAAAGAGTGCTACCATCAAACATGGAGTATGAAAGGTATAGAAACCATAAGACTATGTTCGAGGCCCATGTGGACGAGAAGCTATTTGGTGAGCATCCGATTCTGGACCGCCATTGGGGTCTGATCTTTGAAGGAAAGCATCAGCCAGTGAGGAACTCGTATGGGCCTTCTATGCGCACATAAAGAAGCCATCCCTCTACCCCTTGGATTTTTCATTCCCTTGGGCTGACAGGAGGCTCGGGTCGACGTGGATATAATTGCATGCATCCTTGGGGTAGAGCATGGCGTCATTCATTCCAGTGAGGATAATGTTGCAGAAAGGCGGGAAAGAGACCACCACATGCACCACTTATGCGGTCGACTGGTTGGGTGGCGGTGTGAAAACAGTGTCAAGCTGATGGATATGACCCCCGACTACCACATAATCCATCGTATATGCACCTATAACGTGTATCTAAGGTCGAGCAATCATACGGAATGCACTAAGTTCATGGTAGATTTCCTCTATCGAGTGGGATAGGGAGAGAAGATTTTCTTGCCTACCCTTATTCTAACTCAGATCGTGAAGGTGACACAATCCCTTCGGGAGAATCAGTCACTCCCTTTTAGCCGACTGATTTGTAAGATTTCCCATAATTATGGGTATAGGCAGTATGAAGAGCACCACGTCCTAATTAGGATAATTGATGAGAACACCCTCAACAACATGAAGATAAGCCCTAAATAACACAGGGCCCAACTATAGGAGCTCGAGGATGAAATAGAAGAGGAGAGTGATGAGGAAGAAGAGAGTGAAGCTGAAGAAGAGGAGGAAGCTAAGGCCCAGGACTCTGACTGAGAGCCTCCTGCTGCTCGTGTCGAGCGCCAGGGTTTGGATACTACATACATTTGCTTGGCCAAAATAGAGGAGAACCAAGAGAACATGGGGCGAAGAATGAAGAAGATGTCTCGCATGTTGAAGGCTCTCCTGTGCTGCATACAGGATAAGGGATCACCTCCACCTTTGCTGGAATTAGAGGACTAAGAGAGTAGTAATGTGGTTATTTTCCTTTTGTAATAGCCTTGGATAGGCTTAGTTTGTTGTCTTAAGTTGTAGGCCTTTAAAGCCTTTTCTTGTGTTTTGTTAATTGGTGACCATGTATTTTCTGTCTTTGTACATGTAATGCCTTAGCATATGTAACATTGACAATATTTTCTTAATGAAATACATGAAGTTGCCTATATTTGAGTAATGTGTTGGGATATTATGATAAACTAATAATGATTGTACAATATTGTTTCTCTGAATGTGTATGCACTAAGTGTTGTATCCATGAAATTTATGATGTTAAATGCTATGGAAATGTCTTTCAGGACAATGAGACCCCAAGGTGACAGCCGCCTAGTCTGCCTAGCTTTGGGTGGAAGAGAGGAGCGAGGGCACCCCGCCCCTAGTGAGCAACAAGGTCACCAAGGCAGAACCAATCCACTCAATGTCGGAGATGACATACTAAATCAATTCCCAGAGGCCCCATCGACTCAAGGCGAGACCTCTTTATACCAGGTGGCCCTAGCTATGGGCACCATGGAACAGATGTTGCATATTATGCAGCAGTAGCAACAGTCACTGCACACTTTATTGGGGGCTTTGACCCACCATATGAATGCACCCTCGCCAAATCAAGCTAGGATAGCAGCTGCTCCATATAATCTCTTTGAGCATTTCTAGACCACCCACGTTTGCCGGCACACATCGACCCAAGGAGGCCGAGAGTTGGCTAAATTGGGTTATTAAGGCAATTTGACCTCTCCACTGCACTGAAGCAAAACAGGTGGAGTTGATCTCCTATCTGTTCGAAAAGGAAGCCAACGTGTGCTAAGAACCGTCCCTGCCAACTTTGTCTAGAATTGGGAAGACTTCGAGACACGCTTCTTCCAGAAATACTTTCCCCACACTTACCAGATCGAGAAGGAAAATGAATTCCTATGCCTTCGACAAAGGGGAATGTTAGTGGCCGAATACGAGAACTGGTTCACTGAATTATCTCACTATGCCCCCGAGATTGTGGTCGATGAAGAAACCCGGATGAGGCACTTTGCCGAGGCATTAAGGGCTGGTATTTGCACCAAAATGTGTTTTGTGAATATTTGGACATATGTCAAGTTGGTGGAGATGTCTTTATGATCAGAGCAAGAAGGAGAACAGGTCTCTCGAGCATACCTCCAAGATGATTCATGAGGAAGGTCAGGAGGATAGTCTTCATCCTCCTCAAGAAGAAGGGTTCAACCAAGCTCGCCTACCCAGCACACACCTCCTCCACCAGGATACACCTGACCTGATTGTGTTTGCGGGTACTATAAGATGGTGGGGAATTTGGAGGCTTGCTACTTCTCAAAAATGAGGGACCATGGCTATGTACCCCCTCAACGCATGAGCCGACCGCCACAACAAGTGTTGCTAGCTCCCCTTCAATGAACCGCGGGCCCATCCTAGAAGTTTCAAAGGTCGTTGGCACATGAAATTAGGCCACTTCCTTGACCCACACATCAGCCTAACAGACCACAACAAGCCCGGGCACACACTCTGACCACTGATGGTGTGGATGCAGCCAAGACTGCACCCACGGCATTTGAAGTCATGGTTCACATTCATGGTATCCCTGTCTTTCTTTTTGTGGATGTCGGGTCCACAACATTACTCATATCATACATGATAATCAAGAATCAAGGGTTACTGACTGCTCCCAAGTCGGCAGTAAGGATTATAGTGGCACCTGGAACCTTCATTGAAGTTACATCCGTCTGTCGGGGTTGCCCCATTGACTTGGGGAGTAAAAGGATACGTGTGGATCTCATAGTCACGAGGGTCTTTCATTACGACGTAATCCTGGGCATGAACTAGCTCTCTACAATGAGAGCCCAGATCCATTGTGAGGACCGGACGGTGACAATTTATGAAGGTGATAGCTCTCCCTTTACATTTTCGGTTCGGGTCAGCTATCCGCAACGAGTCCTATGTTATGCATCACTGGAAGAAGGTAGTGAAGAACTCTCATTAACATGCATGCCTGTTGTTACAGACTACAATGATGTGTTCAAGCACATACCAGGATGTAACACCCTGAAAATCGGGGGTCGAGCATAAACTCCACTTCCGAGTTCCAGAACATCACTTATGCAACATTTTCAATGATGGATGAATGTCGGCTGTAATAGTGCATAAAACATGAAGTGGATTAAGCGAAAACAGCATATCATACTCCAAAGACAGTTAAATTAGCAAGCAGAAGAATGTGATGGATATATAAAATATATGAACTGTTGTAAGTCTCCAGGGTGTGAACATGTTACCAGGTTAAACAGATACATGTATACTCCAAAAATGGTCAAAAAGAATATACATGAGTGCTCCAAAAATATAAAATGACTAGTGTCATGGCGTCTAATCAACCTCCCTGTAATCTCGTCGATCAGAACACGGTCTACTTAGACCTGCCTGATAACCGCCTATAGGAGAAATCCTCCTCATCATCAAACAAGTCCGGCTTCACTTCACAAGAAGTGCCATCATTTGAAACTAAAACAGGGATTGGTTGGTGTGTACAACACCGTCCCGTAACGTGGGAGTGAGTGGCCAACTCAGTGGAATCATAGAGCAAAGGTTAACATGTTATCAAATCAATCAAGCGATAATGATAAAAAAAGCAAATCAAACATTCCTAAATACTGTAATTAATGCAAGGATGACACGCAAGTGAAACGTGCCAGATTTCTTAAAATTATATTTAATTTCTTAAAAATCTTTATTTTCTCACACTCTTCACTCCGAACTCAAGAAAATCGTCCCAGAGCATTGTTTAGATGTGATTTTTGCAGTTCTTATCAAGTCCAACAACGCGGTCAATATCTTCTAAGTTCATCGCTATCAGACTTTTGACGCGCGGTCTAGGTCCGATATGAAGTCTCTGAATGCTCCCGAGAGTAACTGGGTTTAGAGATTGATCCTAGATTTCTAAGTAACATAGCATTAGTATTCCTACTCATTTTGGGTCTTGTAGTTTGTATTTAAAGTAGTTCAAGTCAATTCTACTTAGTATTCAGTTTGGTACTTAACCAAATTCTACCCTAATTATGGCAGAATACGGTCCTAGGGCCATTCTATGCCCTATTTTGGGAACTTCTAGGTATCGTATTATTTTAATTATTTTTTTAGTGGTTCATCATCAAGTTTATCCTGACTTCACCAAATTTCATAATATTTTGAGTTGTAGAAAAATTTTAAAATTTTCAGAAGCAGCAGCTGTCCAACAAGTGATTATCGGATAGTTTCTCACAACGACCTACTTTAAACTATGTTAAATATTTTATTATATTTTTCACATATTTTTATATAAACCTAGACTCATTTATCTTAAATATGATTTTTGAATCACCTAAATTTGAGTTATAATAAAGGAGATATGATTTTTTAAAGTTGGAAGAAATGTGTAGGAAAAAGTGCAGAAACTGGCCTGCTATCCATTGTACGGACTAGGCCTCGCAGATGCCGCGAGGACCTCGCCGGTCACTGACTTATTTTTTGAGGAATCGCCCCATGGGTGAGGTCCTCACCCCCCAGGGATTCCATAAACATGTGGGGCCCACCTTGGATCCCCCCAAATTAAGTCGTTTGGGCCCACGAGTGCGTCGAGACGTTTATCGAGTCTCATTTACAAACTGGAATGAGTTACGCAACGTACAATTTATGATTTTTATGTAGAAGAAGCTAATCCATCTAAATAACCTATATACATCATGAAATTCTAAATATTAAATAGTCAAAATCCCATTTTACGCATGTATTTACCATTTATAGTAAGTTTTAGTTTAAGTATAGTTCCTCACCTTTTAAACTTTAGGTTTGTGTCTAATATGAAAGTACTTAGAGAAATTTGAAGAATGAGGTAGTGAAAGGTGAGATTTTGAAGGAAATGGGTTAAAAATCAATTTCTAGACTTTAGGATTGATCTCTAAGAGTGATATGGTTGACCCATTGCCTAAGGACGTCTAATTCCAAGTTGGTAAAAATCTGGGGTGTTACAATCTACCCCCCTTAAAAATAATTTCATCCCCGAAATTGGCGAAGGGTAATGAGTAATGATTCTATTATGTCTTTTGCCTAAACTGTACTGATTTCAAGTTTATATGCGTGGTGGGATAATATATCTATACTAGTCTGGTGCATTTTTATCTATCTTCCTTAAAAATTTACTCTTTATCTCTTGCTTATACCCTGATGGCTGGATACAATTGATTTCTTTATCTATTTGGATTCTCGATGATGACTCCCAACTCTTAGAGTAATATATATATTTTCAGTGGTTGACCAGTACGGAGAGATGGTTGTAGTGGGCTCGATCCTGATACGTTGAACATCTACCTGACCAGGGTAGAAGGCTCATCGTATCCCTTCCTAGTCCTGGTAGATCCTGGTCTTCTGCCCGGTTAAAGCAGTGAGTCCATTGGTAGTCTCCCAGGATTGAAAAATGAGTCAAGCCGCGAATGCTTCGCCATTGTATATTTCAGTAATACCGTATAATTCGATTACTCCAAAGCTTAGGGAATGCCCA
Source organism: Magnolia kwangsiensis (assembly GCA_037074715.1). Taxonomy (NCBI): domain Eukaryota; kingdom Viridiplantae; phylum Streptophyta; class Magnoliopsida; order Magnoliales; family Magnoliaceae; genus Magnolia; species Magnolia kwangsiensis. The sequence continues at coordinate 76,572,860 of CM073579.1, forward strand.
TCATTGAAAAGTTCCAATTTCCTATTTATAAGGTTGCTCTTTAGGTCTTGGTCTAAGAAAGTCCTCGTCTAAATCTATGTCCAAGGTAGGGGTTAATATGCACCATAATAGATCATCCTAAAAGGGTTTCTAATCGTATAGAGTTGGCCAAGGCTTCTATTATGTTCATATTTAACGAGTAGGTTTATGGATACACTAGCCTTCGCTCACTCCCACTATTAGGCCTATGATTTAATATGAATGGGTTCAACACTAAAGCCTTAATTGTTTCCTTATAAAGACTTCATTATTGACATTCTAAGGAAGATTCAGAATCCTAATTTAATGACCTAACCTTACGTATAACCTGAATCACTTTCTTCGATCCTAGGCCAGTGGGAAAAGGGCCAATCACGCTTCGTTGTGCAGTTCTAACTCAACTGTTGTATTAGCTGACCTTACTAGATTGGGCTCATAAGGTTCTACCCCCCTTAAAAATTATTTCTACTCTCAAAGCTGAAGATTCTATGTCTCGATCCGTATGTCAGAACGAGGTATAATTTAGGACCTATCCTTGACATGAAATGGGAAACAACCTCTCAATACATTAGTCTTTCTTTCATTGACGATGTATACTATGACATTGGCACCTATGGTTATACAAATGAGCCTAGTCTCTATTACGGTTGATTTCAGGGGTAGGTGTGAGTTGGTGGCAAGATATTTAATTCTCTACTGGCTACTCTACTGGCTATATGTCCTTAACATTTCCCAAGGGTAAAGCAACAACTTTTGGTTATAAGTAGTCGGGCCAACACGAAAGAAAAGTGGTGTAGTGGGTCTGAGCCGAATACATAGACTTTCTGTCTAGCTAGGACAGAAAACTGTCGTATCAGTTCTTAATCCTAGTTGGTCTCGATCTTCTGCTTTATCAGGGCATTGAGTTCATTGGTAACTAACAGGATTAAGAAGTCGATTCAAACCGCAAATACCTCGCTTATATATAATCTCTACTCCGTGTTCCCAATTGTACTAAGTCCTTGGGAGGGCAAATCTAAGGGGCGTGCTGATTTATCCTAGCATTTAATCTGAGGGGTATATAAGTTTTCTCTAAGCATAACTAGTTCTGAGTCAAGTAAGCTCCCTAAGAATTAATAAAGGAGCCTATAAGTATCAAGAGAATCTAACAAAAGAACGAGATCTCACTCTAACTAAATCAAGACAACTAACTACGTCTATATTCCAATTACCTTAGCAAAATCAGTCTTTTACATTCCTTAACAAAACCAGTAGCCTAGTCTTAATAAATTTAACGACGCTCAAGCACTTCACATATGTCTATACTAGCTAAGGAGGTCCTAGGGTTTACGTTTTTAATTTACTAGCTTTCCTATACCGTCAGATCTTTCTAAATCTAAGAATACCCACTCTAGGTCCAAACTCTAAGGGCCTATTTGGCTAGTGGTATAAGGCTGTATTAAATGGATTGCGTCGCTAATCCCACCTCGTGATTGGGAATGACATATTTGAAAGGAGGGTGGGATGTGATTAAAATCAATTACATAGACTTTGAAAAATGAGCCTTGCGGTGGAAAGTGTGAGATGAGATTTTCAAATCCCATGATGATGAATGTCCAAGTGTAATTTGAAAGGAAATCCTGGGATTTACTGTTAATTACACACATTTCAACCATGGCATTGGAAACCATGGGTTATACCCAAATCTAAGGACAATACCTTACACATGCATTTATTGTTACCTTTACAATTCTATCTATCTTAATCTCACCTAATGCAGTTGGTAGAATGGGCCCTAAATGTCCCATCATTTGAAAATGTGCAGGTTATGGGACATAAAAATGTGAGTTTTGTGCCCATATAAGAGGATATAATGAAGGTGAAAAGTCATACAGAGTAGTTTTTTTGGGTAATGGTGGTTGATGGGCGTAAGATGTTGAAGAAGACGAAAGCTTGAGTGAATAGAAGTGGGGATGTGAGATCATTTTACATGGTCTCGGTTACGTATGTGCTATACTACGATAGTTAATCTCGCTGGTTGGTGAAACTTGGGATTCTAATGTGGTTTCTAGATTCCATCGCTCCCTTTCTAAGTCAGAGTACGTCAGCGTGCATTGTGTAACCATAATCCAGGTCCGGTTTAATCCAAATCATGCTCTGATACCATCTGTAACGCCCTGAAAATCGGGGGTCGAGCATAAACTCCACTCCCGAGTTCTAGAACATCACTTATGCAATATTTTCAATGATGGATGAATGTCGGCTGTAATAGTGCATAAAACATGAAATGGATTAAGCCAAAACAGCATATCATACTCTAGAGACAGTTAAATTAGCAAGCGGAAGAATGTGATAGATATATAAAATATATGAACTGTTATAAGTCTCCAGGGTGTGAACATGTTACTAGGTTAAACAGATACATGTATACTCCAAAAATGGTCAAAAAGAATATACATGAGTGCTCCAAAAATATAAAATGACAAGTGTCATGGCGTCTAATCAACCTCCCTGTAATCCCGTCGATCAGAACACGGTCTACCTAGACCCGCCTGATAACCGCCTATAAGAGAAATTCTCCTCATCATCAAACAAGTCCGGCTTCGTTTCACAAGCAGCGCCATCATCTGAAACTAAAATAGGGGCTGGTTGGTGTGTACAACACCGTCCCGTAACGTGGGAGTGAGTGGCCAACTCAGTGGAATCATAAAGCAAAGGTTAACATATTATCAAATCAATCAAGCGATAATGATAAAGCAAGTAAATCAAACATTCCTGTTATAAGCCCTCACCGACATACTCTCTCATGCGACACCATCTTACATCCGCAGCATGCTATCTTCCCTCAATGCTCCACATCTTCCAGGCACATGCAGTGCGATATGAATATGATTACTGAGTTGTTATTTGTCCTTTTCATACAACAGGATTGGAAAACTAGGGTATTTCCCTTATATCATTCCCAACAAGGATCCTGTCTAGGGTCGTCACTCCTAGTAGTCTCATACGATGATATGGTTCTAGGTCACTGTAAGGGCTGTCAGGGCTGTTGCACGCACTCGGTGCACCGCTCCCCCATCACCTTATCAATACAGGCCTAGTTGTACTTTTATTGCTATGAAAGGGTCATCGCCTCACGTAGACTCAGAGTATGCTCGAGGTCACTATAAAGGGCTGTCAGGGTTGTTGCACGCACTCATTGCACTGCTCCCCCATCACCTTATCAGTGTAGGCCGACAGCTCGAATATAGTGTTCCATACTAGCATAATCGGCTCACGAGTCTGGGTTTCTCACTGGTCACTATGGGGAGGCTCGTGGCCCCAGCATAAGCCGACAGCTCGACCACGGTGTCCTATACCACCATGCCCGATTCATGAGTTTTAATAGATCAAGGTATCAGGGTTATCACTGGTAAGTTCAGTACCCTAGGTTCAAGCAGTTATGACCAATACAAGGTGAACATACAGTGGTCAGTCGGGTTTCTTGACGAGCTCAACTAGTATGAGCGCACCTCAAGTTGAACGACATGAAGTGTATAAACACCTCGTGTGGCCTAACCACTGCCGTCAACCAAAGCACGACTCAAGTTCGTCGACGCGTCCTTCGTGGCGAATAGAATCCAACCACGAATTCAAATCTGTTACTAACTGCCTGAACTAGAGTATAGCCCCAAACACTTGTAATCTAAATCAATAATCACATGAGAGAGATAGAATTGAAATACAAGTAATTCCAGCATGTTATAACGTACATCATAGGCAGTTAACCATACACGAGTATTTCACACATAAGGTAATCAATTCAAATACAACAAGTATGGAGGAAATCATGTGCATCATCAAATTAGTTGAGAATCCAATCTCAACGCTAATCTACAACACCATTTACTCAATACTTACTAATACATACATTTATACAAGCCCTTAGTCTACACACATTAGTCTACATAGCACATGTCGGCCAATAATGTGCATTAGGGAAAATCTCTTCGCCAAACAGATCATACACGCATAACTAGCATAGGTACACGATAAATACTCATGGCAATCATATCAGCAAAATACGTACGTATATAGTATTTCCTACAAATACCTAAAATATCCTAAATCTCATATTCTTCATACGTATTCAAAATAAAAAATGGACAGCATGTTCTACATGTCAAATAGCATTCTTGTCAACAATTTACCATTAAACGGTATTGAAAGCTTTAAAAATATGTAATATAAGCATCTAAAATCCGCACCTTACGCCATAGAAGTGTAACGAATTCAATAGAGACTCTAAGTCTTTGTCAACGACTAATTGGTAACCTACAGTATGATTTAGATTAACTACTTCACCACTTGCACCAATTGAAATCCTAGAACAGGTTAGGGTTAGGCTTTCTTACCTAAGAACGAAGTCGGAGTCACCGAAAAAGCGATACGGAGGGGTGGATTAGCACGTAGCAAAGCTGGAAAGAATCTCAAGAAGAATCACCAACTTCTCTCCCACTTTCTCTCTCTTTTCGCTCTCTTTATTTGGGTACGGTTTGAAATTCGTATGGGATTTGTGAGAGAGGGTTTAAGGCCTTTTTATAAGCCCAAACACGACGAAAATAAACTTGAAGTCAAGGTATACTTAAGTTATAACCAAATCGGGTCTGTTCCGATCCAACGGAGCACTTCTGGAGGTCCTGTTACTAAATACTGTCGGACTTAAGCTCTCTAATATTGGATCTAGGTCAAGTCAAGTTTTCAGTCCGGTCGGGTTTCCAGATTTGCCGTGGCGGACCAGTTTCAGTTCAGCGGTCACCGAAATTTGATCAGGGCCACAAGTGCTATGACATGTATGGGCCACCTATCCTGATCTGAGGGTGAATTTGGTTCAAAATCTAACGGTCAGAACGCTTATAAATAACGCGCAAGTGAAACGTGCCAGATTTCTTATAATTATATTTAATTTCTTAAAATCTTCATTTTCTCACACTCTTCACTCCGGACTCAAGGAAATCGTCCCAGAGCATTGTTTGGATATGATTTTTGTAGTTCTTTTCAAGTCCAACAACGCGGTCAATATCTTCTAAGTTCATCACTATCAGACTTTCGACACACGGTCTAGGTCCGATACGAAGTCTCTGAATGCTCCCGAGAGCAACTAGGTTTAGAGATGATCCTATGTTTCTAGGTAACATATCGTTAGTAGTCCTACTCATTTTGGGTCTTGTAGTTCATATTTAAAGTAGTTCAAGTCAATTCAACTGAGTATTCAGTTTGGTACTTAACCAAATTCTACCCTAATTATGGCAGAATACTATCCTAGGGCCATTCTATGCCCCATTTTAGGAACTTTTAGGCATCATATTATTTTAATTATTTTTATACTGGTTCATCATCAATTTTATCCTGACTCCACCAAATTTCATTAGATTTTGAATTGTAGAACAATTCTAAAAATTCCAGAAGCAGTAGCTGTCCAACAAGTGATTATCAGACAGTTGCTCACAACGACCTACTTTAAACTATGTTAAATATTTTATTATATTTTTCAAATATTTTTATATAAACCTAGACTCATTTATCTTCAATCTGGTTTTTGAATCACCTAAATTTGAGTTATAATGAAGGAGATATGATTTTTTAAAGCTGGAAGAAATGTGCAGGAAAAAGTGCAGAAACCGGCCTGCTGTCCGCTGTACGGACGAGGCATCGCCGATGCCGCGAGGACCTCACTGGTCACTGACTTATTTGGTGAGGGATCTCCCCATGGGTGAGGTCCTCACCCCCCAGGGATGCCGAAAATATGTGGGGCTCACCTTAGATCCCCCCGAATTGAGTCGTTTGGGCCCACGAGTCCGTCAAGGAGTTTATCGGGTCTCATTTGCAAACTGGAATGAGTTACACAATATACAAGATATGATTTTGGGGTAGAAGAAGCTAATCCATCCAAATAACCTATATAAATTATGAAATTCTAAATATTAAATAGTCAAAATCCTATTTTACGCATGTATTTACCATTTATAGTAAGTTTTAGTTTAAGTATAGTTCCTCACCTTTTAAACTTTAGGTTTGTGTTTAATATGAAAGTACTTAGAGAAATTTAAAGAATGGGGTAGTGAAAGGTGAGATTTTAAAGGAAATGGGTTGAAAAGTAATTTCTAGACTTTAGGATTGATCTCTAAGAGTGATATGGTTGACCCATTGCCTAAGGACGTCTAATTGCAGGTTGGTGAAAATTCGGGGTGTTACACAGGACTCCATTGAAATTGTTGTGTTGGAAACCCTAAGTTTAGTTAAATTTTGGTGTGCCAAACCAATTCGACTTTGTGTCATGCTTATGTGTTTTATGTATCAAGCTTATGCTTTGATTTGCTTTGAATCTTCGACGATCGTGCTGAATGAACCTTGCTGACATCTACGACGAACTTGCTAAGATCTTCAAGCTGAAGAAAGTGTATGAGTTTCAAGTGTTGGTTAAAGACCTAACTTTCAAGAACTCAATCTCAATATTGCATTTTAAGTTCTGTAACTTGAAATGTCCAAGAACTCAAGTCTTAATTGAAGACTAAGTTTGATATGTTGAGTTCAAGCTACAAATATCACAAGAATTAAAGCTGCCAATGTGATCGATAGTTTGATGGTTCACACGTTCTATCTCACAAGTAAGGTATGAATGACTTAGATTGACCTTAGGGCATGTTACGTTCATTTTATACTTGGTATCGATCATTTTATAGGTTAATAGGTTGTTTGTTTGACTAGCCATAGCACTGGCTCGACCAGTCCTAGAATTTTCTCGATCAATCCAGGATTTGTTACAATTTTTTAGAATTTTTCTGTTAGTCCTTGACCAGTCTTGGAAACTGCTTGACCAGTCGAGTGAACAGTACTCGACCAGTCCTGCAAGGCTCGACTTAAATTATAGTAAGCATTCTGGCCCCAGTTGACCAGTCGTGTGTAGCCCACGACCAGTCGAGTAGGCCACTCGACTAGTCTTGGGACCCACAAGGCCAGTCGAGCACTTACCAAATCTTATCGGGCTAGAATTTTTTAAAATCTATTGGACCTAAGGGCAATCGAAGTGAACCTAAGGCTAGTCGAGTGATCAAATTTTTCACCTATAAATAGCACTCGAATTTCAATGTTTTCTATTCAATTCTAATTATTTTTAAGCAATCACGCTGAGATAATTTTGTGTTCATTCTAAGCTATTTTGTCTATATTTTAAATTCTTTATAAGTAGCTCTTGTTATTTTATTTTAGATCTCTATTCCAATCCGATTTTGAAAAGGGACATTTGATTTACCCTTTCTTGAGATCAAAATCAAATCAAGCTTGTCCATGTTAATTTAAATTAAAAATCATCTAGATTTAGAACCCTATACACTTGTGGGACTGAACGTTGAACATCTACGTCGTCATTAAGTTGGTTCTAACAGACTACTTTAAAATCTTCATGCAGATAAGTGTTTCCTTTTCTGTAATTCCATTTTATTTGGTTTATGAGTTAAGCCAAAAAATCTCATTTAGTTTTTTTTTAGATCAATCAAAAAATCTCAAAGTGTTGGGTTGGGATTGTGTGAGCCCACTTAAAATACAATTGTGAAAGTTTTAGGTGAACATTGAAAATTCTATTTGATTAGTGAACGATAATATCCCGAGGCTGTGGATATTATTAATAGGTAGTTGTGTGGCTGTTTTCAGACAGTTGGTGTACACACAAGAACCACTATAATTCTCTGGTGTTTGGTGTGTGTTTGATTTATTTCTTTATCATTTTTGGTTTAATATCGTGGGATGTATTTGTGGAGGTGAATATTGTAATCTTTATTTTTCAAGCATTATGTGGTGAATGTTGTAATAGATTATTTCTTATTTCTTTTACCTCCATTTAAGTTTGAGCTTTTGATACTCAGCCACGTGTCATGCCATAAACCGTAGGTTTTTGGTGTCAGGTTGTCCTTAGAACTAAGTCTGTATCAACCTCTCAATACTTGATTTTAGAGGTTGCTTTCTATTATGCTATCAACTGCTTATTAAGTCTTTATTTTCGAGCTTTATTTTTAAATTTTGACATTGTCCTATTCACCCCCCCCCCCCCCCCCCCCCCCCCTCTAGGATATTTAGCTTGACCTTTTCAAGTGGTATCAGAGCCTAATAGCTCGTTTTATTTTTATTATTTGGATTAAATTCTTGAGTTAATCGATCTGAGCTTTTTAAGATGTCAAATTTTGATAGGCTCTCAATGACTAGGCCTCCACCATTTGATGGCTCCAATTATGCCTATTGGAAAGCCAAAATGAGAAACTTTTTAAAGTTGATGGATGAGAGCATGTGGCAAGCCATGGTGACCAATTGGATCCCTCCTACCACTGAAGTGACTGGGACTGATGGATCTAAAACTGTAAAAGTTTCACCTTATTTTTCTTGAACCATTCTTCAAAAAAGTGAGAGTAGTGCCAATGTAAAGGCTTTATATGCTATTACTTGGGCACTATCACCAAATGAATTTAAGAGAATTATATCCTGTGATATTGAAAAGCAAGCCTAGGATATTTTGAAAATGACACACTAGGGTACAACAATTGTCAAGAAATCTAAAGTTCAAATCCTCACAACCAAATTTGAGGAAATACATATGGAAGAAAGTAAAACTTTCATGGACTTCTATACAAGATTGAATGACATTTTCAACTCTATGTGGGGTCTTAGTGATAGGATCCCAAAAAGTAAAGTCTGTGCAAAGATACTGCGCACGTTGCTTGTCAGTTCAATTCAAAAGTGACCGTGATCTAGGAACTTCGTGATACAGATAATATGAGGGTAGAAGAGTTAGTTGGGTCTCTTCAAACCTATGAGTTAAATTTTAAGGCCCCCAAAGGTAAGTCAATGACCCTCAAGTCTTCTAAAATTATTTCTCATGAAAATATAATAATTCTGATTTAAAAACTTCTGAAGATGATATGGCTCTTTTAGCCAAAACATTTTACAAGATTTGTAAGAATAAAAAGAGGGTTGATTTTCAAAAACCTATTGAAAAGAGAAGATCTAGGTCTAAAAATTGGAAATCTCTAAAAGACGGCCAATGCTACAACTACCATGACTATGGGCATTTAGCAAACAAATGTCCTAAGAAGGACAAGCCTAAAAAGAAAGGTATGTTGGATATATGAAATGAATCTTCCTACTCCGAAGTCTCTTCTGAGTCAGAAGATTCTTCTGAGTCAGAAGATTCTGAAACTGAGTCGGCTAATGATGTTAAAGCCTTAATGACTCTAGTCAAGTTCACTTTTTCAAATAATGATGATTCAACCAGCGAAGAAAATCTAGGTAGTGACCATGAGAATAAAGAAGACCTTCAAGATGCTTATGATGCCTTATACAGGAAAAGTTGCAAAATAGCTATAAAGTTAAAACTTTAGAAAGAAAAGTTTTCAAAACTAAAAGAGAATTTTGATAATCTAGTCTTAGAAAAATCACACTTTTCAAATTTCTTTGAAAAAACTAAGTGCGACTTAGATTTCAAAACATCCCAAGTTGAAAACTTAAAATCTGAAAATGAAAAGCTAAAACTAGAAGTCTCTTCTCTTTTGATTTTGAAGGACACATGGAGGTATGCCCAAGGTGATCCTAAATTAGAAGAACTTTTATCCGGATCCAGAAAATGTGGCGATCGATCTGGATTGAGCTATGATAAAAGTATTCCTCTCAAATATAAGAATACTCCACCTAAATTTGTTAAAAGGGAGTCTTCTAACTCAAAAGGGAAAAGCCTGAATCAAAATAATTCTAAAACTAATAAAACTTTTCAGACTTCAAAACCTAAAAGCAACCATATCAACTATAAAAATCAGAATCGTTATCATTTAGTTGAGAAAATTAATGACTTTCTTAAGGAGCTCTTAAAATTAAACTCAGTGGGTAGTACTTCTAACAACTATAAACCTAAGAAGACCAACTATGCTCCTAAACCCAAAACTGTAATGAAATGGGTCTATAAGGTTGTTTCTTTGGTTTCCCACACCACTTTCAAGGCTTCGAGCCATTCAAAGTGGTACTTAGGTAGTGGTTGCTCCAGACATATGACAAGTGACAAAGGTCTACACACCAGTCTTAAAGACATGACTGATGGTTCAGTCACATTTGCTGATGGTAGCAACTGCAGAATTGTTGGCCAAGGTACGGTTTAACTCTTTAACCTCCCTCTATTTGAGAATGTTTTAAATATAGAAGGTTTAAAACATAATTTATTAAGCACCTATGAAATATGTAATAATAATCATACTGTAAAATTTACTAACCAAGGGTGTAAAATTTTAAATAAGAATAGTTCTGTAATATTAACTGGTCGCAGAACTTCTGAGAACTGCTACATAGTCAGTGATTCAAGCTTATCTAGGCTATCATGTTACATGGTCCAAACTAATGAGACCGAATTATGTCATAACCGCTTAGGACAGGTATATTACCGTAACTTGTATAGATTGAGGAAAAGTGAATTGGTAAGAGGTCTACTCAAAATAAAGAAGGTGGATAAAATATATGGCAAGTGCCAAATTGGTAAACAAACCAAAAGTGCTCATAAAAATGTGAACTCCAATGCCACATCTAAACCACTCGAACTTCTCCACATGGATCTCATTGGACCAACTAGAATAGAGAGTCGAGGTAGCAAGAAGTATATTTTGGTCATTGTAGATGACTTTACCAGGTATACTTGGGTAGTCTTCTTAAGAGAGAAATCAGAAACTCTTGACGAAGTAAAAAGGGTACTTAAACGTATCCAAACTGAAAAGGAATCACAAGTCACTAAGATCTGTAGTGATCATAGTTCTGAGCTTGAAAATAACAATTTTGAGAAATTTTACAGTGAGTAGGAAATATCACATGAATATTCTGCACCCAAAACACCACAAAAAAATGAGGTAGTGGAAAGGAAAAATAGAGTGTGTGAAACCCGTATCCTAACCCGTACCATTCCTTATGCCTCTGCGGTCCTCCCGATCGAATTCTAGCAACCTGCGATCTATTATTGGTGTTTGCGAGTGATCTCGAGTCATGTACCGTATTTCAGAGTTAGCTCGACCCGAGACTTGTATCCTTACGACCGAGGTGACACCCGAACCAGGAGATGTTGGCCCGCGTTCAGTTTAAGAAAAACACCATTTGTTGCAATCCTAAGAGAATGCCCCATCAATCGTATCAATCAAGTACACATCACTACCATCACTCACACCCATCCCCAAGTACAACTACCCATCCCCAAAGTCAACTCTCTCTCTTACATAAGTACACCAATCCATCACTCACCATCCCTCTCTCCCATCATCTCTTTCTCTTTCATTCTCTCTCTCATTCTTCAAGCAACCCATGTCTAAGCAAGCTCCATAAGAGAGAGCTTTGTGTGGCCCACTTCCTATCTCCCATCCCCACTCTCCAAAACCGATCTCGACCATTGAATCTCATCCATTGGAGCTCTAGAATGCATTGATGGAAGGAGAAGTCCATGATCAAAGGTGGGTCATTTTTGTATGATTTTGATGATTAAAGGGACCACATATGGTGGGAACCATCTTGATGTATGCATTGTAAAGAGGGACCCATAATGGCGGGGTCCCTCCATCATACCATCTCTCTCTCTCTCTCTCTTTGATGAATTAGATCCACACCGTCCATTGTAGCAGCCACCTTCCTACCCACAATGGCACCCACCTTGATCCACATGTCATGCCAAGAGCCCCACCGTCCAGAGAAATCTGGACGATGCTAAGGGACCACCGTGATGTATTTATTCACACTGTCCGTGTGGACAGTGGCTGTGGGCTATTATGATGTATGTTGTGTATTCACGCCACCCATCTGTTGATGGAGTGGGCCCACCCCACACGTGTGACATGTGTGGGTAGGTGGGACCCACCTTAATTTATGTATTATATATCCAAGCCGTCTGTCCCTAGACGGTGAACCATGGAGCACACCATGACATATGTGATTATCCACTCCAGGCATCCTTTTTTCTAGGACGTGGGACCCACTCCACTTGTGTCGTAGGTGTGGAGGTTGGGCCCACATTGATGTATGTAGTTTGTATTCCTGCCAAGCATCCGGACCATGGGTCCCTTGTGAGGTATGTGTTATTCCCATACCGTCTAGGTCAGGGGTCCCCACCATGATGACGTGTGATATCCACACCGTCTATCACGTGTAGGGCCACCATGATATGGATTTTATATCCTCACGTGTGGACCCCACCATCTTCTTAGTGATTGTATTAACGACAGCAAGTTCTGAGGCCTCACCATGATATGTGTTAATCCAGACCGTCCATCTAGACGGTGGGCCGGCAATCATTGTTGCTGCCTATCGATGTCAGCAAGTTATGTGGGGCACACCTTTGATGCATCTGTTTGATCCACACCGTCCATCTGGACAGGTGGTGTGGGACGCCACCATGATATTTGTGTTTCATTCATGCAGACCGTTCATCTGTAGGCCCACCTGCAGCGTGCAGGGCCACACCTTGATTTATGTATCCTATATCCACTCTGTCCAGCCGTGGACCCCACTTGCTGCACGTGTGAGATCCACCATGATCTATGTATTTCATCCACACTGTCCAATGCTTGGATAGGTGCAAATCATGCTGGAAATGGATGGACGGTGTTGTGGACCACCATAATGTATGTTTTAATCCACACCATCCATCTGTGTGGGCCTGACCATGATGTATGTGCATTGTACAAGTTGTCCAGTAGTTGGATAGGTGTTAACCTGCATGAACAATGTTTAAACGGTGTTGATTACATGGAAAATGGTGAGGCCTGCTGTGATGTGTGTGCAGTCCACACCGTTAGTGTGGGACAATGTCGGGCCCACATGATGTATGTGTTTCATCCCTGTGAAGGACACCATGATGTATGTTATATCCACTGCCCATCCGATGAGGCTCATTTGATGCCTATGCGGGGCCCACCTGTTGTGTATATGCGGCCCATATATGAGGCCCAATGTGATGTATTTAGGGCCTGTGGATGTAGCCCAATGAGATGTGTTTATGGCTCATTTGATGAGGCCCAATAGATGTATATACGGCCCATGTGATGCGACCCACTGTGATATATTCGAGGCCCATATATCGTGGCCCATTTGATGTATATGAGGCCCATATATTGTGGTCCATTGTGATGTATATGAGGTCCATGAGTGAGGCTTAATGTGATGTATATGTAGCCCATTACCGAGGCCCATCGTGATGTGTATTAAGCCCTTAAGAGAGGCCCATGGTGATATATATTGGGCTCGTCACGCCCCAAACTCGGAAAACGGGCTCACAAAATTACTGATCACCGAATCTGGCGCTGACAGCCTCCGTAATGCCCCATTTTTGGATCCCAGCCCTCACATGCCAGATTCCGATCCTGGGATCCTAGAAGGAGGATTTTCAGTATGATTTTTTTCGATAATGGAGCAAAACCACACGTATAACCAAGTCAAAAAATAACATCACCACATATCCACTATATTAAAAACCTTAAGTACAATACGAAAAGGGAAATACAGGGTAATCAAAAGGCTCCAAGATAGACTGATACGCCCTCCTGCCTAAACGCTGCTATGATCCAACGACACCTGCATGTAACGGTCGTGCATAAGCTCACAAAAGCTTAAATGGTGGTGTAAGTGTGTGCGCAAGGAAAGCGCCAAGTGTACAATATTAGAGTAATGCAGAAATATGTGGTAAGTCCATGAATGCTATCAGCTGTACCAAAGTTATGTGTTACTACTGTGGATGGGGACACTCGTGCCTATCATGTCCTGTCCTACCGCACCCAAAGCAAGTACCTGAAAATGGTCTCAGATGTGGTGCTAGGGGTACCACCGGTGTTCAGAATGCTGGGGGGGGGGGGGGGGTCAAGTGCTGCTGAGGATGATGTTGCTGCTGTTGGGAGCTACTAGAGGGTGCCTTCCTCTTCTGATCTCCCCTCTGGTCACGGGCTCTCTGCAAACTAGCCCAATCTGACTCATAGATCTTTGCCCTCTCCACAATCTTCTCAAACGTCGAAAGCATGTGTCCGATCACACAGCTCTTGAGGGAAGGACGTAAGCTGTTCTCAAAACGGCAGGCCTTCCGCTCTTCATCATCAATAAGATACGTCGTGAATCTCGATAGCGCAATGAAATGTGCCTCAAATTGGGACACAATTATGTCCCCCTGGACCAGAGTCTTAAACTTTAATGCGCGCTCTGCCGCACATGCTTAGGAAAAAACTTCCTGTCGAACTAGTTTACAAAGTCCTCCCAAGTTCAAACGAAATCGGCCACTACTGCTCGGGTGACAGATGCTCACCAATGCTGAGCCTCACCCTGGAGAAGAAATATGGCTAACGGGACCCACTGCTAGGTTGTATATCTCATGGTGTCGAATATCTTCTTCACCTTGGAACACCATATCTCTGCTACAGTAGGGTCTGACTCATCTCGAAAATGCAGGGGATCATGCCGTCAAAAGTCTTTGAGAAGGGTGCTTGGACGCTCCTGCTTGACCTCGACTGGCGTACTATTGGGACGCCTGCTCTACCCTTAAAAAATAGTGGTCATCGCCTGTAGCATCTGCTGCAGCTGGGCGGCACTCATAGGTACAGTCGGATTTACACCAGTTTTAGGTAGAAGAGTAGCATCCTCAGAATGGAAAGCAAGAATATTTAGTGGTGGAGTGGGAGTCGCAGGTGGTAGAGCAGGAGTTGTAGGTGTTGGAGCAGGATTCGCTCGGGTCACTCTTATAGGCAGCATATCCTACAGGAAGGAACAAGGGCCTATTAGCCTTAATAATTCTTGAAGCCATAAACATTAAGGGTCTATGTTGAAAAATCGCTAAGTTATTCAAACTCGAGACCTATTCATTCTAAGTTCATAGTAGATATGTGATGTGATCCTCAAGTATTCTCAAGTTATGCTCTGATACCAACTTCTATCATGCCCCAAACTCAGAAAATGAGCTCACAAAATTTTTGATCGCCGAATCCAGTGCCGACAGCCTCCGTAGTGCTCCATTCTTGGATCTCGGCACTCACATGCCAGATTTCAATCTTGGGATCTTACAAGGAGAATTTTTAGTATGATTTTTTTTTTATAATGGAGTATAACCAAGTCACAAAACAACATCACCATATATCCACTATATCAAAAACTTTAAGTACAATGTGGAAAGAGAAATGCAAGGTAATCAAAAGGCTCCAAAATAGACTAATACGTGCTCCTGCATCAACACTGCTGCGATCCAACGACACTTGCACACAATGGTCGTGCATAAACTTACAAAGGCTTAGAGGGTGGTGTAAGTGTGTACGCAAGGCAAGCGTGAAGTATACAATATCAGAGTAATGTGAAAATATGCGGTAAGTCCATGAATGCTATCAGTTATACCAAAGCTATGTGATGCAAGGCATGAATGCTATCAGCCATACCAAGACCATGCGATGCGAGGCCTATGTAGCCAAATATCATATGTGTGATGCAAAGCAAGCATGCTAGTCCTCATCAAGTACACATACTAGTACAATTCCTCTCTAGGATATCACTGGAGTTTAGTACACTCTACACTGACTGTCGCCTCCCTAGCCGCACAGCCTAGGGAGCGGAATAGACCACACTATCCGTCCGACCAGTAGTCTGTCAATACCTACTGGGCTCATAAATAGCGGACTCATTTGTAAGCTGGTCAAACTCAGCCTAGCTTATAACTCCCTCACTTGGGCGGATAAGGTCACATCCCCTTCCAACTGACCATGACACAGAGGAGATGCAGCCTACTGGTATTCGGCACTCGGGCGCTCATGTATCCACTCGATCTAAATGTTGGAGCATCTCCTGGTACCAAAAAGGTTTTGAGACTTTCACCCAAGGACATCCTAAGTGCCCACAGTGCTAGAACTAAGTATTTTCAGTATTCGATATGGCCATCCACGATGTGCCTGTGGAGGCACGGCCCTGATGTCGCTAGGGCGTATAATGATCAAGTCACACATATGCAAGATGCATGAGTCACACCATACAGTCATGCGGTAATCCTACTCGTACTACGTGCTCATGTGGGTAACTCCTATCAATGAGTCCCATAAATAATCTACCCAATGGCATATGCAATGATCAGTCACTACTTATATCAAGCATACATATGATGCGTATGGGCATGAGTCATGGAGTTACACTAAGCATGTTATAAGGTGATGAAATATCCTCACAACGAAGATGGGCCTAGATGGCCTACACACAACAAGTATGGGCCTATCAATGGGCCCTAGGGAGAGTGACAATGCAGACATTTAACCAACATTAATCTTACAATGTGGACGTCAAACCAACATTGCTCCCAAGGCATGGCCCACCATAAAACATCATTACACAAATGACGGTGGAATCACACATTGCAATGGACCTTAAGTATACCCGTTGGGCCTCAACCCATGGGCCTTAGATACATTAAATGGGCTGCATCACATGGGCCTTATATTCACCAATGGGCCTTATATACATTGCAATGGGCTATAACCCATGGGCCTTGAATACATCATAATGGACCCTCATATGGCAAGTGGGCCACATCACATGGGCCATATGCATATCAAATGGGCTACACCAATGGGTCTCATGTATATCAAATGGGTCACACCCAAATATAAGTGGTAATAATGATTTTCACCATTAAAATTCTCAAGGCCCACCATAATATATATTTCCCATCCAGTCTGATCATAAGGTCACACAGACCTGAATTAAGTGGAAAGAAAATTTCTTACTGATCCAAAACTTTGCACTCCTAAGGGATTTCAATGGTAGATGTTCAATCCTCACCGTGCAGTGTGATCCACTTGATAAATAGATCTATCTTATTTTTTTATCTTAAGCCTTAAAATTATCTGTCAAAATGGTTGGACGGTTTAGATACAACACATGTATCATTGGGGGGGGGGGGGGGGGGGGGGGGTTCCATTAGGATGGACGACATAGATATAGCACATACCTCGTGCATGGGGCCCACATGGTCTGGGAGGCCTGGGGATGTCTATACAACATCTATTAAGTTGTTGTATGCATGCACCAACCAATCCACTTATAAGTGGATCCCACATGGGGCCTACCAAAATGTTTATCTGCCATCCAATCGGTTAACAAGGTCACATAGACGTCGATGCAAAGGAAAAAAATAAATTTGATAATGATCCAAAACTTCTGTGACAACAAAAGAGTTTCAATGAAAGACGTTCAATCCTCCACTACTCCTTGCCGTGTGGGCCACCTGAGTTCACATATGACTGATTTTTAGGGGGGCCCACAAGTAGAAGGGGGGCCATCAGAATGCACGGTGTTGATGTTCCCACGCATCACGGTGAGGCCCACGGCTAGAACTGTGGTCCTGTTCGTTCGCCCACACAGCAGCAGGATGCTACTGCGCGTCCTCTGCTAGTAGCAGCAGCAGACACTGCTGTTTACTTTTTTATTTTTTTTATTTTTTTGAAAAACTGGTTTTCCCAAGGTTTTTCCTAGGTGGGGCCGGCATCAGGTGAATCCACTCCATCCATTGCACTCCATGACTCAAGAATGACCAAACAAACCCAATATTCTGTATGTTTTAGCTCAAGGTGGATACTAGTCAATTTTAACGGTAAAAGTTAATATTTTTTATGCTATGCCCTGCCAGAAAATTGAATTGGGTTTATTTTTTCAGCTCAAAGTCTAAAATGAGCTAGGGAATGGAATGGACGACGTGGATTAGGCTCATACTTCAAGGTGGGGCCTGCATAAGCGGTCCACCAAAAGAATTTAAAAATTAAACTAATTTTTTTATTTCATCCTAGTGTCATACACCACACTGTCTGTCCACACTTCCATGTGCACGGCCACATCCAGCGTCCCTGGACGCTGGACGGTTTGGGTAACACATATATAAGGTGGGCCCCACCTACATATGGCTGCCTAGGTGGGCCACCAATGGTTGGATGGTGTGGATAAGACACATCAAAGTGGGGTCCATCCAAGTGGGCCACACAACTACATCATCATAAAAAGGGAAAGAGAGAGAGAGAGAGACATGCATGGAGGGACCTTGACACTATAGGCCCTCCTTTTCAAGCATTTAATCAAACATCAAGTGGGTCCCAATACATGTGGGCCCATCAAATCAAAAATCAACGGTGAAGATTACTTCTCCACTAAAACGGAAGGTCTAGATATCTCTTTTTTTGCAAGGAAAATAAACATCATGATGGGGTCCATGGAGAATGGTCCCATCTGGAATGATCATGAAAATTAAAGTGGGTCATTGGCCACATATAGGGTCCAAAGTGAGATCCATACCATCAATCAGTAGGCCTCACTTGGCCCATCATTAAAACATGTAAATCTGGCCTATAAAGCAGCCACCATTTAATCTCCATGGTCCAATGGAATGCCGATCTCCTTGTACTTCTCTTTGATGGAAGATGATGAGAGATGAAGGGCTAGGATGAAGGATTTTGGGATGGAAAGTGGGCCATACACAACTCACTTTCTCTCATGAAAGAGCTTGGACGTGCACCACTTTTGGTTGCTTGAAAATGTGAAGAGAAATAAGAGAGAGAGAGAGAGAGAGAGAGAGAGGGTTGTAAGGAGAGAGAGTGATGGGTGATGGATGTGAGGTGAGTGATGGATGTAAGGTGAGTGATGGGTGAGGTGAGAGATTTGTTGACTTTTGGGGTAGATTGCTTGACTTATGTGGAAAGAAAGCATGAGTTGCTCTTGCACTTGACATGAGGTGATTGATTGATTGATTGATTGATGGGACATGTTATAGAGATTCCCTTGGGATTGTAAACACGCGGTGTTTTTCTTGAACTGAACGTGGGTCCACATCTCCCTACCAGGGTATTGAATTGGTGTGCAAGATAAAGTGTTGGAACCACGACGACAGTGCGATCGTAATGGTACAAGTCTTGGATTAAGCTGACTCAAATCTATAGGATATGACTTAAGGTCACGCGTAAAAGTTGATTATAGGTCGCAGGTTACAGGAATTCAATGGGAAGGATCATAGGAGTCAATGGAACAGTACAAACTTGGATACGGGCTTACAGGGATAGTGTGTAAGGCCATGGGCCCACTATATATTATGTTAGGCCCTATGTGGGCCACTCCTTAGGAGTAATGATAGTTAAATGTCCACATTGATGGGCGATGATGGTTAAATGTCCACATTATGACCTTCCCTTAGGCTTTGTTAGGCCCATTCTCACTGATTATCGAGGGTCGAGCCAATTTCAATTGTTAATTTCGATTCTGATTGTCGAGGCTGATTGTCGAGGGTGATTCTGATCGTTGAGGCCGATTCCAATTGCTGAGGCCAATTATCGAGGGTCGAGGCTGATTCTGATTGTCGATTCTGATTCCGATCGTCGAGGCCAATTCAGATCATTGAGGTCAATTCTGATTGTCGAGGCCGATTGTAATTGTCGTGGCCAATTTTGATTATCGAAGCTGATTGTATAGGCCGATTATCAAGGACAATTATCAGTGGCAGTTATCGATACCGATTATGAGTATATGACAGCATAGCATCATGATACATGCCCCTACACATCATCTACATGTTTGTTATGAGATGTGGTTGACCATTGCATATGTCATTGGGCAGATTGTTATAAGACTCTCTGATAGGTGGAAGTTAACTCACATAAGTGCACGGTATGCGCAGGATTGATGCATGACTGGATTGTATGACTCATGCATATTGCATTATGTGTTGTGATTACTGTAAGCCCTAGCGACATCAGGGCCGTAACATCCACAGGCATATCGTGGATGGCCAGATAAGACACCGAAAGTATGTTATTAGTATCGAGCTGTCATAAACAGCCCTGGGTGAAATCTCTAAACCCTCTTGGTACCAGATGACACCCTAACATCTAGACCGAGTAGATATATATGAGTGCATGAGGACCATATACCAGTAGGCCGCGTCTCCCACTATGTCGTGTTCGGTTGGGATGGAGTGTGACCTTACCCGCCCGAGTGAGGGAGAAATATCTAGGTTATGTTTGACCAGCTTGAGGAATGGGTCCGCTATCGATGAGCCTGACCCGATATTGGTAAGCAGATAGTGAGGTCTCTTTCACTTACCTAGTTGTGCACTCGGATAGGGGCGGCAAGCTGGTGTAGAGTGTAATAGACCTCAGTGACAATTCTAAAGATGTATAGTACTGATATGTGGACTTATTAAGTAGGAGTTGCATACTCATTCATTCATTCATTTACTATCTATTCGGGCTGATGATGCATAACTATTTATTACGTGTACCTTCACAATAGCCAAGATTTTGGTTGGAGAGCGTGACTAACCTGAGATCAAGAGTTTACCACATTGAGTTTAACTATCCAAATTAAGTATGAGACTAGTTTGGATAGAAGTCCCTTGTGATGAACCCCATAGCCTGTGATACTACGTACTATCATCCTGTCTTCACACTCCTGCATGGTTATTCACACTACATATTGCATTGCACCCTTGATAACTAATACTTGACTCTTTATGACTACTCATTAGCATAGTTAAATTGTATCGCGTACTCTAATAACGAATGATTCATGATCTCACCAGTATTTCTGACATTGTACGATTATGATGTTGTATTTATGTGCCTGACACTTATCTTGCACTCACACTTTCACCACCCTCTAAGATTTCTATAAGCTTATGCATGATAGATGCGTGCAGGTGGCATTGGTCACAGCGACTTTGAGCTTGGAGCGTGCAGCTATCTTCTGAAGCTTTGATTTTATTTTGACATATGTATTTCCTTTTCAACATTGTATTCAAACTTTATATTAGTGGATATATGATGATGACGGTACTTTTATGATTTGGGTAAACTTGCGGTTCTGCTTCTTACAAGATAAATGTACATTGAAAAATTCTTCTTATAGGATCCCAGGATTGGAATCCAGCGTATAGGTGCTGGGAGCTGAGAATGGGGTACTACGGAGGCTATCAGCACTGGATTGGGCAATCGAGAATTTTGTGAGCCCAGTTCCGAGTATGATGCGTGACAAAGTGCTTCAAGAAATGGTAAATGTAATGTTAAATAGTATGAAGCTTCCTAAAAATCTTTGAGCTAAAGCTGTAAATACTGCTTATTATATAATTAACCGTATTTATACTAGAAAATCAAATAGTAAAATGGCTTATGAATTGTGGTTTGATAAGAAGCCTATTGTCAAATACTTTCAAATTTTCGGCAGCAAGTGCTACATCTTGTGTGACCGAGAAAATTTGGGTAAATTTGACACCAAAAGTGATGAAGGGATATTTTAGGGTATGCTCTGAGTAGTCAAGTGTATCGAGTTCTGAACAAGAGGACTGGTGTAATTCAAGAGTCCATTAATGTGGTTATAGATGATCACTTAAATACACCTGTCTCAAGTTCAGAAGATGATAGAGTCTTTTTATTTGATAAACAAGACTCTTCATCTAGTCAAAATAACACTGAACTGCAGATAGTTAAAGACCATCCTTCTGATCAAATCCTTAGAAACCCTCTCACTGGTGTGCGCACTCATAAACAACTAGAATATATGCGCAACTATGTGTGCTTCACATCTCAGATAAAACCAGCTAACATAAAAGAAACCCTTACTGACGAAAACTAGATTATAGTAATGCAAGAAGAGCTCGATCAATTTGTTAAAAATAATGTTTGGTACTTAGTTCCAAGATCAAAAGATAAACACATTATCAGAACTAAATGAATTTTTAAAAATAAGTCTGATGAACTTGGTAATATTATTAAAAACAAGGCTAAGCTAGTTGTATAAAGGTACACTCAAATTGAAGGCATTGATTATGATGAGACATTTACCCCAGTAGCTCGTCTTAAATCGGTTAGACTATTTATATCCATTGCATGCTTTAAAAAATTCAAAATATATCAAATGGATGTAAAGAGTGTGTTCTTAAATGGTGATTTGCATGAAGAAGTGTATGTTTAACAACCAAAGGGTTTTGAAGACCCTAAGCATGTTAATCATGTCTATCACCTAAAAAAGGCACTTTATGGTTTAAAACAGGCTCCTAGGGTGTCACGCCCCAAAACTCGAAAATCGGATTCACAGGAATCCCGATCGCCGAATCCGGTGCCGACAGCCTCCGTAGTACCCCATTCTCGGCTCCTAGCATTCATATGCCAGATTCCGATCCTGGGATCCTACAAGGAGGATTATTTTTTTGTACATTTAACTAGTAATAAGCATAACCACAAGATTACCCAATTCACAAAGGTAACATCATCATCACATTTCCACTATTATAATCATTGGAATACAACATTGAAAGGGAAATACATAAATAGAAACTCAAGCTCTAGAAGGCCACTGCACGCTCCAAGCTCAACACTGCAGCAACCTAACATCACCTGCACGCATCTATCGTGCATAAGCTTATACAAAGCTTAGAGGGTGGTGTAAGTGTGTGCACAAGGAAAGTGTCAAGTATTCAATATAAGGTCATAATCATACAGTATCAGAAAACTAGTAATCCGCACACCATACAACGCCTGAATAAGCAGAAACACTGATGAAATCATGAATTATCAGAGTAAGCAGAAGTATGGACAAGTCCATAAGTCAATTAATATCAAAATACGCAATATAGAACAGCTATGCGATGAGGAGTCATCAAGAGCCAATTATCAAATGCCGAGGATGCAATGCAATATACAAATCCTGCTAAGTCTGTCTAGGCCATGTAAGTGCAGAAACATAGCAGCTCAAAATTCCATATGCCTTCGGATGTAATGCAATATGCGATGAGGATGAAATGACTATGCGGGAATGTGAAGTCAGGATGATAGTACGTAGTATCGCAGGCTACGGGGTCCACCACAAGGGACTTTTATTCAAACCAGTCCCATACCTAAATTTGAATAGTCAGACTCAATGTGGTAAACTCCTGATCTCAGGTTAGTCGTGCGCCCAACCGAAATTCTTGCCATAGCGAAGGTACATAACAATTGGTTGCACACCACCAGCCCGAGTGGATAGTGAATGAATGAATGAATGAATGAGCATGCAACTCCTACTCAATAAGTCCACATATCAGTACGGTTCCTCTCTAGAAAATCACCGGGGTCTATTACACTCCAAACTAGATTGCAGCCCCATCGCGAGCAACAAAGCGAGTGGAAGAGACCTCACTATCCGCCTGCCAATATCGGGCCTAGGTCATCGATAGCGGACCCATTCCTCGAGCTGGTCAAACTCAGCCTAGCTTTGCCCCCTCCTCTCGGGCAGGTAAGGCCACACAGACCCGGATGAATAGAAAACTAATTTCATGATGATCCAAAACTTCAGTGACCCCAAGAAGAGTCTCAATGGCAGAGGTTTAATCAACATTTTTTTATAGCGTGGACCACCTGAGTCCCTTAAATTGCTGATTTTTGGGGGATCTTACTTCCCGATGGGGACCTATCAAATGCACGGTTTAGATATGCAACATACTTCATGGTGGGCCCTATGGTGGGGCCCACCATTCCACCTTTAAATCAGCAACAAGGACGTTAGAGTGCTTGGAGAGTGAGGGAGAGAGATGAGAGAGAGGGTTGTAAGAGAGAGAGAGAGAGATAGGTGTGATGGGTGATGTGTACTTGTGTAAGAGAGTGTTGACTTTAGGGGAGGAGTAGTTGTACTTGGGGATGGGTGAATGATGGAGTGTGATGTGTACCTTGATTGATGGGATTGATGGATGGGACATTGGGTAGAGATTCTCTTGGTTTTAGCGACGCGCGGCGTTTTCCTCGAACTGAACGCTGACCCACATCTCTTGACTAGGGTATCCCCTCGGCGAGCAAGTAGCGGCATCGGGGATACAAGTCTTAGGTCAAGCCGACTCAAATCTCCGGGGCACGACTTAGGGTCGTGCGTAAATGTCGGTTATCGTCGCAGGTTACCAGAATTCTACGGGAAGGATCGCGGGAGTTGACGGAACAGTACGAACTAGGATACGGGTCTTACAGCTCTCCCGACCTAATAGAAATTTCGTCCTCAAAATTTAAAACATAATATAACCAATACAGAGCTTACCAAGGGAGGAAAATCCTATCCGAACACAACATGCCAAAATAATCAAACACCTAAGAGATGGGAACAATGCCTCTGAATCTCAATCCCCTGCTCCCAAAATGCCTCGCCAACACTACGATGATCCAATAGAACTTCAATTCCTGGATTAGAAACGATCGAACTGGAACACTATACAACCTCAATTTCAATGGCAGGGAGCTATATCAGAAAATCTCTAAGTTGTTCGAACTCGGGAATCTAATCATTCTAAGTTCTCAACAATCATAGAGTAAAGGGTAGCTATTAGCAGATATGTGATGTTATCTTCAGGTATTCCCAAGTTATGCTCTGATACCAACTTCTGTCACGCCTCAAAATTTAGAAATCGGATTCACAGGAATCCCGATCACCGAATCCAGTGCCGACAGCCTCCGTAGTACCCTATTCTCGGCTCCTAGCATTCATATGCCAGATTCCGATCCTGGGATCCTACAAGGAGGATTTTTTTTTTTGTACATTTAACTAGTAATAAGCATAACCACAAGATTACCCAATTCACAAAGGCAACATCATCATCACATTTCCACTATTATAATCATTGGAGTACAACATTGAAAGGAAAATACATAAATAGAAACTCAAGCTCTAGAAGGCCACTTCATGCTCCAAGCTCAACACTGCAGCAACCTAACATCACCTGCACGCATCTATCATGCATAAGCTTATAGAAAGCTTAGAGGGTGGTGTAAGTGTGTGCACAAGGTAAGTGTCAAGTATTCAATATAAGGTCATAATCATACAGTATCAGAAAAGTAGTAATCCACATACCATACAACGCCTGAATAAGCAGAAACACTGATGAAATCATGAATTATCAGAGTAAGCAGAAGTATGGACAAGTCCATAAGTCAATTAATATCAAAATACACAATATAGAATAGCTATGCGATGAGGAGTCATCAAGAGCCAATTAACAAATGCCGAGGATGCAATGCAATATACAAATCCTGCTAAGTCTGTTTAAACCATGTAAGTGCAGAAACATAGCAGCTCAAAATGTCATATGCCTCCGGATGTAATGCAATATGCGATGCGGATGAAATGACTATGCGAGAATGTGAAGTCGGGATGATAGTACGTAGTATCGTAGGCTACGGGGTCCACCACAAGGGACTTTTATCCAAACCAGTCCCATACCTAAATTTGGATAGTCAAACTCAATGTGGTAAACTCCTGATCTCAGGTTAGTCGTGCGTCCAATCAAAATTCTTTCCATAGCGAAGGTACACAACAATTGGTTGCGCACCACCAGCCCGAGTGGACAGTGAATGAATGAATGAATGAATGAGCATGCAACTCCTACTCAATAAGTCCACATATCAGTACAGTTCCTCTCTAGGAAATCACCGGGGTCTATTACATTCCAAACCAGATTGCTGCCCCATCATGCGTTACAAGGCGAGTGGAAGAGACCTCACTATCCGCCTACCAATATCGGGCCCGGCTCGTCAATAGCGGACCCATTCCTCGAGCTGGTCAAAATCAGCCTAGCTTTTTCCCCTCCTCTCGGGCAGGTAAGGCCACACAGACCCGGATGAATAGGAAAACTAATTTCATGATGATCTAAAACTTCAATGACCCCAAGCAGAGTCTCAATGGCAGATGTTTAATCAACATTTTTTTGTAGTGTGGACCACCTGAGTCCCTTAAATAGCTGATTTTTGGGGGATCTTACTTCCCGAAGGGGACCTATCAAATGCACGGTTTAGATATGCAACATACTTCATGGTGGGCCCTGTGGTGGGGCCCACCATTCCACCTTTAAATCAGCAGCGAGGACGCTGCTTACTGCAACGACGCTGACAGCAACAGGGACGTCCATGGGTAAGTGTTTTTGTTTTTATTTATTTTTTTTTGTTTTTCCTACAGATTCTTATATGTGGGGCCCGCATCGGACAAATCCACGCCGACTACTGGTCTCCCCGACTCGTAATAGAACTAATGAGATTGATATGCAATATTTTTAGCGTATAGAAATATCACAGCGGGCTTTAACCATTTAAATCACTTAAAACCACAGTTTCCTGCATTATTGCCCGCTTGAGGTTTAGATCGGCTTCACGTTTCGGCTCAACGGTTAAAATGAGATGGGAAAAAGGGTGGAAGGTGTGGATTAATCCATACATTAAGGTGGGGCCTGCATGAACAACCTATTTAAAAGTTTAAAATTAAGCTGACATTTGATGTATTTATTTATTTATTTATTTTTGTCAGCACAGTGGCCTGTGCAGCCATGTCCAGCGTCCAGGGACGCTGGACGGTCCCCATAGAACGCATTTTAAGGTGGCCCCACCCACCAGATGGCTTGGGAAAAAAATGCATGCTTCATAGTGGGTCCATTCGGGTGGGACACAGCCACATCATCACGTTAAAATGAAAAAGAGAGAGAGAAGCACCCACCTTTGTAAATCTTCTAGCCGTCTCCCGAGTTCCAAAGGATGTGATCCAACGGACGAGATTGCCTTAAGAGGGTGAGGATGGGAGGTAGGAAGGTGGGAAGTGGGCCTCACATGGCTTCTCTCATGGAGAGGTTGAGACGTTGGAGTGCTTGGAGAGTGAGGAAGAGAGATGAGAGAGAGGCTTGTAAGAGAGAGAGAGAGAGAGAGAGAGAGAGATAGGTGTGATGGGTGATGTGTACTTGTGTAAGAGAGTGTTGACTTTAGGGGAGGGGTAGTTGTACTTGGGGATGGGTGAATGATGGAGTGTGATGTGTACCTTGATTGATGGGATTGATGGGATTGATGGATGGGACATTGGGTAGAGATTCTCTTAGTTTTAGCGACGCGTGACATTTTTCTCGAACTGAACGCTGACCCACATCTCTTAACTAGGGTATCGCCTCAACGAGCAAGTCATGGCATCAGAACCGCGGCGACGGCGCGGTCGCTAGGATACAAGTCTTGGGTCAAGCCGACTCAAATCTTCAGGGCACGACTTGGGGTAGTGCGCAAATGTCGGTTATCATCGCAGGTTACCAGAATTCGACAGGAAGGATCGCGGGAGTTGACGGAATAGTACGAACTAGGATACGGGTCTTACACAGGGCATGGTACAAGAAATTGACTAAATTCTTATTAAGTCATTACATTGTTATGGGGAGTGTCGATAAAACATTATTTGTTAAGAAACATAATAATCTTATAATAATAGTACAAATCTATGTTGATGATATTATCTATGGATCTACTTGTGCTAACATGACTGTTGAGTTTGCAGATCTTATGAAATCTAAATTTAAAATGAGCATGGTTGAAGAACTAAACTATTTCCTAGGGTTGCAAGTCAAATAGTTCCCTGATGGATTCTTTATCTCTCAAACCAAATATGCTCTGAACTTAGCTAAAAAGTTCAAATTTGGGAGTGAGAAAAATTTTGATACTCCAATGAGTACTACTCTAAAACTCTTTAAGGATTCAACAGGTAAGAGTGTGGATCCAAAGTTGTATCGCAGTATGATAACTAGTTTACTTTATTTAACTGCGAGCTGACCTGATATTCTTTTAGCATAGGAATTTGTGTTAGATATCAATCAGACCCTAAAGAGTCCCACTTGATTGTTGTTAAGCGCATTTTGCGATATGTCGCTAGTTCAGCTAATCTTGGTCTCTAGTATCCACATGATACTAGTGTGCAATTAGCTGGTTACACGGATGCTGATTGGGCTGGTAACATTGATGATTGTAAATCAACCAGTAGTGGTTTTTTCTATGTCGGGAAGTTTTTAGTTTATTGGCGAAGTAAGAAACAAAGTTTTGTATCGCTCTTCACAGCTAAGGCTGAATATATTGCTGCTGGTAATGCATGCACTCAGCTTGTGTGGATGAAGAGAATGCTAAGCGATTATGGAATTATGTAAGAATCTATGGTTTTATAGTGTGACAATTCAAGCGCAATTAATATTTCTAAAAATCCAATTCAACATTCATGAACCAAGCATATTGACATTAGATATCATTATATTCATGAATTGGTGGAAGACAAGATAATCTTAGTGGAATATATTCAGACTGAGAATCAACTTACAGACATATTTTTAAAATCGCTAGATAAAAATAGGTTTACAAAATTAAAATTTGATCTTGGTATGTGCAAAATGAACTGATGATTTGTGCCTATTTGTATCATAATGTATATATTTATTATTTTAAAATTTTTAAAATTCAAATGGATGAAAAATTATAAATTTTCTGTGGTGCATGACCCGTTGAGTACACACTCGACCTAACATCGCTCGACCTATCGACTATGTACATGACCAGTCGTGGAACTTATGTTTTTCCATTTATTTAGGAAAAACACCTTTTTCTTCACTTTTATTCTTCTTCTCCAATAAGCCCTACCACGACCGGTCAAACTCATCTTCAATTCCTCTTCGGTTAGTACTTCATTTTCAAATTCCTTATAGATTTGAGTTCATTGATTTTTCTTTAACTTGATTTTATAACTTGTTTTAAGTTTTATGGTGGAGTGAAAGGGTTTCTACCCAAAAATTTAATTTTCTTAGAATCCTTTCTCTCCTTTTTTCTATCCTTATTTTCCTTGAGTTGTTATTGCTATGGAAGGGCAAAATAAGAAGAGAACCGTTCGTGGTCCCTCTTCATCTCGTTCCGCACCCATATTAGTGCATCATCTTCGGTCACCCGAAGAGGACCCCGAGTATGTGTGGGATATCCGACATAGGAATGTCATTGTTGAGCGTGTTGTTAATGTTGATCATATTGAACACTTCAACATCGTCCCCCTCCTTCAAGCTGTAGGATGGGAGAACATATTATCTTGGGGAGGTTCGGCATACCAGCCCATTGCGTAGGTTTTGTATGCTTGTATTAATGACTTTTCTCAAGAGAATTTGACATTTACCATGTTAACTAGACAAGGTCCGATCAAAGTAGACCGTCATTTGATTTCTTCTATCATAAATATACATGTTATTGACGACGGAGTTCCTATATCTACTTTGACCTCTAGACCTTCTGAGAATGCAAAATGTTTGATTACAAGAGTTTTTTGCAACATGGATGCGGAGTGGAACAACGGTTTTGTGCTCTTTTTCAAATTTATGTCACCCAGATACTGGGTCCTTAATCACATTTTCATTTCAAATGTGTATCCTCGTTCAGGTAACAAGACTAAGTTGACGTCTTTCATGGCCCGTATTATGAATTCTGTCGTGTCTGGTATCCATATATGTCTTCCTTCTCTTATCTATCATCTTATCATTCAGTTTCGTCTCCATCCCGGTCATAGCGATATTTCTTTTACTTATCTTATGACTGCCCTAGCTACCCATGCTTTGGTAGCTATGCCTGTTGGGGAAGGTTCCATTAGAGAAGCTGAAGAAGGTGATGTTGTGCCACAAGAAGATGTAAACATGGATGATTTGTTTAATGAGCTAGATTCAGATTCTGACGCTGATTCTGATTATCAGCCTTCGAATTTTAATGAGAGACCACGTTGGCTTAAAGAACAGGTGGCTCAGATTCATGTAACCCAAAAATCGTATTTCACATATATGTGCAAATATATGAGGTGCATCAATAGGGGTTTACATAAGAATGATCCGTCTATTCCTGCTCCTTCATCAGGATCTGACTAGTTGTTCTATTTACTTTAGTTCTGTATTAAATTCTTTTAACTCTCTTTACCGTCTATGAGTTTGGATGATAACTACCTGAACTACTTACCTCTTGTGACATGATACTTGATGGTTATCTAATATTAATCTTTTTATCATGTTCTTTTCTATCTTATTTACTCTCTTATTATCTACATTTATCATTTATCATCTATTTCTTTCTTTTGTCATGTTGTGATAAAAGGGGGGAGAATATTGTGGGGGAATAAGCTTGATTTAATATGATGATGTGGATGAGGAGTTTAATTACAAATTTTTTTCTACAATTTGCTTCTCTTGGTTTAAAGGGAGTAATGGATTAAGGGGGAGAGTTGCATGGTGTGCACAGATGGTGCATGATTCTTTATTGATCATATGTTATTGAGTAATTGTTGACTAAATGGTGCATGATTCTTTATTGAGCATGTGTTCTTATTGAATTTCTATTACATGACTCAAATTTTTGTTTTGTCAAAAATTTGATAAAGGGGGAGATTGAAATTTCTATGTTGGAAACCTTAAGTTTAGTCAAATTTTTGTGTGCTAAACCAATTCGGTTTATGTCATGCTTATGTGTTTTATGTATCAAGCTTGTGCTTTGATTTTTTTTGAATCTTCAATAATCGTGCTTAATCAATCTTGCTGACATCTACGACGAACTTGCTGAGATCTTCAAACTGAAGAAAGTGTATGAGTTTCAAGTGTTGGTCGAAGACTCAACTTTCAAGAACCCAATCGCAATATTGAGGTTTAAGTTCTATAACCAGAAACGTCTAAGAACTCAAGTCCTAATTGAAGACTAAGTTCTATACATTGAGTTCAAGCTTCGAATATCACAAGAATTAAAGCTGTCACTGTGATCGATAGTTTAATGGTTCACACGTTCTATCTCACAAGGTATGAATGACCTAGATTGACCTTAGGGCATGTTACGTTCATTTCATACTTGGTATCGGTCATTTTATAGGTTAATAGGTTGTTTGTTTGACTAGCCCTAGCACCAGCTTGACCAATCCTAGAATTTTCTCAACCAGTCTAGGATTTGTTACATTTTTTTAGAATTTTTCTGTTGGTCCTCGATTAATCCTGGAAACTGCTCAACCAGTCAAGTGAACATTGTTCGACCAGTCGTGCAGGACTCGACTCAAATTACAGCAAGTATTCTAGCCCCACTCGACTAGTCATGTGTAGTCCATGACCAGTCAAGCAGGCCACTCGACCAGTCGTGGGATCCACAAGGCCAGTCGATCACTTGTCAAATCTTATCGCGCCAGAATTTTTTAAAATCTGTTGGACCTAAGGCCAATCGAGTGAACAGATTTTTTCACCTATAAATAACACTTGAATTTTAGAGTTTTCTATTCAATTCTAATTATTTTTAAGTGATTACTCTGAGATAATTTTCTATTCATTTTAAGCTATTTTTTATATATTTTAAATTCTTTATAAGTAGCTCTTGTTATTTGATTTTAGATCTCTATTCCAATCTGATTTTGAAAAGGGACATTTGATTTACCCTTTCTTGAGATCAAAATCAAATCAAGTTAGCCCATGTTGATTTAAATTAAAAATTATCTAGACTTAGAACCCTATACACTTGTGGGACTAAACGTTGAACATTTATGTCGTCATCAAATTGGTTCTAACGGGCTACTTCAGAATCTTCATACAGATAAGTGTTTCCTTTTTTTGTAATTTCATTTTATTTGGTTTATGAGTTAAGCCAGAAAATCTCATTTAGTTTTTTCTGAGATCAACCAGAAAACCTCGGAGTGTGGGGTTGTGATTGTGTGAGTCCACTTAAAATACAATTGTGAAGGTTTTAGGTGAACCTTGAAAAACTTATTTAATTAGTGAAGGCTAATATCCTGAGGGAGTAGATATTAGGAGTGGAGTAGTTGTGTGGCTGTTTTCAGACAGTTGGTGTACACACGAACCACTATAATTCTTTGGTGTTTGGTGGGTGTTTAATTTATTTCTTTATCATTTTGTGGTTTAAGATCGTGGAATGTATTTGTAGATGTGAATGTTGTAATGTTTGTTTTTCAAGCATTGTGTGATGAATGTTGTAATAGATTAGTTCTTATTTCTTTCACCTCCATTTCAGTTTGAGTTTTTGATACTCACCCACATTCTAGTTGGTTGTCCTGCCATAACCCATAGGTTTTTGGTGTCAGGTTGTCCTTAGAACTAAGTCTGTATCAACCTCTCAATACTTGATTTTAGAGGTTGCTTTCTATTATGCTATCAACTGCTTATTATGTCTTTATTTTTGTGCTTTATTTTTTTAATTTGGCATTGTCCTATTCAACCCCCCCCCCCCCCCCCCCCCCAAGGACATGTAGCTCGACCTTTTCATCCCTCCCCGGTGGGAGATTAATTTCCCTATAGATTTGGTGTCGGGCACTAAGCACATTTCCCTTCCAACTTACTGAATGCCTCCATGTGAAATGGAGGAACATCCGATTCAGATCAATGATATGTTGAACTCGGGTTTCATTTGACCCAGTGTGTCACCTTGGGGAGCCCCAGTTGCATTGAAGGATGGCTCCTTACGATTGCACATCGATTACCAAAGGTTGAATCAAGTCACTGTAAGGAATAAGTACCCATTGCCTCAATTGATGACCTGTTCAATCAATTGAGAGGTGCCCAATACTTGTCAAAAATCAACCTACAATCCGGGTACCATTAACTGTAAGTTAGAGCAGAAGACGTGCAAAAAACGGCATTCAGAACTAGCTTTAGACACTATGAGTTCTTGATCATGCCTTTCAGACTCACGAATGTGCCAGCTATATTCATAGACCTAATGAATAGGGTTTTCAGACCTTTCCTGCATCAATTTGTCATCGTATCATAGATGACAACTTAACATACTCCAAAGGTCGCAAGGAGCATGAGGAACACTTATGAGCAATTTTAAAAATGCTCAAGTGGAACAGGTTGTATGCCCAGTTCCAAAAGTGCAACTTCTAGAAGGAGGAAGTTAAGTTCTTGGGCCACGTGGTGTCTAAGAAAGGCATCTCCGTGGACCTAGCCAAGGTAGCGACGATACAAGACTGGAAGCAGCTGGGCTCAGTTACTAAAGTCAGAAGCTTCTTGGGATTATAAGGATATTACTGCCAATTTATCAAGGATTTATCAAAAGTAGCTTGATCCTTGTCTCAGCTCACTAGAAAAGACCTTAAATTCACCTGGAATGAAAGGGCAGAAGAGAAATTGGCTTCAACCCCAGTGCTCATTTTTCCTGAGCAAGGGGTTAAGTACACCATCTACACGGATGTGTCTCGTGTGGGACTAGGTTGTGTCCTTATGCAGAAAGACAGAGTCATCACTTATGCCTCTCAACAATTAAGAAAGCACAAAGAGAATTATCCTGCACATGATCTCGAATTAACGGTAGTCATCTTTTCCTTGAAGTTATGGAGACATTATCTCTACGGGGAGGAATTTAAGCTCTTTTGTGATCACAAGAGCCTCAAATACATCTTCAGCCAGAGAGACTTGAATATGAGGCAACGCCGCTGGATGAAAAAGTTAAACGACTTCAAGTTTGAGGTCTCTTATGATCCTAGTAAGGCCAATCTAGTGGTGGAAGCATTGAGCCGAAAGAAGGCGTTGAAATTTATGGCTCCGTTAATGGTAAAAAAGTGGGGTATGGTGGAGTTCGTTCGGGACTTAAAGCTGAAATTGATGATAGAAGAGTCATATGAAGTCATTGCACATGTTCACGCTCAACTGATGATTGACAATCAAGTCATCGAGACCTAAGGGGGCGATGAATTGCTGAGGAAAATGAGAGAACTTGCTAAAGTCTAGAGTGATTTCGAATGGAGAATCGGCTCCGATGGAGGTTTACAATTTCGAGGCCTCCTATGTGTCCCAAACCATCCTAAGCTGAAAGAAGAACTACAGCTAAGGCCCATAACTCTAAACTAGCAATGCACCCTGGAAGTAATAAGATGTACTGGGATCTCAAGAAGAATTATTGATGGGACAACATGAAAAGAGAAATAGCAGGCTATGTGTCTCGATGTCTTACATGTCAGCAACTCAAGGCTGAACATCATCGACCAATAGGTCTCTCACAACCCATGCTACTTGCCAAATGGAAATGAGACTTAATATCTATGGACTTCATATAAGTTTTGCCCAGGATGAAGAAGGGACACGATTCAATCTGGGTGATTGTGGACCGATTGACTAAATCGGCTCATTTTCTTCCAGTTCGAGCTTCTTACTCTGTCAACAATTTTGCTAGATTATACATCAAGGAAATAGTTCGGATCCATGGTGTCCCTCTGGAGATCATGTCGGATCGGTGCACACGATTCACCTCGATGTTCTAGACCTGAATATAGGAGGCTATGGGAGTAAAATTAAAGTTCAGCACCACGTTCCATCCACAGACAGATGGGCAGTTGGAACAAGTGAATCAGATACTAGAAGATATGCTAAGACCATATGCACTAGATTTCTTAGATAGTTGGGATGAGTGCCTCCCTTATGCCGAGTTCGCCTACAATAATAGCTTCCAAACTAGCATTGGCATGGTGCCTTATGAGGCCTTATATGGGTGCCCGTGTCGAGCTCCTCACTATTGGGCTGAAATTGGTGAGAAAAGCTTATTGGGACCTAACTTGGTGCAGACAACCACCGAGAAGATTGAAATCATTGGGCGTCGCCTCTTAATGGCCGAGAGTAGACAAAATAGTTATGTGGATACGAGACGAAGGGACTTAAAATTTGAAGCAAGAGACCATGTGTTTCTAAGAATCTCACCTATGAAAGGGGTCTTACACTATGACAAGAAAGGAAAACTCACCCCGGGATTTATTAGGCTTTTCCAAGTCCTTGACCGCATAGGGCCGGTCGCATATCGATTGGCCATACCCACTCCACTTTCCGAAGTGCACAATGTGTTCCATGTCTCCATGCTTAAGAAGTATGTCCCCGACCCTACACACGTCATCCGATGGGAGCACGTTGAACTCAAAGACAACACCTCGTATATCCTCAAACCCACTTAAATTTTAGACAAGAAAGAACAAGTGTTGCTGAACAAGGTGATCTCGCTAGTTAAAGTGTTGTGGACACATCACGGGGAAGAAGAAGCCACTTGAGAGACTGAAGTTGAAATTTGCAAACACTACCCCAACCTGCTCAAGCAATATGAGCAGGTATAAATTTTGAAGATAAAATTTATTTATAAGGGGGGTAGATTGTAACACCTTGCCTAAATCGGAGCAGTATCCTAAGGAGCCCACATGCGAATTGGCGTAAGACCATATGAATTCATCACACTTGTGGATAAATTACCGGTAAATAAATTTGAATTAAGCCACTAATGTTCTGCAATCCAACTACATTTGGACCGAGTGTAATGTCCTGGAAAAATCCATACAAAAACCCGAGTACTAGCTTAGGTAGAAATACTTTAGAAATTTAATGAGAATTAACTAGCGCTAAATTAGATTACCTGTGAAATTATCACCAATCACTTTAAATATGGTCTACAAGACCTAAAACCTATAGAATTAGTAACGCTACCTTACCCTAAAATCTAAGAGTAAACTCTAAACCCAGTTGCTCTCAGGAGCATTCAGAAATTTCGTATCGGACCTAGACCGCACATCGAAAGTCCGAAAGCGATGAACTCAGACATTTATGATCGCTTAGTTGGACTTAATGATCACCTAAAAAATCAAGTCCAGATGATG
The DNA here is from genome assembly GCA_037074715.1 of Magnolia kwangsiensis. Classification (NCBI taxonomy): domain Eukaryota; kingdom Viridiplantae; phylum Streptophyta; class Magnoliopsida; order Magnoliales; family Magnoliaceae; genus Magnolia; species Magnolia kwangsiensis. Next base: position 76,608,323 of record CM073579.1, read on the forward strand.
TCCTGAGACTATTTTCTTGAGTCCAGAGCGAAGTGTGTGAGAAAAGTGAATATATTTAGAAATTAAATATGAATTTAAGAAATCTGAGTCGTGTCACTTGTGGACCAATTATAAGCATTCTAACCATCAAAATTTGACCCAAAGTTACCCTCGGATCAGGGAAAATGTCCCACACATGCCAATGTACTTGTGGCCCTGATCGAGTATCGGTGACCGTTGAACTAAAACTGGTTCGCCACGGTCGATCTGGAAACCTAATCAAATTGAAAACTTAGCTTGACCTTGATCCAATATCTATGAGCTTAAGTCCGATTACATTCAATAAAGGGACCTCCAGAAATGCTCCATTGGATCGAAATAAGCCCGATTTGGTTATAACCTAAGTACACCATGGCCCTGAGACTATTTTCGTCAGTTCTGGGCCTATATAAGGGCTTTAAAACCCCTCTCACATATTTCATACGAATTCTCAAAACCTAGCTAAGAAAGAGAAGAGAAAGAGAGAGAGTGAGTTGGAGATTTACTCAGGAATTCTACCCTATCTCTCCACTTGATTATCCATCATGACTGAATCGTTATTCCGGCGATTTTAAATAAATACTTAGATAAGAAATCCTAACCCTAACCTGTTCTAGGGTTTTCAATAGTCTAAGTAATGATGTAGCTAACCTACTTTATGTTTTAGGTTGTAAATCCGCCGTTGACGAAGACTTACCGTATAAATTATATCTGTTACGCATTTTCCAGTTTAAGGTGCAAACTATATACGTATAGGTTATGGTTTTCAAGACTTTCAATGTCAGATAATGATTTATTACTAATGTGGGTGCCATTGCACATGCTAAATACGCTATCTGTTTTATTTTACGTATACGTATAACCTATCTTGTAAATAGAGTATTTCATGTGTTTGTTGAAATGTTTGTATGCATTTGGAATCTGATGTTGTGATTGCCATGATTAATTGTTGTAAGAACGTGATTGTTATGTATGCGACAACTCCTTAGCAAAAGGATTTGCCTTAATACGTAATACGGCCAACATACGTGATGTATGTTAAAAAGTGTAGTCTAATTGTTTGTAAAAATGTCTAAATAAGTTAGTAGTTAGTAAAGTGTGATTTATGAGGGAGTTGAGATATGAAATCCCAACTACCTTGCTTGTGTGTATGATTTCCTCCATGAACTATTTAGCCCACTTATTCATGTTAACTACGTGTATGATTTCCTTCATGTATTGTGTATCCATGTTTAAGTAATATTCCTTAACATGTTCATATGATGGTAGAATTTGAGTTAAATATTCACTCTTATGATTGTACGTAGTTGGGACTGTATCATAGTCCAAGTAATTGGTAACATTCCTCAAACTGGTGGCTAAGGTTGTTTCGCCACACAGGATGTGTTCAATGAATTCGAGTCGTACTTGGGATGTCGACAGTGGTTAGGCCACACGGAGTGCTTATGCATTTCGTGTCAATCAACTCAATGTGCGCTCACCCTAGTCGAGCTCGTCAATTAACCCGATTGACCTGATGTATGTTCACCATGTTTAGACGCTACTGTTTGAATTTAAGGTACCAAACTCACCAGTGATACCCTATTAACCTTGGTACCTCAATCCGCTAAGACTCATGAGCTAGACATGGTGATATGGGACACCGTGGTCGTGTTGTTGGCCTATGCTGGGGTAACAAGCCTCCCCGTAGTGACCAGTGAGCAACCCAGACTCGTGAGCCAAATATGATGGTATGGGACACTATATTCGTGCTGTCAGCCTACACTGATTAGTGACGAGCCCTTTGTAGTGACCTCGAGCATAACCTGAAACTGCATTGAGGTGACTTGCCTTATTGTAGCATCTAGGGTATAACTAGGCCTGTATTGATTGGTGAAGAGCCATTTATAGTGACCTAGACCCATAACATCGTATGAGATTTACTAGGACTGACGACCCTATAATGGATCATTATTTGGGTATTGATATAAGGGAGGTACCTTAGCTTCCTAATCCTGCTGTATGAAAAGGACTAATAAGAACTCGGTAATCATGTACATATACCACACTGCATGTGTCGTTTGGCATTGGGCAGAGCACTGAGGAAGTGACTGACAAGCGCGACCGTAGATGAAGATCACAGAGAGAGTGTAGGCGAGGGCATGCTCATTCCTTCATACATTCATGCATTAATTAGAGTACTTAGGGATGTTTGATTCTATTGCCTTATCATTACTGCTTGATTAAATTGATAATATGTTATCCTTTGTTGTATAGTTCCACTGAGTTGATCACTCACTCCCACATTTTGGGACAGTGCTTGAACACCAACCAGACAAAGTCTTAGTTGCAGATGAGGATGTGACGCATGAGGCAGAGCCGTAGTTCGAGGATGATAAGGAGGCATTCTTGTGTATGCAGTATTCAGACAGGTTCTCTTAGACCGTTTTGAATCATCCGGGCTTCAGGGTGTATGTGTATTAGAGGACTTTCACATTTTATTATTTGTATTTTGAAACAAGACTTGTAACTTATGACCTAGCAGAGCATACATACTTTGGGGACTTATATTGGCTTATATACTCATTTCAGTCTTCCACTTGCGTATTCTAACTATCCCTGGATTATGTTTTACTGATTTAGCTTAATCTACTTCATGTTTTATCCACTAATATAGACAACATACAACCATTATTAAAAATGTTGCATAAGTAATGTTTTGGAACTCGGGAGTTGGGTTATACACGACCCCCGATTTTTAGGGCATTATAAGTTGGTATCAGAGCATGATTTGGATTAAATCAGCCTGGGTTATGGTCACACGACATACGTTGACACCAATTTAACGTAAGAGGGTGCGAGAAAAATTTAGAAACAAGTCTAAGTTTCCCAGTTTCACCAATTAGCGAAAGATTACTAAAAACGATCATCGAGATTGAGTCCGTTTACACTTCTGATCATACACAATGACCCTAATCCACTTCTAGACCGTTAATTGATGGATTTAGATTGTGTTTCATCCCATCACAGCTATTTAAAAATTGATAAATGTGAATATACATCAGATTCTATTCGAAATGACCCAATACGAGTCGAAACGGAGTAGGGGCCCAATCGGGCCACTTTCAGGGGGACTCAGGGTGGGACCCACATGTTTTTAGACATTGGGGGGGGGGGGGGGGGGAGGACCTTACCCCACTAGCGAGCCATCGCCGAATAGTCCAGCGACCGGCGAGGCCTCGCAACCCAGTGGGCCGGCTCGGGCCAACGCTCCTAGGGCCTAGTGTGGCCCACTTATCCAAGGTTGGTCGAATAAAGACCCTCCCACAGCATCTTCCCTTAACAAATCACCCTCCTTATCTTTCCTTTTCTAAAGAAACCCTCAAAAACTCCATAAAAATCCCTCTTCAAACCCTTTCTTCTTCTATTTTCGTGCACCCTCTCTCTACTCATTTCAAAACCCACCTCCATTGCTGATTTCCCTTTCTTTTCTTTCCATTTGAGCACTCAAATCCCTACTTTAAGTCTCAAATTCGTGGGAACCCTCTATCTCATCCCATTTCAAAACCCACCTCCATTGCTGATTTCCCTTTCTTTTCTTTCCATTTGAGCACTCAAATCCCTACTTTGAGTCTCAAATTCATGGGAACCCTCTATCTCATCCCATTCTTCTTATTTCTTTCATTTTTCATGGCCCTATTTGAGCTTGTTACGGCCATATTTTTTATTTCCACCATTCTCTCTTTCATGAGAAAGAAGAGATCTCCCGTAGATGAAGTCGGGCTTAGTCGCCCCACCCGTTCTAGAAGGCCAAGAGGTGCTGCTGTAAGTTCAAGCACCGCTTGAGAGTTGCAGACGAAGCAGGATCTAGATCCCCATACTCCCATAGGAAGGGCTTTGTTGGCAGAGTTGTCTTATGGAGTTTATGAGGGTTGTAGGGTCCTTTTTGAAGCTCATGTAGATGCACGGCTATTTGGAGAATATTTGTTGTTTGAGCACCTATTAGAAGCCACGGGGGGTCCGCTATTTTAGGGTGAGCACCGTGCAAATGTGGGCACTGTTCGAGCTTTTTATGCCCATATTTGAGAGCCAACATTAGAGCCCTTGCAGTTTAAAAATTCCATTTGGAAGAGATCAGGAGGCCACAATCAACGTTGCTTTCATATCTCAGCTTATGAATGTGCCACTTGGCAAGGTGCATGCTAGTGAGAAGAATTTGAGTAGTGCACATGAAAAGGATCTCCGCACACCTTTCCTTTGTAGTTGTTTAGTTGAATGACAGCCTAACAAAAGCCTCTTAGCAACTAATATGACGGACGACTTCCGCCTGCTTCACGTTCAACGTCTACCCCAGGTGGAGCAACTGCAGTGAGTGCACGCGCCTGATGGTGGATTTCCTGTATCAGGTGGAGCAGGGAGAGAAGTTATGTGTGCCTAAGTATGTCTTACGACAGATAGTCCTTATCGCACTTTCTAATAGAAGGATCGAACCCCTCCCGTTCGGCCAACTCATATTCAGGATTGTACTTGAGTTTGGCTACAGACTTGGGATGAAATTACTGGCACTGATCCATTACATCACCAAGACTACTCTCAATCAGATGGATATCAGGCCACAACAACGACAAGCCCTACTTGAGGAGAGTGAGGATGAGATAGAAAGCGAAGAGGAAGAGAGTAATGAAGAAGCTGGAGCTGAAATAGAAGAAGAGCAGAGCGAGGAAGAAGAGGAGGCCCAAGATATGGATGAGAGCCCTCCTCCTATGACTCGAGAGCATTACCCTGGTCGGGCTCATAGGGAAGCCCATTTAGTTAGACTTTAGGAGGGCCAGGACACTCTATGGCAGGATATTATCGATCTGTGGGGCCTCGTGAAGCATAAGTTTAAGAAAGAAACTCGCACTTTGAAGTTTATCCTGTACTATCTACAGGATAAGGGTGCCCCTCCTCCATCACCAGATTCCGACGAATAGCCATATATGTAGTCTTCGTTTGTTTGTTTTGTTGCTTGTTCTTGTGTGTAGCCTTTATAGGCATAGTAGCTTGGTAGTTAATTTTATATTTGAAGCTCAGTTGTATTAGCTCACATGCTTTCTCTGTCGCGATCCATGTAATGTTGCACTTCGTGTATTGTGACAATTTTGTTAAATGAAATGCATGTTATTTCCTTGAGTTGTGATGTTAATGCTGTGTGGATGGACTGTGTGTATGTTTAACCTCACTGGTTGCACCCTCTATTGTATGTAGGGTATGCCACCTAAGGGCTCGAGGACTTCGGCCCGTCTCTCTTTGGGTGAGTCGCTTGACGGGGCTCTTCCCCTGAGCGATAGCTATACGGACCCCCGTTCGGACCTGTCTCACTTTGATCCTATGTCGGATTCTCAGCCAGCTTCTGGCCTTGCCGCTGGGCCAACTCCTATGACACCATCTGTGGTCTCACCTGTCACACCTTCAGTTCCTAAGCAGAATCGTGCGTCTACGTCGACGCCTCATGCATCTTAGTCCGCTCTGCCTCCTGATAGGATAGAGCAGATGATGTTGTTGATGCAACAGCAGTAGATCCATCAGCAGTAGCAGCAGCAGCAATTCTTGACCTCCATGACTGGTATCTTTGCTCAGTCGATAGGGGCGACTCCACCTGCTTCACCTATGCACCCTGTTGGGAACGCTAGTACCAGCGGCACATTTGAGCGATTTCAGCGCTTGCAGCCTCCCACTTTCATGAGTACTCACAGACTCGAGGAGGCCAAGTACTGGATTGACTGCATCTCTAAGACGCTGAGACCACTACACTGTTCTGAGGTAGAGCAATTCGAGCTTGCCACCTTCATGTTTGAGAAGGAGGCCAGTTTGTGGTGGGATAATGTTCTCCGCACTGTTGCGGAGGGGTTTGTCTGGACGTGGGAGGCATTTAAGGCTCGCTTCCACAAAAAGTATTTCCTGGGCACCTACCGACACGAGAAGGAGAGTGAGTTCCTTCGCTTCCGTCAGGGAGGGATTCAGTGACAGAATATAAGAATCGGTTTACGGAGCTAGGTAGGTATGCTCCTTTGCTTCTGGGTGACCAACCGTTGCGGATACGTCATTTTTCTGAGGGTCTGCGACCCAAGATCTGGTCAAAGATGTGTTTTGCTAGCATATCTTCTTATGCTGAGTTGGTGAGCATGTCCCTGCGAGCTGAACAGGATGGGGACAGGTTGTCTCGTATGCGAGCACCTATGGCTCCTAGGCCACAACTCGATCTTCCGAGTAGACCATTTCTTGGCAAGAGGCCATAGGTAGATTCTCCTCCAAGGCTCGCAGCATCGTCGGTTCGAATGGGGTGTTCAGGCATGCGCTGCTCATATTGCGGGAAGGTCAGACATTTAGATCGGTACTACTTTAATAGGATGCGGGATAGTGGTTTTTTGCCGCCTCAGAGGATCAACCATCCAATGCCTCAGGCTATTTCTGCTCCACCCCTTCGGTCAGCACCAGCTCATCCATCTTTCAGGCCACCCGCACCTCGTTTCAGGCCGCCTCAATGGCCCATGGTACCACAACTAACCGTCCACAGCAAGCTCGAGTTCATGCACTTATAGCTAAGGCGATCGAGGCAGATTCAACACCGAGATCTTTTGAGGTTCCAGATCATATCCAAGGTACGCCTGTCTTCTTATTGGTGGACACTGGATCCACTATTTCGTCTCTTACACTGCGGTCAAGCGACTAGGATTGGATACTGCTCCTACGAAGGGAGTGAGACTCATGATCGCTACAGGGACCTTTTCTGATATTACACGAACTTGTGTGTCTTGCTCAGTAGATTTGGGTAGCAGGACAGTGGTCATGGACCTGATTGTCACCCCACTGAGTCATTATGACGTTATTCTCGGGATGGATTGGCTCACTAAGATGTGAGCAGAGATTGATTGCGAGGCCAGAGTTGTGACAGCCTACAGACCTGAGGGCATGGTCTTTACATTTTCAATTCAGGTCAGTTGGTCTTGTCAAGTTAGTAGCTATGCTTCCTTATTAGAACGTATTGATGATCCGATGTTGGGGCATACACCTGTGGTTCAGGACTTCCCTGAGGTATTTGAGAAGATTTCGGGACTCCCTCCTCGACACGAGACTGACTTTACTATCGATCTTGTGCCTAGTACGACACCTATTTCCTTACCGACGTATCGTATGCCTCCATGTGAGATAGAGGAACTGAGGAAACAGATTGATGTGTTGTTAGAGGCAGGCTTCATTCGACCGAGTGTGTCCCCTTGGGGAGTGCATGTATTTTTTGTGAAGAAGAAAGAGGGTTCCCTATAGTTATCTATTGATTATCATAGGTTGAACCAGGTGACGGTGAAGAACAAGTATCCCTTGTACAGGATTGATGATCTGTTTAATCAGTTGAAGGGGGCACGGTATTTTTTGAAGATATATTTGCAGTCTGGGTATCATCAGTTATGCGTCAGGGATGAGGACGTGTAGAAGACAGCCTTCAGGACTAGTTTTGGTCATTACGAGTTCCTCGTGATGTCGTTTGGACTCATAAATGCCCTGGTCGTGTTCATGGATCTGATGAACAGAGAATTTTGGCCGTTTCTTTTTCAATTCATCATCGTGTTTATTAACAATATTCTGATATATTCCAAGAGTCGGAAAAAGCATGTAGATCATCTGCGAGCTATCTTTGACACTCTTAGGAAGAACAATTGTTTGTACAGTATAAGAAATGTGACTTCTGGAAGGAGGAAGTCAAGTTCCTAGGATATGTAGTGTCTAAGGAAGGTATAGCAGTCAACCTTACTAAGGTAGCTACGGTTCAGGATTGGAAGCAGACCGGTTCAGTTACCAAGGTGAGGAGTTTTTTTAGTCTGGTAGGGCACTATCGACGATTCATTCGGAACTTTTGCAAGATTGCCAGACCGTTGTCTCAGTTGACACGGAAGGTTGAAGTTTGCCTGGAATAAGAAGCTAAAGCAGCTTTTCAGGAGCTAAAGGACAAGTTGACGTTTGCCCCTGTGCTAATATTGCCAGAGCAAGGGGTCAAGTATACTATATACACTGACGCGTCTCGCGTTGGTTTGGGTTGTGTCCTTATGCAGAAGGACAGGGTAATTGCATATACCTCGAGACAGTTGAAGAAACACGAGGAGAATTACCCTACACATAACCTGGAGTTGGCAGCCGTTATTTTCTCACTGAAGCTCTGGAGACATTACCTCTACAGAGTGGAGTTCGAGCTCTTTTGCGACCACAAGTGCCTTAGATACATATTTTCTCAGTGAGATTTGAATATGAGGCAACGCCGATGGATGGAAACCTTGAAGGACTTTAAGTTCGAGGTCTCTTACTATTCAGGCAAGGTAAACCTTGTGGCAGACGCGTTGAGCCGCAAGAAGACCATAGAGTTTGTGACTCCGCTAATGATAGCAGAATGGGACATGGTGGAGTTTGTGCGAGACTTTGAGCAGAAACTCACGGTAAAGGAGCCGTATGAGGTTATCACACATATTCGAGTACAGCCCCTCATTGTTGGCAGGATTATTGAGGCTCAGGCAGACGATGAGCTTTTGGCGAAGATGAGAGAGCAGGTCAGTACAGATGAGAACTCAGAGTGGAGTGTTGGTACGGATGGGGGCTTACATTATCGTGGTTGCCTATGCGTCCCAGACGTTCTTGACTTGAGATGAGAGGTTCTCAAGGCAGCCCATAGTTCGAGGCTTGCGATCATCCAGGTAGCACGAAGATGTATCAAAACATGAAAAGATTATACTGGTGGGACAATATGAAGGTTCACATTTCTGAGTTTGTATCCCGTTGTCTCACGTGTAAGTAGGTCAAGGCAGAGCATCACTGACCTCTTAGACTGCTTCAACCCATGCCCATAATCGAATGGAAGTGGGATTTCATCTCTATGAATTTTATTTCAGGACTGCCTAAGATGAGGAAGGGACATGACTCCATTTGGGTGATCATAGATCTGTTGACGAAGTCAGCTCATTTCCTACCGATCAGAGTTACGAACTCGACAGAAGAATTGGTCAGGTTGTGCATCAAGGAGATTGTACGTTTGCATAGAGTTCCCTTAGATATCGTGTCGGACCGAGACACGTGATTCACATCTATCTTCTGGACTTATATCCAGGAAGCGTTGGGTGTGAAGTTGAAGTTCAGTACCGTGTTCCATCCGCAGACAGACGGGCAGACGAAACATGTGAATTAGGTGCTAGAAGATATGTTGCGAGCTTGTGTGTTGGATTTCAAGGACAGTTGGGATGATTATCTTCCTTATACCGAGTTCGCATATAATAACAGCTTTCAGGCGAGTATTGGCATGGCTCCCTATGAGGCACTTTATGGTCGCCCGTGTAGAGCATCGCATTGTTGGGTATAAGTGGGCCAGAGTTGGTTCAGGCGACCTCAGAGAAAATTGACATTATTAGGCATCGACTTCTATCAGTACAGAGCAGGTAGAAGAGCTACGTCGATACGAGACGGCGACCGCTTGAGTTTGAAGTTGGGGACCTTGTATTCCTTAAGGTTTCTCCCAAGAAGGGAGTCCTTCAGTTTGGTAAGAAAGGGAAGCTTACGCCGAGATTCATTGGCCCATTTCAGATACTTGATAGAGTGGGGGTATTGCGTATCGCCTTGCTTTGCCCATATTATCAGTTAGGAGTAGGTGCAGTTGAGCGAGGATGCCACATATGTACTGCGACCGACACGTATCCTGGATAAGAAAGAGCAGGTACTGCGTAGCAAGGTCATCCCACTTGTGAAGGTACTATGGATGCATCACAGTGAAGAGGAGGTAACTTGGGAGACTGAAGATAAGGTCAGAAAGAACTACCCTCAGATCCTCGAGGAGTATGAGAAGGTACAAATTTCGAGGATGAAATTTTTCTTTAAGGGGGGTAGATTGTAACGTCATGAAAAAATCCATACAAAGACCTGAGTACTACCTCAGGCAGAAATCCTTTAGAACCAAATCCTTAAGAAATTTAATGAGAATTAACTAGCGCTAAACTAGATTGCCTGTGAAATTATCACCAATCACTTAAAATACGGTCTACAAGACACAAAACCTATAGAATTAGTAACGCCACCTTATCCTAAAATCTAGGAGTAAACTTTAAACCCAGTTGCTCTCGGGAGCATTCAGAAATTTCGTATCAGACCTAGACCGCACATCGAAAGTCTGAAAGCAATGAACTCAGACATTTATGATCGCCTAGTTGGACTTGACAATAACCTGAAAAATCAAGTCCAGATGATGTCCTGAGACTATTTTCTTGATCCGGAGCGAAGTCTGTGAGAAAAGTGAATATATTTAGAAATTAAATATGAATTTAAGTAATCTGAGTCATGTCACTTGTGAATCAATTATAAGCATTATAACCGTCAGAATCTGACCCAAAGTTACCTTTGAATCAGGAAAAATGTCCCACACATGCCAATATACTTATGACCCTGATCGAGTATCGGTGACTGTTGAACTGAAACTGGTCCGCCACGGTCAATCTAGAAACCCGATCAAATTGAAAACTTAGATTGACCTTGATCCAATATCTATGAGCTTAAGTCCAACCGCATTCAGTAAAGGGATCTCCAGAAATGCTCCGTTGGATCGGAATAAACCCGATTTGGTTATAACCTAAGTATACCATGGCCCTGGGACTATTTTCTTTAGTTCTGCGCCTATATAAGGGCTTTGAAACCCCTCTCACATATTCCATACGAATTCTAGAACCCTAGCTAAGAAAGAGATGAGAAAGAGTGTAACACCCTGAAATTCGGGGGTCGAGCATAACTCAGCTCCCGAATTCCAAAACATCACTTATGCAATACATTTGATGATGATTGTATGTTGTTTGTATTAATGCATAAAACATAAAATAGATCTATCCAGATTAACAGACATAATTCAGGGATATTGAGGAAATGCAAGCAGAAGACTTAAATACATATATAATTCAAAATAAATCCACAAATGATGCGTGCTCTGCCCAGGGCAATATATACATCTGTCTCAAAAATACATGTATCTACTATGCAAAAATCGTCTAGTACATATCCCAAAAAATCTCCGCTGGTCAGGACAAGGCTCACATGAACCCGCTTGAGAACTGCATATATGAGAACGCCTCCTTGTCCTCGTCGAAGTCTGGCTCCGCCTTGCAAGCATCACCATCTCCTTGAACTAAATCAGAGTCTGGTTGGTGTTTAAACACCATCCCAGAACGTGGGAGTGAGTGATCAACTCAGTGGTACTATATAACAGAGGTTAACATGTTATCAATCCAATCAAGCAGTAATGATAAGGCAGTACAATCACACAAGTCCTAGGTACTCTTGTTAATGCAAGGATGATATGAAGAATGATGCATGCCCTCACCACAATTCCCTCTGCGACATCATCTAACGATCGCGGCATGAATCACTTCCTCAATGCTCTATCACCAACTCCGTTAGCACATGCAATGCGGTGTTATGAATATGCTTACCAAGTTCTTATTAGTCCTTTTCATACAGCAGGATTGGGAAGCTAAGACACCTCCCTTGTATCAATTCCCAACATTGATCCATTCTAAGGTCGTCAGTCCTAGGGAATCTCATACGATATTATGGTTCTAGGTCACTGCAAGGGCTGTCAGGGCTATTACGCGCAATCGTTACACAATTCCCCCATCACCTTATCAATACAGGCCTACTTATATCCTCAAGACTGCAACAGGACTCGTCGCCCTTATGCAATGTCAGGATAAACTCAAGGTCACTACAGAGGGCTCGTCACCAATCAGTGTAGGCCGACAACAAGAATATAGTGTCCTATACCACCATAATCTGCTCAGAGTTGGGTGCTCACTGGTCACTACGGGGAGGTTTGTGGCCCCAGCGTAGGCAGATGGTATGACCACGGTGTCTCATACCACCATGTCCGGCTCATGAGTCTTAGGGGATCTTTGTACCATGGTTAACAGGAGTTTCACTGGTAAGGTTAGTGCCTTAGATTCAAGCAGTAGCGACCAAACATGGTGAACAAGCATCAGTCAATCGGGTGAGTTGATAAGCTCAACTAGGCCAAGTGCACGTTGAGTTAAACGACATGAAATGCATAAGCACTCCGTGTGGCCTAACCACTGTCGAACATCCCAAGCACGACTCAGATTCGCTAAACTCATCATGTGTGGCGAAAACAACCTCAACCACTATTTACAAAACGGTTTCCGATTACCTGGACTGTAGTACAGACCCATTCACATACAAATCTAATAACTAGCATATGGTTCATATCCTACATTCATATGGATAATCATGAAGTATAACTTGAATGTAAACACGGTACATGCAGAAAATCATACACTCATTTAACATGATTCAACTAAATACATAATCCATGGAGGAAATCATACACTCATTTAACATGGAAAATCTAAGTCACATGATTCATGGAGGAAATCATACACTCTATTATTGTGATGGAGATTCATATCTCAACCACCTTAGCAATCACACTTTACTAACTACTAATTCACTTAGGCATTTATTCAAGCACTTAGGTTACACTATTCAACATACATCACGTATGTCGTCTCTATTGCATATTAGGGCAAGTCCTTTCGCCAAGGAGTTGCCGCATACATATCAGGGGTATAACAATGATAATTAATCATGGCAAGCAAATCAACAGATTCCATACTCATACATGTATTCTAACATGTACATGAAATACGGTATTTATAATATAAAGTATACGCATGCGGAAGACAAAACGAATAGCACATTTGGCATGTGTAACGGCAATCACAACATGAATAAATCATTATCTAACATTGAAAGTATTGAAAACCATAACCTAAGCGTATATAGTCCGTACCTTAAACCAGAAAATGCGTATTCGATATAATTCAGACGATGTGTCTTCGTCAACGGCGGATACGCTACCTATCGCATGAAACAGGTTAGCTACAACTTCACTACAACTAGTCTAAGCTTCAAAACAGGTTATGGTTAGCTTAACTTACCCAAGAACGGAATTAGAAACTCTAGAAGGACGATTTAGATATGCAGGTTCGACATGTAAGTGGACTAGAAAGAATCCTACGGAGATTCGACAGATTCTCCTACACTTTCTCTCTCTTTTCTCTCTTGGAAAGTTAGGGTTTGGAAATTCGTATGGGATATGGAACTAAGGGTTTAAGGCCTTTTTATAAGCCTAAACATGATGAAAATAGACTTGAAGTCAAGGTATACTTAGGTTATAACTAAATCGGGATCTTTCTGATCTAACGGAGCACTTCTGGATGTCCTCTTATCAAATGCGGTCTGACTTAAGCTCATTAGCACCGGATCTTTAGTAAGTTAAGTTTTCAGACTAATCGAATTTCCAAATCGTCCGTGGCGGACCAGCTTCAATTCAATGGTTACCGAACTTCGATCAAGGCCACAAGTACTTGGACATGTAAGGGCCAACTTTCCTGATCCGAGGGTGAAATTTAGTTAGAATCTAATGGTCAGAATGCTTAGAAATGTCGCCCAAGTGACACGTACCAGATTACTTAAAAATGTAATTAATTTTCTAAATATCGTTCTTTTCTCACTCTCTTCACTCCGGACTCAATAGAATAGTCTCAGTACATCGTTTGGGCTTGATTTTCGAAATGATGGTCAAGTCCAACTAAGCGGTCATAATGGTCTAAGATTATAGATATCAGACTTTCGACGTGCGGTCTAGATCCAATACGAAGTTACCAAGCATTCCCGGGAACAACTGGGTTTAGAGTTGGATCCTAGATTTCAGGGTATTATAGCGTTAACGATTCCATAAGTTTTTAGTCTTGCAGAACGTATTTAAAGCGAACAGTACTAATTTCATAGCTAGTCTAACTTAACGCTAATTAACTTTTGTTTATTTCTAAGAGAATTAATCCTAAGTGATTTCGGATCGAGGTGGTACTCGGTCCTTGGTACGAAATTTTTTGAGTCGTTACAATCTACCCCCTTAAAAAAATTTGTGCTTGAAATTCGTATCTTCTTATACTCCTCGAGAAGCTGTGGGTAATTCTTTCTGATCTTGTCTTATCTCCCAGGTAGCTTCTTCTTCAGTATGATGTGTCCACAATACCTTTATAAGGGGGATGACCTTACTACGCAACACCTGTTCCTTCCTGTCTAATATACGCGTCGGTCGCAGTATATATGTAACATCCTCACTTAACTGCACCTGCTCTCATCTAATGATATGGGAAGGATCAGGAACGTATTTCTTCAGCATAGAAACATGAAATACGTTGTGTACACTCGCGAGAGGTGTAGGCAAAGCTAGACAGTATGCTACTGCACCCACACGACCGAGTATCTGGAATGGGCCAATGAATCGCGATGCGAGCTTCCCCTTCTTCCCGGACCGAAGAACTCCCTTCATAGGGAAAACTCTCAAAAATACGTGATCTCCAACCATGAACTCCATCGGTCACTGCCTCGTTTCGGCATAACTCTTCTGCCTGCTCTGCGCTGTAAGAAGTCGACGCCTGATGATGTCAATCTTCTCTGAGGTCGCCTGTACTAACTCGAGACCAATCAAATTTCGCTCGCCAACTTCAGCCCAGCAATGCGGTGCTTGACAAGGACGCTCATACAAGGCCTCATAAGGTTCCATATCGATACTCGCCTGAAAACTATTATTGTACGCGAACTCCGCATATGGAAGACAATCATCCCAACTGTCCTTGAAATCCAACATGCAAGCCCACAGCATGTCCTCCAAAATCCGGTTCACCCGCTCTTTCTGTCCATCGGTCTGTGGGTGGAATGCAGTTCTGAACTTCAACTTCACATCCATCACTTCCTTGATGCGAGTCCAGAAAATAGAAGTAAACCGCGTGTCTCTATCCGACACGATCTCTAAGGGAACTCCATGCAGACGAACAATCTCCTTGATGTACAATCTAGCCAACTCATCTGGAGAGTTCATAACTCTGATCAGAAGAAAGTGCACCCACTTCGTCAAGCGGTCGACGATCACCCAGATAGAATCAAGTCCCTTCCTCATCTTCGACAGTCCCGAGATGAAATCCATAAAAATAAAGTTTCACTTCCACTCAGCTATAGGCATAGGCTGAAGGAGACCAGGGGGTCAGCGATGCTCTACCTTCACCTGCTGGCAAGTGAGACAACGGGACACATAATCTGTGATGTGGGCCTTGATGCCATCCCACCAATACGTCCTCTTCATGTCACGATACATCTTCGTACTAGCCGGATGCATCGCAAGTCTAGAACTGTGCGCAGCCTCGAGAATCTCTTGTCTTAAGTCGGAGACATCTGGGACGCATAGGCGGCCACGATAACGTAAGCCCCCATCCGTTCCAACTCGCCACTTGGCATCTGCATCATCACTGGCCTGCTCTCGAAGCTCAGTCAGACGCTCATTGTCCCTCTGCGCCGTGATGACCCTGTCATCGATAAGAGGTCGCACCTGAACGTGTGCTATAACCTCGAATAGCTCCTCCACAGTGAGTTTCTGCTCGAAGTCTCGTAAAAACTCAACTATGTCCCACTTGGCAACCATCAGCGGAGCCGCAAACTCTATCACCTTCTTGCAGCTCAACGCGTCAGCCACAAGGTTCGCCTTACCCGGATGGTAGGAAACCTCAAACTTAAAGTCCTTCAAGGTCTCTATCCATCGTCATTGCCTCATATTCAGATCTCGCTGTATGAATATATACTTGAGGCTCTTGTGGTCGTAAAAGAGCTCGAACTCCTCTCCATAGAGGTCATGTCTCCAGAGCTTCAATGCGAAGATGACAGCTGCCAACTCTAGGTCGTGTGTAGGGTAATTCTCCTCGTGATTCCTTAATTGTCTTGAGACATATGCAATCACCATGTCCTTCTGCATAAGGACACAACCTAAACTAACGTGAGACACGTTCATATAGATCATATATCTAACCCCTTACTCTAGCAATACTAGCACAGGGGTAGACGTCAGCTTATCTTTTAGCTCCTGAAAAGTTTTTTCTGCCTTCTCATTCCAGGCGAACTTCAGGTCCTTCTGTGTCAACTGAGACAAGGGTCTGGATATCTTGGAGAAGTCCCGAATGAATCATCGATAGTAGCCAGCAAGTCTCGGGAAACTCCTTACCTCGGTAATTGAACCAGGCTGCTTCCAGTCCTGCACCGTAGCTACCTTAGTAACACGATGACGAATCGATAGAGGAACGACCGAAATACTTGGTTCATCAGGTCCATGAATACGGCTGGTGCGTTCGTAAGACCGAACGACATCATGAGGAACTCATAATGGCTAAAGCTAGTCCTGAAAGCCATCTTCTGTATGTCCTCATCCCTGACGCACAGCTGGTGATACCCTGTCTGTAGATCAATCTTCGAGAAGTATTGTGCTCCTCTCAGTTGATCAAACAGGTCATCTATCCTGGGCAAAGGGTACTTGTTCTTTACTGTAATCTGATTCAGCTTGCGGTAATCAATACATAACCGCAATGAGCCGTCTTTCTTCATCACGAATAACATAGGTGCTCTCCAAGGAGACACACTCGGTCGTAAGAAGCCAGCCTCTAACAAATCATCGATCTGTTTCCTTAACTCCTCCATCTCACATGGGGCCATGCGATACATCGGCAATGAGATGGGCATCGAACTGGGTACCAAGTCGATAGTAAAATCGATCTCACGCTGGGGTGGCAACCCAGGATTCTTTCTGAACACATCTTCATAATCACGGACTACTAGCGTGCTTTCAAGTGTCGGGACATCAACATTCCTTAATAAGGAAGCATAACAAAGCACTCGAGAGGGGTGACTGACCTATACTGAAAATGTAAAGGACGTGCCCTCCGGCTCGTAAACTGTCACTAAACGGGTCTTGCAGTCAATCTCAGCCCTCCCTGTAGTTAGCCAATCCATGCCAAGGATGACGTCAAAATGATAGAGAGCGGAGACGACGATAAGATCAATGGTCATCATCTTGTTCCCTAGATCTAGCAAATAACCCTCACACATCGTAGAGGCATCAGTAAAGGTCCCGTGTACTGAAATAACTCGCACCCAACCATCCGAGTAGTCTGTAAACCAAGGCGCTTGACTACTGAAAAAGATATGACTGATACTGTGGATCCCGTATCCACCAACAAAAATATAGGAGTACCTCCAATGTGGGCTGTGACCTCAAAGGTCAAGGGTGGTGCGGTCTCTATCTCGGATGGCTCAGCTGTCAGTGCGTGTACCCGAGCCTGGTAAGGACGGTTCGGCTGTGGTACCATAGGCCGTTGTGGCGGCCTAAAATGAGGTGCTGGAGGTTTGAAGGATGGATGAGCTGGAGCAGATCGAAGGGGTAGTGGTGAAATGGTCTAAGGCATCGGACGACCAATCCGCTGAGGCGGCGAGAACCCACTGTCTCACATCCTGGAAAAACATGAGATCTCGGTGTGGCCAGGCTTCCTACAGTAGCCGCACCTCACAACAGGATGCCTCACATAGGCAGGAGATGCAGAAGACCCCTGCGGTGACTCAAATCGAGGCCTCTTAAGGAGGAAAGGCCTAGTCTCGAACTCAGGTCGCGGCCTAGGAACTATAGGTGCTCGCGTGCGGGCCGACCTGTCCCCGTCCTGCTCCACACGTAAGGACATACTCACCAGCTCTGCATAAGAAGAAACGCTCGCACAGCACATCTTCAATCTAATCTCGGGCCGCAAGCCCTCAAAAAAATACCGCATCCTCATCGACTAATGACCCAAAATCAAAGGAGCATACCTCCCTAGCTCCGTAAACCTATTTTCATACTCCGTCACCGACATGCCTCCCTAGTGAAGGTGAAGGAACTCACTCTCCTTCTCATGTCAATAGGTAACTGGGAAATACTTCTCGTGGAAGCGTGCCTCAAACGCTGCCCGCGTCCACTCAAATTCCTCCGCCACAGTGCAGAGAATACTGTCCCACTATAGGCTAGCCTCCTTCTCAAACATGAAGGTGGCCAGCTCAACCTGCTCCGCCTTAGAATAGTGCAATGGTCTAAGCATCTTCGAGATGCGGTCTATCCAATACTCAGCCTCCTTAGATCTGTGAGTACCTGAAAATGTAGGAGGCCTCGAGCGCTGAAATTGCTCGAAAGAACCGCTCGCACTAGCATGCCCAACAGGGTGTAGAGGCGAGGCAGGTGAAGTCACCACCATCAACTGAGCAAAAATTCCAGCCATGGAAGACAAGAACTGCTGTTGCTGCTGCTGCTGCTGCTGCTGTATCTGCTGCTATTGCATCAACAACATCATCTGCTCTAGCCTATCAAGAGGTGGAGCGGACTGTGATGTAGAAGGCATCGACGTAGATGCACGATGCTGTTCAGGAACCGCAAGTGTGACAGGAGGCACCAAAGAAAGTGTCACAGGAGGTGGCCCAGCAGCAAGGCCAGAAGTCGGCTGAGAACTCGGCATGGGATCTGATCAAGATGGGCCTGAATGAGGGTCCATAGGAGTATCGCACAAGGCAAGGGCCCCGTCGAGTGAATCTTCTAGAGAAAGACGGGTCAAAGATCTCGAACCCTTAGGTGGCATATCCTACACACAACAGAGGGTAGCAACCCATGAGATCAAGCATTCACACAGTCCATCCATAGTATAAACTTCACAAGCCATAGGAACAACATGCATTTCATTAATAAAATTGTCACAATACATGATTTGCAGCATTACATGAATCGCGACAGAGAAAGCATGTGAACAAAACACCTAAGCTTCACACACAAAGCTTCAACACTAAACGACTACCAACTGACAAACGACTAGTAAACCACACATAAAAATAAACATTAAAAAAATAAACAACGAATACATAAGTCTATACATCAAAATCTGGCGACGGAGAAGGGGCACCCTTATCCTTCAGGCAGCACAGGATGGTCTTCAGCGTGCGGGTTACTTTCTTGAACTTATTCTTCATAAGATCCCGTAAATCCCCAATACCCTGTCGAAGAGCAGCTTGACCCTCCTCGAGTCACACAATACGGGCATCCCTATCAACCTGAGCAAGATCAGGCTCCTGAGTCGCAGGAGGAGTACTCTCATTAGTATCCTCAGCCTCCACTTCTTCTTCGTCCTGCTCTCCTTCCTCTATCTCTGCCCCACCTTCTTCTTCACTTTCTTCCTCTTCACTATCATACTCACCCTGGCTGTCATCATCAAGTTAGGCCTCAAGCTGCCGAGGGCCCATCTTCATCTGGTTCAGAGTAGCCTCGTTGATATAATGAACCGGCGCAGGAAACTCTGCCCCAAGCCTATAGGCAAACTCGAGCGCAATCTTGCATATGAGCCGGCCAAAGGGAAGCGACTCAGACGTCCTTCTCGATCGTGCTATGAGGATGATCTGTCACAGCATAAACATAGGCATGCACACATTCTCTCCCTACCCCACTTGATATAAAAAATCTACCATGAGACGTGTGCATTCACCGCGATTGCTCCACCTGGGATAAACATTGAACGTGCAGATGTGATGAAGCAGACAAAAATCACCCGACATATGGATCGCTAGGAGGCTCTTGTTACGCTGTCATTCAAATAAACGACCACATAGAAACCTGGTTCGGTGATCTCTCTCATGAACACTATTCAGATTCTTAGTACTTGGATGTACCTCGCCAAGTGGCACGTTCAGAAGTCGAGCTATCAACCTAACATCGATTGTGGCTTCCCGATCTCTGCCAAAGGGAATCTTGAACTGCAGTGGCTCCAATGTAAGGTCCCGAATATGAGCATAGAAGGTATGAACAGTGCTCACATTAGCACGAGACTCGCCTTCAAATAGTGGACCCCACCCGGCAGCTTCGATACGCTAGAACAACAAATACTCACCAAAGAGCCGCCCATCCACATGCGCTTCAAAAAGAACCTTGCGATTCTTATACGCGCCATGAGCCAAGTCTGCCAACAACGCCCTTCTAAAAGGCGCTTGGGGATCCAAATCCCGCTTTGTATGTATTTCTCTCCCAACACTTAAACTCGTAGTAGATCCTCTAGGCCGCCTCGAACGAGCGGGATGACTAGGCCCAGCCTCGTCCACAGGGGCACGCTTCTTGCCCATCAGTGAAAGGATGGAGGAAAAGGAGAAAAAGGCTACAATAGCCTCTATGAAAGCCATGGGAAGGGAAGGAAAATAGAGAAAGGGCTGAGTTCTCTAGGTTTGCACAAGTTTGGGTCAGAAACAGGGGTGCAATGGGTCAAGAAAAGGAGAAATAAAAGAAAGGAAAGTGTAAGTGCTATGATTTCATATCCCTTTAGTTGTCAAAATTTGTGATGACAAAACTTATATATATATATATATATATATATATATATATATATATATATATATATATATATATATATATATATATATATATATATATATATATATATATGTCTTGTACATCTTGTGTATCATGTTTGAGGCTATTCATTGCTTCAAGACATCGTATTTCAAGACAAGAACTTAAAAGAAGAAAGTTTCAAGTCTAGTCATGGATGAAGTATACAAGAATAGAAGTCTTCAAGTATGCATGTTCAAGGTTCTAACAAGTACCATGGTTAACAGGAGTTTCACTGGTAAGGTTAGTGCCTTAGATTCAAGCAGTAGCGACCAAACATGGTGAACAAGCATCGATCAATCGGGTGAGTTGATAAGCTCAACTAGGCCAAGCGCACGTTGAGTTAAACGACATGAAATGCATAAGTAATCCGTGTGGCCTAACCACTGTCGAACATCCCAAGCACGACTCAGATTCGCTAAACTTATCCTGTGTGGAGAAAACAACCTCAACCACTATTTACAGAACGGTTTCCGATTACCTGATCTGTAGTACAGACCCATTCACATACAAATCTAATAACTAGCATATGGTTCATATCCTGCATTCATATGGATAATCATGAAGTATAACTTGAATGTAAACACAGTACATGCAGAAAATCATACACTCATTTAACATGATTCAACTAAATACATAATCCATGGAGGAAATCATATACTCATTTAACATGGAAAATCTAAGTCACATGATTCATGGAGGAAATCATACACTCTAGTATTGTGATGGAGATCCATATCTCAACCACCTTAGCAATCACACTTTACTAATTACTAATTCACTTAGGCATTTATTCAAGCACTTAGGTTACACTATTCAGCATACATCACGTACGTCGTGTCTATTGCATATTAGGGCAAGTCCTTTCGCCAAGGAGTTGCTGCATACATATCAGGGGTATAAGAATGATAATTAATCATGGCAAGAAAATCAACAGATTCCATACTCATACATGTATTCTAACATGTACATGAAATACGGTATTTACAATATAAAGTATACGTATGTGGAAGACAAAATGAATAGCACATTTGGCATATGTAACGGCAATCACAATATGAATAAATCATTATCTAACAATGAAAGTATTGAAAACCATAACCTAAGTGTATATAGTCCGCACCTTAAACCAGAAAATGAGTATTCGATATGATTCAAATGATGTGTCTTCGTCAACGGTGGATACGCTACCTATGGTATGAAACAGGTTAGCTACAACTTCACTACAGTTAGTCTAAGCTTCAAAACAGGTTAGGGTTAGCTTAACTTACGCAAGAACGAAATCAGAATCATCGGAAGAATGATTCAGATATGCAGGTTCGACGTGTAAGGGGACTAGAAAGAATCCTACGGAGATTCGACAGATTCTCCTACACTTTCTCTCTATTTTCTCTCTCTTAGGAAGTTAGGGTTTGAAAATTCGTATGGGATATGGAACTAAGGGTTTAAGGCCTTTTTATAAGCATAAGTATGAATAAAACAGACTTGAAGTCAAGGTATACTTAGGTCATAACTAAATCGGGATCTTTCTGATCCAACGGAGCACTTCTGGAGGTCCTCTTATCAAATGCAGTCGGACTTAAGCTCACTAGCATCGGATCTTCAGTAAGTTAAGTTTTCAGTCTGATCGAATTTCCAGATCGTCCGTGGCAGACCAGCTTCAATTCAACGGTTACCGAACTTCGATCAAGGCCACAAGTACTTAGACATGTAAAGGCCAACTTTCCTAATCCGAGGGTGAAATTTGGTCAGAATCTAACGGTCAGAATGCTTAGAAATGTCGCGCAAGTGACACGTGCCAGATTACTAAAAAATGTAATTAATTTTCTAAATATCTTCTTTTTCTCACTCTTTTCACTCCGGACTCAATAGAATGGTCTCAGGACATCGTTTGGGCTTGATTTTTGAAATGATGGTTAAGTCCAACTAAGCTCATAATGGTCTAAGATTATAGATATCAGACTTTTGACGTGTGGTCTAGATCTAATACGAAGTTACCAAGCATTCCCGGGAACAATTGGGTTTAGAGTTGGATCCTAGATTTCAGGGTATTATAGTGTTAACGATTCCATAAGTTTTAAGTCTTACAGAACGTATTTAAAGTGAACAGTACTAATTTCACAGGCAGTCTAACTTAGCGCTAATTAACTTATGTTTATTTCGAAGAGAATTAATCCTAAGTGATTTTTGATTAAGGTGGTACTTGGTCCTTGGTATGGAATTTTTCGAGTCGTTACAAAGAGAGAGAAAGAGAGAGAGTGAGTTGGAAATTTACCCAGGGATTCTACCCTGTCTCTCCACATGATTATCCATCGTGACTGAATCATTATTCCGGTGATTCTAATTCCATACTTGGGTATGAAATCCTAACCCTAACCTGTTCTAGGGTTTCCAATTGTCTAAGTAATGATGTAGCTAACCTACTTCATGTTCTAAGTTGTAAATCCGTCGTTGATGAAGACTTACCATATAAATCATATCTGTTATGCATTTTTTGGTTAAAGATGCGGACTATATACGTATAGGTTATGGTTTTCAAGACTTTCAATGTCAGATAATTATTTATTACTAACTTAGGTGCCATTATGTAACATCCCAAAAATCGAGGGTCGGGTAGAAACCCAACTCCCGAGTTCCAAAATGTTACTTATGCAACATAGATAATGATAAATGCATGTTGTCTGTAGAATGGCATAAAATAAGATTGGGACTAAGCCAAAACAACATATCATACTCCAGAGACAGTTAAATTAGCAAGCGAAAGACTGTGATAAATATATAAAATATATAAATAATTGTAAGTCTCCAGAGTGTGAACATGTTACCAGGTTAACTAATTACATGTATACTCCAAAATAGAAAGAAAAGAATATACATGGGTGTGTAAATAAAAGGCAAGATACCAAGTGTACTGGCATCTAATCAGTAACCCTGTAAATCCCGTCAATCAGAACCTGCATATAGGAGGGATCCTCCTCATCATCATCAAGTCCGGCTCTGCTTCGCAAGCATCGCCATCATTTGAAACTGAAATAGGAACTGGTTGGTGTGTACAACACCGTCCCGTAACGTGGGAGTGAGTAGCTAACTCAATGGAATCATAGAGCAAGGGTTAACATGTTATCAAATCAATCACACGATAATAGTAAAGTAAACAATCAGACACTCCGAGATACTGTGATTAATGAAAGCATGAAATGACATGATGGATGCCCTCACCGACATACTCCCTCATGCGACACCATCTTACGTCTGCGGCATACTTTCTTCCCTCAGTACTCCACATCTTTCAGGCACATGCAGTGCAATATGAATATGATTACCGAGTTGTTATTAGTCCTTTTCATACAGCAGGATTGGGAAACTAAGGTACCTCCCTCATATCAATACCCAAACAATGATCCTGTCTAGGGTCGTCACTCCTAGTAGTCTCATATGATGATATATTTCTAGTTCGCTGCAAGGGCTGTCAGGGCTGTTGCATGCACTCATTGCACCGCTCCCCCATCACCTTATCAATACAGGCCTAGTTTATATCCTTGAGACTGCATTAGGACTCGTCGCCCCCATGCAGTGTCAAGATAAACTCAAGGTCACTACAAAGGACTGTCAGGGCTGTTGCTCGCACTCGTTGCTCAACTCTCCCATCACCTTATCAATGTAGGCTGACAGTAAGAATATAGTGTCCCATGCCACCATAATCTGCTCAGAGTAGGGTGCTCACTGGTCACTACGGGGAGGTTTGTGGCCCCAGCGTAGGCCGACAGCTCGACCACGGTATCCCATACCATCATGCCCGACTCATGAGTCTTAGGGGATCGAGGTACCAAGGTTAGAGGGGCTTTCCAATGGTAAGTTTAGTACCTTAGGTTCAAGCAGTTATGACGAATACAAGGTGAACATACAATGGTCAGTCGGGTTACTTGATGAGTCCGACTACCACGAGCGCACGTTGAATAGACCGACATGAAGTGCACAAGCACTTCGTGTGGCCTAAATACTGCCGACAACTCTAGTACGACTCGGGTTCGTCATACACATCCTTCATGGTGAATAGAATCCAACCACGAATTCTAAACTATTACCGATTACGTGGACTAGAGTATAGCCCCAAACACATGTAATCTACATCAATAATCATATGAGAAAGACAATTGAAATACAAGAAATTCTAGCATGTTATCAGCATATTATAACATACATCATAAGCAGTTAACCACACACGAGTATTTCACACCTAAGGTAGGAAATTCAAATACAACAAGCATGGAGGAAATCATGTGCATCATTATAGTAGTTGAGAATCCAGTCTCAACGCTAATCTACAACACCATTTACTCAATACTTACTAATACATACATTTATACAAACGCTTAGACTATTCAACTCCAACGTACTTGACGTATGTTGATTCCAACATATAATATGATAGATCCTTATATCAAGGAGTTATCTAATACACAACAATTATGTTCTTACATTCAAAACATATGGTAGGTATAAATCATATTGATTTAGGCATTTCAACAAACACTTAGTCTACACACATTAGTCTACATAGCCTATGTCGGCCAATATATGCATTAGGTCGAATCTCTTCGCCAAACAAATCATACACGCATATCTTGCATAATAAAACGATAAATAAACATGACAATCATTTTAGCATAATACGGACATATACAGTATTTCCTACAAATACCTAAAATACCCTAAATCTCATATTCTCCATATGCAGTAGAAATGGAAAATGGACTACATGTTCTACATGTCAAACGGCGATCTTGTCGATAATCTACTATTAAACGACATTGAAAGCTTTGAAAACAGTTAACCTAAGCATCTAGAATCCTCACCTTTCACCGTAGAAGCGTATCGATTCGAATAGAAAGTCTACGCTTTGTCAACATCGATATGGTGACCTAATTCACAAGATAGGTTAGCTACTTCGCTACTTATATTGCTAGAATCTCCAAAATAGGTTGAGGTTAGGGTTTACTTACCTAGAACGGAGTTGAAATCGCTATAATAGCGATGCAGGTGAAAGGATTTGGCACGTGGAGCAGCAAGGAAGAATCCCAGGAAGCTTCTCCCACTTCTCCCACACTTTCTCTCTTTTCTCTCTTCTCTCTCCTAGGGTTTTCCCTATATTCATATGGGTTAGAAGGCTAAGGGTTTAACGCCCTTTTATAAGCCCAAACATAACTAAAACAAACTCCAAGTCAAGGTATACTTGGGTTATAGCCAAATTGGATCTTTCCCGGTCCAAAAGAGTATTTCTGGAGGTCCCCTGACCAAATGCGGTTGGACTTAAGTTCATGGATATTGGATCCTGATCACATTAAGTTTTCTGTCCGGTAGTGTTCCCAGATCGCACGTGGCGGACCAGTTTTAGTTCAGCGGTCATGGAGACTCGATCAGGGATTCCAAGTACACTGACCTGAGTGGAAAATGTTTCCTGATCCGAGAGTGTATTTAGGTCAGATTCTGACGGTCAGAACTCTTAAAAAATGTCACGCAAGCGACATGTGCCAGATTTATTTAAATTGAATTAATTTTCTAAATATTTTCCTTTTCTCACTCTCTTCACTCCGGACTCAGTAAAATGGTCTCAGGATATCGGTTGGGCTTGATTTTTGAAACGATTGTCAAGTCCAACCAAGCGGTCATAATGGTCTAAGATTGTAGATATCGGACCTTCGACGTGTGGTCTAGATCTAATACAAAGTTTCAAAGGGTTCATGAGAGCAAACGGGTTTAGAGTTTGATCCTACGTTTTAGGGAATGATAGCGTCAACAATTCTAGAGGTTTTGGGTCTTACAGATCGTATTTAAAGTGGTTGGTGCTAATTTTGCAAGAAATCTAGTGTAGCACTGGCTAATTCACGTTAAATTTCTAAAGAATCAGGTTCTAAACGATTCATTTGGCTTTGGAATTGGGTTCTGAGAGGTTACCAAAGTGCTATGGTTGACCCATTGCCTAAAGACGTCTAACCCCAGGTTGTCAAAAATTTGGGGTGTTACACATTACACATGTTAAATGCACTATCTGTTTTGTTTTATGTATATGTATAACCTATGTTGTAAATAGAGTATTTCATGTGTTTGTTGAAATGTTTGTATGCATTTGGAATCTGATGTTGTGATTGCCATAATTAATTGTCATAGGAACATGATTGTTATGTATGCGACAACTCCTTGGCAAAAGGATTTTCCCTAATACGTAATACGGCCGACATACGTGATGTATGTTGAAAAGTTTAGTCTAAGTGTTTGTAAAAATGTTTGAATAAGTTAGTAGTCAGTAAAGTGTGATTTATGAGAGAGTTGAGATATGAAATCCCAACTACCTTGCTCGTGTGTATGATTTCCTCCATGAAATGTTTAGCCTACTTATTCATGTTAACTATGTGTATGATTTCCTCCATGTACTATATATCCATGTTTAAGTTGTATTCCTTAACATGTTCATATGATGGTAGAAGTTGAGTTAAATATTCACTCTTATGATTGTACGTAGTTAGGACTGTATCACAGTCCAAGTAATCGGTAACAGTCCTCAAACTGGTGGCTAAGGTTGTTTCGCCACGCAGGATGTGTTCTACAAATCCGAGTCGTACTTGGGATGTCGGCAGTGGTTAGGCCATATGGAGTGCTTATGCATTTCAGGTCGATCAATTCAATGTGCGCTCACCCTAGTCGATCTCGTCAATTAACCCGATTGACTCGATGTATTTTCACCATGTTTGGACGCTACTGTTTGAATCTAAGGTACTAAACTCACCAGTAAAATCCTATTAACCTTGGTACCTCGATCTGCTAAGACTCATGAGCTGGACATGGTAGTATGGGACACCATGGTCGTGCTGTCAACCTATGCTGGGGCGACGAGCCTCCCTATAGTGACCAGTGAGCAACCTAGACACATGAGACGAATATGGTAGTATGGGACACTGTATTCGTGTTGTCGGCCTATACTGATTGGTGACGAGCACTTTGTAGTGACCTCGAGCATACCATGAAACTGCATTGAGGCGACCAGCCTTATAGTAGCATCTAGGGCATAACTAGGCCTGTATTGATTGGTGACGAGCCCTTTACAGCGACCTAGAACCATAACATCGTATGAGATTTACTAGGACTGACGACCCTAGAATGGATCATTGTTTAGGTATTGATATAAGGGAGGTACCTTAGCTTCCCAATCCTGATGTATGAAAAGGACTAATAAGAACTCGGTAATCATGTACATGCACCGCATTGTATGTGTCGTTTGACGTTGGGTAGAGCACTAAGGAAGTGACTGACATGCGCGACCATAAGATGAAGATTGCAGAGGAAGTGTAGGCGAGGGCATGCATCATTCCTTCATACATTCCTGCATTAATCAGAGTACTTAGGGATGTTTGATTCTATTGCCTTATCATTACTGCTTGATTGAATTGATAACATGTCAACCTTTGCTGTATAGGTCCATTGAGTTGATCACTCACTCCCGCGTTCTGGGACGGTGCTTAAACACCAACCAGACTCTGTCTTAGTTCAGATGAGGATGTGACGCATGAGGCAGAGCTGGAGTTCGAGGATGACCAGGAGGCATTCTCGTATATGCAGTATTCGGGTGGGTTCTCTTAGACCGTTCTGAATCATCCGGGCTTCAGGGTGTATGCTTATTAGAGGACTTTCACATTTTGTTATTTGTATTTTGAAATAAGACTTGTAACTTATGACCTGGCAGAACATGCATACTTTGGGGACTTGTATTGGCTTATATACTCATTTCAGTCTTCCACTTGCGTATTCTAACTGTCCTTGGATTATGTTTTGCTGATTTGGCTTAATCTACTTCATGTTTTATACACTAATATAGACAACATACAACCATTATTATAAAGGTTTCATAAGTAATGTTTTGGAACTCGGGAGTTGGGTTATACTCGACCCCTGATTTTCAGGGCGTTACACCGAGCATGGGCCGTAGGGCTGATCGGTCCAATAATACTTGGCAGCGGCCTGTACAAGCCGTGCACCGCCCGAGGTAGGATAAAAAAATTTAAAAGTTGGTGAGGCCAGGGGCCTCACTGGGCTTGTGGTCCATCACAGACATCAGGCTTGGATGATGCCCAAAAATGGACAAATCATGTCATCTAGTCAGCACTTGCGAACCGTGAATCACCCCACTCAAAACCAAATGGCTGAAATTTTGAATCAATTGGCTCCGTTACTTGAGTCAGTGAATACGGGCATTTCAACCATCGGATCTCTTCTAAATTTACATCAAAGGCTAAAAAAATTCCTTGCACTCACCCACAAAATCTAACCCTTGATCAAGGATCGATGACCATTGATTACAAATCGACTCATTGTGACCAAACCCCTCATCTGTTTACGGTTGAACTTTACCCAGCCCTTCATCGGACCATGGGGCACTTGTTCCACGAATCAGATGGGCTAAGGGCCATCACGACAGCCCCAGTGGTAGGAAATGGACCCTGTAAGGCCGTTAGAGGCATTTAATGAAGCACAAGGCTAAATGATGTAAATTTCAGGGTATTTAATATTCAACCTGCCTCACTCCCACAAAATCCAATAGCTGAGAGAGGGAGAGAAAGAGAGAGACAGGGAGGGGAGAGAGAGAGAGGAGAAATGAGTGGGGTAGTGTTGGTGGTGCTTAGAGATTGAAATTCGCCGCACCTACGCCCTCCATTTTCCAGGAAATCCAACCCGATCGTTGTAGGACCAAATCCCATTCAATCCAAGGTAAGAATTGGGCTCCAATCCATCCCTCTCTAGTCTCTAGCAACATTTATGTATCTTACCACCACTCTAGGTAATGTAGGGCCCTGACACGTTGAGTTTGCTGACTCGACGATGTTAGGACGATTTCAAAGGCTTTCGGTCAACAATAGGTTCATACCATCACCTTTAGGTGGTCGATTATCGTGCCTAGTGTAGATTTTAATGAATGTGTGTGGTGTGTTGCTCTTGCATGTTGCTGGATTTTTGGACTGCATGTTTGGGACCATAGATCTAGGATTTCCTAAAAATTTGGGAAGGGGTTTAGGCCCCGAACACCCCCAAATGTGTGGAATGTTGGGTTGCATGTTTAATTAGGGTGTAAGCATTTGATTTCCCCAAATGTCGTTGATTTATTATTGAATCTGTTGCATGACAAATATGTTAGGTGTTAAAGGAGTGAAATGTTGTCAATTTGTTGAATTGGCGAATTAATTGCATTTAATCCCCGCCACATAGCTAATTTGTATGATTCATGCCGGCATATACGAAATTGAATTGTTGTGAATGGGTGCATGGATGTCCATTTGGTTAAATAGTTGGAATGTGTTGAACATGATCCTTACGGTTTGGTAGAGCTTAGTATATTGTTGTCCATATACTTAAATTGTTGAATTATGCTTGTTATTTGTGAATCGTCCCTGAATTTGATAAAACATGAAATCTAGTAGTGCATGTGCCCCTTATGGGGTTAACTGGAATCACTTCGGTGACCTTCCGTTGGATCGGCCCATGAGTAAATCTGGCCCGACTAGTTAAACCATAAAGTGTCGGATATAGTTGGACTGCACGATATGCCATTCTCAAGCCGATCAGTGTATGGTTTAGCTTGTTAGGGTATATTAGCTCACTAATCGACCATCCTTATATGTTAACCATGGTTGAACACACCTGTATGAACCCGAAGTACCCTGAGACTCTTGTGCCCACTGTTAATTGTGATTTATGACCCACAAGACTCATGAGCCGGGGATGGTGGTATGGGACACTGTCCGTGCTGTCAGCCTACGCTGGGGTGATGACCCTCCCCATAATGGCTAGTGAGCACCTTGACTCGTGAGCCAAGGACGGTGGTATGAGACACTGTGCCCGTGCTGTCGGCCTATGCTGGGGTGACGACCTCCCCATATTGACCGTGAGTAGGACTTTGAAGTCCTAACTGTTTTCGTCTGAGCTTAAGAACTATGGGATCGATGAACTTAAGAGGGCTAAGGACCGCGATAGTCATGCGACCATGCCATTGTACCGCGTGATCGAATTAGGGTAATGTTTTTAATAAGGGTATTCTAGTTTTCCCAACCTACTAGATGAATGAACCTAATTAATTAACTGAGCTAACATATTATATGACATTACATTATCTATTGTGGTGATTCGGCACTCAAGGTCACACTGAGGGAGTGTGCGCAGTGATTAGGGTTTGAATTAACTAGGTTCATAGTGTGGCTTATTCACAATTAGTGAAAATGGTAATCCAATCCCAATCACCCTAAATTGTTAGTTCTTATGCTAAAAGCGTAATTCGGTCAGTTCTTATGCTAAAAGAGTAAACCTCGAGTCTATTCTTCTGCTAAAATGATTCAACTCCTATTTGTTTCGACTTTTGATAAGTCTTTATTTAGTTACGGTTGTCTTGATTAGTCAGTTATAAGTTGACTATATTTTGGTATATACAAATAAATTATAAGAATAGACTCGAGGTTTAAGTGATCGGGTGGATTCCTTGGCTTCCTATGGTTGATTAAGCAAACTTATGTGATTTTTTAGTTGTACCACTATCACTTCGAGCGTTAAGGGATAAGTAAGTGACAAAGTAAGTTAATAATAACGAAAATTTTCAAAGATATTAAAATTTTAAAATAGCGAAAATCTAAAACATCACATATCTAAATGGCTTGATTAAAGGTTATAAATAGTAAATAAATTAAACAAACCAAATAATCTCATATCAACCCAATCAAAGTTAAATACTATTTTTCAAAGGTTATAAACAGTAACTCACCTGAGAGTACTAGGAAGATATGAAGAGCTATTAGATCTTCTGGTGGAGTGTGATGGTTTACCACGCAAGTTGTGTATGTAGCCAACACGTACCTCAAGTTAAAAGGACGCAGATTGCGTCCTACCCCGCTCCATCTGGGAACGGGCAGGAGCTTTGAGTGGCCACCGTGATGTATGGCTCTTATCCGCACCGTCCATCCATTTTGTCATATCATTTAAGAGTATAAGCCTAAAAATAAAAAGATCCAAGGCTCAAGTGGACCACACTACATGAAGCACGGGTGATAATGATTCTCACCATTGAAACTTTTCTAGGGTTTACATTAATTTTTATTTAGCATCCAACCTATGTCTAAAATTACATAGACCTGATGAAGAGAAAACACAAATATGAGTTTCATCAAAAACTTTAAGTTTTCAACTGTAAGACTTTAATCCCCGTTGTGTAGTCCACATAAGCCTTTGAATCTGACTCATTTTTGGATTTATACTAAAATGATAAGAAAAAAAATGGATGGACGGTGTGGATAAGACCCATATGTCAAGGTGGCCCTTCTGCCCGTTCCCAGCTGGAGACGGGCAGGGGTAGGACGCAATCCGCGTCCAGGTCAAAAGACACGCATAGTGGGACGCACTGTGGATGGGGGCGTGGGCCCGAAATCAGATTGATCAGACCACCCTGACTTCTGAATGGCGGACATTTGTCGATGAATTTGAACCTTTGACTATTAACCGTACATTTTATGTCCCCTGGTAATCTATTTACGATTACATTTTCGGTGTCATATCCAAGCTACGTACCATACACGGTGGACCCACGATTGGACGGTCTGATTCTAGGCACATTTTCCAGGCGTACAATTTTTATATACCTAATGCAGCATTATACCCAACCAGAGAATCGAAGTTTTCAGAAGTGATATGATCTGAAACTCACCCGAGCAGATGGTGACGGTGGCATAAGGTGACCTTGAGTAGGCAACCGGGATCACCGGGACACCTTGAGTAGGCAACCGGGATCACCTTGAGTGGCATTAACCCTCCACCTAACCATTTGCATAAAGATCCTAGCCTTTAACTTTTTGGTGGTGAGGATTGTGCCCTCAGGGAAATATTGTGGGCATGGGCCATCCTTACAGAGGTCCATGGATCACCGGCCTCGATCACAGCCAATGGCATCACTTGTACGGACTCAAAGATGGGAGGGAGCTCCACAGATCCTCGAGCTGAGGATCTATAATTCCTCAAAACGTTAAACAGCAAATGGTTAAAACTCAACAAGAAATGTCCACTGTAGTATCCTTCTAGAGCAACGGTTGCAATTCAAGAAGACCTTGGAGCTTACCTTGATGTACGTGTTGTACATCCACACCGTCCGCAGTTTTTCCCACTTTTTTTTTTTTTTTGTACATTCCCTAAAATGAAGCATATCCAAATCTCAGCTGAACCACACTACAGGAAAGAGTGGTGATTGAATGCTTGCCATTAAAAACTTCATTGGGCCCACCGTAATGTTTATCTGCCATTCAACCTGTTGATAAGGTCATACAGACCTGGATGAAGGGAAAACATAGATATCAGCTTTATCTACAATTTTTGTGGCCCATAAGATGTTTTTAATGGTTTTACCCTGTGGTGTGGTCCTCCTGAGGCTTGTATATGCTTCATCTTTGGGCTCAGGCCCTAAAATGAGCTGGAAAACGGATGGATTGCGTGGATATCCAACGCATACATCGATGGGCTCTATGGTTAGGTGCCTCACCTGCTAATCTGCTGCCTCTCCCTCACCTAATCCGCGCCTTTCTCTACATGGCAACGCATCGAGGTCGGTGGGTCTCTGACTGTGGGCCCACCTTGATGTACGTGTATTACATCCACATTGTTCATCTGTTTCAGCAACTAATTTTAGAGCACGATCCAAAATATGCAGTGGATCCAAATATCCGATGGACCACACCACAGGAAAGAGGGGTGATTGGGCCAAAAAAGGTTTCGATGCATTTTCCCTTCTTGTATGGCAATTAAACATTACAGCGGGCCCTGGGAATTTTTAATGGTGAGCGTTCGATCACCACAGTTTTTCTGTGTCGTCGCCCACATGAGACTTGAATGTGCTTTTTTTTCAAAAAAAATTTTTTTACACACGCTAACACCCTCACACTCGCGCTGGTGGAATTTCACCACCTATGGGTACCCGACCCTAAACTCCTGAGAGTCTACCACCCGGGCAAGAGTAACTTTGGGATCGTGCCCTAAATTTATCCGTGGATCACCGACCTCGAGGTCAGTGATCCACTGACCTCGGTGGATCACCGTAGTCGCGTCCTCACTAAGTACCATTCCCCATGTGGACCATGATTCTTGACGGTTTGGATCTCGATGCAGGCTTGCCATATGTACATTGATTCGCTGCAGGCGTTTGTATCCCATGTTCCGGCAAAGTATGGTTTGATACGTCAGGGGTGTGGTGAAGGATTGGACGGGCGGCGTAGGATAGGGAACAGGGTCAAGCGCTAGGGAGAACGAGGGGCGCAATGGAGACGGAGGAGACGACAAAGCGGGGGCGGCCGAAATGAACAGTTTAGTGGGCCCCACTCCTATAATAAGTTAATAAAGAAGAGATAACTCAGGAGATGGTGAGTGATGGTTCACCATCACTAAAAAAAAATGCAGCTGAAACATCCACCTCAAGCGTGGCGAACATCTACAGCTGCAGAAACATCAGACGGCTATGTGGATGGACCATAGATCGGATAATCTCATCCATCTGATTTTCCTCCTAATGTTTATTATAGAAACGGATGGATACAACCGTTCAATTAGCCGAGATATCGGTCACAATGCCATTAAAGAACGGTTTTCGTCCCACAAACTTATGCCACGTGTAGCTGGATGAGTGGGAATGAGAGAAATGGGAATGGAGGAAAAAGAAGTCGACGGGATGAGGACAAAAGAGGGCAGCGTGCGGTCGAAGCCGGAGAGAGCCTGCTAAACGACAAAACGGAAGTCGCGCGTCGTCGCGTCAATCTCGAGCCACGCGTAAATGACCGATGCGTCCTTCTTCGCTTTTTCTCTGTCAGATAAAACAAACGCAATTATGTATTAGCACGCGGACAAACATAAGCGCCACACGTACCGCACACTTGCTTTAACTCGCTGACTCGTGTCGACTCCTTCAGCTAAGAGTCGAGTTGGAGGCGACAAGCGTGCCTATCTGACTCGTACACATCTGAAACGGAGTCGACTTGGGCCTGCGGATACCTACTCGAACGAGTCTTCAAGCCACGCAGGTCGAGGTGGCAATGGGCCGAGTACCTGTACCCCACCTGACACCCGCCGGAGATAGGAGAGTGGATTTGTGTATGTTTACACGATAATTTCATAATTTATAATAACTAATTTTTTATTAGAAATAATATTTAGAAGTTCTTAATTCTTAGACTGCAAAAAAAAAAAAAAGGGTGGTGAATTCCCATGTAATGTTGTAAAATAAGCTCAATTTACCATACCTCGCACGTGGGTGCCATCTAACCTATCTAACCTGTCCTATAAGATCACCCTAAATTAACGTCGATCCAACCACTATGCGGGCCACCATGTGACGTTGGAAGTTTTTGGACGGTTGTACATTATTATCCAATGGTGTGACCCACCTGGTGAGTAAACTGTCCTGAAACATGTATGGCATAACCACCACCCTATACTAACCGAGAATAGATTAAGGAGATTATCTAGGATTTGTAATAGCATTTGTAAATATCTTCAAAATATTCTTGTGTAATCATACCTACTTGTATTTAATCACTGGTATTCTACTTATATGATATTGGTCTAACTCTTTTTCATGTTCTAAGTTAGAGCCCTTCATTATCACCACTATGTGAAGCTATTTAACCACGGTAGGCTCCAAACAAGCAAAGTGATTCAAGAATAAATTTGTAAAATAGAAGAAAAAACTTTAATGTGTTTGATAGGTTGATTCATTTTCCATCTACTGTGTTTTTTTTATCATGTGGTGGACCATAAACATCATGAATGGATGAAGTTTTTAGTTTCTATAGCCTAAAACTGCATTCTACTATGCTATTTTTATGTATCTAAGAAAATTATAGTTAAAACTTTTTTTTTTTTTTTTTTTTTGGTATTGTTCTAAAATTAATTTTCTAAGTTAATTGCCTTTTTACCTTTCAAAAATTTAAAATCATAGAAGCAGTTAGAGGAGGGGGATTCGATTCTAAATAGAAAGGACTTGATTGAATATCCAAGAGTCAAAAGCATCCAGGCCACGATACCAGACGAAAGTAAATTAATTGTTTTTTTTTTTCAAAGAAGTGCATATCACCTGAATCTTCTTGAAATGTTCTGAATTAATTGTATTTTTTCTTTTGAAAATTTAAATCATAAAGAAATATCTAACATCCTAATAGGCACGGATATTGGCTCCGCGTGTGTTCATTTTTAAAAAAGGAATGAGAAATTTGGTGTTCATTTTAAGCACAGACATGATTGCCGGTGCATCATCCATTTAGTGGAATAGGGATGTAATGAAATTTGAATCTTTTAATCAGATGGAAATTTTAACAACTTCAAAACACAAATAAAAGGAATGAGAAATAGTGACTTCTTAAGGGTGCAGTTGTTTTCGCCAAATTCCTGTCAAGTGCATGTAACTTTGTAATGATG
The DNA here is from genome assembly GCA_037074715.1 of Magnolia kwangsiensis. NCBI lineage: Eukaryota > Viridiplantae > Streptophyta > Magnoliopsida > Magnoliales > Magnoliaceae > Magnolia > Magnolia kwangsiensis. The sequence continues at coordinate 76,644,138 of CM073579.1, forward strand.
ACGTAGAAAACGCATTAGTTATGAAATGGTAATTTCTGAGTCTAATCCCGCCACTTATCCCACCGTAATTCCATCCGAACTCAAGCCTCTTGCCAACAAAATCCCATTGCAACTTCGGATGGAGGCAAAATGATCGATGGCTACTCCTGTTTGGCATCAGCCGCTGAATTTATAAGTCCATTGTAATTCATGCAATTTACTTCAACAGCCAAACATACGTAAGATGTGATCAACTTATCACCAATCCAATGGACCTTTTAGGGACGTACTTTAGGAAGGCGTTTGAATAGCAAGTTACTTGGATAAATTACTTATGCCTCAAACAGCTTATCTTAGTTGCTACTTATTAAGTTGAAGTGTTTTAATACCTTTAAATGAAAAAGTTACTTATAATTAATCTTAAACCAAACTCACTTCTCTCAAATAAATTACTAATACTGCTATAAATAGAAAAAGTAACTTATTTGGTGGCATCGAAGGGAGCTCTTCGTGTAAAGATCAATGATTATGATAATACATCGCTGTGGCAGTAACATGTGAAACAAACATAGCCTAAGTCAGAGGGCTCTCAACTGTATTTTCTCTTGTTTTCTGTCAAAATTTTATTTCATTATTATTATTATTATTATTATTATTATTATTATTATTATTTCAAAACAACTACTTGCACGGTATTTAAACAGAATGTTTATACAAACATTCCCAACCAACCAAATTTCCTTAACTAATCTAAGATTAATATGTATTAATCGTGTGATTATAAAGGACCCTAGTTCTCTCCTAACAAGTCAACGCAACTAATCTTCCAATATTTACACAAACTCTCTAAGAGATGTTTGAATTTCAAATAAAATTGCAAAACTGCACCCCAGATTGACGTAGGCCTTCTGGCGAAAACAAAATTAGATGTGATCGAACCACCCCTGGCCAGGGTCAGGTATCCGTTCGAAGATTGCGGAGCAAAATAACGGTCTTTATTTAATTTTACAGGGATTCAATGTAAAGAAATCCTGTGCCACCCGCGGATGGCCGTCGAATTTTATTTCCACGAAGCTCCCTAAAATTGCATGAAATTGCAAAGAGACCCCTATTTTGCTTTCCAGCCCTCAAACGGATTCTCGACCATATCTGTTGCACCAATATTTCTGTCTATTCCTATATGATCAGATAGGAACACGTAATTCCGCAAGAGTTGCATGGTGTATTTGAAATATGTGGAGATGTCCAAAGAGAATTTTGCAGGTATATAGTTAGCGTCTATTGAGCGATGCCACGTCATTCACAAAGCAAAAGTGGTTGAGCGAAACATAGTCGAGTCAGTAAAGAAGCTTGAAGTGGTTATTTGTATAAGTTACAAGTTAAGAAGAAAAGACTCCAAATGGCCAGTAGTGCTGGAATGATTATAGCAACCGTCAGAATATAAGAAGCATTCATATGTTCAAATTAAAGCGATAAACAATAAAGGAATTTAGCAGAAGAAGGCATCTCATATCAACCAAATCAAACCAAATCCATCTTTCAATTGCTTTATTTGTTATTTACATTCTATTATGGGAAGATCCGAGCCCATACAAGATCCGAGAGTAAAGCACCAAGCTGAGCCAACTAAATACATGAGCGCCTGAGACAGTGCCCATCCGATCTGATGTGAGTATCCCTGGAAGAGAACGTGTAGTGTAGAAACGTCATCACTACAGAGCTATGGGTCAAAGTTATGGGTCGGAACAGTTCTCGCAATCTGATCGGATATTAAAGTTGCATACTTAGGACCTCACCCGCGAGCGGCTACAATAAAACCTACTCGACGAGGCCGGGTTCCCTACTTCGAGACGGATTTGTAAGATCCTTATTAAACCGAATGACCACAAAGGTAAACAACGGTCAGGTGACCCGAGCCGAGTCGGTATTTGAAGGCATATGCTCCGTCTGCCAAATTCGAAAACTGTCATAACCAAACATGGCCGATAATTTTGTTCGCAGATAAGCATTACACGCCTGATACGCTACACTATTAGCAGATTGCAGACAATATCTCTATGATCTGGGAATTCCCTTGATCGTGCCAAGATAGACGGATCTAGACCATCCTATCATCTAGTATAAATGGATCATAATGCCATGAAGACAAGTACAAAAAAGCTAACACTCTCTCCTCCACTCCATACTCAGACCTAGATTCCTTTGACCTAACTTAGGCATTGGAGGGTCCCCTGGCTACCTTTGCATTTCTCACTGTGCAGGTTCAAGACGTGGACATCAACGTGTAAGAGTTGTGAGTGGAGGGCTGACTAGATTTGAACCTCAACATTTTTTGGCGTCGTTTGTGGGAATCTGATACAAAAAGTCAGGTTCTCGTTATTCGACCCAATGACGAGAAAGAAGAAAGCTGTAGCTGTGGAACTAGACCAAATGAACAAACTCGATCGTCATCACCGCTTCACGCTGAATCTGTGTCAAGGTCGTCTCAGCGTTCTCTCAATCGGTCGAATAAATATCGAGCCATGCAAAACGAAATCCAGGCCCCACATGAAGAAATAAGTAAAATAAAGTAGCAAAGGGATCCATAGTTACACCCGATTTAGGAGGATCTAATTTCCCAGCCAGTGGGTCTATTCGTAGAGATTCATTTTACGCCAAGGAGTATGGGGCCCGAAGTATCCCAGCATTCTCGGGCGTCGCTTTCAGGTGTGAATCCTCCTTCGGTGCTGATTAGGGTCTTGGCACGGAACACCGCCACTCAGGCTCCTACGAACAACTCGGTCACCTCGGCCTTGACACCGACAGATCTCCGACATCAGCTAGAGCGGAGGAGGGAAAGGAGAGCTCCAGATATAGAGGATGCCCTAGAAACCTTTGTTGAGAGTAAAGACTTGTGGAAAGTGCGATTCGTGGAACTCAACGATAAATTCTTAACCCTTGAAAAGAAGCAGCAGTTATCAACGGTTCCTGCTACAGTTCAGACAATGATGGAAGAGACCAAGCCTCATTTCACCTCCGCCATTATGAGTGAGGTGATGGCACAAAGGTTTCGGATACCTCCCGTCATCCAGTACTTAGGTTCTGGAGACCCATCCGAGCATCTCGAAGCCTACCGATCATGGATGCAGATCCAAATGACAACGGATGTAATGATGTGCAGGGGATTCTCCATCACCATTACGGGGTCCGCTCGGAGTTGGTATCGTTAGCTCAAACTTAACTTCGTCGAGTCCTTTGCATAATTGAGTTAGCTATTCCTTACTCAGTTTATAAGCGGTAAAAAAAGTCAGAAACCTAACACTCATCTGTTCACTATCAAGCAAGGTCCAAAAGAGTCACTGAAGGACTACATCGCTCGTTTTAACGAAGAAGCGTTGCAGGTCAAGGATTATGATGACAAAATGGCCCTCGCCGCAATACTCAGTGGTTTGAAGGAAGGAAGGTTTACTTTCTCCATAGGAAAAAATTCGTTGAAAATGTTCGTAGACTTCGCGGCCCGAGCTTAGAAATACACCAATGCCGAGGAGTTTACTAACACTCGCAAAGGCGTGCAAGTAACCGACCCGGCTAACAAGGGGAAGAAGCTTAGGAATGAATAATCCCAACCGGTTGGCAAAGGTGCGGATGACTACCCCCCCCCCCCCCCCGCCATTGTTGACCGAGCCGGAAACCAGAAGGGAAATTCCGTTCCTACACTTCCCTTAATACATCCGCCGAGCAAATCCTGTTGGACATCCGGGGAGACAAAATGCTGAATTGGCCAGTTTGTATGAAGGTCGACCCCGAGCATAGAGACAAGCGAAAGTTCTGTCGCTTTCACCGAGATCATGGGCACAATACGGATGATTACATGGATCTGAAGGATGAAATTGTAACACCCTGAAAATCGGGGGTCGTGCATAAACCCGACTCCCGAGTTCCAGACCGTCACTTATGCAACAAATATGATTATGATTCCCTATTGTCTGAGTTAAAGCATTCGCATGAGTAAAATTATACCAAAACTGCAATCCATACTCCAGATTCAGTGATAAAAGCAAGCGGAAGACTGAAGAATATATATATATCACTGTATGGAAAATAAAATAAATCTTAGCTGTCTCCAAAGTATGAATACATCTCTGAGTCTCATATACATGTAATAAAACAAAATCAAAATGTCAGAAGTCCAACTAGTATGTCCCGCCAATCCAGGCCACCTATGCAAAGCCGCCTTGAAACTGCATATATGAGAACTCGTCCTAGTCCTCATAACAATCCGGCTCTGCCTCGTGAATCGCTGCCTCACCTGCATCTAAGACAGGGTCTGGTGGGTGTTGCAAACACCATCCCGTAACGTGGGAGTGAGTGATCAACTCAGTGGAATAATAGAGAAGAGATTAGCATATTCTCAAATCAATCATGCGATAATAGTAAAACAATTAATCAAACATTCCTAAATACTGTTGTTAATGCAATATGACATGACATGATGGATGCCCTCACCGACGATCTCCCTCACACAACACCATCTTACGCCCGCGGCATGCTTTCTTTCCATAGTGCTCCATATATTCTAGGCACATGCAATGTGATGGTGATATGATTACCGAGTTATTATTAGTCCATTCATACAGCAGTATTGGGAAACTAAGGTACCTTACTTATATCAATCCCAACACAGATCCTGTGTAGGGTCGTCACTCCTAGTAATCTCATACGATGTATATTTTGTAGGTCGCTGCAAGGGCTGTCAGGGCTGTTGCTTACACTCGTTGCACCGCTCCCCCATCACCTTATCAATACAGGCCTACTGTACTCTCATTGCTACGGAAGGGTCGTCGCCTCCCCGTAGACTCAGAATACGCTCGCGGTCACTACAAAGGGCTCGTCACATGATCAGTGTAGGCCAACAGCAAGAATATAGTGTCCCATACCACTATAATCTGCTCACGAGTCGTAGGTGCTCACTGGTCACTATGGGGAGGTTTGTGGCCCCAGCGTAGGCCGACAGCTTGACCACGGTGTCCCATACCACCATGCCTGGATCATGAGTCTTTGTGGATCAAGGTACCATCGTTAACAAGGTTTCCAACGGTAAGTTCAGTACCCTAGGTTCAAGCAGTTATGATTCATATATGGTGAACAATCAACGGCCAGTCGGGTTACTTGACGGGCTCGACTAGCACGAGTGCATCGCAAGTCGAATGACATGAAGCGCGTGAAACACTCCACGTGGCCTAACCACTGCCGCCAACTCCAAACACGACTCGCGTTCATCGACGCGTCCTTCGTGGCAAATACAAGCCAGCCACGAATTTTCTCTATTACCGACTGCCTGGACTAAGTATAGCCCCAAACATTTGTGAATCCACATCATCAATCATATAAGAGTAATGGAAATGAAATACAACAATATAAGCATGTTGAAACATGTTATAACATACAACTTAAGTGAATCATCTATCACATGCATTTCATACAGATAATGAAATCATGCATATCGCCAACATGAAGGAAATCATTTACATCAGCATATTATATGAGAATTCAATCTCAAACTAATTCACAACACCATTTAATTCAATACATACTAATACAAATGTTTATACAAACACTTAGTCTACACACTTAAGTCTACATAGTGTATGTCGACTCAAAGTGCACATTTGGGCGAATCTCTTCGCCAATCCAATTATACACGCATTCCTAATATCCTAATGCAACAAAAATTCATGTCAACCATTTCAGAAAAATATGGATGTATACAGTATTTCCTACAAATGACTAAAATGCCCTAAATCTCATATTTTTTCTACTTTTACGAAACAGGAAACGGACAGCGTGTTGTACATGTCAAACGGTATTGCCGTCGATAATCTACTATTAAATAACATTGAAAGCTTTGAAATCAGTCAATCAAAGTGTCTAAAATCCGAACCTTTTTCCCTAAAGGTGTATCGTTTCGAACGGAGTGTATACACTTCGTCTACGGCGAACAAACAACCTAATACACAATATTCGTAAGCTACATCGCTAAGGAATCGATGGAACCTTAAATCAGCAAGTAGTTACGGTATTTTCTTACCAAGAAATGCGGCGGAATCACCGAAAAAGTGATTGAGATGCGTTGCTTAAGCACGTGCAACAGGTAGTGCAAGTGGCAGGAAGATCACTCCCACTTTCTCTCACAAACTCTCACTTTCTCCCTCACTAGCTAGGGTTTCTAGCAAATTCGGATGGGTGAGATATGTGAGGGTTTAAGGCCCTTTTATAGCCTAAAACATTTCCAAATTAGTCTTGGGAACAATGTTTACTTGAGGTATAACCAAATCGGGGCTTTTTTGGTCCAAAAGGGCACTTCGGGGTGTCCCCTGGCCGAACGCGATCGGACTTAAGCTCTTAGTCACCGGATGTTGCTCACATCCCATTTTCAGACCAGTAGTGTTCGTAGATCGCACGTGACGGTCCAATTTCAGTTCAGCGGTCATCGCACGTAGATCAGGTCTACAAGTCTCATGATATGAAAGAGAAATTTTTCCTGATCCGAGGGTGTAATTTGGCTGAATTCTGACGGTCAGAACGCTTAATAATAACGCGCCAAGTCACGTGCCAGATTTGAATTTAATTTCTTAAGCATTTGCCCTATTCTCACTCTCTTCACTCCAGGCTCAATGAAATAGCGTCTGAACGTCGGTTGGGCTTGATTTTCGAAATGATTGTCAAGTCCAGTTAAGCAGTCATAACGGTCTAAGATTGTCGGTATCGGACTTTTGACGCGTGGTCTAGATCCAATACAAAGTTTCAAAGGGTTTCTGAGGACAAACCGGTTTAGAGTTTGATCCTAGGTTTCATGATATTATAGCGTCATGAATTCTACGAGTCTTAGGTCTTGTAGAACGTATTTAAAGTGATCAGGGACTATTTCACAGCTACTCTGGCGTTGCGCTAGATAACTTACGCTTATTTTCTAAAAGAATTAATCCTATGTGATTTCTGGTCAAGTTAGTACTCGAGTTTCAGTACGGATTTTTCCAGGGCGTTACAATCTACCCCCCTTAACAAAAAATTTCATCCTCAAAATTTATACCTTTTCGTACTCCTCGAGAAGCTGTGGGTAGTTCTTTTTGATCTTAGCTTCTGTCTCCCAGGTAGCCTCTTCCTCAGAGTGATGCGTCAACAATACCTTCATAAGGGGAATCACCTTGCTACGCAGTACTTGCTCCTTCCTGTCTAGGATAAGCGTCGGTTGCAGGATATATGTAACATCCTCTCCTAACTGCACCTGCTCCCATCTGATGATATGGGAAGGATCAGAAACGTATTTCTTCAGTATAGAAATATGAAATACGTTGTGAATGCTAGCGAGATGCGTAGGTAAAGCCAAACGGTATGCCACTGCTCCCACACGATCGAGGATCTGGAATGGACCAATGAATCGCGGTGCTAGCTTCCCCTTCTTCCCGAACCGAAGGACTCTCTTCATAGGAAAAACTTGTAAAAATACATGATCCCCAACCGTGAACTCTAGCGGCCGCCGTCTCGTATCGGCATAACTCTTCTATCTACTCTGTTCTGTGAGAAGCCGACGTCTAATAATATCAATCTTCTCCGACACACCTGCACTAACTCTGGGCCAATCAATCTACGCTCACCGACCTCTGCCCAGCAATGCGGTGCTCGACAAGGTCGCCCATACAACGCCTCGTAAGGTGCCATACCGATACTCGCCTGATAACTGTTGTTGTACGCGAACTCCGCATATGCAAGACAATCATCCCAACTGTCCTTAAAGTCCAATGCGCAAGCTCACAACATGTCCTCTAAGATATGGTTCACCCGCTTTGTCTGTCCGTCTGTCTGTGGGTGGAAGGCAGTACTGAACTTCAACTTCACACCCATAGCCTCCTGAATGCGAGTCCAGAAAATAGAAGTGAACCGCGTGTCTGTCTGACACGATCTCCAACAGAACTCCATGCAGACGCACGATCTCTCTGATATATAGTCTAGCCACCTCGTCTGCAGAGTTCGTAACTCTAATCGGTAGGAAGTGCGCCGACTTCATCAGACGGTCGACGATCACCCATATGGAATCATGTCCCTTCCTCGTCTTCAGCAGCCCTGAAACGAAATCCATGAAAATGAAGTCCCACTTCCACTCTACGATCGGCATAGGCTGAAGAAGTCCAGGTGGTCAGCGATGCTCTGCCTTGACCTGCTGACAAGTAAGACAACGGGACATGAACTCTACTATGTGGGTCTTCATACCTTCCCACCAATAGGTCCTCCTCACGTCGCGATATATCTTCGTACTGCCTGGATGCATAGCGAGTCTGGTACAATGCGCAGCCTCGAGAATCTCTCGTCTCAAGTCAGGGATATCTGGGATGCATAGGCGACCACGATAACGTAAGCCCCCATCCGTGCCAACTCGCCACTCGGCGTCTACATCATCACTGGCCTGCTCTTGTAGCTCAGTCAGATGCGCATCATCCCTCTGCGCCTCGATGACCCGATCATCGATCTGAGATCGCACCTGCACATGTGCGATGAACTCATACGGCTCCTCTACAGTGAGTTTCTACTCAAAGTCTCACAAAAACTCAACCATATCTCACTCAGCAACCATCAGCGAAGCCACAAACTCTATCGCCTTCTTGTGGCTCAACGCGTCATCCACAAGGTTCGCCTTCCCAGGATGGTAAGAGACTTCGAACTTGAAGTCCTTCAAAGTCTCCATCCATCGCCGCTGCCTCGTATTCAAGTCTCGCTGCGTGAATATGTACTTGAGAGGCTCTTTTGGTCGCAAAAGAGCTCGAACTCCTCTCCATAGAGGTAATGTCTCTAGAGCCTCAGTGCGAATATGACGACTGCCAACTCCAGGTCGTGTGTAGGGTAATTCTCTTCGTGCTTCCTTAATTGTCTCGAGGCATACGAAATTACCCTGTCCTTCTGTATAAGGACACAACCCAGACCAATGCTAGACGCGTCAGTGTATATAGTGTATCTAACCCCTTGCTCTGGCAATACTAGCACAGGGGCGAACGTAAGTCTGTCCTTCAGCTCCTGAAAAGCTGACTCCGCCTTATCATTCCAGGTGAACTTCACGTCCTTCCGTGTCAACTGAGGTAAAGGTCTCGCGATCTTTGAGAAATCTCGAATGAAGCGTCGATAATAGCCAGCGAGACCCAAGAAACTCCTCACCTCAGTGACAGAACCAAGTTACTCCCAGTCCTGAACTGTAGCTACCTTCGCCAGGTCAACTGCCATCCCATCCTTGGACACCACGTGTCCCAGGAACTTCACTTCCTGCTTCCAGAAGTCGCACTTCTTGTACTGTGCGAACAACTGATGCTGTCTGAGTGTATCCAGGACCAAGTGCAAGTGCTCCTCATGCTCCTCTCGACTTCTGGAGTATACCAAAATGTCGTCAATGAACACAACGACGAATCGATAGAGGAAAGGCCGAAGTACCCGATTCATCAGATCCATGAACACGGCTGGTGCGTTCGTGAGACCGAACGACATCTCACGGAACTCGTAGTGGCCAAAGATGGTCCTGAAGGCTATCTTCTGCACGTACTCATCCCTGACGCGCAACTGATGATATCCTGACTGAAGTTCAATCTTTGAGAAGTACTGCGCTCCTCTCAACTAATCAAACAAGTCATCGATCCTGGGTAAAGGGTACTTGTTCTTCACCGTGATCTGGTTCAGCCTGCGATAATCAATACACAATCGCATCGAACCATCCTTCTTCCTTACAAACAGGACTGGTGCTCCCCAAGGAGACACACTGGGTCGAATAAGACCAAGCTCCAACAGACCATCAATCTGTGTCCTCAACTCCTCCATCTCACAAGATGCCATGCGATATGTCGGCAGTGAGACGGGCGCGGAACTAGGCACCAGCTTGATAGTGAAATCAATCTCTCGTCGAGGCGGCAAACTAGGGATCTTCCTGAACAGATCCCCAAAATCACAAATGACTGGCGTATGCTCAAGCGTCAGGGCATCAGCGTCCCGAAGTAAAGAAGCGTAGCTAAGTATGCAGAAGGGGAGATTTACCCGAACTGAAAATATAAAAGGCGTGCCCTCTGGCTCGTATACCGTCACCATACGAGTCTCACAGTCAATCTTGGCCCTCCCAGCAGTCAACCAGTCCATGCCAAGAATGACGTCAAGAAAAACAAGAAAGGGGTCGATGACAAGATCAAGAGCCATCGTCCTGCCTCCTAGATCCACCAAGCAACCCTCACACATCAGGGTGACATCAAAAAAACCCCCATGAGCTGAAAGGACTCGCACTCCATCCATACGAATAGTTGGTAGTTCAAGACGCCTGACTATGGAATGCGATATCAAAGAAAGTGTGGATCCAGTATCCACCATCACAAGTATAGGAGTACCTCCGATGTGGGCAGTGACCTCAAAGGCCGAATGCTGAGAAGTCTCTGTCTCGGCTGCCTCAGCTGTTAAGGCATGCACCCGCGCCTGCTGTGGCCGGTTCAGCCGCTATACCATGGGTCGTAGAGGCGGCCTGAACTGAGATACGGGAGGTCTGAAGGAAGGGTGTGCAGGAGCCAACCATAAAGGCGGTGCTGATATAGCCTGTGGGCATGTACGGTCGATCTTCTGAGGTGGCAAGAACCCATTATCCCGCATCCGAGTGAAACAACTCTGTGTTAAATGGCCCGATCTCCCACAATAAGTACATGATAAATCAGGGCACGCATCGGGGGTACTGGCGCTGTAGCCCTAGGAGGAGGGTCGACGAGAGGCCTCTTGCCCGCAAAGGGCCTGTCCTACAACTCTGGTCGTGGCCTAGGAACAATAGGGCCATGAGATCACACAAGTCGATCCACATCCTGCTCTGCCCGCATACACATGTGAATCAGCTCAGCGTAGGAGGGGATGCTCACGCAACACATCTTCGACCAAATATCCTGTCGCAAACCCTCAGAAAAGCGCCGTATGCGCATCTGCTCATTAGCAAGTATAGTAGGGACATATCTGCCCAACTCAGTGAATCGATGCTCATACTCCGTGATAGTCATGCCTCCCTGTCTGAGGTGTAGAAACTCATTCTCCCGCTCATGCCTGTACGTCTGGGGATAGTATTTCTCGTGAAAACGGAACTCGAACATTGCCAAGGTCCAGATGTAATCAGCGGCAACGGTCTGCAACACACTATTCCACCACAAGCTAGCCTCTCGCTCGAACAAGAACGTAGCCAACTCAACTTGCTCAGTCTCTGAGCAATGCAGCATCCGTAGTATCTTCGACACATGGTCGAGCCAATATTAGGCCTCCTCGGGTTTGTGAGAACCCATAAAAGTAGGAGGCTGCAAGCGCTAGAATCGCTCGAGTAGGCCCCGTGTATCTGCAGCAGTCCCCATAGGATAAGCAGGCGGTGCAGGATGAGCAATGCCCTCATCCTGAGCATAAGTACCGGCATCCTCAGCTGGATGCACAGGTGGTGCAGGTGGAGTTGCACTCCCACCCTGGGCTAAAGCCCCCACTATAGTAGTCAGGAGCTGATGCTGCTGCTGCATCATGGCCATCATCTACTCAAATCTATCTGAAGGTGAAGAAGGCTGTGGCATGTACTGCGTCGAAGAAGACGCACGGTACTGCTCTCTGATAGGCGGTGTGAAAGGGAGTGGTCCAACTGTAGGACCAGTAGGAGGCTGAGACTCACGTGCTGTCTCAGGAATCGGGCCCACAGCAAGGTCCGTATGAGCATCAGACTGGAGGGGAACCTGATCCATGGGCTCTCCCAAAGTAAGCTGAGTTGTGCTCCTCGTAGCCTTAGGCGGCCTTCCCTATATTCAAAATAGGGCGCAACCTTGTCAGTCTCAATAGCACAAACACACCGCAATCATTCACATAAAGAGTCAAAGGCATTCCACGCATTTCATTTAACCAAAATTATCACAATATAAGAGATATATTCTTACATGCATCATGACCAGAAACACATGGGAAACTAAGCTAGTAAGCTACTAAAGCAACATAAGCAAACTACTAGCCTTATCAGGCTTACATACAGAAAGCAGGAAGCGACTAACTACTACCAACAACATCTAAAATCTCATCGCTAGTTCGAGTCGGGCGATGGAGGAGGAGCACCCTTATCCTGCAAGCAACACAGGATAGCCTTCAAAGTACGAGTCATAGCCTTCAAAGTACGAGTCACCTTGCCGAATTTCTTCTTCATGACGGCCTTGGTATCCTCAACCTCGGCTCGAAGTTCCTGGACTTCTCTTCGCAAGGTGACCTGACTCTCCTCAATTCGGGCAATGTGATCATCTCCAGTAGCCCGAGTCGCAGGAGGAGGGCTCTCATCAGTATCCTGAGCCTCCTCTTCTTCTTCTTCATGGGCTTCTTCCTCTATTTCTACCCCAGGTTCTCCTTCACTTGAACCTTCCTGGTCATCATAGTCGCCTTCACTGTCCTCATCAAGCTGAGTCTCATGGTACCGAGACCCGATCTTCATCTTGTCCATGGTAGACTCGTCAATGTGGTGAATCGGTACAGGCAACTCCGGCCCAAGCCTATAAGCAAACTCAAGTGCGATCTTACATATGAGCCGGCCAAAAGGAAGCGACTCAGACGTTCTTCTTGACTTTACTATGAGGACGACCTGTCACTATATAAACGTGGCCATGCACACATTTTCACCCTGGCCCACTTGATATAAGAAATCGACCATGAGGCGTGTACACTCACAGCGGTTAGTCGACCTGGGATATATGTTGAACGTGTAAATGTGGTGCAGTAAGCGCAAATCATCTGACATATGAGACGCCAAGAGGCTATTGTTAGGCTGCCATGGAACCAGACTACCACATAGGAATCTAGTACGGAGATCTCGCTCACGCCTACTCTTCAGATTCTTAGCACTGGGATGAACTTCACCAAGAGGCACCTTCAGAATGCGATCTATCAACCAAACATCGATCGTAGCCATCCGGTCTTTATCAAAGGGAATCTTGAACTGCAATGGCTCCAACATAGGATCTCGGATACGATCGTAGAAGGCACGAACGGTGCTCACATTAGCACGAGAACGGGCTTCAAAGAGCGAACCCCAGTGTGCCACTTCAATGCGCTCAAACAACACAGGAATTCACCGAAGAACCGCTCATCCACATGAGCTTCAAATAGTGCCTTACAGTTAGTATACTCACCATGAGGCATATCTACTAACAATACACACCCTATTTGAACATGGGGATCCAGATCCCACTTTGTATGAAACTCTCGGGCTGTGCTTGGACCTGCGGCGATACTTGAGCTAGCGGTGCCACCCCTCGATCTTCTTGATTGTGCAGGGCGACTAGGCCCAACTTCATCTGCTGCGGTTTTCCTCTTCCCCATCAAAGAGAGGATGGTGGAGAAAGAGAAAAGAGCCAAAATAGCTTCAACAAAAGCCATGGAAAATGAGGAAAAAGGAGAGAAATGGCTATCCAAATGGACTGAAGCAAATCTAGGCATTGTAGAGGGATGCTTCAAGCTTCCAAGGGCTAAAATTTTAAAGGAAAAATGGAAAGCTAAAAGGGTTTAGAACTCCACATGATTTCAGCACGTTTTGGGGGTTGTAGGAGCTCCAACGGATGAGATCGGAGAGGGAGAGGGTTGCTAATCACAATGGAAGGATGGACAGACATCGTTTTTAGCAATGGAAGGGATTTGGAGCTGCATTTTGAGATAGGGCAGCAAGAAAAATGAAAATGGAGGCTTAGAGGGGGGCTGTTGTGAAGGAAGTACTTGTTCTAAGGGTTTTTAAGGAACGGGCAGTGTATGGGAGGGGTACCCTACCCTAAAAACACCGTGTGCCCGAATTTCAGGTCATGTGGGGCCCATTGTACGGCGATCCATCGCCGGCCAGCCACCAATTCGACCGGTGGGACCACATGGGTTGGGTCCCCCCTACCCTAGGGACCCCAAATATATATGGGCCCCACCCCAGATCATAGTGATTTGGTCTAGAGAGGCCCAAACTTCCCTCCGGAGCATTTCGGGGCCAGTCTGTAACCCAGAATACATTTACCCATCATGTAGCATATGATTTTGAGCTAGAAGGAGCTAATCCATCCAACTAACCCATCAGTCACAAAAGATTTCAAGGTTGGGGTGGCCTAAAGGCCAATTTTCATGTATTTTAACTATTCATTGTAAAATTTTATCTAAGTATGATTTTATATCATTTTCACATTAGGATCAATGCCTAACATGAAAATACTGAGAAAGTATTGAAGAATGGAGTGGTGAGGGGAAGGATTCTGAAGAAATTGAGTGAAACGGGGTTTTTAAGCCCTAGCGATTGAATGTAAGGGTCGTGGTTGCCCCACTACCCAAGGATTCACATTTTCAGGTTTCGAACCTTTCAAAAAATGTCTCAAACCCACCTAATTACAACCTAGGAGCTACTTAGGTCGCTTCACGTGACCCTATATGCGTTATGGACTCGATCGAATGATCGACTTGACTAGACTTCGCCTATTGGCGAAACTGCGATCCTACGAGTGTTTCTAGACCTCTCCACACCCACCTAAGTCAAAGGAGTGACAGCGTACGTCGCGTGTCCATAACCCAGGCCCGGTATAATCTCGTTCATGCTCTGATACCAATTTGTAACACCATGAAAATCGGGGGTCATGCATAAACCCGACTCCCGAGTTTCAGACCGTCACTTATGCAATAAATATGATTATGATTCCCCGTTGTCTGAGTTAAAGCATTCGCATGAGTAAAATTATACCAAAACTGCAATCCATACTCCAGATTCAGTGATAAAAGCAAGTGGAAGAGTGAAGAATAAATATATCATTGTATAGAAAACAAAATAAATCTCAGCTGTCTCCAAAGTATGAATACATCTCTGAGTCTCATATATATGTAATAAAATAAAATCAAAATGTCAGAAGTCCAACTAGTATGTCCCGCCAATCCAGGCCACCTATGCAAAGCCGCCGTGAAACTGCATATATGAGAACTCGTCCTGGTCCTCATAATAATCCGGCTCTGCCTCGTGAATCGCTGCCTCACCTGCATCTAAGACAGGGTCTGGTGGGTGTTGCAAACACCATCCCGTAACGTGGGAGTGAGTGATCAACTCAGTGGAATAATAGAGAAGAGATTAGCATGTTCTCAAATCAATCATGCGATAATAGTAAAACAATTAATCAAACATTCCTAAATACTGTTGTTAATGCAATATGACATGACATGATGGATGCCCTCACCGACGATCTCTCTCAACAACACCATCTTACACCCGCAACATGCTTTCTTCCCACAGTGCTCCACATCTTCCAGGCACATGCAATGTGATGGTGATATGATTACCGAGTTATTATTAGTCCATTCATAGAGCAGTATTGGAAAACTAAGGTACCTTACTTATATCAATCCCAACACAGATCCTGTCTAGGGTCGTCACTCCTAGTAATCTTATACGATGTATATTTTGTAGGTCGCTGCAAGGGCTGTCAGGGCTGTTGCTCGCACTCGTTGCACTGCTCCCCCATCACCTTATCAATACAGGCCTACTGTACTCTCATTGCTACGGAAGGGTCGTCGCCTCCTGTAGACTCAGAATACGCTCGCGGTCACTACAAAGGGCTCGTCACCTGATCAGTGTAGGCCGACAGTAAGAATATAGTCTCCCATACCCCCATAATCTGCTCACGAGTCGTAGGTACTCACTGGTCACTACGGGGAGGTTTGTGGCCCCAACGTAGGCCGACAGCTCAACCACGGTGTCCCATACCACCATGCCCGGCTCATGAGTCTTTGTGGATCAAGGTACCATAGTTAACAGGGTTTCCAACGGTAAGTTCAGTACCATA
Organism: Magnolia kwangsiensis; assembly: GCA_037074715.1. Taxonomy (NCBI): domain Eukaryota; kingdom Viridiplantae; phylum Streptophyta; class Magnoliopsida; order Magnoliales; family Magnoliaceae; genus Magnolia; species Magnolia kwangsiensis. The sequence goes on from CM073579.1 coordinate 76,659,953, forward strand.
GGTTCAAGCAGTTATGATTCATACAGGGTGAACAATTAACGGCCAGTCGGGTTACTTGACGGGCTCAACTAGCACGAGCGCATCTCAAGTCGAACGACATGAAGTGCGTGAAACACTCCGCGTGGCCTAACCACTGCCGCCAACTCCAAACACGACTCGCGTTCATCGACGCGTTCTTCGTGGCAAATAGAAGCCAGCTACGAATTTTCTCTATTACCGACTGCCTGGACTAAGTATAGCCCTAAACATTTGTGAATCTACAACATCAATCATATAAGAGTAATGGAAATGAAATACAACAATATAAGCATGTTGAAACATGTTATAACATACAACTTAAGTGAATCATCTATCACATGCATTTCATACAGATAATGAAATCATGCATATCGCCAACATGAAGGAAATCATTTACATCAGCATATTATATGAGAATTCAATCTCAAACTAATTCACAACACCATTTAATTCAATACATACTAATACAAATGTTTATACAAACACTTAGTCTACACACTTAAGTCTACACAGTGTACGTCGACTCAAAGTGCGCATTTGGGCGAATCTCTTCTCCAATCCAATTATACACGCATTCCTAATATCCTAATGCAACAAAAATCCATGTCAACCATTTTCGCAAAATGTGGATGTATACAGTATTTCCTACAAATGACTAAAATGCCCTAAATCTCATATTTTTCTTACGTTTACGAAACAGGAAACAGATAGCATGTTGTACATGTCAAACGGCATTGCCGTCGATAATCTACTATTAAACGACATTGAAAGCTTTGAAATTAGTCAATCAAAGCGTCTAAAATCTATACCTTTTTCCCTAAAGGTGTATCGTTTCGAACGGAGCGTATACGCTTCGTCTACGGCGAACAGACAACTTAATACACAAGATTCGTAAGCTACATCGCTAAGGAATCGATGGAACATTAAATCAGAAAGTAGTTAGGGTCTTTTCTTACCTAGAAATGTGACGGAATCACCAGGAAAGTGATTGAGATGCGTTGCTTAGGCACGTGCAACAGGTAGTGCAAGTGGCAGGAAGATCACTCTCACTTTCTCTCACAAACTCTCACTTTCTCCCTCACTAGCTAGGGTTTCTAGCAAATTCGGATGGGTGAGATATGTGAGGGTTTAAGGCCCTTTTATAGCCTAAAACATTCACAAATTAGGCTTGGGAACAATGTTTACTTGAGGTATAACCAAATCGGGGCTTTTCTGGTCCAAAAGGGCACTTCGGGAGGTCCCTTGGCCGAACGCGATCAGACTTAAGCTCTTAGTCGCCGGATGTTGCTCACATCCCATTTTCAGACTAGTTGTGTTCGTAGATCACACGTGGCGGTCTAGTTTCAGTTCAGCGGTCATCGCACGTAGATCAGGTATACAAGTCTCATGATATGAAAGAGAAATTTTTCCTGATCCGAGGGTATAATTTGGCTGAATTCTGACGGTCAGAACACTTAATAATAACGCGCCAAGTCACGTGCCAGATTTGAATTTAATTTCTTAAGCATTTGCCCTATTCTCACTCTCTTCACTCCAGGCTCAATGAAATAGCCTCTGAACGTCGGTTGGGCTTGATTTTTGAAATGATTGTCCAGTCTAGCTAAGCGGTCATAACGGTCTAAGATTGTCAGTATCAAACTTTCGACGTTCGGTCTAGATCCAATACAAAGTTTCAAAGGGTTCCTGAGGATAAACCGGTTTAGAGTTTGATCCTAGGTTTCAGGATATTATAGCGTCATGAATTCTACAAGTTTTGGGTCTTGTAGAATGTATTTAAAGTCATCAGGGACTATTTCACAGCTACTCTAGCTTTGCGCTAGCTAACTTACGCTTATTTTCTAAAGGAATTAATCCTACGTGATTTCTGGTAGAATTAGTACTCGAGTTTCAGTACGGATTTTTCCAGGGCGTTACAGAAATTGAGTCCCTCATCCGTAAGGGACACTTATGTCGATACACTAAGAAAGAGAGGTCCGCTTGGAGGGATGAACGACCGCAAGAGCAGCCGAATAACCCCACGGAAGAGCCCGCTGAAATTCACACTATCTTTGGGGGCTCAACCGGAGGAGGAGATTCCAACAGGGCTCGAAAAACCTATTCTTGGAACTCTGAGTCGGAACATTATATCCACCTGGCAGAGCGATCCAATAAAGAGCTTCGAGTTAACTCATGTAGTCTAACCTTCATGGAAGTTGATGCACGCAAAATTTAGCATCCTCAAGATGACGCATTAGTAGTCATGATGACCATAGCAAATTATAAGGTGTATCATATCCTGGTTGACACCAAAAGTTCGGCTGATGTTATCTATTCCGAACCCTACGAGAAGATGGGGTTTCCATGATCGAGACTTCGACCCATGAAGACCCCCTACACGGCTTTGCTAGAAAAAGGGTAATCTCTGAAGGAGCCATTTCCCTCCCAGTAATGGCGGGAGAAGGACAACATCAAGTCACCCTCTCAATGAATTTTTTGGTTGTCAACATTCCATCAGTGCACAATGTTATCCTGGGCCGGTCCTCCCTCAATGTGATGAGCGCTCGTCATTGATGTCTTGGACCCCCGAGGATTAACAGTGAGCTCGTCAGTGGAAGACCTGGAAAAGGTGCCCCTCGATGAAACTGACTTAAGTAAAACTGTTCATCTTGGATTGTTGTTGAATTCTGAGCAGAGGACCGTAATGTTGGCCTTCTTGAAGTAACACCGAGATGTCTTCGTATGGTCACATGCAGATATGCTAGGGATTTTCCCTGATGTCTTGGTCCACAGACTGAACGTGGACCCAGATCACAAGCCAGTGAAGCAAAAAAGAAGTTCATTCAACGTCAAAAGATATGAAGCCATTGCTGAAGAGGTCTCCGTCGATGCGAGTTTCATAGAAGAGGTATATTACCCCAATTGAATAGTAAATGTTGTGCTAGTCAGAAAATCCAATGGAAAGTGGCAGGTCTGTGTGGATTATTCGGATTTGAATAAGGCATGTCCCGAAGCAGTTTTCCATTACCTCATATCGATGAGCTAGTGGACAGCACAGCTGGACACGAGTTGCTCTTGTTCTTAGATGCCTATTTCGGATACAACCAGATCGCCATGCATCCCCCAGATAGGCAGAAGACTACCTTTGTCATAGGTAAGGGGCTCTATTGTTACCAGGTCATGCCATTTGGTCTGAAAAATACTGGGACAATATATCAGAGATTGGTGAATCAGATGTTCACCAAACAGATCAGATGCACTATGGAGGTATACGTCAACGACACGCTGGTGAAAAGTACCAGAGCATCCGATCATCTCGCAGATCTCGAAGAAACGCTTAGCGTCCTCCGAGAATATCAGATGAAGTTGAATCTTGCTAAGTGTGTATTTGGAGTTATATCAGGAAAGTTCCTTAGTTTCTAAGTTAGTCAGCGAGGTATCGAGGCCAACCCAGAAAAGATCAAGGCGCTCCTTGGCATGAACTCGCCTCGGACCATTAAATAAATACAGTGCCTCACGGGAAGAGTCATCATGCTCGGACGCTTCATATCTCGGGCGATAGATAAATGTCTCCCCTTCTTTCAGCAACTGAAGGGTCATAAGAAGACAGAGTGGACACCAGAGTGCGAGCGAGCTTTCCAACAGTTGAAACAGTATTTGGGTACACCCCCTCTCTTATCTAATAGGAAGAAGGAGAGCTCATATTCCTTTACCTTGCGATCTTGGCCTCAGCTGTCAGATCGGCCTTGATCAGAGAAGTTGGGAACAAAAAATATCCTGTTTATTATGTTAGCAAGGCGATGGTACCCGCAGAAACGAGATATCCATCTTTGGAGAAGCTAGCACTCTGCCTTGTCGTCTCGGCTCATAAGTCGTCTGTATTTCCAGGCTCATTCCATTATTATGTTAACTGATTCTCCTATGAGACAAGTCCTCCAAAGACCTGAGGTTTCAGGGTGGATAACTAGTGGGCTATTGAGCTTGGAGAGTTTGACATCTAATTCCGTCTGAGGACAGTGATCAAGGGCCAAGCCGTGGCCGACTTCATTGCTGAATTCACTACTCCGAACGAAGAGAAAATTAGTGCAGAAGTCGAAATGACCCCGCCTTCCCCTCTGAACGCCCAAGAAGCAATAACAGATCCTAAATGGGTTCTCTATGTTGATGGGTCGTCCAATATCAAAGGAGCTAGAGCCAGACCACCCGATTCTACGTCAATCCAATATGCGATCAGGCTCGGATTCAAAGCCTCAAACACCGAGGCTGAATATGAAGCACTATTAGTCAGGCTCAAATTGGCAGCTAGTCTGAGTGTTCAAATCCTTCAGGTTTAATGTGATTCGTAGCTGGTAGTAAACCACATCTCCTCGGAATACGAAGCTAAAGAAACCAGAATGATTGCCTATCTCGATGAAGCGAGAAAACTGATCGAAAGATTTTGGAGCTGTACTATCCAGAAATCCCGAGAACAGAAAATTCATGGGCCGACGCCCTGGAAAAACTTACCTCGGCCTTGGAAGGGAAGATCCCACGATTCGTTCCTGTCGAATTCATTGAACATTCCAACATTGGCCAGGTGGAGATGGTCAATCCCGTGTATGCTATTCCGAGCTGGATGGATCCAATCTTCAACTACCTCTTGTCCGGTGAAATCCCTCTGGATAAACTGGAGGCGAGACGACTAAGGGTCAGAGCGGCTCGATACGTCATCCTGGACAGAGTGCTTTATAAGAGAGAGAATTCTCAGCCTTACCTTAGATGCCTCCGGCCGGATGAAGCCGACTACGTAATTCAAGAAATTCATGGGGGAATCTACGGAAACCATTCAGGAAGCCGAGCCCTGGCTCTGAAGATACTCCGTCAAGGGTACTTCTAGCCAACCCTCAAATAAGATACGAAGGACTATGTCCAAAAATTCGACAAATGTCAACGTTATGTAGCTGTGCCAAGGCAACTAGTGGAAGAAATGACTCCCATGAGCGGTCCATGGCTGTTCGCCCAGTGGGGAATGGACATCATCGACCCCTTACCTACAGGGAAGGTGCAAGTCAAATTCGCCATCGTTGTAGTCTACTACTTCACTAAGTGGGCCGAGGCCGAGCCCGTCACAAAGATCACGGAATAAAAAGTAATCAATTTTGTTTGAAAAAATATTATCTATCGGTTTAGAATCCCACGAACAATCGTATCCGACAATGGCCAACAGTTCGATAACGACAAGTTACGCAGTATGTGTTGAGGACTCGGCGTCACGAATGCATACTCATCACCTCGGCATCCACAGTCCAACGGGTAAGTGGAAGCAGTTAACAAGATCATCAGGCACCATCTCAAAATAAAGTTAAAAAAGTCGAAAGACAATTGGGCCGAGGAGCTCCCATTTGTCCTTTGGGTTTACATGACTACGGCCCAGTCCTCAACTGGAGAAACCCCATTTTTGCTCTCCTTTGACTCAAAAGCAATGGTGCCGGTGGAGATCGGCCTTCCTACTGCATGAGTAAAGAACTACTAAGAAAATCAAAACTCTGAGCAGATCGCTGCTAATCTAGACCTACTCGAGGAAGCCCGAGACATCTCAAGGCTCCGAGCAACAGTTCGACATCAATAAGTAGTGAACTACTACAACTCAAAAGTCAAGGTCAGGCGGTTCCGCCCTTCATCGGATATTTCAGAACACAGCTGAGCCGGGAGCAGGGGCGCTCGGGCCTAACTGGGAAAGGCCATATTGCATGGTCAGGTCTACCAAACTGGGCTCCTACCACCTAGAAGACCTCGAGGGTCCCCAGCTCCCTCATCCTTGGAATGCCGAGCACTTAAAGATCTACTATTCATGATGAACTGGCCTTTTAAGGCCCCCAATAAAGTGTACGCCTCCGAGCGACTAGCCTTTAAGGCTTTCAATAAAAGTCCTAATTCTACTTCTACATGAACAAATGTCTACTAGGTTGCCTCATTAATACAGGGGTGAACTAGATGGTCTGATCCCTTAAAGAAGGGGTCGGAGCGTAATCCCACGAAAATTCGACAGGGCATTCCCCCTAAACCAGGGAAAAAGCCTAACGATGACCAGACTCTCCGACAGAATAATCGGCTCATCATATGACTGTTCAATAGAATAAAAGGTCCTCGCCAATAGTGGGACGAGTTGACTCCTCTAAGGGTTGGACTCGACTGAGCCAAGGAGGCTCGAAAAGTCTACTAAATGGCTAAGCATACGAAGGCCATGCCTGATTGATGACCATCATCTCCAAAAGAGCACATATGCCAACACAGTAAATTGTCGAAGTTCTGTCAATAACATGATTCAACCACCATCAATGACTCCCTTACAATGGAACACCCCTCCCGTTCCAATCCAACGTGGGTGGAATGCTACACTGTACACCGAGTTTAGTCTACCAGAGTGGGAGATTAAGAATTTTGTTCCTGAAGTTTGGAATCAGGGTATGCTAGGAGGGCAAGCTTTTTAACATTTTCCTCAAAACTCATTGTTCCATGAGGGACAAAACTGTGTAGGTATTGATCCATCGCCAATGGTTGAACCTTAGCGGGTGGATTATCATAAGATCATGCAAATGGTCCAAGAAGTAACAGGTTAAGTCATCAGCTACAATACTATCTTGATAAACCATAAGCCACATCCTAAATGGATTGACCGACAACACCAATTGTCGAGGAATGTTTGAGACAACCCCAAGTGAATGGATACTATGTAGTAATAACTTGGTGAGACCTAGGTTGTACCTACAAGGAGTTATGATTGTGTAATTTTTGAAACACTTTAAAACTAGAACTAGAACTAAGCTAACTAATGGTGTTTAAATTAAGAAGTAGTTGTGAAGGAAAGTATTAAAGATAAAATACTAGAGTGGCAAGGATCCACTTATAGCTATATCTTAATGTTAATTCACTTGATTCAATTAAATTACTCAACTTCCTTTCCTATCCTATCCAGCTGGATAATGGAGCGGTTAAATCACCATTCATATAACATATTTAAACTTAATTAAATTGGTTCCCACGTCATGCACCAAAGTATTGATCGCAGGGAATTCAAAGCATCTATCGTGCTTATAGTCTACGATAGATCAATGGATTTTACAAATCAATCCCTTGCAAAATATATAAGAAAATACTATTTAGTGTTCCTAAGCATCCAATGTGTACGGAGTCGACAATGGATCAAAATAAACTAAAATTAAATCTTCATTAAAACTAAATATCAATAAATTGTTCAATAATTATCCCAAAATCATGAATCAAAGTAAACTAAAGCATTAAGAAAAACTACAAGCTTCACTTCTTAATTCTTCTAAAATCATGAATCAAAGTAAACTAAAGCACTAAGAAAAACTACAAGCTTCACCTCTTAGTCCTAACTAAGAGATTAGCTAATCAAAGCCATGATTGAACTAAAACTTAAAAAGAAAAATATATAAAACTGAATAGAACATAAAGATTGGAGAAGAAGGATTCCAAGGAAGCTCCATAACTCCTTTCTCTATCCCTTCTACCCTAATTCGTACCTAAGAAAGCCTAAAACATCATTTTAAATAGAAAAAATCAGTACCAACTTAGAACTAAATTCAATTTATGCACTTTAGTTACATTTTGGTTGCAGACGACTAGGACTTTTTGTCACACCGAACGTAACTTTGGTCGCTCTAAATTATCTCTTGGTTATAACTGAATTTCTCGAATTTTCATCTAAAGTCTCTGTTTTCCTTAGGTCGCACTAACCTGCCTTCGATGGTACCGAACATGACTTCGGTCGCACCGAATATCAAGCCGAATTATCTTCAAAAGTTACAGTTTGTTGCTGGACTATTCTGTGCACATTCGGTCAGACCGAACTACCTTAGGTGGGACTAGACAGTTTGTTCTTTCTATTATTGGACTTTTTAATTTCACCAGCCTTTTTTCTCTCCTTTACACTTATTTTTTTTGGATTTTTGGCACTTGAATTTTTCATTAAATACATCCAAATCTCTAAATATTCTTTTGGTCATTCTTTGAGCATTAAATCTTCTCTTTAATTGTTCTTTTCATCTTAGTTCTCTAAATCAGCTCATATAACAAAATATATGTAATTAGATCGATTATGCATATCTATGCTTATAAAACCAACGCATAATAAGGAAAAAATATACAATATTTTACACTCAACACACACCCCCAACCAACATTTTGTTAGTCTCAAGCAAAACATGTGAACAACTAATCTTCGAAACCCAAATTTCAAACCTTTCTTTGAAAAATAACATTTTATGCAATTCTATAAATATGTAGTTTCAAAGATACAAGGATGGAATATGTTACTTTATAACCTAATATAACTAGTAAACCATCAAACTAAGTTCTCATTCCTCAACTAATTAATAGAATACACTTAAACATTAAGTTCCTAGTGTGCTCAGTGAATTTGAACTTACAATCTATAAAAGTTAAACTTTTCTCCATAATGTTAACTATGATGATTACCTGAAAGTGGACAGATTAACACAAGTTACTGACCCATCTCTATTTTCACTTATTTTCTAGCTTTTTGATTTTTCATTAATGACTTTCACACTATCGTCTCTTCTTTCTTTCTTTTCATTGTTTTTCATTATTTTTCTTATTTAAACAGATACAATAGGTAGCCATTTTCGATTCTAACCATTTTTTAATTGATCTTTTTACTTCTTTTCATACCAAGGTAGATAAGGATCTCTAGACTTAGTTCTTAATACTTTTAAGTAATCATTATGCTAAAACACTAAGAGTTCAAGTGTATTAGGCTTCACAAAATATAAGTCAGACATGAAATATGTACTAGGCTCAATTGATGTTTAAATCTGTTTATTAATCAATTCATTAAAAGAACTTATTCAAAAAATCTACTAATCAATTAGACTCTAAACTTTTAAAAATTACTTTGTATCTTATCAACTTATTCTCAAATATATTCCAATGCATAGAATATCATTCTTTAAAGAGAGTTTTGAAATATGAAAATAAAAAAGAAATAAAAATAAATTTTTTTCTCAAAAACTAAGAAAATACTGATTAGTTTCATCTAATCTTACCCCAACTTAAAATCTACACTATCCTTAATATAAAAGATATGTAATGTATTATAAGATGAGACAACGAAAATAAAAGAGGAATGAGTAAGAGAGAAAGTATCTGAGAAATATCAATATAATGGCATGAATTTTTTACCATCTAAAGGGATTAGTACTAAACAAAAGATGAATTTAAACAAACCTAAGCTATTATATCATACTCCTAAAAAGAAGTTAATGGATAAAAAGACCTCCATCAGACTAGAAGGTAAGTCCTGCTAGATATATCCTCTAAATCAAATTTCTCAACAAATGGTTTAAGGCGATGTTTGTTCACTTTGAAAATGTTACCATTCATTGAATTTTATCTTGATAGCCCCATGAGGATAAATGTAACACCCTGTCAACCTAATACTCGGGTGTCAGATACCCTAAGCCAACACCATGAACTTTCTTCTTAAGAAATTACATGAGCCTAATAATACACACTTGCTTATCTGTCTGTCGCCTTTCAGCTAATTTTCATCTTCTTCTCTTTATTTTCGTTGCTCTCAATATTTATCTTATTGTATATGTTTATACATTGAGGACAATGTAGAATTTAGGTTGGAGGGATTGGAAGTGCCCTTCTTTGTCTTTATACATGAGTGTTGAGTCTGTCAGTCAAGTAAGCACCAAGTTGAAGACATCAGGCTCAAGACTCATCAAAGATGAAGGCATACGATGGTGCTTAAAAGGTAAACTAAGCCTCATCTACTAAAATAAACCCTGACAGGTATATGCCCTTAAAAGAACCTAACTTACCCTTAACTATTCTAAAAATCTTCTGGTAAGTTTGAGTTGCTAGCATCTTGAGTATTGGAAGAAGTATGAATTGAACAGGTAAAATAAAGGTCTTGATGATTGCATTAAGACGCGATTGATGACATCTTCTATGGAATCGAAATTGGTTCGATTACATTGAAACTAAGCCCATATAGTCCAGTGTTCACTCCCCAAGTGCAGGGTTGTGATGTAGTAATAAACTCGGTAAGACTGAGGTCGAATCCCAAGGGACTGATACCTGTACGTAATCTAAAAATAACTAGAACTAGAACTAGAATGAGATGAGATCTAAATCAAATAGAATTTAAGGAATAATTATGCAATAATTATCTAAAACTTTAAAGAATTTAGAGAAAGAGAACTAGGGATTCAGAGGATCCAATTGTAGAGATCAGGAAGATCTTACGCCTTCAAGAATTATGAAAATTAAACTGAACTTACTTGATATAGTTTTCAAAGAGATGAAAAGTATATGAATTAGAATGGATTCCATCACCAAACCATGCCCAGGAGACAAAGCAAACAACAGAATTAAACTAATTACCAACCAATCACAATGTATGAAGGTTAGGAAAGGGTACCGTCATTCGACCATGCCCAAGAGACGATGGTGAACAACGAGGCTTCCTAGCATCATAAACATAAAGGGAAAGGAAGATGCTCAAAGCTATCGTAGACCCATTGTAATTTCAGTCATAATAGACCATTAAAAACTAAAAAAATTCTCATTGATCAAACTATAATCAACATCAATTCAATCTATATAAAAGATTCAAACAAAAAGTCTCCCCATCACGCTACAAGCTTCACCTCTTAGCCCTAGCTAAGAGGTTTAGCCGACCATGATGTGGCTGAATCTCTCAGAAGAAAAGAATAAATAAAAAAAAAAAAACATAAACTCTAGATCTCCTTGTAGGCTCTAACTTCAAGCCTCAAGCCAGAATGATTCGATTCCCCCCCCCCCCCCATCTGCTCTCTCTCTAACTTCCTTTTATAACGCCAGAGGGTCGGTGGAGAGAGAGAGAGGGTCCTCAGGTGGGTGTGCAACAGAGGGCTGTGGAGGTGTTTACGCAGCTACCATTAAAAATAAATTTTTTCACCTTCTTCTGGTGTGCGAAGCGTCCATGAGGGACTTAGATAAAAACGTCACTTAGGACATTTTTATCTCCTTTATCAGATAGACGGTGCTGATCGGCCATCCGATTGTTGATGGCGGGCCAAGAAAATCCAGAAATCTAATTTTTATGGACTGCGAAACAGAGACTTCGCGTCTTTCTTTGGCTATCGGTGGGCCCATGATCAATATCAGTGGTGAAATCCAATCCGTCCACTGGACTTAGCTCGAAAAACCAATCGAATATGGTCAAATTTGGATTGGATTTGGTGCGACCCGCAGAGTTTCTGTTGCACACTTGGTCTTTCATTTAGACGAACAAAACCCGATCTTTGCTGTTGTTTGCAATTCCGTCATCTAGGCGATGGTAAGCAGGCCTTTATGAGTCTGATGAATGGTTTGGATTATCCATATGGACAATGGGTGGGGCCCACAGCATCAACCAACGGTTGATGTGAATTTTTGTTGTGGCAATTGTCATTTTTGTGAAAGAAGTCGGTCAACACCGACTTTGACCAGGCGCAGCGGTCCAGTGCACTTCCAGTGCATGTACACGGTGCACACACCTCACGTATATGGGTCCCAATGTGATGTTTATGAGAAATCTTCTCCATCCATTCCATTTCTAACCTCATAAAATGGAGTGATTCTAAATTTGAAGCATGTCCAGATCTCAAGTGGGTCCCAGATTGATAATTCATGGTCTGATTTGACCATTGGACCACTTCTAAAGGGATCCACTGGTTAAAATACGACTTGTATTGTTAATTTGGAGTCCTCAGGCCTTGTATGAAGTTTCGAGCTAAACGAATGGTGGGAACCCCGTGATCTTACATTCTGGATCAATTTTTTAGCCACTTGAGCTTCAATTTCTTGATTTTCTTTAATCTTTGGCGTGTAAATCCATCGATCTTTGTCCTAGGGGGTCTATCCCTTGCCTTGGCATCATCAGAGCATTAATTGCATACTTTTAGCACCCTGTTTCGGTCGAAGCTCCTAAACATACCTTGCATCACAAACATGATTAAAATAGGCTGTTAACAGTACCATGTTCGTAAATTCAGGCAATAACTGGGGTCTAATATGTAATATTTGACCCTCATCACAACCCCCAACTAGCATTTTGCTAGTCCCGAGCAAAATATGCGAAAAATAAGTTGAGAATTATAGGAGAATTTATCTAAACCCGAGTGATATTTTGAAAAAAAAAATTAGATAAGAGGAATCTAAGATTCATAATTGTTGGAATTTATTTTCTCCTAGACTCAAGCGCACGATAAACTTCATAGTCAAGTACAATGTATTAATCCGTTAATTAGAAAAATGTTAAACATTGAGTTCCATGGGTGTATGGTAAAATCTCGGCTTATTAATATTAAGATTCAATTAGTTATTTCATCATATCATTGGTAACCAGCAAGAGCATTCAGGACACCTGAAACCTAGACTAAAATGTGTCTCACAGCTCATCCTTTTTCTTTCTTTCAGCTTTTGAATTTTTTTTTCTTCATTGAAGTAATGCTAAGGAGGGGACTCAGATCCTCACCTATAGGGAGCAAACCTATGGTGAAGACTATATACACTTAGCCCTTTTCTTCATATCATTCATGGGGAATTAAATCTACACCTATAGGGAGCAAACCTATTGTGAAGATTATTCACCCAAATCTTTTCAAAGATATCTGTTTTTTTCTTCTTTTTTTTTTCTTTAATTGATCATGACGGGAAAATTTTCAAGTTGATTCCTTACATGCTTAGTGATTATCATGTTAACCTTTCAATATCAAACTGAATCCTTAATGTGAAAATGAGATGTGACATGTGAAATTATGACTCAATCAATGTTTACGATTTCTAATCATGGATTAATAACTCGATCTTAACTCTAAAATTTAACAGATACTGAATCCAAGAGTCATAAATTACCAACATCACTTATCTTAAAATTCTAAATCAAGGGTATCCATCAAAATCACTTCGAATTCACAAGAATTCTCAGAAAATTTTAAAATTTTTCATAATTTTTGCTTAAGACCGAGAAAACGCTGATTAGGTAATCTAATCTCCCACCCCCAACCTAAAATCTACATTGTCCTCAATGTAAAAGATATATGAGCATGCAATGCACATGGGACAACGAAAGTAAAGTGATGGGAAGATAGTACCTGGATGATGAATCGAGAGAGACTTTTCAAGAGAGCGCTGGGAGGGAGCAGGTTAGTACGAGAGAGAAACCAACATAGATAAAAATAAAATCCTACATATACCACTTTCGCAGGTGCTCTCGATTGCATTTAGCATATGCAATAAGCCTTTAAACCCCTAAGTTACCCCTAGTGGACGAGTTATAGTCTCGTGAGGGTTTGCAGTAATATTACCCACAAACACTGAATTAACTAACTAAAAAAAAATAAAATGGAATGAAAAGCTGGGTTACCTCCCAGGAGTGCTGAGTTTACCATCTATCCTAAAATAACATAAAACAAACTACCTTAGTCCTATAAAAGTAATAAACCTACCTATACCTCCATCAGACTAGGAGATCAATCCTGATAAAGAGGAGCAGTTAGAGGCATGGATGTGTCCTCTGAATCAAATTTCTTGACAAAAGGTTTTAATCGATGTCCATTTACTTTAAACTCCTTGCCATCTCTTATCTCGACGGCCCCATAAGGATAAGCATTAACAATAATGTAGGGGCCGGTCCAATGAGATCGAAGCTTACCCGGAAAGAGATGTAATCGAGAGTCATACAAAAAGACTTTCTGAACGGACATGAATGATTTCCAGAGAATATGTTGATCATGAAACGCCTTCATCTTGTCCTTGTAAATTCTCGAGTTCTCGTACGCATCGTTCCATATTTCTTCAAGTTCATTTAATTGAAGTTTGCGTAGCAAGCCAACGTTGTCCAAATTGAAATTTAAATTTTTGATCACCCAGTACGCTTTATGTTCCAATTCCACAGGCAAGTGACATGCCTTCCCATAGACAAGTCTAAAGGGAGACGTTCCAATAAGGGTTTTAAAAGCAGTACGGTATGCCCATACGACATCGGTCAATCGGATTGACCAATCCTTACGATCAGGGTTAACCATTTTCTCTAGGATATGTTTGATCTTTCTATTGAAAATCTCAGCTTGTCCACTTGTCTGTGGATGGTATGGGGTGCTTACCTTATGAGAGATACCGTATTTCTTCATTAATCTCTCGAATGGTCTATTACAAAAGTGTGAGCCCCCATCACTAATGATGGCTCGAGGCGTCCCGAACCGCGACAGGATGTTTTCTTTTAAAAATTTAATGACTGTGCGATAGTCATTGTTACGGCACAAAATTGCTTCAACCCATTTAGTGACATAATCTACAGCAAGCAAAATATATAAATTTTCAAAGGATTGGGGGAAAGGTCCCATGAAATCGATGCCCCAACAATCAAATGCTTCTATGATAAGAATGAGATTCAAGAGCATCATATTTCGACGGGACAATGCTCTCAATTTTTGACAACGCTCATAAGCCTTACAAAACTCATGAGTGTCCCTGAATATGGTGGGCTAATAAAAGCCACACTGTAGAATCTTAGCCGTGATCTTTTTAATAGAAAAGTGACCACCACAGGCCTGTGAGTGACAGAAAGAGATGTAACACCTCAAAAAAATCTGTACAGAGATCCGAGTACCAACTCGATCAGGAATCACTTAAGATTAATTTCTTTAGAAATTAAGCACAAGTTAACTAGTGCTATGCTAGATTAGCTGTGAAATTATCCCTGATCGCTTTAAATACGTTCTGCAAGACCCAAAACTTGTAGAAGCAATGATGTTATGATATCCTGAAATCTAGGATCAAACTCCAAACTCGTTTGCTCTCATCAACCCTTTAAAACTTCGTATTGGATTTAGACCGCGCGTCGGAAGCCTGATATTTACAATCTCAAACCATTAGGACCGCTTAGTTGGACTTGACAATCGTTTCAAAAATCATGCCCAACAGGTGTTCTGAGGCTATTTCATTGAGCTTGGAGCAAGGAGTGTGAGAAAGAGTGAAATTCATTAAAAATTAAATGAAATTTAAATAAATCTGACACGTTTCACTTGCGGGTTCAGTATAAGCATTCAGACCGTCAGAATCTGACCCAAATACACCCTCGGATCAGGGAACATTTCTTACTTAGGTCAGTGTACTTGGAATCCTCGATCGAATCTCCGTGACCAATGAACTAAAACTGGTCTGTCACATGTGATCTGGGAACACTATCGGACTAAAAACTTAATGTGATCAACATCCGGCATCCATGAGCTTAAGTCCGACCGCATTCGGCTAGGGGACCTCCCGAAATGCCCTTTTGGATCGGAGAAGACCCGATTTGGTTATAACCCAAGTATACCTTGGTTTAGAGTCTATGTAGGTGAGATTTTAGCCTATATAAGGGCTTTAAACCCTCTCATATCTCTCCCATCCGAATTTACAAGAAACCCTAGAAAGAGAAGAGGGAGAAAGAGAGAGATTGTGAGAGAGTTGTGAGAGAAACTTCCTGCCGCTTGATCCAGCTTTTGCACCTACCGAATCACCGTATTCTAATCACTCTTTCGGTGATTCCAACTCATTTTTGGGTAAGAAAATCCTAACCTCTACCTGTTTTAGGGATTCCATAGATACGAGTAGCGAAGTAGCTGATTCATCTTTTGATATAGGTCGTTATATCACCGTTGACGAAGCGTAGAGTTTCAGTTCGATTCGTTACGCTTCTGTGTCGAAAGGTGAGGATTTTAGATGCTTAGATTGATCATTTTTAAAGCTTTCAATGTCGTTTAATAGTATATTATCGACGAGAACACCGTTTCACATGTAGACAATGTTGTCCGTTTTTCATTTCGACTGCGTACAGAAAATATGAGATTTAGGGTATTTTAGGTATTTGTAGGAAATACTGTATACGTCTGTATTCTGAAAAAATAATTGTCATGTTTATTTGTCGTGTTATTATACTAGTTATGCGTGCATGATCTTTTTGGCGAAGAGATTCGCCCTATTGCACACTTTGGGTCGACATATGCTATGTAGACAAAAGTTTGTAGACTAAGTGTTTGTATAATTGTTTGTATTAGTATGTATTGAGTAAATGTTGTTGTGGATTAGTTTTGAGATTGAATTCTCAATTAACATGATGATGCATATTATTTCCTCCATGTTTTCTATATGAATTGATTTCCTCATATACGTGAAATGTCTGTGTTTGATTGAATTGCTTATGTTGTATGTTATAACATGTTGCTATCATGCTTGGATTACATGTATTTCACTTCTGTCATTCTCACATGATCACGGTGGTAGAATTACACGTGCTTGGGGCTATATCCTAGTCCAGGCAGTCGGTAACAGATTGAATTCGTGGTTAGCTTCTATTTGCCACAAAGGACGCGTCGATGAACGTGAGTCATGTTTTGAGTTGGCGGTAGTGGTTAGGCCACACGAAGTGTTTTATACACTTCATGTCACTCAGCTTGAGATGCGCTCGTACTAGTCGAGCTTGTCAAGCAACCCGACTAACCGTGGATTGTTCACCTTATATGAGTCATAACTGTTTGAACCTAGGGTACTGAAATTACCAGTGAAACCCCTGATAACCATGATACCTTGATCCATAAAGACTCATGAGCCGAGCATGGTGGTATGGGACACCGTGGTCGAGCTGTCGGCCTACGCTAGGGCCACAAACCTCCCCGTAGTGACCAATGAGCACCTTTGACTCATGAGCCGATTGTGGTGGTATGGGACACTACATTCGAGTTGTCAGCCTACACTAATTGGTGACGAGCCCTTTGTAGTGACCTCGAGCATATTCTAAGTCTACGGGAGGTGACGATCCTTCCGTAGCAACGAGAGTACACTAGGCCTGTATTGATAAGGTGATGGGGGAGCGGTGCAACGAGTGCGAGCAACAACCCTGACAGCCCTTACAGCGACCTATAAATATAACATCGTATGAGATTACTAGGAGTGACGACCCTAGACAGGATCTGTGTTGGGATTGATATAAGGAAGGTACCTTAGTTTCCCAATACTGTTGTATGAAAGGATTAATAACAACTCGGTAATCATATCCACATCGCACTGCATGTGCCTGGAAGATGTGGAGCACTGAGGGAAGAAAGCATGCCGCAGATGTAAGATGGTGTCGCATGAGGGAGTATGTCGGTGAGGGCATCCATCATGTCATTTCATACTTGCATTAACAACAGCATCTAGGAATGTCTGATTGATTGCTTTACTATTATCGCGTGATTGATTTGATAACATGCTAATCTTTGCTCTATGATTCCACTGAGTAGATCACTCACTCCCACGTTACGGGACGGTGTTTGCAACACCTACAAGACTCTGTCTTAGATGCAGGTTGTGAGGAGATTCAGGAGCCGGAGCCGGATTTCTACGAGGACCTGGACGAGTTCTCGTATATGCAGTTCTACGACGGATTTGCGTAGGTGGCCTGGATTGGCGGGACTTGCTAGTTGGACCATATGACATTTTGATTTTTGATTTATTATATGTATTTGTACTCAGAGATGTATTCATACTTTGGAGATAGTTCGAGATTACTTTGTTTTCCATACAGTGATATATATATTCTTCAGTCTTTCGCTTACGTTTTATCACTGGATCTGGAGTATGAATTGTAGTTTTGGTATAATCTTACTCATGTAAATGCTCTAAATCTGACAACATTGAATCATAATCATATTTGTTGCATAAGTGATGGTCTAGAACTCGGGAGTCAAGTTTCTACACGACCTCCGAATTTCAGGGTGTTACAAGTTGGTATCAGAGCATGATTTGGATTAAAATGGACCTGGGTTATGGACACGTGACGTACGCTGTCGCCCCTTTAACTTAGGTGGGTGTGAGATAAACCTAGAAACACTCGTAGGATTCCAGTTTCACCAATTGGCGAAATTCACTCAAATCGATCGTTTTGATCGAGTCCGTGTGCATCCGTGGTCGCATGAAACGACCCCGAACCACTTCTTGTTCATGTGTGGATGGGTCTAGACCTCTCTGGACCCAATCTCAGCTGTTAGAAGTTGTAAAATGTGAATGTGCAGCTTTCAACACCTGAAATGACCCAAAATGGATCGAAATGGAGTCGTGGGCCTACCCACCCTGATCTAGCATGATCTAAGGTGGGACCCATATCATTTTTGGGCCCTTAGGGCAGGGGGACCCCGCCCAGATGATGGGCCATCACCGAAAATGAAGATGGTCGGTGAGGCCTCGCCGTACATTGGGCCCAGAACGGTCGGGCCTTCGGGCCGACGCTGTTTGGGGGCTAGTGTAGCCCCTGTACATAGGGGCCATCCGTTAAAACCCTCCCAAAATACTACTTCCTTTACAAAAACCCCTCCCAAGCTCTCTCTTTCTCACATTTTTACTGCCTCCCTCTCAAATCCCGTTTCCAAACCACTCTCATTCCCATTTTCTGCCTCAACCGGCACCACTCCATCACTCACATCCATACAAACTCCCCTGTCTCTCCATTCTCGTCGTTTGGAGCTCTCCCATCCTCCATTGGAGGCTAAAATTTGTGTGAGCCTCCATCCCAACCTATTTCACTCTTTTCCCTTTGAAATCCTAACCTTTGGGGGCCTGTTTTACTCCTCTATAGGGCCTAGATTCGTTTCAGCCCTTTAGGTCAGCCATTTCTCTCCCTTTCCTCCATTTTTCATGGCTTTTTTAAAGGCTATTTTAGCCTTTTTCTCCCTTTCCACCATCCTCTCTCTCATGGGAAAGAGGAAGACCGCCGCAGATTAAGCTGGGCCTAGTCGCCCTTCACGATCAAGGAAGTCGAGAGGTGGCATCGCTAGTTCAAGTACTGCCGCTAGTCCAAGTGTTGGGAGAGAGCTACATACTAAGTGGGATTTGGATCCCCGTGCTCATATAGGGAGAGCACTGTTAGCAGAATTGGCCTACTGTGCGTATATGGATCGTAAGGTTCTTTTTGAGGTGCATGTGGATGGGCGACTCTTTGGTGAGTTTTTGTTGTTTGAGTGCATCGAATCTGCCAGGTGGGGTCCGCTCTTTGAAGGCCAGTCTTGTGTGAACGTGAGCACCGTTCGTGCCTTTTATGCTCACATTAGGGATCCTACGTTGGAGCCATTACAGTTCAGGATTGCCTTTGATAGAGATCAGGAAGCCACGATCGATGTTCGGCTGATAGCTCGACTTCTGAATGTGCCTCTTGGCGAGGTAAATCCCAGTGCTAAGAATCTGAAGAGTGTTCGTGAGCGAGATCGTCGTACCAGGTTTCTATGTGGTGGTTTAGTTACGTGGCAGCATAACAAGAGCCTCCTAGCGACCCACATGTCGGATGATTTTCGCCTATTGCACCACATTTGCACGTTCAATGTGTATCCCAGGTCGACCAACCGTAGTGAATGTACACGTCTCATGGTTGATTTTCTGTATCAGGTGGGCCAGGGAGAGAACGTGTGCATGCCTACGTTTGTACTGCGACAGATCATCCTCGTAACAAAGTCGAGAAGGACGTCTGAATCACTTCCCTTTGGCTGGCTCATATGCAGGATTGTGCTTGAGTTTGCTTACAGACTTGGGCCAGAGTTTCCTGTACCGATTCATCTTATCGATGAGGCTACCATGAACCAGATGAAGATAGGTCCTCGGCAGCGTGAGGCCCAGCTTGATGATGACAGTGAGGGTGAATA
Source organism: Magnolia kwangsiensis (assembly GCA_037074715.1). Taxonomy (NCBI): domain Eukaryota; kingdom Viridiplantae; phylum Streptophyta; class Magnoliopsida; order Magnoliales; family Magnoliaceae; genus Magnolia; species Magnolia kwangsiensis. Next base: position 76,679,656 of record CM073579.1, read on the forward strand.
TGATAGCGAGGAGGATGAAGGTGAAGAAGAGGGAGGAGCAGAAATAGAGGAAGAAAGCCAGCAAGAAGAAGAGGAGGAGGCTCAAGATACTGATGAGAGTCCTCCTCCTGCGACTCGGGCTGCTAGGGATGTTCACATAGCCCGACTGGAGGAGAGTCAGGTTGCTTTGCGACGGAAAGTCCAAGAACTCTGGGCTGAAATAAAACAAGATCTTGAGGATACCAAGGCCATCATGAAATGGAAATTTGGCAAGGTGACTCGCACCTTGAAGGCCATCCTATGTTGTCTGCAGGATAAGGGTGCCCCTCCTCCATCGCCAGACTCGATTGAGTGATTAGATTTTAGACGTTTGTTGGTCATAGTTAGTTGTTTCCTGCTTTCTGTGTGTGAGCCTGAGAAGGCTTAGTAGTTGGCTTACGTTGCATTTATAGCTTTGGATAACTTAGTTTTCCATGTGTTTCTTGTCATAATGCATGTAAAGATATATCTCTTGTATTGTGACAAATTTTGATTAAATGAAATGCATGGAGTTTCTTCGGCTTGTTATGTGAATGATTGTGTGGTGGTGTGTTTGTGCTATTGCTGAACTGATGAGGTTGCGCCCTATTTTGAATATAGGGAATGCCGCCTAAGGCTACTAAGAGTACGACACGACTTACACTTGGTGAGCCTATGGATCGGGTTCCTCCCTAGAGTGGTGATCATACAGACCCTGCTGTGGGCCCGATTCCTGAGACCACACCTAATTCTCAGCCTTCTACAGGTCCTATAGTCGGACCACCACCTTTCAAACTACTAGTTAGAGAGCAGTATCATGCGTCTTCCTCGACGTAGTATGTGCCTCAGCCTGCTCCACCTCCTGATAGGTTTGAACAGTTAATGATCATGATGCACCAGTAGCATCAGCAGCTTTTGACTACGATTGCAGGGGCCTTAGCCCAGGTGGGAGTGCGGCTCCACCTGCACCATTTGTGCATCCAGCTGAGGATGTTGGGACTTCGACTCAGGATGAGGATATGGCTCATCCTGCACCATCTGCTTATCCTACGGGGAACACTGCTGATACACGAGGCCTACTTGAGCGATTCCAGCACTTGCGGCATCCTACTTTTACGGGTTCTCACAGACTCGAGGAAGCCGAGTATTGGCTCGACCATGTCTCAAAGATACTGAGGATGCTGCACTGCTCGGAGTCTGAGCAGGTTGAGTTGGCCACGTTCATGTTCAAGCGAGAGGCCAGTTTGTGGTGGGATAGTGTGTTGTGGACGGTTGCTGTCGGCTATATTTGGACTTGGGCAGCGTTCGAGTTCTGATTCCACGAGAAATACTATCCCCAGACCTACCGGCACGAGAGGGAGAACGAGTTTCTATGCCTCAGGCAGGGAGGCATGTCAGTCACAGAGTATGAGTATCGGTTTACAGAGTTGGGCAGATACGTCCCGACGATACTTGCTGACGAGCAGATGCACATACGGTGATTTTTTGAGGGTTTACGACCTGACATTCGATCGAAGATGTGCTGTGTCAGCATACCCTCCTATACAGAGCTGATACATATGTCCATGAGGGCAGAGCAAGATGTTGATCGACTGGCACGATCTCATGGCCCTATGGTTACTAGGCCATGACCAGATACTCAGGACAGGCTATTTCTTGGCAAGAGGCCTCGCATTGACCCTCCTCTTAGGGCTACTGCACCAGTACTTCCGATGAGGCACCCCGATGTAACATGTGCTTACTGTGGGAGACCGGGCCACATTACAGAGAGCTGCTTTGCTCGGATGAGAGATAATGAGTTTTTACCACCGCAGAAGATCGACCGTCCTCGCCCACAGGCATTATCTGCTCCACCCTTACGGTCGGCTCCTGCGCATCCTTCTTTCAGACCTCTAGTGCCTCAGTTTCGGCAGCCTCAATGGCCCATGGTACCGCTGTCGAACCGTCTACAGTAGGCACGGGTACATGCATTGACAGCAGAGGCATCCGGGATGGAGACTACTCAGCCCTTGGCATTTGAGGTCACAGCCCACATTGGAGGTACTCCTATACTTGTGATGGTGGATACAGGATCCACGATTTCATTGATATCGCATTCAGTAGTCAAGCACCTTGGGCTACCGACTACTCGAATGGATGGGGTGAGAGTTCTTACAGGGCACGGGACTTTTTCTGATGCCACCATGATGTGTGAGGGTTGTTTGGTGGATATAGGGGGCAGGACGATGGCTCTTGACCTTGTCGTCGACCCCTCTCTCTATTATCTCGACGTCATTCTTGGCATGGATTGGTTGACTGCAGGGAGGGCCGAGATTGACTGCGAGACCCGTATAGTGACAGTCTATGAGCCAGAGGGCACGCCCTTTTCATTTCCAGTGCAGGTTAATCTCCCCTTCCGAATACTTAGCTACGCTTCCTTTTTGTGGGACGTTGATGCCTCGACACTTGAGCACACACTAGTAGTCCGTGATTATGGGGATCTGTTCAGGAAGATTCCTGGTTTTCCACCTCAGCGAGAGATCAATTTTACTATCGACCTGGTACCTGGTTCGAAGCCCATCTCACTTCCGACGTATCGCATGGCTCCGTGTGAGATGGAGGAGTTGAGGAAACAGATTGACGATCTGTTGGAGGTTGGCTTTATACGACCGAGTGTGTCTCCTTGGGGAGCACCGGTTCTATTTGTGACAAAAAAGGATGGTTCACTGCGATTGTGTATTGATTATCGCAGGTTGAATTAGATTACGGTGAAGAATAGGTACCCTTTACCCAGGATAGATGACCTGTTTGATTAGCTGAGAGGAGCGCAGTACTTCTCAAAGATTGATCTGCAATCAGGGTATCACCAGTTACGCGTCAGGGATGAGGACGTGCAAAAGACAGCTTTTAGGACCAGCTTTAGCCACTACGAGTTTCTCGTGATGTCGTTCGGTCTTACGAATGCACCAGACGTGTTCATGGATCTGATGAACGGGGTATTTCGGCCCTTCCTCTATCGATTCGTCATCGTGTTTATAGACAACATTTTGGTATATTCCAGGAGTTGAGAGGATCATGAGGAGCACTTGTGATTGGTCCTGGATACATTGAGACAGCATCAGTTGTTCGCACAGTATAAGAAGTGTGACTTCTGGAAGGAGGAAGTTAAGTTCCTGGGACATGTGGTGTCCAAGGATGGGATGGCGGTGGACCTTGCTAAGGTAGTCACGATGCAGGACTGGGAGCAACCTAGTTCAGTCACTGAGGTGAGGAGTTTCCTAGGTTTGACAGGCTACTATAGACTTTTCATTCGAGATTTCTCGAAGATTGCCAGACCTCTATCTCAGTTGACACTAAAAGATGTGAAGTTCGCCTGAAATGAAAAGGCAGAGACAGCTTTTCAGGAGCTGAAGGACAGGCTTACGTCCTCCCCTGTGCTAGTATTACCAGAGCAAGGGGTTAAATACACGATATACACTGACGTGTTTAGCGTTGGTCTAGGTTGTGTCCTTATGCAGAAGGACAGGGTAATTTCGTATGCCTTGAGACAATTAAGGAAGCACGAGGAGAATTACCCTACACACGACCTTGAGTTGGCAGCTGTCATTTTCGCATTGAAGCTCTGGAGACATTACCTCTACAGAGAGGAGTTCAAGCTCTTTTGCGACCACAAGAGCCTCAAGTACATATTCACGCAGCGGGACCTGAATATGAGGCAGCGGCGATGGATGGAGACTTTGAAGGACTTTAAGTTCGAAGTTTCCTACCATCCTGGTAAGGAGAACCTTGTGGCTGACGCGTTGAGCAGCAAGAATGCGATAGAGTTTGTGGCTCCGCTGATGGTTGCCGAGTGGGACATGGGTGAGTTTTTGAGAGACTTTGAGCATAAACTTACTATGGAGGAGTCATTCGAGTTCATCGCACATGTTCAGGTGCGACCTCTTATCGATGACAGAGTCATCACGGCGTAGAGGGATGATGTGCGTCTGACTGAGCTTCGAGAGCAGGTCAGTGATGATGCAGACGTCGAGTGGCGAGTTGGAACGGATGGGGGCTTACGTTACCGTGGCCTCCTATGCGTCCCAGATATCCGCGACTTGAGACGAGAGATTCTCGAGGCTGCGCACAGTTCTAGACTTGCGATGCATCCGGGTAGCACAAAGATGTATCGCGACGTGAAGAGGACATATTGGTGGGAGGGCATGAAAACCCACATCATAGAGTTCGTGTCCCGTTGCCTCACTTGCCAGCAGGTGAAGGCAGAGTATCGCCAACCTCCTGGTCTCCTTCAGCTTATGCCCATAGCTGAGTGAAAGTGGGACTTTATTTCTATGGATTTCATATCGGGACTGCCGAAGATGAGGAAGGGACATGATTCTATTTAGGTGATCGTCGACTGTTTGATGAAGTCGACGCACTTTCTACCAATCAGAGTTATGAACTCTGCAGACGAGTTGGCCAGGCTATATATTAGAGAGATAGTGCATCTGCATGGAGTTCTCTTAGAGATCGTGTTGGATCGAGACCGTTTTATTTCTATTTTCTGGACTCGCATCCAGGAGGCTATGGGTGTGAAGTTGAAGTTCAGTACTGCCTTCCACCCACAGACAGATGGACAGACGGAGCGGGTGAACCAGATTTTAGAGGACATGCTGCGGGCTTGCGTATTGGATTTCAAAGACAGTTGGGATGATTGTCTTCCATATGCGGAGTTCGCGTACAACAACAGTTTTCAGACCAGTATCGGTATGACACCTTATGAGGCCTTATATGGGCGACCTTGTCGAGCACCGCATTGCTGGGCAGAGGTCGGTGAGAGAAGATTGATTGGCCCAGAGTTAGTGCAGGCGACCTCGGAGAAGATTGATATCATCAGACGTCAGCTTCTTATAGCGCAGAGTAGACAGAAGAGTTATGCCGATACGAGACGGTGCCCGCTAGAGTTCGCAGTTGGGGATCACGTGTTTTTGAGAGTTTTCCTTATGAAGGGAGTCCTTCGGTTTGGGAAGAAGGGGAAGCTAACACCACGATTCATTAGCCCATTCCAGATTCTTGATCGTGTGGGTGCAGTGGCATATCATCTGGTTTTACCTATGCCTCTCGCGAGTGTACACAACGTATTTCATGTTTCTATGCTGAAGAAATACGTTCCTGATCCTTCCCATATCATTAAATGGGAGCAGGTTCAGTTAGGTGAGGATGTTACATATATACTGCGACCAGCGCGTATACTAGATAGGAAGGAGCAGGTACTGCGTAGCAAGGTCATCCCCCTTGTGAAGGTGTTGTAGACGCATCACACTAAAGAAGAGGCTACATGGGAGACAGAAGCCGAGATCAGAAAGAACTACCCACATCTTCTCGAGGAGTACGAAAATGTATTAATTTTGAGGATGAAATTTATTGTTAAGTGGAGTAGATTGTAACGCCTCGAAAAAATCCGTACAGAGATCCGAGTACTAACTCGATCAGGAATCACTTAAGATTAATTCCTTTAGAAATTAAGCACAAGTTAACTAGCGCTATGCTAGATTAGCTGTGAAATTGTCCCTGATCGCTTTAAATACGTTCTGCAAGACCTAAAACTTGTAGAAGCAATGACGCTATGATACCCTGAAATCTAGGATCAAACTCCAAACCCGTTTGCTCTCAGCAACCCTTTGAAACTTCGTATTGGATTTAGACCGCACGCCGGAAGCCCGATATTTACAATCTCAGACCATTAGGACCGCTTAGTTGGACTTGACAATCGTTTCAAAAATCAAGCCCTACAGGTGTTCTGAGGCTATTTCATTGAGCATGGAGTAAGGAGTGTGAGAAAGAGTAAAATTCATTAAAAATTAAATGGGATTTAAATAAATCTGGCATGTTTCGCTTACGGGTTCAGTATAGGCATTCAGACCGTCGGAATCTGACCCAAATACACCCTCGGATCAGGGAACATTTCTTACTCAGGTCAGTGTACTTGGAATCCTCGATCGAATCTCTGTGACCGCTGAACTAAAACTGGTCCACCATGTGCGATCTGGAAACACTACCGGACTGAAAACTTAATGTGATCAACATCCGGCATCCATGAGCTTAAGTCCGACCGCATACGGCTAGGGGACCTCCCGAATGCCCTTTTGGATCGGAGAAGACCCGATTTAGTTATAACCCAAGTATACCTTGGTTTAGAGTATATGTAGGTGAGGTTTTAGCCTATATAAGGGCTTTAAACCCTCTCATATCTCTCCCATCCGAATTTGCAAGAAACCCTAGAAAGCGAAGAGGGAGAAAGAGAGAGATTGTGAGAGAATTGTGAGAGAAACTTCCTGCCACTTGATCCAACTTTTGCACGTACCGAATCACCGTATTCTAATCACTCTTCCCATGATTCCAAGTCATTTCTAGGTAAGAAAACCCTAACTTCTACCTGTTTTAGGAATTTCATAGATACAAGTAGCGAAGTAGCTGATTCATCTTGTGATATAGGTCGTCATATCACCGTTGACGAAGCGTAGAGTTTCAGTTTGATTCGTTACGCTTCTACGTCAAAAGGTGAGGATTTTAGATGCTTAGATTGACCATTTTCAAAGCTTTCAATATCGTTTAATAGTAGATTATCGACGAGAACGCCATTTCACATGTAGAACATACTGTCCATTTTCCATTTTGACTGCGTATGGAAAATATAAAATTTAGGGTATTTTAGGTATTTGTAGGAAATACTGTATATGTCTGTATTCTACAAAAATAATTTTCATGTTTATTTATCGTGTTATTATACTAGTTATGCATGCATGATCTGTTTAGCGAAGAGATTCGCCCTAATGCACGCTTTGGGTCGACATACGCTATGTAGACAAAAGTGTGTAGACTAAGTGTTTGTATAATTGTTTGTATTAGTATGTATTGAGCAAATGTTATTGTGGATTAGTTTTGAGATTGAATTCTCAATTAACATGATGATGCATATGATTTCCTCCATGTTTGCTATATGAATTGATTTCCTCATATACGTGAAATGCCTGTGTTTGATTGAATTGCTTATGTTGTATGTTATAACATGTTGCTATCATGCTTAGATTACGTGTATTTCACTTCTGTCATTCTCACATGATCACGGTGGTAGAATTGCACGTGCTTGGGGCTATATCCTAGTCTAGGCAGTCAGTAATAGATTGAATTCATGGTTAGCTTCTATTTGCCACGAAGGACGCATCGATGAAAGCGAGTCGTGTTTTGGGTTGGCGGCAGTGGTTAGGCCACACGAAGTGTTTTATGCACTTCATGTCGCTCAGCTTGAGATGCGCTCGTACTAGTCGAGCTTGTCAAGTAACCCGACTGACCGTTGATTGTTCACCTTGTATGAGTCATAACTGTTTGAACTTAGGGTACTGAACTTACCAGTGGAACCCCTGATAACCATGGTACCTTGATCCATAAAGACTCATGAGCCGGGTATGGTGGTATGGGACACCGTGGTCGATCTGTCGGCCTACGCTGGGGCCACAAACCTCCCCGTAGTGACTAATGAGCACCTTTGACTCATGAGCCGATTGTGGTGGTATGGGACACTACATTCGAGCTGTCGGCCTACCCTGATTGGTGACGAGCCCTTTGTAGTGACCACGAGCGTATTCTGAGTCTGCGGGAGGCGACGACCCTTCCGTAGCAACGAGAGTACACTAGGCCTGTATTGATAAGTTGATGGGGGAGCTGTGCAACGAGTGCGAGCAACAGCCCTGACAGCCCTTGCAGTGACCTATAAATATAACATCGTATGAGGTTACTAGGAGTGACGACCCTAGACAGGATCTGTGTTGGGATTGATATAAGGAAGGTACCTTAGTTTCCCAATACTGTTTTATGAAAGGATTAATAACAACTCGGTAATCATATCCACATCGCACTGCATGTGCCTGGAAGATGTGGAGCACTGAGGGAAGAAAGCATGCCGCAGACGTAAGATGGTGTCGCATGAGGGAGTATGTCGGTGAGGGCATCCATCATGTCATTTCATACTTGCATTAACAACAGCATCTAGGAATGTCTTATTGATTGCTTTACTATTATCGCGTGATTGATTTGATAACATGCTAATCTTTGCTCTATGATTCCACTGAATTAATCACTCACTCCCACGTTACGGGACGGTGTTTGTAACACCTACCAGACTCTGTCTTAAATGTAAGTTGTGAGGAGATTCAGGAGCTGGAGCCGGACTTTTACGAGGACCAGGACGAGTTCTCGTATATGCAGTTCTACGACGGCTTTGCGTAGGTGGCCTGGATCGGCGAGACTTGCTAGTTGGACCATATGAGATTTTGATTTTTAGTTTATTATATGTATTTGTAACTCAGAGATGTATTCATACTTTGGAGACAGTTCGAGATTACTTTGTTTTCTATACAGTGATATATATATTCTTCAGTCTTCCGCTTGCGTTTTATCACTGGATCTGGAGTATGAATTGCAGTTTTGGTATAATCTTACTCATGTAAATGCTCTAACTCAGACAACATTGAATCATAATCATATTTGTTGCATAAGTGATGGTCTGGAACTCGGGAGTCAAGTTTCTACACGACCCCCGAATTTCAAGGTGTTACTGGAGATGACACTCTGATGCTCATCGTCTACCACACATCTCCTTAGGATTTAGTCTGAGAAATATTTAAATAAATATGGATCGTCCCAGAAAAAGTTATACACCTTCACTACCAGAAAAATGGGTAAAGGCTATGGATTTAATCCGTAGCCATAGACCTATGGCTACGGATTAAATCCGTAGCACGACCGTCGTCGTAGATGCCAAAAAATAGGTCAAAAACGTATGGCTACGGATTTAATCTGTAACCATAGCTTGTAATAGCTACAGATATAATCCGTAACAAATATTTCTGTAGCCTAAAGCACCTACAGTTATGGATATTATTGGTAGCCAAAAGTAGTGTTGAATCTGTAGCAATATACCAAATTCTGCAATGGCTACAGTTGTTAAATTAACAGCTACAGTTAATATCCGTAGCTATTGCCTACATTTTTAAAAAAATTACAATCATTCATGCATTCAATTACCACCTGCGTAATCATTCGGTCAAAATTACAATCATTTATTCATTCAATTACAATCATTTGTTCATTCAATTACCACCTACATAATCATTCATTCATTCAATTACAATCATTCATTCATCAATTATAATCATTCATTCAATCAATTACAATCCTTCATTTAAATAATGCTGAAAATACAAAACTTGGTGAGTCTGTGTGCACTCACATATGGCCAGGTACATCCTTCATCCTAGCCTTTTGCTTCATTAGAGAAATTTTCTCGACTTCACCCTGAAAAAAGACAAAGTGAAAGAAGTGCATCATGTATGAACATTTTCTTTTTTTCCTTAATGAATTAATGAAAACTCAAAGAGGAATGAAATTGACACCAAAAAAATGAAGGTTTCTTGATGCAGTTGATGCCTGTTGTGAAAGATCATAAAGTGTCATACCCACTGACTTGAAGAGAGAAATATTAGATGATTGATGTGCTTATAAATGAAATCAAACCATGCTTGATGGCATCTAGCAGCTTCCTGGCGAACGGGCCTCTTTGGATCGTCGAGAGCCTTTGATATAGCTTGTAGTACTTGTAAAAGAGTTTTTCAAATATGTATTACATAAAAAGTTGTTGCAATCAGTTGACATGAGGCATCGACTATCATAAACCGTCCAACAAAATGCACATAGGGGAATTCATGTCATTGAGTTTACAAATGTAAAGGGAAACCAACCTGCGGTCTCATGGGATAAATCATCACATGGGACAGCCCTGACATGGCTACAAGGCATTGAATTGTTGTTTAGTACTGTCTATCCAACAACATTCTGACCCAATGATAGCCTTTAATTGTATATCCGACAACATTCTAACCCAAACTCTAGCACGAATATCAAACCTCTTGTCAAACAGATTGATATCATTCTAACCCAATGATGCATGAGTATCCATCAAGTTGCAGTTAAGTTTCACGCAAGTCCAACTTGAAAGTAATATATTGCAATTTGGTTTCCTCTGAGTCCAAGATACTCAGAATGAAGAACCAATCCGCCTTGCAATTGGGGTGAGAGTGTGAAGCAAGAACTGCATCAGGCAGGATCTTATTTTTCCATTTTTCTACTCCATATAGCAAGTGGGATAGGAACAACACTGAAAGCTATTATTATTCCACCTGCAATTATGGAAGAGTGCATCCAGTCAACTGCAAATCAAGAAATTCCAAACAGACTCCTAATCTAGGCAATACAATTGCATGGGATTCAAAGAAATAGAGAAACATAAATAAAAAAACAGTTTTACCAACAATATATCTTCAAATATAGAGTGGAAATTGATATATATATATATATATATATATATATATATATATATATATATATATATATATATATATATATATATATATATATATATATATATATGAGAAATGCTCACACACACTAGTTGGACCGTGAGTTTTGGTCCAATTAGCTGGCATTTAATGCTAATAAATGTTGAGAGAGAGGGGCGTTTGCTTCACGTTGGCCTTTTAAGAAGTCTTTTGAAAATGCTCTCTTACGTAGGTGGGCCCTACTGTGCTGTTAATGTAAAATCCACCCCGACGATCACGTGTGTCACATCATGTTAAACTTATGGGCTGAAAATAAACCCCATTGTTAGCTCGGATGGAATACACAATTGGAAATAATATGCTAAAAAAGCTCACCCTCCAAAATGATTGTTTGATGAGGCCCACTTGAATCACTTATGGATATTATTTTTAAGTCCAGTACCTAGTCTTTACTTTCGCATCTAATGGTTGGAGCTAATTTCACATGCTCATGATTGGGGTCTGGTAAAAATCAAAGGTGGATGTCTTCCCTTCAAATATTCCATTGGTGTGGCTCACCTGAATTACAAATCTACCTTATATTCTCTTTAGACTAAAAATGAGATTACACATCTAATGGTCGGAGTGGATCTTACCTACATGATAAGGTGGGCCATATAAAAAATTGAGGTAAGCTTTCTCTCCTACCGTTAAACTTCTTTGTATTCCCCGAGAGAAAAGGTGCCTGTTCCCAAAAAAAGTGGGAGTACATTAGGTGTAACCTGTACGTATGCGGTTCTGTGCATCCCTCATCTTGGGCCTACCTTGATAAAGGTATTGTATATCTATTCTCTACATCTATATTTTTAGCTAAGGATAAGATAGGATTCCAAAAAAAAAAAATAGATACATATTTCAGGTGGACCACACCACAGAAATAGTGGTGATTGGCCATTAAAACTTTTTGTGAGCCAAAAGTTTTGGATTAAGCTGAAATTTATTTTTAATTTTATTTTCCTTCATCAAGGTCTTTGTGACATTATCAATAAGTTGGGTGGCATGTAAAAAATCATGGTGGGCCCTAGGAAATTTTAATGGTAAAAGTTCAATTTTCACTATTTTATATTTGGTGTGGACCACTCGAGATTTATAATTGGTTCGTTTTTTGATCAATGTTCTAAAATGAGCTAAAAAAACCAATGGACCGCATGGATATACAATACATACATGAAGGTGGGTGACATGGTCAGGGACAAACTGTGTTGCATAAGCAATGGACTGCACTGAATCCACTCTTGATATTTTTCCTAACATGGCTTTTTTTTTTTCTTATAAGGAAGCTGGATGAAGGTTAACGGTGGAAGAGGAATGTCTAACCTTATTTTCAAAGGCACACCTTTGCATTTTCCACTTGTTTTATACTTCCAACAGCATCAGTTTTTAGGACTATGCCATGAACAATTGAGCAGTTATGAAGACCTCCTCCAAGAAGCTTTACGACATGAACATTATCTACATTAAAGTTGACCGGGTTCTTGGGGCAGACCTGGATCCATGCCTGTAACATAAAAGAAGCCCAGCTTTTGAATTTTTGTCAAAACCAAGGGACCAAAAATAATATTAATAAATAAACACCAACATCCATGTCCACACATCTGCAATAAGAGGGCACAAAATATCTTCTTGTCCGAACTGCTTGCTGGCCACAACAGCTTTCATTAGGGAAACAACTTCATCCTTGTTCCGCACATTCATTATTGCTGCTCCTATGAGAACAAAAAATGAGAAAAACCATCACTGTAATACTTGCTGCTGCTGCTGTTGCTCTATGTGTGTGCGTGTGTGAAGATGTCAGGGAAATCAGATTAAACCAAGAAGAGAGGTGAAACGAAACCAAACCTACCATCTTGATGAACTGGCACATCTGTATCTTTCAATGGAGAGTGCTTTTCTACACCAAATCTTGTGGGCCACTGGTCAATGGGACGAATAACCAATGCCCTTGGATTCTCCCGAGGAATGAAAAAAGCATCTGTCTTCGGCGCACTCGGTGTTTCTTCATCATCACTGAAGAATGACACCTGCATTGAAAGAAAAATTGAGAAAAGGCTTCAAGTTTCTACGAGTTAATAAGGGTTAAACTCTGACAAAATTGCATAATACTGAAAGAGCCAAAATAATGGAATGCAAGCAAGGAAACCCTCGGGTGCATGATAATTAATGCTTTGGAAAAGTAAGAGCCACCACAAGGTGGAAGGGCTACCTGAAAATAAGCTAGAGTGACTTCTATCATGGTGAACTGCCATGGACATCGGCTAAGGAGTGTGGTGGTGTATTATGATCCCAATGGTTTTAAGTAGGGGTGGCAATGGGTGGGGTTTAGACTGGGTAGGGGTTAACACAAGCCTGACCCATTTACAAAACGGACCAAGAATTCGTGCCCAAACCTTACCCAAAGTAAAGGGTTCGTCAACATTAAAGGGAACAGACAGGTAGAAAAGAAAGTGATCTTGCACATGCTTGTGTAGCAAGCAGATGTCATGATAGGTTGAATACAAATGTAGGCCCCTCTTTGATGTGTGTTAGAAATCCACACGCACCATGGCTTGGGCAGAACCAAAGTGTAAAAGAAAAGAAAAAAAAATAAAATCTTCTGCAATTTTTTTTTCTTCCTTTTTTTTTTTTGGAAAGGCTGGAAACTCACTCTGTATTGAGCTGAATGGAGAAAGTTCACCAAAACAGTTCCAAATGGCAAGTGAGTTGGGTTCCTTGATTAGAAGAAACATGCAAAATGATCATTTGGGCCAATGGCCATTCTTCTTATTTCTTTCTTTCTTTCTTTTTTGAAAAAAAAAAGGAAGCAGCGAGTGGAATGCACACCATCCAACATCAAGTGAACCCATCTTATCCCAGTTGCCAATTGAAGTGAAAAAGGAACAAACCAAAATCCCAAATAACACAGTTCACTTTTTTTTAATAGGCAATGCAATTTTCCATTTTCCACACCACCCAAATGCCAAGAAGAGGGTTTCCACTCAAGTTACAGAACAAATCCATTTTTCATGGTGCTTCTGAGTTCTAACAGGCCTTTAAAGTAGTAATGAAAAGCATTAAGGAGATTTATATAATACTCAAGCAACTTATGATGTCAGATATGCAGACACTCATAGATTGTACATGTGGCATACATTAAGTCAAATTAAGCCAAACTGAACCAATCTGCTTTTCATGGTGCTACCAACAGGCCCTTAAAAGTAGTAGTGAAAAGCATTAAAGGGAGTTTTATGATACTTAAGCAGCTTATGACACCTGATATGCAAGCCCTCAGTACATGAGGCATACATTAACTCAAATTAAACTGTCTAGATTGTGGAACTTACTGCCATTAAGTCACAGGCCCAAAATCAAAGTGTTTGAATGATCCAAAAATGATTTGTGGACACTTTTTTGTTGAAATAGAACCATTTGATATTTTTCAGTTTTAACTGTCCATTGAGTACCAACCAATCTGACAGTCAGTAATCAAATTAGCAACGGATTTTTGGTTCATGATACATTTAATCCATAAAGCATAATTTGAACGGTTTAATTTCACTTGCATGCAATTTTTAAGTTATAAATGCTTGCATAGCATCCATCACCCTCTGCAAGAGTATCAAAGTTTTTATCAAGTATTGGCACATGTGCATGATCCTGGCTCTTCAGTTACGAGGACTGTTAACATGACCTGGCCTGTGACACATGTTTGTGACAGGAATCATTGTGAAATCTCCAAACAACTCTAACAAAACAAAATTGATTCCAAACATAAACCAACAAGATAATAAAAAATAACAAAAGAATTTTAAACAATGAGAAATGCTGTGTTCATGGAAATCGCTTGAATTCAAGATAGAATTTTAGTAAAATTGAAACATCAATTCGTTTACCTTGATCCAGATTCGACTGAAAGGCGACAAATGCTAACAGAAATTCTCCAGACTCATTCAACATTATAAAAAACGCCCAAATGGCTTATCAATCTCAGTCATGAGAAAGAACCAAATACCCATGAATAAACGAAGTAGACTTACATCACCTGAGTTACTGGAAGAAAATGGAAAGATGAGAATGCAATAGAAAAAGAGAGGATTGAAAAGGAAAGACAATACAAAACAATAGATAACAAGAGCAGAAACACCTACTTTCTACTTCTTTTTTTTTTGAAAGGCAGGCTTCTTACAATATAAAGCAATAGATAAAAAGAGCAGAAACGCCTACCTTCTGTTGGGAATTGATGCAACCACCAAGTCCCCAGGTCTAACTGGTTCCCTTCAAACAAAAATAGACGTGGCCATGCTTTGATCCTTGTGTAGTATAAAAAATATCACAGAATCAGAACCACTATAGATGTGGGCATAACGCTTAGCTTCTGCTATTGCCAGAGGGCTTGCCTTTCAAGTGTCACCCACTGTAGACAAGAATTCCCATTAAAATTAATCTATGAAAAACAAGATACAATAGCCAGCGAATTCAAACCAGAAAAAGCCTACCATGATAGTAACCCAGTTATCCTTCAGCTAATGACAACCACATTAGCTTTAGCTACCCAAATACAAATTATGGGCAGGTAGAAACCCAGCATCATGGTAGAGTTGTCATCATTATTATTTTTTTATTTTTTATTTTTTAAAAAAGTTAAATCACTGTCCCAGCTAATTTGATCAGCAGCGTATGCATTTTCATATCAACAATAATATCCAATTCAACATCATCATCACCTCAGACTTGTCCCAGGTATTTGGAGTCAGCTTCGGGAATCCTTTTCAAACAGAATCACAAATTTAAAAAATAAAAATAAAAAAAGGTTTGGTTATACAGAGTATATATCCTCATCCCCTTAGAACATGTAGACAGATGAAACTCAGGATAAAAAACAGCCACTTAGCCAATAGAGACTGGCAACATCTGAACCAAACAAGAACAAAAACTAAAAAATTAAAAAAATTTAAAAAAAAGAAGAAAAAATGGACACCAACTTACCTACTACTTGAATCTCTCCATTGCCAATTAGACACGCTAGAGCTTGTCCTCGAATTCAGAAACAGGTGTCATCTGCTCCTTCAGACCTTTCCTCTTTCAAATATCAACCACCAATTGCCCCGCCTGCAATCCCGCCTCCATTGGATCAGACGACATCATGTCCCAATGATCAAACACACACCGTGGGAAGGCCTGTCCAAATGTTGCTACCCTTAAAGTCCCTCAGAACCCAAACGACTCAATGACAGGTAGGTATGCCTTGATGTTGTAGAGCAGTGTGTCAGGCCTCTGCATTTCCTCAAAGACATGACCACGCTTCTGGTTCAGGACACCATAGATGCCACTGAGCGCTTGTTCAGGTGCCTGTATCTCCACCAAATAGATAGGCTCCAAAAGCTTGGGTTTCGCAGTCAGCTGGGAGGCATATATGACCCTTCTTGCTATCGGGATGATCTGTCCACCGTCCCTATGGATTGCATCATCATGAAGAACAACGTCACAGACTTCAAAGCATATGCCCCGCATGTTTTCTTCAGCCAATGCTCCTTCCTTTGATGCCCATTGGAACCCAGCCACAACAGAATCCTTGATTTCATTCAGGTGCTGAACTCCCTTGCACATGTCAACAACCATATTTGGGCTAGTAGTTTCGGGTCCAAAACACCGAATCTTCTTAGCAAGATCCTTGTCCCACCCGAACTCTTTAGATAGGATCTTTGAGTGGGCTATTGGGTCATCCCTAGGGCCAATACGCCCCTCGTCAATGGCTTCAGCAAGCCCATCTTCCAAGGGACGGGCCTCCGTGTAGAGACGATTGTGCTTGTTAGGGGACTTGCTCATTATAGTCCTGATAAATTATCTTTACACAGATGCTCCTATACAAAAGATAAAATAATGACAATTAGAGTTGGTGAGGATGTTGATTGGATAGTATTGAAAGTTTACATACCAAATCATATAGTATATAGATGAGTCGAATTGCCAATGAGTCAGAAAGGCCCATTGTTTGGTTCTCCAGAAACTGATTGAAGGTTGATTGCCCACATGGTGAGTTTTGTTGGTTGGGCTACTCTAACCATCATGTTGTGAGTTTTGTTGGTTGAATACAGACCATTATTCCAATTGTTACTTTTGCAGGCCAATCTGATCAGGCCAAAGATTGCAAATGCCTAGCCCACCCAATTGTGTAGGTTGACAAAGTTGATTCCATTTCACCGATTTACTGGATCTAGCATTTTAATCACCCCATATGAAGTTTCTAATAATGTCTACCATGTCCAAGAGCCTGTAGGGAATAGAGATAAATAATTAATAAGGTCATATTATAAGAAACATAACAAGATATTCTGGAAGTGTGTGAGAGTGCCAAGTAACGATGTCATTAACTTTTCTTTAAAACTAACAGAAATCGATGTCACAATGAATTCAAATTTCAAAAACAGATTTTTGATTGGAACAGATAGTAAGTCATTATGTTTTGGACTCTTTACAAGTAAATGGAATTCAATAAAACATCAACCCATTTTCAAATGAATGATGCTCATTAATTTGAAATTGCAGATGATCACTCCTCAATCTCTACTCATGCAAATGATCTCTTCAGCAGTTCTCTTTTGGAAAAAGCAGATTCCTAGATTCTAAATTTGGATGGAACAGAACAAACTAAATACCATAGTCACTAAACTCAGCTTGACTCAACATACGTTCTAGGTGAGTCAAGTTTTAAGTTCTTACATTAAGTTTTGTAGACAAGCCTTTAAACCAATCTCCTACAAACTTGAAACCAAAAGTAGACCCATTTATCTATGGTCATTAAAACATCCAAATCTAACAATAATATGTAGTGTGAGGAGAGCGAATGAAGAATCATCCAATTGGAAAAAAAAAAAAAAAAAGAAGAAGCAATACCCCAGTGAAAAGCAAAACCCAGTCAGTGAGTTGACTGAGAATCCAAAGTCAACAATTTTTTAAAAAAAAGGGACAAGAAAAAAAGAGAAAAAGAACTTCTTTCACAAGGAATCCCTGCATCCAAATATAGAACGAAAATTTAAAAAAACAATAAGAAGAAGAAGAAGATCAAAATCAGTATTAAAACACCAAATCAAATAAAAAAAGGATTTTACTAGAAATTTCTTCATCCAAATCAAAAAGAAAAAATAACCCAATTGGATAGGTTAATTAGATGCAGAGATTGGATAGGTTAATTAGATGCCACACAAATGGTGGGATGGGCCTCATGCCACACAGAGACTAAATAGATGTAACACAAATGTTTTAGGAATGCTAATTTTATCTATGAATGCTTAATTTTTGAATCTTCCTTAAAAAAGTGTTAAAACTTACAAGCATGCAGGACAAACTGCTACATTACTACCTAACTGGAGAGCTCGGACTAAGGTCGATTACTCAGTGTGCAAAGCTGCAGGAAGAAAATTTTTCAGCCAAAAATTCAAATGCATGTTAGATACTACGCTGGTGATTGGATACATGTTGCCAAAAGAAAATGTATTGGTAAAAGAAGAAAAAAATCCAAATGGCATAGACTGTAGCTGTATGTTTTGTACAAATAGACTAGTAGAGGCAGGAGCATAACTTACATCTTGGACGAAAAACCACCATCAGGTTAGAAAATTCTTGTTGTATAGAAGTGCGTGCTACACATACTCCCCTAGTGACTTTTGAACCTGGGTTTGAACCTTGTCTAACATCTCTCATATTTGAACTTTCAGAACTCCCATGCCGCAAATCTAAGCTACTGGAAGACTAGTGGTCAAACTGTAAAAGACAGATCCGCAATTAGCCGATGGGCCAAATAGATCTCGACTGATGCCAATCTAACACCTTTATAACGTCCATGGTCAACCATGACTTGCTGGTGATCAGTTCTATTTAGATTCCCTAGGACCATTTGTTGGTGATCAGTTCTATTTAGATTGAAACCCACTCCACTGCTCAAAACTCAACAGTCAAAATTTCTAACAACACAAATAACAAAAGCACGTACACATCAGATTGATAGAAATATTGCTAATAGTTTTCAATTTCATGATTGATTTGAAATGGGATTAGTTAACAATTATTCATGGGATGCCTATAGAATTCGATTTGCTGATATCACTTTGCAAAATAAGTCCATTCAATTCAGGGCATTATTATTTCTTTTTCTTTTTCTTTTTCTTTTTCTTTTCTTTTCTTTTTTTTTTCTTTTTTTTTTTTTTTTTTGCAACTTCAATTTGTTCAATTCATGAATCCAACTCATCTAGTCCACAGTTACATGTTTCTTGTTTGAAATCTTCCAAGCCTAACTACATCCCACCAAATGTGCTTATATGCATGAATTGGAAACAGTCATAATTTCTTGTTAGT
Source organism: Magnolia kwangsiensis (assembly GCA_037074715.1). Lineage (NCBI taxonomy): Eukaryota > Viridiplantae > Streptophyta > Magnoliopsida > Magnoliales > Magnoliaceae > Magnolia > Magnolia kwangsiensis. Next base: position 76,698,372 of record CM073579.1, read on the forward strand.
TAGGACTTAGCAGCTCCAAACCAACAAGCAAATTTTGATGAATACAAGAGCATGGAATTCATTTCAGTTTGCTTAGTTTGCTCGTTTGTTGCAAATGGGGTAAGCTAGTTGAGTTTTTTTTTTTCCAAGATTGTTAAGCAGAGTATGGAAAGACCATGTTTAAGAAAGACTGAAATAACATAAATCGTACACACCAGGCTGCATTTGGATGCTTAATTGAATTGAAATCATTCAATTCAATGAAATTGAAATGACCGTCATTGGAATTACCCCTTTCCATCCACAATGAAGATCCAGTCCCAAATACCAATTCAGATTATTTCAAGCCGAACTCAAACCTCATGGAATTGCATTGAAGGGTCAACCATCATAATGTATTGAAACAGTCCACCTCCATTTTAGTCATTTCCTCTATGTTTAACTGAATTTTCACAACCAACTGCAACTAAGCATCCAAATGCACCCTCAAAATTCAAAAGAAGGATAAATAAGATCCAGATCAATGGCAAGATTGCATTCTACACCTGTAAATAGTTTGAATGCAGTCGGGACGCTCCTTCTCTGGGTAATCCAGAAGACATCTGCTTTCTTTGACATATACAGCCCTGGATCGATGATAATACGCTTCGCCCTTTGAAATCTACAGGACTAGAAAAAAAAAATCCAATTTCAATGCCCAACAAATTCAAAAGAAATAAATAAATAAATAACAATAATAATAATAATAATAAGACTTGCATACTCCTTCCATCCGATGTCGCTCGTGTGATCAATGAAATTAAGATCCCGCGGTATAGACGAGAACATATACAACAAATCTGATTCAAAACAAGACACCCATCAAATCAAAATTCAAAATTCAAGATGACAAAGGAACAAATCAAGCCCCATCTCTAACCATCCTGCGTCATGAGGTTCGCCGTCATGATCATCCTAACATTCCCAACCTCGACAAAGACCGGGTGGCCCATGACTTGCTGCTTGTGAATATCAACACCCTTGTTGATATGTGTAGCCTTGACATATTGTATAAATCAAATTATGCATGTCAGGATTAGTATCTTGGCATGTACATATGAATGCATGAGAATAGATTGTCAAAAATTTTAATCCAAGAATAGTGGGGCCAACCTGATAAAGTGTTAAGGCCTCCCCAAACTTGAGCCCCAGCAATACAATGCTGGGCCAAATAAGAAAATTTTATTTCTTTCAATCAAGCATCATATAGCAGATCTGAATTCTAAGAAAGGTGCTTTAATGGAAATCCGAGATCTTTGGGCAGGATGCAAAAAGGTTCACTTACCTTGAAGCATTTAAACCACCAAGTGCAACTGTTCCCAAAATTAGAAAAAAGGTTTATTAATCATCCAATTTTATCCAAGCAATTCTTCTTTTTAGTCATGTACAAAAAGACAAAAAGGATTCACAGAACTTGGGAAAAAAAATGAAACATTTGAAGCTTACAAGTGGAGACTCAGAAAGCATGTGCCTTCCACACCAAAACACAACAGTTATCTCGTTGGGTAGCATGAATGGCCCATTGTTGTTATTAGATCTATTTTACTAGTTCAAACATCTATTAGTAAGAAATTAAATAAATAAATAAATAAGAACTCGAGAAGAACATCCAGCAAAGATATTGAATCCCACATATGCAGGCATCGACCAACTTCTGCAAAAACAAACAGGGATCAATAGAAGTCGACATACATAATTTGTGGCTACCTCTTTTAAGTGTCTGATAGTTCAAAATTAAACTTTTCCTTGCAATTGGGGCAGAAATAATCAATGTTCTCTATATTTTGGGACATGAAAACCTCAGTCAGTAAACATCACATATTATAATGAACATGTCATGTCATGCTATACTTCTTCCTGTCTGACAAATATAAGAATAAGTAAAAGAGGTAATAGAATCTATGGAAGATGAAAGAAAGCCCTGCATGTATGTTGAAAGAATAGGAAACCTAAGTCATATCTGTATGTCTCCATATCTATGCAATCAATAACAATTACAAACAGGGAGCAAATAAATGCCACAAAGCAGTCACTCCTCCAGCCCCATTCCAACTATACTTGAGACCAAAATCGCTCTCTCGAATCTGGAAGGTGAAATCTCTGATTCTAAAAATTCTCAGATTCCCAAAATCCTAAAATCCCCAAATCCCCAATTTGTAAAATCAGAAAACCAAAATTCAGGGTCCACATTCAAATCCGTATGCCCTAAAATCCCCAAATCCCACATTCGAATTGGAAATCCACAAATACTAAATTCTCAAATTCATAAATCAACATTGAGATTGAGAGAGAGAAATACCTCGCGTTTGTGAATCTAATTCAATCGAGTTTCAGAGAGAGAGAGAGAGAGAGAGAGAGAGAGAGAGAGAGAGAGAAGAGGAGGTCATGATTGAGAGAGGAATGAAGGTGGTGCGTGGATAGGGAGGGCCTTGGACCACCGCTCGACCGAACAGGGATGGGCAGGGAGAGATGGGGAGTCGAGAATGGGGCTGTTTTTGTCGGGAGCCAAGATGGAGAGAGACAGGGAGTTGAGATGGGGAGTCGAGATGGAGAGAGATTGAGAGAGAGAGAGAGAGAGAGAGAGAGAGAGAGAGAGAGAGAGAGAGAGAGAGAGAGGAGTGGGGAGAAGATGGAGAGAAAGGAGCGAGAGGGTTATGTTTGTGGGCGCTGGAATGAAAGGTGGGTGCGAGAATGAAATTACTTTTTTTTTGTACGCGCGGACGCCCACTTGAGATGGAAGGTGATGTGTTAGGGGCTACGTGTGGCCCACCATAATATATGTCATTTATCTGTGGCATTCATTAAATTAAAATAATTTTTTAGGACTTTATCCCAAAAAATTTGGCAAAAAGAAGGCTTACATGACCACACTAGAAATCAACGAAAGGCACCTAATCTCCATTGTTTCCCATGATGTGGTCCACTTGACCTTTCAATTTACCTAATTTTTGGGACTAATGCATTAAAATGAATGTTAAAATGGATGGATGGCTTAGATTAAATATAAAAATTATGGTGGGCCCCATAGAACTTCTAACGGATGTGCCTTTGTCATGGTGGGTACGGCTATTTAGCTACGGATTAAATCCGTAGTAATATAGCTATGGTTTATATCCATAGCTAAATCCTCCCATAATCTGTAGTGTTTGCTCATTTTTTTTGTAGTGCTTGGTAAAGAATTTTTTCTTATCTTGTGCAGTCCAATGTGTCGGTATGGAACCCGTGGCAAGATAATTGGCAATATCAACGAACCAAGGTGAATGGGAGACTCTGAACAGTTGTTCATCAGGGAACATGTCATTGATATGGGTCGCCTCAAGGGAATCAGAAGTATTAAGGTGAGATAGGTGATCGACCACTACGTTCTCTACTCCCTTTTTATCTTTAATTTCTAAATCAAATTCTTGGAGTAGAAGGATCCATCGTATCAGACGGGGCTTATAATCATTCTTAGAAAGAAGATACTTAAGTGCCGCGTGATCTGTGTAGATAATGATCTTGGATCCGATCAGGTAGGACCTAAATTTGTCCAAAGCGAACACCACGGCTAAGAGTTCCTTTTCCGTAATCGAGTAGTTCACTTGGGTAGGATTTAGAGTCTTACTTGCGTAATGAATGATGTAAAGCCACTTATCTTTTCTCTAGCCTAGAACTGCTCCAAAAGCATAATCAGAGGCATCACACATAAGTTCAAAAGGAAGACTCCAGTCGGGTGGCTGTATGATAGGTGCAATGGTTAACATTTCCTTAAGCTCAGTGAAAGCTTCCTGACATTGTTCAGTCCACTCGTATGGTGCATCTTTTTAAAGAAGATTACATAAAGGATGAGAGAGGAGATTAAAGTCCTTTATGAATCGTCTATAAAATCCTGCATGTCCTAAGAAGGATCATACGTCTCTGATGTTCTTGGGTGAAGGTAGGTTAGATATGAGAACAATTTTTGCCTTATCTACCTCGATTCCCTTAGACGAGATGATATGCCCAAGGACAATTCCCGTCTGAACCATGAAATGACACTTCTCCCAATTAAGTACCAGATTTTTTTCTTCACATCTTTTCAGCACACATTTAAGCCTCTCTAAGCATTCGCTGAAAGATGAACTGAAAATAGAGAAATCGTCCATGAAGACCTCTAAATATTTCCCCACTATGTCAGAAAGATACTCATCATACATCGCTGAAAGGTGGCAGGAGAATTACATAACTCGAACGGCATCCTTCTGTAAGTAAAGGTGCCATAGGGGCACGTAAATGTCATCTTTTCCTAGTCTTCAGGGGTGATTTCAATCTGATTGTAGCCTGAATACCCGTCAAGAAAACAATAATAGGAATGACCAACTAGCCTTTTCAAGATTTGATCGATGAAGGGCAAAGGAAAGTGGTCCTTCCTTGTGACGGTATTCAACTTCCTGCAATCAATACATATTTTCCAACCAGTAATAACTCTATTTGGCATGAGTTCATTATTGGCATTGGCTATGATGGTGATCCCGGACTTCTTAGGAACCACCTGAGTTGGACTCACCCATTGACTATCGGATATGGGGTATATGATACCCACATCCAATAGTTTAAGAACCTCACCTTTAACCACTTCCTTCATATTTGGATTTAGTCTACGTTGTGATTGCTGAACGGTTTTCGCATTATCCTCAAGATATATATGATGAGTACAAATCGAGGGGTTAATTCCTTTGAGGTCCGCTATCATCCATCCAAGAGCTCTTTTATGTTCAATGAGAGTAGAAATGAGCATACTCTCCTGTTCTTTTTTCAGGTGGGCAGAGATCACCACCGGATATATCTCATCTTGACCTGAATAGGTATATTTCAAATCAAAGGGCAAAGGTTTTAGGTCAAGCTTCGGTGGCTTGAGGTTAGACGGTAGAGGCACTACATCGGTTTTGGGCAACTCTTCAAATTGTGGCCTCCACCGGTTAACTTCAAGTATCGATGTAGTATCAAGCATGACACACGTCTCCCTAATCATATCATCATCAAAATCATGGGAGTGGGCCAAGCATATCTCTAGAGGATCATAGGATAAGGTAAGAGGCATTCTATCTTCCACGAAAGAATCATTCATGTTAATGTCATGGAAATCGTCATCATCCTTTGAGTTGCTGCTATTATTGAAAAAGATATTTGACTCCAATGTCAAATTTTCAAAAGACATAGTCATGACACTATTCCTGCAATTGATAATTGCATTTAAAGTGGAAAGGAATGGGCAACCAAGAATGACGAGAATCTGAGTGCTCATGTCATTGATAGGTTCAGTGTCTAGGATGATAAAATCTATAGGGTAGTAAAATCTATCAACCTGGACCAATACATCCTCAATTATCCCTCTTGGTACACGAACAGAGTGATCAGCAAGTTGTAGTATGGTCCGGATGGGTTTTAATTCACTCAAACCTAACTGTTGGTATACCGAGTAGGGAATTAGATTGACACTCACTCCTAAGTCAAGAAGTGCGTGGTCAATTCGATAGTTCCCGATTATATGTGATATGGTTGGGCTACCGGGATCTTTGAATTTTCGCGACACCTTTTATTTTAGGATGACACTCACTTTCTCAGTCAAGAAAATCTTCTTTTGAACACTTTACTATCCTTTGGTCGTGCATAAGTCCTTTAGGAATTTGGCATATGAAGGTATCAGTTTTACGACATCAAGTAGAGGAATGTTAACTTTCGCTTGTTTCAACACCTCTAGGATATCCTGAGAGTTAGAGAGACATTTTGGTGCAACCAACCTTTCGGGGAACGGAGCAACTGGCTTCTCTAGAGGTTCCGGTTCTAATTTTTGTGGAGCATCACTAGATCCATCATTGTTGTCCTCTTCTAGTTCTTGAGGCTTTTCGAGCCTAACCGGAAGGGTTTTATCAATAACCTTTCCACTCCTAAGAGTGGTGATGGATTTAACGTGCCCCATTTGATTGGAAGAGATGGAATCACCTATCTCGTATTGCGGTTTAGGATTGGGGAGTGGTTGTGCAGGAAGCATCCCCTTTTCTATAGCCGTCATACGTGAATCTATCTTTTGCATAAAATCTCGCATTATCTGGGTTAGCTCTTGCATGGAATTTTGAACTGGTTCTTCTTGAGGTTTCCCCTGATTTGGATTTTGATTAAAGAAACCTTGAGGGGTAGCAGTTTGTCCATTCCTCCAACTAAAATTGGGATGATTTTTTCAGCCAGGATTGTACATATTAGAGGTTGGTCCATTGAAAGGTCTTTGATAGTTATTTACGACATTGGATTGTTCATTCAATACTTCTCGAAAGGCAGGTATTGTAGGACAATTTTCAGTTGTATGAATGTTGCAATCACAGATGCCACAAACACTTTCATTAATCTTATCCTTCTTTCCTTCCATGGCCTCAAATTTTCTTATGAGCGTAGACACTTTATACTTAAGATCATCATCTTCTTTCAAGAGATACTGTAACACTTCAAAAATCCGGAGTTGGGTAGAAACCCAACTCCCGAGTTCCAGAACGTCACTTATGCAACATAGATAAGGATAAATGCATGTTGTCCGTAGAATGACATTAAACAAGATTGAGGCTAAGCCAAAACAGCATATCATACTCCAGAGACAGTTAAATTAGCAAGCGAAAGACTGATAAATACATAAAATATATAATTGATTGTAAGTCTCCAAAGTGTGAACATGTTACCAGGTTAATTAAATACATGTACACTCCAAAAAAGGAAAGAAAAATATACATGAGTGCTCCAAAAATATAAAATGACAAGTGTCATGGCGTCTAATCAACCTCCCTGTAATCCCGTCGATCAGAACACACATAAAGGAGGGATCCTCCTCATCATCATCAAGTCTGGCTCCGCCTCACAGGCCGTGCCATCATCTGCAATTACAAAAGGGTCTGGTGGGTGTCCAAAACATCGTCCCGTAACGTGGGAGTGAGTAATTAACTCAGTGGAATCACAGAGCAAAGATTAGCACGTTATCAAATCAATCTCGCGTTAATAGTAAAGCAAACAATCAAACATTCCTAGATACTATTGTTAATGCAAGCATGAGATGACATGATGGATGCCTTCACCGACATTCTCCCTCATACGGCACCATCTTATGCCCGCGACATGATTTCTTCCCACAGTGCTCCGCATCTTCCAAGCACATGCAATGCGATATGGATAATGATTACCGAGTTGTTATTAGTCCCTTTTCATACAGAAGGATTGGAAAACTAGGGTACTTTGCTTAAATCAATCCCAACAAAGATCCTGTCTAGGGTCGTCACTCCTAGTAATCTCATACGATGTTAAATTTGTAGGTCACTGCAAGGGCTGTCAGGGCTGTTGCTTGTACTCGTTGCACCTCTCCCCCATCACCTTATCAATACAGGCCTAATTATTCTTAAGACTGCATCAAGATTCGTCGCCCCCACGCGGTGTCAGGATAAACTCAAGTCACTACAAAGGGCTCGTCACCTGATCAGTGTAGGCCGACATCAAGAATATAGTGTCCCATATCACCATAATCTACTCAGAGTAGGGTGCTCACTGGTCACTACAGGGAGGTTTGTGGCCCCAGCGTAGGCCGATAGCACGACCACAGTGTCCCATACCACCATGCCCGACTCATGAGTCTTTATGGATCAAGGTACCATGGTTAACAGGGTTTCCAATGGTAAGTTCAGTACCCTAGGTTCAAGCAGTTATGACACATACATGGTGAACATACAATGGCCAGTCGGGTTACTTGACGGGCTCGACTAGTACGAGCGCATCTCAAGCTGAGCGACATGAAGTGCATGAAACACTTCTTGTGGCCTAACCACTGCCGCCAACCCAAGACACGACTCGTGTTCATCGACGCGTCCTTCATGGAAAATAGAAGCCAACCACAAATTCAATCCATTACCGACTGCCTGGACTAACGTATAGCCCCAAGCATTTATAAACAATATCAATGATCATGTGAGTGTGACATAATTGAAATACAAACAACCAAAGCATATTCACAACATGTGATATCATATAACGTAAGCAAATCATCCAACACCTGCATTTCATATATATAGTGAAATCAATACGTATAGCCAACATGTAGGAAATCATATACAACATCATATGGATTGAGAATTCATTCTCAAAACTAATCTACAATACCATTTACTCAATACATACTAATACAAACATTTATACGAACACTTAGTCTACACACCTTAGTCTACATACCGTATGTCGACCCAAAGTGCGCATTAGGGCGAATCTCTTCTCCAAACAGATTATACACGCATACATAATATTGTCACACGATGAATTTACATGTCAAGCATTTTAGAAAAATACGGACGTATACAGTATTTTCTATAAATGCCTAAAATACCCTAAATCGCATATTTACCGTACATTTACGAAACGAAAAACGAACAGCACATTGTACATGTCAAACGGCGTTGCCGTCGATGATATACTATTAAACGACAGTGAAAGCTTTGAAATCAGTCAATCAAAGCGTCTAAGATCCGCACCTTTCTCCTTAGACGTGTATTGTTTCGAACGGAACGTATACGCTTCGTCAACGGCGTAGCGGCGACCTAATGCACAAGATGTATAAGCTACTTTACTATTTGAATCGATGGAATTCCAAAACAACAAGTGGTTAGGGTTTTTCTTACCTAAAAGTGCGTTGGAATCACCGGAAGGGTGTTGCAGGCAGGTAGATGTGGCACAAGGAGCAGCAGGGAAGACTCCTAGGAGAAAGCTCCAACTTCTCCCTCACTTTCTCTCTCTTTTCTCTCTTCTCTCCCCAAATTCGTATGGAATGAAAGAGCAAGGATTTAAGCCCTTTTTATAAGCCCAAACATGACCAAAATAGACTTGGGGCCAAGGTAGACTTATTTTATAACCAAAGTGGGCTTGTTCTGATCCAACGGAGCATTTCTGGAGGTCTTGTGACTGAATGCGGTCGGACTTAAGCTCCCTGACATTGGATCTAGGTCAGGCAGAGTTTTCAGTCCGATTGGATTTTCAGATCGACCGTGGCGGACCAGTTTCAGTTCAACGGTTATGGAAACTCGATCGGAGCTACAAGTACTATGACATATAAGGAAATTTTTTCCTGATCCGAGGGTGAAATTTGATTGAATTCTGACGGTCAGAACGCTTAGAAAAAGCGCACAAGCGAACGTGCCAGATTTCATAAATTATATTCCTTTCTTACACTCTTCACTCTGGACCTAGTAAAATAGCGTCAGGACATCAGTTGGACTTGATTTTCGAGATGAACGTCAAGTCCAACTAGGCGGTCAGGATTGTCTAAGTTCGGGGTAATCGGACTTCCGATGTGCGGTCCAGAGCCGATACAAAGTTTCCAAGGTGCTCCAGAGAGCAATCAGGAATAGAGTTTGATCCCAAGCTTTACGGTATTGTAGTGTCACCTATCCTATACGTTTTGACTCTAGCAGATCATATTGAAAGTGATTGGTACGAATTTCACAGGTTGTCTAGTGCAGCGCTAGGTGATTCTCATTAGATTTCTAAAGGAAGTAGCCTATAATGATCTCTGTTTGAAATGAAATTTGGAGGGTGGAGTGAGGGTGTTTGGAAACGGAAGAAGGAAGAGTTTGGAGGGGTTGTTTTTACCAAAAATTAGGTGTTTGGAGCGAAAGGAGAGCTTGGAGGGTCACTTTGTGAAGGAAGTACTTGATTGGGGTGTTTTTAACGAACGACCCGCATACTAGGAGGCTACCCTGTTAGGGTCTTAGGATAAGATCCTTGGCCAATGTAAAACCTCTGTTAGGGTCTTAGGATAAGATCCTTGGCCAGTGTGCCTAAACCGGGTGCTATGTGTTGACCCTTGCTCGTGAGAGCATAAACAGTCAGTCTCTGTATAGGTTATAAAGGTTGAAGGTGAACCTGATTTAAAACCTTAGGTTTTAGGTGAACCATGAGAAACCTCCTTAGTGAAATTCGGTACACTCAAGGGTTGAGTGTGGCAGTCGGGAGTGGAGTAGATAAGTAGTTGAACCACTATAAAAATGACTGTGTCTGTGATTGATCTTGTGCTTGAATATTTGTGTGATTATGTTAATTGCATTCATATCTGCTCACACTTCACACACACAGTCACATCCATCATAGAATATAACTGCCTCATGCTTATTAAATTGAATAGTTTTGTGATTGGATCCTCTACTGGGCTTGGAAGCAAGTAAAGTTACATTTGAGTAATCCTGAAAATTGCATACCTGTTAGGATTAGAGTGATAGGATTTTTAATATAACTCATAAATCTTTAAAAAGTCCTATTCACCCCCCTCTAGGACATATTGGCATATTCCTGCTTCAACTCAAGTGGTCTTCACTGCTATTTCAATAACTGGGGTCTAATATGCAATATTTGACCCTCAACATCCAGCAAGAAACTGAACAAATGTTGGGAATTATTGATTGCATCTAATAAAGTTTGATGACATCGAAACTTAAGTTTCGATGGCATCGAACCCACTTCGATCGAATCGACCTTGGACTTATTTCCTCCAGAATAAAAAATACTCTAAGTGTTCCTTTGCCACGCCCCCAAACCAGGAAATCAAGCTCACAAAATTCCTGTTGCCGAATCTAGTGCCAACAGCCTCCATAGTACCCCATTCTTGGCTCCCGGTACCCATACACCAGGTTTCGATCATGGGATCTTACAAGGAGGATTTTTCAACGTACATTTATCTCGTAAGAAGCAGAACCACAAGTATACTCAAATCACAAAAGCAACATCATCATCACATTACCACTAATATAAACATTTGAGTATAATGCTGAAAGGGAAATATATATGTCAGAATCAAAGCTCCAGAAGACCGCTGCATGCTCCATGCTTAACACTACTGCAACATAACGCCACCTGCACGCATCTATCATGCATAAGCTTATAGAAAGCGTAGAGGGTGGTGAAAGTGTGTGAGCAGTATAAGCGTGCTCAGAATGTAGTATCAAAGTAAACGAAAATATTGGTAAGTCCACGAACCATACAATATCAGAGTAAGAAGAAATACTGACAAGTCCATAAAAATATCATCAACCTTATCCTGGATATGCGATGAAAAGGCATAGCAAGCCAATGTCATATATTAAGAAAGTAATGTATGTCAGCTATGCAATGTGGAGACATAATGAGTCAAATATCAGATACCGATGATGCAATACCACATACAATTCTAAAGAGTTACGAATAACATCGGTCTCATCTAAGTCATATGAATGCAGAAACATAGCAACCTAAAATGAAATATGCTGAGGATGTAATGTAATATGCAATATTTGGTGCAAATGAAATGACCAAGCTGCAGTGTGAAGTCGGGATGAGATACGTGGTATCGCAGGCTATGAGGCCTATCACAAAAGACTTCTTTCCAAACTAGTCCCATACCTAAATTTGGATAGATAGACTCAATGTGGTGAACTCCTAATCTTAGGTTAGTCACATGCCCCAACTAAAATCCTGGCCATTATGAAGGTACACATAACAAATAGCTGCGCACCACCAGCAGGAGTGGATAGTGAATGAATGAATAAATGTGCAAATCCTGCTCAATAAGTCCACATATCAGTACTGTACATCTCTGGGAAAATTACCAGGGTCTAGTACACTCCAAGCTGGCTACTACCCCAACCGGCCACGTAGCCCAGCGAGTGGAAAAGACCTCAATTTTTTCCTGTCAGTACTATACCAATGCCTACCCATCTCGTCAATAAGGGACCCATTTAAGAGCTAGTCAAACTCAGCCTAGCTTACAGCCCCCTCATTTGGGCGGATAAGGCCACACCCCCTCCCAACCGACCAGGACACAGTGGGAGACATGGCTTACTGGTATTAGGCACTCGGACGTTCATGTATCCACTCGGTCTAGATGTTGAGGCATCTCCTAACCTCGGAGGTTTATGGACTTTCACTCACGAACATTCAAAGTGCACAGATGCTCGAACCAAACATTTTTGGTATCCCATCTGGCCATCCACGACATGCCTGTAGAGGTCACAGCCCTGATGTTGCTAGGGTGTATAGTAATCATCATCACACAATGCAAGATGTATAAGTCATGTGGTCTAATCATGCATCAATCCTTCGCATACCGTGCACTCATGTGGGATAACTTCACCTATCAGGGAGTCCCATAAACCATCTGTACTATGACATATGTAATAGTTAATTACACCTCATAATAAATATACAGATGATGCGTATGGGCATGTATCATGATACTATGCTGTCATGTACTCATAATCGGTATCAATAACCGGCATCGACAATCGGCCTTGACAATGCAGACATTTAACCAACATTACCCCCAAGGAATGGCCCACATAGAGCCTAACATATAGTGGACCCATGGCCTCACATAAGGGCTTAATATACAACACTATGGGCCTCACTCAAGAGCTTAATGCATATCACGATGGGCCTCTCACATGGGCCTAATATACATCATACGGGCCCACATCTCCTGGCAGGGTTATCACCTTAGCATGCGAGACGCAACATCGGAACCTTGGTGACGGCACGGTCGCAAGGATATAAGTCTTGGGTTGAGCCGACTCTGATATATAAAATATGACTCAGGATCGCGTGTAAACACTGATAACAGATTGCGGGTCGATAAAATTCGACCGGGAGGACCGCAGAAGCCTATAGAACGGTATGGTCTAAGATACGGGCCTTACATCCTTGATGTAATCAAAACTTCTACGATAACATCGAGAGTAAGTTATCGATGACATCGAAATAAGGACCTGTTTGTCCAGCAAGCTTTTCAGGTAAAACCAATATGCTCAATCACATTGAAGACCATTCAATTGCATCAAAATTTAAAATTTAATTGCATTGAAGGACTAATTAATTTCATTGAACAAGGGACAAAACTATCTAGCAACCATTGTGTATTTTTCAAAAGGAATCCCGATGGCATCGACACATCCCTCGATGACATTGAAGTGCACGGCGATGACATTGAAGCATGCTCGATAAGATTAAATAGAATCTGTCCTACACCCAACTGAATACCTTGTGTAGGAGGTCAATGCAATCAGAGAAGGTTCGATGACATGAAAATTCAAATTTTGATGGCATCAAATACCCTTTGATGGCATCGATAATGTCAGATTTCTACCCATTTTTTGACAGTTGGGAATTCAACTTTATAAATACACATGGCTTGCCTCTTGTAAAAGGAGTTAGAATTTAAGAGAGTTTGAGACAATTGTTACAAGAGTTAATACCGTCATCCTCATTCCCTCTTTTCCATTAGAATTCATCATTCAATCTTTTACACATGCATTTGCTCATATCTTCATTACTTGGATTGAATCATGAACTCTATCATTCATTGAGTTTTCAGTATCACCCTTCATAGGCAAATTGTTGTGTTGAAACTCTTGAATGCTTAACTCATGGAAATCTTCTCTATGTATTTCAATCATATCATTTAATAGAGAAGATCAGACCAAACCCTAAACATCACAACCTTGGAATATTGATCGAAGCATCAGATGCGGTGGCGCTTCATGAGAGCTGAAGACTCTTCATCAATAAGAACATCTTTAGACTGTGCGAGAAAGGGACTCGCTCACTTATAAGTGTAAAGATTTAATTGAGTCTGAAACCCTTTCCTTGTGTAGGATTGAGATTCAGAGTTTAATTTAACAAACTTTTCAAGACCTTTCATAGGCCTCCGATGGGAAAATACGTTGTCCTTGTGTAAGATATGTTGTTCTTGTGTAGGACGTGTTTCCTTGTGTAGGCTCCTGGTTGTATCATTGTGTAAGACTTGTCACCTTGTGTAGGCATCTAAGGTTGCCTTGTGTAGGCTCCTCAGTTAACCTTGTGTAGGTTGTGAAGGTTCATGGTTAACCTAATTTAAAACTATTAGATAGTGAAATCCGAAAAACTCTAGGAGAGTGCATTAGTTGGGAGTGGAGTAGGCAAGTAGCCGAACCACTAAATATGATTGTGTTTGGAATTGCTCTTTGTGTATTGATCTATTTATGCTTATGTCTATCAAATGATTATTATGATGCATGATTAAGTAAATGTCTAAGCATTGATAGGAATAACATCCTACATACTCTCACATACACTATATTCATAAGTTAGTTGCTTTACATGTAAATTTGTATAGCCTATGTGTTTGGACCCTCTATTGGTTTGGAGGCCATAGAGTTACTTTGCCTTACTTATCTTGATTGAAGTTATAAGAAAATAATTTTTAAAAAGTCCTATTCACCCCCCTCTAGGACACTTGGACTAATTCCATACTTGTATAACAACGGTTCTACCGCAGTTTCAATTGGTATCAGAGAGGGTTCCTTTTGAAGAGTTTAATAACCTAGAGGGAGATCCTAATCGAAGTAAGAATTATGGCCAAAAGAGAGGGAACATCGGTCACTCGACCACATATTTTTGATAGTTCAAATTATGCATATTGGAAAGCAAGAATGAACTATTTTTTGCAATCCTTGGACCATGATGTTTGGGAAATTGTTGAGAATGGATAAGTGTCACCAACTGAACAAGTGGTACTTGAAAATGGCACAACCGTCACCAAACCCAAACTAAAAGAAAAATGGACTGCCTTTGATAAAAAAATAAAATAAGTGAAGCCAAAGCCATGAATGCTATTTACAGTGTAGTGTCACAAGAAATATTCAATCAGATCATTATGTGTGAAACATCAAAAGAAACATATGATTTATTGGAAACAACCTATGAAGCAACAAGCACAGTAAAAAGGTCTAGACTGCAACTCTTGATAACTCAATTCGAACACTTGAAAATGGAAGAGGATGAGACCTTAATGGAGTTTTACGCAAAATTGAATATCATATGTAACTCCATGGGGGGACTTGAAGAGAATTCCGGTACCTAAAATATATAGGAAAATTTTGAGATCTCTACCGGAATGTTTTAACTCCAAAGTCACAACCATTGAAGAGTGTAGGAATATCGATGAAATGAAAGTAGAACTGGTGAGTTCTCTACAAAAATTTGAACAACATCTTAAAACACCTACAAAATCCAAAAATAATGTTCTCAAGGCTTCTAGAACTATAACTACAATAGAGCAAGAGGAAAGTGAGAATGAAAATGGGGATGAGGAGGTTGTCCTCTTAGCTAAAAGGTTTAAAAGATTCTTCAACAAGAACCATGGAAAACCATATAATAACAGGGGGATTCATTTGGATCGCAAGTACTAAATAAGCAAATCCTTTAACAAGTCCAAAGAACCCTAATGTTATAACTGAAGGAAGTATGGTCACATATTCACGGAATATCCCACAAAGAAATTAACGGGAAAAGCTATGGCAGCCACTTGGGATGACACTAATGACTCCAACTTAGAAACAAGTGAGTTAGAAAGTGATGGAGACCAAAAGTGTAACGCCCCATATTTCGAGGGTCAAGCAAAGCTCTACTCCCGAGATCCAGCACATCACTTATGCAACATGGATAATGATGTTCAGATTTCGTCCATATTAATGAGTTAAACATGAGTGGGATTATATTAAAACAACATATCATACTCTAGATATAATTATAAAATTAAGCAAGCAGAAGACTGAAACATATATATTTGAATAGGTAAGTGTTTCACAACCTCCAGAGTATGATTATGTAACCGAGTTGAATATATACATGTATTGTTTCAAAATAGATACAATATCAAAATGTACAATGTCCAACTAATCCATATGTCCATGTAATCCCATCGAATCAGCACGAGGTCTACATAGACCCACCTGAGAGCTAAAAGTAGGAGAATTCTTCCTCCTCATCTATAGAGTCCAACTTCACTGCATAGACTTCATCAGCATCTACATCTAAACCGGAGTCTGGTCGATGTTTTAAAATACCGTCCCAGAGTGGCAAAGGTTAACATGTTATCAAGTCAATCAAGCAGTAATGATAAAATAATACAACAATCACTTCCTAGCTACTCTTGTTAATATAGGGATGGTATGCAGTAATGATGTATGCCCTCGCACAAAGCTCCCTCACAAGCAACTCTAACAACCAAGTTTGTGCATGACAACCTCCCTAAAGTGCAACTTCATTCATACAGCAGATTTGGGAAGCTAAGGTACCTCTCTTTATATCATTTATCCAAACTGAAGAATCCATCTAAGGTCATTAATCCTAGTTAATCACATACGATAGGCAAGTTGTAGGGCATCACCCCTAATGAAAAATAGTCGATAGGAAAATTTAGGAGTTTATACTCGCGGTCACTACGGGAGGCTCGTCACCTCAGCGTAAGCCGACAACTCGAACATGGTGTCTCATACCACCATGCCTAGCTCACGAGTTTGGGTTGCTCACTAGTTACTATGGGGAGGCTCGTCACCCCAGCATAGGCTGACAGCTTAACCATGGTGTCTCATACTACTATGCTCGGCTCATGAGTCTTAATAAATTATTGTACCATGGTTGAAACGGGCTTTTACATTGTTAAGTGGTACCTTAGATTCAAGCAGTGATGTCCATACATAGTAAATACACAATATGACAATCGGTTTATTTGGTAAGTTTGATTAGTATAAGCACATGTAGACTTGATCGACATGGAGCGCATGTTCACCCCTTATGGCCTAACCATTGTTGACAATCGTTGTGTGACTCGGATTCGTCGAGTTACCCAATGTGGTGAGACTAATTCAGCCACCTAGACAGGAATTGTTACCGATTTCCTGGGCTAGGTCGTAGCCCTAATCTTACTCAGATGCAGCAATTAAGTACATTGGATACTAATTCAGCATTTAATAACCAATCCAAGTGAAAATTCTCATTTGAGCATTTTATCAAACACATTGAACATGTTACCAAATACTTGCATTTTATCCATAAATTGCGTCGTGGCAATTATGGTTACGAGAAAGAAACTTGCACATGATTAAGGTAATTGAGAATCCTATCTTAGCACACTTAATAAATACAATTCATCAGTAATTTCTCATTGAGACAATTTATCAAACACTTAAGTTACACTTTATCAAATATATAGACTAGATTAGTTACCACACATACTTATGTAAATCTATACACAGAGAGGCCAACATGCATATAACAGTAATGAATCCTAAATTCGTAAGCATGTTCAGCACAATCGGATTTTCATACTCATTCAAACATATCAACAAACACATGAGATGCATATTTCATTCAACATAGTTTACACATATATATTATATCAAAAGTGGCGTATCTAAGACAATATGGCAACAATCAAGTCAGTCATAAATCATTACTGACATTAGAAGCATTGAAAACCATAACCTAAACGTTTATAGTCTACACCTTTCATCGGAATACTAGATTCGAACTCAGTTCAAATTCTATATTCCTGAAAACAGAACGACGGGTACCTAAATCATGAACTAGGTTAGCTAGTTTATCGATTACTCAACCTGGATCTCTATAACAAGATTAGGTTTAGGATTTCTTACCCAAATCTTAGCCGAAAATGATTGTGTAGCGAAGTGGGAAGGTGAATCAATAAGTGGAGTAGTGGGAGAGTATTACTGTAACAATCTCCTAAACTTTCTCTTGTCTCCTTACTCATATCTCTTCTTTTCTCTCTTCTCTCTCCTAAGGTTATAGAAATTTGTATGGAATAGAAATGGGGTGGTTTGAGGGCTATATATAGGCCCAGAAGTGATGCAAATGGCCCCATGGCCATGGTATACTTAGTTTGTATCCAAAGGGTGCCTGTTTTGGGCAAACAGGGCTCATATGGAGGTCCACTACTCACATCATAGGGTAAGTTCCCTAACAATGGATCTATGTCAGGATGTGATCTCGGTGCGATTAGATAGGCCAATCGACCATGGACGACTCGTGTTAAATCAATAGTCATACTTACTCAATCGGGGCCATAAGTATACGAATATAAGTAGGGAAATTTCCTTTTCCCCTGGGTGAAGTTTGGTCAGAAACTGACGGTCCAAAATCCTCAATTTTATGCGTGAGTGAATGGCCCAATTCACTTATGTTTCATTACATTTTCTAAAGGTATTCGCGTTTCTCACACACTTTACTCAGGGCTCAAGTTATGCATTTTTGGATACAATCTAGGCTTGATTCCCACAATGATTGTCAAGCCTAGTAGGATGGATAGAATTATATAGTTTCATGGTCATCGGACTTTCGACGTGCGGTCCAGGTCCGATATAGGGTTTCAATGTACTCCCAGGAGCAACAGGCTCCTGGGATTTTTCCTAGGTTTTTATATTGTGTTGAGTTAGTGGTATCAATGATTTTAGATCTTCTCATTTGTGGAAATGGTGGCCCAAGCTAAATCCATCGATTATTTAGTTTAGCACTTAACTAAATTTCGGCTAAATTATACTACAGGATGCAGTCCTCGGGTAGTTCTATATTTTTTTGGCACTTTTAGTTAATATATTATTTTAATTATTTTTTTAATAGTTCATCATCAAGTCTATATTATCTCTACCAAATTTTATTAAATTTTGTATTCTAAAAAAATTTTAAAATTCTGGAAGTAGTAGCTATCCGAACTAATAATTTTTGGATAGTTGTCACATCAACCCAGATTTAACTATATTAAAATTTTTATTTTATTTTATTTTTATTTTATTTTTTCAATTTGGAAGTAATAGCTATCCAAAACTAGACTTATCAAGCTTTAATTTGGCTTTTGAATCACCTAAATCGGAGTTATATTGAGGGAGATATGACTTTTTGGAGTCAGCCTAAAAACGCAGAAATTTTCAGCGAGGGTCTACCGAAATTCGGTGCACCGGCGGCACGCCGCGCCCCTCTGGAGCTCCTGGTGGTGGTTCTACCACCCGATATTTGAAACGAATGTATCTTGCAAAAAGTAATGAGTTATTCAACGTGCAATATATGATTTTAGGGTAGGAGAAGCTAAGCTATCTAAATAACCTAGTTATTTCCTAATAGTCCATCAATTTAATGGTATAAAGTCCATTTTATTTGTATTTTTACTATTTATAGTAAATTTTAGTTTAATTATTGTTCTTCATCATTTAAACTTTAGTATTTGTGTCTACTATGAAAGTACCTAGAAATATTTGAAGAATAAGGTGGTGGAAGGTGAAATTTTTGAAGGAGATGGGTTAAAAGGGGGATTTAAGACTTTGGGATTGAGTTTTGAGAAGTTGATAAGGTGTTATGATAGACCTATTGCCCAAGGATGTCTAACTCCAAGTTGGCAAAAATCTATGATGTTACAAAAAGTCACTGAAATTACTCATGGCCTCCACTTCTACAATCATTCCTAAGGATCTTAAAGAGGAAGATAAGCTTAATCTTGAAAAAATCAAATATGAGAGGAACTGTTGTCAAAAGTATTAATTTTCAAAAAATAATCAAGAAAATTAAGCTTCTAAAATCAGAAGTTGAGAAACTGAAAAAGGAAAATAAAAGTAGACAAATCTAATCATACAACAGAATTAACTCATAAATTCACTCAAAGTAATAAAAAGTTAGAAAGACTTCTAAACATGAGTAGGAACTCCAAAAACATGAAAGGCCTAGGATATGAAACAGATAAATTTGACTCTTCCTTTACTTCATCTATGATGATCAATTCAACTATCTCAAATAAAAAAAATCTGGTTGACTCATCCCGCCATTTATGCAGAAAAATGGGACACTACAAGGGTGAATGTCCTATGCTCAGACAACCTCACCAGGTCAAACTATAAATATAAATCCAAATCAACTGGAAGTCACTCTAATAAAGAACTCAAAACTTCCTACTTAAAGAAAGTGGTTACCAAGTAGGTAACACAAAACAAAGACAATTGCTTGGCGAATAATGTGAAAATTAACTCAGGCCCTTGTAATGATTGCTCCAAGTGAACCAACTGTGATCATGACCCATTTTTTGTTATACTTTATAATGGGTCAGGTACTTCATAAGGAAGCTATAACAAGAAGAAGTGAGCAAAGAAAAACTTTTTGAGTGAGGATTAACTAAAGATATTGGTCAAGGGATTTAAAAACACAATCTATCAAGTTGACTTAAGGATATGTGCAAAAATTGAGAAAACGTAGGTAAATGAGTATAAGTCCTTTTGTAAGAGTCAATTAATAATAAACCACATGACTAATAGTCTTTTCACTAATATGGAGGTTGCTGAGAATCATGCACTATAGGAAATTTTGATAAATACTCCTCTACTCCATATGAGTAGGGTATCAGACATGTTTTAAGATCAACATTGAAATTCATATTAAATGTTTTGATGCCCTAATAGGACCAGAAAAGATTGATCTTCATGTAACAATCAATGTTGAACAGAAAATAAGAGATCGACGATCACCAAATGAAAGTTATGCAATCTAATTTATGGTCTGTTTGCTCTAATTATATTATTTGAGGATCTATAGCCTCATCATTCTTTTTGAATACATGTATATTATTATTTTTTTTTGTTCCTTTTTAGATGTAAACAATACAAATTCATTGGTAAAATATAAGTGTACATCATTGAATATAGGTTAGTGTAAGCTGAACTTGTAGAAAACCTTTTTTTTGGGCTATTTCGATGGAATCGAGGGACGTTCGACGTCATCAAGCCAACCTCGATGGAATCGAACACTACTCGATTGCATCGAAGAACTCCTGAATCTCACTAACCTATCTGGACTCTTTTCAATTACATTGAACATGGTCCAATGGAATTGAAGTTCCTTCTTCGATGGCATCAAAGTATTGGGACTTTTATATATATATATATATATATATATATATATATATATATATATATATATATATATATATATATATATATATATATATATATATATATTGTCTGGGTGGGATTTTTCATTTTCTATCTTCTTCCCACGACGACTCGTTATAGGTTGATTTGTCAATTAGGTCACTTTTAAAATGATCTAAGGGCTAAAATTTGACGTGTATGACTAATTTATGATGTCTGGTCACGGTGTAAGGTCTCACATTAAACAAACCATGGGAACCATGTGATTTGGAATTTGGGGTCTAGGTTAATGGCACTTTCATAATTATCATTGACCTAAGAGTTTTGTGAAGTCTAAGGGTTCTACATGGTTATAGGCACGTTCTAAGTAATTTTTGGAAAAGAAGTTATGTCCAAGTCATTATAGATAAGGAGTTGTTCGCAAAGTCATTTAAGGGAGGTTATACACATCAAATCACATGATGGATGGTATTACCTTAAAATCAACAGTCAAATGGCTTGATCTATTGGATAGAGATCATTTTCAATGGTTAGATCCACATTAGGGTATATGTGTAAGGTTAGGACAATTAGATTGGTATAGTACACACGTAAGTATTACGTTAAATTTTCATGGCTACACTCGAGAACTTTCAATACTTGGTGTTGAAATGTTCGGGGTGTTACAGGGATTACTTTTAGTACATTTATCTAGTTATGCTTATGTTTATCATATGTTGACAATGATGCATGATTGAGTTAATGTATAATTATTGATAAAGTGACATCCCACACACAATATACACTATCCTTATAGGCTTTTATTTTTATATACAAATCTTGTATAAGCCTATGTGATTGGACCCTCTATTTGCTTGGAAGCCATTGAGTTACTTTGACTTACTTCATTTTCTTTTAAGTTAGGCATAGTTTGTTATTAATATATAATAAGTTTTGAAAAAGTCTTACTCACCCCCTCTAGGACATTTAGTCATACTTCATACTTTAGTACTAGTGGTTCTACCACAATTTCAAAGCTTGCCATTGTGGCATGTTAAGAGCTCAAGTGGCATGGACTTCCTAATGATCTGTAGCATTTCATCAGACATTATAAAATGGGAAATGAAAGAGGTTTTTGCCACAAAATGCACAAAAAATCCTTATTTTACAATGAAGAACCTAGTCTAATCATGAAACTCATACTTTTTTGTCATGGTTTCTTTGTATGTAGCATTCCTTGCTGATACAAAACCACCAACTCGTCATTGGCCTTCAAATAAGAGACTAAGGCCATTGTTCAATGCATGACATTAGAAAAGCTTACCATATCAGGTAAATGTGAACCAATCGAAATAAGAAGACCACCTGCCTCCATTTACCAATCAACATTGAGTTCCTACATAAGAAAATATTTAGAAGATGTGAGAAGTCCAGATTGCATCCATTTAGCATGTATTACAAATAACTCCAATGGGTATTTTCTTTTTCTCTCTATTTTTTTTTTTCAATCCTTCTCATTGAATATGATGGACAAATTCTCCAAGTTTGGTTCCTATCATTCTTTATAATCATCAAGTTAACAATTAAATATCAAACTTAAACTTTAATGTGTAAGGTAGATGTGATATGTGAAATCATAACTCAATCAATATTTTAAAATTGCCAATTTAAAGATTAAAAACTTCAAATTTAATTTTTGAAATCTATCAAATAACTAGATTGTAAGAGTAAAAAATCCTCAACATTAAGTATCATATAATTCTAATCTATGGATTAATTTCAAAATCACTTAAATTCACAAAAAAATTGAAAAAAAAATTATAGCTCAAAATTTTAACATATTCAACACAAATCTGAAGAATTTCAAATGAAGCCCACCCTGAAATTGTGGTAGAAGCACTGTTGTAAAAGTATGAAAGTAGTCAAAGTGTCCTAGAGGGGGGTGAATAGGACTTTTCAAAAATTATTTTCACATAACAACAAACAATGCCTAATTTCAATCAAGATAAGTAAGGAAATGTAACTCTATGGCTTCCAAACTAATACAGGGCCCAAACATATAGGTTACACAAGATTTACATGTAAAGTAACTAGCCTATGAAAATAGTGCATGTGAGAGTGTGTAGGATGTGATTCTTATTAATGCTTAAGCATTTACTTAATCATGCATCATAATAATCATTTGATAGACATAAGCATAATTAGATCAATGCACAAAGAGCAATCCCAAACACAATCATATATACTGGTTCAACGACTTGCCTACTCCACTTCCGACTAACGCACTCTCTCCTAGAGTGTACTGGATTTCACTATCCAACGGTTTTAGATTGGGTTAACAATGAACCTTCACAACCTACATAAGGTTAACTAAGGAGCCTACACAAGGCAACCTTAAATGCCTACACAAGGCGACAAGTCCTACATGATGACACAACAAGGAGCCTACCCAAGGTAACCTATGCCTACACAAGGCAACATGTCCTACACAAGGACAACACGTCCTACACAAGGACAACACATCCTACACAAGGACAACGTATTCTCCCTTCAGAGACCTATGAAAGGTCTTGGCGAGTTTATTAACTCAAAACTGAATAGGGCAATGCCAAATAAAACTTATAACAGCGGAATAATAAAAGATATAAAGCACAATGCTAAATATAAAACAATCACGATAGCTTAAAATAAAGAGATTGATACTTTATCAGTTCTAAGGACAACCTTACACCAAAAACCAGAGGTTTAAGGTAGGATAACTTTATTTCTAGAACGTCCTTTGTATCACAAATCAATGAGGAATAATAAGCAAGAAAATCAAAATAACTTGCAGAAAATAAATCCTAAGTTATTACAACATTCATCCACACTTGCTTGAAGTGATTACAACATTCATCCACAAACACTCTCCACAAAACAGAATGAATAAAAGAATGAAAGAGTAAAACACATCCACAACACAATGATATATAGTGGTTCGCCTGTGTGTACACCAAATGTTATCCAACAGCCACACAGATTGCTACTCCACTCCTAATATCCTCATAAAGGGGATATTAGCATGCACTATCAAAATAGGTTTCACAGGTTCACCTAAAACCTTCACAATTATGTCTTTGATCTCGGGCTTACACAATCCAAAAACTCCACAATCTGAGTTTTCTGGCTCTCCTCAGATAACCAATACAATGAGATTTTTCTGGCGAATCTCAAACAAAAATCAGAGAAAGTAAATTGTAAAAATGTAAAATACCTGAATCACCTTTTGAAGAAGCCTGGTAGAACCAATCGGAGTAGATGTTCGATTCAATGTTCAAAGTCCAATACTCACTTTAAGAATGGTTCTAAGTCTAATTGATTTTAAATCAAAAGGGCTAGTTCTATTTGATTTTGAATCTAAGAAGAAGGAATATCAGAAATTCCTCTTTTCTAATAAGATTGGAATGTAGATCAAAATCAAATAAAAATAAGCTAGCAAAAGGAATATTAAATAAGCACAAAGTAGCTTAAAATAAACACAAACTTATCTCAGAGTATAGCCTAAAGAATGCTTGAATAGAATTGATTTGAAGTGCTAAAACTCTGAAGTTCGTGCTCTATTTATAGCCTAAAAAATCCCGTCTATGACTGGTCTTAGGAACCTAGGACTGGTCGTAGCTCCAAATATTTTCGAAAGATTTTCGCGGGATAAGATTTTCTGTTTCACGACCGGTCCTGGGCGGTCTACGACCGGTCCTGGGCCATCTACGACTAGTCGTGGGACACCTACGACCGGTCGTAGGACCCCAAAAATGGTTGCTGGAGTTTGAGTCATAGGGCTACGATCGGTCGAAGGATGAGTCGTAGAACTCACAAGACTGGTCATAGGACAGCTAAAAAGATTCAAAAATCTTCAACAACCTAGGACTGGTCCTGAAAAACTTAAGACTGGTCGTAGCAGAGCTAGGACTGGTCTTGAAGTCCCTAGGACTGGTCTTAGAACACTCCAAACAAGCATAATAAAATATATGAGTTATGTATCCAGAATGACCTATTGTAAAGCTCATCCTAAGGTCAATATAAGGTCAAACAAACCTTAAAAGTGAGTTGGACTTGAAAGTCTGAACACTCAGATGATCCTTAAGAGAAGCTTGAGAATATACAAAACTTGTAGTAGGCCTTCTTGAGCTTGATCTTGACTTGACAAATTCTTCTAATATACTTGAACTTGATTGAATCTTGAACATGCAAACTTAAAGACTTCAATTCTTGAATTCTTCATCCATATCTTGAAAACTTTCTTCATTTAAGATCTTGTCTTGAAATGTGATGGCTTGATTGCAATGAATAGTCTTCAATCATAAAACACAAGATGTACAAGACATAGATATAGGTTTTGGCACCACAAAATTTGATAACCAAAGGGAAATGAAATCATAGCACTTACAAAAACTCTAAATATCAATCCCACATAAAGAAAAGGCTTCAAACTCAATGAACTCTATATACTTATAAGTGAGTGAGTCCCTTTCTCGCACAATCTAAGATGATCTTCTTGTTGATGAAGAGTTTTCAGCTCCCTTGAACCGCAACTGCTTCTGATGTTTCAATCAATGTTACGAGGTTGTGAGGCTTAGGGTTTAGTCTGATCTTCTCTATTAAATGATATGATTGAAATTGTAATTGCTATATTATATAAAGCACACATTTCTTCGTCAAATTTTGTTTAGACAAAACAGCTTATGATGTAAGCCTTCTAATGTGGATCAAGATGGAAAGTTCAAGACTCTACTGAACTTCAAGATCAAGATGGAAAGTTTAAACTCTACTAAGTTCAAGATGATTGAGTTCAAGTTCTACTAAAGTTTTAATAGAAGATCAAGATCCATCTTCAACTTCAAGCTCTATTGAAGATTCAAGTAGAAGAACAAGTTTCATGAAGTTTAAGCTACTTTAAAGTTCAGTCATATCAAATATAACAAACCCTTGAAAGACCTTAGGCTTAGGTACTTTCAAAACATAACTTAAATGGGGTTTTATACTTATGTTAGGCTAAAGTTTGACTAGCCTAAGCTAAGGTTCAACTAGTCTAAGGTGTGGTTCGACTAGTTTAAGGATTTTTTGACCAGTCCTAGTTTAAACTCAAGAAAAATGGACTTTTCCATTACTTCTTCGACTAGTCGAGCAGATTACTCGACTAGTCGAAGATGGGACTTTAACCAGTCAAGGGTTACTCGACTCGTAGTCCAGCAACTGAATTATTTTGGATTTTAGGCACCCTCGACTAGTCGAAGACCTTGCTCGACCAGTTGAACAGTGCCCTCGAACAGTTAAACAGGGCCTTCGACCAGTCGAAGATCTGTTTTATCTTATCGCGCTTAAATTTGAAAATTTGTTAGATTGAAATCTAGTTCTTAGACGAGTTGAAGATTGTCTTAGATGAGTCAAAGAAAAAACTTCTTTGCCTATAATTAGAGGCTTTCTCTTAATCCAAAATTACCAATTCAAGTCTATTAAATCCTTCCACAAGTAAGAGAGAAGCCCCCATTATTGTCATGCTATTACACAGTATTTATAATATTTTTAATAGCTTATTTATTTTAATTCATTGATCTCTGTTTCTTTGAATCATATTTTATAAGGAGAGTAAATACTCTTCTTTAAGATATTAAGGAATTCAAATAAATAGCCTTTGGTTTGAATCCATTTAAAATTAATCCAGAACCTTAAACCCTTGTCTATATGATTGAACATTGAACAATTTATTACAAGAGAAGCGGGTCTACGGCTACATCGACTGATACATGTTTAAAAGAGAAGATAAATATTCTTTACTTTTATAGTTTGGTTTTATTGAGATATCCAAAAAATCTCATTTGTTGGTTTTTCTGAGATAGCTAGAAAATTCTTAGAGAGTTTATTATTATTATTATTATTTTTTTATTATAGCCCTTTAAAATCACAAATGTATTAGGTTTTAAGGTGACCCTAAGAAACCTTATTTATAGTGAAAGCTTAATATCACGTGGATAGTGATTATTAGGAGTGGAGTATGTGTGGCTATGTGAGAACAATTGTTGTGTCACGTCCTAAACTCAGAAAACAGGCTCACAGAATTCTCGTTCATCGAATCCGACGTCGACGGCCTCCGTAGTGCCCCATTCTCGGCTCCCAACACTCATGTGCCATATTTCCAAACCTGAGATCGTACAAGGAAGATTTTTAGTATGATCTTTTTTTTTTGTAATTAAGCATAACCACAAGCCTAACCAAGTCACAAAATAATATCACCACATATCCACTATATCAAAAACTTTGAGTATAATACGAAAAGGGAAATATAGGGTGTTTAAAAGGCTCCAAAATAGTTTGATACACACTCCTGCCTCAACGCTGCTACTATCTAATGACACCTGCACGCAACGGTGGTGCAAAAGCTTATAAAAGCTTAGAGGGTGGTGTAAGTGTGTACGTAAGGCAAACACCAAGTGTAAAATATCAGAGTAATATAAAAATATGCGCTAAGTCCATGAATGCTATCAGCTGTACCAAAAGCTATGTGATGCAAGGCATGAATGTTATTAGCTATGCTAAGTCCATGCGATGCGAGGCATATGTAGCCAAATGTCATATGTGTGATGTAAGCATGCCAGTCCTCATCAAGTACACATACCAATACAGTTCCTCTCTAAGATATCACCGGGGTTTAGTACACTCCACACCGACTGCCACCTCCCTAGCCGCACAACCCAGTGAGTGGAATAGACCTTACTATTCGCCTGACTAGTAGTCTTCCAATACCTACCCAGCTCATCGATAGTGAACTCATTTGTGAGATGGTCAAATTTAGCCTAACTTACAACTCCCTCACTCGAAATGGATAAGGCCACACCCCTTCCAACCGACCATGACATAATGGGAGACGTGGCCTATTAATATTCGACACTCCTGTGCTCATGTATCTAATCGGTCTAGAGTTGGAGCATCTACTGGTATCAAAAAGGTTCTGAGACTCTCACCCAAGGACATCTTAAGTGCTCACAGTGTTAGAACCAAGTATTTTCGGTATCCGATACAGCCATCCACGATGTGCTTGAGAAGCCATGACCCTAATGTTGTTAGGGCGTACAATGATCAAGACATATAAATGCAAGATGCATGAAGTACACTGTCCAGTCATGCAACAATCTTACACATACCATGCACTCATGTGAGTAACTCCTATCCGTGAGTCCCATAAATAATCTGCCCAGTGGCATATGCTATGATCAATCACTACTCATATCAAGCATACATATGATGCGTATGACATGAGTCATGGAATTATATTAAGCATGTTATAAAGTAATGAACTATCCTTACAACGTAGATGGGCCTGGATGGCCTATACACAACAAGTATGGACCTATCAATGGGCCCTAAGGAGAGTTACAATGCGAAAATTTGACCAACATTGTACTTACAATGTGAGGGTCAAACAATCATTGCTTCCAAGGCATAGCTTAAAGGTTAACACATAAACCACGGTGGAATCACATTACAATGGGCCTTATGTACATCTCATTGGACCTCAACCCATGGGCCTCCAATACATCAAATGGGCCTCATATATATCAAGGTGAGCCTCAGCAGATGGGCCTAATCATATGGCCTTATATATATATGAATCATATGAAAAGATCAACTGGATATATATATATATATATATATATATATATATATATATATATATATATATATATATATATATATATATATATATCAAAAGATCAGCCGGACCGCACTCCAAATAATAATGGTGAGAATGTTTTCCACCATTTAAAACTCTCGAGGCCCACCATAACATTTATTTTCTACTAAATTTGATTATAAGGTCCCACAGACCTGAATTAAGAGGAAAAATAATTTTCTTAATGATCCAAAACTTTTGTGATAACAAAGGTTTCAATGGCAGACACTCAATCCCCACTGCTTTTGCTGTGTGGTGCACTTGATATTGGATCTATCTCATTTTTGAACTCAAGCCTTAAAATGAGCTTTCAAAATGGTTGGATGGCTTAGATGCAACACATGCATCATGGTAGGTCCCATAGATGGACGGAGTGGATGAAGCAGGTGGGACCCACATAACTTAGTGATGCCACTATAGTAGCTGCTAGAGTGAGGTACACCAGCTGTCCCACTCCACACGTGGGGACGGTGTGGTTAAAACACTTACATCAGTGGGTCCCACGTGGGGCCCACCATAATGTTTATATGCCATCCAATCCGTTGAAAAGGTCACACAGACCCAGATGAAGAAGAGGAAATACAAATTTTATAATGATCCAAAGCTTATGTGAACCCAAACAGGGTTTCAATGGTAGACGTTTAATCAACACTGTTTCCTGTGACGTGGGCCACCTGAGTTTGTATATGGATGATTTTAAGGGGCGCCCATCGTTTGAAAATGGGCCCACCTACTACACAACGTGGATGCTCAACACACGTCACAGTGGGGCCCAAAGCTGGGACCCTGCCCATCCGTCCATAGCTAGTAGTGCAGCAGGACGTTGCTGCACATCCTCTGGCGTCAGCGGCAGTGCCTGCTGCCTCTTGTATATATATATTTTTTAAAATAGTATTTTTAGGATTTTTTGTAGGTGGGGCCCGCATCAGGGGAATCCGACACAGCCATTGGTTTTTATAGCCCAAGATAGACCCATCAAGCCCAATGTTCGACATATTTTGGGGTACAGAAGCATTAGGGTAGATTTCAATGGTACAAACACTACTCTTTATGCTATGGCCCGCCAGATAGTTGGATTGGCTTCATTTTTGAGATTAACGTCTAAAATGAGCTGGGGAATGGAATGGACGGTGTGGATTGGGTTCATACATCAAGGTGGGGCCTAGAAAAGTGGCCCTCCCAAAACTAGTTTAACCAAGCTAATATTTTTGTCTTTAGGTAACGTCCAACGTCCCCGGACGCTGGACAGTTTGGGCACAATACATACATTTAAGGTGGGCCCCACCTATAGACATGGGCCACCAAAAAAAAGGTTGGATGGTGTGGGTAATACATACATCAAGATGGGGTTCATCCGTGTGGGCCACACGACCACATCATCATACTAATATATATTTATATATATATAAGAGAGGAAGAGAGAGAGAAATAGACACATATGATGGAGGGTCTGCCACTATGAGCCCTCCCTTGAATTCAATCATACATCAAGTGGGTCCCAATACATGTGGGCCCACCAAATCATAGATCAACGGTGGAGATTCCTTCTCCACCAAAATGGAAGGTCTAGATGACCTCTATCATGCAAGGAAAATAAAATCATGATGGGGTCCATGGAGAATGGCCCCATCATGGAATGATCATGAGAATTAAGGTGGGCCATCGGCCACACCTAGGGTCCAAAGTGAGATCCATACCATCAATCGGTAGGCCTCACTTGACCCATTATCAAAATATGAAAATCTAGCTTATAAAGCACCCACTGTTCAATCTTCTTGGTCCTATGGAACGCCAAGCTCCTTGTGCTTCACTTTGATGGAAGATGATGAGAAATGAATGGTTAAGATGAAGGATTTTGGGAGAGGAGGTGGGCCACACTGTAACACCCTGTACTTTGAGTACTCGGGTGTTATCATTAAACCGTAGGATGTATTTAGACGTGTGGGAATATAGGATATCATCAGTAGATGATTCACAAGGAGACCACTTTGTGAACCACAAACAACTCTAGAAAATTTCATTAGTTAAAACTCTCATCGAGTCTAGTCTAAGATCACTCTGAGAGTCCATTGAAACTCAAGACAAATCCTGCTCACCAACCACTTTATATATATATATATATATATATATATATATATATATAAAAGACAATCCAGTAGCCCGATATCTACACCATTGTGAGCACATCTACCTAGCAAGGTCACAATCCAACCATTCAAATTGACCTATGCATTTCACATTTGTATTGGAACATGTCAAGAAGTCATATGGACAATCAAATCATATTCAAAACAAATATGAAATTGTAACCACCCGTATCCTAATCCTAGCTTAAAACTTAATAACTAATCTCTTTAAACATTAAACAATTAGATCAACCCACCTAAAAACATAAATCTACCACTAATTATCCTTTAAACAAATCCCAAAAGCCTGGTACTCTGGGGTAAATTAGACTTGGAACAAATCTGACCGTTGAAAAACACTCAAATCACTTAGTGTGGCCCACTTGAGCCTTGAATTTGCCTCATCTTTGATCAAAGGCCTTGGATGAGACTTCCAAAGTGAATGAACGGCGTGGATCACACTGATAAACACATGGACCCCACCTTTGATGTCATGCACGAGCACGAAGCCATGCACTCCTGTAGTGCATGGGACCATCGATTGGTCAAAATCGGGGCTGACCCAATAAAAATCAGAAAAGAGGGGATTTCTCCCACTTTTCCCGCCAGTTGGAACTCGAACGGATGCCATTCGTGGGCGTGATCTATAGCCCACCATCACAACCTATGTGAATGATCAGGTCCATCCATCTAATTCAGATGATGGTACTGACTAGAACCATGGTAACTTTGGGTGTGAAAGATTCACATCGAGCATACAACTCTCAGCGCAAGGACCATTGACAGTGAAGATTCTATAACGGGAACCGTTTCCTCGCCGGCATTGATCGTGGGCCCCCATCAAAGGGTGAATGGATAATCTAGACCATCTATCGTGTATACAGACCCATTTCAACCAAACCCTGACCATTTGCACATGTTGAAACACGTGTCCATGCACGTAATCTCTGGCGTGAACTGGCCGTGTGTGACACATTTCTGATAACGGAAAGCGTCATTACTCCTTTCCGTTTCTAGCTCTATGAGCTGGAAAACCGAGAACCCATACTCAAATCCTGGCCGCGCGTCCCAAAACAATCCTAGCTGTCCATCCATCTCTGCACTTTAGGCCTTCCTTGTAACAAGAGAATCGCCGCTGCGAGTGGAGACCTATTCCCATTCGAAAATCCAATCGACCGTCCATCTAATGGATCCTACAATGTTCTTTGGTCCCATCCCCGCCATCCAAATGCCTCGTATCATGAAATTATCCATAGGATCTGAACCCACCATGGGCGGAGGAGTCATCCTCTCCATTGGCTGAAATAACCCATCACCTGTACGTGGGTCCCACTGGATGATCAAGGCCACTCACTCGGTGGTCCATGGTATCAGAAATCTATCTGTGACAACATATTTTGACCAGGCAAATGTTCTATAAAGAGATCATTAACCACATCTGTTTATTAATCTGGATTAACGAGCGCAGCTATAACTAATCGGCCGATTACGAACCGATCTTTCTGGACATTCTCAAGGCTATAAATAGCCTCTTTCCTTTTAGGGCAACGAATTTAAAAGGAGAGAAAAGAGAAAAATAAAAAGAAAGGAAGTAGAAAGAGATTAGGAGAGAGAAAAACCGCCGCTAGAGCGAGTTGCATATCCTATTGCAACCCGACTCGGCTGAGTAGTTCGTCTGCTGGGTAGATAACAGAGAGAGAGAAATAAGAGTGTGAGAGAGGGAGAAGATAGCGAGAGAGATAGAAGAAGGGAGAGAGTAGGAGATAGCTGCTGGAACGGGTTTCCAGCTGCTGTTACAACTTGCCTCAGACCCTGTTTCAACCGGCTCGAGTTCCCAGCCTGATCCAGGTATTGAAATCGAAACGTCCCCCTGTAATGGCTTTACACCAAGCTAGTCAGCAAACCAACCCAACTCCCTGATGAATCAGGCCAGCATCACGTTAAAGTGAAGACTAGAATCGAGTTTGGGAGGCGTGATTCTGATTTCTGGCAAACAAGGACCTAAGCACGCTCACCCAAGACTTTGCAACACCAGAAACGAACCTGATCAGGTACCGCAAATGACCCCTCTCTCTCAGTTATGGAGGATTTTTCACCCACTCGGCTGCAGTTCACGGTTCTTTCAACTTAGATGTGAGTTACGTGACTCAGCCCCATTTCCAGCACTCTTCCAGTGTGCAAAACCTGATCTGCCTCCATGGCAGTGGTCGATTTTCCTCCTGGAGCTGGGACTGGCACTTTGAGCCATGCTCTGGTTCGCTAGTTGCAGAAGATTGCAATGCCATTTGCATGGTGGCTGTACCGAGTCAGTGACTCAGGGCCGTTTCATGATCTGGGGGCTTAATTCAGTTGGGCCCAGTAAGCAACTCACCTAGCTAAACCTGGAGTCAGCTCAGGGCATTCCAGATCTACCCAGTTTGGAACTGTCCCGACCATTTTAACCCCACTGAGTCAACTCTATACTCAGTAGCAAACTGACTCGGTCAGTTTCCGACTGAGTCATGCTGACTCTAGGATGATTTGAGTACCATTGGGTTCAATGGGTCAGTAATCTAACCCCGTGGATAGTAAATTTCTTAGGAGTCGACTCAACAAGTTGTTAGTTGGAATCCCAACCTAGTCAACTCGGTACTGACTCACTGAGATTCAATAATATCTCACTCAGGGACTGTTTACTATTGATACACTTGAAAGACACCTTCCTTCAATCAATTCCAAATCAGGAGCTCATAGACTCGCCTCATAGGAAGACTCAGATCAAGAGAAACCCTTAATCAAGGTGAGGAGCATCCCCTATAGCTTCTTCCTTTCACTAATTTCCATGTGGATTAAATCTTTAATGCATAAAATTTTAAAAAATTATTAATTCCTAGATATCTTGAATTTCATGAAATAATTGTGTTGTCTTACAAACTCCATGTCGCATTTATAATTGTTTTCTTATGTTGAGAAAGGGAGGCTTTCATATTAGATCATCTGTGAATTGTGAGATATTTCCTTCATGACTGTCTATATTCTTTAATCTCTAATTTAGTTGGCATAATCTTGAGAATAGTTCTTACAATATGGAAAATGAGAATTTATTTACATGTAGTGTACTTATGGATGGATCTTAGTTACTTATGTGACCTCACTTGGAAATTTTACATGATACTTAGTGTGCCCTCCTTTGAATGTAAAGAAATTATGGAAGTCATTATGGAATGCATAGTTGGATATTCCTTATTTGAAAGTTGATGATCTTTCCTATTTTATCAAAAGTAATGTATATAAGTGTCATGGCGCATAACATTTACGCACGACATGTGAGCTTTTCCGAGTGTTCTTCGTAAGTCACATCCTGTTGGGTTGGTTATGGTTCTATTACCTAAGTCTAACCATCAAGCATGTGCATTTGTACACTTTGGGCCGCTCTTTCTTTACATGAGACTTTTTTGGGATTTTATACCTCCTCGGGCATACCCCGAGTATTTTTCCAGGAGGTCGTCCTTGGGCGCACTCACCTTCATGGCCTTTTCCAGGTAGTTAATCTACCGGGGGTGATCTATATGATCTTTTTCAGGTAGTCTATTACCGTAGGCGACCCTTTATTTTGACAGCTGGATGTGTATCCCCAGATCTGTGACTTGAGCATACATTCATTCATTCATGCAAATGTATTGTTAGTGTATTACCTTATGAATTATATATGAATTGTTAACCCATTTTGGAATGATGTGTTATGGTTGAATCTATGAGGGAAATTCCCACTGAGTTTTCACTCACCCATCGTGCGGTTGCACCAAATAGACACAGGTGAGGACCAGGTGGAGACTCCTATGACGGGATCCCAGGGACGGCTGTGGTGGATTGTGGTGAGGAAGAGTTCTATGTACATTTAGTTGAGTCGTTGGAGCTTTAGGATTTACCTATTTTTATACTTCAGATTTTGTATGTTTTGTTTGAATTGTAATAAAATATTGCCCCTGTTGTGGGATTTCATCTTACTTCCATTTACATGTATTTAAACTTCTTTTGTTACTCTTGATATCTTTAGTTTATGTAATGTTGCCTTTCTCCACGTTATAAAATTTACCGCTATTTAGATGTATGTTAGTCCACCTCATAGTGTAACCCTCGGGTTCTTGTACTCGACGACCATCCTCGGGTTTTGAGAATCAGGGTGTTACACACACACAACACTTTTCTCTCTTGGAAAAGCATAGACGTCCACCACTTTTTCTTGCTTAAAAAATGTGTTTGAGAAATGAGAGAGAGAGGGTTGTAAGGAGAGAAAGTGACGGGTGATGGATGTGAGGTGAGTGATGGGTGAGGTGAGAGACTTGTTGACTTTTGGGGCAAATTGCTTGACTTGTGGAGAAAGAAAGCATGAGTTACTCTTGTACTTTGACATGAGGTGATTAATTGATTGATTGAGTGATTGATTGATAAGACATGTTGTAGAGATTCTTGGGATTGCAAACGCATGATATTTTCTTAGAAATAAATGTCAGTTCATATCTCCTGGCCAGGGTATCGATCGGTGTGCAAGACGCGGCGTTGGAACCGCAACGACGATGCGGTTATAATTGTACAAGTCTCAGATTAAGTCGACTCAAATCTACGGGATACGACTAAGGGTCATGCACAAACGTCAATTATAGGTCACAGGTTGTTGGAATTCGACGGGTAGGATCGTGTGAGTCGACGGAACAGTACGGAGAAGGATACGAGTCTTACATGTTATACACACTAAACCACTATAATTCTTGGTATTGTGGTGAATGTTTACTTTTTACATTTGTGGAGAATGTTTGTAATTTTATTTATGCAAAAGTGGTGATGTTTGTAATAGATAGTTTTATTTTCTCTTACTTGGTTTGAGATCTTGATTTTTATAAACGTTCATGAAATAAGGTTGTCCTACCTAAACTTGGTTTAGGTGTAGCTTGTCCTACGAATTAGTTTGAATCAATTTTTCATTACTAATGCGATTGAGATTTCTAATTTATTTATTATTTCAACACTTTAATTTTTTATTTGGCATATTCCTATTCACCCCCTCTCTAAGACTTCTTAAGCTCGCCTTTTCAAGTGGTACCAGATCTAAGTTGCTCATTTTTTTCAGATTAATTTCCTTGAGTTAAAAGATTTAAAGCTTTTATAATTTCAAATTTCGATAGCTTGTTTATTACCAGGCCACCAGTTTTGATGGCTCTAACTATGCATATTGGAAAGTAAGAATGAGGATTTTTCTAAAATCCTTGGATTAAAGTGTATGGCAAGACACTGTAACGAAATGGAAACCTCTTATGACTAAATATTAGGTAGTGATGAAACTCAATCTATGAGAGAAACTACATTCTATTTATGAATTGCAGCTCAGACAAGTGAAAGTAGTGCTAATGCCAAGGCCTTAAATGTTATAACTTGTGCTCTATCGCCTGATGAATTCAAAAGAATTATTTCATACGATATAGTTAAGAAAGCTTGTGATATTCTTGAAATGATACAAGAAGGAACTACTATAATCAAGAAATCAAAAATTCAACTCCTCACTACGAGATTTGAGGAGATTCGTATGTAAGAAAATGAAACTTTCATGGACTTCAATACGAGACTAAATGATATAGTAAATCCATGTGGGATCTAGGAGATGGAATCCCAGAAAGCAAGGTCTGTGCAAAAATACTGTGCTCTTCCTAAGAGATTCAATTCTAAAGTAACTACCATTCAGGAATTAGGAGATATTGATAATATGAAGGTTGAGGAGTTAGCTGGCTCTCTCCAAACATATGAGTTAAATTTTAAAGCTCCTAAAGGCAAGTTTATTGCTCTTAAATCTTCTAAATATGTTTCAAAAGAAAAATGTATTAATTCTGATTTTGAAGATACAAAAGATGATATGGCAACTAAGAAATTTTATAGAATTTTTAAAAATAAGTAAAGATTAGATTTTTAAAAACCATCTGATAAAAGAAAAGGAAAATCTAAGTCTTGGAAAACTAAAACTAAGGACATTCAATGTTTCAACTATCATGAATACGGGCACTTGACAAATAAATGTCCTAAAAGAGATAAATCTAAGAGAAAGGGCATAATAGCTTAATGGCATGAATCGTCTGGCTTTAAAAGTTCTTCAGAGTCTGATGAATCAGAACAAGAAAATATTAATGCAAATGATGTAAAAGCCCTTATGACTATAGTTAGAGTCACCTCCTAAGATAGTTATAACATATCTGATTATGAAAATCTCAGGAATAATCCTGAAAACGAAAATGAGGATGATCTTCAAGATGCCTACAATGCCTTATATAGGGAAAGTTGTAACATTGCTATTAAATTGAAAATTCAAAGAGAGAAATATGTTAAATTAAAAGAAGAACTTGAAAATAACGTTTTAGAAAAATCTCATCTTTCAGATTGTTTTGAAAAAATAAAACTAGATTTAAATTTCAAAACCTCAGAATTATAAAAACTCAAAACTGAAAATGAGAAACTAAAACTCGAAATTTCTTCCCTTTTGAGTTCTAAGGATACTTGGAGATATGGCCACGGAGACCCAAAACTGAAAAATTGTTTACTTCATCCAGAAAATGTGGTGACAAATCAAGTTTGGGCTGTATTAAAAATGATTCTCTGAAAATCAATAATTCACCTCCTACATTTGTAAGAGAAAAATCCTCAAACTCTAAAGGTAAGAATTTGAGAAATTTTGGTCGAAATGATTTCAAAAACTCAAAACCCTTTCATGTTCCTAAAATTAACTCTAATGCCATCAGCTATAGAAATCAAAGATATAATAAATCACCTTTAGCTAAAAAAATTGTGGACTTACTTAAAGAGCTTCTAAAATACAACTTAGATGGAATTGGTGTTAATAGAAAGTGGAGACATTCCAACTCCCAAAAATAGAGAAAGTCAAATGGAACTCCTAAACCCATAACCATAATAAAATGGGTTCCAAAGGTTACATGTCTTGTTGCCCACACAGCCTTTAAAGCCACTAGCCATTCAAAATGGTACCTACATAATGGATGTTGAAGACATATGACAGGTGACAAAGCGATATTCACCAACTTCAAAAAGTTAAATGACGGCTCGGTTACTTTCAGAGATGGAAGCAACTGCAGAATCATAGGCCAAGGTACCGTTCAACTCTCCAATCTTCCTCCCTTTGAGAATATACTGTATGTTGAAGGTCTAAAACATAACCTCTTAAATATATCTCAAATCTGCGATAACAAATATAGTGTAAAGTTTTCAAATCACGGATGTGAGATTACAAATGAGAAGGGAAGTGTAATTTAAATGGTCATAGGACCACTGAAATTTGCTACATTATTGATGACTCATTCTCTTATAACTATTCATGTTACATGTAACGACTTGAAAAATTCCATACCAAGGACCGAGTACCACCTCGATCGGAAATCACTTAGGATTAATTCCCTTAGAAATCAAACATAAGTTAACTAGCGCCAAGTTAGACTAGCTGTGAAATTAGTACTGTTCGCTTTAAATACGTTCTGCAAGACTTAAAACTTGTGGAATCGTTAACGCTATAATACCCTGAAATCTAGGATCCAACTTTAAACCCAGTTGTTCCCGGAAATGCTTTGTAACTTCATATTGGATCTATACCGCACGTCGAAAGTTTGATATCTATAATCTTAGACCATTATGACCGCTTAGTTAGACTTGACCATCATTTCAAAAATCAAGCCCAAACGATGTCCTGAGACTATTCTATTGAGTCCGGAGTGAAGAGAGTGAGAAAAGGAAGATATTTAGAAAATTAATTACATTTTTAAGTAATCTGGCCCGTGTCACTTGCGCGACATTTTTAAGCGTTCTGACCGTTAGATTTCAACCAAAATTCACCCTCGGATCAGGAAAGTTGGCCCTTACATGTCCAAGTACTTGTGGCCTTGATCGAAGTTCGGTAACCGTTGAATTGAAGCTGGTCCGCCACGGAGGATCTGGAAATCCGATCAGACTGAAAACTTAACTTACTAAAGATCTGATGCTAGTGAGCTTAAGTCCTACCGCATTTGATAAGAGGACCCCCAGAAGTGCTCTGTTGAATCAGAAAGATCCCAATTTGGTTACAACCTAAGTATACCTTGACTTCGAGTATGTTTTCGTCATGTTTAGGCTTATAAAAAGGCCTTAAACCCTTAGTTTCATATCCCATACGAATTTTCAAACCCTAACTTCCCAAGAGAGAGAAAAGAGAGAAAGTGTAGGAGAATCTGTCGAATCTCCGTAGGATTCTTTCTAGTCCACCTACACATCGAACCTGCATATCTGAATAATTCTTCCAGCGATTCTGATTCCATTCTTGGGTAAGTTAAGCTAACCCTAACCTATTTTGAAGCTTAGACTAGCTGTAGTGAAGTTGTAGCTAACCTGTTTCATGTCATAGGTAGCGTATCCGCCGTTGACAAAGACACATCGTCTGAATCATATTGAATACGTATTTTCTAGTTTAAGGTGTGGACTATATTCGCTTAGGTTATGGTTTTCAACACTTTCAATATTAGATAATGATTTATTCATGTTGTGATTGCCGTTACACATGCCAAATGTGCTATTCGTTTTGTCTTTCACATGTGTATACTTTATATTGTAAATACCGTATTTCATGTACATGTTAGAATACATGTATGCGTATGAAATCTGTTGATTTGCTTGCCATGATTAATTATCATTGTTATACCCCTGATATGTATGCGGCAACTCCATGGCGAAAGGACTTGCCCTAATATGCAATAGTGTAACATCCTGAAAATCGGGGGTCGAGCATAAACTCCACTCCCGAGTTTCAGAACATCACTTATGCAACATTTTCAATGATGGATGAATGTCGGCTGTAATAATGCATAAAACATGAAGTGGATTAAGCCAAAACAGCATATCATAGTCCAGAGACAGTTAAATTAGCAAGCGGAAGAATGTGATAGATATATAAAATATATGAACTGTTATAAGTCTCCAGAGTGTGAACATGTTATCAGGTTAAACATATACATGTATACTCCAAAAATGATAAAAAAGAATATACATGTGTGCTCCAAAAATATAAAATGATAAGTGTCATGCATCTAATCAACCTCCTTGTAATTTCATCGATCAGAACACGGTCTACCTAGACCCGCTTGATAACCGCCTATAGGAGAAATCCTCCTCATCATCAAACAAGTTCGGCTCCGCTTCACAAGCAGCGCCATCATCTGAAACTAAAACAGGGACTGGTTGGTGTGTACAACACTGTCCTGTAACGTGGGAGTGAGTGGCCAACTCAGTGGAATCATAGAACAAAGGTTAACATGTTATCAAATCAATCAAGCGATAATGATAAAGCAAGCAAATCAAATATTCCTAAATACTATAATTAATGTAAGGACGAAATGACATGATGCATGCCCTCGCCAACATACTCCCTCATGCGACACCATCGTACGTCCGCGGCATGCTTTCTTCCCTCAATGCTCCACATCTCTCAGGCACATGCAGTGCGATATGAATATGATCACCGAGTTGTTCTTAGTCCTTTTTATACAGTAGGATTGGGAAACTAGGGTACCTCCCTTATATCATTCCCAAACAAGGATCCTGTCTAGGGTCTTCACTCTTAGTAATCTCATACGATGATATATTTCTTGGTCGCTACAAGGGCTGCCAGGGCTGTTGCATGCACTCGTTGCTCCGCTCCCCCATCACCTTATCAATACAGGCCTATTTTGTACTCTTGTTGCTACGGAAGGGTCGTCGCCTCACGTAGACTCAGAGTACGCTCGAGGTCACTACAAAGGGTTGTCAGGGCTGTTGCACGCACTCTTTGTTCCACTCCCCCATCACCTTATCAGTGTAGGCCGACAGCTCGAATATAGTGTCTCATACCACCATAATCGGCTCACGAGTCTGGGTTTCTCACTGGTCACTACGGGGAGGTTTGTGGCCCCAGCGTAGGCCGATAGCTCTACCACGGTGTCCCATACCACCATGCCCGGCTCATGAGTCTTAATGGATCAAGGTACCATGGTTATCAGGGTTTTCACTGGTAAGTTCAGTACCCTAGGTTCAAGTAGTTATGACCAATACAAGGTGAACATACAATGGTCAGTCGGGTTACTTGACGAGTTCGACTAGTATGAGCGCCCGTTGAGTTGTACAACATGAAGTGCATAAGCACTTCGTGTGGCCTAACCACTGCCGACAAGCAACGCACGACTCGGGTTCGTCAATGCATCCTTCGTGGCGAATAAAATCCAACCACGAATTCAAATCTGTTACCGATTGCCTGGACTAGAGTATAGCCCCAAGCACATGTAATCTGAATCAGTAATCATATGATATAGACATAATTAAAATAACAAGTAATTCAAGCATGATAGAAACATGTTATAAGATACAACATAAACAATTTAACCATACACAAGCATTTCATATATATAAAGTAATCAATTCAAATATAACAAACGTGGAGGAAATCATATACATCATCAAAATAGTTGAGAATCCTATCTCAACGCTAATCTACAACCTCATTTACTCAATACTTATACAAACATTTATACAAACACTTAGTCTACACACATTAGCCTACATAGCATATGTTAGCCAAAATGTGTATCAGGACGAATCTCTTCGCCAAATAGATCATACACGCATAACTAACATAGGTACACGACAAATACTCATGGCAATCATATCAGTAAAATACGTACGTATACAGTATTTCCTAGAAATACCTAAAATACCCTAAATCTCATATTCTTTGTACGTATTCAAAATGAAAAATAGACAGCATGTTCTACATGTCAAACAGCATTCTTGTCAGCAATCTACCATTAAACGGCATTGAAAGCTTTGAAAAATGACAACCTAAGCGTCTAAAATCCGCACCTTAAACCAGAAATTGCGAAATGAAGTTGTTTCAGACGATAAGTCTTCGTCAACGGCTCAACGGTAACTTATACCATGAAATAGGTTAGCTACATCATCACTAATGCTATTTGGAACTCTAGAATAGGTTAGGGTTATGATTTCTTACCTAAGAGCGGAGCTGGAAGCACCGGAATGGCGGTGCAGAAGTGGCGTTGAAGCACAAGGAGTAGCAAGGAAGAATCCATGGAAGAAAAACCCCATCTTCTCCCCCACTCTCTCCCTCTCTCTCTCTCTCTTTTCTCTCTTCTCTCTCCTAGGGCTTAGGAAATTCATATGGAATGAGAGAGTAAAGGTTTAAGCCCTTTTTATAAGTTTAAAAGCGATGAAAATAGACTTGGGGCCAAAGTATACTTATGTTATGTCCAAATACAGACTGTTTCGTCTCAACGGAGCACTTCTGGAGGTCCTCTTATCAAATGCGGTCGGACTTAAGCTCCCTGACATTGGATCTAGTTCAGGCAGAGTTTTCAGTCTGATCAGAAATCCAGATCAACCGTGGCGGACCAGTTTCAGTTCAACGACTACCGGTACTCGATCAGAGCTACAAGTACTATGACATGTAAGGGCCACCTATCCTGATCTGATGGTAAAATTTGATCGAATTCTGATGGTCAGAATGCTTAGAAAAAGGTGCGCAAGCGACACGTGCCAGATTTCATAAATTATATTTAATTTCTAACATTTCTCACACTCTTCACTCTGGGCTCAAGGAAATCGTCGTGAGACATCATTTGGTCTTGATTTTCTAGGTGATTCTCAAGTCCAACTAGGCTGTCAGGATTGTCTAAGTTTGGGATAATCAAACTTCCGATGTGCGGTCCAGATCCGATATAAAATTTCCAAATGCTCCCGTGAGCAACCGGGTTTAGAGTTTGATCCTACGTTTTAGGGTATTATAGCGTCACCTATTCTATACATTTTGGCTCTAGTAGATCGTATTGAAAGTGATTGGTGAGAATTTCATAGGTCATCTAGTGCAGCGCTAGTTAATTCTTGTTAGATTTCTAAAGGAAGTAGCCTTTATTGATTTTTGTTTGAGATGAGATTTGAGGGGTGGAGTGAGGGTGCTTGGAAACGGAAGAAGGAAGAGTTTGGAGGGGTGATTTTTGCCAAAAATCAGATGTTTGGGAGAGAAAGGAGAGATTGGAGGGTCACTTTGTGAAGGAAGTAGGTGATTGGGATGTTTTTAAGGGACGACCCATGTACCATGGGGTTACCCTAACCCCCAAAGACCATCGGCCCGAAGGCCCGCCCGAACCCAGCCCATTTACGGGTGAGGCCTCGCTGACCACTGGGCCATCTGGCTAGGTCTTGCCATCTGGGCGAGGTTCTCCTATCCCTTGGGTCCCAAAAAGGTGTGGGGCCCACCTTGGGTCCTCCTAGATTAGCATGGGTAGGCCCCCGACTCCATTTGAGGCATTTTCGGGGCCAATTTGCAAATCGGAATAAGTTTATGCGACGTGTAACATATGATTTTGGGATAGGAGACACTAATCTATCCAACTAACCCATTTATTTTGTTAGATTTCAAAAGGTTAAGGGTCAAAACCCATTTTATCCATTTATTTACTATTTATGGTAAGTTTTTATTTCGGTATTGTTCTTCCTTATTTAAACTGTAGGATTTATGTCTAATACGAAAGTACTTAGAGAAAATTGAAGAATGAGGTGGTGAAAGGTGAGATTTTTGAAGGAAATGGGTTGAAAAGCGATGTTTAGACTTTGGGATTGAGCTCTAAGAGTGATATGGTTGACCCATTGCCTAAGGACGTCTAATTTCAGGTTGACAAAAATCTGGGGTGTTACAAATAGAGACGACGTACGTGATGTATGTTGAATATTGTAACCTAAGTGCTTGAATAAATGCCTAAGTGAATTAGTAGTTAGTAAAGTGTGATTGCTAAGGTGATTGAGATATGGATCTCCATCACAATACTAAAGTGTATGATTTCCTCCATGAATCATGTGACTTAGATTTTCCATGTAAAATGAGTGTATGATTTCCTCCATGGATTATTTATTTAGTTGAATCATGTTAAATGAGTGTATGATTTCCTGTATGTACCGTATTTACATTCAACTTATACTTCATGATTGTCCATATGAATGCGGGATATAAACCATATGCTAGTTATTAGATTTGTATGTGAATGGGGCTGTACTACAGTCCAGGTAATCGAAAATCGTTCTGTAAATAGTGGTTGAGGTTATTTTCGCCACACAGGATGAGTTTAGCAAATATGAGTTGTGCTTGGGATGTTCGACAGTGGTTAGGCCACATGGAGT
This sequence comes from Magnolia kwangsiensis, assembly GCA_037074715.1. Classification (NCBI taxonomy): domain Eukaryota; kingdom Viridiplantae; phylum Streptophyta; class Magnoliopsida; order Magnoliales; family Magnoliaceae; genus Magnolia; species Magnolia kwangsiensis. Next base: position 76,742,168 of record CM073579.1, read on the forward strand.
GCTTATGCATTTCATGTCGTTCAACTCAACGTGCGCTTGGCCTAGTTGAGCTTATCAACTAATTCGATTGACCGGTGCTTGTTCACCATGTTTGGTCGCTACTGTTTAAATCTAAGGCATTGAGCTTATCAGAGAAACTCTCATTAACCATGGTACCAAGATCCCCTAAGACTTATGAGCTGGACATGGTGGTATGGGACACCGTGGTGGTGTTATCGGCCTACGCTGGGGCCACAAACCTCCCCGTATTGACTAGTGAGCACCCTACTCTGAGCAGATTATGGTGGTATGGGACACTATATTCTTGTTGTCGGCCTACACTGATTCGTGACGAGCCCTCTGTAGTGATCTTGAGTTTATCCTGACACTGCATAGGGGCGACGAGTCCTGTTGCAGTCTTGAGGATATAAGTAGGCCTGTATTGATAAGGTGATGGGGGAGTGGTGTAGCGATTGCGCGCAACAGCCCTTGCAGCGACTTAGAACCATGATATCGTATGAGATTTCCTAGGACTGACGACCCTAGAATGGATCAATGTTGGGAATTGATACAAGGGAGGTTTCTTAGCTTCCCAATCTTGCTGTATGAAAAAGACTAATAAGAACTTGGTAAGCATATTCATAACACTGCATTGCATGTGCTAACGGGGTTGGTGATAGAGTACTGAGGAAGTGATTCATGCCGTGATTGTTAGATGATGTCGCAAAGGGGATTGTGGTGAGGGCATGCATCATTCTTCATATCATCCTTGCATTAATAAGAGTACCTAGGACCTGTGTGATTGTACTGCCTTTTCATTACTGCTTGATTGGATTGATAACATGTTAACCTCTGCTATAAAGTACCACTGAGTTGATCACTTCCACGTTTTGGGATGGTGTTTAAATACCAACTAGAATCTGACTTAGCTGCAGGAGATGGCGATACTTGTGAGGCGGAGCCAGACTTTGACGAGGATGAGGAGGCGTTCTCATATATGCAGTTCTCAAGCGGGTTCATGTGAGCCTTGTCCTGACCAGCGGAGATTTTTTGGGATATGTACTTGATGATTTTTACACAGTTGATACATGTATTTTTGAGATACAGATATATATATTACCCTGGGCAGAGCACGCATCATTTGGAGATTTATTTTGAATTATATATGTATTTAAGTCTTTCACTTGCATTTCCTCAATATCCCTGAATTATGTCAGCTAATCTGGCTTGATCTATTTCATGTTTTATGCATTAATACAGATAACATACAATCATCATCAAATGTGTTGCATAAGTGATGTTTTGGAACTCGGGAGCTGAGTTATGCTCGACCTCCGAATTTCAGGGCGTTACATTACATAGTACAAACGAGTAAAATAAAATTATGGCATAAACGTCTTAGACATGTTAACTTTAGAAACCTTTATAGATTGAGCAAGAGAGATCACATTCATGTCTTACCTAAATTAAAAAAAGTAGAAAAAATTTATGGCGCATGTCAAATTAGCAACTAAATTAGGAGTAGCCACAAGAAAGTAAACTCCTTAGCCATAGCTAAACCTCTTGAACTACTCCATATGGACTTGGTGGGACCAACGAGAATGGAGAGTAGAGGTGGAAAGAAGTATTTTCTAGTTATTGTTGATGATTTTACCAGATATACTTGGGTAGCCTTCTTAAGAGAGAAATCAGATACTCTCGATGAAGTCAGAAATGTTTTAAAATGAATTTAGATTGAGAAAGAAGTATCTGTGATCAAAATTAAAAGTGATCATGGTACTGAGTTTGAAAATAGCAATTTTGAGAAGCACTGCATTGACCATGGTATATCACATGAGTTCTTTGCTCTTAAGAAAACTTAAAAGAATGGAGTTGTTGAAAGAAAAAATAGAGTATTGCAGGAAATGGCAAATGTAATGCTAAATAGCATGAACTTACTGAAAAACTTATAGGGTGAAGCTGTTAATACTGCTTGCTACATTATAAATTGTGTATATGTTAGAAAAGCCAAAGATAAACAACCTATGAGTTATGGTTTAATAAGAAACCGTCTATCAAATACTTTTATTCTTTTGGAAGTAAATCTTTTATTTTACGTGATAAAAAAAAATTGGGAAAGTTTAAAGCTAAGAGTGATGAGGTAATATTCTTGGGTTATGCTCTGAATAGTCAAGAATATCGTGTTCTTAACAAAAGAACAGGGGTGATTTAGGAATCTATTCACGTGATAATTGATGATCACCTGATCACACTCACACCAAGTCAAGATGATGATGAAGTCAACATTATAGATAAACCTGACTCTTCATCTAAATCAGATAATACTGAATTAAGATTAGTCAAAGACCATCCGACTGATCAGATATTAGGTAACCCTCGTACTAGTGTTCAGATAAGAAGACAGTTAGAAAATATCTGTAATTACATCTGCTTCACTTCTCAAATTGAACCGGAAAATGTAAAAAAAGAACTTACCGATGAAAGTTGGATATTGGCTATGCAATAAGAGTTAAATCAATTCGTCAGAAATGATGTTTGGTATTTGGTTCTTAGAACTTCTGATAAACATATAATTGAAACCAAATGGATTTTTAAAAACAAATCTGATGAAATGGGAAATATCATTAGACACAAGGCACAACTAGTTGTACAAGGTTATACTCAGATAGAAGGAATTGACTATGATGAAACCTTTGCACAGGTTGTGCGCCTTGAATCCATTAGATTATTCATTTCAATTGCTTGCTATAAGAAATTTAAAATATATCAAATGAATGTTAAAAGTGTAATTTCTAAACGGTGATCTAAATGAAGAAGTATATGTTGAACAACTTAAGGGTTTTGAGGACCGTAAACTTTCAAATCATGTGTACCATATTAAAAAGTCACTTTATGGTTTGAAACAAGCTCCTAGGGCATGGTATGAAAAGTTGATTATATTCTTACTTAGTCATAACTTTATCATGGGAATTTTTGATAAAACCTATTCGTTAAGAAATATAATGAACATATATTGATAGTACAAATCTATGTTAACGATATTATTTATGGATCTACATGCACTAACTTGTCCATTGAGTTTGCATATTTGATGAAATCCAAGTTTGAAATGAGTATGGTTGGAGAACTAAATTACTTTCTTAGATTACAAGTAAAACAATAGGAAGATGGTATATTCATCTCACAAACCAAGTATGCCTTGAATCTTGTAAAGAGATTTGGGTTTGAGAATGGAAAAAAGTTTGATACTCCTATTAATACAACTATCAAACTTTCTAATGATGAATCAGGTAAAAGTATAAAATCCCATCTATATCGGAGTATGATTGGTAGTCTTCTATACTTGACTGCTAGTATACCTAATATTACTTTTAGTGTTGGAATATATGTTAGATATCAATCTGATCCTAAGGAATCACATCTAATTGCTGTTAAACAGATAATTAGATAAGTCGTAAGTACTGCTAACTTGGGTCTATGGTATCCCCATGATACAACTATACAACTTATCGGATATACTAATGCGGATTGGGCAGGAAACATCGATAATAGAAAATCTACCAGTGGTGGATGTTTTTACGTAGGGAATTGTTTAGTTTCCTGGCTCAGCAAGAAATAAAATTCTGTATCACTCTCAACAGTAGAAGCCAAATATATTGTAACTGGTAATGCTAGCACCTAGCTGATCTGGATGAAAAGGATGTTATCTAATTATGGGATTGTACAAGATACAATGACATTATATTATGATAACTCAAGAACAATTAATATTTCAAAGAATTTTATTCAACATTCTTGCACGAAACATATCAACATTCGATATCATTATATTCGAGAACAAGATTATTTCATTAGAATATATTCAAACTGAAAAGCAGCTTACAAACATAATGACCAAACTGCATGACAGGAATAGATATTCTAAATTAAAGAATGATATTGGTTTGTGTACTTTTAATTAATTAATCATGATGTTTACGCATTTGTTTTAATTATATGTTTATAATCTTTAAATGCATAACATCCAAATAAATTTAAAATTTTAATTATAAATTTTTTCAAATTTATAAACTTCTCGACAGGTCGAATACATCCTCGACCAGTCGAAGACCATGCTCAATTAGTTGAGGAGTGCAAGTTTGCACATTAAATGGGGAAAAATCACTTTTCTATTTTATTTTCCACATTCTTCATCGACTAGTCGGTGCTTCTCTTGACAAACCTATTTTCAAATCTTCGTTGCAAGTGGTTTATTTCTATTTTCCATTTAGATTTGGGTTGTTCTTTACTAGTTTATCTTCTATTTGTGGTATATTTATGATTTACAACCTTTCTTTAGTGGATTTTGAGCCAAAATCTGATCTAGAGTCAACCCATCTTTCTTCTTTAATCTTCTCTTTTGCAATCTCTAAATGGAGCATCATCCTAAGAGGAAGGCTACTCGTAAGGGCCTTAGCGGCTCCTCCATTAAGTCGACTCGCATTATCATGAGAATCGAAAGATCTCCCAAAGAAGATTCGGAGCATGTTAGGGATTTTCATACTAGAGAAATTATTATTAAAATGACTGTAAATGTAGACTGTCGTGCCCCAGACTCGATGACTGGGCTCACAAGAATCCCGATTGCCGATTTTGGCACCATAGCCTTTGCAGTACTCCATTCTCGACTCCTGGCACCCATTCACCAGGTTCCGATCCTAGTATCCTATAAGGAGGATTTTCATAACATAAATATGATCCATAAAGAGCATACCCCAGATCATAACATTATAACCATAGATAATAACTACAGGAACACCATTACAAAATCCACTAAGAATTTAAACTTTTACAAGATACATGGCTCAAAAGGGAAATACAAGAATTATATAAGAATAATCTCCAAATGGTCCACAACACGCTCCATGCTGCTGCCCTTCTACTGCTACTACCCAAAATCACCTAAACGCATTAATCATGCATAAGCTTATAGAAAGCTTAGGGGGTGGTGTAAGTGTGTGTAATACCAGTGCCGAGAATGTAATATCAGAGCATGTAGAAATGTGGCAAGAACCATGAATACCATTAATGCTGCTAGCCATACCAAGGCTATGTTATACCAAGTAGGAACACTACAAGCCATCACAAGGCTATGCAATGCGACATATGAGTACTGGGTGCCATACCAAGGTGATGTAATAAGAGGTCTACATATCCAATGCTATATGCAAGGTGCAATTTAATTATTCCAATCTTCATTGCAAGTACACATATCAATATAGTTCCACTCTAGGGAATCCATCGGGGTTAAATACACTACCTGCTGACTGTCGTTCTCCTAGTCGCACAGCCTAGTGAGCGTAAGAGACCTCACTACCTGCCTATGGATAACCAATCACTAACAAGGCTCGATGGCATCGAACCCATTCATGAGTTGGTCAAACTCAGCCTACCTATTGCCCCCTCACTCAGGTGGGTAAGGCCACATCCCATCCTAACAAACCATGCTATAGTGGGAGATGTGTTCTAAATGTAAAGGCACTCGGGCTCTCATGTTTTTCACTCGGTCTTGGCGTTGGGGCATTTCTTAGTATCATGAAGGTTTAGAGGCCTTCACCCAAGGACATCCTAAGTGCCCTAAATGCTCAAATAACATTTCTTGTGTCCAATTTTGGCCATCTATGATATACCTATGGAGGCTACGACCCTCATAAAGCCAGGGCAATTATCAACCGTGCTATGCAATGCTAGATGCATGAATCACACAAATCAGTCATGCATTAGTCCCATGCATACAATGCGCTCAAGAGGGGTAACTCCATCCCTTAGGGAGTCTTATAAAAACCTGTCCAATGGCATAAACCATGACCAATCACATCTCAACCAAGCACACATATGATGCACATGGGAATGGGTCATGAAGATAGCCAAGTATGCCATGTGATAATATTTTACTCTCCTCATACCAATTCTGGCCATCCACGATATCCCTTTGGAGACTAAGACCCTCATGAAGCCATCCACGATATACTTGTGGAGGCTACAACCCTCATGAAGCCAGGGTGATTATCAACCGTGTTATGCAATGCTAGATGCATGAATCACACAAATCAGCCATATATTAGTCCCACACATACAACGTGCTCAAGAGAGGTAACTCCATCCCTTAGGGAGTCCCATAATAACCTGCCCAATGGCATAAACCATGACCAATCACATCTCAACTAAGCACACATATGATGCACATGAGAATGGGTTATGAAGATAACCAAGTATGCCATGGATGATGTTGTACTCTCCTCATAACAAGGTAGGGTCTAAGTACTTAGAGAATTTTTCCATAGAGAAGAAGGAACACAACCACTAGTGGGGGGCCAAAAGCCTGGGGTAGCCCGCGAGACTAGATAGACAACGCCATGGGCCTAAATGATGTCAATGGGCCTAGCAAGGGTCTATGGTGGAAATTTAACCACCCATAGATGAAAATGGGCCTAAAAAATGGGCCTAGAGGGGTCCTCAATGGGGACATTTAACCATCATTGCCCCATGGCAAGGCAGGCCAATAATAAACTACCTAGAAGCAAGGCCCAAGGCCTAATTACCACTTTAAGAATAAAATTGGCAACCATATACATATCCACATTCCACATACTGGGCCTTAAGAAAGTGGCCCAAAACTACATACAACAATATGGGCCCATAGGGAAGACTATGGCCTAAGAACAAGGCCACCAAACCCATGCATTATGTTGGACTTAGTGGGCAACCCATAAGCCCAAGTACATAGGCAAAATCATGTCAAAGTTGGGCCAATCGGGCTATGCAACATCAGCCCAAAAACTAGTAGTTTTGGTGGGAAATCAAGGACCCAATCACATTTACAATTCAGCCCACAAGTTTAGCATAATGGTGTAAACATCCCATACATGTAACTGGGCTAAGCTTGGGCATCCCAGCCCAATTTGGGCCTGCCAGATGTCTTAAAAATCTGGTCTATAATGGGTCCTCATAATCCAACTAAAGTGGGCCTCTAGGAGCACTAATTAAGCCCAAAAATTTGAGAATAAAAGCATGAAACATACACACAAGTCTCTCAATATGGTGGGCCCCACACCCTTTAAAATTTCAGCCATATATAATGTACTTTTAAGGTCCTATGCTGGACTTTCAGCCCACCTAACTTCTTGGGCCTGCTGAGGTCCAGAAACTAGTAAAATTAAGTGAATATTAATTCTATGGTGGCCAGCAATATACACAAGGGTCCCCACTAGATTGAGAGTGGATATGCATCACATAAATCAAGTGGGCCTACTGCTGGACTACAAATCCAACAGCAACCCAAGGCAATGGGCGTCCCACATAGGGGTGGATGGTCTAAGGCTTGGACCATCCAGGCCATAACAAAGCCCAAGGTGGGCCCCACCATAGATGTCCCACCATGGGTGGGCGACGTCTAAGTGGGCCACACAAAATGGATGAATGGAAGGATGAAACACTACACAGTAGTGGGCACATATGAGGTGGGATGGCCAACCCATGTTGGACGTCAACCACACCTGGGACGTCCATCATGGCTACTATCTAGCCACGTTCCCCAAAAAAATGTGGTGGTCCTGGATGCCCTTGATCACATAGAAGGGGTCCTAGCAAAGTGGGACATAATGAAAATGAATTTGGGAGTCATACACAAACCCAAATAATTTATACAAAAATGGACAGAAAGGTATATCAAAAAAAAAATGCTGCTGTAAAAATGTTGTTTTCCCCAACTTTGACACCTAATGGGGTGGATCCAGGCCTGCTAATCAAAGGGGAAATGGGTGGATTTCATGAACCTATATGTGGACATCATGTGGGGTCTATTAGGGTGGCCCACCTTCCCATAAACTTGGCCAATACAAGCCCATTTCCAACATGCAGGATTGTTGGACAGTCCAGAAAATTTTGGACCATCCAGCCCTCTTGGCCCACTCCATGGGTCTCAATACAAGGATAGAGGGTATGGGCTCCATCCTACATCAAGGTGAGGTCCACACCTCAAAGAATCCCAAAAGAAATTAGGGAGAAAGGCCTTGCAAACAGGCCTAAAATAATACCCAAAACCATGCATCAAATGGGCTTGAAATTTGAACAGCAACATATGTTATCCATTTCCAGCCCATAGAAAAATATTTGAAGGGATTAAAGTTATGATAATATAAGTGGAGTCCACCTAGATGGACCACACAAATTCCAAACACACTTCCTTCCAAAAATCTCCAAAAAATCAAGCCTTAAGGGCCATCCAACCCATGCAAAATAGGGTGGGCCTGGACGTCCAATAGGTGGGCCTGGACGTCCCCAAAAATCTGGATGGTCTGGGATGTTTTTGGTCACATCAGTGGGCCACCATCATCAAAAATAAAATAATGAATAAGATATATATATATATATATATATATATATATATATATATATATATATATATATAGAGAGAGAGAGAGAGAGAGAGAGAGAGAGAGAGAGATTAATGACCATAGGGGAGGATTTCGATACTATGAATCCTCCACCAACACAATCCACACCTTACATCTTACATGCATGCTTGAGATCTTACAATCCAAGGAATTTTCTGATATAGGGATGCTATCCGCACAATGTATGCCACATTCTATATGACCAAACAACTATTATATCAATGAAATCCATCATGGTGGGTCCATGGAGAATGGTCCACCATGGAAACGTGTATGCGTCATGTGGATCTTTGGCCTCACATCATGGAGCTATGTAGGACCTCCAACATTAATTGGTGGGTCGTACATACTCCCAAATATGATGAGAATAATGTGCAAGAATAAGAAAGAAAGAAAGAGCTTCGATGCATCACCCACCTTCAAGATCTTCCTCCAACTTCAAGCCACAAGTTCCAAAGCTCCAATGGAAGGGTTCTAGTGGTGGAGATGGGGTTTAAATGGTGGTATTGGGAGAGTGAAGGGGGAGAAGTTTCTGCAATAGGGGAGAAATGGTGGATGTCCCACCTAGTAAGGAAAGGAAAGAGAGGGAAATGAGAGAGAAGAGAGGAGAGAGGAGGGTTGTAAAAGAGCAATGATGAGTTTTGGAAAAGAGAGCTAGCTTGGGAAGAGAAATGCATGGGATAGAGAGAATATCTCATGATTATTTTCTAGAAATGAAAAATAATCATAGCTAGGCTAGGTCATTATGGAGGGTAGCTTGCATAGAAAAAAGTGCACTAGGGTGGGGCCCACATGAGAAAATGTGTAGGGGTCTAAGTGGGTCCCACATGCATGATCAATGACCCAAAAATAGTCTGGGCTACATCTTATGATGTACACATCGGATGGATGCATGAGATGTGGTGTTGGAACCACAACATCGATGCGATCGCAAGGGTATAGGTTTTGGGTGGATCCGGGTCAGGTTAGCATGATACGGTTTAAGGTTGATCACAAATGAAATCTATAGGTCGCAGGTCATTGAGATTGGATGGGTAGGACCGCGGGACCTAACAGAACAAAACAGATACTCAGGCTAGGGTCTTACATAGACACATTGCACCATATCAACTTTTGCCTATCCTTACTGCCATAGGTTGGGAAAGTATTCTTGGTTGGGGTGGAATGGCTTACCACTCCATAGCGCGAGGCATGTATGCGTCCATAAGCGACATGTCCCTTGAAAGTCTAACATTTACAATTAATTTTTGAGGAGGGATAGTCCTTACTGATCGCCACCTGATTTCAGGTTTTCTCGACATAAACGTCACTGATGATGGAATTTTCATTGCCACTCTTACTGAGAAAATGACTCATATTGAGCAACGGGCGATCACTCATAAATTACATCGCTTTAATGCCGAATGGAAGTTTGGAAATGACCTCCGTGCTAACTAGATGCTTCCCAAATACCGAGTCTTACATTGCATTTTTACGTCCAATGTATATCCATAATTTGGGAATAAGTCTAAACTTAATCCCTTCATGACTTATGCCCTTCACTCTATTGTCTCTGATATTCTTATTTGTCTTCCTTCTTTGGTGTGTTATTTGATTATTCAATTCCATATTCATCATGGTCATGGGTTGATTCCTTTCGCCTATCTTATGACTTCCATTGCTCTTTATTGCAATGTTGTCATTCCTTCAACCGAGGCACCGGAGTCGGTATTACCCTTTGATAATACAAATCTACATAAAATGAGCTTGACATTCCTTCTCGGCTAGCAAGAAAAGGAGAAGAATAAGAAGACGCACCTATACCAGAGGACACATCAATGGATGACATATTTGCCTTACAACTCTCATCAAGGTTGACATCAAGGGAGTGCACCAGATTGATCCTTCCATACTTCCTCCCTCTTCCTCTGGATCTGACTAGGTTATTTTTATTATTTTTAAAAAAATAGATTTGGCTTGTAAAACTTTAACTCTATGTATTTGTTTGATGATCACTCTCATACTCTACCCACCTCTAATGCTTATTATCTTGATAACTCCCTTACTTAACATTTTTATATGCATATCTCTTAATATTTTCATCTTTTTTATTCTACTGATTTTACTATGGTTATTTGAATGATTATTCTTTCCTTTGTCATAATGTGACAAAAAGTGGGAGAGGATTAATTATTACTAGTAGAATGAATGAAGAATGATGATATGAATGTTGAATGTTTATGCATATTATGAGATGATAAGAATGTTGATATAATGAATATTACATATGCTTGGAGTATGCATTGGCATTGGAATGGAAAAACTATATGTCATAATATAGGGGAAGCTCACATTGAGAGGGAGTAGTAAACTTTTCACACATTCATCAAAGTTGCAATAAATCTTCTACAACATGGGATCAAGAATAAAATATGTCATTCTAGTTGTTGTAATAATAAGAATTTTGTCACAAATTTGACAAATAGGGTGATTGTAATTGCTATATTGTATAAAGTACACATTTGTTTGTCAAATTTCGTTTAGACAAAATAACTTATGAAGTAAGCCTTCTAATGTGAATTAAGATAGAAACTTCAAGACTCTACTGAACTTCAAAAATAAGATGAAAAGTTCAAGACTCTATTGAACTTCAAGATCAAGATGAAAAGTTTAAACTCTACTGAGTTCAAGATGATTGAGTTCAAGTTCTACTAAAGTTCTAGTAGAAGATCAAGCTTTATCTTCAACTTTAGGCTCTATTGAAGATTCAAGTAGAAGAACAAGTTCCATGAACTTTAAGCTACTTCAAAGTTCAGTCATATCAGGTATAACAAACCCTAAAAAGACCTTAGGCTTAGGTACTTTTAAAACATAACTTAAATGGGCTTTTAAGCTTATGTTAGGCTAAAGTTCGACTAGTCTAAGGTGTGGTTTGACTAGTCTAAGGATTTTTTGATCAATCCTAGTTTAAATTCAAGAAAAATAGACTTTTCTGTTACTTCATCGACTAGTCGAGTAGATTGCTCGACCAGTCAAAGATGGGCCTTCGACCAGTCGAGGGTTTCTTGACTCGAAGTCCAGCAACTGAATCAGTTCGGATTTTAGGCACCCTTGATCAGTTGAAGACCTTACTTAACCATTTGAATAGGGCACTCGACCAGTCGAGCAGGGCCTTTGACCAGTCGAAGATCTTTTTTATCTAATTACAGTCAAATTTAAAAATTTGTTAGAACGAAATCTGGTTCTTAGACAGTTCGAAGAAACAACTTCTTTACGTATAAAGAAAGGCTTTCTCTCAATCTAAAATTAGCAATTTCAGTCTATTAAATCCTTCCACAAGTGAAAGAGAAGCTCCCATTATTGTCAAGCTATTGCACGGTATTTATAATATTTTTAATAACTTATTTATTTTAATTCCTTGATCTCTTATTCTTTGAATCTTATTTTATAAAAAGAGTAAAGACTCTTCTTTGAGATCTTAAGGAATTCAAACAAGTAGCATTTGGTTTGAATCTATTTAAAATCAATCTAGAACCTCGAACCCTTGTTTATATGAACGAACATTAAACAATCTTCTGTAAGAGAAGCAATTTTATGGCTACGTCGACTGATACATCTTCAATGGAGAAGATTAGTATTCTTTACTTTTATAGTTTGATTTGATTGAAATAGCCAGAAAATCTCATTTGTTAGTTTTTCTGATATAGCTAGAAAATTCTCAAAGAGAAGTTTTTTTTTTGTGATAGCCCTTTAAAATCACAACTATATTAGGTTTTAAGGTAACCTTGAGAAAACATTATTCATAGTAAAAGCCAATATCACATTAATAGTGATTATTGGGAGTGGAGTAGATGTTGCTATTTGAGAACAATTGTTGTACACACCAAATCATTATAATTCTTGGTGTTGTGGTGAATGTTTACATTTTATATTTGTGGAGAATGTTTATAATTTTATTTATGCAAAAGTGGTGAATGTTTGTAAAAGATCAATTTATTTTCTCTTTCTTGGGTTAAGATCTTAATTCTTATAAACGTTCGTGAAATAAGGTTGTCCTACCTAAACTTGGTTTAAGTGTAGGTTGTTCTACGAATTAGTTTGAATTAATTTTTCAATACTAGTGTGATTGAGATTTCTGATTTATTTATTATTTCAACACTTTAATTTTTTATTTGGCATAGTCCTATTCAACCCCCCCCCTCCCCCTCTCCTTTAAGACTTCTTAAGCTGCCTTTTCAAAAATACATAGAGGAGATTCAAATGAGCTAAAAATTTAAGAGTTTCAGCACAATGGTTTGCCTATGAAGGGTGCTACTAAAAACTCAATGAATGGTAGAGTTCATAATTTAATCCAAGCAATAAAGATATGAGTAAATGCTCGTGCAAAGGATTGAATGATGAACTCTAATGGGAAAAAGGGAATGAGGATGAGGGTATTAACTATTGCAATAACTCTCTTAAACTCTATTTAATTCTAGCTCCTTTTACAAGAGGCATACCATGTGTATTTATAAAGTTTAAATCCCAACAGTTAAAAAATGGGCAGAAATCTGATATTGTCGATAACATCAAAATTTGAATTTCGATGTCATCAAACCTTATCTGATTGCATTGACCTCCCACATAGGTTATTCAGTTGGGTGTAGGACAGAGTCTATCCGATCTCATCAAGCACCCTTTAATGTCATCACATGCACTTCGATGTCATCGAGGGATGTTTCAATGCTATCGAGATTCCTTTTAAAAAATACATAATGGTCGTTGGACAGTTTTGTCCCTTGTTCGATGCAATCGATCGGTCTTTCAATGTAATCGAATTTTGAATTTCGATGTAATCATATTGGTTTTACCTGGAAAGATTGTTGGACAAACTGGTCCTCATTTTGATGTCATCGATTAGTTTTCGATGCTATCAATAACTTACTCCAATGTTATCAAAGAAGCTTCAATTACATTAAGGAACACTTAGAGTATTTTTTATTCTGGAGGAAATAAGCCTAAAGTTAATTCTTCAACTTGGGCTCACTTTATCGACAAACCCAACACTCATGTGTATTGACAAACAAGGGTACTTTCAATCTCCCCCTTTGTCAATTACGTGACAAAACAACTAAAAAACACTAGATATTACATTCAACTAAAGGTATTATAGATTTTCCTATTGATAACTCAATTAAATAGTTGATATGATTTTAGTTGCTTGTAGCTTCCCCCTTTGTTCATGTTCCCCCTAATATCCTACATTTGAATTTTTACAAAACACAACAGCAGCACACTTTGTGGGAGTATGGTTCTCCCCCTTTTTGTCAATCAGTGGTAAAGGATTAGTAATATAAAATATACGTCCAGATAACTAAAGTATGGAATTTACCAATTATATTAAAAGTTATAGGGATAAGAATCACACAAGTTCATAAGATAAAGGAGTACAAAATAAGAACCTAATGTGAAAATGTTATGCCCTAAAGATATATGCCAAGAAGAAATAAAATGACATTAACATCTAAGAGTAACACATAAGAAAAGATATCATCATTCATTCACCAAAAGAACTACCCCAAGCTTGGGTAGTATCACAATTCAAACCATAAGCCCTTATGGGCATCATTAGCCAAAAAAAAAAAACAAAATCCATCCAAAAACATCATCCTCCCAAAAGAAAAAAAAAAACATATACATCCCTCAAGATACATTTAAATCTGATAATAAATGTAGAATTTGAAACTAATTGGATTGGCTCGTCATCCAAAAAATAGCTGATGTATGAACCTGTGACCCTGAATATGTGTCAGTAGATCATCCTAAGTAAAGGACCAGCTTCGTGTGAAATGGCATTGTCACATCGGCATGTGACCACTACAATGTGGTCCTAAATTGATTTCTCCACTCTCTCCAAAGCTCTCTACATCGCTCCGATGACTCGCTCCATTCGCGACAATCACTCATCTTGTTGGCAAAGGCGTTGTAGGATTGAATTTTGATGCTCATGCTGACCAAGGTGACGGCGAGTGCGAGTGATAGGAGTGTATGGAACGTCACTAGCAAGATGTTTATCATCTTCGGTTTCGACTGCCTCTGTCTCCATTGCCTCGGTCTCCGTGCCCTTAGCCTCAGTTCCTCCCAAAATGTCATCGTGGAGAGGAGTTGAGGAGGATGCCAGTATGCCTTCAGAATCATCCTCTTGATATTTGAGTGTGTAAACTTAGGAAGAGGTCTGAGCAATCGATAATGGGAAGCAGATCCACTTGCCAAGATAGGAGACAGATAAGTGAGGAAATGGTATGCGTGTAACATTCCAAATTTTCGTAGCTCGAGTACATACTCATGTCCAAAAATCTTGGGTGATAATAAAATAAAGATTTGGATGCTGTGAAGTCTCACCTTTGATTTTCTTTCCATTTAGACCACATCTAAATACATTCACCAAGGGAATCATTCATGAGAGTAAATTAACTATATTTATTATTCCATAATAATAAGAAAATTAAATAAACTTGTCAAATTCTCTCTCAATGGGAGCTTATTACATTTCAAAGTATGCAGCGGAATTAAATAAAACTAAATCATAAATCTATCTTCTTATTTATTCAGCATAATTCTCCACAGGGGGATGGTACTCTAGGTCTTTTGCCAGTACACCACATGCATCATCTATACGATTGGAGAGGGTCAATGCCCTGCTCATAGTGATGGTTATCCTTTAAGATTAACAATAATTCAAGAGATTCATTAATGTAATGTCAGGGTTCTGATACGTCATGTACTCTACCACTACGAGAGGTATCGGTATGCGCCACCAATGTACATGAATGCATGCTTAGCAAAGTGTGTGCAGCTCATCATACGTAATGATCATCGTAATGTGGAATATGATTAATAGAAAACCTGAATCTAACCGCATCCCATAACTACAGAGATTCGCCAGAGTTTCCAACATTAACGTGGATTTATGAAAACTTCTCGAGGTAATATAACAATGCGGTTGAGGGTTTTACGTAACACGATGTGTTCATGAAGCGATTATTTATGACATCCAATTCTAAAAAGTGATGTAACACACATGGAGATTTACTTACATCGATTGTGCACCATGTCAACCAACCTATGGGATAACGTGCCGACCAAGAGGGCCGCTACCCGAAAAGCATTACGTCCACGATAAATATTTGAGTCAGTAGTCGTGATACCTCTAACACATCACTTGCATCAAGGAGGGAATAAATTGAATTATAGGATTTTTGAAATTCCAAGACACATATCCAAGCCATAAAGGTAGATTGCACAAGGCTAACAAAATAAGGAAGAGAGTAGCAATGGCTAATTTAACAGAGAGGAGAGTAGCAATGGCTAACTAAACAAAAGGAGAGTAGCAATGGCTAACTCAACCAAGAGGAGAGTGGCAATGGTCAACTCAACAAAGAGGAGAGTAGCAAGGGCTAACTCAACAAAATTTGTAAAGGTAAGGGCAAGGCTTGTATCCATCGCCTCACATAAAATAATACAAATCACTTAAAATTAACATCATACCATAATTCTCAAAGGCTAAATAATTGTTTATGGTAAATTAAACAATTATAGGGAAAGAATCATAGAAATATAAAAGTATAACATGAAGAAGGCTGGCAAAACATATCAAATTAAATTATTATAAGCTTAAAGGAATCCCTCAGCTTAGTCGTCCGAATGTCCTTTACAGTTAAATGTTCGGGGTAATTTAGAACCAATCCTTTATTGTGATTTACCTGTTTTGGATTTTACCAGAGTGGACATTAGAGATTCTAAGCTACGCCATCTCGATTTGAATACTCATCATGTCCTTCCACTGAGTTAACTCAGTTTTATCGTGGTGGAGTTCTCAGCCCCCTTTAATAAAGAAACCTGAGAGAGTTATGAGAATAAAGAGGAGTGAGGAAGACTAACCTGATAAGAGTGCTCAGCCTGGCCTGAGTTGATGCCATCCGGTGAGCATTTAATGTCTATTTTCTTACTTCTCTTCCTTTCTTGTCTTCGTTCTCCTGCTCCGTCCTATCTTTTATTGCATGCATCTTCCAAACAAAAGGTGGGGGCTTTTTATATAGTTTTTTAGGCTTCTAGAGCCTTCGCGCATAATTCCTACGTAGTTGGAGTGTGGATGTGTGGTGCGATTTGTGGAGTGGGAAGTGGTGATGGTCTATCATCAGTCTTCTGCTTCTTCTTTCTTGATTTTCTTTCTTTTCTTTCGTAGTCTAGGTTAGGTGGCCCATCAGGTGGTGGTTTCTGATCGTTAAAATCATCATCTAACATCAAGCATTCATCTTGCAGATGGGTCCTATTTTAATAAAGGTTTTGGCTAGGATTATTCTCCGTCTGATCGGTTCCTCTAGACGGCCTGGATTGTGGTGTCTAGTGCTCCCAGGTCCCTAAAATCAGCGGTCCAGATGGCTTCATCAGAATGTTTTCGAGAGGCATCTTTTCTCTCGGTGGAAGAGTTGAAGAGAAAAATGGGATTGTGTATTTTCTCTCCTACTCGGCCCGGCTCTTCCATTACCAGGAAAGATCGAAATAGCCATCCTTGGCGATTGGATGGTCTAGATTGCCTTTAATCAGCATTGTGCGCCAGTCAGTCAGGAGTTTCCCATCTTCATTGTCCTTCATGGTGTGAGGTCCTGATCATCCGAATGGGTGAAAAAAAGTTTCTGATTCCTTTCTAACAAGGTTCATCAGGTTTTGATCGATGGTGGGGCTTACATTTGATGGACGGTTCAAATCTATGCATCGCCTTTGGTGGTGGGTCCCATCTACACCCACAGTTGTGGCTAGATTTGAATCTCCCAGCAATGGAGTAAGAAAGGAGGTGGAAATTTGGGAGTGGTCCGGCCAAACGTGTTTTAACCGGCCTTAAGTTCTGGTGTGGTGTGGGTGTGCACTCCCCGTGCACACTCACCATATATATGCGGGTCTCACGTGTGGTCCAGGGTAAATCCACTCCGTTCATTCATTTTGTTAGCTCTTATTAGGGCCCATATCAGATTAGGAGGTATATGAAAGTCCTAGGTGGACAATGTTAATGGATTTATATCCCATTTCGTGATATGGGCCATTACAATGTGAGTATCCCAAGTGCCTTGAACAACAACTACGAAATGATGAAGAATTAGGGTTGGCAGAGAGAGATGCACACCTTGGCAAACACCATACAAAATACCTAACATGATGGGGTCAGATCAAACTTGTTCATTCCCCGAGGATAAACATTGGAACTGAAAATCCTATGAAGGACTCTAAATTTTGGGGACATGTGTAATGCATGTTCACAACCCCAAGTGTAGGGTCGTGATGTAGTAATAATATCAGTGAGACTGAGGTCGAATCTATAGGGACTAATCTCGCCTGTAGTTTGAAAATAACTAGAAGTAGAATTAGAAAAAGTTACAAAAAAGGGAGTAATTGTGATGTATGAAATTAAAAACTTAAGAATTTAAAGGTGGGAACTAGGGTTTCCAAGGATCTACTTATAGGTTCTCAGGATGCTACCTCACTCGATTCAAGGACATAACTGGAATCAGAGTCCTATCTTATCCAATTTGTAAGAAGAAATTTGTGAGATCTCTAAACTTCTCATGAATCTAGTCATTAATGGATGAGAGTTGTGAGGATTTGGAAGTGATTCTATCACCTAACCATGCCTAAGAGATAAGGCAAACAACAGGATTTACCAATCCCACAACCAATCATAAGAGAATTGTGAAGGTTAGTAAGATTCCATAATCTTACCATGCCTAAGGGATGATGGTGAACAACGAGACTTGTTAATTTCACAATCTCAATTTAGGGAAACAAGATATTCAAAGCAATTGTAGATCTATTGTAATTTATCACAAAAAACCATTAACAACTAAAAATATTCCTTATAATCAAACTAGAATCCAAGAGAGTTTAATAAAACATGAATCAAAACAAAGCTAACATCCCAATCACGCTACAAGCTTCACCTCTTAGCCCTAGCTAAGAGGTTTAGCCAACCATAGATATGATTTGATCTAAAACCCTAAAAGAAAGCATGAAAAACTAAAAAAGAAATAAGAAAAATGCTTGGCGATGACTCTCTGCCCATGTGCTTCGCTCCTCCAAATCCTAGATTGATTAGATAGATGCCCAGGAATGCCCTGAGGACTCCTATTTATAGTTGTGCAACACCTCCTTTCGTAACTCTTTATAAACATTCAGAAACTGCCTCAAATTTACGCACTCTGCGTAACTTCACATGATTCGTTCGATGACATTGAACGGGCTTCGATGTCATCAAATATGTCTTTTATACATACTTTTTCTATGCTTTTGTAACTTCATTCGGACTCTGTAACCTTCCATGTCATCGAACCTACCTTTGATGTCATCGAAGAGGCTTTCGATGTCATTGAGAGTTGTTCGAGGAATCGATAATGAGTATAAAACAATCCAGAGAGTTAATCCAATTTCTTCAATAAATTCGATGTCATCGAAGTGACCTTCGATGTCATCGAGTAGGTCTTCGATGTCATCGAGGAGTGCTTCGAGTAATGGAAAATGGTGCCGTCCAGTGAGTTTTATCGAAATTTTACATAAAATTCAATGTCATCGAAGAGGGCTTCGAAGAGCTTCGAATCATCGAACAAGTTCTCAAGTCATTGAAAAATGTCTTTAATTTGTCCAGCGACCAACTTGATTTTCTGTAACACCCCGGATTTTGGCCAACCTGGGATTAAATGTCCTTAGGCTATGGGTCAATTAAAACACCTGAAAAATCGCTTAGAACCCAATTCCATAGCCAAAGAAATCACTTAGGATTAATTCCTTTAGAAAAAAAGTGTAAGTTAGCTAGCGCGACGTTAGAATAGCTGAGAAATGGTCCCTGATCACTTTAAATACGTTCTACAAGGCCCAAAGCGAGTGGAACCAATGGTGCTATAATGCTCTAAAGCCTCGGATCAAACTCTAAACCGGTTTGTTCTCGGGACCTCTTTGAAACTTTGTATTGGATCTAAACCACACGTCGAAAGTCCGATCTACCATCTTAGACCGTTATGACCACTTAGCTGGGCTTGGCAATCGTTTCGAAAATCAAGTCCAACTGACATTCTGAGGCTATTTCATTGAGCCTGGAGTGAAGAGAGTGAGAATAGGGTAGAGTTGTAATTTTGAAATTCAAATCTGGCACACAACTTGACGCATCAGTATTGAGCGTTCTGACCATCAAAATTCAGCCAGATTAAACCCTCAGATCAGGAGAAATTTTTATTTTATATCATGAGACTTTCAGCCCTGATCTACGTGCGGTGACCGCTGAACTGAAACTGGTCCGCCACGTGCGATCTGCGAACCCTGCCGGACTGAAAACTTGACGTATGCTAGATCCAGTATGCATGAGCTTAAGTCCGATCGCATTCAGTCAGGGGACCACCGGAAAGCATCTTTTGGACCGAAACAGCCCCGATTTGGATATGCACCAAGTAAACATTGTTCCGGAGCCTATTTCGGGCAAGTTTGGGCTTATAAAAGGGGTTAAAACCCTCACTCCTCTCTCCCATCCGAATTTGCAAAAATTCCTAGATTGGGAGAGAGAAAAGGTGAGAGTTTGTGAGAGAATGTGGGAGAGTTCTTCCTGCCACTTGTGCTACGTGTTGCACGTGCTTAAGCAACGCATCTCTATCGCTTTCCCGACGATTCCTCCACTTTTTCAGGTATGAAATAACCCTAGAAAGTTGCTGATTTGAGGTTTACTAGGATTCATAGCTTGTTAGCTGACGTAACTCGTGAATTAGGTTCTCTTATCGCTGTAGACGAAGCGTATACGCTCCGTTCGAACTCACACCCCCAAAAGGGAAAAGGTGCGGATTTTAGACGCTTTGATTGACTGTTTCCAAAGCTTTCAATGTCGTTTAATAGTAGATTCTCGACGGCAACGCCGTTTGACATGTACAACATGCTGTCCGTTTCCTGTTTCGTAAACCAACGAAGAATATGAGATTTAGGGCATTTTAGTCATTTGTAGGAAGTACTGTTTTCATGCATATTTTGCTGATGTGATTGACATGGCTTCTCGTCGCATTAGGATATTAGGAATGCGTGCATAATTAGTTTGGCGAAGAGATTCGCCTAAATGCGCACGTCGGGTCGACATACTATATGTAGACTTAAGTGTGTAGTGTAAGTGTTTGTATAAATGCTTGTATTAGTATGTATTGAATTAAATGGTGTTATGGATTAGTTTGAGATTGATTTCTCAATTAATATGCTGATGTGAATGATTTCCTACATGTTGACTATATGCATGATTTCATAATATGCATGAAATGTATGTGCTTGGAAGATTTGCTTAAGTTGTATGTTATAACATGTGTTAACATGCTCACATGGTTGTATTTCATTTCCATTACCCTTACACAATTGCTGATGTGGATTCATGAATGATTGTTTGGGACTACACCTAGTCCAGGCAGTCGGTAACCGAGTGACTTCGTGGTTGGTTTATCTTTGCCACGAACGACGCGTCGATGAACGCGAGCCGTGTTCTGGAGTTGGCGGCAGTGGTTAGGCCACACGAAGTGTCTTACGCACTTCATGTCGTTCAACTTGAGATGCGATCGTGCTAGTCGAGCCCGTCAAGTAACCCGACTAGCCGTTGTATGTTCACCCTGCATGAGTCATAAGTGCTTGAACCTAAGGTACTGAACTTACCATTGTAAACCCTGTTAACCATGGTACCTTGATCCACAAAGACTCATGAGCTGGGCATGGTGGTATGGGACACAGTGGTCGAGCTGTCGGCCTACGCTGGGGCCACAAACCTCCCCGTAGTGACCAGTGAGCACCTAGACTCGTGAGCAGATTATGGTGGTATGGGACACTATATTCTTGCTGTCGGCCTACATTGATAAGGTGATGGGGGAGCGGTGCAACGAGTGCGAGCAACAGCCCTGGCAGCCATTTGTAGTGACCGCGAGCGTATTCTGAGTCTACGGGAGGCGATGACCCTTCAGTAGCAATAGAGTACAGTAGGCCTGTATTGATAAGGTGATGGGGGAGCGGAGCAACGAGTGCGTGCAACAGCCCTGGCAGCCCTTGCAGCGACCTACAAAATATACATCGTATGAGATTACTAGGAGTGACGACCCTAGACAGGATCTGTGTTGGGATTGATACAAGGGAAGTACCGTAGTTTCCCAATCCTGCTGTTTGAATGGACTAATAACAACTCAAAAATCATATCACCATAGCATTGCATGTGCCTGGAAGATGTGGAGCACTCTAGGGAGTGTGGCATGCCGCGGTCGTAAGATGTTGCCGTATGAGGGAGATCGTCGGTGAGGGCATACATCACATCATGTCATATTGCATTAACAACAGTATTAGGATTGTTTGATTTACTGCTTTACTATTATCGCATGATTGATTTGATAACATGCTAATCTTTGCTCTCTTATCCCACTTAGTTGATCACTCACTCCCACGTTACGGGATAGTGTTTTCGGACACCCACCAGTCCCTATTGTGATTGCAGATGATGGCGCGCCCTGCGAGGCGGAGCTGGATTTGATGATGTTGAGGAGGATCTCTCCTTTATGCGTGATCCGATTGACGGGATTACAGGGAGGTTGATTAGATACATTGACACTTGTCATTTTATATTTTTAGCGCCCTCATGTATATTCATTTTGTTTACTTTTGAAGTATACATGTATGTGTATAACCTGGTAATATATTCACACTCTGGAGACATACAACAGTTTTTATATGTTATACATACTATTACAGTCTTCCGCTTGCAAATTTAATTGTCTCTGGAGTATGATATGTTGTTCTGGCTTAATCTCACTCATGTTTAATGCATTATCACAGATAACATTCAATCATACATATCCATGTTGCATAAATAACATTTTGAAACTCGGGAGTTGGGTTTTTGCTTGACCCCCCGATTTTTGGGATGTTACAGATGGTATCAGATCATGATTTGGATTAAACCGGGCTGGGTTATGGTCTCGCGACGTACGCTGTCACTTCCTTTGACTTAGGTGGGTGCGAGAAGGGTCTAGAAACACTTCTAGGATCGCAGATTCGCCGATATGCGAAGTCTATTTGAATCGATCGCATGATCGAGTCTGTAACGCAACTCGGGTCGCGTAAAGCAACCCGAATAGCTCCTAAGCCGTAGGAAGTCGGGTTGAGATGTCCTATGAACGATTTAAACCCGTAAAAGTAAATTCTTGGGCCGTGGGATGACCACGACTCCTGTAATCAATCGCTAGGGCTTAAAAACCCCGTTTCACCAAAAATCTTCAAAATTCTTCCTCTAAACACTCCGATCTTCATTTATTTCTTATCCATTTCATGTTAGGCATCAAACCTAATGTGAAAATAACATAAATTAATACTTTCATAAAATTTTACAGTGAATAGTGAAATTGTATGAAAAATGGCCATAAGGCCATTCTAACTTCACTTTCTTTAGCACCTAATGAGCTAGATGGATGTACTAACTCCTTCTATCCCAAAATCATATGCTGTATGATAGGGTTTTTTATTCGGGATTGCAGATTGGCCCCAGAAATCCCTGAATGCATCTTTGGACCCATATAGGGAAATCTAGAATGAACCAAGATGGGGACCATACATTTTTGGAGTCCCTGGACCATGGGGGATCAAACCCATGTGGTCCCACCGGCCACCGTGCAAGATGGCCGGCGATGCCATCGCCGGTTCGGCGATGCATCGCCGACCGGTGGGGCCCATTTGGTCTGGTTTTTGGGCGCACGCCCTATTTTGGGTCGTGTACCCTCCCCATAGGTGTCCCGTCCAAAGAAAATCCCCAGAACTTGCCTCTCCTTCACAAACAGCCCTCCCCATAGCCCTATTTGTGTTTTCCAGCAACGACCTCCAAATTTTGTGATTTCAAACCACCCCCAAATCCATTCTTGGCCTAAAACGACCACACTCCTTCACTTTACTGCTGTTTGCAACCTTCCCTCTTGAAGATCTCGTTGTTTGGAGCTCTTACAACCCTCGAATCGAGCTGAAATCGTGAGGTGCTCCATTCTCCTTTTTCATTCTCCTTTCTCTCTGAAAATATATCCTAGGGGAGCTTGAAGCATCCCTCTACAATGCCTAGATTTCATTCTGTCCATTTGGGCGACGATTTCTCCGCATTTTCTTCGCTTTCCATAGCTATTGTTAAGCTGTTTCAGCCTTTCCCTCCCTTTCCACCGTCCTCTCTCTCACGTCCCTTTTATTTGAGCCTTTACCCTCTTTTTAGGTCTCAAAATCGCGCTAACCTCAAATCCCATTTCTCAACTTTCTCCGTTTGAGAAGTATTGAAAATACCTGGCCGATAGAGCTCTAGTGGGCAACTGACAGTACTGAACTAGATAGTATTCAAGAAGGTTAGTTGGGACCATGGTAGAAGTTCTTTGGTAGAATTAGGCATCTATGCCGTTGCCCTGTAGATTGTTTGATTTTTGTTTTAAGGATTTCTGTGTTTTGTTGTTATTGGGTCTAGTGATGTCACCGGTAGAAAATGTGTTTGTGTAGTGGTTTGGGCTTAATATAGCCAAATTTTGTTGAATGGAGTGCATGCCGTTCGTTTGTTGTCAGGTATTGTCCCTAGGTTGGGAGTATGGTAACTCCCGGGATTCAGCCTGCAAATTAATTTTTATCCCAACCCACCCTCCTACCAAGCATGCCACTTCCGATCCCGCTATGGGACTAGAAATGCGGTTCCATTTAATACAACTAAACGCTACGGGCCACATAGGCCCTTGACGTTTGGACCTAGAGTTAGTACTTCAAGATTTGAAGGGTCTGACGACATAGGAAATCCAATTCCATTTAGATAATCTTGACCCTAAGTAATAGAACAACTCCCTGTAGTAGAAATGGTATGAAACCATTTAACGTATAAACTTAGGCTTTGAATTATAGCTATTGAGTTGCAGACTAGCCTACTAGTTACCTTAAGTAGTGTGAAGCCTATATATGCTAAGGAATAGTAGGTTAGATTTACTTGGAATGAGACTCCCTTCCTTGGATAGACCCTCATAACATCCATAGACTCCTTTAGTAACTCTCAGGAAGCTTACGTAACTTAGAACCATTTCCTCTTAGGGAGGACTTATAAATCCCTTAGATGGAACTTAGAATGTACCAACACACCCCTTAGAATTGCCTTCCCCAAGGGCTTGTTACATTCGGGAACGCGGAGTAAAGGAACTGCATGTAAGTGATATATTCGCGGTTTGAAACGACTTCTTAATCCTAGTAGTTACCAATAAATCCAATGCTCTGATCAAGCAGAAGATCGGCATCGACTCGGATTAAGAATTGATACAATAAATCTTCTGTTCTAGCTAGACAGAAAGTCTATGTATCCGGCTCAGACCTACTACACAACGTTTCTTCTGTGATGACCCAACCACCTATAACCAAAAAGGATCACATTGCCTTTGGGAAATGGCGAGGACTTAAAGCCAGTAGAGGATTCGACATCTTGCCACCAATTCATACCTGACCCTGAACTTAACCACAATAGAGATTAGGTTCATCTCTATGATAATAGGTACCAATGTCATAGAACGCATCATTAGCAAGTAAAACCATGTAGAGAAAGGTTGGTTCCATTTTATGTTAAGGATAGCCCCTAAGTTGCGCCTCGTTTCGATATACGGAGCAATGCATAGATTCTTGAACTTTAAGTAAAACCAAGTTTTAAGGGGGGTAGAACGTATTGAGTCTAATCCAGTTAGGTTAGTCATCGTTACCGTTCGATCCGAGTGGCGCAGCGGAAGCATTGTTGGCCTCCTCCCCACTGGCCCAAGATCGAAACCTTTGAGTTAGGTTATACGTAAAGGTTAGGTCGTTAAATAAGATTTGAACCTTCCTTAGAATGTCAATACTAAAGTCTCTCTAGGTACTCCTTGTCTTTCGCCA
This sequence comes from Magnolia kwangsiensis, assembly GCA_037074715.1. Classification (NCBI taxonomy): domain Eukaryota; kingdom Viridiplantae; phylum Streptophyta; class Magnoliopsida; order Magnoliales; family Magnoliaceae; genus Magnolia; species Magnolia kwangsiensis. The sequence goes on from CM073579.1 coordinate 76,767,502, forward strand.
ATGTCGGGGACGACATTGTGTTTTAAGGGGGGTAGATTGTAACACCCCAGATTTTGGCCAACCTGGGATTAAACGTCCTTAGGCTATGGGTCAATTAAAACACCTGAAAAATCGCTTAGAACCTAATTCCATAGCCAAAGAAATCACTTAGGATTAATTCCTTTAGAAAATAAGTGTAAGTTAGCTAGCGCGACGTTAGAATAGCTGGGAAATGGTCCCTGATCACTTTAAATACGTTCTACAAGGCCCAAAGCGAGTGGAACCAATGGTGCTATAATGCTCTAAAGCCTCGGATCAAACTCTAAACCGGTTTGTTCTCGGGACCTCTTTGAAACTTTGTATTGGATCTAGACTGCACGTCGAAAGTCCGATACCTACCATCTTAGACCGTTATGACCACTTAGCTGGGCTTGGCAATCGTTTCGAAAATCAAGTCCAACTGACATTCTGAGGCTATTTCATTGAGCTTGGGGTGAAGAGAGTGAGAATAGGGTAGAGTTGTAATTTTAAAATTCAAATCTGGCACACAACTTGACGCATCAGTATTGAGCGTTCTGACCGTCAGAATTCAGCCAGATTACACCCTCGGATCAGGAGAAATTTCTAATTTATATCATGAGACTTTCAGCCCTGATCTACGTGCGGTGACCGCTGAACTGAAACTGGTCCGCCACGTGCGATCTGCGAACCCTGCCGGACTAAAAACTTGATGTATGCTAGATCCAGTATGCATGAGCTTAAGTCCGATCGCATTCGGTCAGGGGACCACCGGAAAGCATCTTTTGGACCGAAACAGCCCCGATTTGGATATGCACCAAGTAAACATTGTTCCAGAGCCTATTTCGGGCAAGTTTGGGCTTATAAAAGGGGTTGAAACCCTCACTCCTCTCTCCCATCCGAATTTGTAAAAATCCCTAGATTGGGAGAGAGAAAAGGTGAGAGTTTGTGAGAGAAGGTGGGAGAGTTCTTCCTGCCACTTGTGCTACGTGTTGCACGTGCTTAAGCAACGCATCTCTATTGCTTTCCCGGCGATTCCTCCACTTTTTCATGTATGAAATAACCCTAGAAAGTTGCTGATTTGAGGTTTACTAGGATTCATAGCTTGTTAGCTGACGTAACTCGTGAATTAGGTTCTCTTATCGCTGTAGACGAAGCGTATACGCTCTGTTCGAACTCACACCCCAAAAAGGGAAAATGTGCGGATTTTAGACGCTTTGATTGACTGTTTCCAAAGCTTTCAATGTGGTTTAATAGTAGATTCTCGACGGCAACTCCGTTTGACATGTACAACATGCTGTCCGTTTCCTGTTTCGTAAACCAACGAAGAATATGAGATTTAGGGCATTTTAGTCATTTGTAGGAAGTACTGTTTTCATGCATATTTTGCTGATGTGATTGACATGGCTTCTCGTCGCATTAGGATATTAGGAATGCGTGCATAATTAGCTTGGCGAAGAGATTCGCCTAAATGCGCACGTCGGGTCGACATACTATATGTAGACTTAAGTGTGTAGTGTAAGTGTTTGTATAAATGCTTGTATTAGTATGTATTGAATTAAATGGTGTTATGGATTAGTTTGAGATTGATTTCTCAATTAATATGCTGATGTGAATGATTTCCTACATGTTGACTATATGCATGATTTCATAATATGCATGAAATGTATGTGGTTGGAAGATTTGCTTAAGTTGTATGTTATAACATGTGTTAACATGCTCACATGGTTGTATTTCATTTCCATTACCCTTACACAATTGCTGATGTGGATTCATGAATGATTGTTTGGGACTATACCTAGTCCAGGCAGTCGGTAACCGAGTGACTTCGTGGTTGGTTTATCTTTGCCACGAACGACGCGTCGATGAACGCGAGCCGTGTTCTGGAGTTGGCGGCAGTGGTTAGGCCACACGAAGTGTCTTACGTACTTTATGTCGTTCAACTTGAGATGCGATCGTGCTAGTCGAGCCCGTCAAGTAACCCGACTGGCCGTTGTATGTTCACCCTGCATGAGTCATAACTGCTTGAACCTAGGGTACTGAACTTACCATTGTAAACCCTGTTAACCATGGTACCTTGATCTACAAAGACTCATGAGCCGGGCATGGTGGTATGGGACACCGTGGTCGAGCTGTCGGCCTACGCTGGGGTCACAAACCTCCCCGTAGTGACTAGTGAGCACCTAGACTCGTGAGCAGATTATGGTGGTATGGGACATTATATTCTTGCTGTCGGCCTACATTGATAAGGTGATGGGGGAGCGGTGCAACGAGTGCGAGCAACAGCCCTGACAGCCCTTTGTAGTGACCGCGAGCGTATTCTGAGTCTACGGGAGGCGACGACCCTTCAGTAGCAGTAGAGTACCGTAGGCCTGTATTGATAAGGTGATGGTGGAGCGGAGCAACGAGTGCGTGCAACAGCCCTGGCAGCCCTTGCAGCGACCTACAAAATATACATCGTATGAGATTACTAGGAGTGACGACCCTAGACAGGATCTGTGTTGGGATTGATACAAGGGAAGTACCTTAGTTTCCCAATCCTGCTGTTTGAATGGACTAATGACAACTTAAAAATCATATCACCATAGCATTGCATGTGCCTGGAAGATGTGGAGCACTCTAGGGAGTGTGGCATGCCGCGGTCGTAAGATGTTGCCGTATGAGAGAGATCGTCGGTGAGGGCATACATCACATCATGTCATAATGCATTAACAACAGTATTAGGATTGTTTGATTTACTGCTTTACTATTATCGCATGATTGATTTGATAACATGCTAATCTTTGCTCTCTTATCCCACTGAGTTGATCACTCACTCCCACGTTACGGGATGGTGTTTTCGGACACCCACCAGTCCCTATTGTGATTGCAGATGATGGCGCGCCCTGCGAGGCGGAGCTGGATTTGATGATGATGAGGAGGATCTCTCCTTTATGCGTGATCCGATTGACGGGATTACAGGGAGGTTGATTAGATACATTGACACTTGTCATTTTATATTTTTAGCGCCCTCATGTATATTCATTTTGTTTACTTTTGAAGTATACATGTATGTGTATAACCTGGTAATATATTCACACTCTGGAGACATACAACAGTTTATATATGTTATACATACTATTACAGTCTTCTGCTTGCAAATTTAACTGTCTCTGGAGTATGATATGCTGTTCTGGCTTAATCTTACTCATGTTTAATGCATTATCACAGACAACATTCAATCATACATATCCATGTTGCATAAATAACATTTTGGAACTCGGGAGTTGGGTTTTTGCTCGACCCCCCGATTTTCGGGATGTTACATTTTCCTTCATGAATTCAATGTCATTGACTAATGTTCGATGTCATCGGACGGTGTTTGATGACATAGTCAATGTACTTCTACACTTGTTATTTCAACTTCGATCCTTCTCCACTTGGTTTTTTACATCTTAGGACCTTGAAATCTTTAGTCTTTGTCTCCTATGATCCATTCTTTGCATTGGTGATCTTTGAGCATTAAATCCATGCTTTTAGCGCATTTTTCAATCCAAGCTCTTAAATTTACCTTACAACACAAACATGAGTAAAATAGGATATTAAGCAGTATCATGTTCATAAATCCAATATATAAATGAGGTTCAATATGCAATATTTGACCCTCAAAACAATTCCTAACCAGTATTTTGCTAGTCCTGAGCAAAGTATGCATAAAATGAATCTCAATGTCAAAAATCTTTTTCAGAAAATAATCTTTTGTGTACTCAAGGATGAATGGGTAGAATTAAGATACGAAAGTGAGATTTCAAAAACTTAGAACCCAATCACATAAGCAATCAATTGAAGCATAATTTGTATATCAAGTTTTTCAATGTGCTTGATGAAAGTCAATTTACTTCTCGTACGAATACTATCAATTCATCATGTTAGCTATGCTCATCAGTTCATGATCAATTTGAAACTCAAGTACTGTTTCCAAACTTATCCCCTTTTCCTTCTTTTTCCAGTTTTTGATTTTATATCGACAGTCAATTGTTATTCATTCTTTTTATTTTCACTTTCTTTTCCAATTTTTTTTCATTTTTTTCATTCTTTTTCATGACTTCTTTGTTGATCTCCTACTTTTTTTAACTAGTTCCTTTTTTAAAAAACTTTTTTAAAGTGGATAAAATTCTCCAGACTTGATTCTCACCATCTATCAATGATTCACATACCTCACATACTAATAATCAGAAATTCTAGTACATCTTATAAAAGGTAGATTGAGTTGTCTGGTGATTTAGATTAACATGATATTCACACTTCCTCTTAATCAATTAAGTGCAAGCACTTAGGTGATAAATTACTTAGATGATTGGACTCCGACAATTCAAAATTCAATCTCTATCTTATCATATTGAAAGCATTCTTAAGTACACAATTCATTGCTTCTCATACAAATTTCAACTTGAAACATTGAAATTTTTTTAAAATTTTGCTTAAAATTGAGAAAACACTGATTAGTTTACCTAATCCCCCATCCCCATCCTAAAAATCTATATTATCCTCAATGTAAAAGAAATAAGCATGTAATGTAAAAGAGGTAATAAAAAGAAAAGAGAAGTGATGAAAAGGTAATACCTGAAGAAGGAATTTCGAGGCTTTTCCAATGGTCTTAGTGTGAAGATGGGTTAGCACAAAACAAAACTAAACAGACTATAAGAAAACTATCCTAAACAGCGAAAACAAACTACCCTAATCCTATGAAAGCAATAAACTAATTATAAACTAAGAAAATAAGGGAAAAGCTACTGAGTCATGCCACAAGGTTCCTCCTTCGGCCGGTATCTTGATAAATTTCTTAGTAGGTTTCTTAAGAAGATCATCCAAAATTCCTTTTTACAATAGGCTCAAATGCCCTAGAGCATGAATTTCTAGAGAAATTTATAGACCTTATCATAAGGTTTCTTTTTAATCTCTTGAGGTGTCCAAAGTATATATGATTCACCTGTGATAAAAAAAAGTTTCAATATTAGCATAACATGGTGAATCGGAGACTACACGTAGATGTAATTCAAAAAAATTCTCAGAAATTGTAGTCTCAACACATTTTAAAGTTTCAGACTCTGGTTCAATTTTCGGTTCCTCCTCCTTTACTGGTAAATATTTAGGATCTGGGGAAGGAGGGGCTTCAGAATGAGGGTTCTCTCGGTTAGTGCCAACTACATAGGTATTGTCTTGCGAGGAATCCACTATTTCTTTTATCATGAGATCGTTTAAATCTCCAAAGTGTGTCAAGCAATGGTCCACAGAGTTGGGAAATTCATTTGAGCGTTATTCATTTTTCACATTGAAGTTTGTGATGATCTGCACAAGGATTCCATTGTCTCTGGAAGTGGATGGAAGCATGAACTCTTGTTTTTCATCACGGTAAGAATAAATCATCACCGGATGTATCTTACCTTGTCTTGCATAGATAGATTGAAGATCAACAGGCAAAGAATTGATGTGAAGACTGTTCATCTGTACTACTCTGTAAAGGCATTGTATTGTCAAGGGTTGACAACTCAGATAGTGGCCTCAACTGGATGGTTTCAAATTTCAGAGTCATATTGAGCAACTCATCCATATCCTAAATCATATCATCATTCAATTTAGAGAGTGATCTAAACATACCTCATAAAAGGTGGAAGGGTCAGTTGAAAGTGGTTCATCCTCCACATTTAAATCGATCATGTCAGATGGGTGGAGTAGATCACTATGGTCGACAACTTCTTGAACCTCTTGATCATTGATATAGGCCAAACTTGAGTTTGAATCCAGAGGGATTTGAGCTATACATTCATGATTATCATCCCAATACTCATCATCTTCTAATTCAGTGCAGTACATGCGTGGAATGGGATCACTTTCCTCACATTCTGTTCCTAGATTGAGTTGAGGTTTGAATAAACTAATCTCTTCCTCATCATTTAAACCAAGTGTGTCATGTGAGTGAAGTGTGTCAATATCATTATATTTGAAAGACATACATGTCTCTTGATCATTCTTTAGACAGTCATTGAGATCGACTCTTCAAAAAATTGAACCATATGCTCATTAACACAGTCCAACTCTCATTCTCAATTTTAGTATTCTCTATAATCGCATCACATGAACCCCACTATTGTATATCTTTTATAAGTTCTTGAAATCTTTAGAGTATGTTTTTCTAGATGAGCTCTACAGTTTGTATGAAATTCTAAAGTGAATTCTCTTAGATCCTTTCTGATTTGATCTCAAAGGTATAGGACCCAAGAGAATTGTCACTATGATGCATTGTTGATTCAACTTTTCAATTATAATGTTTCCACTGATCATAAGTAGGGAGTTGGGAATTAAGAATTGGATTGGGTTGAGGCTGGGGTGAACTAGCCTTCATTAGCTTATCGAAGCGCGATGCAAGCGCTTCTATCATTTTTCTAATGCCAACAAAATTGTTTATGTAACCCTAAAGTAAATCCTCTTGTATCATTTTTGGTTGGATTTCAAAGCTAGAAGACCCAAGAGAATTGTCACTATGATATATTGCTAGTTCATCTTTCCAATATTGATGTTTCCACTAATCATAGTCACATGGGTCATAGGTGGAAGAATTTGATGATTATTGATACATATTATCACCCATAATATAATTTCTCATTGTTTTCTTCTTATCTGATGGGTGATAATAATTCTCACTCTCATAGTTATGATAACCCCAACACATGTACTATTTTGTTAATCCGTGGGGTGTAATTATTCTCCCTCATATGGTCATGTAAGGATTTCTTAACCGGTGGAGCATTGTATTCCATTTGGTTCTCGATGATGTTTCCAGAAAAATTTTGAGATGTAGGTTGTTTTCTAACATAATCATCTGACTGCCCTTTACAATTTCTCGCATTCTCTAAAACTAGCTCAGCATATTAACGTTCCCACTCTTGCATATACATTGTGAAACCCTAATCCTAAAAAAGAATAAAAGAAAAATCCTACAGTAATAGGGAAAGCAAGTAGAGGAGAAGTTAAAAGGAAGTTACCAGATTCGAGAATATCTATGTTAGAATCCTTTGAAAGAAAAGGGAAAGTGAATTAGTTTCTAAAAAAAAAAAAAAAAAGAAAGCAACCTAGTTTTATAAAAGAAAAAGGAAAGTTTTTAAAAATAAAAAATAGAAAGTTTATAAAAAGAGAAAATGTTAGTTTCGAAAAAAAAAAGAAAGTTTCTAAACCTAGAATTAGAAAGTAGTTCCTAAAAATAGAAAATGAAAGATTTTAAACCTAGAATTAGAAAGCTAAGTTAGTTTCTAAAATAATTCAGAAAAAACCCTAAATTAAAAATTGAAAGTAGAAAAACCCTAATCTTAACCTAATTCCAAAACTAGTTAATCTCAGAAAAATGCAACCGTTAGTCCCCGACAACGGCGCCAAAAACTTGTTCACAACCCTAAGTGTAGGGTCGCAATATAGTAATAATCTCAGTGAGATCGAGGTCGAATCCATGGGGACTAATTGTAAGACCCCATCCATTCCATACCATTTTCTATATCTACGTGCACGATGATCGATGCCCTTGGCGGGACCTGAACTAGCTATGTATAGTGCACACCTGACTGACCAAAAACTCAAGACTTTGAAACCCTTCCATATTGACCATCCCATCGCTGTGGTCACGGAGGTACTACCCGTGCATCTATACGACGCTCCATTAGTGAGATACGCCACAAAGAATCGTCGGTATATCATGTGCGCATGATGTCATATATTCTATTCCACACATGTGCACAACACATGCTATGCACACATGCATAATGCCGCACATGGGTGAGAGAATCTCTACCTATGTGTGAGATGTCACACACCCATACCACCCCTCTCTCATGTGCATCCAAAGTTAACCCTTCTCCATACAACACCTTATACATGATGTCATCATGCCATACCGCCCCATGTCTCATTTAATCCACCATTAAGTCCTAATCATGCATTACTTGTCATAACCTTGCCTAAGCTAATCATAACCACATTAATCTAACCTACCACAATTTTAACAAATTCTCTACAAATACCCCTTCAATCCTCAACATTCTCACTATTTTTCCTACCATAAGAGAGAGAGAGAGAGAGAGTAAAGAGAGAGAGAGGAGTGATCTTGGTGGGTCATCAATCTCATCCTTTCCATCCATCTCAACCATTCATCTAGTCCATCAAGGTGAGTACACTCCCTCACATTTCTCTTCTCTTGTTTCCTTGATTTCTTTCCGATGTAGTGTAGGTGTGAGGACTCACAAAATAGTGGACCCCCAAGTGAAGATGATGAGCCATCCAATGGTATAGATGGCTTAAGAACATAAATATATCTATCTAGTTGTAGCCCGAATATTTGTCAAGGGAACAGTAATAGGAATGATCAGCTAACCTTTTCAGAATTTGATCGATGAAGGGTAAGATGGTATTTAATTTTCTGTAGTCAATGCACATTCTCCAACCAGTAGTAACTCTTGTCGGTACGAGTTTATTATTGACATTGACTACGATGGTGATTCCAAAGTTCTTAAGAACCACCTGAGTTGGACTTACCCATTGGCTATCAAATATTGGACATATAATACCTACATCCAACAACTTAAGAACCTCGACCTTAACCACTTCCTTCATGTTTGGATTCAATCTATAATGTGGTTGTCATGAGGTCTTCACATTATCCTCAAGATGAATGTGGTGAGTTAATTCCCTTGAGGTCCGCAATCGACCATCCAAGGACTCCCTTGTGCTTAATGAGAGTAGAGATGAGCGTACTCTCCTATTCTTGCTTAAGGTGGGAAGAAATTACTACCGGGTATGTCTCATCTTGACATAACTCGACATGTTTTAAATCAGAGAGCAAAGGTTTTAGGTCAAGCTTTGGTGCCTTGAGGTTAGACGGTATAAGCACTACATCAATTTGGGGTAATTCTTCGAATTGTGGCCTCCACCGGTTAACTTCGAGTACCAGCATGGTATCCAGCATGGTCCACAACTCTCTAATCATGTGTAATGCCCTGAAAATCAGGGATCAAGCATAACTTAGCTTCCGAGTTCCAAAACATTACTTATGCAACATTTTCAATGATGGATGAATGTTGACTGTCTTAGTGCATAAGACATGAATTAGATTAAGCCAAATCAGAAAACATAAACCAGGGATAGTTAGAATACGCAAGCAGAAGACTAGAAGAAATATATATACCAACCTAAGTCCCCAAGATATGTATGCTCTACCAGGTCATAATTACATGTATTGTCTCAAAATACAAATATTCAAATGTGATAAACCACTACAAACATAACCCTGAATCCCCGTCACTCAGGACACGGCTCACATGAACCCGCCTGAGAACAGCATGATGGAGAACACCTCCTCATCATCCTCATACTCCTACTCTACCTCGTGGGTCGCATCATCATCTGCAAGTAAGACAGAGTCTGGTTGGTATTTAACATCGTCCCAGAACGTGGGAGTGAGTGATCAACTTAGTGAAGCTATACAGCAAAGGTTAACATGTTATCAATTCAATCAAGCAGTAATGATAAAGTAGTACAATCAAACATGTCCTAGACACTCTTGTTAATGTAAGGATGTACGCAGAAATGATGCATGCCCTCGCCTGGACTCCTTCTTGGGACAACATCTAATAATCGCGGTATGAATCTCTACCACTGTGCTCTACACAAAGGCCAACGACACATGCAGTGCGATGTTAGGAACATGATTACCAAGTTCTTATTAGTCCTTTTCATACAGCAGGATTGGAAAGCTAAGGCACCTCTCTTATATCAATACCCAAATAATGATCCATTCTAGGGTTGTTAGTCCTAATAAATCTAATAAAATGTTACAGTTCCAGGTTGCTGCAAAGGGCTTGTCACCAATCAATGCATGCCTAGTTATACCCTAGTTACTATAATAAGGCTCATCGCCTCAATGCAGTATCAAGGTATGCTCGAGGTCACTACAAAGGGCTCATCACCAATCAATGTAGGCCAACAGCATGAATATAGTGTCCCATACAACCATAATCGGATCACGAGTCTAAGTTGCTCACTAGTTACTACGGGGAGGCTCTTCGCCCCGGTGTAGGCCGACAGCTCCACCACGGTGTCCCATACCACCATGTCTGACTCATGAGTCTTAGCGGATCGTGATACCAAGGTTAACGGGATCTCGCTAGTAAGTTTGGCACCCTAGATTTAAGTAGTAGCATCCAAACAAGGTAAACATACATTGGTCAATCGGGTTAATTGATAAGCTCGACTAGGACGATCACACATTAAGTTGAATGACATAAAATGCATAAGCACTTCGTCTGGCCTAACCACTACCGAACATCCCAAGTACAACTCAGATTCGTCGAACACATCCTGCATGGCGAAAACGATCTTAACTACCAGTACAAGGCCTGTTGCCGATTACCTGGACTGTGATATAGTCCCAACCATGTACAATCACAACAGAAAGCAGTAATGAATACTTAAGTCAAATCCTACGATCATATGAACATGTTATGGAATATAACTTAAACGTGAATACAGTACATGGAGGAAATCATACACATAATTAACATGAATAATTAGGCTAAACAGTTCATGGAGGAAATCATACACACAAGCAAGGTAGTTGGGATTTCACATCTCAACTCCCTCTTAAATCACACTTTACTAATTACTAACTTATTCAGACGTTTTCACAAACACTTAGACTACACCCTTCAACATACATCAAGTATGTCGACCATATTACATATCAAGGCAAATCCTTTTGCCAAGGAGTTGTCGCATACATAATAATCATGTTCCTACGACAATTAATCATGACCACCGCTACATCAGATTTCAAATGCATATAAACATTTCAACAAAATCATGAAATAGTCTATACACAACATAGATCATATAGATACGTAAAACGAAACAGATATTGCATTGGACATGTGAAATGGCACCCACGTCAGTAATAAATCATTATCTGACATTGAAAGCCTTAAAAACCATAACCTAAACATATATAGTCCGCACCTTAAATTAAAAAATATGTAACAGATTTGATTTAGATGATAGGTCTTCATCAACGACGAATTTACAACCTAGAACATGAAATATGTTAGCTACATCAACACTTAGACTATTGGAAACCCTAGAACAGGTTAGGGTTAGGATTTCATGCCTAAATATGGATTTAAAATCACCGGGATAACGATTCAGATAGGTGAATTAGGAACGTAGAGAGATTGGGAAGAATCCCTGGAAGAAACTCCAACTTCTCTCTCACTTTCTCTCTCTTTTCTTAGCTAGGGTTTAGAATTTGAATAGAATATGTAAGAGAGGGTTTAAGGTCCTTATATAGGCCCAAAACTGAAAAAATTAGTCCCAAGGCCATGATATACTTAGGTTAAACCAAATCAAGCTTGTTCCTATCCAACGATCATTTCTGGAGGTCCCTTTACTGAATGCGGTCGGACTTAAGCTCACGGATACTGGATCTTGATCAAGTTAAGTTTTCAGTTCGATTGGGTTTCCAGATCAACCATGGCAGATCAGTTTCAGTTTAACGGTCCTCGAAACTCGATCAGGGCCACAAGTATATTGACATGTGTGGGCCATCTTCCCTGATCTGAGGGTGAATTTGGGTCAGAATCCAACGGTCAGAATACACGCAAGGGACACAACTCAGATTACTTAAATTTATATTTAATTTCTAAATAGATTCACTTTTCTCACACTCTTCACTCCGGACTCAAGAAAATCATCTCAAGACATCATCTGGACTTGATTTTTGAGGTGATAGTCAAGTCCAACTAGACGGTCATAATTGTCCAAGTTTGTCACTATCGGACTTTCGATGTGCGGTCTTGGTCCGATATGGATTTTTTAAATGCTCTTGAGAGCAATTGGGTTTTTGAATGCTCTTGAGAGCAACTGAGCAACTGGGTTTACAAGTTTTGGGTCTTACAGATCATATTTAAAGTGATTGGTGCTAATTTCATAGGTAATCTAGTTTAGCGTTAGTTAATTCTCGTTTAATTTCTAAAGGATTTAGTCCTAAGTGATTTCTGTTTGAGGTGGTACTTGGGTCGTTGTATGGAATTTTTTAGGACGTTACAATCTTCTCCCCTTAAAGAAAAAATTTCATCCTCAAAATTTGTACCTTCTCGTACTCCTCAAGGATCTGAGGGTAGTTCTTCCTGACCTCAGCTTCAGTCTCCCAAGTAGCCTCTTCTTCACTGTGATGTGTCCACGGTACCTTCACAAGTGGGATGACCTTACTACGTAGTACCTATTCCTTCCTATCCAGGATACGTGTTAGTCGCAGTACATAGGTGGCATCATCGCTCAACTACACTTTCTCCCAACTGATATGTGCGAAGGATCAGGAATGTACTTCTTCAACATGGACACATGGAATACGTTATACACGGTTACGAGTGGTGTGGGCAAAGCAAGGCGATACGCTACTGCCCTCACTCGATCAAGTATCTGAAATGGACCAATGAATCTCAATGTGAGCGTCACTTTCTTACCAAATCGAAAGACTCCCTTCATGAGGGAAACCTTTAAGAATACATGGCCCCCAATCTCAAACTCAAGCAGTCGCCGTCTCATATCGGTGTAACTCTTCTTCCAGCTCTGTGCTGATAGAAGTCGACGCCTAATAATGTCAATCTTCTCTAAGGTCGCCTAAACCAACTCTGGGCCAATCAGGCTCTTCTCGCCCACTTCTGCCCAATAATGCGGTGCTCTACAAGGGCGACCATACAGTGCCTCATAGGGAGCCATGCCAATACTCGCTTGAAAGCTGTTGTTATATGCGAACTCTGCATAAGGAAGACAGTCATCCCAACTGTCCTTGAAATCCAACACACAAGCTCGCAACATATCTTCTAGCACCTTACTCACACGTTCCGTCTACCCATCTATCTACGGATGGAACGCGGTACTGAACTTCAATTGCACACCCATCGCTTCCTGGATATGAGTCAAGAAGATAGATGTGAATCACATATCTCAATCTGACACAATCTCCAAAGGAACTCCATGCAGACGTACAATCTCCTTGATGTACAATCTAGCCAACTTGTCTGCAGAGTTCATAATCTGATCGGTAGGAAATGAGCTGATTTTGTCAATCGATCGACGATCACCCAAATGGAGTCATGTCCCTTCCTTGTCTTCGGTAGCCCTGATATGAAATCTATAGAGATGAAATCTTACTTCCACTCAGCTATGGGCATGGGCTAAAGCAGTCCAGGAGCTCGGCGATGCTCTGCCTTGACCTGCTAGCACGTGAGACAATGGAACACAAACTCTGCAATGTGAACATTCATGTTATCCCACCAATATGATATCTTCATGTCTTGATACATCTTCGTACTACGTGGATACATCGCAAGCCTCGAACTGTGGGTTGACTCAAGAACCTCCCGTCTCAAGTCAGGAATGTCTGGGATGCATAGGCAGCCATGATAACCTAAACCCCCATCTGAACCAACACTCCACTCGGAGTCCTCATCTGTACCAACCTTCTCTCTCATCTTCGCCAATAGCTCATCATCTGCCTGAGCTGCAATAATCCTATCGTCAATGAGGGGCTGTACTCGAATATGTACGATAACCTCATACGACTCCTCCGCCATGATTTTTTGCTCAAAGTCTCGCACAAACTCCACCATGTCCCATTCTACTATCATCAGCGGAGCCGTAAACTCTATAGTCTTCTTGTGGCTCAACGCATCTGCCACAAGGTTTGCCTTGATGGATGGTAGGAGACCTCTAACTTAAAGTCCTTCAAGGTTTCCATCCATCGGCGCTGCCTCATATTCAAGTCTCGCTGTGAGAATATGTATCTAAGGCTCTTGTGGTTATAAAAGAGCTCGAACTCCTCTCCGTAGAGGTAATGTCTCTAGAGCTTCAGTGTGAAAATGATAGCTGCTAACTCTAGGTCGTGCTTAAGATAATTCTCCTTGTGTTTCCTCAACTGTCTCGAGGCTTATGCAATCACCTTGTCCTTCTGCATAAGCACACAACCCAGACCAATGCGAGAGGCGTCAGTATATATCGTATACTTAACCCCTTGCTCTGACAATACTAGCACAGGGGCAGACGTCAACTTATCCTTCAGCTCCTGAAAAGCTGCTTCAACCTCCTCATTCCAGGAAAACTTCAGATCTTTCCGTGTCAACTGAGATAGCGGTCTAGCTATCTTGGAGAAATCCTGAATGAATTGTCGATAATAACCTGCCAGCCCAAGAAAACTCCTCATCTCAGTAACTGAACCGGGATGCTTCTAATCCTGAACTGCAGTTACCTTAGCGAGGTTGACTGTTATCCCTTCCTTGGACACCACGTCCTAGGAACTTGACTTTCTCCTTCCAGAAGTCGCACTTCCTGTACTGCATAAAAAGCTGATTCTTCCTAAGAGTATCCAAGACTACTCTTAGGTGCTCCTCGTGCTCTTCCCGACTCATGGAGTATATCAAAATGTCATCAATAAATACGATGACGAATCAGTACAGAAATGCCTGAAATACCCTATTCATCAGGTCCATGAACACGGTCGGTGCATTCGTAAGGCCGAACGACATCACACAGGAACTCGTAATGGCCAAAGCTGGTCCTGAATGCTGTCTTCTACTCATCCTCATCCCTGACGCGTAATTGATGATAACTTGACTGCAGATCGATCTTCGAGAAGTATCGTGCCCCCTTCAACTGATTAAATAGATCATCTATCCTGGGCAAATGATACTTGTTCTTTACTGTCACCTGGTTCAACCTATGATAATCAATACATAACCACAGGGAACCGTCTTTCTTCTTCACAAATAAGACTGGTGTTCCCCAAGGAGACACACTAGGCCGTATAAAACCTGCATCCAATAGATCATCGATCTGTTTCCTCAGCTCCTCCATCTTACATGGAGGCATGCGATATGTTGGTAACAACATAGGTGTCGCGTCAGGAATCAGATCGATAGTAAAAGCAATCTCACACCGTCGAGGTAAACTAGGTATCTTGCTGAACACATCCTCGAAATCTCAAACTACAGGTGTAGCTCCAAGTGTTGGGCCTTCCACATTCTTCAACAAGGACATGCAATAACGTAAATGACAGGGCATACTGACCTGAACTAGAAACGTAAAGGCCATGCCCTCAGGTCCGTAGGCTGTCACGACTCTGACCTCGCAATCAATCTCGGCTCGCATCTCCGTAAGCCAGTCCATACCGAGAATCACATCGTAATGACATACCGGGGCAATGATCAGATCGACGTGAACTGTCCTACCTCCTAAGTCTATTAAGAAATCCTTACATATCTTGGTAATGTCCAAAAAAGTTCCTATAGCTATAAGGAGTCTCACCCCCTTCATAGGACTAGTTTCCAACCCCAGATGCTTGACTGTAACATAGGATACTATCGAAGTAGTAGAGCCAGTGTCCACTAATAAAAAGACCGGTATACCTTGAATGTGCGCCGTGACTTTAAAAGCTGGCGATACTGTAACTATTGCCTCGGATGCCTCAGTTGTAAGCGCATGAACTTGAGCCTGTTGTGGGCGGTTCGGTGGTGGTACCATAGGCCATTGTGGTAGCCTGAAAGATGAATGCGCTGGTGCAGTCCTAAGTGGTGGTACTGATATGGCCTGAGGGAACTGACGGTTGATCCTCTGGGGCGGCGAGAATCCATTATCCCTCATCCTAGTGAAACAAGTCATCTCAGTGTGGCCCATCCCCTTGTAGTAGTTACACCACACATCTGGTTATCTCAGGCTAGTCGGTGGACCCGTAAGCCTCAGGGAAGAATCTTCCTGTGGCCTCTTGCCAAGGAATGGCCTACTCGAAAGATCAGGTCGCGACCTGGGAGCCATAGGTGCTCGTTTACAGGATAACCTGTCCCCATCCTTCTTAGCTCGAAGGGACATGCTCACCAACTCAGCATAGGAAGATATGCTAGTGCAACACATCTTCAACTGAATCTTGGGCTCAGTCCCTCAGAAAAGCGTTACATCTGCATCAGCTGATCACCTAAAAGTAAAGGAGCATACCTGCCCAGCTCCATAAATCTGTTCTCATACTCCATCACCGACATCCCTCCCTGACAGAGGCGAAGGAACTCACTCTCCCTCTCATGTCGGTAAGTGACCGAGAAATAATTCTCCTGGAAGCGAGTCTCAGATGCCTCCCACGTCCAGACAAATCCCTCTATAACTGTGCGGAGAATACTATCCCACCACAAACTGGCCTCCTTCTCAAACATGAAGGTGGTAAGCTCGACCTGCTTCATCTCAGAACAGTGAAGCGGCCTTAACATCTTAGAGATGTGGTCAATCCAATACTCAGCCTCCTCGGGTCTATGAGTACCCGCGAATGTGGGAGGCCGTAAGCGCTGGAATCGCTTAAATGTGCCGCCAGCACTAGCATTCCCAACAGGGTGCATAGGTGAAGTAGGTGGAGTCGCCCCCATCAACTAAGCAAAGATACCAGCCATGGTGGTCAAAAAATTTTACTGCTGCTGCTGCTGCTGGATCTGCTGCTACTGCATCAACAACATCATCTGGTTTAGCCTATCAGGAGGTGACACAGACTGTGATGCATGAGGCGTCGACATAGATGCACGGTTCTGCTTAGGAATCGAAGGTGTGACAGGTGGTACTACAGATGGTGTCACAGGAGTTGGCCCAGCAGCGGGACCAGAAGTCAGCTGAAAATCCAACATTGAATCTGGATGAGACAGGTCCGAACGGGGGTCTGTATTGCTATCGCTCAGGGGAGAGGCCCCATCAAGCGACTCACCCAAAAAGATATGGGCCGAAGTCCTCGAGCCCTTAGGTAGCATACCCTACATTCAACAGAGGGTGCAACCAGTGAGATTAAGTATACTCATAATCTATCCACACAACATTCACATCACAACTCAAAGAAACAACATGCATTTCATTTAACAAAATTGTCACAATACATGAAGTGTAACATTACATGGATCGTAACAGAGAATGCATGTGAGCTAATACATCTAAGCTTCAAACACTAAAACAACTACTAAACTACTACGCCTTTAAAAGCTACACACAAGAACAAGCAACAAAGCAAAACAACAACGACTACATATAGAGCTATTCGTCGGAATCTGGCGATGGAGGAGGGGCACCCTTATCCTGCAGGCAGCATAGGATAGACTTCAAAGTGCGAGTTACTTTCTTAAACTTATGCTTCACAAGGCCTCGCAGATCGATAATATCCTGTCGCAGGGTGGCCTGACCCTCCTCAAGTCTCATTAAACGGGCTTCCCTATCATCCTGATCAGCATCATGCTCTTGAGTCATAGGAGGAGGGCTCTCATCCGTATCCTGGGCCTCCTCTTCTTCTTCTTCTATTTCGGATCCACCCTCTTCATCGCTCTCTTCGTCATCGCTCTCGGTCTCTTCCTCACTCTCCTCGAGTAGGGCTTGTCGTTGCCTTGACCCGATTCCATCTGATTCAGAGTAGTCTCGATGATGTAATGGAACGGTGCCAACAATTCTGCCCCAAGTCTATAGCCAAAATCAAGTGCAATCTTGAATATGAGTCAGCCGAATGGGAGTGATTTTATCCTTCTATTTGAACGTGTAATAAGGACTATCTATCGCAAGATATATGTAGGCACACACAACTTCTCTCCCTGCCCCACCTGATACAGGAAGTCCACCATCAGGCGCGTTCACGCACTGCGGTTGCTCCACCTGGGATAGACGCTGAACGTGCAGATGTGGTGAAGCAGGCGGAAGTCGTCCGTCATATTGGTCACTAAAAGGCTTTTTTTAGGCTGCCATTCAACCAGACGACCACAAAGAAACCATGTACGGTGATCCCTTTCACATGCACTACTCAGATTCTTCTCACTTGTATGAATCTCGTGTGGCACATTCAGAAGCCGAGATATGAAAGCAACATCGATTGTGGCCTCCCGATCTCTTCCAAATGGAATCTTAAACTACAAGGGCTCCAATGTTGGCTCTCGAATGTGGGTATAGAAAGCTCGGACTGTACCCACATTTGTACGATGCTCACCCTCAAATAATGGACCCCACTTGGCTTCTACTAGGTGCTCAAAAAATAAAAATTCTCCAAATAGCCGTACATCTACATGAGCTTC
The DNA here is from genome assembly GCA_037074715.1 of Magnolia kwangsiensis. NCBI lineage: Eukaryota > Viridiplantae > Streptophyta > Magnoliopsida > Magnoliales > Magnoliaceae > Magnolia > Magnolia kwangsiensis. The sequence goes on from CM073579.1 coordinate 76,785,645, forward strand.
AAAAATGACCCTACAGCCCTCATAAATCTATGAGATAACTCCGTCAACAAAGCCCTTCCAATGGGAGCATGGGGATCTAGATCCCGCTTTATCTATAACTCTCGAGTGGTGATTTTACTCGCGGCAGCACCTCTCGGCCTCCTTGAACGGGTTAGGCGACTAGGCCTGGCTTTGTCTACGGGAGCTCTCTTCTTTTTCATGAAAGAGGATATGGTGGAAATGGAAAATATGTCCGTAACAAGCTCGAATAGGGCCATGAAAAATGAAAGAAATAAGAAGAATGGGATGGGTGATGGGGTTTTCATGAATTTGAGACTCAAAGTAGGGATTTGAGTGCTCAAATGGAAAGAAAAGAAAAGAAAATCAGCAATGGAGGTGGGTTTTGAGATGGGTAAAGAGAGGGTGCACGAAAATGGAAGAAAGAAGGGTTTGAAGAGGGATTTTTGTGGAGTTTCGAGAGATTTTTCAAGAAAAGGAAAGATAGGGAGGGTGCTTTGTGAAGGAAGGACACTGTAGAAGGGGTTTTAATCAACCAACCATGCACTAGTGGGCCACACAATGCCCTAGAGGCGTCAACCCTAGCCAGCCCGCCCGGACTGGCCCGCTGGGAGGCGAGGCCCTCACCAATCTCTGGACAGTTCGGTGAGGACTCGCCGGTGGGGTGATGTCCTCCTACCCCCTGGGTCCTAAAAAGGTATGAGTCTCACCCTAGGTCCCCCTAAAGATGTCCCATTAGGCTCCCTATTCCGCTTCGACTCGTTTTGGGTCATTTCGAATTGAACCTGATACATATTCACATTTACCATTTTTTAACAACTAGAATGGGATGATACATGGCTAAACCCATCAATAAATGGTCTAAACGTTGTTTAGGGTCATTTTGTGTGATCAAGATTGTATAGGGACTCGATCTCGGCAATCTTTTTAAGTAAACTTTCGCCAATTGGCGAAACAGGGAATCCTATACTTGTTTCTATATTTTTCTCGCACCCTCCTACTTTATATTGATGTCAGCGTATGTCGTGTGACCTTAACCCATTTCCAGTTTAATCCAAATCATGCTCTGATACCAACTTGTAACACCCTAAAAATTGGGAGTTGAGCATAACTTAGCTCACGAGTTCCAAAACATCACTTATGCAACATTTTCAATGATGGATGAATGTTGACTGTATTAGTGCATAAGACATAAAGTAGATTAACCCAAATCAGCAAACATAAACTAGGGACAATTAGAATACACAAGCGAAAGACCTAGAAGAAATATATATACCAACATAAGTCCCCAAGATATGTATGCTCTACCAGGTCATAATTACATGTATTGTCTCAAAATATAAATATCCAAATGTGATAAACCACTACAAACGTAACCCTGAATCCCCGTCACTTAGGACCCGTCTCACATGAACCCGCCTGAGAACTGCATGAAGGAGAATGCCTCCTCATCATCCTCATACTCCTACTCTACCTCGTGGGTTGAATCATCATCTGCAACTAAGACAGAGTCTGGTTAGTGTTTAACATCGTCCCAGAACGTGGGAGTGAGTGATCAACTCAGTGGAGCTATACAGCAAAGGTGTAACATCCTGAAAATCGGGGGTCGAGTAAAAACTCCACTCCCGAGTTTCAGAACATCACTTATGCAACATAAATGTGTATGATTGGATGTTGACTATGTTAATGTATTAAACATGAGTGGGATTAAGCCAAAACAACATATCATACTCCAGAGACAGTTAAATTAACAAGCGAAAGACTGTGATAATATGTATAACATATATAACCTGTTGTATGTCTCCAGAGTGTGAACATGTTACCAGGTTATATACATACATGTATACTCCAAAAGTAAACAAAAAGAATATATATGAGTGCTCTAAAAATATAAAATGACAAGTGTCAAGGCATCTAATCAACCTCCCTGTAATCCCGTCAATCAGAACACGCATAAAGGAGGGATCCTCCTCAGCATCATCAAGTCCAGCTCCGCCTCGCAGGCCGCGCCATCATCTGCAATCACAATAGGGACTGGTGGTGTCTGAAAACACCATCCCGTAACGTGAGAGTGAGTGATCAACTCAGTGGGATAAGAGAGCAGAGATTAGCATGTTATCAAATCAATCATGCGATAATAGTAAAGCAATAATTCAAACATTCCTAAATACTATTGTTAATGCAATATGACATGACATGATGGATGCCCTCACCGACATTCTCTCTCATATGGCACCATCTGCGTCCGCGGCATGCTTGCGTACCGCTCAGTGCTCCACATCTTCTAGGCACATGCAATGTGATGTTGATATGATTATCGAGTTATTATTAGTCCTTTTCATACAGCAATATTGAGAAACTAAGGTACTTTGCTTATATCAATCCCAACACAGATCCTGTCTAGGGTCATCACTCCTAGTAATCTCATACGATGTTATATTTGTACGTCGCTGCAAGGGTTGCCAGGGCTGTTGCTCGCACTCATTGCACCGCTCCCCCATCACCTTATCAATATAGGCCTACTTGTACTCTTGTCGCTACGGAAGGGTCGTTGCCTCCCGTAGACTCAGAATATGCTCGAGGTCACTACAAAGGGCTGCCAAGGCTGTTGCTCGTAGTCGTTGCACCGTTTCCCCATCACCTTATCAATGTAGGCCAACAGCAAGAATATAGTGTCCCATACCACCATAATCTGCTCACGAGTCTGGGTTGCTCACTGGTCACTACGGGGAGGTTTGTGGCCCCAGCGTAGGCCGACAGCTCGACCACGGTGTCCCATACCACCATGCCCGGCTCATGAGTCTTTATGGATCAAGGTACCATGGTTAATAGGGTTTACAATAGTAAGTTCAGTACCCTAGGTTCAAGCAGTTATGACTTATACAAGGTGAACATACAATGGCCAGTCGGGTCACTTGACGGGCTCGACTAGCACGAGCGCATTTCAAGTCGAATGACATGAAGTGCATAAAACACCTCGTGTGGCCTAACCACTGCCGCCAACTCCAAAACACGACTTGTGTTCATCGACGCGTCGTTCATGGCAAAGATAAGCCAACCACGAATTTACTCGGTTACCGACTTCCTGGACTAGGTATAGTCCCAAATATTTATGAATCACGTCACCAATCACATAGGAGTAATGTGAATGAAATACAACAATGTGAGCATGTTAACACATGTTATAATATATAACTTAAGTAAATCATCTAACACATGTATTTCATACATATAATGAAATCATGCATATAGCCAACATGTAAGAAATCATTTACATCAGCATATTATTTGAGGATTCAATCTCAAACTAATTCATAACACCATTTAATTCAATACATACTAATACAAACATTTATACAAACACTTAAACTACACACTTAAGTCTACATATAGTATGTCGACTCAAAGTGCGCATTTAGACGAATCTCTTCGTCAAACTGATTATGCACGCATTCCTAATATCCTAATGCGACAAGAAGCCATGTCAATCATATCAGCAAAATATGGATGAAAATAGTATTTCCTACAAATGACTAAAATTCCCTAAATCTCATATTTTTCGTCTGCTTACGAAACAGGAAACGGACAGCATGTTGTACATGTCAAACGGCATTGCCGTCGATAATCTACTATTAAACGACATTGAAAGCGTTGAGAATAGTCAATCAAAGCATCTAAAATCCGCACCTTTTGTCGTAGGAGTGTATCATTTCGAACGGAGCGTATACGCTTCGTCTACGACGATCAGGGAACCTAATACACACGTACATCATCTACTTTGCTATTTGAATCGAAGAAATCCCCAAATCAGCAAGTGGTTAGGGTTTTCCTTACCTAGAAGCGCATTGGAATCGCCAGGAAAGTGATTGGAGTGAGTCGCCTAAGCACGTGCAGCAGCAGCAGCAGGTGGCAGAAAAATCTCTCCCACCCTCTCTCAAAATCTCTCACTTTCTCTCTCTCTCCCAATCTAGGGTTCTTAGAAAATTCGGATGGGAGAGATATGAGAGGGTTTAAAGCCCTTTTATAAGCTCAAATCTTCCCAAATTAGGCTTGGGAATAAAGTACACTTAAGTTATAACCAAAACGGAGCTGTTTCGATCCAAAAGAGCATTTCTGGAGGTCCCTTGGCCAAACGCGGTCGGACTTAAGCTCATGCATACTGGATCTAGCACACATCAAGTTTTCAGTCCGGCAGAGTTCGCAGATCGCATGTGGCAGTCCAATTTCAGTTCAGCGGTCATCGCACCTAGATCAGGTCTACAAGTCTCATGATATGAAAGAGAAATTTTTCCTGATCCGAGGGTGTAATTTGGCTGAATTCTGATGGTCAGAATGCTTAATAATAACGCATCAAGTCACGTGCCAGATTTGAATTAAAATTTTCAAATCTAACCCTATTCTCACTCTCTTCACTCCATGCTCAATGAAATAGCCTCTGAACGTCGATTGGCCTTGATTTTTGAAATGATTGTCAAGTCCAGCCAAGCGGTCATAACGGTCTAAGATTGTAGGTATCAGACTTTCGACGCGCGGTCTAGATCCAATACAAAGTTTCAAAGGGTTCCTGAGAGCAAACGGGTTTAGAGTTTGATCCTAGGTTTCAGGATATTATAGCGTCATTGATTCTTCAAGTTTTAGGTCTTGTAGAACGTATTTAAAGTTGTCCAAGTTAATTCTACTGAGTATTCAGTTTGGTACTCAACCAAATTCTACCCTAATTATGGCAGAATACGGTTCTAGGGCCATTATATCCCCCATTTTAGGAACTTTTAGGTATCATATTATTTTTATTATTTTTTTAAGAGTTCATCATTAAGTTTACCCTAACTCCACCAAATTTCATAAGATTTCGAGTTGTAGAAAAATTTTAAAAATTCCAGAAGCAGCAGCTGTCCAACAAGTGATTATCAGATAGTTACTCACAATGACCTACCTTAAACCATATTAAATATTTTATTATATTTTTTTACATATTTTTATATAAAACTAAACTCATTTATCTTCAATCTGGTTTTTGAATCACCTAAATCGGAGTTATAACGAAGGAGATATAATTTTTCAAAGTCTGAAGAAATGTGCAGAAAAAAAAAGTACAGAATCCCGCTGTACGGAGGAGTTTGGCGATGCATCGCCAAACCCGACCTGTTTGGGGTGATTTCTCCATCTGATATTTGAAATGGGTATATTTTAAAATGTGAGATGATTTATTTGACATGCAATATATGATTTTGGGATAGGAGAAGCTGATCTATCCAAATAGTCTACTTATTTAGTGATATTCCAAAAGGTTAATGGTTAAAAATCCTTTTTATTTATTTATTTACTATTCATAGTACTTTTTAGCTTAAGTATTGATCAACATCACCTAAAATTTAAGATTTATGTCTAATATGAAATCTCCTAGAAAATTTTGAAGGATAAAGTAGTGAAAGGTGAGATTTTCGAAGGAAATAGGGATTTGAGACTTTTGGATTGAGTTTTGAGAAGTTAATCAAGTGTTAGGATTGACCCATTGCCTAAGGATGTCTAATTCCAGGTTGACAAAAATCTGGAGTATTATAAAAGGTTAACATGTTATTAATTCAATCAAGTAGTAATGATAAAGCAGTACAATCAAACATCTCCTAGATACTCTTATTAATGCAAGGATGTATGCAGAAATGATGCATGCCCTTGCCTGCATTCCCTCTTGGGACAACATCTAACGATCGCGGCATGAATCACTACCACTGTGCTCTACACCAACGCCAACGGCACATGCAGTGTGATGTTATGAGCATGATTACCAAGTTCTTATTAGTCCTTTTCATACAGAAGGATTGGGAAGCTAAGGTACCTCTCTCATATCAATACCCAAATAATGATCCATTTTAGGGTCGTTAATCCTAATAAATCTTATACGATGTTACAGTTCTAGGTCACTACAAAGGGCTCATCACCAATCAATGCATACCTAGTTATACCCTAGTTACTACAATAAGGCTCGTCACCTCAATGCAGTGTCAAGGTATGCTTGAGGTCACTACAAAGGGCTCGTCACCAATCAATGTAGGCAGACAACACGAATATAGTGTCCCATTCCACCATAATCGGCTCACGAGTCTAGGTTGCTCACTGGTCACTACGGGGAGGCTCGTCGCCCCGGCGTAGGCCGACAGCTCGACCACGGTGTCTCATACCACCATGTCCAACTCATGAGTCTTAGTGGATCATGGTACCAAAGTTAACAGGATCTCGCTAGTAAGTTTGGTACCCTAGATTCAAGCAGTAGTGTCCAAACAAGGTGAACATACATCGGTCAATCGGGTTAATCGATAAGCTCGACTAGGATGATCACACGTTGAGTTGAATGACATGAAATACATAAGCACTTCGTGTGACCTAACCACTACCGAACATCCCAAGTACAGCTCGAATTCGTCTAACACATCCTGTGTGGCGAAAACGATCTCAACCACCAGTACAAGGCCTATTATTGATTACCTGGACTGTGATATAGTCCCAACCATGTACAATAACAATAGAAAGTAGTAATGAATACTCAAGTCAAATCCTACGATCATATGAGCATGTTATGGAATATAACATAAACGTGAATACAGTACATGGAGGAAATCATACGCATAATTAACATGAATAATTAGGCTAAACAATTCATAGAGGAAATCATACACACAAGCAAGGTAGTTGAGATTTCACATCTCAACTCCCTCATAAATCACACTTTAGTAATTACTAACTCATTTAGACATTTTCACAAACACTTAGACTACACCCTTCAACATATATCACGTATGTCGGCCATATTACATATTAGGGCAAATCCTTTTGCCAAGGAGTTGTCACATACATAACAATCATGTTCCTATGAAAATTAATTATGGCAACCACTACATCAGATTTCAAATGTATATAAATATTTCAATAAAATCATGAAATAGTCTATACACAACATAGATCATATATATATGTAAAGCAAAACATATATCACATTTGGCATGTGAAATGGCACCCACGTCAGTAATAAATCATTATCTGACATTAAAATCCTTGAAAACCATAACCTAAATATATATAGTCCGTACCTTAAACCAAACAATACGTAACATATTTGATTTAGATGAGAAGTCTTCGTTATCGGCGGATTTACAACCTAGAATATGAAATATGTTAGCTAAATCAACACTTAGACTATTAGAAACCCAAGAACATGTTAGGGTTATGATTTCTTACCTAAATATGGATTTAGAATCGCTGAGATAATGATTCAAATTGGTGGATTAGGCACATAGAGAGACTGGGAAGAATCCCTAGAAGAAACTCCAACTTCTCTCTCACTTTCTCTCTCTTTTCTTAGTTAGGGTTTAGAATTCATATGGAATATGTGAGAGAGGGTTTAAGGTCCTTATATAGGCCCAAAACTGACGAAATTAGTCCCAGGGCCATGGTATACTTAGGTTATAACCAAATCTGGCTTGTTCCGATCCAACGAATCATTTCTGGAGATCCCTTTATTGAATGCGGTCGGACTTAAGCTCATAGATACTGGATCTTGATCAAGTTAAGTTTTCAATCTGATCGGGTTTCCAGATCGACCATGGCGGACCAGTTTCAGTTCAACAGTCATCAAAACTCGATCAGGGCCATAAGTATATTGACATGTGTGGACCATCTTCCCTGATCCGAGGGTGAATTTGGGTCAGAATCCAACGGTCAAAATGCTTACAATTCACGCGCAAGGGACACGACTCAGATTACTTAAATTTATATTTAATTTCTAAATAGATTCACTTTTCTCACACTCTTCACTCCAGAGTCAAGCAAATCGTCTCAGGACATCATCTGGACTTGATTTTTGAGTTGATAGTCAAGTCCAATTAGGCGGTCATAATTGTCTAAGTTTATCGCTATCAAACTTTCGATGTGCGGTTCAGGTCCGATACAGAGTTTCTGAATGCTCTCGAGAGCCACTGGGTTTAGAGTTAGATCCTAGATTTCAGGGTAATATAACGTTAACGTTTCTACAAGTTTTGAATCTTACAGATTGTATTTAAAGTGATTGGTGCTAATTTCACAAGTAATCTAGTTTAGCGCTAGTTAATTCTCGTTTAATTTCTAAAGGATTTAGTCCTAAGTGATTTCTGTTTAAGGTGGTACTCGGGTCTTTGTACAAAATTTTTCAGGACGTTACATCATGTCATCATCCAAATCATGGGAGTGGTCCAGGCACATCTCTAGAGGGTCAGAGGATAAGGTCAGAAGTGTTCTATCTTCCATGACAGAATCAATCAAGTTAACATCGTGAGCATCATCACTATCCTCTACCTGTTTGCCCGTATTGAAAAAGATATTCAACTCTAATGTCTTATTTTTAAAAGATAAACTCATGACTCCATTCTTGCAATTAATGATTGCATTTGATGTGACAAGGAATGGGTGATCAAGAATAACGGAAATTTGAGTACTCATGTCCATGATGGGTTGAATATCTAGGACGATAAAATCTGCCGGTTAGTAAAATTTATCAACATGGACCAATACATCCTCGATTATCCCTCTCGGTACACAAACTGAGCGATGAACAAGTTATAATGTAGTCCAGGTGGGTTTTAATTCACCTAGACCCAGTTGTTCATAGACTAAGTATAAGATTAGATTTACACTCGCTCCTAAATCAAGAAGTGTGTGCTCGATATGGTAATTCTCAATCATACAAGCAATGGTTAGGCTACAGGGATCTTTGTATTTCTGTGGCACATCTTACTTTAGGATGACAATCACTTTTTCAGTTAAAAATATTTTCTTTTGAATATTTTGCCTTCTTTTTGTTGTATATAAGTCTTTCAGAAATCATACAAGGTATTTGTTTTACGACATCAAGCAGAGGAATATTGACCTTCACTTGTTTCAACACCTCTAGAATGTCCTGAGAGTTAAAGAGAGGTTTTAGTGTAACCAACCATTAGAAAAATGGGGCAATCGACTTCCCTTGAGGTTACAATTCTAACTCTTATGGGGCATGACTAGATTTATCATTGTTGTCCTCTTCTAGGTCCTTAGGATTTTCAACCCTAACCAGAATGGTTTTGTCAATGGTCTTCCCACTCCTAAGAGTGGTGATAGATTTACCTTGCTTCATTTGATTTGAAGAGCTCGGGTCACTAACTTCATATTATGGTTTTGGATTGGGAAGAGGTTGAGCTAGAAGGCTCCCTTTATAACCAATTGCACTTTTAGTCTCAAGTCCTTGTATGGCCTTTGTCAAGTATTGAAAGACTTATAGCACACCCTGATTAAAAAGCTCTTGATTTTGTAGATGCTTTAAAACCAGATCCTCCTAAGGTTTCCCTTGATCTGGAATTTGATTAGGAAATCCTTGAGGTGTGGCATTTTATTTGTTTCTCTAACTGAAGTTTGGATGATTTCTCCAGCTGGGATTATACGTATTAGAGGTGGGCCCACTGAAAGGTATTTGGTAATTATTCATGGCATTGGATTTCTCATTCAGTGCCTCTTGAAAGGCAGGTATTGTTGGATAATTTTTAGTTGTGTGAATGTTGCAAGCACAAATTCCACAACAGATTCCTTAGCCTTATCCTTCTTTAATTTCATGGCCTCGAGTTTTTTGGTGAGATTAACCACTTTAGCATTGATATCATCATCCTCTCTCAGGAGATACATTCCGCCCTCTCCTTGGATTGAGTCAGCCTAGGCATGGTGCTTGATTTTGGGGAGATGTCCCATGATTGTGTGTTTTCAACAAGTGTATCAAAGTAGTCACTCACATCATCAACATTTTTATTCATGAATTCCCCAATACACATTGGCTCGAGCAATTAGTGCATGGGGGATGTTAGTCCATAATAGAAAAAGTTCGTGATGCACCACATTTCAAAACCGTGCTATGGGCATGAACTGACAAGATCCTTGAACCGTTCCCAACATTGGAAGAATGTTTCAACTTCCTTTTGGGCAAAGTTCATGATTGACTTTCTAAGGGTGTTCATCTTATGGTATGGGAAAAATTCCTTTATGAACTCCCTTATCATGTCATTCTATCTACCAATAGATCAAGGACATAATGAATGCAACCACGTCTTAGCTTTCTCTTTCAAAGAAAAAGGAAAGAGTTTCAGCTTGACTGTGTCGTCAGACACATTAAGAAAATATGGAGTGGCTATGATTTCATCAAACTCTTTCAAGTGTAGATACGGATTTTCAAATTTATGCCCATGAAATTTTGGAAGGAATTGGATTACCCCTGGCTTGATATCCATGTGTCCCATATTTTCTGGAAAAATCATGCATGATGGTGTACTCACCCCTGCCGGTTGTACAGGTCTCACAAAGTACGAGGCAGGTGCTTGATGCACCTCATTCTCATCCTGGACTTTCTCAACCCGAGCTTGAGGTTGTCTTCTCGGTTGATTAACCGGTTGATTAGCAGTCATCACTTCGATTAACTCTGAGGATCTCCAGTGGTGTCTAATCCTGTGATGGATAGATAACCCATCAACTAATCCTCCTTCACTCAAAAGACGTTGAGTGTTGTCACGGACCCACTTGGGCATGAAACACTCTCAGCCCTCAATTTCAGATTCCAACCTAAACCTAAAAGAGAGAAAGGAAATAGAAATTTAGAATTAAAAAGGGAGAGAATTAGAAAGAAGTTACCAAATTAGAAGTTCCTAATTTAAGATCCTGCAAAATAAAATAAAAGAAATCAGTTTCTAAAAACAGAACTAGAAAGATGAGTTAATTTTTTTAAAAATAAAACAAGAAAACAACCTAGTTTCTAAAAATAAAAATGGAAAGTTTCTAAGAACAAAAAATAGAAAGTTTCTAAGAAGAGAAAAAAGTTAGTTTCTAAAATTAAATTAGGAAAATTTTCTAAACCTAGAATTAGAAAGCTTAGTTTCTAAAATAATTCAGAAAAAACCCTAACCTAAAAGTAGAAAGTAGAAAAATCATAATCTTAACTTACTTATAAAACTAATCAAACTTAGAAAAACACATTTGTTAATCACAGGCAACTGTACAGAAAACTTGTTCACAACCTCAAGTGTAGGGTCGCGATGTAGTAATAAGCTTGGTAAGACCAAGGTCGAATCTATAGGGACTAATCTTGTGTGTTTATTTAGAGAGTAATTAGAATAAAAAATAGGAGAAGATCTAACTTGAATCAGAAAAGTAGGGAGTAATTGTAAGATGAAGAATTCAGAAACTCAAGAATTTAAAGGTGGGAACTAGGATTTCTAAGGATCCACTTGTAGCTATTAGGATGTTTCCTTATTTGATTCAAGGAACTCAATTGGAATTGGAGTCCTATCCTATCCAATTGGAAGATATTCAATAAGATCTGATCTGAACTTTCATTGACCTAATTCTCAACGGAGGAAACTCGTGAGGATTGGAAATGATTCCATCACCTAACCATGCCCAAGAGACAATGACAGACAACAGGGTATACCGATCCAACAACCAACATAGGAGAATTGTGAAGAATAGAGAGGATTCTATCACCTATCAATGCCCAAGTGACAGTGGAGAACAATAGGATTTCCTATTTTCATAAACTCCATACAGGAAAAGAAGATAGTTCAAGCAATTGCAGATCCATTTTAATTTCAGTCACAATAAACCATTAAACACTAAAGAATTCCTTAAATATCAAACTAGAATCAAAGGAGTTCAACAATAACATAAATTAAATAAGAAAAACATACCAACCACGCTACAAGCTTCACCACTTAGCCCTAACTAAGGGATCTAGCCAACTATAGACATGATTAGATTAAAAACCCTAGAAGAAAGCATTAAAAACTAAGGATAAGGGAAGAACTCTTGGGAAGTGACTCTACCCTTTTGCTCTGCTCTTTCAACCCCTAGATATCCTAGAAAGTACCTAGAAAAAATTGCAAAACCGGATCTAATTTACACAGACTACGTAACGCCTTCAATGTCATCGAACACCTTTCGATGTCGTCGAAGGGGTTTGAATCCGAAAGTCACGCCTTTTCTTCTTTCGTGTTGTATAAGTCTCTGTGTCATCGAACTGCCCTTCGATGTCATCTAGCTAAGCTTCGAACCATCGAACAAGTCTTCGAGTCATCAAAAATGTGTCCAAAATAGTCCAACGAGTTGCTTCAATTTCTTTAATAAATTCAATGTCATCGAGCAGTATTTAATGTCATCGAAAATGTCTTCGATAAATCGAGAAAAGCACGCAATATGTCCAGCAACCAACTCTATTTTTTCTTATAAATTTGATGTCATCAACTAGTGTTCGATGTCATCGAACAGATCTTCGATGTCATCAAACAGTTCTGAATGACAGAGTCTTTGTGATTTCTACACTTGTTCTTTCGACTTCCTTCTCTACTTGGTTTTCTTAGATCTTGGGGTCTTAAAATCTTCAATCTTGGTCTCCAAAGATCCATTCTTTGCTTTGGTGACTTTTGAGCACTAAATACATGCTTTTAACATTCTTTTCAATATAAGCTCTTAAATTCACCTTTCAATATAAACACATGTAAAATATATCATTAAGCCATATTATGTTTGTAAAATTAAGAGATAAATGGGGGATAATATATAATATTTGATCCTCAACAGTCACCTGGTGCTGAAGAGCATAGTAGGCCTAACTCCCATCGACACGGATGAGTGAGAAGAGGTTCGGCCATGCCTAGCTAAAGAGTTGGAGCGAATGTGGTTAGGTTTAACCAGCCCCTGAAATGGGTCCACTACCAGGCGTGCCAAGTGGGTATTGACATGGATATAAGCCCTCCACAAACAAGGTGGGTATGTGAGGCCTCTATTCAATAAGTTTTGAATTACTCTAGATACTAAGCCCCAGTGATTCCTAATAATGATAACTATAGTGTGATGTGGATTTTTAAAGCTGCATGCCTACATATATCCAGCATGTCATTGCATATCATCACTTGCATTACCTCCTATCCACTTGGCCTTATGTAGCATTGCATATCACTATGTTTCAGTTCGTTTACTCTAATATTTTGATTGTTAATATATGTTTATACACTACGCACACACGAGTGTACTCACTAGGATCTTTACCTAAGCTTCTTATTTCCTTTTTTTTCAGGGTAGGAGTAGCTTGGAGGACTTAGCTTTTGGATACATTTTTTCTGAGCTATATTTTGGCGATGCATTCATTTTGTATGAATCTAGGATTCTTGATTTGAGAACGTAGATTGATACAGAATTCTGATTTTAACGAACCTAAAGGTGTGAATTTAGGATCCCCATCTTGAAAATTTACCCAAGGATAAGAATTATTACTGGGAAACCTAGAAAACTATTCTTGGCACCCTAACATGTGCATAAAGTGTAAGAGCTCTTCCTAAAATGAGAACCTTCATCTCCTTTGTAGATCATGTCGCCGTGTAGGGCCCAGACTCGAGCTGCAGCGACCTAACAAGGTCTGGCCACCCTCAATGACATTCAGTCGATCCGAGGATTTTTGGCAAGTATAACATCATGGACGGAGCACCAGGAGAGGCGTTCGACCAAGGGTTCTGCACTTTTTGCCCAGGAAATTATAGGCATGTTGTTAAAAGAGTTTCGGCGTATGAATCCCCCAAGTTTCTAAGGAGATCCAGACCTGATGGCTGCAAATAGATGAAGAGCTCAGTTAGAGAAGACTTTTACTGTGATGAGGAGTACAGAGGAGCAAAAGGTCACCCTAGCCTTTTTCCTACTAGAGGGGGAGGCAAACCAATGATGGGAGTTGGTTTCTCGATCGGTAAAACTCGGTACCGTGTGGAACTGGAGTGTATTTTGTGATCGGTTCAAGCAGAAGTACTTTCTGAGCAGTTTTCAATAGAAGAAGGTAAAAGATTTCGAGACACTTCGACAAGACGAAATGAAAATGGCCCAATATGAGGCCCATTTTGTAGAGTTGTCCAAGTTCGCTTTCAAAGTGCTATGTTGATAAACCCTAAGTATTATCAAATTTTGGTGTGACAAACTAATTCAAGTTTGTATCTTGATTTGTATTAAGCTTGTGCATTTGTTTACATTGAATCTTCAATGTTCATTTTGTTCATATTGAATCTATTTTTTTGATATCTACGATGAACATACCGAGATCTTCAAACTAGAAGAAAGTGAAGATTTTCATATATTGAGTGAAGACAAAGTTTTTAAGAACATTGCGGTTCAAGATCTGAAACCAAAAAATTTCAAGAACTCAAGACCTAGTTGAAGATTATGTTTGGTATGTCGAGCTCAAGCTTTGAAGATCGCGAGAATTAAAGCTACTGAAGTGATCGATAGATTAAGTGTTTATATGTTCCATCTCACAAGTAAGGTATGATTAACCTAGATTGACCTTAGATCATGATTAGATCATTTCATACTTTCGATCGGTCATTTTGGTCATTTTATAAGTGTAAAATTCTGTTCTTTCGACTGGCCCTAGATCTGGCTCGAGTACTCCTAGTATTTCCTCAACCAGTCCAGGATTTGTTATGAATTTTTAGAATTTTTTTGTTGGTCTACGACTAGTCCTAGAAATTGATCAACCAGTTGTATGAATAGTGCTCGATAAGTCGTGTAGTGCTCAACTCATTTTCTAGCAAGTAATCTAGACTCACACGACCAGTCACGTGGTTTCCCTGACCAGTCGAGCAGGCCACTCAACTAGTCGTGGGACCCACAAGGCCAGTCGTGCAGCTGAAAAATCTTATTTTTGATTTTGATTCTTTATTCCATTCTCATTTTGAAAAAGGGATATTTATTCACCCTTCCCTGAGATCAAAATCAATATAAAGCCCTTGCTAATTTAATTAAAAATCATGTAGACTTAGAACCCTATACACTTGTGAGACTAAACGTTGAACATCTACATTGTCATCAAATTCGTTCTACCGAGCTACTTCAGAATCATCATACAGATAAGTTTTTACTTTTTTTTTGTAATTCAATTCATTTATGGTTTGTGAGATTATTCTAGAAAATATCTATTTTGGTTTTTCTAAGGTGATCCAAAAAATCTCAGAGTGAGGGGTTTTTGAATTGTGTAAGCCCATCTAAAGACATAATTGTGAAGGTTTTAGGTGAACCTTAAGAAACCTATTTTGATTAGTGAACGCTAATATCCCGAAGGAGTGGAGTAGTGGAGTAGTTGTGTGGTTGTTTATTAGCAGTTGGTGTACACACAAGCGAACCACTATAGTTCTTTGTGTTTGGTGGGGATGTGTGATTTATTTCTTTATCTTTTATGGTTTAAGATTGTGAGATGTATTTGTAGATGTGAATGTTGTAATCTTTATATTTTAGCATTTTATGGTGAATGTTGTAATAAATTAGTTTATATTTCTTTCATATCCTCTTAAGTTTGAGTTTTTCATACTCACCCACATTCTAGTAAGGTTGTCCTACCATAAGCCATTGGTTTTTAGTGTGAGCTTGTCATTAGAACCAAGTCTATATTAACCTCTCAATACTTGATTTTTAAGGTTACTATTTCTCTCTATTATTTACATTTCATTTGGCTATCTGTTGTTTATATTCCACTTATTAATTTTTATTTGGCATATTCCTATTCACCCCCCCTTCTAAGACATATAGTTCGGCCTTTTCAAGTGTATCAGAACCTAATAGTTTTTTTATTTGGATTTAATTCCTGAGCTAACCGATCTAAGCTTTTAAGATGTCAAATTTTGATAGCCTTTCTATCACTAGGCCTCCACCTTTTGATGGCTCTAATTATGCTTATTGGAAAGCTAGAATGATAATACTCTTGAGGTCTCTTGATGAGAATGTGTGGCAAGCCACATTAACTAAATGGACTCTACCTACTATTGAAGTTCTAGGCCTTGATGGAACTAAATATCCAAAGGTTGCACCCTATAACACTTGGACCACTCTTCAGAGAATTGAGAGTAGTGCCAACGCTAAGGCTTTAAATGAAATTACTTACGCACTATCACCAGATGAATTCAAAAGAGTTATATCTTAAGATACTATTAAACAAGCCTGCGATATCTTAGAAATGACACATGAGGGTACGACTACTATCATGAAATCTAAACTACAAATCCTCACCAGTAGGTTTGAGGAAATACGTATGAAAGAAAGTGAAACATTTATAGACTTCTATACTAAGTTGAATGACATAATCAACTCTATGTGTGGTCTTGGAGATAACATCCCAAAAAGCAAAGTCTATGCAAAAATACTACTCTCACTACCTGAAAGTTACAATTCAAAAGTCACGGCCATTCAGGAACTTCGTGATACAGACCATATGCAGGTTGAAGAAATGGTTGGTTCTTTATAAACCTACGAGTTAAACTTTAAAGCTTCGAAAGATAAATCTATTACCTTTAAGTCTTCTAAAAGCATGTCTTATGAAAATAAAAATTCTGATATAGAAAATTCTGAAGATGATATGGCCCTTTTAACTAAAAAGTTTTACAAGATTTTTAAAAGTAAAAAGAGGGTTGATGTTTAAATACCTACTGAAAAGAAAAGATCAAGATTAAAAAATTAAAAATCTTTAAAAGATAGTCAATACTACAACTACCATGAATATGGGCATCTAGTGAACAAATGTCCTAAAAAGGACAAACCTAAAAAGAAAGGTATGTTGGCTACATGGGATGAATCTTCCTGCTCTAAAGCCTCTTCTAAGTCAGAAGATTCTGAAACTGAGTCGGGTAATGATGTTAAAGCCCTAATGATTCTAGCCAAGTTCACTTTCTCAAATAATGATATAACCAGTGAAGAAAACCTGAAAAGTGATCATGAGATTAAAGAAGATCTTCAGGATGCTTATGATGCCCTATACAGGGAAAGTTGTAAAATAGCTATCAAATTAAAACTACAGAAAGAAAAGTTTTTAAAATTGACAGGAAATTTTGATAATCTGGTTTTGAAAAAATCACACCTTTCATATTGCTTTGAAAAAACTAAGTGTGACTTAAATTTCAAAATGTCCCAAGTTGAAAACTTAAAATCTGAAAATGAAAACCTAAAACTAGAAGTCTCTTCACTTTTGAGTTTGAAGGACACATGGAGGTATGCCTAAGGTGACCCTAAATTATAAAAACTCCTATCTGGATCTAGAAAATGTGGTGATCGATCTGGAATGGGCTACGATAAAAATATTCTTCCAAAATATAAGAATACTCCACCTAAATTTATTAAAGGAGAGTCTTCTAACTCAAAAGGGAAAATTTGAATCAAAATATTTTTAAAATGACTAAAACTTTTTAGTCCTTAAATCCTAAAAAGAACTATATCAACTATAAAAATTAGAACTGCAATCCTTTAACTAAGAAAATTGTAGACTTACTTAAAGATCTCTTAAAATATAACTCAGTGGGTAGGACGTATAAAAATTATAATTAGAAGAAGACCAACTATGCTTTTAAACCTAAAACTATAATGAAATGGGTCCCTAAGGTTGCTTGTTTAGTTTTCCAGATAGCATTCAAAGCCACGAGCCATTTAAAGTGGAACCTGGAGAGTGGTTGCTCTAGACATATGATAGGTAACAAAAGTTTGTTCACCAATCTTAAAGACATGACTGATGGTTCAGTCACATTCGGTGATAGTAGCAACTGCAAAATTGTTGGCCAAGGTACGGTTCAACTCCCTAACCTCCCTCTTTTTGAGAATGTTTTATATGTAGAAGGTTTAAAACATAATTTATTAAGCATTTCTCAAATTTGTGATAATAATCATAGTGTAAATTTTTCAAACCAAAAGGGTGAAATCTTAAATAAGAATGGTTCTATAATATTAACTGGTTATAGAACTTCTGAGAACTATTATATAGTCAGTGACTCAAGTTCATCTAAGCTATCATGTTACATGGTCTATACCGATGAGACCGAACTATGGCATAAGCGTGTAGGACATGTACACTATCGTACCTTGTATAGATTGAGCAAAAGTGATTTAGTAATAGGTCTATTCAAAATAAAGAAAGTGGATAAGATATGTGGCGAGTGCTAGATTAGTAAACAAACTAGGAGTGTTCACAAAAACATAAACTCCAAGGCCACATCTAAGCCACTCGAACTTCTCCACATGAATCTCATTGGACCAACTAGAATGGAGAGTCGAGGTGAAAAGAAGTATATTTTGATCATTGTAGATGACTTTACCAGGTATACTTGGGTAGTCCTCTTAAGAGATAAATCTGAAACTCTCGACGAAGTAAAAAAAGGTACTTAAATGTATCCAAAATGAAAAAGAGTTACAAGTCACTAAGATCCGTAGTGATGATGATTCTGAATTTGAAAATAGCAGTTTTAAGAAATTTTGTAGTGACCAAGGAATATCACATGAATGTTCTGCTCCTAAAACACCATAAAAAAAATAAGGTAGTGGAAAGGAAAAATAGGGTGCTTCAAGAAATGACAAATGTAATGTTAAATAGTATGAAGCTTCGTAAAAATCTTTGGGCTGATGTCGTAAATACTACTTGTTATATAATTAACCGTGTTTATATTAAAAAATCAAGTAATAAAATGACTTATGAGATGTGTTTTGATAAGAAGCCTTCAGTCAAATACTTTTGAGTTTTCGATAGTTAATGTTATATCTTGCGTGACCGAGAACATCTGAGTAAATTTGACACCAAAAGTGATGAAGGGATATTTTTAGGGTATGCTTTAAATAGTCGAGCATATCGGGTACTTAACAAGAGGACCGGTGTAATACAAGAATCTATTAATGTGGTCATTGATGATCATTTGAATACACCTGCCACAAGTTCAGAGGATGATGAAGTTTTTCTAATTAATAAACCAGACTCTTCATTTAATCAAAATAACACTGAACTATGAACAAATAAAGATCATCCTACTGATCAAATCCTTAAAAACCCCCTCACTAGTGTACGCACTCGTAAACAATTAGAAGATATGTGTAACTACGTATGCTTTACATCTCAGATGGAACCGACTAACGTAAAAGAAGCCCTTACTGATGAAAACTGGATTGTAGCTTTGCAAGAAGAACTCAATCAGTTTATGAGAAATGATGTTTAGTATTTAATTTCAAGACCAACTAATAAACATATTATCATAACAAAATGAATTTTCAAGAATAAGTCTGATGAATTTGGTAACATAATTAGAAATAAGGCTAGGCTGGTTGTACAAGGATATATCTAAATTAAAGGTATTGATTATGATGAAACCTTTTCCCCAGTAGCTCATCTTAAATCAATAAAACTGTTTATATCCATTACACATTTTAAAAATTTTAAAATATATCAAATGGATGTTAAGAGTGTATTTTTAAATGGTGATTTGCGTGAAGAAGTATACGTTGAGCAACCAAAGGGTTTTGAAGACCCTAAGCATGTCAATCATGTTTATCACCTAAAAAAGGCACTCTACAGTTTGAAACTGGCTCCCAAGGCATGGTATGAGAAATTAACTAAATTCTTGTTAAGTCATGAGTTTGTTATGGGGAGTGTAGATAAAATATTATTTATTAAGAAACATAATGATCATATTTTAATAGTACAAATCTATGTTGATGACATTATATATGGATCTACCTGTACTAACATGACTATTGAGTTTGCAGATCTTATGAAGTCTAAATTCAAAATGAGCATGGTTGGAGAATTAAATTATTTCCTAGGGTTACTAGTCAAACAGCTTCCTGATGGGTTCTTCATCTCTCAAACTAAATATGCTCTGAACTTAGTTAAAAGGTTCGGATTTGAGAGTGGAAAAAATTTTGATACTTCAATGAGTACCACTTTGAAACTCTTTAAGGATTTAATAGGTAAGAGAGTGGATCCTAAGTTGTATCATAGTATGATAGGAAGTTTACTTTATTTAACTGTGAGTCAACCTAATATTGTTAATCGAACCCTAAAGAGTCTCACTTGATTGCTGTTAAGAAAATTTCATGATATGTTACTAGTTCAGCTGATCTTGGTCTCTGGTATCCACATGATACTAGTGTGCAATTAGATGGTTACAGGGATGTTGATTGGACTGGTAACATTGATGATCATAAATCGACTAGCGATGGTTATTTTTATGTCGGGAACTATCTAGTTTCCTGGCTAAGTAAGAAATAAAGATCCGTATTGCTCTCCACTGCTAGGGCTGAATATATTGCTACAGGTAATGCATGCACTCAGCTAGTATAGATGAAAAGAATGCTAAACGATTACAGAATTGCACAAGAATCTATGATGTTATATTATGATAACATAAGCATAATTAATATATCCAAAAATCCTACTCAGCATTCACGAACCAAGCACATTGACATTAGGTATCATTATATTCATGAATTGATGGAAGAAAAGATAATTTCATTAGAATATATTTATACCGAGAATCAACTAGCTGACATATTCATAAAACCGCTTGACAAAAATCGATTTACAAAACTAAAATTTGATCTTGGTATGTACAATATGAATTGGTGATATGTGCTCATTTATATCATAATGTATGTATATATTATTTTACATTTTTTATTTCAATATATGTAAAATTACACATTTTCAGTGTTACACGACCAGTCGAGTACACACTCGACCAGTCGTGGCACGACCGGTCGAGTATGTATACGACGAGTCGTGGAACTCATGAAATGAGTTTTTATTTAGGGGAAATATCACTTTTTTCATTTCTTTCTTCTTCTCCATCAAGCCGAACCACAACCGATCGAACCCATCTCTCAATTACTCTCCGGTTAGTGCTTTCTTTTTTAATTTCCTTATGAATTTAAGTTCTTTGATTATCCTTAATCTTAATTTTGCTCCTTGTTCTAAGATTTATGGTGGTTTAAAAGGATTTTTTCCTTAAAAATTTGATTTGCTTAAAATCCTTTCATTTCTTTTTACAATCCTTTATTTCATTATTTTCTTGTTACAATGGAAGGAATAAATAGGAAAAGAACCACTCGTGGTCCCTCTTCATCTCGTTCTGCACCCATTACCATGCGTCACCTTCGGCCTCCCAAAGAGGATCCTGATTATGTGCGGGATTTTCGTCTTAGAAATGTTATTGTTGAGTGTGTTGTCATTGCTGATCATCTTGAGCGCTTCAACATTGTTCCTCTCCTTCAAGCTATAGGTTGGGAAAACATACTATCTTGGGACAGTCCTGCATACCGATCCATTGCACAGGCCATGTATGCTTACATTACTGAGTTCTCTCTAGAAGATTTGACATTTACTGTGTCAATTAGAGAAGGTCCAATTGAGGTAGACCGTCATTTAATTTTAGCAATCATGAATATACCTGTTGTGATGATGGCATACCCATATCCACTTTGCAATCTAGACCTTCTGAAAATGCTAAACAATTTATTACGAGAGTTCTCTGTAACATGAATGTGGAATGGAACGACGGTATTGCACTCAGTTCCAAATATATGTTGCCTAGATACAGGGTCTTGCATTAAATTTTTATTTCGAATGTCTATCCTCACTTAGGTAACAAGACTAAGCTGACCTCTTTTATGGCCCGCATTATGCATTCAGTTATATCTGGCATCCATATCTGTCTTCCTTCTCTTATCAGTCATTATATTATTATGTTTTATCTTCATCCTGGTTATAGTGATATTCCATTCACTTATCTTATGACTACCTTAGATAATCATGCTTTGATAGTTATGCCTGTTGGAGAAGGTTCTATTAATCTTTGTCCATTTAACAATTCCAATATCAACAAGATGAACCTGGACTTGGCACCTGGTCAAGTTGATGAGAATGCTGGAGGAGATGAAGAAGCTAAAGAAGATGATGTTTTACCTCAAGAAGACGTTAATATGGATGATTTATTTAATGAACATGAATCGGATTCTGAGGCTAACCCTGATTATCAGCCTTCTGGTTTCGATGAGAGGTTGCGTAATCTTGAGGAATAGGTGGCTTAGATTTGTATAACCCAAGATTCTCAATTTTCTTATATGCTCAAATATATGAGGTGCATTAATAAGGGTTTACATCAAATTGATCCATCTATTCCTGTTCCCTCTTCCAGATCTGATTAGTTTTGTTTTGATTTGATGGTATCTGTAATAACTTTATTCTAACTCTTTTCCCTTTGACTGCTTGGATAATTTTGTTTAAACTTGTAACACCCTGAAAATCGGGGGTCGTGTATAAACTCAACTCCCGAGTTTCAGACCGTCACTTATGCAACAAAAATGATTATGATTCAATGTTGTCTGATTTAAAGCATTCACATGAGTAAAAGTATAACCAAACTGCAATTCATACTCCAGATCCAGTGATAAAAGCAAGCGGAAGACTAAACAATATATATATCACTATAAGAAAAAATAAAGTAGATCTCATCTGTCTCTAAAGTATGAATACATCTCTGAGTCTCATATACATATACATGAACAAAATCAAATATTCAAAATAGTCCCACTGAAGTCCCGTCAACCCAGGTCGCCTAAGCAAAGCCATCATGATACTGCATGTACGAGAACTCGTCCTGGTCCTCGTCGAAGTCTAGCTCTGCCTCTTGGATCTCAGCATCACCTGCATCTACAACAGGGTCTGGTGGGTGTTGCAAACACCATCCCGTAACGTGGGAGTGAGTGATCAACTCAGTGGAATCATAGAGCAAAGATTAGCATGTTCACAAATCAATCATGCGATAATAGTAAAGCAGTAAATCAGACAATCCTAATACTATTGTTAATGCAAGATGATATAACGTGATGTATGCCCTCACCGACGATCTCCCTCATACGGCACCATCTTACGACCGCGGCATGCAATCGACCCTCAAGTGCTCCACATCTTCCAGGCACATGCAATGGTATGGTGATATGATTTCTGAGTTGTTATTAGTCCATTCAAACAGCAGGATTGGGAAACTAAGGTACTTTCCTTGTATCAATCCCAACACAGATCCTGTCTAGGGTCGTCACTCCTAATAATCTCATACGATGTATATTTTGTAGGTCGCTGCAAGGGCTGCCAGGGCTGTTGCTCGCACTCGTTGCACCGCTCCCCATCACCTTATCAATACAGGCCTACTGTACTCTACTACTACTGGAGGGTCGTCGCCTCCCGTAGACTCAGAATACGCTCGCGGTCACTACAAAGGACTCGTCGCCTGATCATTGTAGGCCGACAGCTAGAATATAGTGTCCCATACCACCATAATCTGTTCACGAGACTAGGTGCTCACTGGTCACTACGGGGAGGTTTGTGGCCCCAGCGTAGGCCGACAGCTCGACCACGGTGTCTCATACCATCATCCCAGGCTCATGAGTCTTCGTGGATCAAGGTACCATGGTTAATAGGGTTTACAATGGTAAGTTTAGTACCCTAGGTTCAAGCAGTTATGACTCATACAGGGTGACATACATCGGCCAGTCGGGTTACTTGACGGGCTCGACTAGTGCGATCGCATCTCAAGTCGAACGACATGAAGTGCGTAAAACACTTCGCGTGGCCTAACCACTGCCGCCAACTCCAAACACGACTCGCGTTCATCGAGGCGTCATTCGTGGCCAAGACCAGCCAGCCACGAATTCGCTTGGTTATCGACTGCCTGGACTAAGTCTAGTCCCAAACAATTATGGAATCAAATCAGCAATTTATGTATGAGTATTGGAATTGAAATACAATCATGTGAGCATGTTAACACATGTTATAACATACAACTTAAGTAAATCTTCAAGCACATATATTTCATGCATGTAATGAAATCATGCATATAGTAAACATGTAGGAAATCATTTAGGTAGCATATTAATTGAGAAATCAATCTCAAACTATTTCATAACATCATTTAATTCAATACATACTAATACAAGCATTTATACAAACACATACACTACACACTTAAGTCTACATATAGTATGTCGACCCGAAGTGCGCAATTAGGCGAATCTCTTCGCCAAACTAATTATGCACGTATTCCTAACTTTCTAATGCGGCAACAAACCATGTCAATCACATCAACAAAATATGAATGTAATCAGTATTTCCTACAAATGACTAAAATGCACTAAATCTCATATTCTTCGTTGATTTACGAAACAGGAAACGGATAGCATGTTGTACATGTCAAACGGCGATGCCGTCGATAATCTACTATTAAACGACATTGAAAGCTTTGGAAACCGTCAATCAAAGCGTCTAAAATCCTCACCTTGTCTCTTATGAATGCGTAAATTTGAACGGAGCGTATACGCTTCGTCTACGGCGATAAGAGAACCTGTTTTACAAGACCTATTGGTTAAAAAGCTATGGATCCTAGTGAACCTTAAATCAGTAACTTCTAGGGTTGTTTTATACCTGAAAACGTGGAAGAATCACCAGCTTGGTGATTAGGAGGTGTTGCTACAGCACGTGCAACAGGTGGCACGAAGACAGGAAAAATCTCTTCTACACTCTCTCTCAAACTCTCACCTTTTCTCCCTCTAAATCTAGGGTTTCTCTCAAATTCGTATGGGAGAGAGGAGTGAGGGTTTCAACCCCTTTTATAAGCCCCAAAATACTAAAAATAGGCTCCGGTACAAGGTTCACTTAGTGCATATCCAAATCGAGGCTGTTTCAGTCCAAAAGATGCTTTCTGGTGGTCCCTTGGGCGAATGTGATCGGACTTAAGCTCATGCGTACCAGATCTAGCACGTAGTAAGTTTTCAGTCCGGCAGGGTTCGCAGATCGCACGTGGCAGACCAGTTTCAGTTCATCGGTCACCGCACGTAGATCAGGGCTGAAAGTCTCATGATATAAAATAGAAATTTTTCCTGATCCGAGGGTGTAATCTGGCTGAATTCTGACGGTCAGAACGCTCAATACTGACGCGTCAAGTCGTGTGCCAGATTTGAATTTGAAATTCCAATTCTGTCCCTATTCGCACTCTCTTCGGTCCGGGCTCAATGAAATAGCCTGTGATTATCGGTTTGACTTGATTTTTGAAATGATTGTCAAGTCCAGCTAGGCGGTTCTAACGGTCTAAGATAGGAGGTATCGGACTTTCGACGCGCTGTCTAGATCCAATACAAAGATTCAAAGTGGTCCAGAGAACAAACTTGCTTAGAGTTTGGTCCGAGGTTATAGGGTATTATAGAGTCGTTGGTTCTACTTGATTTGGGTCTTGTAGAACGTATTTAAAGTGATCAGGGACTATTTCCCAGCTACTCCAGCGTTGCGCTAGCTAACTTACGCTTAATTTCCATAGGAATTAATTCTATGCAATTTCGGGTCGAGTTGGTACTCGAGCCCAAGTATGGATTTTTCACGGGCGTTACAAAACTCTTATCTATTTAGTTTAAATACTCTATTTATTTTCTTTGGATGAGTAGTTATTCATTCTACATGCTCTCTTATTCTCTTCATTTATCCTAATTCGCTTTCTTTGTCATGTTGTTTCAAAAAGGGGGAGATATTGTTATATGTGAATGAGGATAAGATATGATGAAATGTGGCTAATATTTTATTTTTTTTGGCAGAGAGTAGTGGATTAAGGGGGAGAGTTGATTATTGTGCATGATATCTATTATGGATCATATCATACATGAGTGTTCATTTAGTGCAACATGTTTGTGCAATGTGTTGTTTGAATATCTATTGCATATTATAATTTTAGTTTTGTCACAAATTTGACAAAGGGGGAGATTGAAAGTGCTATGTTGATAAATCCTAAATATTGTCAAATTTTGGTGTGACAAACCAATTCAAATTTATATCTTGATTTGTATCAATCTTTTGCATCTGTTCACATTGAATCTTCAACGTTCATTTTGTTCGTGCTGAATCTATCTTTCCGATATCTACAATGAACTTACCAAGATCTTCAAACTGGAAGAAAGTGAAGACTTTCATATATTGAGTGAAGACAGTTTTCAAGAATATCACGGTTCAAGATCTGAAACTAGAAAAGTCCAAGAACTCAAGACCTAGTTGAAGATTATGTTTGGTATGTCGAGTTAAAGCTTTGAAGACCGTAAGAATTAAAGCTACTGAAGCGATCGATAGCTTAAGTGTTCATATATTCTATTTCACAAGTAAGGTATGATTGACCTAGATTGATCTTAAATCATGATTAGATTATTTCGTATTTTCGTTTAGTCATTTTGGTCATTTTATAAGTGTAAAATTCTATTCTTTTAACTAGCCCTAGCACTGGCTTGACCAGTCCTAGTATTTTCTTGACCAGTCCAGGATTTGTTATGAATTTTTAGGTCTATGACCAGTCCTAGAAACTGCTCGACCAGTCATATGAATAGCGCTCGATCAGTCGTGTAGTGCTTGACTCATTTTTTTGTAAGTAATCTGGACTCACAAGACCAGTCGTGTGGTGTCCACGACCAATCAAGCAGGCCACTCGACCATTCGTGGGACCCACAAGGCCAGTCATGTAGCTGAAAAATCTTTTTTTGATTTTGATTCTGTATTCCATTCTCATTTTGAAAAAGAAATATTTTATTTACCCTTCCTTGAGATCAAAATCAATACAAAGCCCTTGCTAATTTAATTAAAAATCATCTCAACTTAGAACCCTATACACTTGTGAGACTAAACATTGAACATCTACGTCGTTATCAAGTTGGTTCTACTGGGCTACTTCAGAATCATCACATAGGTAAGTTTTTACTTTTTCTATAATTCAATTAATTTCTGATTTGTGAGATTGTTCCAGAAATTCTCTATTTTGGTTTTGTCTAAGGTGATCCAGAAAATCTCAGAGCAAGGGTTTTTTGAATTGTGCAAGCCCATCTAAAGACATAATTGTGAAGGTTTTAGGTGAACCTTAAAAAGCCAATTTTGATTAGTGAATGCTAATATCCCGAGGGAGTGGATATTAGGAGTGGAGTATTTGTGTGGCTGTTTATTAATAGTTGGTGTACACATAAGCGAACCACTATAGTTCTCTGTGTTTGGTGGATGCGTGATTTATTTCTTTATCTTTTATGGTTTAAGATTGTGGGATGTATTTGTGGATGTGAATGTTGTAATCTTTATATTTTAACATTGTGTGGTGAATGTTGTAATAGATTAGTTTTTATTTTTTTCATATCCACTTGAGTTTGAGTTTTTGATACGCACCCATGTTCTAGTAAGGTTATCCTACCATAAGCCATTGGCTTTTAGTGTCAGGTTGTCCTTTGAACTAAGTTTGTATCAACCTCTCAATACTTGATTTTTTAGGTTGTTATTTCTCTTTATTATTTGCATTTCATTTGGTTATCTGTTGTCTATATTCCGCTTATTAATTTTTATTTGGCATAATCCTATTCACCCCCCCCCCCCCCTCCCCCTCTAGGACGTATAGCTTGGCCTTTTCATACTTCACACTTGATTGCGAATGAGGACTTGAAGGCTAGAAGATTTGAGCAGGGGCTGCGGGGTGTGCTTCGATCCCGTGTAGTAGCGCAGAAGCTTCCGACATATGATGAGGTAGTGGATTGAGCATTAGTAATTGAGGCTGACCTTGAGGACCAGTTGAGGGACAAAGACCAGAGGAGAGACGGAAAGGGGAAGAGGAAGGTGTAATAGAGTGGGTCGTGGCGTGCCCAAAAGAGGCAGGCAGTCAGACCCGCCATCAAAGCATCGGCCGCACCAACTCATAGATCATTTGGAGAATCATGTTTTCGATGCGAAGGAATTGAACATATGAGTCATCAATGCCCCAGCCAGTAGCAGTCCCAACAGCAGAGGCCTCCCCAACAGTGGCAGAGAGCTCCATTTCAGGAAAGGCCTTCACCTCAGTCCCAACAATAGCAGTCGCAAGTGCAACAACCATAGTATCCAAGGCCTTAAAATCCACTGCCAAGACCACAACAGTAGCAGAGACAACATCCAAGATACCAGCAACATTGCCAACAAAGGGGACATGTACGTCCCTAGACAGCTCAGGCTCGTGTTTATTCACTGTACGAGAGGGATCCTCAGTCCTCTAGAGACGTAGTGGAAGGTATTCTTATCATATCCTCAACTCCTACTAGGACTTTATTTGATTCTGGTGCTTCTATTTTCTTTACATCTGAGGATTTTATGCATGCCTTGGATTTGCCTATAGTAGAAGTTGTGGAAGGGTTGTTAGTTACAACGCCCTTAGGAAAGTCTGCAGTTTTGGACCTAGTGTGCCTATCTTATCCTATGTATGTGGGGGAGTTTGAGATGCCAGCCGATTTGTTCGTGCTAAGAATGATTGAGTTTAATGTAATTTTGGGAATGGATTGGTTGGCTACATATCATGTTATAATAGAATGCTTTGAGAAGCCAATTATATTCAATATTCCCATCCAGCCACAGTTTCAGTATCTTACGGAGCTTAGAGAAGGGCCATTAGAGGTACTTGTGGCTTGCGTGCAAGAGGAGCAGTCAGTAGTGCGCATCGATCAAATGTCAATCATTTGCGGCTTTCCAAATGTCTTTCAGGAGATTCTAGGGTTACCACCTAGGAGGATTGTGGAGTTTTATATTGATTTGCAGCCTGGTACCGCATCGATCTCGAAAGCCCCATATCATATGCCACCAATGGAGTTGAAGGAGCTACAAAAATAGTTAGGTGAGTTATGCGAATTGGGATTTATTCATACAAGCAATTCTCAATGGGGTGCACAAGTGCTTTTTGTGAAGAAGAAGGATGGATAATTGAGGCTCTGCGTGGATTATCATGAGCTCAATAAGGTCACTATCAAGAATAAATATTCATTCTCGAGGATAGATGTAACGCCCCAATTTTCAAGACCCGAGTATATCACTCGTCTCTTGAAAACCCAGGTGTTAACTGGTAAGCAAAAGGATAATCAAATCCAATTCAAAGTGCGATTAATGGAAACAAGCGTAGTAAAGATAAAACCCAGTAGTAATAACATCTTGGGCCACTCAGCTAGGGCCCATATACAAAAACCTTAATTCCAAAATGCTACTAAAATGTTTAATAAGCAAGTAGACTATTGATTTAAACCAAAATAGGCAGCCGCCTCCTGGTACGGCTCCTCATTGTAAGCCTCTTCCTCAACTTCAGTCGCCTCTAGCTCCTCCGCAAGTTCTTTTGTCCCCGTGTCCTTTGTACAGATGAATATTGATGAATGAGTGGCCAACTCAGTGTGATCTCCCGCTAAGATTACACACTGAGCGCTGAATAAGGAATAACATAAAAGCATACAGGCAATACAAAACATAGTAGATGCAGTCTTATTAAGTGCATGGATGTATGAATGAAATCGTCGGCCCGGGGTAAAACATCCAGACGGCCTATGTCCTGGAAAAAACATCTGGACGGACATTGGGGTCGTCACCCAAGGATAAGACTGGTTATCAGCGCAACACGCAGCGTAATCGCAGGGCATGATAATTCGAGTCAAAATCACAATCGAATGACTGATCATAAGCGCAACACGTAGCGTAATCGCAGGGCAGAGTGATCCAAGTCATCGAAATATGCTATGTATGCATGACTTGTCAGCCCATTATTAGTCCATTTGCAACCAGCCAATTAATGTAAGCTTACGGTCATTACGGGGAGCACATGGCCCAGCATAGGCCGATGGCTCAGGCATAGTGTCCCATTACCACCATCCCCAGCCCATGAGACCACCGTCTTAGGGTGTGGAGTAAACATGTCGGCATGAAAGATTCAAAAGTGAGTAAACAACGGTATTTGGAAGGGTTATGGAGTCCATCCCAAGTCAGTTAGGTGAAACCACACATCGATGGTAAACCTTATGGTTAAGCACCATCACCAAAACCTCCATATTAGGGGCCTACTTATGTCATAACCAATCTAGTTACACCCCAAGCATGGACTCTCCTTTGCTAGGACTTCCCATGGAGAGATTTTAGCAGTATGTGTGTCATAGCAACATATATTACGGTATGAAAGGAGAATAATGAATGACACATGTGTTTCTATAAATATACATCAACTGAATTTACATGACATAAAGGACTAGATTATTCACTTAGGCAATTTTAAGAGATCAAGAATCTAAACAATAGTAAACATGGGAATTATCATGTTAAATAGATAAATCAAGTGAATACAGTTTATTTCTACACATAGTTATCATTAGTCTAACTAGCCATTTATACTAGTAAAGCTGTTATTCCTGGTCTAGTTAAGGGTAGAAAGCTTAAGGGGAAAGAATTATCACCAGATATGTTGTAGGGTGTCCTTTAGTGTAGGCTCTCTTGAGAAGTTAGAGTCTCCACGTAACTTGAACAGATTCCTAGGGATATCCCTGGTATTAGCTGATAAAGTCTAAGATTCTAGGATGCCATGGTTGGTCGAATGGCCCTAATCATGATGGTTTGTGCGCTTATTCGTGAGGAGTATAGGCCCGACAATACCAATCCTAATAGGTGAGCTCAATATACGATCTATTTAGTTGGTGGGGTCCATTGCACAAACGGGTTAGATACGCATTTACATCATGGTGGGACCCCCATATGTGGCCCACCACCATATGGATGGTCAGCACACTATCCTATTACATATAAATCATACCGTGTATCCGTGTATACATCATGTATTGCGTCATATGGTTTATATGTATACATTATATGCATTATGTAGTATATCTATGTATACAACACGTGTATTTCATTTGCAACATACGGTATGTATATACATGCATCACACAAGCTCTTGGTGTATGGAGTGGATGTGTGTCCAGGCGCACCATATTTAGACCTTGGACGGTGTATATACAGCGTGCTTAAGAGTGGTTACATGTGTAGGCCTCACTATGCATGGATTTATGAGGCATGTCTAACTATGGGCACGTGCATTTCTTCATACATGTGACGTGGGTGTTGAATCTGAACGGTTCATGAGATGTGGAATTTCGAGAAACCTTAGGGGTTAAAAATTTTCACCCTAATCTAAGATGTCGGTGGGCCATGGTGAGGATAAATGTGATTCCAAGGGAAGAAACTGTTTGCATCAATCATGGCCCACAGGAGTTTTGGTTCAAAAAAGAAATTGGAACCAGGGGCTTTCTCGAGGTTCTGCTCCATGTGGACGGTTCATATTTTCGAGACTCATCAGGTATGATGAGATCTCAACTTTTTTTTCTTGGCATAGGATTCACGTAAACTGTTTCATGCATTCATGCATGCACTGTGTACTTGTTTCACATATGTATTATGCATGTGAGCACCTAGTGGTTCTCACGTGAGCATGGTGTCAAATCCGAATAGTCCATAAGATGTAGAATCCCAAGAAACCCTAGGGGGTGAATCTCACCCTAGTCTAAGATTCTGGTGGCCCATAACGAAGATAACTTCAAATCAAGGGAAGAAACTGCTTGCACCTTTCAGGGCCTACCAAAGTTTCGGTTCAATGTAAAAATTGAGACAAGGGGGTTTCCTGATGTTCTGTTCTATGTGGACCATTCAGATTTTCCGGACTCATCATATCTGAGGAGATCTCAATTATTTTTTTTGGCAACCAGTTTACGTGAACTGATTCACATGGGGGCATTCTATCTGTTTCAACGTTACGGTGTATGCATGCACCCTTTATTCATTTTAAAGGTGGGTCCCATGTGATTGGTGGGCCTCCCACGTCCCATAGTGTACCATGTGCAGGGTGGGTCCCACCCAGCTGGCAACATAGGTGGACGGCGTGGATACACATCAAAGTGGACCACTTGGTTTTTAGAGAAGGCTGATTTGGACAGTCACGTCCAACGTAAGCTACAGGAGCTAAAGCTGGGGACGGACGTGGATGGGAGAAAACAACAAGCCAGGTGCGGCCCACTAGGACCGATGGTGTGGCCCACTGATATTGGAATCTCAGGTGCAGCCCACATGGCTGTGTATGACGTGGCCCACCTGTTGGTGTCATGGCCCACCTCTTACTTATTTGCTACAGTCGACCCACATGGAGCCCACTTAGGATTTGAGTGAGGCACACCTGCAATTTGCAGGGCCCAAGTCGGCAGACAGCCCACCTATTGTATGCAGTGAAAAGGAGAAAGAGAAAACGGTCCCCATTAAGGTGCCGTTTGAACCTTTGCCTGTCCTGATTTCTAGCTCCAACCTGACCCATTTTCGGCGCTGATGGTGAACGTCGGCAACTCTATGAAACCACACGCTGCAGAACTATTTCGATCAGATTTCAGACCCCACCTACAGCCATTGTCTTACCCTAGAACAGAGCCTGACGAACGCCTAGCTCTTGGTCCTAACCACAACTATTAAGAGAAGCTGGTGCAGGCGTTCTCAGGCCCGGTTTTTGACTTGGACAGAGGCCTGGATAGGCCTACAGTAGACCACGAACCGTGGCCACTCCGAGGACAGCTCTCAGCTTAAAGCAGAGCTCTGTTTCTTCCCCGCTCATGGCTTGATGCACGGCCATTTCTTGGCCGGGTCCTGGACTGAAATGGAATCTTCCTTCTAGCCTGACACAACCAAGTTGGGCTTGCACCCAGAGCTAGCCTTGAAACTCTACAGAGAGCTCAAAGCAGACCTGTCATGAGGCCTGAACAGGGGTCTGAAATAGCCATTGTTTGGCTCGTCTAGACGCTAATGTGACAGAACCGAACCCAACCATTTGCTTAGCATGGTTCCGGTTTCGACCATGCTATCTTATCTTAGCTAAAACGTCTAAGGAGAGGGAAGAAGAAGAATCACCTGAGGTGGGTGATTGTCATCCTGCACTTAAACTACGATATGAAAGATGACTCCCTATTTTTCTGTTTCCTATATTCTCTTTCTTTTTCTCTCTTGGTGCGAATTCCTGAGGGCTACAGGACCATTCTTATAAATGGAGGGAGAGAGAACGGATGGCTGAGATTGTTACTCCTTTTGGATGGCTAAGATTTGTATTTGCAATAGTCGGTCGGGACGTGTCCGATCTAGGAGAGGACTTACTGCACCTCGCATACGTGTTAAACAGAGAAAGAAAGGCTGGAGATTTGTATTCGCAACAGTCGGTCGGGACGTGTTCGATCGAGGAGAGGACTTGCTACACCTCGCACACGTGTTCGGTTAGAAATAGAGGGAGAAAGGTGGGAGATTTGTATTTGCAATAGTCGGTCAGGAGATCCTGGAGAGAACTCGGTACACCTCGCACACGTGTTCTTGTGTGCATGCCCCATGTCGGGACTCACTGGAATGTTGTTACGGCAATCTATACCGTTCGTTTGTATTGGAGGACACCATCTAGGGCCCCTGGCTTATGTTGGGTTGATGGTGAGCCCTAGGTGACCTGTTATATGCACCATTGGGCCATCATTGGCTTATATGCCATGATCTGTCGATTAGGTGGGACTGATAATCTTTTTCAATGGTTAATATAGGATGTTAGTCATGATGAATGTTTTGTTTGTTGTCAACAAATTCTCAGTTGTTAGTGACAAGTGTTTTGCACCAGCATTAACTAACATAATGGCTTCACATTTTAGAGTATTCGAGCAGTCTCACCTTCCTGATTTTCGTAGGGCGTGTTCTTACTCTTGGAGACCCTGCTGGATGGCTTCAATGTTGGCCGGAATCCCCATCCTGTGTATGTTGAGTTCAAATCTTTGGTTAACCCAATATCGTTTTAGTTTAGTGTGGGTTTAAAAGGTAACACCCGTGTACTGAAAGTACGGGGTGTTACAGTCTACCCCCCTAAAAAAAAAGATTTCATCCTCAAAATTACCTGCGGTGTGCCACTGAACAAGTGAGGGTACTTCTCCCTAACTTCTACCTCTTGTTCCCATGTCGCTTCTTCCTCCCCATGATGTGACCAAAGAATCTTGACTAGAGGTATGGTCTTCGTCCGTAGGACTTACTCCTTGTGGTCCAAGATACGGATTGGTTCTTCAGTGTAGGAGGCGTTATCTATCAGCTTAACCTGCTCCTAACTAACGATGTGCGACTCGTCTGGTGTGTATTTCTTCAACATGGATATGTGGAAGACATTGTGAATACTGGCCAGCGCAGTAGGTAGTGTAAGGCGGTATGCCACAGCTCCCACACGATCTAGGATCTCGAAAGGTCCAATGAAACGTGGTGCTAGCTTCCCTTTCTGACCGAACCTCATTAGACCCTTCATAGGGGACACCTTTAGGAATACATGGTACCCGACTGTAAACTCCAGGTCACGGTGTCGGTTATCCACATAGCTCATCTGTCTACTCTGGGCGGTGCACAGATGTTTTCTGACCACATCGATGACCTGAGTAGTAGCCTGGACCAGCTCAGGACCCAATAAACTTCTCTCTCTGATTTCTGCCCAACACTGAGGAGCTCGGCAAGGGCGACCATAAAGAGCCTCATATGGTGCCATGCCTATGCTGGACTAGAAACTGTTATTGTAAGCGAATTCTTCCAGTGCCAGGTGGTCGTCCCAGTTGCCCTGAAAGTCTAGGACGCATGCTCTCAGCATATCTTCTAAGATCTAGTTCACCCTCTCCGTCTGCCCGTCTGTCTAAGGGTGAAATGTCGTACTGAACTTGAGTTTCGTGCCCAATTCTTCCTGTAGTCTCTTTCAGAAAGTAGAAGTGAATCTGGAGTCTCGATCAGAAATAATTTCCCGTGAAACTCCGTAGGATCGCACGACTTCCTGAATGTATAACTTCGCCAAGTTATCGGTAGAGTCTGTCGTGCGGATCGGAAGGAATCTGGTAGCCTTTATTAACCGATCAATAATGACCCAGATCGAATCGTGTTTCCTTTGCGTCCTAGGAAGACCAGATAGAAGTCCATAGAAATGCTATCCCACTTTCATTCTGTCAAGGGAAGTGGCTGGAGGAGGCCAGCAGGCTTGAGATGCTCGGCCTTGATCTTTTGGCACACCATGCATCTTGCCACAAAGTCGGCGATGTCCCTCTTCATATTGCTCCACCAGTACTGCCTTTTTACATCGTTATACATTTTAGTGCTCCCCGGGTGGATGGCTAACTTGGAATGGTGGGCTTCTGTCATTACTTGTTTCCTCAATTCAACATCGTTTGGAACACATACTCGTCCCTGATACTGAAGACCACCGTCGTCGCCAACCCTCTAGTCAAGCATCACTTCATTCTTGCACCTTTCTTTCATCTTGATGAGCCATTCATCCTGGTTTTGTATGGAGGTTATGTGTCGGGCCAAGGTTGGCTCTGCAGTTAACAGAGCCACGTAGGCATCAGGTTCGTCGAGGGTGAGTTGAATATCGAAGTCCTGTATGAATTTCATCATTTCCCACTCCTTAACCATTAAGGTGGCTACCAGCTCGTGCTTCTTCTTCTGACTCAGAGCATCGGCCACGGAGTTTTCCTTGCTACGGTGGTAGGAGATTTCGAAGTGGAAGTCTTTAAGAGTCTCCATCCACCGACATTGGCGCATGTTCAAGTCTTTCTGAGTGAATATGTATTTCAGACTCTTGTGATCGCAGAATAAATGGAATTGTTCTCCATACAAGTAATACCTCCATATTTTTAAGGCAAATACCACAGCTGCCAGTTCTAGGTCATGAGTCAGGTAGTTCTCCTCGTGCTTCCTCAACTGGCGAGAGGCATAAGTGATCACCTTGTTGTTTTGCATCAGAACACAATTGAGGCCCAACTTCGAGGCATCATTGTATACCACGAACTTCTCCCCTTCCTATGGGAGAGTGAGCACCGGCGCAGAAGTCAATCTCATCTTCAACTCTTGGAATGCTTCCTTTGTATTTTCATCCCACGTGAATCGAGCGTTCTTCCTTGTCAGCTGTGTGAGCGGTTGCGTGATTCTGGAGAATTCCTTAATAAAACGTCGGTAGTATCCGTCCATACCCAAGAAGCTTCGAACCTCGGTCACTGTAGTGGGCTGCTCCCACGTAGACACTGCTTCCACCTTAGTTGGATCGACCACTATTCCTTCTACCTTTACTACGTGCCCTAAAAATTTCACTTCCTGCTCCCAGAACTCGCATTTGGACAACTTAGCATACAGTTGGTTGTCCTTTAGCGTACTTAGGACCATACGTAGATGTTATTCATGCTCCTCTCGGCTCTTGGAATAGATCAAGATGTCATCAATGAACATGATCACGAACCGGTCTAGGTAAGGCATGAAGACTCGGTTCATGAGGTCCATAAAAACTGCTGGAGCGTTTGTGAGACCAAAAGACATAACCAGGACCTCGTAGTGCCCATAACGAGTTCGGAAGGCCGTCTTTGGGATGTCCTCATCCCTGATCCTCAGCTGGTGATACCTTGATCGTAAGTCTATTTTGGAGAAGTACTTGACATCTTTCAACTGATCAAATAGATCGTCGATACGAGGTAGGGGATATCTGTTCTTGATTGTTACATCGTTCAGCCTCCTGTAGTCTATACAGAGACTCATCGACCCATCCTTTTTCTTGACAAAGGGGACCGGCGCTCCCCAGGGAGAAACACTGGGATGGATAAAGCCCTGAGCGAGTAGTTCATCAATCTGACTCCTCAACTCCTCCATCTCGCAAGGAGGCATGCGAAATGGAGGGAGTGATATAAGAGTAGTCTCTGGCTTGAGGTCGACGCAGAAGTCTATTGTTCTTCTAGGGGGTAGCTCCGGTATTTCTTGGAATACTTCGGGGAAATCTCAGACTATTGGTATCCGACTGATGGTGACTTCTGCCGACTCAGCTTCCTTTAGAGCCTGCAAGCTCTCGAACTCTCGGCATCTGCCCCCTCCTTTCAAAGTGAAAGAGGCATGCCCTGGGATGGATATTGTCACCATTTTGTTGTGACAATCCATGACTGCACGTGCCAACGTGAGCCAGTCCATATCGAGGATGATGTCAAACTGCTTGATCGACATGATAATTAGGTCTATAGTAACCTCGTGACTTGCGAGTGTGATGGGGCATGCCCTACACACTTTATCTGTTTCTACAAATTTACTCATGGGGAATGCTACAACTAAGGAGGCATGCATCTGAGTTGTGTTCAGTTCTAATTTAGATGCAATAGCAGAATCAATGAAGGATAGAGTTGCCCCAGAATTAAATAAAGTGAGTATAGGGGTACCATGAATGGTCCGAAGGGGGTCCTGTTCAGCCTCTGTGGTGGCAACAACATATACTCTTGCAGGGGGAGCCCCCTCTGTTGATGTGGGGGCCCCTGTCTGGGCTGTTGAGGCCTGCGCATTGCCCTTGTTGCTGCCTAGTTCTGCGGTGGTTGGTGCATCCGGGGCGGAATACCCTGATCTCTCATCCGCTGGAAACAAGCCTGGGTATTGTGGTTCGCCTTTCCACAGTAACCACAGCCTCCGCCAGGGGGAAAAAGCGGCGCTCGTGCGACCAGTGGTCTAGGTCTCTGTAAGTGCTATGATTTCATATCCCTTTAGTTGTCAAACTTTGCGGTGCCAAAACCTATTTCTATGTCTTGTATATCTTGTGTTTTATGTTTGAAGACTAGTCATTGCAATCAACATCGTATTTTAAGTCAATATCTTAAAAGAAGAAAGTTTTCAAGTCTTGGATGAAGAAATCAAGAATAGAAGTATTCAAGGTTGCATGTTCAAGGTTTAATCAAGTTCAAGTTTACTAGAAGATTTTGTCAAGTCAAGATCAAGCTTATGAAGGCCTACTACAAGTTTTAAATATTCACAAGCTTCTCTTAAGGGTCATCTAAGTGTACAGACTTTCAATGTCCATCTCACTTTTAAGGTTTGTTTGACCTTAGATTGACCTTAGGATGGGCTTTATTGTAGGTCATTCCGGATACATAACTCATATATCTTTATATGCTTGTTTGGAGTGTTCTAAGACCAGTCCTAGCTTTGCTACGACCAGTCTTAGGTTTTTCAGGACCAGTCCTAGGTAGTTGAAGATTTTTAGATCTTTCTAGTTGTCCTACGACCAGTCCTGGACATCCTACGACCAGTCTTGTGAGTTCTACGACTCATCCTCTGGCCGGTCGTAGCCCTGCGACTCAAACTCCAGCAACCATTTTTGGGGTCCTACGACCGGTCGTGTCTCACGACCAGCGTAGGTGGCCCATGACTGGTCGTAGACCACCCTCAACCGGTCGTGGAACTGAAAATCAAATCCTGCGAAAATCTTTTAAAAATCTTTGGAGCTACGACCAGTCCTAGGATCCTAAGACCAGTCGTAGACGGGATTTTTCAGTCTATAAATTGAGCACTAACTTCAGAGTTTTAGCACTTCATATCAATTCTATTCAAGCATTCTTTAGGCTATTCTCTGAGATAAGTTTGTGTTTATTTTAAGCTGCTTTGTGCTTATTTAATATTCATTTTTCTAAATTATTCTTATTTGATTTTGATCTACATTCCAATCTTATTAGAAAAGGGGAATTTCTGTTATTCCTTCTTCTGGATTCAAAATCAAATAGATCTAGCCCGTTTGATCTAAAATCAATTAGACTTAGAACCATTCTTAAAGTGAGTGTTAGACTTTGAACGTCGAATCGAACTTCTACTCCGATTGGTTCTTCCGGGCTTCATCAAAAGGTGATTCAGGTATTTTACATGTTTTGTAATTTACTTTCTTTGGTTTTTGTTTGATTCGCCAGAAAAATCTCATTGTATTGGTTATCTGAGGAGAGTCAGAAAACTCAGATTGTGGGGTTTTTAGATTGTGTAAGCCCAAGATCAAAGACACAATTATGAAGGTTTTAGGTGAACCTGTGAAACCTATTTTGATAGTGCATGCTAATATCCCCTGTGTGAGGATATTAGGAGTGGAGTAGCAATCTGTGTGGCTGTTGGATAACAATTGGTGTACACATAGGCGAACCACTATATATCGTTGTGTTGTGGATGTGCTTTATTCTTTCATTCCTTTATTCATTCAGTTTTATGATTTGTGTTTGTGGATGAATGTTGAATCACTTCAAGCAAAGTGTGGATGAATGTTGTAATAACTTAGGATCTATTTTCCGCAAGTTATTTTGATTTCATTGCTTATTATTCCTCTTTGGTTTGTGATACAAGGACGTTCTAGAAATAAGGTTGTCCTACCTTAAACCTCTGGTTTTTGGTGTAAGGTTGTCCTTAGAACTGATAAAGTATTAATATCTTTATTTTAGGCTATTGTGATTGTTTTGTATTCAGCATTGTGCTTTAAATCTTTTATTATTCAGCTGTTATTATTTTTATTTGGCATTGCCCTATTCACCCCCCCTCTAGGGCATATAGCTAGGCCCTTTCAGTCTCCCCGCAGGAATGGGCAGAGCAGGAGGAGGTTGCCTTGGTCGGAATGGGGCATCCCGAGCTGGTAAGCGGGAGTGGACAGTGCGTTCAAAGTCTTTTTCCACGCGCATTGCCTTATCCACCAATTCCGGAAAGTCCCCAAAATCCCAGGTGCATAGCCGAGATTGTATCCCTGGCTTCAACCCCTCTTTAAAATTCTCTAACTTATACTCCTCGTCCTCGAGCGCTTTGGGTACATATATGGGATAGCTCATCAAATCTCACCTCATACTGGGTGACTGTCAGGCTTCCTTGTTCCAACTTCAGGAACTGTGCGATCTTCTCGCTTCAACACGACCGTGGAAAATATTTCTCTAGGAACTTTGTTTTGAAGCCAGCCCAGGTCCAGGCATACCCAGTTGGCATGCTTCTTTGTACACTTTTCCACCAATTCTCGACCTCTCCCTCAAGCAAGTATGTGGCCTAGCTGACCTTTTGAGCGTCGGAGCACTCCAACGGTCCCATCATCTTGGCATCCTTGCTAGCCAATGTTCGCCCTGAACTGGGTCAGGCGCTCCTCCAAAAGTCAGAGGGCGGAGTCTTAAGAAGCGGTCGAACATGTCAGCGCCTCGCGCCTCCGTATCTCGTGATGCTCCCCCACGACTTCGCAGGGTCTCCATCATTAGAGCGTGCGAGTCTTGTTGTTGCTGCATGAAGGCAGCCTGCTGCTGCTGCATAGTTGCTGCCATCTGTGCGAAGGCTGTGAAGGTGACAGCTCCCATGGGTGTATCTTCATATACGTTGGCTGAGGGTTCAGCTGAAGGCGTCCGTTGTACAAAATACTGTGGGGGCAGTCCTGATGCAAAGATCTGAGGAGAGGGAGAGTCTCTTATTTCTTTCGACCTTAAGTCCCCGTTCGCCACCCTAGGCGGAAGGCCTGGTGTATAAACAGGGCTGCACTCCCTTTCGCCCTCGGTTGATGGAATGGGGTGAATATCGACGGTGTTAGATTGCTGGGATCGTAATACGGGCGGCATGGTTTCCTGTAAGGTTAAAATTTGCACGTCTCAGGTATCAAAAAATTTTCAGTTGGTTATGAAACAATATAAGGTTAGAGGCATTGTTACTTGCCTATTGCATAGCTTATGAGTCAAGCTCTTAAACTTAACTGATACAACTTATTGAAATTTCGAGGGGGCTAAGGTTTTTGTTTTTGAGTTCAGATGACTAACTTATCGTTTCTCAAGGAATACTAAGTTGTTCATGAGGGGTCTAAGTGTTCTATCTCTAAGTTCATTCATCCTAGCTATTTTCCTAAGGGAAGATTTCTAAGTTCCTTCTAAGTTACTCCTTTAAGGTTTGTAAGTTGGTCCCACAGTCAGGCTGTCTCATACTCCACTCTGAAACCAACTTGTAACGCCCCAGTTTTCAAGACCCGAGTATATCACTCGTCTCTTGAAAACCCAGGTGTTAATTAGTAAACAAAAGGATAATCAAATCCAAATTAAAGTGTGATTAACGAAAATAAGTGTAGTATAGATAAAACCCAACAGTAATAACATCTTGGGCCACTCAGCTGGGGCCCATATACAAAAACCTTAATTCCAAAATGCTACTAAAATGTTTAATAAGCAAGTAGACTATTGATTTAAACCAAAATAGGCAGCTGCCTCCTGGTACGGCTCCTCATTGTAAGCCTCTTCCTCGACTTCAGTCGCCTCTAGCTCCTCCGTAAGTTCTTTTGTCCCTGTGTCCTCTGTACATTTGAATATTGATGAATGAGTGGCCAACTCAGTGTGATCTCCCGCTAAGATTACACACCGAGCGTTGAATAAGGAATAACATAAAAGCATACAGGCAATCCAAAACACAGTAGATGCAGTCTTATTAAGTGCATGGATGTATGAATGCAATCATCGGCCTGGGTAAAACATCCAGACGGCCTATGTCCCGAAAAAAACATCCGGACAGACATTGGGGTCGTCACCCAGGGATAAGACTGGTTATCAGTGCAACACGCAGCGTAATCGCAGGGCATGATAATCTGAGTCAAAATCACAATCGAATGACTGGTCATAAGTGCAACACGCAGTGTAATCACAGGGCAGAGTGATCCAAGTCACCGAAATATGCTATGTATGCATGACTTGTCAGCCCATTATTAGTCCATTTGCAACCAGCCAATTTAAGTAAGCTCACGGTCACTACGGGGAGCACATGGCCCAGCATAGGCCGACGGCTCAGGCATAGTGTCCCATTACCACCATCCCCGGCCCATGAGACCACCGTCTTAGGGTGTATGTAGCACCCACTAACATGTGGTCAATCAATTCAACATAAAGGGGCTACCACCAATGCTGACTAGGGGTGAAATGTTAAAATTACCAAAAGTGACGATTTAAACATGTCAGCATGAATGATTTAAAAGTGAGTAAACAACGGTATTTGGAAGGGTTATGGAGTCCATCCCAAGTCAGTTAGGTGAAACCACACATGGATGGTAAACCTTATGGTTAAGCACCATCACCAAAACCTCCATATTAGGGGCCTACTTATGTCATAACCAATCTAATTACACCCCAAGCACGGAATCTCCTTTGCTAGGACTTCCCGTGGAGAGATTTTAGCAGTATATGTGTCATAGCAACATATATTACGGTATGAAAGGAGAATAAGGAATGACACATGTGTTTCTATAAATATACATCAACTGAATTTACATGACATAAAGGACTAGATTATTCACTTAGGCAGTTTAAAGAGATCAAGAATCTAAACAATAATAAACATGAGAATTATCATGTTAAACAGATAAATCAAGTGAATACAGTTTATTTCTACACATAGTTATCATTAGTCTAGTTAGCCATTCATACAAGTAAAGTTGTTATTCCTGGTCTAGTTAAGGGTGGAAAGCTTAAGGGGAAAGAATCATCACCAGATACGTTATAGGGTGTCCTTTGGTGTGGGCTCTCTTGAGAATCTAGAGTCTCCGCGTCACTTGAACAGATTCCTGGGGATATCCTTGGTATTAGCTAATAAAGTCTAATATTTTAGGATGTCATGGTTGGTCGAATAGCCCTAATCATGATGGTTTGGGCGCTTATTCGCGGGGAGTATAGGTCCGACAATACCAATCCTAATGGTGAGCTCAATATACGATCTATTTAGTTGGTGGGGTCCATTGAACAAATGGGTTAGATACGCATTTACATCATGGTGGGACCCGCATACGTGGCCCACCACCATATGGATGGTCAGCACACTACCCTATTACATATACATCATACCGTGTATCCATGTATAGATCATGTATTGCATCATATGGTTTATATGTATACATTATATGCATTATGTAGTATATCTATGTATACAGCACGTGTATTTCATTTGCAACATACAGTACGTATATACATGCATCACACCCGCTCTTGGTGTATGGAGTGAATGTGTGTCCAGGTGCACCACATTTAGGCCTTGGACGGTGTATATACAGCGTGCTTAAGAGTGGTTACATGTGTAGGCCTCACTATGCATGGATTTATGAGGCATGTCTAACTATGGGCACGTGCATTTCTTCATACATGTGACGTGGGTGTTGAATCTGAACGGTTCATGAGATGTGGAATCTCAAGAAACCTTAGGGGTTAAATTTTTACCCTAATCTAAGATTCCGGTGGGCCATGGTGAGGATAAATGTGATTCCAAGGGAAGAAACTGTTTGCATCAATCATGGCCCACAGGAGTTTTGGTTCAAAAAAGAAATTGGAACCAGGGGCTTTCTCAAGGTTCTGCTCCATGTGGACGGTTCAGATTTTCGAGACTCATCAGGTATGATGAGATCTCAA
Source organism: Magnolia kwangsiensis (assembly GCA_037074715.1). Lineage (NCBI taxonomy): Eukaryota > Viridiplantae > Streptophyta > Magnoliopsida > Magnoliales > Magnoliaceae > Magnolia > Magnolia kwangsiensis. The sequence continues at coordinate 76,828,539 of CM073579.1, forward strand.
CTTTTTTTTCTTAGCATAGGATTCACGTAAACTGTTTCATGCATTCATGCATGCACTGTGTACTTGTTTCACATATGTATTATACATGTGAGCACCTAGTGGGTCCCACGTGAGCATGGTGTCAAATTCGAACAGTCCATAAGATGTGGAATCCCAAGAAACCCTAGGGGGTGAATTCTCACCGTAGTCTAAGATTCTGGTGGCCCATAACAAAGATAACTGCAAATCAAGGGAAGAAACTGTTTGCACCTTTCAGGGCCCACCAAAGTTTCGGTTCAATGTAAAAATTGAGACCAGGTGGTTTCCTGATGTTCTGCTCGATGTTGACCATTCAGATTTTTCAGACTCATCATATCTGAGGAGATCTCAATTTTTTTTTGGCAACCAGTTTACGTGAACTGATTCGTATGGGAGCATTCTATCTGTTTCAACGTTTTGGTGTATGCATGCACCCTTTATTCATTTCAAAGGTGGGTCCCATGTGATTAGTGGGCCTCCCACATCCCATAGTGTACCATGTGCAGGGTGGGTCCCACCCAGCTGGCAACATAGGTGGACGGCGTGGATACACATCAAAGTGGACCACTTGGTTTTTAGAGAAGGTTGATTTGGATAGTCACGTCCAACGTAAGCTACAGGAGCTAAAGCTGGGGACGGACGTGGATGGGAGAAAACACCAAGCCAGGTGCGGCCCACTGGGACCGATGGTGTGGTCTGCTGAGATTGGAATCTCTGGTGCAGCCCACATGGCTGTGTATGACGTGGCCCACCTATTGGTGTCATGGCCCACCTCTTACTTATTTGCTACAGTCGGCCCACATGGCGCCCACTTAGTATTTGAGTGAGGCCCACCTGTAATTTGTAGGGCCCAAGTCAGCAGATAGCCCACCTACTATATGCAGTGAAAACGAGAAAGAGAAAATGGTCCCCATTAAGGTGCCGTTTGAACCTCTGCCAATCCTGATTTTCGGCACCAACCTGACCCATTTCCGGCGCTTATGGTGAACGTCGGTAGCTCTATGCAACCACATGCTGCAGAACTATTTCGAACAGATTTTGGACCCCAATTATAGCCATTGTCTTAGCCCAGAACAGAGCTTGACGAACGCCTGACTCTTGGTCCTAACCACAGCTATTAAGAGAAGCTGGTGCAGGCATTCTCAGGCCCAATTTTTGACTTGGAGAGAGGCCTGGATAGGCCTACAGTAGACCACGAACTGTGGCGACTCCGAGGACAGCTCTCAGCTTAAAGCAGAGCTCTGTTTCTTCCCCGCTCATGGCCTGACGCATGGCCATTTCTTGGCCGGGTCCTGGACTGAAATGGAGTCTTCCTTCTAGCCTGGCACAACCAGGTTGGGCTTACACCCAGAGCTAGCCTTGAAACTCTATAGAGAGCTCAAAGTAGACCTGTCATGAGGCCTGAGCAGGGGTTTGAAACGGCCATTGTTTGGCTCGTCCAGACGCTAATGTGGCGGAACCGAACCCAACCATTTGCCTGGCATGGTTCCGGTTTTGACCATGCTATCTTATCTTAGCTAAAACGTTTAAGGAGAGGGAAGAAGAAGAATCACCTGAGGTGGGTGATTGTCGTCCTACACTCGAACTACGATATGAAAGATGACACCCTATTTTTCTCTTTCCTATATTCTCTTTCTTTTCCTCTCTTGGTGGGAAGTCCTGAGGGCTATAGGACCATTCTTATAGATGGAGGGAGAGAGAACGGATGGCTGAGATTGTTACTCCTTTTGGATGGCTGAGATTTGCATTTACAACAGTCGGTCGGGATGTGTTCAATCGAGGAGAGGACTTGCTGCACCTCGCATGCATGTTAAACAGAGAGAGAAAGGTGGGAGATTTGTATTTGCAACAGTCGGTCGGGACGTGTCCGATCGAGGAGAGGACTTGCTATACCTCGCACACGTGTTCGGTTAGAAACAGAGGGAGAAAGGCGGGAGATTTGTATTTGCAATAGTCGGTCGAGAGATCAAGGAGAGAACTCGGTACACCTCGCACACGTGTTCTTGTGTGCATGCCCCGTGTTGAGACCCACTGGAATGTTGTTACCGCAATCTATACCGTTCGTTTGTATTGGAGGACACCATCTAGGGCCCCTGGCGTATGTTGGGTTGATGGTGAGCCCTAGGTGACCTGCTATATGCACCATTGGGCCATCATTGGCTTATATGCCATGATCTGTAGATCAGGTGGGACTGATAATCTTTTTCAATGGTTAATATAAGATGTTTTGTTTGTTGTCAACAAATTCTCAATTGTTAGTGACAAGTGTTTTGCACCAGCATTAACTAACATAATGGCTCCACATTTTAGAGTATTCGAGTAGTCTCACTTTCCTGACTGTCATAAGGAGTGTTCTGACTCTTGGAGACCCTGATGGATGGCTTTAATGTTGGCCGAAATCCCCATCCTGTGTATGTTGAGTTCAAATCTTTGGTTAACCCAATATCATTTTAGTCTAGTGTGGGTTTAAAAGGTAACACCCGTGTACTGAAAGTATGGGGTGTTACAATAGATGACCTATTTGATCAGTTGCAAGAGACGCAGTACTTCTCAAAGATAGATTTGAGATCCTGGTATCATTAGGTGCGAGTCCGAGAAGAGGATATCCCGAAGATAACTTTTTGGACCCGCTATGGTCACTTTGAGTTTCTAGTTAGGTCGCTTAGATTGACTAACACATCAGTAGTTTTCATGCAATTGATGAATCAAGTCTTCCACTCATTCCTAGATCAGTTTATTGTCGTATTCATTGATGATATTTTGGTTTACTCGAGGACCTGGGAGGAGCATGAGCAATATTTGGAGATAGTCCTATAGACTCTACATGAACACCAATTGTATGCTAAGTCATAGAAATGTGAATTTTGGCAGGAGGAGCTGAAGTTCTTCGGGCATGTGATTGCAACAGAAGGAGTGAAGGTCGATCCTGCGAAGGTCGAGGCAGTGTTGCAGTTGAGGCAACCCACTAATGCCATTGAGATCCAGAGTTTCTTGGGTTTCACGGTCTATTACTAGCATTTTATTAAGGGTTTTTCATGCATTATCACCCCGCTGACCAAGTTGACTCGTAAAGGAGCACCGATTGTATGGAGCGATGCCTATGAGTGAGCATTCATAGAGTTGAAGACGCGCCTAACGAAAACACTGGTCCTCACCCTCCCCTCTGGAGGTGAGAAATTTGTGGTATATACTAATGCTTCACGTATTAGGCTTAGTTGCATATTAATGCAGCATAGAAAGGTTGTAGCTTATGCATCTCGTCAGCTTAAGGTTCATGAACAAAACTACCCCGCACACAATCTCGAGTTGGCAACAATTGTCTTTGCATTGAAGATTTGGAGACACTATCTATATGGGGTGAAGTTCAAGCTCTTTTTATACCATAAAAAGCCTTAACTATCTCTTCTCCCAGAGTGAGTTGGATATGAGGCAAAGGCGATGGATGGAACTATTAAAGGATTATGATTTTACTTTGCAGTATCACCTGGGTAAGGCGAACGTAGTGGCTAACGCTTTGAGTTGCCAGCCGCGAGGCATGATTACACATCTTATTGTTCGAAAGTGGAGGATGCTTAAGGATATAGTAGATTTTGATTTTCAGTTAAGACTGCAAACTTCTATAGTGTAGCTTCAAACTTATCGATTCAGCCTTCTTTGTTATTTAGAGTAAACGAGGCTCATTAGGTGGGTCAATCATTGCAGGCTCATAGAGTAGAGGCCAAGGGAGGTAGGCAACCAGATTAGAAGATTGGGTCTAATGGTAGATTACGCTATCGAAGCAGATTGTGTGTTCCAGCCATAGCAGAATTGGGGCAAGAGATCTTAAATGATGTGCATCGATCCAAGCTGACTATCCACCCAGGCTCCACCAAGATGTACCGGGATATGAAGAGGCAATATTGGTGGAACAGAATGAAGCATGAGATTGCCAAGTATGTGTCCCAATGTGACACCTGTCAGCGTGTGAAGGCTGAGCATGTTGGTTCCTTGCAGTAGTCAAAGGTTCCAAGATAGAAGTGGGAGCATGTTACCATAGATTTCATTATGAGGTTGCCGAGAACTCAGCGTGGTCATGATGCCATCTGGGTTATGATTAATCGCCTGATGAAGTTGACACACTTCCTAGTGATACATTCTTCCTGGATGAAGGATCGATTGGAGAGGCTATTCATTGATGAGGTCATGAGGTTTCATGGTATTCCAGTTTCAATTGTATCCGTCCGTGATCCGAGGTTCACATCGCAGTTTTAGAGGAGTTTTCAGAGGGCGTTGGGGACTACCTAGAGATACAGCACCGCATATCACCCGTAAACTGATGGGGAAACTGAGAAGGTCAATCAGATCCTTGAGGACATGCTTCGAGCATGTACTTTAGATTTCTTTGATAATTGGGACAACCACTTGCCTTTGGCTAAGTTCGTATATAATAACAATTATTAGGCAGCCATTGGCATGACTCCCTTTGAAACCCAATATGGTAGACCTTGTCGGTCCCCTAGTTATTGGAGTGAGATTAGAGAGCGTCATTTGCTAGGTCCTGAGGTTTTGCAGAGGACTTTTGATAAGATTGATATTATCAGGCAGAGGATACGTATAACCCAGAGCAGGCAGAAGTGTTATGCTGATCACCGGTGAAGATCCTTAGAGTTTGTTGTAGGTGACCGATTTTATCTCAAGGTCTCACCCATGAAGGGTGTAGTCCAACTCAGATGTAAGGGGAAGCTCGCCCCTAGATATATAGGACACTTCGAGATCGTGGAACAAATCAGAGAAGTGGCATATTAGCTTATCCTACCTCCTCAGTTGTCTGGCGTGCACAATGTGTTTCATGTTTCAATGTTGCAGAAGTGTGAGCCAGGCACAGTGCCTGTTATTGATTGACAGGCTCTTGAGGTCCCTGAAGATGTGTCATACATTGAGCAACCGGTTCGTATTCTCGACCGGAAGGAGCAAGTCCTCTGGACAAAGGTTATCCCACTAGTTAAAGTTCAATGGGGTCATCGTACTGAGGATGAGGTGTCTTGGGAATGTGAGGCTGATATCTATGAGAAATACCCTCATCTATTCGATGTATAAAGAATAATCCGTTATTAGATGTTATATGTTGATATTTGGTTTCCATACTGATCGCTTGCATGTGGAAATTTCGAGGATGAAATTTTTATTAGGAGAGTAGATTATAAGACCTCATCCATTTCGCACCATTTTCTATGTCTATGTGCATGATGATCGACACCCTTGATAAGACCTTAATTAGTCGTGCATAGTGCACACCCGACTGACTAGAAACCCAAGACTTCGAAACCCTCTCCATATCAACCGTCCCATCGCCACGATCGTAGAGGTACCACCCGTACATATGTACAATGCTCCATTAGTGAGATATGCCACGAAGAATCATTGGTATATCATGTGCACATGGCGCCATATATTCCATTCCACACATGTGCACAACATATGCTATGCACACATGCACCATGCCACATATGAGTGAGAGGATCTCTACCCATGTGTGTGATGTCACACACCCATACCACCCCTCTCTCATGTGCATCCAAAGTCAACCCTGCTCCATACAATACCTTATGCATGATGTCATCATGCCATACTACTCCATGTCTCATTTAATCCACCATTAACTCCTAATCATGCATTACTTGTCATAATCCTTTCCTAAGCTAATCATAGCCACATTAATCTAACCTACCACAAATTTAGCAAATTCTCTACAAATACCCCTATAATCCTCGACATTCTCACCATTTTTCCTACCATAAGAGAGAGAGAGAGAGGAGTGATCTTGGTGGGCCATCAATCCCATCCCTTACATCCATATCAACCATCCATCTAGTCCATCAAGGTGAGTACACTCCTTCACATTTCTCTTCTCTTGTTTCCTTGATTTCTTTCCCATGTAGTGTAGGTGTAAGGACCCACAAAACAGTGAACTCCAAAGTGAAGATGAAAAATCCAATGGTGTAGATGGCTTAAGAACATAAATAATAACATAATTTGGAAGTTGTGTGGGAACATTGATCATGGTCCTACTAAGATGTTGTTCAGCCATCCAATTTGTTCATAAGGTTACAAAGAATTGGATGGGAGATCACACAAATGTTAGCTTGATTAGAATGGGTGGGCCCCACCATGGGCCCATTGTAATCTTTATATACCATCCAAACAGTCCAAGTATGGCCCATTGGGCTGGCCAAACTCACACACACACACACACGTGCACTAAAAAAAGAAAGAAAGGAGGAGTGGACATTATTACTGCCAGCGTCTAGAGGATGCTGCAGCAAGCAGCGTCCCAGCTGTTTAGAAAGGGCAGGGGGTGTGGGACCACAACGCCCCCCTATGATGTATGTATTTGATCCACACCGTCCATCCAATTTCCCAAATCATTCTAGACTATGAGACAAAAAATGAAGCCAATCCAAATCTCTGGTAGGCCACACCATTAAAAATCATCTTAATAGGCCACCCACTGTAATGTTTCTATACACCTAAACGTATAGAACATTGGGTTCATTGGACTTGTCACAAGCTAGAGAACCCAACAGACGAAATGAATCGTTCCGATGTGGGTCCCACCTATGAAAAACCATCGAAAAATAAATAAATAAATATATATATAGTAAAAAGGACTGGACGCCCTTACTATTATCGTCTAGAGGATGTTACAGCAAGCAACGTCCTGCTGCTTGTTGGAGGCTAGGAGTGTGGGTCCCACCATAGGCCCCACCATGTTGTATGTCAAGCATCAAGACCGTGCATTTGATGGGTCCCCTTTAAATAATGGTTTATCCCAAACATCAGCCGTACATGGGACTTAGGTGGCCCATACCATCTAAAATCATGTGGAGATATGGCTAAAACATATAAAAGCACTTACTGTGGTCCACCTAAAATTTGGATGCATATGAAACTTGGATTGACTCGTCAACCAAGTGGGACACAAATAATGGATGGGATGGATTCATGAACCACGTCTTGGTGGGCCCAACAAATAATTATGAATGTTTAATGGAGCTTAACCCTCTCAACTTTTGTGTGTGATGTGGTCCACACGAGCCACAGATTGACTTGATTTTAAGCCTCAGGCCCACCATGGATTTGTGCATCTGACTGATGGTGTTGAGGGTCGACACACATCAAGGTGGGTCACACACAACTCAACCTCATGGGAAATCCCCATGAGCTCCATCGCATATAATCCTTTGTGAATTCCATTGATGTGTTCACAATGGTATTGGAGTAGTGGGCCCAAAAATGCTAAGGCCCATTTTGAGTGAATGTCATATAGGCCCATTAGTGGTAGTCTTATTTGGGCCAACCATTGGGCCTCTTCGGCAAGAGTTTGTGATTTCCATGTGTTGAATGTATGTCGAACTGATATTGTAATTTTTGAAGTGATCATGATGAATCCCTTAAATGGGTTGATTGTGGAAGCCAAATGGACCACCCAACAAGTCATACAAGTAGGTTATAGAAACCCATTAATCGATCCATTCTAGTAGGTAGTTGCTTGTGATAATAAACAAACATTATTCATGTGTTGGTTGTGAATATCTATGCTTGTGATGGTGGGACATGTGTAATGATGGTGTATATGATGATGATATATGAAGGAGGTTGGATACTATGATAATACATGTGTACACCTATGCCTATGTGAGCCTAAGGACTAAGTAAGTTCACCTAATGAACCACCTGAAATTATTAAAAGTGTGTTAAGTGTTAATTGATGGCATGATACCTGTACATAAGCCCATTATGAACCCATTGAGATGGATCACTTAATCCTTATATGCTAATAAATGTGTCGGTGGCGCGACCATTTTTGATAGACCATGTGCGATTCTTGTTGCGTGTTATGTTAAGTGATGGCTTTCTTTTTTTAATACACACGCACACACACCCCACACACTCATGCTAGTGGAATTTCACCACCTATGGGTACTTGAACCCTTGACCGGGAGTTGAAACTCCTAGGAGTCTACCACCCGAGTAAGAGCACGTTAAGTGATGGCTTGATAACTAGCTATAAAATGGAGTGGATCTATACATGCTTGTGATGTGGAAGGTATAAACACTTGCATAACCTTCTTGACCATGTGTAAGGAGTACACACTTATAAGACCCGTATCCTAATCCATACTATTCCATCGACTCTCGAGATCCTTTTCGTCGAATTTCGGCCACCTGCGACCTATAATCGATGTTTGTGCGTGACCCTAAGTCGTATCCTATAGATTTGAGTTGGCTTAATCCAAGACTTATACCATTGCAACCGCACCATCCCCGTGGTTCCAACACCGTGACTCGTGCACCGATCCGAAACCCAAGCCGAAAGATGTGGGCTGACATTTATTTCGAAGAAACGCCATGCATTTGCTATCCTAAGAGAATCTCTACAACATGTCCCATCAATCAGTCAACAATCAAGGTACACACCCATGCTTTCTTTCTCCACAAGTCAAGCAACCATCAAGTCAACTCTTTCTCACCTTCTCTCTTACACACCCATACATGTCAAGTACATTATCACCTCACACCCATCACTCACATCCATCACCCATCTCTCTCTCTCTCTCTCTCTCCTTACAACCCCTTCTCTCTCTCTCTCTCTCTTTCTCAACACTCTATTCCAAGCAACAAAAAAATCACACGTACAAGCATTCCATGTGAGAAAGAGTGATTTTGTGTGGTCCACTTTTCCATCCTAAATCCATCATCCTAGCCATTCAAACCTCATCTTCCATCATCAAAGTGAGACACAAGGAGATTGGCTTTTCAACGGACTAAGAAGATCGAAGGTGGGTGATTATTAGGCTACATTTTTCACATTTTTATGATGGACCAAGTGAGGCCTACTGATTGATGGTATGGATCACACTTTGGACCCTAAGATGTGGCTGATGGCCCACCTTGATCCTCATGATCATTTCATAATGGGTCCATTCTCCATGGACCCTGTCATGATGTTTATTTTCTTTGCATGGCTAGGGGTCATCTAGACCTTCCATTTTGGTGGAGAAGGAATCTCCACCGTTGATCTTTGATTGGATGGGCCCACGTGTTATGGGACCCACTTGATGTATGATTGATTGCAAAGGAGGGCCCATAGTGTCGGGGTCACCCCATCACACCTGTCTATTTCTCTCTCTCTCTCTCTCTCTCTCTCTCTCTCTCTCTCTCTCTCTCTCTCTCTCTCTCCCTTTTTGTGATGATGTAGTGGTGTGGCCCACTTAGATGGACCCCACTTTGATGTATGTCTTATCCACCCCACCCATGCATATGGTGGCCCACCTAGACAACACATCTGAAGGTGGGGCCCACCTTAATAAGTGTTGTATCCAACACCGTCCAGCATCCCTAAACACTGGATGTCAGTGGAGTGTGAAGTGTCAGGGATGAAAATAAAAAAAAATATCAGTTTGTTTGGAAATTTGGGGCGGGTTGCCCATGTAGGCCCCACTTTGATGTATGCTTTTAATCCAAGCCATCCATTGCATTCCTTAGATCATTTTAGGTGTTGAACAGAAAAATGAAGTTGATCCAAATTTCTGGTGGGTCATAGCATAGCGAATTGTGATTTTTACCATTGAAAAATCTCCTAATGATTTTATACACCAAAATGCCTCGAATATTGGGCTTGTTTGGCTTGTTTTGAGCCATGGGAGCCAACGGACGGGATGGATTCCCCTGATGCGAGCCCTACCACACAAAAACCTTAAGAAAACCTTTTTTTCAAAAAAAAGGGAGTAGCACCTATTGCCGCTGACAGAGCAGCAGGCGCTGCTGCACCATGGGAGGGCGGATGAGACCACGGTCCCATGTGTGGGACCCAATTTGATGTGTCTCGACCATGCACACCGTGCATTAGTGGGCCCTTTAGGCTAGTGGGGTCCCCACCAAAAATCACCCGTATACACAGCTCAGGTGGCCCACATCATAGGAAACAACAATGATTGAACGATTGCCATTGGAACCTTTTTGGGTCACCACAGATGTTTTAAATCAATACGAATTATTTTTTTTCATTCATCCAGGTGCGTGTGACCTTATCAATGGTTGGATTGCAGATAAACATTGTGGTGGGCCCCACGTGGAACCCACAAGGATTTATGTGTTTTACTCCCACCATCCACGGGTATGCGTTTTATGCATGCTGTCCACCCATTGTACAGGATAGTGGGTCACTGCTGTTGGCATCAGTAGGGTCTGTGGGACCCACCATGATGTATGTGTTGTATCCATATGTCCCACCATTTAAAAGATCATTTTATGGCATGAGCTAACAAATAAGTTAGATCCAGAGTTCAAGTGGACCCCACCATTTAAGGTAGTGGACAATGACATCCACCGTTCAAAATTTTAAAGTGCCATAGTATTTCCCTATTTAGCTGATATTTGTTCCCACTTTATCTATCACTATGTTAATTTATGAACAGGGTAGATGAGAAACATATGTTTTGGTGGGCCGTAGGAACTTTAATGGTGGAAATCATTATCACTACCTTCATTTGGGTTTGGCCCATCTAATGTACATATGGGGCCCGTTGGTGTGGCCCATCTGATATACATAAGGCCCATGTTACGAGGTCCATTGTGATGTATTCTAAGGCCCACGGGTTATGGCCCATTGTAATGTACATAAGGCCCATTGGTGCGGCCAATTGATGTAGCCCACTTGATGAATATAAGGCCCATGTGATATGGCTCATTTGATGTATTTAAGGCCCAATGGGATGTACCTAAGGTTCATTGTAATGTGTGATCCCAACATTGTTTATGTAATGATGTTTACGACGGGCTATGCCTTGAGAACAATGATGGTTTGACGTCCACATTGTGAGGTAATGTTGGTTAAATGTCTGCATTACGACTCTCCTTAGGGCCCATTGATAGGCCCATACTTGTTATGTGTAGGCCGTCTAGGTCCATCTTCGTTGTGATGATAGTTCATTACTTTATAACATGTTTAGTATAATTCCATGCCTCATGCCATATGCATCATATGTATGCTTGATATGAGGAATGTTTGATCATAGCATAAGCCGTTGGGCTGAGACATTATGGGACTCCTTATGAGACGGAATGCCTGTAACGCCCTGACTTTTCAGGACCCGAGTATATGAACCGTATCCCAAAAACCCAAATGTTAACCTTAAAGGATGGTCAGATATAATATTTTTCTTTTTTCAGAGTAAGCAGATGAGCGTAGAATGGACAAATTAGCATAGAGAAAAATTACAATTACATTTATAGTATACAAGAGAGTGCCCATAATGACTTATACAAACTAATGTCACCATTCTTACGAATATAAAATGACATAACATTACATGTGAAACAAAGTAAATTTACAACAATCTTGAGTTGTGAAATCCTGTAGCAGCCCTTAGCAAATATAATCATACACCCTTGTCAACTATATCTTGCTCCTCCCCGATATAAATGTAAACATCATCAGAGCCACTTGTGCTACCTGTACGGTTATATATATTTGATTGATGAGTGGGCAACTCAATGTGAATTTCCCTCAAGATTACACACTGCCGCATTAGGTAAGCATAGTTATAAAACAAAACATACAAAACAATACATGATGCAGGGCTTATTAGATACATGGATGCGTGAAGTATGCAATGACACCCCGGGGATGCTCATCCGTGTGGAATTTGGGCTTGTTGCCCATGAAAAAATACAATCAACGCCTCAGGGATCAACCGTGCGGAATGCGATCATCGACCTAGGAAAAACATCCAGTCGAACAGAAGCTAGTCGTCAGCGAAAGCATACTAAGTGCGGCGTAATGACTGCCTAGCGATAGACGCTGGTCTGTGCCATGTATGCATGATTAGCCAAACCATTATTTATCTTGTTACAATCAGCCAATTTTAAATAAGCTCAAGGTCACTACGGGGGCTCTTCGCCAGCGTAGGCCGATAGCTCGAGCATAGGTCCCATACCACTATCCCTGGCTCATGAGGTTACCATCTTAGGATGTTTAATGGAACCCGTCAACTAGTGGTCAATCATATTACAACATATGGGGCTTACCATCGCATGATTGGATGATAAAAATATCGAACCCATATAGGAAAAATACCAGAACAAAGCCACATAGGGCGATATCAAAACAGGCCACATAAGGCAAATACAAAAATAAGCCACATAGGACGAGTATCAAAACCGTGCAATAAAAGACCATCCTTTAGAACCATTGGACACAACAACCTTGGATGTAGGCCCACATCAGTGATCCATCTAGACCACCACTCAATAACCACTAGGTCGAAGGTCTATAACAAGTACCATCAATCGAGTTAAATCCCAAGTATGGGTGTATATTTATAAGTGGGGGTTTCCCACTGATGTACTAGTTTAAGTTCCATATGCAATTCATAAATAATTCACGAACAAATATACAGGATGAACATTAAGCAGGCAATATAACAATTCAAATTCCACTAGCTAACACATGTGATTATAAGAAAGAGATATCAATTATAAATTTAAATAAAAACTATAACTTAAGCTAATGGAAATATGGAAAGCTCAAGGGGAAGAATCATCACCTGGAAGGGTTACCTAATCATCCTTGGTTCACGTCCCCGTACACGCCTTAAGGTTTAATTCACCTATGGTTATAGACAGAGAAAAAGGGCTTAGAGTTGTGTGAGTCGGGAGGGCCTAGAAATAGGGTATTGAGGCCAGAATTTGTGGTGCATAGGGTCCACTAGATCTTAGTCCAATAAATGGTCTGAGTTGGGTCCTGGTTATTTCCATAAGTAAGGCCTAGACTGGTCCTAGAGTTCACCCATAGCTAAGGCCTGAATTGGGCCTCGTACATGAGCCTAATACCCATTGTAATGGGCCTCACGAATGGGCCACAAATTCATCACGTTGGGCCCATCGTGTTCTACACCATTCATCTATCCCTAGAGATCATTTGGCACATTTTCCAAAAGAATAATTGATATGGAAAGATTATCTGGACCATGCCATAAATAACTGTGGTGATAAAGATTTCCACCTTTAAAACCCCACAAGGCCCACCAAAGCGTTTATTTTTCATGACGAATTGTACATATGGTCACAAAGACTCACATTAAGTGGAGAAGCAAATATCACCTTGATTCAATGCTTCTATGCACCCAAAAGGGTTTCAAGGGTAGCCATCCAATCCCCCACTGATTACTGCAGTGTGGTCCACCAGATAGATTTGCCTCATTTTTGTCTTAGGCCTTGGGACGAGCTTGCCAAATGGGATGGACGGTGCAGATATAACACATACATCAAGGATGGGTCCACTGACTCTGCTGACATCAATATACCTCCAATCCGTTTCATCTGGTGGGTGAGTCCCACATACATGGCCCACCAGATACATGGAATTATATATATATATATATATATATATATATATATATATATATATATATATATATATATATATATATATATATATAAAGAAGATAAAAATGGGTAGCAAGATCTAGGCCTGGGACGGCCTGGATGTATTCTATGCATCAAAGTGGTCCCCACAGTCCAAGATCTGGACGGTGAGGATAGAACACAAATATCAAGGTAGGCCCCGCCCACACGTGCATGGTGAAAATTTAGATCTATCTCCTCTTTGTGATGCCATCAGACGCCCTTTACGAATGGTTGGATGGTATGGATTTAACGCATATGGCATGTGGGTTTTGAATACATCCATCAGGGTGGACTGCACATGTATAGACGGTGCAGATTCCACCCAGCATCATGGTGTCCCCCAACACTTGCTGACGTCATAACAGTGGGTGCTGGGCCCACGTTGGCATTGTGCGGCCCACCTACAATTTGGTGAGGCCCAACGTCATTGCAGCCCATCTGCAACTGTGGACATTAATGGCCTCCCTGTTGCATACCATTTTGAAGCCATTTCAGACCCTGACCTTTGGCTCAAACACGGCCCCTATTACAGGCCCTTTTTCAGCCTGTTTTAGAACTCAAACAGGGCCTGTTGGTAAGTTGTTTTAAGGCAGGTTCGCAGCTCTTTACTGAGGCCGTTCACAGGCCGTTTTTGGCCTCTCAACAAAGCATATTTTCAGGCCACGTTTTGGCCTAAAGTGTGGCTTACAGCAAGGTTGCTATCTGCACGTAATGAAGAAGAAAACAAAGGAGAAAGAAAAGAACAGAAGTTACATTGATTACCTAGCCGAACTTGGACTCCACTCTCTCTCTCCTTTCTCTCTTTTCTCTCTTCCTTTCCTTTTCTCTCTTTCGTTCTGGTGTGGAAATAAAGGGCAGTGGTGTCCTATTTATAGACAGGGAGAGGAGAGACCGACGGTTGGCAAAAGCTTTCCACACTAAATGGTTGGGATTAAAGAAAGAGCTTGCATGGGGCCCATCCACATTTGGGAAAGCAGTAGTGGCATCCAGGGCTACCTAGGAGTACAAATTCTAGGCCAAGTGGGGCCCATATTGAGTTGGTGGTTAGGTGGGTTTTTGAGGAAAATGACCCACCCAACAATGGTGGATTAGTACTTAGGGGATCTTAGGTAAATCTAAACCATTTGATTGGTCTAGATGGGTCCCATTAGTGATGTGGGGCACACTTTTCGGATCCCGGATGAGATCTTGCGTCATCTCATGAGATTTCTTCTATTTTCCTCCCTATTCTCATGAGATGAGAAACTCCTTTATCTCTTCTCGTAATTTCTATGCAGGAGGGCTGTGATGAAGCCACGTGGCGCATCGGACGGTCACGAGTGTGACAACCACCCCTATCTAAAAGAAGAAAATCTTTTTTTTCTTCTCTCTTAATTGCAAAGCCGTTTTTGGGCTGTGAGAGGACTCCTCTCAGCTGGCAAGGAGGAAGGCTGAAAGCCTCTGGTCCATGGGGTGTGAACTTGCCCAACAAGCCACCCGATGGTCCTTCTCATTTAATCTCAGCCTCACATGAAGGAAATGGACAGTTGGGGCTGATCATTGTTGTTTCAATATATGGGTCAAGGAACCTATACGCTTTTGTTTAGTGACCCACCACGAGTGAAATGGACAGTTTGGACTGTCCGGAAAGTGGCTAGGGTGGCACACTTTGAGGTTCAAAGGTCGACAGGTTCAAATGGCATGTTGGCGGGTGGAAATTTTGAGTTTTGTGTTCTGTGTTCGGTCAAATTTTGTTTGACCATCAATGGTCGTCCAGTGCACTTCGTGCACTAGCCTTTGGGGTGTACGTCCACCTAGCTCTGGGGTTCCACTATGACTCTGAACATTGATCTGCCCCGTTCCATTGTCTTGGTGACTAGACATAAGGGTCCGGACCTGATTTGGGGCGGAGCTGAGGCCAGGTGGGCCATGCTAATGAAACTAGGGCCGTTTAGTGTCGATTGCATTGATCTGATGGTTTGATTGGTCCTAGCCAGATCATCATCGGTCAAAAGGTCATATGGGATCATTTTTATGTCTAAGTACACCATCATATGTCACTATTCAAACAATGCATTAATTTTATTTTATTTTTAATTTTAATTCTTATTACTATTACATGTAATATATATTTATATCTACACATGTATATCACAGTCATGTTGTTTATTAAGGCCATCCATTTCAAACTTTTATATTATTAGATATTTAATTATAATCATTATTTTTATACGTGCATGTATAGATACTAGATCTATTTATTATTTATTAATATTATCATTATTATCTTGTATGACTTACCTTTGATTAGGGTCATTAATGGGTTGTATCGTATCCTAGTGGGTCACGTGTCCAATCCCAGATACCTCTACTCCTCAAGTAGTCTTACAGTCGATTTTACAATCCAACGGTCGAAATAGGGAAATCGGATATTGGATCGATCAATGACATTGTGTTTGATCTATAGTTTATTTAAGGAGTCATAATCGTTCTAGATGGATACATTGGGGACCATTGGATGCTGATGTGTAAGGTAAGTCACACGTGACCTCACACACGTGTGATTAATTTGGATTTCTAGGGTAGCACCTGAGTACGCAAAAGTACAAGGTGTTATAATCTACCCCCCCTAAAGAGAATCTCATCCTCGAGATTCAGCACAATCTATCTTACGGTGTCCGTATGCAACCGCTGGTTTTTTGCATCAAGGTTATATGTATAAGTGCTCATAACTCACCATTAGAACAAGAGTCATTGCAACCTACCCCCCTTAAAGATTTCAAATTTTCAATAATCAGGATAACACAAATAGATGGTTGGTAGTAGGTTTGAGCCCGATACATCGATCATCTGTCTGTGCAAGAAAGAGGATTTTGGTATCCATTCATAATCCTTTTAAATCTTGATCCTTTACTTGATCAGAGCATTGGAGTCATTGAGATTTGCTAGGACTTAGAATTGGAGTCAAACCATGTAAACTTCGTTTAAATATGGTTCCATCAACTCATGATCCTGATTATTCTAGACTCCAGAAAATTTCATGAAACCTTACATTTTTACTGTGATAAGCCTATGTGGCCCGTTACACTTCCGTTGCGCCACCCTGATCATCTAAACACTACTTGGGAATTTCAAGCTCAAGATCCCTACACGAAACATAAGTTTTAAAATTTTGCTAAATCTGTCTGGGATTTCCAACCAAGTTCCACTATGCTTAGTTGGAAATTTACCTAAAATTCTATAATTCTGCCTCTAATAAATTTCATGTGGTGGAATTGCGGGAAATGTTATTCCTAAGTAAAGAGATATGTTAGGAATTTCAAATTATGATTCTTAGCACAATTCCTTAAGTTTAGGAAGTTCTTATGTTAAATATAATGTAGAGTATGATTTCTATTTAGTAAAATGTATTAGGGAACTCAAGTTATGCTCCCTGAAAATTTTCCTTTTTTTTTTCTTTTAAGTGGGTACTTAAGTTTAATCTGATCTACGATATGATGGGCAAGGATTCCCTACAATTTCTAAGTTTGTTTCATTTGTTGATCGTTGTGGTAATGTCATTTCTAGCTAAGAGATTTTTAAGAATTATCAATTCTATGTTTCTAAAAGTTGCTCATTGAAAGTCAAGTTCAAGGAATGTTCTTATTCAATCTTAATTGTATCATAGTGGGTATTTGTCCTCCCACGATACATGAAGTTAATTTCTAAGTTCAAACGATATTTTTGGTAGTTTTCAAGGAAACTAAAGTTTATTTTTCTAAGTTCAATAATTAAATTTAAAATGTTTAGAGCGGGGCTTAAGTTCATTTCTAAGTCCTATGGTCATCCAAACAAGTTTCTAAGGACCTAAAATATTAGGTATCTATGTGTCCAATTCTCCTTAATTCTAAGGGGAACTCACCTAATTTCAAATGCCTATCATATTCATTTCTATAGAATTTCCACACAATTTTACAGCCCAGCCCAAGACCATAACTTAAAATTTTCAAGGGAGTCTAAAGTTTTGAAGTTTCTATGTTCTCAAAAATTGTCCTAAGTTCAGATGGGATGTCGTCTAAGTTTGGATTGTCATCCAAACAACTTCTAAGGGAACCTAAGTTTGGGTTTCAATATTCTCCTTCATCCTCCTAAGCCTAAGGGAGATTCACCTAAGTTCAAATTTCTAATTTCAAATGTCCTAACTGAGACATTTAAGGCTTGTATAAAATCATTTCCCAAGGCCAAGTTTGTCTAAACTATGCTCTGATACCAACTGTAATGCCCTGAATTTTTAGGACCCGAGTATATGACCCGTGTCCCAAAAACTCGAGTGTTAACCTTAAAGGATAGTCAGATATAATATTTTTCTTTTAACAAAGTAAGCAGATGAGCATAGAGTGGACAAATCAGCATAGAGAAAAATTACAATTACATTTAGAGAATCCAAGAGAGTGCCTATAATGACTTATACAAACCAATGTTTCCATTCTTACGAATACAAAATGACATAACATTACATGTGAAACAAAGTAAATTTGCAACAATCTTGAGTTGAAAAATCCTGTAGTAGCCCTTAGCAAATATAATCATACACACTTGTCAACCATAGTTTGTTCCTCCCCGATATGAATGTAAACATCATCAGGGCCACCTGTACTACCTGTATGGTTATATATATTTGACGGATGAGTGGTCAACTCAGTGTGAATTTCCCTCAAGATTACACACCGCCGCATTAGGTAAGATAGTTATAAAATAAAGCATACAAAATAATACATGATACAGGTCTTATTAGATGCATGGATGTATGAAGTATGCAATGACGCCCGAGGGATGCTCATCCGTGTGGAATTTGGGCTCGTTGCCCATGCAAATACGCAATCAATGCCCCAGGGATCAACCATGCGGAATGCGATCATCGACCTGCGAAAAACATCTAGTCGAACAGAGGCTAGTCGTCATCAAAAGCATATTAAGTGTGGCGTAATGATTGCCCAGCGATAGACGCTGGTTTGTACCATGTATGCATGATTAGCAAAACCATTATTTGTCTAGTTACAATCAGACAATTTTAAATAAGCTTAAGGTCACTACGGGGGCTCATCGCCAACGTAGGCGGACAACTCGGGCATAGGTCCCATACCACCATCCTCGGCTCATGAGGCTACCATCTTAGGATGTTTAATGGAACCCGTCAACTAGTGGCCAATCATATTACAACATATGGGGCTTACCATCGCATGATTGCATGAAAAAAATAATAAACTCATATAGGGAAAATACTAGAACAAAGCCATATAGGGCGATATCAAAACAGGCCACATAAGGCAAATACAAAAATAAGCCACATAGGACGAGTATCAAAACCATGCGATAAAAGACCATCCTTAAAAAGCATTGGACACAACAACCCTGGATGGTAAGCCCACATCAGTGATCCATCTAGACCACTACTCAATAACCACTAGGTCGAAGGTCCATAACAATCACCGTCAATCTAGTTACATCCTCAGTATGGGTGTACATTTATAAGTGCGGATTTTCTACTGATGTACCAGTTTAAGTTTCATAAGCAATTTATAAATAATTCATGAACAAATATACAGGATGAACATTAAGCAGGCAATATAACAATTCAAATTCCACTAGCTAACACATGAGATTATAAGAAAGAAATATCCATTATAAATTTAAATAAAAACTATAACTTAAGCTAATGGAAAGATGGGATGCTCAAGGGGAAGAATCATCACCTGGAAGGATTACCTAATTGTCCTTGGTTCATGTCCCCATACACGCCTTGAGGTTTAATTCACCTATGGTTATAGACAGAGAAAAAGGGCTTGGAGTTGTGTGAGTTGGGAGGGCCTAGAAATTGGGTATTTGGGCCATAATTTGTGGTCCCCAGGCTCCACTAGATCTTGGTCCAATAAATGGTCTGAGTTGGGTCCTGGTTATTTCCATAACTAAGGCCTAGACTGGTCCTAGAGTTCACCCATAGCTAAGGCCTGAATTGGGCCTCATACATGAGTCTAATACCCATCATAATGGGCCTCACGAATGGGCCACAAATTCATCAAGTTGGGCCCATCGTGTTCTACACCATTCATCTATCCCTAGAGATCATTTGGTGCATTTTCCAAAAGAATAATTGATATTGAAAGATTATCTGGACCATGCCACAAATAATAATGGTGATAAAGATTTCCACCGTTAAAACCGCACAGGGCCCACCAAAGCATTTATTTTTCATGACGATCTATGCATATGGTCACAAAGACCCGCATTTAGTGGAGAAGCAAATATCACCTTGATCCAACACTTCTGTGCACCCAAAAGGGTTTCAAGAGTAGCCGTCCAATCCCCCACTGATTACTACAGTGTGGTCCACCAGATAGATTTGCCTCATTTTTGTCTCAAGCCTTAGGACGAGCTTGCCAAATGGGATGGACGGTGCAGATATAACACATACATCAAGGATGGGTCCACTGACTCTGCTGACATCAATACACCGCCAATCTACTTCATCTGGTGGGTGAGTTCCACGTACATGGCCCACTAGATACATGGAATATATATATATATATATATATATATATATATATATATATATATATATATACCATATATTAGATATTATATTGTTATTTATTATTATTATTTTATTATAATATAAAAAACGATAAAAATGGGTAGCAGGATCTAGGCCTGGGACGGCCTGGATGTATTCTATACATCAAAGTGGTCCCCACTGTCTAAGATCTGGACGGTGAGGATAGAACACAAATATCAAGGTAGGCCCCACCCACACGTGCATGGTGGGTCCCACTTGAAATTTAGATTTATCTCCTTCTCTTTGTGATGCCATCAGACGCCCTTTACGAATGGTTGGATAGTGTGGATTTAACGCATATGGCATGTGGGTTTTGAATACATCCATCGGGTGGACTGCACATGTACAGACGGTGCAGATTCCACCCAGCATCGTGGTGGGCCCCAACACTTGTTGACGTCACATCAGTGGGTGCTAGGCCCACGTTGGTGTTGTGCGGCACACCTGCAATTTGGTGAGGCCCAACGTCAGTGCACCCCACCTGCAACTATCGACGTGAATGGCCTCCCTGCTACATGCCATTTTGAAGCCATTTCTGGCCCTAACCTTTGGCACAAACAGGCCTCTGTTGCAGGCCCTTTTTCAGCCTGTTTTAGAACTCAAACAGAGCCTGTTGGTAAGTTGTTTTAAGGCTGTTCGCAGCTCTTTACTGAGGTCGTTCACAGGCTATTTTTGGCCCCTCAACAAAGCATGTTTCAGGCCACATTTTGGCCTAAAGTGTGGCTTACAGCAAGGCTGCTATCTGTACGCAATGAAGAAGAGTACAGAGGATAAAGAAAAGAACAGAAGTTGGACTGATTACCTAATCGAACCTGGACCCCACTCTCTCTCTCTCCTTTATCTCTTTTCTCTCTTCCTTTCCTTTTATCTCTTTCGTTCTAGTGTGGAAATAAAGGGCAGTGGTGTCCTATTTATAGACATGGAGAGGAGAGACCGACGGTTGGTAAAAGCTTTCCACACTAAATGGTTGAGATTGAAGAAAGAGCTTGCATGGGGCCCATCCACGTTTAGGAATGCAATGGTGGCATCCAGGCCTACCTAGGAGTACAAATTCTAGGCCAAGTGGGGCCCATATTAAGTTGGTGGTTGGGTGGGTTTTTGAGGAAGATGACCCACGCAACAATGGTGGATTCATAATTAGGGGATCTCAGGTAAATCCAAACCGTTTGATTGGTCTGGATGGGTCCCATTAGCGATGTGGGGCACACTTTTTGGATCCTGGATGAGATCTTGCATCATCTCATGAGATCTCTTCTATTTTCCTCCCTATTCTCATGAGATGAGAAACTCCTTTATCTCTTCTCGTAATTTCTATGGTGGAGGGCTGTAATGAAGCCACATGGCCCATTGGACGGTCATGAGTGTGACAGCCACCCCTATCCAAAAGAAGAAAATCTTCTTTTTCTTCTCTCTTAATTACAAAGCCATTTTTGAATTGTGAGAGGACTCGTCTCAGCTGTCAAGGAGGAAGGCTGAAAACCTCTGGTCCATGGGGTGTTGGCTTGCCCAACAAGCCACCCGATGGTCCTTCTCATTTAATCTCAGCCCCACATGAAGGAAATGGACAGTTTGGGCTAATCTTTGTTGTTTCAATATATGGGTCAAGGAACCTATACGCTTTTGTTCAGTGACCCACCACGAGTGAAATGGATAGTTTGGATCATCCAAAAAGTGGCCAGGGTGGCACACTTTGAGGTTCAATGGTCGACAGGTTCAAATGGCATGTTGGCGGGGGGGAATTTTGAGTTTTGTGTTCGGTCAATTGTTGTTTAACCATCAATGGTCGTCTAGTGCACTTCGTGCACTAGCCTTTGGGGTGTACGTGCACCTACCTCTGGGGGTCCACTATGACTCTGAAGATTGATCTGCCCCATTCCATTATCTTGGTGACCAGACATATGGGTCCTAGCCTGATTTAGGGAGGAGCTGAGGCCAAGTGGGCCATGCAAATGAAACTAGGGCCCTTTAGTGCTGATTGCATTGATCCGATGGTTTGATTGGTCCTAGCCAGGTCATCAATGGTCAAAAGGTCATACGGGTTCATTTTTATGTCTAAGCACACCATCATATGTCACTATTCAAACAATGCATTAATTTTATTTTATTTTTAAATTTTAATTCTTATTACTATTACATGTAATATATATTTATATCTACACATGTATATCACAGTCATGTTGTTTATTAAGGCCATCCATTTCAAACTTTTATATTATTAGATATTTAATTATAATTATTATTTTTATGTTATTTTTATACGTGCATGTATAGATACTGGATCTATTTATTATTTATTAATATTATCATTATTATCTTGTATGACTTGCCTTTGATTAGGGTCTTTAATGAGTTGTATTGTATCCTAGTGGGTCACGTGTCCAATACTTGACACCTCTACTCCTCAAGTAGTCTTACAATCGATTTTACAATCCAACGGTCAAATTAGGGAAATCAAATGTTGGATCGATCAACGACATTGTGATTGATCTATAGTTTATTTAAGGAGTCGTAATTAGTCGTAATTAGTCCAGATGGATACATTGGGGTCCATTGGATGCTGATGTGTAAAGTAAGTCACATGTGACTCCACGCACGTGTGATTAATTTAGATTTTCAGGGTAGCACCTGAGTACGTAAAAGTACAGGGTGTTATAGTGCCCCACATGAGCGCATGGTATGCACAGGATTGTTGCATGATTGTACGGTGTGATTCATGCGTCTCACGTATGAGCGACTTGATCATTGTACGCCCTAGCAACATCAGGGTCGTGGCTCCACAGGTACATTGTGGATGGTTGTATCGGATACCGGAATACTTGGTTATGGCACTGTGGGCACTTAGGATGTCCTTGGGTGAAAGTCTCAGAACCTTTTTGGTACCCGGAGTTACTCCAACGTCTAGACTGAGTGGATACACGAGTGCCCAAGTGCCGAATACCAGTAGGCCGAGTCTTCCACTATGTCGTGGTCAGTTGGGAGGGGGTGTGGCCTTATCCACCCGAGTGAGGGGGCTACAAGCTATGCTGAGTTTGACGAGCTCGTAAATGAGTCTGCTATCGACGAGCCGAGTAGGTATTGGCAGACTACTGGTTAGGTGGATAGTGAGGTCTATTCTTCTCACTTGGCTGTACAGCTAGGGAGGAGACAGTCAGTGCGAAGTGTATTAGACCCAGTGATATCTAGAGAGGAACTGTATTGATGTGTACTTGATGAGTATCGGCATGCTTACTTTGCATCTCGCATATGACATTTGGCTACATAGGCCTCGCATCACATGACCTTGGTATGACCAATAGCATTCATGCCTTACATCATATAGCTTTGGTACAACTAATAGCATTTATGGACTTACCGCATGTTTCCGCATTACTCTGATACTATATACTTGGCCCTTGCCTTGCGCACAAACTTACACCACCTTCTAAGCTTTTGTAAGCTTATGCACGATAGTTGCATATAGGTAGTGTTGGATAGCAGTAACACTAAGGCAAGAGTGCGCATCTGACTATTTTGGAGCTTTTTTGATTAACTTGTATTTCCCTTTCCACATTGTACTTAAATTTTTTGATATAGTGGATATATGGTGATATTGTTTTATGACTTGGTTATGCTCCATTACAAAAAAATCATTCTGAAAATCATCTTTGTAGGATCCCAGGATCGAAATCTGGCATATGATTGTCAGGAGCAGAGAATGGGGTACTACGGAGGCTGTCGGCACCGGATTCGGTGATCGAGATTCCTATGAATCTGATTTCTAAGTTTGGGTCATGACAGAAGTTGGTATCAGAGTATAACTTGGGAATACTTGAGGATCACATCACATATCTACTATAAATAGGTTCCGAATCTAAATGAGTTAGTGATTTTTTTGACATAGACCCTTAACGTTTATTCTTTCAAGAATTCTCATGGCTGAGAGGCCCTTGTTCCTTCCTATAGGACATGATGCCTAGAAGAGCGACCCAAGCGAATCTGGCTCCACCACCTGCAACTCCCACACCACCACGTGTAGATCCCGCTCTACCACCTGCGACTCCCGCTCCATCACCGGATATTCCTACTTTCTAGCTTGAGGATGCTACTCCTTTACCTGAGACCGGTGCAGATCTGACCGTACCTGTGAATGCCTCCCAGCTTCAGCAGATGTTGCAGGTGATGACTGCTATTTTTCAGGGGCAAAGCAGGCGTCCCACTGTTACATCAGCCGAGGCTGAGCAGGAGTATGTGAGATCCCTTCTCAAGGACTTTCGTTAGCACGATCTCTCATATTTTCTGGGCATGTCAGACCCTACTGCAGCATAGATATGGTGCTCCGAGGTGGAGAAGATATTCGACACCATTAGATGTACTATCCAGCAGTGAGTCCCATTAGCTGTATTTCTTCTCCAGGGTGAGGCTCAGCATTGGTGAGAGTCTGTAGCCCGATCGGTAACGGCCAATTTCTAGTGGACCTGGGAGGACTTTGTAGACCGGTTTGACTGGAAGTTCTTTCTCGACCATGTGCGACAACAGCGGGCATTAGAGTTTGAGACTCTGGTCTACGGGGACATGACTGTGTCCCAGTATGAGGCATGTTTCATCGCGCTATCAAGGTTCATGACGTACCTTGTTGATGATGAAGGGCAGAAGGTCCACATTTTTGAGAACGGTTTGTATCCTGCCCTCAGGAGCCGTGTAATCGGAGACATGCTTCCGACATTTGAGCAGTTTGTGGAGAGGGCCCAGATCTATGAGTCAGATTGGGCCAGTTTACAGAGAGCCCGTGGCTTAAGGGGAGACCAGAAGAGGAAGGAGCCCTCCAGTAGCTCTTAGGCACAGCAGCATCATCCACAGTAACGATGCACGACCTGCCCATCAGTCCGAGCACCAATGGCACCCCCAGCACCACCTTTGGGACCGGTCACAGGTACCTTCTTTGGATGCGGTAAGAGAGGACATTGTATGCACGAGTGTCCCCATCCACAGCAGTAGCAGCCGAGAGCACCGCATCAGCCTCCGCGACAGCCCCCATAGCAGTAGCAACGACCGCAACACCTACCTCTGGGACCTCCCCCGCAGTAGCTCTGACCTCAAAGGGGACCTGCACCTCTATAGTAAGCCCAGGATAGATTTTATGCCATCCAGCAGGACCCTCAGTCATCAGGAGCAGTCGTCGACAATTTGTGTGACTTTGCCCCTACACCGTCTTGCTAGATTGCTCATGAATGATGCGTCCTGGGAGTTAGAGCTTGAGATTCGTGGGTATTATCCCCATCTCTTAGGTGTTTGTTATGATGATATGTTGTATTTTAATTATATATGATGTTATATTCCCTATTCCCTTATGAGTTATGCTTAGTGCGATGGTAGTATAAATTTCGAGGATGAAATTTTTATTAGGTGGGGAGAGATGTAAGACCCGTATCCTAATCCATACTATTCCATCGACTCTCGTGATCCTTTCCATCGAATTCTGATGACTCGCGACCCATAATCGATGTTTACACGTGACCCTAAGTCATATCCTTTAAATTTGAGTCAGCTTAATTTGAGACTTGTACCATTAAACCGCACCATCGCCACGATTCTAACGTCCCGACTCGCGCACCGATCTGATACCCAAACTGGAAGATGTGGGCTAAAATTTATTTTGAAGAAAAACCACATGTTTGTTATTCCAAGAGAATCTCTACAACATGTCCCATCAATCAATCAATCAATCAATCAATCAATCCATCAATCAATCAATCAAAGTACACACCCACGCTTTCTTTCTCTACAAGTCAAGCAACCACCAAGTCAACTCTTTCTCACCTTCTCTCTTACACACCCATACATGTCAAGTACACTGTCACCTCACATCCATAACTCACATCCATTACCCATCTCTCTCACTCCTTAAAACCCCTTCTCTCTCTCTTTCTCAACACTCTATTCCAAGCAACAAAAAAATCACACATACAAGCATTCCATGTGAGAAAGAGTAATTTTGTGTGGTCCACTTCCTATCCAAAATCCATCATCCTAGCCATCCAAACCTCATCTTTCAACATCAAAGTGAGACACAAGGAGATTGGCTTTCCAATGGACCAAGAAGATCGAAGGTGGGTGCTTATTAGGCTAAATTTTTCATACTTTTATGATGGGCCAAGTGAGGCCTACCGATTGATGGTATGGATCTCACTTTGGACCTAAGATGTGGCCGATGGCCCACCTTGATCCTCATGATCATTCCATGATGGGGCCATTCTCCATGGACCCCATCATGATGTTTATTTTCTTAGCATGGCTAGGGGTCATCTAGATCTTCCATTTTGGTGGAGAAGGAATCTTCACCGTTGATCTTTGATTTGATGGGCCCACGTGTTGTGGGACCCACTTGATGTATAATTGATTGCAAAGGAGGGCCCAAAGTGTCAAGGTCCCCCCATCACACGTGTCTCTCTCTCTCTCTCTCTCTCTCTCTCTCTCTCTCTCTCTCTCTCTCTCTCTCTCCCCCTTTTTGTGATGATGTAGTGGTGTGGCCCACTTGGATGGACCCCACTTTGATGTATGTCTTATCCACCCCACCCATGCATATGGTGGCCCACCTAGACTACACGTCTGAAGGTGGGGCCCACCTTAATAAGTGTTGTATCCAAGACCATCTAGCGTCCTTGGACGCTGAACATTAGTGGAGTGTGAAGTTTCAAGGATGAAAATAAAAAAAATATATCAGTTTGTTTGGAAATTTGTGGTGGGTTGCACATGTAGGCCCCACTTTTATGTATGCTTTTAATTCAAGCCGTCCATTGCATTCCTTAGATCATTTTAGGTGTTGAACCAAAAAATGAAGTTGATCCAAATTTCTGGTGGGCCATAGCATATCAAATTGTGATTTTTACTGTTGAAAAATCACCTGATGATTTTATACGCCAAAACGCCTCAAATATTGGGCTTGTTTGGCTTGTTTTGAGCCTTGGGAGCCAATGGATGGGGTGGATTCCTCTGATGTGAGCCCTACCACAGAAAAACCTTAAGAAAACATTTTTTTAAAAAAAATAAATAAACAAAAAATAGGAAGCAGCACCACCTACTACTGACAGAGCAACAGGCGCTGCTGCGCCATGGGCGGGCGAACAGGGACCACGGTCCCATATGTGGGCCGCACCGTGATGTGTCCCGACCATCCACACCGTGCATTAGTGGGCCCCTTAGGCTAGTGGGGTCCCCACCAAAAATCAGCCGTATACACAGCTCGGGTGGCCCACATCATAGGAAACAACAATGATTGAACGGCTGCCATTGGAACCCTTTTCTGTCACCACAGACGTTTTAAATCAATATGAAATTTGTTTTTTTCATTCATCCAGGTATGTGCGACCTTATCATGGGTTGGATTGTAGATAAACATTATGGTGGGCCCCACGTGGAACCCACAAGGATGTATGTGTTTTATTCCCACCGTCCACGGACAATGGAGTCCACCTTGGGGTATACATTTTATGCATGCTGTCCACCCATTGTACAGGACAGTGGGTCACTATTGTTGGCATCAGTAGGGTCTGTGGGACCCATCATGATGTATGTGTTGGTTGTATCCATACGTCCCACCATTTGAAAGATCATTTTATGGCATGAGCTAACAAATAAGTTAAATCCAGAGTTCAAGTGGACCCCACCATTTAAGGTAGTGGACAATGACGTCCACCGTTCAAAATTTCAAAGTGCCATAGTATTTCCCTATTAAGTTGATATATTTTCCCACTTTATCTATCATTATGTTAATTTATGAATAGGGTGGATGGGAAACATAAGTTTTGGTCGGCCTTAGGAACTTTAATGGTGGAAATCATTATCACCACCTTCATCTAGGTGTGGCCCATCTAATGTACATATGGGGCTAGTTGGTGTGGCCCATCTAATATACATAAGGCACATGTTACGAGGCCCATTGTGATATATTCTAAGGCCCACGGGTTATGGCCCATTATAATGTACATAAGGCCCATTGGTGCGGCCCATTGATGTGGCCCACTTGATGAATATAAGGCCCATGTGATATGGCCCATTTGATGTATTTAAGGCCCAATGGGATGTACCTAAGGTCTATTGCAATGTGTGATCTCAACATGGTTTATGTAATGATGTTTACGACGGGTTATGCCTTGGGAACAATGATGGTTTGATGACCACATTGTGAGGTAATGTTGGTTAAATGTCTGCATTACGACTCTCCCTAGGGCTCATTGATAGGCCGATACTTGTTATGTGTAGGCCGTCTAGGTCCATCTTCGTTGTGAGGATAGTTCATTACTTTATAACATGCTTAATATAATTCCATGCCTCATGCCAAACGCATCATATGTATGCTTGATAAGAGGAATGTTTGATCATAGCATAAGCTGTTGGGCTGAGACATTATGGGACTCCTTATGAGACAGAGTGCCCCACATGAACGCATGGTAAGCACGGGATTGTTGCACGACTGTACGGTGTGATTCATGCATCTCGCATATGAGTGACTTGATCATTGTATGCTCTAGCGACATCAGGGCCGTGGCTTCACAAGTACATCGTGGATGGCCATATCGGATACTAGAAATACTTGGTTATAACACTGTGGGCACTTAGGATGTCCTTGGGTGAAAGTCTCAGAACTTTTTTGGTACCAGCAGTTGCTCCAACGTCTAGACCGAGTGCATACACAAATGCCAAAGTGTCGAATACCAGTAGGCCACATCTCTCACTATGTCATGGTCGGTTAGGGGGGTGTGGCCTTATCCACCCGAGTGAGGGGGCTATAAGCTAGGCTGAGTTTGACCAGCTCGTAAATGAGTCCATTATCGACGAGCCGGGTAGGTATTGGCAGACTTCTGGTCAGGGGGATAGTGAGGTCTTTTCTGCTTACTTAGTTGTGCAAGTAGGGAGGAGGCAGTCAGCGTGAAGTGTATTAGACCTCGGTGATATCTGGAGAGGAACTGTATTGATATGTGTACTTAATGAGTACTGGTATGCTTTCTTTGCATCTCGCATTTAACATTTGGCAACATAGGCCTCGCATCGCATGGCCTTGGTATGGCCGATAGCATTCATGCCTTGCATCATATAGCTTTGGTATAACTAATAGCATTCATGGACTTACCGCATATTTTTGCATTGCTCTGATATTATATACTTGGCCCTTGCCTTGCGCACACACTTACACCACCCTCTAAGCTTTTGTAAGCTTATGCACGACAGTTGCGTGCAGGTAGCGTTGGACAGCAGCAGCGCTGAGGCAGGAGTGCGCATCTGTCTATTTTGGAGTTTTTTTATCACCTTGTATTTCCCTTTCCGCATTGTACTTAAAGTTTTTGATATAGTAGATATGTGGTGATGTTGTTTTCTGACTTGGTTATGCTTGTGGTTATGCTCCATTACAAAAAAAAATTATTCTGAAAATCCTCCTTGTAGGATTCCAAGATCAGAATCTGGCATATGATTGTCAGGAGCCGAGAATGGGGTACTACGGAGGCTGCCGGCATCGGATTCGGTGATCGGAATTCCTGTGAATCTGATTTCAGGGTTTGGGGTATGACAACACTAGACTATTGTTTTACTTATTTAATATTGTGGTTGTTTTCGGCTAGCCCAATGTGTTGCACATGTTGGATGTATGTACAAGCATACATATACATACATCATGGACTTGAGGTGCACATTGCGTGCAGTATGATCATGCATGGATGCATGTACATATTGAGATCATAGGATAATGATGGTGCATTTTATGTGGATGTTGTACATATATCCGATCCAAGATGACCGTGGAACGAGGTTAGATGTGGATGGGAGAGAAGTCCGATTGGCCTTAGAGCTACCTTGGGTGCATACATGATGTAAATGCATAGTATTGCTCATGTGTAAATATATTATCTGGTATGCTTGTGTATATCATAGCATCCTTGTGTGACGGATGGAACACCACAAAAACATCGTGGTTGTATTGATGAGACCACCACAGCGGCATTGGGATTGGTATATATGGACACTGAAAATTTAGGTTTCCTTATACTAGGTCCCAAACCCCTAGGTAAAACTCCCTAAACCTCCAGTGGTACCCTTGAGCCTCATCGTCAAGACTTGGTGGATACCATGGGTCACTTAGTGCCAAAGACCATAGTAGCCCTAACTCCCATCGACGCGGTCAAGTGAGAAGAGGTTCGGCCACACCTAGCTGAAGAGTTGGAGCGAATGTGGTTAGGTTTGACCAACCCCTGAAATGGGTCTGCTACCGGCATGCCGAGTGGGTATCGATATGGCTACAGCCCCCCCCACCCCCCCCCCCCCCCCCACTGACAAGAAAGGTATGTGAAGCCTCTATTCAACAAGTTTTGGACTTGCTTTGGATACTAGGCTTCGATGATTCCCAATGATGATAATTATATTGTGATGTGGATTTTTAGAGGAGGACCTTCATGCCACATATATCTAGCATGTCTATGCATATCATCACTTGTATTACATTCTATCCACTTGGCTTTATGTAGCATTGCATATCACTATGTTTCAGTTCGTGCACTCTGACATTTTAATTGTTACTATATGCTGGTACACTATGCACACACAAGTGTACTCACTAGACTTTTTGCCTAAGCTTCCTATTTCCCATTTTTTTCCAAGGCAGGAGTAGCTTGGAGGACTTAGCTTTTGTATACATTTTTTTTGAGCTATATTTTGGCGATGCCTTCATTTTGTACATTTTCGAAAAGCATTGTATTTGTATTATGATTAAATCTATAATGAAGATTGTTGCTTGGTATTATGATCATGGATCTTTATGCTCAGGTATTATAAAAAAAAAAAATAGTCAAAAAATCTTCCTTGTGGTGCACCGAACTCTGGACTTGGTGTATGGAAGTCGAGTGCTAGATTCAGGGCAGTACGGAAGCTGTGCGTTCCCGGGTTTGGAGCGTGACATTAATCTTGTGTGTATTCTGAAAGCAACTAGAAGTAGAACAAGAAAAAGATGCAAATTTAAATCTGAAAATAAATGGAGTAATTGTGATGTATGAAATTAAAAACTTAAGAATTTCAAGGCGGGAACTAGGGTTTTCAGGGATCCACTTATAAGTTCTCAAGATGTTGCCTCGCTTAATTCAAGGACACAACTGGAATTAGAGTCCTATCTTATCCAATTGGTAAGAAGAGATTTGTGAGATCTCTGAACTTCTCATGGATCTAATCATCAATGGATGAGAGTTGTGAGGATTTGGAAGTGATTCCATCACCTAACCATGCCCAAGAGACAAGGCAAACAATAGGATTTACTAATCCCACAACCAATTATAAGAGAATTGTGAAGGTTAGTAATGATTTCATTGTCTTACCATGTCTAAGAGATAATGGTGAACAATGGATCTTGCTAATGTCACAATCTCAATTCAATTCAGTAAAAGACGATATTCAAAGCAATTGCAAATTTATTGTAATTTATCACAATAAACCATTAATAACTAAATTTTTTTCTTATAATCAAACTAGAATCAAAGAGAGTTCAACAAAACATGAATCAAAATAAAGCTAACATCTCAATCACACTACAAGCTACACCTCTTAGCCTTAGCTAAGAGGTTTAGCCAACCACAGATATGATTTAATTTAAAACTCTAGAAGAAAGCATGAAAAACTAAGTAAGAAAGAAGAAAAACGCTTGACGACGACTCTCCACCCTTGTGCTTCGCTCCTCCAAACCTTAGATTGATTAGATAAATGTCCAGGGATGCCCTGAGGACTCGTATTTATAGTTGTGCAACACCTCCTTTCGCACCTCTTTACAAAAATCTGGAAACTGCCTCAAATTTACGCAGTCTGCATAACTTCATGTGATTCATTCGATGACACCAAACAGGCTTCGATGTCATCGAAGGTATCTTTTATACAGGCTTTTTCACGCTTTTGTAGCTTCATCCCGACTCTATAACATTCTATGTCATCGAACCCACCTTCGATGTCATTGAAGAGGCCTTCGATGTCATCGAGAGTTGTTCGAGGAATCGATAATGCATCCAAAACAATCCAGAGAGTTAATCCAATTTCTTCAATAAATTCGATGCCATCGAAGAGATCTCCGTTGTCATCAAGCAGGTCTTCGATGTTATCAAGGAGTGCTTCGAGTAATCAAAATGGTGCCCAATGTGTCTAGCGAGTTTTGACGAAATTCCACATAAAATTTGATATCATCGAAGAGGCCTTCGATGTCATCGAGCAGAGTTTCGAGTCATCAAACAAGTTCTCGAGTCATCAAAAAGTGTCTTCAACTTATCAAGCGACCAACTCGATTTTTCTTCATAAATTCGATGTCATCGACCAGTGTTCGATGTCATCAAATGTGTCCTCGATGTCATCAATGGTGTTCGATGACATAATTAATGTGACTTATGCACTTGTTCTTTTAACTTCATTCCTTCTCCACTTGGTTTTCTTGCATCATGGGACCTTAAAATGTTCAATCTTTTTCTCCTAGGATCCGTTCTTTACATTGGTGATCTTTGAGCGTCAAATCCATGCTTTTAGCGCCTTTTCCAATCCAAGCTCTTAAATTCACCTTGCAACAGAAACATGAGTAAAATAGGACATTAAGCAGTATTATATTCATAAAACCAAGATATAAATGGGGTTCAATATGCAATATTTGACCCTCAACAATGCATGCACAGCATTCCCTTCTTGCTAAGGGACGTTTATGCCACTACAAAGATAATGAGTAATTTCAGACCGAACTTTCAAGGAATTGAAATCATACTCAGCAAACCCCTGTGGTTTGGTAGGCATACCAATAACCTAAGAAAATAGGGGTGGCATGAGACAGGTAGTTATTGGACCATTCGTGACATCCCAAGATGATGGATCAAGAATAGGCAAGTGAAAATATGCAAGAAACCTGAATACCTATTCATTTTGAGAAATGCCTCCAAACTCAAGCACTTTGGTCCACCCCATTGCCTCTAGTATTGGCACAATGCCATAGGGCTCGAGACACTTTTTGTCGACTGGTCTTTCATAGACCATCTTTCTTACTTTAAACTTGTCATAGAGTGTCTTAGGTGGTGGTGGCTCAACCGCAATCTGGATTTCCTATTCTAGAGCTCTTCTCCGCGGAGTCTCCTACCATGAGGCGGGAGACACGGGTGGAGAAGGGTCCACTGGTGCCGATGACCGTGCAGATTTTCTCTGGGCACATATTTCGGTTCGTTTGGCCTAAGATGGTTCTCCTTAAACCACTGTTTTACTTTCATCATTGCCCATTTTGGAGCAATCTCAACAATGAACAGGATATTCAAAAGAGGAATAGCTATTGAAGAGAAAAAAAAAGGAAAAACAAAACAAACAGCCTGACCAAAAACCCTACTGGACAAGGTGACCCTATTCAGAGAAAATATCCTTGGGTTTAAACTATTAGAGATCTCTTACCAAGATTTGAGCACAAATAGTCAAGAGGAATCCTCTTTTGGAGATTTAACTGTTGATTTTGATGTCTATCAATTGAAGCAACCTCGTAGGTAGTCATAGTTGAACATTCCCCTTCATATGAACGGAGTGGATTCACTTGCAAACATCACAATGGACCCCGCTTGTAGCACATATGCACTGTGCACGTGCACTGGAAGTGCACTGAACCAAGAGTCAGGTCAAACCTAGTTTGACCCAATAGAATTCAAATAAGTAGGAGGACCTCCTCCCACATTCATAGAAGAAATGTACAGACATCCATTTGTAATGCCTATGGCCCACAACCATCATCCACATAGATGATCTAAACTGTCCAAAGTGCCTAGGTAGCGAATCCGACCAGGACCCCATAAGTTTCACCATCAATTAAAACCCAAACATAACTCTGGGAAGATCGAAAATGTCCCATGCTGGAGGTTTAAATGAACAACATCCATTTTATTTTTTTTAATTTATTATTTTACACAGGCACACACACCCCCACACACTCAAGCTAGTGGAATTTCACCACCTATGGATACTCAAACCCTTTATCGGGTGTTGTAACTCCTGAGAGTCTACCACCCGAGCAAGAGTAAGGATCCAACAAACAACGTCCATTTGGGGACGCGATGGTCCACTTCTATTATTAGACAGGATGATCAGAACCATTCATCATAATCAGGGGGCAAAACCAACCAAACCCTGTCCCTTTTATGTCCAACTTAAAACATGAAGTCAAACAATCCTCTCCTAACTTCCTTTTGGAAGTAATGGAAAGGAAAAACCAAAGGCATTCCATTCGCTATGTACATGAACCCAAAGAAGAACATCTGGATTGACCCTGATGTAACGCCCTAGAAAAATCCGTACTTGGACTCGAGTACCAACTCGACCAGAAATCGCGTAGGATTAATTCCTTTAGAAATTAAGTGTAAGTTAGCTAGCGCAATGCTAGAGTAGCTGGGAAATAGTCCCTGATCACTTTAAATACGTTCTACAAGACCCAAATCTAGTAGAACCAATGACTCTATAATACTCTATGACCTCGGATCAAACTCTAAGCAGGTTTGGTCTCCGGACCACTTTGAAACTTTGTATTGGATCTAGACCGCGCGTCGAAAGTCCAATACCTATTATCTTAGACCGTTAGAACCGCCTTGCTGGACTTGACAATCATTTCAAAAATCAAGCCCAACCGACATTCACAGGCTATTTCATTGAGCCTGGACTGAAGAGAGTAAGAATAGGGACATATTTGGAATTTGAAATTCAAATCTGGCACACGACTTGACGTGTCAGTATTAAGCGTTCTGACCATCAGAATTCAGCCAAATTACACCCTCGGATCAGGAAAAATTTCTATTTCATATCATGAGATTTGCAGACCTGATCTACGTGCGGTGATCGCTGAACTGAAACTGGACTGCCACGTGCGATCTGTGAACCCTGCTGGACTGAAAACTTGATGTATGCTAGATCCAGTATGCATGAGCTTAAGTCCGACCGCATTTGGCCAGGGGACCACCAGAAATGTACTTTTGGACCGAAACAGCCCCGCTTTGGATAAACATCAAGTAAACTTTGTTCCCGAGCCTATTCCGGGAATTTTTGTACTTATAAAAGGGGTTGAAACCCTCACTCCTCTCTCCCATCCGAATTTGAGAAAAACCCTAGATTGGGAGAGAGAAAAGGTGAGAGTTTGTGAGAGAGAGTAGGAGAGGATTTTCCTGCCGTTGTGCTACCTGTTGCACGTACTTTAGCAACACGCTCCAATCACTTGGCCGGTGATTTCTCCACATTTTCGGGTAAGAAAATACCCTAGAAGTTGCTGATTTAGTGTTCCCTTGGTTTCATAGTGAAGCAGCTGATAGAACTTGTGTATTAGGTTCTCTATTCGTCGTAGACGAAGCGTATACGCTCCGTTCGAATCACTTCACTTATAAGGGAAAAGGTACGGATTTTAGACACTTTGATTGACTGTTTCCAACACTTTCAATGTCATTTAATAGTAGATTATCGACGGAAACGCCGTTTGACATGTACAACATTCTGTCCGTTTCTCGTTTCGTAAACCGACGAAGAATATGAGATTTAGGGCATTTTAGTCATTTGTAGGAAGTACTGTTTTCATTCATATTTTGCTGATGTGATTGACATGGTTTATTGTCACATTAGAATGTTAGGAATACGTGCATAATTAGTTTGGCGAAGAGATTTGCCTAAATGCGCACTTCGGGTCGACATACTATATGTAGACTTAAGTGTGTAGTGTAAGTGCTTGTATAAATGCTTGTATTAGTATGTATTGAATTAAATGGTGTTATGAATTAGTTTGAGATTGTTTTCTCAATTAATATGCTGATGTAAATGATTTTCTACATGTTAGCTAAATGCATGATTTCATTATCTGTGTGAAATGCATGCATTGGATGATTTACTTAAGTTGTGTATTATAACATGTGTTAACATGCTCACATAGTTGTATTTCATTTCCAATACTCTAATATGATTGCTGATGTGATTCCATAATTGTTTGGGACTATACATAGTCCAGGCAGTCGGTAACCGAGAAATTTCGTGGTTGGCTTATCTTTGCCACGAACGACGCGTCGATGAACGCGAGCCATGTTATGGAGTTGGCGGTAGTGGTTAGGCCACACGAAGTGTTTTATGCACTTCATGTCGTTCAACTTGAGAGGCGATCGTGCTAGTCGAGCCCGTCAAGTAACCCGACTGGCCCTTATATGTTCACCCTGCATGAGTCATAACTGCTTGAACCTAGGGTACTGAACTTACCATTGTAAACCCTGTTAACCATGGTACCTTGATCCACGAAGACTCATGAGCCGGGCATGGTGGTATGGGACACCGTGGTCGAGCTGTCGGCCTACGCTGGGGCCACAAACCTCCCTGTAGTGACCAGTGAGCACCTATGTCTCGTGAGCAGATTATGGTGGTATGGGACACTATATTCTTGCTGTCGGCTTACACTGATCAGGCGACGAGTCCTTTGTAGTGACCGCGAGCGTATTCTGAGTCTACGGGAGGCGACGACCCTTCAGTAGCAGTAAGAGTACAGTAGGCCTGTATTGATAAGGTGATGGGGGAGCGGTGCAACGAGTGCGAGCAACAGCCCTGGCAGCCTTTGCAGCGACCTACAAAATATACATCATATGAGATTACTAGGAGTGACGACCCTAGACAGGATCTGTGTTGGGATTGATACAAGGGAAGTACCTTAGTTTCCCAATCCTGCTGTTTGAATGGACTAATAAAAATTTAAAAATCATATCACCATAACATTGCATGTGCCTGGACGATGTAGAGAACTTGAGGGACGATTACATGCCGTGGTCGTAAGATGGTGCCGTATGAGGGAGATCTTCGGTGAGGGCATACATCATGTCATGCATATTGCATTAACAACAGTATTAGGATTGTTTGATTTACTGCTTTACTATTATCACATGATTGATTTGAGAACATGTTAATCCTTGCTCTATTATTCCACTGAGTTAGCTACTCATTCCCATATTTTGGGATGATGTTTGCAACACCTACTAGACCCTGTCTTAGATGCAGGTGATGCAGAGATCCAGGAGGTAGAGCCGGACTATGATGAGGACCAGGACGAGTTCTCATACATGCAGTACCACGATGGCTTTGCTTAGGTGACCTGGGTTGACGGGACTCCTCAGTGGGACTATTTTGGACATTTATTTCTATTATTTACATGTATATGAGACTCAGAGATGTATTCATACTTTAGTGACAGTCGAGATCTATTTTGTTTTCCATATAGTGATATATATATTCTTTAGTCTTCCGCTTGCTTTTATCACTGGATCTGGAGTATGAATTAAAGTTTTGGTATAATTTTACTCATGTAAATGCTTTAACTCAGACAACATTGAATCATAATCAATTTTGTTGCATAAGTGACGGTCTGGAACTCGGGAGTTGAGTTTATACACGACCCCCGATTTTCAGGGTGTTATAAGTTGGTATCAGAGCATAAATAAGATTATACCGGGCCTGGGTTATGGTCACGCGACGTACGCTGTCACTTATTTTGACTTAGGTGGGTACGAGAAGGGTCTAGAAACACTTATAGGATCGCAGATTCGCCAATAGGCGAAGTCTATTCGTATCGATCACGCGATCGAGTCCGTAACGCATCTAGGGCCGCGTGAAGTGACCTGAGTAGCTTCTAGGTTGTAGGTAGGTGGGTCGAGACATTATTTGAACTATTCTAAACCCATAAAGGTGAATCATTGGGCTGTGGGACAACCGTAACCTCAGCATTTAATCGTCAGGGCTTAAAAACCCCGTTTCACCTGAAATCTTCAAAATTCTTCCTCTCACCACGCCATTCTTGAATTCTTTCTTATCCTTTTCATGTTAGGCATTAATCCTAGTGTGAAAATGATACAAAATCATACTTTGACAAAATTTTACGGTGAATAGTAAAATTTCATGAAAACTGGTCATTAGGCCATTCTAAGTTTGCTTTCTTTAGCAACTAATGGGCTAGATGGATGTATTAGCTCCTTATACCCCAAAATCATATGCTGCATGATAGGGAATTATATTTGGAATTTTAGACTGGCCTCAGAAAGCCTCGAACACATGTTTAGGCCTATATAGGGCAATCTAGAATGAACCAAGGTGGGGCCCAGAGTTTTTTGGGGTCCCTGGACCATGGGGGACCAGATCCATGTGGTCCCACCGACCAGATCATGGGACGGTGGGCGATGCCATCGCCGTTCGAGGTGGCCCCTTCGATCCGAAACTTGGCACGTGTGGTCTTTTAGGGTAGTACACCCCCTCCATATAGGGTCCGACCATAGAAAACTCCAAAAATGGATACTTCCTTCACAAAAGTCCCCTTCCCTAGCCCCATTTCAAGTTTTCTTGCTGCCCATCTCCAAACCGTGGCTCCAAATCGTTCCTAAATCCATTCCCTGCTAAAAACGACCACACTACATCACTCCAAAGTGATTTTCAGCCCTCCCTATTGCAGATCTCGTCGTTTGGAGCTCCTAAAAACCCCCAAATCGAGCTGAAATCCTGAGGTGCTCCATTCACCTTTTTCATTCTCTTTTCTCTTTGAAAATACATCCTTGGGGAGCTTGAAGCATTCCTCTACAACGCCTAGATCTCCCTTTTCCAGTTTGGGCAGCCATTTCTTTGCATTTTCTCCATTTTCCATAGCTTTTGTTGAAGCCATTTTGGGTCTTTTGTCACTCTCCACCATCCTCTCTTTGATGGGTAAGAGAAAGACCACAGCGGATGAGGCTGGGCCTAGTCGCCCTGCTCAATCAAGAAGACCACGGGGTGGCGCCGCTAGCTCAAGCGCCGCCGCAAGTCCAAGCACAGCCCGAGAGTTCCATACAAAGCGGGATTTGGATCCCCATACTCAACTTGAGCGAGTGATTTTGGTAGAGATGCCTCACGGCCAATACACTGACCGTAACTTGTTATTTGAGGCGGACGTGGAAGGATGACTATTCGGCAAATTTCTGTTGTTCGAGCGCATTGAAGCTGTGTATTAGGGTCCTATCTTTGAAGCTCGTGCTCGTGCTAATGTGAGCACCGTTCGTGCCTTCTACGCTCATATCCAGAATCCTACACTGGAGCCATTGCAGTTCAAAATTCCTTTTGGTAGAGACCGGATGGCTACGATTGATGTTCGGTTGATAGCGCGGCTTCTGAACATGCCCCTTAGTGATGTTCATCCTAGTGCGAAGAATTTGAGAAGTAGGCGTGAGCGAGATCACCGTACCAGGTTTTTATGTGGTAAACTGGTTCCATGACAGCCTAATAATAGCTTGAAGGCGTCTTACATGTCTGATGATTTGCGCCTGCTGCACCACATTTGCACGTTCAATGTGTATCCTAGGTCGACAAATCGCATTGAGTGTACGCATCTTATGGTTGATTTCTTGTATCTAGTGGCCCAGGGAGAGAATGTGTGTATGGCCACTTTCATCTTGCGACAGATTATCCTCATAGCGAAATCAAGAATAACGTCTGAATCGCTTCCTTTTGGCCGACTTATATGCAAGATCGCGCTTGAGTTTGCTTACAGACTTAGGCCGAAGTTGCCAGTTCCGATTCATAGCATTGATGAGTCCACTATGGTCAAGATGAAGATCGGGTCTCAGTACCGTGAGACTCAGCTTGAGGAAGATAGTGAGGACGATTTTGATGATGAAGAGGATCCAAGTGAAGGAGAACCTGAAGTAGAAGTTGAGGAAGAAGTCCAGGAAGAGGTAGAAGAGGAGGCTTAGGATACAGATAAGAGCCCTCCTCCTTCTTCTCAGGCTACTGGCGATGATCGCATTACCCGAATTGAGGAGAGCCAGGTCGCCTTGCGAAGGGAAGTTCAGAAACTTTGTGCTGAAGTCGAGGATGCCAAGGCCTTTACGAAGAGGAAATTCGGCAAGCTGACTCGCACCTTGAAGGCGATCCTGTGCTGCTTGCAGGATAAGGGTGCTCCTCCTCCGTCACCCGACTCAGACTAGCTATGATCTTTGATGTTGTTATTAGTAGTTAGTCGTTTCCTGCTTTATGTTGTGTAAGCCTATTAAGGCTACTGCTTTGCTTATGTTGCTGTTGTAATTTTAACTGTCTTAGTTCCCATGTATTTCTCGTCATGATGCTTGTAAGGACATATCCCTTGTATTGTGACAATTTTGATTAAATGAAATGCATGGAATGCTTTTAACTCCTCATGTGAATGATTGCGGTGTGTTTGTGCTATTGAGACTGACAAGGTTGCGCCCTATTTTGAATATAGGTAATGCCGCCGAAGGCTACATGGAGCACGGCTCGGCTTGCATTGAGTGAGCCTATGGATCAGGCTCCTTCGCAGTCTGATACCCATGCGGACCCTGCTGTGGGCCCGATTCCTGAGACAGTGCGTGCGTCTCAGCCTACTGCTGGTCCTACAGTTGGACCACCGCCGGTCACACCGCCCGTCAGAGAGCCTTACCGTGCATCTTCTTCGATGCAGTACATGCCACAGCCTGCTCCACCTCCAGATAGATTTGAGCAGATGATGGCTATGATGCAGCAGCAGCAGCTCCTAACTACTATTGTGGGGACTCTAGCCCAGGGTGGGAGTGTACCTCCACCCGCACTACCTGCGCATCCAGCTGCGGATGCTGATACATATGCCCAGGATGAGGACATGGCTCATCCTGTACCACCTACTTACCCTGCGGGGAATGTCGCAGACACACGGGGCTTGTTAGAGCTATTCCAACGCTTATGGCCTCCCACTTTTATGGGTTCTCATAGACCCGAGGAGGCCGAGTATTGGCTCGACCGTGTGTCGAAGATACTGCGGATGCTTCATTGTACAGAGGCCGAGCAGGTCGAGTTGGCTACGTTTCTGTTTGAGCGAGAGGCCAGCTTGTGGTGGGACAGTGTATTGCGGATCGTTGCCGCTGACTATATATGGACCTGGGTAGCGTTCGAGTTCTGCTTCCACGAGAAATACTATCCCCAGACGTACATGCATGACCGGGAGAATGAGTTCCTATGCCTCAGGCAGGGAGGCATGACAGTCACGGAGTATGAGCATCGGTTCACCGAGTTGGGCAGATACGTCCCGACTATTCTGGCAGATGAGCAGATGCGCATACGGTGCTTTTCAGAGGGTCTGCGACCAGATATTCAATTGAAGATGTGTTGCGTGAGCATTCCCTCTTATGCAGAGCTGATTCACATGTCCATGCGGGCAGAGCAGGATGTGGATCGACTTACCCAATCTTGTGGTCCTGTTGCTCCTAGGCCACGACCAGAGATGCAGAACAGGCCCTTTGCAGGAAAGAGGCCTCGCATCGACCCTCCTACTAGGGTTACAGCGCCAGTACCACCGATGCGGCGCCCTGATTTATTATGTACATATTATGGGAGGACGGGCCACTTAGTGCAGAGTTATTTTGCTCGGATGCGGGATAGTGGGTTCTCGCCGCCGCAGAAGATTGACCGTACACGCTCACAGGCGATATCAGCACCGCCTTTACGGTTGGCTCCTGCGTACCCTTCCTTCAGACCTCCGGTATCGCAGATCAGGCAGCCTCTACGGCCCATGGCACAGCGGCCGAACCAGCTACAGCAGGCATGGGTGCATGCCTTGACAGCAAAGGCAGCTGCGACACAGACTTCTCACCATTCAGCCTTCGAGGTCACTGCCCACATTAGAGGTATTCCTATACTCGTGATGGTGGACACATGATCCACGATTTCTTTGATATCACGTGCCATAGTCAGACGCATTGGGCTACAGACTATTACTATGGATGGGGTGCGAGTTTATACAGCTCACGGGTCCTTTACAGATGCCACCCAGATGTGTGAGGGCTGTTTGGTGGATCTGGGGGGCAAGACGATGGCTCTAGATCTTGTCGTCGACCCCTCTCTTGTTTATCTCAACGTCATTCTTGGCATGGACTGGTTGACTGCAGCGAGAGCTGAGATTGACTGCGAGACTCGTATAGTGACTGCGTACGAGCCAGAGGGCACATCCTTCACATTTTCAGTGCGGGTAAATCTCCCATTTCGCATACTTAGCTATGCTACATTACTGTGGACGCTGGTGCCCAGATTCTTGAGCATACGCCAGTCGTTTACGAGTTTGGGGATCTGTTCAGGAAGATCCCTTGTTTGCCGCCCCAACGAGAGATCGATTTCACTATCGATCTGGTGCCTGGTTCCTCGCCCGTCTCACTGCTGACGTATCGCATGGCACCGTGTGAGATGGAGGAGTTGAGGACACAGATTGATTGTTTGTTGGAGCTTGGCCTTATACGGCCTAGTGTGTCTCCTTGGGGAGCACCAGTCCTATTTGTAAGGAAGAAGGACGGTTCGATGCGATTGTGTATTGATTATCGCAGGCTGAACCAGATCACGGTGAAGAACAAGTACCCTTTACCCAGGATCGATAACTTGTTTGATCAGTTGAGAGGAGCGCAATACTTCTCGAAGATTGATCTTCAGTTAGGATATCATCAGTTGCGCGTCAGGGATGAGGACGTGCAGAAGACAGCATTCAAGACCAGCTTTGGCCATTACGAGTTCCTTGTGATGTCGTTCGGTCTCACGAACGCACCAGCCGTGTTCATGGATCTGATGAACCGGGTATTTCGGCCTTTCCTCTATCGATTCGTCGTTGTGTTCATTGATGACATTTTGGTGTACTCCAGGAGTCGAGAGGAGCATGAGGAGCACTTGTGCTTGGTCCTGGATACGCTCAAACAGCATTAGTTGTTCACACAGTACAAGAAGTGCGACTTCTGGAAGCAGGAAGTGAAGTTCCTGGGACACGTGGTGTCCAAGGATGGCATGGCAGTTGACCTGTCTAAGGTGGCTGCAGTTCAGGACTGGGAGCAGCCTGGTTCTGTCACTGAGGTGAGGAGTTTCTTAGGTCTCGCTGGCTATTATCGGTGCTTCATTCAGGATTTCTCGAAGATCGTGAGACCCTTATCTCAGTTGACACGGAAAGATGTGAAGTTCACCTGGAACGACAAGGCGGAGTCAGCTTTTCAGGAGCTGAAGGACAGACTTACGTCCGCCCCTGTGCTAGTATTGCCAGAGCAAGGGGTTAGATACACTATATACACTGACGCGACTAGCGTTGGTCTGGGTTGTGTCCTTATGCAGAGGGACAGGGTAATTTTGTATGCCTCGAGACAATTAAGGAAGCACGAGGAGAATTACCCTACACACGACCTAGAGTTGGCAGCCGTCATATTCGCATTGAGACTCTGGAGACATTACCTCTACGGAGAGAAGTTCGAGCTCTTTTGCGACCATAAGAGCCTCAAGTATATATTCACGTAGCGAGACTTGAATATGAGGCAGCGGCGATGGATGGAGATGTTGAAGGACTTCAAGTTCGAAGTCTCTTACCATCCTGGGAAGGCAAACCTTGTGGCTGATGCATTGAGTCGCAAGAAGGCGATAGAGTTTGCGGCTCCACTGATGGTTGTTGAGTGGGATATGGTTGAGTATTTGTGAGAGTTTGAGAAGAAACTCACCGTAGAGGAGCCGTATGAGTTCATCGCACATGTGCAGGTACGATCTCAGATCGATGACCGGGTCATCGAGGCGCAGAGGGATGATGCGCATCTGACTGAGCTTCGAGAGCAGGCCAGTGATGATGCAGACGCCGAGTGGCAAGTTGGTATGGATGGGGGCTTACGTTATCGTGGCCGCCTATGCATCCTAGATGTCCCTGACTTGAGACGAGAGATTCTCGAGGCTGCGCATTGTACCAGACTCGCGATGCATCCTTGCAGTATGAAGATGTATCGCGACGTGAAGAGGACTTATTGGTGGGAAGGTATAGAGACCCACATAGCAGAATTCATGTCCCGTTGTCTCACTTGTCAGCAGGTGAAGGCAGAGCATCGTCGACCACCTGGACTTTTACAACCTATGCCGATCGCAAAGTGGAAGTGGAATTTCATTTCCATGGATTTCATTTCAGGGCTGCCGAAGATGAGGAAGGGACATGATTCCATTTGGGTGATC
The DNA here is from genome assembly GCA_037074715.1 of Magnolia kwangsiensis. Taxonomy (NCBI): domain Eukaryota; kingdom Viridiplantae; phylum Streptophyta; class Magnoliopsida; order Magnoliales; family Magnoliaceae; genus Magnolia; species Magnolia kwangsiensis. The sequence continues at coordinate 76,872,559 of CM073579.1, forward strand.
ATCGACCGTCTGACGAAGTCGGCGCACTTCCTACCGATCAGAGTTACGAACTTCGCAGACGAGCTGGCTAGACTGTATATCAGAGAGATTGTGCGTTTGCATGGAGTTCCGCTGGAGATCGTGTCGGACAGAGACACGCGGTTCACTTCTATTTTCTGGACTCGCATTTAGGAGGCTATGGGTATGAAGTTGAAGTTCAGTACTGCCTTTCACCCACAGACAGACGGACAGACAGAGCGGGTGAACCAGATCTTAGAGGACATGTTGCGAGCTTGTGCATTGGACTTCAAGGACAGTTGGGATGACTGTCTTGCATATGCGAAGTTCACGTACAACAACAGCTTTCAGGCGAGTATCGGTATGGCACCTTACGAGGCGCTGTATGGGCGACCTTATCATGCACCGCATTGCTGGGCTGAGGTCGGTGAGCGTAGCTTGATTAGCCCAGAGTTAGTGCAGGCGATGTCAGAGAAGATTGATATTATTAGACGTCGGGTTCTCACAACGCAGAGCAGACAGAAGAGTTATGCCGATATGAGATGACGGCCGCTGGAGTTCACAGTTGGGGATCATTTATTTTTAGAGTTTCCCCTATGAAGGGAGTCCTTCGGTTCGGGAAGAAAGGGAAGCTAGTACCGCGATTTATTGGTCCATTCCAGATCCTCGATCATGTGGGAGCAGTGGCTTACCGATTGGCTTTACCCACGCCTCTCGCGAGCGTTCACAACGTATTTCATGTTTCTAAGCTGAAGAAGTACGTTTCTGATCCTTCCCATATCATCAGATGGGAGCAGGTGCAGTTAGGAGAGGATGTTACATATATCCTGCGACCGACGCGTCTCCTTGACAGGAAGGAGCAGGTACTGCGTAGCAAGGTGATTCCCCTTATGAAGGTATTGTGGACGCATCACTCTGAGGAAGAGGCTACCTGGGAGATAGAAGCCGAGATCAAAAAGAACTACCCACAGATTCTCGAGGAGTACGAAAAGGTACAAATTTTGAGGATGAAATTATTTGTTAAGGGGGGTAGATTGTAACGCCCTGGAAAAATCCGTACTTGGACTCGAGTACCAACTCGACCAGAAATCGCGTAGGATTAATTCCTTTAGAAATTAACTGTAAGTTAGCTAGTGCAACGCTAGAGTAGCCGGGAAATAGTCCCTGATCACTTTAAATACGTTCTACAAGACCCAAATCTAGTAGAACCAATGACTCTATAATACTCTATAACCTCGGATCAAACTCTAAGCAGGTTTGGTCTCCGGACCACTTTGAAACTTTGTATTGGATCTAGACCGCGCGTCGAAAGTCCAATACCTATTATCTTAGACCGTTAGAACCGCCTTGCTGGACTTGACAATCATTTCGAAAATCAAGCCCAACCGACATTCACAGGCTATTTCATTGAGCCTGGACTGAAGAGAGTAAGAATAGGGACATATTTGGAATTTGAAATTCAAATCTGGCACATGACTTGACGTGTCAGTATTAAGCGTTCTGACCATCAGAATTCAGCCAAATTACACCCTCGGATCAGGAAAAATTTCTATTTCATATCATGAGATTTGCAGACCTGATCTACGTGCGGTGATCGCTGAACTGAAACTGGACTGCCACGTGCGATCTGTGAACCTTGTCGGACTGAAAACTTGATGTATGCTAGATCCAGTATGCATGAGCTTAAGTCCGACCGCATTTGGCCAGGGGACCACCAGAAATGTACTTTTGGACCGAAACAGCCCCGCTTTGGATAAACATCAAGTAAACTTTGTTCCCGAGCCTATTCCGGAAATTTTTGTGCTTATAAAAGGGGTTGAAACCCTCACTCCTCTCTTCCATCCAAATTTGAGAAAAACCCTAGATTGGGAGAGAGAAAAGGTGAGAGTTTGTGAGAGAGAGTAGGAGAGGATTTTCCTGCCGTTGTGCTACCTGTTGCACATACTTTAGCAACACGCTCCAATCACTTGGCCAGTGATTTCTCCACATTTTCAGGTAAGGAAATACCCTATAAGTTGCTGATTTAGTGTTCCATTGGTTTCATAGCGAAGCAGCTGATAGAACTTGTGTATTAGGTTCTCTATTCGCCGTAGACGAAGCGTATGCGCTCCGTTCGAATCACTTCAACTATAAGGGAAAAGGTACGGATTTTAGACGCTTTGATTGACTGTTTCCAATGCTTTCAATGTCGTTTAATAGTAGATTATTGACGGCAACGCCGTTTGACATGTACAACATGCTGTCCGTTTCCTGTTTCGTAAACCGACGAAGAATATGAGATTTAGGGTATTTTAGTCATTTGTAGGAAGTAATGTTTTCATTCATATTTTGCTGATGTGATTTACATGGTTTATTGTCGCATTAGAATGTTAGGAATACGTGCATAATTAGTTTGGCGAAGAGATTCCCCTAAATGCGCACTTTGGGTCGACATACTATATGTAGACTTAAGTATGTAGTGTAAGTGCTTGTATAAATGCTTGTATTAGTATGTATTGAATTAAATGGTGTTATGAATTAGTTTGAGATTGTTTTCTCAATTAATATGCTGATGTAAATGATTTCCTACATGTTAGCTAAATGCATGATTTCATTATGTGTGTGAAATGCATGCGTTGGATGATTTACTTAAGTCGTGTATTATAACATGTGTTAACATGCTCACATGGTTGTATTTCATTTCTAATACTCTAATATGATTGGTGATGTGATTCCATAATTGTTTGGGACTATACATAGTCCAGGCAGTCGGTAACCGAGAAATTTCGTGGTTGGCTTATCTTTGCCACGAACAGCGCGTCGATGAACGCGAGCCGTGTTATGGAGTTGGCGGCAGTGGTTAGGCCACACGAAGTGTTTTACGCACTTCATGTCATTCGACTTGAGAGGCGATCGTGCTAGTCGAGCCCGTTAAGTAACCCGACTGGCCCTTGTATGTTCACCCTGCATGAGTCATAACTGCTTGAACCTAGGGTATTGAACTTACCATTGTAAACCCTGTTAACCATGGTACCTTGATCCACGAAGACTCATGAGCCGGGCATGGTGGTATGGGGCACCGTGGTTGAGCTGTCGGCCTACGCTGGGGCCACAAGCCTCCCCGTAGTAACCAGTGAGCACATATGTCTCGTGAGCAGATTATGGTGGTATGGGGCACTATATTCTTGCTATCGGCCTACACTGATCAGGCGACGAGTCCTTTGTAGTGACCGCGAACGTATTCTGAGTCTACGGGAGGCGACGAGGTGCAGATGTCAACATGTCCTTCAGTTCCTGAGAGGCTGCTTCTGCCTTCTCATTCCAGGTGAACTTGAGATCCTTCCGAGTGAGTTAAGAGAATGGTCTGGCGATCTTGGAAAAGTCCCTAATGAATCAACGATAGTTACCTGTCAGGCTGAGGAAACTCCTCACTTCAGTAACTGAATTGGGCTGCTCCCAGTCCTAAACTGCAGTCACCTTAACAAGGTCCACAACTATTCCTTCCTTGGACACCGCATGTCCAAAGAACTTGACCTCTTCTTTCCAGAAGACACACTTCTTGTACTGAGCAAACAACCGGTTCTTCCTGAGAGTATCAAAGACTGCTCGCAGGTGTCCCTCATGATCTTTCTGACTCTTGGAGTATATCAAGATGTCATCTATAAATATGATGATGAATTGGTACAGATACGGCCGAAACACCCAGTTCATAAGGTCCATGAACACGGTCGGTACGTTTGTGAGTCCAAACGACATCACAAGGAACTTGTAGTGCCCAAGCTGGTTCTGAACGCTGTTTTCTACACGTCCTCATCCCTGACGCGTAACTGGTGATACCCTGACTATAAGTTAGTCTCTAAAAAATACTGTGCTCCTTTTAAATGATCAAATAGATCATCTATCCTGGCAAATGATACTTGTTCTTCACTGTCACTTGGTTCAACCTGTGATAATTAATATACAATCACAGTGATCCATCCTTCTTCTTCACAGATAACATAGGTGCTCCCCAAGGAGATACACTCAGTCGTATGAAGCTTGATTCCAACAGGCCGTTGATCTGTCTCCTTAATTCCTCCATTTCACATGGAGGAATGCGATACGTCAGTAGTAAAATGGTTATCGTACCAGGCACAAGGTCTATAGTAAATTCAATCTCGCACCGAGGAGGTAGTCTAGGTAACGTCCTGAACACGTCCGTGTAATCTAAGACTACAGTCGTGTTCTCAAGTGTTAGACCATCAATATTCTTTAGCAAGGCAGCTTAACAATTAATGTTGTAGTACCAACTGACCTGAACCGGGAAAGTAAAGGTCATGCCCCCAGGTCCATGGGCTGTCACCACTCAAGTATCGCAATCAATTTCTCCCTTCATCTCGGTGAGCCAATCCATACCGAGGATGATATTGTAATGACATAATAGGGAGACAATTAGGTCGATGAGTATTATCCTACTTCCTAAGTCTATCGAACAACCCTTACAAATCTTGGTAGTATCTAAGAAGGTCCCTATGGCGATAAGGAGTCTCACCTCAACCATAAGAGTAGTTTCCAACATTAGTCGCTTGACTCCTACACATGATATTATTAAAATAGTAGACCCAGTGTCCACTAAAAGAAAGACGGGTGTACCTTGGATGTGGGTAGTGACTTTGAAGGCTAAAAGCACTGTAACTTCTAACTCAGATGCTTCAGCTGCAAGCGCATGCACTCACACCTACTAAGAATGGTTCAGTTATGGTGTCATAGGTCATTGAGGCGGCCTAAATCGAGGTGCGGGTGGCCAGTAAGATGGTTGTGCAGGTGGTACTAATCATAGAGGTGGAGCTGAAATAGCTTGTGGCATCTGACGGTTCATTTTCCGAGGAGGTGCGAAGCCATTGTCCCTCATCCTAGTAAAGTAGTAAGTGTCAGTATGGCCCAACCTCTTGCAGTTGGTGCACAGATCTGATGGCATATCCTATGTCGGTGGAGCCATAAGCCTAGGAGGTGAATTTGCATGTGGCCTCTTGTCGAGGAATGGTCTGCTCAAAAAATTAGGTCGAGGCCTAGGACCCATGTGTACACGTGTATGGGATAGTCTATCCCCATCTTGATCATCTTGCAGAGACATGTTCACTAGCTTAACATAGTTGAGAATGCTATTGCAACACATCTTCGTGCGGATATCGGGCCACAGACCATTTGAGAAATGTCGCATCTTTATTGACTCATTCACTAGGATTAAAGGAGTGTATCTAGCTAGCTCCATAAACTTGTTCTCGTATTCGGCAATGGTCATCCCTCCTTGTTGGTGGTGAAGAAACACTCCCTCTTTCTCATTACGGTATGTGAGGGGGAAGTACCTCCCATGGAAGCGGGTCTAAAAAGCTTCCCACGTCCATACAGACCCAACAGCCACTGTACATAGGATGTTGTCTCACCATAGACTAGCCTCCTTCATGAACATGTACATAACCAACTCAACCTGCTCTACCTTAGTGCAGTGCAGTGGCTTCAGCATCTTAGAGATGCGATCAAGCCAGTACTTGGCCTCCTCGAGTCTGTGAGTACCCGTAAAAGTGGGAGGTCGAAAGCATTGGAATCGCTCAAATAAGCCGCTAGCATTCATGTTTCCAAAAGGGTACATAGGTGGTGCAGGCGGGGCTACGTTCATGTTCTAGGCAAGGGCCCTCACAATGGTGGTCCAAATCTGCTGTCGTTATTGTATCAAGAGCATCATCTACTCTAACCTATCAGGAGGAGAAGCTACTTGAGGTATGCGTGGCGTCGATGTGGATGCACGGTTCTACTCTAGAACCGGTGGTGCAAAAGGTGTTGGGCCATTAGTGGGGCTAGTGGTCGACTATGAATCCGGCATAGTGTCACTGTCAAGGCCCAAGCTGGGGTCCGTGTGGCTATCGCTCAAGGGAGGTACCCCGTTAAACAATCTTCCTAGTGCAAGGCGTGTTGTATTCTGAGTGACTTTTGAAGGCATTCCCTATACACAACGTAAGGTGCAACACGTATATGATTTAGCATAACAACACTCAATTTATCAAGCATTCTACACATTTCCTAACAAAAGGAGCTTTATGCATTTCATTTAACCAAAATCGTCACAATACATGAGATGTAGTCTTACATGGATCATGACAAAAGATGCATGTGAGATAATCTAAATAAAGCTTTAAATACTAAAACATACCAACCACTATGCTATACTACTAAGCCTATCAAGGCCATAACATAGAAAATAAGAAAACAAAGAAAACTCAAAGATGACTACAACATATGAATAGTCGTCTGACTCTGGTGATGGAGGAGCACCATTGTCCTACATACAACACAAGAGGTTCTTTAAAGTGCAGGACATCTTCTTGAAATTTTTTTTCATATAGGCCTTATTCTCTTCAAGTTTGGCCCGGGTTGCTCTGACCTCCTATCTCGGGGTGACTTGGCTCTCCTCAATCTGAGCTAAGCAAGCTTTTAAAGAAGCTTGATCACAGTGGTGCTCATGTGTAGTAGGAGGAGAGCCCCCATCAGAGTCTTGGGCCTCTTCTTCTTCTTCTTCCTGCTTTTCCTCATCACTTCCCTCTTCATCACTTCCTTCCTTACCTTCTTCATCTTCACTCTTCTCATCCTTTTCACTTTCTTCCTCTATCTCCTCACCATACTCATCAAGATGGGCTTGGCATTGTCATGGCCCAATACCCATGTTATTAAGTGTGGTATCATTGATGAAGTGGATCGGCACAAGCTCATCAAAGCCAAGTCTGTAGCCGAACTCACGAGCAAGCTTACATATGAGTCAACCAAAGGGGAGTGAAATATCTCCCTTAACACCGCGCGCTATCTGGACTATCTAAGTAGGACGTACGTAGGTAGACAAGGCTTATCTCCTTACCCAGCTCTGTATAGGAAGTCCACCGTCAAACACATGCATTCAAAGTGATTGCTCAACCTACAATACACATTGTATGTAAATATGTGGTGGAGTAGGCGAAAGTCATGAGTCATCTCGGTTGCTGGGAGGCAATTACCTCACTTCCAGTGGACCTGTCGGCTAAAAAGAAGTCACATGCGACGATCTCTTTCATGCATACTCTTGAGATTCTTCTTGCTAGCATGTACCTCTCCACGTTGCATCCCCATAATTTGAGCCATCACGTCTACATTGACAATGGCTTCCCGCCTTCCTATGGGGATAGTGAACTGTAGAGGCTCCAACAATGGATCTCCTATATGGGCGTAGAAGGCTCGGACAGTGCTCTCACATGCACGTGACTTACCTTCAAATATGGGACCCCACCTAACGTTCAACAGTAGGTTCATCACTGGATAAAGCCCAAATAGTTTTTCTTCCACATGTACTTCAAAGATTACTCTACGGCCTTGAAACCTATCATGTCTGATACCCGCCGGTAGTGCTCTTTCGAGAGAAATTTGGGGATCGAGATCCCTCTTCATCCTTCGCTCCCGATTGACGATAGTGCTAGCCTCGGCACATTTCTGCTTCCTTGGACAGGTAGGGAGGCTAGGCCCCACTTCATCCGTTGGCGCCCTCTTCTTTCCCATGAGGGAAAGAAGTGTGGAGAGGGAGAAAATCGCAACCACTAGCTCAAAAAGGGCCATAGGGGTCAAAAAAGCTTAAAAATAGGGTGGATTGTGAGGCTTATGAGTTATGAGACATAAAGGTGTAAGCTTTATGCTCAAATAGGTAGGAAATAAGGAAGATGGGGAGTTGTATGAGATGAGTTTGAGGAATATGATGGAGTGTGGGTATGTAATGAAGGAGAAGAAGATATGAGAATGGAGGGGGGGATTTGAGAAGAAAAGTGAGATTTTGAGAGGCTTGGAGGGTGTAGAAGCTAGGTGGGGGTTGAAATGAAGCAAAAAAGGAAGAATAGAGGGCCCCACATGATTTTCATGGGCTCACACACGTGCAAAGGGGTGGCGGGCTACCAGACCCGTGAGCCCGCCACTGCCCGCTGGACCAGACCGCGAGGTCTCGTGGTAGGCATGATGACGTCACAGTCCACTGGACCTAAGGCGGTGGCTCTGCCCTAGGTGTGATGGTATCCCCCTATCGAGGTGCCAGAAATGTATGATGGATCCCCCCAGGTCCCACTGTTTTGTGTTGCTTGGGCCCCCGAGTCTGTTTGAGGTGGTTTCAATTTCCATTTCATGTGTATTCACGCTTTTCAGGTCATTTGAGTGTGGAATACACTGAATTATAGTCTAAACCCATCGATTAATGGTCTAGAAAGGAAATTGTATCATCTCACATGATCATAAATGCATACGGGTCCTATTTCAATGGTCATTTTTTCCCACCGATGAAACTTGAAATCCTACGTTCGTTTCTATATTTTATCACCCCCCTAAGTCAAAGTACGTCAGCCTACATCATGTTACCATAACCCAGGTACAGTTTAATCCAAATCATGCTCTATATACCAACTTGTAATGCCCCAAAAATCAAGGGTCGAGTAAAGCTTAACTTCCGAGATCCGTTGAATCACTTATGCAACATAGATAATGATGATTATATGTTTTCTGCATTAGTGCATTAAACATGAATGTGATTACACTAAATCAACATATCATACTCTAGAGATGATTAAATTTAGAAAGCAGAAGACTGTGATAAATATATAAAGTATATAAGTGGTTATAGATCCCGAGAGTATGATCATGTCACCAGGCTGAATATATACATGTTTATTCCAAAATATACAAAATGACAAAGTGTAATGTCCAACTAATTCATATTCTTATAACCCTATTGATCAGTACATAGTCTACATAGATATAGGAGAACTCATCGCCGTAGAAGTCAAGCTCCGCTTCGTAAGCATTATCATCATCTGCAGCAAAATAGAGTCGGGTTGGTGTTTTAAAACACCATCCCAAAGTGGGAGTGAGTGATCAACTTAGTGGAGTTATAAGGTAAAGGTTAACATGTTATCAATTTAGTCAAGTAGTAATGATAAAGCAGTACAACAATCATGTCCTAAGTACTCTTGTTAATACATGAATGATATGCTATAATGATGCATGCCCTCGCCTGCACTCCCTTAGCGACATCATCTCATATCAGGCATGACAAACTCCCTAAACGTGCACTTCCTCGCCAAAGCACATGCAATGCGGTGCATGGTCATGTTAGTCAAGTAATTTATTTAGGCTTATTCATACAACAAATTCAGGAAGCTAAGGTACCTCCCTTTATATCATTTACCTAAACGATGATCCCTCTAGGGTCATCAATCCTATTCAATCACATACGATAGGCAAGTTATAGGGCAACATCACCCCTGATTTAAAAGCAATGGATAGGCAAGTTTAGGTCATTACGGGAGGCTCAACACCTCAACGTAGGCCTAGTTTATATTCGAGGTCACTATGGGAAGGCTCATCACCTTAGCATAGGCTGACAACTCGAATACAATGTCCCATACCACCGTATTTGGCTCACGAGTTTGGGTTGCTCACTGGAAACTACTGGGAGGCTCGTCACCCTACCATAGGTCAATAGCTCGACTACGGTATCCCATACCATCATACCTGGCTCATGAGTATTGGTGAATCGTGGTACCAAGGTTGAAATGGGCTTTACATTTGTAAGTAGTACCTTAGATTCAAGTAGTAGTGCCCATACATGGTAAACACACACTAGGCCAATCAGGTTATTTGACAAGTTCGATTAGTACGAGCGCATGCTAAATTAATCGACATGAAGTGTGTAAGAACTCTACGTGGCCTAACCACTATCGACAATGGTCGTATGACTCAGATTCATCGAATGTATCCAATGTGACGAATCCAGTTCGGCCACTCAACCGGGACCCGTTACGTAGTAGTCCCAATCATACTCAATTACAATAGGTAATCACATGTGATAGTCATAATAGCATTTAACAAACAATCTAAATACAATAATCATTTGAGCATTTTATCAAACACATAAAGCATGCTACTATACATGACATTTCTATACATAAATCATGCATGTGAAATAATGGTTACATGAAAGAATTTATACACATAGGTAAGGTAGTTGAGAATACTATCTCAACACCCTTAATAATTACAATTCAATAAAAAATTATTCATTTAGACATTTTATCAAACACTTAGCCTACACATTACTATGTACATGCCTTAAATTAGTTATAACATATATTATAGCAAATCCTTTTGTAAGGGAGTTGTCATGCATACACCAAACATGTATTCTAGATTAGTAGTCATGGCAAGTACAATTCATGATAATAATTTCAGTCAAATATTTCCAAAAACACATGGATTGCATTATATATCCACATAGTTCACACACATGTATTATTTATCGAATACATCGTAACTAAGATCATATGGTGGTGAACAAGTCAGTCAGAAATCATTGCTGACATTGAAAGCCTTGAAAACCATAACCTAAACATTTATAGTCCGCACTTTTCATCGGTACGCTCGTTACGAACTCAGTTTGTACACCACATCTTTGTCTATGGCACAATGGCTACTTAAACATTGAAATAGGTTAGCTATTTCACCAGTTTCTCTATTTCAATACCTAAAATAAGATGAGGGTTTAGATTTCTTACCCAAAATTAAAGTTGAAACTGGTTGAGTAGCTAGATGTAAATGCGATTTGATAAGTGGAGTAGCAGAACAGGAGTACTGCATCAAACTCCAAAGGTTTCCCCTCGATATCCACTCTTTTTTCCTCTTTTCTCTGTTCTCTCTCCTAATGTTAGAGAAAATTCGTATATAATGAGAGAGGGATGGGTTTAGGGCGTTATATAGGCCCAGAAGTTATGTCAATGGCCCCAGGGCCATGGTATACTAAAGTTATAGCCAAAAGGTGTCTGTTTTGGGTCAACAGAGCTCATCTGGAGGTCCATTCCTCGCATACAGACTGTAACGCCCTGAAAAAATCCGTACTTTGGCTCGAGTACCAACTCGACCAGAAATCGCGTAAGATTAATTCCTTTAGAAAATAAGTGTAAGTTAGCTAGCGCAACGCTAGAGTAGCTGGGAAATAGTCCCTGATCACTTTAAATACGTTTTACAAGACCTAAAGCGAGTAGAACCAATGACGCAATAATACTCTGAAACCTCGGATCAAACTCTAAACCGGTTTGTTCTCAGGACCTCTTTGAAACTTTGTATTGGATCTAGACCGCACGTCGAAAGTCCGACACTTACAATCTTAGACCGTTATAACCACCTAGCTGGACCTGACAATCATTTTGAAAATCAAGTCCAACCGACATTCACAGGCTATTTCATTGAGCCTGGAGTGAAGAGAGTGAGAATAGGGTTAGATTTGGAATTTGAAATTCAAATCTGGCACATGACTTGAAGCGTCAATATTGAGCATTCTGACCGTCAGAATTCAGCCAAATTACACCCTTGGATCATGAAAAATTTGTATTTCATATCATGAGACTTGTAGACCTGATCTACATGCGGTGACCGCAGAACTAAAACTGGATCGCCACGTGCGATCTACAAACACTACTGGTCTGAAAATGGGATGTGAGTGACATCTGACGTGCATGAGCTTAAGTTCGATCGCGTTCGGCCAGGGGACCTCCAAAAATGTCTTTTTAGACCGAAACAGCCCCGATTTGGTTAGGCATCAAGTGAACATTGTTCCCAAGCCTGTTTTGGGCATGTTTTAGGTTATAAAAGGGGCTTAAACCCTCACTTCTCTCACCCATCTGAATTTGCTAGAAACCCTAGCTGGTGTGAGAGAAAAGGTGAGAGATTGTGAGAGAGAGTGGGAGAGAATTTCCTGCTGCTTGCACTACGTGTTGCACGTGCTTAAGCAACGCACCTCAATCACTTTCCTAGCGATTACACCACATTTTTAGGTAAGAAAAGACCCTAAATACTTGCTGATTTGAGGTTCTGTCATTTCCATAGCGAAGTAGCTTACAAATCTTGTATGTTAGGTTCCCGGTTCGCCGTAAACGAAGCGTATACGCTCCGTTCGAATCAGTACGCTTCTAGGATAAAAGGTGTGGATTTTAGACGCTTTGATTGACTGTTTTCAACGTTTTCAATGTCGTTTAATAGTAGATTATCGACGGCAACGCCGTTTGACATGTACAACATGTTGTCCGTTTCCTGTTTCGTAAGCAGACGAAAAATATGAGATTTAGGGCATTTTAGTCATTTGTAGAAAATTCTATTTTCATCCATATTTTACTGATGTGATTGACATGGATTCTTGTCGCATTAGGATACTAGGAATGCGTGCATAATTAGTTTGGCAAAGAGATTCGCCTAAATGCGCACTTTGAGTTGACATACTATATGTAGACTTAAGTGTGTAGTATAAGTGTTTGTATAAATGTTTGTATTAGTATGAATTGAATTAAATGGTGTTATGAATTAGTTTGAGATTGAATTCTCAAATGATATACTGATGTAAATGATTTCCTACATGTTGGCTATATGCATGATTTCATTATATGTATGAAATGCATGTGTTAGATGATTTACTTAAGTTGTATGTTATAACATGTGTTAACATGCTCATATTGTTGTATTTCATTTCCATTACTCTTACATGATTGCCGATGTGAATTCATAAATGTTTGGGACTATACCTAGTCCAGGCAGTCGGTAACTGAGTAAATTCGTGGTTGGCTTATCTTTGCCACGAACGACGCGTCGATGAACGCGAACCGTGTTTTGGAGTTGGCGACAGTGGTTAGGCCACACGAGATGTTTTATGCACTTCATGTCGTTCGACTTGAGATGCGCTCGTACTAGTCGAGCCCGTCAAGTAACTCGATTGGCCATTGTATGTTCACCTTGTATGAGTCATAACTGCTTGAACCTAGGGTACTGAACTTACCACTGTAAACCCTATTAACCATGGTACCTTGATCCATAAAGACTCATGAGCCAGGCATGGTGGTATGAGACACCGTAGTCGAGCTTTCGGCCCACGCTGGGGCCACAAACCTCCCCGTAGTGACCAGTGAGCACCTATGACTCGTGAGCAGATTATGGTGGTATGGGACACTATATTCTTGTTGTCCGCCTACATTGATAAGGTGATGGGGGAGCGGTATAACGAGTGCGAGCAACAGCCCTGGCAGCCCTTTGTAGTGACCGCGAGCGTATTCTGAGTCTACGGGAGGCGACGACCCTTCCGTAGCAACGAGAGTACAAGTAGGCCTGTATTGATAAGGTGATGGGGGAGCGGTGCAACGAGTGTGAGCAACAACCCTGACAGCCCTTGCAGCGACCTACAAAATATACATCGTATGAGATTACTAGGAGTGACGACCCTAGACAGGATCTGTGTTGGGATTGATATAAGGAAAGTACCTTAGTTTCCCAATCCTGCTGTTTAAATGGACTAATAATAACTCGGTAATCATATCACCATCACATTGCATGTGCCTGGAAGATGTGGAGCACTGATCGGTACGCAAGCATGCCGCGGATGCAGATGGTGCCGTATGAGGGAGAATGTCGGTGAGGGCATCCATCATGTCATGTCATATTGTATTAATAACAGTATTAGGAATGTTTGATTTACTGCTTTACTATTATTGCATGATTGATTCGAGAACATGCTAATCTTTGCTCTATTATTCCACTGAGTTATCTACTCACTCTCACATTACGGGATGGTGTTTACAACACCCACCAGACCCTGTCTTAGATGCAGGTGAGTCAGCGATTCAGGAAGCAGAGTCGGACTATGATGAGGACCAGGATGAGTTCTTATATATGCAGTACCACGATAGCTTTACTTAGGTGGCCTGGATTGGCGGGACTACTCGGTGGGACTATTTTGACATTTGATTTCTGTTATTTACATGTATATGAGACTCAGAGATGTATTCATACTTTGGAGACAGTTGAGATCTACTTTGTTTTCCATACAGTGATATATATATTCTTTAGTCTTCTGCTTGCTTTTATCACTGGATCTGGAGTATGAATTGCAGTTTTGGTATACTTTTATTCATGTGAATGCTTTAACTCATACAAAATTGAATCATAATCATTTTTGTTGCATAAGTGACGGTCTAGAACTCGGGAGTTGGGTTTATACACGACCTCCGATTTTCAGGGTGTTACACAGACCGAAGAAAGTTCCTTAACAATGGATCTATACCAAATGAAGGTTTTGGTTAGATCGGATTAGTGGATCGATTGTGGAGGACCCATTTTAGTTCAACGGTCATCGTCACTCGATCAGGGCCACAAGTATACCAATGGGTGCAACGAAATTTTCCTGATCCAAGGGTCTACTTGGGTTAGAATCTGACGGTCTGGAACCTTAAATTTAGCCTACAAGCGAACGACCCAATTCACTTAAGTTTGAGTTTATTTTCTAAAGATATTCACATTTCTCATGCACTTCGCTCCATGCCCAAGTTGTGTATTTTGGGATACTATTTGGACTCGATTCCCACAATGTTTGTCAGGCCCAGTAAGGCGGTCGTAACCGTATAGTTTCACGGTAATTGGACTTTCGACGCTGGTCCAGGTCCGATACGGAGTTCAATGTGTTTCCAATAGCAACTGGGATCTGAGATTGATCCTAGGTTTCTAGGTAATGTTGGGTTAGTAATTCTAATGGTTTTGGGTCTCACAGATCGTATAGACAGTGGTTCAAGGTAATTCACCAATTAATTTAGCTTAGTACTTAACTAATTTTTGTCTAATTTCTAAAGGATTCGGTCATTAAGGATTTCTACCTGAGGTGGTACTTGTGTCTTTATACAGATTTTTCTGAGGCGTTACAGCAGAACTTTTGAGAACTTCTACATAATCAGTGATTTAATCTCATCTAAGCTATCGTATTACATGGTCTAAACCAATGAGATCGAATTATGGCACAAGTGCCTAGGACACGTACACTACCGTAACTTGTATAGATTGAGCAAAAGTGAATTGGTAAGAGGTCTACCCAAAATAAAGAAAGTGGATAGAGTATGTGGCGAGTGTTAGATTGGTAAATAAATCAAGAGTGCTCACAAAAAGATGAACTCCAATGCCACATCTAAACCACTCTAACTTCTCCACATGGATCTCATTAGACCAACTAGAATGGAGAATCGAGGTGGTAAGAAGTATATTTTGGTCATTTTAGATGACTTTACCAGGTATACTTGGGTAGTCTTCTTAAGAGAAATAAAAAACTCTCGACAAAGTAAAAAAGGTATTTAAACGTATCCAAACTGAAAAAGAATCACAAGTCACAAAGATCCGTAATGATCATGGTTCTGAGTTTAAAAATAGTAGTTTTGAAAAATTTTACAGTGACCACGGAATATCATATGAATATTCTGCGCCCAAAAACACCACAAAAAAATGGGATAGTGGAAAGGAAAAATAAAGTGCTTCAAGAAATGATAAATGTAATGCTAAATAGTATGAAGTTTCCTAAAAATCTTTAGGCTGAAGTAGTAAATACTGCTTGTTATATAATTAACCATATTTATATTAGAAAATTAAATAGTAAAATGGCTTATGAAATGTAGTTTGATAAGAAGCCTACTCTCAAATACTTTTGAGTTTTCAACAGCAAGTACTACATCTTGCGTGACCGAGAAAATCTGGGTAAATTTGACACCAAAAGTGATGAAGGGATATTTTTAGGGTATGTTTTAAGTAGTCGAGCATATCGGGTTCTTAATAAGAGGAGTGGTGTAATTCAAGAGTCCATTAATGTGGTTATAGATGATCACTTGAATACACCTGTCTCAAGTTCAGAAAATGATGAAGTCATTTTATTTGATAAACTAGACTCTTCATTTAGTCAAAATAACACTGAATTGCGGAGAGTTAAATTCCTTCCTTCCGATCAAATCCTTAGAAACCATCTCACTAGTGTGCGCATTCGTAAACAACTAGAAGATATGTGCAACTACGTGTGCTTTACATCTCAGATAGAATCGGCTAACGTAAAAGAAGCACTTACTGATGAAAACTGGATTATAGCAATGTAAGAAAAGCTCAATCAGTTTGTTAGAAATGATATTTAGTACTTAGTTCAAAGACTAAAAGATAAACACATTATCAGAACAAAATGAATTTTTAAAAATAAGTCTGATGAACTTGGTAATATTATTAGAAACAAGGCTAGGTTGGTTGTATAAGGGTACACTCAAATTGAAGGCATTGATTATGATGAGACCTTTGCCCCAGTAGCTCATCTTGAATCAATCAAACTATTTATATCCATTGCTTGCTTTAAAAAATTCAAAATATATCAAATGGATGTAAAGAGTGCGTTCTTAAATGGTGATTTGCATGAAGAAGTGTATGTTGAACAACCAAAGCTTTTTGAAGACCCTAAGCATGTTAATCATGTCCATCGCCTAAAAAGGCACTTTATGGTTTGAAATAGGCTCCTAAGGCATGGTACGAGAAATTGAATAAATTCTTGTTATGTCATTACTTTGTTATGGGGAGTATAGAAAAAATATTATTTGTTAAGAAACATAATGATCACATTTCAATAGTACAAATCTATGTTGATGACATTATCTATGGATCTACTTGTGTTAACATGACTGTTGAGTTTGTAGATCTTATGAAATCTAAATTTGAAATGAGCATGGTTGAAGAACTAAACTATTTCCTAGGGTTACAAGTCAAACATCTCCCTGATGGATTCTTTATCTCTCAAACCAAATATGCTTTGAACTTGGTTAAAAGTTAGGATTTGAGAGTGAAAAATTTTTTGATACTCCAATGAGTACTACTCTAAAACTATCTAAGGATTCAATAAGTAAGAGTGTGGATCCGAAGTTATATTGCAGTATGATAGGTAGTTTACTTTATTTAACAGCGAACTGATCTGATATTGCTTCAGCATAGGAATTTGTGCTAGATATCAATCGAACTCTAAAGAGTCCCACCTGATTGTTGTTAAGCGCATTTTGTGATATGCCACTAGTTCACTTAATCTTGGTCTCTGATACCCACATGATACTAGTGTGCAATTAGCTGGTTACACGGATGTTGATTGGGCTAGTAACATTGATGATCATAAATCGACCAGCGGTGGTTGTTTCTATGTCGGAAACTTTTTAGTTTCTTAGCTAAGTAAAAAATAAAGTTCTGTATCGCTCTCCATAGATGAGGCTGAATATATTGTTGCTGGTAATGCATACACTCAGCTTGTATAGATGAAGAGAATGCTAAGCGATTACGAAATTACGCAAGAATCTATGGTTTTATATTGTGACAATTCAAGCACAATTAATATTTCTAAAAATCCAATTCAGCATTCACAAACCAAGAATATTGACATTATATATCATTATATTCATGAATTGGTGGAAGACAAGATAATCTCATTGAAATATATTTAAACCAAGAATTAACTTATAGATATATTCACAAAATCGTTCGATAAAAATAGGTCTGTAAAATTGAAATTTGATCTTGGTATGTGCAACCTGAACTGATGATTTGTGCCTATTTGTATCGTAATGTATATATTTATTATTTTAAAAATTTTAAAATTTACATAAATGCAAAATTATAGATTTTCTATGGTCCACGACCAGTCGTGGCTCGACCTGTCGAGTATGTACACGACCAGTTGTGGAACTCAGGTTTTGCCTTTTATTTGAAAAAAAATACCTTTTTCTTCACTTTGTTCTTCTTCTTCAACAAGCCCTACCATGACCGGTCGAACCTATCTTCGATTCCTGTTCGGCTAGTGCTTCATTTTCAAATTCCTTATAGATTCTAGTTCATTGATTTTCCTTTAACTTGATTTTACAACTTGTTTCAAGTTTTATGGTGGTTTGAAAGGATTTTTATAAAAAATTTGATTTCCTTGTAATCCTTTCTCCTTTTACAATCCTTATATGGATCAGGAAAAGTGACCTCCGGCTCCGCCCACATTTTCCTTAAGTTGTTATTGCGATGGAAGAGAGAAATAGGAAGAGAACCGTTCATGGTCCTTCTTCATCTTATTCCGCACCCATTTTAGTGCGTCATCTTCGGTCACCTGAAGAGGACCTCGAGCATGTGTGGATATCCAACATAGGAATGTCATTGTTAAGCGTGTTGTTAATGTTGATCATATTGAACGCTTCAACATCGTCCTCCTCCTTCAAGCTATAGGATGGGAGAACATATTATCTTGGGGCGGTTCAACATATCGGTCCATTGTGCAAGGTATGTATGCTTGTATTACTAACTTTTATCAAGAGAATTTGACATTTACTATGTTAACTAGAGAAGGTCTGATCGAAGTAGACCATCATTTGATTTCTTCTATCATGAATATACCTATTGTTGACACTGGAGTTTCCATATCTACTTTGACCTCTAAACCTTCTGAAAATGCAAGATGTTTAATTACAAGAGTTCTTTGCAACATGGATATGGAGTGGAACGACGGTATTGCGCTAAGTTCCAAATTTATGTTAACTAGATATAGGGTCCTTCATCGCAGTTTTATTTTAAATGTGTATCCTCGCTTAAGTAACAAGAATGAGTTGACTTCTTTCATGGCTCGTATTATGCATTCTGTTGTGTCTAGTATCCATATGTCTTCCTTCTCTTATCTATCAACTTATCATTCAGTTTCGTCTCCATCTCAGTCATAGCGATATTCCTTTTACTTATCTTATGACTACCCTATCTACCCATGCTTTGGTAGTTATACCTGTTGGGGAAGGTTCCATTAATCTTCATCCCTTCAACAATTCAAATATCAACAAGATGAACCTGGACATAGAACTTGGTCAAGTTGTTGGGGATGTTGGAGGAGGTGAAAAAGATGAAGAAGGTGATGCTCTGCCACAAGGAGATGTAAACATGGATGATTTGTTTAATGAGCTAGATTCAGAATCTAAGGCTGATTCTGATTATCAGCCTTTTGATTTTGATGAGAGACTATGTTGTCTTGAGGTTGCTCAAATTCATGTAACCCAATAATCACATTTCAAATATATGCGCAAATATATGAGGCGCATCAATAGGGGTTTATATAAGAATGATCCATCTATTCCTGCTCCTTCATCAGGATCCAACTAATTGTTCTATTTTCTTTGGTTCTATATTAATGTCTTTTAATAGGGGTTTATATAAGAATGATCCATCTATTCCTGTTCCTTCATCAGGATCCAACTAATTGTTCTATTTTCTTTGGTTCCATATTAATGTCTTTTAACTCTCTTTACCATCTATGAGTTTGGATGTTAACTACTTGAACTACTTACCTCTTGTGACATGAACTTGATGGTTAACTAATATTAATCTTTTTATCATGTTCTTTTTTATCTTATTTACTCTCTAACTATCTACATTTATCATTTATCATCTATTTCTTTCCTTTGTCATATTGTGATAAAAAGGAGGAGAATATTGTGTGGAATAAGCTTGATTGGAAAACGCTTGATTTGATAAGCTTGATTTGATATGTGGATGAGAAGTTTAATTGCATTTCTTTTTTACAATTTGCTTCTCCTAGTTTAAAGGGAGTAATGGATTAAGGGGGAGAGTTGCATGGTGTGCACAGATGGTGCTGATTCTTTACTAATCATATGTCATTGAGCAATTGTTGACTAAATGGTGCATGATTCTTTATTGTGCATGTGTTCTTATTGAATTTCTATTACATGACTCATATTTTTATTTTGTCACAAATTTGACAAAGGGGGAGATTAAAATTGTTATGTTAGAAACCCTAAGTTTAGTCAAAATTTGGTGTATCAAACCAATTTGAGTTTGTGTCATGCTTATTTGTTTTATGTATTAAGCTTGTGCTTTGATTTTCTTTGAATCCTTGATGATTGTGCTAAATCAATCTTGCTGATATCTACGACGAATTTGCCGAAATCTTCAAGCTGAAGAAAGTGTATGAGTTTCAAGTGTTGGTCGAAGACTCAACTTTCAATAACCCAATCGCAATATTGTGGTTTAACTTTTATAACCGGAAACGTTCAATAACTCAAGTCCTAATTGATGACTAAGTTCGATATGTTGAGTTCAAGCTTCAAGTATCACAAGAATTAAAGTTACCAATGTGATCGATAGTTTGATGGTTCACACATTCTATCTCACAAGTAAGGTATGAATGACCTAGATTGACCTCAAGGCATGTTACGTTCATTTCATACTTGGTATCCGTCATTTTATAGGTTAATAGGTTTTTTTTTTTTTACTAACCCTAGCACTGGATCGACCAGTCCTAGAATTTTCTCGACCAATCCAGGATTTGTTACAATTTTTTTGAATTTTTCTGTTGGTCCTCGACCAGTCCTGGAACTGCTCGACTAGTCGAGTGAACAGTGATCGACCGCTCGTGCAGGGCTCGACTTAAATTACAGCAAGCATTCTAGCCCCACTTAACCACTCATGTGCAGTCCATGACTTGTTAAGCAGGCCACTTAACCAGTCGTGGAACCCATAAGGCCAGTCGAGCACTTGTAAAATATTATTACGCCAGAATTTTCAAAAATCTGTTAGACTTAAGGCCAGTCGAAGTGAACCTAAGGCTAGTTGAGTGAATAGATTTTCCACCTATAAATAACACTCAAATTTTAAAGTTTTTTGTTCAATTCTAATTATTTTTAAGCAATCACTTTGAGATAATTTTGTGCTCATTCTAAGCTATTTTATGCATATTTTAGATTATTTATAAGTAGCTATTGTTATTTGATTTTAGATCTTTATTTCAATCTGATTTTAAAAAGGGACATTTGATTTACCCTTTCTTGAGATCGAAATCAAATCAAGCTAGCCCATGTTGATTTAAATTAAAAATCATCTAGACTTATAACCTATACACTTGTGGAACTGAATGTTGAACATTTACGTCGTCATCAAGTTGGTTCTACCGTACTACTTCAAAATCTTCATACAGATAACTATTTCTTTTTCTATAATTCCATTTTATTTGGTTTATGAGTTAAGCCAGAAAATCTCATTTACTTTTTTCTGAGATCAGCCAGAAAATCTCAGAGTGTGTGGTCGTGATTGTGTGAGCCCACTTAAAATACAATTGTGAAGGTTTTAGGTGAATCTTGAAAAACCTATTTAAATAGTGAACATTAATATCCATAGGGAGTGGATATTAGGAGTGGAGTAGTTGTGCGGTTATTTTCAGACAGTTGGTGTACACACACGAACCACTATAATTGTCTGGTGTTTGGTGGGTGTTTGATTTATTTCTTAATCATTTTGTGGTTTAAGATTGTGGGATGTATTTGTGGATGTGAATGTTGTAATCTTTATTTTTCAAGCATTGTGTGGTGTATGTTGTAATAGATTAGTTCTTATTTCTTTCACCTCCATTTGAGTTTGAGTTTTTGACATTCACCCACGTTCTAGTAAGGTTGTCCTGCCATAAACTGTAGGTTTTTGGTGTCAGGTTTTCCTTAGAACCAAGTTTGTATCAACCTCTCAATACTTGATTTTAGATGTTTCTTTCTATTGTGCATCAACTGGTTATTTAGTCTTTATTTTTGCGCTTTGTTTTTAAATTTGGCATTGTCATATTCACCCCTCGCCCCCCCCCCCCCCCCCCCCCCCTTCGGACATTTAGCTTGGCCTTTTCAGATCCATCTTGAAAATTGACAGATAGATTGCTTGATGTATGGATTGGGACTATTTTCAACAGCTGGATTCAGGATAATATGAATGTGAATGTTCACTTACATTAGGCTTGTATTTATTATAAATTAGATTACATGGTAACACTCGAGTACTGGAAGTATGGGGTGTTACATCCAATTACCAAATCTTAGGGTCGAGATTTTTATTTTAGGGGGGTAGGCTGTAGCGTCCCAATTCATATAGCCAATTATATGCACCTAGACATATACATACCTACCTATCGAGTAATACATGAAAATTTTAATCTTAATGCATTAATAAGGATGATAGAAGTAACTTCGAGTAGTGTATCAGATAATCAAAGCACACAGTGAAATCTTAATAAGACCATGTAGAGTTATCCCTTACGAGAATATAATATTTCGTGATATTCCTCATGAGTTTAGAACAATCGAAATTATGGATTGATGGATCCATGCTTACCAAAATTTACGCGGTTTGACTCAAACTCAAGTCCTCGAAAATCTCAAATGATCCCCATGTCGTAATCAAGCAGAAGATCGATATTTAACAAGATTATGAATTGATACTGGTAAATCCTATGTACTACACGGGCAAAGGATCCGTGTATCGGGTGCAAACCCACTACAACCATCTATTCATATTACCTCGAACACAAGGAGGAAATTCGTTCTTAAATAAGGAAAAATATTATTTTTAAAATACCATTCCCAAATTTAAGAAGGGTTTAGAACCATCCTTAAATTAAAAAAATTTCCACAATTCTTAACCATCCTTGAATTATAAATTTACTACAATTTTCAACCGTCACTAATTTTTTGCAACGCCCTATTTAGCAACGATTGAAAACCGTTCCTAAATGGTTCAAGAACAGTTTTCAACCATTCCTAAATAAGGAATTTTTTTAATTTTTTTTTTTTTTAGTGGATATTGGCCAAAAGAGGAAAACATCGATTAAGAATGAGTGGTTTTCCCTTACTTTCCTAGTTTATGATTATGAATTATTTAGTTTGATTATTGATACATATTTTGATAAGAAGTTCACACTTTCTTATCTGTTTGTCGCCTTCCAAGTAATTTTAATCTAATCATCTTTATTTTCATTACTCTCAATATTGCTGTTATTGCATATGTTTATACATTGAGGACAACATAAAATTTAGGTTGGGGGGGGGGGGAGGGGGGGTTAAGCTTTGTTCGAAAATTCTTTGAATTTTTACTGAATGTGTTAAAATTTTGAGATATATTTTTTTCCATTTTTTTTGTGGATTTGAGTGATTTTAAAATTAATCCATAGATTAGAATTATAAGATACTTAATGTTGAGTATTTTTTTAATTTTATTTTTACAATTACATTCTAGTTATTTGATATATTTCAAAAAATAATTTTAAAGTTTTAAATAATTGAATTGGTATTTTTTAAATATTGATTGAGTCATGAGTTCACATATCACATATAGCTTACACATTAAAGTTTAAGTTTGATATTGAATTGTTAACTTGATGATTATTGAGAATGATAGGAAGAAAACATGGGGAATTTGTCCATCATATTCAATGAGAAGAATTAAAAATATATATATATATATATATATATATATATATATATATATATATATATATATATATATATATATATATATATATTAAAAAAGAGAGAAAAAAAGAAAATACCCACTAAAAAATAGTTGTCGAAAAGGGTTACTTATCGAAGTTCCTTAAAAGGACTGAAAGTGCCCTTATTTGTCAATATATGTGAGTGTTGATTCGGTTAGTCCAAGTGAGCTCTTAGAAGAAGACATCAAGACTAAGCCTTAACAAAAGATGAAGACCATGATCAGGCTTAAACTTATCATCGAAAGCCTCATCATCCCACAACAAACACTAACAGGTATATGACCCCATATAATCCAAACTTACCCTTAAAAATGAATTAAAAAATCTTCTGATAGAGTTGGTATATGAAAAAGGTGAGCTAACAGTCCTAGAGGGGAGGGGGAGTACTGAAATAATAAATAAATCACAGATCTCAATAGCAGTAGTATTGAGAAATAGATTCAAACTTAGTTCGTGGGACAACCTTACACCAAAAATAAAGTTTTAGGTAGGATAAATTGATTTCATGAACGTTTGTAAGGATCAAGATCACAAACTAAGCAAGAGACAAGAGAGCTATCTATTACAAGCATTCACCATATATGCATAAACAAATTACAATCATTCACCACTGATACAAAACTTAAATCATTCACCACAAACACCAGGAGTTATAGTGGTTCAGCGTATACACCGATTGTTCTCAAATAGCCACGCCTACTCCACTCCCAATAATCACAACCCACGTGATATTGGTATTCACTAATAAAAAAGGTTTTCACATGTTCACCTTTAAACCTATACAGTTGTGATTTTAGAAAGGCTACCACAAACAAAACCCCATGCTGAGATTTTCTAGTTGTCTCAATCAAAACCAATACAAGAGATTTTCTGGATATCTTAAAGAAACCAAAATACAAAGATCTAAAATGATACTTAATCTTCTCTTTGAAGATGTTCTTGAAGTAGCCAGTAGAACCGCTTTGCTTGAAGTAGAGTTGTCAATGTCTAGTGACACAAACAAGGGTTTTAGATTCTAGATTGATTTTAAATTAATTCAAACATAGGCTACTTGTTTAAATCCCTTAGATCTGAAAAGAAGAGTGATTACTCTCTTTAAAACATATGATTCATGAAAAGAGATCAATGAATTAAAAATAAAAGTTATATAAACAAAATAAAAAATACCGTACAGTAACTTGATAATAGTGGAGACTACTCTCTTTCTAAATGAAGGCTTTTCTAAGGCCTCTATTTATAGGTTGAAATGTTGTTGCTTCGACTCGTCTAAAGTTTCCTTTGACTCGTCTAAGATCTAACTAAATTTTAAATTTTGGGTGCGATCGGATAAAACAGTCTTTCGACTGGTCGAAGGCCCTGTTCGACTTGTCGAGGGCCCTCTTCGACTAGTCAAGCATAGGCTTTGACTAGTCAAGGATGCTAAAAAATAGTTACTAGACTTCGAGTTGAGCTCCCATCGACTGGTCGAAGGTGCCTCTTCGACTGGTCGAGCAGTTTGCTCGACTGGCCTAAGAACTACTAGAAATATCCAATTTTTGAATTTAAAATTTGGATTGGTCGAAGATAATCTTAGAATGGTCGAGCCACAACTTAGACTAGTCGAACCAAGGCTTAGACTAGTCGAACTGAAGCCTAACCAAAGTATAAAAACCCGTATAAATTTATTATTTAAAAACACCTAAGTTTAAGGTATTTCTAGGGTCAATTATACTTGAGAAAACTGGACATTGAAGTGTAAAACTTGAATCTTTTACTTGAATCTTCAATAGTGCACAGTTGATCTTCTACTTGAAGTGCAGTCGAAAGTGGAGCTTGATCTTCTACTGGAAGTGTAGTAGAACTTGAATTCATTTTAGCTTGAACTATCCATTTCATGACTTGTGCCTATGCTTGCATTTTCCAACTTCATGACTTGTTCTTGAAGGTGAACCTTCCATGTTAATTTACTTGAAGGTGAACTTTCCATCTTGATGCGTGGACCATATCATAAGTTATTTTGTCACATCAAAATTTGATAAACAAGAGTACTTTATACATTATAGCACTTACAATATATAACGCACCAAGAGTATAAACGGAAGAAAGAAGCTAAAACTGAAAAATCCCAAGTCCTAATTGAGTCAATTGGGGGAATCTTCAAATCCATCGAACATTGTTCAATGTTATCGAAAGACATACCCATTCTGTCCAACAATGAAATGAAAGAAATGTAGGAAATATCGATTGCATTGATTACTGTTTGATACCATCGAAGTTCACACTTCGATGACATCGAATAGTCCTCAATTACTTGGACCTTAAATTTCTTCCAAAGAAACAAAGAATACTTTAAGTGCTCCTTGATGACATCGAAGCCTCCTCGATGTTATCGATAACATCGAAGTCTATTCGATAGAATCGGAACTTTCTTAGTTTTGTCCAGCAAGTTTTTCAAAGAGAATCTATTTTTCTTCGAGGTCATCGAAAACCATTCGATATCATTGAAATTTAAATTTTGATAGATCAAAGGGATACTTGATTGAATCGAACATGTGACAAAATTTTCCAACAACCTATGTTATTTTAAAGATAAATCTTGATGGAATCGAGTGTCCCTTGATGAATTGAAGTGCACGTCCATCTAATCGATTAAAAACTTGCAGAATCTATTATACTCTTAAATGAATGTATTAAGTAGAGATTCAATGAAATCGAAGGTACTTCGATGGTATCGAAATTTAAATTTTGATAACATTGAACACCCTTCGATGGCATCGACGATTACAAAATTTTGCCTATCTTTTTACATTGGGATTTTTACTCTATAGATGAGCTAGAATCTAATAGAGTTTGAGCCTATTATTCTAAGATCAACCTACCGTCTTACTCACTCTCTCTTTCCCATTAGAGTTCATCATTCAATCCTTTTCTTAAGCATAAACTCTTATCTTATATGCTTGGATTTAATTACGAACTCTAGCATTCATGAAGTTCATATTATCCTTAGAACTCATGAATTCCTAGCTCATGGGAACCTTCTCTATTGATTTAAATCTTATCATTAAAATAAAGAAGATCAAAAACCCTAAATCTCACAACCTTAGAGCCTTCACGAAAGTATCATCAGCAAGTTACGCTTCAAGGGAGCTGAAGATTCTTTGTCATCATCGAAGATATTTACATTGCACAAGAACGACACTCACCAACTCACTTTGTAAGTATTTAGTGTCTAATGTGTCTGAAGCCCTTTTCCTTGTGTAGGATTGAGATTCAGAGTTTGAGTGTCAAACTCGCCAAGTCGTAGTTGTATGTCTCCAATGGGAGAATACGTTGTGTCCTTGTGTAGGATGTGTATCCTTGCGTAGGCTTGGGTTGCCTTGTGTAGGTTCCTAGTGTTGTGTCCTTAGGTATGACGTGTTGCCTTAGGTAGGAATCTAAGAACCTTGTGTACGTGTCCTAGCTTAACCTTATGTAGGTTGTGAAGGTTCATGGTTAGCCTTATTTAAAACTATTAGATAATGAAATCTGGTACACTCTAGGAAAGAGTGCGTCTGTCGAGAGTGGAGTAGGAAAGTATTGGAACCACTATACATGATTGTGTTTGGGATTGTTTTGAGTACATTTATATAATTATGCCAATGTTCATCATATGTTCACAATGATGCATGATTTAGTTAATGTATAAGTATTGATAAAATCATATCTCACACACAATATACACTATCCTTATAGGCTTTGATTTTACATATGAATCTTATATAAGCCTATGTGAATTGGACCCTCTATTGGTTTGGAAGCCATAGAGTTACTTTGCCTTACTTCCTTGTTTTAAAAGTTAGGCATATGTTCTTATTAAAATATAACAAATTTTGAAAAAGTCCTATTTAACCTCCTCTAGGACACTTAGTCATACTTCATACTTCAGTACTAGCGGTTCCATCACAATTTCAAAGACTGTAAAGACGAAGAAAAAATTGAAAATAGTGTGAAAGCCGCTGAAGAAAAAATCAAAAGCTAGATGAGTAGAAGGTTGAACTGTAAGGAAATTTTAGGTTTAGGTTTTGGTTATCCAAAATGTTCTTTGAGTCATCAATGTTATCATGAAAGTAGAGAAATAAACCTTTGGTTTTGTTAAGTTTAGATTTCAATATGTACATGGAACTCACTGATTATAAATTATCTAATTATATATTAATGCTTTGCATTTGTTTAGGATATTTACCAACTAATAGATTTTAGGTATAAATGATGCTTTACATTGATATACCTTGGATTTCTAAAATCTAGACTGCTTTGAGAATTACATGAGTTATGGAAATTTGTTCATTTAGTTTCGAAATATCTTTCACATGTTTTTCTCTGGACTAGAAAAATGCTAGTTGAGGGGTGTGTTGAGACCTAAATATTGCACATTTATCCCTTCAATCACATTATCTTTTCTAGAATTTAAGTGTTAATATGATATGATGTGACGCCTTAAAAATCGGGGGTTGAGCATAACTCAGCTCCCGAGTTCCAAAACATCACTTACGAAACATTTTCAATGATGGATGAATGTTGGCTATATTAGTGCATAAAACATGAAGTAGATTAAGCCAAATCAGTAAAACATAATCCAGGGACAGTTGTAATACACAAGAAGAAGACTGAAATGAATATATAAACTAGTGTAAGTCCCCAAAGTCTATATGCTCTGCCAGGTCATAATTACAAGTATTATTTCAATATACAAATATCAAAATGTGATAGTCTACTACAAATATAACCCTGAATCCCCATCAATCAGGACATGGCACACATGAACCCTCTTGAATACTGCATGTAGGAAAACACCTCCTCATCATCCTCATACTCCAGCTCTGCCTCGTGGGTCGCATCATCATCTACAACTAGGACAGAGTCTGGCTGGTGTTTAAACACCGTCCCAGAATGTGGGAGTGAGTGATCAACTTAGTGGAGCTATACAGCAAAGGTTAATATGTTATTAATTTAGTCAAGCAGTAATGATAAAGTAGTACAATCAAACATGTCCTAGATACTCTTGTTAATGCAAGGATGATATGAGGAAATGATGCATGCCCTCGCCTGCACTCCCTCTTGTGACAACATCTAACGATCGCGGCATGAATCACTACCACTGTGCTCTACACCAACGCCAACGGCACATGCAGTGCGATGTTATGAGCATGATTACCAAGTTCTTATTAGTCCTTTTCATAAAGCAGGATTGGGAAGCTAAGGTACCTCCCTCATATCAATTTCCAAACAATGATCCATTCTAGGGTCGTCAGTCCTAGACAATCTCATATGATGTTATGGTTCTAGGTCGCTACAATGGGCTCGTCACCAATCAATGCATGCCTAGTTATACCCTAGTTACTACAATAAGGCTCGTCGCCTCAATGCAGTGTCAAGGTATGCTCGAGGTCACTACAAAGGGCTCATCACCAATCAATGTAGGCCGACAGCATGAATACAGTGTCTCATACCACCGTATTCGGCTCACGAGTCTGAGTTTCTCACTGGTCACTACAGGGAGCCTCTTCGCCCCAGCGTAGGCCGACAGCTTGACCACAGTGTCCCATACCACCATGTCTGGGTCATGAGTCTTAGGCGAACGTGGTTTTAAGGTTAACGGGATCTACTTGTAAGTTTAGTACCCTATATTCAAGCAGTAGCATCCAAACATGGTGAACATACATTGGGTCAAACGGGTTAATTGACGAGCTCAACTAGGATGATCGCACATTGAGTTGATCGACATGAAATGTATAAGCACTCCGTGTGGCCTAACCACTGTCGACATCCCAAGTACGGCTCAGATTCATCGAACACATCCTGCATGGAGAAAATAATCTCAGCCACCAGTACAAGACCTGTTACCGATTACCTGTACTGTAATATAGTCCCAATCACGTACAATCACAATGATGAATATTTAAAACAATCCTATAATCATATGAACATGTTATGGAATATAACTTAAACATGAATACAATACATGGAGGAAATCATACACATATTTAACATGAATAAGTAGGCGATACAGTTCATGGAGGAAATCATACACACAGTTAAGGTAGTTGGGATTTATATCTCAACTCCCTTATAAATCACACTTTACTAATTACTAACTCATTCAGACATTTTCACAAACACTTAGACTACACTTTCCAACATACATCATGTATATTGGCCATATTATGTATTAAGGAAAATCCTTTTGCCAAGGAGTTGTCACATACATATCAATTATGTACCTATGACAATTAATCATGGCAATCACAAATTCAGATTCCAAGCGCATACAAATATTTCAACAAACGCATGAAATACCCTATTCACAACCTAGTTTATATGTAAATATAAAATGAAATAAATATCGCATTTGGCATGTGAAATGGCACCCAGTCAGTAATAAATCATTAACTGACATTGAAAGCTTTGAAAACAATAACCTATACATATATAGTCCGCACCTTAAACTGAAAAATGCGTAACGGATATGATTTAGACACTAAGCCTTCGTCAACGGCGGATTTACAACCTAAAACATGAAGTAGGTTAGCTACATCATTACTTAGACTATTTGAAACTCTAGAATGGATTATGGTTAGGATCTCTTACCCAAGTATGGAATTAGAATCGCTGGTATAGTGATCCAGTAGTGATGGATAAGCACGTGGAGAGGCAGGGTAGAATCCCTGGGAGAATCTCCAACTCACACTCTCTCTTTCTCTCTATTTTTCTTCTCTTTCTTAACTAGGGTTTTAAAATTCGTATGGATTATGAGAAAGAGGGTTTAAGGCCCCCAGAACTGATGAAAATAGTCCCAGGACCATGGTATACTTAGGTTATAACTAAATCGGGTTTGTTCCGATCCAACGGTGCAGTTCTGGAGGTCCCTTTGCTGAATGCGGTCGAACTTAAGCTCACAAATATTGGATCTTGATCAAGCTAAGTTTTCAGTCCGATCAGGTTTACAGATCGACTGTGGTAGACCAGTTTTAGTTCAATGGTCACTGACACTAGATCAGGGCCACAAGTATATTGACATGTGTGGGACATTTTCCCTGATCCGAGGGTAAATTTGGGTCAGATTCTGACGGTTTGAATGCTTATAATCGGCCCGCAAGTGACACGACTCAGATTACTTAAATTCATATTTAATTTCTCAAAATATTCACTTTCTCACACACTACGCTCTGGACTCAAGAAAATAGTCTCAGGACATCATCTGGATTTGATGTTCGAGGTGATTATCAAGTCCAACCAGGTGGTCATATTTGTCTAAGTTTGTTGCTATTGGACTTTCGATGTGCGGTCCAGGTTTGATACGGAGTTTCTGAATGCTCCTGAGAGCAACTGGGTTTAGAGATTGATCCTAGATTTTAGGTAATGTAGCGTTAACAATTCTACATGTTTTGAGTCTTGCAGAATGTATTTAAAGTGATTGGTGTTAATATCACAGGTAATCTAGTTTAACACTGGTTAATTCTCGTTTAATTTTTAAAGGATTTGGTCCTAAGTGATTTCTGTTTGAGGTGGTGCTTGGGTTTTCATACGGATTTTTTCAAGACGTTACATATGAATATATATAATTTCATCACACGAGGTGGTTTAGACCTAAAGATGAATATGTACTTAAAAGGATAGATTTAGAGTTCAAAAGAAGATAATGAAGAATTAGAGATTTGGATGTCATTAATGAAGAATTTTATGCCAAAGTGTAAGCCCCGTATCCTAGACCATACCGTTCCGTAGGCTTCCGTGATCTTTCCGATCGAATTTCGACTACTTTTGACCTTTATCCGACGTTTGCATGCGATCCTAAGCAGAGTCCTGTCAATCCGAGTCGGCTCAACCCGAGACTTGTACCCTAGTGACCGTGCCGTCGCCTTGGTTCCGATGCCATGTGTCACACCTCAAACTCAGAAATCGGGCTCACAAAATTCCCGATCACCGAATCTGACGCCGATAGCCTCCGTAGAACCCCATTCTCGGCTCCCTGCACCCATTCGCCAGGTTCCAATCCTGGGATGCTACAAGGTGGATTTTCAATGTTAGTTTGATTCGTAATAAGCATAACCAAAGGCATAACCCACAAACAATAACCAAAAACTCCATTACATTTTTACTATGATCAAAAACTTTACAAGTACAATGAGCATAAAGGGAAATATAATGATAGTGGGGATAACTCCAAAATTATCTGCAAAGCGCTCCTGCCTCAGCGTTGTTGTGCTCCAACATCACCTGTACATAATGGTTGTGCATAAGCTTATAGAAAGCTTAGAGGGTGGTGAAAGTATGTGCGCAAGGTAGTAATATGATCATGCAATATTAGAGTAATGCGGAATATGCAGAGGGATCTATGAATATCATTAGTCGTACCAAAGTTATGCGATGCAAGACATGAATGATATCGGCCATACCAAGGCCATGCGATGTGAAATATAACTCAAGCATACAAATCCTCATATAAGTCCACATATCAATACAGCTCAAATCTGGGATATCACCGAGGTCTAGTACACTCTAAACCAGATCGCCACCCCATCACGTGCAATAAGGTAAGTGAAAGAGACCTCACTATCCGTCTGCCAATATCGGGCTCGACTCATTGATAGCAGACCCATTCCTCGAGCTAGTCAACTCAGCCTAACTTTGCCCCCTACTCTCGGGCAGGTAAGGTCGCACTCCCTTCCAACCGAGCACGACACAGTGGAAAGTGCGACCGTCTGGTAATCGGCACTCGGCACTCCTGTACCTACTCGGTCTAGACGTTGGAGCAACCTCTTGGTACCATAAGGGTTTAGGGACTTTCACCTAATGATAACTATAGCACCCCATGTAGAATAAGATTTTCACTATCCAATCCTGTCATCCACGATATGCCTGTGGAGGCTACGACCCTGATGTCACTAGGTGTAACGCCCGTGAAAAATCCGTACTTGGGCACGAGTACCAACTCGACCCGAAATCGCGTAGAAATAATTTCCATGGAAATTAAACGTAAGTTAGCTAGCGCAACGCTAGAGTAGCTGGGAAATAGTCCCTGATCACTTTAAATATGTTCTGCAAGACCCAAATCGAGTAGAACAAACAACTCTACAATACTCTATAACCTCGGATCAAACTCTAAGCAGGTTTGTTCTCTGGACCATATTGAAATTTTGTATTGGATTTAGACCGCGCGTCGAAGGTCCGATACCTCCTATCTTAGACCGTTAGAACCGCCCAGCTGGACTTGACAATCATCTCGAAAATCAAGTCAAACCGATAATCACAGACTATTTCGTTGAACCCGGACTGAAGCGACCGCGAATAGGGACGAATTTGGAATTTCAAATTCAAATCTGGCACACGACTTGACGCGTCAGTATTAAGCATTCTGACCGTCAGAATTCATCCAGATTACACCCTCGGATCAGGAAAAATTTCTATTTATTATCATGAGACTTCCAGCCCTGATCTATGTGCGGTGACCGCTGAACTGAAACTGGTCCGCCACGTGCGATCTGCGAACCCTGCCAGACTGAAAACTTAATACGAGGTACATCTGGTACACATGAGCTTAAGTCTGATCGCAATCGACCAGGGGACCACCAGAAAGCCGTTTTTGGACCGAAACAGCCCCGAAATGGATAGGCATCAAGTAAACTTCGTCCCGGAGCCTATTTTCGACAATTTCAAGCTTATAAAAGGGGTTGAAACCCTCATTTCTTCCTTCCATCCGAAAATCACCAAACCCTAGAAAAAGGAGAGAGAGTTTGAGAGAAAGAGAAGAAGGGATTTTTCCCGCTTTCGAGCCCTGACAGTTGCTGCTTCAGCACTTCCTTCCAATCACCTGGCTGGTGATTTCTCCACCTTTTCAGGTATAAAATAACCCCAAAAACTTGCTGATTTAGGGTTTGCTTAGATGCACAACATGTTAGCTAACGTATTCCATAAATCAAGCTCTCCTACTGCCGTAGACGAAGCGTACACGCTCCGTTCAAAATCCTGCGACCGTAAGAGACTAGGTGAGGATTTTAGACGCTTTGATTGACGGTTTACAATGCTTTCAATGTTGTTTAATAGTAGATTATCGACGGCATCGCCGTTTGACATGTACAACATGCTCTCTGTTTCCTGTTTCGTAAATTAACGAAGAATATGAGATTTAGGGCATTTTAGTCATTTGTAGGAAGTACGGTCTACGTGCATATTTTGCTGACGTGATTGACATGGTTTGTCGCCGCATTAGAGAGTTAGGAATGCTTGCATAATCAGTTTGGCGAAGAGATTCGCCAAGTTGCGCACTTTGGGTCGACATACTATATGTGGACTTAAGTGTGTAGTGTATGTGTTTGTATAAATGCTTGTATTAGTATGTATTGAATTGAATGATGTTATGTAGTAGTTTGAGATTGATTTCATGATTAATATGCTGACCTAAATGATTTCCTACATGTTGACCTTATGCATGATTGCATTACATGCATAGAAAGTATGCCTTGAAGATTTGCTTAAGTTGAATATGCATGGAAAGTATGCCTTGAAGATTTGCTTAAGTTGAATGTTATAACATGTGCTAACATGCTCACATGATGTATTTCAATTCCAATACCTTTGTATATAATGTTAATGAAATTCCATAGATGTGTGGGACTTGACTTAGTCCAGGCAGTCAGTAACCGAGCGAATTCGTGGCTGACTGGTCATAGCCACGAACGACGCGTCGATGAACGTGATTCGTGTTGAGAGTTGGCGGCAGTGGTTAGGCCACGCGAAGTGTTTTACGCACTTCATGTCGTTTAACTTGAGATGCGATCGCGCTAGTCGAGCCCGTCAAGTAACCCGACTGGCCGATGTTTGTTTACCTTGTATGTGTCATAACTGCTTGAACCTAGGGTACTGAACGTACCATTGTAAACCCTGTTAACCATGGTACCTTGATCTACGAAGACTCATGAGCCGGGCATGGTGGTATGGGACACCGTGGTCGAGCTGTCGGCCTACGCTGGGGCCACAAACCTCCCCGTAGTGACCAGTGAGCACCTTGACTCGTGAGCAGATTATGGTGGTATGGGACACTATATTCTAGCTGTCGGCCTACACTGATCAGGCGACGAGCCCTTTGTAGTGACCGCGAGCGTATTCGGAGTCCACGGGAGGCGACGACCCTTCCGTTGCAGTAGAGTACGGTAGGCCTGTATTGATAAGGTGATGGGGGAGCGGTGCAACGAGTGCGAGCAACAGCCCTGGCAGCCCTTGCAGTGACCTACGAAATATACATCGTATGAGATTACTAGGAGTGACGACCCTAGACAGGATCCGTGTTGGGATTGATACAAGGGAAGTACCTTAGTTTCCCAATCCTGCTGTTTGAATGGACTAATAACAACTTGGAAATCATATCACCATAGCATTGCATGTGCTTGGAAGATGTGGAGCACTCTAGGGAGTGTGGCATGCCGCGGTCGTAAGATGTTGCCGTATGAGGGTGATCGTCGGTGAGGGCATACATCACGTCATATCATCTTGCATTAACAATAGTATTAGGATTGTCTGATTTACTGCTTTACTATTATCGCGTGATTGAATTGTGAACATGCTAATCTTTGCTCTATGATTCCACTGAGTTGATCACTCATTCCCACGTTACGGGATGGTGTTTGCAACACCCACCAGACCCTGTTGTAGTTGCAGGTGAGGATGAGATCCAGGTGGTGGAGCCAGAGATTGACGAGGACCAGGATGAGTTCTCGTATATGCAGTACCACGACGGCTTCCCGTAGGCGACCTAGATCGAGGGGACATCAGTGGGACTTTCTTTTGAACATTATTCTTTTGTTATGTATATGTAAATGAGACTCAGAGATGTAGTCATACTTTGGAGACAGATGAGATTACTTTGTTTTTCCATACAGTGATATATACATTGTTTAGTCTTCCGCTTGCTTTTATCACTGGATCTGAAGTATGAATTGCAGTTTTGGTATACTTTTACTCATGTGAATGCTTTAAATCAGACAACATTGAAGCATAACCATTTTTGTTGCATAAGTGACGGTCTGGAACTCGGGAGTTGAGTTTATACACGACCCCCGATTTTCAGGGTGTTACACTAGGGCATACAGTAACCATGTCACGCAATGTAAAATGTATGAATCACACTATCCAGTCATGCAGTAATCCTGCGCATATCGTGCGCACATGTAGGGCAACACTACATAACCGAGAGCCCATAAATAATCTGCTAGTAGGCATATGCTATAATCAGTCACTTCTCATATCAAGCATACATATGATGCATATGATAAGGAATCATGGAACTATACTAAACATGTAATAAAGTAATGAACTATCCTTACAACGCAGATGGGTCTAGATGGCCTACACCCAACAAGTACGGGCCTTTCAATGGGCCCTACAGAGAGTCATAATGTGGATATTTAGACGTCAAACCAACATTGCTCCTAAGGCGTAGCCCATAGTGAATACCATTACATAAACCAGGTTAGGATCACACATTACAATGGACCTTAGGTACATCCCATTGGGCCTTAAATACATCAAATGGGCCATATCATATGGGCCTTTTATTCATCAAGTGGGCCACGTTAATGGGTCGCACCAATGGGCCTTATGTGCATTGCAATGGGCCATCACCCATTGGGTCTTGAATACATCAAATGGGCTTTATGTTCATTAAATGGGCCACACCCATTGGGCCCCATATGTACATCAAATGGGCCTCAACCCATAGGCCCTAATACATCTCAGTGGGCCTTAACCCATGGGCCCCTAATACATCTAATGGGCCTCGACCCATGGGCCTTACATATATATCAAAGTGGGCCTCAACCATGGGCCACAAGTGCATCGAATGGCCTCATAACATGCCAAGGCGGGGTCCACTTAGACTATGGATCTAGCTCATTTACCCCACGTCCTAAAATGATCTCACCGATGGTTGGACGGTTTGGATACAACACATGCACCATGGTGGGTCCCATGTAGGGCCCTTCATTTTGTATATATGATATAATATATATATATATATATATATATATATATATATATATATATATATATATTATAGTATAATATATAATATATATAATATAATATATATACATATATAATGTATCAAACCTCCTAAGGAGTGGGACCCACAGAACTTGATGTCATCATACGATAGTGGGCCCCACCATCAAAACAAACGTACAACATCATGTAAAACACATACATTGTGCATGGCCCATCACCAAAATGGATGGACGGCTGGCGTAAACCACATACATCATGTGGGCCTACACTGCATGATAAAGAACAGAGAGAGAGATATAGAGAGAGAGGGCACGTGGCCCCTTTTTACTTTTTTCTTTCTTTTTCTTTTTCTTTTCTTTTCTTTTTCTTTTTCTTCCTGACACAACAGAGGTGGGTCCCACGTAGGGCCCACCACAGTAGCATATATATTATATAATATATTATATTATATATAATCTAATATAATATAATATAATATATATATATATATATATATATATATATATATACATAATATAATATACTACATATATATAACGTTCAGGCCGTCCACAGCCTGGACAGCAACATACATTACGGTGCTGCCCCACACGTGGGGTGGGACCCACCATCCTTGGATGGTGTACACTCCACACGCTCCATGGTGAGGCCCAACAAATGGTGGACGACGTGGCTAGGATTGGTCCCATTGACCCCACAGACCTCAGCGTTGCAACGAGGTATCTTTCACTCTGTCTACCACTTGAGCTATGGGACGTGGGTCCCATGTTGAAACAAGGTATCTTTCACCCAGTTACCAGTTGAGCTATGGTTTGGGGTGTAAGAATGGGCCCCACTAGGATAGGGTCCCACCGTCCAGGTGCAATGGACGGTTTGGATAGAGCACACACATCATGTTGTGGCCCGATTAAATGGGCAGAGGATGGGAATGGGTCCCATGGACCCCACCGTCAATACACCAATGTCAGGACACACCCATGTCAGTTCACACTCCACTGATAGCACGTCCAGCGTCCCAGGGATGCTGGACAGGGTGGATATAACACAAGCCTTGTGGTGGGTTCCACAAGGACGTGGCCCACCTAACCTTTGGATCAACATGATATTTGTGTTTCTCCTACATCCAGGCCCACCTAAAGGTGATCAGCAAGGTGGGGCCTACGGATGAGACGGCATGGATCGTACATAATAGTGGGGTCCACAATACAAGGGAGATAGAGAGATAGAAAGAGAGAGAGAGATATCGGCGATAACGAAGGTGATGGAGGGGCCCCGCCACTATGGGTCCCTCTTTGATACAAAATATACATCAAGGTGGGTCCCACTACATGTGGCCCTTAAATCAAACAAATGTATGAAAACAAAAATCCAAAAATCACCCACCGACTTCTTCTTGCACCCTTGGCTTCCTTAGCTCCTTAGCGTCGATTCCAATGGAGGAGATGAGGTTTGGATGGTTGAGATGGGAGATGAAGGGTAGAAAAGTGGGCCACCTTTGTTGCTTGGGAAGGCTTGGAGAAGCTCATACGTATAGAGGTTTTTCTTTCTTGGAAATGAGCTTGGAAAAGAGAAAGAGAGAGAGAGAGAGAGAGAGAGAGAGACTTGTAAGGGGAGAGAAGGATTGATGGGTGATGGAGGGATAGATGTGGTGGTGATGGGTGTAAGAGCTTTTTAACTTTTGTGGCCATTTGTGTAAGAAAGGCATGGGTGTGTAAGAGACTTTTTGACTTTGAGGCTTGCTTGGGAATGGGTGAAAGTTGATGTGTACTTGACATGTTAAGATTGATGGATTGACTGACAAGTCGTAGAGATTCTCTTGGGTTTCACAACGCGCGACGTTTTCCTCGCACCGAACGATGGCCCACATCTCTTGACCAAGGTATCACCTCGGCACATGAGTCGCGACATCGAAACCGCGACGCCGACGCTGTCGCTATGGTAAAGGTCTTGGGTTGAGTCGACTTAGGTTAACGACGTGCGAATCAGGGTCACATGCAAATATCGGTTAAGAGTCGAAGGTTACCGGAATTAGACCGAGAAGACCACAAAAGTCTATGAAACGATACGGTCTAGGATACGGGGCTTACACCGTGTCTCACGCGCCGAGGCGATACCCAGGCTAGGAGATGTGGGCTCGTGATCTGTTCGAGGAAAACATCGCGTGTTGCAAAACCTAAGAGAACATTACATCAAATCTCATCAATCTCATCGATCAATTACACACCACCTCACATGTCAAAGTACAACCCCATCCCCAAGTAACCCCAAAGTCAAACTCCCTCTTACACAAAGTACACCCACCACATCACTCACCCATCTCTCTCTCTCTCATCTCCCTCTCCCTCATTCTCTCCAAGCAACCGTCCATGGCTTCCATGGGAGAGAAACTAGTGTGGCCCACCTTCCTACCTTCCATCTCCACCATCCAAGTCCGATCTCAATCATTGAAGTC
Organism: Magnolia kwangsiensis; assembly: GCA_037074715.1. Taxonomy (NCBI): domain Eukaryota; kingdom Viridiplantae; phylum Streptophyta; class Magnoliopsida; order Magnoliales; family Magnoliaceae; genus Magnolia; species Magnolia kwangsiensis. The sequence goes on from CM073579.1 coordinate 76,911,192, forward strand.
CATCCATTTAAGCTCTAGCCTGCATTAGCGGAAGAATGAAGAAAAGATCTAAAGGTGGGTGCTTCTCTCTTTCTCTTTTTCTTAAATGATGTGTGTGGCCCACCTAATGATGCATGTAACATTTAGATCGTCCATCCAATGGGATCGGTCCACCCTACTGCCCGTTTAGGGCTCTGCATGACCAGTCGGCCATATAGGCCTGGATGAAAGGAAATCACAAATATCAACTGATCTTTTTATGGGGTGGCCCATTCACGTGGACCCCACCTTGATGTATGCCATATCTCTACCCTCCATATTAAGACACCAGACCAGCAGGTCCGGATGGGGCAGCATAGCTGGATAGCCTGCTGTCAAGACCGTCCAGTAGGCCTGGATGCTGGTGAAATAAAAATATAAGCTGGATCCCAGCCTTGTGGCCGTCATGTGGACCCCACCTGTGGATCCTACTATGATGTATGCATCTTGTATACTCGCCCTCCATTAGTCTACTCGCCTAGAGCATAGGTAGATGGGCTGTGATCAGTTGGTCCTGCTGTTGTCCAGTAGCAGGCGCTGATGAAGAGGAAAACACGGATATCATCTTTGTTTCGAACGCTGGTGGACCACACTGGTGTGGACCCCACCTGATATTTATGTGTGTATCCACACCGTCCACCTTTGAAGAGATTATTTTAGGACCTGAGCCCAGATGGGCAGGTCCAACAGTTCGGATCCAGCGTGTTGTGGGCTGCCCGTTGTAGTAGAAGAACCGTCCATCTGCTGACTACTGACGAGAAGGGAAAATACAATACTAGCTTTGAACTAAGCCTGATGGGCCATACCCACGTCGACCCACCTTGATCCACGTGTCATCCCAAGAGCCCCACCGTCCAGAGAAATCTAGACGGTGCTAAGGGATCACCGTGATGTATTGTTTGATCCACAGGGATGGTGGATCTCCACCATGATGTCTGCGTATATCCACACCTTCCATCCATTTCCTTGGAACGTGGGGCCACCTCACACGTGTGGCTTGTGTGAGGGTGGGGCCCACCTATATATATGTATTCTATTTCCACGCCGTCTGTCCGAGATCTGGACGCTGAAAGGAAGGAAAACACAAATGCCGGCTTATTCAAAGCTGAGGTGGACCAAATGTGTGGACCCACCTTGGTGTTACATGAGGGAAGATTGGCTGGTGTATGTCAGCAAGTTCCATGGGTTGCATCCACACCGCCTGTCCATATGGGCCCACTGATGAATGTTACATCATCACCGTCCAGTAGGTCTAGACATTGGAAAAATGCTTAGATCGACTTGATCCTGGGGTGGCCCACTCACGTGGGAGCCACCTGATGTATATATGGTCCACCGTCTAATTGCCCAGGACGGTGGGACCCCCACATGAAGCCTGTGTTTTACACACACCGCTCGTTCTGGACGCTGGACCCTTCTTCAAAAAATATAATAAAATAAAATAGTAATATATATATATATATATATATATATATATGAATGTGGTGGGCCCCGAGTGGGACCCGCCTGCTGGACGGTTTGGCTGGGTACATCACACCATTTTTTTTAGCTGCTGAGTGACGGTCCCACCATGGTATGTGTTTCATTCCACCATCCATCTTGACGGTGGGGATGACCGTGATGTATATGTTTTATCCGCACCATCCAGATGGGAAGGTGGGCCCTCCCACGACGTGTGTATTAGATCCGAACCGTCCGTCCATTGTGGACCCACCTTAGATGTGTTCCACCCAGCCGTCCATCAGGACATTTTGTTGGGTGGGACCCTCCTTGATATATGTTCTACATAGGTACACTGTCCATCTAGACGGCGTTGCATGGGCCACTCCGTGATGTATATGTTTCATCCATGCCAACCGTCCATCCCCTTTTTGTTCGTGGAACATGTGTGTAGGACCCACTTTGATGTATTTATTCTACATCCATTCCATCCATTTGTAGAGGGTCCCACCTTGCACGTGTGTCCAGCACCGTCCGCTGGATTGGGACTGTGGGACCCACCTTGAATGTATGTGTTTCAGCATCGTCTGCGTTAATATGTGTTATATCCATGCTATCCAAACTCATGGACCCCACCTTAATATAGGTATTATATATTGCACCGTCCATTTCTGGGTAGTACCAGGTAGGCTGACCTTTGATGTATACGTTGGAAATCCAGTCATCCACCTGTTTTACTATGGGACTCTCCCCTGATGTATTTATTCTATATCCATGTTATCTATCAAGTGGACCACATTACAACCAGTGAGGGATTGAACGTCTACCATTGAAACCCCTTGGGTTACAGAAGTTGTAGACCAATATGATATTTATTTTTCCTTTCAGTTCAGGCCTTTGTGACCTTATGAATTGACTATATGGAAAATAAATGCTATAGTGGGCCCCCACCCCCCTAAATTTTAATAGAGGAAATCATTTTCACACTTTTATTTGTAGTATGGTCCAGATGATCTTTTTATCCGATTTATTGTTTGGATAATGCTTTAAAATGATCTTTATCGATAGATGAATGGTGCTGCCCTTTGATGCAGCCCATTTGATGTTTATGAGGCCCATTGGTGCAACCCGTTGATGTGGCCCACTTAATGTATATGAGGCCCGATGTGATGAATTTATGGCCCATGTGCCAAGGCTCATTGTGATGCATATGCGGCCCACGAGTGAGGTTTATAGTGATATATATCAGGCCCTTGTGTAAGGCATGGGCTCACTGTATGTTCGGCCCTATGTGAACCACTCATTGAGAGTAATGTTGGTTTGACGTCCACATTGATGGGCAATGATAGTTAGATGTCCTCATTGTGACCTTCCCTTAGGCCTTGTTAGGCCCATTCTCTTTGTGGGATTAACCCAAATTAGTGGGCCCCACTCGCCATAGACGGATGGCTCTGTGCTATCAGATTTGATATAACCACAGCCGAGTGCCGATCTTTATACTATTGTTGATCGGTTGATCATTTATGGAACCCATTTTGTTTATCTGCTGATTGCTGGTGTGATTAACGTGACCGATTTACCAATTCTGATTAACGATCGATCCCAATTGTCATGACCGATTGCTGATTCTAATCGACGTGACCGGTTTGCCAATTCTGATTATCGATCGATTCTAATTACCATGTCCGATTTTCAATTTTGATTGACGTGACCAATTTTTTGACTCTAATTACCGATTAATTCTGATTGATGTGACCAATTTTCGATTCCAATCAACATGACCAATTTGTCGATTCTGATTACCGATCGATTTTGATTAACATGACTGATCGTCGATTCCGATTGACGTGACCGATTTTCCGACTCTGATTACCGATCGATTTCGATTGACGTGACCGATTGTTGATTCTGATTATCATGACCGATTGTTGATTCTGATTATCGAGGCCGATTATTGGTCAATTCTAATTGTCGTGGCCGATCGGAGATTTTGATTGTGGTGACTGATTTTGATTAATGAGGCCTACTCCGATTCCGATTTTGATTGTCAAGGCCAATTGTCGAGACCCATATGATGTATATGCGACTCATAGTTGAGGCCCATTGTGATGTATCTACGGTCCTTGGGCATGGCCCACTGTGTTGTTGTAACACCCTGGATTTTTTCCAACCTAGAATTACACGTCCTTAGGCAATGGGCCAACCATATCACTCTTAGAGCTCAATCCCAAAGTCTAAACATCGCTTTTCAACCCATTTCCTTCAAAAATCTCACCTTTCACCACCTCATTTTTCAAATTTCTCCACGTACTTTCGTATTAGACATAAATCCTACAGTTTAAATTAGGAAGAACAATACCGAAACTAAAACTTACCATAAATAGTAAATAAATGGATAAAATGGGTTTTGACCCTTAACCTTTTGAAATCTAACAAAATAAATGGGTTAGTTGGATAGATTAGCATCTCCTACCCCAAAATCATATGCTACAGGTCGCATAAACTCATTTCTGTTTACAAATTGGCCCCAAAAATGCCTCAAATGGAGTCGGGGGAATACCCACGCTAATCTAGGAGGACCCAGGGTGGGCCCTACACCTTTTTGGGACCTAGGGGACAGGAAAACCTCACCCGAGTGGCGAGACCTCTCCAGATGGCCCAGTGGTCGGCGAGGACCTCGCCGGATCGGCGAAGCCTCGCCGGTAATCGGGCTGGGTTCGGTCGGACCTTCGGGCCGATGGTCTTTAGGGGTTAGGGTAACCCCCTGGTACATGGGTCGTCCCTTAAAAACATCTCAATCACCTACTTCCTTCACAAAGTGACCCTCCAATCTCTCCTTTCTCTTCCAAATGTATGATTTTTGACAAAAACCACCCCTCCAAACTCTTCCTTCTTCTGTTTTCAAGCACCCTCACTCCACCCTTCAAATCTCATCTTAAACAAAAATCAATAAAGGCTACTTCCGTTATAAATCTAACGAGAATTAACTAGCGCTGCACTAGATGACCTATGAAATTCTCACTAATCACTTTCAATACGATCTGCTAGAGCTAAAACGTATAGAATGGGTGACGCTATAATACCTTAAAACCTAGGATCAAACTCTAAACCCGGTTGCTCACGGGAGCATTCGAAAACTTTATATCGGATCTGGACCGCACATCGGAAGTCCGATTATCCCGAACTTAGACAATCCTGACCGCCTAGTTAGACTTGACAATCACCTCGAAAATCAAGACCAAACGATGTCCCACGACGATTTCCTTGAGCCTAGAGTGAAGAGTGTGAGAAATGTTAGAAATTAAATATAATTTATGAAATCTGGCAAGTGTCGCTTGCTCACCTTTTTCTAAGAGTTCTGACCGTCAGAATTTGATCAAATTTTGTCATCGGATCAGGATAGGTGGCCCTTACATGTCATAGTACTTGTATCTCTGATCGAGTACCGGTAGCCGTTGAACTGAAACTGGTCCGCCAAGGTCGATCTGGATTTTCGATCAGACTAAAAACTCTGCCTGACCTAGATCCAATGTCAGGGAGCTTAAGTCTGACCGCATTTGATAAGAGGACCTCCAGAAGTGCTCCGTTGAGACGGAACAGTCTGTATTTGGACATAACATAAGTATACTTTGGTCCCAAGTCTATTTTCGTCACTTTTGGACTTATAAAAAGGGCTTAAACCCTTACTCTCTCATTCCATACAAATTTCTTAAGCCCTAGGAGAGAGAAGAGAGAAAAGAGAGAGAAAGAGGGAGAGAGTAGGGGAGAAGATGGGGTTTTTCTTCCATGAATTCTTCCCTACTACTCCTTGTGCTTCAACGCTGCTTCTACACTGCCATTCCGGTGCTTCTAGCTCCACTCTTAGGTAAGAAATCATAACCCTAACCTGTTCTAGAGTTTCAAATAGCATAAGTGATGATGTAGCTAACCTATTTCGTGGTATAGGTTGTCGTTGAGCCGTTGACGAAGACTTATAGTCTGAATCAACTCCGTTTCCCAATTTCTGGTTTAAGGTGCGGATTTTAGATGATTAGGTTGTCATTTTTTAAAGCTTTCAATGCCGTTTAATGGTAGATTGTTGACGAGGATGTTGTTTGACATGTAGAACATGCTGTTTGTTTTTCATTTCGAATACGTACGAAGAATATGAGATTTAGGGTATTTTAGGTATTTATAGGAAATACTGTATACGTACGTATTTTACTGATATGATTGCCATGAGTATTTATCGTGTACCTATGTTAGTTATGCATGTATGATCTGTTTGGTGAAGAGATTCACCCTGATACACATTCACTAACATATGCTATGTAGGCTAATGTGTGTAGACTAAGTATTTGTCGTGTACCTATGTTAGTTATGCGTGTGTGATCTGTTTGGAGAAGAGATTCGCCCTGATACATATTTTGGCTAACATATGCTATGTAGGCTAATGTGTGTAGACTAAGTGTTTGTATAAGTAAGTATTGAGTAAATGAGGTTGTAGATTAGCGTTGAGATAGGATTCTCAACTATTTTGATGATGTATATGATTTCCTCCACGTTTGTTATATTTGAATTGATTACTTTATATATATGAAATGCTTATGTATGGTTAAATTATTTATGTTGTATCGTATAACATGTTGCTATCATGCTTGAATTACTTGTTATTTCAATTCTGTCTATCTCATATGATTACTGATTCAGATTACATGTGCTTGGGGCTATACTCTAGTCCAGGAAGTCGGTAACAGATTTGAATTCGTGGTTGGATTCTATTCGCCACGAAGGACGAGTTGAGGAACCCCAGTAGTGCGTTGCTTGTCGGAAGTGGTTAGGCCACACGAAGTGCTTATGCACTTCATGTCGTACAACTCAACGGGTGCTCGTACTAGTCGAACTCGTCAAGTAACCCGACTGACCATTATATGTTCACCTTGTATTGGTCATAACTGCTTAAACCTAGGGTACTGAACTTACCAGTGAAAACCCTGATAACCGTGGTACCTTGATCCACTAAGACTCATGAGCCGGGCATGGTGGTATGGGACACCGTGGTCGAGCTATCGACCTACGCTAGGGCCACAAACCTTCCCGTAGTGACCAGTGAGCAACCCAGACTCGTGAGCCAATTATGGTGGTATGGGACACTATATTCGAGCTGTCGGTCTGCACTGATAAGGTGATGGGGGAGCGGAGCAACGAGTGCGTGAAACAGCCCTGACAGCCCTTTGTAGTGACCTCGAGCGTACTCTGAGTCTACGTGAGGCGACGACCCTTCCGTAGCAACAAGAGTACAAACTAGGCCTGTATTGATAAGGTGGGGGAGCGGAGCAACGAGTGCGTGCAACAGCCCTGACAGCCCTTGCAGCAACTTAGGAATATATCATCGTATGAGATTACTAGGAGCGACGACCCTAGACAGGATCCTTGTTTGGGAATGATATAAGGGAGGTACCCTAGTTTTCCAATCCTGCTGTATGAAAAGGACTAATAACAACTCGGTAATCATATTCATATCGCACTGCATGTGCCTGGAAGATGTGGAGCACTGAGGGAAGAAAGCATGCCGCGGACGTAAGATGGTGTCGCATGAGGGAGTATGTTGGCGAGGGCATGCATCATGTCATTTCATCCTTGCATTAATTATAGTATTTAGGAATGTTTGATTTGCTTACTTTATCATTATCGCTTGATTGATTTGATAACATGTTAATCTTTGCTCTATGATTCCACTGAGTTGGCCACTCACTCCCACGTTACGGGACGGTGTTGTATACACCAACCAGTCCCTATTTTAGTTTCAGATGATGGCGTTGCTTTTGAAGCGGAGCTGAACTTGTTTGATGATGAGGAGGATTTCTCCTATAGGCAGTTTAATCATTTTTGGAGTATACATGTATATGTTTAACCTAGTAACATGTTCACACTCTGGAGACTTACAACAGTTCATATATTTTATATATCTATCACATTCTTTTGCTTGCTAATTTAACTGTCTCTGGAGTATGATATGTTGTTTTAGCTTAATCCACTTCATGTTTTATGCATTATTACAGCCAAAATTCATCCATCATTGAAAATGTTGCATAAGTGATGTTCTGAAACTCGGGAGTGGAGTTTATGCTTGACCCCCGATTTTCGAGATGTTACAGTTGTACATTAAGCCTTTGTGTGAGGCCGTTGGCCCATTACGTGTTTGGCCGTGTGAGGGTCAACCCTTGGAGAAATGTTAGTTAAATGTCCACATTGTCGAGGCCAATTTTTGATGCGTATGGGTATAGCATCATGATACATGCCCATATGCATCACCTGCATGTCTGTTATGAGATATGATTGACCATTGCATATGTCATAGTGCCGGTTGTTATAAGATTCCCTAATAGGTGGAGATTGTCTCATATATGCACACGGTATGCACAGAATTGATGCATGATTGGATTGTATGACTTATGCATCTTACATTGTGTGCTGTGATTACTATATGCCCTAGCGACATTAGGGCCGTAACCTCCACAGGCATATCGTGGATGGCCAGATGGGGCACCAGAAATCTGTTCTACATGGGGTGCTATAGATATCCCTGGGTGAAAGTCCCTAAACTCTCTTGGTTCCAGAGGTTGCTCTAACGTCTAGACTGAGTAGATGCATGAGCGCATGAGGGCCGTATACCATTAGGCCGCATCTCCTACTATGTCATGGTCGGTTGGAAAGGGGTGCAGCCTTACCTGCCTGAGAGGAGGGGACAATGCTAGGCTGAGTCTGACCAGCTCGAGGAATGGGTCCGCTATCGACGAGTCGAGCCCGATATTGACAAGCAGATAGTGAGGTCTCTTCCACTCGCCTTGTTGTGCGTAATGGGGCGGCAATCAAGTTTAGAGTGTAATAGACCCCGGTGATTTCCCAGAGAGGAACCGTACTAATATGTGGACTTATTGAGTAGGAGTGCATGCTCATTCATTCATTCATTCACTATACGCTCGGGCTGGTGGTACGTAACTAATTATTGTGTACCTTCATTATGGCAAGGATTTAGGTTGGGCGCGCGACTAACCTGAGATCAGGAGTTTACCACGTTGAGTCTGACTATCCAAATTTAGGTATGGGACTGGTTTAGATAGAAGTCCCTTGTGGTGGACCCCGTAGCCTGCGATACTACATACTATCATCCTGACTTCACACTCCAGCATGGTTATTTCATTCGTATCGCATATTGCATTACATCTGCAGACATATGACATCTTGGGTTGCTATGTTTCTACACTTATATGGCTTAGATAGACTTAGCAATATTTGTATATTGCATTGCATCCTCGGCATCTGATATTTGGCTCTTTACGACTCTTTATCACATAAGTGTTCTATATTGCGTATTCTGATATTGATTGACTTATGGACTTTTCCATACTTCCTCTTACTCTGTTATTGTATGATTTATAATCTTGTCAGTATTTCTTTTTACTCTGATAAGTCCTGCTCTTGTCAGTATTTCTTCTTACTCTGATAATTCATGATCTTATCAGTGTTTCTGCTTATTCAGACATTGTATGGTTTATGGAATTATCAGTTTTTCGGTATTGTATGATTATGGCATTGTATTGAATACTTGGCACTTACCTTGTGCACACACTTACACCACCCTCTAAGCTTTCTATAAGCTTATGCATGATAGATGCGTGCAGGTGATGTTAGGTTGTAGTAATGTTGAGCTTAGAGCGTGCAGTGGTCTTCTGAAGCTTGATTTTCTATTTATGTATTTCCCTTTCAGTGTTATACTCAAATGAATATATTATTGGATATGTGGTGATGATGTTGCCTTTGTGAATTGAGTAATCCTATGGTTATGCTTATTACTAGTTAAATGTACATAAAAAAAATCCTCCTTGTAGAATCCCAGGATCGGAATCTGGCATATGAATGCTAGGAGCCGAGAATGGGATACTACGGAGGCTGTCGGCATCAGATTCGGCGATCGAGATTCCTATGAATTCGATTTCTGGGTTTGGGGCATGACACAAAGATCCAAGAAAACCAAGTACAAAAGATGGAGAAAAGACTGGCAAAATCATAAGTCCAATAATAGAATAAATAGATTGTTCGGTCCCACTTAAGGTCGATTCGGTTCGATCGAAAGTGCATAAAATAGTCCAATAAGAAATTTTTATTTTTAAAATTAATTTGGCTCGACACTTTAATTTGATCGAAGCCAACTTTGGTCCCACCTAAGAAATCTTAGGTGGGACCTAAGTTAGACAGATTTTGCAGATATTTGTTAAATAAAATTTGGTGCAACCGAAGTATACTAAATTATGAAAGTTTGAAGTTGGTGTGGACTTTTACTATTTAAATGAGTTTTCTTAGTTATTTTAGATACGAATTAGAGCTTGGAAAAGAGACAAAGGGGTGGTGGAGTCTTTATGAAGCCGTTCTTCTTCTTTGATTTCTCAATTCTAGTTTGTCTTTCTTTGTTTTTCTTCTACAATATTAGCCATGCTAGGCTAATCTCTTAGGTAAGGCTAAGGGATGAAGCTTATAGTTTATTTTAATTTTTTATTTAATAATAATGGATTAAATGATGAAAGTAGAATTGATTTAGTTTAAATTTACTTTACCTCTTTGAGTTTGTAACACCCCAAAAATCGGGGGTCGGGTAGAAACCCAACTCCCGAGTTCCAGAACATCACTTATGCAACATAGATAATGATGAATGCATATTGTGTGTAGAATGGCATAAAATAAGATTGGGACTAAGCCAAAACAACATATCGTACTCCAGAGACCGTTAAATTTGTAAGTAGAAGACTATGATAAATATATAAAATATATAAATGATTGTAAGTTTCCAGAGTGTGAACATGTTACCAGGTTAACTAATTACATGTATACTCCAAAATAGAAAGAAAAGAATATACATGTGTGTGTAAATAAAAGGCAAGATACCAAGTGTACTGGCATCTAATCAGTAACCCTGTAAACCCTGTCAATCAGAACCTGCATATAGGAGGGATCCTCCTCATCATCATCAAGTCCGGCTCTGCTTCGCAAGCATCGCCATCATCTGAAACTGAAATAGGAACTGGTTGGTGTGTACAACACCGTCCCGTAACGTGAGAGTGAGTAGCTAAGTTAGTGGAATCATAGAGCAAGGGTTAACATGTTATCAAATCAATCACGTGATAATAGTAAAGCAAACAATCTGACACTCCTAGATACTATGATTAATGCAAGCATGAAATGACATGATGGATGCCCTCACTAACATACTCCCTCATGCGACACCATCTTACATCCCCGGCATGCTTTCTTCCCTCAGTGCTCCACATCTTCCAGGCACATGCAGTGCGATATGAATATGATTACCAAGTTGTTATTAGTCATTTTCATACAGCAGGATTGAGAAACTAAGGTACCTCCCTCATATCAATACCCAAACAATGATCCTGTCTAGGGTCGTCACTCCTAGTAGTCTCATACGACGATATATTTCTAGGTCGCTACAAGGGCTGTCAGGGCTGTTGCACGCACTCGTTGCACCGCTCCCCCATTACCTTATCAATACAGGCCTAGTTTATATCCTTGAGACTGCATCAGGACTCGTCGATCCCATGCGGTGTCAGGATAAAATCAAGGTTACTAAAAAGGGCTGTCAGGGCTGTTGTTAGCACTCGTTGCTCCACTCCCCCATCACTTTATCAATGTAGGCCGATAGCAACAATATAGTGTCTCATACCACCATAATCTGCTCAGAGTAGGGTGTTCACTGGTCACTACGGAGAGGTTTGTGGCCCCAGCGTAGGCCGACAGCTCAACCACAGTGTCCCATACCACCATGCCCGGCTCATGAGTCTTAGGAGATTGAGGTACCAAGGTTAGAGAGGCTTTCCAATGGTAAGTTTAGTACCCTAGGTTCAAGCAGTTATGACGAATACAAGGTGAACATACAATGGTCAGTCAGGTTACTTGATGAGTCCGACTAGCACGAGCGCACGTTGAATCGACCGACATGAGGTGCACAAGCACTTTGTGTGGCCTAAACACTGCCGACGACTCTAGTACAACTCGGGTTCGTCATACACATCCTTCGTGGTGAATAGAATCCAACCACGAATTCTAAACTTTTACTGACTGCTTGGACTAGAGTATAGCCCCAAACACATGTAATCTACATCAATAATCATATGAGAGAGACAGAATTGAAATACAAGAAATTCTAGCATGTTATCAGCATATTATAACATATATCATAAGCAGTTAACCATACACGAGTATTTCACACCTAAGGTAGGCAATTTAAATACAACAAGCATGGAAGAAATCATGTGCATCATCATAGTAGTTGAGAATCCAGTCTCAACCCTAATCTACAACACCATTTACTCAATACTTACTAATACATACATTTATACAAACACTTAGACTATTCAACTCCAACGTACTTGACGTATGTTGATTCCAACATATAATATGACAGATCCTTATATAAAGGAGTTATCTAATACATAACAATCATGTTCTTACATTCAAAACATATGGCAGGCATAAATCATATTGATTTAGGCATTTCAACAAACACTTAGTCTACACACATTAGTCTACATAGCATATGTCGGCCAATATGTGCATTAGGGCGAATCTCTTCGCTAAACAAATCATACACGTATAACTAGTATAATAACACGATAAATAAACATGACAATCATTTTAGTAAAATACGGACGTATACAGTATTTCCTACAAATGCCTAAAATACCCTAAATCTCATATTCTTCGTACATATTCGAAATGAAAAACGGACAGCATATTCTACATGTCAAACAGCATCCTTATCAGCAATCTACCATTAAACTGCATTTAAAGCTTTGAAAAATGGTAACCAAAGCGTCTAAAATCCGTACCTTCCGCCGTATGAACGTAATGATTTGATTAGAAACTCCACGTCGTCGTCAATGACTGATTGACAACCTAATACACAAGGTGAGTCAGCTACTTCGCTACTTGGATCAATAGAATCCCTAAAACAGGTTAAGGTTAGGGTTTTCGTACCTAGAACGGCGTTGAAATCGCCAAAACAGCGATGCAGGTGGAAGGATCTGGCACGTGGAGTAGTAGGGAAGAATCACAGGAGAAAGCCCTAACTTCTCCCTCACTTTCTCTCTCTTTTCTCTCTTCTCTCTCCTAAGGTTTTTTCAAATTCGTATGGGTTAGAAAGCTAAGGGTTTAAGGCCCTTTTATAAGCCTAAACATAACCAAAACAGACTCTAAGTCAAGGTATACTTGGTTTATAGCCAAATTGGGTCTTTTTCGATCCAAAAGGACATTTCTGGAGGTCCCCTGACTGAATGCGGTCGGACTTAAGCTCATGAATATTAGATCCTGATCACATTAAGTTTTCTCTCCTGTAGTGTTCCCAGATCGCACGTCACGGAGACTCGATTAGGGATTCCAAGTACACTGACCTGAGTGGGAAATGTTTCCTGATCCGAGGGTGTATTTGGGTCAGATTCTGACGGTCTGAATGTTTATACTTAACCCACAAGAGAAACGTGTCAGATTTATTTAAATGACATCTAATTTTTAATGAATTTCACTCCTTCTCACACTCCTTGCTCCAAGCTCAATGAAATAGCCTCAGAACATCAGTTGGGCTTGATTTTTGAAACAATTGTCAAGTCCAACTAGGTGGTCATAATGGTCTAAGATGGTAGATATCGGACTTTCGACGCGCGGTCTAGATCCATTATAAAGTTTCAAAGGGTTCATGAGTGTAAACGGGTTTAGAGTTTGATCCTAAGTTTTAGGGTAACATAGCGTCAACGGTTCTATAGGTTTTAGGTCTTACAGATCGTATTTAAAGTGGTTGGTGCTTATTTCACAGGTAATCTAGTGTAGTGCTAGTTAATTCACATTAAATTTCTAAAGAATTTCGTTCTAAATGATTTCTTTGGCTTTGAAATTGAGTTATGAGAGTGATATGGTTGACCCATTGCCTAAGGACGTCTAACCCCAGGTTGGCAAAAATCTAGGGTGTTACAGAGTTGTTTATTTCTGGATTTGTTGTGCACTCTGTGTACAATGAATGGTCTGATTTATTAATTTTTCAACCTAAATTAGAGAAGGAATCAATCTGTTTAATTGATTGATCCAATGATGCCTAAGGGTGCATAGGATGTAATCGATTCCCTACAATTGATGTCTGAATGCTTCAAGAGAGAATAAATCAATTGAAATCATATTCTTCTTAATGTTTATGAATGGTTTAACTAAATTATCTTCTGATTGGATATGATATGACTTTAATTCCAAATGAGATATAGATTGAATCAGTAAATTGATATTGTGATTGCTATAAGTGGATTCCTAGATCCTTAGTCTTTTATCTTTATTTATTTTAAACTCTTTTTCCTAAATCGCTGGATTAGACTTAGATTAGTTATAGATAGTGTTCCCCATTCCCTGTGGATTTGACATCGGTCTCACGGAGTTATTACTACTTCGCAACTCTACACTTGAGGTTTGTGAACAAGTTTTTTAATCAATTGTCGGAGGGTGGCATTGAACATAATTAGATTTAGATTTTATAGGTTTAATTTTTTCGGTTAGATTTTTCTATTTTCCTGAAATTTTCTAACATAGGATTTTATTTTTTTAGACTTTCTAAATTGCAGAATTTTTTTAGGGTTTATTATTATTTTTTAGATTTTCTAATATTACCAATATTGTTTATTATTTTTATTTTATAAGATCTTCACTCTAGTTTTTCTCTAGAAGTGCTATATTGTATAAAGCACACCTTTGTTTGTCAAATTTTGTTTAGACAAAAAAGCTTATAAAGTAGTCTGTCTAATGTGGATCAAGATGGAAAGTTTAAGTCCTCACTTCAAGTCAATCAAGTTCATCATATACTATGATTCAAAACCTTACTATAGTTCAAGTCATGAAGTAGATCAAGATGAAAAGTTCAAGTTCTACTACACTTCTAATAGAAGATCAAGCTCCATCTTCAACTACATGTTCTATTGAAGATTCAAACAAAAGAACAAGTTTCAAACTTCAATGTTCAGTCTTTTCAGGTATAACTGACCCTAAAAAGACCTTAGACTTAGGTGCTTTCAGGTGACAAACTTATATGAGTTTCTATACTTTTGTTAGGCTTAAATTCGACTAGTTTAGGCTTAGGTTCGACTAGTCTGAGTTATGGCTTGAACAGTCTTAGAAAATCTTCAACCAGTCCAAGTTTAAATTCTAAAAAATGAATTTTTCTTGTTGTTTCATTGACTAGTTGAGCAGACTGCTCGACTAGTCAAAGAGGGTGAAATGGGGGGGGGGGGGGGGGGTGAATAGGACAATGCCAAATAAAAATAATAAGCAGAATAAAACCAACAAGATAGCCAAATAAATGCAATTAACCAAAAGAAATAACAACCTCAAAAATTAAGTATTGAGAGGTTGATACAAACTTGGTTCTACGGACAACCTAATACCAAAAACCAATAGTTTATGGCAGGACAACCTTACTAGAACGTGGGAGAGTATCAAAAACTCAAACTGAAGAGGATATGAAAGAAATAAATACTAATCTATTACAAAATTCACCACACAATGCTGAAATATAAAGATTACAATATTCCCATCCACAAATACATCCCACAATCTTAAACCATAAGAGAAAGAAATAAACCGCACATTCACCAAACACAGAATTATAGTGGTTCGCTTGTGTGTACACCAACTGTTAAACAACAGTCACATAACTACTCCACTCCTAATATCCACTCCCTTAGGATATTAGAGTTCACTAATCAAAAATAAGTTTTACAAGGTTCACCTAAAACCTTCACAATTGTGTCTTTCAAGTGGGCTATACAATTCAAAAACCCCACACTTTGAGTTTTCTAGATCACCTCAGACAAACCACAAATGGAGATTTTTTGAAACAATCTTATAAACTAAAAAGGAATTGAATTACAAAAAAAAAAAAAAAAAGAAAACTATTTATCCATATGAAGATCTGAAGTAGCCCGGTAGAACCAACTTGATGACGACCTAGATGATCAACGTTCAGTCTCACAAGTATATAGGGTTCTAAGTCTAGATGATTTTTAATTAAATCAGCAAGGGCTTTGCATTAATTTTGATCTCATGAAAGGGTAAATAAAATATCCCTTTTCAATATAAGAATGAAATAGAGAATCAAAATCAAATTACAAGAGCTACTTTAAAGAATCTTAAATATGAACAAAATATCTTAGAATGTACTCAAAATAATCTTAGAGTGATTGCTTAAGAATGATAAGAATTGAATAGAAAACACTGAAATTTGAGCATTATTTATAAGTAAAAAATTAATTCGCACGACTGGCCTTTGAATAGCCACGACTAGCCTTATATAAACAGATTTTCAAAAATTCTTGCGCGATAAGATTTTTTAGTTGCATGATTGGCCTTGTGAGTCCCACGACTGGTTGAGTGGCCTGCTCGACTAGTCGTGTGAGTCTATATTACACGCTGGAAAATAAGTCGAGCACTGCACGACTGGTCGAGTACTATTCACACGACTGGTCTAGCAGTTTCCAGGACTAGTCATAGACCGACAGAAAAATTTTGAAAATTCATAACAAATCCTGGACTGGTCGAGGAAATTCTAGGACTGGTCAAGCCAGTGTGATAGGGCTAGTTGAAAGAACAGAAATTTACACTTATAAAATGACCAAAATGACTAACTGAAAGTATGAAATAATCTAATCATGATCTAAGGTCAATCTGGGTCAATCACACCTTACTTGTGAGATAGAACATATGAACCATCAAACTATCGATCACTTCATTAGCTTTAATTCTTGCGATCCTCATAGCTTGAACTTGACATACCAAACATAATATTCAACTAGGTCTTGAGTTCTTGGACTTTTTTGGTTCCAAATCCTGAACTGCAATGTTCTTAAAAACTAAGTCTTCACTTTCTTCTAGTTTGAAGATCTCGGTATATTCGTCGTAGATATCGATAAGATAAATTCAGCACAAATAGAACAAATGTCGAAGATTCCAGCACAAGCTTGATACAAATCAAGATACAAACTTGAATTGGTTCGGAATACCAAAATTTGACAATACTTAGGGTTATCAACATAACACTTTTAAAGGGACTTTGGACTAGTCAAGGGTTGGTCGACTCGAAGTCTAGCAATTAAATTTTGACACCCTTGACCAGTCGAAGAACCATTTTATCCAATCACGCTCAAAATTTAAAATTTTTTTAAATCTTAGATGAGTCGAAGGAGATCTTAGACGAGTTGAAGCAGTAACTTTTCAGCCTATAAATAGAGGCCTTCTCTCAATTCAAGATTACAAATCCAAGCTAGTAAAAGTGTTACGCCCTAAACTCGGAAACCTGCCTTACAAAATTTTTGACTGTCGAATCTGGCATTGACAGCCCTTGTAGTGCCCCATTCTCGGCTCCCGATACCCATATGCTAAATTTCAATCCTCGGACCCTAGAGGGAAGATTTTCAATATGATTTTTTTTTATAATGGAGCATAGCCACATGCATAACCAACTCATAAAACAACATCACCACATATCCATTATAATAAAACATTTGAGTACAATGCGGAAAGGGAAATACAAAGATAGACAAAAGCTCCAAGATGATCTGCCACGCGCTCCTGCCTCAGCGCTGCTTTGATCTAATGTCATCTGCACGCAATGGTCGTTCATAAGCTTATAGAAAGCTCAGAGGATGGCGTAGTGTGTGCGCAAGGCTAGTGCCAAGTATGTAGTATCAGAGTAATGTGGAAACATGCTGGCATGCTCATGAATGCTATCAGTTGTACCAAGGTTATGCGATGCAAGGCCTACCTGGCCAAATATCATATGCAAGATATAATAAAACTCAAGCAGGTCAATTCTCATCGGAATCCATATATCAATACAATTCATCTTTGGGATATCACCGGGGCCTAGTACACTACAAACCAGATTATTGCCACATTGCGCACATCATGGGGTCCCACAGATGGACGGTTAGATGAAACAATACATCAAGGGGGTCCCACAAATGGACAACTGGATGAAATAATACATCAAGGGGGCCTCACAGATGGACGGATGGATGAAACAATACCTCAAGAGGGTCCCATAGATGGACGGCTGGATAAAACAATACATCAAGGTGGGCCCCACTCATCCAGAAATCAGATGGACGGTGTGGCTGAAAATGCATACTTCATGTGATGGGACTTACCATCCTGTAGTGTGGACGGTGTGGATACAGAATACATATATTAAGGTGGGCCCCACCCCCACACATGCAACATGTGTGGGGTGGGCCCACATGTTGTCAAATGGGTGGACAGTGGGGAGTTAAACCCATACATCATTTTTGGGGTCCACAGTCCCAAAATGGATGGACGGTGGGGATTTAAACCCATACATTTTGAAGAAGATCAGAGCTCCAGAGAAGAAGAGAAGTCTGAAGGTATCAAGAGGAGAAGGGAGAAAGAAGAGATAGGAGCTTTACGCCAGATCGCGCAACAACATGGTGTAGCGCGGGACCGTGCAACACCCTGTTATTGTGTGGAAGTGAACACTAAAGAGCCGGAATGCTACCGAAATGACTGGATAAAATGCGATCTTCGATCTTCCTTTTGTACAGGAACATGAGCTCAAGAAAAAGAGATCAGATGATCAGATCGGCACAACATTCCTCTCAATGAGATGATTAAATCACAAGCCAAAATACTGCTGAATTTGATATCCAGATTTGATATTCAAACTCTCTCATTTCATGTATTCTGAATATTTTATCTTAGAATCAAGGGAAATCAAAGGATGTAAATGAACTCAATGAATAAATATGATGAATGTTTTCTTTCTATTTTTTCTTTGTTATGATTAAATAAGATAATTTTTTAAATCAAATGCTTTCGTTTCTTGTCAAAACAGAACTCCCTTGTCATGTCATTCCATCTACCAATAGATCAAAGATGTAGTGAATGCAACCACGTCTTAGCTTTCTCTTTCAAAGAAAAGGAAAAGAGTTTCAGCCTGACCGTGTCATCGGACACATTTGGAAAGTATAGAGTGGTTATAATCTCGTCAAACTCTTTCAAGTATAGATACGGATTTTCATATTCAAGCCCATGAAATTTTAAGAGTTGGATCACCTTTGGCTTGATATTCATGTGTCCCTTATTTTTTGGAAAAACCATGTATGAGGGTGTACTCACCCTTGCCGATTGTAAATAGTCTTGCAAAGTACGAGGTGAGGGTGCTTGATGGACCTGATTCTCATCCTGGACTTCCTCAATCCAAGATTGAGGCTGATTCATTGGTTAATTTATAAGTTGATTTTCAGCCATAACCCCAACTAACTCTGACGATCACAAGTGGTGTCTAATCCCGTGATGGATAGACAACCCCTCAACTAATCCTCTTTCACTCAAGAGATGTTGAGTGTTGTCACGGACCCACTTAGGCATAAAACACTCTCAGCCCTCAATTTTAAAATCTAACCTAAACCTAAAAAGAAATAAGCCTAAAGGAATAGAAATCTGGAAAAAGAAAGAAAGAGAATTAGAAAGAAGTTACCAAATCAGAAGTTCCTAAATTAAGATCCTGCAGAATAAAATAAAACAAATTAGTTTCTAAAAACAAAAATTCTAAAATTAGAAAGTTTCTAAAAACAAAAATAGAAAGATGAGTTAGTTTCTTAAAAAAATAAAATAAGAAAGTAACCTAGTTTCTAGAAAATGAAAAAGGAAAGTTTCTAAAAATAGAAAATATAAAATTTCTAAAAGGAGAAAAAGTTAGTTTCAAAATTCAAATTAGGAAAGTTTCTATCTTAGAATTAGAAAGTAGTTTCTAAAAAAAAACAGAAAAGGAATGTTTCTAAACCTAGAAATAGAAAATAGAGAAAACCTAATCTTAAACTAATTCTAAAACTAGTTAATCTCAGAAAAACGCAACTGTTAAACCCCGACGAAAGTGTCAAAAACTTATTCACAACCCCAAGTGTAGGGTCACGATGTAGTAATAATCTCAGTGAGAGCAAGGTCAAATCCACATGGACTAAACTCGTGAGTAATTCTGAAAATAAGTAGAAGTAGAACTAGAAGAAGATATAAACCTAAATCAGGAAAGTAGAGGGAGTAATTATAAAGTGTTTGTTTAGAAACTCAAGAAATTTAAAGGTGGGAACTAGGGTTTTCGGGGGTCCACTTGCAACTATTAGGATGTTTTCTTATTTGATTTAAGGCAATCAATAGGAATTGTAGTCTTATCCTATCCAATTGGAAGATATTCAATAAACTTAAATCTAAACTTCCATTGACCTGATTCTCAATGAATGAAAGTCATGAGTATTAGAAGTGATTTCATCATCTAACCATGCCCAGGAGACTATGGTAGACAACAAGATACTCCGATCAAACAACCAACATGGAAGAATTGTGAAAAATAGAAGGGATTCCATCACTTAGCCATGCCCAAGGGACGATGAAGAACAACAGGATTTCCTATTTTCAAAAACTCTAATTAGAAAAAGAAAATACTTCAAGCTATTGCAGATTTATTATAATTTAAGTCACAACAAATCATTAAAAACCAAAAGTATTCCTTAAATATCAAACTAGAATTAAAGGAGTTCAACAATAACAAGAATCATACAAGAAAAGCATCCCAACCACGCTACAAGCTTCACTCCTTAGTCCTAGCTAAGGAACATAGCTAACCATAGATATGATTGGATTAAAAACCCTAGAAGAAAGCATTAAAATTTAAGAAGAAGGGAGTAAGAACTGGTGGGAACTAGCTCTGCCCTTTTGCTCTACTTCTCCAAACCCTAGATATCCTAAAAGACATGAAACCCCTTTTTATAAGCCAAGTTCCATAAAATCATAAAATTAGATCAAATTTAAGTAGTTCGCGTAAACACTACGTAATGCCTTTGATGTCATCGAACACCCTTCATTGTCATCGAAGGGGTTTGAATCCTGAAGTCGTGCCTTTTCGCTCTTTCATACAACATAAGTATCTATGTCATCGAACCATCCTTCAATGTCATCGAATAAAGCTTCGAGTCATTAAACAGGTTTTCGAGTCATCAAGAATGTGTCAAAAATAGTCGAGCGAGTTGCTTCAATTTCTTTAATAAATTCAATGTAATCGAGCAGTCTTTGATGTCATTGAGTGCCTTCCTTTGAGTCATCGATCATGTCTTTGATTGATCAAGAAAATCACCCAATATGTCCAATAACCAACTCAAATTTTCCTCATAAATTTGATGTCATCGAATAGTTCTTGATGGCACAGTCTTTGTGATTTTTACGCTTGTTCTTTCGACTTTCTTCCTTCTTCACTTAGTTTTCTTGGTTCTTTGAGTCTTGAAATCTTCAATCTTGGTCTCCAAAGATCCCTTCTTTGCTTTGGCAATTCTTGAGCACTAAATCCATGCTTTTAACATTCTTTTCAATCTATGCTCTTAAATTCACCTTACAACACAAACACATGTAAAATATACCATTAAGCCATAAATTGTTTGTAAAACCAAGAAATAAATGAGGGATAATATGTAATATTTGACCCTCAACAGTTATGCTCTGAATAGTCGAGCATATCGTGTTCTTAATAAAAGAACAAGAGTGATTCAGGAATCTATTGACGTTGTAATTGACGATCACATAATCACACCCACACCACGTCAAGATGATGATGAAGTCAACATTATCGATAAACCTGACTCTTCATCTAAATTAGATGATACTGAATTAAGATTAGTCAAAGACCATTCGTCTGATCAGATATTGGGGAACCCTCTTACTATTGTTCAGATAAGAAAATAATTTGAGAACATTTGTAATTATGTTTGCTTTACTTCTCAAATTAAACGGACTAATGTAAAATAAGCACTTGCCGATGAAAATTGGATATTGGCTATGCAAGAAGAGTTAAATTAATTCATCAAAAACGATGTTTGGTATTTGGTACCCAGACCATCTGATAAATAAATATTGGAACCAAATGGATTTTTAAGAACAAATCTGATGAAATGAGAAATATCATTAGTAATAAGACACAATCGGTTGTACAAGGCTACACTCATATAGAAGGAATTGACTATGACGAAGCTTTCACACCAGTTGCACGCCTTGAATCCATTAGATTATTTATTTCAATTGCTTTCTATAAGAAATTCAAAATATATCAAATATATGTTAAAAGTGCATTTTTAAATGGTGATTTACATGAAGAAGTATATGTTGAACAACCTACGGGTTTTGAAGACCTTAAACTTTTAGATCATGTATATCATCTCAAAAAGACACTTATGGTTTAAAACAAGCTCCCAGAGCATGGTATGAAAAGTTGACTAAATTCTTACTAGTCACAACTTTATCATGGGAAGCGTTGATTAAACATTATTTGTCAAAAATTATAATGAACATATATTAATTGTACAGAACTATGTTGATGATAGTATTTACTGATCTACAAGCACTAACTTGTCCATTGAATTTGCAGATCTGATGAAATCTAAGCTTGACATGAGTATGGTCGGAGAATTAAATTACTTTCTTGAATTATAAGTAAAATAATAGGAAGATAGTATTTTTATTTCTCAAACCAAATATACTTTAAATTTGGTAAAAAAATTTGGATTCAAAAATGGTAAAAAGTTTGATACTCCTATGAGTACAACTCTCAAACTCTCTAAGGATGAAATAGGTAAAAGTATAGACTTACGTTTATATTGAAGCATGATTGGTACTCTTCCATACTTAACTACTAGTAGACCTGATATTACTTTTAGTGTTAGAATCTGTGCTAGATATCAATCTTAAGAAGTCACATCTAATTATTATTAAACACATAATCAGATATGTCACAAGTACTGTTAATTTCAGCCTATGGTATCCGCATAATACAACTGTACAACTTGCCAGATATACAGATGCAGATTGGGCAGGAAACATCGATGGTAGAAAATCTACCAGTGGTGGATCTTTTTATGTAGGGAATTGTTTAGTTTCCTGGCTCAACAAGAAATAAAATTCTATATCACTCTCAACAGCTGAAGCTGAAAATGTTGTAGATGGTAATGCTAGTACCCAGCTGATCTGGATGAAAAGGATGTTAGCTGATTACGAGATTACGCAAGATACAATGATATTATATTATGATAACTTAAGCGCAATCAATATTTCAAAAAATCCTATTCAATATTCTCGTACAAAACATATCGACATTCAATATCCTTATATTCGAGAATTAGTTGAGGACAAGAACATTTCATTAGAATATATTTAGACTAAAAAGTAGCTTGTAGACATTATGACCAAACTGCTTAACCGGAATATATATTCCAAATTTAAAACATGATACTGGTTTGTGTACTTCTAATTAATTAAATCATGTTGTTTATGCAATTTTTTGTATGTTTGTAATTTTTTAAAAACAAAATACAAAACATTTCAAATTTTAAATTTTAAAAAATTGAGATTTTTTTCAGCTGATCGATGGGTCAAGCACGTCCTTGACCAGTCGACCCTCGATGAGTCAAGCACCACACTCGACCGGTCGAGGTGCGCAGGTTTACTCATTAAAAGAGGGAAAAACATTTTTTCAATTCATTTTTTCCTTTCTTCCTCGACATGCTTGGCTCCACTCGTCGAACCCATCTCCATTTCTTCATTCTAAGTGGTTTATTTCACATTTCCTTCTAGATTTGGGTTCCTATTTGCTAGTTAATCTTTCTTTTGTGATTTATTTTGAGATTCACATCCTTTCTATAGTGGGTTTTTTATAAATATATGATTTAAGCCAAACCCATTTATCATCTATAATACTCTCTATTGCAATCTCTAAATGGAGCATCACACTGAGATGAAGGCTACTCGCAAGGGCCCTAGCGGCTTCTCCTCCAGGTCGACTCTAGTTAGGGTGAGAATCCTAAGATCTCCCGAAGAAGATTTAGAGCATGTTAGGTATTTCCGCTCTAGGAAAATTATCATTGAAAGGATTATGAACATATATCACATTGCTTCATTCCAGCTCTTACCTATCCTCACTGCCATTGGTTGGGAAAACATTCTTAGTTAGGGCAGAACAGCATACCGCTCAATAGCGCAAGGGATGTATGCTTCAATAGGTGAATTGTACTTTTTGATAATTTGACATTTTCTATTGATTTTAGAGAAGGGACATTCCCTTTTTATTGGCACCTGATTTCAGGGCTGATGGATATTAATGTTAATGATAAAGGCATACCCATTACTACCTTTGCTGAAAGAATGACTGAATCTGAATGATGAAAAATTACCCTTAAATTATGTCGGTTTAATGCCGAATGGAGTTCTGGAAATTCCCTCCATGCCAACAAGCGTTACCCAAATACAGAGTCCTTCATCATCGCATTTTCACATCTAATGTTTATCCACAGTTTGAGAATAAGTCTGAACTTACATCCTTCATGTCTCGTATTCTTCATGCTGTTGTGTCTGGCATACCTATTTGTCTTCCCTCATTGATATGTTACTTAATTATCCAATTTCGAATCCATCTTACCCATGGGTCAGTCCCTTTTGCCTATCTCATGACAAGCCTTACTATTCATTATAATGTTGTCATTCCACCTAGTAAGGCACCAGAGGCCACCCTCCCATTTGATAATACTAATATCCATAAGATTATAACACCCTGAAAATCGGAGGTCGTGTATAAACTCAACTCCCGAGTTCCAGACCGTCACTTATGCAACAAAAATGATTATGATTCAATGTTGTCTGAGTTAAAGCATTCACATGATTAAAAGTATACCAAAAATGTAATTCATACTCCAAATCCAGTGATAAAAGCAAGCGGAAGACTAAAGAATATATATATATCACTGTATGAAAAACAAAGTAGATCTCGACTGTCACTAAAGTATGAATACATCTCTGAGTCTCATATACATGTAAATAAACAAAATTAAATGTCCAAAAGAGTTCCACTGAGAAGTCCCGTCAACCCAGGCCACCTAAGCAAAGCCGTCGTGGTACTGCATGTATGAGAACTCGTCCTGGTCCTCATCATAGTCCGGCTCTACCTCCTGGATCACTGCGTCACCTGCATCTAAGACAGGGTTTGGTGGGTGTTGCAAACACCATCCCGAAACGTGGGAATGAGTAGCTAACTCAGTGAAATAATAGAGCAAAGATTAACATGTTCTCAAATCAATCATGCGATAATAGTAAAGCAGTAAATCAAACAACCCTAATACTGTTGTTAATGTAATATGACATGACGTGATGGATGCCATCACCGACGGTCTCCCTCATACGGCACCATCTTACGACCGCGGCATGCAATCATCCCTCAAGTGCTCCACATCTTCCAGGCACATGCAATGTAATGGTGATATGATTTTTGAGTTGTTATTAGTCCATTCAAACAGCAGGATTGGGAAACTAAGGTACTTCCCTTATATCAATCCCAACACAGATCCTGTCTAGGGTCGTCACTCCTAGTAATCTCATACGAAGTATATTTTGTAGGTCGCTGCAAGGGCTGCCAGGGCTGTTGCTCGCACTCGTTGCACCGCTCCCCCATCACTTTATCAATACAGGCCTACTGTACTCTCACTGCTACTGAAGGGTCGTCGCCTCCCGTAGACTCAGAATACGCTCGCGGTCACTACAAAGGACTCGTCGCCTGATCAGTGTAGGCCGACAGAAAGAATATAGTGTCTCATACCACCATAATCTTCTCACGAGACATAGGTGCTCACTGGTCACTATGGGGAGGTTTGTGGCCCCAACGTAGGCCGACAGCTCGACCATGGTGTCCCATACCACCATGCCTGGCTCATGAGTCTTTGTGGATCAAGGTACCATGGTTGATAGGGTTTATAATGGTAAGTTCAGTACCCTAGGTTTAAGCAGTTATGACTCATACAGGGTGAACATACAACGGCCAGTCGGGTTACTTGACGGGCTCGACTAGCACGAGCGCATCTCAAGTCGAACGACATGAAGTGCATAAAACACCTCATGTGGCCTAACCACTGCCACCAACTCCAAAACACGACTTGCGTTCATCGACGCGTCGCTCATGGCAAAGATAAGCTACCAACGGATTTACTCGGTTACCGACTGCCTGGACTAATTATAGTCCCAAACAGTTATGAATCCACATCAGCAATCATGTAAGAGTAATGGAAATGAAATACAACAATGTCAGCATGTTAACACATGTTATAACATATAACTTAAGTAAGTCTTCCAACACATGCATTTCATACATATAAAGAAATCATGCATATAGCCAACATGTAGGAAATCATTTACATCAGCATATTAATTGAGAATTCAATCTCAAACTAATTCATAACACTATTTAATTCAATACATACTAATACAAGCATCTATACAAACACTTACACTACACACTTAAGTCTACATATTGTATGTCGACTCAAAGTGCGCATTTAGGCGAATCTCTTCGCCAAAATAATTATGCACGCATTCCTAGTATCCTAATGTGACAAGAATCTATGTCAATCACATCAGCAAAATATGGATGAAAACATTATTCCCTACAAATGACTAAAATGCCCTAAATCTCATATTTTTCATCTGCTTACGAAACAAGAAACGGACAGCATGTTGTACATGTCAAACGGCGTTGCCGTCGATAATCTACTATTAAACGACATTAAAACCGTTGGAAACAGTCAATCAAAGCATCTAAAATCCGCATCTTTTCTCTTATAGGTGTGTGAATTCGAACGGAGTGTATACGCTTCGTCTACGGCGAACTGTGAACCTAATACACAAGATCTATCAACTATTTCGCTATGGAACTAAGGGAACCTCAAATCAGCAACTATTAGGGATGTTTTCTTACCTAGAAACGCGGAGAAATCACTAGCCAAGTGATTGGAGCATGTTGCTAAAGCACGTGCAACAAGTAGTGCAGCAGCAGGAAAATTCTCTCCTACTCTCTCTCACAATCTCTCACCTTTTCTCTCTCTCAATCTAGGGTTTTTTCCAATTTCGGATGGGAGAGAGGAATGAGGGTTTCAACCCCTTTTATAAGCCCAAATGTGCCCAAAATAGGCTTGGGAACAAAGTATACTTAAGGTATATCCAAATCGGGGCTGTTTCGGTCCAAAAGGACATTTCTGGTGGTCCCCTGGCCGAACGCGATCGGACTTAAGTTCATGCACGTCGGATGTCGCTCACATCCCGTTTTCAAACCATCAGTGTTCATAGATCGCACGTGGCGGTCCAGTTTCAATTCAGCGGTTACCGCACGTAGATGAGGTTTGCAAGTCTCATGATATGAAATAGAAATTTTTCCTGATCCGAGGGTGTAATTTGGCTGAATTCTTATGGTCAGAACGCTTAATACTGACACGTCAAGTCGTGTGCCAGATTTGAATTTCAAATTCCAAATGTAACCCTATTCTCTCTCTTCAGTCCAGGCTCAATGAAATAGCCTGCGAATGTCGGTTGGACTTGATTTTCGAAATGATTGTCAAGTCCAGCTAGGCGGTTACAACGGTCTAAGATTATAGGTATCGGACTTTTGACGCGCGGTCTAGATCCAATACAAAGTTTCAAAGAGGTCCAGAGAACAAACCGGCTTAGAGTTTGATCCGAGGTTTTA
The DNA here is from genome assembly GCA_037074715.1 of Magnolia kwangsiensis. Classification (NCBI taxonomy): domain Eukaryota; kingdom Viridiplantae; phylum Streptophyta; class Magnoliopsida; order Magnoliales; family Magnoliaceae; genus Magnolia; species Magnolia kwangsiensis. The sequence goes on from CM073579.1 coordinate 76,938,280, forward strand.
GAGTATTATAGCGTCATTGGTTCTACTCAATTTGGGTCTTGTAGAACGTATTTAAAGTGATCAGGGACTATTTCCTAGTTACTCTAGCATTGCGCTAGTTAACTTACACTTATTTTCTAAAGGAATTAATCCTACGCGATTTCTGGTCGAGTCGGTACTCGAGCCCAAGTACGGATTTTTCCAGGGCGTTACAATCTACCCCCCTTAACAAATAATTTCATCTTCGAAATTTATACCTTTTCGTACTCCTCGAGAAGCTGTGGGTAGTTCTTTCTGATCTCGGCTTCTGTCTCCCAGGTAGCCTCTTCCTCAGAGTGATGCGTCCACAATACCTTCACAAGGGGAATCACCTTGCTACGCAGTACCTGCTCCTTCCTGTCTAGGATACGTGTCGGTTGCAGGATATATGTAACATCCTCTCCTAACTGCACCTGCTCCCATCTGATGATATGGGAAGGATCAGAAACGTATTTCTTCAGCATAGAAACATGAAATACGTTGTGAACGCTCGCGAGAGGCGTGGGTAAAGCCAAATGGTAAGCCACTACTCCCACACGATTGAGGATCTAGAACGGACCAATGAATCACGGTGTCAGCTTCCCCTTCTTCCCAAACCGAAGGACTCCCTTCATAGGGGAAACTCGTAAAAATACATGATCTCCAACTGTGAACTCTAGCGGCCGCCGTCTCGTATCGGCATAACTCTTCTGTCTGCTCTGCGCTGTGAGAAGCCGACGTCTAATAATATCAATCTTTTCCGACGTCACCTGCACTAAATCTGGGCCAATCAAGCTATGCTCACCGACCTCTGCCCAGCAATGCGGTGCGTGACAAGGTTGCCCATACAACGCCTCGTAAGGTGCCATACCGATACTTGCCTGAAAACTGTTGTTGTACGCGAACTCCGTATATGCAAGACAATCATCTCAACTGTCCTTGAAGTCCAATGCGCAAGCTCGCAACATATCCTCTAAGATCTGGTTCACCCGCTCTGTCTGTCCGTCTGTCTGTGGGTGGAAGGCAGTACTGAACTTCAACTTCACACCCATAGCCTCCTGAATGCGAGTCCAGAAAATAGAAGTGAACCACGTGTCTCTGTCCAACACGATCTCCAACAGAACTCCATGCAGACGTACGATCTCTCTGATGTACAGTCTAGCCAGCTCGTCTGCAGAGTTCGTAACTCTGATCGTTAGGAAGTGCGCCGACTTCGTCAGACGGTCGACGATCACCCATATGGAATCATGTCCCTTCCTCGTCTTCGGCAGCCCTGAGATGAAATTCATGGAAATGAAATTCCACTTCCACTCTGTGATCGGCATAGGCTACAAGAGTCCAGGTGGTCGGCGATGCTCTGCCTTCACCTGCTGACAAGTGAGACAACGGGACATGAACTCTGCTATGTGGGTCTTCATACCTTCCCACCAATAAGTCTTCTTCACGTCGCGATACATCTTCGTACTGCCTGGATGCATCGCGAGTCTGGTACAATGCGCAGCCTCGAGAATCTCTCGTCTCAAGTTAGGGATATCTGGGATGCATAGGCGGACACGATAACGTAAGCCCCCATCCATACCAACTCGCCACTCCGCGTCTACATCATCACTGGCCTGCTCTCGAAGCTCAGTCAGATGCGCATCATCCCTCTGCGCCTCGATGACCCGGTCATCGATCTGAGATCACACCTGTACATGTGCGATGAACTCATACGGCTCCTCTACAGTGAGTTTCTGCTTAAAGTCTCGCAAAAAATCAACCATATCCCACTCGGCAACCATCAGCGGAGCCGCAAACTCTATCGTCTTCTTGCGGCTCAAAGCGTCAGCCACAAGGTTCGCCTTCCCAGGATGGTAAAAGACTTCGAACTTGAAGTCCTTCAAAGTCTCCATCCATCGTCGCTGCCTCATATTCAAGTCTCGCTGCGTGAATAGGTACTTGAGGCTCTTGTGGTCACAAAAGTGTTCGAACTCCTCTCCATAGAGGTAATGTCTCCAAAGTCTCAGTGCGAATATGACAGCTGCCAACTCTAGGTCGTGTGTAGGGTAATTCTCCTCGTGCTTCCTTAATTATCTCTAGGCATACGAAATTATCCTCTCCCTCTGCATAAGGACACAACCCAGACCAACGCTAGACGCGTCAGTGTATATATTGTATTTAACCCCTTGCTCTGGCAATACTAGCATAGGGGCGGAGGTAAGTCTGTCCTTCAGCTCCTGAAAAACTGACTCCGCCTTGTCATTCCAGGCGAACCTCACGTCCTTCCGTGTCAACTGAGATAGAGGTCTCACGATCTTCGAGAAATCCCGAATGAAGCGTCGATAATAACCAGCAAGACCCAAGAAACTCCTCACCTCAGTGACAGAACCAGGCTGCTCCCAGTCCTGAACTGCAGCTACCTTAGACAGGTCAACTTCCATGCCATCCTTGGACACCACGTGTCCCAGGAACTTCACTTCCTGCTTCCAGAAGTCGCACTTCTTGTACTGTGCGAACAACTGATGTTGTCTGAGTGTATCCAGGACCAAGCGCAAGTGCTCCTCATGCTCCTCTCGACTCCTGGAGTATACCAAAATGTCACCCTCGCTATCCTCCTCAAGCTGAGTCTCACGGTACTGAGACCCGATCTTCATCTTGACCATAGTAGACTCATCAATGCTGTGAATCGGAACTGGCAATTCCGGCCCAAGTCTGTAAGCAAACTTAAGCGCAATCTTGCATATAAGTTGGCCAAAAGGAAGCGATTCAGACGTTCTTCTTGATTTCGCTATGAGGATAATCTGTCGCAAGATGAAATTGGCCATACACACATTTTCTCCCTGGGCCACCTGATACAAGAAATCAACCATAAGGCGCGTGCACTCAATGCGAATTGTCGACCTAGGATACACGTTGAATGTGCAAATGTGGTGCAGCAGGCACAAATCATCAGACATATGAGATGCCTTGAGGCTATTATTAGGCTGCCATGGAACCAGTTTACCGCATAGGAACCTGGTACGGTGATCTCGCTCACGCCTTGTCACGCCCCAAACTCGAAAACTGGGCTCACAAAATTTTTGATCACCGAATCCGGCGCCGACAGCCTCCGTAGAACCCCATTCTCGGCTCCTAGTTCCCATTCACCAGGTTCCGATCCTGGGATGCTACGAGGAGGATTTTTAATGTCAGTTTGATTCGTAATAAGCATAACCAAAGGCATAACCCACAAACAATAACTAAGAACTCCATTACATTTTCACTATGATCAAAAACTTTACAAGTACAATGAGCATAAAGGGAAATACAATGGTAAAGAACAAAAACTCCAAAACGCTCTGCAACGTGCTCCTGCCTCAGCGCTGCTGCGATCCAACGTCACCTGCACGCAACAGTCGTGCATAAGCTTACAGAAAGCTTAGAGGGTGGTGAAAGTGTGTGCGCAAGGTAGGAATATGAACATGCAATGTCAGAGTAAAGTGAAATATGTAGATGGATCTATAATATCATGAGCCGTACCAAGGCTTATGCAATGCAAAATATGAATGGTATCGGTCATCCCAAGGCCATGCGACGTGCAATGCAACTCAAGCATACAGATCCTCATCTATGTCCACACATCAATACAGCTCAAAATATGGAATATCACAAGGGTCTAGTACACTCTAAACCAGATTGCCGCCACATCGCGCTCAATAAGGTAAGTGGAAGAGACCACACTATCCGTCTGCCAATATTGGACGCGACTCATCGATAGCGGACCCATTCCTCGAGCTGGTCAAACTCAGCCTAGCATTGCCCCCTACTCTCGGGCGGGTAAGGCCGCACCCCCTTCCAACCGACCATGACACAGTAGAGAGCATAATCGTCTGGTATTCGGCACTCAACGCTCATCTACCCACTCGGTCGCAACCTCTTGGTACCATAAGGGTTTAGGGACTTTCACCCAGGGATATCAATAGCACCCCATGTAGAACAAGATTTTCGGTATCCAATCCTGCTAACCACGATGTGTCTGTGGAGGCTACGACCCTGATGTCGCTAGGGCGTACAATACCCATGTCACACAAATGCGAAATGCATGATTCACGCTATCCAGTCATGCAACAAATCCTGCGCGTATCGTGCGCTCATGTAGGGCAACACTGCCTAACCAGGAGCCCATAAACAACCTGCCCGAAGGCATATGCTGTGATCAGTCAATCCTCATATCAAGCACACATATGATGCGTATGATCATGGGTCATGAAACTATACTAAACATGTAAATGAGTGATGAACCATTCTTACAACGCAGATGGGCCTGGACGGTCTATACACAGCAAGTACGGCCCAGTAATGGGCTCTAAGGAGAGTCGTAATGTGGACATCTAACCAGCATTACGCTCGCAATGTGGACGTCAAACCAACATTGCTCCCAAGGCACGATCGTCGTGATCATCATTACATAATCCGTGTTGGGCTTCACACATTGCAATGGACCTTAGGTACATCCCATTAGGCCCTAAATTCATCAAATGGGCTCTATCATATGGGCCTTTTATTCATCAATGAGTCACATCAATGGGCCACACCAATGGGCCTTAAGTGCGTTGCAATGGGTCAAAATCCATGGACTTTAGATTGCATCAAATGGGCCTAATCTCATGGGTCTTATATGTAATAACTGGGCCACACCCATTGGGCCCCAAATGTATGTCAAATGGACCTTAATCCCATAGGTCCTAGTACATCTCAGTGGGCCTTAACCCATGGGCCCCGAAAACAACAAATGGCCTAATCTCATGGGCTCCAAAATACACCAAATGGGTTCAATCCCATGGACCTTGGAACACATCAAATGGGTCCACTCCCATGGCCTAGAGGCCCACTGAAATGTTTATTTGCCATTCAATCTGGTTGGCAAGGGGCCCACTGAAATGCTTATTTGCAATCCAATATATTCAAAAGGTCATACGGACCTTAGGCCCACAAATATGATTATTTCCATCCAAACTGTTCAAGAGGTTGCATGGGCCTAGGCCCACTGCAATATTTATTTATCACTCAGTGTGGATATGGGCCAGGGGGAGGCCCACTGTAGTGTTTATTTCCATCCAAACGGTTCAGCCAGGGGGGAGGGGGGTGGCGTGAGTAAACACACATGCAAGTGGGCTCCACCGTCGCTGGACGGTGGGTGTAAAACACAAATACCAGGGCTGGCTCCCACCGTCCGCCTGGACGGTGGATATAAGACCCATACATCACTGTGGGCTCCAAGTGGGGCCCACTATAGTGGATATTTTTCATCCCAACTGTCCAAAGGGTCATCAGGACCTGGGTGAAGGAAAACCATAAATTTCATCTTAATCTAAAGCTTCGATGGCCCAGTAGAAGGGTTTTAATGGTAGATGTTCAATTCCACTATTTCTCATGGTGTGGGCCACCCGAGCGTCGGATCATCCTCATTTTTAGAGGGTGCCCACCCTATGAATGGCGTGGATATAATATATACATCATGGTGGGGCCCACGGCAGCAGCCGTGGGTGGCAGCCCCACCGCCCGCCCGCTGCTGCAACAGCGCAGGCAGCGCCTGCGCTGGCCTGACATCTGCAGCACATGGCTGCCTCACTCCTCCTCTCTCTCTCCTTGAATTTTAACTTTTGTCAAAAATCACATGTGGAGCCCGCTTTCTGGAAATTCGCTCCAGGCATAGCGTTCAGTGGCCCGCAACAGACAAAAAGAGTCCGAAGTTCGAATTTTTTTGATGCTTGGAAGTGAAATAAAATAAGAAATTAGTGTTTGAATGGTGGAAACGTAATATTTGGCGCTATGGCCCACTAGGTGATTGGATCAGCTCCAAACTTCTACCCAACGGCTAAAATACCATGGGTAAGAGGATGGACGGCTTGGATCGAACATTAACATCAGGGTGGGGCCTATGCAAGTGGGCCACCAAAAACTTCTCTTTTACTTCTTTCCTTTTTCTTCTTTCCTTTGAAAACGTCCAGCGTCCCAGACGCTGGACGGTTATATTACTATTTTTTTTTTTTAATGGTGGGCCCTGATGAAGTGGGCCACCACTGATGAGTGGCATGGGTACAACGGCTAAGGTGGGCCCCACTTGAATAAAATAAAATACCTCAAAGTGGGATCCATTCAAGTGGGCCACACAATCCTATTGCATAAAATAAAATAAAATAAAATAAAATAAAATAAAAGAAATAAAAGAGAGAGAGACACATGGAGAGTGGGACACGCCTTGTGATGGAGGGACCCCGACATTATGGGCCCTCCCTTAAAAGAAAATCATACAATAAAGTGGGTCATTTTGCACATGTGACCATCAAAACTGAAGATCAACGGTGAGGATCCTTTCCCCACCAATATGGATGGTCTAGATGACCTTTCTAAAGAAAATAAACATCATGATGGGGTCCATGGAGAATGGCCCCATCATGGAATGATCATGATGATCCAAGTGGTCCATCAACCACCTTTTAGGTCCCAAGTGAGATCCACACCATGGATCGGTGGGCCTCACTTGGCCCATCATAAAAATAAGTAAATCTACCCTATAGAGGCACCCACCGTCCGATCTTCTCGCTCCTAGAGGTTCCTTGGCACCTAAGTTTCAACTTCAATGGTTAAGATGAAGAATGGAGGGTTGAGATGGGAGATGATGGGGTAGGAAGGTGGGCCACTTGGAGCTTGAGAATTTTAGAAAATTCCATACGTATGGACTCTTTGGCTTTGGAATTTTTGAAATGGGAAAGAGAGAAAGAGAGAGAGAGTTGTAAAGGGAGAGAGAGAGAGTGATGGATGGATGTGGTGAGTGATGGTTGTGTAAGAAAAGCTTGACTTTTGAAGCTTTTGTGTAAGAGAGGTATGGTTGGTGAAGACTTTTGTGGCTTTTTGTGTAAGAGATGTATGAGAGATGAAGACTTTTGTGGTTGCTTGGGAAAATGGAATAAAGTGATGTGTACTTGACATGTGATGGATTGATGGGTTGATTGATTGATGGGATTGATGTGATTGATGTGACACATCGTAGAGATTCCCTTGGATTTCGCAACGCGCGGCATTTTCTCGCACCGAACGTTGGCCTATATCTCTTGACCAGGGTATCGCCTCGGCGCGCGAGTCGCGGCATCGGAACCGCAACGACGGCGCGGTCGTTATAGTATTTATCTCGGGTTGAATCGACTCGGGTTATCGGCATATGAATCAGGGTCGTGCGTCGATATCAGTTAAGGGTCGAAGGTTGTCGAAATTCGACCGGTAAGACTGCGAAAGTGTACGGAAAGGTACGGACCAAGATACGGGTCTTACACGCCTACTCCTCAAATTCTTCACACTGGGATGAACATCACCAAGAGGCACGTTCAGAAGTCGCGCTATCAATCGTACATCGATCGTAGCCATCCGGTCCCTACCAAAAGGAATCTTGAACTGCAATGGCTCCAGTGTAGGACTCTGGATACGAGCGTAGAAGGCACGAACGGTGCTCACATTAGCACGAGCACGAGCTTCAAAGAGTGGACCCCAATGCGCAGCTTCAATGCGTTTGAATAAAAGGAATTCACCGAAGAGTCGTCCTTCCACGTTCGCCTCAAACAACACCTTACGGTCATTATATTCACCGTGAGGCATCTCTGCTAATATCACTCGCCCAAGTTGAGTATGGGGATCCAAATCCCGCTTTGTATGGAACTCTCGGGCTATGCTTGGACTTGCGGCGACGCTTGAACTAGCGGCGCCACCCCTCGGTCTTCTTGATTGCGCAGGGCGATTAGGCCCAGCCTCATCCGCTGCGATCTTTCTCTTTCCCATCAAAGAGAGGATGGTGGAGAGAGATAAAAGACCCAAAATGGCTTCAACAAAAGCCATGAAAAATGGGGAAAATGTTGAGAAATGGCTGTCCAAACTGAAAAAGAAAAATCTAAGTATTGTAGAGGGATGCTTCAACCTCCCCTAGGATGAATTTTCAGAAGGAAATGAGAATGAAAAAGGGGAATGGAGCTCCTCATGATTTCAACTCGTTTTGGGGGTTGTAAGAGCTCCAAACAACGAGATTTGTAAGAGGGAGAGTTACAAATCACTATGGAGTGATGGAGTGGGGTCATTTTCAACAAAGAATGGGTTTGGAAGGGATTTGGAGCCACGGTTTGGAGATGGGCAGCAAGAAAACTTAAAATGGGGCTAGGGAAGGGGGCTGTTGTGAAGGAAGTACCCCATTTAGGGGTTTTCTACGGTCGAAACCTACATGGGGGTGTACTACCCAAAATACCCACACGCCCCAACTTTTACATCAAGTGGGCCCCGACGGACGGCACGTGCGATCTGCGAACCCTGCCGGACTGAAAACTTAATACGTGCTAGATCTGGTATGCATGAGCTTAAGTCCGATCGCATTCGACCAGGGGACCACCAGAAAATATCTTTTGAACCGAAACAGCCCCGAATTGGATATGCACTAAGTAAACTTCGTTCCAGAGCCTGTTTTCGATATTTTTAAGCTTATAAAAGGGGTTGAAACCCTCATTCCTCTCTCCCATCCGAAATTGTAAAAATTCCTAGATTGGGAGAGAGAAAAGGTGAGAGTTTGTGAGAGAGAGTAGGAGAGAATTTCTTGCTGCTCGTGCCACCTGCTGCAAGTGCCTAAGCAACGCACTCCAATCACTTTCCCGGTGATTCCAACGCACTTCTAGGTGAGAAAAATCTTCAACACTTGCTGATTTAAGCTTCCATCAATTCCATTAGCGATGTAGCTTATGTAGCTTGTGTATTAGGTTCCCTATTCGCCGTAGACGAAGCGTATACGCTCCGTTCGAATTTGCACATCCATAAGAGACAAGATGCGGATTTTAGACGCTTTGATTGACTGTTTTCAAAGCTTTCAATGTCGTTTAATAGTAGATTCTCGACGGCAACGCCGTTTGACATGTACAACATGCTGTCTGTTTCCTGTTTCGTAAACCAACGAAGAATATGAAATTTAGGGCATTTTAGTCATTTGTAGGAAGTACTGTTTTTATTCATATTTTGCTGATGTGATTGACATGGTTTATTGTCACATTAGAACGTTAGGAATGCGTGCATAGTTAGTTTGGCGAAGAGATTCGCCTAAATGCGCACTTCGGGTCGACTTACTATATGTAGACTTAAGTGTGTAGTGTAAGTGTTTGTATAAATGCTTGTATTAGTATGTATTGAATTAAATGATGTTATGGATTAGTTTGAGATTGGTTTCTCAATTAATATGCTAACGTGAATGATTTCCTACATGTTAGTTATATGCATGGTTTCATGGTATGTATGAAATGCATGTACTTGATGATTTACTTAAGTTCTATGTTATAACATGTGTTAACATGCTCACATGGTTGTATTTCAATTTCAATACTCTCATATGATTTGCTGATGTGATTCCTTAATTGTTTGGGACTATGCTTAGTCCAGGCAGTCGGTAACCGAGCGAATTCGTGGTTAGCTTATCTTCACCACGAACGACGTGTTGATGAACGCGAGCCGTGTTCTGGAGTTGGCGGCAGTGGTTAGGCCACACGAAGTGTTTTACGCACTTCATGTCGTCAACTTGAGATGCGATCGCGCTAGTCGAGCCCGTCAAGTAACCCGACTGGCCGTTGTATGTTCACCCTGCATGAGTCATAACTGCTTGAACCTAGAGTACTGAACTTACCATTGTAAACCCTGTCAACCATGGTACCTTGATCCACGAAGACTCATGAGCCAGGCATGGTGGTATGGGACACCGTGGTCGAGCTGTCGGCCTACGCTGGGGCCACAAACCTCCCCGTAGTGACCAGTGAGCACCTACACTCGTGAGCAGATTATGGTGGTATGGGACACTATATTCTTGCTGTCGGCCTACATTGATAAGGTGATGGGGGAGCGATGCAACGAGTGCGAGCAACAGCCCTGGCAGCCCTTTGTAGTGACCGCGAGCGTATTCTGAGTCTACGGGAGGCGACGACCCTTCAGTAGCAGTAGAGTACAGTAGGCCTGTATTGATAAGGTGATGGGGGAGCGGTGCAACGAGTGCGTGCAATAGCCCTGACAGCCCTTGCAGCGACCTACAAAATTGTAATGCCCGTGAAAAATCCATACTTGGGCTCGAGTACTAACTCGACCCGAAATTGCGTAGAATTCATTCCTTTAGAAAATGTGACTAGGTTAGCTAGCGTAACGTTGGAATAGCTGGGAAATGGTCCCTGATCACTTTAAATACGTTCTACGAGGCCCGAAGCGAGTGGAACCAAGGGTGCTATAATGCTCTAAAGCCTCGGATCAAACTCTAAGCCGGTTTGTTCTCGGGACCTCCTTGAAACTTTGTATTGGATCTAGACCGCGCGTCGTAAGTCAGATGCCTACCATCTTAGACCGTTATGACCACTTAGCTGGGCTTGGCAATCGTTTCGAATATCAAGTCCAACTGACGATCACAGGCTATTATTTCATTGAGCCCGGACCGAAGAGAGTGTGAATAGGGACAGTTGGAATTTCAAATTCAAATCTGGCACACAAATTTGACGCATCAGTATTAAGCATTCTGACCGTCAGAATACAGCCAAATTACACCCTTGGATCAGGAAAAATATCTATTATATATCACGAGACTTATAGGCCTGATCTTGGTGCGATGACCGTTAAACTGAAACTGGGCCGCCACGTGCGATCTGGGAACCCAACCGGTCTGAAAACTGGATGTATGCTAGATCTAGTATGCATGAGCTTAAGTCCGACCGCATTTGGCCTGGGGACCTCCAGAAATGCCCTTTTGGACCGAAACGGCCCCGATTTGGTTAGGCACCAAGTAAACATTGTTCCCAAGCCTATTTTGGGAATGTTTTAGGCTATAAAAGGGGTTGAAACCCTCACTCCTCTCTCCCATCCGAATTTGAGAGAAGCCCTAGCTTGGGAGAGAGAAAAAGAGTGAGAGATTGTGAGAGAGTGGGAGAGTTCTTCCCGCCACTTGTGCTACGTGTTGCACATGCTTAAGCAACACTCCTCTACCGCTTTCCCGGCGATTCCACCGCAATCCTAGGTAAGTAAAAACCCTAAATAGTTGTTGATTTGAGTTTTCCTTGTTTCCATAGCGATGTAGCTTATGGATCTTATGTATTAGGCTCCTTACTCGCCGTAGACGAAGCATATACACTCCGCTTCAATTCCCGAGTCTACAAGACACTAGGTGAGGATTTTAGACACTTTGATTGACGGTTCCCAATGCTTTCAATGTCGTTTAATAGTAGATTCTTGAAGGCATCGCCGTTTGACATGTACAAAATGCTCTCCGTTTCCCGTTTCGTAAGCTAACGAAGAATATGAGATTTAGGGCATTTTAGTCATTTGTAGGAAGTACTGTTTACGTTCATATTTTGCTGATGTGATTGACATGGTTTGTTGTCGTATTAGGAAGTTAGGAATGCGTGCATAATTAGTTTGGCGAAGAGATTCGTCTAGTTGCACACTTTGGGTCGACATACTATATGTAGACTTAAGTGTGTAGTGTATGTGTTTGTATAAATGCTTGTATTAGTATGTATTGAATTAAATGATGTTATTTGATAGTTTGTGATTGATTTTTCAATTATTATGCTGACCTAAATGATTTTCTACATGTTGACAAAATGCATGATTTCATTACATGCATGGAATGTATGTGCTTGAGGATTTGCTTAAGTTGAATATGCATGGGAAGTATGCCTTGAAGATTTGCTTAAGTTGAATGTTATAACATGTGCTAACATGCTCACATGATGTATTTCAATTCCAATACCTTTTTATAGTGTTAATGTAATTCCATAGATGTGTGGGACTTGACTTAGTCCAGGCAGTCGGTAACCGAGCGAATTCGTGGCTGACTGGTCATAGCCACGAACGACGCGTCGATGAATGTGATTCGTGTTGAGAGTTGGCGGCAGTGGTTAGGCCACGCGAAGTGTTTTACGCACTTCATGTCGTTCAATTCGAGATGCGATCGCGCTAGTCGAGCCCGTCAAGTAACCCGACTGGCCGATGTTTATTCACCTTGTATGTATCATAACTGCTTGAACCTAGGGTACTGAACTTACCATTGTAAACCCTATTAACCGTGGTACCTTGATCCACGAAGACTCATGAGCCGGGCATGGTGGTATGGGACACCGTGGTCGAGCTGTCGGCCTACGCTGGGGCCACAAACCTCCCCGTAGTGACCAGTGAGCACCTTGACTCGTGAGCAGATTATGGTGGTATGGGACACTATATTTTAGCTGTCGGCCTACACTGATCAGGCGACGAGCCCTTTGTAGTGACCGCGAGCGTATTCTGAGTTCACGGGAGGCGACGACCCTTCCGTGCAGTAGAGTACAGTAGGCCTGTATTGATAAGGTGATGGGGGAGCGGTGCAACGAGTGCGAGCAACAGCCCTGGCAGCCCTTGCAGTGACCTACGAAATGTACATCGTATGAGATTACTAGGAGTGACGACCCTAGACAGGATCCGTGTTGGGATTGATACAAGGGAGGTACCTTAGTTTCCCAATCCTGCTGTTTGAATGGACTAATAACAACTTGGTAATCATATCACCATAGCATTGCATGTGCCTGGAAGATGTGGAGCACTCTAGGGAGTGTGGCATGCCGCGGTCGTAAGATGTTGCCGTATGAGGGTGATCGTCGGTGAGGGCATACATCACGTCATATCATCTTGCATTAACAACAGTATTAGGACTTGTCTGATTTACTGCTTTACTATTATCGCGTGATTGAATTGTGAACATGCTAATCTTTGCTCTATGATTCCACTGAGTTGATCACTCATTCCCACGTTACGGGATGGTGTTTGCAACACCCACTAGACCCTGTTGTAGTTGCAGGTGACGACGAGATCCAGGAGGTGGAGCCGGAGATTGACGAGGACCAGGATGAGTTCTCGTATATGCAGTATCACGACGGCTTCCCGTAGGTGACCTGGATCGAGGGGGACTTCAGTGGGACTATTTTGAACTTATTCTTTTGTTTATTTACATGTATATGAGACTCAGAGATGTAGTCATACTTTGGAGACAGTTGAGATTACTTTGTTTTTCCATACAGTGATATATATATTGTTTAGTCTTCCGCTTGCTTTTATCACTGGATCTGAAGTATGAATTGCATTTTTGGTATACTTTTACTCATGTGAATGCTTTAAATCAGACAACATCGAATCATAACCATTTTTGTTGCATAAGTGACGGTCTGGAACTCGGGAGTTGAGTTTATACACGACCCCCGATTTTCAGGGTGTTAAAAAAATATACATCGTATGAGATTACTAGGAGTGAGGACCCTAGATAGGATCTGTGTTGGGATTGATAAAAGGGAAGTACCTTAGTTTCTCAATCCTGCTGTTTGAATGGACTAATAACAACTTAGAAATCATATCACCATAACATTGCATGTGCCTGGAAGATGTGGAGCACTCTAGGGAGTGTGGCATGCCGCGGTCATAAGATGTTGCCGTATGAGGGAGATCGTCGGTGAGGGCATACATCACGTCATGTCATATTGCATTAACAACAGTATTAGGATTGTTTGATTTACTGCTTTACTATTATCGCATGATTGATTTGATAACATGCTAATCTTTGCTCTCTTATCCCACTGAGTTGATCACTCACTCCTACGTTACGGGATGGTGTTTCCAGACACCCACCAGTCCCTATTGTGATTGCAGATGATGGCGCGGCCTGCGAGGCGGAGCTGAATTTGATGATGATGAGGAGGATCTCTCCTTTATGCGTGATCTGATTGACGGGATTACAGGGAGGTTGATTAGATACATTGACACTTGTCATTTTATATTTTTAGCACCCTCATGTATATTCATTTTGTTTACTTTTGAAATATACATATATGTGTATAACCTGGTAATATATTCACACTCTGGAGACATACAACAGTTTATATATGTTATACATACTATTACAGTCTTTCGCTTACAAATTTAACTGTCTCTGGAGTATGATATGTTGTTCTGGCTTAATCTCACTCATGTTTAATACATTATCATAGACAACATTCAATCATACATATCTATGTTGCATAAATAACATTTTGGAACTCGGGAGTTGGGTTTTGGCTCGACCCCCCGATTTTCGGGATGTTACATAAATAGAAGAGCGGGAATGGCCGATTCTTTAATAAGGAGAGTGGTAATGAGTAACTCAATAAATAGAAGAGTGGCAATGGCCGATTCTTTAATAAGGAGAGTGGTAGGGCTAACTCAATAAATTTGGTAAGGTAAAAGAAAGGCTTGTATCCATGGCCCCACATAAATTCAGAAAGATCACTTTGTAAGTAACATTATACTATAATCTCAAAGTGTAATAATTAATAATAAAACATGTAATTGCAGGAAGAATTCAAAGTAACACAAAAGCATGTTAGGGTAAGGTAGAAATAACATGAAAGCATGTAAAGGCGAGATATAACAACAGGATGACATGTAAGGATGAGGTAAATATAATAGCTTAAATTAATGTGTAAGCCTAAAGGATAAAACCCTCACCATAGTTTAAGCTTTATGGTTAGCTTCTACTTTAATTTACCTGGTTTAGATTAGATTTCAATTAGGAAAAATAGGCTTTAATTAGATGTATTCCATTTTACCACTGAGTCAATTTCGTTAGGTATAATGGAATCCTATTATAATGGGAAGGATTTTGGGTGAAAATAATAGGAAAAGAAGGAAAGAAAAGATTGGATTCGAACTGTGATCGGATGTGACTCGGCCCATCGTAGTTGAACTGGTGATCTGGTGGGGTCCAGGCTGGTCGAACTTGAGTTAATCTTCTTCTCTCTCTTTCTTTTCTTTTCTTTCTCTTTCTCTTTCTTTATTTCTTTCTTCTCCTTCTCTTTCTCTTTCTTTTCTTTTCCTTTTTCTCCTTTTTCTTCCTACTACATCCAACACCTGCTAGACGTTTCTCTTTCCCTCTCTCACTTTTCTTTTCTTTCCTTCTCCCTTTCTCTTTCCTCTCTTGCAGGGTGGCAGGCTTTTATAGCCATCCGAATCTGTGAGCTCCCTTATGTAAGTCTGTTTACGCAGCAAGGGTTTTGCAGGATTTCCTTATGCAGCAATCGTTTGCATAACAGGGAAAGAGAACGGGGCTACAATTTTGCTTGCAAGTGCACACATGTACATCAACGTGTGAGGCTAACGTAGCTTGATTTTATTTTGGATGGCCGAAAAAGTGAATGGTTTGGATCTCCACGTAGACTAGTCGTGGTGGCCACAACGTCTCCAAACAGACATTATCTGTTTATTTACGAAAGGATCCGGTTCTGACTCTTTGCTGGGGTCGATGGGGCCCACTTGTGATGATCTTTAAATGGATTTAGGTCGTTCATTGGCTTCGTGGTGTCGATCTAGACCATGAGTCGAGATTTAGATTGGATCTAAGTTTTTGGTGGGCCACACTACTAGTTAACGTAGTATTGCCCATACATGTCATAGCTAGCTTGTGTGTGTGCATGGGTGTACCTTCTTGACAAGGTTTTTGCCAAAATCACCTCCTGAGTAAGTTGGGTAGCTCAGATCATCCATACGTATGAAGAGAGTGGCCCACCATCATCACAACAGACGATCTTTCGCCGTTTCATGGGATTCATCGGGTCATCATGCTTTAACCGGGAATCCCGGTCTGGTGTACTGCAGCTGTTCATAACCCACGTACACAGTCTAGGTGTGGGGTTCGTCATAATGTTTTTGAGACATCTACACCATCCATTCATTTTTCCATCTAATTTAAGGGGTTAAGTTCAAAATTTAAGCATATCCAAGGATCAGGTGGGCCTCAAATCAATGGTTAATGGCTGATCTATCCATTGGGTTATTTTTACAACGATTTAAGGGCTAAAATTTGATGTGCATAGTTTATTTAGGATTCATAGGCATGGTATAAAATTTCACGTTAGCTGAATAGTGGGAACTACATGATCTAGAATTCAGGGGTCTAGGTCAATGGCATTTTCTTATTTATCATGATCTAAGAGTTTTGTGAAATCTAATGGTTCTACATGGTTTTATGCACCTTTATGAACAATTCTTACAAATAAACTTTTATCTAAATCATTACGGATAATCGACTTTTCGTTAATTCTCTTAAGGGAAGGTATCTATGTCAAGTCACATGATGGATAGTTTTTCCTTTAAAATTGACGGTCTGATGCCAAATCTATGAATGGAGATCATTCCCAACGGTTAGATTCATGTCGGGGAATAGATGTAAGGTTATGATAGGTAGGTTGGTGTCGTACACATGAACGTATCAAGTTAAACTTCATGGTAACACTCAATAACTTTCAATACTCGAGTATTGAAAAGTTCGAGGTGTTACACGTTGGCCGAGTAAGAAATTTAGGGTCATCTTTGTAACGCCCTGAAAAAATTCGTACTTGGGCTCGAGTACCGACTCGACCAGAAATCGCGTAGGATTAATTCCTTTAGAAAATAAGTGTAAGTTAGCTAGCACAACGCTAGAGTAACTGGGAAATAGTCCCTGATCACTTTAAATATGTTATACAAGACCCAAATCAAGTAGAACCAATGACGTTATAATACTCTAAAACCTCGGATCAAACTCTAAGCCGATTTGTTCTCTAGACCTCTTTGAAACTTTGTATTGGATCTAGACCGCGCGTCGAAAGTCCGATACCTACAATCTTAGACCGTTGTAACCGCCTAGCTGGACTTGACAATCATTTCAAAAATCAAGTCCAACCGACATTCGCAGGCTATTTCATTGAGCCTGGACTGAAGAGAGTAAGAATAGGGTTAGATTTGAAATTTGAAATTTAAATCTGGCACACGAATTGACGTGTCAGTATTAAGCATTCTGACCGTCATAATTCAGCAAAATTACACCCTCGGATCAGGAAAAATTTCTATTTCATATCATGAGACTTGCAGACCTCATCTACGTGCGATGACCGTTGAACTGAAACTGGACCGCTACGTGCGATCTACGAACACTGATGGTTTGAAAACGGGATGTGAGCGACATCCGACGTGCATGAACTTAAGTCTGATCGCGTTCGGCCAGGTGACCACCAGAAATGTCCTTTTGGACCGAAACAGCCCCGATTTGGATATACCTTAAGTATACTTTCTTCCCAAGCCTATTTTGGGCACATTTGGGCTTATAAAAGGGGTTGAAACCCTCATTCCTCTCTCCCATCCGAAATTGGAAAAAGCCCTAGATTGAGAGAGAGAAAAGGTGAGAGATTGTGAGAGAGAGTAGGAGAATTTTTCTGCTGCTGCACTACCTGTTGCACGTGCTTTAGCAACACGCTCCAATCACTTGGCCAGTAATTTCTCCACGTTTCTAGGTAAGAAAACATCCCTAATAGTTGTTGATTTTAGGTTCCCTTAGTTCCATAGCGAAATAGCTGATAGATCTTGTGTATTAGGTTCACAGTTCGCCGTAGACGAAGCGTATACGCTCCGTTCGAATTCACACACCTATAAGAGAAAAGGTGCGGATTTTAGACGCTTTGATTGACTGTTTCCAACGCTTTCAATGTCGTTTAATAGTAGATTATTGACGGAAACACCGTTTGATATGTACAACATGTTGTCCGTTTCCTATTTCGTAAGTAGATGAAAAATATGAGATTTAGGGCATTTTAGTCATTTGTAGGGAATACTGTTTTCATCCATATTTTGCTGATGTGATTGACATGGCTTCTTGTTGTATTAGGATACTAGGAATGCGTGCATAATTAGTTTGGCGAAGAGATTCGCCTAAATGCGCACTTTGAGTTGACATACTATATGTAGACTTAAGTGTGTAGTGTAAGTGTTTGTATAGATGCTTGTATTAGTATGTATTGAATTAAATAGTGTTATGAATTAGTTTGAGATTGAATTCTCAATTAATATGCTGATGTAAATGATTTCCTACATGTTGGCTATATGCATGATTTCTTTATATGTATGAAATGCATGTGTTGGAAGACTTACTTAAGTTATATGTTATAACATGTGTTAACATGCTGACATTGTTGTATTTCATTTCCATTACTCTTACATGATTGCTGATGTGGATTCATAACTGTTTGGGACTATAATTAGTCCAGGCAGTCGGTAACCGAGTAAATCCGTGGTTAGCTTATCTTTGTCATGAGCGACGCGTCGATGAACGCGAGTCGTGTTTTGGAGTTAGCGGCAGTGGTTAGGCCACATGAGGTGTTTTATGCACTTCATGTCGTTCGACTTGAGATGCGCTCGTGCTAGTCGAGCCCGTCAAGTAACCCGACTGGCCATTGTATGTTCACCCTGTATGAGTCATAACTGCTTGAACCTAGGGTACTGAACTTACCATTATAAACCCTATCAACCATGGTACCTTGATCCACGAAGACTCATGAGCCAGGCATGGTGGTATGGGACACCGTGGTCGAGCTGTCGGCCTACATTGGGACCACAAACCTCCCCGTAGTGACCAGTGAGCACCTATGTCTCGTGAGAAGATTATGGTGGTATGGGACACTATATTCTTTCTGTCGGCCTACACTGATCAGGCGACGAGTCCTTTGTAGTGACCGCGAGCGTATTCTGAGTCTACGGGAGGCGACGACCCTTCAGTAGAGTGAGAGTACAGTAGGCCTGTATTGATAAGGTGATGGGGGAGCGGTGCAACGAGTGAGAGCAACAGCCCTGGCAGCCCTTGCAGCGACCTACAAAATATACTTCGTATGAGATTACTAGGAGTGACGACCCTAGACAGGATCTGTGTTGGGATTGATATAAGGTAAGTACCTTAGTTTCTCAATCCTGCTGTTTGAATGGACTAATAACAACTCAGAAATCATATCACCATTACATTGCATATGCCTGGAAGATGTGGAGCACTTGAGGGATGATTGCATGCCGCGGTCGTAAGATGGTGCCGTATGAGGGCGACCGTCGGTGAGGGCATCCATCACGTCATGTCATATTTCATTAACAACAGTATTAGGGTTGTTTGATTTACTGCTTTACTATTATCGCATGATTGATTTGAGAACATGTTAATCTTTGCTCTATTATTCCACTGAGTTAGCTACTCATTTTCACGTTTCGGGATGGTGTTTGCAACACCCACCAGACCCTGTCTTAGATGCAGGTGACGCAGTGATCCAGGAGGTAGAGCCGGACTATGATGAGGACCAGGACGAGTTCTCATACATGCAGTACCACGACGGCTTTGCTTAGGTGGCCTGGGTTGACGGGACTTCTCAGTAGGACTCTTTTGGATATTTGATTTTGTTTATTTACATGTATATGAGACTCAGATATGTATTCATACTTTAGTGACAGTCGAGATCTACTTTGTTTTCTATACAGTGATATATATATTCTTTAGTCTTTCGCTTGCTTTTATCACTGGATCTGCAGTATGAATTACAGTTTTGGTATACTTTTAATCATGTGAATGCTTTAAATCAGACAACATTGAATCATAATCATTTTTGTTGCATAAGTGATGGTCTGGAACTCGAGAGTTGAGTTTATACACGACCTCCGATTTTCAGGGTATTACAAGTTGGTATCAGAGCATGAATAAGATTATACCGGGCCTGGGTTATGGTCATGCGATGTACGCTGTCGCTTCCTTTGACTTAGGTGGGTGCGAGAAGGGTCTAGAAACACTTATAGGATAGCAGATTCACCAATAGGCGAAGACTATTCATATCGATCGCGCGATCGAGTCCGTAACGCATCTAGGGTCGCGTGAAGCGACCTGAGTAGCTCCTAGGTTGTAGGTAGGTGGGTTGAGACATTCTTTGAATAATTTTAAACTCGTAAATGTGAATCCTTGGGCTGTGGGATAGCCACAACCCTTACATTCAATCGTCAGGACTTAAAAACCCCGATTCACCTAAATTCTTCGAAATTCTTCCTCTCACCACTCCATTCTTCAATTCTTTCTTATTATTTTCATGTTAGGCATTGATCCTAATGCGAAAATAATATAAAATCATAATTCAACAAAATTTTATAGTGAATAGTAAAATTTCATGAAAACTGGCCATTAGGACATTCTAAGTTTGTGATCTTTAGCAAATAATGGGCTAGATGGATTTGTTAGCTCCTTCTACCCTAAAATCATATGCTGCATGATAGAGGATTTCATTCAGGTTTATAAATTGGCCCCGAAAATCTCCGAATGCATGTTTGGGCCTCCGTAGGGCAATCTACAATGAACTAAGGTGGGGCCCATACATTTTTGGGGTCCCTAGACCATGGGGGACCAGACCCATGTGGTCCCACCGACCAACGTGAGGGATGGTCGGCGATGTCATCGCCGATCCGGTGCTGATTTCTCTCCTCTCTCTTATTTCTTTTATTTCTTCATGTATGGGACAAGTGAGACCCACCAATCATGGTGGGCATCCCATCTAACCCCTTAGATGTTGCCATTGGCCATCCTTCATGCATGTGTCATTCTATGATGGGGCCATCCTCCATGGACCCCATCATGATGTATTTCATAATCTTAGCCCTTCCAAGGTCATCTAGATCTTTGTTTTATGGTGGGGATGACATCCCCACCTCAAATTCTTATTATGGAGGTCCATGCATGCATAGATCCATAAGATGAGCATTGTATGTTAGTTCTTCTTTGTGCATAAGGGATTTATAGTGGCGAAATCCCTCTTGTATGTCCGATCTCTCTCTATCTATCTATCTATTTCTTTCTCTCAAATATTGCTGATCAAGGTAGTCCACCTGATGTGTAAGACACATCCAACCGTCCACCCTTGATGGGACGTCCCCATGTCCCATTTGCTGTCCACTCTCACATGCAAGGCCAGGGTCGATTGGAAGTATGTTCTGGATGTGTATGGCCCATCTAGGTGGCCCCACCTTAATGTGTGTGAGGATTTTCTTGCTGGAATTTTTTTTGTGGACTACACTAGGCAGCAATATACCTTGCTGTCCAGATTTTTTTTATAGGCATATGTTGCTAATTTTTGGGAAGTGTTTAGCCCGCATGTTTGAATTGTTTTTGAAGGATTTGAGGGTGGGTCGTTGACATGTGGACCCCACCCTGATTGCCCATAACTTTTGATCAATAAGTCGGATGGATGCACAAGATACGTCGTTGGAACCATAACGACGATACAAATAATATGACATAGGTCTAAGGTCGATCCGAGTTAGGTCTACGTGACTGAACTCAAGGATGACCGTAAACACAATCCGAAGGTCGTGGGTCTCCGCAATTTAACCAGTAGAATTGCGGGACCAAAATGAACGAGATGCATACTCACACACACTCATGCACACATGCAAATTCGAGTCGGGCCTTGCACGTAATCCCTAATCCTTAAACATAAACCCTAAAACTTAACCCTAAACCCTAATCCCTAAACCTAAACCTTAAACCCTAATCCCTAAAATATAAACCTTAAACCCAAACTCTAATCCCTAAACCTAAACTCTAGCCCTAACCCTAAAGCCTAATCCCTGAACCCTAAAACCTAACCCCTAAATTCTAAACCCTAAAATCTAAATCCAAATCTTAAACCCTAAATCCTAATCCCTAAATCCTAAATCCTATATTGCTAATGTGTTTTATTTATTTGAATTAAACAATTAGTGGTTTATTTTTATGAATTATGGATTACGGTACTTATTGCTTAGATTATTTCTGTCTATTAGATAGTTAGCTTAATATGTATGGATTACATTGCTTGTTATTTAGCTTATTATTGTGCATTAGATAGTTAGCTTTATATATATATATATATATATATATATATATATATATATATATATATATATATATATATATATATATATATATATATATTGCATTGCTATTACTTAGCTTATTATTGTGAGTTAGATAATTGGTTGTCCATCTGAGGATTTTTATGTGGCCAAACATAAATATAGTGTGTTTTTGGTATCATAGAAATTACTTAAATTATTCCATTTTGGACAGTTAAAGGTTAGATAGATAGTATGCTTTCACATAACCTATTTAAATGCTCATGCCTGATCTGCGCTTCATCTTCCCATTTCTCTCTTGATATATTTCTTCCTTTCTAGTATAAACTTTTAAGGCATTAGAGTGCTAATCTGGTTTAGTATCTTTCAATTATTAAATGGCTATTAAAGAAATTTTTAATACCCCAGTGGTTTGTTAGTCACATCGCCGATGATCTTGGATAATGAAAGATTAAGTCTAGAAGATAAAGAGATGCAATGTAAGTTATGTGGAAAATAATTTGTAAACAAAACAAATTAGTTAAAATTACATTTAGCTTGTTGGGGAGGAGACTGCCCTATGTAGCAAAGCTCCTCAAGAAGTCTGTGATTTATTTCAAACCATTCTCGACTCAAATACAAAAACTTTCTCCACCCCTTTCCCTACAACTAATACAACCAACCACAAAAAATATAAAAGTAGGCTTGTTATAATTGAAGAATAGTTAAATGGAGAAACTGCCTTCACAGTTAGTAGAGAAAAAGAAGACATACTATTAAAGGAACAAGAAGAACAAGATTATAAAGAAGCCATAAAACAAAGCTTGAAATTAACATCTAGGATCAGATAACAACATCAACCCCTTTGAGACAACATGATGCCAAAAAAGGCACGAATACAGGATATAAGCCAAGTGATAAATCATCAAAGTTTCTTAAAACTCTTACAACATTATATAGGTGGTTAGGAATCTCGTACAAATCAGATCATAAAAAAGATGTTGAAAAAACTTGTTAATTATATGAATGAGAATGATTGAAAGGCATTTACACCATCCGATTCAAAAGAGGTAAATAACCATCTTTCGGACACCTCCATATCAGAGTCAGCCCAGTGTTCTCCTAGAAGGTGGAGGAAGGGGTTAGTATTATGGACAAGGTTATTCATGTTACACGCCACAAAGGCATTCATCATACAAAGGATATTGAATGAATGAAAGGTTTATTAGTTTGTATGTGGACATGGTTTATTTACTTTTGGTTTTTTACAATGTTTATTTACTTTGTTCATTTTATGAACATAGTTAATTTACTTTTAATTTCAAAATCAGATCAAGTAGGGTCAACCCTAACTCGGTCCAATTCGACTTAATGCTCAACTCTAGTGGATCTACCATGTTTCAATGATTAAATATTTAAAATCATGTGTATGAAACAAACCTACATTTGTCTACCACTTCTCTTTCTCTATCCCATTTAGTTTTATGATATTAGTCATGCAAAAATTAAAATGAGCATAGTTGTATTTTTTTTTTCATGTTACTATGCAAAGAGGACCCCTCTTAAGTGTTTTTAAGTGACGTCTATTTTTTAAACATAGTCTGGACACCCTAAGGCTAGATTTTTAAGCTTGGGCTCAACCCTTGGGTCAAGTGTTTGAGCCCAAGCCTTTGCGGCCTTGCCATAGTAACTCAGCCCAGCGACCTCATCCAACTCGGTGCCAACTCGATCCCCAATGTTTGATTTTAAGCTTGGGCTCATCTCTCAGGTCAAGTGTTTGAGCACAAGCTCTTGCAGCCTTGCCCTAATAATCGAGCCCAGTGTAATGCCCCGACTTTTTAGGACCCGAGTACACAACCCGTTTCCCAAAAACTCGAGTGTTAACCTTAAAGGATGGTCAAATTCGAGTGTACTTTTTTTCTTTTATCAGAGTAGAAAAATGAGCGTAGAATGAACAAATCAACATAAAGAAAAAATTTTATTTCATTTAGAATATACAAGTGGTTGCCCATAATGACTTATACAAACCAATGTCCCAACAATAACGATTATAAGATTTGCATACATAAGAATTAACACAAAGAATATAAATGTAAGCCGCATGACCACGCAGCTCCTCTTAGCAATACGGCCGTGCATCCATGGCACTTACACAGCTCCTCGTCAAGTCTAATCATATACATCATCTGGGCCACCTGTTCTACCAGTATGGTTGTATATTTGATGGATGAGTGGCCAACTCAGTGTGAATTTCCCTCAAGATTACACACCGCCGCATTAGGTAAGCATAGTTATAAAACGACAAAGCAATCAAAATAATACATAATGCAGTCTTTTTAAATGCATGGATGCATGAATGCACATCAGCCTGGGGATGCACATCAGCCTGGGGATGCACATCCAGCCGGACTTGGGCTCGTCGCCCATGCATTCACGACCCGGAAAAATCATCCAGTCAGACAGGGGTCGATAGTCGGTGGTCTGGGAGCTAGCGAAACGATACCCCGAAGATCCTAAGGGCACGTGCTACAGCATCCAGAATTAGCCACCCGTCATCGCCAACATGCTATGGATGCATGATTAGTTAAACCGTTATTAGTTCAGTTACGATCAGCCAATTTAGGTAAGCTCAAGGTCACTACGGGGAGCTCAGCCCGGCGTAGGCCGACGGCTCGGGCATAATGTCTCATACCACCATCCCCAGCCCATGAGGCTACCTTCTTAGGATGTTTAATGGAAACCCGTCGACTAGTGGCCAATCATATTACAATATATGAGGCTTACCACCACATGGTTGTACGGTCTAAAACATCGAACCCATATAGGGAAAATACCAGAACAAAGCCACAGAGGGCGATATCAAATAAGCCACAGAGGGCAATTATCAAAATTGGCCTCAAAGGGCGAGTATTAAAACCATGCGATAAAAGACCATCCTTGAAAACCATTGGACACAACAACCCTAGATGGTAGGCCCACATCAATGATCCATTTAGAACACCACTCAATAACCACTAAGTTGAATGTCCATTTTAATCACAACCAGTCAAGTTACATCCCAAGTATGGGTGTACATTTATAGGTGGGGGTTTTCCACTAACGTACCAGTTTAAAGTCCATAAGCAATACACGAATAATCCATAAGCATGAACAAATATACATGATGAATCATTAAGCAGGCAAAATAGCAATTCAATTTCCAACAGTTAACACATGTGATTATAAGAGAGAGATATCAATTATAATTTTTAATAAAAACTATAACTTAAGCTAATGAGAAGATGGAAAGTTCAAGGGGAAGAATCATCACCTGAAGGGTTGTGTTCGCGTTCTTGGTCCAAGTTATCTTGCGGCCTAAGGTCACTCAATCTCCTAAAATTTCAGTTTATTTTTGTCAGGTATTCCTACGTTTTTGTTCAACCAACAAGAAGGTTCAAAGGAATGCAACAACAAGGCCTTATATGCTTGTGATAGGCCCATCATATACTTATTCAAGCAGGGTGGCCTATTGGCTCAAGCTCATCCTTACTATGGGTTGAACTAGGCCTCACACATGAACTCCAATGCATCTGGTGGGTCGACATCATCCCAACGGGACGGAGTGTACAAAACACATCCATAAATTGTGTGGTCCGTGTTGATGGGGCCCACATCCAACTAGACTGGACGACGTGGGTGAAATTAATACGTGCAGCGTGGTGGCCCACGCACCACCGCTCTAGGATGAACGATGTGCATAAAATACATACATTACAGTGGGGTCCCATGGATGGTGTGGATATATAACACATCACAAGGTGGGCCCCACCCATCCAGAGGCTGGACAGTGTGGATGAAGACACATATATCAATGGTAGGGGCCATCGTCATATGGACAGTGTACATAAAATACTCACATCAGGTTGGGATCCACTGCACAACCAGTGCGGGTAAAACACTTATATGGTGGGGTCCATACGTCCCTCGAGTGGACAGTGTTGATAAGGCACATGGTGAGGATGGTATACAAGACATCACGGTGGTCCCACAATTGCGTCCAACAACTGGACATCTTGGGAGCAATATGCCTCGTGATCAGAGCCATGGGATTGGCTTATATTAATGCAACAGTTTGTTGTGCCACACAGGCAACCGATCACAGAGGTGGGCCCCACATGCAGGCCTACCTTGTATATACAATATACAGGTATATTATAGCAACGTGAGTCCCACATGGGGCCCACCACATATACCGTTGCATGTATTACTTATTATTATAATATTATATATACACATTTCTTTCTTTCTTTCTTTCTCTCTCTTTTTTTTTTCTTTTTCTTTAAACTTATACAGCAACCATCCAGCACTGCTCGTCCATTGATGGATGGCCAGGAGATTATGTCCATTGATGGACGAGCTGGGTGTAAAACATCTAGGTGGCCCACCGTGATTTATCCGATGGCGTGGCCCACTTGGAATTTCTTTTCTATTTGGTGAGGCCCACCTGCAATTTGGTGAGGCCCAGCTGGAATTTGGTGCGGCCCAACACAGTGTAGCTCACCAGTGCTGTTAACGTGTAAAGCTTCTCTGCTGTTGACTATTTTAAAACCACTTCCGGCCTTTCCGGGCAGTTTTTCGACTCACATCAGTGCACAACCAGAGGCACGGTGACTGCCACTTTCACCTTCCAAAAATGGCCCGAAACAAGGTCATTTTCACCTGAGTTTCTGGACTGATGTCAGTCCGATTCCGGGGACTCGCAGAGCCGTTTGAGAGCTGGTTTTGGACGAGGTTTCAGCCCTCGTCTGGGGCCATCTTCATGTCGTTGTTTGGCCCCAAACATGTCCCGCACTTAGGCTGGTTTGGCCTTAAAACAGGGCCTGCACGTAGGCCACCATTGACTTCAAAACAGGGCCTGTTCTTGGCCTGACGTATGGTTCCTGCTGCGGGTGTTTTTCAGCTACGAACAGGGCTCCGATTGGTGGTTTGTTCGAGGTGCGGGTGGGGCGTGGTGGAGCATAGTTCAAGTTCATTTTAGAGCCTCAAAGAAAGAGCTTTACCTGCCTTAGTCGGGTCTGACCCGAGCTCGTGCTGTCATGCGTCCACCCACCTTCTTCTTCCTCCTCCTCTCTTTTCTTTCTCTCTCTCACTCAGGTGGTGTGGCCGTGGGCTCACACTGACTCGTCTCGGCCCGTTTCTCACGGACGGAGCTGGGACAGTGAGTCCTAGGCTCACCAAAATGCACTCTCCTTCTCTCTGTTTCATTTCTTCCTCACCCTCTTCTGGTGTGAAATCTGAAGAGGACTGAGTCCTTCTTATAGGCAGGGAGAGGGACTTTCAATGGTTGGGATCGTCCCTGCCATCCTCATGGAGTGACCGTCGGTGTCGGCTCCTTTTTCCCGAAATGGGAAGTCTCTGTTTACACTCCTCGAGCCGTGTCTGACCATCTTTGGCTTGAGAGGGGACTTCCTCCACAGCTGGAGAGTGGGTGGCGGCAATCTACTGGACAAGCCGATGTTGGTCTGCACGGCGGTTCCTTTGATGGCCTCTCATCCGGAAATTCCCAGCCGTACGTGAGTATTGGACGGCCCCGACCCATCTCCCTCATCTCTATGCATGGGTCCAAAACCTTATACAGTTTTGGTTGGGCGGATCCTGTTAGAAAAATTGACGGTTTGGATCTCCCAGAAAATGACCAGGGTGGCCCACTTTGGGTCTCCAAATCTTCGGTTTTGAATTCTTTGAAATGGCGGGGGAAAAGCTTTCTGTCTGTGAAATTTGCTCGGTCAAAGACCATTTGACCGGTAGTGGTGGTCTGGTGTACCTTGTACAGGGAGGGTTATTGGTGCTCATGCACTGCGCACAGGGTTCACGGCATTGGTCTCCTTAGATCCGCTCCGTCCAAACACTTTGAGAGTCTTATCTGGAGGTACCAACCCATTTTGGGCCATTGGTG
The DNA here is from genome assembly GCA_037074715.1 of Magnolia kwangsiensis. NCBI lineage: Eukaryota > Viridiplantae > Streptophyta > Magnoliopsida > Magnoliales > Magnoliaceae > Magnolia > Magnolia kwangsiensis. Next base: position 76,965,920 of record CM073579.1, read on the forward strand.
AGGCCCAGGTGGGTCGTTACACACTTCTTTGGGCTGTATTTGGCCCATGTGTCGTAACATGTTGGTCAGATGGGCTTGGTACTCATTTTCAATGGTCAAATGCATTTTTATAACATGGTGGTACCTCGTTGGATACTTACCGACTTCCGTGGATTGAGTTTTTGGAATATTGCTAACACAAGTTGCCCTAGAGCTGATGGGACTTAAATCGTTCAATCGTGTGTACGTCTTTGGCTGGTGTGAGTATAAATTGAGCCTCCAGGGTCTTACTTAGAAATCCTACCCTGTGCGTGTTAAGTTAAGTTATCTTGGTTAACTGGTCTTAAGTTTTAATAACCATGGGTTTAAAAGGTAACACCCGAGTATTGGAAAGTACGGGGTGTTACAATCTACCCCCCTTAAAGAGAATTTCGTCCACGAAATTCAGTTCTTCTATTATTATTAGGGACGATGATAATATACATTTTTTTTCCTACATGTACAAACGTATGCCACTAGGCTCCCAAAACTAAGGCCGTTACAATCTACCCCCCTTAAAGAGAAATTTTACCATTGAGACATGATGATGTACTCCCAACCACTAATATTTTAGTATTTACTGGGGTTATAAGTTCATCTAAGTGGGGACTAGTAATATTGTATCTTTCTCTTCATTTTCTCTTTCCTCTAATGGTGGTTTTACTGCTAACTAAAGTGACTTTCGATGCTCGAGCCAACACGAATAGATGGTTGTAGTAGGTTTGAGCCCGATACATCGGTCGTCTTCCTACGGGACAGAGGATTTTAGTATCTATTCGCAATCCTGTTAAATCTCGATCTTCTACCTGATCAGGGCATTGAGATCGTTGAGATTTGCTAGGACTTAGAATTTGAGTCAAACAGTACAACATCGCTTAAGTATGTTTCCATCAACTCGTGATCCTGATTATTCTAGACTCAAGGAAAATATCACGTGATCTTCAAATTCTGTGATGAAAGCGCACAAAATTTACGTGAATAGGCGCAAACGACCATCACACTTCCAGCGCGCACTCTGATTATCTAAGCACTACTCGAAAGTTTCAAAACCAGGATTTCTATATGTAACCTGAGTTTGAGATTTTGGTAATTTATCTAGGATTTCAAATCTAGTCCTAATATGTGCAGCCTAGAATTGGTAATCTATCCAAAATTTCATAGTTTCTTCTCTAATTAATTTTTACGTACTAGGGTTTTCAAGAAATGTTATTTATAACTAAAGAGATGCACTAGGAAGTCAAAATTATGAGTTTTTAGCACCATTTTCCAGGTTGAGGAGTGCTCATGTGCAATTTATAATGACAATCATGGTAGTTTAAAAAAAAAAATTTCTATGATGCCTAAGCCTCGCTTACTTGTGCAATGTTATAGCAATGCTGACTTGAAGGTTTCCAACAGCTATTTTGGTATTTTACAAGGGAACCACAATCTTTGTTTCTAAATTCAACTAGTTAAACTTAAAATTTCCAAGGGACTTAAATTCACTCCGTGATTTCCTAGATTATCCAAACAACTCCCTAAGGGACCTAAAATATTTGGTGTCTATATTTCCAATCTCCCTTAATCCTAAGAGAAACCTATTCAATTTCCAAATGACTATCCTATTTATTTCTAAGGAATTCTCGCATAAGTCTAAATTTCAAGGATCTGACTTAGTACTCTTAAGGAGATCTGAGGTTTATTTCCAAGTTCCTCAGTCCTCCAAAAATTCCTAGGGGGCCTAACATTTTTGAGTCTCTATCTTATCAATTTCACCTAATTTCAACAAGAGTACTCCACATCAGTTTGAAAGATTACCTTAAAATTTTCTAAAAGGAACTAAGTTTGGGGTTTCTACGTTCTCAATTGCCCCTAACTGCAAGGAGATTTCACCTAAGTTCAAATAGTTTCTCTAGTGATTTCTAAGGGGACCTAGGGTTTGAATTTCTACATTCTCAAATTGTCCTTCACTCAGATGGGATTTCACATAAGTTTGGATTATCATCCAATTCACTTCTAAGGGAATCTAAGTTTGGGTTTCTATATTCACAATCATTCTCCTAAATCTAAGGGAAGTTCACCTAAGTTCAATTTTCTAATTTTAAACATCCTAACTTGAGACATTTAAGGCTTGTATAAGATCATTTTCCAAGGCCAAGTTTGTCCAAACTATGCTCTTATACCAATTGTAACGCCCTGACTTTTCAGGACCCGAGTACACAACCCGTTTTTCAAAAACTCGAGTGTTAACCTTAAAGGATGGTCAAATTCGAGTGTACTTTTTTTTTCTTTTATCAGAGTAGGCAAATAAGCGTAGAATGGACAAATCAACATAAAGAAAAAATTTTATTTCATTTAGAATATACAAGTGGTTGCCCATAATGACTTATACAAACCAATGTCCCAACATTAACGATTATAAGATTTGCATACATAAGAATTAACACAAAGAATATAAATGTAAGCCGCATGACCACGCAGCTCCTCTTAGCAATACGGTCGTGCATCCATGGCACCTGCACAGCTCCTCGTCAAGTCTAATCATATACATCATCTGGGCCACCTGTTCTACCTGTATGGTTATATTTGATGGATGAGTGGCCAACTCAGTGTGAATTCTTCTCAAGATTACATACCGCCGCATTAGGTAAGCATAGTTATAAAATGATAAAGCAATCAAAATAATACATAATGCAGTCTTTTTAAATGCATGGATGCATGAATGCACATCGGCCTGGGGATGCACATCCATCCAGACTTGGGCTCGTCTCCCATGCATTCACGACCAGGGAAAATCATCCAGTCGGACAGGGGTCGATAGTCGGTGGTCTAGGAGCTAGCGAAACGATACCCCGAAGATCCTAAGGGCACGTGCTACAGCATCCAGAATTAGCCACCCATCATCGCCAACATTGTCACGCTCCAAACCCGAAAATCAGATTCATAGGAATCCCAATTGCCGAATCCGGTGCCGACAACCTCCGTAGTACCCCATTCTCGGCTCCTAGCATGCATATGCCAGATTTCGATCCTGGGATCTTACAAGGAGGATTTATATATATATATATATATATATATATATATATATATATATATATATATATATATATATATATATATATATATTGAAATGTACATTTAACTAGTAATAAGCATAACCACAAGATTACCCAATTCACAACGGCAACATCATCATCACATATCCACTAATATAATCATTTGAATACAATACTGAATGAAAAATACATAAATAGAAATTCAAACTCCAGAAGACCACCGCACGCTCCAATCTCAGCACTGCTGCAGCCTAACATTACCTGCACGCATCTATCGTGCATAAGCTTATAGAAAGCTTAGAGGGTGGTGTAAGTGTGTGCACAAGATAAGTGCCAAGAATTCAATACAATGCCCTAATCATACAATACCGAAAAAATTGGTAATCTACAAACCATACAATGTCTGAATAAGCAGAAATACTGACAAAATATAAATCATACGATAACAGAGTAAGCGGAAGTATGAACAAATCTATAAGTCAATCAATATCAGAATGCGCAATATAGAACAACTATGCAATAAGGAGTCATAAGGAGCCAAATATCGGATGTCGAGAATGCAATGCAATATACAAATCCTGCTAAATCTATCTAGGCCATATAGGTACAGAAATAGCAACCCAAGATGCCATATGCCTGCGGATGTAATGCAATATGCGATGCGAATGAAATAACCATGCTGGAGTGTGAAGTCGGGATGATGGTACGTAGTATCACAGGCTATGGGGTCCACCACAAGTGACTTCTATCCAAACCAGTCCCATACCTAAATTTGGATAATCAGACTCATCATGGTAAACTCCTGATCTCAGGTTAGTCGCGAGCCCAACCGAAATCCTTGCCATAACGAAGTTACACAATAATTAGTTGCGCACTACTAGCCCGAGTGGATAGTGAATGAATAAATGAATGAATGAGCATACAACTCCTACTCAATAAGTCCACATATCAATACGGTTCCTCTCTGGAAAACCACCGGGGTCTATTACACTCCATACCAGATTGTCGCCCCATCGCACGCAACAAGGTGAGTGGAAGAGACCTCACTATCCGCCTACCAATATCGGGTCCGACTCGTCAATAGCGGACCCATTCCTCGAGCTGGTCAGACTCAGCCTAGCATTACCCCCTCCTCTCGGGCAGGTAAGGCTGCACCCCCTTCCAACCGACCACGACACAGTGGAGAGCGCAGCCATCTGGTATTCGGCACTCGGCACTCATCTACCCACTCGGTCTAGACGTTGGAGCAACCTCTGGAACCAAGAGGGTTTAGGAACTTTCACCCAGGGATATCTATAGCATCCCATGTAGAACAGATTTTCGGTGTCTCATCTGGCCATCCACGATAAGCCTATGAAGGCTACAGCCCTGATGTCGCTAGGGCGTACAGTAATCACAACACACAGTGCAAGATGCATGAGTCATACAATCCAGTCATGCACCAATCCTGCGCATATCGTGCGTTCATGTGAGAGAACCTCTGCCTATCAGGGAGTCTCATATCATCCTGCCCAATGACATATGCAATGGTCAATCACATCTCATAACAAACATGCAGATGATGCGTATGGGCATGTATCACGATGCTATGTTGTCACATACTCATAATCGGTATCCACAATCGACCTCAACAATGTGGACATCTAACCAACATTGCCTTAAGAAATGGTCCACATAGAGCCAAAACACATAATGGGCCGACAGCCTCACACAAAGGCCTAATATATAACACAGTGGGCCTTGCCCAAGGACCACAGATACATCACAATGGGCCTCAACTACGGGTTACATATACTCAGCAATAGGCCCTAACAATCGAAATCGGAATCAGAGTAGGCCTCAGTAATCGAAATCGGTCACGTCAATCGAAATTGACAATCAGTCACGATAATAGAATCGGCAATCGGTCAAGTCAATCAGAATTGAACGGTAATCAGAGTCGGCAAATCGGTCACGCTGATCGGAATCGACAATCGGTCGTGGTAATCGGAATCGATCGATAATCAGAATCGGCAAACCGGTCACGTCAATCGAAATTGACAATCGGTCATGGCAAATAGAATCAGCAATCGGTCATGTCAATTGGAATCCATCGGTAATCAGAGTCGGCAAATCAGTCACGTCGATCGAAATCGGCAATCGGTCGTAGTTATATCAAATCCGATAGCGTAGAGCCATCCGTCTACAGTGAATGGGGCCCACTTATTTGGGTTAACCCACTTAGAGAATAGTGCGAATGGGCCTAACAAAGCCTATGGAAAGGTCACAATGAGGACATCTAACCATCATTGCACATTAATGTGGCCATTTAACCGACATTGCTCCCAAGAAGTGGCCCACGTAAAGTCAAACATATAGTGGGCCTATGGCCTCATACAAAGGCCTAATATTCATTGTAATGGGCTACGACCGGCCCCAAATACATCACAATGTGCTACAACCCATGGGCCTCAATATACATCAAGTGGGCCATGCGACATGGGTCTAGTACATGTCACAATGGCCGCACTATATGGGCCAAATCAAATCGGCCGTATCGAATGGGCCGAATCATATGGGCTAAGTCAAATGGGCTAAATCATATGGGCCGAATCAAATGGGCCAAGTCAAATGGGCTGGTCCAAATGGGCCTAATACACAACATTATGGGTCTCTACCCATGGGCTCCAAATACATCACAATGGGCCTAAACCCATGGGCTCCAAATACATCATAATAGGCTTAAACCCATGGGCCCCGAATATGTGATATTACGCCTCCCAAATACAATAACTAGGCCACACCATTCATCCATCTATAGAGATTATTTTAGAGCATTATCCAAACAATGAATCAGATCCAAAGATCATCTGGACCATACCACAATTGGCAGTGGTGATAATAATTCCCATAGTTAAATTTTTCATCGGGCCTACCATAACATTTATTTCCCATCCAGTCTATTCATAAGGTCGCAAGGACCTAATCTTAGAGGAAAAAAAAATATCATATTGACTCACAACTTCTGTAATCCTAAAAAGGGGGTTTCAATGGTAGACGTTCAAACCCACTGTTTATTGTAGTGTGCCTAAAAACTGGATCCGTCTTAATTTTTAGTCTCAAGCCTTGAAACGGGCTTTCCAAATGGATGGACGGATCAGATGTAACACATACATCAGTGTATGGTCCATATACATGGCCCAACACGTAAAAGGGGTGGACGGTTTGGAATATAATTGCAGCAAGGTGGGCTCCCACGTGGATGTGGCCCCACCATAGTATACATATAATAAATATACTTCTAGGGGGTCCCACGTAGGGTCCAACATAACATTTATTAATATAAAATATTATATTACAATAATATATCATAATATATATCAATATACGTGTGTGTGGAAGAGTGGGATCGTCAGTGCTGTCAGCCTGGTGGTGGGCCCCACATGTATGGACGGTTGGATGAAAAATATCCATCATGGTGGGGCGCACGTAGCACGTCATTGGATGGACATTTTGGATGTAACATATACATCAAGGTGGCCTCATACTCACCATCCAGATGGACGGGTAGATTTACAACACATACACGAAGGTGGTTCCCACCAAACTTGCTGACGTAGCTACAGCAGTGGTGGGACCCACAAACCTTGCTGACGTTACTTCTACATGGGGCTGGCCCACTGTCCAACAGACAGACAATCTGGTTAGTGAACAAATGGACGGTGTGGGATCTATACATTAGGTGGGTCCATGTAAATGGCCTGGTTTTTACATAAAATGTGGTGGCCCACGGAACTTTGCTAACGTCAATCCAGCAGCTGGAAGGCTGGTGGATGGACGGTCTACATTAAACACATAAATCACGTGGCCATCGTTCAGATCTTCTGGACGGTACAGATCTAATAAATACATCAAGGTGGGCCCCACCCACATGTGTGTGGTGGGCCACCCCCTGTACAGACGGCTGTATACATACATAAGAGGTGGGTCCACACGTATGGCTCACCTCAGCTGAAAATCATGCTGATATTTATTTTCCTTTCAACAGTCCAGTAGCAGTTGCTGTTGGACGCCTGACCCTGGACGGTCAAGATCATATGGGCCCGGGATCTGGCCAAACTAGATGGACAGTCTAGATGTAACACATACATCATGCGAGGTGGGCCCCACACGCTTCCATGGTGGGGCCCATATCCAATGGATGGACGGTCTCAAGTAAAGCACACATCAGAGTGGTACCTGCAAAGGGGGGTTCAACCGTGGGCGTCATCATCTCCAATGTTTCCTGCTGTGTGGTCTACCTGATGTCTGGATCTTCTCACCCAGGCCATACAATTATATGGAGAAATAGATGGACGGTGTTGATATGGCACATATCTCGTGATCTGGGCCCACAGTTATTGACATTTGAGAGTTGCGTGGGCCCACAACAATTGCTGACGTTGAAACCTCAGCAGCTACATGCTGTTGTGCAGCCACGAACCACAGAACTTGCTGATCATCAGCACCTTAGTGAATAGATGGACGGTGTAGATTTAAAACATCTACATCATACATGTCTCGAGGTGGCCCCTACCCTCACACGTGTAGCACGGGTGAGGTGGGTCCACGTGGTGGCCCATTGGAGTTGGGATTAGTTGATATTTGCAGTTTCCCTTCATCCAGGTCTGTCACACAGTAGCAAGGTGCCCGGACAACATGAATACAGTGCATCCATCACGGTGGATCCCACCATTTGGACAGCATGTGGATCATCCATCAAGGTGGGCCATCACACCTCAACATCAACATAAAAAAAAATGAAAGAAAGAGAGTGAGAGAGAAAGAGAGAGGAAGAAACATGTGAAGGGGAGGGACCCCCACCACTATGGGTCCTCCCTACACAATGCATACATTAAGATGGGTCCCACCACATGTGGGCCCTCAAATCATCAAAACTGAGGTAATGAACACCCACAAAACAAAAGAAAAAGAGAGAAAGAAAGAAAGAAAGGAGCACCCACTTTTGATCTTCTTGGACTTTTTCTTCCATCAATGTATGCCAGAGATCCAATGGATGCACTTCAACGTTTGAGATCGACTTAGGATGGTGGAGATGGGAGATAGGAAAGTGGGCCACACTTGCTCTCCATGGAAGCCATGGACGTTGGGTGCTCTCATGGGGCTTAAGAGAAATGAGAGGGAATGAGAGAGAGAGAGAGAGAGGTGATGAGAGAGGGGTGATGGGAGAGAGGTATGGGTGTGATGGGTGAAAAGTGAGTGATGGGAGGTACTTTGTGTAAGGGAGTATTGACTTTAAGGGTTGCTTGGGGATGGGGTGATGTGTACTTGACATATGATATGATTGATGGGATTGATTTGAAAGGTTGTAGAGATTCTCTTGGGATTTTACAAATGCGCGGCGTTTTCTCGAACTGAACGCGGGCCCACATCTCCTAGCCTAGGTATCGCCTCGGCGCGCGAGACGCGGCATCGGAACCGCGGCGACGGTGCGGTCGTTAAGGTACAAGTCTCGAGTTGAGCTGACTCTGAAATACGGGATATGACTCGGGATCGCGCGCAAATGTCAGAAAAGGTCGAAGGTTGCCGAAATTTGATCGGGAGGACCGCGGAGGCATATGGAACAGCACGGGCTAAGATACGGGTCCTACAAACATGCTATGGATGCATGATTAGTTAAACCGTTATTAGTTCAGTTACGATCAGCCAATTTAGGTAAGCTCAAGGTCACTACGGGGAGCTCAGAGCCCAGCGTAGGCCGACGGCTCGGGCATAGTGTCTCATACCACCATCCCCGGCCCATGAGGCTACCATCTTAGGATGTTTAATGGAAACCCGTCGACTAGTGACCAATCATATTACAATATATGGGGCTTACCACCACATGGTTGTACGGTCTAAAACATCGAACCCATATAGGGAAAATACCAGAACAAAGCCACAGAGGGCGATATCAAATAAGCCACATAGGACAATTATCAAAATAAGCCTCAAAGGGCGAGTATTAAAACCATGCGATAAAAGACCATCCTTGAAAACCATTGGACACAACAACCCTAGATGGTAGGCCCACATCAATGATCCATTTAGAACACCACTCAATAACCACTAAATTGAATGTCCATTTTAATCACAACCAGTCAGGTTACATCCCAAGTATGGGTGTACATTTATAGGTGGGGGTTTTCCACTAATGTATCAGTTTTAAAGTCCATAAGCAATACACGAATAATCCATAAGCATGAACAAATATACATGATAAATCATTAAGCAGGCAAAATAGCAATTCAATTTCCAACAGCTAACACATGTGATTATAAGAGAGAGAGATATCAATTATAACTTTTAATAAAAACTATAACTTAAGCTAATGAGAAGATGGAAAGCTCAAGAGAAAGAATCATCACCTGAAGGGTTGTGTTCGCGTTCTTGGTCCAAGTTATCTTGCGGCCTAAGGTCACTCAATCTCCTAAAATTTCAGTTTATTTTTGTCAGGTATTCCTACGTTTTTGTTCAACCAACAAGAAGGTTCAAAGGAATGCAACAACAAGGCCTTATATGCTTGTGATAGGCCCATCATATACTTATTCAAGCAGGGTGGCCTATTGGCTCAAGCTCATCCTTACTATGGGTTGAACTAGGCCTCACACATGAACTCCTATGCATCCGGTGGGTCGACATCATCCCAACGGGACGGAGTGTACAAAACACATCCATAAATTGTGTGGTCCGTGTTGATGGGGCCCACATCCAACTAGACTGGACGACGTGGGTGAAATTAATACGTGCAGTGTGGTGGCCCACGCACCACCGCTCTAGGATGAACGATGTGCATAAAATACATACATTACAGTGGGGTCCCATGGATGGTGCAGATATATAACACATCACAAGGTGGGCCCCACCCATCCAGAGGCTGGACAGTGTGGATGAAGAACACATATATCAATGGTAGGGGCCATCGTCATATGGACAGTGTACATAAAATACTCACATCAGGTTGGGATCCACTGCACAACCAGTGCGGGTAAAACACTTATATGGTGGGGTCCATACGTCCCTCGAGTGGACAGTGTTGATAAGGCACACGGTGAAGATGGTATACAAGACATCACGGTGGTCCCACAATTGCGTCCAACAACTGGACATCTTGGGATACAACATGCCTCGTGATCAGAGCCATGGGATTGGCTTATGTTAATGCAACAGCTTGTTGTGCCACACAGGCAACCTGATCACAGAGGTAGGCCCCATGTGCAGGCCTACCTTGTATATACAATATATAGGTATATTATAGCAACGTGAGTCTTACATGGGGCCCACCACATATAGCGTTGCATGTATTACTTATTATTATAATATTATATATACACTTTTCTTTCTTTCTTTCTCTCTCTTTTTTTTTTCTTTTTCTTTAAACTTATACAGCAACCATCCAGCACTGCTCGTCCATTGATGGACGGCCAGGGGATAACGTCCATTGATGGACGAGCTGGGGGTAAAACATCTAGGTGGCCCACCGTGATTTGACCGATGGCGTGGCCCACTTGGAATTTCTTTTCTATTTGGTGAGGCCCACCTGCAATTTGGTGAGGCCCAGCTGGAATTTGGTGCGGCCCAACACAGTGTAGCTCACCAGTGCTGTTAACGTGTAAAGCTTCCCTGCTGTTGACTATTTTAAAACCACTTCCGGCCCCATTTTTAGCTCAAACGGGACTCTTTTCCGGGCAGTTTTTCGACTCACATCAGTGCACAACCAGAGGCACGGTGACTGCCACTTTCACCGTCCAAAAATGGCTCGAAACAGGGTCGTTTTCACCTGAGTTTCTGGACTGATGTCAGTCCGATTCCGGGGACTCGCAGAGCCGTTTGAGAGCTGGTTTTGGACGAGGTTTCAACCCTCGTCTGGGGCCATCTTCATGTCGTTGTTTGGCCCCAAACGGCTTAAAACAGGGCCTGCACGTAGGCCACCATTGACTCCAAAACAGGGCCTGTTCTTGGCCTGACGTATGGTTCCTGCTGCGGGTGTTTTTCAGCTACGAACAGGGCTCCGATTGGTGGTTTGTTCGAGGTGCGGGTGGGGCGTGGTGGAGCTTAGTTCAAGTTCATTTTAGAGCCTCAAAGAAAGAGCTTTACCTGCCTTAGTCGGGTCTGACCCGAGCTCGTGCTGTCATGCGCCCACCCACCTTCTTCTTCTTCTTCCTCCTCTCTTTTCTTTCTCTCTCTCACTCAGGTGGTGTGGCCGTGGGCTCACACTGACTCGTCTCGGCCCGTTTGTCACGGACGGAGCTGGGACATTGAGTGCTAGGCTCACCAATCGACATTGCATGACCTTGTATAGGCGTTACCATGGCGAGCAAATGGGTGGTTAAAAACTAAAAAAAGGACAACAGTACGCGTTCATGCTTCAACCTGAAAATGCCTCAACTTGAACCGTTGGATGTCTCCTGTTGATGCAAATTTCAAATCTAGGCTATGGATAGGGGGGCCCACTCAATGATCAGTTTTGATCATTGGGTTAGCTGCACTTGTACGGTGCATACCCGGCCAACCACTAGCATGCAGTGGGACTAACTAAAGAGAAATTTCCAACTGTATGACCCATTCATGGTTCATTTTCGAGACGAAGCCCACCTCATTTTACCTTCCAAGAATAAGCCTTAGCTGTACAAAGGATTTGCCAAAGGTCAAAAATGCCCCTGCTTTTCCGCTTCAAGCGGATCGGCTGGTGCCTAAGGCTGGGCCCCTATGGCTATGGATTAAAACCGTAGCCATTGAAAAAAAGGGCGGCAGTACCGCCAATCCGATGGTACTACCGCTGATCTCTGTACATCTGTGCGGTGGTGCCACCCGGGTGCGGTACTGCCGCATAGTTTTTTATTTTTTTAAATAAGGTGGGTCCCATCGTGGCCCTACATAATTTTAAATGGCCCCACACTCAATGTTTATGATTTTAGTGGGTCCCATATGCACCTGTGTACTTTTTTTTTCTATGGATAATTTTAGGGCCCGTTTGGACGGGTGGATTGGAAGGGATTAAATGGTTTTAAGGTGGATGGCATGGATTTCAAGGCAATGAAGGTGTCGTCAGTAGATTGTCTTAAGATCCATGGGATTGCTATATCAAGCCTGTTTGGCACGCCCAGCCAATCCTGGGATTAAACCTTTCCATCCCTTCCAATCCCTCGAACCAAACACATCCCAGGAAAATTTGAACGGATTAGGGTGGATTGGATGCGATTTAAATGTAATGATGGTGTCGTCAATAGATTGTCTTAAGATCCATGGGATTACTATGTCCCGGGATCAGATCACCCAATCTGTTTGGCACGCTCAGCCAATCCCAGGATTTAACTTCCAATACCATTCAATCCCTTCCAATCCGCTCGGCCAAACGGGCCCTTTTCTACATACATTTTTTCGTGAAGCGAATTGACCGTGAAATGCATGGAAATGACCGTAAATCAACACGAAATCGCCGAGAATGACCGTGAAATGCATGGAAATGACCATCAAGTGAAGTGAATTGACCGTGAAATGCGTGAAAATGACCGTGAAGTGAAGGAAATTGACCGTGAAGTGCATCAAAATGACCGTTAATCTAAACGGAATCGCTGGAAATGACCGTGAAATGCATGAAAATGATGGTGAAGTGAAGCGAATTAACCGTAAAATGCATGGAAATGACCATGAAGTGAATGGAATTGACCATGAAAAATGCATGGAAATGACCGTGAATCAACACAGAATCGACGAGAACGACCGTGAAATGCATGAAAATGACCGTGAAGTGGAGCGAATTGACCGTGAAATGCATGGAAATCACCGCGAAGTGAAGGAAATTGATCGTGAAATACTTGGAAATGACCGTGAATTAACACAGAATTGCCGGGAATGACCGTGAAACGCATGGAAATGACCGTGAAGTGGAGCAAATTGACCATGAAATGTGTGGAAATGACCGTGAAGTGAAGGGAATTGATCGTGAAATGCATGGAAATGACCGTGAATCAACACGAAATCGCCAGGAATGACCGTGAAATGCACGAAAATGACTGTGAAGTGAAGCGAATTTACCGTGAAATGTGTGGAAATGACCGTGAAGTAAAGGGAATTGACCATGAAATGCATGGAAATGACCGTGAATCAACACGGAATCTCCGGGAATGACCATGAAATGCATGAAAATGACGGTGTAGTGAAGCGAATTGACCATGAAATGCGTGAAAATGACCATGAAGTGAAGGGAATTGACCGTGAAATGCATGGAAATGACCATGACTCAACGCAGAATCGCCGGGAATGACCATGAAATGCATGAAAATGACAGTGAAGTGGAGCAAATTGACCGTGAAATGTGTGGAAATGACCATGAAGTGAAGGGAATTGACCGCAAAATGCATGGAAATGACCGTGAATCAACACGAAATCATTAGGAATGACCATGAAATGCATGAAAATGATAGTAAAGTGATGCGAATTGACCGTGAAATGCGTGGAAATGACCGTGAAGTGAAGGGAATTGACCATGAAATACATGAAAATGACCATGAATCAACACGGAATCGCCAGGAATGACCGTAAAATGCATGAAAATGACGGTAAAGTGAAGTGAAATGACCACGAAGTGAGTGGAAATGGCATGAATTGAAGTGAATTGACTGTGAAGTGTGTCGAATTGACCGTGAATCAACACAGAATCGCCGGGTATGACTGTGAAATGCATAGAAATGACGGTGAAGTGAAGTGAAATGACTGCGAAGTGCGTGGAAATGGTCGTGAAGTGAAGTGAATTGATCGTGAAGTGCATCGAATTGATCATGAATCAACATAGAATCATCGGGTATGACCGTGAAATGCATGGAAATGACGGTGAAGTAAAGTGAATTGACCATGAAGTGCATGGAAATGGCCATGAAGTGAAGTGAATTGACCGTGAAGTGTGTCGAATTAACCATGAATCAACACGGAATCGTCGGGAATGACTGTGAAATGCATGGAAATGATGGTGAAGTGAAATGAATTGACCGCGAAGTGCATAGAAATGGCCATGAAGTAAAGTGAATTGACTGTGAAGTGCATCGAATTGACCGTGAATAAACAAGGAATCGCCGGGAATGACTGTGAAATGCATGGAAATGACTATGAAGTGAAGTGAATTGACCACGAAGTGCGTAGAAATGACTGTGAAGTGAAGTGAATTGACCGTGAAGTGCGTCGAATTGACCGTGAATGACACGGAATAGCCAAGAATGACGGTGAAATGCATGGAAATAACGGTGAAGTTAAGTGAATTGATCGCGAAGTGCGTGGAAATGGCCGTGAAGTGAAATGAATTGACCGTGAAGTGCATCGAATTGACCGTGAATGAACACGAAATTGCTGGGAATGACCGTGAAATGCATGGAAATGATGGTGAAGTGAAGTGAAATGGCTGCGAAGTGCGTGAAAATGGCCATGAAGTGAAGTGAATTGACCGTGAAGTGCGTCGAATTGACCGTGAATGAACACAGAATCGCTGGGAATGACCGTGAAATGCATGGAAATGACGGTGAAGTTAAGTGAATTGACCATGAAGTGCTTGGAAATGGCCGTGAAGTGAAGTGAATTGACTGTGGAGTGCGTCGCATTGACCATGAATGAATATGGAATCGCCGGGAATGAGCGTGAAATGCATGAAAATGATGGTGAAGTGAAGTGATTGACCGCGAAGTGTGTGGAAATGGCCGTGAAGTGAAGTGAATTGACCGTGAAGTGCGTCGAATTGACCATGAATCAACACGGAAATACCGGGAATGATCGTGAAATGCATGGAAATGATGGTGAAGTTAAGTGAATTGACCGCGAAGTGCGTGGAAATGGCTGTGAAGTGAAGTGAATTGACCGTGAAGTGCGTCAAATTGAGTGTGAATAAACACGAAATCGCCACGGAATCGCCGGGACTAACCGTAAAATGCAAGGAAATGACGGTTAAGTGAAGTGAATTGACCGCGAAGTGCGTGGAAATGGTCGTGTAGTGAAGTGAATTGACCATGAAGTGCGTCGAATTGACCATGAATCAACATGGAATCGTCGGGAATGACCGTGAAATGCATGGAAATGATGGTGAAGTTAAGTGAATTGACCGCGAAGTGCGTGGAAATGGCCGTGAAGTGAAGTGAATTAACTATGAAGTGCGTTGAATTGACCTTGAATGAATATGGAATCGCCGGGAATGACCGTGAAATGCATGGAAATGAGGGTGAAGTAAAGTGAAATGATCGTGAAGTGTAGGGAAATGGCCATGAAGTGAAGTGAATTGACCGTGAAGTGCGTCGAATTGACCGTGAATGAACACGGAATCGCTGGGAATGACCGTGAAATGCATGGAACTGACAGTAAGGTTAAGTGAATTGACCGCGAAGTGCGTGAAAATGGCTGTGAAGTGAAGTGAATTGACTGTGAAGTGCGTCGAATTGACCGTGAATGAACAAAGAATCCCCGGGAATGACCGTGAAATGCATGGAAATGACGGTGAAGTGAAGTGAATTGACCGCGAAGTGCATGAAAATGGCCGTGAAGTGAAGTGAATTGACCGTGAAGTGCGTCGGATTGACCATGTATCAATAAGGAATCATCGGGAATGACTGTGAAATGCATGGAAATGACGGTGAAGTGAAGTGAAATAACCGTGAATTGCGTGAAAATGGCCATGAAGTGAAGTGAATTGAATTGACTGTGAAGTGGAGTTTTAACCGTCAACTCAATGAAATTTTAGAAAATTACTGTGTTGGTCAGCTAAATTAGTTTCTCCTACCCCAAAATCATATATGGTACGTTGAGCAAGTCCTTCTAGTTTAAGAGATATAATTATTAAATGAATAAATAAAAAAATAAATTAAGAGATAAAAAAATATTTTTATATACTTGTATACATGTTTACGTTATTATGTATTGGAGAAAAATGTACGGAAGAAAAAGTTCCCCCGGTAGGTAGGAAAAAAATAAAAAGTAAAATCTTGTCAGACTGCCGCCGAACGGCAGTATGTGGTTTTTTTTTTCCGGTATTGTTTTTGTGGGTCATATAATGAGGTCCGTGTTATATCCAAACCGTCCATCTATTTGGTGTGCTCATATTTAGGCTTGGGATGAAAAATACGATAAATTAAACTATCAAGTGGACCACACGGTAAAAGGGAGTGGGAAATTGAACGTATACCGTTGAAACCCTTTCAGGGGTCACGGATGTTTTGGATCATTACGAAATTTGTTTTTCCTCTTCATCCATGTCCTCGCGACCTTATGAATAGATTGGATGGAAAATAAATGTCATGTAGGCCCTACAAAATTTCAACGGTGAAAATCAATTTTCTGCTGCTCTTTGTGGTCTGGTCCAGTTGATCTGTGGATATGATTTTATTGTTTTTGGGGATAACGCTCCCAAATGATCTTAAAATATGGATGAACGTTGTGGGTATAATAAATACATAATTGTTGTGCCCATATAACGTTGATCTCCTTTGAACCGTTCGTACAACTCGGAGTTCGAGGAGCGTCAGCGCTCGTCCTCGAGCACCAGCCGATCCGCTTGAAGGAAAAAGCAGGGGGCATTTTCGATCTTTTGGAAGGCGTCCGTACACCTGGGGCTTATTTTTGAAAAGTAAAATAAGGTGAGCTTCGTCTCGGGAATGGGCCATAAATGGGTTGTACAGTCGGAAATTTCTCCTGACTAAACAAACCTCAAAAACAGCACTTGCTGCTTTCGCACGTGTAAACTGACATCCTCCAATCCGTTAACATGTTGCGTCCGTCGTTTTCGGCTCCTTTTCTGTCCTACTCTTTCTTTTGGTAGGAAAAGCAAGCTGAGAAGTGAATATTTGATACGCTGGCATACATCTGCCTCAATCCAAGTCGTCCAAACCGTCGGACCCAATCTGAATCAATAACAACCCAAACATCACAGTGAATTTATGACCCTAAGTGTTAGATTTTGGTAGCCTCAAATGGACAATTTCACCGGTTCTAATTTAAAAACAAATTTCCTTTAGCATCAGTTGCCTAGTCGATCTGATTTTTAGGAAAGTGGGCCATATAAAGTGGTTCTAACAATATGGAATGATCTGATTGATGTAACTATATGCCACCTGTAATGTTGCTGAAGTAACCTCAGACCCGGTCCGACCCATTTGCACCTTGGGGTTGCAATGGGCCTGGTTCGGGTGACTTCAGCCCAACACAAAAACAAGGCAATCCTGTTTACTAATCAGGCCTGAGCCTGCTCAATAACATCATCAACGGGCCTATATGCCCTTAAACAGTATACTCTGCAAAATCTAGGCCCAGATATGAGATAGGATAAATGGATTTTAAGCCACAAGTATCCTGAACAATGGGCGAAATGAAATCTTTCAATCTTGATCGTTGGATCATAAGAACATACACCTGATGTTCTTTACCACTAATCATGCATTTACCCAAGTCTATTATTACTTTCTAGAAATGGGCCCTACTCAAGATGCGATCGAGAAATGTATATACACATGCGAGACCCAAGTTTCGTAATTGAGGTAAGAAAGGGATTTGATGGCCTAAACAATCTTAGATTATCCATTCCATCCAGCTTAGTCTTCATGGGCCACTATGTAAAGTCCATAGGCCATTCTTATGGCCCACTAGCATTGCCTGTTGGAATAACTTTGAAACCATCAGCCAGTCTTATGGCCCACTGAGCTGACGGTTTGGTTTGATGCATGGGCATGCCCATGGCATCATACTCCCATCTTTCTTATAACAATAGTCTTTGATGATCAAATATCATGTTATCGGTATCCCAAATAGGTAGAGGTGGGCATGTGACAACCCGATCCGGCTAACTCGACTCGTCCGACACGGTCCGATCTAACTCGACCTGTCCGACTCAGTCCGATCCGACTCGACTCAAACCGAATGGGTGAGTCGGTCTAAACTGAGTAAGCTTTGCCCAATCCGAAATCAAACCGAGTCGAGTTCGAGTTCGAGTTACCCAGTAACTAAACCTGAAACTCGATCCAGTTAGACTCGACTCGATCCAAAACCCGACTCGACCCGACTATCTAACCCTACCCCAACCTGATCCCAACATCTCTCTCTCTCCTTCCCTCATCCTCCTCCTCTTCCAAGCCCTATAACCACCCACCACCGTCACCCTCCTCTCTCTCCTCTCCACTCCCTCCCTCCCTCATCTATCAATCTAACTCAGTGCCAACTCGACCCGACTCAGTACTTCTGACTGGATCAGACTCGGTCCAGATCAATCTAAGCTAGACCAAACTTGCATCAATTCAAGCATACTAGACTCAATATCAAGTCGGATCAAGTTTGGATCAGGCCTATTTCAAAATCGAATCCGGTCAAGTCAGCCTTAACTCGGTCCGACTCGACTCGATGCCCAACTCTACAAACAGGTGATGTCACCATTGCATTTACAAAATTGGGCTTTAAAATTCATGAATCATTTATAAAATAGCTTTTACTCTAATTACTCTCTCTCTCTCTCTCTCTCTCTCTCTCTCTCTCTCTCTCTCTCTCTCTCTCTCTCTCTCTCTCTCTCTCTCTCTCTCTCTCTCTCTCTCTCTCTCTATATATATATATATATATATATATATATATATATATATATGGGAAAGGTATTATGCGCTCAAGCTCACGATAAGCTCCCATGAGGTCAAGTTGTGTGGGCCCCACCGTGATGCGTGTCGACCATCAACACCGTGCATTTGATGGGTACCCTTTAAATTATGGGATATTCCAAAAATCAGCCGTGTACGGAACTCAGGTGGGCCATACCATCTAAAATCATGTGAAGATATCGTTAAAACATATAAAAAGCACTTGGTGGGGCCCACCTGAGTTTTGAATGCTGCTGAAACTTGGTCTGAACCCTCATCCAAGTGGGACACACATAATGGATGTGCTGGATTTGCAAACCACATCTCGGTGGGCCCAAAAAATGATTATGAATGTTTTAATGGTGCACAACCCCTCTCCACTTCTGTATCTGGTGTGGCCCACACAAGTCACAGATTGACTTGATTTTTGAGACCTAGGCCCACGATGGGATGGTGCATCTGACTGATGGGGTAGATGTTCGAAACGCATCACAGTGGGGCCCACACACCTCAGCCTCATGGGACGAATTCGTGAGGTCGAGCTCATACTACCTTTTCCCTATATATATACATAGAGAGAGAGAGAGAGAAATGCTCATACACAACTTGTTGGACCGTGAGTTTGGGTCCAACTAGCTGGGCATTTAATGCTAATTAATGTTGGGAGAGATGGGCCTTTTAAGAGGTCTTTTGAAAATGATCTCTGACTTGGGTGGGCCCCACTATGCTATAAATGTAAAATTCACCCCGACCATCACGTGTGTCACATCATGTTAAACTTATGGACTGAAAATAAACCTCATTGTTAGGTCGGATGGAACACACAGTTGGAAATAGTATGCTAAGAAAGCTCACCCTCCAAAATGATTGTTTGATGAGGCCCACTTGAATCACTTATAGATATGATTTTTAAGACCCGCACCTAGTTTTTACTTTTACATCTAATGGTTGGAGCTGATTTCACATGCTCATGATTGGGGTCCGATAAAAATCAAAGGTGGATGTCTTCCCTTCAAATATTCCATTGGTGTGGCTCACCTGAATTACAAATCTACCTTATATTTTCTCTTTAGACCTACAATGAGATTGCGCATTTAATGGTAGGAGGGGATCTTACCTACATGATAAGGTGGGTCATATAAAAAATCGAGGTAAGCTTTCTCTTCTGCCGTTTAACTTCTTTGTATTCCCCGATAAAAAAGGTGCCTGTGCCCAAAAAAGTGGGAGTACATCGGGTGCAGTCTGTACATATGTTGTTTTGTGCATCCCTCATCCGGGGCCTACCGGGGCCTATCTTGATAAAGGAATTGTATATCCATTCTCTACATCTATATTTTTACCAAATGACAAGAAAGGATTTGAAAAACGAAATAGATACATATTTCAGGTGGACCACACTATAAAAATAGTGATGATTGGCCATTAAAAACTTTTTGTGGGCCAAAAGTTTTGGATCAATCTGAAATTTATTTTTAATTTTATTTTCCTTCGTCAAGGTCTTTGTGACATTACCAATAAGTTGGTGGCAAGTAAAAAATTATGCTGGGCCTTTGGAAATTTTAATGGTAAAAGTTCAATTTTCACCATTTTATATTTGTTGTAGACCACTCGAGATTTATAATTGGTTCGGTTTTGGATCATGTTCTAAAATGAGCTGAAAAAGCCAATGGACCACATGGATATACAATACATCCATGAAGGTGGGTGACATGATCAGGGACAAACTACTGTGTTGCATGAGCAACTAGGGTAATGCTCACACACAACTAGTTGTACTGTGAGTTTTGGTCCAACTAGCTGGGCATTTAATGAAAAAAATTTCATTGTATAAATGCATACACCTGTATTGAGGGATTATAGAATTCATGTCATAGTTATATAAAGTGACATATTTGCTAAGATCTAAGCCATTCATCAATTAGGATCTATTAAGGAGAACTTATATATGGATAAAATTTATATCCATTCATGTTTCAAGTAGCCCATGCCAACGTAAATAGTTGGAAGGTGAACCTTTTTTTATCAACTATTTTCTGTTTTATGGTCCACCCGTAGCATGGATGGGCCTGAAATTTGAGCCTTAGGTGTAAAGTGAGGTGACCCATTAGGAGTGGGTAGATTTAAAATTAACACCATATTCGCCCTACCCCAAGGGGCTACTCTTTTTCAAAGGATTGACTGATTTACGAGACCAAGCCCACCTTATTTTACCTTGCAAAAATAAGCCCCAGCTATACGGACACCTTCTCAAAGGTCGAAAATGACCCTGCTTTTCCTTCCGCAAGAGGATCGGCTGCTGGCGCTCCTCATTCTCCGAGTTGTACGAACGGTTCAAAAGATATCAAAGTTACATGGGCTCCACAGTTCTGTATTTATCATATCCACAACGTTTATCCATATTTCGAGATTATTTCGGAGCATTATTAATAAAAATAAAAATAAAAATCATACCCAAGGATCAACTGGACCACACCGCAACGAGCAGCAGGAAAATTGATTTTCACCGTTAAAAAATTTATAGGGCCCACCATAATATATATTTTCCATCCAATCTATTCATAAGGTCTCAAAGACCTGGATGAAGAGGAAAAACAAATTTCATAATAATCCAAAACTTTTGTAACCCCTAAAAGGGTTTCAATGGTAGGCATTCAATTCCCCATTGCCTTTTAAAGTGCGGTCCACTTGATAGTTAGATCAGTCTTATTTTCCGTCTCAAGCCTTAATATGAGCTCGCCAAATAGATGGACGGTTTGGATATAACATAGACCTCATGATGGGACCACAAAAACAACAAAGATTCGACGTAAAATAAGAAGAAGAAAAGAACAGCAGATTTTTATTTTTTTTATACGAGATTTAGCTACGGATTATAACCGTAGCCATAGACTCCAATCCGTACCTATATTAGACTGGCTGGGGTGGGCGCGCCGAACTGGCGGTCCCCGCGCCAGTTGCTAACTTATCCAGTAGGGCCACGCCCATCTGGCGGCCCTATTGCTACGGATTATAACCGTAGCCATAGACAACAGTGTAAATTTTTGTAAATTTATTTTATTTTTTACATGGAGAACTTTATTCGACATACAATTTTCTCAAATACATATTTATATAAATATGTATATATAAGCATATAAAAAAATTTTCCTCTCTTTTTTTCATTTCTTTCTTTATTCATTTAAAAAGTATATCTTCTAAACTAAAATTAGTTACTCGATAAACCCTATATGATTTTAGGGTAGGAGAAGCTACTTTAGCCAACCAATTTGATTATTTATGAAGATTCCATCAGGTCGATGACCGTGAAATGCATAGAAATGACCGTGAAGTGCATGGAAATGACAGTAGAATGAATGCAAATAACCGTGAATCAACACGGAATCGCCGAGAATGACCATGAAATGCATGAAAATAACCAGGAAGTGAAGCGAATTGACCATGAAATGTGTGGAAATGACCGTGAAGTGAAGGGAATTGACCATGAAATGCATGAAAATGACCGTGAATCAACACAAAATCGCTGAGAATGACCGTGAAATGCATGGAAATGACCGTGAAACAACACGGAATCGCCGGGAATGACCGTGAAATGCATGGAAATGACCGTGAAGTGAAGTGAATTGACCGTGAAATGAGTGGAAATGACCGTGAAGTAGATGGAATTGACCCTGAAATGCATGAAAATGATTGTCAATTAACATGGAATCGCCGTGAAATGCATGGAAATAATCATGAATCAACACGGAATGACTGTGAAATGCGTGGAAATGACCGTGAAGTGAAGTGAATCAACCGTGAAATGACCGTGAATCTTGGCGAATGGACCGTGAAATGCGCGGAAATGATCGTGAAGTGAAGGGGCATGACTGTGAAATGCGCCGAAATGACCGTGAATCAACACGGAATAGACGGGAATGACCTTGATGTGCATGGAAATGATCGTGAAGTGAGGCAAATGAACCGTGAAATACGCGAAAACGACCATGAAGTGAAGAGGCATAACCATGAAATGCGCTGAAATGACCGTGAATCAACACGGAATAGGCAGGAATGACCATGATATGCATGGAAATGACTGTGAAGTGAGGCAATTGGACCGTGAAATGCGTAAAAATGACCGTGAAGTGAAGGGGCATGACCGTGAAATGCGCCGAAATGACCGTGAATCAACACGAAATATGCGGGAATGACCGTGATATGCATGGAAATGAGCGGGAAGTGTAGCGATTGGACCATGAAATGCATGGAAATGACCGTGAAGAGAATGGGCATGAGCATGAAATGCATCAAAATGACCATGAATCAACACAGAATAGGTGAGAATGACCATGATATGCATGGAAATGATCGTGAAGTGTAGCGATTGGACCATGAAATGCACAGAAATGACCGTGAAGTGAAGGGGCGTGACCGTGAAATGCACCAAAATGACTATGAATCAACACGGAAGGCGGGAATGACTGTGATATGCATGGAAATGATCGTGAAGTCAGGCGATTGGACCGTGAAATGAGCGAAAATGACCGTGAAGTGAATGGGCATGACCGTGAAATGGGCCGAAATGACCGTGAATCAACACGGAATAGGAAAGAATGAGCATGGTATGCATGGAAATGACCGTGAAGTGAAGCGATTGAACTGTGAAATGCGTAGACATGACCGTGAAGTGAAGGGGCATGAACGTGAAATGCACCGAAATGACCGTGAATCAACACGGAATAGGTGGGAATGACCGTGATATGCATGGAAATGACCGTGAAGTGAGGCGATTGGACCTTGAAATGCGCAAAAATGACCGTGAAGTGAAGGGGCATGACCGTGAATCAACACGGAATAGGCGAGAATGACTGTGGTATGCATAGAAATGACTATGAAGTGAAGCAATTGGACCGTGAAATGCATAGAAATGACCGTGAAGTGAAGGGGCATGATCGTGAAATGCGCCGAAATGACCATGAATCAATACGGAATAGGCGAGAATGACTATGATATGTATGAAAATGACCGTGAAGTGCAACGATTGGACCGTGAAATGCACAGAAATGACCATGAAGTGATGGGGCATGACCATGAAATGCGTTAAAATGACCGTGAATCAACACAGAATTGGCGGGAATGATCGTGGTATGCATGAAAATGACCGTGAAGTGAAGCGATTGGACCGCGAAATGCTCGAATATGACCGTGAAGTGAAAGGACATGAATGTGAAATGTGTCAAAATGACCGTGAATCAATACGGAATAGGCAGGAATGACCGTGATATGCATGAAAATGATCGTGAAGTGAGGCGAATGGATCATGAATCTACACTTCATGGCCATTCCCATGCATATCACGGTCATTCCTGCCTATTCCGTGTTAATTCACGGTCATTTCGATACATTTCACGGTCATGCCCCTTCACTTCACGGTCATTTCCACGCATTTCACAGTCCAATCGCCTCACTTCATGGTCATTTCCATGCATATCACGGTCATTCCTGCCTATTCCGTCTTAATTGACGATCATTTCGGTGCATTTCACGGTCATGCCCCTTCACTTCACGGTCATTTCCATGCATTTCACGGTCCAATCGCCTCACTTCACTGTCATTTCCATGAATATCATGATCATTCCCAGCGATTCCGTGTTGTTTCACGGTCATTTCGACGCATTTCACGGTCATGCTCCTTCACTTCACGGTCATTTCCGCGCATTTCACAGTCCAATCGCTACACTTCACCGTGAAATGCATCGAAATGACTGTGAATCAACATGGAATAAGTGGGAATGACCGTGAAATGCATGGAAATGACCGTGAAGTGAAGCGAATTGACCGTGAAATGCATGGTAATGACCGTGAAGTGAAGGGGCATGACCGTGAAATGCATCGAAATGACCGTGAATCAACACGGAATAGGCGGGAATGACTGTGATATACATGAAAATGACCATGAAGTAAGGCGATTGGACCATGAAATGCGCGGAAATGACCGTGAAGTGAAGGGGCATGACCATGAAATGCGCCGAAATGACCGTGAATCAACACGGAATCGCTAGGAATGACCGTGAAATGCATGGAAATGACCGTGAAGTGAAGTGAATTGACCGTGAACTGAAGGGGCATGACCATGAAATGTGCAGAAATGACCGTGAATCAATACGAAATAGGCGAAAATGACCGTGATATGCATGGAAATGACGGTGAAATGAGGCGATTGGACCATGAAATGCACGGAAATGACCGTAAAGTGAAGGGGCATGACCATGAAATGCGTGGAAATGACCGTGAATTAACATGGAATCGCTGGGAATGACCGTGAAATGCATGGAAATGACGGTGAAGTGAAGTGGATTGACCGTGAAATGCGTAAAAATGACCATGAGGTGAAGAGGCATGACCGTGAAATGTGCCAAAATGACCCTGAATCAACACGGAATAGGTAGGAATGACCGTGGTTTCCATGCATATCACGGTCATTCCCGCCTATTCCGTGTTGATTCACGGTCATTTCGACTCATTTCACGGTCATGCCCCTTCACTTCATGGTCATTTCCGTGCATTTCATAGTCAATTCACTTCACTTCACTTCACGGTCATTTCCATGCATTTTACGGTCATTCCCAGCGATTCCGTGCTGATTCACGGTCATTTCCACGCACTTCACGGTCAAGCCCCTTCACTTCACGGTCATTTTCACGCATTTCATGGTCCAATCGCTTCACTTCACCATGAAATGCGCCAAATGACTGTGAATCAATATAGAATAGGCGAGAATGACCATGAAATGCATGGAAATGACCGTGAAGTGAAGCAAATTGACCGTGAAATGTGTGGAAATGACCGTGAAGTGAAGGGACATGACCGTGAAATGCATTGAAATGACCGTGAAGCAACACAGAATAGGCGGGAATGACCATGATATGCGTGGAAATGACAGTGAAGTGAGGCGATTGGACCGTGAAATGCGCGGAAATGACCATGAAGTGAAGGGGCATGACCATGAAATGCGCCGAGATGACCGTGAATCGACACGGAATAGGCAGGAATGACCGTGATTTTCATGCATATCACAGTCATTCCCGCCTATTCCGTGTTGATTCACAGTCATTTTGACGCATTTCACGGTCATGCCCCTTCACTTCACGGTCATTTCTGCGCATTTCACAGTCAATTCGCTTCACTTCATGGTCATTTCCATGCATTTTACGGTCATTCCCAGCGATTCCATGTTGATTCAAGGTCATTTCCATGCATTTCACGATCAATTCCCTTCACTTCACGGTCATTTCCACGCATTTTACGGTCAATTCGCTTCACTTCCACGATCATTTCCACGCATTTCACGGTCATTCCTAGCGATTTCGTGTTGATTCACAATCATTTCCACGCATTTCACGGTCAATACTTCATAGTCATTTTCACGCATTTCACGGTCAATTCGCTTCACTTCAGGGTCATTTCCATGCATTTCACTTCACGACGATTCCATGTTGATTCAAAGTCATTTCCATTGATTTTCGACCATCGACATGATGGAATCTTGAAAAATAACCAGGTTGGTTGGTTAAAGTAGCTTCTCCTACCCCAAAATCATATAGGGTATATTACGTAATTAATTTTAGTTGTAAGATATTCTTGTTGAATGAATAAAGAAAGAAATGAAAAAAGAGAGAAAAATTTTTTATATGCTTATATATACATATTTATATAAATATGTGTTAGAGAAAATTATAGGTAGAATAAAATTCTTCATGTACAAAAAAATTAAAATTAAAATAAAAAAAATTGCACAGATCTAGTGAGGCCAGGCCAATCTGACGGCCCCTATAACTACAGTTATAATCCGTAGCCATAGGGGCCGCCAAATGAGCGTGGCCCCGCCAGATAGGCGTGGCCCCCGTCGGACAGGCCAGTAAGTGGCACGAGGGCTGCTAGTTTGGCGAGCCCACCCCGGTTAGACCCTTATCACTACGGATTAGGGTATCTATAGCTACGGTTATAATCCGTAGTTATAGGTTATAATCCGTAGCTATAGGTCTGACCGTAGCAAATGACTTTACTATTCTACTTTGAATGTCTACCGTTGAAACCCTTTTAGTGGTCACAGAAGTTTTGGATCATTACCAAATTTGTTTTTCCTCTTCATCTAGGTCTTTGTGACCTTATGAATAGATTGGATGGAAAATAAATGTTATGGTGCGCCCTACAAAAGTTTCAACTGTAAAAATCAATTTTCTGCTGCTCTCTGTGGTGTGGTCCAGTTGATCTTTGAATATGATTATTTTTTATTTTTTTTTGGATAATGATCCGAAATGATCTCGAAATATGGATGAACGTTGTGGATATAATAAATACATAACTGTGGGGCCCATGTAACGTTGATCTCTTTTGAACCGTTCATATAACTCGGAGTTCGAGGAGCGTCAGCGCTCGTCTTCGAGCAGCGGCCGATCCGCTTGAAGGAAAAAGTAGGGGCATTTTCGACCTTTGGAAAGTCGTCCATACATCTAGGGCTTATTCTTGCAAGGTAAAATGAGGTGGGCTTCATCTCGTAAATGGGCCATAAATGGGTCGTACAGTCATAAATTTTTCAGGATTTAAATACCAAAACAACGGACCCGGATTTCCCGCAAAAGCCTTTCACAGGAAGTTCCTGCGCAAGGATGCTGGGTGGGCCCGACTGATATGTTTGTGTGAAATCTATCTCATCCATCCTTTTTAAAAGATAATTTTAAGATGTGCGACAAAAAATAAGATGTATCAAGCACTCAACTGGGCCACACGAGAGGAAATAGTTTTACTCAGTGAGCACTATTGAAACATTTTTATGGCCATAAAATTTTTGCATCAGGCTATATTTTTAGTGTTTTCACTTCATCCAATTTGGAAAGACCTTATAAAGGGTTTGGATTGCATATAAACATCAAGGTGGGATCCAGGAAGGTTTCAGCGGTGGGAATTTCTTTCCTCAATTTCCCCTCTCGTGTGACCCCTTTGAGTCTTGTATCCACCTCATTTTTGATATGACGTCCTAAAATGTGCTCGCAAAACGGATGGATGGAATAAATTTCTCACATACATTGCACTGGGCCCCACTTCACATCCTTGCGCAGGAACTTCCTACAAAAGGCTTTCGTAGGAAAACCATGCTGGTATGCCAAATGGTAATATTTTGGGAACAGGTACCACACGCACTCCCACCTCAGATTTTTTTTACGGGCCCACTCTTAAATGTATGTAAGATCCACTCCGACCATTAAACATGTAATCTAGTGATAGGCTCAAAGCAAAGAAATTAGGCTAATCAGTGGTTCAGATGGGCCACACCAATAAGAACAATTAGGAGAGAGACATCCGCTCTTGATTTTTTTTTTCAGGGCCCACCGTAAAGAAACTATGAAATCCGTTCCAGGTATTAGATATCATACCAAAATTAATCCTGAGCCCCAAAAATGAAGTCCATATATGATTCATGTGAGCCACACTGATGGAAATAGTTTAGAGGGTGAACCTTTCCATATACACTATTTCTAATCATATGATTCACCTGAACTAAGGATGGGAATGAAATTTGAGACTTTGATCTAACATGGGGTGACATACCTAATGGACGGGGTTGATTTTACATTAACGTAATGATGGGCCCACTCAAGTTGTGGGCCCTTTTCCATGCCAAAATGTAATTAGTCCACCATGGAAGCATTTACTTACATTAATTATGAGAGTTTTTTTTTTTTTTCATTAAATGTAGAATGGACTACACATTTATTGTAGATTTGGACCATCCAACTAAAAATCAGATTTGTACATTAGATAAATTACATTATCAACTTGTTAGGGGCAAAAAAAAAATAAAAAATGATGATCTTATGATCAAACATGTTAAGTACTTATGAAAATAATGGGTTGTTAATAAAATAGTCCAATGATCTAGATTTAACATGCACACTTGTACTTTTCTCAAAAGTGTAGTTTCTTAGTTTTTAGCATATAAGTTCTCCTTAGTGGATCCTAACTGATGAATGGCTTAGATCTTAACACCTGTGTCACTTTACATAACTATGACATGCATTCTAAAATTCCTCAATATAAGTGTAAGCATTGTATAAAAGGAGAAATTTTTCATTAAATGCCCAACTAGTTGGACAAAAACTCACTGTTCAACTAGTTGTGTGTGAGCATTTCTCATATATATATATATATATATATATATATATATATATATATATATATATATATATATATATATATATATATAGAGAGAGAGAGAGAGAGAGAGAGAGAGAGAGAGAGAGAGAGAGAGAGGCATGCTCCCCTACGCACCTACGCACGTGCGCACCTTTGTACACGTGTCATGGGAGTCGAATCCGGACGATCCATAAGATGCGGAATCCCATGAAACCCTTGGAGGTAAATTTTTACCCCGATCTAAGATTCTGGTGGGCCATAGCAAAGAGTAATGCAAATCAAGGGAGGAAACTGTTTCATTTTTCATGGCCCATTGAAGTTTTAGATCAAAATAAAACTTAGGCCCTAGGGGTTTCACGAGGTGCTGCTTCACATGAACAGTTCAGATTTTGGATCCATATCACGTATGATGGGTTCTCAAAAAAGTTCGTACGTAGTACGTACGAACTGGTTCGCAAGTGAGCGTGTGTGTGTGTGTATATATATATATATATATATATATATATATATAGAGAGAGAGAGAGAGAGAGAGAGAGAGAGAGAGAGTCATGCTCCCCTGTGCACCTACGCACGTGCGTACCTTTGCACACGTGCCATGGATGTCTAATCTGAATAGTCCATGTTATGCGGAATCCCATGAAACCCCATGTGACAAATTTTCACCCCGATCTAAAATTCTGGTGGGCCATAGTAAAGAGAAATGCAAATCAAGGGAGAAAACTGTTTTCATTTTTCATGGCCCATCAAAGTTTTAGATCAAAGTGAAACTTGAGCCCTTAAGGTTTCACGAGGTGCTGCTTCATATGAACGGTTCAGATTTTGGATCCACATCACATATGATGGGTTCTCAAAAACGTTCGTACGTACTACGTACGAACTGGTTCGCAGGTGAGCGTTTCCGTGTATATATATATATGTGTGTGTGTGTGTGTGTGTGTGTGTGTGTGTAGAGAGAGAGAGAGGAACGCTCAGCTACGCACTGGTTCGCACGTCATTACGTGCGAACCTTCCTATCAACCGTTAGATAAGATAGACGGTTGGGATAAATGCGCTCTTACCGCGAGCTTAAAAAAGCAAGTTTCCTTCTCTTGTATGCCTCTTCATCCCTCTCCGAAAGATGCAGCGAAAGCCTTTTCACCTAAAATTCTTTCGTTGGAATGGTAGATGGGTCCCAACAAGATGTTAGTGATAAATCCATGCCGTCTATACATTTTTAAAAATAATTTTATGGTATGAATCCAAAACTGAGGTAGATCAAATTTTCAAATGGGCCACACAGTGTTGAATGAACTCTCACGATTAAAAACTTCTTAGGGCTACCGAAATTTTGGATCAAGCTGATATTTGTTTTTTTTTTTTTCCATCATTTAGGTCTGTATGACCTAATATATAGGTTAGATGTCAAATAAATACCACGGTGGGCCATAAAAAATATTTAACAACGAGAATCATTATCATCGCTGCTTCCTGTGGTGTGGTCCACTTGAGATTTGGATCTGCCTCAGTTTTGGGATAATGCACTAAAATGATAAGGAAAAATGGATGGACGGTGTGGATAAAACCTATACATAACTTGACCACTCAAAGCTCCTGCCCATTCATAGCTAGACACGGGCGGTAGGACGACATTAGCGTCCCCTCTCCGTCACGCCGAATGGTTAGCTGCGTGCTAGTTAGACTTGTAGTAACTTTTTTAAAAAGTCGTCGTATTTGATGTGACTCCAAAATCTGAACGGTCCATGTTAAGCAACACCTCATAATACCTCCTGGCCCAATTATTACTTTGATCCAAAATTTTCGTGGGCTATTAAAAATGAAAACGGTATGTTTCCTTGATTTATGTTTCTCTTTTATATGGTACACTAGAATTTTTTATCGGGTTTAAAATTTGTGCCTTGAGGCTTCATAGGATTCCGCATTAAGTGGACCATTAGGATTAGACATCCATGATACGTGTGCAAAGTGACTTCGGAAGCAGTGACTTCGGAAGTGGATTACCTAGACACAGATTAGATATAGAGAGGTTGAGTAGCAGGACTCACTACATAAGTTACGTCATCAAGTTCTGTGAACCCATTATTATGTATGTGTTAACAATGCATTGATAAATACCACTAAATACGGAAATTTTTTTCCTTAAGTGTAAAAATTCAGTGTTAACAAACACAGCCTAAGGCATTAGCCAAAGAATGAGGCAAATCCAAACCTGAGGCAAATCCAAACCTTTAGCAAACCCCACCATAAAAAACAGTGGTAAGATTGATGTCCACCATTGAAACTTTCCTAAAGCCTGCTATGATGTTTTTTCAAAATCCAGCTTGTTAAAAAATTAACAAAAACATTAGAAAAGGAAAACACAAATATCAACTTAATCCAAAACTTTTGAGGCCTTTAGAAGTTTTTAACGGTGGCGTTAGTCTCCCCACTATTTTCTTTGGTGGATTCTACTAGAGTTTTGGATGTGAATCATTTTTTGGATCTTACTCTAAAAATGATCTCTCCATATGGATGAACGGTGTAGATACAAAACTTACATCATGGTGGGGCCCACAAAACTTGGTGACGTGACTTCTGTAGCATTCTCGCTAGAGGTGGGCATATGGGACCCGATCTGGTGGATCCGACCCAATCCGACCCGACTCGGTACCGTTTCGAACAGAACCGATGGCACAGAACCGACGGCATAGATCGGCCTGATCGAGTTTGTTAATCAGATCCGATAGTTTTTCGGGTCAGGTTCGGATAAAAGTGTATTCGGACAGAATCAATCCAAAAACCTGAACTGAAAGGGTCCGACCCGACCCTACCCGACCCAAGACGAGACGCAAATACCTCTTTAAACAAAAATTTTATAGTCCAGATTTTTCATTGGGCGCCAAAAAAACCCTGCCATATCTCTCTATCTCTTCATTTATGTTGAAAAAGAAAGCACGAAGAAGGCTGTTGAAGATCAAATCCTTCTCTTCCTGCTGCTGGAGATGTGTATAGTTGTATATGAAAGAGTGAGGGAAACAGAGAGTTACAGCGACAGAATGGCGGGCATACGGCAGTTTACCGGCTGTCGACTTGACAGTCAGACCCGATGACGGAAGCGGATTGGCTGGTGTCTGAAGTGGATCGGCTGGTTTAACATTAGCGAGTTCCGTAGGTCTAATCACGAGGTATGTCTTATATCCAAACCGTCCATCCATTTGGCGAGCTCATTTTAAAGCTTGAGACAAAAAAATAGGACATATCTAACCATCAACTGGACCACACTGTAATACTAAGTACGAGATTGAACGTCTACTGTTGAAACCCTTTTTAGGGTCAAAGAAGTTTTGGATTAATAAGAAATTTATTTTTCCTTTTCATTCAGGTAGGACCTTGTGAAATTTGTTTTTCCTTCACTTGTGACCTTATGAACAGATTAGATGTAAAATAAACGTTACGGTGGGCCCTATAAACTTTTTAACGGTGAAAATCATTATCTCCACTGTTATTTATAGTGTTGTCCAGATGATCTTTGGATATAATTCATTTTTTGAATAATGCTATAAAATGATCTCTAAAATCAAATTAACGGTGTAGATATATATAAATACATAAGTGTGGGCCCAGTAGCTTTGATCTCCTTTGAACCGCCCCCACAACGGAAACGCATTGGATACTCCCTCTGCCACCGGCCAACGGTACTCTGCGGGCCCAACCATGATGTATGTATTTCATCCATGTTGTCCATTTATTTTTCTAAATCATTTTATGATATGAGACGAAAATTAGTAATATCCGAATCTGTGTTGAATGAAGGCCAACCATTAAAAACTTTTTAGGAGCATAAAAGTTTTCGATGTCGCTGATATTTATTTTTTCCCTTCATCTGAGCATGTATGACCTAATCAACGTATTGGATGTCAAATAAACAGTACAGCGAGCCTTAGGAGCATTTAAATGGTGTATATCCAATCACTAAGTGTTTTCCAGTGGTGTGGTACACCTGACGTTTATATCCCGATCTTTTTTGGAATAAAGTCTTAAAATGATCTATAAAATTGGATGAATGAAATGGATGAAATACATACATCATGGTTAGGCCTACAAAGCACCGAACACCAGCCACGGGGCTGGGGGCAGCGGCAGTAGCCAATCCGTTTCCCCTCACAACGGGGAGCTCGAGCAGCGTCAGTGCTGTCTTCGCCTGACACGTGCCTACAGCAGTTGTGTATTAGTTGGTGCCAGCTACGACACCTGGGAATTTCAAAGCTCATCAAGGAAGCTGCATTGGTTTGGAAAACAGGATTGCGTACTGAGTTACTGAGGAGGCTTTGTCGTACTGAGTAAACTCAGTTGGGCCCACCTTGAATGTATGTGGTTTATCTAACCTGTTCATACGCTGTTTCAGATAATTTTATACGTTGATCCTAAAATTAAAGCATATAAAAAGCTCAAGTGAACCGTACTACTGAAAACAGTAGGAATAATGATTTCGACCGTTGAAATATTTCTAGTGCTTACAGTGATATTTGTATGTCATCCAACACGTTCATAAGATAAAAAGAGACTTGGACGGAGGTAAAGAAAAAATATCAGCTTGATCCAAAACTTCAGTGGCCCCCCCAGAAAATTTCAATGGTAGGCACTCAATTCACACTATTTCGTGTGGTGTGGTCTATTTGATCTTTAGATATAGTTTATTTTTGGTGTAAATGAAATTAACTTCTAAAATGGATGGACAGTGTGGATCAAACAGATAGATCATGATGGATCCCATGTACTGAGTTACTCGGTACGCTGAGTTACTCCATACGCAATCCGCTTCCATGGCTGTGTAAAGCTTCTTCAAGCTCTGTTGTTGTACGTTTTCATCCTACATGTAGGGCTCGTATTGAATTTTTTTGTTTATCTATACTGTCTATCAGTTTTTCCAAATCATTTTAGGAGTTGATATTAAATTTTAAATATATTTAATAGTCAAGTAGATCGCATCATAAAAAAAATTAAAAATAATAATTTTCACCCGTTGAAAAAAATAAACAATCCTGAAGTTGTCCAATCCGATTCGACTCGGTTTTCCTTACCGAGTTGGACTCAGATCGGTTCATACCAGTACATGTTCGAGTCTGATCGAGTCAGCTAACTCAGACTCGGTCCCAATTCTATCCGAGTTCGGGTTGAACCATATAAAATTCAGACCTGATCGGATTAGGCGAAATACGAGTCGACTCGGTCCGATGCCCCGCTCTAATTCTCGCTACTCAACAGGTCAATAACCAATTCGCGTTCGGATTACCCACGGAACGCGGATTGCCCACGGAGGAAGCGGATTATATATGGCTACTGAAGTGACGTCACCAAGCCTTGTAGACCCCATCATGATGCATGTGTTGTATCCATACGGTCCAACCATTTTTAGAGATCGTTTTATAATATTACAAAAAGAATGAGATAGATCTAAAGTTCAAATGGACCCACCACAGAAAACCGTAGGATCAGTCGCACCCACCGTTGAAACATATATAAGGCTGACCGTGATGTATTTTTGAAATCCAACCTATTCATAAGTTAACATAGAGATCAATGAAGTGAAAAAAATATATATCAGCTTGAACAGAAACTACCATGGCCCCTAGGAAGTTTTGAACAGTGGATGTCACTATCCCCACTGTTTTCTATGGTGGGGTCCAATTCAACTTTAGATCTATCCCATTCCTTTTGTAATGCCATAACATTATCTTTCTAAATGTTTGGATGGTATAGATACAAACATGCATCATGGTGGGGTCCACATAGCTTAGTGACATCACTTAAGTAGCAATTTGGCTACTGACCTTGTAAGTATACAATCCGCGCCCACCCACGGATAGGTTGAGCAGCCAGGCTCCCTACCTAAGTAACGTCATCAGCTTATGTGGGGCCACCATAATGTTTTTGAGAAAGATACTCCGTCTAGCCATTTTTTCTTATCATTTCAGTGCATTATCCCAAAACTGAGGCAGATCCAAATCTCAAGTGGACCACACCACAAGAAGCAGCGGTGATAATGATTCTCACCGTTAAATACTTTTTAGGGCCCACCGTGATATTTATTTGACATCTAATCTATAGATTAAGTCATACAAACCTGATGGAAAAAAAAAAAAAAAACAAATATCAGCTAGATCCAAAATTTTGGTAGCCCTGTGAAGTTTTTAATAGTGAGAGTTCAATCAACACTGTGTGGCCCACTTGAGAATTTGATCTACGTCGGTTTTGGGTTCATATCATAAAATTATTTTTAAAAATGTATAAACGGTGTGGATTTATCACTAACATTTTGGTGGGACCCACCTACCATTTCAGCGAAAGAATTTTATGTGAAAAGACTTTCGCAAAAAGTGGATGAAGAGGCATGCGAGAAAAGGAAACTCGTTTTTTTAAGCTTGCGCTAAGAGCGCCTTCATCACGACCGTCTACCTTATCCGACGGTTGATAAGAAGGTTCGGACGTAATGACATGCAAACCGGTGCGTAGCTGAGCGTTCCTCTCTCTCTCTCTCTCTCTCTCTCTCTCTCTCTCTCTCTCTCTCTCTCTCTCTATATATATATATATATATATATATATATATATATATATATATATATATATATATACATACATACATACAGAGAGAGATGCTCACCACCGAACCAATTCGTACGTACCACGTACGAACTTTTTTGAAAACCCATCATACGTGATATGGATCCAAAATCTGAACTGTTCATGTGAAGTAGCACCTCGTGAAACCCCCGGGCACAAGTTTTACTTTGATCTAAAACTTTGATGGGCCATGAAAAATGAAAACAGTTTCCTCCCCTGATTTGCATTTCTCTTTGCTATGAATGGCCCACCAGAATTTTAGATCGGGGTGAAAATTTGTCACATCAGGTTTCATGGGATTCCGCATCATGTGGACCG
Source organism: Magnolia kwangsiensis (assembly GCA_037074715.1). Taxonomy (NCBI): domain Eukaryota; kingdom Viridiplantae; phylum Streptophyta; class Magnoliopsida; order Magnoliales; family Magnoliaceae; genus Magnolia; species Magnolia kwangsiensis. The sequence continues at coordinate 77,001,666 of CM073579.1, forward strand.
TTCAAATTAGACACCCATGACACGTGTGCTAAGGTGCGCACATGCATAGGTGCGCAGGGGAGCATGACACACACACACACTAATGCTCACACATTATATTTTCGTCCAACTAGCTATGATTTTAGCATGGAAAAGTGACCACGGCTTGGGATGGCCCCACCATGATGTTCATGTAAAATCCGCCTCAGCCATTACCTAAGTTACCCAATGTTACACCCAAGACCCTTAAATCAGCCTCATCAATAGTTCAGATAGACCACACGATTAAAAGCAATCTACAAGAAATGCTTACACCGGAGACTGTTTCCCTTGGTACGGCCCCACTAAATGATTTATGAGCCTTCGTTTTAGCCATCGTGTCTAGAATCTGGTGTGGAATCCAGTGGTTGGAATGGATTTCACATGCTCATTACGGTGAGCCTGATAACAATTAAGGGTGGATGTCTCTCCCAACTGTTTCTATTAGTATGGCCCACTTGAATAACATATCAGTCTGATTTTTTTGTCTGTGGACCTGCACAGGATTACACATCCAATGATCGGAGTAGATCTCGTGGTACACATCACGGTAGTCCCTGTGCAAACATAAAAGTGGACCTCTTGGACGGTTGATTTACAGAAATGTCGGACGCTCCCGAGATTGGTGGGAGAGTGGATCAGTGTTACTTAGCAACAAAGCAGTAGGGTGATTACCTGACCGTGTGGCCCACCTTCATGTATACTCTGTATATCCATGCCATCCATCAATTTTTATACATCATTCCAGTATATTATTCCAAAAATAAAGTAGATCCAAATTTTAAGTGGACCACACCACAGAAAAAAAGTAGACATTGAATACCCACCATTAAAAACTTCTCAGCGCCTACCGTAATGTTTTTTAGCCATCCAACCTGTTGATAAGGTCACGCTGACATGGATAAAGTGAAAACACAAATATCAGCTTCATCTAAAACTTTTATGGCTCCTAAGACGCTTATAATAGTCAATCACCACTATCTACAGTGGTGTGGTCCACAACATTTTATGTGTATAATGGCAGCATAACTAAGATTAATTACTACCTTAAATTACGCTACCCCGCTAGCATTGGACGACAGATTACTACTGAAGTGTTGTCACTATATTCTGTGAGCCCAATCACGATGTATATGTTTTATCACCGTCCATCCATTTGGAGAGATCATTTTATCAGATGAGACAAAGAATGAGGCAGGTCCCAAGATCAAGTTGACCTCACCATAGAAAGAAGTAGGGATTGAATGCCTACCCGTAAAAACATCGTGAGGCCACGGAAGTTTTCGATAAAACTGATATTTTTGTTTTCCCTTATTGCATGCTTTTGTTAACTTATAATAAACAGGTTGGATCTCATATAGGCATCATGGTGGGCCCCACAAAAGTTTCAACAGTGGGAGTCATTGTCCCATTGTTTTCTGTGGTGGGTTTCACTTGAGCTTTGGATCTACCTCATCATTCAGCTCATACCCTAAAATAATATCTTCAAATGAATGAACAGTATAGATACAACACATATATCAGGGTGGGGCCCACAGAACATGGTGATATCACTTCATTAGCTTCAGTAGCTAATCCACGACCGCCAGCATTTATGAGCACTAACCACGACTGCCAGCATTATTAGCATTAACTACTACCTTAAATTACGCCTGATATTAGTGTTTCGTGTGTTTTGGAAACAGGTATCACATGGACTCCCACTCCTGAGTTTTTTTTTTTTTTTTGGCCTACTCTGATATGTGTTTGAAATCCACCCTCTCCATTAGATGTGTAATCAAGTAATAAACTTACAGACAATAAATCAGGCTAACCCTGATTCAGATGGGCCACACCAATGAGAATAATTAAGAGAGAGACATCCACCCTTGATTTTTACAGGGGCCATCACGATGAAACTCTGAAATCTACTCCAACCATTAGATGTCACATCAAAAGTATGCCTATGACCCAAAAATCAAGTTCATATATGATTCATATAAGCCACACTATGGGAAACTGTTTGGAGGGTGAACCTTTCCATTTATACTAATTTCAATGGCGTGGTCCTCTTGAACTACGGATGGAGATAAATTTTGAGACCTTAATCTAAGGTGGAGTGACTTCCGTGATGGTTGGGGTTGATTTTACATTAACACCATGATGGCACCCACCCAAGCCGTGGTCACTTTTCCAATGCTAAAACCAAATTAGTGTACCACTGTCGGCGTGGCTGGGCGACTCCTTTCGTTAGCAATGCATCCTACATTTGGAAGGGTATTCACAAGCTTTCAGATTATCATGATTGGTGGACAAAAGATGGCGTTATCGGCGATGCATCCTACATTTGGAAGGGTATTCACTGAATTTAAAAAAGGTTCTTCTTAACAATTTCAGCTACGTTCTTGGCAATGGAGAAAATATCCGCTTCTGGACAGATCCGTGGATCGAAAATCAGCGGCTTAAAGACCTGTTTCCTAACATTTTCAGACTTTCGTTAGCAAAAGACACAACGGTAGCAAATTGCTACAATGGCAATATAGCAAGGCTTGGAATATTACGTGCAGACGCAATCTTAACGACTGGAAAATCAGTGAGTATGCGAATCTCCTCCTCTTAATTCAAGCCTATCTGCCCTCTCCTTCTGAAGTTGATTCCATCAGTTGGAACTTGAAAAAATCCAGCAAGTTCTCTGTTCGCTCCCTCTACAATCTCCTGCTCAACAAGTATGAATCGGACAATTGCAGCCTTTACTAGCCTTTACTACTTTTGAAAGTATCCTGTCCCTTCAAAATTTTCTGCTTTCAGCTGGCTAGTTAGCAAAAAGAAAATCCTAACTATCGATAACTTCAGGAGAAGAGGTATGATGTCACCAAACATTTGTCTATGCTGCATGCGAGATGAGGAATCTGTAAACCACTTGCTTCTACACTGCCCCTTCATATCAGAAATCTGGTCGGAATCTCTACCCCGGTTTAACATGAGTTGGTGCTTCCCTCCCTCGGTTGATCTCCTTCTTCTTCAGTGGAATGGGGTGGCGAATGGCAAGAATAATACCAGAATTTGGAGGATGTCTATCCTTGCGATTTGGTGAGCCATGTGGGAAGAAAGGAACGGTAGATGCTTCAAAGATTATTCCAACTCGACCCAGAAGGTTTCGTCCAGGGCCAAGCGCTCTATTATTGAGTGGGCTTCCATCGATGATAATCTGAAAGCTTATGATCTTAGTTTCCTTGGGATGTAGAGTTGCTCTTTTTCACTTTTGGCTTCTGTCATATTCCTTTTTCTTTTTCTGTTTTCCTGTTTGTGCGGTCTGCCATCTCGGCAGGCTTTTGTTTCTCTTTCTGTTGTTTTGTTTCCTTTTTTTGATCAATACTATTAGTTACCTTTCAAAAAAAAAATTAAAAAAAAATCAAATTAGTGTGCCATGAAAGCATTTAATTACGTTAATTAAGAAGAAAGTTTTCATTAAATGCATAGCTAGTTAGACGAAAATGTAATGTCCAAACTAGTTGTGTGTGAGTATCACTCCACACACAATTAGTTAGACTATTTAAATTGATCCAAGAAAAATTTAGGACTGTGGACCCCACCTTTTAGCCAGCTGTTTTTATGAAGGAATACAAACTTTTTTTTGCAACTTAGACCCGCACGTGCGGATTAAGAATTTCAGGATGAAAATACCCCTCCTTTCAAGGAAACGGATTGGGTACTCTGCCTGCCACCAGTCATCCATATGTGGGCCCCACCTTGATGTGTGCTTTTCATCCATACCGTCCATGTATTTTTCGAGATCATTTTATGGTATGAGACCAAAAATAAGATATATCCAAATCTCAAGTGTGTCACATTACAGGAAACAGTGTTGAATGAGCGTCAACCATTAAAAACCTTTAGGCGGCCCACTATGATGTTTGTGAGAAATCCTCCCCATCTAAGTTCATTCATATGGTCAAAAAGACCTGGATGAAGAGGAAAAAAAATTTCATAATGATCCAAAACTTCTGTAACCCCTAAAAGGGTTTCAATGGTAGACGTTCAATTCCCCATTGCCTTTTACAGTGTGGTCCACTTAATAGTTAGATCTATCTTATTTTTCATCTCAAGCCTTAATATGAGGTCGTAAAATATATGGATGGTTTGGATATAACACATACATCATGATAGGACCCACAAAAGCAAAAAAAAAAAAGTTCAGTTTGCCCCCCTCAATTTCTAGTTTGCCCTGCTCAATTTCCAGTTTACCCGCTCAATTGAGCGGGGCAAACTGGAAATTGAGAGGGCAAACTAGAAATTGAGCGGGGCAAACTGAAATTTTTTTTTTGCTATGTTGCTTTTATGGGTCCCATCATGATGTATGTGTTATATCCAAACCGTCTATATATGAGCGGGGCAAACTGGAAATTGAGCGGGGCAAACTGAAAATTAAGCGGGACAAACTAGAAATTGAGCGGGGCAAACTGAAAATTGAGCAGGGCAAACATGAAATTGACGCCACTGTCAAAATCTAGTTTGCCCACCTTTTATCCAGCTGTTTTTATGAACGAATATAAAATTACTTTTGCAACTTAGACCTCCACATGCGGAGACCCAATTCTAGGACGAAAATACCCCTCTTTTTTACTACTGTCCACTTTTTCTCTCCATTTTCACTATTTGATTTTCATCTCCCTTTCCACTGCTGCTTTCACGTTGCTTTCACCTCCCTTTTCACCCTTCGATTCCACGACAAAGATGAAAAAAACTCATTTTGTGGGCCCCCCTTATCAGCATTTTGTCTTCTTCCGAAAATGGTCAGTCTAGGGAAGAAATCACGCATCAGTTGGGCCCACATTAAATGTATGTAGTATAGGAAACGAATTGGCTACTCCCCCTGACACCAGCCCCGTGGCTAGTGGTCAGTGCTCTGTGGGCCCCACCATGATGTATGTGTTTCATCCATTCCGTTCATCCATTTGTAAAGATCATTTCAGGGCTTCATCCTAAAAAAAGAGGGATATAAATCTTAGATGTACCATGCTACAAGAAAATAATAATGATTCGATATCCATCATTTAAATCCATCAATTCAAGTTTTCCCCGCTCAAAATTTAAAATTTTCCCGCTCATTTTCTAGTCTGCCCTGCTCAATTTCATGTTTGTCCCACTCAATTTCATGCTTGACCTGCTCATTTCCTAGTTGTCTCGCTTAATTTTATGCTTACCTCGCTCATTTCCTAGTTTTCTCCACTTAATTTCATGCTTACCCCGCTCGTTTCCTAGTTTGCCCCGCTCAATTTCATGTTACTCCTGCTGAATTTCTTGTTTGCCCCACTGAATTTCTATTTTGATCCGCTCAATTTTCATGTTGTCCTGCTGAATTTCTTGTTTGCCCCACTGAATTTCTATTTTGACCCGCTCTATTTTCAAGTTGTCCTGTTGAATTTCATGTGTGCCCCGCTCAAACTGATAATGCTCCCTTCGCTCAATGGCATGATAGATAGCGTCACAAAATTAAACAAGCACCACTCATTTTTCATGTTTTTTCCGCTCAATTTCTAGTTTGCCCCACTCAATTTCATATTTCTCCCGCTCAATTTCATGTTCGCCCCGCTGATTTTCTAGTTTACCCCCACTCGATTTCATGTTTGCCCCTGCTCAAAACTTAAACCTAAACCTAAACCTAAAACTTAAATCTAAACTTAAAACCTAAAACCTAAATGTATTCTCAAATCCCTAAACCTAAACCTTAACTTATTCTCAATTCTCTAAACCTTAACCTATAATCTAACTTAAACCAAAAGCTATATTGTACACTTGTAACCTAAAACCTAAATGTATTCTCAAATCCCTAAACCTAAACCTTAACCTAATCTCAATTCCGTAAACCTTAACCTATGACCTAACTTAAACCTAAACCTATAACCTACACTTATAACCTATAACCTAAATGTATGCTCAATTTCTAGTTTGCCCCGCTCAATTTTCAGTTTGCCCCGCTCAATTTCTAGTTTGCCCCGCTTAATTTTCAATTTTTCCCGCTCAATTTCCAGTTTGCCCCGCTCATATATGGACAGTTTGGATATAACACATACATCATGATGGGACCCACAAAAGCAACATAGCAAAAAAAATAAATCAATTTGCCCCGCTCAATTTCTAGTTTGCCCACTCAATTTCCAGTTTTTGAGCAGGGCAAACTAGAAATTGAGCGGGGCAAACTGAATTATTATTTTTTTAGGGGGCCCACTGTGATGAACTTAGATGGGGAGCATTTCCACTTATAACCTAAAACTATTTTCAAATCTCAAAATCTATAACCTAAAACTAACCTAAACCTATAACTTATAACCTTAACTAAAACCTAAACTAAAACCAAAACCAAAACCAAAACCTATAACCTAAACCTGAACCCATTCCCAAATCCCAAAACCTATAACCTAAACCAAAACTGACCTAAACCCAAACCCATTCTCAAATCCCAAAACCTATAACCTAAACCTAAACCTACACCTTATCCTAAACCTATAACCTATAACCTAAACCAAAACCAAAACCTATAACCTAAACTCAAACCCATTATCAAATCCCAAAACCTATAACCTAAACCTATAACCTATAACCTAAACCTATAACCTATAACCTTAACCAAAACCTATAACCTAAATCTGATCTCATTCTCAAATCTCAAAACCTATAACCTAAACCTTATCCCAAACCTATAACCAATAACCTAAACTAAAACCAAAACCTATAACCTAAACCCGAACCCATTATCAAATCCTAAAACCTATAACCTAAACCTAACCTTAAGCTAAACCTAAACCTATAACCTATAACCTTAACCAAAACCTATAACCTAAACCAATACCAAAACCTATAACCTAAACCCGAACCCATTCTCAAATCTCAAAACCTATAACCTATAACTTAAACCAAAACCTAAACCTAAACCTAAACCTATAATCTAAACCCGAACCCATTATTAAATCTCAAAAAAAAATTCAGTTTGCCCCGCTCAATTTCTAGTTTGCTTCGCTCAATTTTCAGTTTGCCCCGCTCAATTTTCAGTTTGCCCCACTCATATATGGACGGTTTGGATATAATACATACATCATGATGGGACCCACAAAAGCAACATAGCAAAAAAAAAAATTCAGTTTGCCCCGCTCAATTTCAAGTTTGCCCCGCTCAATTTCCATTTGCCCCGCTCAATTTTCAATTTGTCCCGCTCAATTTCTAATTTGCCCCGCTTAATTTTCAGTTTGCCCTGCTCAATTTTCAGTTTGCCCCGCTCATATATGGACGGTTTGGATATAACACATACATCATGATGGGACCCACATAAGCAACATAGCAAAAAAAAATAATTCAGTTTGCCCCACTCAATTTCTAGTTTGCCCCGCTCAATTTTCAGTTTGCCCCGCTCATATATGGACGGTTTGGATATAACACATACATCATGATGGGACCCACATAAGCAACATAGCAAAAAAAAATAATTCAGTTTGCCCCACTCAATTTCTAGTTTGCCCCGCTCAATTTCCAGTTTGTCCCACTCAATTTTTAATTTGCCCCGCTCAATTTCCAGTTTGCCCTGCACATATATGGACGGTTTGGATATAACACATACATTATGATGGGACCCACAAAAGCAACATAGCAAAAAAAAAAAATTAGTTTGCCCCGCTCAATTTCTAGTTTGTCCCGCTCAATTTCCAGTTTACCCCATTCATATATGGACGGATTGGATATAACACATACATCATGATAGGACCCACAAAAGCAACATAGCAAAAAAAAAAAAAAATTAGTTTGCCCCGCTCAATTTCTAGTTTGCCCCGCTCAATTTTCAGTTTGCCCCGCTCAATTTCTAGTTTGTCCCGCTCAATTTTTAGTTTACCCCGCTCATATATGGACGGTTTGGATATAACACATACATCATGATGGACCCACAAAAGAAACATAGCAAAAAAAAAATAATTTCAGTTTGCCCCACTCAATTTCTAGTTTGCCCCGCTCAATTGAGCAGGGTAATTGAGGGGGGCAAACTGAAAATTGAGCAGGGCAAACTAGAAATTGATCGGGGCAAACTAAAATTTATTTATTTTTTCTTTTGTGGGTCCCATCATGATGTATGTGTTATATCTAAACCGTCCATATATTTTACGAGCTTACATTAAAGCTTGAGACGAAAAATAAGATAGATCTAACTATCAAGTGGACCACACTGTAAAAGGCAGTGGGGAATTGAACGTCTACCATTAAAAACCCTTTTAGGGCTAAATGTATTCTCAAATCCCTAAACCTAAACCTTAACTTATTCTCAATTCCCTAAACCTTAATCTATAACCTGCACTTATAACCTAAAACCTAAATGTATTCTCAAATCCCTAAACCTAAACCTACACCTAATCTTAATATCAACTCCTTAACCTAAACCTAAACTTGAAAACTCAAACCTAAACCCGGTCCCGAATTCGATTTCATAAACCTAATCCTTAACCTATTCTCAGTTCCCTAAACCTTAACATATAACTGACACTTATAACCTAAACCTAAACCTATAACCTAAAACTAAAACCTAAATGTATTCTCAAATCCCTAAACCTAAACCTACACCTAATCCTAATATCAACTCCTTAACCTAAACCTAAACTTGAAAACCCAAACCCGGTCCTGAACTCGATTTCCTAAACCTAAACCTTAACCTATTCTCAGTTCCCTAAACCTTAACATATAACCGACACCTATAACCTAAACCTAAACCTACACCTAATCCTAATATCAACTCTTTAACCTAAACCTAAACTTGAAAACTCAAACTTAAACCTGGTCCCGAACCCGATTTCCTAAACCTAAACCTTAACTTATTCTCAGTTCTCTAAACCTTAACATATAACCGACACTTATAACCTAAACCTAAACCCAAAACCTAAATGTATTCTCAAATCTCTAAACCTAAACCTACACCTAATCCTAATATCAACTCCTTAACCTAAACCTAAACTTGAAAATCCAAGAGAAAACATTACTAAAACATAAACCTAAACCTATAACTTATAACCTAAATCAAAACCAAAACCTATAACCTAAACTTGAACCATTCTCAAATCCTATAACCTATAACCTAAACCTAAACCAAAACCAAAACCTATAACCTATAACCAAAACCAAAACCTATAACCTAAACCTAAGCCAATTCTCAAATCCCAAAACCTATAACCTAAAGCCGAACCCATTATCAAATCCCAAAATCTATAACCTAAACCAAAACCAAAACCTATAACCTAAATCCGAACCCATTCTCAAATCCAAAAACCTATAACCTAAACCTAAACCTTAACCTAAACCGTTAACCTATAACCTAAATCAAAACCTATTGCCTAAACAAAAATCAAAACCTATACTAAACCCGAACCCATTCTCAAATCCTATAACCTATAACCTAAACCTAAACCAAAACCAAAACCCAAAACTTATAACCTAAACCAAAACCAAAACCAATAACATAAACTTGAGCCCATTTTCAAATTCCAAAACCTATAACCTATAACCTAAACCAAAACCTATAACCTAAACCAAAACCAAAACCTATAACCTAGACCCGAACCCATTCTCAAATCCCAAAACCTATAACCAAAACCTATAACTTAAACCCAAACCCATTCTCAAATCCAAAAATCTATAACCTAAACCTAAACCCAAACCCATTCTCAAATTCAAAAACCTATAACTTAAACATTAACTTATAACCTAAATAAAAAACTATAACCTAAATCAAAACCTATAACCTAAACGAAAATAAAAAAAAATAAAAAAATACAATTTTTTTTTATTTTTTTTTTACAAAAGATGCAAACGTCGATATTATCGACATAAGTTGTCGATATTATTTACATATCATCGATATAATCGACATAAGTTGTCGATATTATCTACATATCATCGATATATCGACGTTAGTCATAGATAATAATTTTTGATACACTTTAGCTACGGATTATAACCGTAGCTATAATTGCGTCGATATATCGACGATCTGTCGATATTATCGAAAAAGTTCAAAACTGTCAAGCGAGTTTGTCTTAAAATTTTGGAATTTTTGATACACTTTAGCTACGGATTATAACCGTAGCTATTACCGTAGCGGACGGCAGTGCCGCGACCATTTTTTTTATTTTTTTTTTGCTATGTTGCTTTTGTGGGTCCCATCATGATGTCTATGTTATATCCAAACCATCCATCTATTTGGAGAGTTCATATTAAGGTTTGGGACAAAAAATAAGATAGATCTAACTATCAAGTGGATCACACTATAAAAGGCAGGAATTGAACATCTACCATTGAAACCCTTTTAAGGGTTACGAAAGTTTTGGATCATTATGAAAACTTTTTTTCCCTCTTCATCCAGGCCTTTGTGACCTCATGAATAGATTGGATGTAAAGTAAATGTTATGGTGGGCCCTACAAAATTTTTAACGGTGAAAATCAATTTTCCTGTAACTCTTTGTCGTGTAGTCTAGTTGATCTTTGGATATGATTTTTTGTTTGGATAATGCTCCGAAATGATCTCAAAATATGGATGAACGTTGTGGATATAATAAATACATAGCTGTGGGGCCATGTAACTTTGATATCTTTTGAGCTGTTTGTACAACTCTCGGCTGGAGGAGCGTCAGCGCTCGTCTTCGAAAGGGAGGGTATTTTCGTCCTCAAATTTTCTGTCCGTACGAGCAGGTCTAAGTTGCAAAACAAAGTTTGTCTTCTTTGGTAAAAAAAGCTGGCTAAAAGGTGGGGTCCACAGTCCTAAATTTCTCTTGATCCAACACTGTGCATGCATTAAATGGAAAAAACTGCTTTTTATTTCCATGTAATGCCTCCTCGTGAGAGTACATGGCATCAAGTTTTATGTAGGTATATTGGGAATAAGTGTCAAATATTCAGACTGTTTATCAAATAAGGCATACTAATTTAATTTTACCCACAAAAAATTGATAAATGATTCTAATTACTTGAGCTACAATTGCAAGTTGAATATGGAATATTAGAATGAATTTTTAACAACCCAATTTTCTTATATGAGAATATTTTATTATTAATTATAAAAAGATATATATTTTATATATTTCACATGCTTATATACTTGTAAGGAACCTAACTGGTTAACGCACCAAATTTGTTACACATTTGATAGATCACCCCAATAAATTATGTCTACAACTTCTGTAAATATTCCATTTTAAAAAAAAAACAAACTTTTTCATTCTCCCTCTCACTCACTCTCTCTTCATTTAATCCCTTCCTCCTTTATTAATGCTCTCTCCCAAAGCATCATGTTGCAACCGGATGCTACGTGGGGCCTACCGCCATGTTTGTGATAAATATATCTCGCCTATCAAAACATAGATCCAAAACTCTAGTAAGCCACAAGAAAAGAAAAGGTGAGGATTGAACTTCCACAGTTGAAATATTCATGTAGCCCCAGGAGTTTAGCATGATTCAAAACTCTTATATATTCATCCAATGATCGGAGTAGATCTTGTCGCACGCATCACCGTAGTCTCTGTGCAAACATAAAAGGTGGGCCTCTTGCACGGTTGATTCCCAGAAATGTACGTTACAGGGATTGGTGTGGGGAGTGGATCAGTGTTACCTGGTAATAAAGCAGTAGGGTGATAAACTGACCGTGTATCCCACCTTAATGTATACTCTGTAAATCCACGCCATCCATCAGTTTTTATACATCATTCAAGTCTATGATCCCAAAAATAAAACATTTCCAAATTTTAAGTGGTCCACACCATAGAAAAGCGTAGACATTGAATACCCACCATTAAAATTTTCACAGGGCCTATCGTAATGTTTTTCAGCCATCCAACCTGTTAATAAGATTATACTGACATGGATAAAGGGAAAACACAAATATCAGGTTGATCCAAAACTTTTATGGCCCTAAAAAGTTTATAATAGTCAATAACTAGTGGTGTGGTCCACAACATTTTATGCGTATAATGCCAGCGCGGATTACCTACTGAAGTAATGTCACTACGTTCTGTGAGCCCGACCACGATGTATGTGTTTTACATCCATTTGGAGAGATCATTTTACGCCACTAGACAAAGAATAGGGCGGATCCAAAGCTCAAGTAGACCCCACAATAGAAAAAAGTGGGGATTGGACGCCTACCTTTAAAAACATCTTGAGGCCTGGAAGTTTTCGATTAAGTTTATATTTGTGTTCTCCCTTATTCCATGTTTTTATTAACTTGTAAACATGTTGGATCTCAAATAGACATCACGGTAGGTCCCATGAAGGTTTCCACGGTGGGTGGGCATCACTGTCCCACTGTTTTCTGTGATGGGGTTCACTTGACCTTTGGATCTACCTCATTATTTGGCTCATCCCCTAAAATGATCTCTCCAAATGAATGACCAGTGTGGATACAACACATACATTATGGTGGGGCCACGGAATGTGGTGATATAACTTCATGAGCTAGTTACTGCCGGGTTCAGTAGTTAATCCACGACCGCCTGCACCATGAGCATTAACTACCACCTTAAATTAACCCTGATTAGAAGTGTTTTGGAACGGGTATCACATGGACTCCCACTCCTGATTTTTTTTTTTTTTTTTTGACCCACTCTGATTTGTGTGTGAGATCCATTATGACCATTAGATGTGTAATCAAGTAATAAGCCTACAGCCAATAAATAGGTTAATCCGTGATTCATATGGGCCACACCAATGAGAATAATTAGGAGAGAAACATCCACCCTTAATTTTTACAGGGCCCATCGTGATGAAACTGTGAAATCTATTCCAACCATTAGATGTCACACCAAAAAGCCTTGGTCTCAAAAATCAGGTTCATATATGATTCATATGAGCCATGCTAGGGGAAACTGTTTGGAGGATAAACCTTTCCATGTACACTAATTCCAATTGTGTGGTCCTCTTGAACTACGGATGGGGATAAATTTAGATATCTTGATCTAAGGTGGAGTGACATAAGTGATGATCGGGGTCAATGTGTCAATTTTACATTAACACCATGATGGGACCCACCAAATCCGTGGCCATTCTTTGATGCCAAAATGAAATTAGTACAGAGTGAAAGCATTTACTTACATTAATTAAGAAGAAAGTTGTCATTAAATGTATAGCTAGTTGGATGAAAATGTAACGTCCAACTAGTTGTGTGTGAGCATATATATAGAGAGAGAGAGGCTCCCCTGCGCACCTATGCACGTGTGCACCTTTGTACACGTGCCATGTGTATCTAATCTGAACGGTTCATGTGATGCGGAATCCCATGAAACCTCATGTGACAAATTTTCACCCCAATCTAAAATTTTGGTGGGCCATAGCAAAGAGAAGTGCATATCAAGGGAGGAAATTGTTTTCATTTCTCATGGCCCATCAAGTTCTAGATCAAAGTAAAACTTCAGCCTGGGGGGTTTCACGAGGTGCTTCTTCACATGAACGGTTCAGATTTTGGATCCACATCACCTATGATGGGTTCTCAAAAAAGTTCGTACCTAGTATGTACGAACTGGTTCGCAGGTGAGCGTTCCGCTATATATATATATATATATATATATATATATATATATATATATATATATATATATATTAAAATCAGGATTCTTTATGAATTCGTGATACTCAAAAATCAGAAAAATTAAAGAAATGAATTTTTAATTTTTAATTTATTATTTTTTAATGATTTGTATGAAAATGAATTCTCAATTGATTATTTAGATCCACTTTTCCAATTGGGTTTGTTTGTATAGATCCCACCATATCGATGGGCCTTAATAACATAATCATGTAACCTACTTGTACAGCCAAACGCACCCTAAATAACAAGCAGGTAAATGCAGTAACAACAAAATACCAAATGCAAACCTCGGGAGTTGTTGAACAATTCATGAAAATGCAGTTATCACATTCTCTCAGAGATATGCGGCTGGAAACTCCTCCAAAAAAGGGGGAAATAAAACTGAGAACAAGAGGTTGCTGACCAAACGGCATGGCAACCAAATAATAATAATATAAAATAGCAGTGGGGGCTACTATAATCTGAACCCCAAGTCATGAATTATTCTGAGTATACCGAACAAAATGCTAATATTGTAACCTTCCAATAAAGATGAGCTCGCTACGATCATCGACACTTGCTACATATGGTTCATGGTACATCTGATGGTGATGATATGCACAGTCAGGAGCTTTTAGGCAATTCAGAGTTCCAAGCAATGAAACCAACATTCTTCGCAGAAGAATGGGGCCCAAAACAGCATAGTCACAACATTGCGCTATATACATCAGATACATACAAGTGAAGCTACTCGTTTTGCTGGCAAGTCTTCTACGGCTTGGAGACCCCGAACAAACATCTCCGAATAGAAACTGCAAATCTGCCAACCTCATGCGGATGGCTAAGGGCGACACATATCCCGAAGCACATGGCAACAGTAGCCATTATAAGAAGGGTTAGGTGTCCTCTCTTGACTGTGCCAAACAGTATGCGGCCGCAGGTTTTTCTTGGCCATTTCAATCCCTTCACTAGATGTGGGCAGTGGTTTACGTTCATGATGATCTCTTTATTTATAAGAGGGGCATGTATGTCACTCTCTTGAGAAGCTGAAGTTGCAGTTGGCTTCAACTCATCTTCATTCCTCATCTCAACACCCTGCAAAACAAGAACATAAAGCTGTTGACCAGTTTTCACCCAAAGGAGATGGCAGGTGATTCAAATGTAAATGCCAGTAAGAAGAAGAAGAAGAAAAATCTGGTGCAGATCTCCTGTCAGAAATTAAACGTAGCAAAGCAAAGCATATTCAATGTAAGATGCTTCTCGATCTACACTATAGGAAAAACCTAGCAACAGTGCGCAAGCAGATATAGCATCAATCACATGATGCAAGGGTACAATTCAGATGCTGCATATCTATACTGTAAACCCAAAAGTGTAACATCAAACGTCTGAGCTCTTCATCAAGTGTCTGCGCTCCACCATGTAATATCAAATATCTGAGTTGTGCACCCCACCTTGCAACATCAAATATGCAAGATGTCCATCAGTACCCCACCTTGCAACATCAAATATGCAAGCTGTCTATCAGTCGGGGCCCACTGGGTAAAATGCTCAGTCCAAAAATAAGGACAGTTGACTCATCGAGTGGGCAGTGAGAAACAAGGGACACTCGCCTCTAGTAAACCTATAGCTGATAGAGAGTTTCCTGGGGGTTATTCCCTATGCTGCTCAAAAAGGATCTTTCTAATTCCCAAACAATGTGGTGCAAAAGGATTGATTGAGAAAGATCTCTTGTTCTTACAATAAGATCTAGATTTGATCCGCACATTTTGGAAAAAAAGAATAATCTTCTCCTTTAATCATAACTAAAAGAGGAAAGTGTTCAATTAGACTATGAAAACGTGACTAAATTGGTTCCAGTTACTCTTAGGAATGAGGAAGAAGGGAGGAGATTCTCGAATGAGGAAAATGATCCAATTACTTTGGAAGAATTGAAGCAGCCATATGAGGTAAATATCTCGTGTGCTGTTCTGTAGAGTGACAATATGGGTGGGTAGCTATCAACTTTTTGAATATCGCCCCCAAAAAAACAAACCCTACCTCACGCAAATTTGCCAGAGTAACCTCTAGATTTATGCTTATATAACTGGTATTGGCCATAATTCACAAGAACATTCTACAAAAGGCAAAGAGTGGAGATGGTCCAATATGGCAAGCAACTTTCATTAGGGTTGAAGGGTCTAAAACAAGGTTTGAAATGGGTGTGCTACATAACATATCATTCACCACCGATACCTATATGAACCCATATAGAGCTGTTTTGGGCCAACTCGGAGCCAATACACCCATATTATTCATGGGTGATATCGGTACATATCGGGCAATACATACTGGTTTTGGACAACACTTTAAACATTGGTCTGAAATGCTGATGAGAGAACCGTCTGTGAGTGAGGAGCTGGTAAGGGATATGAAGGCATGTATTTTCCAGCAGGGATGATGCAACTGATGCCACAACCAACGACAATGACAATGATGAGATGATAGTTAGGCATCATACTCCTTTCCAACATGCTTAGGTTACCATATCCCTCATCCTTGTAGAGTCTTGGTTTCAACTTCTAGTATTTAGAAGGGGGGGGGGGGGGGGGGGGCTTGTGTGTTGAAGAAATGAGTAAACACATAAGAATTCTTGTGTGTTGAAGAATCGAGTAAACACATAAGAATTCCTTCAAGATAATAACGAAATTCGTTACTTATTAGCATATACAGACAAATTGCTAGACTATTAACTAATGTCACTCAACAAGCTGGAATGGTGAAACAAGAAAAACTAAGGAATCAAGTGTCCAAAACTCATTAAAATGAACACTGGAATATGAAAACAAAAGAAATAAGCAAGCTTGATCTGACTATGTATGCAGGTTTTGAAGGACATGACACATGCACATTGGAGCTTAAGTTGTTTGTTGGAAAATATGAAAATAATGTGTCCAGGCTTAGATTAGAAATAGCACCCAGAAATCTCAGATTTTTATTAATAACTGCCACTGCTAATTAGCACACCAGACAAGCAAAATAGTGAAGGTCAAATCTAACTCGATGGTGCAACCAGGGAAAACCAGAATTGGCAATTTTTCCTGTGCAAACTCATGAGAACCGAGAACTGTCCAGTTAAATGGTTGACCATTTGCACATGATGACTGGATAGATTTGCCTGAACAGGTGGGTCCCAATACCATATTGACAGAATGACTTGTTTCGTAAAAATCGATTCCAACAAAGGAAAGATAAAAAATTATTTTTCAATAGTGATAAAAAATTAGTTGAAATAAAATTGCAGGAGATGAGTGAATAAAGCGTTCTGGATGCTAGTGACCGTCTCATTAGTCATTACTACCATGGGAAGATACTAGCAGGAGAGGCGCGTGGAAAGACAACAACCCAAAAACAGACAAAATACAGTCCATGCGATACACGGAGAATCAGCCCTCATTGATATTACACGGTTCCCCTATAATACCATTCATTCAAGATTTCATCAACGGAGCAGCCCTGAAATTCAGTTCTAGCTAGAGCCCAGCCTGTTAGAAGAAAGTGGATACCTTTCTTGATTTTGATTTAAGCTTGTTTTAAAAGATTTTCTATTTCTCCTGCCACAAACTCCACATAATGCCATAGGGGATCATCTTCCACAAAATTCATCAAATACTCCCGTTGACCTTTGTTTTGACAAGAAACGAATGCTTTTGATTTAGGGGAATTATTCAATGATAACAAAGAATTCGATGAAAGAACAATGATCACAAGATATCTTATTCCGAGTTCATCTACATCCTCGGATTCCCTTGATTCTGAAAACAGAGTACAATCAATCAATGCAATGAATGAAAGATAAGACAGTCTGATGGCGATTTTGGCAGCATTTCGACGCTTTTGATGTTCATCGCAAAGGCGAATGGGTAGTGCGGACTCGAAGCCCTTGATTTGGTCGTGTGATAGGTTCTGATCATTCTTCCATTCATTCTCCCAATTGTACGGACAGATTTTCTTTCTTCTGGAATTCTCTTTTTGTACTTCGCATTTCCTTCATTTTCCTCTGAATGTGGAGTGCACAACCCTTGAGATGTGGAGTGCACAACCCTTGAAATGTGGAGTGAAGCCATGCGTTAGGACACGCTTCCATGGAGAATAGCGCATGGGGTATCCGTTGAGACGTGAAAAGGCTTGGGTTAAGACAAAGCCCACATGAAGTGGCGCATGGGCTATCCGTCAAGACAAGAAAAGCCTGGCGTTTGGACAATTTCCACACAAAGTGGCGCATGGGGACTTCTTTGCAGAAGTGGTTGCTCGCGCAATGGATTCTTTCACAAAAGTGGTTGCGCGACCTCGCGCAATGGATTCCTTTGCAAAAGTGGTTGTGCGGCCCCGCGCAATGGATTCCTTCACGAGTGGTTGTGCAAAGAGCAGTATCTATTAAGACATGAAAAAGACTATCTTCAGGACAAGCAAAAAGAGAAGTGGCGCATGCATCTTTTCCTCCCATTTCAGTTGTGCGGGTTCGCGCAACCCTCTCTTTCCTCTCTCTCTCTCTCTTGTCTTCCTTCTTGTCTTCCAACCAACAACCCCTCAAATGTGGCACGGGGAGGGGTATTTATAGGCATCCCTCTCTTACATAATGGTGATCACCACCACTCTTTCTTCATACAACTTCCACCCTCCTTCCTTACATAGTGGTGTTCAACCTTTTTTCCTTAAATAGTGGTGTACAACTACTTCTTCATTAAAATGACACTCATGCACCCCTTTTTACCAAAATACCCTCTTCACTTCTTTTTACCAAAATACCCCCAGTCACTGCTTTTTATAAAATACCCCCGGTCACTGCTTTTTACCAAAATACCCTTGGTCACTCATTTTTACCAAAATAAGGAGTACACAACCCTGGAAAGGATCTACACCATGGAATTTTCTGACCAATGCAATGGACATGCGATGAGATGGAATATTTTTTGTGCCTCAACAGATGCCCCCTCGATCCTTCTTTAATTGATTCATGAAATCAAATAGAAGATCGATCTTCCTCCAACCGAAGAACTAAATGAACTGCAACTGAAGGATGACTGGATGATCATGCTTGCATGGAAGATTAAATGATCATATTTGACCAGAAGATCGAATGATCACGTTCGATCGAAAGACTAGAATGCTCGCGCTCAAATGGAAGACTCGAATGATCGCGCTCGAACGGAAGACTCGAATGATCGCGCTCGAACGAAAGATTTGAATATCGCGCTGTCAGCAGCATCGAGCGGATGCTTCACTAGAGAGGATAAAATTCTCTTTTCATCGAAACTTGCCATTGTAACAGTTGTGGCGACTTCATCTTTGAGTAACTTGACCAGAGAACTATCTTTTAACACCGTTGTTGCTGTAACGGTCTCTTTGATCAACTCCGGCGACTCTTTCTTTGAACTTTGTATCTAGGGAGTTGTTCTTTAATGTTGCTCCTATTGCAATAACTTCTTCAATTGTCTCCTTTATTCATGATCTGCATAACCCAAGCTTTCGAATGATAGTCTTTCCTGCCAAATTAATCGGAATTAGTATCTCAAGACATAACTTTCCAATTTAGTTTCATGAAGTATTGATAATTTTGAAATATATTGAAAACTTCTCCTCTTTTTTGGGTTGATTGTGATATTCGTAATATGATAATGATTCAATCATTTCATCTTTGCGCTTGTCATCATGCTTCGCATTGTATTTGTTGCTCATTATATCGCGCTTTCGAAGATGTCATTTCCAACTCCAAAGGCTCAACCGCCGAGTCTTTTGCTAAGTCTTTTCTAGTTTGTGCTCCTTAGCATTTCTTCATAGACTTTTCCTTGGATCTTTGCTGATTCAGAAAAATAGACAAGACTTCTTTCAATTTCCATTTAATAACTTTCCAAAGGCCATAGAAGTTACTGATGATGATTCCGTTTGTTCCTTGTCTCCATCAGATCTGGTACTTGGAGTTTTACGATATAATTATTCATAATTCTCAGCATATGAATTCCTCCGCCGCGCATAAGAGATTATCAAAAAGACCAAGGCATAAATTACTTTAAAGACATAGATCATGCCCCATTTCTAGGTCAATCTTTGCATAAAGATTTCTTTAGAAGATAATATTTTCGAAGTGAAGCTTGCTGATACCCTTAAAGGATGGATAATTTTTTGCTTCTCTTTTAACGAATCCAAAGAATATATCTGAATCTTTAAATTGTTTAGGAGAGAATGATG
This sequence comes from Magnolia kwangsiensis, assembly GCA_037074715.1. NCBI lineage: Eukaryota > Viridiplantae > Streptophyta > Magnoliopsida > Magnoliales > Magnoliaceae > Magnolia > Magnolia kwangsiensis. Next base: position 77,021,476 of record CM073579.1, read on the forward strand.
ATTCTTCACTAGTTTATCCTCTGTCGCTTTTGAGAATCTTGTGCAATAATATCTCTCTATCATCAAGAAGGCAAGAGACAAAAAGACCTCATGGCTCTTGTCAATATATTAATTGATCTTGAAGATTTGAACTTTTGAGTAGATAATTGCCGACATTTTAAAGGCATTTGCTGTTGCTATAATTTGAACCTGATTTAAGAGAAATGCATTTTTGTATGTTGTTTACTCAATATTTAAAATTTTCATCAAGCAATTGCATATTTGAGCATATCTAAAGTGAAATATGTATCTGCAGCATTTTGAATGCTACACATAGTTTATGCTTTTTGAGCAGTAGAGCTAATGTACTTTTGACTGACCATACCTTAATTAGACAAGACTGAACTTGTCCTAACTTGAATGGACTTGACTTAACTAGTCTAGATTGAACTAGACACTTGACTAGTCTAAACTAGACTAGACTGGACTGGACTGACACTACTGGATTGACACCTACACACAGTTTAGGCTCTTGAGTAGTGGAGCAAGCAGTTTCTTAGACTCATGCAGGAATCGGGTCTTACGCGAATGGTCTCTCTAACTCTCATGAGTTCGCTGAACTTATCGCGGTTGGGATTTATGCACAGGGTCGACCACAGTAACTTTCTAGAGTTCGCGAGGTGTGCAAAGCTACCTTTGACCAAATTCAAGGTCGTCAGTCCATCAATGAGTAGGTTTAGGCCCTTCCTCATGAGTTACTACCAGAATCAAGCCTGGGATCTGGGTTTTCTACTTTTGGGGTACTAAATCCGAGGGTGTCAGTCCATCAATGAGTAGGTTTAGACCCTTCCTCATGAGTTACTACCAGAATCAAGCCCGAATCTGGGTTTTCTTCGTTTGCAAGGTCGGACCCATTCACGGGAGGGGCAATTTCATCCATTCCCCGTGACGTTGTCGAAAAGTTATACAGACAGCATTGGTGTTACGCGTGATTGGTCGTTGAAGACTTGTTGGCCTGTTAGGGCTTTTAGTCGCTAGCTTCGTCCGCTACTCGCATGGATATGCATGTGATGTGGCCTACACGGGCCTTTTAGGGCCGTTGGCTCCACACTGTTGCCTGAATAATATATAAGTCTTATGCGTAGTTGGCCGTATGGGTATTAGCTTGGCTAGGCTGCCTTGAATGATAATCTGTTGTCGCTAACATGATAGTTGATTGTACAGGCTTTGCTGAAGATAACAAATCAATAACTGAAAATAACAGATCAATGATTGATATATCGTCCCTACTGTTGTTGATGATATTATAAAATTTAGTCCGAATGGAGCTTCAGCTTGGTAATAATATCAATTCCGATAAACTTTGATAGTAGAATAATCTTCATGTCAGCGATATGGCAATGGAAATGGTAGTTTTGCTAATCTAATCCAGCAACCATCGTCGGTGCCTGACAATAATAATATACTTCAACTTGATATGCTTGAGAATCTGCCTTTTATTCATGTATAACATCGATATGGCGATGGCAATGGTGGTTTTGCTAATCTAATCCAGCAACCATCGTCGGTGCTCGACAATAATAATATACTTCAACTTGATATGCTTGGGAATCTGCCATCTGTCTTTTATTCATGTATAACATCAGCAGTCTGAGACTTTGGCCTTCTTGATATTCTGCTTATCTTGCCCCCTTTTGATTTGGAAGTATTATGTTAATAATCTTCGAAATCAAAACTGTAATTATCTTATATGCTTTTGTCTGCCCCCTGAATAATTATGTCGTGAATCTTCTGAGTTAAAACGCCGTGAATCTTCTTGGTATTCAGAGATGATATATTTTGCTGAACTGGCAGGTACATTGATGAAAATTTGCCCCCATGATAAATATACTTGTCTCATTTTCTTCTTATCCGTTCTTCTATAGAGTGAATATCTCCAATCGGGACCATATATCATTACTTTCTCTTTCATTACATATGTCCTCTTTATGACAATTTTATTATCATTGGTCATCTTCGGTAGAATACCCTTTCTTCTTTGCTTCATTTCCTTTGAATACTTTGGTCATGGCAATTCGATTTTCTCTGCAGCTAGCAATCTTAAGGAGTATATTGTCTTTTTTAGTTGTATATAGTCTTTGAATTTTTCAAACTCTTTCTTTACTTTCTTGATTGTAGAACCACCCGTGTTCTCTTTATCGGAAGATTCAATTCTTTACTTTTTGCGATCCTTCGTTTTTCTTTTCTTTCTTCGGAAATATCTGTTGTTGTTCTCTTAAGACTTTGAAATAATTGATTCATATGAGCGTTGAGCAACTTCACTTTGACTCTTTTCAAATTGCATTATTTTATAATCAACTCTTGAAAGATCCGTATATTCAGATCAGTGAATCCTAATGCAATGTTCTAATCTTATGCATTCTGTACGTAACTTGGCTTACTCTTCTACTCTGGCAAGTAGTGACGATGCCCCCAGGGTTCTCTATTGACTGATGAATTCATTAATTGTCCGTCTTCTCATTGGCGAACAACGCCTAATTCAATCGGGCTAACTTCTCATCTGAAGGCTTTCCTTAGGGAGAAATGTTGTTCACAATAGTCGCTGTTGGAGAATTAGGGTTTTCAGAAACATGCTCATCTGGTGAATGCTGATTAACATCTGCTGGAAAATTTTATGTTTTTTGCACACTTCGAATATACTGATCTCGAAGGAAAAAGGTGGAAACTGCATTTGCTGATGTCATCAAGGAAGATGAACTGAGGTAAAACCGTGCCTCATAGTATTACGCATGGTCGATCCGTTAATCATACTCGGCAGGACTGTATTCTTTGTGAGAGAAGATCCAACCCTTCATTTTTTTTTAGATGTCACTATCATCCGTTCTTCATTGTCTTGCTGCGCTACCGGTGAAGTAGAAACTATTCCGAATATTACCTGGTATTGTATGTCCTTAATCGCAACTAATTTGATCTTCTTTGATACTTTCTGGTGGAAATCCATTAGGTGTGAAGTAGACAGCCACGTTAGTCGAAAGAAAGGCCGTTGCAGTATACTTATCATTCGGAACAGAGTGTTAATTATTTTATTTAAATAAAATTGTACTTTGTTTTTAGAGATGAAGGGGAGGATGTTCCCATTGAGAGTCGCCATTTTGGCGTCTATACAACGCCAAAAAGTGATAAATGTTCTCTGAATATTTTCTAAGTTATCATTGAAAAGAGGTCCCCAGCAGAGTCGCCATTTTGTTTCGACAATAAACGAATGCGTTTGATTTGGGGAATTATGCAATGATAACAAAGAATTCAATGAAAAAACAATGATCACAAGCTATCTTATTCTAAGTTCATTTACATCATCGGATTCCCTTGGTTCTGAAAACAGAGTACAATCAATCAACTCAATGAATGAAAGATAAGACAGTCTTATGGCGATTTTGGCAGCATTTCGACGCTTTTGATGTTCATCGCAAACGCGGATGGGTTGTGCGGACTCGAAGCCCTCGATTTGGTCGTGTGATAGGTTCTAATCATCCTTCCATTCATTCTCCCAGTCATACAGACAGATTTTCTTTCTTTTGGAATTCTCTTTCTGTACTTCGCATTTCCTTCATTTTCCTCTGAAGGTGGAGCGTACAACCCTTGAAATGTGGAGCGCAAACCTTAAAATATGGAGCGCACAACCCTTGAAATGTGGAGTGCACAACCCTTGAAATGTGGAGCGCACACCATTGAAATGTGGAGCGCACAACCCTTGAAATGTGGAGTGAAGCCATGCGTTAGGACATGCTTCCATGGAGAATAGCGCATGGGGTATCCGTTGAGACAAGAAAAGGCTTGGGTTAAGACAAAGCCCACATGAAGTGGCGCATGGGCTATCCGTCAAGACAAGAAAAGCCTGGCATTTGGACAATTTCCACACAAAGTGGTGCATGGGGACTTCTTTGCAGAAGTGGTTGCTCGTGCAATGGATTCCTTCACAAAAGTGGTTGCGCAACCCCGCGCAATGGATTCCTTTGCATAAGTGGTTGCACGGCCCCGCGCAATGGATTCCTTCATGAGTGGTTGCGCAAAGAGCAGTATCCGTTAAGACATGAAAAAGACTGTCTTCAGGACAAGCAGAGAGAAAAGTGGCGCATGCATCTTTTCCTCCCATTTCAATTGCACGGGTTTGCACAACCCTCTCTTTCCTCTCTATCTTGTCTTCATTCCTTCTTGTCTTCCAACCAACAACCCCTCAAATGTGGCATGGGGAGAGATATTTATATGCATCCCTCTCTTACATAGTGGTGATCATCACCACTTCTTTCTTCATACAACTTCCACCCTCCTTCCTTACATAGTGGCGTTTAACCATTTTTCCTTAAATAGTGGTGTACAACCACTTCTTCATTAAAATGACACACATGCACCCCTTTTTACCAAAATACCCTCTTCACTACTTTTTACCAAAATACCCCTAGTCACTGCTTTTTACCAAAATACCCCACCCCCAGTCACTGCTTTTTACCGAAATACCCCCGGTCACTCATTTTTACCAAAATAAGGAGTACACAACCGTGGAAAGGATCCGCACCATGGAATTCTCTGACCAATGCAATGGACATGCAATGAGATGGAATATTCTTTGGGCCTCAACAACCTTTATGAAAAAGATTTGTCGCTTTGGAATCTTAAAGCGTTTTACATCTACTTTTAGTTTTATCTATTTTTAACCTCTCCCCCATTACTTTTTAATTACCTTATATCACTTCATGGTAACATCACAATCTGACACAATTGAATCAACAAGCCAACTATTATGCTAGCACTGGTCGGTTTTAAAACATTGCTAATGAGTACAATACTATTTCCTGAACTCTTAAAGATTCCATAAAGAAAGTTCGATCAAAATCATTGACAAGTAAATGTCTCACTAAATAGAAAATTAAAAGCATGAGAACAAAACTCACATGACTAATACTTGGCAGAGTGTAGAGCATTTCACCCTCCACATCACTTTGTGGCAAGAGAATGAATTGAGGAGTTGCATTTTCAGTATGCCTTGTCAATCTCACACTGTTCTGAAGTCTCTGGTGGAGAATTTTTCTTGCCTGATCCATATATTTCTGAAACATCCTCAAATCAGCATCATGAATCTTCTTTACAGGGTCATATAATTCCTCCGCATCCATCAGGATCTTCAGAGATTGTAGTATTCTCTCCAAGACAGTGATAGACTCAGCTTGTATTAAAAAACTCAATAAACAATTCAATCTATGAATTTGGACAGAAGTCAAAATGGTTTCATCCTTGTCCGAACGAGGCTCCTTGAGCAACCATGCAATATCTAAAAGAAGATGAGATGTTGCAGATTGTTTTGATATGAAAAGCTTGCACGAATGTGATACACCAACATCTGCAAATTGAGTACCAAGTCTGTTTGAACAGAGAGTATCACTGGACCTCTCCTGTATCATCTGCAGCTCAGAACAGGTTTGGCTGTCCGCAAAGAGGACCGGAATGAAGTTGGATAACCCCGACTCATTCTCAACCTACACAGAAGTCAAACTTTTAGAATAGCATGTATGATAACCTCAGCTTAAACAGTGTATAACAGAAAGCAAATAGGACAATGCGACTAATCATATCTTTGGAGTTTCTCAAATGGCCAACATTACAGGCCCACAGGTTTTGACTGTCGCATAAAATCTTGGAGTGACCTCAGTAGTCACAAACTGTGTTAGGAATTTGCTGACAGGAGTTGACAAATCATATCTTTGGAGTTTCTCAAATGGCCAACATTTACAGGCCCACATGTTTCGACCATTGCATAAAATCTTGGAGTGACCTCAGTCACAAACTGTGTTAGGAATTTTCTGAAAGGAGTTGAATCACCTAAATCGGTCTGTTTAGAATATGTACATGTGTGTTTTAAATAGCAAAAAGCATGCAGCGGAGTGTTCATACCTCTGAAGTGTACAGCTTAAGCTACACACTACTTCTAGATTTTTAATTAAGGTTGTGCTTGGTTGCACCAAATATCATGATATTTTACACAAAATTTGTCCGATTACTAATGAAATTTAATGACAATTAGTGCAACCAAACACAGCCTAAAATAATAGGAAACATAGGCAACGATTAAGTATAAAAGTAAAGAAAATACAACCAAACTTATTTCATATTGTTACTAATACTATTTTACTAAATTCCTTGAATTAAAATTTGAAAAATGTAACAAATCATTTAAAACATTAATTGATTTTAATATTTTAGTGAAAAATAACTTGTAGTATAAGCTACATAGCGCGTACCATATGCTATGTAGCGTGTAGCATACTGCATATGTAAAATTAGCATGCAGAGTAGGCTACATGTTACTAAAGCTTTTTACATGAGCTATGTGAAGTTAAAGCTAAGCTACACTATATAGCATAAGCCACATGCTGCATAGCGAAGCTATTTAAAACCCTGATGCGTGTGTGTGCGTGCGCGCACTACCATATAAAAGCAAATATAGCTTATTTTTTCAGGACTTTTGCAAGACTAAAATACCCCTATTAAATGATAATATTCCCTCTACATGCCCACAAATAATTCATTAACTTTTTTTAACAGTAATGGTATTTTATTACGAAGGCCAAGAGACCGTAGCTAAGCTAGCCAAGAAACAACCACCAAAATCAGGGCGCCCACTCTCTAGTATACATTTTAGCCCGTCTAAAAGTGTCCAAGAGAGAACCACTTCTATTACGGAAGCAACTGTTATTTCTCTACCGCCCAAAGGGCCCAAAGAATAACAAGCAAAGAAAGTTTGCACGAAGAAAACACTAGATCCATCTTTCAACTAAATCACGGAGTCCTTCATGCCCAAAGAAGGTCGAATACTCTACAGACGAGAAACGAGTTGCACCAGATCTTCTACCTCAACATCAGAGATGTTACATCTAAAGGGAAGGACCCAAACACCTCTAGAATTCGGACTTGAGAAGCAAAGGACAATCGAGACATCTGCGAAAGGGCAAAGCCTGGCTAGTCTTGGAAACTCTAATTGAAGCGGGGACTCCCGATCCAAACATCATACCAAAACTTGACCCAATCCTCATCCCCAACAGAAAACCCAATTCCCTCAAACACTTTGCTTGCCAAGCGAGTGACTACCTTCCAAAGGTTCGACGTGCGATGCAAGGAAGAGTCCTTGGTCCACCAACCCTTAAAAGAAATATTGTACTTTCCAACAATGATCTCTCCAGAGGGAATGTTCTCTTCCACCCCGAATCTCTACACCCATTTCCCCAATAAGGTCGAATTAACAACCTCTAGCCTTCTAATACCTACAACTCCTCCCTCCATTCTAGCAAATGGAATTTTCCCTTAGCTATTCCGCTTGCCAGAGAAAGTCTCTCCTCAGCCTTTCCAGCCTGACAGAACCAATTTCGGGCAATGGAACAACGACATGAAATACAGGGGGATGTTTGAAAGGGTAGCCTTGTTGAGAGTGATTTTACTACCAAGCAAGAGAAGTTTGCTCTTCCAAGGCAAAAGTTTGCTACCCATCCTTTCGGCCACCTTGTCCGACAAGTATTTAGCAAGCTTACCAACATAAAGAGGGAACTCAAGATACAAAGGAGAAATACCTAGCCTAGTACTCAAAAACTTCAGCTCGGTTAGTGACTTCCTCTAAAGACAAATGGATCCCGAGAATTTCACTCTTCGCTAAGTTGATACTTAGCCTCGACACCACCTCGAAGCAACTGACAATCTTCCTCAAATTGTCAACTATGGTCTCATCTACCTCACAAAGGATAAGAGTGTCATTAGTGTACTAGAGGTGGGATATGGACTAGTTGACATTCTCCACGTTAAGCCCCCAAAAGAGGCCCACTAACTGACCCTTGCTCACCATCTTGTGAGAGCTTCGGAGACCACCACAAACAGAAGGGAGTAAGGGGGTCTCCTTGATGAATACCCCTCGAAACCTTGAAGAAGCCGAATAGGGATCCATTAATGAGAACAAAGAATTTGGTAGACGAGGCACAAGCTTGAATCCATTGTCTCCACTTCACCCCATGGCCTAGTCGAACTAGCATATAATCAAGCAAAGACCAATCAACATGATCGTAAGCCTTCTCCAAGTCCAACTTACAAAAATGACCTTTCTTATTAGCCCAATGACACAAGTCGATCCACTCGTGACTCGTTAGCAATCAGCACACTGTCCAGGATCTGTCTACCAGAGATGAATGCACTTTGGGGAGGAGAGCTTACCTTCAAGAGGATGATCTTGAATCTTTGGGCCAGAACATTGGCTATGATTTATAGGTCACCTATGAGGCTGATGGGCATGAAGTCCTTAAGCTCTCAGCACCTTTTAATTTCGAGATTAAAGAGATATGAAGGAATTTCCCAAATTCAACAGAAAACCTAATAAGATCAACCCTAATCATCTCCCAAAAAACTTGGAAGAAGGCCTAGGACAACCCATCTGGATCTAGAGCTTTGTCCAGCCAAGAGCCACCATAGCATCTTTAACTTCCTCCTGAACTGGCCCTTCAAGATTATTAGCGTCCGCAGCTAAAATTTTATCAAAGAAAAAGTTATCTAAACTTGGCCACTCCCTCTTCTCATCTCAAAGGAGGTTCAAATAGAATTTGACAATGGCTTCACTAATTGGACCTTTAACGTCAGTTCTACTACCATCCACTAGGAGTGAGGAGATTCAGTTGACCCAAGCACGAATACTAGTGATCCAGTGGAAGTGGGTGCATGTGCCATCAACATGTGGTCACCATGTTGAGAATGTGCCATCCAAACAATGTATTACGAGAGGCCCAAAATGATGATGGGATGCCCCAAAAATAATGTTGAAGAAATGAGCCAGATCCACAACTTAGGTGGGCCACACCACAGGGAACAATGAGGATGGGATCCCAACCATAGTTTGGTCCACATTATGGTTGGATAGGCCTATTAGTTTGGTCCACATTATGGTTGGATAGGCCTATTTTTTGGGCGTCCCACCATTCAGGATGGTGTGCTACACTAATGACGTGTCGGGGTTTGATGAAAGATAAACAACATGGTGACCCATGGCCCCACACACAAACGTATGCCTAGCGTCCCATCCCCATTTTTCCCTGTGATGTGGCCCACCTAAGCCATAAACCTAGCCTACTTTTTCTTGTGGCCTAGCATCAAGGACAACACCTTAGGGGCAAAATGGATTTTATATAAACAACATGGTGGGCCTCACAGAGCTTAGGTGATTGACGCGTTGCCTTGTAGAAGATTTTGGTTGCTATTGGATGCGGAACCAAAACCATCTACAACACTACTTTTAAACACGCTTAAAAAACCCAAGCTCCATGGGGCTCACCATATTGTATGTGTGGAATCCACTATGTCCATTGGGCGAGAACTTATGGTAAACCTACATTAGGAATGGCAATGGGTTAGGCTGGGGTCAGGCCAGGCTGAGGTTGGCCCTGGGCCTAGCCCGACCCATGCCCTAATGGGCTAAAGAGGCCCACGCCTAGCCCTCGCCCTAGAGCACTAGGTCCAGCTAGGGCTAGGCCAGTCGTGGGCTGGCCCTATAAGTTAAAGATAAGTTACATTTGTGTTGTGTATAATTGGTGTACATGCGTGTTTATGAACCATCATGCTCTTCTAGATAATCAAAGCCTTTTTTTATGGCACACCTGTATCCATTGCCAAATAAGGTTTATTCATCAACCAAGAATATGCCCTGCCAAAGTATCAAACATATGCATGGATTAAATACATGTATCAATACATTGTTCACGGTGTAAACTGGGGCCCACAATTTGGATAGTTTATGAGTGCATGTATATCATCCATCACACTACCAGAGTATTAAATTTTTTTCATATTATTATATACACTAGCATGCATATTCTATAGGTTAAGTTACTAATACATATATACTATATGAGCACACCCTGGAAACAAATCAGGCCAAGCTATTCATCATTCAACTAGTGTAGCCCTACCCGAACACCGGGCCTACATTTCAAGCCCTCGTCTAGCCCTCATGCCATAGCCCTTAACGGTCGGGTCACCCAGGTTGGGTTGGGTCGAGCCAGGCAGCCCAACCCATAGCCACCCCTACCATACATACAAAAAATCATCACGATAACAAAGCTCACATGGGCTACACCATTGGTAACAATGTAAAATTGTGCCTAAGACCCCCAAGGTAATGCGATGTGGCCTGCTTGAGTTTTGTTTCAGGGATCTTAGCTTCATCCTAGTAATTCACACCTGATGAAGGGATTTGATGAAAGATACATGTGATGGTGGCCCCGCAAACAAACCTGTGGTTGGCTGTGTATAATGGACACATTTATGTTGGCTAGTGAGGCTTGTGGATTGGGCATGATCTTAAAATTTCTCTTAAAAGATGATCATGAGCATTGATTGTTGTATCCGAATTTTGACTGTTTAGATGTTGAAACCATGGACAAAATAATCCATCTGGTGTGTGTGTGTGTGTAGAGAGAGAGAGTCATGCTCACCTGTGCACCTTCTTAGGTGAGCACACGTGCACCTTTGCACACGTGTCATGGGGCCAAAATCCAAATGGCCCACGTGATGTGGCACCCCATGAAAGCCCCAAGGTCCAACTTTCAGCCTAATCCAAAACTCCGATGGGCCATAGCAAAGAGAGGCAAATCAAGGAAGGTACTATTTTCTTTTTCCATGGCCCACCAGAATATTGGATCAAGCTGAAAGTTATGTCTTAGGGGTTTCATGAGGTGCTGCATCACGTGGACCGTTCAGATTTTGGGCTTACATCACATATCAAAAAGTGGTCACGAATTCTCGTGAGAACCAGTTCCTAGGTGTGTGTGTGTGTGTGTGTGTGTGTGTGTGTGGTGTGTGTATGTGCGCACTTAGGAGAGGGGTGTGTGTGTGTGTGCGCGCGCGCGCTTAGAAGATATCAGCTAACCATGTCACCAACTGCCCAACACAGTTGGATAACGTCACTCCATATCCAGCTTGATGAGACCTTAAATAGTGTTCATTGCTAAATGAACTTCAAAAAATACAAAAATGAATGACGACTAAACATGAATATAAAATGCATGCACATAAAGCATTGGTACTGAAAAAATATCCTCTTAATACATGAACATTCTAAAATTTCAACACCTCACACACTTCCGAGAGTTGGTGCACTAACATTTAGTAAATGGGAGAGAGAGAGAGAGAGAGAGAGAGAGAGAGAGAGAGAGAGAGAGAGAGAGAGAGAGAGAGAGAGTTGGTGCATTAATAGTGCCCATTTAGTAAATGGTACAAACTGTTCAGCATGTCAATATGACGATCAATCCACACTGCCCAAAAATCAATGGATTTCCTATAGAAGAACCATGGCCCAAAAATCAATCACCCGTTTTGTATAGTTCTTAAAGTCTGGATCAACAATATGAGAAAAGCTTATAAATAGAATGGTAGTAAGGAAGTACATAATATCCAATCAATTGCCCATTTTGGATGGTTCAAAAGGTCTGGAACAACAATAAAGGAAAAGCTTATACATAGAATGGTAGGAAGCGTGATATTTCAGAAATGGTGGAATAGACAATCCATGAGTTGTCCTATCAGTTGCATGATCCAGCTGGATCATGTCTACAGGTTATAGGATTGATACCATTTACTGAATGGTACATTAAGTGCTGTGTATCTGGTCTATAGAAAGTATAGCACCCTAAGAAAGTTGCCTCAGATGCCTAAATCTGATGCCCATACCCAGGAGGTCAGGCAATATGTATGGGCAATATTGCCCATACATATGTATAGCCTTGGAAGACTGGGGGAATAAAGGAAGTCTCTAGGAAAATTTTGCAATGAAATGAGAGATGTGAAAGAAACAAAAAGTGAAAAGCTTTTCCTTTCCCAAAATACTTTTACCAATCTCTCACCCATAAATGAGAACATGTTATGCGTGTGCAACATTCAACCCATCCAATATGTTGGCCCCACCATGTGGACCACCTAGAGGATGTGAGCATCCTCTTTTGCAAAAACCTAGATAATAGGGAATTTGCAAATCGTTAATTCACTGCTATTGCAAATATCCCTCCCTTCCTCCCTCTCTGCAACTCTTAAAAACCCTAGTTCTATTTGCTTTCTGCATGATCGCATCTCTCTCAATATCCCTTCTCCATCTCTTTCGATCTCATATCTCCATTCTCCTTCCTGCTCCCTCCCTCCAATGATCTCTCTCGGCGTCTCTCTTTTTTCATCAAAGTCCAAGATTTGGGAGTTGGGACTGAATAATGATCATACAAGAAGCTTAAAAATATATCTCTATTGAATGGGCCTGATTGAAAAGCCTCTTGGGATAGAGTGAATTACAGGAGTACCCTTGCTTGTACTCAAATGTTTTAAATGACGAATAGTGTGCAGCATAGCATTCACCCTCAAAAGTGTGAGGCATAAGCTACATAGTGTGTAGCGTATGCTACATGCTAATTCTAGATTTTTAATTAAGGTTGCAGTTAGTTGCACTAAATATCATGAAATTTCATGATATTTTTGCACCAAACCAAATTAGACTGGTTAATAATAAATTTTCATGATATTTGGTGCAACAAACACGCAAAATAATAGGAAGAATAGGGCAAAGAGTAATTATAAAATGAAGAAAGAGCAAGTAAACTGATTTAATACTGTTACTCATATTATTTTATTAAAATCATTGAAAAGATCTAATTTTTCTTGAAAATAGAAATGTAATAAACCATTGAAAACATTAATTGATTTTAATGTTTTAGTGAAAAAAAAAAAAACCCTTCTAATATAAGCTACATAGCGTGTAGCGTAGGCTATGCAGCATGTAGCATAGGTTACACATGACTAGAGCTATTTCCAATCAGACCATACAAATACTCGAATCCTTTGAATGGAAGACATCCTACAAGTTACGCTCAATGTTGTTAAATGTGATCGCATATTCACATATGCGAATTCGCAAATGCATATCACATATTCACATATGTGATCACAGTGCATATGCTAAAAGTGTGGGATATGCGATCACAGTGCATATGCTAAAGGTGCGAGGATATGCGATCGCATATCTGCTAGTTGGCACTTTTTCTTTTTTTTCTTCTTTTTCTTTTGCAAAAGAATAAAAATTAAAAATAATAATAATAATAATAATAATCAAACTTTGCCTATAAAAAGGCATCCAAACCTCCTCAATTTGCAACATTATCACTCCAAAACTCTCTTTTAGTCTTACATTCTTACTTCAAGTGCAATTATAATCTCTCTTACATACTTCCTAGTTCCAACCAAGTTCCAACATTCAAGTTCCTAGTTCCTACTTCTCTACAAGATTAAAGCAAGGAGATCATTCAAGAATAGAAGTTTCCCTCTCTTGGAAGATCAAGATTCAAGCTTCAAGCAACATTCATTCATTTAGATTTTAAACTATTAGTATTATTTATTTATTTTGAAACTTGTAAGTAGTGTTAGTGTTATAGTGTATAAATAATCAGCATTAAGATATAACTACAAAATTGTATTTGTACAATAAATAGCTTATTGATGGTTTTGTTACTTAACTATATTGTTAAATGTCGAATTTCATGTACTTCATTCATTTTTTAATTGATTTTATTTCTCACAAGCTAATTTTATATATGTAAAATTACTATATTAGTTATATATTAACTTAGGGAAGAAGTTTCCCCTAAGTTCTTATATTTTTCTACATTAAAAATAAATAAATAAATCCCCTTATTTTTCTTATTTTTATTTTATTTTCAAAAAAAAAAAAAAGGCGATCGCATATGCGTACAGGCATATGCAATCGCACAGAACTGCATATGCAATTTGACAACATTGGTTACACTAATTAGATTGTCCAAATTTGGAGACAGATGAACCTATGATGTGATTTTTTGGAAATGATCTGCAAACCTAGTTTTTGGACATTCCAGATTGATCTAGATGGAGCCATCTGCATTGTGAGGAAATCACCACATTTCAGAGAAAACGTGCATGGCAGTCTAGCCCTACATATAGGAAGATGTCTTTGTATTGGGATCATGTGGAGGAGGGGCACCTTATATCCACGACGAGGCCCACTTTGTGAGTGGTTTAGATCAGCAGAAGGTTGGCATGCATGCAAAATTTGTTGAGACGAAATGATCAGCATCCTATATATGTTCTCTTAAGATAGTTTTGACAGAGGTTCAAAATTCGCAGCATGCATTGCCCACATTGGGTCCACATGTTGAGATGGCTTGATGATTTAAACGGTCTGCTCTTTCATTAAAAATATAAAGAAGCCATGGCCCCATCAGAAACATGATGATCCTGAACTTCACTTTCTTGCCCAATGTGGCCATTGAAAATCTTTTTTTGTAAATCAATCTACAGATAGTGATTCTCAGAATCATCTGTTCGGGATAATTTTAAATGGACGGTTATGATCATGGGATATTCAACTGAAAAAGGTTAAGAAGAGATATGAATCATATGACACTGGTGTACACTCAACTGAAAAAGGCCATTATATTAGTTGCTGGGAATTCCATTCTGGTAGATATTTGGGATATTTTGCATCCACGGTAATACTCAATAGACAATGGTTACCTACAGTGGTCAACTTGTAGGATTGAGAACTCATGTATGCCACACAAAAAGGCAGACCAAGTTATCAGAAGTTCTTTGAAATGAGCACGGCAAGTTTGAGGACGGTGTATATGCATTCTCTTTTTGTTATGGGAGGGAAGAGGGGTTTTACAGTCGGGTTAACTTTGTCATTTTTAGAAAAGATGCCCCAAAAGTTTACACCATTGGCGAAAACTAACAGAATGTAGGTACTTCCAATAACAGTGACAAAACAGTGTGGTTATTTCCAAACTTTTCTTTTATGCAAGTGTTTATAAATACCCTATTATTTATGCAGGTATTTGTTAAAAAATAAAAACTTACTGTAAATATACCAGAAAGGTGGAACAGGATTTATGTGGCTGCTGACCCCGATTAATTGGAAGAAGGTTTAGATGATGATGATGATTGTAAATATATCAGAAAAACCATTTAAGTGTCAAGTAAAAGTGGTATTCAGCTCTGTCATATTTAATCAGATATCGCAAGGTGATCATGAATGCATACTTCAATCAATCTACACTAAGATAAGCAAACATGATGTAAAGAACGCCTACCTCAATAAATACGGGACCAAAAAGGTTTGACTCGGTACTAGGAATATATATTCTGAATAACTCATGGTCAGAACTGTGAGTTGAATCCTCTTTGCCATCATGGCATGATCTAGTCTTCCCTTGAGGAATGGAAATGCAAGAATCATATGCTAGATACCTCCCAGCAAAAGACACAAGAAACCTATCATGTGAAGCATACGTTAAAAACTCATTTAGTTATAAAATTCACTATTAGTAACTGAAAGATGATGATTATCATTGGGCAAGGCCATGATAATGGTGATGAGAGGTAACAGAGAAGAGAAAGTATCTGGCCTGAAAAGAAAAAGATCAGTTTAGTAGTTTGATATTGCTGATGACAACATCAACAGAAAAGGCATGCAGGATTTTCAAGACATGCATCCTCTTAGACATGCATCCTCTTAAAAATAACACTAATCAAAGCACAAATATTGAGAGGCAATAACATAGATCATAAAGTCTATAGAAAAGATTACTATGAGTATGACAAGCCCACTAGCAAAAGCAAATCCACAGCTATACAATATGAAGTTTTTGGTATTTTGCTTCTTAGTTTTTGACTTTGAGATCCAGAATTTTACTTTTTGAACAGCAGATAGGATTCCAAAAAATTGCAACACTCCGACTCTAGCCCAACTGAAAAAGTCCAATATCAGTCATCTGATACTGCTATCTGCAGCCGGCAGAGGGCTCATCAATGCCCAGGCAGATTTTGTGAGGCCTAGCCCTTGCACCTAAGTCCAGTATGTGCAGCAGCAGAATCGTCAAAAAGTCCGCTGACAAGGTAGCTAATACTGGTCAAACCTACGCTACTCTGAAGCTCCCTTTGTACCAAATACCAGTATTACTTTTCAAAATCTAAGTTCGACGTTCTTTCTTTCTAAGAAGGGGATCCATATCTTCCCAGAGGCACCAGCCTCCTTGCGGACCTTGCCATTGTCGCTCAAGCAGGACTGCAGCTTAATGTCGGTCACAGATGCCATGCCAAGGTGCACCTCTGACAAGTATTTTATGAGCGAATGTCGATAGTGAACACTTTGAGTTCATAGGTAATTTCTACAGATTCACATAACATGGAGCCCGGAATAAGATCTGACCAAAATATCGTGTGCAGGATCTTTATCAATTTATGCAGAAACTGTCACTAAATCAATTAGAAAACCTCTATACATGCGTAAATAACTTTGAGAAAAAAGTTTTGATGCCATGTTAGAAAGGTGGCATTGAGATATATCTTTTCAAAGCAACCAACTTGCACTATAATCATAGCTATCAAATTTACAGTCGGTTGTCAGTTGGAATGCATTATGAATTTTTCTTATCTTCTCCCTCTGTTCTCATCTGCTTGAAGATTGCAAAAACATCCTGATTATTACCATCCACGAAGACTCCAACTGCTCTACCCACTCACTGAATACATTTGCCAATCCATAGAATGCCACGGAGATCGTGCTTACAATTTTAGATTTGAAGCAGCTGAAACCTTGGCCTGAGTCGCCAATTGGAAGTCTAGGACCCCATCCTGAACAACCAACAATACCTCCTCAATCTATTTCCAGAGCTGGGCCTTGAAAAAAAAAAAAAAAAGAATAACGATGATTAGGTTGCCACTCTGGTCCGCCCCTTCCACGATGCCCCATTTGAGCGAAGCTGGAGGATCTAAGATGCACAAGAGGGAGATGAACTAGCATCCTGAAGGCTGGCCTCTTAGTCCACAACACAGTGGTTCAGACTATTTCAAAAGAGCATTCAGAAGGAACAATATTTACGATCAAACCCTCCCCATGTCCTCCCTCCGAACAATGAGATAAGAGACCATCACTCATCTTACATGTGATCTTCAACATGTGCCCCTCACCAAAGTGTCAGGATACAGCTTCGAACTAAGCACAACCACACACACACCCCCCCCCCCCCCCCCCCCCCCCCACTCTTTTTAATTACTTTTCTCATTTCAAAAACTCTCCTATATAATTCTACGATAGATTTTGATCACTTTAGTAGTTTTTAATATTAAAATCATAGATTGAAGTGATTTGAGCGAATAGAAGCTCCAATGGCCTTTTTGTTTTTTCAAAAAATTGAAACAGTAGTATTTACGCTTTTTTTCTTATTTCTAGTTTTAATGCTTGATTGTGATGTGTAAACATTAGATACATATAATCATGTTCACAAATTCACTAGACAGCCCGATACAACACTCTCACCAAAGAGTGGACCGTTACACTACCATAAACATGTTCAAAACAAAAAATGAAGACATATTTGGAATTATTTACATTATTCTTGATTTTCTAAATATTTTTCGGGCAAAAGAAAATTTCCGACCATTACGATGGTCGTAATAGTCGTCACGCCCACATATCAGCCATTACAGCTGATACTCGTATCAGTAATGGTGGTGACCATTGCGGCCATCATTACCAATACGAAATGCCTTGGAATCAATCCCTTTATCTCATATAGCCTAGGCCCCACATCTCATGGGTTAGGACCTTGGCTGAACCCCCCTCGTGGGCCCCACTTCACATGGGTTCCACTTCACACGAGCCACCCGCTTCACACAAGTGGAGCCTGCCTCACATGAGCCACCATCCTCACATGGGCTGCCCAACCCGAGTGTGCCCCTGCATCTCACAGGCCACCCCACTCAAGGGTGTGAAAATGCCCCTGCATTAATCACCCCCGGTGAGGAGTCTTGAACACAAGACCTCCCGCTCCAATACTACTTTGATGCAGGACAATTAACCACTTGCTCTAAAAGCTCGAATTAATAGAGCATGGCGAATAAATCCATTTATCTCATATGGCTTAGGCCCCACATCTCATGGGTTAGGACCTTGGCCGAACCCCCCTCATGGGCCCCACTTCACATAGGTTCTGCTTCACACGAGCCACCCACCTCACATGAGCCACTCGCCTTACACGGGCCGCCCACCTCGAGTGTACCCCTACAACCCACAGGCCATCCCACTCGAGCACGGTGTGAAAATGGCCCTGCATTACTATGGCTCACCAAAAATGGCAGACTGTCATCTTCAACCTGAGCATCAACTGCAGAGTGCTGCTCCCCAACCCCCTCTACCTCCCTTCTACATCTAACAAAGTTAACAACATGGCCTCACCAACCTCCCTTCTCCCAAAATATCTCAAGACGCAACGGTATCTCAAAGTGTAAGGCGTACTCATTAGTTAGCGCTTCGATTTTTCCACTGAAGAGAACCCACTTCTTTCCCCACATGTTCAGTCTTGCATGGTGGATTTCCAACCTGCACTGTCTTGTAGCCAATTATACCGCCTCCCCAATGCAAGAACTAATCATCATTATGTTTCTTCCAACCGTACCTCTAGCATGATTCCTTGATGTAAAGTCATACATCTTCAGAACTCACCAGACCAATCATGCCACCTTCAAAGATACATGACTGATCCATCAACGAAGGACTCACCCACTAATAATAACCTTTAAAGATCTATGGGGTTGGCTGTTTAGATCCAGAGGTCAAATGGAATGAGCCATTTGATCAAGAATTCTCCCTCCCTCGACCCCATCTCACCTTCAACCACTGATACCACTGCATGGAGATATCAATTCTTTAAATCGTGACCACAAGACTGTTTTCAGAGCCTTCTGCGCTGCCATCAACTAGATGGGAGAGATCATCATCATGCTTCTGTCATCAATCATCTCCACCCTGACGTTCTCACCAGATCCCTCTGCTGAACCACCAGCATTGAGAGGTGGTGGTCCAGGAGAAATGAGTCCACTTGCCTTGACCCCAACACATGCAACTTAATAAACCATGTAGATATTCTTCAGCAGACATCAGAAGTCCAAGCATCATGTCATGATGAGAAGGGTGTCAAGTTGATGCTTAAACTAGGCAAGGTACCATACACAAAACATTTTTCTTCTCTTGATGGGCACCAAAATTGGTGCTTCCGCCAAATCCATCTCAATTGACTCCAAAGTATTGCCACCTAGCTGCTTTACAGAAGCAAAAACGTGGTAGCAGAGATGAACTGCACCAGTGCGCATGAGGTCATTCTGCTCCTCAAGAATTCATTGCAAATTGACTAATACATTGATTGGCTGGTGACATTTTCTTGGCTAACAAAGCACAGAAAAGTTCAAAACTGTCCATAAAGAATTGGATACCAACAAAAACTACTCCAAATGTGCACACCACTTACATGCATAACAAGTGACGGAGCTTAACTTATTAGGTAAGAACAGATCCAGTGCCTCTGCAGGCATGAAAGATACCATGCCCCCATGTCACTGCTGCATACATGGCATTCGTGATAAGATCTGGACCATTCATTCAATAGGTCCAATAGTAATCGGCCATAAAAGAAGACTCATAATATTTGGATGATCCTAACCCTTTAATCAGTGGTGCAGAAATGAGCATTGCGAAGAAAGTAAATAAATAAATAATCACAACCACTCACTTTCAGCTAGAGAAATTCATGGGTAGATAATTAGGAGAGTTCCATGAAGGCAAATTTGGTTACTGGCCAACCAATGCCAGAACCTGCATGCATGATTTGGATCATCAATTCATTGTACACATGACCCACAACAGTTGACGATATGGAGGCACAAATTTCTGTTCTCCAGAGGCATTGGATCTCTTCTCCTTCCAAGTAATTCCTATGATCGAAGGCCTGACACAAATCCTAATAACAAAGTATGCAAAATGATAAAAAAGATGTAATGGCACCTCAATAATATCTGAAAGCATATGCTTCAATGTGTTGTGGCCTTGTGGTACAAAGTGAAGCATTGACTAACAACAAATATGTAAGGTAAGACAGCCTAACAGAAATCAACCCTTCCGCTTTAGCAGGGGCTCTTGGAGCTGGCCATGGAAGAGGCTTGCAGTAGGAAACTATGAAACTGTGTGTAATATATATTTAAGAAAATCAAGACCCAAAGAGAATTACAGGAGGGAATTTTAATGACAACACTCTGCATAAACTAAAATTGATACTCAAAAACAAGAGTAAGGTCAAGATTCATTCCAGATATCAAAAGGTAAAGAATCTGTTGCAATACATTTAGGCATTGCAAAGGAGCAGCAGTATCGTACTTAAATTTAGGCTGGAATAGATTATTTCCACAGGCGACGAACTCCATGGGCTTCCCAGCCTCAAAACATGTTGGGTGAACATAATGAAGCTTTGGCATCCGCACCCCCATCTTGATACTCATCAGCGATCCATCTAAATGCATCTCAAGTTAGACTAATTGAAAAAAAAAAAAAAAAACATGTACACAGTTTCTAACAAAACAACAGTGAGCATCAGCCATCTTCTCATGTTAAATTGTAAGAGGCTTTTTACTCAAGCAAGCCAATACATGTTATCGCTTTAGGAAATAAAATGGTGTTGAGCTTCAACTGTTTTCTCAAGTTAAATCATGAGGTGGCCTTTTTAAAGGAAAAAATAATAATAATCGTATCATTCTTAGAACAAGACATAATGAATGCACTTCTATGCATATAATATCATTAATCTTTAAAGAAAAATGACAGGTACACTAAGAATGGTGTTCATTGAACCATAGCTACACCTCTTTTTTTCGTTTGAACGTTAAACACTAAGTAAAGCGACAGCCAATGTTTTAAATATCGACGATATCGGCCGATATATCCCATGATATATCTTGTATCCCACGTGTGCGATACGAAACGCATAGGTAGTGCCGATATATCCCACCTATTCAATCTAGTGAACATTTTCGATTTCCAACCAAGTTTTTTTTTATTGTAAATCACATTAAATCAATGTCAAATGGTTACAAATCTATGATTCTTCATGTTTTCCATGAAAATAATAAATTTGGAGCTTCGATTTCAAGATTTAGGGAGATGGGCCAAGTTGCAAAAAATTGAGAAAAATCAAATTTTCTCAATTTCTTGCAAATTTGTTGCAATCTTTATATCCAAATACAAAATCAAACATGTATGTAACTTGATCTAGTGATTCTTCTTTTGCTTTTGAATGTCTTGCTTGTGTTTCCATACACGTCTTCTTACATTTATAAATTATATGAATAAACTTTGAATATACTTGCATCAGTTCAGTAGGACAAGGCATATATTAGGACTCCATACAAAGGAAACCCCTATTATGTGCACCTTTTTTGTAGTGTTTTGATTTCTGTGTATTGATGTCTTTTTCAACAATCCATGAAGTTTCATTGAAATTTTCCACCAATTTCCCAATGTTCTCATGTTTCCCAACAACAACGATATCTTACACGATACAACCGATATATCCGATGCGATAACTTACATGTATCTGTATCCCAAGGGTGCAATACATTACACGATAACAATATTTAAAACATGGGCAACAGCTAAGCCATTTCCGTCCACCTGCCTACCATGAGGCATGCTAAGATCAATCCACAAAGAAGCCAATAAAAAGTTCTTTTTTGTTTTCCTTTCACTGATTTCATTCACAACTTCCTACTACAGATTATTTTTTTCCCCTGCTTTTATTGAGGTAAGATATTCATAACAAAAAGAGTGCCACCCTCCATTCCAGGAGAATTTTAACTCAAGAGTGTATTAAACCGCCACACTAATCCTTCTTTCTTTCTTTCTTTCTTTTTTATTCACTGCCACAAAAATCTTGTCATACTTTAATAAGTGATTGGCACTGATGCAGATTTGTGAGTTTCTACTGTGCAATTTTTTATTTTTTATTTTTTTAAAAAAACAATCCTACAAAGATCTGATCTTATGCATAATATTACAGAAAATCAGTTATCAACTGCACATTTCAAACAAGAACGGACGGGCATATTATCAGCCATTGGCCAAATCAACATTAATACACCAAATGTAGAATTCTAAAACCTAGATACTTTGTTTTGGACATTTCCCTAAGAACTAATAGCAAGTTTCTAAAGATAAATCTCAAATGATATTAAGCATGTTTGGTAATTAGGCATTTAATAAGCTTTATCCTAGGATTTTCCAGTAAAAATTACAGCATTTTTAAGAATTTGGTATTCCGTAATGGTAACAGTGGGCGTAACAGCTCCCACCATTTTCATCATGGGCAATGATCGTTACAGGGGCGCAACAGCCATTATGCCCCCCACAATAGTTGATTTATTTTTTTTCTTTCGTCTGGAAAATTCCAAATAAAAAATAAAAAAATGGGGAAAATCCTATTTAATTAGAGAATTGCAAATATGTATTTTTTTTTTCTGGTTTTGAACATGTTTACAATGGCATAACGGTCCACTCTTTAGTAAGAATGCTGCCTTGGACGGTCTGCTGATTCTATGAACCTGACAGACTTGGATTTGCTGCCAAACTCCTATATTTCATTGCCAATTTGGGGGACCACTTGATGCCCCAAATCAGCCTCAAATTAATGTAACTATTGGCATTCATCCCACTAATGAAACTGGTCAAAAAGTATGCATATTTCATCATCCAGCTATTAGATTAGTAGACATTTATTGGACGGTGAAGAATAAAAAATACCCAATGGTCCTATTTCAAAAAACAAGTGCCCACAAAACAACGATTAGATGTGTGGGCCATTCCATTGGCTCATATACTATTAAATTAATTTCTAGTTAGGGAGGGCCCACTACAATAGCTTGCTAATATGCAACGTGTACAATTTTCTGACTACATGTGGATCAAGCATTACATGACTGGGCGCAGATCCAGTCAGGTCAACCGTAGGGCCCACCTTGATGTATGTGTTGTATACCCATGCTGTCCATCCGTTTTTTCCAGCTCAATTTAGGACAGGGCCTGAAAACTGAAGCATATCCAAATCTCAGGTGGACCACAACACAGGAAATAGTGGTCATTGAACACCCACCATTAAAAACTTCCTAGGGTCCACCATAATGTTTATCTGCCATCCAACTTGTCGATAAGGTCACGCATACCAGGATGAAGGGAAAACAAAAATATCAGCTTGATCCAAAACTTTTGTGGCCCACAAGAAGTTTCTAATGGTCAATGACCACTGTTTCCTGTGGTGTGGTCCACCTGAGATTTGGATCTGCTTCAGTTTTGGGCCCGCATCCTAAAATGAGCTGAATGGATGGACAGCGTGGATATGCCAATCCTTCCAATAAATTGGCCCCAAAATGAGGGTCACCTAGTGCAAAAATGATCCATATCAATTCATCATGTGGCCACACCATAGAGAATAAAATTTAACCATTGATAAAAAGATAAATACAAGTGTGATCCACTCGATGGGTGGATATATCTGATTTTTGCAAATAGTGATCCTTGTGATGGGGCCAACCTACTAAATGGATCGGATGTCTCACACACCAAGGTTGGAAGTTATTTATTGATAGATCGGAACTTATAGTCCAGCCGGTTGGACTGAGTTTCTTTTCAAAAACTTGGTTATAAACAAGCCATGTATACCCATTGCTTTTGGGGGGGGGAGGGGTGGTATGCATAGAACTTTGAGAAGAAAAATAGCTAGAGAAAGAGAGAGAGAGAGAGAGAGAGAGAGAGAGAGAGAGAGAAGTGCAGAGGAGATGAAGGAAGAAGAAATGAAGGAAGAAGAAGAAGAAATGAAGGAAGAAGAAGAAGAAAAAGATATATATATATATTTCTTTTCTTTTCTTCTTCTTCTTCTTTTTTTTTTGAAAGCTAACACTACAAGGGATTGAACCCTAGAACACTCACACACACTACACTATCTCTACCAACTCATCTAACGAGTGAGAGATCTTTTTTATTTGTCTCTCTAATTTTGTTATGCTTTTTTTTTTTTTTTTTTTTTTCTGAAAATGGGTTTTGGGTTACGCTGTTATGATGGACAGTAACGATTCATAACAGCCCACTACGGTGCATTTTCCAGTGTGGCCCATTTCACCCCCATATCGCATAATGGGTGGTATGCATAGAACTTTGAGAAGAAAAATAGCCAGAGAGAGAGAGAGAGAGATAAAAGTGTAGAGGAGATGAAGGAAGAAGAAGAAGAAGAACAACAACAACAACAAAAAGATATATATATATATATTTTTCTTTTCTTTTCTTCTTCTTCTTTTTTTTTTTTTTTGAAAGCTAACACTACAAAGGATTGAACCCTAGAACACTCACACACACTACACTATCTCTACCAACTCATCTAACGAGCGAGAGATCTTTTTTATTTGTCTCTCTAATTTTGTTATGCTTTTTTTTTTTTTTTTTTTTTTTCTGAAAATGGGCTTTGGGTTACACAGTTACGATGGACAGCAACGATTCATAACAGCCCACTACGGTGCATTTTCCAGTGTGGCCCATTTCACCCCCATATCGCATAATGGGTCATGCCGTTACGGTTGTGTACCCGATTTGGCATACCTTGGTCGTGGCAAAAGAATTCCTGTTCACAAATGTTCTGAGATGCTCCAGATAAGAATTACTTCATAGTTCATACATGATACATACCAACAATAATAAAGTCAAGAGAGAATTCGCATTTTTTACTACACAATGCTTTTTATAATGATCTTTTTGAAGGTGTCGGTCCCTAATGCGTCAAGCACCCGAAAAATATGGAAGATTTGAATGACATAAATTTTTGCATTGATAGTCTTCAAATACAACATTATCAAAATATTCCCTCTGGCAATGGGTCCAATTCCAATACTGAATA
Source organism: Magnolia kwangsiensis (assembly GCA_037074715.1). NCBI lineage: Eukaryota > Viridiplantae > Streptophyta > Magnoliopsida > Magnoliales > Magnoliaceae > Magnolia > Magnolia kwangsiensis. Next base: position 77,046,309 of record CM073579.1, read on the forward strand.
ACTAGATAAGAGGAAGAATGGTTCTCTGACGGAAAAAAGTAGCATGAAGTTCCAAGGTATCTTGTTCCACACTTGTTTCTTCCGCGTGGTTTTATGGCACCGAAGATACCAATTAAACCCAGAGCTAGATGAATAATCCATCCCAGATATTCAAGGTATTGCCTTTCTATATTTCATCCAATAGAAGCACACGACTAAGATGCAAGGAGGGCAACCCAACTAGAGAGTGGAGTTTTCTTTAGACAAATATTACATGGGCCTATCCCTTGCTGGGGAATGGCATACACGAGAACGCTAAGAATTTCATGTTTTGCAGGATAACATACATGATGGGGACATCACACGCACACACACCGCCTCTTACGCACGTACATCAGAAGGAGGATCCCACCGTCGATCTAGATTGATGACGACGTCCAAGGAGGGCCTCCTAGTTAGGAGACGAAGTTTTGATTCAAACGAGTGGGCCCGACAATCAAGAAAAGCCCACCATGGGATCTCATGATCATAATCCACTAGTCGGATTGATTTCATATTTTAGGTTTTGCTTATTATTATTATTTAGAATATCATGAACGCTTTAGATTTCTTTGATTAATTTTTATTTTTAGTTTACTTCATCGCCAAGTAATAGGTTGCGCACATGGCGCAAGTTTTGGGGTATAGGGTTTTCTTATAAATAGGCATCCCTCGTAGTTCTTTTAATTCAATGAAAATTAATAAAAATTGTTACGTTTTCCTACTCATTTCTGAGTTATGAAAACCTAATTGGGTGCGAAGCCTAACTACCATAGTGTGAAGCCACATATATCCCGATTCGCCCCCACCTTCTTCCATTCATACTTCTCTTCTCCTAAAAGCATTCAATCTGCAAATCCATCAATAGTTGCAGCCGTTTTTCTCTCTACAGCAGATTTTCAAAATTTGACCCTGCGGAGGGCTGAAACTTCGGCAGAGCACCACGCACAAATCGTGCATCGGATCGAGCTAAGATTTGGGGGGTTTGGAGTCCATCCCTGGCTGACCAGGGCCAAGGTGGCCTTTTTCTGAATAGTGGGTCCCACACATGTGCGACCGTGATCATACGCACGTGCGTCTAGGCCGTTGTTGTTGTCCGTGGGCGGGAATTGTCTTCCGGTTCAGGTTTTCCTATTATTTTACCCTTCATGCCAATTTTTCATAAATCTTAACCCTAGATTGAATTATTCTTAATTTATTTGTCCATTTTCTCACCCTAGGGTTCCTTGATTTGAAATTGGTGAATTCCTTGGAGTAGGGATTGATTGTCATGCATGTATGGATGATTTTTATTTCCCTTTGAGTATTGTTTGGTTCATAATTTTTATTGATTCAGCCCTAACATGTGTAGGCTTGGACCCACATATATTCCCCTTAATTGAATGTTTGAACTTTCATGTGAGATATGGAATTTGTGTAGTTGTTTCTAAACTAACGTGATCTTAAGCCTGAAATCTCGCACATCATATTTGAATTTCATGTCCTGCATCAAATTTGGTATCAGAGCAGGCAGTCTCGTGTTCGAGACTCCTCACTATGGGTGATTAATGCAAGGGCATTTTCACACCGGGCTCGAGGGAGGTCGCTTGTGGGATGGAGGGGCACACTCGGGGTGGGTGCGGCCCACAGGGAAGGTCTCGTGTTCGAGACTCCTCGCCGGAAGTGATTAATGCGCATTTCACACCAGGCTCGAGTGGGGTAGCCCGTGGGATACGAGGACACACTCAGGGTGGGCGGCCCATGTGATTTGGGGCCCACGAAGGGGGTTCGATCGTGGTCCTAACCCATGCGATGTGGGGGCCTGGGCTATGAGATAAAGGGATTAATTTGCCATACTCTAACTGTTTAAGCTTTTAGAGCAAGTGGTTAATTGTCCTGCATCAATACACAATCATTTATCAAACATAGGACAAGTATTATTAATGCAAGAGCATTTCCACACTAGGCTCGAGTGGGGTTGCCTGGGGATGCGGGGGCACACTCGGGGTGCCCGTGTGAGGCAGGTAGCTCATGTGGGCAGAACCCATGTAATGTGGGGCCCATAAGAGGGGTTCGGCCGAGGACTTAACCCATGGAATGTGGGGCCTGGGCTATGAGATAAAGGGATTGATTCGTCACGCTCTATCAATTTGAGCTTTTAGAACAAGTGGTTAATTGTCCTGCATCAAAGTGGTATCAGAGCAAGAGGTCTCGTGAAAGATGAAAGATGATGGATTAATACTGCTAATTACATGAGAAAGCATTGTCATTCTGGACACCCCATTGGACAATGGCACATGGAGATGAGATATGGATCCAAAGTCGAGGGCAAACATGTGAAACTCGCTTTTGTTGGGTTGTAAAAATGCAGTCATAACTAGGAATCTCCATCCACCCCACTACTTTGAATTTGTGACAAGGGTCATACATCATAGTAACATCAATTAGTTGGGTCTAGTCACAACTCACAACCAATTCCACTATAGAATAGGGCACTCACCATGAATTGGAATCTTTCTAGCCTCTCAACCGCCAAGCTTGGAATTCTAGAATGAGCATGAGATTTAATGGAATGCTTGAAGGTTGAGGGTGATCTTGACATGAGGAAAGCAAAATAATATGTTAAAAGCAGTAATTCAATTATCTATTGACCCCATAGAAGGATCCTAATCACGAGTCATTGGTAGGTCCAAGACATACCAGGTTACTGTATGGGCTAAGGGACCATTGCAAAATCACATTCTACAAGCAATGTGCTAACAGTCAGCAAGTCCATTAGTGAATCAAGGTAAGTGCATAGCACAAGAGGGTCCTGTTGGATATATGGCCCATCGGCCTGGTTTTAGGTTGGAGTCAATTTTCTAGAAGGCATTGCTTTTGACCTTGTTTCCTTTATCTTCAAGGTATAGCTATATAAAAGGTGAAGAGGGTTTTCCCTTTGGAATCCAAATTCAGTGATGAAAGATGGATGGCTTAACCTAGAATGATGCAAGGAGATTATAAATGGATTAGCTATAATAATTTAAAGCACAAAATAATGCTAATCTATCACAAACTTAAAGAAAACCTCCATGTCTAGTGGAAACCACTTACTCATTTAAAATATCTTTAATCTTTTCTCTTTTATTGGGCATGGATGATAGAGAAGGCAAAAGAAGGATCTAGCAAAGGCCATGGCTCATGGGACAAGTCGGGAAAGCTATCTGGGTCAATGTGAGGGTGAGAGTAAGGGCAAGAGGCAAAAGTTGTTGGGCCCTTAAAGGACACAAGATCTTCCACATTGAATGTAGAGCTAATACCCGTATTAGGTGGAAGTTCTATAACATACGCATTAGAACCCAATTTTCTCGATATCTTATAAGGACCAGCACTACGAGTTTGTAATTATCTAACGCCCCCTTGCAGAAACTGTACTGACCTTATACGAACCATCAAATAGCCACCTACTTGAAATTCTTTAAACCTACAATGAGAACCAACAAATATCTTGTACTTTTTGTTACTCATATTAATCCATTTTCTAATCTCATTATGCAAATCATGGATATGGCATACAAATGCATCTGCGAACTCTGAAGGTCTAGGGGGGGCTAACATGAGAATGTCCTTCATAGGTGGAAGCTCATCCAGTATGTCCTCAGGGAAAACATCACTAAACTCTTTCAACACCAAAATCACTTTAGGTGACAACTCTACACTAACCTCGGATGTGACCTCTCTTACCACAAAGGCATACACCATCAAATCAGCTTTAGTCTCCCTTTCAAACTCTTTGGCGTTTATTATGTAGAGAAACTTAGGCTGGGACTACCTCACATCTTTAGGATCACTCTTCTCCACACCCTCTTTCTTATCCAAGGTGCTCTTGGGCAGAAGAGGATTTAACTTATGCTCAATAATGGGCTAGGGTGTGGACGTCCAAACCTTATATAGTCTCGAGAAAGACTTTTTACAAAAAGACACTCTTAGATAAAAAGTTTCACATAAAGACGCTCGATAAAATAAAATATGTTCCCAACTCCCTAAACTCGACAAAAATATAAGCTAAACCAAAAATAAACTAAATAAACTAAATTATTTTGTGGCCCACGTTTGAGATGTTTCTTCTTCTCCATCTTTACAACCCACTCTTTTTTCTTTCTCTTCTTTCTTCTTCTTTCTACAACCCCTCATCCATCATAACCATCATCATCAAGCCTTAACCTAGCCCTGACCATAGCCTTGTACGGACACACCTGGTTGTCTATACAACTATACAGACACTGTTTATCCATATGATTGTATGCATGAACAACCCTCCTTCCCTCTTTGATTTTTTTTTTTTCTCTCATCCAATTCCCCTTCTTCCAACCCTAGCCCTAAAACCCCACATCTAAATCCAAAAGGAGAATTTTATTTCATATGCTCAATAATGAGCTAGGGTGTGGACGTCCAAGCCTTGTATAGTCTCAAGAAAGACTTTTTACAAAAAGACACTCTCAAATAAAAAGTTTCATATAAAGGCGCTCAATAAAATAAAATTTGTTCCCGACTCCCTAAACTCAAAGGTGAAGAAGCGAAATCTCCTGTGATTGGAGTGATTTGATATGATGCCGTGGAGTGATTCTACTTATCTTCCTTCTTATCCTCTTCAAGGTATTTTTTTCTTCTCCATCTCTACAACCCACTCTTCTTTCTTCTTCTTTTAAACCTTCATTCTTCTTCTTTATACAACCCCTCATTCATCGTAACCATCATCATCAAGCCTTAACCCAACCCAGCTATAACCACATCCTGTACAGACTCACCTGTCTGTCTGTACGATTGTACGAACAAAGCCATATGACTGTCCATATGGACAACCCTCATTCCCTCTGTGATTATTCTTTTTTCCCCTCTCATCCAATTCCCCTTTTCCAACCCTAACCCTAAAACACCACATCTAAACCCTTTAAAACCCTTGCTATAATTTCTCCAAAAACCCCAAAGCCCATAACCCTAGTTCTTGAACCCTTTAACAAAACCAAGAGATTCCCTTTCGAATTATACCAATACCTATGCTATGTGGAAGTCCTACCTTCCATAAGTCCTATCTAATCATATTTTATAAGATCTAACTGTTGGATTGCAATTTAGCTTCGTATTTGAGAATAGTTAAATAATTGATTTCTTTAAGTTTGTGATAGAATTAAATTAGTCTAGTTAATCCATTCATAATCTCCTTACATCATTCTAAGTTAGGTCATCCGTCCTATATCAAATTTTGGTATTAGAGACTAGGTCTAACATAGGACTCTCATATTGCATCTAGGTTAGGTTTTCATATTGTCGTGTCTAGGGTTAGCAGTCTTCCCATTCTCATCACATTGCAACTAGAGTCTTTAGTTCCTAGATTCTCGGTTTATGCACACTCATATTGGGCATGGTTTTGGTCTACACTCCACAATGAATTCGGAACAGCTTGCCGAGGCTATCAATGCCATCAATAACCGTCTCACAGCCACCAAAGTTGAACCACCAGTAACCTACTGGTGACCCTCAGGAATGAGACCAATACTCGTATGACCTAGTCGGAAACCTCCCTTCAAGCAAACCCCAACAATGGAGAAGATGGTCAATCTCAAGCGGGAGGTGAAGTTGGAAGAAACCAAGTTAGAGGACGTGGAAGAGATCGTGGTCAAGGTAATGGCCGTGGTGAGGTGCGTATCCAGCCACCCCGTGAAGAGTATCTAGACCACCATGATCCTGATAATCGGGTAAGGAAGAGCGTGAAGATTGAGGCCCCGAACTATGATGATCGTTTAGACCCTAAGGCCTTCCTCGATTAGCTCGCGAACATCGACCATTATTTTGAGTAGTACGATATCTCTGATTGCCATCGGGTGAGGTTAGCCAAGATGAACTAGGTGGGCCAAGCCATCTTGGACAAATGTCGAGCATAAGATGGAGATGTCTGGAGCTGACCCGATCTCACTATGGGCCAAGATGAAAGAGATCTTAACGGAAAAAATACATTCCTTTCTCTTACCGCCAGAAACTTTTGGATGAGGGCCAATCCTTTCGTCAAGGATCAATGCCCATGGCTGACTACATCACCAAGTTTGATGAATACATGATGCATTGTAACATCAAGGACCCATTAATGACCCTCTCTCGTTTTAGGATGGGCCTTTGAACCAAGCTTCAGCATAAGCTCATTCCTCATGACATCAACACCTTAGAGCATGCCTATCAAGTAGTGTAAGAACTTAAGCGGTATTTGAAACCACAATTCATAACGCAATTCAACTCTCGTGAATCCAACATCAAGGCTACTCCCCAAGGAGCTAAGCCTGGTCTTGGGAATCAACCCAAAGCCCCAACTGGTACTCAACCCAACAATTGGAGTGTGAGAGACAAAGATAGAACCAGTATTAGTTTTGGGGAGGTGAGCATACGTTGTGTTACAATTGCCAATGACATGGTCATTTCGCATACTAGTGCCCTACGAAAGAGTGCAGTAAGGCCCGCGTAATTGGCAAGCTTGAGGAAGATGCAAATGATTAGGGAGATTGTCAAAAAGAAGAATATCAACCTGAAATCGATGCTAGTGATGAAGAAGTTAAAGGAGTTAGACCTTGCCACTTACAGTTGTCGGATGAGCCTTAGCCCAAGTTAAAGAGAGCAATGATTGGCACGGGAATTCAATTTTCCACACGTTAAGTGTGGCGACAAAAACTGCAAGGTAATAATTGATAGTGGTAGTTATACCAACGCTGTCTCTGCTAACACTGTAAATCAGTTTTGAAACCTGTTCCTCACCCCCAACCCTATCAAGTTTCATGAGTTGATGAGTTCTCGATACCGATTTCTCAATGATGTCTTGTTCCCATTTAGTTTTCTTCCTACAAAGACACATGGTGTGATGTTTTGACTATTGTTGTAGACCACATCATTTTGGACAGACATTGGTTATACGATCATGATGTGACACTATTCAGCCAATCGAATACATATTCTTTTATGTATGAAGGTAAGAGGATAAAGTTAAATCCTCTTCCACCCAAGAGCACCCCAAATAAGAAAGAGGACGTCAAGAAGGGTGATCCTAAAGATGTGAGGAAGTCTCAACCTAAGTCTCTTCACATGATAAACGTCAAAGAGTTCCAAAGTGAGACTAAAGCTGATTTGATGGTGTATGCCCTCATGGCAAGAGAGGTCACGCCCGAGGTTAGTATAGAGTTGTCACCTGAAGTGATTTCGATGTTGAAGGAGTTTAACAATGTATGCTCAGTAATGGGCTAGGGTGTAGCTGTCCAAGCCTTCTAGTCTTAGAAAAGACTTTTTATAAAAAATATACTCTCAGATAAAAAGTTTCACATAAAGACGCTCAATAAAATAAAATTTGTTCCTAACTTCCTAAACTCAATAAAACTGTAAGCTAAACAAAAAATAACAAATATATAAACAACTAAATAAGCTAAACTATTTCATGGCCCACATTCAAGATGTCCAATGACGATGATCCAACGGTTGGAATGGTCCAACTAAGTAACCCACATGCATATTCCCAGTGTGGGGCCTTCAAAAATGCATAATCATTCATGTGGGGTCTTCAATGGGCTAGGCACTCGAATTGGGCCCACGGGCCCCATGTATGCATTACCTAGCCATAAAGAAACGGGAGCTCACCTCCACCGATGTCCTCATCATCCAGTCAAAAGACAACAAATTGGTGTAGACTTCAAGGAGTTGGCAGAGGAAATATTAATGTCTACATGCTAAAATTTCTTCGAATGATCATTCAAGACTCAAATCCTCACATAAAATCGTCAATGAAAAATGACGATAATTGAAAAGCCAAACGGAATGAGATAGGAACATACCAAATGATAAATAAGGTCAGATGACCTTTGGGATTGGAGCCTCAAGAGATAAGGTTCCGTGACAATGGCAAACTTCTTCAAAGAACACCTCTTACACTCTTCTAACACTGGGAGTGCTCGAATAATCCATTCAAAGGATCCAAACAAATGGAGACATATAAATGTCCCACGTCAAAAAGAGAGAGAGAGAGAGAGAGAGAGAGAGAGAGAAGAAAAGTGTGAACTCTAACACGTGTACCCATCAATGAAGACATGATTTTAATGCTTGACACCTCTCAGAGTAGGATTCTACAGTAAATGATAGACCATCATTCTGAAAACAAGTAAAACCATAACCCCAAAATCATGAAAGTCAGACTATCCACATTCAACAAAGCAAATAAAATATTATCTGCATCGTCATCAAATCATCTATCAGCAGACCTTTTCTTTTATTTGAGAGAGAGAGATGTATCAGGTCATAGAACGCCAGCTTACCTTTTAGGACCTTGAAAATGGTATTATTTAAATAAATATGCATCGCGCCTCTTCCTGATAACAAACTTTCAGGTGCATTAACAAGGCCAGTTACATAGGAAGGTGCATCTTTGAATAACTGCATGGCACAACAACATAGATTTAGATATTGAAATGTTGTTAGTGAGTAGAGGAGCACATTCACGGCTATGCAAATGGTAAAAGCAAGCAGTCCTATCTTTTTTCTATTAATATGAAGTTAATGAATTCCTCACAGAATCATTCTTCAATAAAGAAAAACCTCCCAAAGATTAAAAGTTTTAGAATGCATCGAACTTTCTATCATAACAACTGTTAATCAGGAGGTCCTATAAATACAAAAGGACCTTTGCAATTACAATGGAAACATAATACATGCAACAGCGACACAAAAAAGAAAAAATAACACTTCGACAGACCAACTATAGGAGAGAAAGTCAGAACAAAATCCTTGATCCTCATTTTCTTGTTGAAATGTAAGATACCAGTCTACCCCGATTTCTTCTCAGTGTTGGTACAAAACCAAGGGGTGGACAGGAACGATATTTTAGGAGTGCTAAAGTGCATCGAGTTTCAAGCACAAAATGGATGTAAGATCTTTTAGACTCAGCAGTGGTCAACAATTCCAATTTAGCATCCAATTCAGAATGTAACTATAAACTTTTAGGTGCACTGGGTCAATAAGCACAACTTCAAATTGGATTTGTGGTTGAAAGAAGTCAGAAACTTTATATAAGGGGACAATAAGAAACTAGTCTCAACACAACGCAGACATGTTAACCTTTCCCCAACACAGCCACCTTTTTTTAAAAAAAAAGTACATTGTTACATAGAATGTTCTGCAAATTGTAAAAGAATTTGACTAAAATCGTATTCCTCTGCTGTCATTTTTTTTAATGATATTATAAATAGCTAAGCAAATATGTTACCTTCTCCCACATATATTGTGGCATTGCTATGAATAAAGTCAAGATGGTACATCCAGGCCGAATGTATCCCTCCAACTCAACCGGCATGCTGGCCAACCACTGAAATATCTGCAATTCGAGATCGCACCTATTAATCAACTTTCAACATTTCCAGTGAAAAAAACATTATTTCTCCTGCAAATACTAAACTGCAATTAGAATCCTTTAGAAATACTTGGTGCCGAAGTCGTCTTGGAAACTCTGCAGGGTTCCAATCATAAAGCTTGAACGACATGCGACCTGTCGGACACTACAATCAAATAATGAATCATTCATTATCTTTCAGGCGATATAAGAAAATAATAAGAGCGCATAAGAGGAGCACATTGGCCTCCTAAACACAAAACATAGTATGAGATAAACACATGGGAGATGCAGAAAAAAGCAAAGCAGCTAAGAAGAACTTCAACATAGACCTACCACAGATGAATAGCCACTCTTCTGGTCACAAAACGATGAAGAAAGAGAAGGTTTAGAATAATCTTTTCCTCCTTCCATCTGAGTTTCACCAGAGGACGTAACACTGTTGAACTGGATATTCTGAAAACTGGGAACTGAGCCATGTCCGTCCTCAGACTCCAATATTGTTTCAGTATCTATTAGCTGGTTGCTCAAACATAAACTATCGATCACAGAAGCAACCCCGTTTAACATCTCTGTGATTGCAATTGGAAGTGTAATCAGAAACAATTATGGAGCTTTCATTTTTTGTCCACAGATATACTCAGAGAAAATGAAGAACAAAAAGTAAAGTAACTAGTGACTGGAAGAAGACCATGCTAGGTAGAAACTCAGATAACTAAATGAAACACTTCCTAGCAGCACCGTTTGCAATAACCACATGACTGCTTATACTTAATAAGCAATGGACTATAAGAGATTTGTCAAATTCAAATAAAGTGCGAAAGATGTTCAACTTTAGAATTGGACAAGTACAGTATCATTTGCAATAACCACGTGGCTACATTGGCAATGACTATATGAGACTATCAAAGTCAAATTAAGTGTGATAGAGTATGACTTCCATTCAATAAGATGCACATGATTGCCAAACAAACAGTTAAGAAATGTAATGAGGTGAAGCCATCTGCTGCACAACATTATGCATTAGCATATCTTAAACTTGTGCTTACCTAAATATATACAACAATGAGTATGTACAATATATGATAGACACACACACACACACACACACAACACACAACACACACACATATATATATATATAAACCACAAACCATGAATCCATAAATTAATTTTACTTGTTCCCTACTTTTCTTTTTCTTTTTCTTTTTTTCTTTTTCTTTTCTTTTTTTTTTCTTTCTTTTTTTGTGAAGATTAAAAGGGAATATTATTAAATTGAAAAGGGAGGAGGGAGGGAATTGCCAATCTTCAATGGTTGAAAAAGGACTCCTTGCCTTACCAATCCATCAGCGACATCATCTCCACCCATACAGATATGTATAGAAGAAACAGGCAGAACTTCCCGCATTTCCTTGATTTTCGCCAACCGCCTCCCTCATCTCCAAGGGTAACCTTTCAACGATGAAACTCAGGTCATCATGGTGGATGAGTCCCCCTCAATTATTGTGGGAATTTGAATTATTTCATGCCTACCACCCACACAGTTCTCATTGATTTTCCAACCTTGCCTCTCAAACACATTTTTTTTATGGAATATGGAAGAACCAACAAACCACTTGAGGAGATATTTGAGACATGCTACGCCCCCAACCCGCTCCCTACAGAGATTTGTAGATAAAATAAGGGAGATGTTTCAATTGGTTCAGCTTAAATAATGACAGCCAAGCAAGTAAGATGGTTGATAAGCTCACAAAAATTATATAGACGATCCATCTCAAAATTAAGGGCATCGGCGTTTATGCTTATTACAAAGGAATTCCATTAGCTTGATCCATGTCAGGATTGTCCATTGTTTGCTGCATCTATTTGTATCATTTTCTTTTAACATGAAAAGCTGGGCTCTGTGTGTGTGTGTGTGTGTGTGTGTGTGTGTGTGTGTGTGTGTGTGTCACAACCTCAAAATTTATTAAGAGAAATAATCTGTTTCTACAGGTTTAGGAATCTTTGACATTTCATTTTTGGCTGATCTTGGCCAGGTAGTTTATGCCTTTCCCAGGCATGTGAAGGTTTAATCATGTAACACTTGATGAAATTCAAGCATCAAGAAAATGGAACTCAACACATCCCTTAGTGCCTTCAAGAATATTGCTAACACTAACTCACTTAGGCTAGATCAGCGTAGTTTATGCCTTTCCCAGGCATGTGAAGGCTTAATCATGTAACACTTAATGAAATTCAAGCATCAAGAAAATGGAACTCAACACATCCCTTAGTGCCTTCAAGAATATTGCTAACACTAACTGACTTAGGCTAGATCAGCTAACATGCTCATGGACTATGGCCAGTGTGTAGTTCACATGAGCCAGTACATTTTGATACATATCAGTTTTGAAGCTGGGAACACATGCTCCAATACTGATATTTTAAATCATCTCTGTTATATATAACGCAAGTAGCTTTTGGACATTTTTGCCTCCACAATTAGTTTCCCAAGGATGGAGAACTTTTGATATTCGAAGGGCATGGAATATATTTCAAATGAAGGTAGGGATATTTTGGGAACTAAAAAAATGTGACTGCGGTCTGTTAGCCATACAGTGTAGTTTCACCGGCAAAAAGCCAACAACGGCTTAGATTCTAGCCTAAGAAGGGTTTGGACGATTTTGCCCATGCAATTAGTTTGGGAAGAGATAGTTTTTAGAGGGCGTTTTTGTCCTTTTCTTCCCATGAGTGACCCAGACTACTCTCCTCCCTTTTGTTGTAGCCCGCAAGGAAGTGAGTATCAGGGAGCCCGTGCGAAAGAGGTTCCATGGGGCCTACCATGATGATTGTGTTACATCCACTCTGTACATTTGTTAGGCTAGCTGAATTTAGGACATCGGCCCAAAACATAGGAGGTTCGGACACTCAAGTGGCCCACAAAGTGGGAAACAGTTGGATTGGTTGTCCACCATTCAACCCTTCTTTCTCTCTAAGTATATGCACCTGCATGTAGCCTCACCCTTCCTCTCCATCTCTCTCTACTTCTCTCTCCCCTAGTGTCGCTCTCTCCTTTCCTCTCCCCATGTGTGTTGCACGTGCCACACCCCCCCCCCCCCCCCCCCCCCCCCCTGCTTCTATACACCTGATAAAATCTGAAATTAACACATTCCAACATAAGATGGCAACGATGCTTGTGTGTGACGTATGAGCTTCTGGAAATTATAAAGACAGGATAAGAACTTCAGACAGAGATAAAAGCTTACAGCATTAATGCTAACAGAGATGGAACGGACCCACTTCACTTTTTGTGACACCTAATTCTCCTTTACATAAACTAGAACAGCTAATGTAAGCCAAAAAATTATTTCGAGAGCATAGACTCTATGCTATATAGACACAAGATCCAATAACATGTTATTAATCACTATCCCTACATTCTAGTTTCAAGTCTTTATTGTGGGCACGTTCAGATGCACTAGTACTACCAAATCGAATTGCAATTTCTACTCTATTAATGTGAAAATAACCAAATTGTAGTTACCTTCTGCAGCATCCACATTAAGATTCATGTTAAGGTTCAGGTTAAGGTTCTAGCTCCGAATTGCAGTCACACTACTTAAAAGTTGGGCTTGAACAAAATGCTATGGCAATTTGACAGGCACCTCCCTTACTATGAATACTTGAAAACACAATTCATTTTTGCCATCTGTTGTTGATTGAACAAAATATTTGCAGGCAGTTTACATGTGCATTTGAATCAACCTATACAACTCAGGAGCATTAATTTTTAAAAATAAATAAATAAATAAATAACCCATTGAACAAATAAACAAAAGAGGCTTCAACAACTCTAAGTCAACAATACCTTTGCCCACTTCACCATCACATACAGCCTCATCAGCCAGGCGATTCGCCTGAGGTTCATTTTCTACCATGCTTTTGCAATCAGTGGATTTTCTTCGCCTCCTGTTGTTATGTCGCTCTAATTTCCTTCTACAACTTCGTTTGCCTTCATCGAAATCTGTCAATATATGAAACCTGGCATCGGGACAACAACATCAGTCCCCACCTTATTTAGAACAAAAAGTTGACACTCATGTATTGCCTACATGTAGAACTTTGACCATCCATTGTACTTGTCAAACTATCGGTTGAGATTCTAACTAGATGAATAGCCAATCTGGTTGCATGAACCAAAAACACAAACTGTGTTGGGATGTACAATATACAGTTATTGCAGTAACCAAGGTTCGAAGTATCGGTATCACTACATGTTTCGCTGCCCAGGGATATAGAAACAATATCAATATCGCCGATAATATCGCTGCTAACCGGAAATGCGGAGAAACATAGGAAAAACAGTGGAATTTTTAGTGAAACTTTAAGAGATGTTAAAATGTACATATTTGAATATTTATAAATAAATAAATAAATACAAAAAGAATGCATACATAACAAGTTTCCATTTAATGGGGCCTTAAAAGCATGTGTAGTTGTAAGAAATCAGTCCAACCATCCCATCCAGCCTATTTGGCCAACCTTCCATCCAAACTTCCATCGATATTGTAAAATATCAACAACACATGATATTTCACCACAAAATCATCAACAATTGTAAAGGAAACGAAAGATTATGGTCTCAATATCACCCATGTTGTGATATCGATAATATCGAGATATTATCAATATTATCAATGACAGATTAAACACCACATACAACCATGTGCCCATAATTTATTTTTAAAAATAAAAAAATCGAAATAAAAATTTTTCTAATAAACAAAAATTTGATGATATCAATACATTGACAATATTATTGAAATATCGTCGATACACTTATAATACAAACATTACCTAGAATTTACAGTCAAAAATATTGGTGATACATTGGCGATATTGATGCATTGGCAATACAAGCGACACCTAGAATTTACATAGTTGAAAATAATAGTGATTACATTAGCGATATTGGTACGTTGGCGATACTTAGTGATACATTGCTAATACTTGAAATTTCTATACTACCAACGTTATCGGCAGGGTGTTCGAAAATGGTTACGTTTCGGCCGTAACGACCGATACGTAACAGTAACGGCCGTGACCGTTACGCGTTACAAGGTCGTAACGGCCACCCCCTCTTTTTTGTACCTATAACGGCTATTACGGGCCATAATAGCCATTACAGTACCGTAACAACTTTTACAGGCCTAAAGATTTTTTTTTTTTTTTAAACATACGTTTTTTTTTCTTTCTTTCCTTCTTTTTCTTCTCCTCCTCCTACTCGGGCTGTAGTTGCGGCCCTACTGCAGCTACCCCTCTCATTTTCTCCTTCTTCTTCTTCTCCTTTTTCTTCTTCTTCTTCTTCTTCTCGAGCTACGATTGCGGCCCTATTGCAAGTACCCCTCTCATTTTCTCCTTCTCTCTCGTTTTCCCTTTCTTTCCCTCTCATTTTCCCTTTCTTTCCATCTCATTTTTTCTTTTTCCCTCTCATTTCTCTCTCCCTCTCTCAGTCTAGAAAAAAATGAACGGGTTGTTTAAGTGGTCTGCGGCGCACACTGCTTAGTGCACTTGCACTGTTTTAGTGCATGCGGCCCACCTTGATTTATGTATTGTATCATATATCCATGCCACCCATCAGTTTTTCCTGATCATTTCAAGGTATGGTCCCTAAAATGAAGCAAATCCAGATCTCAAGTGGACCGCATAGTAGGATTGAATGCCCACTGTGCACTTGCATTGTTTTAGTGCATGTGACCCACCTTGATTTATGTGTTGTATTATATATCCATGCCACCCATCGGTTTTCCTGATCATTTCAAGGCATGGTCCTTAAAACGAAGCAGATCCGGATCTCAAGTGGACCGCACAATAGGATTGAATGCCCTCTGTGCACTTGCATTGTTTTAGTGCATGCGGCCCACCTTGATTTATGTGTTGTATTATGTATCCATGCTACCAATCAGTTTTTCCTAATCATTTCAAGGCATGGTCCCTAAAATGATGTAGATCCAGATCTCAAGTGGACCACACAGTAGGATTGAATGCCCACTGTTAAAAACTTATTATGGCCCACTGTAATATTTATTTACCATTGAAACTACTGAAAAGGTTGCGTGGACCTAGATCAAGGAAAACAAAAGTTGCAGCTTAAAAATAAAATAATAATAACAATAATAAAAGTTTTAATTGTGGGAATTCAATCCCTCCTGTGTGGTCCACCAAAAATTTGGATTTGCCTCATTTTTTGGACCATGCCCTAAAATGAGTTGGCAAAAAGGATGGACAGCATGGATATACAACAAATGCATCAAGGATTCAAGGTGGGTCCTATGTTCAAGGCTTCATTCACTAGCGGTCCACCTAAGGTTTAAATCTGCCTGTTTTTTTGGATCATACTTTAAAGTGAGCTGGCAAAATAGATTGACGACACGGATATAGAAATACATTAAAGTGGGCCCCAATTTCAAGGCCTCACCCACTAGTGGTCCACCTTAGATATGGATCTACCTCATTTTTGGACCATGCCTTAAAATGATTTGATAAAACGGATGAATGTCATTGATATAGAATACATACATCGAGGTGGGCCCTATGTACATGGCCGTAAAAATTGTCCATGAGGCATACATTAACTCAAAATTAATAAATTAAATTATGGCACTATTGTTGCCATATCACAATTCCAAAATTAAATTATTGAAATGATTTTCACCGTTAATTTGCAAACACTTGTTTTTCTAAAATAGGATCATTTGATATTTTTCATTCTTCGCTGTTCAATAAATATCCACCAATCCATTAGTGAGATAAGTGCCAATAGATTGCATGAATTTAACGTTGATTTGGGGCATCAAATGGTCCACCAAATCAGCTCTAAATCGACAACACTATTTACTTGAATATAATTTCAATTTTTTTCTTAAGATTTATTGGGAAAATTTATATTAATTTGTTAGATATATGAATTATATAATTGGACATAAAAGTCCCTAGATTGTATGTTGAAATAAAATGTACACAAGTCACAAGGTATGTAATACACCAATACCTACAAATATGAGATATTTTGGTATTAGATTCATTCTAATTAATTTATATTGATATTATATAGTTAGATAATTAAATATAAAAGATCTATAGCTAATACTAGGTTGTCAGGTTCATAAATTCATTAGGCAGTCTAATACAACTTCTCACCAAAGAGTGGACCGTTACACCACCATAAACATGTTTGGAATATTTAGAATATTCCGGATTTAATAGACATTTTTTCATAATTTTTTGACAAAAAAAAAAATTTGCACCATTACGGGACCCATATCGGCAATTACAGCCCTGTATCGGCCAATACGGGGCATATCCATATAGGTAACGGTGGGCACCGTTACGCCCACCGATACCTATACGGAATACCTTGAAAGAAATTGTATTTCTCAAGAAAACTTGTTTCCACAAAAAGTGTGGAAAAGGAAACATTGTTTATCGAGTTTGTTTATTAACAACATTTTCTCGAGAAACTTGACGTTTGTTTTCAAATCATATATTTGGCAAAAAAAAATTCTTTTGAGGGGCGAGGGGCATCTAATGAGGGGTGAGGGGCATGCCTGTGCATCCATTTGTAGCATAGACATATTCATCTGAGGGGCAAGGGGCATCTAATGAATGGTTTAGATAGAACATACTAGACATAAACTAATGCTCATCCTACCCCCATAGTTTCTTGTGGTGTGGCCCACCTAAATTGTGGATTGGGCTGATTTATTTATTTTTTTATTTTATCCCAATGCCTAACATTGAGGGACAATCCTAAGAAAACATGGTGGGCTGTTTGGAAAGAGAGAAACAACAGATGCTTTGATAACATCTCAAATCCAGTAGAGGTTATAGTCTCAAATGCTAAGTGTATGTTGTTAGAATGGGCGGTTAACGATGTTCGTGTAAAGGAGTCTGATTTTCTCTTTCTAGGGGCGCTGTAATGTCCGCCTCCTCAGCGGACTGTTTCCTTCTGTTTGGTCTCTCTCTTGTATTGAAATTTAAGTGACCTTTCCAAAAAAAAAAAACATTGAGGGACAATCCTGATGGATGGAGTAGACTTGACAAAGAAAACATGGTGGCTCCATGTGAAACTGGGTCAAAGAAAGTTATCCTGCCCCCCCTTTTTTTAAAAGGGATCAATGACTTGTAACATGAGTTATTTCATACTCTCATAGGCTTTATACACAGGAACTTAGGAATTGTGTGCGTTGAATTCATTAACTTAAATTAAGCCTAATAGATTGTGGAAGCCATTGCCTCCAAGTTATAGTGCGAAAGTCAGATTTGCTGAAGTCAGATTCACTAAATAATCCTAACCTTTGATTCGTGTACACTTGTCTATTGAAATAGGACCATTGAATATTTATCATTTGTAGCCGTCCGATAGATTTTCACCCAAGGTGTCCCGTATCGGTATCGGTTGGCGTAACGGTGCCCTCTGAAACCGATACGGATACGGGGGCGTAACGGCCTATAACGGCGCAAAATTTTTTTTTTTGCCAAAAAAATATGAAAAAATATGGATTAAATCCGAAATATTCTAAGCATTCCAAATATGCATTCATTTATAAATTGGAACATGTTTATGGTGGTGTAACGGTCCACTCTTTGGTCAGAAGTTGTATCGGACTATCTGATGAATTTATGAACCAGATAACCTGAATTTGACTACAAAATTCATGTATTTAATTTTCTAACTATCTACTATCAATGATAGATATATTAGAATGAATGTAATATGAAAATATCTTACATTTAGGTGTTTGCAATTATTTTTGAGGGCCAAAATTCATGCATAAATAGAAAAAAATGTAAAAATAAAAAATAAAATGGCACCCCAAATATATAAAATGCACATTAACATGTTCTACTATGATTAACACATCACATGGCATCATTAAAACAGCAAAAGAATCATTAAAAAATGATTTTTCAAATATTCAAAAAAAGGGTCAAAATAAATGCGTAAATAGAAAAAAATATAAAAAATATATAAAATGGCACCCCAAATCTGTAAAATGCACATTAACATGTTCTACTATGATTAACATATCATATGACATCATTAAAACAGCAAACGAATCATTAAAAAATGATTTTTCGAATTTTCAAAAAAAGGGCCAAAATAAATGCGTAAATAGAAAAAAATATAAAATGGCACCCCAAATCTATAAAATGCACATTAACATGTTCTACTATAATTAACACATCATATGGCATGATTAAAACAACAAAACAACTATTAAAAATTGATTTTTCGAATTTAAAAAAAAAGGGCCAAAATTCATGCGTAAATAGAAAAAAATATAAAAATATATATAAAATGGTACCCCAAATCTGTAAAATGCACATTAACATGTTCTACTGTGATTAACACATCATATAGCATCATTAAAACAGCAAAAGAATCATTAAAAAATGATTTTTCGAATTTTCAAAAAAAGGGCCAAAATAAATGCGTAAATAGAAAAAAATATAAAAAAAAATATAAAATGGCACCCAAAATCTGTAAAATGCACATTAACATGTCCTACTATGATTAACACATCAAATGGCATAATTAAAACACCAATACAACCATTAAAAATTGATTTTTCAAATTTTAAAAAAAGGGGCCAAAATTCATGCGTAAATAGAAAAAAATATAAAAAATATATTAAATGACACCCAAAATCTGTAAAATGCACATTAACATGTTTTACTATGATTAACACATCATATGGTATGATTAAAACAACAAAACGTATTAAAAATATATAAATACATATTTTTGACAAATTTCTGAAAAATGGCCCATCGAGCTTTGATTCAAGAAAATTCATAATATAATGTGTTTTTATCTCAAATACTCAGCCAAAGTTGGTCGAAATTAGTAGTAAAAGGAGTAAGAAACAGTTTGGAAGCAAGAGGTTTCAAAAAAACAGCAAAAATAAAGCTTAAAATGGAAAAAGGTTGATACGGGCCTATTACGGGCCTGTAACGGCCCGTAACGGGCCCGTAACGGCCGATACGGGGGCGTATCGGCCGATACGCCCCGTATCGGGCCCGTATCGGCCGATACGGCTACAAAAAACTGTATCGGCCGATACGACCCCGTAACGTGTAACGGTCACCACCGTTTCCGTTACGTATCGGCCGATACGTAACCGATTTGGCACACCATGTTTTCACCAACTAATAGGAAGATGGTCTAATAAGGGTAATACTAGGTTCATGACATGTCTAAACTAGAACCAATAATTTACACAATTTATTTTAAATTATTATATTTCTTGCATGCAAATTCTAAATTCATATGTATCATCTATATACTCTGCTGGAGTATTAAAGCTTTTTAAGGACCAAGTTGGATGTAGATTGCCTAACAACATCTATACTAGCCGGCGCTGTGGGCCCCACCATAATATGCGTTTTATCCACACCATTCATCCATTTTTTCCAGATCATTTCATGGCATGAGTCCAAAAATGATGCATATCCAAATCTCAGATGGACCATACCACAGGAAACAATGGTGATTGAACGCCCACCATTAAAAACTTCTTGGGAGCCACAAAAGTTTTGGGTCAAGCTCATATTTGTGTTTTCCTTTCATCCAGGTCTGTGTGACCTTACCAGTAGGTTGGATGGCAAATAAATATTATAGTGGGCCCTAGGAAGTTTTTAATGGTGTGTGTTCAATCACCACTGTTTTCCTGTGATGGGGTCCACCTAAGATTTGGATCAACCTCATTTTATTTTTTTTGGCTCATGCCTTAAAATGATTTTAAAAAAATGGATGGTTGGCGTGGATAAAATACATACATAATGGCGAGGCCCATAGAGCACCGACAGTAGTTAAAGCGGTTTAATAGGCAATCTGCATCTAGCAAATTTTTCGCAACGAAAAAACGTGGGAAAGGAAACATCCTTTCCGAAGGGGCTGGGTGAGTAAATAAAAGGTTGATTTTTAAGAAAAATTAACTGTGTAGGAAATTGATTTTCCTTCCATTTCCTATGGTTTCAGTGTTTACAAACAACTGAAAGAAGATTTCTCGAAAAACCATATTTCCTTTCCCACCATTTCACTGAATCCAAACAGGCCCAAATGGGTTATTTGGATGCCTGTAAGTTGGATAAGTTGTAAGTCACTTACAGGTGGTGTTTGGGAGGAAAGTTTCACCTGTAACTGATTTACAACCTGTAAAACACTTACAAGTAAAACTTCTAGGCAAGTTACATGGGGGAGAGGTGGGATTCTACTTAACTATAAGTTATGGCAAATGGCAAAAAAAATCGAATTTATCGAGGGGGAGACACACAACAGCCAACAAATGACCCTCTCTCTCTCTCTCTCTCTCTCTCTCTCTCTCTCTCTCTCTCTCTCTCTCTCTCTCTCTCTCTAGTTACCTGATTTGGCCAATGCACCACCCCTTTGCCAGAATCGTCCATATCTACAACCAACTTCTCCTTTCTGTCTTTCCCTGCTTGTCACATTGTAAGGTACGCTTCTCCTTTCTCCTCTTTTGTTTTGCATTGAGAAAATGGGGAGTGAATGTTTTGTGCTGCTTGAGAAAAGGGAGATGGGATTCGCAACCTTAAGCTTTGTGGGGCCCACCAGGATGTATGCCTTATATGCACACTTCATTCATTTGTTTTGCCAACTCATTTTAGCGTATGAGCTCAAACATGAGGCAGATCCAAATCTCAAGTGGACCACACCGCAGGAAATAGTGGGGAACGCTCGCCATTAAAAACTTTTTGGGGCCACATAAGTTCTGGATCAAGCTGATATTTATTTTTACCTTTGTCTAGGTTAGTGTAATTGTATGAATGGGTTGGATGGAAAATAAGCATCACAATGGGCCTTGGGAAAGTTTCAACAGTGGGCATAATTTTCCCCAATGTTTCCTGTGGGATGTCTGCCTTATATGCACACTTCATTCATTTGTTTTGCCAACTCATTTTAGCGTATGAGCTCAAACATGAGACAGATCCAAATCTCAAGTGGACCACACCGCAGGAAATAGTGGGGAACGCTCGCCATTAAAAACTTTTTGGGGCCACATAAGTTCTGGATCAAGCTGATATTTATTTTTACCTTTGTCTAGGTTAGTGTAATTGTATGAATGGGTTGGATGGAAAATAAGCATCACAATGGGCCTTGGGAAAGTTTCAACAGTGGGCATAATTTTCCCCAATGTTTCCTGTGGTGTGGTCCACTTGAGATTTGGATCTGCCTCATGTTTGGGTTCATGCCTTAAAGTGGTCTGGCAAAATAGATGGACGACATAGATATAACCAGTGTTCGAAATATCGGTATCGCGTTACGTATCACACTTTTGGGATGCAGATACATATCGGTTGTATCGCATGAGATATATCAGTTGTATCGCATAATGTATTGTTGTTGTTGGAAACATGGGGAAACATTGGGAAATTGGGGGAATTTTTCAATGAAACTTTAGTAATTGTTAAAAAAGACGTCAATACACATAAATCAAAACATCACAAAAAATAAGTGCACATAATAGGTTTTCTTTGTATGAGGTCCTAATCTATTCACTGTTAATTTATAAATGTAAGAAGATGTGTGGAACCACAAGTAATACATTCAAAAGCAAAAGAAGAATCATTAGATCATGTTACATGTTTGATTTTATGTTTGGACATGAAGATTGCAACCAATTTGTGAGAAATTGGGAAAAAAAAAATTTTTTTTTTTTTTTTCAAATTTCCTCCACTTGGCCCATCTCCTCCGAATTTCGAAATCGAAGCTCCCAATCCATGATTTTTCATGTTTGAACAATTCGACATTGAGTTAACATGATCTACATAAAAAATGATCGAAAATCGAAAATGCCCGCTGGATCGAACTGCTTGTGCATTTCGTATCACACAGGTGGGATACAAGATATATCGTGGGATACAAGATATATAATGGGATATATCGGCCGATAACGTAGATACTTTAAACACTGGATATAACACATACATCATGGTGAGTCCTAGTCTAAAAAATCAAGGTATGTGTGTACCTCGAATGTAGATTGTTGGTCATCATTTTCTGACAAGTGTGTTTTCCCTTCATCCACGTTAGTGTGACCCTATTAACAGGTTAGATGGAAAATAAACATTACAGTGGACCCTAAGAAATTTTTAATGGTGAGCATTCTATAACCACTGTTTCCTATGTTGTGGTCCACCTGAGATTTGGATCGTACTAATTTTTTGAATCATAACCTAAAATGATGTGGCAAAATGGATGGACAGCATGGATAAAATACATACAGCGTGGTGGGGCCCATGTGGCATGCGTACATTTTATTAAATTGTTCAGCGTGCTACGTAACACGTACTAGTCCACTCATTTGACACAAGCAAGTCTCGTGGGTCTGATCATGAGGTATGTGTTATATCTAAACCATCCATTCATTTGGCGAGCTCGTGTTAAGGCTTGACACGAAAAATAATACAAATCTAATTATCAAGTGGACCACATTGTAAAAAGCAGTGGGGGATTGAACGTATACCATTGAAACCCTTTTTGGGATCACAGAACTTTTGGATCAATATGAAATTTGTTTTTCCTCTTCATTCAGGTCTTTTTGAGCTTTTGAACAGATTGGATGGAAAATAAACGTTATGGTGGGCCTACGAATTTTTTAACGATGAAAATCATCATCTCGCTGCTATTTTTGGTGTGGTCCAAACAATCTTTGGATACGTCTCATTTTTTTGCTAATGCTCTAAAATGATATTTAAAAATAGATGAACGGTGTAGATATAATAAATACATCACTGTGGAGCCCACGTAACTTTGATCTCCTTTGAACCGTTCGTAAAACTCAAAGCTCGAGGATTGTCAGCGCTCGTCTTAGCATGACACGTACCTTCAGCTGGTGCGCGGTACAGCTCCCAAAGAAAAAAAAAAGCGAGAGAGGGAAACCGAAAAGAAAAGAAGAGGGAAAGAAGAGAGAGAGAGAGAGAGAGAGAGAGAGAGAGAGAGAGGAAGAAGCAGCAGCAGCAGTAGCAGGCCACCGCGGCCGCAGCCGTAGCCGCAGCTTCTCAAGAAGAAGAAGAAGAAGAAGAAGAAGAAAGAAAAACAAAGGTAAGTATTTATTTTTTTATTTCCTATTTTTTAAGGCCCGTAACAGCCGTGACAGGTCAGTAACGGCCATTATGCCCGTAACAGCCCCGTAACGGCCATTATGTGTACAAAAACGGGACTCGGCCGATACGGCCCCGTATCGCGTAACGGGTACCACTGTTACGACCGATACGTAACCGTTTTGGGATACCCTGATTTCTTTTCCCATGCTTTTCATAAATTCAAATAGACCCTTAGGGGGCGTTTGGCACATGGTATTAGATGGGATTAGGTGGGATGGAATTGCATTTGGTCCCGTGCCAATTTCACTCAATGTTTGGGAAGAATGGAAAAGCTTGGAGTTAGATCAGATGGAACTGCATTGGGTCTCATGCCAATTCCAGTCAATGTTAGCAAGTTGTGTAGGTCAGACCATGATGTGTGGGCTATATCCACACTGTCCACCCATTTTTCAAGATCATTTTAGAGCATGGGCCAAAAATTTAGGTAGATCTAAAGCTCAAGTGGACCCCACCATAGAAAGCAGCGGGGATTGAATACCTACCGTTGAAAACTTATTTAGGGCCACATAAGTTTTGGATCTGCCTCATTTTTAGGCCCATGCCATAAAATGAGGTTACAAAACAGATGAACGGTTTGGATATAACACATGTGTTATTCTCAATAGTTTCAAATGATGGTGGGTATATCCATTCAATGTACCACCGTATTACAAACATAGCATAGAATTAAGTTTATCCCATGGTAACAGGGGACAATCCCTACCATATGTAATAATTACGTTTTTTTAATCCCATCCCACCTAATCCTTCCCAATACCATGCGCCAGCGCCAAACGCCCCCTTAGCAAAATTGTGGTTTTGGATTGGTGAATTTGGGGGATTTAGGAAAAATTGAAAATTTAGAGTTAGGATTTGGGTAAATTAGGAAATTAAGATTTAAAATTAGGGAATTTGGGAAAAACTGGGGTTATGGGGTTTTGGGCTAAGAGGAATTAAAAGGTATTAACCTTGATTGTTTAGACAATAAACTTCTATTATACATAATTAAGTATTAATATGTATATATATATATGATCAAATTAAAAATTGCAATCAGAATCTCCAAGCATGTGCCTAGA
This sequence comes from Magnolia kwangsiensis, assembly GCA_037074715.1. Classification (NCBI taxonomy): domain Eukaryota; kingdom Viridiplantae; phylum Streptophyta; class Magnoliopsida; order Magnoliales; family Magnoliaceae; genus Magnolia; species Magnolia kwangsiensis. Next base: position 77,070,924 of record CM073579.1, read on the forward strand.
CACAGCTAGACTTTCAGGAACTACAGAGGCAGGTGCGTCTGGGTGTGCTTGCCACCTTTAACTACACTGATTGGGACTAAAATCGATGTTTAATTTCTAAATGATTTCCCTAAAGATATTAGTAATCTCATACTAGGTGCATCATCCCTAGTCAAAGAATGCTTCTTTTGGAAACAAATCTATATTCAAATACCTAAATGCAAGTAACTAATTATGATCTTAACAGTCCCACTTATGGATTTCCCAGCCCAAAAATCAAGTAGGCCCACTCATCCAGTTGGTGCATGTGCAAAACAAATGGATGGCTAAGAAATCTTCTTTGGTTTCGTACGTTTGCCCCACTTGATTTTTAGGCCAAGTAATCTACACAAAGCCCCCCACCTGATGAACAGCAGTGGATGTTCACCAGAAGCCGTGTTGGCATTTGTGCTAGCCTGTAGATGGGATGGGCTACACAAATGATGGAATTAGAAAACCACAACATATCTAATTGCAAAAGGAAAATATTATGATCACTCTGCGTAATGTCCACTCTTTCACATCATAGATATCACAATCCAAAACAATTGTACGTCCAAACATGGCTTAATTCTAAAAAGTAACCCAAAAAAAATGAAAAGCCAGCTTACTTGCCACACTGCTGGCAATACCGCTTCGCCTGCCCGTCGATCATCACAGTGGTCGCATTCGCACACCGAAGGCAGACCCTGTGACGCCGGTGATACCCTTTCAGCTCCCGAATGTCCGCCTCACAACCGGGCACCTGACACCTCACTGTCCCAGATGATGTGGATACTGTCCGCGCCCTTTTCTTCCCAACCCCACCTTCCTCTTCCAACTTCTCATCGAGTTCTGGGCACGAGCACGGGACCCGCCCCGCCAGGAAGTTCTCGCAGCTCAGCCTCGGATCGCGCTTCCGCACACGGTCGGAGACCAGATTGGACGGTTCAGGTGGAGGGAGCGGGGCCGGTGGGTCCCACGTCAGGATCGAATGATCATCGTCGATGGTGAAATCTAGGAGTGTTCCCCATTCCCAGGCTGCCGCCGCGGCGGCAGCTTCATCTTCATGGGGTGCTCTCTGCGGGTTCTCCATTTCGGGCGGTCCCACGCTGGGGTTGATGGAGAGGGAGGAGAGGCGTTCTGCTTCTGTAGCCTCCATTTTCAGAAGCCCAGACGGGACGGGTGGGGGGGGGGGGAGAGAGAGAGAGAGAGAGAGAGAGAGGTGAGCGGAATCCAGAAGCAATCGCTGCCGGTCGTTGACAGCGGGTGGAGGTTGGTAAACGGAATCGTGTAACCGAGAACAGTTTGCAGGATGGAGCTACAATGATGACATTTGCGTAGAAAAATGCTTTTAGGGGTTGTTGTGGTAGTTCGCGGTACCTTCTCAAACTGTACCTTGCCACACCCCCCGGTTTTGAGACGGCCTTGGGAGAGTGATTTTGATGGACGTAAGCCTGCCCCAGACTGACGCGGGGCCTTGATTTGGACGGTTTATGTTGATGGTAATAAGTTGTGTCAACACGCCTGGATGGTCCTGATCTGCCTCTTTTCTCCTGTTTTTTTTTTTTTTTTTTTTTTTTTTTTTCTTTTTTTTTTCTTTTGCCCTTTACCCATAAATCGAGAGGTGTGGTGGCGGAAGTACGTGGAATCTTCCTATGCACCTAATTACAGTTTTTTTTTTTTTTTTTCTTCTCACACGCGCACGCACCTCTAATGGAATTTCACCACCCATGGATCCTCGAACCCTTGACCGGGTGTTACAGTTGAAAGCAGGTTGGGTGGTGACTAAGTGGTGTTGATCCTGATGGGGCCTATCATGATCTCTGTGTTGCATCTATTTATCCTACTCATATTTTAGATCTTTGTGTTGCATCTATTTATCCTACTCATATTTTAGGACATGAGCTTAAAAATGAGGTAGATTTAAGATTACCTGACTGCTGTGACTTTTAAGCAACAGTAATTCGAGACGAGCATGCATTACCAAGTGAACAAACCTACGGTTGATGTGAATGCCTACAAGTCAAAATGGAATGAGGTGCATGATAAGGTTCCATACATCTCGAGCTACTTTGGATACAAGGAAAGGAATCCTTGGTAAAAGAATTGATTAGGATTATAATGAATATTAGTTGAAAAAACTGAGCTAATGATTAAATGTTCCTTTTCTACGCCTTATGATATTCACCAATGATCTCTAAAGGTTAGGGCTTATTTGGATTTTAATGGCAAGGAAGCATTGTTTCCCATGATACTCGGTTCCCAATAACATTTCTAACTTCCTCATAAAATAAAAAAAAATATTTTCATAATGTAAGGAGTATGGGTTCCATAAAGATAAATTCCATATGTCATCATATATCTTCAATCTCCTCATGTGTTACATGTGTTAATGTGCCAAACTAATTATTGTCCATATTTGATTATGCCCCACATGTGCTCCTATGCAACATTCACCATTTCTCTTGTCCAACATGCATAAGTGTTTCATATGTGTTAGTGTGCGATATGTGACCCTTCATCTATTGATGTACTAAAGATATGATGATGTGCCACATGTACTACCGTTCATTTTCTATGTGCTCAGCATAATTCAAGAGTTCCATGTGGGGCTACAATTTTATCACAAGTGCCCATATATGCTACATATGTCACACATGCCACTATCATTTTCATGCATCCACATGTGCCAGGTGTGCTAATTTGACATGTGCTAGTAACTATTTGGAATTTATTTTCTTACAACAATTCTATATTTGTTATTTTTTACAAATAATTAATTTAAAGGTAGAATTTAAATTTATAAGAAAATCTTGTTGAAAAAAATAAACAAAGAAAATAATAAATCTTTTCTCATAATTTTTTAGAAATAAAGTATTGTAAATGCTATTTTATTTCCTATGCTTTCCATAAATCCAAATATGCCCTAAGGTTTTATTAAAGCACACTTTGAATGCCTGTCATGATGTAACAACAAGACACATCAAGGCTCTAGCTATTGGATCCACGTTTTTACTAAAAGAATTTTAGTAGGGCTCCTCAAATGGGCATGATTTAAAAAACCCGGGATTGAATATTTCCTCCCTTCAGTTGTTAAAAGGTTGGCTTATGTTCAAAGTAAAAGGCCTATTTATCGTAAGGATAAAATAATTCAATTAAAAGCTTTTATTTATTAATTTTCTACCACATAAAGTAAGATTCATTATACAGATTATTTGAATAATTGGAAGATAAACCCAAACTCAAAAACTAAAATCCCGACACATTCTCCTGAAATGTGCTGAAACATATTGGAGCAAAACTCAGATGCATTCCCTTCGCAAGTAAATTCTCCAATTCTTTCAAATAAAATAAATATACAATGAATTTTATAAATTTCTTTGCTCCTTATCCAAAACTTTGTTAAACCTAGACACTAGTGAATTAAAGCTCATGTATTTACCACACATGTGCCAACATGGCATGATATGTACCACACATGTGCCAAAATGGCAGATAGGTCCAGGCGCCAGGCCATCCATCATAACAGTACTACTATCTCATATGCCCTAGCCCAACAATCAAATTGATCCAAAGGTCGAGTGGACCAGTTACAAAATAAATGCACAATTCTAAAAAGGCCTGGTCAAAGTTTTCTAACCTACCCTCTAGTTTCTGATAATGGCCCCACACGCTGATTGGATTAGATTTTACTTTTGAAAAAACATATACAAGATCAGACCCTGGACGTATGTACCATGCTCCCACATTGTGGCATGCACATCAGCTTCATTGCATACGCACTGCGCTTAGCAAAGCTCTCGTGGACAAATGGTCCACATGCATCTGCGCCTAGATAACCACATCAGATGGTCCACATTTGTGTAAGGGCTCGATCAGGCAGTTAGGATCGATTTTGGAATACTTAAACGACGAGCACACCGTACGAAAGGTTTTGGATAGCTGAAATGTGGGGCCCATAAAATGCTTGTTCTTCTCAACCCATTCATAGTTCGAATGGCGTGCATTTATGTCTCCAATCGCCCCATCTTTCTATTCTTAAAAATCAAACGTCACTAACTGAATTCGAGCAATCAATCATTTTCTCCTTAATCGTCCAATTGATGGTCATTAATCTGATGGTCAGGATTGGCTGATCAGTGCGATTTAGGGGCTGCCCATAAATAATGAACCCCACAACTTAACGTGGATTACGGGTGTGTTGCCAACGTTCAGTTATGGGAGATGACAAGTCGTTGATCAGCTACAAGTGGACCCCACGCAAGCCTACGAGCGGTTGGGAGCGATAATCATAAAAGGCTACAAGTCGTTTTACGTCCCGCGGGTTATTATACTCTTTGGCCCAATTAGTGTGGACATTCGTGACAACAAATGCTTATGTCAGACGATTCGCGCGAAGAGAGTTTGGAAGAGATGATATTCACAAGATACATGTAACCATTGAAAGCATAAGAAAGATCCCAGCCGTTCATAAGACGGAGCATCTCGATAAATTTCGTTGATCAAAATATTAGATCAATGATCCACTCATCTAGTGGACCACGAATATATGAAAAAATTTGATGACCGAAATATACATTCAACATATAAAACTGGCCTAATAAATTATTAAACCTTCTATACTTTCGGAACCTGATATAATGATGCACCTCCACCTGATGTGCGGACCGGATCCCAGTTCAGTTTGCACGCGTACTGCCATTCGCTTCTTCGTATCTATCCTCCGCAGAAATCGCTGCGCATCCGTTCTTAACATTTTTTTTAATCCCAACTTCCAATAAAACCGGAGATTACAGAATCTACCTACCTGAAGCCCATTGTTTTTAGATCAATTACAGTCATGCCACCACTTTATTGAATGGGATTAGAATGATAATCGACCCGAGGACACGGCCGGGCCCGATCCGACTATTTATGGGTGCAGCCCGATCCGCTTTGGGCTGAGACCCGAACTTGACGCGACAGACGTTTGAAGACTCGGACGAGTCTGATGCGACTCGTCTGAGTCGACTCAGACTCCGGATGACCCAGGCCGGTTGGATATGGTGAGTCATCCTTGGGACGCTCACTCGGGCGTGTAGGGCCGATTCAGACCCAACTCAAGCGAATCACAAGTCGACTGACGGACCAAGTCTTTTAACGATGATGGAAGTGGCGGTGGCCCAGCCAAACTCCCATGTTAGCTTTGTAATGCGTAGAAAATGGCAGTGACTCGTTCTCCTTACGCGTGCCTTAGATGGACAACCATATGTTTACACCTAATTTGATAGCATCAGGTATGGCGCCACAAATGAAGCCATGTGACAACAATATTTCAATAAGAGATAAATGAAATATCAATTTACCTGTTCTGGTTGTTAAATGTGATCAAAATTGCAAAAATCATGAGTAACTTTAAAAGGGTAAGTATAGTTAGTTAATGTGATGAGATGTGTATTATATATTTTGCTTGCATGATAGAGTCGACTAGTCATATGGACGACTTCATAGCGGGTAAAAAAGAGTGACCATGGCCAATGATAGATTCAACTCAATCCACTTGATAGAATGGAGCTATGAAGTGACATAATACAACAATGCTAAGTTGGCTGCTTTTCATGGTGCATAACACATTTTTAAGCAAAAGAAATCATAACAATTGTCTACACGTTGTTCATCTCCATTATTTTCATTCCCCAAGAGAGTCAATCAGAATAGTTTACATGTAATTTGCACAGATCTACATAGTGTATTTGAATATTTGAAGAAGATTTCTTGGTAATTGTTGATGCATTTTCTGGTAGATCTAATGTATGGGCCTTCCCTGGACCTGTAGAAGTAAAAAAAAGGGACAAAGGAGGCCCTGGTTATGGCAGGGGATTCTCCGATGCCTAAGTCAGGATCGAGGTCTTTGAGAAAGGAGTCAAATCTTCCAGGAAGAGATATTAGGGTTTTTCTCTGTGTTCAACACACTTTGAATGATAGATGGTACCTCTATTTATAAGAGACTCCGAATATTATTGTCATGCCTAAACTGGGCTCATAAAATTCTCGATCGACGAATCCGGCACCGACAGCTTCTATAGTACCCCATTCTCGGCTCTTAACACCCATATATCAAGTTTCGATCCTAAGATCCAACAAGGAGTATTTTAATATAAATTTGTTTCATAATAAGTATAACCCATAAACAACAACCAACAATATCACCATATATCCACTATAATCAAAGCCTTTTAAGTACAATACATAAAGGGAAATATAAGATGATATCGGAACTCCGAAAGCTTGGCTGCACGCTCCTGTTCCTTCTCAGCTATGTCCTAGCGTCACCAGCACGCAACGATTGTGCATAACCTTACAGAAAGCTTAGAGGGTGGTGAAAGTATGTGCGCAAGGTAGAAATGCAAGTATGCAATATCAGACTAATACGAAAATGCTGGTAAGTCCATGAATGATATCAGCCATACCAAGGCTATGCAATGCAATCCAAGGCCTACATAGCTAATGTCATATGTAAGATGCAGCTCAAGCATACCAATCCTCATTTGAATCCACATATCAATCCAACTCATTTCTAGAGCATCATATATCAGTACAGTTCTCACTCTGGATAATCATCGAGGTCTAGTACACTCTACACCAGCTTGCCGCTCCTATCCAAGCACACAACTAGGTAAGTAGAAGAGAACTCACTATCCACTTACCAATATCGAGCCCGGCTCGTAGATAGCAGACAAATTCCTCAAGCTGGTCAAACTCAACCTAAACATCGTCCCATCACTCAAACGAGTAAGGTCACACCCCCTTTTAACCGACCACGATACAGTGGGAGACGCGACCTAGTGGTAAACGGCCCTCGTACACTCATACATCCACTCGGTATCAACGTTGGAGCATCCTCCTGATACCATAAGGGTTCGAAGACTTTCATCTAAGGACATCATTGTGTCATAGTGCTTAGAACCAAGTATTTCTGGTATCACATCCTACCATCCACGATATGCCTGTGGAGGTTATAACCCTGATGTTGCTAGGGTACACAGTAACCATATCACACAATGTAAGATGCATGAGTCATACAATTCATTCATGCATCAATCCCGCACGTATCGTGCGCTCATGAGGGACAACTCCGCCTATTAGGGAGTCCCATAAGCAACCTGCCCAATGACATAATGTTATGATTAATTACTCCTCATAACAAACATGCAGATGATGCGTATAGGCATGTATTATGATGCTATGCTAACACATACTCATAGTCGTAATCGATAATCGACTTGTATATAAGGTAGGGTCCATAGAAGGATAGCGGATCTAATCTATAAAGATCGGTCCTCAACAGTGGATATACAAAATCTGATACCACAAATTCTCCATTTACGGTAAGAGGTGATAATACATCCTCCTTATAACAAGGATGGACCTAAATGGCTTACTCATGGGCCTAAGAATAAAGAGTGGGCTTCCAGGTTTGGATACTTCTACTAGCATCAATGGGGGCCCAATAGTTTAGGTTTAGCCCAAAAGATGAGATGGGTTAAGCTAATATCAATGGGGGCCCAAAGGTTTGGGTTAACCCACTAGGGGAAGATGAGAATGGGCCTAATCAATGGGCCCTAGGGAGGATTACAAGGTGGACATTTAACCACCATTTCTCTTACAATGTGGACATTTAACCATCATTGATACCAAGGCATGGCCCGCTGGAATCTATCCTATGATGGGAGCCCAAGGTCCTTATGCTAGCTAGGAGATGGATGAGCATCATAAACATATATATATATATATATATATATATATATATATATATATGGCGGAATCACACATCACAATTGGGCCTTATCTCATAGGCCTCATATGCACCACAATGGGCCTATCATATATCATATAGGCCTCTCATACATCACATTGGGCCTCATACACATCACATTGGGCCTCACTCATGGGCCTTACATACATCACATCGGGCTTTATATAAGGGCCTCATATATATCACTTTGGGCTTCATTATAAGTGCCTCGTACACATCATATTGGGCTACACACAAGGGCTCATGAGCTAGGCACAAGAGATGGATAGTGTTTATAACTTATACAACATAGTGGGCCTGATGGGGCAGCCCATATAGTCCAGAAAACAAATGGGCAACATGAATATAAAACACATACAACATTGTGGGCATGCAAGGTGGGCCCTAGCGGGACGACCTAAATAATATACACATCATGGTGGGCCTACACATGCAGCAGGTGGGCATTCACAATCCAAATCGGCCCCACCAAATGGACAGCTTGGACAAAACACATACATCCTGTGGGGTCCATGGAGGATAATGTGAATATAACACATACATCGAGGTGGGGTCCACATCCCACGGATGACTGGATGGTGCCGATAAAACACGTATAGCAAGGTGGTTCCACATCCAGCCTATCTGGACGGTGGGGATGAAACACATATTATGGTGGTCCCATGGATGGACAGTGTGTATACAACACATACATCATGCAGGTCTCACCGTCCAGGGGTCTGGACAGTGCAGATGAAACACTTACATTATGGTGGGTCGCACCGTCTTGCCCATCTGGACAGTGCAGATATACAACACATACTTCAAGGTGGGCCCCACCCCTACACGTGCAACACGTGTAAGGTGGGTCCCACGTCAAGAAAATGGACGGACAGCGTGGCTACAAAATACATATATCAATGTAGGCCCCACCTCTTGTAACGCCCCGTGTTTCCAGGACCCGAGTATATAACTCGTTTCCCAAAAATGCAAGTGTTAACCTTAAAGGATGGTCAAATTCGAGTGTACATTTTTCTTTTCCCTTCATCAGAGTAAGCAGATGAGCGTAGTATGGACAAATTGACATAAGGGAGAATTTCATTATCATTTAACTATACAAGGAGCTGTCCATAATGACTTATATAAACCAATGTCTCCATATTAGTAATTACAAGATTACGCACATGAAGAATTTAAAAGCATATAAAACATGTAAACAAAAGCCGCAAGATCACATAGCTTCCTTGACACGTACAATCGCGCATCCTTGACCACCATAACGACTCCTTATCAGTCTAAACTGGTATATCACTTAAGCCACCTGTGCGACCTGTACGGTTGTATATTTAATGGATGAGTGGCCAACTCAGTGTGAATTCCCCTCAAGATTACACACTGCCGCATTAGGTAAGCATAGTTATAAAACAACAAAGCAATCAAAACAATATATGATGCAGTCTTTTTAAATGCATGGATGCATAAATGCACATCGGCCTGGGGATGCACATCCAGCCGGACTTGGGCTCGTCACCCATGCAAATCATCGACCTGAAAAAATCATCCAGTCGGACAGGAGTCGATAGTCGGTGGTCTGAGAGCTAGTGAAATGATACCCCGAAGATCCTAAGGGCACACGCTATAACATCCAGAATAGCCACCCATCATCTCCAACATGTTATGGATGCATGATTAGCCAAACTGTTATTAGTCCAGTTACAATCAGTCAATTTAGGTAAGCTCGAGGTCACTACGGGGAGCTCAGAGCCTAGTGTAGGCTGACAGCTCCGGTATAGTGTCCCATTACCACCATCCCCGGCTCATGAGACTACCACCTTAGGATGTTTAATGAAAAACCATCGACTAGTGGTCAATCATATTACAACATATGGGGTTTACCATCGCATGATTGCATAGTATAAAACATCGAGCCCATATAGGAAAAATGTCAAAATAAAACCACGTAGGGTGAACATTAAAATATGCCACATAGGGCGAATACCAAAACCATGTGATAAAAGACCATCCTTGAAAACCGTTGGACATAACAACCCTAGATGGTAGGCCCACATCAACGATTAATTTAAACCACCATTCAATAATCACTAAGCCGAAGGCCCATTACTATCACAACCAGTCGGGTTACATCCCAAGTATGGGTGTACACATATAGGTGGGGGTTTCCCACGGTGTACCAGTTTAAGTTTCATAGGCAATCCACAAATATTCCACAAGCATAAATAAGTATGCGGGATAAACATTAAGCATGTAATATAGCAATTTAATTTTCACCAGCTAACACATGTGAGATATCAATTATAAATTTAAATAAAAGTTATAACTTAAGTTAATGGAAAGATGGAAAGCTCAAAGGGAAGAATCATCATCTTATACTTTGAATCATCTTCTAGTGTCGATAAGTGCTTGCGCCTTTAGAATTGTATCCTACCACAAGTCATGAACTTGTATAATCAGGTCCAAGTTCTAATCATCACCCAGGGTTTAGGATCATAGCCTAGGGTTGTCTTTTAGGGTTTTAGGGTTTTCATTTTAGGGTTTAATTCTAGGTTTAGATTATAGAATTGAATTCTATCTTGTGTGGTCGTTAATGATATTATTAAAGAGAATAATGAACGAATAAAACTAATTAAATAAATTAGTTATTAGTTTTAGGAATATTAACAATGGCTACTATCCTATTAAAATTACCTAACAACAACCTACGATGAATATTAATGCTAATAACTCCAAAGCAATTTTAATATTAATAATATCACTAATATTAGCTAGCATAATAATAATGATCATTTTGATGAAAAAAAAATAGTATGTCCTAAGGTCAATGTTAATATTTTAAGAATGGTGAAATAAAATGCTAACATCTTAATAATGATAATTTCCATATGTATTAACCAATGTCAGTATGGATAATTTACTAATGGTTAATTATATATAAATTTAATTTTTTTAAAAAAAGAATAATAATAAGACGATGATAATTGAAATAATTTCAAATCTGGGAGGAAAATGGGGACTCACCTAGCTGACTCGGTTCGAGTCGAGTTGACTCGGCTCCACTTAACCACCACCTCTACATTCTCTCTCTCCTTCTCTCTCTTTCTCCTTCTCATTTCCTTCTTCTTTTTCCTCCTTGCTGGAATATCCAGCAATGTCTGGACCAGGCCCAACCCTGACTCGACCGAGTCAACTCGGCAGCAACACACAACCAATTCCCTTACCTATCTCATTCTTCTTCCTCTCTCCCTCCTTCATTCTTTCTTTTCTTCTTCTTTTCACTTACTTTTCTTCCCACCACAAATCCAGCCCGATCTGGAGCAGGCTCGACCCAAGACCCAAGCTCAGTAGCTATACGAGTTGGTGCGGCAATGACTAATGCAACAACTAGTCACTATAACCCTCTCTTGCTTCTCATAATCTCTTTCTCCCTACCATCTTCTTCTCCTTTATTTCTCTTCTCCTTTCTTTTCTTCCTTTTACTGTCATACTTTCCCTCATTCTTCATCTGCTACAGATCCAATGACACTAACGGCCCGCCTGATTTGCACACCACAACTAGGTCGGGTTGGTGCAATAGCCACCCCTCGTTCTCCCTTCTCTTTCTTAATTCTTCCATTTCTTTCTTCTTTCTTCTTTTCCTTTCATCTGCTGCAGGTCCAGCGGAGTCACTGAACCACCGCATTCGATCTGAATCGACTCGGTTTGGTGTCCCCATAAACGAGGAAGAAGCTCCGCCGTTAATGGCGGTTTCCAAACGACGGTGTTGCTCTTCTATCCGTCCCTTTAGGAAGGTTTGTATAGATTCTAGGAGGCTTATAGGTAAGGTTTTTCGAAGCTTGAGAGAGATTTGGGTTGTGGGTTCAAGCGTTGAAGGCTGCGGCCATTTTCTAGGTTTTTCGAAAGAAGATGAGAAAACTCCTCTTACATTCGAAGCCCTTACCTTCCTCATACTATGTCTCTAAGCCTCTCAGCTGTTGGATGGAGAATAAATGGCTAGGATGAAGGGGGTTTTGCAACGGCTCCAAATACAGCCGGTATTCTCAAATCGGCAGTTGTTTAGGTTGCTGGTTTTCTATGAGAACCAAAATCCATCTGAAAGGTCGTTGATTGGTTGAGATTATGCCACATGGAAAGCTGAGATTGGAGGAGACAAAGCTCACGTGGATTGCCAGCGTGGCAGTTTCCATTTTCAGAAACGTTGTCTTTGTAGGTCTTGTTTGGGTCAAAGATGGTGCGCATGCAGACGTGCGCTAACGCATGGAAAAGGGTAGGTTTTGGTTGGACCTATGCCGTGCACACGATGAATGGATTAGATCGTTCATATGATCTAAGGTGGTGGCCCATAGCAGGCCTCAAATCGACGTTGTCCGTCGGCTGGCGTAAAGAGAGAGAGAGAAGATGTCTCTCATTTTTTTGTGGAAGAACATGAGTCAGAGCTTGTCTGACAGTGCAGGCAGTCTGGTGCACCTCGAGTGTACACCAGCTATGCGCAGGTGCGCCACTATGTGGGTCCGCCATGATGTTTGTGATAAATCCACCCTGTCTACCCCACTTAGAGGGCCCAATCAGAGTCTTTAACCAAAGGTAGGACAGATCCAAGGTCCAGGTGGGCCATACACCAAACTTCCACTTATTTTTAGTTCTAATTGTATATTCTAGTTAGCCTGTTGGTCATATCACCTCGAAGTTAAACACCGATGGTTGAAAAAGAGTCCTAGGGGCCTAACTATAGGGAAATTCTAAGTTCCAGGTGGGCAACAACACATTTGATCAGTTCACCGTACAAATGCTCATTAGTCTCTGTTCAAACATGTAACATAGATGTGTATTGGCTATGACATCAGGTGGGGTCCCTTGTGATGTTCTTTCGGGGGATCCATTCCGTCTATCCGATTTGTTACATCAATTTAGGATAATCTGTCAATGGAGTTGTTTAGTTAATCAAGTGGACCGTACGGTCCCGCCAAGTAGCGAGAATTCTCACTGTTAAAACTTCAATTGTAACTCTCGTCGTCAACAGTGTCATGCATGTTACCATATTTACAATTCAACCCCTTTTCTTTTTCAAAACTTCTGCCATCTATAACTCATGAGTCTACCGCTCAAATGTGATGAAATTTGACAGGGGGTCTTTATTTTTCACGGTCTTACCATCGCCCAATTTTGAGCTTTGATCTCTCAAGGATGACTGAGATTCTCCTTTAATGGCTAATATATTTCAAAATTTTAGAATAATATTTGTACTCCTCTAATTAATAAGTTACCGCGCAGTTGGGACCTAAACCCTAAGATCTTCATGATGATCAGTCTATTCTCATATTCGGATGACCCATTTGGTGGATCCGATCAGGATGGGTGGTCAGATGACTTATTAAAAATACGGGAACTTGATGGTATGCACTCCGGCCATGTATGTGGGTTGATGTACGGTTAGTTTCGTAAACGGATGAACATAAAATAGGTTTCTAAAGTGATTAGGGGTATGGTTTACATAAGTTAGATTTGAGTGACTTTTTTACACGTGAAAGTTTCTGAGATTCTGATTCTAATGGTGGGTTAAGCATATTCATATGGTGTGAACAAGATGGATGGATCAGAATCTTGACCCGATAAGTGTACGAACGGATGTAGAGGCCAAGTAGCTAATTTACTATGATCTAAGGGCTGAAATTTGATGTGTATGGTTAATTTATGATAATTAGGCCTGATATAAAATTTTACATGAAACGGATCAAAGGAACTATGTGATCTAGAATTCAGGGGTCTACGTTAATGGCATTTTTATAATTATTGTTGATTTAGGATTTTTGTGAAATCTAATGGTTCTACGTGGTTCTATGACCATTTATAAACAATCCTTACAAAATAACTTACATTCAAATCATTATGGATTAAGAGTGATTCACCGATTTAGTCAAGCGAAGGTATGTATATCTGACTACATGATTAGCAGTCAGATGACTTGATTTATGGATGAAGATCATTCTTAATTGGTCAGATTCACGTTGGAGGATAGATGTAGGGTTAGGTTAGTTAGATTGGTACTGTACACGTGTACATAATAGGTTAAATTTATGGTAACACTCGAGGACTCTCAATACTCAGTATTAAAAAGTTCGGAGTGTTACACCTCCACACATGCAGCACATGTGGGGTGGGTCCCGTGTCCTGAAAATGGTTGGACGACATGGATATTCATCAGGTGGGTCCACATGTGTGGCCCACCAGCTTTAGATAAAGCTGATATTTGTGTTTTCTCTTGTCAAGGGGTGTTGAACAGTACCAGCATGCTGGACTGTCCAGGCATGCCGTTAGACGTCAGCAAGGTGGGCCCCATGGGCTGTTGGTTTGGATAAAATACATACATCATTGTAAGACCCGTATCTTGGTCCGTACCGTTCCGTAGACTTCCGCAGTCTTACCGGTCGAATTTCGGCAACATTCGACCCTTAACCGATATCGACGCGCGACCCTGATTCATATGCCGACAAACCGAGTCAACTCAACCCAAGACCAATACCATAGCGACCGCGCCGTCGTTGCGGCTCCAATGTCGCGACTCTCGCACCGAGGCGATACCCTGGTCAAGAGTTGTAGACCGACGTTTGGTGCGAGAAAACGCCGCGCGTTGTGAAATCCAAGAGAATCTCTACGATGTGTCACATCAATCACATCAATCCCATCAATCAATCAATCCATCAATCCATCACATGTCAAGTACACATCACTTTCACCCCTTTTCCCAAGCAACCACAAAAGTCTTCCTAACCCATACCTTTCTTACACAAATGCTACAAAAGTCTTCCATGCCCATGCCTTTTCTTACACAAAAGGCCTCAAAAGTCAAAAAGCTCTTACACACCCATCACCACCACATCCATCCATCACTCTCTCTCTCTCCCTTTACAACTCTCTCTCTTTCTCTGTTTCTCATTTCAAAATCTCCAAGTAACCAAAATCCCAAGCTCCATACGTATGGAATTTCTCCAAGTTTCCTAAGCTCCAAATGTGGCCCACTTTCCTACCCCACCATCTCCCATCTCAACCCTCCATTCCTCATCTCATCCATTGAAATTGAAGCTAAGGTGTCAAGGAACCCCTAGGAACAAGAAGATCGGACGGTGGGTGCCTCTATAGGGTAGTTTCTTTCTTATTTTTATGATGAGCCAAGTGAGGCCCACCGATCAATGGTGTGGATCTCACTTGGGACCCTAAGATGAGGCCGATGGCTCACTTGGATCATCATGATCATTCCATGATGGGGCCATTCTCCATGGACCCCATCATGATGTTTATTTCATTGCAAAAGGTCATCTAGACCGTCCATTTTGGTGGAGAAAGGATCTCCACCGTTGATTCTCGATCTTGGTGGTCCCATGTGTTAAGGGGCCCTTTTGACTGTATGATTTGTTTTTAAGGGAGGGCCCATAATGTCGGGGTCCCTCCATCACAAGCGTGTCCCACTTTCCATCTCTCTCCCTTCTCTTTTCATTTATTTTATTTTATTTTATTTATTTTACTATTTATGGTTATGTGGCCCACTTGAAAAGACCCCACTAGAATGCATGTATTGGACCCATTCCATTTTTAGATGGGGCCCACCTTGTATGTGTGTGGGTAGCCATAAAGTGGCCCACCTAAACAGGGCCCACCTCAAAGCACCTAGACAGGGCCCACCTTTTTGGCAAATGGTCAGACCGTCTAGCGTTTGGGACGCTGGACGTCCCTGTATAAAGAAAAACTCAAATATTAGCTTTGGGTGTGACCCACTTGTATAGGCCCCACCTTGATGTTTTGGTTTAATCCAGGCCGTCCATCCTCTTTCCCTCATCATTTTAGGCGTTGAGCCAAAGAATGAGTTCAATCCAATGATCAGGACGGCCGTACCAGAGAAAACGGTACTTTTACTCTTCCAAGACTATTAGTGCCCATTTTGTTGCTTCTACACGCCAAATCAGTGCCAAAGATGAGATTGGTATGGCCTGTTTGGGCCCTAGAATCAAGTGGGTGGAGTGGATTTTCCATCAGTGGGCCCCACATATGATTTTTACAAAAAAAATAAAAAATAAAAAATGACAGCAGCGCTGCCACCGTCAGAAGGCAGCAGACGCTGCCAGCAGGGCGGACGGACCAGCAGGGTCCCACGGCTGCTGCCGTGGGCCCCACCATGAGGTATATGTCTTTTCCACACCGTTCATCGGGTGGGCCAACCCCTGAAGTGGCCCCCCTCCAAAGATCAGCCTGATCCAACGCTCTGGTGGCCCACATTATAGGAAACAGTGGAATTAAACCTCTACCATTGGAACCTATTTTTGGGGCCCACAGAAGTTTTGGATGAAGATGAAATTTGTGTATTTCCTTCATCCAGGTCTGAGTGGCCTTGTGAACTGGTTGGATTTCAGATAAACATTTAGGTGGGCCCCACATAGGACCCACAGTGATGTATGTGACTTTCATCCACCGTCCAGGCGGACGGTGGCACCCACCTTGATGCTTTTGCTTTCATCCACCGTCCAGCAGGCGGTGGAGCTCCCTGTGATGCATGTGACTTGTCCGCACTGTCCAGCGACAGTGGGACCCACCATGATGCATGTGTTGCATCTATACCATCCAACCATTTTGAGATCATTTTATGGCATGGGGAAAAAGAGTGAATCAGATTTTGAGCTCAAGTGGACCCCACAATTTAATGGACAATGACGTCCACCGTTTAAAATTTCTAAGGGGCACAGTGGTTCCCTATAAGCTGATATTTGTTTCCATTTACTCATTACTATGTTACCTTATGAATAAATTGGATGAGAAACGTATGTTACGATGGGCCTTAGGAATTTTAATGGTGGAAATCACCATCACCACTTATATTTGGATGTAGCCCATTTGAGGTGCATGGGGCTCAATTGGTAGGCCCATTTGATATTCTAAGGTCCATGAGTCGAAGCCCAGTGTGATGAATAAAGGCCTATGGGTTAGGCCCATTTGACTTAAATACGCCTATGAGTTTAGGTCCATCTGATATGCATTGGCCCATGAGATTAGGCCCATATTGATATACTCTGAGGCCCCCTGGATTGTGATCCATTGCAATGTACCTACGACCCATTGGTGAAGCCCATTAATGCGGCTCATTTGATATATTTAAAGCCCAATGGGATGTACCTAAGGTCCATTGCAATGCGTGACCCCAACACAGAGTATGTAACGATGTTCACGACGATCGTGCCTTGGGAGCAATGTTGGTTTGACGTCCATATTGCGAGTGTAATGCTGGTTGGATGTCCACATTACGACTCTCCTTAGGGCCCATTGTTAGGCCCGTACTTATTGTGTATAGGCCGTCCAGGTCCATCTGCATTGTAAAATAGTTCATTTTATTATAACATGTTTAGTACAGTTTCATGACTCATGATCATACACATCATATGTATGCTTGACGTGAGAATTGTCTGATCATAGCATATGCCTTCGGGCAGGTTGTTTATGGGCTCCCGATTAGGCGGTGTTGCCCTGCATGAGCACACGATACGCGCAGAAATTGCTGCATGATTGGATAGCGTGACTCATACATTTCACATTGTGTGACATGGTTGTTGTACGCCCTAGCTACATCGGGGCCGTAGCCTCCACAGGCAGATCATGGTTGGCAGGATTGGATACCAGAAATCTCGTTCTACATGGGGTGCTATAGATATCCCTGGGTGAAAGTCCCTAAACCCTTATGGTACCAAGAGGTTGCTCCAACGTCTATACCGAGTGGGTAGATGAGCGTTGAGTACCGATTACCAGACGGTCGCGCTCTCCAATGTGTCGTGGTCGGTTGGAAGGGGGTGCGGCCTTACCTGCCCGAGTGTAGGGGGCAATGCTAGGCTGAGTCTGACCAGCTCGTGGAATGGGTCCGCTATCGACAAGTCGGCCCGATATTGGCAAACAGATAATGAGGTCTCTTCCACGTACCTTATTGCGCGCGATGTGGTGGCAATCTGGTTTAGAGTGTATTAGACCCCGGTGATATCCCATATTTGAGCTTTATTGATGTGTGGACATAGATGAGGATCTGTATGCTTGAGTTGCATTGCACATTACATGGCCTTGGGTTGGCCGATACCATTCATGTCTTGCATCGCATAGCCTTGGTACGGCTCGTGATATTATGGATCCATCTGCATATTCCGCATTACTCTGACATTGCATGTTCATATTACTACCTTGTGCACACACTTTCACCACCCTCTAAGCTTTCTATAAGCTTATGCATGACTGTTGCATGCAGGTGACGTTGGTTCGCAGCAGCACTGAGGCAGGAGCACGTTGCAGATCATTTTGGAGTTTTTATTCTTTACCATTATATTTCCCTTTATGCTCATTGTACTTATAAAGTTTTTGATCATAGTGGAAATGTAATGAAGTTCTTGGTTGTTGTTTGTGGGTTATGCCATTGGTTATGCTTATTACGAATCAAACTGACGTTGAAAATCCTCCTCGTAGCATCCCAGGATCGGAACCTGACAAATGGGAGCTAGGAGCCGAGAATGGGGTTCTAAGGAGGCTGTTGGCGCCGGATTCGGCGATCGAAAATTTTGTGAGCCCGATTTTTGAGTTTGGGGCGTGACAATCATAGAGGGTGTCCATGAGGGTGGGCCATACATCTATAAAATTAGATTGATCTATGTGTTTTCCCTCATCCAGATTGGCCCAAAAGTGGGCATGCAGGAAGGTGTCCCAAAAATTTGGATGTGTGATCATCCATTATTTGGATAACAACATACATCATTAGGTGGGCCATCATACAAGGAAATAAAGAGAGATAGATAGATAGAGAGAGAGAGAGAGAGAGAGAGAGAGAGAGAGAGAGAGAGAGAGAGAGAGAGAGAGAGAGAGAGAGAGAGAGAGAGAGAAATGAGTGATGGAGGGGCCCTGCCACTATGAGTCCCTTAATACATGCATCATACATTATACATTCATCAGGATGGGTCCCATGCATTGCATGGCCCTTCATAAAAAAAATAAAAATAAAAATATGAGGTGGGGATGCCATCCCCACCATGAATCATGGGTCTAGATGACCCATCAATAGCATGGATTTAATAAAAATATCATGATGGGGTCCATGGAGAATGACCCCATCATGGATCATGCATGAAACAAGGATGGGCCATTGGCCACATACAAAGGGTCAAGTAGGATCTCCACCATTGATTGGTGGGTCATACATGATCCTATGCAATAAAAGAGAAAGATCTAAGAAAGAAAAGAAAGATCTAGTCCTAAGCAAGCACCCACCTTGGATATTGATCTTCTTCTTCCACCACTAGGTTTTAAAGCTCCAAGGGAAGAGAAATCAATGGTTGAGATGGGGTTTAGAGGTTTGAATTGGGAGGAAAGGAGATAGCAAAGGGCTGGAAAATGGGAATGGGTTGGGACATCCATGGCTTCTCTTGAAGGGAGAAATGAAAATAAAAGAGAGAGGGAGAGAGATAAGAGAGAGAGGGGTGGTAGTTCTCTAGGTAATGATTGTTTTGTAAGAGGCATTGGGGGGGGGGGGGGGGGGGGGGGGGGGGGAGGGGGAGGGGCTACCAATGAGTTCTTGTAAGGGGCATGGGGCTAGGGGCTAGGGTAGGGTGATGTCATCCCTAGGGTGACATCATCCTAATGATGGTTTTTTAGGGGAATGCAACAACCAGGATAGGTGGGTCTCGCAACGTGCGGTCCACGGCCATAATAATGCGCAGGCTATATCTCACGATCTAAGTGTCAGATTGGTGCATGAGATGCAACGAAGGAACCGCGGTGATGATGCAGTCACAATGCTATAGGTTTCAGGTTGAGTCGACTCAGATTAGCAGGCCACGACTTAAGGGTAGGCACAAATGATATCTACAGGTCTCGGGTTACCACAATTCGACTAGGAGGACTGCGAGATCCTACTGAATGACAAGATACTAGGACACAGGCTTGACAATTATTCTGGTTAGACTCTTCCCTGATTTTGTGGTCGTAATCTAGGATTTCCTTAAGATGGGGGATTCCAAAGATTATCGAGATCTGATACTATCCCTCAGAGATCTCGAAAGATCCCCCAGGATGTCAGGAGTTCATCCGAATCTTCTAGGTCGGCCTTGGGTCGGCCTTGAGGCGGGACTAGAGTGGGCCCCGACCCTTCTTACGAATAAGCCCTTGTTATCCGTGAGCCAATTGAGAGTATTTCTTAACCATGTGGTCACGCGACTCCTAACCTATGGTCGATCCATATTCGACTTATGGTCGAGCTATTGTCAATTCATAACCGGTTGTCGGCTAAGGTATGGTCGATCCATAATCGACCTATTACCGACCTATGAGCTAGGTCGGTAGTACATGACCATTAAAAGGGCTCTTTGAGTGTCCTTAAGGTTGCATTAACTTCCTTGGAGGCTTTGCTCTCAGGACATATAGGCCTTGTTTAGCTCGGGGCTCGCTTGTCCTGAGTTATTTCTGTAGAGTTGGTCCATTCCATAAGTAGACATGTCGACTTGTCCATTTTTCCACCAACAGTGAGCTCCCTACTTCTCGTACCGACCTACGAAAGGTCGAGAAGTGGATTGGAGCTAAGTCGGGTTGTGATTGGACCAGGCGAGTCGTGTAGTCATTAATGCCTGGTATGGCCGCTAGCGCTAAGATTGAAACATGCCAGCTTGTATCATGACGTGTCGGTCCAGTACCCGATGTGACGTGGGCTGTCAAGCCGTCGTTTTTGCAGTGAAGCAATGAAGGAATGACGAGTGGCGCCGTACTTAATT
Source organism: Magnolia kwangsiensis (assembly GCA_037074715.1). NCBI lineage: Eukaryota > Viridiplantae > Streptophyta > Magnoliopsida > Magnoliales > Magnoliaceae > Magnolia > Magnolia kwangsiensis. The sequence continues at coordinate 77,091,489 of CM073579.1, forward strand.
TTGAGCTCGAACGTCGTATGGGGTTATGCCACATGTCATTCTGGGGCAGCCGAAAAGGTGTCCGTAAGGTGCGTCATCAATGATTTCTTTACTCGAGTGGCACGTGGTGTAGCTACATAAGGGAAACCTTAACCCTTAAGTCATCTCCATTCGCATCCCACTCTCTTCCCCTTTCTGCTTCTCTGTTCTCCTAGGCACAACTATTCTTGTCGCGGCTTGATTAAGACATCACCAGTGTCAACTTTGGTGAGCTCTCTCCCCCTCCTCCTTTCAATTTTTAGTCCATGTCTGGCTCCATGAGCTCGCGAGAGGGGGTTTCTAGTGGCGAAAGTGGAGCGAGCAGTAGCCTTAAGGTTATGTCAAACCCACCTTTACTATTAGTGGTGATGGTGGATGCCACATTTCTGTATTCGTCGTCGAGGAGAGTACTTGTGAGGCCCGTATCCTAGACTGTACCATTCCATAGGCCTCCGCGGTCCTCCCGGTCGAATTCTGACAACCCTCGACTTGTATTCGACGTTTGCACGCAATCTTAAGTCGAGTCCTGCATATCGAAGTTGACTCGACTAGAAACTTGTACCCTAGCGACCGCGCCGTCACCGTGGTTCCAATGTTGTGACTCGCGCACCGATCAGATACCCAGGCCAAGAGATGTAGGCCCGCGTTCATTTTGTGTAAACACCGCATGTTGTGAATTTTGAGAGAAATGTCCCATCAATCACCTCACATATCAAGTACAACATCCCATCCCCAAGTACCAACACCCATCCCTAAAGTTAACTCTCTCCCTTAATGTCAAGTGCACATCACTCCACTCACCATCCCTCTCTTCCATCACCTCTCTCTCTCTCTCTTTCATTCTCTCTCTCCATTTTTCAAACAACACCCATGAGAGGTGGATGTTCATGGCTTCCATGAGAGAAACTAGGTGTGGTCCACTCCCTACCAACCAATCCCGCCCTCCAAAATTGATCCCAACCGTTGAAATTGTACCTTTGGAGCTCTAACATGCATTGGAGAAAGAAGGAAGGGGAGATCAAAGGTGGGTGATCTAATCGTCGATTTTGTTATTTGAGGGCCCACATATGGTGGGACCCATCTTGATGTATGCTCTGTATTTAGGGAGGGCCCATAGTGGCGGGGTCCCTCCCCTTCTTACCGATCTCTCTCTCTCTCTCTCTCTCTCTTTTTCCATTTTGTGGCCCACCTTGATGTTGATCCTCACCGTCCACGGTGTGGGATGGTGGGACCCACGCAGCCATGTAGCTGCTGTATTGCGTCAGCAACCGTGGGCCCCACTGATGTTTGTGTTTCATCCAAGCCGTCCGTTCAGATTGGACGCTGGACGTTGAAGCCTCCCTCCCTCTTTCTCTGTATATATTAAAAATATAATATTATATTATGGTTGGCCCCACGTGGGACCCACCTGATGAGGAGTGGATTGGCTGGGATCCCTCACGCCCCAACTATATGGCTGAGGGGGGGGGGGGTGATGTCAGTGAGATCCGTGGAGCTTACCATGATGTATTTATCTGCACCATCCATTTGGACGGTGCTGTGTAGGACCACCATGATGTATCTGCTCTATCTACGCCGTCCATCATCTGGGTGGTGGGCCATCCCACTGCAGGACATCAACAGATTATGTGGGCCCCACACGAGGCACGTGTTTCCTTCACGCCGTTCATCTAGGACCTTAGGCCATGGGCTGAATGAGGCAGATGCAAATCTCAGGTCGAAGCACACCGTGCTGAGCCCAGCATGTGGGACCCACCCACCGTGAGAGAGGATTGGCTGGTCTACCACCACACCAACATATAGCTAATGTGTTTATGTCAGCAAGTGGGTCAAATCCCCACCGTCCATCTATTTGAATCCAAACCATCCGTCTGATGAACGGTGGGCCAACAGCTGCTGCAACAACTGCTGTACGTGCAACCATCAGGGGCCACTCTGTGACGTATATGTTTTATACCGCCACCGTCCATCTGTTCTTCATCCAAACCGTCCATCGGATGCACGGTGGGTTGGTACCCACAGCAAATAGCTGTTGTACTTGCATTAACAAGTTCTGTGGGTCTTGCCTAGGATATTTGCTTCATCCTAGGCATCCATCTGGATGGGTCCCACCGAGAAATGTGTGTTAGATCCAGCCATCCATCAAGTGGACCACATTGTAGAAATCAGTGGGGATTGATCACCCACCATTGAAACTCTTTGGGAGTACAGAAGTTTTGGATCAATGATATTTATTTTTTCTCTTTAACCAGGTCTTTGTGACCTTACGAACAGATTGGAAAAAAATAAGTGTTTTGGTGGGCTTGTGAACTGTTAACAGTAGAAATCATTATCTCCACTGTTATTTGTGGTAGGGTCTAGATGATCTTCCGATACGATTCATTTTCTTTTGAGTAACGCTCTAAATTGATTCCTAATATAGATGAATAGTGTAGATGGTGTGGCCCAAGTAGTGCAACCCACTTATTATATTTGAGAGGCCCAATAAGTTGTATTTGTGGCTAATTTGTTAAGGCCTAATGTGATGTATTCAGGGCCCATGGCTTAAGGCCCATTGTGATATATATTAGGCCCATGACGCATGACTCTTTTGATGTATTCGAGGCCCAGATACGTAGCCCATTTGATGCGCATGAGACCCATGTGGGGGTCCACATGTTATGTATTTGAGGCCCATGAGTAGGGCCCACCTGTTGTGTACATGAGGCCCATTGATGTGGTTCGCTTGATGTACATGCGGCTCATTAGTGTAGCCCATTGTGACGTATTCGTGGCTTATGGGCAAGGCCCATTGTGATGTATTTGAGGCCCAATGCGATGTATGTATGTCCCATCATGTTGTGTATGAATCCCTTGTATGGGCCACTCATTAGGAATAATGTTGGTTAAATGTCCATATTGATGGGCGATGATGGTTAAATGTCCACATTGTGACCTTCCCCTGAGGCCGATTACGATTATCGAGGCCGATACCGATTATTGAGGCCGATTCTGATTGTCGAGGCCAATTATTGATCGATTCTGATTATCAAGGCCAATTACTGATCGATTTCGATTGTTGTGGCCAATTGCCGATTAGCGATCGAGGCTGATTATGGTGACCGATTGCTGTTTCTGATTGTCGTGGCCAATTGTCGATTAACGATCGAGGCTGATTATCGTGACTGATTGCTTATTCTGATTGTCATGGCCGATTGCTGATTAGCGATCGAGGCCGATTATCGTGACCAATTACTGATTCTGATTGACGTGGCCAATTTGCCAATTCCAATTAATGATCAAGGCTGATTGTCAAGGCCCAATGTGATGTATATGCGGACCATATTTGAGGCCCATTGTGATGTGCATTCAGCTCGTGTTTGAGGCCCAATGTGATGTATATACGGCCCGTATTTGAGGCGATGTGCATTTGGCCCGTGTTTGAGGCTCAATGTGATATATATGTAGTCCGTGTTTGAGGCCCGTTATGATACATATTCAGCCCGTGTTTGAGGCCCAATGTGATGTATATGAGGCTTATGTGATGAGACCCATTGTGATGCAATTGAGGGCCAGGCGATGGTGCCCATTGTGATATATGTTAGGCTCACGTGAAAGCCCTATTGTGATGTGTATTAAGCACTTAAGTGAGGCTCATGATGTTGTATATTTGACCCTTGTGAGAGGTCATGGGTCCACCATATGTTAGGCTTTATGTGGTTCATTCCTTGAGGGCAATGTTGGTTAAATGTCCACATTATCGAGGTCAATTGTCGATACCGGTTATTGATATCGATTATGAGTATGTGACAGCATAACATCATGATACATGCCTATACACTTCATCTGCATGTTTGTTATGAGATGTGGTTGACCATTGCATATGTCATTGGACAGGTTGTTATGAGACTCCCTGATAGGCGGAGGTTATCTCACATGAGTGCACGTTATGCGCAGGATTGATGCCTGACTGGATTGTATGACTCATGCATCTTACATTGTGTGTTGTGATTATTGTATGCACTAGCGACATCAAGGCCGTGCCCTCCACAGGCATATCTTGAATGACCAAATGGGACATCGAAAATCTGTTATTAGCATCGGGCTACCATAGATAGTCCTGGGTGAAAATCCTTAAACCTTTGAGGCCAGGAGACATTTCAACATCGAGATCGAGTGGATATATGACTTCCTGAGTACCGAATACTAGGAGGCTTTGTCTCCCACTGTATCATGGTCGGTTGGGAGGGGGTGTGGCCTTACCCACTTGAGGGTAGGGGACATAACTAGGCTGAGTTTGACCAACTCATGAATGGGTCTGCTATTGATGTGCCGGGTAGATATTGGCTGACTACTGGTCAGGTGGATAGTGAGGTCTCTTCTACTTACATGGTCGCGCGTCAGTGGGCGGCGATTTGCATATAGAGTGTACTAGACCCCGGTGATGATCATAGAGAGGAACCGTACTAATATGTGGACTTATTGAGCAAGTATTGCATACTCATCATATATTCATTCATTCACCATCCACTCGGGCTGGTGGTGCACCTATTTATTAAGTGTACCTTTGCAATGGTCAGGATTTCGGTTGGGGCGCATGACTAACCTGAGATCAGGAGTTTACCACATTGAGTCTGACTATCCAAATTTAGATATGAGACTGATTTGGATAAAAGTTCCTTGTGGTGGACCCCATAGCTTGCGATACTACGTACCATCATCCCAATTTCACACTCTATCTTGGTCATTTCATTAGCATCGCATATTGCATTGCATCCTTAGTACATAGTATTTGGCTTACTGTCTTCGCATTGCATAATTGATCTACGTTGCTTCCTCAGTATATGATATTGGTTTATTATATTTTTACATTGCATAGCCTGGATAAGGCTGATCGAATTCATGGCCCTATTAGCATGCTTTTGCAGTATTCTGATATTATATGATTTATGGGCTTGTCAATATTTTTGCTTACTCTGATTATTCTGATATTGCTTACTTGGCACTTACCTTGTGCACACACTTTCACCATCCACTAAGCTTTCTATAAGCTTATGCACGATAGATGCATGCGGGTGATATTAGGTTGTAGTAGCGTGGAGCTTGGAGCACGTATCTGATTTCTAGAGCTTTTATTTTGACATATGTATTTCCCTTTCAGCATTGTATTCAAATATTTATATTAGTGAATATATGATGATGATGCTACCCTTGTGATTTGGGTAAACTTGTGGTTATGCTTATTATGAGTAAATGTACATTGGAAAAATCCTCCTTGTAGGATCTCAGGATCGAAATCTGGCGTATGGACACCAGGAGCTGAGAATGGGGTACTACAGAGGCTGTTGGCACCAGATTCGGTGATCGGGAATTTTGTGAGCCCGATTTTTGAGTTTGGGGCATGATAGTATTGGAGAGGTCTCCGACGCAGAGACCGACACTCGCTGCTAGGGCGTTGAACCTATCTCCCAGGCAGGAGACGACGCCCAGACCACAGGAGACGAACATGGCCCCAGTGCATTCTTGGATGAGAGAGATATTCTCTATCGCTAAGGCAACGCTGAGTGCGTAAGGGCGATGAAGGAGAGCTTCACCGAGCTTGACCTTTTCTCCTTTGATGAGCTTGAGTCAGGCTCCGTCGGGTCGGGCAATTGTACTGTCTTGGAAAAATTCGTATAAAGACCTGAGTATCACCTCAGGCAGAAATCACTAAGGATCGAATTCTATAGAAATTAGGTAAAAATTAATTAAGTACTAAACTAAATAAATTAGAGAATTAGCTTGAACCACTTTTTATATGAACTGCAAGACCCAAAACCATTAGAATCGCTAACCGCACATTACCTAGAAACCTAGGATCAATCTCAAAACTCAGTTGCTCTCGGGAGCACATTGAAACTCTGTATCGGGCCTGGACCCCACATTGAAAGTCCGATGACTGCAAAACTATAAGGTTTTGACCACCTTACTGGGCTTGACAACCATCTTGAGAATCGAGTCAAAATAGTATCTAGAAACGCATGACTTAAGCATGGAGTGAAGTGTGTGAGAAACACTAATATCTTTTGAAAATGAAGTCAAACTTAAGTGAATTGGGTTGTTCCTATGTAGGCTAAATTTAAGGTTTCAGACCGTCAGTTTTAACCTAACTACACCCTTAGATTAGGAAAATTTCCCTGTACCCATTGGTATACTTGTGGCCCTAATCGAGTGACAATGACTGTTGAACTGAAATGAGTCCTCCATGATCGATCCACTAATTCGATTGGAGCAAAACCTTAACCTGGCATAGATCCATTATCAGGGAACTTTCTTCAGACCGTATGCGAGCAATGGACCTCCAGATGAGCTCCGTTGGCCCGAAACAGGTGCCTTTTGGCTATAACCAAAGTATACCATAGCCCTAGGGCCATTGACATCACTTCTGGGCCTATATAATGCCCTAACCCACCCCTCTCTCATTCCATATGAATTTTCTCTAACCTTAGGAGAGAGAAGAGAGAAAAGAGGAGAAAAGAGTGGGGATCGAAGGGAAACCTTTAGGGTTTGCTGCAGTACTCCTGTTCTGCTACTCCACTCATCGAATCGCCTTTATGTCTAGCTACTCAACTCATTTCAACTTCATTTTTGGATAAAAAATTCTAACCCTAATCTGTTTTAGGAATCCAAATAGAGAAATCGGTGAAATAGTTAATCTATTTTAATGTTTAGGTAGCCATTGTGCCATGGACAAAGACGTGGTATATGAACCAAGTTCGTAACGAGTATACCGACGAAAGGTGCGAACTATAAACATTTAGGTTATGGTTTTTAAGGCTTTCAATGTCAGTAATGATTTATGTCTGACTTGATTATTGCCATATGATCTTAGTTACGACGTTTTCGATATATCATGTATGTGTAAAATAGGTTGTATACTAAATGCATTTCATGTGTTTGTTGAAATGTTTAAATAAATAAGAAACTATGATTTATGCTTGTCATGACTATTAATCTAGAATTCATGTTTGTTGTACATATGACAACTTCTTTGTGAAAGGATTTTCCATAATATATGTTATAACTAATTTATTACATGTATGTTGAAATGTGTAATCAAAGTGTTTGATAAAATGTCTGAATGAGAAATTGCTTGTTGAAATATTTTTAATGAGGGTATTAAGATAGTATTCTCAATTACCTTATCTATAGTTACAGTTTTCTTCATGTAACCTATCTTGCTACTACGTGATTTATGGGTGAAATGCCTATGTATGATAACATGTGCAATATGGTTGTTAAAAATGTCCAAATGAGAATTGTATTTGAATTGGTTGTTAAATATTATTTTGACTATCACATATGAATGCCTATTGTGTTTGAGTATGATTGTGACTAATACATAGTACAGGCAATTGGTAACCGTTTCCGATCGAGTGGCCGAACTAGCCTCGCCACATTGGATACGTTCGGTGAATTCTAATCGTACGATGATTATCGACAGTGGTTAGGCCACGAGGAGTGTGTATGCGCTCCATGTTGATTAATTTAGCATGCGCTCATACCAATTGAACTTGTCAAGTAACTTGATTGGCCTATTGTATGTTTACCATGTATGGATGCCATTGCTTGAATTTACGGTACCAATTACCAATGTAAAGTCCGTTTAACCTTAGTACCATGATCCGTCAAGACTCATAAGCTGGGCATGGTGGTACGAGATACCGTGGTCGAGCTGTCAGCCTACGGTGGGGTGATGAGCCTCCCCATAGTAACCAGCGAGTAACCTAAACTTATGTGCTAAATACGGTAATATATAACACTGTATTCGAGCTGTCGGCCTACGATCAAGTGACGAGCCTCTCGTAGTGACCTCGAGTATAAAATAGGCCTATGCTGATGTTGATGAGCCTCTCGTAGCGACCTAAAGTGTAAACTCTCAAACTTGCCCATCTACTGTTTCCATCAGGGGTGATGCCCTACAACTTGCCTATCATATGTGACTAACTAGGATTGACGACCCTAGATGGATCCTTGTTTAGGTAAATGATATAACAGGAGGTACCTTAGCTTCCCAAAACTGTTGTATGAATAAGCCTAATTAAGTACTTGGTTAACACGACCATGCACCACACTGCATGTGCTTTGGAAAGGAAGTGCACAGTGGGAGTTGCATGCGCGATCGTGAGATGATGTTGTTAAGGGAGTGCATGTGAGGGCATGCATCATTATAGTATATCACTCTTGCATTAACAAGAGTACTTAGGACATGATTGTTGTACTGCTTTATCATAATTGCTTGACTGGATTGATAACATGTTAACCTTTGCCTTATAGCTCCACTGAGTTGATCACTCACTCCTACTTTGGGACAGTGTTTTAGAACAACTAGACTCTGTTTTAGATGTAGGTGGTGACGATGTCTACGCTGCTGATTGGGATTTTATAGATTAGGAGGACGAATTCTCCTTTGTTCAGCTATCAGGCGGGTCTATGTAGACCATGTACTGATCAACGGGATTACAGGGACTATAAGGATTAGTTGGGCACTTACATTTTATAAATTTTGGAACAATACATGTATATATTCAACTAGATAATATACTCATAATCTAGGGATTGAGAAACACTTATTTACTTTATATACCTATCTCAGTCTTCCGCTTGCTTAACTTAATTATCTCTGGAGTATGATATGCTGATTTAATATAATCCTACTCATTTTTAATACACTAACATGGACAACATTTAGACATCATTATTTATATTGCATAAGTGATGCGTTGAAACTTGGGAGTTGAGCTTTGCTCGACCCCCAATTTTTGAGGCGTTACAACAATGATGGGTCTCTTGAGGCAGCTCTTGAAGTGATTTCCTAGACGACCTCTAAAGCGGTGACTGTGCCTTGAAGTTAATTTTGCAAAGCAGTATTTTCTTCATCCTGCACCCTTTTTTAACTTCATGCACTTCAAGCACTCCAAGCACCCGAGCCTCAAGCACCTCTAGTAATGCGAGTGTCGTTATCTTCAGCGCATTGTATTTCTTTTTTATATTTTACTTATTTCCCGATGTATAACTTTGAAATCAGAGTTGATGTAATACCAATGTAACTACACCATTTTGATTAATGAGAATGCCTCCTTTTTGAAAGTTTGCTCTTGTTTTCTTTCATTTTCCTCATTGCTCGGGTTACATGATGGACATGAGTATGTATATGTCAATCGAGTGTTGCTCGGAACTCGATCGGGCAAAGATCATCTATAGATCTAATCCAAGTTGGATGCCGATCTTTACATATCTCGGGTGTAGATTACTTGTATACCGACTCAAGGGTAGTAAATCTTCAGGTGTTCAACATTCTAAGGATGAGGGAGTAACTGGCCAGTTAAATCCTCTAATTGGTATGTGCCGGGTCGGACTGTGCATGAAATCACGTAGGGTCCTTACCAATTAGGTCCCAAGGTCCCTGTACCGGCTTCCTTGGTATTCTGGAATGTTTTTCGGAGGACTAGGTCGTCTGCTCGGAACCTTTTGACCTTGACCCGAGCATTATAGAACCGAGATACTTGTTGGTGGTGGACAGCGGTTCGAAGCCGTGCTTATACTCTTCGCTCTTCCAGAAGGTCGAGAGGGACATAATCTCATCATTGTCCCGTTCATCGAACGAGCTTGTGTGGGTGGTAGACAATCCGATCTCTACGGGGATGATGACTTCTAACCCATACACCAAGGAGAACGGGGTTTCCCCGGTGGTTGTTCGGGCCGTGGTTCGATAAGCTCATAGGACTTTAGGAAGTTCCTTGGCCCAAGCTCCCTTGGCTTTCTGAGTTTGGTTCGTAGGTGATGCTTGATAATCTTGTTGATAACCTCGACCTGCCCGTTCACTTGCGAATGCTACGGAGACAAGTATACGTTGCGGATCCTGAGATTTTTGTACATCTCTTGGTATTGCTTGTTGTCGAACTGCTTTCCGTTATTGGAGAAGATAGTTCGGGGTATCCCAAAGCGGCATATGATGTTTTTCCAAATGAAGTCTATGATTTTATGCTTGGTTATCTTAGCCAATGACTCTGCCTCTGTCCATTTGGTGAAATAACCCACAACGACAATGACGAACTTACTCTGACCTTTTCCTATAGGGAATGGCCCGATAATGTCGATTCCCCACTAAGAAAAAGGTCATGGACTGACCACGGGAGTAACCTCTTCTGGTGGTTGTTGCAAAACAGTCCCAAACCTTTATCATTTATCTCACCTCTGGACGAGCTTCTACATGTTATGTTAGATGGTCGGCCAATAGTAACCCTGCCGGATGACTTTGTGGGCTAACGATTGCCCTCTAGAGTGGTTCCTGCAAATTCCTTCATGAATCTCCCTCAGGATGTATTCGACTTCTTCGGGTTATAGGCATATATTTAAAAATGGTAGATAAAAGCCTTTATTGTAAAGCATACCATCGAGCATGGTATATCGAGTGACTTTAACCTTCATTCGTCGTGCCTCTGCTCAGTCTTTAGGCAATTCATTAGTTTCAAGATAACGGATAATTGAGTCTGCCCAGGTCGGTTCTGAGCCAATCAGAAGTACAGTTGGAGTGTCTGCTTCGTCGACGCTCAGCTTGGCCAAAAATTCGATAGGGATAGATCTTGGGATTTCATCCTCATCTGTTATAGCAAGCTTCGCTAGCATATCGGCTATAGAATTCTCGACCTATGGGATCAGGGAGACGCTATAGTGTTGGAAGCCGCCGATCAATTCCTTGGCCTTCTGAAGGTAATCTTTCAGGTGTTCTTTTTTGGTCTTGTAAACGTCAGTTATCTGGTTAACAACCAATTGCGAGTTACTAAAAATGTCAAGGTGGCTAGTCCCCATTTTACTACTAACCACAGTCTGATGAGTAAGGCTTCATATTCTACTGTGTTGTTGAAGGGTTAAAATCTAAATCTTAAGGCATATTGCATGTGTGTGTGATCAGGAGTCTCCAGGATGACCCTGACCCTACTTGCCTTAGAGTTGGAGGAGCCATCAACATAGAGTTTCCAACGTGGAGGGTTAAGACGAAGTTGAGAGTCGAATGATTCTAGATCGCGTTGACCTTTCGGCTCTCCTGATTTTGGTGGGTTAGAAGGCAATCGCTCATCGAGCTCAGACTATTGTGTGACCTCGACGATGAAGTTGGCCACAACTTGGCCTTTGATTGCAACTCTCAGCTTATATTTGATGTCAAACTCGCTCAGTTTCATTGCCCACTTGGTGAGCGACTTGAGGCTTCTGATTTTGGTAGTACTTACCATAATGGTTGATGTAATGCCGTGAATTTCAAGGTTCGAGCAAAGCTCTACTCCTGAGATTCTGAACATCACTTATGTCTTATGGATGATGATATTCAGATTTCTCTCATAGTCATGAATTAAACATGCATGAGATTATACTAAACAATACATCATACTCCGGATTTAGTGAAATTAAGCCAGTGCAGAATTCTAAAACATGTCTATGTAATTATGTAGATGTTTCATAAAATTTCTTCCAGAGTATGAGTATGTAACTGGGTTTAATATATACATGTATAATTTCAAAATGAACAAAATGTGGAAATGTAAATGTGTTCAACTAGGCCCAGATGCCCAGTGATCCCTGCGTAACGGTATGTGGTCTACATCGGCACGCCCGAGAGTTGGAAGTAGGAGAATTCATCCTCCTCATCCAAGAAGTCTTTCTCCAGAGCATAGACATCGTCTATACCTGCATCTAAATCAGCGTTTGGTTAGTGTTTTAAAATACTATCCTAGAGTGGGAGTGAGTGATCAACTCAGTGATTCTATAAGGCAACAGTTACACATATTATCAAGTCAATCAAAGAAGTAATGATAAGGCGATCATAACAATCACTTCCTAACTATTCTTTTTAATACAAGAATGGAGTGTAAGCAATGATGCATACCCTCACCCATCAATGTTCCCTCAACACGCGACTTCGACTGCTTATTTCACATATGACAAAGCTTCCTCAAATGTGCAACTTCAACGCCTTTTGCCACATCCTAACTAATGTAGTGTGATGCATGGTCATGGTAGCCAAGTGATTAATTATGCTCATTCACACATCAAGTTTGGGAAGCTAGGGTACCTCCCTTTTTTTACATTGACTCAAATCAAACATTAGGCATTAGACAACCGTAGTGGTTCTACTCCTATGTTTTAGATCCATATAGGTTCGTTACTCCTAGTTAAACACATACGAAAGACAAGTTGCAAGAAGTTGTGCTCGCGGTCACTACAGGGAGGCTCGTCACCCCAGCGTAGGCCGACAGCACAAACACGGTGTCCCATACCACCATGTCCGGCTTATGAGTCTTGAGGATCTTGTACCGTGGTTAAAGGTGAGTCTTTACATTGGTAAGAGGTAGCTTAGAGTCAAACAGTCCGTCCATACATGGTAAACACATAATAGGTCAACCGGTTCATTAGGCAAGCTCGATTAGTATGGGCACACGTTGACTTAATCGACATGGAGCGCATCAGCACCCCTCGTGGCCTAGCCACTGCCGATAGTCGTCATACGACTTGTATTCATCGAGTTTACCAAGGTGGTTTAACTAATTCAGCCACCCAAACATGGATGTTTACCGATTGCCTGGACTACGATTGTAACCCCATTCCTATCCAAATGCTGCTAACAATCACATGTAATATCTATCCAAGCATTCAACAAACAATCCAAGTGGATTTCTCATTTGGACATTTTATCAAACACATAGACCATGTTAAGTACAACTTACATTTTATCGATTGATTTTATAGAGGAAAATATACATATGCATAAGACAATAAAGAATCCTACCTTGATACTCGTAGTAAATACAAATCATCAACAATTTCTCATTTAGACAATTTATCAAACACATAGACTACGTTAGTTACAACATATGTTTTATCAACTCTTTATACAGAAAAATCTATATGCATATGATAATGATGAATCCTAGATTAGTAATCATAGCAAATACTAATCATTCTTTATTTTCCATTTAGACATTTCAACAAACACATAGGTTGCATCATTTACTTATCATAGTTCATAGGGGTATCTCATACAAAAATCAATGTATTTAAGACAATACGGTAGCAATCATGACAAGCATAAATCATTAGTTGACATGAAAGCACTGATAAACCGTAACCTAAGCGTTTATAGTCCACATCTTTCATTAGTACGCTCAACTCGGACTCGGTCCAAATTCTACGTTTCTAAAAATGAAACGTCGGGCACCTAAATGATGAAACTGGTTAGCTGGGTTGACGAAAAACTATTCGGGAGCTCTCCATCGACATTAGGGTTAGTATTTCTTACCCGAAATCATAGCCGAAAGAAGTTTGGTAGCACAAAGGGACGGTGATTAGGCATGTGGATTCATAGGAGAATATCTCCTACATCGATCTCCTAAACTTCCTCTTCTTTATTTTCTCTTTTCTCCCCTCTCTCCCTCTAGGGTTTGTAGAATTCGTATATGGGAGAGAGGGGGTGAAATGAGAGCTATTTATAGCCCCAGATGGGGTGTAAATGGCCCCAGGGCCACTTTATACTATGTTTCTACCCTGTTGGCGGCCATTTCTGATGAATAGGGCTCTTAGGGAGGTCCACGGCTCATCTACGTTATAGGGTACGCTCCCTGACAATGAATGCATGCCAGACATGATTTCATTGTGATTAGATGAGCCGATCGACCGTGGAAAGCCTGTGTCAGATCAACGGTCATACATGTCTAATCGGGGCCACGGTTATTCGGATGTGTGGAGAGAAATTTCCTTTCTCCATGTGTGAAGTTTGGTCACAAACCAATGGTAAAAAATCCTCAACTTTGTGTAAGAGTGAACGGCCCAATTCACTTAAGTTTTAGTTCATTTTCTTAAGGTATTTGCGTTTCCCATGCACTTAACTCACAGCTCAAGTTGGGGCGTTTCTGGACACTATCTGGGCTTGATTCCCGCGATGGTTGTCAAGCGCAGCAGGACGGATATCTTCCTATAATTTTTTGGTCATTAGACCTTCGATGTGCGGTTTAGGTCTATTACCAAGTTTTAATGTACTCCCGAGGGTGACAAGCCCTTGAGATTTCTTATAAGTCTTATGATGATAATGAGCCAGTGGTATTTCTAGTTCTGGACCTTCCCATTTGTGAAAATGGTTGCCCAAGCTTAATCCATCAATTATTTAGTACTTGGGTTATTTTGCCTGAGCTTGTACTCGGGTCTCTGTATGGTTTTTCTGGGACGTTACATTTGATTAGTCAAGATGACAATCGAATGGGCTTAGAAATATGGTCGCAAACGTCGGGCAGAAATGACCAATGCTAGGACTACTTTTTCCAAGGTCGGATATCTCATCTCTACTAGAACAAGTGCTTTGCTGACATAGTAAACTGGGAGTTATTTCCCTTCATTCTCTCGAACCAATGCCAAGTTAACTGCTACGTCGGATACTACCAAGTACAGTAGCAGCGTCTCTTCTGGCTCAGGTTTGAAAAGTAAGGGCGACGATCATAAATACATTTTGAGCGGCTGGAAGGCTGCTTCGCACTCTTCGGTCTAGTTCACTATCTGCCTTCCCTTAATTATTAAAAAAGGGAAGGCATTTATCTGTGGCTCAGGACAAAAAGTGATTGAGCACAACAACTCTTCCGGTCAGCCTTTGTATATCTTTGATCGTCTTCAGGGAGTGCATGTCGAGTAGCACTTTGATTTTCTCAGGATTTACCTCTATTCCTTGCTGACTAACCAGATGAGAAACTTCCTCGAGCTTACGCCGAACGCGCACTTGCTCGGATTCAGTTTCATCTGGTATTTTCGAAGGATGAGGAACATTTCCTCTATATCGGTTACATGATCTGTAGCTTTAACGCTCTTGACGAGCATATCATCGATATATACTTCCATTGTACATCTTATTTGGTGAGTGAACATTTTATTGACCAATCTCTGATAGGTCACTAATGCATTCTTTAGACCAAAGGGCATCACCCGGTAATAATAAAGACCTTTTTTAATGACAAAGGTAGTTTTAGATTTATCTCATGGGTGCATTTGGTTATACCCTAAATATGCATCCATAAATCTAAGAAGTTCATGCCCTACGGTACTATTGACCAATTGGTCGATCCTAGGGAGAGGAAAACTATCTTTGGGGTAGGCTTTATTGGCCTTGAGGAGCTTATTGACCTCTTCCTTGATCACGGTGTACCTTTATGGACCGAGGGCACATCGCTTCTGTCGGATCGGCCTATAGGTCAGATAGATGTTTAGGCAGTGCGTAATGATGGAGGGGTTGATCCCTGTCATGTCCTCATGAGACCATGCAAAAATGTCAGCGTATCTTCGTAGTAGGGCTACCAATCTGTTCTTTAACGGCTGAGTCAAGGATGATTCGACCTGTATGGTTTTGAAAGTGTAGGACTCGTCCAACGAGATCTGAACAAGGTCTTCCACGGGTTGACCTCGTTCGAAAGACTCCTCGCACGGATCCAAGGACTCGGTTGTCATAACATCTGGTAGAGCCTTTTACACTGTTGTACGACATCACCGAGCATCGTGCTAGTCCCCTTTGACAATTCCCACGTCATGCTCGGTCAGGAATTTCATGGCAAGATGATAAGCAAACACTATCGCTCGAAAGAGGTACAGTGATGGTCATCCAAGAATAGCATTGTAGACCGATGATTGATTGACCATGAGAAATTTGATCATTATTGTCATCTAGTTCTACCCATCCCTGACCGTGAGAGGGAGCTGGATAGCTCCTTTGAGAAAGATCTGTCCACCTGAGAATTCGATTAGGGGAGTCTGCATTGATCGGAGCATAGACCGATCAATACCCATCTTGTCGAAGGCCTGGGTGAAAAGCAAGTCCGCGGTTGATCTTATGTTAACGAGGACTCGAAACACTTTCCAGTTTTCTATGGTTACAGAAATTACTAGGGCATCATCATGAGGGTGATGAATGCCTTGGGCATCTTCCTCGGTAAAGGTCACATTATACTTTTCTGGCTTCCTTTCCTTTGAGGGTCAGGCTAGGACCATGATTTCTACCTCGGGACGGATAATGCTCCTTGCACGAGTCTTTCGAGCATTGTTTGAGTCACCTCCACCCTTATGACCACCAATGATTGTTCAAATATCTTCTGTTGGCCAGTTATCGACCTGAGGTTCCTCGGCAGTTGTGATCTGATTACCTCCTTAATCCACACATTCCTCGAGATGGCCCTCTCGAATAATTCTTTCGATCTCATGTCTGAGATTGTAGCAATCGCTTGTCTTATATCCGTAATCCTAATGAAAGTGATAATACATGTTCTAGCTCCTTCAATCGGGATTGCTTCGTAACTTATTCGGCCAGTGGACCAAACACTCGCCCTTTATTTCCATCAGGACCTGCTCACGTGATTTGTTGAGTGGGGTGTTGTTGAGACTCAAATATTTCATAATTTCTCCCATTTATATCTTGGTTTTATGAACATGAATCAGCTTAATATTCTATTTTACTCGTGTATGTGTGTAAGGTGAATTTAAGTGCTAGGATTGAAAAAGGGTGTTAAAATCTTGAATTTGGTGCTAAAAAATTACCAAGGTAAGGGATGGATCTTAGGAGACCATGATTGAAGAACTCACATGTCAAAGATCTAAAAAAACTAAGTGAAGAATGAAGAGAATCGGAGATTTTAAGTGAAGAATGCTGAAATCATCCTAAAAAAAGTGTATTATGAAGCTCTGAAGTCTATTTTAGAAAACTGCGCAGCAGGAAATCTATTTTAAACAAACTGGGCAGCAAGAAGTCTATTTTGGGAACTATGTAAATTTGAGGCGATTTCTAGAGTTTTCTAACTTTGTACGAAAATTAGAGTTCCCAACTTATAAATAGGGCTTCCTAGGGCATTCCTAAGCATTATTAAAAGTATTCAAGAAAAATATTTAGGGTTTTTAATTTTATAAGTTATTTTTTCCTTTTAGATCTTTTCTATTTGCATTTATTTCTTTCTTGTTGCTTTCTTTTTCTATTCTAGTTATATTTTTCTAAGTTCCATCTAGCCCAAGCTAGAAGGAAAACACATGGGTTTAATAATTCTTTAAGTTATGATGATTGATTATTTTAATGATGCGAAGAATGGTGTATGCATGTCATCTATAGTTTAGGTTTTATTTTTTATCCTCTTATGAGATCCATATGTTTCTATCATATGAGATCTACATTGATGGATGGGCTTACCCTAGATCAATCAGATTTCCTAGATGGGAAAGGTTCTCAACCTGTTATATTTCTTTGATTTTCATTATCTCATTGATATTGAATTCTTAAAATCATTGGCGCTTGAGAATATATATCAATGGTGCAAATTCATGATTTTCTAATATTTTATATCATTTATTTAAAATATTTAAAATATTTAATTTTTTGATTAGGCTGACCATAGTGCTTAGATCCTAGTTGTGTTATCCAAGTCATCATGATTTTGGAACATTAACCTACGTGTGGAACTTTGAAACTTGGGTGTTATTTTAATTCAGTTGAATTACATCCATTCAAAACTCCTAAAATCAAATCATCAAATTAATTTTTTTTACTTAGTTTATTTTTCATTTGATTTTCTCCTTCTCCCAATTCATCTCCCTGTGGGATCGACCCTGTATTCACAGGATATTACTTATGAACCTCTGCATTTAGAGGCAAGCAATCAAGTTTTTGGCGCCATTGCTAGGGAGAGACTGAGATAGATTAGATTCGTGCAAGATAAGTAAGATAAGTTCTTTTCTATGGTAAGTTCTCTTTTAAACCCTCCAAATTTTCTATAGATTTTTTTTTTTAATTTTTTACTTTGAAAGTAAATTCAGTTGGGTCTTTCAAGCATAATATGACATAAGGTTGCCTTGCTTGAGATTTTATTACCTAAGTACTATGGTTGTCCTACAGTTGCTGTTTGATCACAAAGATCATCCGTTGAATTTATTTTTCAAATTAACATAGTTTAATTTCTTCATTAATTTTTTTTTATTGATTTATTTTTTATTTTTTGCTTTGTGAATTGAACCCTCATAGTCGGCCCTGTCGCCTGGGTTGTTGATTTATTTTTACTTTACGAACTGAACCTTCATGGTCGGCCCTACTGCCTAGGTTGTTGATTTATTTTTTTTTTATGGATTAAAACCTTATGGTCAGCCCTACCGTTTAGGTTGTTGATTTATTTTTTGCTTTGTGGACTGAACCCTCATGGTTGGCCCTGCCGCCGGGGTTGTTGATTTATTTTTTGCTTTGTGGATTGAACCCTCATGATCAGCCCTGCTGACTGGGTTGTTAGTTAAGTTTTTATTTTTATTTTAAGTATTATACTTGCTATTTGAATTAATGGTATTTGTTGTATGGTGTGGATGGTTTATGTCCCATTAGAGTAGGGATCAAAACAATCGACTCTCTTCCAAAGGTGGACTAGTTCTAAGCTTTGATCATTCACTTAGAAGAGGCACTCAACATTACTTGGATTCCATGACAGACCCAGTTGATAATCCAAATCCAAATCTGCCAGATCCAACTATAAATCAAAATAAAGAAAATCAACCTAATCCTCCTCTTGAGGATGAAAATGAAGTTCAAAAGAATGTGTTAAACCAACTATAGACTTTACATGAACATTTACACCCTGAGAGATCAACTTTACTATCTTGCATAGTGTTCCCTGCTCACATAGGGAATATTGATTTTAAACTAGGTGTGATTCAATTGATTCATAAATTTCATTACTTAGATTCTGAAAGCCCTTACTTGCACCTCAAGGACTTTGAGGAAGTAATTGTAATATTATAAGTAAACAATGGCAATAGGGATGTACTGAAGCTTAAATTATTCTCATTTTCTCTAAAGGATCGGACCAAAGCATGGCTTAACTCTCTAAGACCTAATACCATTACTATATGACAAGCCTTAAATAAAGAGTTTTTGAAAAAGTTATTTCCCGAGTACAAAACAAATGCACTAAAATACGAAATCATGTCATTCTCCCAAAAGGGGAATGGTCTATTTTTTCAAGCTTGGGAGTGCTTCAAAGACCTTCTAATTACTTGTCCACATCATGGTTATGAACCATGACACGTGATTGATGCGTTCCGAACGGGGCTTACCATGGATACCCATCAGTTCATAGAGATGATGTGTGGTGGAACCTTTCTTGTCAAGGATCATAATGAGGCTTGGGATTTTCTAGATATGTTAGCAGAGAATATGCAGACATGGGATGTCTCTGATAAACCAGACCAAACTAGACACATTCTTAGAGAGAAAGCGAGGATGTATGTCCTAAGAGAGGAAGGCGACCTCAATGAAAAATTCGCTGCATTGGCTAGAAAGGTCGAAGCGTTGGAAATTAGAAAGGTTGATATGGTTAAAGCAAACACTTTCTTAAGTAAATTTTATAGTATTTGTGGTTGTACAGACCATAACATTAAGGATTGTCCAATAATTTCAGTTGTACAAAATATCACGCATGAGCATGAGCAAGCAAATGTTATAAATAACTACCAAAGGTGAGTTATGCAACAAATGAGAAACACGTATAATCTAAATTGGTGTAACCATCCTAATCTTAGTTGGAGGAATGGATCATAAATTAATGTTCCCAATGCACCTCAAATGCCTCCACAAAATAACTTCTTTGGGGTATCTAACAATGCACCATATGTGCCCCCGTCAAAGTGATCATTTATGAAGGATGCATTGACCGCATTCATGAACTCTTAACCTCAAATGAATCAGTTTCTAATTCAATTAAATCAGGAATTAAAGAAGGCCGTGGCTAGGATTGAGACTTAACTAAATGTTAGGGAAAAAGGCACCCTTCCTTCTCAACCCGTGCCAAACCCTAGAAACACACATTTCATTGGAGTCTCAAATCCAAGTGAGCTACATCATGAACAAGCTAAGGCCATCATTACCTTGAGAAGTGAAAAAAGAAGTCGATAACAAGATAATGCAACTGGTAGAAATACCGAAGGATGAGCCACTTTCTCAAGAAAATGATAAATCAGCTATGGTTCAAGAGCCATAACAGCGGAAGGATAAAGAGACTATGTCATATGAGCCTCCAGTTCCATTCCCATCTAGAATTTGAAATTCAATTATCCTCATGAAATATTAAGAGGTGTTGGATGTGCTCCAAAAGGTTACTGTTAATATTCCTCTACTTAATGCCATTAGACAAATTCCATCATATGCTAAATATCTTAAGGACTAGTGCATTGTAAAAAAGAAATTAAATGTGTACAAAAAGGCCTTTCTTACTGAGAAAGTGAGCGCTATCATTCAACAAAGGGTTGTATACAAGTACAAAGATCTGGGAAGTCTCACTATTCCTTGTATTATTGGAAATTTTTAAATTGAGCATTCTTGCTAGATTTGGGTGCAAGTGTCAACTTAGTACCTTATTCAGTTTACAAACAAATGGGGTTAGACGAGCTTAAACTAACCACGATTACACTCTAATTCACTGATCGCTCCATTAAGGTACCAAGGGAAATTTTAGAGGACGTGCTAGTCCAAGTGGAGAAATTTTACTTCCCCATGGATTTTATTGTACTAGACACTGAACTATGCATAAATGCTAGTGCTCAAGTTCCCATCATTTTAGGCCGCCCATTCCTGGCAATTTCAAATGCAATCATAAATTGTAGGAATGGAATGTTGAACTTGTATTTTGGTAACATGACTCTAGAGCTAAATAGTTTTCAATCTATGTAAGCATCCCATTGATAATAATGAAATCCATGAGCTGAATTTCATGGACTGCTTGATAGAAGAAGAGGAATTAGAACCTAATTTGACTAAGGAATTGATTCAAGTCTTTAGGGACTTGAAAAATTCTGATTTAGAAAAAGGGCTTGCTGAAATTTGTGATGATAATGAGAACACTACCACCTAGGACATTGATATGTACCAATGGAGACTGCGCACTCAAATCCTATCTATCGAGGACTCACAACCTCTGCCATCACCAATTTCAAAGCTTGACTTTAGACCACTACCAAATGAGCTCAAGTATATATACTTAGGTGAAAATAAAACTTTTCCTATGGTGATCTCTTCATTTTTAGACAAGGATCAAGATATTAAATTGTTGAATATTCTAAGGGACCACAAAGGAGCCTTGGGCTGGACCATTTCTGACATTAAGGGTACAAGCGCTTCCATATGCACCCATCAGATCCACCTTGATGAAGACGCCAAACCAATTAGATAACCTCAAAGGCGTCTCAATCCAAACATGATGGAAGTTGTAAAAAATGAGGTGATCAAATTATTGGATGTGGGAATCATCTACCCAATATCCGATAGTGTTTGGGTGAGTCCAACTCAAGTAGTCTCAAAGAAATCCGGATAACTATTGTGGAGAATTCTGATATTGAACTCATATCAACACGTGTCACCACTGGTTGGCGTGTTTGCATTGATTATAGAAAATTGAACCAGGTCATAAAGAAGGACCATTTCCCTCTACCATTCATTGATCAAGTTTTAGAGAGGGTAGCAGGTCACTCCTATAGTTTTCTTGATGCATATTCTGGATATAACCAAATAGAGATAGCCCTGGAAGACCAAGAGAAAACCATGTTCACTTGTCCATTTAGCACATTTGCTTTCAAACGGATGCCATTTCGATTGTGTAACACCCCAACAACTTTCCAATGGTGTATGCTAAGAATTTTTTCAAATATTGTTGAAAAGTTTCTTGAGGTTTTCATGAATGACTTCTCTGTATTTGAGAGTAGTTTTGAGGAATGCCTTAACAATTTATCTCTTGTCTTATCTAGGTATGAAGAGAAACACCTTGTCTTAAATTGGGAGAAACGTCATTTCGTGGTTTAAAAGGGAATTATTTTAGGCCATGTTATCTCCAAAAATGGAATCGAGGTAGATCGCTCAAAACTTGACATTTTTTCTAATCTACCTATCCTCCAAACTGTTAGAGATGTTAAATCACTTTTAGGGCATGCTGGTTTTTATAGAAGATTCATCAAGGACTTTAGTGCCATTACTAGACCCTTGACTAATCTTCTTCAAAAGGATATTCCATTTAAGTGGACAGATGAGTGTGTAAGTGCCTTTAATAAAATTAAATCATTCCTTACCACTACACTTATCATGTGTCCACAAGATTGAACATTTTTTTTTGAACTAATGTGTGATGTAAGTGATTATGCCATAAGGGGCTATTTTGGGTAATAGAAAAGATAAATGGCCCTATGTTATTCACTATATGAGTAGAATTCTAAACTCAGCCCAAGTGAACTACTCAACAACTAAAAAAGAGTTACAGTAATTTTTTCTTTGGATAAGTTTAGGTATTACTTGCTAGGATTCAAAGTGGTCATTTTCATGGACCACTCGGCTTTGAAATATTTGCTATCTAAGAAGGATGCAAAGTTGAGACTTTCGAGATGGATCCTCCTACTACAAGAATTTAACTTAGAGATAAAAGATAAGAAAGGAGTAGAAAACGTAGTGGTCGATCACCTTTCTAGATTGGTGTTAGATGATTCCACTGAGGAGATGCATATCCAGGACACTTTTCCTGATGAACAATTATTTGCTATCTTTAAATTGCCTCGGTATGCGGATATAGTGAACTATCTTGTAATGACAAAAATGTCATATCATTGGAAGTCACAAGATAAGAAGTGTTTTGAAACCGAGGTTTGGAATTTCTTCTGGGGTGACCTGTATTTATATAAATATGGGACTGATCAGATTTTTAGACGTTGTGTCCCAGAGGATGAAGTTCAAAGTGTTATTTCTTTTTGCCACATGAAAGCATGTGGTGGCCATTTCTCTGCTAAAAAAATCACTGCAAAAATCCTATAGTGTGGTTTTTACTGGCTTACCATGTTTAAAGACACCCATGCTTTCTATGTTGCTTGTGATAGATGTCAAAGGTTGGGAAGAGTGACCCAACACAACATGATGCCTTTATCCATAATTTTACCATTGACAATTTTTGATTGTTGGGGTATTAATTTTATGGGCCCATTTCCATTTTCTTTTGAATATCTTTATATATTGGTTGGTGTGGACCATGTTTCAAAGTAGATTGACGCAGTTCCAAGTAGGACCAATGACAACAAAGTGGTCATATGATTCCACAAGGAAATTATTTTTTCTAGATTTGGAACTCCAAAGGCCATCATTAGTGATGACGGGTCTAACTTTTACAATATGACATTTGAGGATTTGATAAAAAAATATAGCGTCAAGCATAAAGTGAACACCCCATACCACCCACAAATGAGTGGGTAAGCTGAGATTTCTAATCGAAAAATTAAACACATTTTAGAGAAAACTATAAGGCCAGATAGGAAGGATTGGTCCATCAGACTATCCGACGCTTTATGGGCTTATAGGATTGCTTATAAGACCTCGGTTGAAATGTCTCCATACAGATTGGTGTATGGAAAGACTTATCACTTGCTTGTGGAATTGAAAATAGAGTTTACTGGGAAATAAAGAAATTAAATTTTAATATGGACCAAGCAAGTGGACAAAAGAAATTAGAGTTGAATGAATTAGATGAACGTAGGAGAGACTCCTATGAAAATTCTAAAATCTACAAAGAGAGGACCAAAGCTTTTTATGACAAAAACATCCTGAGGAAGAATTTTGAACCTCAGCAAAAGGTCCTATTGTACAATTTCCATCTCCAGTTCTTTCCAGGAAAGTTAAGATCAAGATGGACAGGCCCCTTCATTGTGAAGAATGTTTATACTCATGAGGCTGTTGAAATTGAGAATCCACGTAATGACAATGTGTACAAGATTAATGGTCAGAGATTGAACCCTTATGTAGAAAACTTTCATTTGAGAGAGGAGTCTGTGCCTCTTTATGAGTCAGAATATTCAGATTGATGCTCCTAGTATGACGGAGCATTTGTGTAGGATTTGTATCATATTCAATTTTTTTAGTGTCACCTAGCAAGGGAGTTCTTCATGGTAGGTACTATCCACCATTTCTTTTATTTTTATTATTCTCTGCATTACATTATCATTATATTGGGGACAATGTAGATTTTAGGTTAGGAGGTGTGGATAGTCATCCATGTGAGGTTTCTTTTTTTTTCTTTTTTAAAAGGTTTATGGAATTTTTTTTTAACATTTTCAAAATAATATATATAAGAATGTGAACATGATATTATGCGAATTCCAAAGGTAAAGTTAATATTGATTCTAGGTCGATAGTAGTCAGAATTCTGATAACTGAAAATTATAGACTTGAGTTCAATTATCTAATCATTAGTTTAAAGTGAGTTGTAATTTGATGTACTGAATTCACAATACACCCTAGCTAAGTAAGTGAAGAATATGATATGTGAACTAGAATAGCAACTTTTGATTTAAACAAGGTTGAATGAACTAGTACCATTGATATATGCTTAAAAGAGAGAATCTTGAAGGAAAATAAGTAATGGAAAAAGAAAAATTTATTATAGAGCATGAATGTAATGGCCATAATAATCATGTCAGTAATTCAGAGTAGGGATACCTAAGTATTCATTACTATTACCATTACAAGTATGATACCTTATGTTATGAAGCAAACATGGTGGGAATCTTCATCTAAGGGTGGTCTATAATAATGAGGATATGATGATAAAAGAAGAAATGTCATGAAAAAATGAGATAATTAGAGATTTCATATTCTTGGGATGATTGAAAGGAGTTAGGATAGAGAACACGTATATTTCTCAAAGTTAGACTAGTGTCATGGAGTACCTAAGTATATTGGATCATAACTATTCTAAATTTTGATTAGGTCTCTGAACTCAAGGATGTAATGGATTAAAAAATTGAGATTCTAACTAACTTCAGACTTAGGGTAAGTATTTTTTTTATATTTTGGAATTCATATGATGAATGAAGGCATAATTGTATGAATTTTTGAGTGATGAACTATTTTTCATGTTTTCAATGTTTGTGGGTAACATATCTGGAAACCTTCACGAGACTATAACTCGTCTACTAGGGAAAACCTAGGGGTTTAAAGGCTTGTTGCATATGCTACATGTAATCGAAATTATCTGCGAAAGTGGTGTAGTTAGAATTTTATTTTTATTTTTATTTTAATTCTTATTTTTATTTTTCTTCGCTTATTTTGCTTGGGACTAGCAAAATGCTAGTTGGGGGTGTGTTGAGACTCAAATATTACACAATTTCTCCCATTTATATCTTGGTTTTATGAACATGAATCAGCTTAATATTCTATTTTACTTATGTATGTGTGCAAGGTGAATTTAAGTGCTAGGATTGAAAAAGGGTGTTAAAAGCATGAATTTGATGTTCAAAAATCACCAAGGCAAAGGATGGATCACAGGAGACCAAGATTGAAGAATTTACATGCCAAAGATCTAAGAAAACCAAGTGAAGAATGAAGAGAGTCGAAGATTTGAAGTGAAGAATCTTGAAATCATCCTTAAAAAGTGTATTATGAAGCTTCGAAGTCTATTTTGAGAAATTGCGCAGCAGGAAATCTATTTTAAACAAACTGCGTAGCAAGAAGTCTATTTTAAAAAACTGCATAAATTTGAGGCAGTTTCTAGAGTTTTTTTAACTTTGTACGAAAATTGAAGTTCTCCACTTATAAATAGGGTATCACGCCCTAAACTCGAAAATCGGGCTCACAAAATTTTTGATCGCCGAATCTGGCATCAACAGCCTCCGTAGAACCCCATTCTCGATTCCCGGTGCCCATTCGCGAGGTTCCGATCCTGGGATACCACAAGGAGGATTTTCAACATCAGTTTGATTCGTGATAAGCATAACCAAAGGCATAACCCACAAACAACAACCAAAAACTCCATTACATTTCCACTATGATCAAAAACTTTACAAGTACAATGAGCATAAAAGGAAATATAATGATGATAAACCAAAAGCTCCAAGATAATCTACCACGTGCTCAAGCCTCAGTGCTGCTGCGATCCAACGTCACCTGCACGCAACGGTCGTGCATAAGCTTATAGAAAGCTTAGAGGGTGGTGAAAGTGTGTGCGCAAGGTAGTATTATGATCATGAAACATCAGAGTAATGCGGAATATGCTGCTGGATCCATGAATACCATAAGCCATATCAAGGCTATGCGATGCAAGAGATGAATGATGTCGGCCATACCAAGGCCATGCGATGCGAGATGCAACTCAAGCATGCGAATCTTCATCTAAGTCCACATATCAATACAGCTCAACTCTGGAATATCACCGGGGTCTAGTACACTCTAAACCAGATTTTTGCCCCATCACGTGCAATAAGGTAAGTGGAAGAGACCTCACTATCTATCTGCCAATATCTGGCTCGACTCGTCGATAACAGACCCATTCCTCGAGCTGGTCAAACTCAGCCTAGCTTTGCCCCCTACTCTCAGGCGGGTAAGGCCGCACCCCCTTCCAACCGACTACGACACAGTGAAAAGTGCAACCGTCTGGTAATCGGCAATCGACACTCCTGTACCCACTAGGTCTAGACGTTGTTACAACCTTTTGGTACCATAAGGATTTAGGGACTTTCACCCAGGGATATCTATAACACCCTATATAGAACAAAATTTTTGGTATCCAATCCTGCCAACCACTATACGCCTGTGGAGGCTACAGTATAGTAATCATGTCATACAATGCGAAATGCATGAATCACACTATCCAATCATGTGACATATCTTGCGCGTATCGTGCGCTCATGTAGGGTAACACCGCCTAATCGGGGTCCCATAAACAATCTGCCTGAAGGCATATGCTATGATCAACCACTTCTCATATCAAGCATACATATGATGCGTATGATCATGAGTCATGGAACTATAATAAACATGTTATAAACTAATGCACTATCCTTACAAAGCAGATGGGCCTAGACGACCTATACACAACAAGTACGGGCCTATCAGCGGGCCCTAGGGAGAGTCGTAATGCAGACATTTAACCAACATTATTCTCACAATGTGGACGTCAAACCAACATTGCTCCCAAGGCATGGTCCGCCATAATTATCATTGCACAAGTCATGGAGGAATCACACATTGTAATGGACCCTAAGGGCATCCCATAGGGCCTCGACCCATAGGCCTCCGATGCATCAAATGGGCCACCTCATATGGACCTTACATAGATCAAGTGGGCCGTATCAATGGGCCTTATGTGCATCGCAATGGGTCATAACCATGGCCATAACCCCCTGGGCCTTAGAGTACATCACAATGGTTCTCGACCCATGGGCCTTATATATATCAAATGGGTCACATCACTGGGCCTTGTATACATCGAATGGGCCTAATCCCATAGGCCTTGGAATACATCAAAATGGGTCCAGTCCCATGGGCCTTAAAATACATCAAATGGGCCTTGGGATATATCAAAATGGTCCAATCCCATGAGCCTTAAAATATATCAAATGGGCCTAATCCCATGGGCCTTAAAATATATCAAATGGGCCTAATCCCATGGGCCTTGGGATATATCAAATGGTCCAATCTCATGGGCCTTAAAATATATCAAATGGGCCTAATTCCATGGGCCTTGGGATATATCAAATGGTCCAATCTCATGGGCCTTAAAATATATCAAATGGGCCTAATCCCATGGGCCTTGGGATATATCAAATGGTCCAATCCCATGGGCCTTAAAATATATCAAATGGGCCTAATCCCATGGGCCTTGGGATATATCAAATGGGCCACATGGACCTAGAGGCCCACTGTAATATTTATTTGTCATCCAGCGTGTGGACCAGGGGGCCCACTATAATATTTATTTTCCACCCAACCAGGGGGGACCCACCATGTTGTTTATTTACCATTCAACCTATTTATAAGGTCACGTGGACCAAGGGGTGGGGCCCACTGTAATGTTTATTTCTCATCCAAACTATTCATGAGGTCAGGAGGACCTGAATGAAAGGGAAAACATAAATTCCATCTTGATCCAAAACTTCTGTGGCCCAAAAAAAAGTTTCAATGGTAGAGGTTCAATCCCACTGTTTCCTGCAGTGTGGGCCACCTGATCAGTGGATGGAGCCAAAATTTGGAGCGGGCTCACTGTTGGGGGTGGCCCACCTCATGAACGGTGTGGATAGAAAATTTACATCATGGTGGGGCCCACGGTTAGAGCCGTGGGCGGCTGGTCGTCCGCCCGTGCGTTAAAGTCACAGGCGCTGGAAGCAGCAGCAGCTGCTGCTTCAAAGTTTCTTTTTTTTTTTAAAACCTTAGTTTTTGAGGTTTTTCGATTGCGGCGCCCGCTCCAAGTGAATCCACTCTAGCCATAGAATTCCACGGCTTGTAACAAATCCAACGAGCCTAATATAGAGTATTTTTTGATGTTTAGAAAATAAAAAATGATTTTTTGAATGGTAAGGATGCAATTTTCAACGCTATGGCCCACCAGATCTTCCAATCAACCCCATCTCTTGGCTCAACGCCTAAAATGATCCAGGGAAAGAGGTGGACAGCGTGGATTGAATACATACATCAAGGTGAGGCCTATGCAAGTGGCTCACCCCAAAAGGCCTTAAACTCAAGCTCATAGTTGTGTTTTCCATTCAACGTCCAGCGTCCCTAGACGCTGGACAGTCTGGACCTATTGCATACGTTGAGGTGGGCCCCACCTATGGATGTTGGCCACCAAGAAGGGGTTGTAGGGCATGGGAAATACATACATCAAGTGGGGTCCATCCAAGTGGGCCACACGGCCACACCATCACTCACAAAAATATATATAAAAAGAGAAAAGAAGAGAGAGAGAGAGAGATAGAGAGTGGGACATGCTTAAGATGGAGGGCTCCGCCACTATGAGCCCTCCCTTATAAAATAAATCATACATTAAATGAATCCCTTAACACATGGGACCACTAAAATCGAAATCAAAGGTGGAGATCCTTTCCCCACTAATATGGATGGTCTAGATGACCTTTTAATGTAAGGAAATAAACATCATGATGGGGTCTATGGAGAATGACCCCATCATGAAATGATCATGATGATCAAAGTAGGCCATCGGCCACATCTTAGGGTCCCAAGTGAGATCCAAACCATTGATCGGTTGGCCTCACTTGGCCCATCTTAAAAACATGAAAAACTACTATTATCAAGCACCCACCGTTCGATCTTCTTGCTCCTATGGGTTCCTTAGCTCCTTAGCTTTGATTTCAATGGATGAGATAAGGTTTGCATGGTTGAGATGGGAGATGAAGGGGTAGGAAAGGTTGGCCACACTTGGAGTTTTTGAAAGAGAGGGAAAGGCTTGGATGTGGGATGCTTCTCTTGCTTGGAGAGTGTTTTGAAAATGATAGAGAGAGGGAGTTATAAAGAGAGAGAGATGTGATAGAGTGATGGATGGGAGAGAGAGGGATGGGTGTGTAAGAACTTTTTGACTTTTGTGGCCTTTTGTGTAAGAAAGGCATGGGCTTTGTAAGAAACTTTTGACTTTTGAGGGTTGCTTGGGGAAGGGTGAAAGGTGATGTGTACTTAACTTGTACTTGACATGAGATGTGATGGGATTTGATTGATTGATGGGATTGATTTGACAACTCATAGAGATTCTCTTGGGTTTCGCAACGCGTGGCATTTTTCTCGCACCGAACGTTGGCCCACATCTCTTGATCAGGGTATTGCCTCGGCGTGCGAGTCGAGGCATCGGAACTGCGGCGACGACGTGGTCGCTATGGTAAAGGTCTTGGGTTAAGTCGATACGGGTTGATAGCATACAAATCAGGGTCGCACGCAAATATCGCTTAAGGGTCGAAGGTTACTTGAATCTGACTGGTAAGACCGCGAAAGTCTATAGAATGGTATGGACTAAGATACGGGTCTTACATAGGGCTTCTTAGGGTATTCCTAAGCGTCATTAAAAGTATTCAAGAGCAATATTTAGGGTTTTTAAAGGGTTTTCAATTTTATAAGTTATTTTTTTCCTTTTAGATCTTTTCTATTTGCATTTATTTCTTTCTTGTTACTTTCTTTTTCTATTCTAGTTATGTTTTTTTAAGTTTCCTCAAGCCCAAGCTAGGAGGGAAGCACATGAGTTTAATAATTCTTTAAGTTATGATGATTGAATATTTTAATGATGAGAAGAATGATGTATATATGTTATTTATTATTTTGGTTTTATTTTTTATTCTCTTTTGAGATCCATATGTTTCCATCATGTGAGATCCACATTGATGGATGGGCTTACCCTAGATCAATCAGATTTCCAAGATAGGAGAGGTTCACAACCTGTTATATTTCTTTGATTTTCATTATCTCATTGATATTGAATTCTTAAAATCACTAGCACTTGAGAATATATATCAATGGTGTAAATCTATGGTTTTTAATTTTTTATATCATTTATTTAAAATATTTAAACTATTTTATTTTTCGATTTGGCTGACCATAGTACTCAGATCCTAGTTGTGTTATCCAAGTCATCACGATTTTGGAACATTAAACTATGTGTGGAACTTTGAAGCTTGGGTGTTATTTTAATTCAGTTGAATTACTTTCATTTAAAACTCTTAAAATCAAATCATCAGATTAATTTTTTTTACTTAGTTTATTTTGCATTTGATTTTCTCCTTCTCATAATTCATCTCCTTGTGGATCGACCCTGTATTCACAGGATATTACTTACGAACCTTTGTACCTGGAGGAAAGCAATTAGGCGTAAGTAGTGAACTTACTGTCGGATCGCTTGCTTGACCTTCGGTCATCCCGAGATCGATCGTCCTTCCATTTTTTGCTTGCGTTGGTTGAGTTAGACTCTTTCTTCGGCTGTTCTTTTGCCGGTCCGTTTCTGTTTTGAGCTACATCTCGCAAGATTCGAGATTCCTCGGCATTGGCGTACTTTTGAGACCGGTTCATGAATTCAGCCAGCGTGGTAGGAGGGTTCTTATCCAAGGAGATGAGGAACGACTTGTCCCTTAGTCCAGTTACAATGGCATTTAGTGCAGTTTTATCTAAATGCTTTTGAACCTATAACGCTTTTAGATTGAGGCGCTTGATGTAATCCTTGAGGAGTTCTCCATCCTTCTGAATGATGTTCATCAGGTGTGTTGATGCTTTGAGCCTTTTCTTTCCTCCAATAAAGTTCATGACAAATGCCTCACTCAGTTCGGAGAATGAACTGATGGACCTCGGCTTTAGTTGTTTAAAGTAGAGTTGAGCAGCATCCGCTAAGGTCAACGAGAAGGCTCGGCACATAACCACGTCCGACGTGTCGTTTAGCTCCATGTGTGTCTGGAAGGACTCCATGTGCTCTATTGGGTCAGTATTCCCACTGTAGGGTGTGATCTGGGGCAACCGAAACCTGTCCAGTAGCCGTGCTCGTATTATATCAGCTATGAACGGAGACTCGGTTTGTTCTACTCCAGATGGGTTGACTTGGTAGGTTTGCTTCATGTTTGCAATTTTCTTTTGCAGGCTCTAAATCTCAACTTTCCATGTTTCTTCATTGTCAGTGGTGGCTTTGACTGGGGGTTGGCTATGCCTTCTTCGATTTATCTCGTGACGTAGGTAGGACACATGTAATGGGACTATTACCGAAACATGGGATGGGCTGGCTCGACCAGATCATGATGCTGGCTTGTGAAGTGGTCTGTGTGGTAGAGGGCCAAGGAGGGTTGGTATATGGTCGAACATTGCTCGACTGTGCCCCTCCCCCTTGATCGGATCCCTGCACTCGCTGAGGTTGCATTTGCTCCGGCATCTACTTCATATAACCTAAGTCAGCCCTAATGTCTCTGACCTCCCTTTTAAGGGCATTCAGTTGACCATTCCTTCTGTAGTTTTGCTAACCACGTCTGCTCGAACCTGAGATGGCTTGGTGTTACGGAGAACCCTGACAACTCTCCTGCTGTTCTGGCCGTTCCACAGATCGTGGGGCATGTTCTGATGGAGGCAAAGTCATGATTAGGATCGCCACCAGAGGAGATTGTGCTTTCTTTTTTCCTTTTGACATCGCAGGTTATCTGAAATGTTTTTGATAGAGTGAGAATGGCTTACGATGTCGTTCCCACAAACGCCGCCAAACTGTTAATGCATTTTCTGGTAGATCCAACGCATGGGCCTTCCTTGGACCTGTAGAAGTAAAAGAAAGGGACAAAGGAGGTCCTAGTTA
The DNA here is from genome assembly GCA_037074715.1 of Magnolia kwangsiensis. NCBI lineage: Eukaryota > Viridiplantae > Streptophyta > Magnoliopsida > Magnoliales > Magnoliaceae > Magnolia > Magnolia kwangsiensis. The sequence continues at coordinate 77,123,630 of CM073579.1, forward strand.
TAGCAGGGGACTCTTTGATGCCTAAGTCAGGATCGAGGTCTTTGAGAAAGGAGTCAAATCTTTTAGAAAGAGATATTAAGGTTTTTCTCTGTGTTCAATGTACCTTGAATGATAGATGGTAACTCCATTTATAAGAGACTTCGAATATTATTTCGGTTGGACTCTTCCTTAATTTTACGATAGTAATCCAGGATTTTCTTAAGATGAGGGATTCCCGAGATTATCAAGATTTGATACTATCCCTCAGAGATCTTGAAAGATCCCCCGAGATGTCAGGAGTTCATCTGAATCTTTTAGGTCGGCCTTGGGGGCAGGACCGGAATAGGCCCCGACCATTCTTATGAATCTGCCCCTGTTATCCACGAGCCAATTGAGAATATTTGTTAACCATGTGGTCATGCAGCCCCTGACCTATGGTTGATCCATAATCGACTTATGGATGAGCTATTGTCGATCCATAACCAGCTGTAGGCTGAGATATGGTTGATCCATAATTGACTTATTACCGACCTATGGGCTAGGTTTGCACTACATGGCCATTAAAAGGGCTCTTTGAGTGTCCTTAAGGTTGCATCAACCTCCTTGGAGGCTTCACTCTCAGGATGTATAGGCCTCGTTTAACTTAGTGCTCGATGGGCCTGAGCTATTTTAGTAGAGTTGGTCCATTCCATAAGCCGACTTGTCGACTTGTCCATTTTTCCCCCAACAGTAACAACAGCTGAAACGTATCAAGTAGTGGCGAACGGTTATGGCAACTGATAAAATGTGAGAAAGATGCAGATGGTCTGATTAAGGCTATAAATAATAAAGGAATTTAACATAAAGAAATTATCTCTGTAACACCTCAATTTTTGAAACCCAAATATAGTGCATGTTTCACAAAAACACAAGCGTTGACCTTTAAAATTAAAGTCTAAATTTAAACATGTTTGTTATCGATAAGAGTTAGCAACAATTATTAGCGGAATAAACCATACATTGAATAAAAACTTTTCATTTATAATAAAAATTCAAATGTAGCACCCATAAAGAACTTATACTACCTAAATACCAAAAGTACCTTAAACAAAAATGAAAATCTATCAACTAATGATGGAACTCAATATGGGCCACAGGGACCCCGTCTAGCTCCTCAACTGCCTGATATGCCTTAATAACCAAATGAACAACATCACCTCACTTTACACATGCATCAACTGATATGTTTTTATAGCGTCAATGGCTATCGTAATGAGGAATACCTTATAAGATTACACACTCATCGTTCATAATCTAGTATAGTTCGCATGAGATATATTAAACAAAGCAATTCAAAGTCATCATTATACTTTCAGAAATATAGCCAATCAATATAATTTCAGCATTAGGAAAATGTAGTAGTAATCGTAATACAATCGAATGTATCCAGCTAATTAGATAATCAACATATGACCTTCTATTGCACCCAAAAATCACATTGTACATGAACTCCGCAAGATGACTATAAAATTAACAAGTGAACTTTTGCTTCACTCAAAAATCTTATAAAACTATGCACAATGACTATAAAATTTAAAAATAAATTTCAACTTCACTTGAAAATCATATGAGCTTTGCACCGTGACAAGAAAATCAACATGTGAACTTTAGCTTCACATGGAAATCATAATATAAGTGAAATTCGCAAGATGAATAAAAAATTAACATTTAAACATCTACTTCACCCAAAAAATCATATTGTATGAAAACTTCACATGGTGATTAGAAAATTAATAAATGAACTTCAGCTTCACCCGAAAATCACAATACAACTGAACTCTGCAAGATGAAGAGAGAATTAACACACGAACTCCAGCGTCACTCGAATATTGTATGAACTTCACAATGTGACTAGAAAATTAATAAATGAACTTCAGCTTCACCTAGAAATCATAACAAAATCCACATAATGACCCAAAAATTAACAAGTTTATACAAATATAACCATTAAAGCCATAAATGGACAAATATCCCATCGAAGCCGCATAGGGAAAATATGCAATCAAGCCACGTAGAGAAAATATGAGATCAAAGTTATTTAGAACAAATATGTGATTAAAGCTACGTAGGGAAAATATGCAATGAAAGCCAGATCAAGCAAGAGCGAATATCTACGTGCTATGCAATGCCAGATGCATGAATCACACAATCGACCATCATCAATCCCAAGCATCCAATGTGCTTAAGAGGGGAAACTCCATCACTCAGGGAAATATCAAAATATCCTGCCCAATGGCATAACCATGACCATTCATAATCTCAACCAAGCACACACATGATGCATGTGGGAATGGGTCATGAAGATAAATAAGTATGCCATGCGATGATATTGTACTCTCCTCCTAACTAAGTAGGGTCTAGGTACTTAGGCAAATTTTTATAAGGAATACAACCTCTAGTGGGGGTGCAATAACCTAGGGTAGTCCACGAGACTAGATGGATAATGACATGGGCCTAAATAATAAGATGGGCCTAGCAATGGTCTATGGTGGACCTTTAACCACCTATAGAAGCAAGAATGAGCCTAATAAGGGCCTAGAGGGGTACATCAATGTGGGCATTCAACCACCATTATCCCTTGAAGGTGGCCCAATAATAATCTACCAAGGATCAAGGCCCGTGGCCCGAGCATCACCATAAGAAAGACATGGGAAGCTATGTATATATAGATACATCACATGTTGGGCCTCAATAAAGTGGCCCAAGGCTACAAAAAATTCATGGGTCCAAAAGGGGCAATATATAGCCCAATCCACATGCAATAATATGGGCCCATAAGGAAGGTTAGGGCCCAAACATAAGGGCCACCAAGTCTATACATTATGGTGGGCCTAGTAGGCAGCCCATTACTCCAACACATGGGTGAGAATCATATTCAAGATAAGCAAGTTGGGCCTTATAATCTAATACAGGAATTTAGTTGATTTGGTGGGAAACCAAGGGCCCAACTACTCATACATTCTAGCCCACTAGCCCAACACAATATCATGGAGAATGCAGCCCAAGAATCCACTAGGCCTATCTAGAAGGTTTCAGCCCATTAGGGACTACTAGGAGTCTAAAAATCTAGTTACATATAAGTGCCCATATAGCACGATCAAAGTGGGCTTCTATGATGCATTAATTAAGCCTAAAATTAAGGAGTAAAGGCATGAATTATCCTTACAAAATTTTCACAATATGGTGGGCCCCACACCCTTAAACTCCAGCTACAAAATAATGTATATTTATAAATACCTTGCGGATTATAAAGGCCTGCTGTAGCTCAGTAAAAATAAACTTTGATTGGGACATAAGTCCAGATGGTCCAGAACCATGTACAAGGGGTCCCACCACATAGGGAGCATATATAAAACACATAAATTAGGTGGGCCATACTGCTAGACCAGAAGTCCAGTAGCAGCCCATCATTGGGCATCCTACATAGGGGGTGGGCGGTCCATGGGCCTGGATGCCCAGCTCACTCCAAAGTTCAAAGTGGGCCACACCTTGGATGTAACACACCAAGATGGGCCATGTCCAAGTGTGCCAGTAGATGGACAGACACATGGATGAAATACCAAATCATGGTGGGCCTCACAAGGGTGGGACGGCTAGCCTTGCTGGATGTTAACCGCCTAGGACGTCCATCAAGGTGGCTGGACCAGCCACTTGCCCCAAAATTCTAATGGCCCAATTGGCCTAAATTCAAGCTAGATGGGTCCCAGCAAGGGTGTGCCACCATAGTAATAAATTTCAAAATTTATAACACATGTTAAGCATTTTAAAACAATATGGGCAGCAATACATCTAAAAATCTGTTGGTGCAGAAAATACCGCTGTCCCCATGTTTGGCACCACATGGGTTGGGCCTAAGCTTGTCCAAACTTCTGAAAAATAGGTGGGAAGGTTAGTCTCACAAATGAGCAGCAAGTGGGATCCACTGGGGTGGCCCACTTACTCCAAAAATCAAGGTCAAAGTGCTCATTTCTAACATGCAATGTTGCTGAACTATCCAGAAATTTCTGGACAGTTAGCCAACTTTGGCCCATCCCATGGGCCTCAATCATAGTAGAAATGATGTGGGAACCATTCCACATCAATGTGGGGTCCACACTCTAGAAAATATCTAAATAAATTTGGGAAAAATAGGCATATAAACTGTCCTAAACATTAGCTCAAAATCATGTTCCAGATGCGCCTGAAATCTAGATAGCAACATATGTTGTCCATATTTCGGTCCATATAAATTATCTAAAGGATTTTATACCCTAATCCATCAAGTGGGGTCCACCTATATGGGTCATCAATATTTTAGATCCATTAGTACACCAAAAGCCTAGGGAAAAATCCTGTTTGGAGGCCACCCAAGCCATGCATGTCATGGTTGACCTAGACGTCTAGTTAGGTGGGCCTAGACGTCCCTTCTCCCTGATGGATCTGAGATGTTGCTGACCATATCAGTGGGCCACAATATCTCTAGTAACAATTGAAAGAAAATAGAGAGAAAGGAAGAGAGATCCGACCATTGGTGTAAGGTTCCGCCACTAATGAACCTTCCACCTTCAATCCACACCATGCAATACATTTATAGCATACATGAAAGCTATGTTCAATTGAAAAGAGGTGTTGAGGTAGGGATACCATCCCTACCATTGCATGCAAAGGTCTAAATGACCTATGATAGGTTAGATATAAGAGAAATGCATCATGGTGGGTCCATGGAGAATGACCCACCATGGAAGATGAAATGCATGCATCTACGCCCATGGCCTTGATCCTAGGAGTCATGTAAGACGTCCACCATGGATTGGTGGGTCCTACATGCTTTCATTCATATGAAAAAGAGAAGGAAAGAACAAGGAGGAGAGAAGGATCTTGATGGAGCACCCACCTACAAAGAAAGCTTCAAAACTCCAAGACTATCACCTAGGCTTCAAGGGAAGATGTTTAGATGATGGAGATGGAGGTTAGAAGGTTGGATTGAGGGAGAGATATGGAGGAGAGTTGTTGGAATGTGGAAGAGTTTGGGACGTCTCCAGCACTAGAAAAGAGAAATGAGAGAATGGGAAAGAGAGAGAAGGGAGAGAGAGAGAGAGAGGTATATTAATGTAATCATGAGTTTTTAGCTAGGGAAGAGTAATGCAATAATAACACATGGGGGTAGAACCCAAGGCCCATGATAGCTTTCTAGATAAGGTGGCCTACTACCTAGGCTAGGGCTAGGGTAAGCTTTCTAAAAAATAGAGCTAGGTGGGGCCCATTTTAAAAAAATATGCAAGGTAGCTAAGTGGGTCCCACCACATGATGAAAGGCCACTAAAAGCTCAGATGATAAGTCAAAATGTACACGTCAGAATTACACATAAGACGTGACCTTAGAACCGTGGCGTCGATGTGATTGCGATGACATTGGTTTTAAGTTAATCCGGGTCGGGTCTACGTGACCGAACTTAAGATTGACCGCAAACACAATCGACAGGTCGCAGGTCGCTGGGATTCGACTAGTAGGACCGCGGGACCTAAAGGAACAAAATGGATACTCGGGTAGGGTCTTACACCGGGTGTCACTAGCAAGTAGATGTAATGTGTCACACATAGTGCATAATGCATGAATCACACTATAGAAGACATGCATCAAACCTGCGTGTACCACATGAATCATGAGGGGCAACCTTATCCTGTAAGGGTCCTCTAAGTATCTCAAGCCAAAAGACGTATACTATGATCAATCGTCATTCATAACAGGCATACGAATTATTTATATGGGTATATGAATGGGCATGGTATCCATTACGCTAAGCATATTCTCGGTGTCGACCTATTAGGCCAAGTGCACTAACATGTTATTAAACATGTCATATGATAATTGGCCTTAAATGGCCCGAAATATATAAAGAGTGGGACTCGATTAGTGGCCCCTCTAATAATATAAGGGTCTACGTGTAGGGTTGTACATTGACTCGTCCGTGCTCTCCTCGAGCTTACCATTGGAGGTTGGCTTGTTTGCTAAAACTTTCAAGTTGAGCTCGAGGTGAGCTAGTAGATCGAGATCAAAAAATTTTATGGTCTCCAAAACATTTTTAATGGTCAACGTTCATTCAACACTATTTCCTACAATGTGGTCCACTTGAGATTTCTATTTACCTCATTTTTTTCTCATAACATAAAATCATCTATAAAAATAGATGGAGGGCATAGATGAAACACATACATCATGGTGGGGCCCACAAAGCACCAGCCATGGGCCATTTGCTGGTGGCAGGGGGAGTAGGCGAGTAGCCCATACGACGTCTGCATTCCTTGAGCTCCGAGTTGTATGAACGGTTAAAAGGATATCAAAGTTATATGGGCCCCATAGTTATGTATTTATTATATCTACACCATTCATATATTTTAAGAGATCATTATAGGACATTATCTAAAAAAATGAATAATATCCAAAGATCATCTTGACCACACCACAAATAGTAGCAGAGAATGATTTTCGCCGTTAAACAATTCCTATGGTCCTCTTGATAGTTAGATTTGTCTTATTTTTCTTCTCAAGCCTTAATACGAGCTCACCAAATGGTTGGACAGTTTGGATATAACACATACCCCATGATTAGACCCACACAAGTCGCTAATGTTGATACAAAATCACAACTGTGTAAGGTGTGCTGCGTGAAAAGCAAGTCACAATTTCTTGTCGTGCACATCAAGTTAACGTCTAGTAAAAACATGCATACGTATATGGAAAGCTCTTTCAGAGCATGTGGGGCCCACCTTGATGTATATGTTTTATCGAAGCTATTCATCCATTTTAACATATCATTTTAGGCCTTGAGTAAAAAAATGGCATATATTAAAGGTTGAAGTGGACCACATCACATGAAACAGTTGAATTAAATTCATACGATCCGAATCTTACCCAACTCGATCCTACTTGGTTTCTCTGACCGAGTCAGACTCAGTTCGAGTCAGGCGAATCATTTATTAGATTAGTTCGGGTCAGGTGACTCGAATTTGGTTTCGGATTGAATCGAGTTTGGGTCAAACCATTGACATTTCAGATTAGATCAAGTTGAACCCAATCCAATTCGATCCGAACCGATGCTCAGCTCTACGGCCCGTTAGAGGGCTGGGCGGTGCACCCCTGGCCGGGCGGTGCCGCCACGCCCCTCTGGGATCGCCGGTGGTGGCTCTGCCCTGGGGTGGTGGCCAAACCCTCTCGGGGTGCTATGCACATGCGAGGGACCCCCTGGGTCCAACTGAAAATTGTGATTTGGGCCCCTATGCCCGCATGATGTGTTTTCTCAATTCAATAAGTGCGTATTCACACCTTTTGGATTATTTCAAGTGTGAGATTCATCAAATTTTTGTTCAAACCCATGGATCGATAGCCAGAGGTGATTTTGATCACTACACGTGATCCAAGTCCCTCAGGTATTCGTTAGGAACTAACCTACCGCATTTCGTTTCGCCCGTCGGTAAAAATTGGGATCTTATGATCATTTTTATATTTCATCGCCCCTTTCCTAAGTCAAAGTGCATTGGATGTGTCATGTTACCATAACCCAGGTCCAGTTTAATCCAAATTATGCTCTGATACCAACTTGTAATGCCCCAGATTTCGAGGGCCGAGCAAAGCTCAACTCTCTAGATCCAACGCATCACTCATGCAACATGGATAATGATATTTAAATGTTGTCCATATTAACGTCTTAAACATGAGTGAGATTATACTAAAACAACATATCATACTCCAGATGTAATTAAATTAAGCAGTAGAAGACTGAAATATAGGCATCTCAGAACGATAAATGTTATACAACCTCCGAGTATGATGATGTAACATGGTTTAATATATACAAAGGTTATTATGCAAAATGCCAAAATGTAAAGTGTTTGACTAATTCATGTATCCCTACAATCTCATCAAATCAGCACGAGGTCTATATAGACCCTCCCGATAGTTGAACATAGGAGAATTCCTCCTCATCTATGAAGTCCAGATCAATAGCATAGACTCCGGCATCACCTGCATCTAAACCAGAATTTGGTTTGTATTTTAAAACACTGTCCCAGAGTGGGATTGAGTGATCAACTCAATGGTACTATAAGGTAAAGGTTAACATGTTATCAATTCAATCAAGCAGTAATGATAAAGTAATACAACAATCATTCCCTAACTATCTTGTTAATGCAAGGATGATATGCAATAATGGTGTACACCCTCGTATAAAGCTCTCTCAAGTGACTTCATCAACCATTCATGCATGAAAAACTCCCTAAACATGCACTTCTTCGCCAAAGCACATGCAATGCGGTGCATGGTCGTGTTAGCGAAGTAATTAATTAGGCTTATTCATACAGCAGATTCGAGAAGCTAAGGTACCTCCCTTTTTATCATTAACCCAAACTGAAGAATCCATCTAGGGTCGTCAATCCTAGTTAACACATATGATAAGCAAGTTGTAGGGCATCACCCCTAATAAAAAGCAGTGGATAGGCAAATTCAAGAGTTTATACTCGAGGTCACTATAGGGAGGCTCGTCACCTCAGCATAGGCCGACAGCTCGAATACAGTGTCCCATACCACCGTATTTAGCTCATGAGTTTTGGTTGCTCACTGGTCACTATGGGGAGGCTCGTCACCCCAGCGTAAGCTGACAGCTCGACCATGGTGTCCCATACCACCATGCCCGGCTCATGAGTCTTAGCGGATCGTGGTACCATGGTTGAAACGGGTCTTTACATTAGTAAGTGGTACCTTAGATTCAAGCAGTGATGTTCATACATGGTAAACACACAATAGGCCAATCAATTTATTAGACAAGATCGATTTGTACGAGCGTACACCAAATTAATTGACATGGAGTGCATAAGCACCTCACATGGCCTAACCACTGTCGACAATCACCGTGCGACCCAAATTCACCGAACTCATCAAATGTGGCGAGACTAATTTGGCCACTTAAACGGAAACTGTTACCGATTGCCTGGACCATGTGGTAGTCGTACTCTTACTCAGATGGAATAGATAACTACATGTGATAAGTACATCAACATTTAATAAACATTCCAATAAAGATTCTCATTTGAGCATTTCATCGAACACATTAAACATGTTACCAAAGATTGCATTTCATCTATAAATTGTGTAGTCAAAATTAAGATTGCATGAAGGAAACTCTACATATAGATAAGGTAATTGTCCTATCTCAATACCCTTATTAAATATAATTCATCTACAATTCTCATTCAGACATTTTATCAAACACTTAGACTACACATTACTAAATACATAAACTAGATTAGTTACGACATGAACTATCACAATTTATAACACAAATAGATCATGGTACACACGACAATCATGAATCCTAGATTTATAGTTATGTCAAGCACAAATCAAAATTTCATATTCATTTATGCATTTCATCAAACACATAGAATGCATCTTATATTCAACATAGTTCACACATGTATGATTTATCAAAAACGTCATAACTAAGATCATATGGCAACAATCAAGTCAGACATAAATCATTGCTGACATTGAAAACCTTGAAAACCATAACCTAAATGTTTATAGTCCTCACATTTCATCGGAATGCTCGATTTGGAAGTGGTTCGAACCCTACGTTCCCGAAAACTGAAAAATGGGTACCTAAGCAATGAAATAGGTTAGCTATTTCTTTGATTACCCTATTTAAATCCCTAAATCAATATTGGGGTTAGTATTTCTTACCCAAATCGTAGTTGAAATGGTTCGTGTTGCAATGGTGGGGAGGTAAATCAGTGCATGGAGCTGTGGGAAAGAATCCCAGCAAAAAGCTCCAGGAATCTCTCTTCTTTCCTTCCTTTCTCTCCTTTTCTCTCTCTCTCTCTCAGGGTTTAGAGTGAATTCGTATGGGAGAGGGGTGGAGTGGTTTAAGGCCTTTAAATAGGCCTAGAACTGATGTCAATGGCCCCAGGGCCATGGTATACTTAGGTTATAACCAAAGGGTGCTTGTTTCGGCCAAACGGGGCTCATCTGGAGGTCCATTACTTATTTACTGCATTGAGTAAGTTCCATGACCATGGATCTAAGCCCATTTATGATTTCAGTATGATTAGATTAGCGGATCGACCGAGGAGGACCAGTGTCAGATCAATGGTCGTTGTCGCTCGATCAAGGCCACAAGTATACAGATATGTGCAGGGAAATTTCACTGATCCATGGGTGCAGTTCGGTTAGAAACTGAAAGTCTAAAATCTTCAATTTCGTCCGCAAGACAATGACCCAATTCACTTAAGTTTCATTGCATTTTCCAATGGTATTCGCGTTTCTCACACACTTTGCTTTGGGCTCAAGTTGTGCTCTTCAGGATACTATCTAGGTTCGATTCCCTCGATGGTTGTTAAGCCCAATAAGATGGTCATAACCCTATAGTTTCATGGTCATCGGACTTTCGACGTGCGGTTCAGGTCCGATATGGAGTTTCAATGTGGTCCCCAGAGCAACTGAATTTTAGGATTCCTCCTAAATTTTTAAGTAGGGTTGAGTTAGTGATTCTGACAGTTTTGGGTCTTGTCATTTGTATGGATAGTGGTTCGTGCCAAATCCATCGATTATTTTGTTTAGTTCTAACTAAATTTTTGTCTAATTTCTATAGGACACGGTCCATAGGGATTTTTGCCTGAGGTGGTACTCGGGTCTTTGTACGGTTTTTTTCGAAACGTTACACTCATGGCTTAAAATAATATCTCCAAATGGATGGACATTGTAGATACAACACATACATCATAGTGGGGTCCATAATTTGGTGACGTCACTTTAGTAGCCAGTCTCCCTATTCAACCTATCGGTATCTAATCCGTGTACCCTTTGTCAATATCTAATCCCTACTTAATGGTGACGTTACTCTCCCCACTATTTTTTTATGGTGGGGTCCACTGGAGCTTTGGATGTGACTCATTCTTTACATATTACCCTAAAATGATCTCTCCAGATGGATGGACGATGTGGATACAAAACATATATCATGGTGGGGCCACAAAATTTAGTGACGTCACTTCTCAACCTGTCAATAAGCAATCCGCGCCAGGTCTCCTGCGGGGAAGGAATTGCATACTGAGTAAACTCTGTGGGGTCTACCGTGATTAATATATTCCATCCACTCCTTACATCCATTTTAACAGATAATTTTAAGGCTTAAGCCCAAAAATGAAGTATATCCAAAGCTTAAGTGGGCCACACCATAGGAAAGTGTGAATTGAATGTCAATAGTTGAAAATTTTCTTAGGAACCACAAGTTTTGGATCAATCTGATATTTGTGTTTTCCTTTATCCATATCTGTGTGATCTTATGAACAAGCCGGAGGACAAATAAACATCACTGTAGACCCTAGAAAGGTTTCAATGGTGGAAATTATTATTCCCAATGTTTCCTATTATATGGTCCACTTGAGCATTGGAAATGATTCAATTTTGTTCTCAACCATTAAAATGAGCTTGAAAAATGGATGGATGGTGTGGGTAGATCACATCCATTCATAATGGGCCTAACAAAGTTTACTCAATTAGTAGTCTGATTTCCTCTTTGCGGCACGAAGTAGACTGTGGGATGGTTCGCAGGTGTGTGTGTGTGTGTGTGTGTGCGTGTGTGTGTGTGTGTGTGTGTGTGTAGGAAAAGGTTCTTTGTGGTCGAGATTATAGGAACTTCCCATGAGCTCCAGCTATGTGGGCGCCACCATGATGAATGTTGAACATCAACACCGTGCATTTGATGGGTTACCTTTAAATTATGGGATATCCCAAAAATCAACCGTATACAGAACTCAGGTCGGCCATACCATCTAAAATCATGTGAAGACATTCCTAAAACATATAAAAGCACTTGGTGGGGCCCACTTGAAATTTGGATGCATCTGAAACTTAGTATGACTCCTCGTCTAAGTGGGACACACATAACGGATGGGCTAGATTTGTGAACTGCATCTTGATGAGCCCAAAAAATGATTATGAAAGTTTTAATGAAGGGTAACCCCTCTCAACTTTTGTATGTGGTGTGGCGCACACAAGTCACGAATTGACTTTATTTTTAAGCCCAAGGCCCACCATGGAATGGTGCATCTGACTGATGGGGTAGATGTTTGACATGCATCACGATGGGCCCACACAACTCTAGCTCATGGGAAGTTCCCATGAGCTCGACCGCATATAACCTTTTCCATATATAATATTTGTCATTTCTTTTTTTCTGGTAAGGTGGGGTCCACTTGAAAAATCCAATTTGTCCATTGGGTTGGCCAGATCATGATGGTCTTAATGAGCCTTGACTTGGGCAGATTTCACATCATATAAATACCACAGTGGGCCTTAGAAGGTTTTAATAGTAGGTGTCATTGTCACCACTATTTTCTATGGTGTGGCCTACCTAAGATCTGGATATGGCCAATTTTTTGGGCCCAAGGTCTAAATTGACTTAGAAAAATAGATGGATAGTGTGGACAATACACACATGCGTGTGTGTATATCATGGTGGGTCCCACGAGTGGAGGCCCCACTCCTCATGATATGTTGATAGCGCCTAGATGCTAGACAGTTCCACCATCTCTAATGCTAAGAATGCCCAGCATCTAGACTTCCTCTCTTTCTTTTTCATTTTTTTACTTTTTGCCTCATGGGGCCCATACGTATATGATCCAATCCATCCATCAATTTGGCCATCTCCAAGTGGGCCCAAAAAGCTTTGGATCAAATTAATCTTTATATTTTTCCTTCATTCATAACTTTGTGATCTAATTAATAAGTCGAATGAAAAATAAATATCATGATGGTCCACACAAGGCGGCCCACGTTGTGACAGCGTGCAAGGCATACTACCTCACGACGTCACTACACCAAAATCGTCAAATTGGTATGTGTAAGACCCGTATCTTGGTCCGTACCTTTCCGTAGACTTCCGCGGTCTTACCAGTCGAATTCCGGCAACTTTCGACCCTTAACCGATATCGAGCGCGACCCTGATTCATAAGCCGACAACCCGAGTCGACTCAACCCAAGACCAATACCATAGCGACCGCACCGTCGTTGCGGTTCCGATACCGCGACTCGCGCGCCGAGGCGATACCCTGGTCAAGAGATGTGGGCCAACGTTCGGTGCTAGGAAACGCCGCGCGTTGTGAAACCCAAGGAAATCTCTACGATGTGTCACATCAATCACATCAATCCCATCAATCAATCAGCCATCAATCCATCACATGTCAAGTACATGTCAAGTACACATCACTTTCACCCCTTTTCCCAAGCAACCACAAAAGTCTTCCTAACCCATACCTTTCTTACACAAATGCTACAAAAGTCTTCCATGTCTCGGCCTTTTCTTACACAAAAGGCCTCAAAAGTCAAGGATTTCTTACACAACCATCACTCACCACATCCATCCATCACTCTCTCTCTCCCTTTACAACTCCTCTCTTTCTCATTTGCAAAAACTCCAAGCAAAAGAAAATCCCACGTATGGAATTCTCCAAACACTCCTAAGCTCCAAGTGGCCCACTTTCCTACCCCACCATCTCCCATCTCAACCCTCTATTCCTCATCTCATCCATTGAAGTTGAAGCTAAGGTGCCAAGGAACCCCTAGGAGCAAGAAGATCGGACGGTGGGTGCCTCTATAGGGTAGTTTCTTTCTTATTTTTATGATGGGCCAAGTGAGACCCACTGATCAATGGTGTGGATCTCGCTTGGGACCCTAAGATAAGGCCGATGGCCCACTTGGATCATCATGATCATTCCATGATGGGGCCATTCTCCATGGACCCCATCATGATGTTTATTTCATTGCAAAAGGTCATCTAGACCATCCATTTTGGTGGAGAGAGGATCTCCACCGTTGATTCTCAATCTTGGTGGTCCCATGTGTTGAGGGACCCTTTTGATTGTATGATTTGCTTTTAAGGGAGGGTCCATAATGTCGGGGTCCCTCCATCACAAAGCGTGTCCCACTCTCTATGTCTCTCTCCCTCTTTATTTCTTTTTATTTTATGCAATAGGATTGTGTGGCCCACTTGAATGGACCCCACCTTGAGATATTATTTTGTTCAATATTTATTCAAGTGGGGCCCACCATATACGTTGCACCCACGTCACCCATCAGTGGTGGCCCACTTCATCAGGGCCCACCACAATGTATTTTTAAAGGAACTAAACCGTCCAGCGTCTGGGACGCTGGACGTTTAAAAAAAAAAAGAAGAAAGGGAAAGAAGAAAAGAGGGGCCTTTGGGTGGTCCACTTGCTTAGGCCCCGCCGTGATGTATTTAAACAATCCAAGCCGTCCATCCTCTTACCTACAGTATTTTAGCCGTTGGGTAGAAGTTTGGGGCTGATTGGAAGACTTGGTGGGCCATAGCATCGAAGAACGCATCATTACCATTCAAGGATCCTTTTCTGATTTTATTTCATTTTCTAATCATAAAAAAATTCAAACTTCGGACTCATTTCGCTTGTTACGTGCCACCGAACGCAATGGCCGGGGTAGATCTTTGTAAAGTGGACCCCACGTACGAAAAACCCCAAAAAAATGGATTTTCCTTTTTTTTTAAAAAAAGCATCATTGCAGAGGCTTTGCCTCTGCCTCTGTCAGCGGGCAGCAGCTGCACGCTGCTGCGTGCAGCCGTTAGAACAGGCGGACGGACGCAGGGGCCCACGGCCCTGCGTGTGGGCCCCATCATAATGTTTATTTGTTATCCAACCTGCTCCTGAGGTGGGCCACCCCAATAGTGGGTCCCCCTCCAAAAATGAGATAGATCCAAAACTCAGGTGGCCCACACCACATGAAACAGTGAAATTGAATATCTACCATTGAAATCTTTTTGGGGCCCACAGAAGTGTTGGATCAAGCTGAAATTTATATTTTCCCTTCATCCAGGTCAGAGTGACCTTATGAATAGCTTGGATGGCATTGAAACATTATGGTGGGCCACATTTGTGGAACCCACAGTAATGTATGTATTTTATTCACACCGTCCACCGTCCGTGGACGGTGACTCCCACATGAAATTTGTGTTTTACCTCCACCGTCCAGCGGACGGTGGAGCCCACCTTGCACGTGTGTTGTTCACGCCACCCCCTCCCCTGGCTGAACATTTTGGATGGAAATAAACACTACAGTGGGCCTCCCCCTGGCCCATACCCACACTGGGTGACAAATAAACATTGCAGTAGGCCTAGGTCCATGCAATCTCATGGATAATTTACATGGAAATAAACATTTCAGTGGGCCTCTGGGCCCATGGGTTGAGGCCCATTTGATGAAAATATGGGGCCCAATTGGCATAGCCCATTTGTTATAACTAAGGTCCACGGGATTAGGCCCATTTGATTTGTAAAAAGGCCTATGGGTTAGGCCCATTTGATTTGTACAAAGGCCTACGGGATTAGGCCTATTTAATTTGTAAGAAGGGCTATGGGTTAGGCCCATTTGATTTGTAAAAGCCCTATGGGTTAGGCCCATTTAAGACATATAAGACCCATGAGATTAAACCCATTTGATACAATCCAAGGCCCACGGGTTTTGACCCATTGCAATGCACATAAGACCCATTGGTGTGGCCCATCTATGTGGCCCATCTGATGAATAAAAGGCCCATAAGATATGACCCATTTGATATATATGTAAGGCCCAATGGGATGAACCTAAAGTCCATTACAATGTGTAATTCCAATACAGACTAAGTAACGATGTCTACAAAGATCGTGCCGTGGGAGCAATGTTGGTTTGATGTCCACATTGCGAGTGTAATGTTGGTTGGATGTCCACATTACGACTCTCCTTAGGGCCCATTGTTGGGCCGTACTGCTGTGTATAGGCCGTCTAGGCCCATCTGCGTTGTAAGAATGGTTCATCACTCACTTACACGTTTAGTATAGTTTCATGACTCATGATCATACGCATCATATATATGCTTGATATGAGGATTGACTGATCATAGCATATGCCTTTGGGTAGGTTGTTTATGGGCTCCTGGTTAGGCGGTGTTGGCCTAAATGAGTGCACGATATGCGTAGGATTTGTTGCATGACTGGATAGTGTGAATCATGCATTTCGCATTTGTGTGACATGGTTATTGTATGCCCTAGCGACATCAGGGCCGTAGCCTCCACAGACGCATCGTGGTTGGCAGAATTGGATACCAGAAATCTTGTTCTACATGGGGTGCTATAGATATCCCTGGGTGAAAGTCCCTAAACCCTTATGGTACTAACAGGTTACTCCAACGTCTAGACCGAGTGGGCAGATGAGCGCTGAGTACCGAATACCAGTTGACTGTGCTCTCCACTGTGTCATGGTCGGTTGGAAGGGGGTGTGGCCTTACCCGCCCGAGTGTAGGGGACAATGCTAGGCTGAGTCTGACCAGCTCGAGGAATGGGTCCGCTATCGACGAGTCACGACCGATATTGGCAGACGGATAGTGAGGTCTCTTCCACTTACCTTATTGCACGTGATGTGGCGGCAATCTGGTTTAGAGTGTGCTAGACTTCGGTGATATCCCATATTTGAGCTGTATTGATGTGTGGACATAGATGAGGATCTGTATGCTTGAGTTACATTGCACATCGCATGGCCTTGGGATGGCCGATACCACTCATGTCTTGCATCGCATAGCCTTGGTACGGCTCATGATATTATGGATCCATCTGCATATTTCGCATTACTCTGACATTGCATGTTCATATTACTACCTTGCGCACACACTTTCATCACCCTCTAAGCTTTCTATAAGCTTATGCACGATGTTGCGTGCAGGTGACGTTGGTTCGCAGCAGCGTTAAGGCAGGAGCACGTTGCAGATCATTTTGGAGTTTTTATTCTTTACCATTGTATTTCCCTTTATGCTCATTGTACTTGTTAAGTTTTTGATCATAGTGAAAATGTAATGGAGTTCTTGGTTGTTGTTTGTGGGTTATGCCTTTGGTTATGCTTATTATAAAAAAAAATACTGACGTTGAAATTCCTCCTCGTAGCATCCCAGGATCGGAACCTGGTGAATGGGAGCTAGGAGCCGAGAATGGGGTTCTACGGAGGCTATCCGCGCCGGATTCGGCGATCGGGAATTTTGTGAGCCCGGTTCCCGAGTTTGGCGCGTGATAGTACGGTTGGGATTTTGGTTCAAAAATGGCTTTAAGTCGTTCCTGATTTGAAACGGTAATGCACTGTACTAGAGTCATTGTGTTATACGCTGTTCTTTCCACTGTTTTGTTAGTGTGTCCGAAATGAGTGTTGGATCTTCTTACTTCTTATTATTGTGTTTTATTATTTTATTTTAAAACAGATGGACAGAATGGATTCAATTAGCAACCTCTGAGTGGACCCCACAAGGCCCAAGATGCACATTGATCAATATTTGTGGCAGACTACCAATGGGTTTTAACCCTTTTCTTATGCTAAAAGCCCTAAAATCCCTCATTTCGCATCCATCGCCGTCTCTGTCTCCATCTCCCTCTGTCTCCCTCTCCCTCTCCCTCTCTCAATCTCCCTCTCTTTCGATCTTCCGATCTCAACCCTCTCTCTTGATCTACTTCTCACTCTCCCTTTATTTCTTTCAATCTCCCTCTCCCTCGATCTCCCTCTCTCTCGATCTCCCTCTCCTGATGTCAACCCTCTCTTTCGATCTCCCTCTCCCTCTCTATCTCTCTCTCTCGATCCACCTCTCCCTCTACAACAATGGCACATCGTCTCCAGCTACGACATATCGTCTCCAACATCATCTCCAGCATCATCTTCACCACTCTAAGTGCGGCCAGCAGCCCCCACCCTTCACCTCTTCCCTGGCCATTTTTGGTAACCAATGGGACCAATGATCTAGATGGTTTGGGTTTTTATAGATGTATGCCATTTATACAATGGTTGCAGATATAGAATAGTCATGTCATTCATCATTTGTTGTGAATTTTTAAGGTGTGCACAACATGTGTTTGATGAAATGGCTTTGTTTTAACAATTTTTAATTTATATTTTCACATTAGTGGGCTCACTTATTGAATGGATTAGATTGCACACTCATGTGTTTTCACATGTTTGAAGGTTCCACCTTAGATTACATTGGTAGGATAAAGGTGAGGTTGCTCTACCATACAAATGTCATATACTTCTGATATGAACTGCCTGAGTAGTGGGACCTGCTTAAATAGGTTTTAGATGAAAATTCACACTAATTATAATCCTAACTCCTTGATTTAGGGCATCTAATGGACTGAAAAAATGACAAGTAGTAAGTAGTCCAAATTTAATAAAAAGGGTCAATTAATCAGAGGCTCTGCAGGTTTAATTCATATTGTGATCCTGAAAAATGGACATCTAATGGACTAAAAAATCAGTAATACAGTGGAGAATGTAGAAGTGAGAGAGAAGCGTTGGAAAAAGCAAGTCGGCTTTGCTTAGCCAAGACTTCTTTATTTTTGGTATAAAAGTCTTCCCATGCCCATCAATAATACATAGATTTAGCAATTTGAAAAAATAATTGCATTCAAATTTTTTACCCAGCAACTCCTATTATATTCGGTAGACATAATGTAGATTGTATTGTCAGGCACAAATCACCCAAAATTTCTCGATAATATTGGCCAAGAACAACATTGTTCAGACCTAGTGCTACATACAGTAATTGCAAGCGCTAATACCATTTCTTTAATATAAAAGATCCAAAAGATTCACAAGAAAACATTATATCAGAAATGTAGTTATCATGAGGAAACCTAGTTCAACCCAAAAACAAAAACCAGCCACTCGCTTAGTGGAGTACCAGACACCCTTGGGCCAAATGGGTTGTAGCAGTAGGTGGCGGCACAGGAGGCTGAAACTGGGTTTCATTCCCATCTACAACATCATCATCCTGCACCTCAGGAGCTTCTATGAAGCCTGCAGCTTCCAAGACATAAGCCTTAACTTCATGGAACCTCTCTTCAGAGAGAGACACCTCTGCAAGAAGCCTCCATGCATAATCCTCGTATGCTTCCTCATAGTCCTTTCTCTTCAAAACCATGTGCCCACTGATTTCCCACACAGCAGGGTTCACTTTGGTGTCCAATTGTTTCTCTTCAAAACCATGTCCTTCTTTCTCTTAAAATTTGACCGTTGGCAACATTAAGAAAGGTTTAAAATTATTTTTAAAATTTCGTTCCTAAAATCTTACCGTTTGCACTAGAACAGTTTAAAATCATTCCTAAAATTTCATCTCTAAATTTTGAAACGGTAGACAAAATGGTTCTGAACTATTCTTATTTTTTCTAAAGCATTTAGGAACGGTTTAAAACTATTCTTGAAGCATTTACGAATGGTTCAAAACCGTTCCTAAGTGACGATTTTGGTGTAGTGCATGCCCCACTTATGGTCCTTTCATCAGTCCACAACATTAAAGAAAAGAATGAAGGTGGAGATCAAGTCATCAGATGGGCCCTGGCCACCATGGGGTCCTTCATACACATCTAACATATAAACAAGGTAGGTCCCACCCTTGGGCTCATGGAAATGAAATAAAGCAAGGGAAAACGGAGAATTTGTCCTCCCTTACACTCATGATGATTTATGGATAGTTAGATTAGGCTAGATCGTTGATTGGATAGCTTGGATGGTTATGCTCCTCCCTTAAACTTTTTTAACCCTCCCACAAGCTCTAATCTCTCTCTTAATATCTCTCTCTTTTCTTTCAAGCATTATCTCTAGCCTCTCTCTCTCTCTCTCTCTCTCTCTCTAATCTCCATAAGTTTTTATAATCTTTTATTTCTTCTTTAATCTCTTTTCTTCTCATTCTCTTGCTAGGAAAATTATGGAAATGAGAGGGGTTTAGGGCCTTTGTGATAGAAATTTTTTGATAAAGAAAGAAATAAGAAAAGATGGAGGGGTAAAATGGGGAGAGGGAAAGAGAGAGAGGAGTGGCTTAACATGGGCAATGGCATGGGTGAGTAATGAGAGGCATGGGCTTGTTTGACTAATGGGGAGAGAGAGGTGTGTGATTGATGGATTGGTGGATTGATTGTACTACCACGGGATTCATGTAAGTGGGGCCCGCATCATGCGTACATTGCGCAGTCCACCTCGGATTGCACAAAAAACTACAAATGCTAATATCGGTGTCATAATGGGATGTATTGCATATCATTGGAATCGCAGCGCCTATGTGGGCGCCCAGGCATGGGTCTTGGGTCGTTGTAGTACTAAAATATGGTCACAAACAAAGCTCATCGATATGGTCCATCCGTGACATGCTGGCACTGAAAATGACACATATGATCGATCTCACAAGGGCATGAGTCTTACATCCAACCATAATTTTGAATTCCTTCAAGTCTTTCACACGATCGATCAAGATGCATCAAGGATTACTCGATCGATCGAACCATGTCCTCAATCTCTAGAACTCTGCTTGATTTCTTCAATCAATGCCCGTATTCTTAGTTACTTTCCTCAATCTCATTACTTGATTTCCTTAGATCTTCGGCACTTCAAACATTTAGCTTCAACCTCTAAATCTTCAACTCTTTAAAGTATATTCTTTCGAGATTTAATTTGACATTTTAAGTTTGTATTAAATTCTGGTTTCAAAATCATCCTGCATGAACATAACATATCTAATTAGATCAATTTAACACTTGGATGCAAGGGAAAATGATGCATAAGGGAGGATATATATGCAATATTTGAGTCTCAACATAGCAGTCTCACTTCCATACTCATATAGGTGAGTTCATCAGGGATGTACTGGCAACTAGTCATCCCACTATATCACAGTTATAAAACTCACTAAGGAAAAAAAGTCTATCCTTCTTTGCTATATTCATAACACTGTTACACCACAAGAATAGGGTTCTCAATTTTCATTTACATTGCTTATAATGCCTTAAATTTTAGGGGTCAAGTACACACGTTCCTCGACATTTCAGGTGTCACATTTATCTTATAGTAGCATAGTTTCATGTTAGAATCATAATGCATCAAATCAATTGTGAAGAACCAATTCGAATAGTGCATATATAGTCTGTGTTGAGTGTCAAATATTTCATATTTCTCCCTATTTATATCTTGGTTTTATGAACATGATAATGTTTAATTGTTATATTTTATACATGTTTGTCATGCAAGGTGAATCTGAGAGCTTGGAATGCAAAGAGTGTTAAAAGCATGGAAGTTGATGCTTGATGATCACTAGGGCAAGAGATGGATCTTAGGAGATCAATATTGAAGATCTCAAGACCTTGAGATTTAAAGAAACCAAGTGGAGAAGGAAGCAAGTCACAAGTGCAGAGTGCAGAAAAATAGAAACTGCTAACTCATTGTCGATGACATCGAACACCCTTCGATTCCATCGAAGTGTTTGATGCCATCAAACCCTATTCAATTACATCAAGATTTATAGGAATTTCAAGTTTGGTTGTTCGACTAATTGGCATGAATCTTCAATCCATCGAAGACCAGTTCAATAACATCGAAACATGTTCGATGGCATTGAGAATTTTGTGGATTTATAGAGCAACTCGCTGGACAATTTCTAGACGTTTTTCGAGTCATCGAAGGACCTTCGACGCAATCGAGGGCGTGTCTTCGATGCCATCGAAGCATGTTCAATGACATCAACAACTTACGTAGTACGAAATGGCATGGCTTTTGAATTCAATTTAAACTGGGATTTTACCTTTGATACAATCGAAAGTTGTTCAATGATATCGAAGGAATTATGTAGTGCATAAATTTGAGGCGGTTTCCAAAGTTGACCAAACAAAGCTTATATATTTGAGATTTTCAATGAGTTTTAAGGAAGAATTAGGGTTTAAAGAGCATAGAAAAAGGGTGGAGCAGCCTCCCAAGAGTTTTTCTTCTTTCTTAGTTTATTTTTAATGTTTTGCTTGAGAGTTTTAGTTGTAAACATGTCTATGATTAACTAAACCTCTTAGCTAGATCTAAGAGGTGAAGCTTGTAGTTTGTTTAGATATTTATCTTACCTTAATTCAAGTTTATGTTGAACTTCATTGATTTCTATTTTGATTAATGAAATATTTTCAGTTTTCTATGGTATTGTGACTCCAATTACAGTAGATGTTGTGAGAGTTTTGAATATCTTCTTACTTGTGTAAGTTGTGAGATCTGTAAAATTTGTGATTTACCATTGTCTCCTGGGCATGGTGGATGGTTGAATTTCCTTCCGATCATCACAATAGTTCTTCATGTGGGAACTAATTCAATGAGAAGTTCAAGATTATTTTAATTATTCCATCTTCCAACTAGATATGATAGGACTGCAATTCCAATTGTGTTTATTGAATCAAGTGAGGTAGCATCTTAATAGTTACAAGTGGATCCTTGGTGCTCTAGTTCCTTTGCTGATTGATAATTCTTTCACAATTATTCTCAATTATTCTAGATTTTAGTTTAGTTTCGATTCTAGCTCTAGTTTTAATTATATTTCAAAACACGTACAAGTTTAGTCCCTGTGGATTCGACCTCGGTCTCACCGAATTGTTACTACAATGTGACCCTACACTTGGGGTTATGAACAAGTTTTTGGCACCGTTACCGGTGACTTCAGCTACGTTTTTATGATATTAATTAGTATTAGAATTAGTTTAGGATTAGGGTTAAGTTTTTATTATGTTCTTAGGTTAGGATTTTCTAAAATTATTCTAGGGAACTAACTTTGTTTCTGTTTTGTAGGATCCTAACTTAGAAACTCCAAATCGGTAACTTCTCTCCAACACTCTCTTATTTTTAGATTTCTTAATTACTATAGTTTTTAATTTTCTATTTTTAGGTTTTAGTTGTTTAAATTTGAGGGCTGAGAGTGTTTCATGCCCAATTGGGTTCATGATAACCCTTTCCATCTCTTGAGTGAAGGAGGATTAGTTGAAGGGTTGTGTATCCATCACTAGATTAGACACCACTTGAGATCCTTTGAGTTAGTAGAAGTGAGGGCTGCATTTCAACCTCAACACCCAGTTGTGGAAGTCAAGGATGAGAATGAGGTGCATCATGCACCCTCGCCTCGTACTCTACGAGATTATTTACAACCAGTGGGGGTGAGTACACCTTCTTGCATGATATTCTCATTGAATGCAAGAACCATGGTTGTTAAACCAGTAGTAATTTAACTCCTTTCTAAGTTTCATGGACAAGAATCTGAAAGTCCATACTTGCACATGAAAGAGTTCGATGAGATAATAGTCACATTGCACTTTCCAAACTTATTCGAGGACATAATAAGACTGAAGTTATTCCCTTTCTCCTTGAAAGAAAATGCTAAGTCGTGGTTGCATTCCTTAAGACCAGGGTCCATCGGCATATGGACTGAGATGACAAGGGAGTTACTTAAAAAGTTTTTTCCATATCATAAAACAAATACCCTAAGGAAAGAAATCATGAATTTCGTGCAAAAAGAGGGTGAGACCTTCTTCCAATGTTGGGAGTGATATAAGGATCTCATCAATTCATGTCCATATCATGGCTATAAAACATGGTGGGTAACAAGCTTTTTCTATGTGGATTGACTTCGTCATGCACCAATTTGTGGAGATGATGTGTAATAGGGAATTCATGAATAAGGAAGCCGAAGATGCATGGGTTTATTTTGATAAACTTACTGAAAATGCGCAATCATGGGATACCTCCCCAAGATCCACCACTTCTAAGCTTTCTCAACCAAAGGAGAAAGGAGAAATCTATGTTTTGAATGAAGAAGATGACATAAATACAAGAGTGGCCAATCTCGCAAGGAAAGTCGAGGAAATGGAACTTAAGAAGGTGGAACTTATAAAACTTGATAAGGCTGTGGAAGTTGTTTATGGTATTTGTGCTTGTAACATACATACAACTAAAAATTATTCTACTATTCCTACTTTTCAAGAGATATTGAATAAGAAAATACCGTGAACAACTACCAAAGACCTTTCAGTGGAGCCACCTCGGATACTTACAATTTCATCTAGAGGAACCATCCAAATTTCAGTTGGAAATGGATAAACAGCTAACCCAAAAGAGGCCCTTACGCAATTCTTAAATCAAAGGAGGCCTCAAGAGTATACGGCTCAAAAATTCATGCAAAACCAAGAGCTGTTCAACCAAAGTACAGTGCAAGCATTCCAGGATCTCAAAACAAAATGTTTGCATCGTCAATTTAACGAATGAAGTCACACTTAGCGATTGGGGAGAAAGGGACGCTTCCAGCCCAACCCCTCTCCAATCCAAAACGGCAATGTGAAATTAGTGACCCAGGCTCTTTAAATCAAATGGAGAAAGTCAAGTCTATCACCACTCTTAGGAGTGGAAAGATAATTGACAAAAATATTCCGGCGAGGGTTGAAAAATCAAAGGACCCGGAAGAAGATGAGAATGATATATTTAGCATTTCTCTACATGAGGAAGAACCAGAAAGATTGTGTAAGCCAATTGCTCCATCCCTCAGCAGTTGATTACACCAAATCCTCTAACTAACTCTTATGATATTTTAGAGGTGATTAAGCAAGTGAAGGTCAATATCCCTTTACTGGATGTTGTTAAATAAATCCCTTCATATGCTAAATTTCTGAAATATTTATGTACGACTAAAAAATGGTAAAATATTCAAAAGAAAATCTTTTTGACGAAAAGAGTGAGTGCCATTTAGAGGTGTACACGAACCAAGCTAGCTTAGTTAGCTTGCTCAACTCAACTCGAAAAAGCTCAGTTCGAAGCTAAGTTTGAGCTAAGTCGAGTTAATTTTTTGAGCTCGAAAATGAGATCGAGCTAGCCTCAGATCGACTCGACTCAGATCAAACCCAACTCGAATTGAACTCGAATCTCACCAGTTTGGTGACTTGGTTACTTTGATATTGATGTTGCTCACCAAGTGTTTGATGAAATGACTCAAAGAAGTGTGGTTGGTGGCAAGGAAGGTATGTATATGAAACCAATGCCCTTTTTTTCTTGATTTTTTATGTTTCTTAGAAGGTGTTTGATAAAATACTTGTAAAACCATTGTTGCTGTCTCAAATATAGTGAGATTTTGAAGTTGCAGTCTAGGTGTTTGTGAAAATTCCACAATAGTGAACTCGACTCGATCTTGGCTTAAATTGGCCTGAGCTACTGACCGAAGCGAGCTGAGCTGGCCAGTTAGGCTCGAGGACCGAGCTTAGCCAAGTTTGAGCTGAGGTCAGTTAGTGGCCGAGTCGAGTCGAGATGAGGCCAGCTCGACTCGGTACGACTCGATGTACACCCCTAGTGCCATCCTCATGTAAGATGTGCAACAAAAATACAAAGATCTCGATAGTCCAACCATCATTTGTGTAATTGGGAACCAACGGATTGAGCATGTACTTCTTAACTTGGGGACAAGTGTTAATTTGATCCCTTTCTTGGTTTACGAATAATTGGGTCTAGGTGACTTCAAACCCACTCGGACCACATTATAACTTACCGATCAATCGGTCCGTGTACAAAGAGGGATGATTGAGGATGTGTTGGTTCAGGTTGATAAATTCTACTATCCAGTAGATTTTATTGTTCTAGATACTTAACCCATTCTTGGTCGCCCATTCCATACTACATCAAATACCCATTCCTGGTTGCCCATTCCTTACTACATCAAATGCCATCATTAATTGTAGGAATGAAATTATGAATTTATCTTTCAAAAATATGACATCGGAGCTCAACATATTTTTCAATATGAGCAAAAAACTAGAGGATGATGATGATACCCATGACATTAATATGATCGATTATTTCGTGGAAAATAGAACACTCTTGACTATATACTCTGACCCTCTAGAGATGTGCTTAGCCCACTCCCCTGATTTAGATGATGACATGATTAAGGATATGGATGCCTTGCTTGATGTTGCAACGGTACTTGAAGTTAACTGGTGGATGCCACAATTTGAAACTTTACCCCAAACCGATGAAGTGCCTCTACTGTCTAGCATCAGAGCACTGAAGCTTGACTTAAAACCTTTATCTGCTGATCTTAAATATGCCTACTTAGGTCAAGATGAGGCATACTCGATGTTAATTTCTTCCCACCTTGAGAAAGAACAAGAGAGTGTGCTTATTTATACTCTCATCAAGCATAAAGGATCCCTTAGATGGTCGATTGTGGACCTCAAGGGAATTGACCCTTTAATTTGTACTCACCGCATTCATCTCGAGGATAATACGAAGGCCTCTTGACAACCACAACGTCGGGTAAATCCAAATGTGAAGAAAGTAGTTAAAGGAGAGGTCCTTAAGTTGTTGGATGTAGGTATCATTTACCCTATATCTAACAGTCAATGGGTGAGTCCAACTCAGGTGGCTCCTAAGAAGTCCAGAATCACCATCGTATCCAATGCCGATAATGAACTTATGCCAACTAGAGTCACTACTGGTTGGAGAATGTGCATTGACTACAAAAAGTTAAATACCATCATAAGGAATGACAACTTTCGTTTGCCCTTCATTGATCAAATTTTGGAAAGGCTAGTTGGTCACTTTTACTACTGCTTCCTCGATGAGTATTCAGGCTATAACCAGAAAAGGCTGAGAAAAATGTCCGGGGGAGGGGGGGGGGGGGGGTTGAATAGGACAATGCCAAATTAAAAATAATAAGCAAAATAAAGACAACAAGATAGCCAAATAAATGTAATTAACCAAAGGAAATAACAACCTCAAAAATCAAGTATTGAGAGGTTGATACAAACTTGGTTCTAAGGACAACCTAACACCAAAAACCAATGGTTTATGGCAGGACAACCTTACTAGAATGTGGGAGAGTATTAAAAACTCAAACAAAAGAGGATATGAAAGAAATACAAACTAATCTATTACAGCATTCACCACACAATGCTGAAATGTAAAGATTACAACATTCACATGCATAAATACATCCCACAATCTTAAACCATAAAAGATAAAGAAATAAACCACACATCCACCAAACACAAATTATGGTTCACTTGTGTATACACCAACTGTTAAACAACAACCACATAACTACTCCACTCCTAAAATCTACTCCCTCGGGATATTAGCGTTCACTAATCCAAAATGGGTTTTTCAAGGTTCACCTAAAACCTTCACAATTGTGTCTTTCAAGTGGGCTTACACAATTCAAAAATCCCATTCTTTGAGTTTTCTGGATTACCTCAGACAAACCACAAACAGAGATTTTCTAGAACAATATCACCAACCAAACAAAAAAATTGAATTACAGAAAAAGTAAAATACTTATTTGTATGATGATTCTAAAGTAGCCCGGTAGAACTAACTTGATGACGACGTAGATGTTCAACGTTCAGTCTCACAAGTGTATAGGGTTCTAAGTCTAGATGATTTTTAATTAAAGCAGCAAGGGCTTTGCTTTAATTTTGATCTCATGAAAGGGTAAATTAAATATCCCATTTTAATATAAGAATGAAATAGGGAATCAAAATCAAAATATAAGAGCTACTTTAAAGAATCTTAAATATGCATAAAATAGCCTAGAATGTACTCAAAATAATCTCAGAGTGATTGCTTAAGAATGATAAGAATTGAATAGAAAACCCTTAAATTTGAGCACTATTTATAGGTGACAAATCGGTTCGCACGACTGGCCTTGGAATAGCTACGACTGGCCTTATCCAAACAGATTTTCAAAAATTCCGGCATGATAAGTTTTTTCAGTTGCACGGCTGGCCTTGTGGGTCCCACGACTAGTCGAGTGGCCTGCTCGACTGATCGTGGACACCACACAACTGGTCGTGTGATTCCACATTACTTGCTGGAAAATGTGTCCAGCATTGCACGACTGGTCGAGTACTATTCACACGACTGGTCAAGAGTTTTCAAGACTGGTCGTAGACCAATAGAAAAATTTTGAAAATTCTTAACAAATCCTGGACTAGTCGAGGAAATTCTAGGACTGGTCGAGCCAGTGCTAGGGCTAGTCGAAAGAACAAAATTTTACACTTATAAAATGACCAAAATAACCGATCGAAAGTATGAAATGATCTAATCATGATCTAAGGTTTATCTAGGTCAATCATACCTTACTTGTGAGATAGAACATATGAACCATCAAACTATTGATCACTTTAGTAACTTTAATTCTTCACTCTTCAAAGCTTGAACTTGACATATCGAACATAGTCTTCAACTAGGTCTTGAGTTCTTGAACTTTCTGGTTCCAGATCTTGAACTGCAATGATCTTGAAAACTAAGTCATCACTTTCTTCCAGTTTGAAGATCTCGGTAAGTTCATCGTAGATATCAGCAAGATAAATTCAACATGAATAGAATGAATGTTGAAGATTCAATGTGAATAGATACACAAGCTTAATATAAATCAAGATACAAACTTGAATTACTTTGGCACACCAAAATTTGATAATACTTGGGGTTTATTGACATGACACTTTCACAACTAGGTAGAGATAGCCCTTGAATATTAAGAGAAAACTATGTTCACATGTCCCTTTAACACCTTTCCTTACCGAAGGATGCCATTTGGATTGTGTAATGCCCCTGTCACATTCCAACGATGCATGTTGAGCATATTTTCTGACATGGTGGGGTAACATTTAAAGGTCTTCATGGATGACTTTTCTGTCTCTGGTCCATCCTGCAATAAGTGTCAGAAAAATCTTAAAAATGTGCTAAAGCAATGTGAGGAAAAGAATTTAGTTTTGAATTGAGAGAATTTTCATTTCATGGTTCCCAAGGAAATAGTGCTTGGACATATAATTTCTTCCAAGGGAATTGAGGTGAACAGACTAAAATTGACCTTATCTCTAACATACTTCCACTCAAGAGCATACATGACATGCAATCCTTCGTACGACATGCTGGATTCTATAGATGATTCATAAAGGACTTTAGTCATCTCTCTCATCCTTTATGCAATCTACTTCAAAAGGATGCACCATTCGAGTGGACTAAGCAATTTCATGAAGCTTTCACCAGCTCAAGGCTAAGTTAACTACCATACCTATCATGTAGCCACCCGATTGGATCATCCCTTTTGAGATTATGAACGACGCGTCTGACTATGCTATTGCGGTGGAGTTAGGCTAGAGAAAAGAGAAAAGGCCATATGTGATTCACTATATGAGTAGAACTCTAAATTCTGCCCAAGTGAACTACTCTATTACGGAGAAGGAACTCTTAGTCGTAGTGTTAGCTTTGAACAAATTTAGGTCCTACTTGATCGGATCCACATGATCTATACAGATCATGTGGCGCTGAACTACTTTCTTTTTAAGAAGGATGCCAAACCTCGCCTAATAAGATGAATCCTTCTACTTTAGGAATTTGACATAGAAATACAAGACAAAAAGATATTAGAAAATGTACCGACTGACCATCTCTTTAGACTTGATCTCCCCGATTTCCTTGACCCGACATCGATAAATGATATATTCCTTGATGAATAATTGTTTAAACTCTCCCAATTACCTAGGTTTGCTGACATTGTAAATTTTCTTGCTATAAGTTTCACACCAACATATTGGATTGCACAAGATAAGAAAAAAATCTTTGCAGAGGTACATAAGTTTTTCTAGGATGATCCTTATCTGTTTAAATATTGTCCAGACCAAATTCTAAGGAGATGTGTGCCAGACAATAAACATCAGAGTGTTATCTCCTTTTGTCACTCTCAGGCCTTTGGTGGTCACTTTTTTGCTAAAAAGACCACAACTAAAATTCTGCAGTACGACTTTTACTAGCCCACTATGTTCAGAGATACTCATGAGTTTTGCAAAGCTTGTGAGCATGTAACGCCCTGAAAATCTGGGGTCGAGTAGATGCTCGGCTCTCGAGTTCCAACGCATCACTTATGCAATATAGATAATGATGATTAAATGTTGTCTGTATTAGTACATTAAACATGAATGAGATTACACCAAATCAGCATATTATACTCCAGTGACAATTAGATCATGCATGCGGAAGACTGTGATAGATATATAAGGCATATAAGTGTAACGCCCCGAAAATCGAGGGTCGGGTAGAAACTCAACTCTCGAGTTTCAGAACATCACTTATGCAACATTTTCAATGATGGATGATTTTTTATCAGCATAAGGCATAAAACATGAGGTAGATTAAGCCAAAATAACATATCATACTCCAGAGACAGTTAAATTAGGAGGTGGAAGAATGTGATAGATATATAAAATATATAAATGATTGTAAGTCTCTAGAGTGTGAACATGTTACCAGGTTAACTAAATACATGTATACTCCAAAATAGAAAGAAAAGAATACACATGAGTGTGTAAATAAAAGGCAAAATACCAAGTGTATTGGCATCTAATTAGTAACCCGGTAAACCCGTCGATTAGAACCTGCATATAGGAGGAATCCTCTTCATCATCATAAAGTCTGGCTCTACTTCGCAAGTAACGCCATCATTTGAAACTAAAACAGAGACTGTTTGGTGTGTACAACACCGTCCCATAATGTGGGAGTGAGTAGCTAACTCAGTGGAATCATAAAGCAAAGGTTAACATGTTATCAAATGAATCACGTGATAATGGTAAAGTAAGCAATCAAACATTCCTAAACACTGTAATTAATGTGAGAATGAAATGACATGATGGATGCCCTCGCCGACATACTCCCTCATGTGACACCATCTTACGTCCACGGCATGCTTTCTTCCCTCAGTGCTCCACATCTTTGAGGCACATGCAGTGCGATATGAATATGATTACCGAGTTGTTATTAGTCCTTTTCATACAGCAGGATTGGAAAACTAGGGTACTTCCCTTATATCATTCCCAACAAGGATCCTGTCTAGGGTCGTCACTCTTAGTAGTCTCATACGATGATATATTTCTAAGTCGCTGTAAGGGCTGCCAGGGCTGTTGCACGCACTCGTTGCACCACTCCCCCATCACCTTATCAATACAGGCCTAGTTGTACTCTTGTTGCTACGGAAGGGTCGTCGCCTCACATAGACTCAGAGTACGGTCGAGGTCACTACAAAGGGCTGTCAAGGCTGTTGCACGCACTCGTTGCTATGCTCCTCCATCACCTTATTAGTGTAGGCAGACAGCAAGAATATAGTGTCCCATACCACCATAATCTGCTCACAAGTCTAAGTTGCTCACTGGTCACTACGGGGAGGTTTGTGGCCCCAGCGTAGGCCGACAGCTCGACCACGGTGTCCCATACCACCATGCTCGGCTCATGAGTCTTAGTGGATCAAGGTACCACGGTTATCAGGGTTATCACTGGTAAGTTCAGTACCCTAGGTTCAAGCAGTTATGACGAATATAAGGTGAGCATACAACGGTCAATCAGGTTACTTGATGAGTCCGACTAGCACGAGCGCACGTTGAATCGACCGACATGAAGTGCACAAACATTACGTGTGGCCTAACCACTGCCGACGACTCTAGTATGACTCGGGTTTGTCATACACATCCTTCGTGGTGAATAGAATCCAACCACGAATTCTAATCTGTTACCGACTGCTTGGACTAGATTATAGCCCCAAACACTTGTAATCTAAATCAAAAATCATATGAGAGAGATAAAATTGAATTACAAGAAATTCCAGCATGTTATCAGCATGTTATAACATACATCATAAGCAGTTAACCATACACGAGTACTTCACACATAAGGTAATCAATTGAAATACAACAAGCATGGAGGAAATCATGTATATCATTAATTTAGTTGAGAATCTAGTCTCAACGCTAATCTACAACATCATTTACTCAATAGTTACTAATACATACATTTATACAAATACTTAGACTACACACTCCAACGTACTTGACGTATATTGATTTCAACATATAATATGACAGATCCTTATATCAAGGAGATGTCTAATACACAACAATCATGTTCTTACATTCAAAACATATGGTAGGCATAAATCATATTAATTTAGGCATTTCAACAAACACTTAGTCTACACACATTAGTCTACATAGCATATGTCGGCCAATATGTGCATTAAGGCGAATCTCTTCACCAAACAGATCATACACGTATAACTAGGATAGGTACACGGTAAATACTCATGGCATTCATATCAGCAAAATACGTACGTATACAGTATTTCCTACAAATACCTAAAATACCCTAAATCTCATATTCTTCGTACGCATTCGAAATGAAAAACGGACAGTATGTTCTACATGTTAAACAACACCCTTATCAGCAATCTACCATTAAACGACATTGAAAGCTTTGAAAATAGGTAATCTAAGCGTCTAAAATCTGCACCTTAAATTAAAAAATGCGTATTCGTTAGGATTCAGACGATGTGTCTTCGTCAACGGCAGATACGCTACCTATGACAAGAAACAGGTTAGCTAGAACTCTTCTACAGCTAGTCTAAGCTTCAAAATAGGTTCGGGTTTAGGTTTTCTTACCTAAGAACGGAGTTGAAATCGCCAGAATAGCGATGCAGGTGGATGAATTTGGCACGTGGAGCAGTAGGGAAGAATTGTAGGAGAAAACCCCAACTTCTCCCTCACTTTCTCTCTCTTTTCTCTCTTCTCTCTCCTAAGGTTTCCCCAAATTCGTATGGGTTAGAAAGCTAAGGGTTTAAGGCCCTTTTATAAGCTAAAAACTCACCTATATAGACTTAGGTCCAAGGTATACTTATGTTATATCCAAATCGGGTCTGTTCCGATCCAACGGAGCGCTTCTGGAGGTCCTGTTACTAAACGCGGTCGGACTTAAGCTCTCTAATATTGGATCTAGGTCAAGCTAAGTTTTCAATCCGGTCAGGTTTTCAGATCGACTGTGGGGGACCAGTTTCAGTTCAGCGGTCACTGGAACTCGATCAGGGCTACAAGTGTTATGACATATAAGGGCCACTTATCCTGTTCTGAGGGTGAAATTTGGTCGAATTTCAACGGCCAGAACGATTAAAAATGTCACGCAAGAGACATGTGCTAGATTTATTTAAATCACATTTAATTTTTAAAGAATTCTACTCTTTCTCACACTCCTAGCTCTAGGCTCAATGAAATAGCCTCAGGACATCAGTTGGGCTTAATTTTCGAAATGATTGTCATGTCCAACTAGGCGGTCGTAATTGTCTAAGATTATCGCTATTGGACTTTCGACGCGCGGTCTAGATCTAATACAAAGTTTCATAGGGTTCCTAAGAACAAACAGGTTTAGAGTTTGATCCTGGGTTTTAGGGTAAGATAGCGTCAATGATTCTATTGGTTTTGGCTCTAGCAGATCGTATTTAAAGTGGTTGGTGACAATTTCATAGGTCGTATAATCTAACACTTAGTTAGTTTCATCTAATTTCTAAAGGAAGTAACCTATAATGATTTCTTTTGAGATGAGATTTGAAGGGTGGAGTGAGGGTGCTTGGAAACGAAAAAAAGGAAGAGTTTGGAAAGGGACTTTTGGAGAAATTTGAGAGATTTTTCAAGAAAAGGAAAGCTTGGAGGGGTGATTTGTGAAGAAAGTAGTAGATTTAGAATGAACTAGGGGTCGGACCCTATATGAAGGGGTCCCACTTGACCCCAAACACCATCGGCCCGGGCGGCCGACCCGGCCAAGCCCGTTGACCTGCAAGGCCTCGCCACCCACTGGATAAACCGGCGAGGCCTCGCCCTTTTGGCAAGGACCTCCTGCCCCCTAGGTCCCAAAAAAGTCTAGGTCCCACCCTGGGTCCCCCTTTAAGTGCTCCGTTTGGCCCCTGACTCTATTTGAGGCGTTTCATGATCAATTTGTAAACTAGAATTAGTTTATGCATCATGTAGCATATGATTTTGGGGTAGGAGATGCTAATATATCCAACTAACCTATTTATTTTGTTATATTCCAAAAGGGTAAGGGTCAAAACCCATTTTATCCATTTATTTACTATTTATGATAAGTTTTAGTTTCAGTATTGTTCTTCTTCATTTTTACCTTAGGATTGGTGTGTATTATGAATTTTCTTAAAAACAAATGAAGAATAAAGTGGTGGAGGGTGATAACTTGAAGGAATTGGATAAAAAGAGGTTCTAGGCTTTGAGATTGAGTGTAAGATGTTGGGGTTGACCTACCACCTAAGGACATTCATTTTTAGGTTTGGAATGGAATGAAACATGGTCTAAACCCTTCGATTGACGGTCTAGAAGTGATTTGGGGTCGTTGTGTGTGATCAGGAGTGTGCACAGACTCAATCTCGATGACCATTTACAGTGAGTTTTAGTTTAAGTATAGTTCTTTACTATTTAACTTGAGGATTCGTGTCTAATATGAAAGTACTTAGAGAAGTTTGAAGAATGAGGTGGTGAAAGGTGAGTTTTGAGGAAAATGGGTTGAAAAGTAATTTCTCTGGCTTTGGAATTAAGTTTTGAAAGTGATAAGGTTGACCCATTGCCTAAGGACGCCTAACTCCATGTTGAAAAAAATCCAGGGTGTTACAATCTACCCCCCTTAAAATAAAACTTTGTCCCCGAAATTTGCCTAAGGGTAATAAGGAAAGATTAATCATTTCCTTCACCTAAGTTTTGTTGATTTCATGTTTTTATACGTGGTAGGGTGTATACGATCTATATAAGTCTAGTTTCTTTTGGTCTACCCCCCTTAAAACTTACTTCTTTATGCATTACTTACACCCTAACGGTTTGCTATAATTGATTTCTTTACCTGTTTGGCATCTTGACGACAATTCCCATCTACTTAGAGTAAGATATATATTTTCAGTGGTTGACTAATACAGAGAGATGATTGTAGTGGGCTTGATCCCGATACATCGAATGTCCGCCTAGCCAGGGTAGACAACGTTGTATCCCTTCCTAATCCTGGTGGATCCTGGTCTTCTGCTTGGCTAAGCAGTGAGTCCATTGGTAGTCGTCCAGGATTGAGAATTTGGGTCAAGCTGCGAATGTTTCGCATTTGTTCATTTCAGTAACTCCGTAGTCCGATCACTCTAAAAGCTTAGGGAATGTCAATCACTAAAAGGTTCAAAAGTCCTATTTATAAGGTTGTGCTTTGGATCTTGATCTAGGAGAGTTCTCACCTGAATCTATGTCCAAGGTAGGGATTAATAAACACTTTAATAGATCATCCTTAAGGATTCCTAATCGTACAGAATCAACCAAAGCTTCTATTATGCTCGTATTTAACGAGTAGGTTTATGGATACACTGACCTTCCCCTGCTAACACTGTTAGGCCTATGATTTAATATGCATGGGTTCAACACTTAAGCCTTAATTGTTTCCCTGAATTTCCTTCGATCTTGGGCCAGTGGGGAAAGGGCTAACCACGCTTCCGCTGTGCTACTCTGATTCAACGATTGTATTAGATAATCCTGGGCCCTACCCTCCTGGTATTCAGCCCTCGTGCGCTCATATATCCACTTGGTCTTAACGTTGAAGTCATCCTCTTGTACCATCGAGTTTAGGGATTTTCACCCAGGGACATCTATGACACCCCAATACTTAGTAATAATATTTTTGGTATCCAATCCACCCACTCACGATGTGTCTGTGGAGGCTAGGGCCCTGATGTCGCTAGGGTATACAATAATCACAATTACATAAATGTAAGTGCATGAACCACCCTACCAGACATGCAACAATCTTACGCGTACCGTGCGCTCATGAAGGGTAACTCCGTCTATCAGGGAGCCTCTAAACAATCCGTCCAAAGGCATATGCTATGATTAGTCAATCCTCATATCAGGCATACATATGATGCATATGATCATGAATCATGGATCTATACTAAACATGTTATATGGTAATGGGTTCTGTTCATAAGGAAGATGTGCCCTGATCAAAACGACGATGGGCCTAGACGGCCTATGCACTATAAGTATGGGCCTATCATTGGGCCCTAGGGAGAGTGACAATGCAGACATTTAACCTACATTATCCTTACAATGTGGACATCAAACCATCATTGTTCCCAAGGCATAGCCCGTTATAAAGGTCAACACATATACCATGGCAGAATCATACTACAATGGGCCTTAGGTACGTCCTAATGGGCCTCGACCCATGGGCCTCCAGTACATCAAATGGGCCTCATAGCATAGGTCTCGTATATATCGAAGTAGGCCTCAACATCGGGCCACAAATACGTCAAGATGGGCCTAATTACGTGGGCCTTGCATACATCATAATGAGCCTCATAATATGGGCCTCATATTTATTAAGGCAGGCCTGAACATCGGGCCTTATACAAACCAAGGTGAGCCTCGACAATGGGCCATAAGTATGGTAAGTGGGCTACACCACATGGGCCACATGAATATCAAATGGGCTACACTAATGGGCCACACCCAAATATATAAGTGGTGACAATGATTTATACCATTAAAATTCTAAAGGCCCGCCATAACATTTATTTCCCATCCAATCTGATCATAAGGTCCCAAAGAATTTCAATGGTAGCCGCCCAATCCTCACTTTACTGTAGTGTGGTCCTCCTGATACAAAGATCTGCCTCATTTTTAGTCTCAAGCCGTGAGATGGGCTTTCAAAATGGTTGGACAGTTTGGATGCAACATATGCATCATGGTGGGGCCCACACTAATGAAGGGTGTGGATTACGATACATACATTAGTAGGTCCCATGTGGGGCCTACTATAATGTTTATTTTCCATCCAACCTATTGATAAGGTCACTTAGACCTGGGGCCCACTGTAATGTTTATTTGCATCCAACCTAGGCCCTCTGTAATGTTTATTTGCATCCAATCTATTTATAAGATCACATGGACCAGGGGCCCACCATAATGTTTAATTGCATCCACTTTGTCCAGGGGCCCACGGTAATGTTTATTTGCCACCCAACCTGTTCGTAAGGTCACGTGGACCTAGAGCCCACAGTGATGTTTGTTTTTCATCTAAACTATTCATGAGGCCATGTGGACCTAGGGCCCACGTTTTCCATCTAACCTGTTCACGAGGTCACACGACCCTGGTGAAGAGGAAAAATAAATTTCATATTGATACAGAACTTCTGTGACCCATAAGGGTTTCAATGGCAGACGTTCAATCCCACATTGCTTTCAACTGTGTGGGCCACCTGACGTCCGTGTATGGCTGATTTTGGGGGGCCCACTGCTTAAGAAGGGGTCCCATTAAATGCACGGTGTGGATGTTTGAAACGCATCACGATGGGACCCATAGCTGGGGCCATGAGGGCCAGCCCGTTTGTCGGGCACAGGTGCTGCCTGTGTGAGCTCTGTAGTAGCAGCGTTAGCGCTGCCCCCCCTTCTTCTTCCTTTTTTTTAAGTTTTGGAGTTTTTCTACAAATTTTCACCAATGGGGCTTGCATCAACGAAATCCACACCATCCACTCACTCCTACGGCTCAAGACAAGCCAAACAAGTTCGCTATCTGAGGTATTTTGGTATATAGAATCACCAAGTGAATTTTTAATGGTAAAGGCCACCATTTTCCAAGATACAGCCCACAAGACACTCGGATTAACTTCATTTTTTGGCTTAATGCTTAAAATGTTCTGAGGAAGAGGATGGACGGCTTGGATTAAGTATATGTATCAAGGTGAGGCCAACATAAGCGGCCCACCCAAGTCTAGCTAGTTAGTACACACTCATATCAGTACACGCACTCCATGTTAACTACCCCTGCTTCACGTCCAGCGTCTAGAGATGCTGGATGGCTGGGATAAACACAACATCATGGTGGGTCCCACGTGTATGTGGCCCACTTGCATGTATATACATATATAATATATATATTATATTCCATATATATAATATATATTATATTATCTGAGATCACACCTCACACACACGCACAGTTATATCCATCATAAACTAATTTGCATATTTTTCATCTCTCAAATAGTTTGTGATTAGATCCTTTACCGGGCTTGGAAGCCAGTAGAGTTACTCTTGAGAAATCCAAATATATACATGCTGTTAGGATTAGAGTGATAGGATTTTAAATTGTTATAAAATTATTAAAAAGTCCTATTCACCCCCCTCTAGGACATATTGGCATATTCCTACTTCAACTAAAGAGGTCTTCACAATAATTTTAGATACTGCCCTTGCTTTATCAGGGCCTTGCCTCCTGTAAGACCTAACTCGAGTTCTTACGTGTGCATGTGTGTGTAGGTATGCATTTTGTCTCTCATGGTTCGACGGTCTTATCGGTCGAATCCTGGTAATCCGCGACCCTTGAATAGTGTTTGAGGTCATCCTTGATTTTAGTCACATAGATCCGACTCGGATCGACCCTGGACCTATGCCATCTTGTTCGTATCATCGTTACGGTTCCAACAACGCATCTCGTGCGTCCATTCGACTTATGGATCAAAAGTTATGAACATTTCATCATGTGGCCCACTTTTTGTATAAGAGCATATGGACCACTTTTATGGCATAATTTCCCATGCACACCACCTACACACACTACAATTCCATGGAATAAACACTACCCACCTTAGACACTACCCAAGCTTAACCTAAACCCTATGAGCATAGTAATCTCCTCCCATAGCTATGATTACCCTTCTTACAAATTCATCATTACCACCTCCCTACAACTTCTCTCTCTCTCTCTCTCTCTCTCTCTCTCTCTCTCTCTCTCTCTCTCTCTCTCTTCCTTCTCATTTCTCTTCTTTCCTTCTTCCTCTCCAATGTCCATCCCTCCTCCCATTTTCTAGCATTTTTCTCCCTCCTTTCCTCCATCATCTAGCCACTATAGTCCCATCTTGACCATTGAATCTTAAACCTTGGAGCTTGAGATCCTTAGTGATGGTGGAAGCTTGAAAATCTTAGGTGGGTGCTTCTACTAGTGCTTATTTCTCTCCTCTCTCTCATTTCTTTTGTTTCTTCATGTATGGGATAAGTGGGACCCACCAATCCATGGTGGGATCCCATCTAACCCTTTTGATGTGGCCATTGGCCATCCTTCATGCGTGTGTCATTCCATGATGATGCCATCCT
Organism: Magnolia kwangsiensis; assembly: GCA_037074715.1. NCBI lineage: Eukaryota > Viridiplantae > Streptophyta > Magnoliopsida > Magnoliales > Magnoliaceae > Magnolia > Magnolia kwangsiensis. Next base: position 77,162,491 of record CM073579.1, read on the forward strand.
CCATGGACCCCATCATGATGTATTTTATAATCTTAGCCTTCCAAGGTCATCTAGAGCTTTGTTTTATGGTCGGGATGGCATCCCCACCTCAGATTCTTATTATGGAGGTCCATGTATGCATAGATCAATAAGATGAGCAACGTATGTTGGTTATTCTTTGTGCATAAGGGATTTATAGTGGCGAAATCCCTCTTGAATGACCGATCTCTCTTTTGTTCTCTCTCTATTTCTTTCCCCCCTAATATTGCTGATCATGGTGGCCCACCTGATGGGCAAGGCACATCCAATCGTCCACCCTTGATGGGACATCCCTATGTCCCATTTGTTGGACATATGGAGGTCCACCTTACGGTCCATTCTTACATGTAATGTCTGGATCAATTTGGAGCATGTTCCGGATGTGTGTAGCCCATCTAGGTGACCCCACCTTGATGTATGTGAGGATTTTTCTTGTTGGGATTTTATTTATGGGTTGAACTAGGCAGCAATATACCTTGTTGTCCAGAATTTTCATAAGCTCATGTTGCTGATTTTTGGGAAGCGTTTGGCACACATGCTTGATTTGTTTTTGAAGGAGTTAAGGGTGGGTCATTGGTGTGTGGACCCCACTTGATGTATGCCAAAACCACCCCTAGCAGCCCCTCTTTGGGACGCCCAAGGGCTGGGCCCAAGGGCTTAGACAGTCCAACATGTGGGACCATCCAACCATGAAGATGGGCTTGGAAAGCCCCTTTATGGGCCATGTTTTGAGATGGTGGGCCACTAAAGTGGACCCCACCTTAATTTACAGCAGCAGAGGCACCTCTCCCAACCACTTTCCCTTAATTTCTATGGCATGAGCCCTGTAACACCCCGGATTTTGGCCAACCTGGGATTAGACGTCCTTAGGCAATGGGTCAACTAAAACACCTGGGAAATCGCTCAGAACCCAATTCCATAGCCAAAGAAATCACTTAGGATTAATTCCTTTAGAAACTAAGCATCAGTTAGCTAGCGCTACGCTGGAGTAGCTGTGAAATAGTCCCTGATCGCTTTAAATACGTTCTACAAGACCCAAACCTTGTAGAATCAATGGTGCTATTTCATTTAGAGTCTGAAACCTCGGATCAAACCTAAACCGATTTGTTCTCTGGACCACTTTGAAACTTTGTATTGGAACTAGACCGCGCGTCGAAAGTCCGATACCTACAATCTTAGACCGTTAGAACCGCCTTGTTGGACTTGACAATCATTTTGAAAATCAAGTCCAACCGACATTCGCAGGCTATTTCATTGAGCCTGGACTGAAGAGAGTGAGAATAGGGTTAGATTTGGAATTTGAAATTCAAATCTGACACACGACTTGACGCGTCAGTATTAAGCGTTCTGACCATCAGAATTCAGCCAAATTACACCCTCGGATCAGGAAAAATTTCTATTTCATATCATGAGACTTGCAGGCCTGATCTACGTGCGGTGACCGCTGAACTGAAACTGGACCGCCACGGGCGATCTACGAACACTGATAGCCTGAAAACGGGATATGAACGACATCCGATAGGTACGAACTTAAGTCCGATCGCATTCGGCCAGGGGACCACCAGAAATGTCCTTTTTGACCGAAATAGCCCCGATTTGGATATACCTTAAGTAAACTTTGTTCTTAAGCCTATTTTGGGCACATTTGGGCTTATAAAAGGGGTTGAAACCCTCACTCCTCTCTCCCATCCGAAATTGGAAAAAGTCCTAGATTGAGAGAGAGAAAAGGTGAGAGATTGTGAGAGAGAGCAGGAGAGAATTTTCCTGCTGCTGCCCTACCTGTTGCACGTGCTTTAGCAACACGCTCCAATCACTTGGCCGGTGATTTCTCCGCGTTTCTAGGTAAGAAACATCCCTAATAGTTGCTGATTTGAGGTTCCCTTGGTTCCATAGCGAAATAGCTGATAGATCTTGTGTATTAGGTTCACAGTTCGCCATAGACGAAGCGTATACCCTCCGTTCGAATCGCTTCACCTATAAGAGAAAAGGTGCGGATTTTAGATGCTTTGATTGACTGTTTCCAATGCTTTCAATGTCGTTTAATAGTAGATTATCAACGGCAATGCCGTTTGACATGTACAACATGCTGTCCGTTTCCTGTTTCGTAAGCAGACGAAGAATATGAGATTTAGGGCATTTTAGTCATTTGTAGGAAATACTGTTTTCATCCATAATTTGATGATGTGATTAACATGTCTTCTTGTCGCATTAGAATGTTAAGAATACGTGCATAATTAGTTTGGTGAAGAGATTCGCCTAAATGCGCACTTTGAGTCGATATACTATATGTAGACTTAAGTGTGTAGTGTAAGTGTTTGTATAAATGCTTGTATTAGTATCTATTGAATTATATAGTGTTATGAATTAGTTTGAGATTGATTTCTCAATTAATATGCTGATGTAAATGGTTTTCTACATGTTAGCTATATGCATGATTTCATTATATGTATGAAATGCTTGCGTTGGAAGATTTACTTAAGATTGTATGTTATAACATGTGTAAAAATGCTCACATGGTTGTATTTCATTTTCATTACTCTTACACGATTGTTGATGTGGATTCATGATTGTTTGGGACTATACTTAGTCCAAGCAGTCGGTAACTGAGTAAATTCGTGGTTGGCTTATCTTTGTCACGAACGACGCGTCGATGAATGCGAGCCATGTTTTGGAGTTGGCGGCAGTGGTTAGGCCACACGAGGTATTTTACGCACTTCATGTCATTCGACTTGAGATGCGCTCGTGCTAGTCGAGCCCGTCAAGTAACCCGATTGGCCGTTGTATGTTCACCCTGTATGACTCATAACTGCTTGAACCTAGGGTACTGAACTTACCATTGTAAACCCTGTCAACCATGGTACCTTGATCGACGAAGACTCATGATCCGGGCATGGTGGTATGGGACACCGTGGTCGAGCTGTCGGCCTACGCTAGCGCCACAAACCTCCCCGTAGTGACCAGTGAGCATCTATGTCTCGTGAGCAGATTATGGTGGTATGAGACACTATATTCTTGCTGTCGGCCTACACTGATCTTGCGACGAGTCCTTTGTAGTGACCGCGAGCGTATTCTGAGTCTACGGGAGGCGACGACCCTTCCGTAGCAGTGAGAGTACAGTAGGCCTGTATTGATAAGGTGATGGGGGAGCGGTGCAACGAGTGCGAGCAACAGCCCTAGCAGCCCTTGCAGCGACCTACAAAAATATACATCGTATGAGATTACTAGGAGTGATAACCCTAGACAGGATCTGTGTTGGGATTGATACAAGGGAAGTACCTTAGTTTCCCAATCCTGCTGTTTGAATGGACTAATAACAACTCGAAAATCATATCACCATTACATTGCATGTGCCTGGAAGATGTGGAGCACTTGAGGGACGATTGCATGCCACGGTCGTAAGATGGTGCCATATGAGGGAGATCGTCGGTGAGGGCATACATCACGTCATGTCATATTACATTAACAACAGTATTAGGATTGTTTGATTTACTGCTTTACTATTATCGCATGATTGATTTGAGAACATGTTAATCTTTGCTCTATTATTCTATTGAGTTAGCTACTCATTCCCACGTTACGGGATGGTGTTTTCGGACACCCACCAGTCCCTATTTTGGTTACAGATGATGGCCCTGCTTGAGAAGCGGAGTTGGACTTGATAATGATAAGGAGGATCTCTCTTTTATGCGTGTTCTGATTGACGGGATTACAGGGAGGTTGATTAGATCCCTTGACACTTGTCATTTTATATTTTCAGAGCACTCATGTATATTCTTTTTGTTTACTTTTGGAGTATACATATATGTTTATAACTTGGTAACATGTTCACACTCTGGAGACATACAACAGTTTATATATGTTATACATACTATCACAGTCTTTCGCTTGTGAATTTAACTGTCTCTGGAGTATGATATGTTGTTCTGGCTTAATCTCACTCATGTTTAATACATTAACACAGACAACATTCAATCATACATATCTATGTTGCATAAATAACATTTTGGAACTCGGGAGTTGGGTTTTTACTCGATCCCCGATTTTCGGGATGTTACAGGCCCACTCCATGGGTGATACAAAAAGGGGGCAGCAACCTGTATTTTCTGCAACCTTACTATCGATGAATTGTATGAATTAAATAAAATACTTTTGCATAACGTGGAAAAAATTCTAAAATTTTATAGGGATGTGGCCCACCCATGGTAGGACCCACGTAAAAAATTTTGGGGCTAATGGACACTTGTACACAACGTGGTAAGGGCTGGATAGGCCTACCACAATGGGATGTTCAGATCAGGCAGTATCTCATGATAAATTGTTTTCATAAAATGAATTAAAATATTTTTAGTTGTCCAAAAATCCTAAAATTTTGTGGAGGTATGACCCACCCATGGTAGGACGTACCTACCAAATTGTAGGGCCAATGGACCCTTGTGTACACTGTGGTAAGGGCTGGACCAGCCCACCACTTTGGGACATCTAGGATGGCCAGAATTTTTGGGCAGACTATTTTCCGTAAATAAATTAAAATACTTCTGAGTATCCAAAAATCATAAAATTTTGAAAGGTGTGGCCCACCCATGTAAGTATCACCTTACAAAAGTTTAGAGCTATTGGGTCCCTGTACTTCCCGTGGTGTGGCGTGGAGTGGCCCACCAGACAGGGACGCCCAGGCTTGGGCGTCTAGCCTTGGCTGGCCCTCTAGCCTACTTTGTGGGCCCACCTAAATGTGTTGTATATCCCACCATCCATCCATGTGGGGTCCTTAGGGGACTTGACCATCCTTTCCCTTTGGTGGCCTCTAATTGGGTCCCATGGGATGAGTTTTTGGGCCAAATACCTGGGTCCGTAGAGCTGCCTACATATGGGATATCCCTGTCTTGGGCTGCTACTGGGCCCGCATTCCTACGGCATGGCCTACTTGAAGTAAGTGTTGTATATCCCCTTCTCATCTAGTGGGACCCACAATGATGTGTGTGGGCCATCAGGGATTAAATGTACTATAAAATAATTTTATTGTTGGATTCCAACCAACCTAGAAAACGAGTGGGAAAGAATTTGGCAATGGGCCCAATATTGCTGCCCATAAGAGTTATTCTGGGGCAGCATGGCCCACCAGATTTGAGGATGGATTAATCTATTATTTTTTCATTTTTCCTTTAGTATTTTTGTGTTTAATTAGGGCCCATCTGAGGGCCACTCAAGTTGCGATTTATGTGGATCATTATATGTGGTTAATTGCTTGTTCCTTAGGCTTTTGGATTGGGACTTTTTAGATAAACCCATTAACCTTTGGGCCTATACTCTTTTACCTATTGTGATGGGTTCGTAGGCCGTAATATGCAAGTAGTTGGGCCCCTAGCTGCCTACCAATTTAACCCTATACTTAGGATAAGATGAGAGGCCCAACTCACTTATGTTAAGTGTGAAATTTGCCCATATGGTTGAACTATTGGGCTGCCCATTAGGCCCAGCATAATGAGTGGATTTATGACCCTTATGGTTGGGCCCAAACCTGGCTTAAGGGCCCACCATGCTACCTAAGTATTGGGCTTAGTGTATGGCCCACTAGGCCATGGGCCTTATTTCATGCTTGAGTAGTGGCAGGCTACCTCTTAGAAACCAGTTGAGGTTGGTGTAACATCTCAGAAAAATTCGTACAAAGACCCGAGTACCACCTTAGGCAGAAATCACTAAGGATCAAATTATTTATAAATTAGACAAAAATTAATTAAGTATTAAACTGATTTAGTCAGTGAATTAGCTCAAATCATTTTCTATATGAACTACAAGACCCAAAACTAATAGGATCGCTAATGCTACATTACCTAGAAACCTAGGATTAATCTCAAAACCCAGTTGCTCTCAGGAGCATCACAAAACTTCGTATCAGACTCGGACCGCTTGTTGAAAGTCCGATTACTATGAAACTATACGGTTATGACCGCCTTACCGGGCTTGACAACTATCTTAAAAATCAATTCCAAATAGTGTCCAGAAATGCAAAACTTGAGTCCGGAGCAAAGTGTGTGAGAAACACGAATATCTTTAGAAAATGAACTGAAACTTAAGTGAATTGAGCCGTTCACTTGTAGGCCAAATTTAAGATTTCAGACCATCAGATTCTCACCCAATTACACCCTTGGATTAGGAAAATTTTTTAACATAGGTCAATGTACTTGTGGCCTTGATCGAGTGTCGATAGCCGTTGAACTAAAACAGGTCCTTCATTGTCGATCCACTGATCTGATCGGACTAAAAATTTAACCTAATCTAGATCTAATGTTAGGAAACTTTTCACAGACCGTATGCAGGAAATGGGTCTCCTGATGAGTTCCATTGGCCTGAAACAGCCGACTTTTGGCTATAACTTAAGTATACCATGGCCCTGGCGCCATTTACACCAGTTCTGGGCCTATATAAAGGCCTTTACCTACCCCTCTCTCATTCCATACAAAATTCCTAAACCTTAGGAGAGAGAAGAGAAAAGAGGAGGAAAAGGTGAGGAGAAGTGAGAGAAAGTGAGAGATAGTTCCTGGGATTCAATCCCGCCGCTCCACGTACTGAATTATCTTACCCGGATTGCTATTTTGACGATTTTGACTCCATTCTTGGGTAAGAAATCCTAACCCTAATCTATTTTAGGGGTCTAAATAGAGTAAATGGTGAAATAGCTAACCTATTTCATGTTATATGTTGCCGTTGTGTCGTAGACAAAGATGTAGTGTTCGAACTGAGTTCGATACGAGTCTACCGACGGAAGGTGCAGACTATAAAAATTTAGGTTATGCTTTTCAAGGCTTTTAATGTTAGTAATGATTTATGACTGACTTGATTGCTGTCACATGCGCCTAGTTTTGATGATTTTTAAATATTATAAGTATATGTATAAACTATGTTGATTTTAATGCACTCCATGTGTTTGTTGAAATGTTTGCATGAATATGGAATTATGATTTGTGCTTGCCATGATTGTCATTTGAGAATACATGATTGTTGTACGTGTGATAACTCCTATATGGAAGGATTTCCTATAATATGTATTTTAACTAATTTATTACATGCATGTGATATGTGTAGTCTAAGTATTTGATAAAATGCCTGAATGAGAAAATGCTTGTTGAAATATATTTAATGAGAGTGTTGGGATAAGATTTTCAATTCCCTTATCTATACTTATAGTTTTCTTTATATAACCTATCTTACTACTATGTGATTTATGGATGAAATGCTTATGTATGATGACATGTGTACTATTTGTTTGTTGAAATGCTCAAATGAGATTTATGTTAGATTGGTTGTCACATGCTGTCTTTGACTATTACATGTGAATGCTATTGTTTGGAGTGTGATTGACGCTACGATGTAGTCCAGGCAATCGGTAATGGTTCACGATAGGTGGCCGAACTGCTTTAGCCACACAAGACACGTTCGATGAATCTGAGTCGTATGTTGTTTGTCGACAGTGGTTAGGCTACGTGGAGTGTTTATACACTCTATGTTGATTAATCCAACGTACGCTTGTACCAGTCGAGCTTGTCAAGTAACTTGATTGGCCCATTGTATGTTCATCATGTATGGACGCTACTGCTTGAATCTAAGGTACCACTTACCAATGTAAAGCCTGTTTAACCTTGGTACCTCGATCCTCTAAGACTCATAAGTAGGACATGGTGGTGTATGGGACACCGTGGTGGAGCTGTCGGCTATGCTGGGGCGACGAGCCTCCCTGCAGTGACCAGTGAGCAACCTAAACTCATGAGCTGAATATGGTGGTGTATAAGACACTGTATTCGAGATGTTAGCCTACAATTAGGTGATAAGCTTCTCGTAGTGACCTCAAGTATACACTAGGACTACGCTAAGGTGACAAGCCTTTCCATAGTAACCTCGAGTATAACTAGGCCTACACTGAGGTGACGATCCTATCCGTAGCAACTTAGAACTGCCATCATAAGCGACTACTAGGATTGAGGACCCCAGATGGATCAATGTTTGGGTTAATGATATAAAGGGAGGTACCTTAGCTTCCTAATCCTGTTGTATGAATAAAGTATTGGCTAACACGACCATGCACCGTATTGTATGTGCTTTGGCGAGGAGGTGCACGTTTAGGGAGTTTTCCATGCACGATCGTGAGATGATGTCGTTGAGGGAGTGCAGGCGAGGGCATGTATCATTACAACATACCATTCCTGCATTAACAAGAGTGCTTAGGATATGATTGTTATATTGCCTTATCATTACTGCTTGACTAAATTGATGACATGAGAACCTTTGCCTTATAGCTCCACTGAGTTGATCACTCACTCCCACTCTAGGACGGTATTTAAAACACCAACTAGACTCTGTTTTATCTACAAATGATGGCGATGCTTATGAAGTGAAGCCTGACTTTTACGATGATGAGTTCTCCTACATGCAACTCTCTGGTAGGTCCATGTAGACTTGGAGTTGTGCTGCAAGGATTATAGGGATACAAACTAGTTAAACATTAGATTATATCATTTTATGAATTTTGGAACTATATATGTAATTATTTAACCTGGCGACATGCCTATTCTCTGGGGACTTACAACCACTCATATAATTTATATATCTATCACAGTCTTCCGCTTGTGTAATCTAATTATCTCTGGAGTATGATATGCTGATTTAGTGTAATCCCATTCATGTTTAATGCACTAATACAGACTACATTTAATCATCATTATCTATGTTGCATAAGTGATGCATTAGAACTCAGGAGCAGAGCTTCTGCTCAACCCCCCAATTTTCAGGACGTTACAAGTTGGTATCAGAGCCAGGTTTGGATTAAACTGGACCTGAGTTATGGTAACACGATGCACACTGATGTACTTTGATCTAGGAGGGAGTGATGAAATGTAGAAATAGTCATAGGATTCGGTGAAACTGACTGTTGAAAACGGACCCGTAGGCATCTGTGATCAAGCAAGATGGCCTTAATTCATTTCTAGACCTTCAATCAACAGGTTTAAACCATAATTCAGCCTAGTCCACACTTAAATGACCCAAAATTCCTGAATATATGTGAGATGGGACCTGAAATTACATCAAACGGACTCGAGGGGCCAAACGGTACAAACCGGGGGGAACCGAAGTGGACCCCATGCATTTTTGGCACCCCGGGGTGGGGATAGCATCGCCCTAAGGTGAGCCCTCGCCCCACTATCCAGCAACCAGCGATGGCATCACCAGATCGGCGAGGCCTCGCTGATCGGCGCACCCGGGCCTGTTGGGTAGTGCTGGGCTGGTTGGACCGTCACATGTACACTGTTGTGGGCCCCATGAAAATGTGTGGGACCCCTTATATCTCTCCCATTTACTTTTTTCCTCCATTCCTACCACTTCAAGCTTTTCAAATCCCTCAAATCCTCATTTTTTCTCTCTCAAATCACCCCTCCAATCTCATCTTCTTCCTTTTTCCTGCACCACCTCCGCCATTCTCTTAAACCCATCTTCTATAACCACCTATATCCCTTAATCCCTCTCATTTGAGCACATAAACACTTCCTCATGTCTCAAAAAATCTCAAAGTCCAATAGCCCATCCTATCCCTCCATTTTATTTCACTTTCATGGCTCTTTTTAAGCTCGTGGCGGCCATATTCTCGCTTTCCACACTTCTCTCTCATGGGAAAGAAGAGGGATCCCACGGATGGAGCCAGACCTAGCCGCCCTACCCGTTCAAGGAGGCAGAAGGCGCCGAGGCTGGCATAAGCATCGATCGAGAGATAAGGACGAAGCGGGATCTCGATCCCCAACTCCCTCTCGAAAGAGCTCAACTGGCGAATATGTCACACAGAAGGTTTCAATGCCGTAGGGTTCTCTTTGAAGCACACGTGGATGAGAAGATCTTTGGGCTTTATTCGGTGATGGATCTCCTGTCGGACGCCGGGTGAGGGGTCTCATTTTTGAGGGTAAGACTCGTGCGAATGAGAGCACTGTCCGAGCTTTCTATGCCCATATACGTAATCCGTTGTTGGAGCCTCTGCAGTTCTCTATCCCCATGGGAAGGAGGGAAGTTATTGTCAATATGGACTTGATAGCCCGAGTCATGGTGATGTCATGCTGGGAGGTTCATACAAGCAAGAAGAACCTCAGGAGCGTGCGTGAAAGAGATCAACAAGCGATTCCTTTGTGGCTGACTGGTCCATTGGATTCGAGGCAATTACCTCCTGACATCCGAGATGACTCATGACTTTCGCCTGCTCCACTGATGGAGCAATCGTAGCGAGTGCAAGCATCTGATGGTAGACTTTCTGTACGGAGCTGGACAGGGAGACAAGCTGTGCTTGCCTACGATTGTACTACTACAGATAGTTTAGACCGCACGATCTTCTAGGATAACCATTCACTCCCATTCAACCAACTTATATGCAAGCTTGCTCATGAATTCGGCTACAGACTTGGCGCAGAAATTCCTACCCCGATCCATTTCATCAATGACACCACTCTCAATAACATGAATATTGGGCCACTACAACGTCAAGTCCAACTCGATGAGAGTGAGGATGAGACGAAAAGTGAAGAGAAAGAGTGTGATGAAGAAGGTGGAAATGAGATGGAGGAAGAAGGTGAGGAAGAGGAAGGGCAAGAAGAGGAAGAAGAGGAGGCCCAAGACACTGATGAGGCCTCTCCTCCTGCTGCACGTGGGCGCGACAGCAATCGGGCTGCTATAGAAGCCCGACTGGCTCAGATCGAGGAGGGCCAAGTAGCCCTGAAGAGAATCAAGCCTTTGTGAAGCGAAAGTTTAACAAAGTAACACGCACCTTGAGGGCTATCCTGTGTTGTATGCAGGACAAGGGTGCACCTCCGCCATCGTCAGATTTAGACGACTAGTCGTACATGTAGTCATCTTTTAGCTTGCTTTGTTGCTTATTTTCTTTTTTCTATGTATAGCCTAGATAGGCTTAGTAATATCGTAGTTTGAATCTTTGCTTAGATTAGTTCATCTGCATCTTTTGTCATGATCCATGTAATATTACATCTCATGTATTGTGACAATTTTGGTTAAATGAAATGCATGTGGTTTCTTTTGTTATGAGATGTGTTGAATGCTTGAGAAGTTGAGTATTGTATGCTTAATCTCACACAGGTTGCACCCTATATTGTATATAGGGAATGCCACCTAAGGCCACACGGAGTACGACACGTCTTACACTTGGCTACTCGATTGATGGGGCACCACCCTTAAGCGATAGCCATACGGACCCCAATTTGGGCCCGACTCATGAGACTATGCATGATTCTCAGGCGACTACTTGCCCTAAATGGGCCGACACCTGTTGCACCACCGATTCCAGAGTAGAACCGTGCATCCTTGTTGATGCTCCACATGCACTAGGCTTCTCCTCCTGATAGGTTGGAGTAGATGATGCTCTTGATGCAGTAGTAACAACAATGGTTTTTGGCCACCATTGCAGGGGCCATTGCTCAGAACATACACATAGTCCTACTTGTCCCACCAGCGCAGCCTCCTGGAAATATGAATGTCAGCGGCTTATTTGAGCGATTCTAGTGCTTTCGTCCTCCTACTTTTACGGACACTCACAGACCCAAGGAGGCCGTTTATTGGCTTGACCGTATCTCTAAGATTCTGAAGCTGCTGCACTGCACTGAGGTAGAGCAGGTTGAGCTAGTCACGTACATGTTCGAGAAGGAAGCCAGTCTTTGGTGGGACAGTGTCCTTTGGATTGTGGCTGCTGGCTATGTATGGACGTGGGAAGCTTTTGAGACACGCTTCCATGAGAAGTACTTTTTCCTCACGTATCGTAATGAGAAGGAGAGTGAATTTCTTTGCCTCCATTAGGGAGGGATGACAGTGGCAGAGTACGAGAACAGGTTCATGGAGCTGGTCAAATATGCTCCCCTTATATTAGCAGACCAGTCAATGTGAATGTGATGGTTTTTTGAGGGTCTACGACCTAAGATGTGCTCGAAGATGTGTTGCGCTAGCATATCCAACTATGATGAGCTAGTAGACATGTCTCTGTAGGCTGAGTAGGATGGGGACAAGTTGTCCCATACACGTGTGCCTATGGTTCCGAGGCCTCAACCGGATTTGCCAAGCAGACCGTTTCTCGGCAAGAGGCCCCGTGCAGACTCGCCTCCCAGACTTACAGCTCCACTAGCCTCAATGAGGTAACTAGACTTGTGGTGCACATACTGTAAGATATCGGGCCACACTGACGTGTACTGCTTCACCAAGATGAGGGATAACAGTTTTGCACCTCCTCAGAAGATCAACCGTCAGTTACCTCAGGCCATCACAGCTTCACCTTTGTGATCCGAACCACCTGCACCTTGATTCAGGCTGCCTTAACGGCCTATGGTACCACAACCTAATTGTTCCCAGCAGGCTCGTGTGAACTCACTTGCAGCTGAGGAATCTGACATAGCAGTGACAACACCGATGACTTTTAAAGTCATGACACATGTTCAAGATATACCAATCTTCTTATTGGTGGACACCACGTCCACTATCTCTATAATATGATGCACAGAAGTCAAGCGACTGGGGTTGGAAACTAGTCCTATGGTTAGGTTGAGACTTCTTACCGCCACAGGGACTTTCTCAAAATCTACCAAGATGTGTAAGGGTTGTTCGATAGACTTAGGGAGTAGAACTGTACTCGTCGACCTGATTATTGCCCCGCTATGTCACTACGATGTGATCCTCGGTATGGATTGGCTCATCGAGATGAGGGCAGAGATCGATTGTGATGTTAGGGTGGTAACAGACCATGGACCTGAGGGCACGACCTTTACATTCCCAGTTCAGGTCAGTTGGTACTACCACATCAGTTGTTGCGCTACCTTATTAAACCATGTTGATGGTCTGACTTTGGGGAACACGCCAGTAGTCCAGGATTTTGAGGACATGTTCAGGACAATACCTGGACTACCTCCTTGGTGTGAGATCGATTTTACCATGGACCTTGCGCCTGGTACGACACCTATATCTCTACCTACTTATCACATGCCTCTGTGTGAGATGGAGGAATTGAGTAAACAGATCGATGATCTGTTGGATGTGGACTTTTTACAACTGAGTGTATCTCCTTGGGGATCACCCATGTTGTTTGTGAAGAAGAAGGATGGATCACTGCGGTTGTGTATTGATTCTCGCAGATTGAACCAAGTGATAGTAAAGAACAAGTATCCGTTATGTAGGATAGATGATCTGTTCGATCAGTTAAAAGGGGCGCAGTATTTTTCAAAGATTGACTTACAGTCAGGGTATCACCAATTGCGCATCAAGGATGAGGACATGCAGAAGACAGCTTTCAGGACCAGTTTTGGGCACAGCAAGTTTCTTGTGATGTTGTTTGGAATCACAAATGCATCGGCCGTATTCATCAGGCAGATCACGAGGAGCACCTGTGAGCAGTCTTTGATACGCTCAGAAAGAACTAGTTGTTTGCTCAGTATAAGAAGTGTAACTTCTGGAAGGAAGAAGTCAAGTTCCTGGGACATGTGGTGTCTAAGGAAGGTATAGCTGTGGACTTTGCTAAGGTGACAGCAATTCAGGACTAAGAGCATCCCGGTTCGGTTAATGAAGTGAGGAGTTTTATTGGCTTGACAGGTTACTACCGTTGGTTCATTAGGGATTTTTCAAAGATAGCCAGACTGTTGTCTTAGCTGACTCAGAAGGATCTTAAGTTTGCCTGGAATGAGAAGGTAGAAGCAGCTTTTTAGGAGGTGAAGGACAAGTTGACGTCCACCTCTATACTAGTATTGTCACAGCAAGGGGTTAAGTATACGATATTCACTGACGCATCTCGTGTTGATTTGGGTTGTGTTTTGATGCAAAAGGATAAGGTTATCACCTATACATCACGATAGTTGAGGAAGCATGAAGAAAACTAACCTATGCATGACCTGGAGTTAGCGGCCATCATCTTTGCATTTAATCTCTGGAGACATTACCTCTATAGAGAGGAGTTCGAGCTCTTTTGCGACCACAAGAGCCTCAGGTACATATTCACGCAGAGGGACTTGAATATGAACAGTGACGATGGATAGAAACCTTGAAAGATTTCAAGTTTGAGGTTTCCTACCATCCTGACAAGGCCAACCTTATGGCAAACACGTTGATCCGCAAGAAGACTAGCATTTGCGGCTCCGCTGATGATTGAAGAGTGGACTATGGTGGAATTTTTGTGAGACTTTGAGCATAAACTTATTGTAGAAGAGTCGTTTGAGAGTGTCGTACACATTCGGGTACAACCACTCATTGATGACCGAATCATAGTGGCTCGGGGAGAGGATAAATGGTTGGTGAAGATGAGGAAACAAGCTAGTGGCGACAAAGACTCAGAATTGAGAGTTGGTTCGGATGGGGGTTTATATTATCGTGGCGGCCTATGTGTCCCAAATCTTCATGACTTGAGAAAAGAAGTACTCTAAGCTGCTCACAATTCGAGGATGGTAATGCACCTTGGTAGTACGAAGATGTATCTAGACATGAAGAGATTATACTGGTGGGACAACATGAAGGCCCACATAGCAGACTATGTATCCCATTATCTCACATGCCAGGAGGTCAAGGCAGAGCATCGTCGACCTCTTGGACTCCTTCAGCCCATGCCCATAGCAGAATGGAAATGGGATTTCATTTCTATAGATTTCATCTCATGGTTGCCCAAGACGAGGAAGGGGCATGATTCAATTTAGGTGATTGTGGACCGATTGATAAAATCGGCTCATTTTCTCCCTATTAGAGTTTTGAACTCAGCATACGATTTGGTCAAGCTGTACATCAAGGTACGTCAACATGGAGTTCCTATGGAGATTGTGTCGGATAGAGACACTCGATTCACATCTATTTTATAGACTCATATCCAGGAAGCAATAGGTGTGAAACTGAAGTTCAGTACCGCATTCCACCCACAGACTAATGGCCAGATGGAACAGGTGTTGGAAGATATGCTGCGAGCTTATGTGCTGGATTTTAAGGATAATTAGGATGATGGTCTTCCGTATGTAGAGTTCACCTATAACAATAGCTTTCAGGCGAGTATTGGCATAGCTCCGTATGAGGCACTATATGGGAGTCCCTGTCGAGCAACGCATTCTGGACAGAGGTTGGCGCGAAGGGTCTGATTGGCCCAGAGTTATTGCAGACGACCTCAGAGAAGATCGACATTATCAGGCATCGACTTCTGGCAGCGTAGAGCAGGTAGAAGAGCTACACCGATACAAGGTGATGACTCCTAAAGTTCGAGGTTGGGGACCACGTATTCCTGAAAGTTTTCCCAATGAAGGGAGTCCTCCAGTTTGGAAAGAAAGGGAAACTCACGCTGAGATTCGTTGGCCCATTCCAGTTATAAGACCGAATGGGTGTGGGAGCATACCGCCTTACTTTGTCCACACCACTCGCAGACGTGCATAACGTATTTCATATATCGATGTTGAAGAAATATGTTCCTGACCCTTCCCACATTATCAAATGGGAGCAAGTAAAGTTGAGTGAGGATGCTACTTACGTACTGCGACCGATGCGGATTCTAAATAGAATAGAGCATGTGCTATGCAGTGAAGTGATCCCACTTGTAAATGTATTGTGGATACATCAAACTGAGGAGGAGACTACTTGGGAAACAGAAGCCGAGGTCCGCAAGAACTACCCTAAGATTCTCGAGGAGTATGAAAATGCACTAATTTCGAGGATGAAATTTTTCTTTAAGGGGAGTAGATTGTAACGTCTCAAAAAAATTCGTATAAAGACCCAAGTACCACCTCAAGAAGAAATCACTGAGGATCAAATTTTTTAGAAATTAGACGAAAATTAATTAAGTATTAAACTGATTTAGTCGGCGGATTAGCTCAAATTATTTTTTATACGAACTACAAGACCCAAAACTAATAGGATCACTAACGCTACATTACCTAGAAACCTAAGATCAATCTCAAAACCTAGTTGCTCTCAGGAGCATCACGAAACTTCGTATCGGACCTAGACCGCGTGTCGAAAGTCTAATCATTGTGAAACTATATGGTTATGACCCCCTTACTGGGCTTGACAACCATCTTAGAAATCAAGTCCAAATAGTGTCCAGAAACGCACAACTTGAGTCCGAAGCGAAGTGTGTGAGAAACGCAAATATCTTTAGAAAATGAACTGAAACTAAAGTAAATTGAGCCGTTCACTTGTAAGCCAAATTTAAGGTTTCAAACCATCAGATTCTTAACCAATTGCACCCTCGGATCAGGAAAAATTTCCAACACAGGTCAATGTACTTGTGGTCCTGATCGAGTGTCGATAGCTGTTGAACTGAAACAAGTCCTCCACAGTTGATCCACTGATCCGATCGGACCAAAAATGTAATTTGACCTAGATCCAATGTCAAGAACTTTTCCCAGACTGTATGCAGGAAATGGGCCTCCAGATGAGCACCTTTGGCCCGAAATAGCCAACTTTTGGCTATAACCTAAGTATACCATGGCCCTGGGGCCATTTACACCGATTCTAGGCTTATATAAGGGCTTTACCCACCCCTCTCAATCCATACAAAATTCCTAGACCCTAGGAGAGAGAAGAGAGAAAAGAGGAGGAAAAGGTGAGGAGAAGTGAGAGAGAGTGAGAGATAGTTCCTAGGATTCAATCCTGCCGCTCCACGTGCCGAATCATCCTAACTGTATCACTATTTTGGTGATTTCGACTCTGTTCTTGGATAAGAAATCCTAACCCTAATCTATTTTAGGGATCCAAATAGAGTAAATGGTGAAATATCTAACCTATTTCATGTTATATGTTGTCGTTGTGTCGTAGACAAAGATGTAGTATTCGAACTGAGTTTGATACGAGTCTACCGACGGAAGGTGCAGACTATAAAAATTTAGGTTATGGTTTTCAAGGATTTTAATGTTAGTAATGATTTATGACTGACTTGATTGCTGTCACATGCGCCTAGTTTTGATGATTTTTGAATATTACATGTATATGTGTAAACTATGTTGATTTTAATGCACTGCATGTGTTTGTTGAAATGTTTGCATGAATATGGAATTATGATTTGTGCTTGCCATGATTGTAATTTGGGAATACATGATTGTGTACGTGTGACAACTCCTATGTGGAAGGATTTCCTATAATATGTGTTTTAACTAATTTATTACATGTATCTGATATGTGTAGTCTAAGTGTTTGATAAAATGCATGAATGAGAAAATGTTATTGAAATGTATTTAATGAGGGTGTTGGGATAAGATTCTTAATTCCCTTATCTATACTTACAGTTTCCTTTATGTAACCTATCTTACTACTATGTGATTTATAAATGAAAAGCTTATGTATGATGACATGTGTACTATTTATTTGTTGAAATGCTCAAATGAGATTTATGCTAGATTAGTTGTCACATGCTGTCTTTAACTATCACGTGTGAATGTTATTTTTTGGAGTGTGATTGAGGCAACAATGTAGTCAAGGCAATCGGTAATGGTTCGCGATCGGTGGCCAAACTGCTTTAGCCACGTAAGACACATTCTATGAATCTGAGTCATACATTGTTTGTCAAAAGTGGTTAGGCCACGCGGAATTCTTATGCGCCCCATGTTGATTAATCCAACGTATGCTTGTACCAGTTAAGCTTGTCAAGTAACCCAATTGGCCCATTATATGTTCACCATGTATGGATGCTACTACTTGAATCTAAGGTACCACTTACCAATGTAAAGCCTGTTTTACCTTGGTACCTCGATCCTCTAAGACTCATGAGCTGGACATGGTGGTGTATGAGACACCGTGATCGAGCCTATGCTAGGGCGATGAGCCTCCCTGTAGTGACTAGTTTGCAACCCAAACTCATGAGCCGAATATGATGGTGTATGGGACAGTGTATTCGAGTTGTTGGCCTATAATTAGGTGATGAGCCTCTCGTAGTGACCTCGAGTATATACTAGAACTACGCTAAGGTGACAAGCCTTTCCGTAGTGACCTCGAGTATAACTAGGCCTGCACTAAGGTGACGAGCCTCTCCGTAGCGACCTAAAACTGCCATCGTATGTGACTACTAGGATTGATGACCCCGGATGGATTAATGTTTGGGTCTATGATAGAAAGGGAGGTACCTTAGTTTCCTAATCCTGTTGTATGAATTAACCTAATAAAGTATTGGCTAACACAACCATGCACCGCATTGCATGTGCTTTGGTGAGGAAACGCACGTCTAGAGAGTTTGCCATACGCGATCGTGAGATGATGTCACTGAGGGAGTGTAGGCGAGGGCATACATTATTACAACATACCATTCCTACATTAACAAGAGTACTTAGGATATGATAATTGTATTTTCCTATCATTACTGCTTGACTGAATTGATGACATGTTAACCTTTGCCTTATAACTCCACTGAGTTGATCACTCACTCCCACTCTGGGACGGTGTTTTAAAACACCAACTGGACTCTATTTTAGCTGCAGATGATGGTGATGCTTACGAAGCAGAGCTTGACTTTTATGATGACGAGGAGTTCTCCTACATGCAAATCTCTGGCGTGTCCATGTAGACCTGGACTTGCTCCACAGGGATTACCGGGATACAAACTAGTTGAACATTACATTGTATCATTTTATGAATTTTAGAACTATACATGTAATTATTTAATTTGGCGACTTATCCATACTCTAGGGACTTACAACCACTTATATGCTTTATATATCTATTACAGTCTTTTGTTTGCATAATCTAAATGTCTCTGGAGTATGATATGTTGATTTAGTGTAATCCTATTTATGTTTAATGCACTAATATAGATAACATTTAATCATCATTATCTATGTTTCATAAGTGATGTATTGGAACTCGGGAGCAGAGCTTCTGCTCGACCCCCCAATTTTTAGGGCATTGCAGTTGGATGTCTTCCTGAGTGACCCTAAGGTTGGTCCATGGGTTTCTCTATGGATTGTTAAAGGCCCACCATAGACCCTAGGCCGTTTATTTGAGGCTAAATATGGATGTATGTGGAGCCTACATCAACGTATGTTGGTCCAGGCCATTCAAGCCTTGGATCGCCCGATCACGGAAGCACTCTTTACTTTGGGTTGCTGCTAGACTCACAATCCAATAGCAGGCCCACTTGATCTTTTGATGATATATACATACTCTCCATCTGATGGGGTCCCCCAGTGAGTATAGCTGACCTTCATGAGATTATTTCCACATAGTTAACTAATTTCTGGGCCTTAAAAGGTCCAGGAAGTCAAACGAGCCAAAACTTTATCAAAGGGTCTTAAATGTAAAATTTTATGGTTAAAACTTTATTTGGTTGTGGAGCCCACCATATTGAGAACTTGTGTACACGTTACATGCTTATGTTCTCTTATAATCTTTGGGCTTAATTAGTGCATTCTTTTGGGTCACCTTTAGTGATCACATGAGGACCCCATCTTAGATCAAATTTTTGGGGCATCCCATGGTCCTATAGTGGGTTAGGACATCCCAGCTTGGCCCAGCCATATATTGAGCTGACTATCACCATTTTGATAGACTTGTGGGCTGAGATAAGGATAGTATTGGGCCCTTAGTTGCCCACTTAAATTGCTAGTTATTGGGATGATGTAATGGGGCCCATTTCATCCAAACTTAAACTTATTTTTAGGTCGTATATTGTGTTCGCGGGCTACCAACCAAGTCCAACTTAATGCATGGATTCTATGGCCATTGGGAATTGAGCCTTAGGCCTTAATTCCCCTCTTAGAGCCCATGCTGTTAAAAGTGGTATTATATATTTTTATGGCCTATTATGAGGAATATATGTATGTGGTTACCTTTATTTTTATCTTAAATGTTGGCCTTGGGCCTTCTATCCATATAGTTCATGGTTGATATGCCTTTTTAGGGAATGATGGTTAAATGTCCCCATTATTGACCCCTCAAGGCCCGGTTGTATTTAAGAGTGATTGAATACTCATCTTAGACTCTTACTAAGCTCAATTTATACTACTTAGACCTGTAGCTTGTATACTTAGTCTCGTGGGCTACCCTAGGTAAATGGGTCCCCACTAGAAGTTGAATTCCTTAAGGATATTGTCTAAGTACCTAGTCTTGGTTCCTTCTTAGATAGGAGGAATGTAATATACATTTTATATCGCCATATAGTATGATTAAATTCATAATCATGACCCAAGTACATCATTGTATGCTTGGTTGACACTGTGTGTGTGTGGCCATATTGTGTCATTGGGCATTTCATGTTACCTTCTCCGAGGGACGTAGTATTCCCTCTTAAGCATGTTAGATGCTTAGAATTGATGCATGGTTGATTATGTGATTCATGCATCTGACATTGCATAGCATATGGACAATTATCACCCTTGATTCATCAGGGTTGTAGACTCCATAGTTACATCATTGATGGCCATGATTGGACACCGAAAATGTTATCTGAGCATTTAGGATGAATAAGATGCCCATGGGTGAAATTCTCAAAACTTCCATGCTACCAAGGATCTGCTCCAATGCTGTGACCGGGTGAAAATAAGAGCGCACCAGGGCCTTACACCTTTAGGCCGTGACTCTCACTATCATGTAGTCGGTTGGAATGGGGTGTGGCCTTACCCGTCTGAGGGGAAGGGGACAGTAGCTAGGCTAAGTCTGACCAGCTCATAAATGAGTCCGCTACCATCAGGCCTTACTAGTGATTGGCTATCCACAGGCAGGTAGTGAGGTCTCCTATGCTCGTTTGGCTGTACGAATCTGTAGAGCGATAGTCATCTTGAAGTGTACTAGACCCCAGTGATTTCCTTATGATTGGAAATGTACTTGATATGTGGATTGGTTATAAGCACTGACATTACTTTGTATCGCATTCGCATGGGTTGCGTAAACCCCTTCATGCATTGCCTTGATATACCACCCAGAACTCATTGCATTGTATTCATGATAAGCCTTGGTAAGGCTAGTGATATTGTCATTGAGCATGTATCCCTTCCTATATCTCCTATTATTCTTCTATGCACCATTATCACACACTTCCACCACACTCTAAACTTCTATAAGCTTATGTACGATTGATGCATGCAGGAGACCCTAGACAGGCGTCGTAACGGCAGAGCGTGGAGCAGAGTTGAGCTCGAGGACCCCGGAGTTGCAGACCTTTCCTTTTTCTATTATCTGATTTATGTCCTTTTAGCCCTTATGGATACTTGTAAAAGTTCAAATTCATAGTGAATTTTGTGATGTGTGCCTTTTTTATTCTCACATATACTTGTTGTGACCTTGGGTATACTCATATTGGAATGATTATACTGTTAAAGAAATCCTCCTTGTAGAATCATAGGATCGGAACCTACCTCAGGAGCTGAGAATGGGGTACTACGAAGGCTGTTGTGGCCAGAACCGGCCATCGGGTTCCTTATGAGTCCGGTTACCGAGTCTAAGGAATGAAACCTCCACAGGGACATTCATGGATGGTCGTATGTGTGGACATCGAAAAATGTTATTTGAGCATATAGGGTGCATAGGATGCCCATGGGTGAAATTCTTAAAACTTCCATGGTACTAAGGATCTGCCCCAATGTCGTGACTGAGTGAAAACTATGAGCACACGAGGGCCTTATACTGTTAGGCCACGACTCCCACTGTCGTATAGTTGATTGGGTAGGGGTGTGGCCTTACCCGCCTAATGTAAGGAGGCATTCTAAGCTGAGCCTGACCAGCTCGTAAATGGGTTCGCTGCCGTCAAACCTTATTAGTGATTGGCTGCCACAGGTGGGTAGTGAGATCTCTTATGCTCTTGTGACTGTGCGGGTCTGGAGAGTGGCAGTCATCTAGTAGTGTACTTGACCCCGGTGATTTCCTTATGATGGAAATGTATTGATATGTGGATTCAGATATGAGCATTGACATTACTTCGCATTACATTCGCATCGGCTATATAAGCCCCTTTATGCATCGCCTTGGTAAGGCGCCTAATACTCATTGCATCGTATTCATGATAAGCCTCGATAAGGCTAGTGATATTGTCATTAATCATGTTTTCCGTCTTGTATCTCCTATTATTCTTCTGTACACTATTATCACACACTTTCACCACCCTCTAAACTTTTATAAGCTTATGCATGATTGATGCGTGCAAGAGATCCCAGGTCGGCGTTATAGCGGTAGAGATTGGATTAGAGTTGAGCCGAGGACCCCTAGTGTTGCAGATCTTCTTCCTACTTCTTTTGCTATAAGATGTATTTTCTTTCAGCTATGTACTTGTAAAAGTTTAAATTTATAGTAGATTTTGTAATGTGTCCTTTTGTTATTTTTGAGATTTGCTTACTGTGATCTTCGGTATGCTCTTATTGAAAATGGTTATATGGTTATTGAAATCCTCCTTGTGGGATCTCAGGATCAGAATCTTCCTTAGGAGTCGAGAATGGGGTACTATGGAGGCTGTTGCGGTCAGAACCGGCTATCGGGTTCCTTATGGGTTCGTTTACCGAGTCTGGGGTGTGACAACCTATCACTCACCCATCACTCACACCTAGGGGTGTACATTGGGCTGAACCAAGTTGAACTAGGCTCAGCCCGGCCCGGCCCTATCACCGGGCCAACATGTCCAGTCCGAACTCGGCCCGATGAGCAATCGTGCGAGTTCAGGCCGAGTTCAGGCCAATTTCGAACCTTATAACAAGTACATGGGTCGGGCGACATTCTCACATCTCTGTCTCAAATGGTTAGGGTAAGGATTTAGGATATATATATATATATATGTATATGTATCTGTAAACGGCCGAGTCGGGTTTCAGACCGAGTCTGGCCGAACTGGGACCTGTTCGAACTCGGCCTGAACTCAGTTTCGAGCTGAAGAAAATGGCCTGTCCCGGACCGAACTCAGTTCTAGGTCAGGCCAAGTCTAGCGAGTTAACCGGGCTAGCCTGATTCGTGTACAACCCTACTCACACCCATCACTCACCCATCTCTCTCTCTCTCTCTCTCTCTCTCATTCTCCCCATGAGCACCTCATGTCCAAGCATTTCCATGGGAAAGAGAAGAAGCTAGTGTGGCCCACCTCCCTACCACCCAATCTAACCATCTAATCTCCATCATCCTCCGTTAAATTCGAAGCTAAGGAGTCTGGCATTCCATCAGACCAAGAAGATCGAATGGTGGGTGATCACCGTTGATTTTCATTTAAGGGCCCACTTATGATGGGACCCATTTTGATGTATGTGTTGAAATCAAGAGGGACCCATAGTGGCAGGGTCCCTCTCTCTCTCTCTCTCTCTCTCTTCCCCTCTCTCTCTCTCTTTCATTTTTCTTGTGGTGATGATGAAGTTGTGTGGCCCACTCGAATGGACCCCATCATGAAGTATGTATCATATCCATGCCGCCATGCATTAGGCCCACCTTGCTGGACTATCCAGCGGACGAGATTGCTACCCATCTGTCTAGACATGCCCAGATGAAGGAAAACTCAAATAACAGCTGATCTAAAACTCTTGTGGGCCACGTCGATGTGGACCCCACCATGAGATGTATGTATTTTCTCCCCGTCCATCTGTTTGATCCAGACCGTCCAGCGGTCTGGATACGGGTGAGATTCACCGTGATTTATGCATTTTGGGCCCACCATCCATCTAGAAGATGGGGATCTAGCAGCGTATAGCTACTGGAACATGTCAGCAAGTTTTGTGGCCCACCATGAGGTGTGTGAGATCCACACCGTCCAGCCACGTGGACGGTGGATCCCACTACGAGGTATATATTGTATCTACACCGTCCGTCCATTTGCTGGACGGTGGGACCCAGCCACACGTGTGAGGTCCTCACCATCCAACTAGGACGTGGCCCCACTTTGATGTATGTGGATGAACCACACTGTCCATCCAAGGTGGGACTCCACCTGATGCATGTATCCATGCCGTCCATCTGCCATGTGGGGCCCTACCTTGATGTAGGTCAACCCGACCGTCCATTGGATGGACGTCCAACCATCTGGACTCTAAGCGTTGTAAAAAAATATATAATAATGTAATATTATATATATATATATATATATATATATATATATATATATATATATATATATATATATATATATATATATATATATATCTGGTGGGAACCACCTTTAATGTATGTATTCTATATCAAGCACCGTCCATCTAGATGGTGCCATGTGAGGCCTTACGTATGTGATGCATTTGCACCGTCCACTGCTTGGGACGGTGGGAATCCCACCTGATGTATGGGTCTTATCCACACTGTCCAGACCTTGGACGGTGGGTCCCACCATGATGCATGTGCTGTATCTATACCGTCCAACCTTTTTTAGGGATTTTTTTATGGCATGAGAAAAAGAATGAGTCAGATCTGAAGTTCTAGCAGACCCCATCATTCAAAATAATGGGGACGGTGACATCCACCCTTCAAAACTTCTTAAGGGCCATGGTACTTTCCAATCAAGTTGATATTTTTATTTTCACTTTATCTATCTCTGTGTTAACTAATGAATAGGTTGGATGTCAAAATACATCATGGTGGGTCCTATAAATGTTTTGATGATGGGTGTGGCTGTTCTCATGATTTTTCATGGTGGGCCCTATAAGATTTTAACGGTGGAAAAAATTATCTCCACTGCTAGTTGTAGTATGGTTTGGATGATCTTTCGATGCGATTCTTTTTTTTTGGGAATGTGCACGGCCCACTTATTGTATTTGAGGCCCATTGGTATGACTATTGATGAAGCCCACTTGATGTATATTGAGGCTTATGGGTTACAACCCATCATAATATATATCAAGGCCCATGGGTCGTAGTCCATTGTGATATATTTGGGGCCCATAGGTCATGGCCCATGGTGATGTATATTAAGCTCGTATGAGCGGCCCATTGTGATATAATTTCAGGCCCATTTACTAAGGCCCATTATGATATATTTCCAGTGCATATGATGGGCCTATTATGACGTATTTCCAGCCCATTTGGTAAGGCCCATTGTGATGTATTTTTGGCCCATTTGGTAAGGCCAATTATGATGTATTTCTGGCCTATTGTGATGTATTTCTAGCCCATTTGGTAAGGCCTAATGAGATGTATTTTTCGGCCCATATATTGTAGCCCATTTAACATATATGGGGACCAAGTATTGCAGCCCATTGTGATGTACATGAGGTTCATGAGCGAGGCCCAATGTGATGCATATGTAGCCTATAAGTAAGGCCCATTATGACATGTATTAGGCCCTTGAGAGAGGCCCATGGTGATGTAAATTGGGCCATTATGTAAGGCCATGGGCCCACTATATGTTTGGCTCTATGTGGTCCACTCCTTGAGAGCAATGTTGGTTGAACGTCCACATTGATGGGCAATGATAGTTAAATGTCCTCATTATGACCTTCCTTTAGCCCCTTTGTTAGGCTAATTATCAATGCCGATTATTGATGCCGGTTATCGATACTGATTATGAGTATGTGATAATATAACATCATAATACATGCCCATATGCATCATTTTGCATTGTGTTTATGATTACTGTACACCCTAGCGATATCAGGGCTATAGCCTCCACAGTCATGTTGTGGATGACCAGATGGGACATCAAAAATCTGTTATTAGCATCGGGCCGCCATAGATAGCCCTGGGTGAAAATCTCTAAACCCTCTTGGTACCAGAGGATGCTCCAATATCTAAACTGAGTGGATTACATGAGCAACCAAG
Organism: Magnolia kwangsiensis; assembly: GCA_037074715.1. Classification (NCBI taxonomy): domain Eukaryota; kingdom Viridiplantae; phylum Streptophyta; class Magnoliopsida; order Magnoliales; family Magnoliaceae; genus Magnolia; species Magnolia kwangsiensis. Next base: position 77,188,186 of record CM073579.1, read on the forward strand.
TACTGAATACTAGTAGACCGTGTCTCCCACTGTGTCATGGTCGGTTGAATGGGGGTGTGGCCTTATCCGCCCGATTTGTAGTGGGCAAAACTAGGCTGAGTTTGACTAGCTCATAAATAGGTCTGTTATCGATGTACCGAGTAGGTATTGGCTGACTACTGGCCAGATGGATAGTGGGTCTCTTCCACTCACCTGGTTATGCGCGATGGAGGGATAATCTGGTTTGGAGTGTACTAGACCCTGGTGATGATCCCAGAGATGTACAGTATTGATACGTAGACTTATTGAGCAGGAGTTGCATACTCATTCATTCATTCATACATTCACTATCCACTCGGGCTGGTGATATGTAACTAATTGTTGTGTACCTTCGCAATGATAAGGATTTTGGTTGGGGCACGCGACTAACCTGAGGTTAGGGGTTTACCATATTGAGTTTGGCTATCCAAATTTAGGTATGAGATTGGTTTGGATAGAAGTCTGTTATGATGGACCCCATAGCCTGCGATACTACTTACTATCATCTCGACTTCACTCTAGCTTAGTCATTTCATTCACACCACATATTGCATTGTATTCACAACATTTAACATTTTGGGTTACTATGTTTCTGCATTTATATGGCTTAGATGAGGTTGATGGTATTCATAGCTCGTCAGGATTTGCATATTGTATTACATCCTCGACATCAGATATTTAGCTCATTATGATATGCATTTTGTACTTTAATATTGTATGACTCATAGACTGGTCAGTATTTTTGCTTACTCTAATATCTATATGCTTGACATGTACATCGCACCCACTTTCACCACCCTCTGATCTTTCTATAATCTTATGCATGATAGATACGTGTAGGTGGCATTAGGTTATAACAGTATTGAGCTTAGAGCGTGCAGCTGTCTTCTAGAGTTTTGATTTTTGATATATATATTTTTCCTTTCAGCATTGTATTCAAATGTTTATATTAGTGGATATGTGATGATGATGTTGCCTTTGTGATTTGGGTAAACTTATGGTTATGCTTATTATGAGTTATATGTACATTGGAATCCTCCTTGTAGGATCCCAAGATCGAAATTTGGCGTATGGATGCTGGGAGCTGAGAATGGGGTATTACGGAGGCTGTCAGCACCAGATTCAGTGATTGGGAATTTTGTGAGCCCGGTTTATGAGCTTGGGGCGTGACATTTTTGACCTAGAATTTAATCGAGATTATGCACTTTAGACTTTGTTGACTTCACTGATTCGTGGACAAAGCCATGCGAATAGAAAAAGATTTTGAGCGTATGGCCAGAACATGTATTCTTGTTAGAGGTTTGACGAGTAAAGCTAGGTCGCACCTTTTGCACACATTTGACTAAGAAGAGGGTGAAGTTCATATCTCACCCAACCCGATTGTTGAGTATCAAATAGTGCACATTTCCCCCTGTTTATATCATGGTTTTATAAACATGATAATGCTTAATTGGTATATTTTGTGCATGTTTGTGTTGCGAGGTGAATCTGAGAGCTTGGAATGAAACGAATGTTAAAAACATGGATTTGATGCTCAAGAATCACCAAGGCAAAGGATGAATCTTAGGAGATAAAGATTAAAGATTTTAAGGGCCCAAGATTTAAGGAAACTAAGTAGAGGAGAAAGGAAGTCAAAAGTACAAAGCGTAAAAAATCAGAGAAGCTAAACTTCATTGTTGATGACATTGAACACCCTTCGATGGCATCGGAGTAAGTGTTCGATAACAACAAAGATCGTTCGATTGCATTGAGAATTAATGAAAGTTGAATTTGGTTGCTGGACTATTTGGGTGCATTTTTCGATGACATCAATGACCTATTTGATTTATCAAAGACATTGTTCGATGACATCGAAGGCAGTTTGATGGCATCGAGATTTTTTAAGAAACTCGCTGGAATTCTCTAGACACTTTTTCGATTCATCGAAGACACCTTTGATGACATCGAAGGTCGGTCGATAATGACAATACTTTATGTAGTGCGAAAAGGCATGACTTTCGAATTTAATTGAAACTGGGAATGTACCTTTGATGACATCGAAGGCGTTATGCAAAGTGCGTAAATTTGAGGCAGTTTGTGAATTCGGGCGGACAAAGCCTATATATTTGGGTTTTCTATTCTAAGGATGAATTAGGGTTCAAGGAGTAAAGCAAAAGGGTGGAGTAGCCTCCCAAGGGTTTTTCTTCTTCCTTAATTTATTTTTAATATTTTGTTTAAAGATTTTAGTCTTAATCATGTCTATGGTTAACTAAACCTCTTAGTTAGGGCTAAGAGGTGAAGCTTGTAGTTTATTGAGATGTTTATCTTGCTTTAAATCATGTTTATGTTGAATGTCATTGATTTCTAGTTTGAATTAAGGAATATTTTCATTTTTCTATGATTTATTGTGATTCAAATTATGGTAGATGCCGTGATGACTTTGAATATCTTCTTATTTGTTTTAATGTTATTGAGATTGGTAAAATTCATGATTCACTATCGTCTCCTGGGCATGGTGGATGGTTGAATTCTCTTCTAATCTTCACAATGGTTCTTCATGTGTGAACTATTTCAATGAGAAGTTCAGATTGTGCTTCAATTGTTTTATTTTCCAATCGGATAAGATAGACTCCGATTTCAGTTGTATTTATTGAATCAAGTAAGGTAATATCTTAATAGCTACAACTGGATCCTTGGCACTCTAGTTCCTCTTTTAATTGATAATTCTTACATAATTATTCTCAACTATTCCAAATTTTATTTTTAGTTCCGATTCTAGTTATAGTTCTACTTACTTTCAAAATATGTGCAAGTATAGTCCCTGTGGATTCAGCCTCGGTCTCACCGAGTTATTACTACATCGTGACCCTGCACTTAGGGTTGTAAACACCGATCTTTATATGAAGTTAAGCTCTACAGCTATTGTGCAAAGTTAGGTCACTTCTTAAAATAATGTTTTAAGAAACTGCGAGACAAGGGAATCTTTCCTCAACGCGACAAGGAGATACTCGTCCACCGATTAAGATTTATTCAAATATTACTATAACATCACGACCTCAAGCACAAGGACAGGGAAACCATCGCATGTATGCCTCGTATACGCCCAGCCCTTAGAGAGTCCATCCAGGTGCGATCTTTACAAATTTCTCTTAGTGATTATAAAGTAATTCATAAGGATAAACGAATTTGTGAGCGTGTAGTAGTGTGACCATAACCATTGGAAATAATTAAGTTATAGACTTTGGGATAATGTTCTTTATGAAAATATATGACTAAATAACATATCTCTAAGTGGGTAGAATGATCGAGACCATGAATCAATGGAACCATGTTTAAGTGAAGAATACGTATTTTGATCAAAATTCTAACTCCTGATGATATCAATGATATCAATGCTCTGATCAAGCAGAAGATCAATATTCACTAGGATTAAGAAGGATACCAGTGAACTCATTGCCTGGCCAAGCAGAAGTTTGGTGTATCGAGTTCAGACCTACTACAACCATCTTTCCGTATTTTCTTGAATAATGAAAATAGAAATTTTCCTTTACTTTAAATAGCAGGGACCTATCCTCAATTCCATTCATGATATAAGTGTTAATTTTGGGTCGAAATTCTCTTTAAGGGGGGTAGATTATAACACCCCGTGCTTTTTAGTACTCGTGTGTTACCATCAAGACCCAACTTAGTGTAAACATAAATCTAGCCGATTTAAATGTTCAACGTCCTGCTAGCCTAAATCCGTCTGTTGAGTATAATCTTTGTCCATATACCAACCCATCTATCCATTGATTCTTAAGATGAACCATCACATTGCTTTGAAACTAAACTGCATGCCACTAATCTGGGGTCTTAAGTTGCACGATCTACCATTCATTGCATCCTTAATGGCATAAGGGTTGATTGGCACCTAAACCAAACAATCTAGCTAATAAATATGTAAGAACCTACTAATTCCATCTAAAATTCTCTTAGGAACCATTAGAGATACTAATGATCGGATTCATAAATGATCCGTCCATTAGATTATCAGGAACTGATGAATATGGAAAATTTCACTTGGCATGGCCCACCTAAGCCTTGAATCTGCCTAATCTTTGGCTGAATGTCCTAATAGGACCTGTGGAATCTAATGGATGGAGAAAATTTGTTAAAATTGCCATTATAGACCCCACTTTATGTGGTGCATGTGCACCCTGCATCGAACCCGTTAGGCCGGACAATAAGGTTTGACACAACCTTTTCAAAAGAGGAAGGGTTTTTCTTTTTAATATTTTTCTTTCCCACAAGCGGACATACAAATAGCATCCATTTAGGATGAGATATGGCCCACCTTCATCATCTAACCCGATGATCTAAACTATCCATCATGATCGGATGGGAATTTTAACCCGACCTTGACGGTTCCCACACATTGAAACATGTGTGAGATCATAAATCCCAACACAAGCAGAGGATTGTGCGTTTGGTTTCTAAAAACAGAAAATTTCTACTTTTTTCTTCTCACATTGGCAATCTGTGTGCATCTGCCTCCTAAAATCTTGACCCTCCACATCAGCAAATCTCAGCCCTCCATTCTACCTTAGTTTTAGGGTTTCCTCAACTATCAATATTGCATTTTTCACCACTACAAGTGATCTTAAACCCATCAAGTCTAGAGGAAAGCTTCGATTATTGGTGGGTCCCACAAGTCCATGGTGAACAATCCAGTCCTTCCAGGCATTTCAAATCAGATGATAAATCATCCAGTGAAAATCCACCATGGATGGGTCCCTCATCTTCCCTGTTCATTCAAAAAACCCATCACCTGGTGATGGTGCCCATTCACTAATCTGAGCAGTCCATTCAATGGACTAGGTACCTAGAAGTTCATCCCTATTAGTTGATTAAATCCATGCAAAGTAGTTGGATCGATTATGTTCAAGTTCGAGAAAATGCGGCTGTAAGGTGATCGAATTTAATTTCAACTAGGCGTAGCTAATCCAGTATTTACGTAGCTCGAGTTCTTTAAGCCAAGTAAGAACTATAAGAAACCCATTTTAGGGCTTATCTTTCAAAGAAGACCCTAGTCTAGAAGAGAGAAGATAAAAGATAAAGAGGATAAGGGGGGCCAAATGAGAGAAAGAGAAGGCGGGAGTGCGTGAGTGGCCGAGTTTATGCCATACAAGGTGACTCGTCTGAGTCGCTAGTATGAGTTACTAGTCAAGTTTGGGTCCAACGATCTTGCTGGTCAAGCATGAGGTGAGAAAGCGAGAAAGGAGAGGAAAAAAGGAGAGAGAGAGAGAGAGAGAGAGAGAGAGAGAGAGAGAGAGAGAGAGAGAGAGAGAGAGAGAGAGATAAATGAAAGAGAAAGGAGGAGAAAGGGTGTTACTGGTGCTGCACTCACTGAGTCTCTTAAGCGATTCTGGTCAAACTGGGTCACATCTAGTTGAGCCTAGACGCTACTGGATGTTCCAAGAAAAGAAAGTAGCATAGAAGGAAGAGAATAAAATAGAAGAGGAAGAGGAGAAAGAGAGAGAGAGAGTGTGTGTGTGTGGCTTCCACACTTAGTCAGGTTGTGAGCTACCTTCAAGTCAGGAGGATTCGACTCACTGAGTTTGAGTTTGGGCTGAATCTAGCTGGGTTGAGTTGGGCTTGGGTTTGGCCTCATCCAACCATGCTGCCTGGTCGTGAGAGAGAGAGAGAGATAGAGAGAGAGAGAGATTTGGGTGGTTATTGCACCTATTTAGTCAACTCGGTTGAGTTGTCAGGCTGAGTTTGGGTCTGGCTTGAGTCCAGGCCTTGTGAGAGTCTAGAGAAAGAGTAGAGGGAAAGAAGGAGAGAAAAGAATAAGAGAAAAGAAGGGAGAGAGGTGGAGCTGTTAAGTCATGATCGAGTCGACTCAGCTACCTACCGAGTTTTACTGCTAAGTCAAGCTCTTTAACTCGCTGAGGCTGAGTGCTAGTTACATTAAATTGACCACACCTTAAGTTCTCAATCATGTTAGATTCATGCTAGTGGAGGTGATCCGAGTTGAACCTATTTTAATTAAGGTAAGGACTCCCCTTTAAGCTTTCCACTTAAATTTGTTAATCTTGATATGGATGATGTTTTAATATCTTACATTTAGTATCTCCTAAGTTACTTGATTATTTACTTATCTCAGTATGCAAATATGTTAATTTGTTGCGTGATTGACTCATGTATTACATAATTAATTTCTCTTTAATTTTAGCAAACATGAATGATTTGATTGTCACATGTTATCTTAAGTTGTAGAATTTGTTAATTAATTAGATGCATGCCACTTGTGATTACACGATGTATTGAATGGAACTTGTTGTGGACTTACCATCTTACGAACCATTTATGCCCTACATATGGCCGAAGCTTCCACAGGTTTATCGTGGATGGCCGTGTTTGGACACCGAAAATGTTACTTGAGCATTTAGGGCACTTAAGATGTCCTTGGGTGAAAGCCCTTAAACCTTCATGGTACCAGGAGATGCCCCAACGCCGAGACTGAGTGAAAAACGTGAATGCCTAAGTGCCTTATACCATTAGGCCGTGACTCCCACTGTAGCGTGCTCGGTTAAGATGGAGTGTGGCCATACCCTCCTAAGTGAGGGGGCAATAGCTAGGTTAAGTTTCACCAGCTCGTGAATGGGTCTACTACCGTCGAGCCTTGCTGGTGATTGGTTGTCCACAAGCGGGTCCGGAGGTCTTTTACGCTCGTTAGACTGTGCGGCTAGGAGAGTGACAATCGGCTGACAGTGTATTTAACCTCGGTGATTTCCTTCCAGTGGAACTGTATGGATATGTGGACTAAATATGAGGACTGGCAGGATCGCATTTGCACTTTACATATGGCATTAGCTATATAGGTGTCCTGTGCATTACCTTGGTATGGCACCCAGTACTCATATGTTGCATCGCATCACAGGCAAAATTGGTGTCAGAATTGGCTATCGGGATTCTTGTGAGTTCCGGTCACATGAAAGTTGTTGGTATCAGAGATTAATAAGTAACCTAAGGAATAACTTAGGACAACATCACATATCTACTGTGATCTTAGGACAAGTTGTGTCCTGAGTGCATTTTCCCTTGTTTCCATTTGAGCCTTTGAGGTTCTGATCTCAATGCTTTTATCACTTTTATTCTTATATAGACAATGCCACCTAAACGAGGCACCCGTGATCAAGGCACGAGAGGTAGAGGCACCCATAACACTCAAGCAACCCGATCGACTTGAGCATATCCTGCTCCACCCATTGAGGACCTTATTTTGGAGGTTATGATTCTACCTCCTGTGGCACCTGTTCCCCTACCTGAGCCTGTTGTTCCTATTCCCGAGGCTCTCGTCGCACCTGTGCCTCCACAGAGGCCTGTGCCGGCTCCGCTTATCCCATGGTTCCTATTGGGGTTGAGCTTTTCCAACAAATGATGTGTAAGACCCGTATCCTAATTCATACTGTTCCGTTGACTCCCGTGATCCTTCTCGTCGAATTTCGATAACTCGCGACGTATGATCGACATTTGCGTGTGACCTTAAGTCATATCCCGTAGATTTGAGTTGGCTTAATCTAAGACGTGTACCATTGCGACCGTATCGTTGCCGCGTTCCGATGCCCCGTATTACGTACCAATCCGATACCCTAGCAGGGAGATGTGGACCCGCGTTCCGTTATAGAAAACACCGCGTGTTTGTTATCCCAAGAGAATCTTCACAACATGTCCCATCAATCAGTCACTCAAATCAATTAATTAATCACCTCATGTCAAGTACAAGAGCAACCCATGCTTTCTTTCTCTACAAGTCAAGCAACTACCTAAGTCAACTCCTAAGTTAAGTACACTATCACCTCACATCCATCACTCACCTCACATCCATCACCCATCACTTCTCTTACAACCATCCCTTCTCTCTCTCTCTTTCTTTTCACATTTTTCAAGAAATAAATCTCAAGCAAGAAGTGGTGGCCGTCCATGCATTTCTAAGGAAAGAAAGTGCATGTGAGTGGCCCACTTTCCACCTCAAATCCTTCATCCTAGCCATTCACTTCTCATCATCTCCATCAAAGTGAAGCACAAGGAGATCGGCGTTCCATCGGACCAAGAAGATCGAACGGTGGGTGCTTCTATAGCCTAGATTTCATATTTTTATGATGGGCTAAGTGAGGCCTACCGATTGATGGTATGGATTTCACTTTGGACCCTAAATGTGGCCAATGGCCCACCTTGATTATTATGGTCATTCCATGATGGGGCCATTCTCCATGGACCCCATCATCATGTTTACTTTCTAGTTTAAAAAGGGGTCATCTAGACCTTCTATTTTGGTAGAGAAGGGATCTCCACCATTGATTTTGATCAGTGGGCCCATATGAAATGGGACCCACTTGAGGTATGTTGTAAATCATGCAAGGGAGGGCCCATAGTGTCGGAGTCCCTCTATCACACGTGTCCCTCTCTCTCTCTCATTTTCTTTTATGTGATGATGTAGTCATGTGGCCCACCCGGATGGACCCCACCATGAAGCATGTATTTGATCCAAGCCATTTGTAGGTGGGCCCCACTTTATATATGTGTTGTATCCATGCCATCCATCATTTGGTGGCCCACCTGAGCAGGGCCCACCTTCTATGCGTGGTCCTCCCAAACTATCCAGCTTTCAGGGACGCTAGATGTTAACTGAATACACAAAATTTTAGCTTGGTTTCAAGCCTTTAGGAAGGGTCACTTGTGTAGGCCCCACCTTGATGTATAAAGTCAATCCACACCCTCCATCATATTTCCCAAATCATTTTAGGCGTTGAGCCAAATGACGTCAATCTGATTATCAAGCGGGCTATACTATTGAAAATAGTAGTTTTTATCGTTAAAACTCACCTTGATGTTTTTACTCACCAAAACGTGCCAAATATTGGGCTCATTTAGACCGTCTTGAGCCATAGAGTCCAATGACTCGAGTGGATCCTCCTAAAGCAGGCGCCACATATGAAAAACCTCAAAAAAATATTTTTTCAAAAAATATATATAAGCAGGCAGCGCCTGCTACAGCTGATGTTGCAGCAGAATGCTTCTACGTTTTGGCAGATAGACAAGCAGGGACCCACGGTCCTAGCCGTGGGCCCCACCGTGATGTATGGACACATCCACACTGTGCATTTGTTGGGTCCCCTTTGGGACAGTGGGCCCCCCAAAAATAGCCATTTTAGGAACTCAGGTGGCCCACGTCGTAAGAAACAGTGGGATTAAACGACTGCCATTAAAATCCTTTGGGATTCTAAAAGCTCTGGATTATTAGGAAATTTATTTTTCCTTTCATCCAGGTCCATGTGACCTTATCAACAATTGGGTGACAAATAAACGTTGCGGTGGCCCAACTGGGACCCACCAATGATGTATGTGTCTTATTCACATTGTCCACAGCATTGAACGGTGAAACCCACCTTGCTGTATGAATTTTGTCACCACATTGTCCATGCATGTGGGGGCTAGCCATGAGGTATGTGTCTTGTACATGCCATCCACCTGCCAGTCGAGTGGAATGCACCATGATGTATGTGCACTATCTTTACATCCATAGGCTGGATGAGTGGGGCCTTGTGATGCATTGTATATTCACACCATCCTTCCTCGTGGCCCCGGCATGATGTGCAAGTTTCATCCACACCGTCCAATCTGTGAATCCCACATGGTGATGAGGCCTTTGTGTGAGGCTAGCCCATGATGTATGTTTTAGCCACACCGTCCAGTTCGCTGGACATGCGGTCCACTTGATGTATGTGTTGAACATCCATGTTGTTCAGCTGGTGGGCCCATTTGGAAGGTGCGGGCCCACTTGCCATATATGAGGCCCATGTGATGAGGCCCATCTTGATGTATTTGGAGCCCATGGGTTGAGGCCCATTGTGATGTATTAGGGCCCGTGGGTTGGGGCCCATTGTGATGTATTTGTGGCCCATCCATTGAAGCCCACCTTGATATATACGAGGCCCATGTGATACGACCCATTTGATATATTGGGGGCCCATGGGTTGAGGCCCAATGAGATGTATGAAGGCCCATTGCAATGTGTGATTCCACTATGGTTTGTGTAATGATGTTTATGACGGGCTGTGCTTGGAAGCAATGATGGTTTGATGTCCATATTGTAAGAATAATGTTGGTTAAATGTCCACATTATGACTCTCCTTAGGGCCCATTGATAGGCCCATATTTGTTGTGTATAGGCTGTCTAGGCCCATCTTCATTATGAGAGTAGTTCATCACCTTATAACATGCTTAGTGTAACTCCATGATTCATGCCCATACGCATCATATGTATGCTTGATATGAGGAGTCACCGATCATAGCATATGCCATTGAGAAGATTATATATGGGACTCACTGATAGGAGTTACCCACATGAGCGCATAGTACACGTAGGATTGCTGCATGACTGGATAGTATGACTCATGCATCTCACATATGTGTGACTTGATCATTGTATGCCCTAGCGACATAAGGGCCGTGGCCTCCACAGGCACAATATGGATGGCTAGATGAGGCACCGAAAATACTTGGTTTTAGCACTGTGGGCACTTAGGATGTCCTTAGGTGAGAGTCCCAGAATCCTCCAAGGCTAGGAGATGCTCCAACGTCTAGACCGAGTGGAATATGAGCACTGGTGCCTATACTATGAGGCCATGTCTCTCATTGTGTCGTGGTCGGTTGGAGGGGTTGTGGCCTTATCTGCCCGAGCGAGGGGGCTGTAAGGTAGGATGAGTTTGACCAGCTCGCAAATGAGTCCGTTATCGACGAACCAGGTAGGTATTGGTAGACTGTCGGCTAGGCGGATAGTGAGGTCTTTTCCGCTCATTAGGTTGTGCGGTTAGGGAGGTGGTAGTCAGTGTGGAGTGTAATAGACCCTGATGATTTCTTAGAGAGGAACTGTACTAATATGTGGACTTGATATGAGGATTGACATGATATTATGATACCCCGTCACTGTTGCACATGTGGGCGGGCACACTTGGGCAGACCCTGATGTGGGCAGGTGTGATGTGGGAGGGGCTGAGGCCTGGGCGAGCTACTAGTGGTTGACAGGCTACTGTGCAGGAGTTGCATACTCATTCATTCATCCATTCACTATCCACTCGGGCTCGTGGTGCGCAACTATTTGTTACGTGTACATTCACATGGCCAGGATTTCGGTTGGGCATGTGACTAACCTGAGATCAGGAGTCTACCACATTGTGTTTGACTATCCAAATTTAGGTATGGGACTGGTTTGAATAGAATTCCCTTGTGGTGGACCTCATAGCTTGCGATACTTCATACTATCATCCTGACTTCACTCCATCTTGGTCATTTCATTCGCATCACATTTTTCATTTCATCCACGGTATGTGGCATTTTGGATTGCTACCTTTCTTTGCACTTATATGGCTTAGACGGACTTGGTAGGATCTGCATATCGCATTGCATCCGTGGTATATGATATTTGGCTTATTATGATCATTACGTACTCTGATATTATATGACTCATAGACTTACTAGTATATTTTCTCTTATCCCGATGATGTATGATTTATGAGCTTTATGGTATACTTGACACTTATCTTGTGCACACACTTTCACCACCCTTTAAGCTTTCTATAAGCTTATGCACGATAGATGCGTGCAGGTGACGTTAAGTTGTAGTAGCGTTATGCTTGGAGCGTGTAGCTATCCTCTGGAGCTTTGATTTCGATATATGTATTTTCCTTTCAACATTGTATTCAAATGATTATATTAGTGGATATCTGATGATGATGTTTCCTTCGTGAATTGGGTATACTTGTGGTTATTCTTCTTATAAGACAAATGTATGTTGAAAAATCCTCCTTGTAGGATCCTAGGATTAGAACTTGGTATATGGATGCTGGGAGTCAAGAATGGGGTACTAAGGAGGCTGTCGGCACCGGGTTCGGTGATCAGGATTCCTATGAATCTAATTTTCAGGTTTGGGGTGTGACATGATGCAGGCTGTCACTATTGCTCTTCAGACCCATCATTCAGTTCCTGAGACCCCTGAGTAGTCTGAGCAGTTGCTAGCGAGCGCACTACTCCGAGACTTTAGGCAGCATGATCCCCCATAGTTCCGAGGTGAGCCAGACCCGACTGCAACAGAGTTATGATGCATAGAGGTGGAGAAGATATTCAACACCATGCAGTGCACCCAGTGAGCAGAGAGTTCCATTGGCCATTTTCCTTCTTCAGGGCGAGGCCCGTCATCGGTGGTCCTTAGTTTCCTGGATGGCCAAACAAGATTTTTTTTGGACGTGGGAGGAGTTCGTGGTTCGGTTTGACTAGAAGTTCTTCCCAGAGCATATTTATGAGCAGAGGGCCCTAAAGTTTGAGACCCTGGTGCAGGGTGAGATGACGGTGTCTCAGTATGAGGCCCGATATGTTGCATTGTCTCATTTTATCTCCAACCTCATCGACGACGAGAAGCGGAAGGCTCACCATTTTATGAGTAGCTTGCATCCCACCCTTCGCAGTCACGTTGTGGGACATCTGTTGATGACATTTAATGAGGTCATGCATAGGGCCTTGGTTTATGAGGAGGACTAGGCCATGACATAGAGGTCTAGGGAGAAAAGTTCTAGTGGAGAGCGGAAGAGCTTCACCCTCCGGTATCTCCCTTTAGCACCCACATCGATAGCATCGGGGCCGTTATGGATTTAGACCACCTGCAGCATAGCCAGCTTTATCCTTGTCGTAGCCAGCTTCTCCATCTGGGCCATTTTCTGGCCTATGTTATGGTTGTGGGTAGTCAGGGCACTGTAGGCGCAAATGTCCTCATCCCTGGTAGCAAAGGGCACCGCAACAGCCACCGCACCATATACAGCAGCAGCAACGATCCCAGCATCACACACCTTTTCCTAGGCCTCCTCCATAGTAGCATAGGCAGTAGGGTAGGCCGTCGCAGCGACCGCAACAGCAGTAGAGACCACAATAGAGGGGACAGGCACCTCCCCTGTTGTAACACCCCGAAAATCGGGGGGTCGGGTAGAAACCCAACTCCTGAGTTCCAGAACGTCACTTATGCAACATAGATAATGATAAATGCATGTTGTCTGTAGAATGACATTAAACAAGATTGAGACTAAGCCAAAACAACATATCATACTCCAGAGACAGTTAAATTAGCAAGCGAAAGACTGTGATGAATACATAAAATATATAATTAATTGTAAATCTCCAGTGTGAACATGTTACCAGGTTAATTAAATACATGTATACGCCAAAAATGAAAAGAAAAGAATACACATGAGTGCTCTAAAAATATAAAATGAGAAGTGTCAAGGAGTCTAATCAACTTCCCTGTAATCCCGTCGATCAGAACACACATAAAGGAGGGATCCTCATCATCATCAAGTCCGGCTCCGCTTCACAAGCAGCGCCATCATCTGAAATTAAAATAGAGACTGATGGGTGTCCGGAACACCATCCCGTAACGTGGGAATGAGTAATCAACTTAGTGGAATCATAGAGCAAAGATTAGCATGTTATCAAATCAATCACGCGATAATAGTAGAGCAAACAATCAAACATTCCTAGATACTGTTGTTAATGCATGCATGAAATGACATGACCGATGCCCTCACCGACATACTCCCTCATGCGGCACCATCTGCATCCGCGACATGCTTTCTTCCCACAGTGCTCCACATCTTCCAGGCACATGCAATGTGATATGGATAATGATTACCGGGTTGTTATTAGTCCTTTTCATACAACAGGATTGGGAAACTAAGGTACCTTCCTTATATCAATCCCAACACAGATCTTGTCTAGGGTTGTCACTCCTAGTAATCTCATACGATGTTATATTTGTAGGTCGCTGCAAGGGCTGTTGCTCACACTCGTTGCACCGCTCCCCCATCACCTTATTAATACAGGCCTAATGTACTCTCATTGCTACGGAAGGGTCGTCGCCTCCCGTAGACTCAGAATACGCTAGAGGTCACTACAAAGGGCTCGTCACCAATCAGAGTAGGCCGACAGCTCGAATGTAGTGTCCCATACCACCACAATCGGCTCACGAGTCAAATGTGCTCACTGGTCACTACGCGGAGGTTTGTGGCCCCAGCGTAGGCCGATAGCTCGACCACGGTGTCCCATACCACCATGCTCGGCTCATGAGTCTTTATGGATCAAGGTACCATGGTTGACAGGGTTTTCAATGGTAAGTTCAGTACCCTAGGTTCAAGCAGTTATGACTCATACATGGTGAACATACAATGGCCAGTCGGGTTACTTGACGGGTTCGACTAGTACGAGCGCATCTCAAGCTGAATGACATGAAGTGCATAAAATACTTCGCATGGCCTAACCACTGCCGCATGCCCAAAATACGACTCGCATTCATCGACACGTCTTTCGTGGCAGATAGAAGCCAACCACGACTTTGAATCTATTACCGACTGCCTGGACTAACATATAGCCCCAAGCATTTGTAAACAACATCAATGATCATGTGAGAGTGACATAATTGAAATACAAACAATCAAAGCATGTTCACAACATGTGATAGCATACAACGTAAGCAAATCAATTAACCACATATAATCCATATGCCTAAGGAAACCAATTTCACATAACAAACATGGAGGAAAATTATTTAAGTCATCATATGAATTGAAAATCCAATCTCAAGCTAATATATGACAACATTTACTCAATACATACTAATACAAACATTTATACAAATACTTAGTCTACACACCTTTGTCTACATAGCGTATGTCGACCCAAATGTGCATTAGGGCGAATCTCTTCGCCAAACAGATCATACATGCATATCCAGTATATTAATATGACAAATAAACATGACAATCATTTTTGCAAAAAACGGGCGTATACAGTATTTTCTACAAATGCCTAAAATGCCCTAAATCTCATATTTTTCATACGCAGTCGAAATGGAAAACGGACAGTATGTTCTACATGTCAAACGGCGTTCTTGTTGATAATCTACTATTAAACGATATTGAAATCTTCGAAATCAATCAATCAAAGCGTCTAAAATCCACACCTTTCGCCTTAGACGTGTATCGGTTCGAATAGAATGTATACGCTTCGTCAACGGTGTAAATGCGACCTAATGCACAAGTACATAAGCTACTTTTCCATTTGAATCAAAGAAATCCCTAAAACAGTAAGAGGGTAGGGTTTTCTTATCTAGAACGAAGTTGGAATTGCTAGAATAGCGATGCAGGTGAGTGGCTTTGGTACGTGGAGCGGCATGGAAGAATCCCTGGAGGAATCACCAGCTTCTCCCTCACTTTCTCTCTCTTTTCTCTCCTCTCTCGTAGGGTTTTCTCCAAATTCGTATGGGTTAGAAGGCTAAGGGTTTAAGCCCCTTTTATAAGCCCAAACATGACCAAACTAGACTCCAAGTCAAGGTATACTTGGGTTATAATCAAATCGGGACTTTTTCGATCCAAAAGAGCATTTCGGGAGGTCCCCTGGCCGAACGTGGTCGGGCTTAAGCTCATTGTCACTGGATGCTGTCCACACTAAGTTTTTAGACCGGTAGAGTTCCCAGATCGCACGTGACGGTCCAGTTTCAGTTCAGCAGTCATCGTACCTACATCAAGTTTACAAGTCTCATGACATGAAAGAGAAATTTTTCCTGATCCGAGGGTGAAATTTGGGTAAATTCTGATGGTCAGAACGCTTAATAATAACGCGCAACGACACGTGCCAGATTTTGACTTAAATTTGTAAATCTTTACTCTTTCTCACTCTCTTCACTCCAGGCTCAATGAAATAGCCTCAGAACATCGGTTGGGCTTGATTTTCAAAACGATTGTCAAGTCCAGCCAAGCGGTCATAACGGTCTAAGATTGTAGATATTGAACTTTCGACGCATGGTCTAAATCAAATATGAAGTTTCAAAGAGTTCCTGAGAATAAACCGGTTTAGAGTTTGATCTTGAATTTTAGGGTAACGTAGCGTCAACGATGCTAGAGGTTTTGGGTCTTACAGATCGTATTTAAAGTGGTTGGTGCTTATTTCACAGGTAATCTAGTGTAGCGCTGACTAATTCTCGTTAAATTCTAAAGAATTTGGTTCTACATGATTTCTTTGGCTTTGGAATTGGGTTCTGAGAGGTTACTAAGGTGTTATGGTTGGCCCATTGCCTAAGGACGTCTCATCCCATGTTGGCAAAAAATATGGGGTGTTACACCTGTAGACCCAGGGCCGAGTATATGTCGCACAACAGGTGAAGGATCAGGATCTGTAGTCCTCAGGCTTGCTTCCCTTGCTAGTTCAGGGCAGATTCTACGCCACCCAGTAGGACCCGTAGTCATTTTCTGGAAAAGTAGTTGAGGGTATTCTTCCTATCTCTTCTTATATTGCCCGTGTGCTATTTGATTTTGGCGCATCTTATTCATTCATGACAGAGGAGTTCTATCGATCGATCGGTATTCCGTCAGAGTCTGCGCCTAAGGCCTTATCCATTTTGACTCCCTTGGGGAAGTCTGTAGTTTTAAGTCAACTCTGTTCATCTTATCCTATTTCGGTTGGTGAGATGTTACTGCATGCTGACTTGTTTATATTGCCGATGGCTGAGTATGATGTCATCTTGGGTATGGACTGGCTTACCGAGTACTATGCTATCTTGGACTATGCTGCGAGGACAGTCATGTTTCATATTCTCGGCTTGTTGATATTCCAGTTCATTATTGAGCCCAGAGGAGAGCCTCTATCGAGCTTGTTGGCATGTGTTGTTGAGGAGTCAGTGGCAGGGTGTTTTGAGCAGCGTTCGATAGTTTGTGAGTTCCTGGATGTGTTTTAGGAGATCTCAGGTTTGCGGTCGCGTCGACAAATAGAGTTTCAGATTGATTTGGTGCCCGGTGTTGTGCCTATTTTGAAGGCCCCCTACTGGATGACACCGATGGAGCTGAGGGAACTGTAGGATCAGTTAGATGAGCTCTGAGGGTTGGGTTTTATTTGTCCTAGCAATTCGTCGAGGGGAGCCCCGGTATTGTTCGTGAAGAAGAAGGATGACTCATTGAGGGTCTGCGTGGATTACCGCAAGCTCAATAAGTCATTATTAAGAACAGATACCCACTCTCGAGGATTGATGATTTGTTCGACCAACTACAGGGTTCTCAGTTCCTTTACAAGATTAACTTGCACTTCGGTTATCATCAGATTCGGGTCTGAGAGGAGAACATTCTGAAGACAACTTTCTGGACGCGTTACGGTCACTTTGAGTTTCTGGTCATGTCTTTTGGGTTGACTAATGCACCCACCATGTTCATGCAGTTGATGAACGAGGTCTTTCATCCCTACCTTGACCAGTTTGTTGTGGAATTCATTGATGATATTCTGGTATATTCGAGGACCAGGGAGGACCATGAGATGCATTTGTAGATTGTGCTTAAGATCCTCCGTGCCCACCAGCTATATGCGAAGCTGGAGGAGGTGAAGTTCCTCGATCACGTGGTGACGAGAGGGGTGTCGATGTGGACCCATTGAAGGTTGATGCAGTGCGTCAGTGGGGCCAGTTGACGAATGCATCCGAGATCTGTAGTTTCCTCTGTCTAGCGAGTTATTATTGATGATTCATCGAGGGTTTTTCCCGTATTGCAACACCGCTGACCTGGTTGACACGGAAGGGTGCTGAGTTCGTCTGAAATAACACATGTGAGAAGGCATTTATGGAGTTGAAGGACCGGCTCACGTCCACTCCTGTCCTCACTTTTCCTGATGGGAGTGATGGTTTTGTGGTTTCATAGATGCCTCGAGAGTTGGTTTGGGTGCTGTTCTGATACAACACATGAAGCCAATGGCTTATGCCTCGCGCCAGCTCAAGTTTCATGATCTGAACTACCCCACGCATGATCTGGAGAAAACGGTAGTTGTCTTTACATTGAAGGTGTGGAGGCATTATCTCTATGGGGTTAGGTTCGAGCTCTTCTTGGACGTATTTGTTTTCACAGTCGGAGCTGAATATGCGATAGAGGCGATGGATGGAGCTGTTGAAGGCTTATGATTTTGACCACCATTACTACCCGGGCAAGGCAAACGTAGTGACGGACGCACTTAGACGTCAGCCACGATGCCTGGTGGCACAGATGATGGTTCATGAATGAAAGATGCTTGAGGATGTATTAGAGTTTGACTTTGAGTTCGGTTTGTATTCTTCTATTGTTCAGCTTTCGAACTTGTCGATTCAACCCTCTCTGGTGGCTAGGGTGATCGAGGCTCAGTAGACAGACGAGTTGTTACAAGGGTACCCAACAGAGGTAGTATCTGTGGAGCTATCAATTGGCAGATTGGTTCCGATGGTGGACTTTACTACAGAGGCCGATTGTGTGTTCCAGATGTGCCAGAGTTGCGTAGAGATCTGATGACCAAGGCACACCGATCAAGACTTACAATCCTGCCCGGCTCTATGAAGATGTATAGAGATATGAGGAGCAGTATTTTTGACCGGGGATGAAGCCCCAGATTATTAGTTTGTGGCCAAGTGTGACACTTGCCAATGTGTCAAGGCCGACCACTAGAGACCCCCTGGTCCTTTGCAGCCATTGAGCATTCCACTGTGGAAGTGGGAGCACGTGTCGACTGATTTTATCATGAGCTTACCGAAGACTCAGAACGGTCATGACGCCATTTGCATTATCGTCGATTGTCTGACGAAGTTGGCATATTTCATTCCAATGTTACAACCTGAACATTGGATCGGCTTGCGAAGGTATTCATTGAGGAGATAGTGAGACTGCATGACATTCTAGTTTCGATCATCTCTGACTAAGACCCTTGATTCGCATCTCAATTTTGGAGGAGCTTTTAGTAGGCGATGGGGTTTACTTTGTAGCTCAGCATGGCTTATCATCCGTAAACAGATGGGCAAGCCAAAAGGTTCAACCAGATCTTTAAGGATATGCTCAGAGCTTACGTGATCAACTTTACGGGTAGTTGGGATGTGCATTTATGCCTGAACGAGTTCGAGTATTACAACAGTTATCAGGCGACCATTGGCATGGCTCCTTTTGAGGCATTATATTACAAATCGTGCAGATCTCCCAGCTGTTGGACCGAGGTTGGAGAGTGTCATCCCCTAGGTCCCGAGCTTGTGCAGAAGACATCAGAGATTGTTGATATTATCAGGCAGAGGATGCGCACAGCTTAGAGCTGGCAGAAGAGTTTTTCTGATGGTCGGTGTCGACCCCTCGAGTTTTCAGTTAGGGACATGGTATATCTCAAGGTCTTACTTATGAAAGGTGTGGTTCAGTTTGGAGCTAAGGAAAAACTTGCCCCGATATTTATTGGACCTTTTGAGATTCTAGGCGCCTAGGCGCCATGGCTAATAGGCTTGCCTTACCTTTGAAGTTGTCCGGGATCCATGATGTATTCTATGTATTGATGTTGCAGAAGTGTGGGTTAGACATTATTCCAGTGATTGATTGACAGCCCCTTGAGGTCCATGAGGATGCTTCTTACATTGAGCAGCCTATTCGTATCCTTAATCGGAAGGAGCAGGTTCTCAGGACCAAGGTCATTTCCCTGGTGAAGGTTCAATGAGGTCATCATTCAAAGGCAAAGGTGTATTGGGAGCATGAAGCAAAAATTCGAGAGCGCTATCCCCATTTGTTTGTTGATTGATTGCTTGTATTGCTTTATGTATTACCTTCTCCTGTGATTACTGATTGATATATATGATGATGTTTGTGCATTTTCATTGTTCTAGTTTTGACAATTTTGAGGATAAAATTTCTTTGTTGGTGGGGAGAGGTGTAAGACCCTACTCGAGTATCCATTTCATTCCTTTAGGTCCCACGGTGCTACCAGTCGAATCCCAGTGACCCGCGGCCTATGGATTGTGTTTGCGGTCATCCTTAAGTCTGGTTACATAGTTCCAACCCGGATCGAGTCTATACAATTGCGACCGCATCGGCGTCGCAGTTCCAATGCCTCGTCTCATGCATAATTTCGATGTGTACATCTTGACTATCATCCGAGCTTTTATTGGCCTTTCATCATGTGGTGGGACCCACTTAGTTAGCCTTGCACATTTTTCTAGAATGGGCCCCACCTAACTCCCTTTTTTAGAAAGCCTACCCTACCCCTAGCCTAAGTAGTAGGCTACTTTATCTAGAAATCTATCATGGGCCTTAGGTTCTACCCCCCATGTGCTATCATTGCATTACTCTTGCCTAGCCAAAAACTCATAATTACATTGATATACCTCCCTCTCTCCCTTCTCTCTCTTTCCCATTCTCTCATTTCTCCCTTCTAGTGCTAGACACATCCCAACCTCTCCCTCATTTTAGCAACTCTCCTCCCTATCTCCCCCTAAAGCCAACCTTCTAACTTCCATCTCCACCATCTAAACATGTTCCCTTGAAGCCTAGGTGATAGTCTTGGAATTTTAAAGCTTTCCTTAGAGGTGAGTGCTCCATCAAGATCCTTCTCTCCTCCTTCTTCTATGTTTGTCTTTTTCACATGAATGGAAGCATGTAGGACCACCAATCCATGGTGAAGGTCCTACATGACTCCTAGGATCAAGGCCATGGGCCTAGATGCATGTATTTCATCTTCCATAGTGGGTCGTTCTCCATGGACCCACTATGAGGAATTTTTCTTAGATCTAACCTATCATAGGTTATTTAGACATTTGCATGCAATGGTAGGGATGGTATTCCTACCTCAGAACCTCTTTTCAATTAAACTTAGCTTGCATGTATGCTATAAATGTATTGCATGATGTGGATTGAAAGTGGAAGGTTCATTAGTGGCGGAACAGGCCACCAATGGCCAGATCTCTCTTCCTTTTTCTCCCTTCCTCTCTATTTTCTTTCCACTGTTGCTGGAGATATTGTGGCCCATTGAGATGGTCAGCAACATCTCAGATCCATCAGGGAGATGGGACGTTCAGGCCCACCTAGCTGGACGTCCAGGCCCAACATGACATGCATGGCTTAGGTGGCCTCCAAACATGGTTTTTCTTAAGGCTTTTGGTGTACTAATGAATCTGAAATATTGATGACCCATCTAGGTGGACCTGACTTGATGGATCAAGGTATAAAACTCTTTAGATACTTTATATGGACCAAAACATGGACAACATAGTTGCTGTCCAGATTTCAAGCCCATCTGGAACATGATTTTGAGCTAATGTTTGGGATAATTTATATGCCTCTTTTTCACAAATTTCTTTGGAGATTTTCTAGAGCATGGTCCCCACTTTGAACTGAAATGGGGCCCACATCATTTCACCCATGATTGAGGCCCATGGGATGGGTCAAAGTAGGTTACTGTCCAGAAATTTCTGGACAGTTCAACAACATTGCATGTTAGAAATGAGCACTTTCACCTTGATTTTTGGAGTAAGTGGGCCACCCTAGTGGATCCCACTTGCTGTTCGTATGTGGGACAAAATTTTCCACATATTTTTTAGAGGTTTGGACAAGCTTAGGCCCACCTCATGTGGTGCTAAACATAGGGACAACAATATTTTCTACACCAGCAGATTTTTGGATATATTACTGCCCATATTCTTTTAAAATGCTTAACGTGTGTTATAAAATTTAAAATTTATTACTATGGTGGCCCACCCTTGTTGGGACCCACCTAGCTTGAATTTAAACTAATTGGACCAATGGAATTTTGGGTCAAGTGGCTGGACTAGCCACCTTGCTGGACTTCCCAAGTGGTTGACGTCTGGCAAGGTTGGCCATCCCACCCTTGTGAGACCCACCATGATGTAGTATTTCATCCATGTGTCCATCCATCTAGTGGCTAACTTGGACGTGGCCGACCTTGGTGTGGAACATCTAAGGTGTGGCCCACTTTAAGCTTTGGAGTGGGCTGGGCATCCAGGCCCATGGACCGCCCACCCCCTATGTGGGATGCCCAATGATGGGTTGTTGCTGGACTTTCTGTCCAGCAGTATGGCCCACCTAATTTATGTATTTTATATATGCTCCCTATGTGTTGGGACCCCTTGTACATTGTGCTGGACCATTTGGACTTATGTTCCAATCAGAGTTTATTTTTACTGGGCTCCAGCAGGCCTAGAATGGCTGGTGGACTAAAAATCCAACAAGGTATCTATAAATATACATTATTTTGTAGCTGGAGTTTAAGGGTGTGGGGCCCACCATATTGTGAGGATTTTATAGGGGTAATTCATACCTTTACTCCCTTAATTTTGAGGTTAATTAATGCATCATTGAGGCTCATTTTAATTAGGCTATATGGGCACTTATATGTAACCAGATTATTAGGACTCCCAATAGGCCCAAATGGGTTGGAACTTTCTAGATAGGCCCAGTGGATTCTTAGGCTGTATCTCCGTGGTTTTGTGTTGGGCTAGTGGGATGGAATGTATGAGTGGTTGACCCCTTAGTTGCCCACCAAATCAACTTAATTCTTGGGTTAGATTGTAAGGCCCAACTTGCTTATCTTGAATATGATTCTCGCCCATGTGTAGGAGTAATGGGCTGCCCACTAACCCCACCACAGTGTATGGACTTGGTGGCCCTTATGTTTGGGCCCTAACCTTCCTTATGGGCCCATATTATTGCATGTGGATTAAGCTATATATTACCCCTATTGGACCCATGAATTGTGTGTAGCCTTAGGCCACTTTATTGAGGCCCAACATGTGATGTATCTATATGTACATAACTGCTCATCTCTTTCTTATAGTGATGATCGGGGCACAGGCCTTGATCCTTGGTAGAATATTATTGGGCCATCTTCAGGGGACAATGGTGGTTGAATGCGCACATTGGTGTACCCCTTTAGGCCCTTATTAGGCCCATTCTTGCTTCTATGAGTGGTTAAAGGTCCACCATAGACCATTGCTAGGCCCATTCTTATTATTTACGCCCATGCCATTATCCATCTAGTCTCATGGGCTACTCTAGGCTATTGGGTCCTCACTAGAGGTTGTATTCTTTATGAAAATTCGTCTAAGTATCTAGACCCTACTTGGTTAGGGAGGATAGAACAACATCATCGCATGACATACTTGTTTATTTTCATGACCCATTCCCACATGCACCATGTGTGTGCTTGGTTGAGATTATGATTGGTCATGGTTATGTCATTAGGCAAGATATTTTGGTATTTCCTTGAGGGATGGAGTTTCCCCTCTTAAGTACATTGGATGCTTGGGATTGATGCATGGTTGATTGTGTGATTTATGCATCTGGCATTGCATAGCACGTGGATATTCGCTCTTACTTCATCATGGCCGAAGCCTCCACAGGTATATCGTGGATGGCCGTGTTTAGACACCAGAAATGTTACTTGAGCATTTAGGGCACTTAAGATGTCCTTGGGTGAAAGCCCCTAAACCTTCATGGTACTAGGAGATGCCCCAACGCCGAGATCGAGTGAAAAACATGAGCGCCCGAGTGCCTTATACCATTAGGTTGTGACTCCCACTGTAGGGTGGTCGGTTGAGATGGGGTGTGACCTTACCCACCCGAGTGAGGGGCAATAGTTAGGCTGAGTTTGACCAACTCGTTAATGGGTCTGCTACCGTTGAGCCTTGCTGGTGATTGACTGTCTATAGGTGGGTAGTGAGGTCTCTTACGCTTATTAGACTATGCAGATAGGAGAGCGACAGTCTGCTGGTAGTGTATTTGAGCTCGGTGGTTTTCCTAGAGTGGAATTGTATGGATATGTGGACTGGATATGATGACTAGCATGATTGCATTTGCACTTTGCATATGGCATTGGCTATGTAGGCCTCTTGTGCATCGCCTTGTTATGGCACCCAGTACTCATATGTTGCATCGCATAGCCTTGTGATGGCTTACTGTAGTCATGCTTGGTATAACATAGCCTTGGTATGGCTGGTGGCATTGATGATATTCATGGTTCATGCCGCATTCCACATTCTCTGATATTGCTTTCCCGACACTGGTATTACACATACTTTCACTGCCCTTTAAACTTTCTATAATCTTATGCACGATTGATGCGTGTACGAGATTCCAGGCAGTAGTCATAGCTGAGGAGGAGTATTGGAACGTGCTGAGGACCTTTTGATGATTTCCCTTTTTTAATTTTTATATTTCCTTTTTGAGCTTGTACCTTATATCAAAGTTTTAATTCCTAGTGGATTTTGTAATGTGTTCCTGTGGTTATTTCCAGTGATTACTGTGTTATGATCTTATGTATGCTCTTATGGATTAGACTTATGTCATAGAAATCCTCCTTATAGGATCCTAGGATCGGAACCTGGTGAATGGGTGCCATGAGCTGAGAATGAGGTACTACGGAGGCTGTCAACGTCGAAATTGGCTATTAGGATTCTTGTGAGTTTTGGTCACCAAATTTGGGGCATGACACCAGGATGTAGTACCGTAACATTGTTGTGAATGGTAGATGAGCTTATGGACACTAGAAATCTATAAATGTTATAGGGCGTCACAAGTGTCCTTGGGTGAAAGTTCCTAAACCTTGCGGTACCAGTAGTATGCTCCAATGTGTATAATGAGTGAATTCATGAGTACATGATAGTTGAATACCGGTAGGCTGCACCTCCCACTATGTTGGGGTTAGTTGGAAGGGGGTTCGACTGTACCCACCCGGGTGCAAAGGGCTATATGATAGGTTAAGTTTGACCAGTTCATAAAATAGGTTCACTATCAATGAGCTGGGTGAGTTTTTGTATACTATCGATAAAGTGGATAGTGAGGTCTCTTGCACTCACTTGGTCTTGCACGCGATGGGTGCTAGCTAGTGTCAACAGTGTACTAGACCTCGGTGATGATTCAATTGTGAACTATTGTAACGTCCTAGAAAAATCTGAACATTGATCCGAGTACCACCTCTAGCAGAAATCCTTTAGAACCTAATCCTTTAGAAATTTAACGTAAATTAACTAGCGCTAAACTCGATTACTTGTGAATTTAGTACCAACCACTTTAAATACGATCTGTAAGACCCAAAACCTATAGAGTTGTTAACGCTACGTTACCTTGAAATCTAGGATCCAACTAAGCCCAGTTGCACTCGGGAGCATTCGGAACTTCGCATCAGACCTAGACCACACATCGAAAGTCCGATAGCGATGAACTTAGACAGTTATGACTGTCTAGTTGGACTTAAATATCACCTCAAAAATTAAGACTAGACGTGTCCAGAGACTATTTCCTTGAGTCCGAAGTGAAGAGTGCGAGAAAGTAAAGTTTTTTTTATAAAATTAAATAAGAATTTAAGTAATCTGAGTCGTGACTCTTGCGCGCCTTTTATAAGCATTCTGACTGTTGGTTTTTGACCCAAATTCACCCTCGGATCAGGGAAGATGGCCCATACATGTTAAAGTACTTGTGGCTCTGATCGAGTTTCGGTGACCGTTGAATTGAAACTGGTCCGCCACGGTCGATCTAAAAACCCGATCGGACTGAAAACTTAACTTGCTTAAGATCCAATATTAGTGAGCTTAAGTCCGACCGCATTTAATAAAAGGACCTCAAGAAATGTTCCGTTGGATCAGAAAAAGCCTGATTTGGTTATAACCTAAGTATGCCTTAGCCCTATGGCTATTTCTGTCAGTTCTGGGCCTATATAAGGGCCTTAAACCCTCTCTCACATATCCCATACGAATTCTAAACCCTAGCTAATATAAGAGAGAGTAGAGAGAGAGAAAGTGAGAGAGTAGTTGGTGTTTTATCTTAGGATTCTTCCCAGTTCCTCTACGCATCAAATCCATCATTCTGGATCATTATTCCGACAATTCTAATTCCATTTTTGGGTAAGATAATCAAACCGTAACTTGTTTTGGAGCTTGGAATAGTCTAAATGTTATTGTAGCTAACCTAATTCAGACCTTAGGTTGCGTATCCGCCATTGATGAAGACTTATTGTCTAAATCATATCCGTTACGCATTTTCCAGTTTAAGGTGCAGACCATATACTCTTAGGTTATGGTTTTCAAGACCTTCAATGTTAGATAATAATTTATTCTTGACGTGGATGCTATTACATATGCCAAATGCGCTATCTATTTGGTTTTACGTACACGTATAAACTATGTTGTAAATAGAATAATTCATGTGTTTGTTGAAATGTTTGTATGCGTAAGGAATCTGATGTTGTGATTGCCATGATTAATTGTCGTTAGTACATAAGTGTTATGAATGCGATAACTCCTTAGCAAAAGGATTTGCCCTAATATGTAATATAGCCGACATACGTGATGTATGATAAATAGTGTAGTCTAAGTGTTTGTATAAATGCCTGAATGGGTTAGTATTTAGTAAAGTATGATTTTTAAGGGTACTGAGATATGAATCTCAATTACCGTACTTGTGTGTATGATTTCCTCCATGAACTGTTTAGTCTATTTATTCATGTTAACTGTGTGTATGATTTCCTCCATGTACTGTATCCATGTTTAAGTTATATTTCATAACATGTTCATATTAATGTAGGATTTGATTTAATTGTCTATTATTGAGATTGTACATAGTTGGGACTGCATTACAGTCCAGGTAATCGGTAATTGTTCTCGAACTCGTGGTTGGAGTCATTTACGCCACGCAGGATGTGTTCGACGAATCTAAGTCGTACTTGGGATGTTCGACAGTGGTTAGACCACACGTAATGCTTATGCATTCTATGTCGATCAACTCAACGAGCACTTGGCCTAGTTGAGCTTATCAATTAAACCGATTGACCGATGTATGTTCACCATGTTTGGATGCTACTGTATGAATCTAAGGTATCGAACTCACAAGTGAAAATCCTGTTAACCTTGGTACCGCGATCCGCTAAGACTCATGAGCCGGACATGGTGGTATGGGACACTGTGGTTGAGTTGTTGGCCTACGCTGGGGTGACGAGCCTCCCCGTAGTAACCAGTGAGCAACCTAGACTCGTGAGCTGATTATGGTGGTATGAGACACTATATTCGTGCTGTCGGCCTACATTGATTGGTGACGAGCCCTCTGTAGTGTCCTCGAATTTATCCTGAGACTGCATTTAGGTGACGAGCCTTTTTGTAGTATCTAGGATATAACTAGATCTGTATTGATTGGTGACGAGCCCTTTACAGCGATCTAGAACTATAACATCGTATGAGATTGTGTAGGACTGACGACCCTAGAATGGATCATTGTTTGAAAATTGATATAAGAGAGGTACCTTAGCTTCTTAATCCTACTGTATGAAAAGGACTAATATGAACTTGATAATCATGCTCATAACATCACACTGCATGTGCCGTTAGCATTGGTGTAGAGCACAGTGGTAGTGATTCATGCCGCGATCGTTAGATGATGTCGCAAGAGGGAGTTTGTGGTGAGGGCATGCATCATTTTCTCATGCCATTCTTGTATTAACAAGAGTATCTAGGACATGTTTGATTGTACTGCTTTATCATTACTGCTTGATTGAATTGATAACATGTTAACCTTTGCTGTATAGTTCCACTGAGTTGATCACTCACTCCGACATTCTGGGATGGTGCTTAAACACCAACCAGACTCTGACTTAGCTACGGGTGATGGTGATGCCTGCGAGGCGGAGTCGAAGTTTGATGAGGACGAGGAGGCATTCTCGTTCATACAGTTCTCAGGCGGGTTCATGTGAGCCATGTCCTGATTGATGGGGATTTAGGGCTTTGTTGTAGTGATTTATCACATTTTGATATATGTATTTTGAGACACGACTTGTAATTATGACCTGCCAGAGCATACATACCTTGGGGACTTTTGCTGGTTTATATATTTATTTCAGACTTTCGCTTGCATATTCTACTTGTCCCTGAATTATGTTTACTGATTTGGCTTAATCTACCTCAAGTTTTATCCACTTATACAGACAACATATATCCATCATTAAAAATGTTGCATAAGTGATGTTTTGGAACTCGAAAGTTAAGTTATGCTCGACCTCCAATTTTCAGGGCATTACAAGTTGGTATCAGAGCATGATCTAGATTAAAATGGACTTATTTTATGGTCACACGATGCACGTTGACACCACTTTAGCATAAGAGGGTTCGAGAAAAATCTAAAAATAGGTTTAGGACTCCCAATTTTGTCAATTGGAGAAAGTTTATTGAAAATGATCATTGAGATCGAGTCCGTGCACACTCCTGATCACACACGACGACCCCAAATCACCTCTAAGCCATCGATTGACGGGTATAGACCATGTTTCATCCCATTCCATCTGTTAAAAATTGATAAATGTGAATATGTATCAAATTTGTTTCGTAACGACCCGAAATGATTCGAATCGGGGTAGGGGCCCAATCGGGGCATTTTTAGGGAGACTCAGGGTGGGACCCACATCATTTTAGACCCAAGGGGGGGGGGGGGGGGGGGGGGAGAGGACCTCACTGGAGGGGCGAGCCCTCATTGAAATCTCCAGTGGACGGCGTGGCCCTTGCCGGTTCGACGAGTCCTCACCGACCAACAGGCCAGATTGGGGCTGGCCTTCTGGCCGATGCTTATAGGGGCCTAGTGTGGCCCATTGGTCCATGATTTCTCATTTAGAACCCCCCCAAACATCCCATCTCTTCACAACCTAACCCTCCAAGCTTTCCTTTTCCTTCAAAACCTCTCATTTCCCTCTCAAATCTCCCTTCTAATCCCTCTTTCCCTCATTTTTCTTCAAGCCTTGCATCCCTCCACTGTTCTCAGCAATACCCATCTTCCAACTCCCCTCATTTCCTTTGATTTGAGCATCTCAAACCCTCTTTGTGTCTCAAATTCGTGGAAGACCAATACCCATCTCATTTCCTTCTTCTCTTTCATTTTCCATGGCTCTATTCGAGCTTGTTACGACCATATTTTCCATTTCCAACATCCTCTCTTTCATGGGGAAGAGAGCTCCCATAGATGAAGCTGAGCCTAGTCGCCCAACCCGTTCTAAAAGGCTGAGAGGTGCCGCCGCTAGTTCAAGCGCCACTCGTAAATTGTAGACGAAACGGGATCTAGATCCCCATGCTCCAATGGGAAGGTCCTTATTGGCAGAGTTGTTCCATGGTGTTTATGAGGGTCGTAGGGTCCTTTTTGAAGCTCATGTTGATGCGTGGCTATTTGGAGAGTTCTTGTTGTTTGAGCGCCTAGTTAAAGCCCAGTGGGGTCCGCTATTTGAGGGTGAGCGACGTGCTAACGTGGGTACTGTCCGAGTTTTCTATGCCCACATTTGAGAGCTGATGCTGGAGCCCTTGCAGTTTAGAACTCCAGTTGGAAGGGATCGGGTGGCTACAGTCGACGTTGGTTTGATATCTCAGATTTTAAATGTGCCACTTGGCGAGGTTCATGCAAGTGAGAAGAATCTAAGTAGTGCAAGTGAAAGGGATCGCTGCACACGGTTCTTGTGTGGTCATCTAGTGGAATGACAGCCTAACAAAAGCCTCCTAGTGACAAATATGACAGACAACTTTCGTTTGCTTCACCACATAGGCACGTTCAACGTCTATCCCAGGTGGAGCAACCGCAGTGAGTGCATGCGCCTAATGGTGGATTTCTTGTATCAGGTGGGGAGAGAGAGAAGCTTTGTGTGCTTACGTATGTCTTGTGACAGATAGTCCTTATCGCGCGTTCTAATAGAAGGATTGAATCTCTCCCGTTTGGCCGACTCATATGCAGGATTGCATTTGAGTTTGGCTACAGACTTGGGGCGAAATTGTCGGCACCCATCCATTACATCACTGAGACTACTCTCAATCAGATGGAGATTGGGCCTCGGCAGTGGCAAGCCCTACTTGAGGAGAGTGAGGATGAGACAGAAAGTGAAGAGGAAGAGAGTAATGAAGAAGATGGAGCAAAAATAAAAGAAGAAGAAGAGCAGGACGAAGAAGAAGAGGAGGCACAGGATACTGATGAGAGTCCTCCTCCTACTACTCAGGAGCATGATCCTGATAGGGCTGATAGAGCCCGTTTGGTTAGGATTGAAGAGGGCCAGGCCACCCTACGATAGGATATTATGGATCTGTGGGGTTTCGTGAAGCACAAGTTCAAGAAAGTAACCCGCACTTTGAGGTCGATCTTTTGTTATCTGCAGGATAAGGGTGCCCCTCCTCCATCGCCTGATTCTATTGAATAGTCCTTTATGTAGTTGTTGTTTGTTTGTTTATTGCTTGTTCTTGTGTGTAGCCTTTCTAGGCTTACTAGTTTGGTAGTTATTTTAGTATCTAAAGCTTAGTGTTTGAAGCTTAGTTGTTTTGCTCACATGCTTTCTCTGTCACATTTCATGTAATGCTGCACATCATGTATTGTGACAATTTTGATAAATGAAGTGCATGTTGTTTCTTGGGCTTGTGAAGTGAATGCTATGTTGTTAGACTCTGTGAATGCTTAATCTCATTAGTTGCACCCTCTGTTGTATGTAGGGTATGCCACCTAAGGGTTCAAGGACTTCGGCCCGTCTCTCTCTGGGTGAGTCACTTAATGGGGCCCTTCCCCTGAGCGATAGCCATATGGACCCCCATTCGGGCTCGTCTCGTTCTGATCCTATGTAGGATTCTCAGCCGGCTTCTGGCCCTGCTGCTAGGCCGACTCCTGTGACACCTTCTGTGGTGCCTCCTGTCACACCTTCTGTTCTTAAGAAGAACCGTGCGTCTGCGTCGACGCCTTATGCATCACAGTCCGCTTCGCTTCCTAATAGGCTAGAGCAGATGATGTTGTTGATGTAACAGCAATAGATACAGCAGCAGCAACAACAACAGTTCTTGACCTCCATGGCTAGTATCTTTGCTCAGTCGATGGGGGTAGCTCCACCTGCCTCGCCTATACACCTAGCTGGGAATACTAGTGCTAGCGGCACCTTCAAGCGATTCTAGCGCTTGCGGCCTCCTACTTTTCTGGGTACTCACAGACCCGAGGAGGCTAAGTATTGGATTGACTACATCTCTAAGATGCTGAGTCCGTTACACTGTTCCAAGGTGGAGCAGGTCGAGCTTTCCACCTTCATGTTTGAGAAGGAGGCTAGCTTATGGTGGGATAACATTGGACGTGGGAGGCATTTGAGGCCCGCTTCAACGAGAAGTATTTCCCAGTCACTTACTGACACGAGAAGGAGAGTGAGTTCCTTCGCCTTCGTCAGGGAGAAATGTCGATGACAGAGTATGAGAACCGGTTCATGGAGCTAGGCAGGTATGCTCCTTTAATTTTGGGTGATCAGCCGTTGCGGATGCAGCATTTTTCTGAGGGTCTGCGGCCTAATATTCGATCGAAGATGTGTTATCCGAGCATCTCTTCTTATGTTAAGTTGGTTAGCATGTCCCTGCGAGCTGAGAAAGACGGGGACAGGTTGTCCGGTATGCGTGCACCTATGACCCCTAGGCCGCGACTTGATTTTCTGAGTAGGCCTTTCCTCAGTAAGAGGCCTCGTGTTGACTCACCGCCGAGGTTCTTGGCATCTCTTGCCCATGTGGGAGGCCTTTCCTCGGTAAGAGGCCTTTCCTAATATGTGGTGCAATTACTGCAAGAAGCCAAGCCACACTGAGGTGACTTGTTTCTCCAGGATGAGAGATAGTGGTTTCTCGCTGCCTCAGAGAATCAACCGTCTGATGCCTCAGACTATTTCAACACCACCCCTTCGATCAGCACCAGCTCATCCTTCTTTTCGCCCTCCTGCACCTCATTTCAGGCTACCACAACGGCCCATGGTACCTCCATCGCATCACCCATAGTAGGCTCGGGTTCATGTTCTTACAGCTAAGGCGCCTGAGGCAGATTCGGCACTGACATCTATCGAGGTTCCCGCTCATATCGAAGGTATGCCTGTCTTATTGGTGGACACTGGGTCCACTATTTCTATCATCTCTTGCGCTGCGGTCAAGCGACTAGGTCTGGTTACGGTTCCTACAAAGGGAGTGAGACTCACGACAGCTACGGATACTTTTTTTGACATTACACGGACCTGTGAGTCTTGCTCAGTATGTTTAGGTAGTAGGACAGTGGTCGTCAACCTGATTGTCGCCCCACTGTGTCACTATGACATTATATTCGGGATGAATTGGCTCACGAAGATGAGGGCAGAGATTGATTGTGAGCCCAGAGTCGTAACAGCTTACGGACCTAAGGGCACAGTCTTTACATTTTCAGTTCAGGTCAGTTGGTCTTGTCATGTTATCAGCTACGCTTTTTTGTTAGAGAGTTCTGATGAACTGACGTTGGGAGTTATGCCAGTGGTTCGAGATTTTCCTGTTGTGTTTGAAAAGATCCCGGGACTTCCTCCTCGGTGCAAGATTGACTTTACTATCGATCTTGTGCCCGGTGTGACTCCTATTTCCTTGCCGACGTATCATATGCCTCCTTATGAGATGGAGGAATTGAGGAGACAGATTGATGTATTATTAGAGGCAGGTTTTATTCGACCGAGTGTGTCACCTTGGGGAGCGCCTATATTGTTTGTGAAGAAGAAAGATGGTTCCCTGCGATTATGCATTGATAATAGTAAGTTGAATCAGGTGACAGTGAAGAATAAGTATCCCTTGCCCAGGATTGATGATCTATTTGATCAGTTGAAGGGGGCACGTTATTTTTCAAAGATAGATTTGCAGTCTGGGTATTATTAGTTGCACGTCAGGGATGAGGACGTGTAAAAGACTACATTCAGGACTAGCTTTGGTCATTACGACTTCCTTGTGATGTCGTTTGGACTCACAAATGCTCTGGCCGTGTTCATGGATCTGATGAATAGAGTGTTTCGGCCGTTTCTGTTCCAATTCGTCATCATCTTTATTGATGACATTTTGACATACTCCACAAGTCGAGAAGAGCACGAGGAGCACCTGAGAGCAGTATTGAATACTCTCAGGGAGAATGAGCTTTTTGCGCAGTATAAGAAGTGTGATTTCTGGAAGGAAGAAGTCAAGTTCCTGGGACATGTGGTGTCCAAGGAAGGTATAGCAGTCAACCTTGCTAAGGTAGCTGTGGTTCAGGATTGGAAGCAGCCCGGTTCAGTTACTGAGGTGAGGAGTTTTCTGGGTCTGTCAGGCTATTATCGATGATTCATTAGAGACTTTTCCAAGAATGCCAGACCGTTGTCTCAGTTGACATGGAAAGACTTGAAGTTTGCTTGGAATGAGAAGGCCGAAGCAGCTTTTCAGGAGCTGAAGGAGCAGTTGACGTCCACCCTTATGCTAGTATTGCTAGAGCAAGGAGTTAAGTATACTATATATATTGACGCCTCTCGCGTTGGTCTGGGTTGTGTCTTTATGCAGAAGGACAGGGTGATCGCTTATGCCTCGAGACAGTTGAGGAAACACAAGGAAAATTATCCTACACACGACCTAGAGTTGGTAGCCATCATTTTCACATTAAAGCTCTAGAGACATTACCTCTACGAAGAGGAGTTTGAGCTCTTTTTTGACCATAAGAGCCTTAAATATATATTCTCACAGCGAGACTTGAATATGAGGCAGCATCGATGGATGGAAACCTTGAAGGACTTTAAGTTTGAGGTCTCTTACCATCCGGATAAGGCAAACCTTGTGACAAATGCGTTGAGCCGTAAGAAGACTATAGATTTTGTGACTTCGCTTATGATTGTAGAATGGGACATGATGGAGTTTGTGCGAGACTTTGAGTAGAAACTCATGGTAGAGGAACCGTATGAAGTCATCACACATGTTCGTGTACAACCCCTCATTAATGGTAGGATTATCGAGGCTCAGGTAGACGATGAGCTTTTGGGGAAGATGAGAGCGCGGGTTGGTACTGATAAGGACTCAGAGTGGACTGTTAGTATGGATGGGGGCTTACGTTATCGAGGCCGCCTATGCGTCCCAGACATTCTTGACTTGAGACGAGAGGTTCTCGAGTCAGCCCATAGTTTGAGGATAACGATGTATCCAGGTAGCATGAAGTTGTATCAAAACATGAAAAGGTCGTACTGGTGGGACAATATGAAGGTTCACATTGTTGAGTTCGTATCCCGTTGTCTCATGTGCCAGCAGGTTAAGGCAGTGCATCGCCGACCTCCTGGACTGCTTCAACCCATGTCCATAACTGAATGAAAGTGGGACTTCATTTCTATGGATTTTATTTCTGGACTGCCGAAGATGAGAAGGGGACATGACTCTATTTGGGTGATCGTTGATAGGTTGATGAAGTCGGCTCATTTTCTTCCGATCAGAGTCACGAATTCTACAGATGAGTTGGCCAGATTGTACATTTACATGGAGTTCCCTTGGAGTTTGTGTCAGATCGAGACACGCAATTCACATCTATCTTTTGGACTTGTATCCAGGAAGCGATGGGTGTGAAGTTGAAGTTCGATACCGCGTTCTATTTGCAGACAGACAGGCAGACGGAGCGTGTAACTCAGGTGCTAGAAGACATGCTGCGAGCTTGTGCATTGGATTTCAAGGATAGTTGGGATGACTGTCTTCCTTATGTAAAAGTTCGCATATAACAATAACTTCTAGGTGAGTATTGGCATGGCTCCCTATGAGGCATTGTATGGTCGCCCGTGTAGAGCACCGCATTGCTGGATAGAAGTGGGCGAGAAGACTCTGATTGGCCCAGAGTTGGTTCAGGCGACCTCAGAGAAAATCGACATTATTAGACGTCGGTTGCTTTCAGCACAGAGCAGGCAAAAAAGCTACACCGATACAAGATGGTGACCGCTTGAGTTTGAAGTTGGGGACCATGTATTCCTTAAGGTTTCCCCGATGAAGGGAGTTCTTCGGTTTGGTAAGAAAGGGAAGCTCATACCAAGATTTATTGGCCCTTTTCAGATACTTGATAGAGTGGGGGCAGTAGCGTATCGTCTTACTTTGCCCACACCACTCACAAGCATGCATAACGTATCCCATGTGTCCATGTTGAAGAAGTACGTTCCTGATCCTTCGCATATTATCAGATGGGAACAGGTGCAGTTGAACGAGGATGCCACATATGAACTGTGACCGACGTGTATTTTGGATAGGAAGGAGCAGGTATTACATAACAAGGTTATCCCACTTGTGAAGGTACTGTGGACGCATCACAGTAAAGAAGTGGCTACCCGGGAGACTGAAACTGAGGTCAGAAAGAACTACGCTCAGATCCTCGAGGAGTATAAGAAGGTATAAATTTCGAGGATAAAATTTTTCTTTAAGGGGGCTGAAAGGGTCTAGCTATATGCCCTAGAGGGGGGGTGAATAGGGCAATGCTAAATAAAACTAATAACAACGGAATAATAAAAGAAATAAAGCACAATGCTGAATTTAAAGTAATATAAATAGCCTAAAATAAAGAGAATGAAACTTTATCAGTTCTAAGGACAACCTTACACCAAAAACCAAAGGTTTAAGGAAGGACAACCTTATTTTTAGAACGTTCTTTGTATCACAAACCAATGAGGAATAAAAAGCAAGAAAATTAAAATAATTTACAGAAATAAATCCTAAGTTATTACAACATTCTCCACACTTGCTTGGAATAAAAAGATTACAACATTCATCCACGAATACAAACCACAAAACTGAATAAATAAAAGAATGAAAGAATAATGCACATCCACAACACAACGATATATAGTGGTTCGCCTGTGTGTACACCAACTGTTATCCAACAGCCACACAAAATGCTACTCCACTCCTAATATCCTCACACAGGGGATATTAACATGCACTATCAAAATAGGTTTCACAGGTTCACCTAAAACCTTCACAATTATGTCTTTGATCTCGGGCTTACACAATCCAAAAACCCCACAATCTGAGTTTTCTGGCTCTCCTCAGATAACCAATACAATGAGATTTTTCTGGCAAATCTCAAACAAAACCAAAGAAAGTAAATTACAAAAATGTAAAATACTTGAATCACCTTTTGAAGAAGCCCGGTAGAACTAATTGGAGTAGAAGTTCGATTCAACGTTCAAAGTCCAATACTCACTTTAAGAATGGTTCTAAGTCTAATTGATTTTAAATCAAAAGGGCTAGTTCTATTTGATTTTTAATCGAAGAAAAAGGAATATCAGAAATTTCCCTTTTCTAATAAGATTGGAATATAGATCAAAATCAAATAATAAACAAGCTAGCAAAAGGAATATTAAATAAGCACAAAGTAGCTTAAAACAAACACAAACTTATCTCAGAGAAAAGCCTAAAGATTGCTTGAATAGAGTTGAATTGAATTGCTAAAACTCTGAAGTTCATGCTCAATTTATAGCCTAAAAAATCTCGTCTACGACTGGTCTTAGGATCCTAGGACTGGTCGTAGCTTCAAAGATTTTCAAAGATTTTCGCGGGATAAGATTTTACGGTTCCACAACTGGTTCTGGGTGGTCTACGACCGGTCGTGGGCCACCTACGACCGGTCATAGGACCCTCAATTTGGTTGCTGGAGTTTGAGTCGTAGAGCTACGACTGGTCGAAGGATGAGTCGTAGAACTCACAGGACTGGTCGTAAGATGTCCAGGACTGGTCGTAGGATAGCTAAAAAGATCCAAAAATCTTCAACAACCTAGGACTGGTCCTGAAAAACTTAAGACTGGTCGTGGCAGAGCTAGGACTTGTCTTGAAGTCCCTAAGACTGGTCTTGTAACACTCCAAACAAGCATATTGAAATATATGAATTATGTATCCAGAATGACCTACTGTAAAGCCCATCATAAGGTCAATCTAAGGTCAAATAAACCTTAAAAGTGAGATGGACATTGAAAGTCTGTACACTCAGATGACCCTTAAGAGAAGCTTGAGAATATACAAATCTTGTAGTAGGCCTTCTTGAGTTTGATCTTGACTTGACAAAATCTTCTAATATACTTGAACTTGATTGAATCTTGAACATGTAAACTTGAAGACTTCAATACTTGAATTCTTCATCCATGACTTGAAAACTTCTTCATTTAAGTCTTGACTTGAAATGCGATGTCTTGAAGTAAAGAATAGTTTCAAACATGAAACACAAGATATACAAGACATAGAGATAGGTTTTGGCACTACAAAATTTGACAACCAAAGGGATATGAAATCATAGCACTTACAATCTCCCCCTTTGTCAAATTTATGACAAAACACATAGCATAGAAGATAATAAGGAATCATGAGCCATGAAATCACAAATTACTCTACTCCCCCTGTGTAATATGAGTACTGCTGATGTAAACAATCAATAACATATTCTCATTCACATATCCTTCTCAATCAATCAATTCAAACAAATAAATTACTCTCCCTTTCCATACTACTCCCTTTTACCTTACTACTCTCCATTTTTGTCACAAAATGATAAGAGAAAGTCACAAAAGGAAAGAAAACATAGAGAGTAATAAGCGGATAATGAGAAAGAGATATGAAAGGACAATGCATATTACAAAATATTAACCTGAAGCATCAAGCCATCATCAATCCATAATACAATATCCAAAAGACAATGTTATCAAACCATAATCCATAATACATATCCAAAATAAAAGATAATGATATACTATCCAGAAGATAATTCACCTAATCTGATCCAGACGAGGGAGCAGAGATAGTCGGATCAATCTGGTGTAAGCCCTTATTGATGCGACGAAGATATTTTCGCATGTACTTAAATCGCATATCATGGGCTATATTCATATTATCAACCTTCTCCTCCAATGCATGAAGGCGTGCATCATAACCAGATGGATCATAATCTGGATCATTTGGTGAATCAGATTCTATCTCATCAAAAATCTCATCCATATTAACATCTTGTTGTGGAAGATCGCCAGCTTCCCCTTCATTTCCGGCTTCACCACCAACACCTCCATCACCACCAACACCACCTTCATCTACTTGGCCAGGAAGCAAATCCAACTTCATCTTATTAAGATTGAAATTGTTAAAAATAAGATGATGAATTGGTGCCTCATTAACAGGTTTATCGACAAGCATGTGAGTGCCTAAAACAGTCATAAGATAACCGAACGAAATATCACTATGACCCGAATGGAGACAAAACTGAATAATGAAATAACAAATCAAAGAAAGAAGACAGACCATGGTACCAGAAGTAATAGAGTGCAACACACGAACCATGTAAGAAGTCAACTCAGTTTTATTACCAGAGCGAGGATACACATTGGAAATGAAGAAACGATGTAACACTTTGTATCTAGGTAACAGATACTTTAAAGGGAGCGCATTCCCTTTGTGTGTCCACTGCGCATCAATTTTGCATAAATCTCTTGTTAACATGCATTTTTTCAATTCAGATGGTTTATCGTATAAAGTATGAATCGGTATACCTTCATTATTAACAGGTATATCCATAATACCTGATATCAAATGACAGTCTACTTCAAATTTCCCTTCTCTAGTATCAATTAAAAATGTTAAATTATTAAGAGAAAATTTTGAGATGCATGCTACCATTGATTGGGCAATAGACTGGTATGCAGGCCCACCCCAAAGCAAAATGTTAGTCCAGCCAACAGATTCAAGGAGAGGGACTATACCATATGGAGCAATGTGATTGAGATCAGCGGTATGCTCAACGATAATATTACGGACACGTAAATCTCGTACATCTTGAGAATCATCTTCGGGTGATCGAAGGTGCCATTTTGTTATCGGTGTAGATCTAGATGAAGATGGACCACGGGATGTTTTCTTTTTCCCTCTAGCATCCATATTCAAGAAGATATACAAAGAGCAAGCGAAATGCATAAAAGAAAGGATGGATTTTCTCTAGATCAGCAAATTGAGAAGAAACCCTTGAAAAACCCAACAAGAGATAAAATCTAGCTATACAATGATCAAATCAAAGCATAGAGAGCATGAATCTTCAAGAAAAAAAATGATGAAATAGGACTCACCTTGAAGAAAAATAAGAAATCCTATGACTGGTCAAGCCACGACTCGTCGTAGGTCAGAGTGGAAATGAAGAAGAAGGGGATTTTCTCCAAATATATCATGTTCATGAGTACCACGACTGGTCATGTACATCCACGACCGGTCGAGTATCGACCAAAAAATACATATTTTATATAAAACATTAAAATTTAAACAAATATAATATGAAATATAATACACTATGATACATGCAAGCAAGAATATTCAATGTAAAATGCACATACTAAGATCAAATTTCAGTTTATTAAACCTGCTTTTGTCGAGCGGTTTAGTAAATATATCAGTAAGTTGATTTTCGGTTGATATATATTCCAAAGAAATAACTTTTTCTTCAACCAACTCACGTATGTAATGATACCTAATATCAATGTGCTTAGTACGTGAGTGCTGGATTGGATTTTTGGAAATATTTATAGCACTGGAATTATCATAATGTAAGATCATTGAATCTTGATTAATTCCATAATCGCTTAACATGTGTTTCATCCAAACTAGTTGAGTACATGCATATCCAGCTGCAATATACTCAGCCTCAACAGTGGAGAATGATATTGAGCTTTGCTTCTTGCTGAACCAAGAAACTAAGCAATTTCCAATGTAAAAACAACCACCACTGGTTGATTTTCTATCATTAATATTACCGGCCCAATCGGCATCTGAGTACCCGGCTAATTGAACACTAGTATCAAAAGGGTACCATAGACCCAGATTTATAGTACTTGTGACATATCTAATAATTCGTTTAACAGTAGTAAGATGTGATTCCTTAGGATTAGACTGATATCTTGCATAAATTCCAACACTTAACGCAATATCAGGTCTACTTACAGTAAGATACAACAAACTACCAATCATACTACGATATAGTTTAGGATCTATATCTTTGTTGTAGAGTCTTTTGAGAGTCTTAACGTTGTACTCATAGGAGTATCAAAGTTCTTACCATTCTCAAATCCAAACCTTTTAACCAAGTTTGAAGCATATTTGTTCTGGAAAATGAAAATTTCATCAGGTTGTTGTTTTACTTGCAACCCTAGGAAATGGTTGAGTTCGCCAACCATGCTCATTTCGAACCTTGATTTCATTAACTCTGCAAACTCAATAGACATGTTAGAGCAAGTTGATCTATAAATAATATCATCAACATATAGTTGAACCATCAAAATATCATTGTTATTCTTCTTAACAAAGAGCGTCTTATCGACACTTCCTACTTGAAAGCTATGACTAAGTAAGAATTTAGTCAATTTCTCATACCATGCCCTGGGCGCTTGTTTTAGACCATAGAGAGCCTTTTTGAGACGAAATACATGGTCAGATAACTTAGGGTCTTAAAACCCTGAAGGTTGTTCACCATACACTTCTTCATGTAAATTGCCATTCAAGAAAGCACTCTTTACATCCATCTGATAAATTTTAAATTTTCTAAAGCATGCGATGGAAATAAAAAGTCTGATTGATTCAAGGCGAGCGACTGGAGCAAAGGTTTCATCGTAATCGATGCCTTCAATTTGAGTGTACCCTTGTACAACCAGTCTAGCCTTGTTTCTTATAATATTTCCAAGCTCATCAGACTTATTTTTAAAGATCCATTTTATTCCAATAATGTGTTTATCTTTAGGTCTAGGAACAAGATACCAGACATCATTACGAACAAATTGATTAAGTTCATCCTGCATAGCAACAATCCAATTTTCGTCAGAAAGTGCTTCTTTTACGTTGACCGGTTCTATTTGGGATATAAAACAAACATAATTACATATGTTCTCAAGTTGTTTGTGAGTACAAACTCCAGTGAGAGGGTTTCCAAGTATTTGATTGGTTGGATGATCTTTAACAGTCCTTGGTTCAGATTCTTTTTGACTTGATGAGATATCTTGATTGTCAATAATAAGAGCTTCATCATCATCTGAACTCGGAGCTGGTGTATTCAAATGATCATCAATAACCACATTGATGGACTCTTGAATCACACCAATTCTCTTATTTAGAACCCTATAAGCTCGACTGTTCAAAGAATAACCAAGAAAAATACCTTCGTCACTCTTTGTATCAAACTTACCTAAATTTTCACGATCACGTAAAATATAACACTTGCTGCCAAAAACTCAAAAGTATTTGACAGTAGGTTTCTTTTCAAACCATAATTCATAAGCAGTCTTATTATCAGATTTACTGGTATAAACCCAATTAATAATATAACATGAGGTATTAACTGCTTTAGCCGAAAGATTTCTAGAGAGCTTCATGCTATTCAGCATAACATTAGCCATATCCTGAAGCACTCTATTTTTTCTTTCAACTATACCATTTTGTTGCGGTGTTTTGGGTGCAGAGAATTCATGTGATATTCCCTATTCGCTACAGAATTTCTCAAAACTACTGTTTTCGAATTCGGATCCATGATCACTACGGATCTTATTAACATGAGAACCTTTCTCATTTTGGATTCGTTTGATGACCTTTTTCACTTCATCTAGGGTTTCAGTTTTATCTTTTAAGAACGATACCCAAGTGAATCTGGTATAGTCATTTACGATAACCAAGATGTATATTTTACCTCCTTGACTCTTCGATCTGGTTGGTCCAATAAGATCCATGTGGA
This sequence comes from Magnolia kwangsiensis, assembly GCA_037074715.1. Classification (NCBI taxonomy): domain Eukaryota; kingdom Viridiplantae; phylum Streptophyta; class Magnoliopsida; order Magnoliales; family Magnoliaceae; genus Magnolia; species Magnolia kwangsiensis. Next base: position 77,229,558 of record CM073579.1, read on the forward strand.
GAAGCTCGAGTGGTCTAGATGTGGTATTAGAGTTCACTTTCTTGTGAGAGTTCCTAATCTGTTTGCCCAACTGGCATTCACCACATATTTTGTCTACTCTTTGCAATTTGGGTAGACCTCTAATTAGTTCTCTTTTGCTCAATCTAAATAAGTTCTGATAGTGTACATGTCCAAGGCGTTTATACCATAATTCAGTCTCATCGGTATGGACCATGTAACATGATTGAGTAGATGAGCTTGCATCACTAACAATGTAGCAGTTTTCAGAAGTTTTGTGACCAGTTAATATAACAGAACCCCTTTTATCAAGTATCTCACAACCTTGATTAGAAAACTTCACACTATGGTTGTTATCGCATATCTGAGAAATGCTTAATAGGTTGTGTTTAAGCCCTCAACATATAAAATATTCTTAAATAAGGGAAGGTTATAATGGCCAATGATCTTGCAATTGCTTCCATCACCAAATGTAACTAACCCGTCAGTCATATCCTTTAGATCGGTGAATAAAGCTTTGTTACCTGTCATATGCTTGGAGAAACCACTATCTAGGTACCTCTTTGAATGGCTTATAGCTTTGAAAGTAGTGTGGGCAACCAAGCAGTCAACTTTAGGAACCCATTTCAGAACTGTTTTGGGTTTAGGAGTATAGATGGTCTTTTTCTATCTGTAGTTATAGGAGAGACCTATAGAGTTAGACTTTAATAGCTCCTTGAGAAGATCAATTATTTTTTCAGCCAATGGATTTCAGTTTTGAAAATTAAAGTTGACATGGTTACTTTTAGGTTTTTGAAAAGTCCTTGAATTTTTTGAAAAACCTTGATAAGTATTCTTTTCTTTTGAGATTGAAGACTCTTTTTTTACAAATTTAGGAGCAATGTTCTTTTATTTAGGAGATGTATTCTTATCATAGCCCAACCCGGATTGATCGCCACATTTTCTTGATCTGGACAATAATTTTTCCAATTTAGGATCACCATGGGCATATCTCCATGTGTCTTTTAAACTCTGAAGAGAAGCTACCTCATTTTTGAGTTTCTCATTTTCGGATCTCAAATCTTCAATTTTGGAGGTTTTGAAATCTAAATCACCTTTGGTCTTTTCAAAAGAATTGAAAATATGAGACTTTTCTAAAATAAGAGACTCATAATCTTCCTTAAGCTTAGAAAATTTTTCTTTTTGTAATTTAAGCTTGACAGCAATTTTCCAACTCTCCTTATAAAGGGCATTATAAGCATCCTGAAGATCATCTTCATTATCGTAATCACTATTCAGATTTTCTTCACTAGATATATCATCATTATCTTAAAGAGTGATCTTGGCTAGAGTCATAAGGGCTTTAATATCTTCGCCCGACTCGGTTTCAGAATCTTCTGATTTAGAAGAGGATTCAGAATCAGACGATTCATCCCAAGTAGCCATCATGCTTTTCTTTTTTGATTTGTCCTTTTTAGGACATTTGTTAGCTAAGTGCCCATACTCTTGACAGTTGTAACATTGACTATCTTTCAAGGATTTTCGAGTTCTAGGTTTAGATCGTCTCTTATTATTTGACTTTTCAAAATCAACTTTTTTCTTGTTTTTAAAAATTTTGTAAAACGTTTTTGCTAAAAGCGCCATATCATCTTTGAAATTTTCTAAATCCGAAGTGCTCTCTTGTGAAACATTTTTAGATGATTTGAGAGCAATTGATTTTTCTTTAGGAGCCTTAAAGGACAACTCATAAGTTTGAATTGAACCAACTAGTTCCTCAACCCTCATGGTATCCGTATCACGAAGTTCCTGAATCGCTGTCACTTTAGAATTGAACCGTTTAGAAAGTGAGCGTAGTATCTTTGCGCACACTTTACTTTCTGGGATTCTATCACCATGACCCCACATAGAGTTTCTAATGTCATTCAATCTAATATAGAAGTCCATAAACATCTCATTCTCCTCCATATGAATTTCTTCAAATTTAGTTGTGAGGAGTTGGACTTTAGATTTCTTGACAATAGATATACCCTTGTGTGTCATTTCTAATACATCCCATGCTTGTTTTGCATTTTCATAAGAGATGATTCTTTTAAAATCATCTAGTGATAATGCACAAGTAATTGCATTTAGTGCTTTTACATTGACACTACTTTCACTTTTCTGAAGTGTGGTCCAAAGAGAATAAGTCGTTACTTTCATTGATTTTGAACCATCACTATTAGTTACTTCAGTGATAGGAGGGCTCCATTCATTCACTGTGGCCGGCCACACACTTTCATCCAAGGATTTAAGGAAGATCCTCATCCTGGCTTTCCAATAAGCATAGTTTGTGCCATTAAAGGGTGGTGGCCTAGTGACTGATAGGCTATCAAAATTTGACATCTTAATATAGCTTAGATCGTTAGCTTAGGAAATAAATCCAATAAATAAACAATAAGCGCAAGCTATTAGGCTCTAACACCACTTGAAAGGGCCTAACTATATGCCCTAGAGGAGGGGGGGGGGGGGGGGGGGGGGGGAATAGGGCAATGCCAAATAAAACTAATAACAGCGGAATAATAAAAGAAATAAAGCACATTGTTGAATTTAAAGTAATCTCAATAGCCTAAAATAAAGAGAATGATACTTTATCAGTTCTAAGGACAACCTTACACCAAAAACCAAAGGTTTAAGGTAGGACAACCTTATTTCTAGAATGTCCTTTATATCACAAACCAATGAGGAATAAAAAGTAAGGAAATTAAAATAACTTACAGAAATAAATCCTAAGTTATTACAACATTCTCCACACTTGCTTGGAATAAAAAGATTACAACATTCATCCACGAATACAAACCATAAAACTGAATGAATAAAAGAATGAAAGAATAATGCACATCCACAACATAACGATATATATTGGTTCGCCTGTGTGTACACCAACTGTTATCCAACAGCCACACAAAATGCTACTCCACTCCTAATATCCTCACACAGGGGATATTAACATGCACTATCAAAATAGGTTTCACAGGTTCACCTAAAACCTTCACAATTATGTCTTTGATCTCGGGCTTACACAATCCAAAAACCCCACAATCTGAGTTTTCTGGCTCTCCTCAGATAACCAATACAATGAGATTTTTCTGGCAAATCTCAAACAAAACCAAAGAAAGTAAATTACAAAAATGCAAAATACCTGAATCACCTTTTGAAGAAGCCCAGTAGAACCTATCAGAGTAGAAGTTCGATTCAGCGTTCAAAGTCCAATACTCACTTTAAGAATGGTTTTAAGTCTAATTGATTTTAAATCAAAAGGGCTAGTTCTATTTGATTTTGAATCCAAGAAGAAGGAATACCAGAAATTCTCCTTTTCTAATAAGATTGGAATGTAGATCAAAATCAAATAATAAACAAGCTAGCAAAAGGAATATTAAATAAGCACAAAGTAGCTTAAAACAAACACAAACTTATGTCAGAGAATAGCCTAAAGATTGCTTGAATAGAGTTGACTTGAATTGCTAAAACTCTGAAGTTCGTGCTCAATTTATAGCCTAAAAAATCTCGTCTACAACTGGTCTTAGGATCCTAGGACTGGTCGTAGCTTCAAAGATTTTCAAAGATTTCCGCGGGATAAGATTTTACGGTTCCACGACCAGTCCTGGGTGGTCTACGACCGGTCGTGGGCCACCTACGACTGGTCGTGGGACACCTACGACCGGTCGTAGGACCCTCAATTTGGTTACTGGAGTTTGAGTCGCAGAGCTACGACTGGTCGAAGGATGAGTCGTAGAACTCACAGGACTGGTCGTAGGATGTCCAGGACTGGTCGTAGGACAGCTAGAAAGATCCAAAAATCTTCAACAACCTAGGACTGGTCCTGAAAAACTTAAGACTAGTCGTAGCAGAGCTAGGACTGGTCTTGAATTCCCTAGTACTGGTCTTAGAACACTCCAAACAAGCATATTGAAATATATGAATTATGTATCCAGAATGACCTACCGTAAAGTCCATCCTAAGGTCAATCTAAGGTCAAACAAACCTTAAAAGTGAGATGGACATTGAAAGTCTGTACATTCAGATGACCCTTAAGAGAAGCTTGAAAATATACAAATCTTGTAGTACGCCTTCTTGAGCTTTATCTTGACTTGACAAAATCTTTTAATATACTTGAACTTGATTGAATCTTGAACATGCAAACTTGAAGACTTCAATACTTGAATTCTTCTTCCATGACTTGAAAACTTCTTCATTTAAGTTCTTGACTTGAAATGTGATGTCTTGAAGTAAAGAATAGTTTCAAACATAAAACATAAGATATACAAGACATAGAGATAGGTTTTGGCACCACAAAATTTGACAACCAAAGAGATATGAAATCATAGCACTTACAGGGGCTAGATTGTAACGTCCTAAAAAAATCTATACATTGATCCGAGTACCACCTCTAGTAGAAATCCTTTAAAACCTAATCCTTTAGAAATTTAACGTGAATTAACTAGTGCTAAACTCGATTACTTGTGAATTTAGCACCAACCACTTTAAATACAATCTGTAAGACCCTAAACCTATAGAATTGTTAACGGTACATTACCCTGAAATCTAGGATCCAAATCTAAGCCCAGTTGCTCTCGGGAGCATTCGAAAACTTCGTATTGGACCTGGACCACACGTCGAAAGTCCTATAGTGATGAACTTAGACAGTTATGACTGCCTAGTTAGAATTAACTATCACCTCGAAAATCACGACCAGATGATGTTCAGAGATTTTTTTCTTGATTCTAGAGTGAAGAGTGTGAGAAAATGAAGTTTTTTTATAAAATTAAATAAGAATTTAAGTAATCTGAGTCGTGACGCTTGCGTGCCTTTTATAAGCATTCTGACCGTTGGTTTTTGACCCAAATTCACCCTCGGATCAGGGAAGATGGCCCATACATGTCAAAGTACTTGTGGTCCTGATCTAGTTTTGGTGACCGTTGAATTGAAACTGATCTGCCATGATCGATCTGGAAACCCAATCGGACTGAAAACTTAACTTGCTTAAGATCCAATATTAGTGAGCTTAAGTTCGACAACATTTAATAAAAAGACCTCCAGAAATGTTTCGTTGGATCAGAAAAATCTCGATTTGGTTATAACCTAAGTATGCCTTGGCCCTAGGGCTATTTCCGTCGGTTCTGTGCCTATATAAGGGCCTTAAACCCTCTCTCACATATCCCATACGCATTCTAAACCCTAGCTAATATAAGAGAGAGTAGAGAGAGACAAAGTGAGAGAGTAGTTGGTGTTTTATCTTGGGATTCTTCCCAGTTCCTCTACGCATCTAATCCATCATTCTGGATCATTATTTCGGCAATTCTAATTCCATTTTTGGGTAAGATAATCAAACCCTAACCTATTTTGGAGCTTGGAATAGTCTAAGTATTGTTGTAGCTAACCTAATTCATAGGTTGCGATCCGCCGTTGACGTAGACTTATCGTCTAAATCATATCCGTTACACATTTTTCGGTTTAAGGTGTGGACTATATACATTTAGGTTATGGTTTTCAAGACCTTCAATGTTAGATAATAATTTATTCTTAACGTGGATGCTATTACACATGCCAAATGCGCTATCTATTTGGTTTTACGTACACGTATAAACTATGTTGTAAATAGAATAATTCATGTCTTTGTTGAAATGTTTGTATGTGTAAGGAATCTGATGTTGTGATTGCCATGATTTATTGTCGTTAGTACATAAGTGTTATGAATGCGACAACTCCTTGGCAAAAGAATTTGCCCTAATATGTAATATAGCCAACATACGTGATGTATGTAAATAGTGTAGTCTAAGTGTTTGTATAATTGCCTGAATGGGTTAGTATTTAGTAAAGTATGATTTTTAAGGGTACTGAGATATGAATCTCAATTACCGTACTTGTGTGTATGATTTCCTCCATGAACTGTTTAGTCTTTTTGTTCATGTTAACTATGTGTATGATTTCCTCCATGCATTGTATCCATGTTTAAGTTATATTTCATAACATGTTCATATTAATGTAGGATTTGATTTAATTATCTATTATTGAGATTGTACATAGTTGGGACTGCATTACAGTCCAGGTAATCGGTAATTATTCTCAAACTGGTGGTTGGAGTCATTTACGCCACGCAGGATGTGTTTGACAAATCTGAGTCGTACTTGGGATGCTTGACAGTGGTTAGGCCACACGGAGTGCTTATACATTCTATGTCGATCAACTCAACATGCGCTTGGCCTAGTTGAGCTTATCAACTAAACCGATTGACCGATGTATGTTCACCATGTTTGGACGCTACTGTATGAATTTAAGGTACCGAACTCACTAGTGAAAATCCCGTTAACCTTGGTACCACGATCCGCTAAGAATTGTTAGCCAGACATGGTGGTATGGGACACCATGGTTGAGTTGTTGGCCTACGCTGGGACGACGAGCCTCCCCGTAGTAACCAGTGAGCAACCTAGACTCGTGAGCTGATTATGGTGGTATGGGACACTATATTCGTGCTGTCGGCCTACATTGATTGGTGATGAGCCCTCTGTAGTGTCCTCGATTATATACTGAGACTGTATTTAGGTGACGAGCCTTGTTGTAGTATCTAGGATATAACTAGACTTGTATTGATTGGTAACGAGCCCTTTACAGCGATCCAGAACTATAACATCATATGAGATTGTGTAGGACTGACGACCCTAGAATGGATCATTGTTTGGAAATTGATATAAGGGAGGTACCTTAGCTTCCCAATCCTGCTGTATGAAAAGGACTAATAAGAACTTGATAATCATGCTTATAATATCGTATTGCATGTGCCGTTGGCATTGGTGTAGAGTACAGCGATAGTGATTCATGTCACGATCATTAGATGATGTCGTAAGAGAGAGTTTATGGTGAGGGCATGCATCATTTCCTCATACCATTCTTGCATTAACAAGAGTATCTAGGACATGTTTAATTATACTACTTTATCATTGCTACTTGATTGAATTGATAACATGTTAACCTTTGCTGTATAGTTCCACTGAGTTGATCACTCACTCCCACGTTCTGGGATGGTTCGTAAATACCAACTAGACTCTGACTTAGCTGCTGGTGATGGTGATGCCTGCGAAGCGGAGCTGGAGTTTAATGAGGACGAGGAGGCATTCTCGTTCATGCAGTTCTCAAGCGGGTTCTTGTGAGCCATGTCCTGATTGAGGAGGATTCAGGGCTATGTTGTAGTGATTTATCACATTTTGATATATGTATTTTGAGACACGACTTGTAATTATGACCTAGCAGAGCATACATACCTCAGGGACTTATGTTGGTTTATATATCTATTTTAGACTTTCGCTTGCGTATTCTACTTGTCCCTAAATTATGTTTGCTAATTTGGCTTAATCTACCTCATGTTTTATGTATTAATATAGATAACATACATCCATCATTAAATATGTTGCATAAGTGATGTTTTGAAACTCGGGAGTTAAGTTATGCTCGACCCCTGATTTTCAGGGCGTTACAACTATTCTATTGTATGGACTAGTTAATAATTTACATGCATGTTGTGTTGCTTCTTTAACATATGACATTCAACTATGCAATCCTTTGCATTGCATAGCTTTGGCATGGCTGATAATATTCATGGACTTGACGGTTTAGCCCTCCATCATTTTTACTTACTCTGATATTTGTATACTTGTTGTATGCATTACGCACACATGCACACACTTTCTTAGCTTCGTAGTAAGCTTATGCATGCTATTTACATGTAGGTTACGTTAGACTGCAACCACATGAAGGCAGGAGCATGTGCTTGATCTTTTGGACATTTGTTATATTTTGTAATTCTCTTTCAATATTGTACTCCAAAGATATTATAGTAGAAATGTGATGATATTTTTAGTTTTAGTACACTTATGGTTATGCTCCATTATAAAAAAATAAACTTAAAAATCCTCATTATTAGATCCTAAGATTGGAACCTGGCATATGAGAGCTAAGAGCCGAGAATGGGGTACTACAGATGCTATCACCAAAAGATTCAGAGCTAAAAAATTCTGTAAGCCCATTCACCGAGTTTGGAGCATGACACTAGAACTCATTGGAAAAAATTTATTATGTTTGATCGATCAACATAAGGAGTTCAATTAATCAACCATATGACTAATTTTTTAATTCAATTGCTAGATGTTTTTGAGAATTATCGATTGAATGCTTAATCGATCGACGATTCGCACTATTACATAAATTTTAATTCGATTCAGAAATTTCCTATAAAAGATGTGTTTTTAAACTTTTCTTAAGATGAATTAGGTCTTGGGGGAGAGTCCAAATGAAGGCAAAGCTCTTTCGATGCGGTTCTTGTTCTTCAGTCCTTCCTTCTTAGTTTGTTTTTCTCTATTTTAGTTAGAGTGTTAGCCATGCTAGGCTATCCTCTTAGCTAAGACTAAGGGATGAACCTCTTAATGAATTCTTTTATTGAATTCAAGTATTATTGATTTTTAATGTTGAATTGTGATTATTTTCATTGAATTCCTAGATTGGAGAAGGAATCGATCTATTGTGAACTTCTAGTACAATAGATACTTTTGATTCCATACAATCAATTGTCTAGATCTTCATGAAAAATCAAACTACCTCAATTAATATATCTTATTGGATGTTTGTGATTAAATTTATAGATTTACTTTCTGATTAGGATGGATTGGAATCCAGTTCTAGTTAAGTTATCTACTTTATAATGATGAATTATATTAGAAATTTGTTAAACAAGGATTCTTGGATCCTTAGTTATTTTAAATTATTTTTTAAAAAAATTAAATTTGTTGGATTAAAAACCTAAACAACTCGTTCAGTTTTAATTGTGTTCTTAACCATTATTTTATATGGAATAATCTTCGTCTCATCGAGTTAATATAACTGTGCAGTCCTACACTTGAGATTGTTCAACGTGCTTCCTATAAGAATTAGGACATTTTCTAAAAAACTCGTGAAATAAGGATAAAGTACATGGTCATAATGTGCTGGCTTAAGAAATTTAAGATGCTCCGAAATATTGTACATGTGATGTGTTTGGATTGCATTTACACTAGGCAATGTTCGAATCTTTTAGATACCTTTGTTGATGCAGTTCGTTTCACTGATTTGTTCAATTGATTTTCCTTTTAAATATCTTCACCATTTTTCTTGATTTTTTAAATTGTGGGGGATTATTAGAATAAAAAGATTTGAAAAAACTAAAAAAATTGTTTTACCTTTTATTAACCCTCTTGCCTTAATTATGCTTAGTTTAGTCCCACATTGGAAAGTTGTTAAGAAAATTAAGCCTTTATATTAAAACCCATTAATATAAGGCCCGTAACTTAGTACGTACCATTCCTTAAGATCACGCAGTCCTTCCAGTCAAATTTTGGTGACTCGCAATGCGTAGATAGCATTTGCGCGACCCTGAGTCACACCTTGTCAACCTGAATCGGCTTGACTCCAAACTTGTACCCTAGTGACCGTGTCGTCGCCATGGTTCCAACGTCGTATCTCGTGTGCCAATGTAATACCTAGGCCAGGAGTTATGGGCCCCCATTTATTTTAAAGAAAACACCGCGTGTTGCAAATCCCATGTAATGTCTTGGAAAAATCCGTACAAAGACCCGAGTACTACTTCAAGCAGAAATCCTTTAAAAATGTAATGTGACTTATCTAGTCCTAAACTAGATTACCTGTGAAATTATCACCAATAACTTTAAATATGATCTGCAAGACCTAAAACCTATAGAATTGTTAATGCTACATTATCCTGAAATTTAGGATCCAACTTTAAACCCGGTTGCTCTCGGGAGCATTCGAAAACTTCGTACTATACCTGGACCGTACATCAAAAGTCCGATAGCGATGAACTTAGACAATTATGACCGCCTAGTTGGACTTGACTATCACTTCAAAAATTAAGACCAAACGATGTCGTGAGACGATTTTCTTGAGTCCGGAGTGAAGAGTGTGAGAAAGTGAAGATTTTTATGAAATTAAATATGGATTTAAGTAATCTAAGTCGTGTCGCTTGCGTGCCATTTGTAAGCGTTCTGACGATTTGTTTAAGTTATATTTCACAACATGTTCATATGAATGTAGGAATTGATTTAATTATCTATTATTGAGATTATACGTAGTTTGGACTGTTTTACAGTCCAAGTAATCGGTAACAGTTCTCAATCCGGTGGCTGTGATTGCTTTCCCCACATAGGATGTGTTCGACGAATGCGAGTAGTGCTTAGGATGTTTGACAGTGGTTAGGCCACACGGAGTGCTTATGCATTCCATGTCGATTGACTCAATGTGTGCTTGTTCTAGTTGAGCTCGTCAATTAACCCGATTGACCAATGCATGTTCACCATGTTTGGATGCTACTGTTTGAATCTAAGGTACCAAACTCACTAGTGAAATCCTGTTAACCTTAGTACCGCGATCTGTAAGACTCATGAGCTGGACATTGTGGTATGGGACACCGTCGTCGAGCTGTCAGCCTACACTGGGGAGACGAGCCTCCCTGTAGTGTCCAGTGAGCAACCTTAACTCGTGAGCTGATTATGGTGGTATGGGACACTATATTCGTGCTGTTGGCCTACACTGTTTGGTGATGAGCCCTCTGTAGTGACCTCGAGCATACCTTGACACTGCAGACAGGCGACGAGCCTTTTTGTAGTAACCAAGGTATGGTAGGCCTGTATTGATTGGTGACGAACCCTTTACAGTGACCTAGAACAGTAATATCGTATGAGATTGCCTAGGACTGATGACCCTAGAATGGATCATTATTTGGGTATTGATATAAGAGAGGTACCTTAGCTTCCTAATTCTACTATATGAAAGGGACTAATAAGAACTTGGTAATCATGTTCATAACATTACACTACATGTGCCGTTGACATTGGTGTAGAGCACAGTGGTAGTGATTCATGCCGCGATCGTTAGATGATGTCACAAGAGGGAGTTTGTGGTGAGGGCATGCATCATTTCCTCATATCATTTTTACATTAACAAGAGTATCTAGGACATGTTTGATTGTACTACTTTATCATTACTACTTGATTGAATTGATAACACGTTAACCTTTGCTGTATAGTTCCACTGAGTTAATCACTCACTCCCACGTTCTGGGACGTTGCTTAAACACCAACCAGACTCTGACTTAGCTGCAGGTGATGGTGATACCTGTGAGGTGGATCTGGAGTTTGATGAGGATGAGGAGGCATTCTCGTTCATGCAATTTTTGGACAGATTCGCATGAGTCGAGTCCGGATCGCTGGGGCTTTAGGATTTACACTTTTTAGAAGACTTATACATTTTGTTGGACTAATACATTTGGTTACATGTAATTTGAAACAAGACGTGTACTTTTAACTTGGTAGGGCACTCGTATTCTGGGGATTTATATTAGCTTATATACGTATTTCAGACTTCCGCTTGCATTTTCAGATTGTCCCTGGACTATGATTTGCTGATTTGGTTTAATCTATTTTATGTTTACTACACTAATATAGACAACATTCATTTATCACCAAAAATGTTGCATAAGTGATGTTTTGGAACTCGGGAGCTGAGTTATATTCGACCCCCGAATTTCAGGGCGTTACAAGTTGCTATCAGAGCATGATCTGGATTAAACTGGACTTGGGTTATTGTCGCATGTTACACACTGATGGCAATTTAACGTAGGAGGGTGCGAGAAAAATCTAGAAACAAGCTTAGGATTCCCAGTTTCGTCAGTTAGCGAAAGTTTACTGAAAATGATCGTCGAAATTGAGTCCGTGCACATTCCTGATCACACACGACGATCCTAAACCACATTTTGACCTTCAATTGATGGTTTTAGACCATGTTTCATCCCATTTCAGCTGTTAAAAATTGGTAAATGTGGATATGCATCAGATTTGATTCAAAACGACCCGAAACGAGTCGAAACGGAATAGGGGCCCAATCGGGGCATTTTTATGGGGACCCAAGGTGGGACCCACATGTTTCTAGACCCAAGGTGGGAGGGGGGAGGACCTTGCTAGAGGGGCGAGCCCTCGCCGGGATGTTGAGGGACCGGCGAGGCCCTCTCCGGTTCGGCGAGCCCTCTCCGCCTAGTGGGCCTGGGAGGGCTGGGCCGATCGAGCCAACGCTCTTAGGGTGTTGTATGGTCCACTCCTCTATGGTTCCTTATTTAAAACCCCTCCTAACTCATCCTTCCTTCACAAATCCCACCTCCAAGCTTTCCTTTTCTTGAAAAATCTCTCAAATCTCCATAAAATCTCTCTCCAAACCCTTTCTTCTTCCATTTTCATGCATCCTCTCCCTACCCATCTCAAAATCCACCTCCATTGCTGATTTTCCCTTCTTTTCTCTTCATTTGAGCACTCAAATCCTTACCTTGAGTCTTAAATTCGTGGAACCCCAATACCCATCCCATTTCCTTCATTTCCTTCATTTTTCATAGCCCTGTTCAAGCTTGTTATGGCCATATTTTCCATTTCCACATCCTCTCTTTCATGGGGAAGAAGAGAGCTCCCATAAATGAAGTCGGGCCTAGTCGCCCAACCCGTTCAAGAAGGCCGAGAGGTGTCACCGCTAGTTCAAGCGCCACTCGAGAGTTACAAACGAAGCAGGATCTAGATCCCCATGCTCCCTTAGGAAGGTCCTTGTTGGCAGAGTTGTCTCATGATTTTTTCGAAGGCCTCAAGGTCCTCTTTGAAGCTTATGTAGATGTACGGCTATTTAGAGAATTCTTATTGTTCGAGCACCTAGTAGAAGCCAACTGGTGTTTGCTATTTAAGGGTGAGCACCATGCAAATGTGGGCACTGTTTGAGCTTTCTATGCCTACATCCGAGAGCCAACGCTGGAGCCCTTGCAGTTTAGAATTCCAGTGGGAAGAGATTGGGTGGCCACAGTCGACGTTGCTTTGATATCTTGGATTCTGAATGTGCCACATGGTGAAGGTTCATGCAAGTGAGAAGAATCCGAGTAGTGCATGTGAAAGGGATCTCCGCACACAGTTCCTTTGTGGTCATCTGGTTGAATGACAGCCTAAAAAAAGCCTCTTAGAGATAAATATGACAGATGACTTCCATTTGCTTCACCACATCTGTACGTTCAACGTCTATCCTAGGTGGAGCAACCGCAATGAGTGGACGTGCCTGATGGTGGATTTCTTGTATCAGGTGGGGCAGGGAGAGAAGCTTTGTGTGCCTACGTATGCCTTACGACAGATAGTCCTTATTACAGGTTCTAATAGAAGGACTGAATCTCTCCTATTTGGTCGACTCATATGCAGGATTGCACTTGAGTTTGGCTACAGACTTGGGACGAACTTGCCGGTGCCAATCCATTACATCATCGAGACTACTCTCAATCAGATGGAGATCGGGCCTCGGCAGCGGCAAGCCTTACTTGAGGAGAGTGAGGAGGAGTTAAAAAGTGAAGAGGAAGAGAGTAATGAAGAAGGTGGAGCAGAAATAAAAGAAGAAGAAGAGTAGGACAAAGAAGAAGAGGAGGCTCACGATACTGATGAGAGTCCTTCTCCTTCGACTCAGGAGCATGATCCTGATAGGGCTGATAGAGATGCCCATTTGGTTAGGCTTGAGGAGGGCTAGGTCACCCTATTACAGGATATTGTGGATCTGTGGGGCCTCGTGAAGCACAAGTTCAAGAAAGTAACCCGCACTTTGAAGTCGATCCTGTGTTGTCTTTAGGATAAAGGTGCCCCTCCTCCATCTCCAAATTTTGATAAATAGTTCTTTGTGTAGTTGTTATTTGTTGCTTGTTCTTGTGTGTAGCCTTTCTAGGCTTAGTAGTTTGGTAGTTGTTTTAGTATTTGAAGCTTAGTTGTTTTGCTCACATGCTTTCTCCGTTGCGATTCATATAACGCTGCACATCATGTATTATGACAATTTTGTTAAATGAAATGCATATTGTTTCCTTGGCTTATGAAGTGAATGCTGTGTGGATGGACTGTGTGAATGCTTAATCTCACTGGTTGCACCCTCTATTGCATGTAGGGTATGCCACCTACGGGCTCGAGGACTTCAGCCCGTCCCTCTCTGGGTGAATCGCTTGACGGGGCCCTTCCCCTGAGCAATAGCCATACAGACCCCCATTCTGGCCCGTCTCGTTCTAATCCTATGCCGGATTCTCAGCCGGCTTCTGGCCCTATTGCTGGGCCGACTCCTGTGACACCAGTTATGGTCTCTCCTGTCACACCTTCGGTTCCTGAGCAGAACCGTGCATCTGCGTCGACGCCATATGCATTACAGTCCACTCCGCCTCCTGATAGGCTAGTGTAAATGATGTTGTTGATGCAGCAGCAACAGATACAGTAGTAGCAGTTCTTGTCCTCCATGGTTGGTATCTTTGCTCAGTCGATGGGGGCGGCTCCACCTGCCTCGCCTATACACCCTGCTGGGAATGCTAGTGCTAGCGGCACCTTCGAGCGATTCTAGCGCTTGCAGCCTCCTACTTTTGTAGGTACTCACAGACCCAAGGAGGCTGAGTATTGGATTAACCTCATCTCTAAGATGCTGAGACCGCTACACTGTTCCGAGGCGGAGCAGGTCGAGCTTGCCACCTTCATGTTTGAGAAGGAGGCTAGCTTATGGTGGGATAGTGTTCTTCGCATAGTCGTAAAGGGTTTTGAGTGGACGTGGGAGGCATTTGAGGCCCGCTTCCACGAGAAGTATTTCCCTATCACTTACCGACAAGAGAAGGAGAGTGAGTTCCTTCACCTCTGTCAGGGAGGAATGTCGGTGATAGAGTATGAGAATCATTTCATGGAGCTGGGTAGGTATGCTCCCTTGCTTCTGGGTGATCAGTCGTTGCGTATGCGATATTTTTCTGAAGGTCTACGGCCTGAGATTCAATCGAAGATGTGTTATGCGAGCATCTCTTCTTATGCTGAGTTGGTGAGCATGTTCCTGCGAGCTAAGCAGGATGGGGACAGGTTGTCCCAAATGCGTACACCTATGGCTCCCAGGTAGCGACCTGATTTTCAGAGTAGGCCTTTCCTTGGCACGAGGCCTTGTGTAGATTCACCGCCGGGGTTCTTAGTATCTCCTTCCCATGTGAGGCGACCTGACGTGTGGTGCAACTACTGTAAGAAGTCAGGCCACACTGAGGTGACTTATTTCTCCAGGATGCGAGATAGTGGGTTCTCGCCGCCTCAGAGGATCAACCGTCCGATGCCTCAAGGTATTTCTACACCACCCCTTCGATCAGCACCAACTCATCCTTCTTTCAGACCACCCGTACCTCGTTTCAGGCTTCCACAGCGGCCCATGGTACCTCCACCGCATCGCCGACAGCAGACTCGGGTTCATGTGCTTACAGCTGAGGCGCCCGAGGTAGATTCAGCACCGACATCTTTCGAGGTTCCCGCTCTTATCTAAGGTATGCCTGTCTTCTTATTAGTGGACACTGGGTCCACTATTTCGATCATCTCTGGTGTTGCGGTTAAGCGGCTAGGTTTGGTTACGACTCCTACGAAGGGAGTGAGACTCACGACAGCTACAGGTACTTTTTTTGACATTACACGAACTTGTGAGTCTTGCTCAGTAGATTTGGATGGTAGGACAGTGGTCGTTGACCTGATTGTCGCCCCACTGTGTCACTACGAAGTCATTTTTGAGATGGATTAGCTCACGAAGATGAGGGCAAAGATTGATTGCGAGGCCAAAGTCGTGATAGCCTACGAACTTGACGACACGGTCTTTCCATTTCCAGTTCAGGTCAGTTGGTCTTGTCATGTTAGTAGCTTCGCTTCTTTATTAGAGAGTTCTGATGATTCGACGTTGGGAGTTATGCCAGTGGCTCGAGATTTTCCCGTTGTGTTTGAAAAGATCCCGGGACTTCCTCCTCGGCGCGAGATTGACTTTACTATCGATCTTGTGCCCGGTGTGACACCTATTTCCTTGCCGACGTATCGTATGCCTCCATGTGAGATGGAGGAATTAAGGAGATAGATTGATGTATTATTAGAGGCAGGTTTTATTCGACCAAGTGTGTCACCTTGGGGAGCGCCTATATTGTTTGTGAAGAAGAAAGACGGTTCCCTGCGATTATGTATTGATTATCGTAGGTTGAATCTGGTGACGGTGAAGAACAAGTATCCCTTGCCCAGGATTGATGATCTGTTTGATCAGTTGAAGGGGGCATGTTATTTTTCAAAGATAGATTTATAGTCTGGGTATCATCAGTTGCGCGTCAGGAATGAGGATGTACAGAAGACTACATTCAGGACCAGCTTTGGTCATTACGAGTTCCTTGTGATGTCGTTTGGACTCACAAATGCTTCGGCCGTGTTCATGGATCTAATGAACAGAGTGTTTCAGCTGTTTCTATTCTGATTCGTCATTGTCTTTATCGATGACATTTCGATATACTCCACAAGTCGGGAAGAGCATGAGGAGCACCTGAGAGTGGTATTGAATACTCTCAGGGAGAATTAGCTTTTTACAGAGTATAAGAAGTGTGATTTCTGGAAGGAAGAAGTCAAGTTCCTGGGACATGTGGTGTCCAAGGAAGGTATAGCAGTTGACCTCGCCAAAGTAGTCGCGGTTCAGGATTGGAAGAAGCCCAATTTAGTTACTGAGGTGAGGAGTTTTCTGGGTCTGGTAGGTTACTATCGACGATTCATTTGAGACTTTTTCAAGATTTCCTGACCGTTGTCTCAGTTGACACGAAAGGATTTGAAGTTTTTCTGAAATGAGAAGGCCGAAGCAGCTTTTCAGGAGCTGAAGGAAAAATTGACGTCCGCCCTTGTGTCCTTATGCAGAAGGACAGGGTGATTGCTTATGCCTCGAGACAGTTGAGGAAACACAAGGAGAATTACCCTACGCATGACCTGGAGTTGGCAGCCGTCATTTTTGAATTAAAGCTCTGGAGATATTACCTCTATGGAGAGGAGTTCGAGATCTTTTACGACCACAAGAACCTTAGATACATATTCTCACAGTGAGACTTGAATATGAGGCAGCGCCGATGGATGGAAACGTTGAAGGACTTTAAGTTTAAAGTTTCCTACCATCCAGGCAAGGTAAACCTTGTGGCAGACGCGTTGAGCCGCAAGAAGACTATAGAGTTTGTGGCTCCACTTATGATTGCAGAATGAGACATGGTGGAGTTTGTACGAGACTTTGAGCAGAAACTCACTGTAGAGGAACCGTATGAAGTCGTCGCACATGTTCGCATACAGCCCCTCATTGATGGCAAGATTATCGAGGCTTAGGTAGAGGATGAGCTTTTGGGAAATATGAGAGAGTAGGTTGGTACTGATAAGGACTTAAAGTGGACTGTTGGTACAGATGGGGGCTTACGTTATCGAGGCCGCCTATGCATCTCAGACGTTCTTGACTTAAGGCGAGAGGTTCTTGAGTAATCCCACAGTTCGATGCTTGCGATGCATCTAGGTAGCACGAAGTTGTATCAAAACATGAAAAAGTTGAACTGGTGGGATAATTGAAGGTCCACATTGCAGAGTTTGTGTCCCATTGACTCACGTGCCAGCAGGTTAAGGCAGAGCATCGCCGACCTCCTGGACTGCTTTAACCCATGCCCATAGCTGAATGGAAGTGGGACTTCATTTCTATGGATTTTATTTCAGGATTGCCTAAGACGAGGAAGGGACATGACTCTATTTGGGTGATTGTTGATAGGCTGACAAAATTAGCTCATTTCCTACCGATCAGAGTCACAAATTCTGTAGACGAGTTGGCCAACGTCTGTATGGAGTTCCTTTGGAGATTGTGTCAGATCGAGACACGCGATTCACATCTATCTTCTGGACTCATATCCAGGAAGTGATGTGTGTGAAGTTGAAGTTCAGTATCGTGTTCCATCCGCAGATAGACGGAGCGTGTAAATCAGGTGCTAGAAGATATGTTGCGAGCTTGTGTGTTAGATTTCAAGGACAGTTGGGATGACTGTCTTCCTTATGCAGAGTTTGTGTATAACAACAGCTTCTAAGCGAGTATTGGATGGCTCCTTATGAGGCACTGTATGATTGCCCATGTAAAGCACCGCATTGCTGGATAGAAGTGGGCGAGAAGACTCCGATTGGTCCAGATTTGGTTCAGGCCACCTCAGAGAAAATTGACATTATTAGACATCGACTACTTTCAGCACAGAGCAGGCAGAAAAGCTATGCCGATACAAGATGACGACCGCTTGAGTTTGAAGTTGGGGACCATGTATTCCTTAAGGTTTTCCCGATGAAGGGAGTTCTTTGGTTTGCTAAGAAAGGAAAGCTCACACCAAGATTCATTGGCCCATTTCAGATACTTGATAGAGTGGGGGCAGTAGTGTATCACCTTGCTTTGCCCACACCACTCGCAGGCATGCATAACGTATTCCATGTGTCCATGTTGAAGAAGTACGTTCCTGATCCTTCGCATATTATCAGTTGGGAGTATGTGCAGTTGAGCGAGGATGCCACATATGAACTACGACCGATGCATATTTTGGATAGGAAGGAGCAAGTACTGCATAGCAAGGTTATCCCACTTGTGAAGGTACTATGGAAGCATCACAATTAAGAAGAGGCCACTTGGGAGACTGAAGCTGAGGTTAGAAAGAACTATCCTCAGATGAGGAGTATGAGAAAGTACAAATTTCGAGGATGAAATTTCTTTTTAAGGGGGGTAGATTGTAACATCTTGGAAAAATATGTATAAAGACCCGAGTACTACTTCAGGTAGAAATCCTTTAGAACCAAATCCTTTAGAAATGTAACGTGACTTATCTAGCCCTAAACTAGATTATCTGTGAAATTATCACCAATAACTTTAAATATGATCCGTAAGACCCAAAACCTATAGAATTGTTAATGCTACATTACCCTGAAATCTAGGATCTAACTCTAAACCCAGTTGCTCTCGGGAGCATTCAGAAACTTTGTACCGGACCTGGACCGCACATCGAAAGTCCAATAGCGATGAACTTAGACAATTATGACTGCCTGGTTGTACTTGACTATCACTTCAAAAATCAAGACCAAACGATGTCCTGAGATGATTTGCTTCAGTCCGGAGTGAAGAGTGTGAGAAAGTGAAGATTTTTATAAAATTAAATATGAATTTAAGTAATCTGAGTCATGTCACTTGCGCTCCATTTGTAAGCATTCTGACCATTGGTTTTTGACCCAAATTTACCCTCGGATCAGGGAAGATGGCCGACACATGCCTAAGTACTTGTGGCCCTGATCGAGTTTCGGTGACCGCTGAATTGAAATTGGTCTGCCACAGTCGATCTGGAAACCCGATCAGACTAAAAACTTAACTTTCTTAAGGTCCAATATTAGTGATCTTAAGTCCGACCGCATTTAGTAAAAGAACCTCCAGAAACGTTTCGTTGGATCAGAATATGCCCGATTTGGTTATAACCTAAGTATACCATGGCCCTGAGACTGTTTTCGTCAGTTCTGTGCCTATATAAGGTCCTTAAACCCTCTCTCACATATTCCATACGAATTTGCAAACCCTAGCTAAGAAAGAGAGAGTAAAGAGAGAGAAAGTGAGAGAGAAGTTGGTGTTTCATCTTGGGATTCTTCCCAGTTTCTCTACGCACCAAATCCACCTATCTGAATCGTTATTTTGGCGATTCTGATTCCATATTTGGGTAAGTCAATCAAACCCTAACCTATTTTGGAGCTTAGATTAGCCTAAGTGTTGATGTAGCTAACCTATTTCATGCCTTAGGTTGCCTATCCACTGTAGACGAAGACTTATCGTCTAAATTATATCCATTATGCATTTTCTGTTTTAAGGTGTGGACTATATACGTTTAGGTTATGGTTTTTAAGAATTTTAATGTTTGATAATGATTTATTATTGATGTGGATGCTATTATACATGCCAAATGCGTTATCTGTTTTGTTTTACGTATATGTATAACCTATGTTGTAAATAAAGTATTTCATATGTTTGTTAAAATGTTTGTATGCATATGAAATCTGATGTTATGCTTGTCATGATTAACCGTCGTTATTACATGATTGTTATGTATGCGACAACTCCTTGGCAAAAGGATTTGCCCTAAAATGCTATATGGTTGACATACGTGATGTATGTTGAATAATGTAGTTTAAGTGTTTGTATAAATGTTTGAATGACTTAGTATTTAGTAAAGTGTGATTTATAAGGGTGTTGAGATATGAATCTCAATTACTGTTTATTTAAGTGTATGATTTTCTCCATGAACTGTTTATTTAAGTGTATGATTTCCTCTATGTACTTTATCTATGTTTAAGTTATATTTCACAACATGTTCATATGAATGTAGGAATTGATTTAATTGTCTATTATTGAGATTATACGTAGTTGGGACTGTACTACAGTCCAGGCAATCGGTAACAATTCTCGATCTGGTGGCTGTGATTGCTTTCTCCACGCAGGATGTGTTCAATGAATGCGAGTCATGCTTGGGATGTTCGACAGTGGTTAGGCCACACAGAGTGCTTATGCATTCCATGTCGATCGACCCAACGTGCACTTGTCCTAGTTGAGCTCGTCAATTAGCCTGATTGACCAATGCATGTTCACCATGTTTGGATGCTACTATTTGAATCTAAGGTACCGAACTCACTAGTGAAATCATGTTAACCTTGGTCCTGCGATCCACTAAGACTCATGAGCCGGATATGGTGGTATGGGATACCGTGGTCGAGCTGTCGGCTTACGCTGGGGACACGAGCCTCCTCGTAGTGACCAGTGAGCAACCTAGACTCGTGAGCCGATTATGGTGGTATAGGACACTATATTCATGCTATCAGCCTACACTGATTGTTGACGAGCCTTCTGTAGTGACCTCGAGCATACCTTGACATTGCAGACAGGCGACGAGCCTTTTTGTAGTAACCAAGGTATACTAGGCCTATATTGATTGGTGACGAGCCCTTTATAGTGACCTAGAACAGTAATATCGTATGAGATTGCCTAGGACTGACGACCCTAGAATGGATCATTGTTTGGATATTAATATAAGGGAGGTACCTTAGCTTCCTAATCCTGTTCTATGAAAGAGTCTAATAAGAACTTGGTGATCATGTTCATAACATCACACTGCATGTTCCGTTGGCGTTGGTGTAGAGCATAGTGGTAGTGATTCATGCCGCAATCGTTAGATGATGTTGCAAGAGGGAGTTTGTGGTGAGGGCATGCATCATTTTCTCATATCATTTTTGCATTAACAAGAGTATTTAGGACATGTTTGATTATACTGCTTTATCATTATTGTTTGATTGAATTGATAACATGTTAACCTTTGTTGTATAGTTTCGTTGAGTTGATCACTCACTCTCACATTCTGGGACGGTGCTTAAACACCAACCAGACTCTGACTTAGCTGCAGGTGATGGTGATACCTGTGAGGCGGAGCCGAAGTTTGATGAGGACAAGGAGGCATTCTCATTCACGCACTTTTTAGGCGGATTCGCATGAGCCGAGTTCGGATCGCCGGGGCTTCAGGATTTACACTTTTTAAAAGATTTATACATTTTGTTGGACTAATACATTTGGTTATATGTAATTTGAGACAAGACGTGTACTTTTGACCTGGTAGGGCACTCGTATTCTGGGGACCTGTACTAGCTCATATACATATTTCAGACTTCCGCTTGCATTTTCAGATTGTCCCTGGACTATGATTTGTTGATTTGGCTTAATCTATTTCATATTTATTGCACTAATACAGACAACATTCATCTATCACCAAAAATGTTGCATAAGTGATGTTTTGGAACTCGAGAGCTGAGTTATGCTCGACCCCCAAATTTCAGGGCGTTACATCCCAAGAGAATCTCTATAACATATCACATCAATCAATCAATCACAAGTCAAGTACACATCCTATCACAAGTACAAGCAACCCATACACTACCTATCTCTCTCCCATTCCCAAAGTCAACTCTCTCTCTCTCCACCCATCTCTTCATTACACCCATCACCCATCACTCCATCACCTTTTCATCACTTCTCTGTCTCTCTCTCTCTTATTCTCTCACTTCACTCTCACGTAACTAAGAGATCAATCGTTCAAGCCTCCCAAGGAGAAGCTAGGTGTGGCCCACTTCCCTACCCCTAAAACTTTCATCTCCACCATCCAAACTTCATCATCCACCATCAAAGGTTGAACATAGGAGCTTAGGAATCCAAGGGACCAAGAAGGAGTGCAATAGGTGAGTGAATTTAGGATATCCACCGATCATTTCCAATTAAGGGCCCACTTATGATGGGACCCACTTTGATGTATGTGTTGTGATCTAAGAGGGGCCCATAGTGGCGGGGTCCCTCCACTATGTCGATTTATCTCACTCACCCTCTTCTTCGTATGATTGATGATGGTATGTGTGTGGCCTACCCTGATACACCCCACCATGAAGTATGTATTCTATATCCATGCCGACCACCCGTGGGACCCACCTTGTCTATGCCCAGCAAGTGGCTGGATGGTCCAGCACTAATGGCACCGTCCAACAGCCCTGGACGAAAGGAAAATACAAATATCATTTCATTTAAAGTTGAGGTGGGCCACACATGTGGACCCACCTATGGTGCATGTGTTTCATCCATCTCTACACCATCTAGAAGTCTCCACCATGGTGCATGTGTTTTACCACACTGTCCATTTGTTCATCCAGACCGTCCAGCGGTCTGGACGTGGTCGTGGGACACCATGCCATATGTTTTGTATCCTAGCCATCCATCTGGACGGTGGGCCAGCAGGCCGCACGAGCGGCAGCAACTGCTGATGACGCCAGTAAGTTCTATGGGCCTTGATCACGAGGTATAAAGGCCCAAACATGATGCTTATCCACACCATCCCGTGGTCTGGATGGTGGGGACCACCATGATTTATGTGATTTACATCCAGGCTATCTAGGGCCTGGACGTTGGAGTTTAAAAAAATAAAATAAAATATATAATTATATATATATATATATATATATATATATATATATATATATGATATACATACACACACATATGATATATATGTATATGTAGACCCACATGTTAAATGGATTGGCTGGTCAGTCTCACATCAGCTATATAGCTGCTGTATTGACGTCCCAAGTTCTGTGGGTTACATCCTTACTGTCCAGTTTGCTGGACGGTGGAACCCACCTTGATGTATATACTCTATATCCACACCGTCTATCTGGACGGGTGTTGTGAGGCCCACCACTGATGTATATGTCTTAAATCTAAACCGTCTATCTGCTAGTGGGCCAGCAGCAGCCTAACCATGAGGATTGAGTTTGATCCAAACCGTCCACCAACCTATGAGCTTGTCTTAAGGCCTAAGACTAAAAATGAGGCAGATCCATTAGGTGGACCACACTGCAGAAAACAGTGGAGAATCGAATTCCTACCATTGAAATCCTTTAGGGATCACAGAAGTTATGGATCAATATGATATTTGTTTTTCCTCTTGATTTAGGTCTTTGTGACCGTATGAACAAATTGGATGGAAAATAAACGTTATGGTGGACCATGGTAATTTTAAGGGTGGAAATCATTATCTCCATTATTATTTGTGGTATGGTCCAGATGATCTGTCGATATGATTATTTTTTTTGGAAATGCTCTAAAATGATCTTTAAAATAGATGAATCGTGTAGACGGTGTGACCCATTGTGAGGCCCACTTAATGTATTTGTGGCCCATCCGTGAGGCCAATGTGATGTACTTGTGGTCCATCTGTTGAGGCCCAATGTGATGTATTTATGGCCCATCGTGAGGCCCAATGTGATGTATTTATAGCCCATTCGTGAGGCCTAATGTGTTGTACTTGTAGCCCATCCGTTGAGGCCCAATGTGATGTATTTGCAGCCCATGAGTGAGGCCCGATATGGTATATATGTGGCCCATGTGTGAGGCCTAACATGATTTATATGAGGCCCATATGGTGAGGCCCCATGTGACGTATATGTGGCCTTTGAGTGAGGCCCATTGTGATGTATATTAGGCCATTGTATGAGGTCGTGGGCCCACTATACGTGTGGCTCTATGTGGGCCAGTTCTTGGGAGCAATGTTGGTTAAATGTCTATATTGATGGGCAATGATGGTTAAATATCCACATTATGACCTTCTCTTAGGCCTTGTTAGCCCATTCTCATCATTCTCTTAGTGGGTTAACCCAAATTATTGGGCCCCATTGATATTGCATGGTCCATCCTCGCCGTAGATGGATGGCTTCGTGCTACCAGAATTGATATATCCACGGTCGAGGGCCAATCTTTATAAGTATGGTTTAGATTGACAATTCATCTATGGAACCCGCCTTGCATATAGGCCATTTATCGATGCCGATTATGAGTATTCAACAACATAACATCATGATGCATGCCCATACACATCATCTGCATGCTTGTGATGAGATAAGGTTGATCATTGCATATGCCTTCTGGCAAGTTATTTATGGGACTCCCTGATAGGTTGTGTTGTCTCTCATGAGCGCACGGTACGCAGAGGATTGATGCATGATTGGATTGTATGACTCATGCATCTTGCATTGTATGATATGGTTACTATACGCCCTAACAACATTAGGGCTGAGGCCTCCACAGGCACATCGTGGAGAGCTGGATTAGATACTAAAAATACTGTTACTAGCATTGAGGCACCATAGATGTCCCTGGGTGAAAATTTCTAAACCCGATGGTACCACTCCAACGTCAAGACCGAGTGGATACATGAACGCGTGAGGGCCATATACTAGTAGGCCATGTCTCCCACTATGTCGTGGCCTGTTGGAAAGGGGTGTGACCTTACCCACCTGAGGGGGTAATATGTAGGTTGAGTTTGACCGGCTTGAGGAATGTGTCCGCTATCGATGAGTCGGGCCCGATATTGGTAAGCGGATAGTGTCGTCTCTTCCACTTACCTAGTTATGCACTTGGATAGGGATGACAAGCTGGCGTAAAGTGTACTAGACCCCGGTGATTGTCCAGTGTGAGAACTGTACTGATATTTGATGCTTTAGTGATGAGCTGCATTGATATGTGGATTTGGATGAGGACTAGTATGCTTGAGTTGCTTCTCGCATCGCATGGCCTTGGTATGGCCGACATCATTCACGCCTTGTATCGCATGGCCTTGATATGGCTGATAGCATTCATGCCTTGCATCACATAGCCTTGGTACGACTGATAGTATTCGTGAATTTGCCAACATATTCCGCATTACTCTAATATTACATTCTAAGTACGCTTATATTACGCACACACTCTTACCACCCCTAAGCTTTTCGTAAGCTTATGTACGACCGTTGCGTGCAGGTGATGCTAGGATGCCGCAGCAACATTGAGATTAGAGCATGCAGCAAACTTCTAGAGCTTTCGATTTTGTTATTGTATTTTCCTTTATGCGCATTGTACCTCAAAGTTTTTTATCATACTAGATTTTGTGATGGTGTCTTGGTTATTGTTTGGGGGTTATATTTATGGTCATGCTTGTTACAGAATAAATTCATGTTAAAAAATTTCCTTGTAGGATTCCAGGATCAGAACCTGGTATATGGGAGCTGGGAGTCGAGAATGGGTTACTACGGAGGTTGTTGTTGTTGGATTTGGCGATCAAAAATTTTGTGATCCTGGTTTCCGAGTTTGGGCCATGACAACTAATCCATTGTATTAAAAAAATAAGGATATACCAGAGGAGCAACCTTGTACACGTGCGTATTCATGAGGGCCGCGATCATGGTCATGACATGGTGAGGCATAACGTGGTGTGGTGTGACTTTCACTGGGCACTATTGTTTTCTCTACATAGATTTTGTTATGTATATCAAACATCGAGTTGTTGTTCACAACCCCAAGTGTAGGGTTGTGATGTAGTAATAATTTCAGTAAGACTGAGGTCGAATCCACAGGGACTAAACCTTGTACATATTTTGAAAGTAACCACTATTAGAACTAGAAGATGTACTCTAAATTAGGAGAATGTAGGAGAATAATGGTGACTTATTAAACTAAAACTTATAAAATTCTAAGGTGTCACGCCCCAAACTCGGAAACTGGGCTCAAAAAATTTTGAATCACTGAATCCGGTGCCGACAACCTCCGTAGTACCCCATTCTCGCCGCCTATCGTCCATACACTAGATTTCGATCTTGGGATCCTACAAGGAGGATTTTTCAATGTACATTTAACTCATAATAAGCATAACCACAAGTTTACCCAAATCACAAAAGGCAATATCATCATCACATATCCATTAATATAAATAGTTAAATACAATGCTGAAATGGAAATACATATATAATTAATTAAAGCTTTAGAAGACAGTTGCACGCTCTAGCTCAACACTACTGCGACCTAACGCCACCTGCATGCACCTATCGAGCTTATAGAAAGCTTAGAGGGTGGTGTAAGTGTGTGCGCAAGGTAAGTGCCAAGTATGCAATATTAGAGCAATGCAGAAACATACTAGTAAGTCCATAAATATCATTAGCCTTATCCAGGCTATGCGATACAGAAGCATAATAAAGAAATGTCATATACTGAGGAAGCAATGTAGATCAACTATACAATATGGAGACATAGTGAGCCAAATATCATATACTGAGGATATAATATAATATGTAAATCCTGACAAGTTCACGAATATCGTTAGCCGTATCTAGGCCATATAAATGCAGGAACATAGTAACCCAAAATGCCATATGTTGCAGATGTAATGCAATATGCGGTGCGAATGAAATGACCAAGCTGGAGTATAAAGTCAGGATGATAGTATGTAGTATCGCAGGCTATGAGGTACATCACAAGGGACTTCTATCAAACTAGTCTCATACCTAAATTTGGATAGTCAAAGTTAATGTGGTAAACTCTTGATCTCAGGTTGGTTGTGCACCCCAATCGAAATCCTGGCCGTTGCGAAGGTACACATAATAATTAGTTACGCACCACCAGCCCGAGTGGATAGTGAATAAATGAATGAATGAGTATAATACTGAATATACAACTCCTGCTCAGTAAGTCCCCATATTAGTACTGTATATCCCTGAGATCTCACCGGGGTCTAGTACACTCCACACTGGCTGCCGTCTCCTTAGCCGCACATCCATACAAGTGGAAAGATCTCACTACCCGCCTGCCAACAGTATACTAATGCCTACCTGGCTCGTTAATAGTGGACCCATTTAGGAGTTAGTCAAACTCAGCCTAGCTTACAGCCCCCTCACTCAGGCGGATACGGCCACACCTACTTCCAACTGACCATGGCATAGTAGAAGATGCCGCCTACTAATATTCGACACCCAGGTATCCACTTAGTCTAGATGTTGGAGTCTCCTCCGATACCAGAGGATTCTGGGACTTCACCCAAGGATATCTAATGTGCCCACAGTGCTAGAACCAAATATTTCTGGTGTCCTATCTGCCCATCTACGATATGCCTGTGGAGGTTATAGCCCTGATATCGCTAGGGCGTATAGTAGTCATATCACAAAATACAAGACACATTAGTCATATAGTCCAATCATGCATCAATCTTACCGTGCACTTATGTGGGATGACTCTGCTTATTAGGGAGTCCCATAAACAATCAGCCCAATGGTATATGCAATGGTCAATCACATCTAATAACAAACATACAGATGATGCTTATAGGCATGAATCATGATAGTATGCTGTCACATACTCATAATCGGTATTGATAACTGGCACCGATAATCACATCAATGATCGGCCTCGATAATCGACATCGATGATTAGCATCGGCCTCGATAATCAGCCTCGATAATCGACCTAACTAAGGGCCTAAGGGAAGGTCACAATGTGGACATTTAACCTCATTGCCCATCAATGTGGACATTCAACCAATGTTGCTCCCAAGGAGTGGCCCTCATAGGGCCAAACATATAGTGGGCCCATGGCCACACACAAGGGCCTAACATATATCAAAATGAGCCTCACACAAAGGCCACATATACATCACATCGGGCCTCACCATATGGGCCTCATATACATTTGTAACATCCCGAAAATCGGGGCTCGAGCAAAAACCCAACTCCCGAGTTTCAAAATGTTATTTATGCAACATAAATATGTATGATTGAATGTTGTCTGTGATAATGTATTAAACATGAGTGAGAATAAGCTAAAACAGCATATCACGCTCAAGAGACGGTTAAATTTACAAGCGGAAGACTATGATAGTATGTATAACATATATAAACTATTGTATGTCTCCAGAGGGTGAATATGCTACCAGGTTATATACATACATGTATACTCCAAAAGTAAACCACAAGGATATACATAAGTGTTCTAAAAATATAAAATGATAAGTGTCAAGGTATCTAATCAACCTCCCTGTAATCTCGTCAATCAGATCACGCATAAAAGAGAGATCCTCCTCATCATCATCAAATCCAGCTCCGCCTCCCAGGCCGCGCCATCATCTGCAATCACAATAGGGACTGGTGGGTGTCCGGAAACACCATCCCGTAACGTGGGAGTGAGTGATCAACTCAGTGGGATAAGAGAGCAGAGATTAGCATGTTATCAAATCAATTATGCGATAATAGTAAAGCAGTAAATCAAACAATCCTAATACTGTTGTTAATGCAATATGACATGACGTGATGTATGCCCTCACCGACGATCTCCCTCATACGGCAACATCTTACGACCGCGGCATGCCACACTCCCTAGAGTACTCCACATCTTCCAGGCACATGCAATGTTATGGTGATATGATTTTCAAGTTGTTATTAGTCCATTCACACAGCAGGATTGGGAAACTAAGGTACTTTCCTTTTATCAATCCCAACACAGATCCTATCTAGGGTCGTCACTCCTAGTAATCTCATACGATGTATATTTTGTAGGTCGCTGCAAGGGCTGCCAGGGCTGTTGCACGCACTCGTTGCTCCGCTCCCCCATCAACTTATCAATGTAGGCCGACAGCAAGAATATAGTGTCCCATACCACCATAATCTGCTCACGAGTCTAGGTGCTCACTGGTCACTACGGGGAGGTTTGTGGCCCCAGCGTAGGCCGACAGTTCGACCACGGTGTCCCATACCACCATGCCCGGCTCATGAGTCTTTGTGGATCAAGGTACCATGGTTGACAGGGTTTACAATGGTAAGTTCAGTACCCTAGGTTCAAGCAGTTATGACTCATGCAGGGTGAACATACAACGGCCAGTCGGGTTACTTGAAGGGCTCGACTAGCGCGATCGCATCTCAAGTTGACGACATGAAGTGCGTAAAACACTTCGTGTGGCCTAACCACTGCCGCCAACTCCTGAACACGGCTCGCGTTCATCGACGCGTCGTTCGTGGCGAAGATAAGCTAACCACGAATTCACTCGGTTACCGACTGCCTGGACTAAGCATAGTCCCAAACAATTAAGAAATCACATCAGCAAATCATATGAGAGTACTGGAATTGAAATACAACCATGTGAGCATGTTAACACATGTTATAACATAGAACTTAAGTAAATCATCAAGTACATGCATTTCATACATACCATGAAACCATGCATATAACTAACATGTAGGAAATCATTCACGTCAGCATATTAATTGAGAAACCAATCTCAAACTAATCCATAACATCATTTAATTCAATACATACTAATACAAGCATTTATACAAACACTTACACTACACACTTAAGTCTACATATAGTATGTCGACCCGAAGTGCGCATTTAGGCGAATCTCTTCGCCAAACTAACTATGCACTCATTCCTAACATTCTAATGCGACAATAAACCATGTCAATCACATCAGGAAAATATGAATAAAAACAGTACTTCCTACAAATGACTAAAATGCCCTAAATCTCATATTCTTCGTTGGTTTACGAAACAGGAAACGGACAGCATGTTGTACATGTCAAACGGCGTTGCCGTCGACAATCTACTATTAAACGACATTGAAAGTTTTGGAAACAGTCAATCAAAGCGTCTAAAATTCTCACATTTTTCTCCTAGAAGCGTATCAATTCGAACGGAGCGTATACGCTTCGTCTACGGCGAATAGGGAACCTAATACACAAGATCCATAAGCAACTTTGCTATGGAAATAAAGAAACCTCAAATCAGCAACTATTTAGGATATTTGCTTACCTAGAATCGCGGTGTAATCGCCGAGAAAGCGTTAGAGGTGCGTTGCTTAAGCACGTGCAATACGTAGCACAAGTGGCAGGAAGAACACTCCCACTCTCTCTCACAATCTCTCACCTTTTCTCTCACACAAGCTAGGGTTTCTAGCAAATTCAGATGTGTGAGAGAAGTGAGGGATTCAACCCCTTTTATAACCCAAAACATGCCCAAAATAGGCTTGGGAACAATGTTTACTTGGTGCCTAACCAAATCTGGGATGTTTCGGTCCAAAAGAGCATTTCTGGAGGTCCCCTGGCCAAATGCGGTCGAACTTAAGCTCATGCATACCAGATCTAGCACGTATTAAGTTTTCAGTCCGGCAGGGTTCGTAGATCGCACGTGGTGGGCCAGTTTCAGTTCAGCGGTCACTGCACGTAGATCAGGGCTGAAAGTCTCATGATATAAAATAGAAATTTCTCCTGATCCGAGGGTGTAATCTGGATGAATTCTGACGGTCAGAACGCTCAATACCGACACGTCAAGTGGTGTGCCAGATTTGAATTTGAAATTCCAACTATGTCCCTATTCGCACTCTCTTCGGTCCGGGCTCAATGAAATAGCCTGTAATTATCGGTTTGACTTGATTTTCGGAATGAGTGTCAAGTCCAGCTAGGCGGTTCTAACGGTCTAAGATAGGAGGTATCAGACTTTTGACGCGCGGTCTAGATCCAATACAAAATTTCAAAGTGGTCCAGAGAACAAACCGGCTTAGAGTTTGATCCAAGGTTATAGAGTATTATGGAGTCATACGTTCTACTCGATTTGGATCTTGTAGAACGTATTTAAAGTGTTCAGGGACTGTTTCCCAGCCACTCCAGCGTCGCGCTAGCTAACTTACACTTATTTTCCAAAGGAATTAATCCTACGTGATTTCTTTGGCTATGGAATTGGGTTCTGAGCGATTTCTCAGGTGTTTTAGTTAGCCCATTGCCTAAGGACGTCTAATCCCAGATTAGCCAAAATCCGGGGTGTTACAATATTGCATTGGGTCTGACACATGGGCCATGAATACATCACAATGGCTGTATCACATGGGCCTTACACATCACAATGGGCCGCATCTCATGTGCTTAATACACATCACAATGGGCCGCTCACACGGGCCTAATATACATCACAATGACCGCTCACATGGGCCTAATATACATCACAATGGCTGCTCACACAGACCTAATATACATCATAATGGGCCGCTCACATGGGTCCAATATACATCACAATGGGCCGCTCACACGGGTCCAATATACATTATAATGGGCCGTTCACACGGGTCCAAAATACATTATAATGGGCCGCTCACACTGGTCCAAAATACATCACAATGGGCCACTCACACGTGTCCAATATACATCACAATGGGCCGCTCACATGGGTCCAATATACATCACAATGGGCCACACCTTATGGGCCTCGTGTGCATCAAGATGGGCCACAAAAATGGGCCTCATATGCATCAAGATGGGCTACATTACATGGGCCACACCATAAATAACAGCGGACATAGTGATCGAAAGATCATCTAGACCATACCACAAATAGCAGTGGTGATAATGATTTCCACTATTAAAACTCCACACGGGTCAGCATAGAGTTTATTTTCCGTCCAATCTATTCATATGGTCACAAGGACCTGAATCAAGAGGAAAAACAATCATATTAATCCAAAACTTCTGTACTCCCAAGACGATTTCAATGGTGGATGATCAATCCCTCACTAGTTTTTGCAGTATGGTCCACCGAATAAATGGTTGGATATAAAAAATACATCACAGTGTGGCCCACCATCCAAATGGCTGGACGGTGTGGACCAAAAATATATATCACGGTAGGGCCACACAACCTGGATGGCCTGGATTTCAGGCACGCATCACGTGTGGGACCCATCCGATCTCTACAGATGGTTGGAAAGTAAGGATCACATGCACAATGAGTGGGTCCCACCGTCCCATGCACTGGACGGTGGGGATGCGACCCATACATCACAGCCCGTCCACACAGATGGACGGCTGGATATAATATAGCAGCAAATGCTGCTGGCCGCCCAGATGGACGGTCCATCTATGAAAAGTTGATGGACAGCATGGAATTGAAACACGTACTCCACGTGCAACCACAGGACTTGCAGACATCAACACGGCAGCTAAGCTGCTCATGAGGTCCATATTGATGGACGGCGTAGATAACACACATACCTCACGTGGGACCCTCAGTGCTTACTAACGTCATACAACAGCCATGCTGCTGGGGTCCCACGTCCTTAGATGGACTGTTTGGATCTAACTCATCCCACACGCATCAAGGTGGGGTCCACGCCAGTGTGGCCCACCTATTCAGATCAGCTGACATTTGTGTTTTGCCACCGTCTAGATGCTGTACATCACGTACATCAGGTGGGTCCACGTGGTGGCCCACCAATCAAGCTAATAAATGTGTTTTCTCTTCATCCAGGGTCCCATTAAGGACAGGTAGCAAGTGCTGCTGCTAGATGGTGGTGGCCCTGCTTGGTGGACGGCGTGGTTGCAAAACATACATCAAGGCGGGCCATAAAATCAGAGAGAGAGAGAGAGACGTGTGAAAAGGAGGGACCCCGCCATATGGGCCCTCTCTACACTCAATACAAAGCATATATCAAGTGGGTCCCACCATAAGTGGGCCCACAAATAGAAATCAATGGAAGAAATTCCAAGATCACCCACCGATTTTGCCCCTTCTTAGTCCCATCGCTTCCTTAGCTCCTCGGCTTTCTCTTTGATGGTGGGAGATGAAGATTGAAGGGTGGAGATGAGAGATGAGAAGGGTAGGAAGTGGGCTGCACCTAGCTTCTCCATGGGAAGCTTCGACATCCTCTCCTTAGGAGTTGCTTGGGAGATAGACTTGAGAAAAATGAGAGAGAGAGAGAGAGAGAGAGAGAGAGAGAGAGAGAGAGAGAGAGAGAGAGAGAGAGAGAGAGAGAGATAGAGGAGTGGTGATAAGATGAGAGTGCATGGTGCTTGTTGAATTTTGGGTGAGAGAAGAATGGGTGCCATGCCTTGTTGGTGAAGAAGAGATGACTAGGTATGGGTTGGTACTTGACTTGATTGATTTGAAGTTTAGTAGAGATTCTCTTTGAATTCAAAACGCGCAGCGTTTTCCTCA
This sequence comes from Magnolia kwangsiensis, assembly GCA_037074715.1. Lineage (NCBI taxonomy): Eukaryota > Viridiplantae > Streptophyta > Magnoliopsida > Magnoliales > Magnoliaceae > Magnolia > Magnolia kwangsiensis. The sequence goes on from CM073579.1 coordinate 77,262,804, forward strand.
AAACAAACACGGGTCCACAACTCCTAAGCTGGGTATCGCATCGGCGTGCGAGACACGGCTTTGAAATCGCAGCAACGGCGCAGTCACTAGGGTATAAGTTTCGGGTTGAGTCGACTCAGGATGATAGGGTGCGACTCAGGGTCATGCGTAAATGTCGATTATAAGTCACGGTTTGTCAGAATTCGACTGGGAGAACCGCAGAAGTCTAAGGAACGGCACGGACTAGGATACAGGCCTAACACAATGTGGGAAACTAGGCTTTCCAAGCATCCACTTATAGAGCTTAGGGAGATCTATGCTTCATTCAAGAACACAACTGGAATCAGAGTCTCATCTTCATCCAATTGGAAGATAATTTATTAAAATTCAATTCTGAACTTCTTTTGATATGATTTTCAACGAATGATAGGTATGAGAACTAGAAATGACTCCATCATTAAACCATGCCCATGAGACAAAGTAAACAACATATTTTAACTAATCCATAACCAATCTAAGAGAATTATGAAAGGTAGGAAGGATTTCATCATCCAACCATATCCATGAGACGATGGTGAACAACAGGATTCCTACGTTCACAACCTCAATACATGCACAGAATATACTCAAACCTATCGCAGATCTATTGTAATTCAAGTCACAACAAACCATTAAAAACTATGAATATTCTTTATAATCAAACCAAAATCAAAGAGAGTTCAACTTAACATGAATCCAAGCATAGAAAACATCCCATCACGCTACAAGCTTCACCTCTTAGCCCTAGTTAAGAGGTTTAGCCTATCATAAGCATGATGAACTAAAAATCTCTTAAAAGCATGAAGAAAATAATAACGGGAAAAAAACTCCTGGTCGATGGATATGGCTAATCATCCACACGTTCTCTCTCTCTCTCTCTCTCTCTCTCTCTCTCTCTCTCTCTCTCTCTCTCTCTCTCTCTCTTCCTTTGCTTCTCCATGTCCCTAAATGCTCCTCTCTCTCGTGCGTCCCTCCTTTATAGACAACATGAGTCAGCTGAGGTCAGTCGGGGGCGTGCATCAGCTTACGCATCAAGGAGTTTTCAGAAACTTCTTCTTTCGTAGAAAAACTACGAAACCGGTTATGGTTGGAATGATTTTCGAGATGGTTGATTGTCCCAACCTTTTGTAGTTTGTGGACGGTCTGGATCATGGATCCAACCTTTTCTATGAATGCACATTCACCGGAGAAGCCGGGCAGTGTTCAGATGCATGTCCTACTTATTGCATGCAGAATTTGGGTCGATGGCTTCAGTGGGGCCCATGATCGATGTCAACAGTGAAATCCACTCCATCCATTAGATTCGTGGTGAGATTTCAGTCGGGAATGGACTCTTTTGCTTGAGTTTGGTGCGGCCCAAGGGATCAAATCTTCTTGTTGTTCATCCTCCATTTGAAGTGGTCATCTTGCGAGCACGTGCGTGGGGGTAGATGGACATCATGGTTCTGCTCGGCCCCATCGTCCGGACACATTGGACAGTTTATATCATCAAAATGAGCGATGATGGTGGGCCACAATGCTCCACAACGATCGTCCATGTGGATACTGAGCGAGAGTGGAGAGAGAGTTTGAGATGGGTTTGGTCAGCGTGCTTTGATTGAACCCTCCCGTTTTGGTGTAGTGTGGGTGCACATACCCCATGTGCACGCACAACACTTTTGTGGGGCCCATAATGATGTGTAAGAGAAATCTGTACCATCCATTTACCTTCCTATCTAATTTAAGGGGTGGAGCCCAAATTTGAGGTATATCCAGAGATCAGGTGGGCTCCAAATCCGTGATTTATGGCTGATCTTTTCATTGGACCACTTCCCTAAAGATCCGAGGGCTGAAATTTTACGTGTACGGTTACTTTATGATCCTCAGGCTGGATATAAAGTTTCGTGCCAAATGGATGGTGGGAACCTTATGATATTACATTCATGATGATTTTTAAGCTTCTTTATCTTCAATCACTTGATTTTCTCGGATCATTGACATATAAATTTTTCAATCTTAGTCTCTTAAAATTCGTCCCTTGCCTTTATGATTCTTGAGCATCAAATCCATGGTTTGAGTACTTTTTCAGTCTGACCTCCTAAATTTACCTTGTAACACAAAAGTGATTAAATTAGAGCATTAAGCATTATCATGTTCATAAAATTAGGTAATAACTGGGGTCTAATATGTAATATTTGACCCTCAACACAATCTCCAACTAGCATTTTGCTAGTCCCGAACAAAGTATGTAAAAAATATTTTGAGATCACAAGATAAATTTTTATAAACTCAAGTGGTTTTTGAAAAGCAATCCAGATAATAGAATTCTAAGATACAACAATGTTGAGCATTACCTTTTCTCAAACTCAAGCACACGGTAAACTTCATTGCCAAGTTTAAAGTACTAATCCATCAATTAGAACAATTTTAAACATTGAGTTCCATGGGTGTATAGTGCAATCTCGACTCATCACAATTAAAGGTTCAATTCTCAATTTTCATGATATCATTGGTAACCAAAAAGGGTATTCCGGATAACCAAACCTAAACTGAAACTTGCCTTACAGTTTAATATTTTTATTCTTCCAGCTTTTAATTTTTTCCATTGATGGTTTCACGCTATGTTAACCTTTTTAAAGATCTTTAAGAGGTAGCCGTTTTCGATGACAACTGTTTTTTAGCTGGATATTCTGTTTTTTTTTTTTATTGAACATGATTGACAAATTCCTCAGGTTGGTTCCTTTCATGCTTAGTGATTACCAAGTTAACAATTCAATATCAAATGGAAACCTTAATGTGTAAGCTAGATGTGACATGTGAAATCATGACTCATCAATATTAAGAACTTCTAATCATGGATTAATAATTTAAACTTAACTGTGAAATCTAACAAGTACTAAGTCCAAGAGTCATAATTCACCAACATTACATATCTTATACTTCTTAAATCAAGGAACATTTAAGGTGTCTATCTTAACCTAGAACAGATGTAACTAAATTTCATCGCACTTTCAAATATATAAATTTAAATCCAATCCATCAATCATCTATAAAGGACTAAAATCAACAAGAGAAATTCATCATTTAAGCAATCAATGATATAAATGTACAAAGATGAATAACTAAGCTAACTATCAAGATATAGAAAAGCTTGAAGGGTGATCCTCACCTTTCAAGTCAGATTTATTTGCTTATTTTGCATCCTACACATGGCGATTCACATGAGTTAGTTCCCAGCTCAACTCGATACCTATTTTACGATCAAAGGAGGTTTTTGGGAATCAAAATTTGTTATATTTCAAATAAACATCTATGTCAGCCTTCTCAATTCAAAGCAAGATTTAGTTTAAACCAAAATCGTTGGGTGACTCGGAGACTCGACTTAAGTGAGTCATGTGATCTTCATTCCGATTCTTTGACTCTCATTTCTTCTTCCATTCTTTCCTGTTTCTTTTTCAACATGCAATGTCCAACAAGCTTGCAGGATATAACAAGATGTAACACCCCGGATTTTTATCAACGTGGAAATAGACGTCCTTAGGCAATGGGTCAACCATTACACCTTGGTAACCTCTCAGAACCCAATTCCAAAGCCAGAGAAATCATTTAGAACCTAATTCTTTAGAAATTTAACGTGAATTAGCCAGCGTTACACTAGATTTCCTGTAAAATTTGCACCAACTACTTTAAATACAATCTGTAAGACCGAAAACCTATAGAATCATTGATGCTATATTATCCTGAAATTCAGGATCAAACTCTAAACCTGTTTGTTCTCAGGAACTCTTTGAAACTTTGTATTGGATTTACACTGCACGTCGAAAGTCCGATATCTATAATCTTAGACAAATATGACCGCCTAGTTGGACTTGACAATCATTTTGAAAATCAAGCCCAACTATGTCCTGACACCATTTTATTAAGTCCGGAGTGAAGAGAGTGAGAAAAAGAAAAATATTTAGAAAGTTAAATACATTTTAATGAAATCTGGCACGGTTCACTTGCGCGTTATTTTTAAGCGTTCTGAACGTTGGAATCTGACCCAAATACACCCTCGGATCAGGGAACATTTCTCACTCAGGTCAGTATACTTGGAATCCCTGATCGAGTCTCAGTGACCGTTGAACTGAAACTGGTCTGCCACGATCGATCTGGAAACCCGACCGGACTGAAAACTTAGTTGGGCCTAGATCCAATATTAAAGATCTTAAGTCCGACCTTATTTAGTAACAGGACCTCCAGAAGTGCTCCATTGGATCGGAACAGACCCGATTTGGTTATAATTTAAGTATACCTTGACTTGGAGTCTGTTTTGGTTATGTTTGGGCTTATAAAAGAGCCTTAAACCCTTAGCTTTCTAACCCATACGAATTTGAGGAAAGCCCTAGGAGAGAAGAGAGAAAAGAGAGAGAAAGTGGGGTAGAAGTTGGAGCTTTCTCTTGGGATTCTTCCCTGCTGCTCCACGTGCCTCATTCACCCTTCTGTATCGTTGTTCAGGCGATTCTGGTTTCGTTCTAAGTAAGAAAACCCTAATCCTAACCTGTTTTAAGGCTTCTATGGGTACAAGTAGCTAAGTAGCTGACTAACCTTGTGTTGTAGGTTACCAATCAGTCGTTGACGACGACGTAGAGTTCCTATTCGATTCATTACGCTCATACAGCGTAAGGTGCGGATTTTAGACTCTTAGATTACCTTTTTTCAAAGCTTTCAATGCCGTTTAATGGTAGATTGCTGATAAGGATGCTGTTTGACATGTAGAACATGCTGTCCGTTTTTCATTTTACATACGTACGAAGAATATGAGATTCAGGGTATTTTAGGTATTTGTAGGAAATACTGTATACGTATGTATTTTTCTGATATGATTGCCATGAGTATTTACCGTGTACCTATACTAGTTATACATGTATGATCTGTTTGGCGAAGAGATTCGCCCTAATGCACATATTGGCCGACATATGCTATGTAGACTAATGTGTGTAGACTAAGTGTTTGTTGAAATGCCTAAATCAATATGATTTATGCCTGCCATATGTTATGAATGTAAGAACATGATTGTTGTGTATTAGACATCTCCTTGATATAAGGATCTGTCATATTATATGTGAAAATCAACATACGTTAAGTACGTTGGAGTTGTGTAGTCTAAATGTTTGTATAAAGGTATGTATTAGTAAGTATTGAGCAAATGGTGTTGCAGATTAGCGTTGAGATTGGATTCTCAACTAATTTGATGATGTACATGATTTCCTCCATGCTTGTTGTATTTTAATTGATTACCGTATGTGTGAAGTACTCGCGTATGGTTAACTGCTTATGATGTATGTTATAACATGCTGATAACATGCTGGAATTTCTTGTATTTCAATTCTGTCTTTCTCATATGATTATTGATTTAGATTACAAGTGTTTGGGGCTATACTCTAGTCCAGGCAGTCGGTAACATATTAGAATTCGTGGTTGGGTTCTATTCGCCACGAAGGATGTGTATGACGAACCCGAGTCGTACTAGAGTCGTCGGCAGTGGTTAGGCCACACGAAGTTCTTGTGCACTTCATGTCGGTCGATTCAACGTGCGCTCGCGCCAGTCGGACTCATCAAGTAACCCGACTGACCATTGTATGTTCACCTTGTATTCGTCATAACTGCTTGAACCTAGGGTACTGAACTTACCAGTGATAACCCTGATAACCGTGGTACCTTGATCCACTAAGACTCATGAGTCGGGCATGGTGGTATGGGACACCGTGGTCGAGATGTCGGCCTACGCTGGGGCCACAAACCTCCTTGTAGTGACCAGTGAGCAACCCAGACTCGTGAACAGATTATGGTGGTATGGGACACTATATTCTTGCTGTCGGCCTACACTGATAAGGTGATGGGGGAGCGGAGCAACGAGTGCGTGCAACAGCCCTGGCAACCCTTTGTAGTGACCTCGAGCGTACTCTGAGTCTACGTGAGGCGATGACCCTTCCGTAGCAATAAGAGTACAACTAGGCCTGTATTGATAAGGTGATGGGGGAGCGGTGCAACGAGTGCGTGCAACAGCCCTGGCAGCCCTTGCAGCGACCTAGAAATATATCATCGTATGAGACTACTAGGAGTGACGACCCTAGACAGGATCCTTGTTGGGAATGATATAAGGGAAGTACCCTAGTTTCCCAATCCTGCTGTATGAAAATGACTAATAACAACTTGGTAATCATATTCATATCGCACTGCATGTGCCTGGAAGATGTGGAGCACTGAGGGAAGAAAGCATGCCGCGGACGTAAGATGATGTCGCATGAGGGAGTATGTCGATGAGGGCATCCATCATGTCATTTCATTCTTGCATTAATCACAGTATCTAGGACCTATTTGATTACTTGCTTTACCATTATCGCGTGATTGATTTGATAACATGCTAATCTTTACTCTATGATTCCACTGAGTTAGCTACTCACTTTTACGTTGCGGGACGGTGTTGTGCACACCAACCAGTCTCTATTTTAGTTTTAGATGGTGGTGATGCTTGCGAAGCAGAGCCAGACTTGATGATGATGAGGAGGATCCCTCCTATATGCAGGTTCTGATTGACGGGGTTACAGGGTTACTGATTAGATGCCAATACACTTGGTATTTTTCCTTTTATTTACACACCCATGTATATCCTTTTCTTTCTATTTTGGAGTATACATGTATATGTTTAACCTGGTAACATGTTCACACTCTGGAAACTTATAATAGTTCATATATTTTATATATCTATTACATTCTTTCGCTTGCTAATTTAACTGTCTCTGGAGTATGATATGCTATTTTGGTCTAATCCCACTCATGTTTCTTGGACTAATATGAACAACATTCATCCATCATTGAAAATGTTGCATAAGTGATGTTCTGGAACTGGGGAGTGGAATTATGCTCGACCCCCGATTTTCAGGGCGTTACACAAGACCAGACCCAATTCGTGCAACTCAACTTAGCGATTTGTAACCGAGTCAACTCGTGGTAGCACCCCATCTCCTCTTTCTCCCATTCTTCTTCCTCTTACCATCTTTCCTCTCTACTCCTTTGTTCTTTCGCTCTCTCTAGCCCCATTGAAATGCCAGCTATAACAGGGCCAAACCCAAGCCTAGACTCGACCCATGACTCGGCAGCGAGTCAAACTTCCAAACCCGTCAATGGCTCGCCATCTGACTCACTCACGCCCTCACTTCTCATATTCTTCTCCTCTAGCTTCTCTTTCTTCCTGTTTCTTTGACCTTCTTCATTCTTCTTCAGATTCGAGGAGATCAACACCCAAAAGCTCGGCACGAGGCTACTATTACAACATCCTTTAGGGGGCGAATCGACTCAGTGTTCGACACGGTGGCTGGAATGAAAGAATGTCCACGCCACCCCTCTTCTTCCTCTTTCTTTCCCTCTTCCTTATCTTCTTTCTCAGCTCCCTATCTTTGCCTCTCCTTATCATGACCAGATCTTCCTGACTCGAACCAGGACGCGGTCCGACTCGAGCGTGAGTGCAGCAGTGACTGCCCAATTCTCTCTAACAATCTTGTTTGCCTTCCTCTTTTCTTTCTTCTTCTTCTACTTCTCTCCTACCCTGACTCATCTTCCTCTCTTGCAAGGACTCGGTGGTGCACGAACTTAGTCGAACATACAGTAACTTGAATCAAGTTAACTCAACTAGATGGTTAGGTGAGGACGACGCTCCTTTCCTCTCTCTCTCTCTCTCTCTCTCTCTCTCTCTCTCTCTCTCTCTCTCTCTCTCTCTCTCTCTCTCTCTTCTTTCCCTTTTTCAGGAAGGATGCTCTAAAAGGTATCCTTTAATACCTACTAATCAGCCTCTAGAGGCTTCGACTGCAACTAATCCTGAGATTAGTTACGATTTCAGTTACGAAAGATTTGAGGATTTTACTCGAAGGAGTCTAAAGTGCATCTTAGTAACTGCATGGGCCCAATCGACCACCATATATTATCTTTAGTTCCCCTGGCCCACCATATGATCGTCTCTGATTACGTTTATGGTACATGATTAGATGGTGGGATTGCTGGCCAAACGAGGAAGATAACTCCACCATCGATGGCAGATTCTCAACGGGTGGATGGTCTTATGATCTGATGCCTTTGAATGGCTTAGATGGGTCTCAAAGACCTTATGGGACCCACCATTTGAACAAACGACCACCATTTCTTGGTGGCTTCCAAGACTATGGGTTGCGGCGGCTCTTGTTAAGTGATGAAAGCCCCTAGAGTCAAGGTAAAATGGATGGCTATGATTTTTCCTACACCAAGGCTAGGATTAAAGGAGAATCGCGCACGTAGCCAGCTAACCTAGTAGATATTTTCCACTTTCGAAAAATACACGAGTGCAAGTTGGTTTTGCAGCAAATTTCGTGCACACTCACGTTTCTAGACCGTGTGAATCTTTAGGGTTTTGATCAGGTTTGGACGCCCTACCAGATAGACAAATCAGATCTTTTTGAGGGGTTATGAGGGTGGGCCACGGATCACCACTATGGACGATTGTCTGTTTGCTGGCACAAAAAGGAAAAGGAGAGGAAATTCCTCCTTTTTCAAACAGCTATCGGGTCAGCGCCCGGTTGACCGATTCTTAGAACCGGTGTGCCACGTGTGTGCACGCCCGTTGGTGCACACTCACACATTGAATGTGGGATCCACATTGGTGTGTTGAGGGATCCATACCGCTCAGTGCCTCTTTCTAGTCATATTAGGGTCTAGGTTCATGTATGAGGTAAATCTATGGATCAAGTGGGCCATGCCAACTGAAATATGGCCATTAACTGCCAATATCATCGATCCAATAGTCATATTAATTCAAATCTGAGAATCGACAGTCAAAAAGCCCTAAGGGGATTATATGTGCATTTTTTACTATAAATTCTTCAACGAAGTATATTACTAAATTAGTGTAGACTCTTGTTACTTAGTTATAAATTATTTTACTTTATTATTATTATTTATCCGTATATTTAATATGTGGGACCTACACTTCGTGGTAGGTATCTTAAGTTTCAGTATTTATTATTATTATTATATGAATGGGCCACATTTCATGGTTATGAATTTTATTATGATTTATTATGGAAATTGTGGCTATACCTATTTAAATTTGTTATTTTTTAAAAAAATAATTGATCGTTAGGTTTTTTTCAAACCTAATCTAGAATAGCTTTAAAAGTTTAATATTAATGATAGGTGGTTTGACTTATCTATCAAAGTGATTGAGATCTTAGAAATAAATTTCTTTAAAGATGTGATGGTCCATCTTAATATCGACTGATGGAGGGTTTGATCGGTGGATACTAACTATCCTTGATGATTAGATTGTTGCACGGTTGAGTCTATTGGCTGATCTCGAAGTACTTAAGTGCGATATCTCATGCCTCAATGGTTGGATTTGGATTGTGGGTTGTTCACTCCCCAAGTATAGGGTTGTGATGTAGTAATAAAACTTGGTGAGATCGAGGTCGAATCCTAAGGGACTGATACCTGTACGTAATCTGAAACTAAAATAAAACTAGAACTAGACTAAGATGTAATCTAAATCAAATAGAATTGAAGGAATAATGGTAAAATATTAATTTAAAACTTAAGGAATTCAGAGGTAGGAAACTAGGGATTTAGAAGAGCCACTTGTAGAGATCAGGGAGATCTTATGCCTGCATCAAAAACTCAACTGAACTTAGAGTCCATCTTCATCCAGTTGAAGGGTGTAACTATGAAAATTAAACTGAACTTCATTTAATATAGTTTTAAAGAGATGAAAGGTATATGAATTAGAATGGATTCCATCACCAAACCATGCCCAGGAGACAAAGTAAACAACAGAATTAGACTAATTACCAACCAATCAACAATGCATGAAGGTTAGGAAGGATACCATTATCCGACCATGCCCAGGAGATGATGGCGAACAACAGGGCTTCCTGACGTCATAAACACAAAAGGAAATAAACATGCTCAAAAGCTATTGCAGACCCATTGTAATTTTAGTCACAACAGACCATTAAAAACTAAAAAATATTCCCTTAATTAAACTAAAATCAACATCAATTCAGTCGCATAAGCTGAAAGTCCTCCCATCACACTACAAGCTTCACCTCTTAGCCCTAGCTTAGAGGTTTAACCTGACAACATGATTAAGCTAAGTTCAAAATAAAAAAAAAGAAAAAAAAAAGAAAAGAAAAAGAAAAACAGATAAATCTACTCTCTCTCTCTCTCTGCTCCATGTCTAGCCCAAGCCAAGCTTCTTGGATCCGATTGGATGATCTCACATCCTCTTTCTCTCTCTTTCTTATAGGCAATGCAGGCGGTTGAGAGGCTAGATTCGGCGAGTGTGAAAAGCTTTCGCAACAACAGCCACGTGCGTAAGAAAACTACAAGAAGCCTTGCATTGGACCCACGTTTTGGAGTTTTGACCATCCATCGATGCGGTCTGACTTCTTGGGTGTGGTCTAGACCCCCTTTTCCAATCATGTGAACGGTTTGGATCACCAATTCGACCGTGTTTATGATCACGGAATGGCCCATAGTGGCACATTGTGTGTGGTTTTTCTGGACAGCGAACAGGGACAACGCTTCTTGCGTTGGCTGTCGGTGGGGCCCACTTTAGCTGACGTTTGAGAGATCTCCGCTGTCCACCAGATTCTGCTCGAAAAACCCGTTAGGAATGGATGGTTCTTGACTAATTTCGGTGTAGCTCATAGACTTTTCACTCTGCCGTCCGACTTGTGTTTAGATGATTGGAAATCGTTTCTCAATGCCTTTTGGGAATCTTCCACCTAGGCGATGGTCACAGGTCCCTTTGGAGTCTATTGGATGGTCCAGATTGGACCTTTGAATCATGATGGTGGCCCACAACAGTTCCTCCACAGGCTCTGTTGCGAAACAGAGCCGATGCGGCGCGTCTTCTGTCGTGGTCGTTGAGGCCATGATCGATATAGATGGAGAAATCCATTTCGTTCATTAGACTCCTTGTGAAAAACCATTCAAGAATAGACTATTTTGGCTCACATTAGATGCGGCCCACATAACTTTTCATTGCACCGTCCGTTCTCCGTTCGGCTGAGATCTTCGCACGTTTGTTTGCATGGAAATATACAGAAACCTAGGCGAAGGTCTTGGCCACCTCCTGGGACAGGTGAACGGTTCAGATCATTGAACCGGGCAATGAGTGGGGTCCACTAGAAAAATTAGCGTCCACATGGTGCGAACGCTGTTTACGCTGCTGCAATCGGGTTAGTGTTTGTTTACCAGATTCTCCGGTCCGGTGCGACTCGCGTGTGCGTGCACTGAATGCATGCACACCCTCATGTGAGGTCCATTGTGATGTTCGTGAGAAATTCATACCGTCCATCCTTTTCCCCATCTAATTTAAGGTGTTGAGTCCAAAATTGAAACGTATCCAGAGATCAGGTGGGCCCCGAATCACTAATTTATGGGATGATCTGTCCGTTGGGCTGCTTCTACAAAGATCCAACAGATGAATTTTGACATGTATGGTTAATATATGGTCTTCAGACCTTGTATGAAGTTTCAAGCTGAACGGATGGTTGAAACCTTATGATCTTTCATTCGAGACAAATTTCGGGCCACATGAGCTTCAGTTTCTCGATTATCTCGGATCTCTGGTGTGTAAATCCATCAATCTTGGTCCCCTGGGGGCCGTCCCTTAGCTTGGTTATTCTAGAGTGTTAAATCCATGCATTTAGCACCCCTTTTTCAGTCAAAGCTCCTAAATTCACCTAACAGCACAAACACGATTAAAATAGAGCATTAAACGGTATCATGTTCATAAAATCAGGTAATAACTGGGGTCTAATATGCAATATTTGACTCTCAACATGGGTTGGCTAGTTAGTGTTGATGTAATCCTACGTTGAGACGTAAGGGGGTCATTCAAGGGTGGATCATGAGTAATACGTGATGTAAGTTATAGGTAACATGTGTTTTATCATGAATTCTTGCTAGATTTGATTTAAATGGTAACACCTGAGTACTGAAAAGTATGGGGTGTTACAATCTACCCCCCCTTAAAGAGAATTTCATCCCTGAAATTCCACACTCTTAGTATTCTTAGGAGCATGAATATCCATTTTAATATTTCTACTCATTCGCTACTTTCTCTGAAGCTTGTTTGTGTGTACTAATTATCAAAATTTAGGATTGTTACAATCTACCCCCCTTTAAAGAAGAATCTAGCCCTCAAGATTTGATAGTGTACATCCCATTATTATGGTATAAGTGGTAGGGTTATCCTAAAGGTACGATATGATTTTTAATTTTTAGTATTCGAGCTAACATGAATGGATCGTTATAGTGAGTTTGAACCCGATACATCAATCCTCTACTTGCGGAAAACAGTGGATTCGCCAATATCATCTTCTAATCCTAGTAAATCTCGATCTTCTACTTGATCAAGGCATTAAGATCGTTGAGGTTTGCTAGGATTAAAATTTGGATCAAACTGCATACGCTTGCTTAAATGCATATCCATCAGCTCGTGATTCTGATTAATTTGAACTCTTGGGGGATATTATGAAGTTTTCTAGTTTCATAATAGGAGTGCTTGAAATCTAGGTGAAATAGTCCTAAATGACCAACACTTTTTTTTTTCTATGCATTTTGATTACCAAATGTACTACCTAAAATTTCAGGATTCAAGTTTCTACATGGAAATTCGATTTCAAAATTTTGCTAATTTCTCCTAGGTTTGCAAATCTAGTTCTAAAATGCTCAGTCTAGGTTAGAAAACTTACCTGAAATTATATCACTTCACCTTTATTTTATTTCTAAGTATTGGAAATTGTGAGAAGTATTGTTCCGAACTAGAGAGATGTATTTGGGAATTCAAATTACAATTCCTAGTGCTGTTTTCTTTTTTTAATTTTAATCTTTTTTATATCATAGGGTGCTTAAATTTGATCTAACACACAATACGGTGGGTAGGGAATTTTCTACAATGCCTAAGTTTGTTTCACTCACGACGTGTGGTGAAAGTTTTAGTTCAACTAAGGAAAATTATGGAAAAATTTTAAATCTTATATTTATAAAATGTTCTTTGGGAGTCAGGTTCAAGGAGTGTTCTTATTTGATCTATATACATCATAATGACTATTTTGTTCTTTCATGTTAACTAAGTTTAATCTCTAAGTTCCAAAAATTTTTACAGGGCTTAAGTTCGTTTTTAAGTTCTAATGACTAAAGTTAGAATTTCAAAGAAGTCTAAAATTTTGAGTTTCTATGTTCTCAATCTTTCCTAATTATAAGGAAATTTCCACATACATCTAAAAGGTTAAATAATTTCAAATGGGAACTAAGTTTAGATCTCTATGTTCTCAGAATTTCCATAAGTCTAGGGGAGTTCACCTAAGTTCCAACATCTAATTCTAACACCATAACTTAAGACATGAATGTAAGTGTTATGGTTTCTTGCTCCTTTGGTTGTCAAATTTTGTGGTGCCAAAACTTCAATCTGTGTCTTGTGTAGCACATTGGCATATATGTTCAAGGCGTTGCATAACAATGCTCTAAGACAAGAACAATGATCTACTTTCAGAAATGCAAGAACAAGTACATTGTTCTCTTCTCTAAAAACTTCAGAGTTTTAAAGCTACGAGATCTTGTTCAAGACTCAAGGTGAAATACGACTCAAGAACTACAAGTTCAAGGTTTCAAAGATTTCAAGTTCAAGCGTCATGATGTGTCAAGATCTCAAGCCTCATGAACTTCAAAGATCATCTATCATCTGAAGAAATGAAGACTCAATGTCTATACTTCACATTCAAGGTATGAATGACCTTAGAATGACCTTAGCGTAATGCCCTGACTTTTAAGGACCCGAGTATATGACCCGTGTCCCAAAAAGCCGAGTGTTAACCTTAAAGGATGGTCAAATTTGAGTATTTTTTTTCTTTCATCAGAGTAAGCAAATAAGCGTAGTGTGGACAAATCGACATAAAGGAAAATTTCATTATCATTCAAATATACAAGAAGTTGTCCATAATGACTTATACAAACCAATGTCTCTGAATTTAACAAGTACAAGATTTACAAGAATTTAATACATGAAGAATAACAGAAAGCATATAAATATAAGCCACAAGATCACGCAGCTCCTCCAGGTAGGTACAACCACGCATCCCTGGCGATCGTACCCTGGTCCTTATCAAGTTTGAACATACATATTACTAAAGCCACCTGTATTACCTGTACGGTTGTATATTTGATGGATGAGTGGCCAACTCAGTGTGAATTCTCCTCAAGATTACACACCGCCGCATTATGTAAGCATAGTTATAAAATAACTAAACAACCAAAACAGAGTAAATGCAGTCTTATTAGATGCATGGATATATGAATGCAATCATAGACCCGAGAAAAATATCCAGACGGTCTATGCCCCGGGAAAAACATCCAGACGGGTTGTGCCTCGGGAAAAACATCCAGACAGGCAATGGGGTCATCACCCAAGGATGTGACTGGTCATAAGTGCAACACGCGGCGTAATCGCAGGACAGAGTGATCCAAGTCATCCTCATAAATCGATCGGTTGGTCATTAGCGCAACATACAGTGTAATCGTATGGGCATAATGATCCAAGCTGTTGTAGTATGCTATGCATGCATGAATTGCCAGCCCATTATTAGTCCATTTACAACCAGCCAATTTAGATAAGTTCAAAGGTCACAACGGTGAGCACATGGCCCAACGTAGGCCGAAAGCTCGGGCATAGTGTCTCATTACCACCATCCCCGGCCCATGAGGCTACCATCTTAGGATGTTTAATGGAAACCCGTCGACTAGTGACCAATCATATTATAGTATATGGGGCTTACCATTGTATGGTTACACGGTATAAAACATCAAACCCATATAGGAAAAATACCAGAATAAAGCCACATAAGGCGATATCAAATAAGCCACATAGGGCAATTATTAAAATAGGCCTTATAGGGCGAGTATCAAAATCATGCGATAAAAGACCATCCTTAAAAACCATTGGGATGGTAGGCCCACATCAATGATCCGTTTAGACCACCACTCAATAACCACTAAGTCGAAGGTCCATTTTAATCACAACCAGTCGGGTTACATCCCAAGTATGGGTGCACATTTATAGGTGGGGGTTTTCCACTAATGTACCAGTTTAAAGTCCATAAGCAATATACAAATAATCCACAAGCATGAAAAAATATACAGGATGAACATTAAACAGGCAATATAGCAATTCAATTTCTACCAGCTAACACATGTGATTATAAGAGAGAGATATCAATTATAATTTTTAATAAAAACTATAACTTAAGCTAATGAGAAGATGGAAAGCTTAAGGGGAACAATCATCACCTGACTAGTCGAATCACCCATGCCAACTAAGGTTGCTAGGAAACGTGTGCCCTTAAAATCAAGTCCTACCATAAATCAGAAACATGTATAATTAGATCCAAGATCTACACACTACGTAGGGTTTAAGATCATAGCCTAGAGTTTTAATTATTTTATCTTTAGGATTTTAGCGTAGACTTAGGGTTTTCGTTATAGGCTTTAGGTTCTAGAATTTGAATTAAGTTATCATTAATATCATTATCGTACAATGGTTAAATAATATTCATGATAGGGGCATTAATCCATCCATATTAATGATGATGGTTCTTAAGTTCATATTTAAATGTATCGACATTATCAAGTGTTCTTATAATGACTAATAATTCATTAAATGATAGAGGTAATAAAAATAGGATATTTACTAATAGTAATATTTCCTAATGATAATAATCATGACTATAAATAATGAATCTAGTCTTGATAATAGATACTATGGTCTATCATTTAATAAAATATCATCATTTGCTAATTGAAGTTTTGTTTTACAATAGTAGGTTATATAGCGGACTTTGTTCCCACCATTAATTATGGAATTGTACCATTAGATACAACCTAACCCAGCATTTACGTTTTAACTATCGGCCTAGGGTTTAGGTTACTTAAGTATAGGATTTCACCCTAGAGTTTATGTTTAGGTTTATATTATAGAATTTGAACTCTATTTCGTGTGGGCATTTATCAAAGGGAGTAGTAAATGAATAAGAATAATCAAATAAATTAGTTATTAATTTAGGAATATCAACAATGGCTACTATTATATTAAATTACCTAACAACAACCCTCGATGGATCATATTGATAATAATTCCAAAAACAATTAGTAATATTAACAATATTCTTAACATTTAGCCAATGTGACATTAATAGTCCTTTTGATGAAAATAATTAGCATGGTCTAGCATTAATAATAATATTTTAAAAATGACAAGGTAAAATATTAATATTTTAATACTGAAGATTTTTATATGAAACAACTAATACTCATACGAATAATTTTCTAATGGTCAATCATATCTGATTTTAATAATCCCAAAAATAAAAATACCAATGATGATTAAAATAAATTAAATCTGGACAGAGAAATGTGGGCTCACCTAGTCGACTCAGTTTGAGTTGAGTTGACTCGGCTCAACAACTACCCTTCTCCTTTTTCTTCCTTCCATTACTTTTCTTCCTTTTCTTTTCTTCAACTCCCATATCTGGGAATGACCAGCAAGGAGCTGGACTAGACCAGGCCTTATGACTTAGTCAAGTTGAGCCCAGTCGACTCGCCAGTGAGTGCCACGAAGAGGACAATGTTCCTCTCCTTCTTCTTCTTCCCTAACTCTTTATCTCCTATCTTTCTCCCTTTCCCTAGAATTTCCCCAAAACCTGAAATGAACTAAACCCAACTAGCAACTTGCATCAGCGAGTTAGTGGATGATGACTCGGATGGCTGGGTCGAGCTCCCAAACTCAACCCATTTCCTTCTTTTTCTCTCATTCACAGTCTCCTTTCTTTCATCTGCGAAGGACAACAGCATCACTGGACGATCTGACTCGTCCTGGCCTGAACTGAACTTGGCATCGAGTCAGGTCAACTCGGTGCTATACAAGGAGCATAGGCAACAATGTAGCAAGGCAGCCCCACTCCCTCACACTCATTCCCTCTTCCTCCTTCTCTTTATTCCTTTCCTTCTTTCTTCTTCCATTACTGAGAAGGCCCAACATCCAGCCTAGACCCGACCAGACCCGCAACCAATCTTGGTAGTGAGTCAGGCACCTGAGTTCGACCCGACAGTTAGGTGCGGTGTAACAGCCGCACCACCTTCTCTCCCTCATTCTTCTTTCTTTCATTTTCTTCCTTTCTTTTCCTCCTCCCATCTTTATTGCAGGTCTAGAGGAGTCACTGGACTGACGGATTCGACCCGAATCAACTCAGTTTGGCGCCACTAGAATGAGGAAGAAGCTCCACCATTAATGGAAGATTCTCTCCCTCAGCTTCTTTCTTTAATCCAACAACATGGGACGGTTCTTATGGACTATAGTAAGCTTATGGGCAGGCTTTTTCAGAGTTCTAGGATCGTTTGGGCGGTGGGTTCGGGAGGAGGAGAAAATGGCTAGTTTCATGGCTGTGGCTACAAAAGGAGGGCGAGCTCCTGTTGCTCGATCCAGATCCTTTTATCCACTAACCTTAGCATCCCAGAGCCGTTGGATTGATGACAAACGGTCCGAATTTGTTTTGGTTGAAACTGCCTTTAAATATTATGGGTAGGAAAAAATGGTTGTGGTTTTATTTGCAAGCCCTAAATCACTAGCATCGGATGGCTGAGAGCCTCCTAAACGGATGGCCGAGATTAGCTAAATATCTCTCGCATGGATCGCCAAGATGGCGCACTGATAACAGTTTTCATTTTTGAAAATGATTGTTTGTAGGGTCTATTTGTGTCAAGGACTGTGCGCATGTACACGCATCCTAACATGCGAAAAGGACTGTGTTTTGGTCAGAACCACGATCTGAAGTTGATGGACAGTTCGGATTTCCCATGTAGATGATCATGGTGGCCCATCAGACATCTCAAACGGACTTTGTCCGTCAGCTGTGCAAAATGAAGAGAGAGAGAGAGAGAGAGAGAGAGAGAGAGAGAGAGAGAGAGAGAGAGAGAAATCTCTCTTTTATGGAAATTGAGGGTTAGACCCGCTTGATCGAGCCCCTTGGCTCTGTGCACGGTGGGTGTACACCCTCTGGTGCACATGCAACGTATGTGTGGGATCCATCATGATGCTTGGATGAAATCCACACCGTCCATTAGGTTCTAGGGGACTACTTATGACCTCATACCAAAGATGGGGCAGACCCAAGGTTTAAGTGGGCCGTACTAACAAAACTAGGGTCCTTTAGGGCCGATTGTGTCAATCCATTAGTTGGATTGATTCCAATCCAAATATCAATGGTCAAAAGGTCTTACTGGGTTGTTTACATCTTCAAGACTTGTTACTTCCCATATAATAATAATAATTTTACTTTATTTCATTTTATTTTGTTATGAGTATATATGCGCTTATATTATTTTGTATTATTCTTATTATTATATGCACACACATACATATATATGCATATAATTCATGTTGGGGGCCACACTGTAGGTTATTCGGAGTACCCATCTTATGATTTTATAATATTTAAATATTAGTTAGTATTATTATTGTTGTTGTTATTTATCCTATATAAAATTAAGATCTGGGATCTAATTTATGCGTCATTTTCGTTTCGTTACTTAAGATCAGGATTGCCCAACATAAAAGAGGGCCACTCCATGTGATCATCTTATAGCCCGGTGGTTGGATTATTAATGATCGTGGCATAAGTCGAACAATTAGTGGGTCATGCGGTCTAAGGCCTACGATAACTATCGTGGGATTCAAGTGTCTAGTAAGGTTATTAAAATCCTAAATTAGGCTTCCATCCTAACACCCGAGTACTAAAAGTATGGGGTGTTACACTTAGGGTAGGTCATTTTGTATACATAAGTCAAATTGAATCACTTTGTAATTGTTTGGACTATTCTAAGACTAGTCATGAACCCTGTTCAACTAGTCCTAGCACTGGCTCGACCAGTCTAACAAATTCCAGGATCAGTCCTAAGTTTGTTACAATTTTTTAAAATTTTTTATTTTTCACAACCAGTCCTGGACTCTATTCGACCAGTCGTGTGAACAGTGCACGACTCGTCCTACGACCAGTCTAGGATCTATGACTCTAACACAATGACTAAATCAGGTTTCGTTTGACTAGTCTAGGCAGGTCATGACCAGTCGTGGAGGACTCACGACCAGTCGTGGATAGCCTTCGACCAATCATGGAACGGTTTTATCCCATTGTGCTCAAAAATTCAAAAATCTATTCGACCTTCGACCAGTCGAAGATACGATTTCTATAACTATAAATAGAGCATGAATTTCAGAGTTAAATAACCCAATTTAAGAAAAATCAAGGCATCACTTTGAGATAAGTTTGTGTTCTTTTTAAGCTGCAATGTGCATATTTAATATTCTCTTTTGTTAGCTTTTCATATTTGATTTTTTTTCTGCATTCCAATTTGATTTGAAAGAGGAATTGTGATATTCCACTTCTTGGAATCAAAATCAAATAGAGCTAGCCCGACTTGATTTAATTTAAAATCATCTTAGACCTAAAACCATTTTAAAGAGAGTATTGGACATTGAACTTCTATATTCGAACTTCTACTCCGACTTGGTTTTTCGGGCTACAATAAAAGGAGAAATCCAGGTATTTTACATTTGTGTAAATCTTCTATGTTATTTGGTTTCTTTTGAGATTAAGCCAAAAAAATCTCATTATATTGTTTATCTGAGGAGAGCTAAAAAACTCAGAGTGTGGGTTTTTGAATTTTGTAAGCCCACTTGAAAGACAAAATTGTGAGGGTTTTAGGTGAACCTGAGAAAAACTTATTTTCATAATAAACGCTAATATCCACTATGTGAGGATATTAGGAGTGGAGTAGCAAGCTATGTGGCTGTTGTTTAACAGTTGATGAACATACAGGTGAACTACTATAAATCCTTATGTCTTGTGATTTGAATGCTTGTTTAATTTCTATATCTTTTATCAGTCAAGTTTGTGGGATGTTTATGTGGATGTGAATGTTGTAATCTTTCATTTCAAGCATTGTAGGGAATGTTGTAATAGTTTAGAATTTCTTTCTTGCTATTTCCTTTATTTCCTTTCTAGTTTAAGATTTTGTTTCTCTAATTGTCCTACGATAAACCCTTAGTTTTTATTGTGAAAGGTTGTCCTTAGAACAACTAGAATTTGAGGTTGCTGTACATTCTGTATTGTGGATTGTTATCTTTCCTTTACTTGGCTATCTTATTATTTTATTCTGTTGTTATCATTTTAAATTTGGCATAGTCCTATTCACCCCTCCCCCCCCTCGCCCCCTCTCTAGGACATATAGGTTGGCCTTTTCAAGTGGTATCAGAGCCTAATAGCTCGTTTTAATTGTTATATTTTTAGATTTATTTCCTAAGCTAACCGATCTAAGCTATTTATACGATGTCAAATTTTGATAGCCTTTCAATCACTAGGCCTTCACCATTTGATGGCACCAATTATGCTTATTGGAAAGCCAGGATGAGGATTTTCCTTAAATCCATGAATGAGAGTGTGTGGCTAGCCATAGTGAATGAATGGATCCCTCTTACCACTGAAGTAACTGGAATCAATGGATCCAACTATAGAATTACACCTTATTTCTCTTAGACCACACTTCAGAAAAGTGAGAGTAGTACAAGTGCAAAAGCACTAAACGCAATCACTTGTGCACTATCACCGGATGAATTTAAAAGAATTATATCCTGTGATTCTCCAAAGCAAGCCTGAGATATTTTAGAAATGACACACGAGGGAACATCAATTGTCAAGAAATCTAAGATTCAAATCCTCACAATCAAATTTGAGGAAATACGTATGGAAGAAAATGAAATGTTCATGGACTTCTATACAAGATTAAATGACATTGTGAACTCTATGTGGGGTCTTGGTGATAAAATTCTAAAGAGTAAAATTGGTGCAAAAATACCACGCTCACTTCCTGAAAAGTTCAATTCTAAGGTAACCACGGTCTAGGAACTTCGTGATACGGACAACATGAGGGTAGAAGAATTAGTTGGCTCTTTATAAACCTATGAGTTAAACTTTAAAGCTCCTAAAGGTAAATCTATCGCTCTTAAATCTTCTAAATGTATTTTTAAAGAAAATTCTGATTTAGAAAATTCTCAAGATGATATGGCCCTTTTAGCAAAAACGTTTTACAAAATTTTCAAAAGTAAAAAGAGGGTTGATTTTCAAAATTCAAATTATAAGAAAAGATCTAAATATAAATCTACAACTTGAAAATCTTTAAAAGATAGTCAATGTTACAACTGCTAAGAATATGGGCATTTAGCAAACAAGTGTCCTAAAAAGGACAACCTAAAAAGAAAGGAATGTTGGCTACTTGGGATGAATCTTGTGGCTATGAAGCCTCTTCTGAATCAGAAGATTTTGAAACTAAGTCCGGCAATGAAGTTAAAGCCCTTATGACTCTAGCCAAGTTCACTTTTTTCAGATCACGATGATTTAACTAGTAAAGAAAATCTGAATAGCGATCATGAAAATGAAGAAGACCTTCAAGATGTTTACAATGCCTTATACAAGGAAAGTTGTAAAATTACCGTAAAACTAAAACTTTAGAAAGAGATGTTTTTAAAACTTAAAGAAAATTTTGATTCTCTTGTTTTAGAAAAATCCCACATTTTAGATTGTTTAGAAAAATCAAAATGCGATTTAATTTCAAAACCTCCCTGATCGATAATCTTAAATATGAAAATGAAAAACTTAAACATGAAGTCTCTTCACTTTTGAGTTTAAAGGATACATGGAGGTATGCCCAAGGTCATCCAAAGTTAGATAAACTGTTATCTGGATTAAGAAAATGTGGTGACCGATCCGATTTAGGCTACGATAAAAATGTTCCTCATAAATAGAAGAATACTCCTCCTAAGTTTGTGAAAGGAGTCTTCAAACTCAAAAGAGAAAAGTTATAATCTAAAGTTTTCTAAAAATACCAAAACTTTTCATTCTTTCAAACCTAAAAGTAATCATATCAACTATAAAAATTAGAATCGAAACCCTTTAGCTAAAAAAATAGTTGATTTACTTAAGGAGCTCTTAAAATCTAACTCAGTAGGTCATTCTTACAATAACTACAAATACAAAAAGATCAACTATACTCTTAAACCCAAAACAGTTATGAAATGGGTTCCCAAGGTTACTTGCTTGGTTGCCCACATCGCTTTCAAACATTCAAGCTATTCAAAGTGATACCTAAACAGTGGATGCTCCAGGCACATGACTGGTGACAAAGGTTTGTTCACAACTCTTAAAGACATGACTGATGGTTCAGTCACATTTGGTGATGGTAGCAACTACAGGATTATTGACAAAGGTATGGTTCAACTTTCTAATCTCCCTTTATTTGAGAATATTTTATACATTGAAGGGTCAAAACACAATCTATTAAGCATATCTCAAATATGCGATAAAAATCATAATGTTAAATTTTCTAACCTAGGGTGTGAAATTTTAAACAAGAATGGTTTAATAATATTAACTGGTCATAGAACTTCTAAAAACTGTTATATTATTAGTGATTCTAGCTCGTCTAGTCAATTGTGTTACATGGTCCATACCGATGAGACTGAATTATGGCATAAACGCCTTGAAAATGTACACTACCATAATTTGTATAGATTGAGCAAAAGAGAACTGATAAGAGGTCTACCTAAATTACAAAAAGTAGACAAAATATGTGGCGAATGCTAGATTGGCAAATAAACTTGGAGTGCTCACAAAAAGGTGGACTCAAATGCCACATCTAAGCCTCTCGAACTTCTCCACATGGATCTTATAGGACCAACCAGGACAGAGAGTCGAGGTGGAAAAAAATACATATTGGTGATCATGGATGATTATACCAGATTCACTTGGGTAGCCTTTTTAAGGGATAAATCAGAAACCCTTGATGAAGTAAAAAGAGTTCTTAAACGAATCGAAACAGAAAAAGGTTCTTAAGTCTGTAAGATTCGTAGTGATCATGGATCAGAATTTGAGAATAGCAGTTTTGAGAAATTCTATTGTGATCAGGGAATATCACATGAATTCTCTACACTCAAAACACCACAAAAAAATAAAATTGTTGAAAGAAAAATTAGAGTGCTTCAAGAAATGGCTAATGTAATGTTGAATAGTATGAAGCTCCCTAAAAATCTATGTGCTAAAGCTGTAAATACTGCATGCTATATAATCAACTGGGTTTATACAAGTAAATCAAATAATAAAAATGCTTATAAACTTTGGTTCGATAAGAAGCCTACTGTCAAATACTTTCGAGTCTTTGGTAGCAAGTGCTATATTTTACGTGACCGTGAAAATCTGGAAAAGTTTGATACTAAAAGTGACAAAGGGATCTTTTTAGGGTATTCTTTGAACAGTTGAGCGTATCGAGTAATGAATAAGAGGACCGGTATTATTCAAGAGTCCATCAATATGGTTATTGACAATCACTTGAATACACCTGCTTCAAGTTCAGATAATGATGAAATTCTACTAATTGACAAACCAGATACTTCATCAAGTTAGAATAACTCTGAACTGAGGACTGTCAAAGATCATCCAACCACTTAGATTCTTAGAAACCCTCTCATTGGTGTGTGCACTCATAGACAACTAGAAGATATATGTAATTACATGTGCTTTACATCCCAGATTAAACCGACAAACATAAAAGAAGCTCTTACTGATGAAAACTGGATAGTTGCGATGCAAGAAGAGCTTAACCAATTTGTGAGAAATGATGTTTGGTATCTTGTTCCTAGACCTAAAGATAAACATATTATTAAGTGGATTTTTAAAAATAAGTCTGATGAACTTGGTAATATAATTCAAAATAAGGTTAGACTGGTTGTATAAGGGTACACTTAAATTGAAGGCATCGATTATGATGAAACCTTTATCCCAGTAGCTTATCTTGAATCAATCAGACTATTTATTTCCATTGCGTGCTTTAGAAAATTTAAAATTTATCAAATGGATGTAAAGAGTGCCTTCTTAAATGGCGATCGTCATGAAGAAGTTTATGTTGAACAACCAACGGATTTTGAAGACCCTAAGACTGTTGATCATGTTTATCGCCTAAAAAATCTCTTTACGGTTTAAAACAAGCTCCCAGGGCATGATATGAAAAATTGACTAAGTTTTTACTAAGTCTTAATTTTCAAATGGAAAGTGTTGATAAGACTTTTTTTTTATTAAGAAACATAACAATCATATCTTAATAGTGGAAATCTATGTTGATGATATTATTTATGGATTTACCTATACTAACATGACTGTTGAGTTTACAGATTTAATAAAATCTAAGTTCAAAATGAGCATGGTTGAGGAATTGAATTATTTCCTAGGGTTGTAAGTAAAATAACAACCTGATGGTATTTTTATTTCTCAGACCAAATATGCTTTGAACTTGATTTAAAAGTTTGGATTTAAGAATAGTGAGAATTTTGATACTCGTATGAGTACAACATTAAGACTCTCAAAAGACTCTACAGGTAAAAGTGTAGATCCTAAATTATATCGTAGTATGATTGACAGTTTACTTTATTTAACTGCAAGTAGACCTGATATTTCTTTTAGTGTTGGTATTTGTACTAAATATCAATCTGACCCTAAAGAGTCACATTTACTGCTTTTAAGAGGATTATTCAATATATTGTAAGTACTGTAAATTTGGGTCTCTAATATCCATATGATACTAGTGTTCAGTTGGCTAAGTATTCAGACGCTGATTGGGCTGGTAATATCGTTGATAGAAAATCAACCAGTGGTGGTCGTTTCTATATTATAAATTTTTTAGTTTCTTACTTTAGCAAGAAGCAAAGTTCCATATCATTTTTTTACTGCTGAGGTTGAATACATTGCAGCTGGAAATGCATGTACGCGGCTTGTATGGATGAATAGAATGTGAAGCGATTATGGAGTTGCACAGGATTCAATGGTATTATATTGTAATAACTCTAGTGCGATAAATATATCTAAAAATCTAATCCAGCATTCACGTACCAAGCACATTGACATTAAGTATCATTACATTCATGAAATAGTGTAAGAAAAAATAATCTCTTTGGACTACATTCCTACTAAGACTCAACTTGCCGACATTTTCACTAAACTGCTCGACAAAAGCAGGTTTAATAAATTGAAATTTAATCTTCGTATGTGAAATTTAAATTAATTATTCATGCATTTCTATATTATAGTTTACATATTTATTAAATTATAATTTTAAAATTAAGAATTATGTGAAAAATGCATGTTTTTGTGTGTAAATGATCTTAACGAAGCTGGTGATCTTCCTCCTGATGATATAAATATAGATGACATTTTTGATGAAATTGAATCAGACTTTGTGAATGATCTTGACTATGAGCCATCAGATTTTGATGTGCGTTTACGTGCACTTGAGGAGAAGGTAGAGAATATGAATGTTGCCCATGATTTACAATTTAAATATATGAGCAAGTATCTTAGGTGCTTAAACAAGGGCCTTCATCAACTTGATCCTACTTACGTGCTCCTTCATCTTCAGGATCTAATTAAGTGTTTTTATCCTATGGTCTGTAATAACTCTTAGACTAATTTGTTTTCTTTGAGTTTGTGAGACTTACTTTGGTTGACTTTGATTTATGTTGGTTAATGATATGTGATCTTTGAATTTGCTTATATATCTTGCATATCTTATCTTCTCAACTCCTTTATTACTCTCTTGTTCGTTCTCCTCTTCCATATCTAACTTGCTTCCTTTGTCACATTGTGACAAAAAGGGGGAGAATATTTTATTATGTCTAAAATGGATATAGATGGATTGTGAAGAATAGTAGAGTAGCATTTTTTTTTTCTTCATATATGTCTGCTACTCAGGGGGAGTGTGTAAGGAGGTGTTGTGTTGTGACTGTTTTATGATGTCGTGTGGTAGTTGATAATAACTGGTGCATGATTCTTTAACTAGGCTGTAACTGGTTTTTCATTTGTAACTGGTGCATGATTATGATTCTTTGTGTGGTTATTGGTTATATTAATGTTGAGTGTGTTTTGTCACAAATTTGAGAAATGGTAAGTGTAATGGTTTCTTGCTCCTTTGGGTGTCAAATTTTGTGGTTCCAAAACTTCAATCTGTGTCTTGTGTAGCACATTGGTATATAAGTTCAAGGCACTGCATCACAATGCTCCAAGACAAGAACAGTGATCTACTTCAAGAAATGCAAGAACAAGTACATTGTTCTCTTCTCTAAAAACTTCAAAGTTTTAAAGCTACGAGATCTTGTTCAAGACTCAAGGTGAAATACGACTCAAGAACTACAAGTTCAAGGTTTCAAAGATTTCAAGTTCAAGCGTCATCATGTGTCAAGATCTCAAGCCGCATGAACTTCAAAGATCATCTATCATCTGAAGAAATGAAGACTCAATGTCCATACTTCACATTCAAGGTATGAATGACCTTATACTGACCTTAGGGTAGGTTATTTTGTATACATAAGTCAAATTGAATCACTTTGTAATTGTTTTGACTATTCTAAGACTAATCCTGAACCCTGTTCAACTAGTCCTAGCACTGGCTCGACCAGTCAACAAATTTCAGGATTAGTCCTAAGTTTGTTGCAATTTTTCAAAATTTTTAGTTCTTCCACGACCAGTCCTGGACTCTGTTTGACTGGTCATGTGAACAGTGCACGACTCGTCCTACGACTAGTCTAAGATTTACGACTCAAACTACAACGACTAAATTAGGATTCGTTCGACCAGTCGTAGGTAGGTCACAACCAGTCGTGTAGGACTCACGACCGGTCGTGGACAACCTTTGACCAGTAGTGAAATGGTTTTATCCCATCGTGCTCAAAAATTTAAAAATCTATT
Organism: Magnolia kwangsiensis; assembly: GCA_037074715.1. Taxonomy (NCBI): domain Eukaryota; kingdom Viridiplantae; phylum Streptophyta; class Magnoliopsida; order Magnoliales; family Magnoliaceae; genus Magnolia; species Magnolia kwangsiensis. The sequence goes on from CM073579.1 coordinate 77,289,707, forward strand.
CGACCTTCGACCAGTCGTAGTGTCCTCAGGACCAGTCAAAGATGCGATTTCTGCAACTATAAATAGAGCACGAATTTCAGAGTTTAATAACCGAATTCAAGAAAAATTAAGGCATCACTCTGAGATAAGTTTGTGTTCTTTTTAAGCTACATTGTGCATATTTAATATTCTCTTTTGTTAGCTTTTCATATTTTATTTTGTTTCTGCATTCCAATTTGATTTGAAAGGGGAATTGTGATATTCCACTTCTTGGAATCAAAATCAAATAGAGCTAGCCCGACTTGATTTAATCTAAAATTAACTTAGACCTAAAACCATTTTAAAGAGAGTATTGGACATTGAACTTCTATATTCGAACTTCTACTCCGACTTGGTTCTTCCGGGCTACAACAAAAGGAAAAATTTAGGTATTTTACATTTGTGTAAATCTTCTATGTTATTTGATTTCTTTTGAGATTAAGCCAGAAAAATCTCATTATGTTGGTTATTTGAGGAGAGCTAGAAAACTCAGAGTGTGGGTTTTTAAATTGTGTTAGCCCATTTGAAAGACACAATTGTGAGGGTTTTAGGTGAACCTGAGAAAAACCTATTTTCATAATAAACGCTAATATTCACTGTGTGAGGATATTAGGAGTGGAGTAGTAAGCTATGTGGCTGTTGTTTAACAGTTGATGAACACATAGGTGAACTACTATAAATCCTTATGTCTTGTGATTTGAATGCTTGTTTAATTTCTATATCTTTTATCAGTCAAGTTTGTGGGATGTATATGTGGATGTGAATGTTGTAATCTTTCATTTCAATTATTGTGGGGAATGTTGTAATAGTTTAGAATTTCTTTCTTGTTATTTCCTTTATTTCCTTTCTAGTTTGAGATTTTGTTTCTGTAATTGTTCTAGTAATGTTGTCCTGCCATAAACCCTTGGTTTTTATGGTGAAAGGTTGTCCTTAGAACAACTAGAATTTGAGGTTGCTTTATATTATGTATTGTGGATTGCTATCTTTCCTTTACTTGGCTATCTTATTATTTTATTTCACTGTTATCATTTTAAATTTGGCATAGTCCTATTCAACCCCCCCTTCCCCCCCCCCCCCCCCCCCTAAGACATATAGCTTGGCCTTTTTAATGAAAAGTTTCTATAAGTTTGTTTCCCAAAGGCAAGGTTTGTCTAGACTCTCTCTGATACCATCTTGTAACACCGTAGTTCCTAGAACCCGAGTACACTACTCGTTTTCCAAAAACCCGAGCATTTACCTTTAAATATCCCAAATTCCATGTAAATTTTTTTAAAATTATCAAAGTTAGTAAAGTAAAGGGAAAGAAGCAAATCAAGTATAAGAGGGAGTCCAAAAACACATAACCAAGATTTTAAGTGGTTACCCAAAACTTATATAAATCAATGTCTTAAGTCTAATAATGCATGACAGTACAATTTAAATGAAAATGAAATCAATAACAGGGAGACAAGATTGCTAGGTTCCACCTATTCGACATGAACTCCATCTTGTGCATTATCTGTATTTCCTACACACTAAGTATGGTAGGATGGCGTTAATGGCTATCGTAGTGAAGTATACCCCTCAAGATTTATCGTATCATCAAGATAATTAAGCATAGTTAGCAAATGTGGTGTATAACAAATATTACATAATGATTATCATGGAAATCATATAAGGTTCATCAGATACACATTCATTAAATAAATTTCTCAAAGATGATCTTGTTTAAATACATGCATGCATGAGCATGCTCACGGACCTGGGAATGCACATCCAGTTGGTAAAAATTGCCCAAGGAGAACTAGCCACCCGAAAAAGTACATAAGGTACGCCCAAGGATAACTAGTCTCCCAAAAAATACTATACAACAAAGTCACCCAAGGAGAATTTATCTCCCAGAAAAGACTATATAATGAAGTCGCCCTAGGAGAATTAGTCTCTCGGAAAAGACTATATAACGAAGTCGCCCAGGGAGAATTAGTTATCCAGAAAAGTACACAAAAGTACTCCCAAGGATAACTAGTCTCTCAGAAAAGACTACATAACGAAGTCGCACAGGGAGAATTAGTCACTCGAAAAAGTACACAGGTACGCCCAAGGATAACTAGTCTCCCAGAAAAGACTACACAGTAAGGTCACCCAAGGAGAATTAGTCACCTGGAAAAGTATACAAAGGTACGCCCAAGGATAATTAGTCTCCTAGAAAAGACTACATAACGAAGTCGTCTAAGGAGAATTAGTCACCTAGAAAAGTACACAAAGGTATGCCCTAGGATAATTAGTCTCCCGGAAAAGACTATAAAGATCGCCCAAGGATAGTGTCCCATTCCACCATCCCTAGCTCATGAGACTAATAATTAAGGTGTTTAAAGGTAACCTACTCGACTAGTGGCCAGTGCTAATTAAACATGTGAATCTTACCATCATGAGGTTATACCAAAAATCATTCATAAAAGCCACTTAGGGAAAATAGCCTATTCCAGGATATGGTGATAGGGATTGACCCCGAAAGCCACAAAGGCATATTAATTCTTTAGATGGTAAGTCCAAGACAAACTTTGATTTAATTTATCAGATAGAATGGCCACTAGTTCGAGGACCTCTATAAATACTGTCGAGTCATCGCAAGTAGTAAAGCAAGCAACGTATCAACTCAATAACACTTATACATTTAAGGTGTCTATCTTAACCTGGAACATATGTAACTAAATTTCATCGTACTTTTAAATATATAAATTTAAATCCAATCCATCAATCATATATAAAGGACTAAAATCAACAAGAGAAACTAATCATTTAAGTAATCAATAATATAAATGTACAAAGATAAATAACTAAGCTAACTATCAAGATATAGAAAAGCTTGAAGGGTGATCCTCACCTTTCAAGTCAAATTTATTTTCTTATTTTGCATCCTACACATGGCGATTCACATGAGTTAATTTCCATCTTAACTCGGTACCTATGTCACGATCAAAGGAGGTGTTTGGGAATCAAAATTTGTTATATTTGAAATAAACATCTAGGTTAGCCTTCTCAATTCAAAGCAAGATTTAATTCTAAAACTTATGAGATTAGAACTCACCAAAATCGTTTGGTGACTCGGCGACTTGACTCAAATGAGTTATGTGATCTTTATTCTGACTCTTTGACTCTCATTTCTTCTTCCATTCTTTCCTTTTTCTTTTTCAACACGTAACGTCTCGCAAGCTTGCGGGACACAACAAGACTAGACCCGACTCGTGCAGCTCGACTCAGCGAGTTTTAACCGAGTCAATTCGAGGCAGCACCCCATCTCCTCTTTCTCCCATTCTTCTTCCTCCTACCATCTTTCCTCTCTACTCCTTTGTTCTTTCACTTTCTTTAGCCCCATTGAAATCCCAGCTATAACAGGGCCAAACCCAAGCCTAGACTCGACCCATGACTCAGCAGTGAGTCAAACTCCCAAACCCGTCAATGGCTCGCCATCTGACTCGCTTATGCCCTCACTTCTCATATTCTTCTCCTCTAGCTTCTCTTTCTTCTTGTTTCTCTGACCTTCTTCATTCTTCTTTAGATTCGAGGAGATCAACACCCAAAAGCTCGGTATGAGACTGCCATTACAACATCCATTAGGGGGCGAATCGACTCAGTGTTTGACACGGTGGCTGGAATGAAAGAATGGCCATGCCACCCCTCTTCTTCCTCTTTCTTTCCCTCTTCCTTATCTTCTTTCTCAGCTCCCTATCTCTACTTCTCCTCATCATGACCAAATCTTCCTGAATCGAACCAGGACACGATCCGACTCTGGCGTGAGTGCAGCAGTGACTTCCTGATTCTCTCTAGCAATCTCATTTGCCTTCCTCTTTTCTTTCTTCTTCTTCTACTCTCTCCTACCTTGACTCATCTTCCTCTCTTACAAGGACTCGGTGGCGCAGGGACTCAGCCGAACATATAGTAACTCGAATCGAGTTAACTCAACTCGATGCGTTAGGTAAGGATGACGCTCCTCTCCTCTCTCTCTTTTTCTTTCCCTTTTTCGGAAAGGATGCCCTAGAAGGTATCCTATAATAGGCCCTACTAATTAGCCTCTAGAGGTTTCAACTGTAACTAATCCTGAGATTAGTTACGATTTCAGTTGCAGAAGATTTGAGGATTCTACTTAAAGGAGTCTAAAGTGCATCTTAGCAATTGCATGGGCCTAATCAACCACCATAGATGATCTTTAGTTCCCCTGGCCCACCATATGATCGTCTCTATTCAACGTTTATGGTGAATGATTAGATGGTGGGATTGCTGGCCAGACGAGGAAGATAACTCGACCGTCAATGGAAGATTCTCAACAGGTGGATGGTCTTATGATCTGATGCCTTTGGATGGCTTAGATGGGTCTCAAAGACCTTATGGGACCCACCATTTGAACGAATGACCACCATTTCTTGGTGGCTTCCAAGACTATGGGTTGTGACGATTCTTGTTAAGCGATGAAAGCCCTAAATTCAAGGTAAAATGGATGGCTGCGATTTTTCCTACACCAAGGGCTAGGATTAAAGGAGAATTGCGCACACAGTCAGCCAGCCTAGCAAATATTTTCCACTTTTGAAAAATACATGAGTGCAAGTTGGTTTTGCACCTAATTTCGTGCACACTCATGTTATCTAGACTGTGTGAATCTTTAGGGTTTTGATCAAGTTTGAACACCCTACCAGATAGATGGATCAGATCTTTTTGAGGGGTTATGAGGGTGGGCCATGGATCGCCACTATGAACAGTTGTTCGTTTGTTGGTGTAAAAAGGAAAAGGAGAGGAAATTCCTCCTTTTTCAAACAGCTATCGGGTCAGCACCCGGTTGACCGGTTCTTAGAACTGGTGTGCCATGTGTGTGCGTCCGTTGGTGCACACTCACACGGTGAATGTGGGATCCACATTGGTGTGTTGAGAGATCCATACCCCTCAGTGCCTCTTTCTAGTCACATTGGGGTCTAGGTTCATGTATGAGGTAGATCTATGGATCAGGTGGGCTGAAATATGTCCATTAATTGCCAATTATCATCAATCTGATGGTTATATTGGTTCAAATCTGAGAATCGATGGTCAAAAAGCCCTAAGGGGATTGTATGTGCTTTTTTTACTATGAATTCTTCAACGAAGTATATTACTAAATTAGTGTAGACTATTGTTACTTAGTTATAAATTATTATACTTTATTATTATTATTTATCCGTATATTTAATATGTGGGACCTACACTTCGTAGTAGGTAGCTTAAGTTTTAGTATTTATTATTATTATTATTATATGAATGGGCCACATTTCATGGCTATGATTTTTATTATAATTTATTATGGAAATTTTGGCTATACCTGTTTAAATTTGTTATTTTTTTTAAATTTTTTTGATTGATGGTTAGGTAGTTTCTAAACCTAATCTAGAATAGTTTTAGAAGTTTGATATTAATGATAGGTGTTTTGACTTATCTATCAAAGTGATTGAGATCTTAGAAATAAATTTTTTTAAAGATGTGATGTTCTATTTAATATCGACTAATGGACTGTTTGATCGGTGGATACAAACTATCCTTGATGATTAGATTGTTGCACAGTTGATTTTATAGGTTGATCTCGAAGTACTTAGGTGCGATATCTCATGCCTCAACGGTTAGATTTGGATCGTGGGTCGGCCAGTTAGTGTCGATGTAATCCTACGTTGAGATGTAAGGGGGTCATTCAAGGGTGGATCATGAGTAATCATACGTGGTGTAAGTTATAGGTAACATGTGTTTAATCATGCATTCTTGCTAGATTTGATTTAAATGGTAACACTTAAGTATTGAAAAGTATAGGGTGTTACAATTTCAGATTTCTTCAAGTTCATTCAACTGAAGTTTGCATAGCAAGCTAGTGATGTCCAAATTGAAATTCAAAATTTTAATTGCCCAGTAGGCTCTATGTTCCAACTCCACAGGTAAGTGGCAAGCCTTCCCATTGACAAGTCTAAAGGGAGACATTCCAATAGGGGTTTTAAATGTGGTACAGTAAGCCCATAAAGCATCGATCAATCGAATTGACCAATCCTTAAGGTCAGGGTTAACTGTCTTTTCCAAGATGTGTTTAATTTTCCTATTGGAAATCTTAGCTTACCCACTTGTTTGTGGGTGATATGGAGTGCTCACCTTATGAAAGATTTCATATTTCTTCATTAAGTTCGCAAATGGCCTATTACAAAAATGTGAGCCCCCATCACTAATGATGGCTTGACGCGTTACGAACTAGGAAATGATGTTCTCTTTTAAAAACTTAATGACTGTTTGATGGTCATTGTTCCAGCATGTGATCCCTTCGACCCATTTAGTGACATAATCTACTGTGAGCAAAATATAAAGATTTTCAAAAGATTATGGGAATGGTCCCATGAAATCGATGCCCCAGCAATCAAATGCTTTGATGATAAGAATGGGGTTCAAGGGAATCATATTTTAATGGGACAATGCTCTCAATTTCTAACAACGCTCACAAGCTTTGTAAAACTCATGAGTGTCCTTGAACATAGTAGGCTAGTAAAAGTCGCACTATAGAATTTTAGTCGTGGTCTTTTTAGCAAAAAGGTGACCACCACAGGCCTGTGGTGATAGAAGGAGATGACATTTTGTGTTCATTGTCTAGCACACATCTCCATAAGATTTGGTGTCACGCCCTAAATTCAGAAATCGGGCTCACAAGATTCCCGATCGCCGAATCAACTCATGAGTATCCTTGAACATAGTGGGCTAGTAAAAGCCACACTGTAGAATTTTGGTCGTGGTCTTGTAGGCAAAAAAGTGACCACCACAGGCCTGTGAGTGATAGAAGAAGATGGAATTTTGTGTTCATTGTCTAGCACACATCTCCATAAGATTTGGTGTCACGCCCTAAACTCAGAAACCGGGCTCACAAGATTCCCGATCGCTGAATCCGGCGCGACAGCCTTTGTAGTACCCCATTCTCGGCTCTTGGCACCTGTTTACCAGGTTTCGTTCTTGGGATCCTATAAGGAGAATTTTCAACCTTATTTTGATTCGTAATAAGCATAACCAAAGGCATAACCCACAAACAACAACCAAAAACTCCACATTTCCACTATGATAAAAAACTTATAAGTACAGTTCGCATAAAAGAAAATACAATGATGATAAACAAAAGCTCCAAAATGATCTACTATGCACTCTTGCCTCAGCACTGCTTCGATCCAACGTCATCTGCACACAATGGTTGTGTATAAGCTTACAGAAAGCTTAGAGGGTGATGAAAGTGTGTGCGCAATGTAGTAATATAATTATGCATTATCAGATTAATACAGAATATGCTGATGAATCCATGAATACTATTAGCTGTACCAAGGCCATACGATGCAAGGCATGAATGATGTCGGCCATACCAAGGCCATGTGAAGAAAGATGCAATCTAAGCAAACCAATCCTTATCTAAGTCCACATATTAATACAACTCAACTCAGGAATATCACCGGGGTCTAGTGCACTCCAAACCAGATTGCCACCCCATCACGTGCAATAAGGCCAGTGAAAGATACTTCACTATCTACCTGCCAATATCGGGCCCATCTTGTCGATAGCGGACCCATTCCTCGAGTTGGTCAAATTTAGCCTATCTTTACCCTCTCCACTAGGGGCGGGTAAGGCCGCACCCCCTTCCAACTGACTACAACATAGTGGAAAGTGTGGTCTTCTTTTATTCAACACTCGACGCTCATGCATCACTTGGTCCAGACGTTGGAGCAACCTCCTGGTACCATAAGGGTTTAGGGACTTTTACCCAAGGACATTTATAGCACCCTATGTAGAATAAGATTTCTGGTATACCATTCTACCAACCATAATATGCCTGTGGAGGCTACGTCCCTGATGTTACTAAGGCATACAGTATACATGTCACACAATGCGAGAGGCATGAATCACGTAATCCAGTCATATAGCACACATGCGCATATCGCGTGCTCAAGTGGGTAGCTCCCCTTACCAGGGAGTCCCATAACAATCTGCCCAATGGCATGTACTATGATCAATCACACATCTCATCACAAGTATGCAGATGATGCGTATGGGCATGTATCATGAAGTTATGTTGTCACATACTCATAATCTGTATTGATAACCGGCACCGATAATTAGCATTGGCCTTAATAATTGGCATCAATACTTAGCATTGACAATTGACACTGATAATCAATATCGATAATCGGCACCGACGATCGGTATCTATAATCGGCATCGATAATCAGCATATATAAACAAGGCGGGGTCCATAGATGGACAACCAATCAACCATAAGACAAAGATCGGTCCTCGGCCATGGTTATATCAAATCCGATAATATGGAGTCATCCATCTATGGTGAATAAGGCCCACTTATTTGGGTTAACCCACTAAGAGAATGATGAGAATGAGCCTAACAAGGCCTAAGGGAAGGTCACAATGTGGACATCCAATCATCATTGCCCATTAATGTGGACATCTAACTAACATTGCTCCCAAGGAGTGACCCACATAAGGGATTCGTACACAACGTAATAGCTACACAAACATCACATTGGGCCCCATTATGGGCCTCTCATATATCACATCGGGCTTCATATAAGGGCCTCAAACGAATCACAATGGGCTACGTCCATGGCCTCGAATACATCACAATGGGCCTCGCCCATGGGCCTGATCACTAGACCTCATATGTCAAGTGGGCCACATCACATGAGCCACATTATTTGGGCCGCACCAATGTGCTTCATGTATATCAAATAGGCCACACCGATGGGCCTCATGTATATCAAATCGGGCACACCCTTATGTATTTTGAGATCCGACCTATTCAGAAGTTAACATAGAGATAAATGAAGTGAAAATAAATATCAGCTTAATTGGAAACTATTGTGGCCTCTAGAAGTTTGAACGGTGGATGTCGTTGTGCTCCACTATTATTACAAATGGTGGGGTCCACTTGAACTTTGGATCTGTCTTAATCATTTTCCCATGCCATAAAATGATCTCACAAATAGTTAGATGGTATGGATACAAACATGCGTCATGGTAGGCCCCACCACCCAAACAGTGGACCGTGTAGATAAAACACATACATCCTTATGGGGCTTACAGAACTTACTAACGTTGAACAATAGTGGGACCCACAGAGCTGGATGGTGTGGATTGTATCCACACGTGCAGCAGGTCCCACAGACCTTGCTGACGCCAAAAGAGCAGCTATGTAGTTGCTGCACATGCAGCCTTGTTGCAAATGAAGGGCAGAGGTGGGTCCCACATAGGGCCCACCACACCATTTATATTTATATAATATATATATATATGTAATTTAATATTAAATTAATATACATTAACGTTCAGGCCCTGGACGGTCTAGATAATGCATCATAGTGTAGCCCCACACGTGGGCCACTAATGGAGGGATGGTTTGGATCTAACATGCATACTATAGAAGGTGGGCCCCAACTGCCCATGGACGTCAGCAGAAGCAGTTGCTACCGTTGCAAGAGGGGGGGGGGGGGGGGGGGGGGGGGGGGGGGGTGCACGGCATGGAAAAACACATGCCATGGTGGGGACCCACCGTTCTCAAATGGATGAATGGTTAGGATGTAACATATACATCAGGTGGGCCCCGGAATTTACAGCTGTCCGCAACAGCTCCCAGCTATAATGACCCCATCGTCTAGATGGATGGTGGGATGAAGCACACGCCATGGTGGCGTCAGTACCAGTGTCTAGTGCAGGCTAGAGGTACATCAGCCACACAACCATTTGGTCTCAAATAGGTGGGTCCCACGTTGGGCCCACACTCACATATATATCTGTGTATTATATACCTAATATAATATAATATAATATTATGATATTATAATATAATATAATATTATAATATGTATATATATGTGTGTGTGTGTGTGTGTGTGTGTGTGTATATATATATATATATATATATATATATATATATATATATATATATATATATATATATATATATATATATATAATACCCAACCAGCGTCCAATCACTGTCCAACAAACTGGATGGTGCTAGATGATGCACACGTATCATGGTGGTCCCACGTAGTGGGCGACGAGATTTTGATCAAGTTGATATTTATTTATTTTTTTTCTCTCGTCCAGGCCCATGTGACTCTTTGGTCATGTAGGCCCCAACCGAGATCAAGGTGGCCCATTTTTCGGACGTCATGGATAAAATATACACATCATAGGTGGGCCATTAATCATAGAGAGAGAGAAAGAGAGAGAGAGAGAGAGAGAGAGAGAGCGAAGGAGAGAGATCGGCAATGATGGAGGGACCCCCCCCCCCCCCCCCCCCCACTATGGGCCCCCCTTGGATACAAGCACACATTATGCTGGGTCCCACCAATGTGGTCCCTTAAATCACAAAGAGAAAAATACCAAAAAAAGAAAAAAATGTGGGTCTAAGATCACCCACCGTCCACTTCTTCTTGGCTCCTTGAAAAGGTAATTGCCTCGGCTTTGATTTTGACGGAAGGTGATGAAGTTTTGATGGCTAAGATGGGAGATGAGAGGGTAGAAAGTGGGCCACACACAACACTCTCTCATGGAGATTTGGAAGAGCTTGGATGTGGGACTCTTTGGTTGCTTGGAAATGGGTTTGAGAAATGAGATAGAGTGTGTTATAAGGAGAGAGAGTGATGAGTGAGGTGTGTGATGGGTGTGTAAGAGATTTGTTGACTTTTGAGATAGTTCGTGTAAGAGGGGTATGGGTTGTGTAAGGGATTGTTGACTTATGGGGTTACTTGGGGATGGGGTGTGAGGTGATGTGTACTTGACATGCACTTGACCCTTGATGGGATTGTTTGATTAATTGAGGTGACATTAGGGTAGAGATTCTCTTGGGCTTTGCAACGCATGACGTTTTCCTCGAACTGAACGTCGGGCCACATCTCTTGACCTAGGTATCGCCTTAGCACCGAGACGCGGCATCGGAACCGCAGCGACGGTGCCGTCGCTAGGGTACAAGTCTTGAGTTGAGTTAATTCTGGTTTAAAGGACTTAGCTTAAGATCACGCACAAATGTCGGATACAGGTCGAGGGTTGTCAAAATTTAAATCGGGAGGACCGTGGGAACCTATGGAATGGTACTAAGATACGGGTCTTACAGCTCTCCCCCTAATAAAAATTTTATCATCAAAATTTATACAATCATCACAACTAGACATAACTCATGAGAAAGAAGAAACATGACATCTTCATATAAAATTGGAGACCGCATACAAGATACAATATATAATCAATTATCAAAGAGATGGGTATAGCGCTCTCGAATCTTGGGCTCGCACTCTGAAGAAGCCTACTCAATAGAATGGTGACCCCACTGAACCTTCACTAATGGAATAGTGACCCCGCTCCAAATTGAACTATGCCCTTCATGGGTGAGATCTTGAGATATACATGGTCCCCTACAACAAATTCTAAGGAACGACGCTGGTGATTAATAAAACTCTTTTGTCGGCTCTGAGCTGTGCGCATCCTCTGCCTAATGACATCGATAACCTCTAACATCTACTACACAAGCTCGGGACATAGGAGATGACGCTCTCCAACCTCGGTCCAACAACTCAATGATCTGCACAGTCTGCCATATAGTGCTTTAAAAGGAGCCATGCCAATGGTCACCTGATAGCTGTTGTTGTATGCAAACTCAGCCAATCGCAGATGCTCATTCTAGCTACCCCTGAAATTAATCGCATAGGACTGAAGCATATCCTCAAGGATTTATTTGATCCTCTTAGTCTGACCATCTGTATGCTAATGATACACGGTGCTGAGCTGTAAATTAGTCCCCATCACTCTCTGAAAGCTCACGTAAACCTCGGGTCTTGGTCAGAAACGATCAAAACTAGAATGCCATGCAATATCACAATCTCCTCTATAAATAACCTGCAAGCCAGTTCATAGACCAAATCTCATGCGTCACAAGAAAATGTGCCAACTTCATCTAACAATCCACAACAATCCAGATGGAGTCATGACCGCGCTGAGTCCTCGGTAAGCCCATAATGAAATCTGTTGACATGTGCTCCCACTTTCATATCGGGATACTCAACGGCTGCAATAGAGCAGGGGGTCTCTGATGATTGGCCTTGACACGCTGGCATATGTCACACTCAACCACAAAAATGGTGATCTGGCGCTTCATCCCTACCCAAAAATACCATCGCCTCATGTCACGGTACATCTTTGTCAAGCCAGGGTGGATAGAAAACCACGATCGATGTGCCTCCGTCATAAGGTCTCTGCATAAATCAGGAACATCCGGGACACAAATTAGCCTCTGAAGCGAAGCCCACCATCAGAATCAATTTGCTAATCTGACTGACTCTCAGATGCCACCTTAGCCATATAAATCTGTAATGACTCATCAGCATGTTAAGCCTCGATCACCCTTGTGACAAGAGAGGGTTGAATCGACAGGCTTGATAACTGCATGATAGAAGACTGCAAACCAAACTCAAAATCATACTTTGTTATATTCTCGAGCATCCTCCACTCATGAACCATCATATGCGCCACCAGGCCTTGTTGCTAAGGGCATCTACCACCACATTCTCCTTGTTTGGGTGGTACTGAAGATTGAAATCATAGTCCTTCAGGAACTTCATCTAGTGCCTCTGTCTCATGTTTAACTTAGACTATAAGAAGAGGTACTTCAAGCTCTTGTGGTCAGAAAAGAGCTCGAACCTAACCCCATAGAGATAGTGCCTCTACACCTTCAGTGCGAAGATAACTGTTGCTAGCTCTAAATCATGTGTGGGGTAGTTCTACTCATGGACCTTGAGTTGGCGAGACGCAAAGGCCACTGGTTTCCCATGCTGCATCAGGACAACACCCAAACTAATATGTGAGGCATCAATAACTACAACAAATTCATCACTCTTAGAGGGAAGAGTGAGGACAGGGGCAGTCGTTAGACGGTCCTTCAACTCTACGAATGCCTGCTCACATACGTCACTTTAAACAAACTCTGTGCCCTTCAGGGTCAACCTGGTCAACGGGGCTGCAATATGGGAGAAACCCTCAATGAAATGCTGACAGTAGCCAGCCAAACCAAGAAAACTACAGATTTCAGACGTGCTTGTGGCCTGGTCCCACTAAATCACTGCCTCAACCTTTGAGGGGTCCACTACGTCACCTTCCCTCATCACCATGTGACCGAGGAACTTCACCTCCTCCTGCCAAAACTCACACTTCTCTAGCTTCGCATAGAGCTGGTGTGCACAGAGGGTCTGCAAGGAAATCTCTAGGTGCTACTCGTGCTCCTCACGGGTCCTCGAATAGATCAGAATATCGTCGATGAAGACTACAAAAACTGATCGAGATACGGATGGAAGATCTCATTCATCAACTGCATGAATACCGCGGGTGCATTGGTTAGTCCAAAGGACATGACTTGAAACTCAAAATAACCATAACGCATCCTGAAAGCCATTTTTGGGATGTCCTCCTCTCAGACCCGAATCTGATGATAACTGGAATACAGACCAATCTTCAAAAAGAACTGTGCACCCTACAACTGATCAAATAAATCATTAATCCTCAGGAGCGGATACTTGTTCTTGATCATGACTCAGTTGAACCGGTAATCTACGTAAAACCTCAACGAGCCATCCTTCTTCTTAATGAAGAGTAACGACGCTCCCCATGGTGAACTGCTCGAACGGATAAAGCCTAATTCATATAACTCATCCAACTGCTTCTACAGTTCCCGTAACTCTAACGGTGTCATACGATACGGGGCCTTCGAAATAGGCACGGTATCGAGCACGAGATTAATCTAAACTCGGTGTGTCAGTGAGGTGGTAACCCTAGAATCTCCTGGAACACATCAGGGAAATTGCATACCACAAGTAACTGGTCGATGCTCACTGTTAAGGGCTCCTCTATGACACATGACATCATACAAGACAATGGCTCTCCTCTGGGCTTGGCGATGAACTAGAATTCTGGCAAGTCGAGTATATAGAACGTGACCATCCTCGTGGAGCAGTCTAATATAGTATAGTACTCGGTAAGCCAATCCATGCCCAGGATGACATCAACTCAGACATCGGTAATGCAAACAGATTGGCAGACAAAAAGATTTTCCCAACTAGAATGGGACAAGATGAGCAAAATCAGCCCTACACTGCACTCTTCCCTAAGGGAGTCGATATGAAAAACCCTCACGAGTAGACTCTAATGAAAAACTAGTCGATCAGCAGAAACTCTCAGCCATAAAGGAATGCGATGCACCAGAATCAAACAACACATGTACAATGCATGCAGAGACTAAAAGTATATCCTTTACGACCCTTTTAGATGACTGCGGATCCTGTTGAGCCGTATAGAACCTAGCCTAAGCCGACTGGGGAGGTGTCTGTCCCCTCTGAGTGTGCTGCTACTGCTAGTGTTACTGAGGTGGTTAAAATTGCTGCCTCTACTGCTGCGGCCTCGGAGGCTGGTGCTGATGCTACTTCTGAGGGGGCCTCGGTGGTGGGGGCTAATGTCGCTGCTGCTGTGGGGGTCTCTACTGTTGCTGTGGTGGAGTATGTTGTGAAGCTCTTGGCTACTGCTTCTGATGGGGGCGGGGACACTCCCACATATGGTGCCTTGTCACACTACACCCAAAATAGGTGACCGACAGGTGAACTGCCTTAGAGGTGGTGATGGATGTGCTATTGGCGCTCGAAAGGTTGGGCGACCTGTGTGCTTCTGCTGTAGTCGACGCTGCTAAGAGTCACCAGAAGGAGCCTGCCTCTTTCGATCTCTCCTCTGACTATGATCAATTTGAAAACCGGCCCACTCAACCATAAAAATTTGGCCTTCCATACCACCCTCTCAAAAGTTGGAAGCTTATGCCCAATAACATGACCTGGAAGACCGTAACGCAAGCCGTCCTCGAAATGGCGGGCTCTCTGCTCCTCATCATCTACCAAGTATTACGTAAATCTGGATAGCGCTACAAAATGAACCGCATACTGAGCCATCGTCATATCACCCTGCACTAGAGCCTCAAAATCCAATGCTCACTGTCGTCGGATGTGATTAGGAAAATACTGTCGGTCAAACCGATCCACAAAATCCTCTCAGGTCCACTCAAAATCGGCACTAGCTGATCAGGAGACTAATGCCTACTAGTGCTCGACCTCTCCTTATAGAAGAAATACAGCTAACTGGACTCACTTTTGGGTCGTACATCCCATCATATCAAATATCTTCTCCACATCGAAACACCACCTCTCAACTACTGTCGAGTCTAGCTCACCCTGAAAATGTGGGCGATCGAGCTGTCAAAACTCTCGAAGAAGGGCGCTGGCTCGCTCCTGCTCTGCATGGGATGGTGAAACAATGGGGTGCCTGCCCTGCCCCTGAAGGGCGGTCGTCATAACCTGCAACATCTGCTGTAACTGGGAGGCACTCACAGGTATGGTTAGATTCGCACCAGTCTTTGGTAGAGGAGCGACATCCTCAGGATGGGCAGTAGGAATCTCTAGTGGTAGAGTGGGGATCGTAGGTGGTAGGGTGAGAATCACAGGTAGTGGAGTAGGAGTCTTAGGTGGTGGAGCAGGAATCGATCGGGTCACTCTCTTGGGTAACATGTCCTATAGGAAAGATCAAAGGCGTCTATCAACTTCAAAACTCTCAAAGGCACGCACGTTAAGGGTCTATAACAAAAGATCATTATGATATTTGAACTCGAGACCTAATCATTCTAAACTCATAGCAGACATGTAATATTGTTCTTAATTATTCCCAAGTTATGATCTGATACCAACTTCTGTCATGCCCTAAACTTGAAAACTGGGCTCATAAGATTCCCGATCACCGAATCCGACGCCGACATCCATCGTAGTACCCCATTCTCGGATCTTGGCACCCGTTTACCAGGTTTCAATCTTTGTATCCTACAAGGAGGATTTCCAACATCAGTTTGATTCGTAATAAGTATAACCAAAGGCATAACCCACAAACAACAACCAAAAACTCCATCACATTTCCACTATGATAAAAAACTTATAAGTACAGTGCGCATAAAGGGAAATACAATGATGATAGATAAAAGCTCCAAAATGATCTGTTATGCACTCCTACCTCAGCGCTGTTGTAATCCAATGTCACCTGCACAAAATGGTCGTGCATAAGCTTACAGAAAGCTTAGAGGGTGGTGAAAGTGTATGCACAATGTAGTAATACAATTATGCAGTATCAGAGTAATGCAGAATATGCTGCTGAATCCATGAATACTATTGGCCGTACCAAGGCCATACGATGCAAGGCATGAATGATGTCGGCCATACCAAGGCCATGCGATATATGATGCAATCCAAGCACACCAATCCTCATCTAAGTCCACATATTAATACAGTTTAATTCTGGAATATCACTAGGGTCTAGTACACTCCAAACTTGATTGTTGCCCCTTCGTGCGCAACAAGATGAGTGGAAGAGACCTCACTATCCTCCTACCAATATCAGGCCCGACTCGTTGATAGCAGACCCATTCCTTGAGCTGGTCAAACTCAGCCTAGCTATGCCCTTTCCACTCGGGCGGGTAAGGCACCCCCTTCCAATCAACCACGACACAGTGGAAAGCATGACCTCCTGCTATTCGGTACTTAGCGCTCATGTATCCACTTGGTCTAAACGTTGGAGCAACTTCCTGGTACCATAAGGGTTTAGAGACTTTCACCCAGGGACATCTATAACACCCCATGTAGAACAAGATTTCCGGTATCTCATCCTGCCAACCACGATATGCCTATGGAGGCTACGACCCTGATGTTGCTAGGGCTTACAGTATGCATGTCATATAATGCAAGATGCATGAATCATGCAATCCAGTCATACAACACACATGCGCATATCGCGTGCTCATGTGGGTAGCTCCCCTTACCAGGGAGTCCCATAATAATCTGTCGAATGGCATGTACTATGATCAATCACCCATCTCATCATAAGCATGTAGATGATGTGTATGGGTATTGATCATGATGCTATGTTGTCACATACTCATAATCGGTACTGATAACCGGTACAGATAATTGGCATGGGCCTCGAAATCGGCACCAATGCTCAGCATCGACAATTGACACCGATAATTAACATCGATAATCGACACTGACGATCAGCATCCATAATCAACATTAACAACCAGCATATATAAATAAGGAAGGGTCTATAGATGGACAACCAATCAACCATAAGACAGAGATTGGCACTCGGCCATGGTTATATCAAATCTGATAGCATGGAGCCATCTGTCTATGGTGAATGGGGCACACTTATTTGGGTTAACCCACAAATAGAATGATGAGAATGGGACTAATAAGGCCTAAGGAAAGGTCACAATGTAGACATCCAACCATCATTACCCATCAATGTGGACATCTAATCAACATTACTCCTAAGGAGTGGCCCACATAGGGGATTCATAGACAATATAACGGCCACACATACATCACGTTGGGCCCCATTATGGGCCTCTCATATATCGTGTTGGGCTTCATATAAGCGCCTCAAATGAATCACAATGGGCTATGCCCATGGGCCTCGAATACATCATAATGGGCCTCGCCCATAAGCCTCAAATACATTACAATGGGCCTCACCAATCGGCCTCATCACTGGACCTCATATGTCAAGTGGACCACATCACATGCATCACATTATTTGGGCCGCACCAATGTGCTTCATGTATATCAAATATGCCACACCGATGGGACTCATGTATATCAAATCGGGCCCACCCTTATGTATTTTGAGATCCAACCTATTCATAAGTTAACATAGAGATAAATGAAGTGAAAATAAATATCAGCTTAATTGGAAACTACTGTGGCCCTTAGACGTTTAAACGGTGGATGTCGTTGTGCCCCATTATTATTGTAAATGGTGGGGTCCACTTAAACTTTAGATCTGACTCACTTATTTTCCCATGCTGTAAAATGATCTCACAAATGGTTGGACAGTATAGATACAACACATGCGTCATGGTGGGCCCCACCACCCAAACAGTGGACTGTGTAAATAAAACACATATATTCTTGTGGGGCCTACGGAACTTACTGAGATCGAACAATAGCGGGACCCACAGAGCTGGACGATGTGGATTGTATCCACACGTGCAGCAGGTCCCATAGACCTTGCTGGCACTAAAAGAGCAGCTATATAGTTACTGCACGTACAGCCTTGCTGCAGATGAAGGGTAGAGGTGGGTCCCACGTAGGGCCCACCACACCATTTATATTTATAATATATATATATATATATATATATATATATATATATATATAATTTAATATTAAATTAATATACATTAACATCCAGGCCCTGGATGGCCTGGACAATACATCACAGTGTAGCCCCACACGTGGGCCACCAATGGAGGGACAGTTTGGATCTAATCCTCATAGCATAGAAGGTGGGCCCCACCTTCCCATGGACATCATAGCAGCAGCTGTTGCCATTGTAGAAAGGGGGGAGGGTGCACGGCATGGAAAAACACATGCCATGGTGGTGACCCACCATTCTCAAATGGATGAACGGTTAGGATGTAACATATACATTAGGTGGGCCCCAGAATTTGATGCTGTCTGCGACAGCTCCTAGCTGTAACGACCCCACCGTCCAGATGGACGATGGAATGAAGCACACGCCATGGTGGGACCCTTAAGATAGTGGCGTCAGTACCAGCATCCAGTGCAGGATGAAGGTACATCAGCCACACAACCATTCGGTCTCAAATAGGTGGGTCCCACATGCACATATATATCTGTATATTATATACCTAATATAATATAATATTATAATATATTATGATATTATAATATAATACAATATTATAATATATATATATATATATATATATATATATATATATATATATATATATATATATATATATATATATATATATATGACACCCAACCAGCGTCCAGTCACCGTCCAGCTAACTAGACGTTGTTGGGCCACGAGATTTTGATCAAGTTGATATTTATTTATTTTTTTCTCTCGTTCGGGCCCATGTGACCATCCGGTCATATAGGCTCCAACCGAGATCAAGGTGGCCCATTTGTCGGATGTCATGGATAAAATATAAACATCATAGGTGGGCCATTAATCATAGAGAAAGAAAGAGAGGGAGAGAAAGAGGGAAGGAGAGAGATCGACAATGATGGAGGGACCCTGCCACTATGGGCCCCCCTTGGATACAAGCATACATCAAGGTTGGTTTTACCAATGTGGGCCCTTAAATCACAAAAAGAAAAATACTTTAAAAGGAAAAAAAATGTGGGTCCAAGATCACGCACCGTCCACTTCTTCTTAGCTCCTTAGAAAGGTAATGACCTCGGCTTTGATTTCAACCGAAGGGGATGAAGTTTTGATAGTTAAGATGGAAGATGAGAGGGTAAGAAGTGGGCCACACACAAAACTCTCTTATGGAGATTTGGGAGAGCTTGGACGTAGGACTCTTGGTTGCATGGAAATGGGTTTGAGAAATGAGAGAGAGGGATGGGTGATGGAGTGATGGGTGAGGTGAGTGATGGGTGTTGCCACACCCCAAACTCAGAAACAGGGCTCACAAAATTCTTGATCGCCAAATTCGACACCGAAGCCTCCCTATGCCCCATTCTCGGATCCCGGCACTCAGATGCCAGATTTTGATATTGAGATCCTATAAGGAGGATTTTCAGTATAATTTTTTTTTAATGGAGCATAACCACAAGCATAAACAAGTCATAAAACAACATCACCACATATCCACTATATCAAAAACTTTAAGTACAATGCGGAAAGGGAAATACAGGGTGATCAAAAAGCTCCAAAATGATTTGATACGTGCTCTTGCCTCAGCGCTGTTACGATCTAATGACACCTGCCCACAACAGTCATGCATAAGCTTACAAAATCTTAGAGGGTGGTGTAAGTGTATGCGCACAATGAGTGCCAAGTATACAATATCAGCGTAATGCAGAAATATGCGGGTAAGTCCATGAATACAACCAGCCATACTAAGGCTATGTGATGTAAGGCATGAATGCTATCATCTAGACTAAGACCATGCAATGTAAGGCCTATGTAGCCAAATGTCATATGCGTGATGTAAGGCAAGCATGTCAATCCTCATCAAGTACACATATTAGTACAGTTCCTCTCTGGGATATCACCGAAGTCTAATACACTACACACTGACTATTGCCTCCCTAGCCGCACAGCCCAGCGAGTGAAATAGACCTCACTATCTGCTTGACCAGTAGTCTGCCAATACCTACCCGACTCATTGATAGTGGACTCATTTGCGAGCTGGTCCAACTGAGCCAAGCTTACAACCCCCTCACTCGAGCAGATAAGGCTACACCCCCTTCCAACCAACCATGACACAGTGGGAGATGTGGCCTATTGGTATTCCGCACTCGGGCACTCGTGTATCTACTTAGCTTAGACATTGGAGCATCTCCTAGTACCAGAAAGGCTCTAGGACTTTCACCCAAGGACATCCAAAGTACCCACAATGTTATAACCAAGAATTTTTGATATCTGATATGGCCATCCATGATGTGCTTGTGGAGGCCACAGCCTTGATGTTGCTAAGGCGTACAATGATCATGTCACACATATGTGAGATGCATGAGTCACACCGTCAAATCATACAGCAATCTCACACGTACCACACGCTCATGTGGGACACTTTGTCTCATAAGGAGTCCCATAAATGTCTCAGCCCAACGGCTTATGCTATGATCAAACATTCCTCATATCAAGTACACATATGATGTGTATGGGCATGAATTATGAAGTTATACTTAGCATGTTATATGGTACGAACTATCCTCATAATGAAGATGGGCCTAGACGGCCTACACATAACAAGTATGGGCCTATCAATGGGCCATAGGGAGAGTTATAGTGTGGACATTTAACCAACATTATCCTTATAATGTGGACGTCAAACCATCATTGCTCTCAAGGCATGACTCGCTATAAATATCATTACACAAACCACGGTGGAATCACACATTGCAATGGACCTTAAGTACATCCCATTGGGCCTCGACCCATGGGCCTTAGATATATCAAATGGGTCACATCACATGGGCCTTATATTCATCAAGTGGGCCGCACCAATAGGGCGCACCAATGGGCCTTATGTACATCGCAATGGGCTATAACCCATGGGCCTTGAATACATCATAATGGGCCCTCATATGGCAAGTGGGCCACATCACATGGGCCATATGCATATCAAATGGGCTACACCAATGGGCCCCATGTATATCAAATGGGTCACACCCAAATATAAGTAGTGATACTGATTTTCACCATTAAAATCCCCAAGGTCCACCATAACATTTCATTTTCATCTAAACAGCTGATAAGGTCACACAGACCAAATAAAGATAAATAAATAAATTTTTTATTTATCCAAAACCTCTGGACTAGGGGAGTTTCAATGGTAGACATTTAATTCACCACTGTTACCAGCAGTGGCCCACCAGATAATTAGATATGTCTCATTGTGCCTCAAGCCTAAAATGAACTTTCAAAATGGTTAGACGGTTTGGATGCAACACATTAAAGTGCCCTTACTAGTGCCCTGGTTTGTCAATTAGTGTGTGTGTTGAGTCAGTCAGACTGCAGAGCCTCACAGGAAGATCTATTCAAGCGTCTACCTTAACCGGATATGTGAAAGCTCGCCATAGATAAATCTAAGCCTCACATCCATTATCCCAAAACACCAGGTGAATAAAACCCTTAAAAGCAATTTAGAACATATTAGAGTTTTAGGTAAGAAAACATTTTCAAAAATTAGAAAAATCTCTAAGTTTACTTGCCCTGTCGATTATATCGATACACATCTCGATATGATCGACCTGCACTGTCGATGTCCTCGGAAGACCAATCGATAAATTTGAATGAGGACTTAATGTGTCTAGTAACCACATACATATCTGGATGGAACTATCGATGTATCGACACACTTATCAATATCATCGATATTGAAGGTAGCTCGATAATATCGACTGCCAGATCCGGCACCTCTGTTTTTACTCAGTAAAATCATTTATGCTTTGATATATTGGAGCCCTCCTCGATTCCATCAGAGTTCAAATCTCGATGATATCGGAAGGCTCTTAAGGATATCGGTCATGGGCGCGAAGTTCTCCAATAACATTTTTCAGGTGATTTTTTTACTCAGATCGGGGGTCACTCGATAGATTCGATATTCTAAATATCGATGATATCAAGGCTGGATTGATTGCATTGAGAATGGACAAAACTGTCCAGCAAGTTCACTAATAAAATCTTTAGATTTATTGATGCATCGACTCGACCGCCGATATCATCGATATTCAAATTTCAATGATATCGAGTATCCCCCGATCATATCTAATGACCTGAAAAATTTCATGCAAGTCTCTCTTATTTTTGAAATGTCGAGGACTCGGTCCTTGGATTGATAATATCGAAGTTTGAAATTCGATGGCATCGACACGAGTCTTAATTCCCTCGACCAACTGACAAAAGGTCTTCAAAAGCGTATGCCATGAGTTTATGTCATCGAGCGGACTATCGATACAATCGAGAGTATACGCTTAATAATATCGAACCCACTCGATGATATCAACTCTATCATGAATGTGACCATTTTATATCTATTGGAACCTTTTGCCTATATAAAGAGAACTTGTCGTTGTTGTTGTGAGAGAAAGAAGAGAGTGCTTTTGTGTGTTTAACCTTAGATCATATACCCAAAGCCCTTTCTCTCATGAGAGTTCATCCTCAAATCCACCCTTATCATTGATATTCAATAGAGTGGATTGGGGAATGAACTTTTAGATTTAAGGATCTTCCAGCTACTACCTTAATGGCAAATCATTAAGCTGGGATGCCTTGAATGCATAGATGATTGGAATTACTCTATCTTCCTAATAGGAAAACCTTTAGAGAGTAGGATTCTATCATAACCTTGACCCAACCTGTCACCTTATTGGTACATCATTTGTGTTGCGGATCAAGGGAGCAGAAGACTCTTCATCAATAAGGAGGAGATCTTAGTCATGTGCTGAATGAGACTCATCAACTTATCTGTAAGTATCTAGAGTCTAGAGGACCCTTTGATCATTCCTTTGTAGGATTGGGTCTAAGGTGTTTCTCACCCTTGAAGTCCTCAAGGAGGCATCTGATGGGAGTGTACGTGGTGGGTGCGTTGTGTGGACCCTTACTCTGTGGAGAGCATACACATCTGATTAAAGGTGAACCAGTAAAACCTTAGGCTAGAGGTGAACCGCGTGGAACCTCCGTTAGGGTCTTATAGAAGATCCTTAGCCAATGTACCTAAAAGTGGGTGTGTTGTGTTGACCCTTGCTCGTGAGAGCATAAACAGTCAGTCTCAGTGTAGGTTGTAAAGGTTGAAGGTGAACCTGATTTAAAACCTTAGGTTAGAGATGAACCATGTGAAACCTCCTTAGTGAAATCTGGTACACTCAAGGGTTGAGTGCGGTTACCGGGAGTGAAGTAGACAAGTAGTCGAACCACTATAAAAATGACCGTATTTGCGATTGCTATCTTTTTGTGCATGTGATTTATTTCAAAGCATTCATATCAATATATCTGAGATCCACCTCACACACATACACAGTCATATCCATCATAAACTAAGTTACATTTTATTAATTCATGAATAGTTCGTGATTGGATCCTCTACCGGGCTTGGAAGCCAGTAGAGTTACATTTGAGTAATCCTGATAATTGCATATTCATAGGATTAGTGTAATAGGATTTTTAAATACATTGAAAAAACTTAAAAAGTCCTATTCACCCCCCTCTAGGACATTGGCATATTCCTACTTCAACTTTAAGCGGTCTCCACCACTATTTTCAATTGGTATCAGAGCGGGTCTCTCTTTAAGGGCTTCATCGCCTAGAGAGTGATCTTGACTGAATTTTAGAATATATCCAAAGGAGAGGGCTCATCAGTCACTAGACCTCCTGTATTTGATGGTTCAAATTATGTATACTGGAAGGCTAGAATGCATTACTTCCTGAGATCTTTAGACCATGATATTTGGGATATAGTTAAAAATGGTTATGTGCCACCATCTGAACAAATTACACTTGAGAGTGGCACAACCATCACAAAACCCAAATCTAAAGAAAAGTAAACAAAGTTCGACAAAGAAAAATAAACTACTGAAGTAAAAGCTATGAACGCCATCTATTGTGCCATGTCCCATGATATATTCAATCAAATAAGTATCCCTACTGGAATGATTTAATCCCAAAGTAACAACAATTGAAGAGTGTAGGAATATTGATGAGATGAAAGTAGATGAACTGGTAGGTTCCCTACAAACTTTTGAACTACACTTCAAACAATCCCAAAAATCCAAAAATAATGTCCTAAAAATCTCAAAGAAAATATCACATGAGGACAGTGGAAGTGAAAAGGAAGATGAAGATGAGGAAATGGCTTTACTGGCACAAAGATTTAGAAGATTCTTTCAGAAAAATCGTGGTCGTCCTTATAGTGGAAGAAAGGTGAACAACAAACCCTCCACAGGCAAATTTGATAAAAGGACCAAAGAACCACAATGCTATGCCTGTCATGAGTATGGACACCTGTCAACCGAATGCCCAAACAGAAAAATGAAGGGCAAGATAATGGCTGCCACTTGGGATGATACAAAAGAGTCTAATTCCAGTAACTTAGAGAGTGATGTAGATCAAAAATCATTGAAAATCCTTATGGTCTCCACTACTCCAATCATTCTCAGTGAATCTGAGAATGAGAAAGAATAGCAAGCCACCGAATCATTTTCATCTGATATTGAGGAGACCGGAGAAGAAGAAGAAGAGATAAAAGAGGATAAACTGCAAGATGCTTATAACCAACTCTATATCCATAACATCCATGGACTTAGAAAACTTGGAATGTTTGAAAATAAGAAGGAATTTCTGCAGAAAGACTTGGACAAAACCTTAGAAATTAACACACATTTAATCAATGATTTGCAGCAATATCATTTAGACAATGATAAGTTAGAAAGAGAAAACCTATCCCTAAAGACGGAATTATCAAAACTTGTGAAATAGGTTGAATTATTAAGAGATGATAATGCACAACTCAAGAATGAGAATCACTCACTTCGTATTGACTTAGAGAAATCCAGGAAATTGGCTGAAATAAACTATAAATTTTCTCAGAGTGGTGAAAAGCTAGAAAAATTGTTAGGGATGGGAAGACAAGGAGGAGACAAGAGTGGTCTGGGGTACGATAAAACCAAAAAGAAAACTGAAAATACTACCTCAACCACTGAAAGATCTACTGCTTCAGGTAGCAACGTGAGAACCTCTCCAGTTTGTCATTTATGTGGTGATGTGGGTCATTATAAGTTTGAATGCTTGACACCTAGACGGACTTCATATAACACTGATCAAAATCACATTGGAAAATTCAAATCAATTAGAGAAACACAGAATGTTAAAAGTCCACTAAGGAGAAACACCCATCCATCACCACCTAAAGAAAAGGACAGAATGAAGAAATCTGTCTCACAATGGGTAGTTAAAGAAAAAATGAATTGTCTGATGATTAATTCTCATAACCCTGAAGTATTACGCATAAAAGGATAAGTTCAGATCATGCATCTCGATCTAGATAATTGCTGAAATGATGGAAATTTTGCTAAGCTCCAAATGGTATATCTGAGGTTCCAGACCTCCATCTTTTGTATATAAACATTCAAATGTTTATACTTTTGTGTGTGTACAGTGATTGTACATAATTTTTCTTATATACTTGACTCATAGAAATTCTAAAAGTATATTTGAGAGGTCATCTAGATGCTGGAAATGAAAAATCATTCACCTTCAATACAACTATCGACATGTTATTTTCGATCAATCGATCAATGGTCGATATAATCAATGACTCTTTAGAATGTGAAAGGGTATATGATCGAGGATGATATTAGAAAGAGAATTGATGAGATCGATCCAGAGTTCATCGATATAATTGAAATATGGATCGATGATATCGATAAATGCTGCCCGATATAAAAAGATGTAACACGAAAAGGGGATTTTATTCCAGGGTTTCCATTTTTTTTTTTTGCTCCCAACTGGAAGGCTCAAAACATTGTCAGACAGCCCCAGAAAGTTCAAAATACGGTAATACCCTTCTAATTATCAAGATTCATTTTATTTTGGGTATTTCCTTTTCTATTAGACTGTGTCCTTTTACCCCAAAATCCTTCAAAACTCTTTTTATTATCATGGGAAAAGACATGGAACAAGTTTCAGGACCGGGTGAGTCATCAAGATCCACCCAACAAAAGGTGGCTGCTTCAAGAGGAAGACACGGGCCCTAGAACATGGGACTCCTACGAGGCAATGCACGAGACAAAGTGGGTCCCAGCCTAAGGCACGGGTGCCCCCACAAGTACAGGTGAATCCGGTCTTGGAAAAGTTTTCAGGAAGGTTATTCTTGAAAGAAAAGTCGATCGAAGTTGTCTGACTCCATATAATCTGGAACCTCTGTTCACTGCCATAGATTGATTACTAGTTCTCGACTCTGGAGGGCCATATCAACTCGAACGAACTTATCATTTCTTTGCCACTTGTCATTCTCCAATATCTAACCCACCATCTATCACCGTGTCTGTCAATGGTGATGATGTGTTAATCACCCCAGAGTCTATCCCAGGGATATTTAATCTTACCTTATCCCCTGAAGGACTTCTAAACATGGACATGGAAGATCTTAAGATTCGGTCCAAAGTCACCAAATTCCTGTGTCATGACCGTAACATCCAGTGGTACCAAGGGAATCCTCTAAAAGTCAGATTCATGGAACCACGCTATCGGGCCTTGCATGGTATTCTTGCTTCAAACATTTACTCAAGAGGCTCCAACAGGATGGACCTCACAGGCTTCATGATGATGATAATCTATTTGATTGCTGCTAGGATCAATATTTGTCTACCTACTCTCATCGTGTATCAGTTGGTGTATACTTTTCATAGGGCTAGGGATATTCTCTTACCATATCCCTGGATCATAAATACAATTTGCAATGCCATAAAATTCCCAGCTATAAGTGATCTTGTACTTCCTCTCCAAACCTTCAATAAAAGTAACATTCGAAGGATGGATTTGAGATTTCACAAATACCCTGAGGATCCATTTGATGAAGACATTCAAGTAGAGTGGGAAGGCGGGGCAGGTGATGTTCCCATGGAAGGGACGGAGGCAACTGGAGAAGAAGCTTCTAGACCATATTAAGCACCATGCAAAATGTTTTAAGTTCCACCAGGATTGGATCGGTGCGATTCAGAGGGACGTCCACTTTGTACGAGAATTTGGTTGAGATAATCACCTGTCGTTGAGATGACACGGCTCCATCAACTTCTACTCCTCCATCGTAATACGGGTCCTTAACTACTGTCACATTTTCTCTCCCTTATTTCAGCATATGAGCATAAGTATCTTTTTGGTGCTCTGCGTTCTCATGAGCAAATGAAATAAATCCTCTAACAATTTTCTTATATATATATTCTGTAAAAGTTTGCTGCTGCTAGTTGTTTTTGGTTGCCCATGGATGGGCTAACAACTAATGTTTGATTGTGGTTGCCCATGAATGGGCTTGTTGATTTTGTTTTGGATATTTACTGCTTTCTAGGGCAATACATTTTTTTTTTTTTTTTTGGAGATAACAGGTTTTGTTGGGATAGATGTTACACATCTGCCAACTTACGGGGCATTGTGTTGTTGGATAATTTGTTGAATATAGTTACACATAATTCTATTCTTATGGCGACTCGAATATATATATATATATATATATATATATATATATATATATATATATATATATATATATATATATATATATATATATATATATATATATGTGATCATTGGTTTCTGATATTTATTCTCTTATGTGATGCATATGATTTCATTGAATACTCTATCTGTTTTATAACAACTCTATGTGCTTTACTCTGCATCCATAGTGTCAATGATGTATGCCTTAAACTAATCTCATCCTTGTACATTTATATTTTGTTTCTCCCACATGTCTTTAAACTTCAGTCAATATCTGTTGTATTACTATATCTTTGCCAATGTCTGACAAAAAGGGGGAGAACAGTTCAAAACACCCCGAATGGAAAATTGTATATCTACTAGAATGGTGTTGCAGGTGTTAGGGGGAGCAACTGCACCAAAAATGGGGGAGTACTACAGTAAGGGGGAGCAGATCTGGTTGTGTACATGGGTTCATTAGACTTTGTAAAATTGTGTAAAATGTATGTACAAACAATTTAGGATGTGTCTGTCTACATACTGTCCTAGGGTGTTTTGGGTATTTTGTCACGTAATTGACAAAGGAGGAGATTGAAAGTGCCCTTGCTAGTTCCCTGATTTGTCAATTACCATGTGTGTTGAGTCAGTCGGACTGCAGAGCCTCACAGGAAGATCTATTCAAACGTCCACCTCAACTGGATGTGTGGAAGCTCGTCATAGGTAAATCTAAGCCTCATATCCCTTGTCCCAAACACCAGGTGAATAAAAAAGCCTTTGAGTTAGAACATATTAGGGTTTTAGGTAAGAAAATGTTTTCAAAAATCAGAAAATCTCTAAGTTTACTTGCCCTGTTGATTATATCGATACACATCTCGATATGATCGACCTGCGCCGTCGATGTCCTCGGAAGACCAATCGATAAAATCGAATGAGGACTTAATGTGTCCAGTAACCACATACATATCTAGACAGAATTATCGATGTATCGACACACTTATCGATGTCATCGATATTTGAATCTCGAGCCCATCGAAGGTGGCTCGATAATATCGATAGGCAGATCTCGCGCCCCTATTTTTACTCAAAAAAATCATGTGCTTCGATATATCGGAGCCCTCCTCGATACCATTGGAGTTTAAATCTCAATGATATCGGAAGGTTCTCGAGGATATCGGTCATCGGTGCGAGGTTCTCCAGCAACATTTTTCATGTGATTTTTTAACTCGGATCGGGGGTCACTTGATAGAATCGATATTCTAAATATCGATGATATCAAGCCGGATCGATTGCATCGAGAATGGAAAAAAATTTCCAGTAAACTCACTGATAAAATCTTTGAATTTATCGATGCATCGACACGACCGCCGATATCATCGGCATTCAAAATTCAATGCTATCGAGTATCCCCCGATCATATCTAATGACCTGAAAATTTTTATGCAAGTCTCTCTCATTTTTCAAATGTCGAGGACTCGATCCTTGTATCGATAATATCAGAGTTCGAAATCCGATGACATCGACATGAGTCTTGATTCCCTCGACCAGCTAGCAAAAGGTCTTCAAAAGTGTATGCCATGAGTTTATGTCATCAAGCGGACCATCGATACAATTGAGAGTATACACTCGATAATATCGAACCCGCTCGATGATATCAACTCTGTCATAAATGTGACCATTTTATATCCGTTGGAACCTTTTGCCTATATAAAGAGAACTTATATGTAGTTGTTATGAGAGAAAGAAAAGAGTGTTTTTGTGTGTTTAACCTTAGATCATATACCCAAAGCCCTTTCTTTCAAGGGAGTTCATCCTCCAATCCACCCTCATCATTGATATTCAATAGAGTGGATTGAGAAATGAACTTCCGTATTTAAGGATCCTCCAGCTACTACCTTAATGGAAAATCATTAAGCTGGGATGCCTTGAATGCATAAATGATTAAAATTGCTCTATCTTCCTAATAGGATAACCTTTGGAGAGTAAGATTCCATCTTAACCTTGATCCAACCTGTCACCTTATTAGTACATCATTTATGTTATGGATTAAGGGAGCAGAAAACTCTTCATCAACAAGGAGGAGATCTTCGTCATGTGCTGAATGAAATTCATCAACTTACTTGTAAGTATCTAGAGTCCAGAGGACCCTTTGATCATTCCTTTGTAGGATTGGGTCTAAGGTGTTTCTCACCCTTGAAGTCCTCAAGGAGGCCTCCGGTGGGAGTGTAACTGGCGAGTGCATTGTATGGACCCTTGCTCTGTGAAGAGTATAAACATCTAGTTGAAGGTGAACCAGTAAAACCTTGGGTTAGAGGTGAATCGCATAAAACCTCTGTTAGGGTCTTATGGAAGATCCTTGGCCAGTATGCCTAAAAGTGGGTGCGTTGTGTTGACCCTTGCTTGTGAGTGCATAAACAGTTAGCCTCAGTGTAGGTTGTAAAGGTTGAAGGTGAACCTGATTTAAAACCTTAGGTTAGAGGTGAACCATGTGAAACCTCCTTAGTGAAATCTGATACACTCAAGGGTTGAGTGTGGTTATCGGGAGTGGAGTAGTAGTCGAACCACTATAAAAATGATTGTGTTTACAATTTCTATCTTTTTATGCGTGCAATTTATTTCAAAGCACTCATATCAATATATCTGAGATCACACCTCACACACATACACAACATATCCATCATAAACTAAGTTGCATTTTGTTAATTTATGAATAGTTTGTGATTGGATCCTTTACCGGACTTGGAAGCCAGTAGAGTTATATTTAAGTAATCCTGATAATTGCATATTCATAGGATTAGTGTAATAGGATTTTTAAATACATTGTAAAAACTTAAAAAGTCCTATTCACCCCCTCTAGGACATATTGGCATATTCCTACTTCAACTTTAAGCGGTCTATACTGCTATTTTCAACACATGCATCATGGTGGGTCCTATAAGGATGAACGACATAGATATAGTACATACCTCGTGCATGGGGCCCACATGGCCTGGGAGGCATGGGGATGTCGTGGGGCCCACCATAATGTCTACTTTCCATCTAATCTGTTGTTAAGGTCATAAGTACCAAAAAAGAGGAAAAACAAATTTTATAATGTTCCAAAACTCCTAGACTCCAAGGAGTTTCAATGGCAGACGTTAAATCCTCACTGTTTCATGGTTACGTGCGCCACCTAAGTTTGCATACGACTAATTTAAGGGGGTAGCCCACTTCCCTAAGGGGCTCACCCAAATGCACGATGTTGATGATGACACACATCATGATGGAGCTCACGGTTGGGACCCCATACTTCCAGTGTCCATGCAGCAGGATGCTACTGGGTGTCCTTAGTTGTCAGCAGCAACAGGGTCTACTGCTGTTGGTTAAATTTTTTTAAAACACATGTATTTTGAGGTTTTTCATAGGTGGGGCCCACATTGGGAGAATTTGACCCATCTGTTGGATTCTACAGCTCATGACAGGCTAAATAAGCCCAATATCCGAGGTATTTTGGTGTATAGAAACATCAGGGTAGATTTCAACGGTAAAAAATACTGTTTTCTATGCTATGGGCCACCAGATAGTCGGATTGGATGATTTTTCAGCTCAATGTTTAAAATGAGCTGGGGAATGGAATGGAGGGTGTGGATTAAAGCCATACATCAAGGTGGGGCCTACACGAGCAGCACACCTAAAATGATTGTTGAATCAAGCTAATATTTTTGTTTATAGTCAGCACACCACACCGTCAGCCCACACCTGACTACACATCCACGTCCGGCGCCCCTGGATGCTGGACGGTTTGAATGTAACACATTTTCAAGGTGGGCCCCACCTAAAAACATGCTACAGGTGGGCCACCAAATGGCTAGATGGTGTAGATAAGACATACATCAAGGTGGGGTCCATCCGAGTGGGCCACACGACCACATCATCACACACAAAAATAAATGAAAATGAGAAGGAGAGAGAGAAAGAGAGAGTAAGATTGAGTGATGGAGGGACCCCAGTACCATGGGCCCTCCCTTCCATGATTTACAACATACATCAAGTGGGTCCCATTACATATGGGTCCACTGATCAAAATTAACGGCGGAGATCCTTTCTCCATTGAAATGCAAGGTCTAGATGACCCTATCCATGTAAGGAAAATAAACATCATGATGAGGTCCATTGAGAATGGCCCCATCATGGAATGATTATGAGAATCAAGGTGGACCTTCTGGCACATCTAGGGTCCAAAGTGAGATCCATACCATCAATCGGTAGGCCTCACTTGGCCCATCATCAAAATATGAAAATCTAGCCTATAAAGCACCCACCGTTCAATCTTTTTGGTCCGATGGAATGCTGATCTCCTTGTGTCTCATTTTGATGGAGGGTGATGAGAAGTGAATGGCTAAGATGAAGGATTTTGAGGTGGTAAGTGGGCCACACAACACTCACTTTTGCTCTCCTTAAAAATGCTTGGACATCCACTTTTTTGCTTGCTTGGAATGTGAAGAGAAAGAGAGAGAGAAGGGGTTGTAAGGAGAGAGAGTGATGGGTGATGGATGTGAGGTGAGTGATGGATGCGAGGTGAGTGATGGGTGACATGAGAGACTTGTTGATGTAACGCCCTGAACATTTTAATACCCGAGTATTGAAAGTTCTCGAGCGTTACCAAGAAATTTACTTAATATATCAGTGTACGATACCAATCCAACCATCCTAGCTTGACATCCTCACCCTGATACAGACCTGATCGTTGGGAATTACCTCCATTCAATAAATTCAACCATCTAACAGTTAATTTCAAGATAAGACCGTCCATCACATGATTTGACATAAGTACTTTCTCATGAATAACACGATGAATAACTCTCTATCCGTAATGATTTAGATATACATTCTTTTGTAAGAATCCTTTAGAAATGTGCCTATAACCGTGACAAGTCATTAGATTTCCCAAAACTCATAGATTAACAATAATTATGAAAATGCCATTGATTTAGACTCCTAAATTCTAGATCACATGGTTCCCACAATCCATTTTATGTGAAATTTTATACCAGCCCTAATTGTCATAAATTAACCACACATGTCAAATTTCATCCCTTAAATCGTTGCAAATTTCAGCCCATCCATCAGAATATTAGGATGATCAAGTCATTTTGAAGATCTTAGGTTATATGTTCAAACCACCGGGTAACATGTTAACCAGATGTGTACAACCTCGGTCCTGAAGCATGGAGTGTGTTAGCCATTTAAATGAACATATTGAACGTCCTTGGGAGATCGAAACCCAAACTAGACCGATGGAAAGAGCACGAACAACGATAGATATCCGACAAGTTTCAGGGAATTTGGACAGTGCACTCACACATAACCTACGCCAGAAAGTGATTGAGAAATTGATGGCAATTTTGTAAATAAAACTAACACTATGCATGGCACTATTCAATCAATAAAAAAAGGTTTACCGATGAGTAATAATCTCCACATATGTAGATGGTACGACCCATCTGGTTTACGAAACATTCCCATCTTTTACCCCGTGTCCTAACATAAAGGGACAAAGACGGTGAACGGAGTGGATTGCTCACCAAACACCAGCGTGGACCCCACCTGATGCCACCACCAATACGTAAAAATGTTAGCTGAAGCAACAGACACGTTAGAACACTGGTAAGGTCCGATTGTGAAATGTGTTGTGGGCCACCCAAAACTCGGATCCACCTCATATTTTGGCCCATGGCCTAACACCACACTACAAAACAGATGAATGGGGTGAATCTTATGAGGGATTAATAGAAATGGGCCCCATAGACTCTAATAAGAAACAAAGTAAAGCCTTCCGCACTCATTGAGTTTTTCTTCGTGAACGGCGCCAGAAACCGAATACAATTCAAACGCTCCGCGTAGGAAACCCAAAGAGAGCTCCTTGGCTCTGATTTGGACTATCCATAATAAAGAGGAGGGATGTTCGATCCTCTCCATGTCCAAAAGGGTGAAGATCAAATCCGGAAGAGAGGACGGTAGCAGATTCCCTCCTCTTTCGCTGCACAAACAAGAACTCTGCGTAAGGCATGCTGCGAAAGGGAAACTTTCATTTCCTTGTTGTGCAAGGAGTTTCGATTCCCGTGCTGCAAAAGCAGATAAGTAAGAAGAGCCTGAAAACTCTCATCCTTATAAAACCACTGCCCGTCCGACTGTGGAAGAGGAAAGAGGAAGAAGAAATCGAGAGTGAGAGAGAGAGAGAGAGATAGGTTGTTGGCCAAAATTTCTGACTGAGAACAACAGCTGTCCACTGCTACTAGGGAAGGAAGGAGAAAGAAAGGAAAAGAGAAAAGAGAAAGAAAAGAAAAGAAAAGAAAAGAAGAAGAAGAAGAGAAATAAAGGAAAGTTTCAAACAGCCATTGTTGCTTGAGTCCATCCAAGGCATCCATTCGATCGTTGATCTCAGATCGCTGATGAGATCCTCTAGTTCCTTAATCGTAGAAAGATCAAAGATAATAATCTTAGACTCTTATAGCTTTAAAAATATAAGGAATATTCAACTTGACCTAACAAAATGTTGATTAAAAAGGAGCTTGATTGGGTTGTTAATGAAGATTTGGGATGTGAGAGCACGGACGTGACAACGATAAGAAGAAGTTAAGATTGATAGGTGAGGCTTTTATCCTTTAAGTTTACACTAATTTAAGTTTTATATTTATCCTACCTTTTCATGCCTTTAGTGATGCGAACTATCCTGCCTTTTCATACCTTTAAAAATGCGATTTATCTTGTCTTTTTATACCTTTGATGATGTGATTCATCCTTCCTTCCATGTTTATATTTTTCTAGAACTATCCTATCAATTGATTCCATTATTATCATTACACTACAAGAAAGTATGCCTTTAGCCTCAATTTTTTAGCCTCGGTTCAAAAAAATGAGGCTAAATATGGTTTTTAGCCTCGGTTGTAAAGGAACTGAGGTTAAAAAATCACTTTTTGGCTCGGTTGATGAAAAATTAAGACCAAAAGTCTGCCCTTTTGCCTTGGTTGGTGAGCAACTGAGGCTAAAAGTCTGCCTTTTTGCCTCAGTTATTGAGAAACTGAGGCTAAAAGTCAGCCCTTTTGCCTCGGTTGGTGAGAAACTAAGGCTAAAAGTATGCTCTTTTTCCTCATTTGGTGATCAACTGAGGCCAAAAGTCTGCCCTTTTGCCTCGGTTGGTGAGAAACTAAGGCTAAAAGTTTTTCCTTTTACCTCTGTTGGTGAGAAACTGAGGCTAAAATCTGTCCTTTTACCTCGGTTGGTGAGCAACTGAGGCTAAAAGTCTACCCTTTTACCTCGGTTGGTGAGCAACTGAGGCTAAAAGCCTGCCCTTTTACCTTGGTTAGTGAGTAACTGAGGCTAAAAGCATGCCCTTTTGCATCAGTTGATAAACAACTGAGGCTAAAAGTCTATCATTTTGCTTCGGTTGGTGAGAAACTGAGGCCAAAATTCTGCCCTTTTGCCTCAGTTGGTAAGCAACTGAGGCCAAAAGTCTGCCCTTTTGCCTCGATTGGTGAGCAACTGAGGCTAAAAGTCTACCTTTTTGCCTTGGTTGGTGAGAAACTGAGGCTAAAAGTCTGCCCTTTTGCCTCGGTTGGTGAGCAACTGGGGCTAAAAGTCTATCCTTTTGCCTCAGTTGTTGAAAACTGAGGCTAAAAGTCTGTCCTTTTGCCTTGGTTGGTGAGAAACTGAGGCTAAAAGTTTGCCCTTTTTCTTCGGTTGGTAAGCAACTGAGGCCAAAAGTCTGCCCTTTTGCCTCGGTTGTTGAAAACTGAGGCCAAAAGTTTGCCCACTTGCCTCGGTTGGCGAGAAACTGAGGCCAAAATTCTACCCTTTTACCTCGGTTAGTAAGCAACTGAGGTTAAAACTCGTAAATGCCCTTGTCTAATTTTTCTTTGAAAGTGGATAATCGAGCATTGTCGGTCCTGTGTTGTATGTATCTGACATCCAAACCGTCCAACAAATGCATTGTGCCAAGATTATCAGACTAACTATAAATATGATGGTTTTGATTGTAAGGTAGGCCAAACCATAAAAGATAATATACACCACTTATAAACACCCAAATTCAAGTGTGGCCAATCTGATGTTTTGATTATCTTGATTTTTGGTTCTTGTGATCATCATGATGGTTTTCATTTGTTGGACGGGTTGGATTTTACGCGTGCTACGTGGGAACCACAATACTGGATTCTGCTACTTATAAAGAAAAGAAAGATGAGAGACATTTTGGTAATTCCTCTCTGGAAAAGCATCTCTGGTGAACTTCAAATTGTTTGGGCATTGTTTGGGAAAATGCAAATTCTTAAATTTTTTTACTAAAAAATAAGAATTATTTATGATGGTTTTCTTGGGTATTCATTTTGTACAAGTGGGGTCTGCGGTCTAGCAATTAAGACCGTTTGTGTGATTTGGAAACCCGTGGATGGACCATGCCCAAAAAATCCCACATAAGAAAATCCTAACCACCAATCTATCCTTTCCCTTTGAATGCGGATCATCACTATGCTTCTTTTCTTAACCGTCTATTCTCAGATCAAATTAAGATTAGGACTATCCCATCAAAGATAATTTTGAATCATGTTCCATTCATAGTAGATCTCACCAGATCAATGGTTTAAATCACTAAAAAGGAATACCCAAGCAAGCTCTGTTTGCTCCACGAACATGCACGTGTGGAATGTGTACCATGTGTATCCTATATAAAAAAAACCAACCTCATTTCCTCCTCTCTGCTTCCATCCATGCCCTCGTTCTCTCTCTCTCTCTCTCTCTCTCTCTCTCTCTCTCTCTCTCTCTCTCTCTCTCTCTCTCTCTCTCTCTCTCTCTCTCTCTCTCTCTGCTCTGATCCACGCCCTCGATCCATTCTCTCTCTCTCTCTCTCTCTCTCTCTCGATTGGAAGAAGGAGAGTTGCTAGAAGACCTCCTTATCATTCAGATTCGGATCCTAATCCATTCTCTCTCTCTCTCTCTTGATTGGAAGAAGGAAAGCTGTTAGAAGACCTCCTTATCATTCAGATCCAGATCGAAATCCATTCTCTCTCTCTCTCTCTCTTTCTCTCTCTCTCTCTCGATTGGAAGAAGGAGATCTGCTAGAAGACCTTGTCATTCAGATCCAGATCCAAATCCATTCTCTCTCTCTCTCTCTCGATTGGAAGAAGGAGAGCTGCTAGAAGACCTCCTTATCATTCAGATCTAGATCCAAATCAGTTCAAGGTAAGCTTAATTCTTTTCATTTCGCTCCTTCCGATCCTTTTCTCTCGATCTCAAATTTGATCAGATTAGGAGAATAGAGAAAGATCTGTTATGTATTATATTTTTTAGGAGCATGCACTTCCTGCATCCCACTTCCCTCTGCTAGCAGAAACTGATCCTCATTGGAGATGGATGTGATTCATCTTCAATTTAGATAATTTTACATTTGGGAACGGTTGTGGATAACTCGCTGTAGCATGACAGGAGTGATCTATTTTTAATTTACCTTGTAGATCTTAGATTTATCTATCTTCCCAGCTATTTTTTTTTCCTAGTTTTCTTCCTAGAGTTGTGCCAAATTTCCATGCCATAAGATATATGAGGCATCCATGCAACCCTAGGGTACATCTTCCCAATAACTTCATCAAATTCTTTCTAGAATATGATAAGCAGATGAGCTCTTGTTGCAAATTGTACTGTACAGGAGAAGGAGATGCTTCATTTGGTAAAAAGTAAAAAATCATACTAAAATATTGGTGCCTCGACAAGCCTCCAGTGATTAAATAATGTTTGAAAAGAGGTGGCGGTAAGGGATAAAAAAAGCTGAATCATTCTCCAAAGTTTTGAATTGTTTCCCTCTTTCAAATTTCAAGGTTGAATGTGCTGATATTTTATCAGATTGGAGTCAGATTTTGTGGGGAGTTAAATGAACAGTGCATGCTCAATGTGCTATTCTTCATTATTAGTTCATTATTAGTTTTAAGTTACTTGCTATGAATGGCTTTACTAATTATAAGCACAGTGTTTTAGCTTTCGTTTTATTTGAAGTTATTATAATTTTTGTATGGTTATCTATTTAGCCTTTTAAGGATGATAGGCTATCCTTAGGTAACTGTTGCATTAACTATATACTCTATACTGATTTTTCTCTTTATGGTAGTGTAATAGTGCTTGAGGAACTACTTACATGTTGTCTATGTAGGATGGCATGTGCACTACATGACTTTGCATGCACCTAGATTAGCTCTAAAAGTCCACATAGTTATTAAAAAATAAAAAGGCCTATGCATAATTCATTTTACTTTTATTTTTATTTATGTTGACCGAGTCTTGCACAAGAAATTTGGATCCTCATCGCACATTGGAGCATTGTTACATTGATCGATTTTACATGTTGGTAGCTACCTCAATGTCACATAGCTGCCACATGTACACTTAGTTTTTTTGAGATGACAATCATTCATGGTCTGGATGTTTAGGGGTTTTGTGATTTAATTAGGTGCCTTGGAGTTCAAGTGGCAGACTGAGTGAAAATACCCACATCTAGATCCATAGCTCAAGTAGCAAATTGAGTGAAAATACCTCATTTTCAACATTGAGGTCTTGGCTTCGATTCCCTGATGGGGGTGGCTAACGATGAAGTTTGAACTAACAATGTTGTGTGTACTAACAAGCGAACTAAAAAAAAGAAAAAGAAAAAAAGGTGCCTTGTAGTTGACTATCTCTTCAACATAGCTCACCTGCCACGTGTACAATTTCAAAGCGTCCAAGTATCAACCATCATACTTGGCTAGAGTATTAAATAACTCCTATTTAAAACCATTTCCCTAACCCTCTTTCCCACGTCTCGAAAACCATTACATCCCTCTACACGTGAGTGCACCATTTGCAATAGTTTAGAAGAATAAGAAAGGAAAAATAAGGAAATTTTCTAATTAGGCTATTTAAATCCAACTCCAATAGCTTGAATTCCCTTGATCTAGGGTTTTTACATATCATATTCCTTTAATCCTATCCAAGAAAGGAACTCAACTCATTTCTTTATTGATTTTATTTAATTTATATTTTAATGGCATCATTTATATTCTTTCTTGGAGGTCCAACTTGTAACTCCTCAGAACCCGCTCTGCTGTAAGACATCACAGTGTATGACGGTTCCCAGTAGGTTGGCACTGTTAATGCTAGTTTTTAATATTTGTCATGTCAAATTAATCATCCTCACTACCTTCTTCTTCTTCTTCTTTTCCTATTTGAAGTGATCAAATTCAAATACCCATGCTTTTAATTTTAACCAACATGGTTGATTATTTCTACGGTTTTATCAAACCACCCCCCTCCATTTCTTTCAGAAAGACACAAGCATATATAATTCTTCTCTTTGGCTACACTAGTTACTTGATCTCAACAACCAGACTCCTGTTTACTTTTTATTTTTGGGAGGTAGCTGTTTGCATACACTGATGTTTGCAGTTGTAATGTTTTTGTTCTTACTTGTTATGGATTGAGGTATTGCTGGGGAAGACTGAGAAATTCGATGATCTGATGGTTGTCGTTGCTGCCAAAGGGAGGCAGTTAGAGACAATAAAGAATGATGGAAAACCATAGCTCTGGAGTTCCATCATTTTCTGATTTTGATTTCTTCTTTCCTCCGGGTGTCCTGTTTAAGTGATAGAGGTTATGGAATTTTCAAGTAGAGCTGTCGTTGTCATTAACTGAAAAGAGCAGAGTTGAGAGGGCACTGTGCGTGTAGACATCTTGGGATCATTTCATCTGTATGGCCTTTTTCTTTTCTCCTTTTATGGGAGTTGTTCATGATACAAACAATTTGTTGTTTGGTGGTTAGACTGCCGTTGTATTGTTTGAGCCCTTTTTCAGCATCTTCCTTTGACTGACGCTGACTGATTGACAGCAAACAGTAAAAGCTTTGGTGATCTTCCATCTTTGTTGTTTCAAAAGGATATCGGGCAGACATTGCCTTATATAGTATTGTCCATAATTTGAAAGTAGATCCTTCTTCTGAAGCTATTGATTCCAATGTGGTATGTGGTTTTTTAGTGTTTTATAGTTTTGATTTCTCTTTAGTGATATACTTTCACTTTATATGGTGAACTAGACTCAATCTTTTTAGGCTTTTGCTTTACGCAGAATGATGTTAAAAATTGAATTTAGCCTTAGTTGATGCCAACAAAGGCTAAATTTATCTTTAGTCTCAGTTTTGCCTCAATTACCTAAACTGAGACTACAATTCCCATGGCTAAAGGGTTTAGCCTCGGTTGTTGAGAACCGAGGTTAAAAATAAATTTAGCTTCGGTTGGAGGCAATTGAGGCTAAAATTTGGATTTAGTCTCAATTGAAAATAATGGAGGCTTAAATTTTGATTTAGCCGTATTTTGAAAAAATTGAAGCTAAAAAGCTTTTTAGCCTCACTTGAAGAACTGAGGCTATAAAAGTCATTTTAGCCTCGGTTGCTAAAACTGATGCTAAAGCCTTTAAGGCTAACTGAGGAAAAATTAAGGCAAAAGGCTAAGCCTCAGTTTTTAACCTTTTTAGCCACAGTTTTTAATCAAGGCTAAAACCCCTTTTCTTATAGTGTTACAATTATTGGCCCTTTGGGTTTACGACATCATGTCAATTATAAGGGATTTCTTTGAATTTATGTGAGGTCATGGATGTAAGCCTTGCCCCTGACTCATCAATTTATTGAGTTGGCCCTGCCACTCGCCTCTTTACTTGAGTTGGCCATAGTCACTCTTCATATTATAGAGTTGACCATTGTCACTATTTTCTTATCATGTTGACCATTGCTACTTTTGTTGAGTTGACCATTGTCACACTCTTCTCTTTATTATATTGGTCTCGTCCCGTCTGTCTCTACGGCTTAGGCAGGTGTCTTGCCATTCCAGAACCTCCATAATTCAATCGATATTCTTTATTATTCAGATTCAGTTATATTTGTTATGATTCAGTTTATATTCTCTGCAAGTGCAAGTGATGTGTAAGATGTATCACAACTAGTGATTCAAATATTCTATCATGGACGTAATGTCCTCAGGGTAGAGACCCTCTTGGGGCACGTAAGTCCTTGAGCCTTCAGGTAGTGGTGCACAAATCGATGTGTGTAAGTCGCAACAGCGTCACTCACCTCGGGATTAGATGTTGCAAATAGTCGCTCCATGAATAAGTCGTGTCACGTAGTTCACCCAACCCATGTGTTGTGTGCTCTGAGGAGTTCGGTAGTGTTGGCCATGCCGGCGAATATCCGTATCGTGAGAGTGTGAGTCGAGTTGGTTATCTATAAATCGTATTCTACATGGTGATGATCACTACGTATGATGAGCCCCACATTCTTTACTAGGCATGCATCTCATGTAGGTTGTTTGTGCATGTTGATACCCTCGTGTTAGTGGAGCACAGGATGTATCAAATCTTTACTTTACCTGTTATGTATCTCTTGAATTATTGTTAATCTTAAAAGATAACCTTCAATATGAGTAGGGCATTGACCCTCTCCCAACCATACAGATGATGCAGGTGACGTACAGATTTGAGATGTAGAGGACTACTTTCCTATAGAAGATTATCTTGAAAGACTAAAAAGACAGTTTTACTATTTAGTTTTACACTTTCGTTGTGAACACTGATGTTGTAATGAACCTTCCATTATGAGGCCTTGATTATTCCTTTTACTCTAATGATATATAATCATTATAGTTGATTTTATTCTTATGAATGTTACCTTCATGAATGTATCTAGATGTAAACCAAATGAAGAAAAATGAGGTGTGTTTCAGAGCATCCAGTTTATTCATTATTAACACTCAGTTTCCTCGGGCACAAGTATAAACTCTGGCTTTGAAAATTTAGGATGTTACAGTTGACTTTTGGGGTACATCACTTGACTTGTGGAGAAAGAAAGCATGGGTTACTCTTGTACTCGACATGAGGTGATTGATTGATTGAGTGAATGATTGATTTATGTGACATATTGTAGAGATTCTCTTGAGATTGCAAACACGCGGCGTTTTCTTCGAAATAAATGTCGGTCCATATCTCTTGGCCAGGGTATCGGATCGGTGTACAAGACATGGCGTTGGAATCATGGTGACGGTGTGGTCGCAATGGTACAAGTCTCTGTTTAGGCCAACTCAAATCTACAGGATGCAACTTAGGGTCACGCGCAAACATCGATTATAGGTCACAGGTTGCTGAAATTTGACGGGAAGGATCGAGGGAGTCTACGAAACAATACAGACTAGGATACGGGCCTTACAGCTCTCCCCACCTAATAAAAATTTCATCCTCAAAATTTATACTACCATCGCAGCTAACCATAACTCATAAGGGAATAGAAAATATAACATCATGTATAATCAAAACACAAGATAACATACAATTAAACATAAAAAAGATGGGGATAATGCTCTCGAATCTCCACCTCACGTTCCCAAGACGCCTCTTCCACACTATGATGGCCTCACTGCACCTTCACCGAGGGAATGACCTTGGTCCGGAGAACCTGTTTCTTCCGATCAAGGACATGAACTGGCTGCTCAATGTAAGAAGCATCTTCACAAACCTCTAACGGTTGCCAATCAATAACGAAAACGATGTTTGACCCACACTTCCTCAACATAGAAACGTGAAAAACGTAGTGGATTCCAGACAACTGAGATGACAAGGCAAGCCGGTAGGCCACGACGCCAATGTGCCCAGTGATCTCAAAAGTTTATATGAATCTCAGGGCAAGTTTGCCCTTCTCTCCAAAATGAACCACACCCTTCATGGGTGAGACCTTGAGATACACATAGTCCCCAACGACAAACTCCAAGGGACGACGTTGACGATCAGTAAAACTCTTCTATCAGCTCTGAGCTGTGCACATCCTCTACCTGATGATATCTATAGCCTCTGACGTCTATTGCACAAGCTCGGGACCTAAGAGGCTTCGCTCTTCAACATCAGTTAAACCACTCAGAGACCTACACGGTTTGTCATATAATGCCTCAAAAGGACCCATGCCAATGGTCGCCTGATAGTTGTTATTATACGTGAATTCAGCCAATCGCAGGTGCTCGTCCCAACTACCCGAGAAATCAATCCCGCAGGCACGAAGCATATCCTTAAAGATTTGGTGGACCCTCTCAGCCTGGCCATTGGTCTGCGGATGGTACGCGGTCACTACATGAAAAATGAAAAAAAAATGACGGATTTCGAGACGGTTCTAGACCGTCTCTAAAATTGCTTAGTTTAAAGACGCTTTAGAGACGGAT
The DNA here is from genome assembly GCA_037074715.1 of Magnolia kwangsiensis. NCBI lineage: Eukaryota > Viridiplantae > Streptophyta > Magnoliopsida > Magnoliales > Magnoliaceae > Magnolia > Magnolia kwangsiensis. The sequence goes on from CM073579.1 coordinate 77,332,792, forward strand.
GTAAACCGTCTTTAAAATTTTAGATGGACCCTGACCGTCCTTAATATTGTCTGAAAAATTTGAGCGTCCACAAATCATTCAAGACGGTCCAAGACAGTCTTAAATGCGATCATCTGAGACGGTCAAAGACTATACGCATTAGAGACGGTCGAAGACCGTCGTATATGCAGTCATCCGAGACGGTCATTGGCCATCTTTTACTAGTAATCTGAGACTGTCAAAGACCTTCTCTATTAGAGATGGTCCTTAGCCATCTTATACCCTATAAAAGACCATCTCTATTAGAGACTGTCAAAGGCCGTGTCTATTAAAGACTGTCAAATGCCGTCTCTATTAGAGATGGTCCTAAACCGTCTCTAATGCTTGGTCAAAAATTAAGAAGCTTAAAAAAATTATGAATTTTGAAAAAAAAAATAGTTGAGAAGCTTAGAAAAATAATTAACAATGTTTATGAAAAATTTAAATTTTGAAAAAAAAAAAAGCTTTCGATAAAAAAATGGTATTTTGAAAAAGAAAATTTAAAAAATTAAAGAAAATTGTGAAAAAATTGACAAATTGTAAAAAAAAAAAAATATATTTTTTAAAAAAGAAAACTAGATTTAAAACTAGATTTTGTATTTCAACAAGAAAAACTGAAAAGTTATATAACAAAAGTGAGATTAAAAAAATGATATTTTGAAAAAGAAAATTTTTAAAATTAAAAAAATTGATAAATTGTGTATATATATATATATATATATATATATATATATATATATATATATATATATATATATATATATATATATATATATATATATATTAAAAAAGAAAACTAGATTTTGTATTTTGACAAAAAAAATTGAAAAATTAGATAACGAAAGTGATATTTTGATTAAAAAAAATGATATTTTGAAAAAGAAAATTTAAAAAATTAAACAAAATTATGAAAAAATTGACATATTGTAAAAAATATATATTTTTTAAAAAGAAAACTAGATTTTTGGTATTTTGACAAGAAAAATTGAAAAGTTAGATAACAAAAGTGAGATTTTGATGATGTGTTATATATCCTTGCCGCCCATACGTTTCTCTAACCCATTTTTGGGTCAAGTATAAAAAATTGTGTAGATTTAAATCTTAAGTGGACCACACCACTGAAAAGAATGATAATATAGTACCTCACCACTAAAAATTATAAAGAGCCCATTATAAGGTTTTAGTAATGTTTATTTGCAATTTAACTTGTTGATAATGTAAAGAAGATCTAGATGAAGGTAAACTACAAAGATCAAATTGATCCAAAACTTTTGTGGCCTTCAAAAGGTTTTTAATGGTTATTCATCATATTATTTTGATTGGAATGACCCACCTAAGATTATTTAGTTCTTATAATTTGAAATCACATCCTCAAATATGATGGAAAAATATATGGACGGTGTCGATATATATATAATATATCAAGGTGGGCCCTACATGGTTAGAGTAACACCCATGAAGGAGTTACCTAAAATAGTGAAATGGTACTATAAGGTCACCTCATGGGAAGTAATTCCCATGAGGTTAATCTGTGTGGGCCCCACCATGATGTGTGTAGAACATCAACACCATGCATTTGATGTGTCCCCTTTAAGTCCAAAAATCAGTCATATACGAAACTCAGGTGAGCCATAACATTTAAAACTATGTGAAGACATCCCTAAAACATATAAAAGCATTTAGTGGGGCCCACATGAGTTTTGAATGTGTATGAAACTTGGTTTGACCCCTCATCTAAGTGGGACACACATAATGAATGGGCTGGATCTATGAACCACATCTAGGTGGGCCTAATAAATGATTATGAGTGTTTTAATGGGAAGGTAACCCTCTCAACTATAGTATGTGGTGTGGCCCACCCAAGTCATGGATTGACTTTATTTTTAAGCTCGTGGCCCACCATGGAATGGTGCATCTGACTGACGGAGCAGATCCAAAGTTCAAGTGGACCTAGATGAGTGAGATAGTGACACCCACTATTGAAACCTTCTTAGGGCCCGCCGCAATGTTTATTTGAGATCCAACCTGTTTATAAGTTAATACAGACATGGATGCAGTTGAAAATTAGTCTGACCCCTCATCCAAGTGGGACACATATAATGAGTGAGTTGGATATGTGAATTACATTTAGGCAGGCCCAATATATGATTATGAATGTTTTAAGGAAACCCCTCCATTATATTATGTGGTGCAGTCAAAACCTTTTTAGGTGGGGCCCACCATGATGTTTGTGAGAAATCACCCCGTCCATATATTTTGTGAGATAATTTCAGCACTTGAAAACAAAAGTGAGAAAGATACAAGATTCTAGTGGGCCGCACTAAAGGACAAGGTAGGTAGGGATACTACTACTGTTAAAACCTTTTTGGGGTCGAAAGTGATGTTAAATGCCATCTATACCGTTAATAATGTCATTCGTACTACGATGAACCGAACAAATAAATATTAGCCTGATTCAAAAATTATGTGGCCCCACGAATATTTAAATTGTGTACATTTAATCGTCACGTTTTTAGCCCACTCGAGTATTGGATACGGTTCATTTTTTATCTTAGGTACTAAAATGAGCTTACAAAATAGATGGACGGGTGGATTGCTGACAAACATAAAGGTGTGCCCCACCTACGTTCCCATCACACGAACTTCCTACCAAAGGCTATCGTTGGAAATCCGCATCCGCTCCACCTCACCCGGTTCGTAAGCGGATTAGCTAGTGTACAACACACCCGACAACATATCTGCTGTATTAACATCACTAGCTCTGCAGCTCCCATCATAAGGTATGAATTATATCTAAATCGTTCGTCTACTAGATGAGTTCGTCGTAAGTCTTGATCCAAAAAATAAGTCAAATCTAAAATTCAAGTGTACCACACTGTAAAAATCAGTGGGGATTAAACGCCTGCCATTGAAACCTATGTGGGCTCAAAATAATTTTGGATCAATATGATATTTGTTTTTTCTCTTCATCTAGGTTTGTGTGACCTTATGAAAAGATTGGATGGAAAGTAAATGTTATGGTGGGCCCTATGAATGTTTTTAACGGTGAGAATCATTATCCCACTGCTATTTGTGGTGTGGTCCACTTGGGATTTGAAAATTACTCATTTTTTGGAACAAGTTCTAGAATGATCTCTCAAAATATATGAACGGTGTAGATATGATAAATACATCATTATGGGCCATGTAACTTTGATCTCCTTTGAACCGTTCATACAACTCGGAGCTCGAAGAGCGTCAGCACTCGTCTTCCCACGAGGGAACAGATGGGCTACTCCCCTGCCACTAGCATGGTCGGTGGCTGTGGGTCCCACCATGATGTATGTGTTTCATCCATACCGTCTACATATTTTTCTAGATAGTTTTATAACATGAGCCCAAAAATGAGGTATGTCCTAATCTCAAGTGGACCACATTACAGGAAACAATGTTTTTAAATTTTTAACGGTGGACGCCCAATCACTATTATTTTCGAATTTTGTGATCTACCCAAGCTTTATTTCACGCTTAATTTTTTGGATTCGTGATAAAATTATGTTGAGAAATAGATGGACAAAATGGATGAAACAAATAGATCATGGTGGGGCCCACAGAGCCATACTAGAACCAAAGCTCTATTTACCGTTTTCATTTTTCTGGTTTTTCACAGTGAGTTTTGTATTTAATGTAAAATAGTGGTGACTTGATCATAATAATAGCGACTAAGATATAGAGTTATCCAGACCATCCAAATAATCGGCCTATTGTAATTGGTAAATATTTATACATTTTTATTATATAATACTATATTAAACATCTAGAAATTGGTCTCATGCATGTACGACCATTAATAGAGTTTGTATTATTATTTAGTGAAAAAGTCACAACATACTAATTTCAAGACATTATCTTATTTCAGTGGCCTCCCAAAAATTTTCAATGGTAGACGTTCAGTTTATACTATTTCCTATGATGTAGTCCACTTCATATTTTTATTGGCTTCATTTTTGAGCTTATGTAATAAAATTATATGTTAAAATGGATGGATGGAGTGGATAAAATGAATAAATCATGGTGGGCCCCACAAGATTGACCCAGTACGCTTGGGAACGGATTGACTACACCCCCTGACACCAGCCAATGGCTGGTGGTCGGTGCTATGTGGCCCCCACCATGATGTATGTGCTTCATCCATGCCATCCATATATTTTTACAGATAATTTTACAATATGAGACCAAAAATTAGATATATGCAAATCTCAAGTGGACCACATTACAGGAAACAGTGTTGAATGAGCGTCGACCATTAAAAACATTTTGGTAGCCATAAAAGTTTTGGATCAAGCTGATTTTTTTTTCCCTTCATCTGGTCTTGTATGACCAAATTAACAAATTGGATGTCAAATAAACAGTATAGTGGGCCTTAGGAGGATTTTAATGGTGGATATCCAATCACTATTGTTCTTATGTGGTGTGGACCACCTGAGATTTATATCCCTCTAATTTTTAGCATAAAGCTCTAAAATGATGTTTAAAAATGGATGAACGGAATGGATGAAACACATACATCATGGTAGGGCCCACAGAGCACCGTAAGTGTCTGGCCCAAAATTAGGCGCGCGCTCAAAACAGAGCCACGCCCAATCCCGAGCCCGTCCCTCTCTCTCTCTCTCTCACTGTCTCGATCCTAGACACCCTTAGCCCCTCTCTCTTGCCATCCCGGTCCCAAACACCCCTAGCCCGGAGGCGGTGTGTCGTCCTCCTTCCGACGACGGCTACCGCGCAATCTCAGCAGAACCTGGTTCCGGCCATGAAGAAGAAGAGGATGGTGTTGCTGTTGCTGTTGCTTGATTTGGCATTGGAGAGTTTGAGGTTAAGGGCATTGATTCTTGCTTGATTTGGAAGTGGGTTTGCTTTTTTACAATTCTTGCTATTGTTGTTGTTGTTGTTACAATTCTTGCTGTTGTTGTTGCATTTTTACAATTCTTGTTGTTGTTGTTGCTTGATTTGGAAGTGGAGAATCTCAAAATTATTGTTGTTGCTTTCTGCAATTTAGAATACCTGATTAGGGATTTGCATTGTCGAATCCCGAAATAGGGATTTGCATTGTCAAATCCCTTTTTAGGGATTTGCATTGTTGAAACCCTTTTTGGGGTTAGCATGCTTTTGTTCCCAGGTATATTGTCGGATAGTTTCCAGTTGCATGTATAGGTATTTGAAATTGATTTTTTATATTTTCCTTAAGGAATTGATGGATCTGATCAGTAATCAGATTCCTATGCCAGGACAGAAAGCTGGCCACTGCAGAACATGTTGAGGTATAATCTCATGAGCCCCGTTTGTTCAGACCGGGCTATTAAATTTTTATGCAAAATGCCAAGTGATTGGGTGTGCACATGGGGTGTTCGATGAAATTCCTAAGAGGAATTTGATCGATTGGATTGCACTTGTTTTGATCATTATGTTCAGCAAGTGTACTGAATAACTCCTATTGCTTGGTGGAAAAGTGAGCCTATTAAAAATTCTTTTGGTTTTCTTGATTCAACAAATTCTTATAGTCATGGATGTGCAATTTGGCCATAAATGCTAAGCCATTTGCAATTTCAGTGCATCACATATGATTGCTTTATTTTTTTCCATTTGATTTCATTTTGACTTGATTCATGATTTTTTTTTTCTCAGTTTTAATACTTCATTGCTTTGAAGCATTGCTGAAATTTTTTGTTGTTGTCAATGTGGTGGCATGTTGCCTGGTTTAAGGACTTAATTTGTGGATCTTGAGCCCTTCATTTGCATTTAAGAATAATCAATTGTCCTATTTGTCTTGTGGGTTTAAGATCTGATGGATCTGATGGTTTAAGAATCTTTTACATTACTCGAATATATTCAATGTAGGTGCAGATGTAAGTAAATCTCCTACCATAGATGCCTTAATTGGCTATCAAATCCTTTTAGCCTAGACTTCCCCTTTGTTTAATTGATCACTTGTAATATTACTGAAAAGTCAATATGAAAAAAGGCTGAAATCGGATTGTTGATAAATTCCTGCATTGATTGTGTTTGTTGAAAGTACTGTGAGCTGGTCCATCATCTTCCCACTAGCTATTTTGTTGTTGACGATTCTCCATGTATAAGATCTATATCTGATTTGTCAATTTCAGTTTCGAAACTTCTGCTAATTTTCATTCGGATAGTTTGGATAAAAATTCCATATTGTAAAACAACATTCCTATTTTGATGGGGTTGTTTACTTGTTGCTTGTTAGTTAGGTACAAAAAATGCATCAGGTTGTGGAGCTCTTCATCTGCTTGACAGACTTCGTTGAATTGAGTATGTCTAACATTCGCCCCACATGGGTTTGACATAGAGGAAAGTGTGAAAAGAACCAGAAAATCAGGGATTGGATTTCTTATTTTTCTTTCCTTTTTTAATAATTGCGGTTGTGGTTGTGGTCGGGATTGGATTTTTTATTTTTCTTATTTTTTTCAATAATTCCTTACCAAGTAGAATGTAAAATTTTAAAGTATTTTCATTCTTCCTTAGCTTACTTGTATGAGTATCCTTGAAAATTGATTTTATTTATCATCATTTAGTTAAGGTGAATGGGTACATATGATGTAGACCAAAGGGAACTCACTTATCTGATGGCCAAGATCGAGAGGAAGGGTCACATTGTCATCTTTGTTTTGGCAGGATTTTGGATTTTTCAGAAGGTTGTTGTTTACAAGTGTAACATGGTCGGAAAGTCTGTAGTGGTTACTTGTCTACCATTTCATGGAATTCCATTTCCTTTTTCTTTCTTTAGATTTTAATGATCAAAACCTGAGACTAGAAAATGCAGCAAAACCTTTCAAGTTTCAAGTTCTTAATTTAACTTCTCCATTTTTGTTTCAGGCTGTGTTCCCAGTAAAGATAAATTTGTATTTTATTCCCTTAATAATCTGTTGTCTTTTTGGTGCTTTCCTGTTCAAGCTTAATTTCAAAGTAAGAAGTTATAACCTCGAGCTTCAGTTCTCAGAACATTAGGAACTCTACCTTTCTTGCTTTACATTTTTTCTTCATGATGAGACTGTGCTGAACAATTCTTTAACTGAATAAAAAATTACATATTGTAGCGACACAAGATTGGATAATAAAACTGTATTTTTAGGAATAAATGGCACCATAGACTTTGTTGTTATACATCATATACTACATCCGTGGGTTTTTTTTATACCATTGGATCTGGTTATAGCAAATACTTGATAGTTGATAGTTTACTTTAGCATGTATGGTTTTGAACTCGTTCTAAGATCCCCACCCTCGTGTGCGCTAGGTTGTTATTAATGCAAATGGGCAATTGTCTACAGATTTGGGGCCAAACCTTCAAGTTCAGTATCATCAACGGGTGTTGCATGCATTAGCCTCAGCTATGGATGATTTCCAAAATCCTCGAGTACAGGTAAGTGGGTTTCTGGCATTGTGGTTCATAATTGATAGAACATTGTCTGGTCATTAACTATTTCTTTTTTAGGTACATTGAAAACTATTTATTGTCTGGTCATTATCTATTTCTTTTTTAGGTGGTTATTAAGCCCAACCGAGTCATTGTCACACTGTATAAATCTTCAAAAGGGAATTGGCTTGACTTGCACTTCAACGAAGATAAGGTAAATGCAAATTTTTCATTTCCTCCTTATTGTAATTACTATGAACAAGAATTAGGAGAAGTTAGCCCTTGTTTTAATTTTTCATTTCCTTATCTTGTGAACACAACACATAATCATGTGCTTGTGAACACAACACACAACCTTTCTTATTGCTCGTAACAGTAATAGTGGGCTGCAATTTTATAGGATAGCAATAAGACCAGCCATGCTTTATGGGATTGAATGTTGGGCAGCCAAGGAAGAACACATTCATAGGATGAGTGGAGCTGAAATAAGGATATTTAGATGGATGAGTGGCAAGATAATGATAGAATTAGAAATGAATGAATTTGAGGGAACTTTGGATATCCAAATTTGGACTACTCACTATTTACTTTTGACCATTTACTTGATAGCCATCAATCGAATAGTAAGGATTTCTTGATCAGTGTGATTTTTGAGATGCTCCACTCATAATGAGTTATGAGACCCACAATTTTGATGATCTGGTTAAATCTACTAGATGTCTTTTCATTAGATTTTAATTGCCTGTGTATAGCTGAGCATTTAATAATTATTATTTTGCTTTTGTCTAGTTGAGCAGTTTAAAATTTTCCATTGCCATCATTTTACATGATAACTCTGATCTATAAATGTGTGAAATTGAATTTGTAGCTTTAAGTTTATCTTTCAACCAAAACTACTGCTTAAAAGGGAAAGGAAAAAAAAGAAAAAATAGAAATTTGATGTGCCTATAATGCAGCCCCTCTACCTGCCAACACACATGTTAAGTTGGCACCATGTGGTAAACATCTGGGCTTATGCATCATGTGGACTTCGTCATGTAGATTTTTCTGGACCCTGGCCCAAAAATGAGGTCATCCACTCATTAGGTGAGCTACAATGTGTGAAAAAAATGGATGGTTTCCATCTACTTGTCTCATACTATATGCTCTGCTCTTGAGTTTTTACTGTATTAACTTTTGTGCCTAGGAATCTATATGGTGGGTATTGGATCTCTCACATGTATGCCAAATTGGCATGTGTTCGAGTGCATAGTGGAACTGGGCTATACATGGATGTTAAATTAACAAACTTCCAGGAAATTATTTTACCGATCTTGATACTTCTGCAATTTGTGAATGGGTCTGTTGTATAAATGGAAGTCAAGTTCATCTATAGAATTCTTTTTCTAGAGTAACCCATCCATCTTGAATGTAGACTGCTGGCTCCATTCCTCTAAAATATCAATTTCTTGTGCATGTGAGGTTCACTTAATCAATCAAATAGATTAAAAACATTCAAGTGGAAAGTGGGGATTTTATGAATTTTTAGACTGGTAAAGCCCACACCACCAATCGTTGGTATTGGGATTAGGCTTGGTGCTTCTGTGCTAGGCTCATCCTGGACTTTGGTCTGGCATGAGCTTAGATTCAGGCCTAGCTTGGCCTTGTACATGTGGCATATGACTTGAGAATCAACCTAAAAAGTCCTGATTTAAAGCCTAGTGTTTAAAGTAAAGATGGATTAATGTTGAGTCTTGCCAATGTATGTTGATTTGTGCAAAGGAATTTTAATAATTTTTATGGATGCAGAGGCCAATTAAATGTTTTGATAGAGCAGCTGAAAGGTGTCACATGGATTCATTATCCATTATAGTTGCATCATGTTCTTGGGGTAAACATGTCACCGTTGGCGCAGGAACACCTTTCTAGATTATGTGGAGTAAGAAAGAAGTTAGTTTTCTTCCCTTTACCATTGTGGTTTGATTGTTAATCCATGCAACATTTTTTTTATATATACCATAGGTCTTGGCACTTGCTATTTTTTTTATGCCATAGGTCTTGGCACTTGCTATTAGTTTAATGACCTAGCTGTGTAAACTATTAGACTTTGTTTCACAAGCATAAATATGAATCACCTTCTTTCTTCTTTTTGCTAGGTGACATCAAATCTAGATGTCGTAACAGATGTGTATGATTTCCTCCATTTGGTAAGCACTATTTATAGTGAAAAGGAAGTAAGCAATGAATGTCTAGATGCAGATGTTGATGAAAAAGAAGTAATGAAGTAGCCCGTTCAATCTGATCAATCTACTCCCTGGGGCCACAGATTGCAACCTGGATTTAAACAAGGTTCGAGGTGCCGTCAATAATACTAACAAAATCCTCCAGGTTAGATTGTTAATTGGACCTGATTTTATTTAAATGATCTTGATAATCTATTTTATTTAAATGAGCTGACCCGGATGTGCGTTGGAGCTATCCGGATGTTGAGTGGGGCTCCCTGGAAGGTGAGAACCGCTATTATGACCATGATGAAGCTGTTCATTTCCTATGGACAACATTGGAGGGGACTGGCCATTTAGACAGGTCGTGTTTATGTATTTGCTCGAAATTAATGGAGCAGACCCGGATGTGCGTCGGAGCTATTCGGATGAGCAGGGGTCCCTAGAAGGTGGGAACCACTGCTATGACCATGATGAAGCTGTCCATTTCCTATAGATAGCATTGGAGGGGCTTGGACATTTGGACAGGCTGTGTTTATATCTGTAGTTGCTCAAAATTAATGGAGCAGACCCGGATGTGCGTCCGAGCTATCCGAATGAGAGGGGGTCCCTGGAAGGTGGGAATCGCCGTTATGACCATGATGAAGCTGTCCATTTGGTATGGACAACATTGGAGGGGCCTGGCCATTTGGACAGGCCATGTTTATATCAGTATTTGCAGGGACCACACCCTTAACCTAAACCACACCCAAAACCTACATCCTAAAACTATTCTCAATTCCCTAAAGCTATAACCTATAACATATAACCTATAACCCATAACCTAAACCTTAAGCTAAACTTAAACCTATAACCTAAACCTAAACCTAAACCTAAACATAAACCTAAACCTAAACCTAAACCTAAACCTATAACTTATACTTATAACCCTAACCTAAACTATAACCTTAACCTATAACCTATACTTATAACCTTAACTTAAACTTATAACCTTAACATAAATCTATTCTCAAATCTCAAAACCTATACTTATAACCTAAACCTAGACCTTAACCTAAGCCTAAACCTAAAAGTGCCCTTGCTAGTGCCCTGGTTTGTCAATTAGCGTGTGAGTTGCGTCAGTCGGACTGCAAAACGTCACAAGAAGATCAATTCAAGCGTCTGCTTCAACCGAGGGTGTGAAAGCTTGTCATAGGTAAATCTAAGCTTCACATCTCATGTCCCAAAACACTAGGTGAATAAAACCCTTAAAACAAGTTAGAACATGTTAGGGTTTTAGGTAGGAAAACTTTTTTGAAGAATCAGAAAAATCTCTAAGTTTTCTTGTCCTGTTGATTGTATTGATACACATCTCGATATAATCGACCTGCGCTGTCGATGTCCTTAGAAGACCAATCAATAAAATTGAATGAGGACATAATTGTCCAGCAACCACATACATATCTGGATGGAATTATCGATATATCGGTACACCTATTGATATCATCGACATTTGAATCTTGAGCCCATCGAAGTGGCTCAATATTATCGACAAGCAGATATCCGGTGCCCCTATTTTTACTTAAGAAAATCACATATGCTTAGATATATCAAAGCTCTCATCGATACCATCGGAGTTCAAATCTCAATGATATCGGTGGGGTTCCGATGATATCAGGCATGGGTGCGAAGTTCTCCAGCAAAATTTTTCAGGTGGTTTTTCATCTCTGATCGGGGGTCACTCGATAGAATCGATATTCTAAATATCAATGATATTGGGGCTGTATCGATTGCATCGAGAATGGACAAAACTGTCCAGCAAGCTCAGTGATAAAATCTTTTGGTTTCTCGATGTATCGACACGACTCCTGATATCATCGGCATTTAAATTCCGATGATATCGAGTATCCCCTGATCATATCTGATTACCTAAAAAATTTTAAAGCAAGTCTCTCTCATTTTCAAATGTTGAGGACTCGATCCTTGTATCGATAATATCGAAGTTCGAAATTCGATGACATCGACACGAGTCTCGATCCCCTCGACCAGCTGGCAGAGTTTTTTCCAAAAGTGTATGATAATGAGTTTGTGTTATCGAGCGAACCATCGATATGATCGAGAGTATACGCTCGATGATATTGAACCTGCTCGATGATATCAAACTCTGTCATAAATGTGACCATTTTATATCCGTTGGAACCTTTTTCTATTTAAAGAGAACTTATCCTTAGTTGTTGAGAGAGAAATAAGAGAGTGCTTTTATGTGTTTAACCTTAGATCATATACCTTAAGCCCTTTCTCTCAAGGGAGTTAATCCTCTAATCCATCCTCATCATTGATATCCAATAGAGTGGATTGGGGAATGAACTTCTGCATTCAAGGATCCTCCAGCTACTACCTTAATGAAAAATCATTAAGCTAGGATACCTTGAATGCATAGATGATTGAAATCGCTCTACCTTCCTAATAGAAAAACATTTAGAGAGTAGAATTCCATCATAACCTTGACCCAACCCATTGCCTTATATTGGCACATCATTTGTTACAGATCAAGGGAGCTGAAGACACTTCATCAACAAGAAGGAGATCTTCGCCACTATGTTGAATGAGACTCATCAACTTATCAGTAAGTATCTAGAGTCCAGAGGACCCTTTAATCATTCCTTTGTAGGATTGGGTCTAAGGTGTTTCTCACCCTTGAAGTCCTCAAGGAGGACTTCGGCGGGAGTGTACGTGGTGGGTGCGTTGTGTGGACCCTTACTCTGTAGAGAGCATAAACATCTGGTTAGGGGTGAACTAGTAAAACCTTTGGTTTGAGTTGAACCGTGTAAAACCTTGGGTTTGAGGTAAAGTGGGTGAAACCTCCGTTAGGGTGTTATCGAAGATCCTTGGCTAGTGTGATTAAAAGTGGGTGTGTTGTATTGACCCTTGCTAGTGAGAGCATAAACAGTAAGCCTCAGTGTAGGTCGTAAAGGTTGAAGGTGAACCTGATTTAAAATCTTAGGTTAGACGTGAACCATGGAAAACCTCCTTAGTGAAATCTGGTACACTTAAGGATTGAGTGCGGTTACCGGGAGTGGAGTAGACAACTAGTCAAACCACTATAAAAATGATTATGTTTACGATTATTATTCTTTTGTTTGTGTGATTTTCTTTAATATTTTCATATCTAAATATCTGAGAGCACACTTCACACACATGTACAGTCATATCCATCATAAGCTAGTTTGCATATTTTTCACTTCTTATATAGTTTGTGATTGGATCCTCTATCGAGCTTGGAAGCCAGTAGAGTTACTTTTGAGTAATCCTAATATATGCTTATTGTTAGGATTAGTGCAATAGGATTTTTAAATATATTGTAAAAACCTTAAAAAGTCCTATTCACCCCCCTCTAGGATATATTGGCATATCCCTACTTCAACTCAAGCGGTCTTCACCACTGTTTTAATTGGTATCAGAGCGGGTCTCTCTTTAAGGGCTTCACCGCCTAGAGAGTGATCTTGACTGAAGTTGGAATCACGATAAAAAAAGGTCCCAGAGGATGTAACAAATCTAAACAATTACCTTGTAATCCATACTGCTCTGAAAGTTGGCAATAGTTTAAAATGGTACCTTGATAGTGGATGTTTCAGACACATGACTGGTGATCAAACTCACCTTTGTGAGTGTTCAAAATTTGATGGAGGATCTGTCACATTTGGAGATGGTAGCTCAGCTAAAATTATTGGTCAAAGAATAATAGCAGTACCAGGCCTTCCAAAAATTAAACATGTTCTCTGTGTAGAAGGCTTGAAACATAATCTCCTCGGTATCTCCCAAATCTGTGACAAAGAACATCTAGTCACCTTCTCAAAAGATGTGTGCAGAATTGTAGATCATACAGAAAAATCTCTCATAATAGGCTTACGCACTAATGATAACTGTTATGTCATTGAAAGTATAAATAAGAATGTGTTGTCCACAAAGTGTAACATGGCTGTAAAGAATGAGTCCAAATTATGACATCAAAGGTTGGGACATGTTCACTATTAGAATTTAGCTAAACTTAGCTCAAAGAACTTGGTTAGAGGCGTTTCCAAAATTAGAAAAGAAGAAAAAATAGTGTGTGTGGAATGTCTAAAAGGAAAATAGATAAAAGTTAGACATAAAAAAGACAACCACAATAACAACAACAAAACCTTTGGATCTGCTGCATATGGATCTAGTTGGCCCTGCCAAAGTAGAAAGCCATGGTAAGAAAAGATACTTTTTGGTGATAGTAGATGACTATACTAGATTTAATTGGGTCGCATTTCTTTGAGAAAAATCGGATGCCTTCGAAGAATTTGTAGTCTTGGCAAAACGAATTCAAAATGAAAAAGGATATGACATAAATCACATCAGAAGCGATCATGGTGGGGAATTTGAAAATGAAAGATTTGAAAAATATTACAATAAAAAAGGAATTCGTCATGAATTCTCAGCCCCAAAAACCCCATAATAAAATGGAGTTGTTGAGAGGAAAAATTGAGTATTACATGAAATGGGGTTGGTTATTTTAAATGGAAAAGATATGGCAAAACGTTTTTGGGCAGAAGCCGTCAATACCGCCTACTACATCATAAATAGAGTATATCTTAGAGCAGGTCTGAACAAAACTCCATATGAGCTAGGGTATGAGAAGCTACCTAATGTGAAATACTTTCGGGTCTTTGGCAGTAAATGCTATATTTTGAGAGACAAGGATCACCTAGGAAAATTTGAGTCTAAAAGTGATGAAGGTATTTTTCTAGGATATGCCATGAATAGTTGTGCTTATAGAGTATACAACCTAAGAACCCTCACTATTCAAGAGTCTGTCAATGTGGTTATTGATGATCATCCTCATGATGAGGATACCCTTGTAAAGGAATTAGAAGATGATGTAGAGTCATGCATTCTAGATAAATCAGATAACAAATCTCCATCATTGAATGAACCCCAACTGTCACCTCACATTCTCATTATCAAGGATCACCCTCAAGAACAAATCATTGAAGATCCTAATGACGACGTAAGAACTATACGACAGATAGAGTATATATAGTCATTTCTGCTTTACCTCAAAGATTGAACCAAAGAATATTGTAGAAGCTCTTCAAGATGAATACTGGATAAATGTTATGCAAGAAGAACTTCAGCAATTACAGGGAAATAAGGTGTGGAAATTGGTTCCTAGACCAACTGATACAAATATTATTAGAACCAAATGGGTTTTCAAAAATAAATCTGACAAGTCAGGCAATGTGATTAGAAATAAAGCAAGACTGGTCGCTCAGGGATAATCATAAATAGAAGGGATTGATTTTGATGAAACATTTTCCCGTGTCGCTCATCTTGAGTCTATTAGAATTCTTATATCCATTGCATGCGTACTAAAGTTTAAACTGTTTCAAGTGAATGTTAAGAGTGCTTTTCTTAATGGGGATCTTGCTGAAGAAGTTTATGTAGAACCAAAAGGATTTTCAGATCCCAAGTTCCCCCATTATGTTTATCATTTGGACAAAGCTCTGTATGGTCTCAAACAAGCACCACGTGCATGGTATGAACGATTAATAAAATTCCTGTTAGACCATGAATTCTGCAGAGGAAGTGTAGACAAGACACTATTTACTCCAAGAATAAAGAACTCCTTGCTTATTGCACAAATCTATGTGGATGATATAGTGTTTGGATCAACATGTGGAGATGAGGCACACAAATTTGCCAACCTCATGAAATCAGAATTTGAAATGAGTATGGTTGGTGAATTGAACTTCTTTTTAGGACTACAGGTCAAGCAACTAAATGATGGAATCTTCATAAACCAGACCAAGTATGCAAGAGACTTGGTGAAAAGATTTGGGCTTGAGTCTGGCCGTACCTACCACACGCCTATGAGTACCACACTTAAACTCTCCAAAGATATTAACGACAAAAGTGTGGACCAACATCTCTATAGGAGTATGATTAAAAGCTTACTATACCTCACAGCTAGTCGTCCAGATATATCCTTTAGTGTGGGAGTATGTGCTCGATATCAGGCAGATCCAAAAGAATCTCACCCAATGGCTGTAAAAAGGGTTATTAAATATGTAGCAGGGACTACCACCTTTGGTCTATGGTATCTGTATAAAACATCCACCATCATTATTGGTTATTCTGATGCAGATTGGGCTGAAAATTTAGATGATCGAAAATCAACAAGTGGAGGATATTTTTATATTAGTAATTGTTCGGTCTCATGGCAAAGTAAGAAATAAAATTCGATCTCGTTATCCACTGCAGAGGCTGAATATATAGTTGTAGGCAGCTGTTGTGCACAACTTCTGTGGATGAAACAAATGCTATTGGATTATGGGATCGCACAACCTACAATGAGTCTTTTCTGTGACAAACTAGTGCTATAAACATCTCCAAAAATCCAATTCAGCACTCTCGGACCAAGCATATTGACATTCGTCATCATTTCATCCGAGAACTTGTCAAAGAAAAGATATTGGATTATGTAACTACTGAAAAACATCTTGCCGATATCCTTACAAAGCCTCTTAACAAAAATAGGTTTTGTGACCTTCAAAAATCAATTTGCATATGCTCTCATTGATAAATATCTCAGGAACAATCGCTCACATAGGTACATCTAAAGTTTGAGATATTCATGGCCAAACTATTAATAAACAAATGTCAAAATTTTCACAGCTCTGAAAATATCTACACAGTTTCGATTTCATCATCGATGCTATTGAGATAGTATATCGATGCAATTGACGGTTCTTGGGAATACAATGTTTTAACTATCAGTTCTTCCCAACGGTCGGACAACATTCAATGGGATTACTATTTTCCAACAACCATCAACACGACTCTTAATGAAAGTCATGATGATGCTATCGATAACTGATTGATATGATCAATAAGTCGGCTATATTAAGAGAAGAGTACACTTGAATTCATACTCATTCCTTCTCTTTTCTGAGTACTTCCTCTAAGCCCTTACCAGCATCTCACCTCCTCAAACCATGATCAAGGGAAAAGGTAAGTCATCTCTTCATTCTCTGAAATCAAAGAACATACCATCAGAATCCAGTAGGCATCGACCTATGGAAGCACGTCCATTTTCCATTGTTGAACGTCTCGTGCTCAATAGTGCCATAAAACCATTTGGAATCGACCTACTTCTGGAAGTAATAGGCTGGCAAAATATCCTCAATCTTGGAGGATCATATCAGTTAGGGGTGATCCACGAATTCTTTAATCCTTGCCATATCATTAGCGATGATCCTCCTAGCATTCGGATTAAACTGGCACACTACTCAAAACTGATCACTCCAATCACCTTGACTCATTTTCTTGATCTGGAGGTCACTCGAAACCCAGTGACTAGCAGGAATTTGAATGGTTTGGGTGTGTGGGGAGAAATAACATGTGCGTTATGTCAAGGCACGACCGTTCCATGAAATGATGAAAATTTGCTTCACATCAACTATCTTGGACCCACTTTCAAGATTCTTCATAACATTTTTGAGTCTAATGTATATCCCTGTGATGTCCATGGTGATCATCTTCCTCCATTTGTGATCAATGTGCTTTATGATATATATCAAGAAAATCAAATGTGCCTACCAACTCTTCTCCTCGAGAAAATTATTTATGTAATTCGAGGAAATCGTAGGGAGCCACTGCTCTTTCCCATGCTCATATGCAAACTAGCACATCATGCAAGGCTTCCTGCCACATCTGATGCAGTGTATCTGGAAGCATGGTTTGATAGTGATGCAGCGTAGGTAGCACAACAGTTGTGTCCTTCCTTATCTCTCCCCAGGCATAGCCTTCGCATGCCAAGGGCCGTCCAACATGCTCCACTGTCAATTTCTCCTACACATGGTGGGTCAAATTGCATGCCGATGATTAGCCCTAAGTTGATCACAAACCGCCAATCTCATCACCTTGAACGTCACTTACTAAATAGGATGGCTGGGATGGAGGACCGTTTGAACAATTGTGAAAGGCATCTCACTACAATTGAAGAGAAACTTGATGTCCTTCAGGAAACCACTCAGCAAGTTGTGGACCTACTCACACATAACAATCCTCGAGGACATTAAGCGTCGGTTGATAAGTTTCTTTGTCCTTTGAATATCAAGTGCGTGTAGGGTTGTGCTATCTTTTTGGATGATTATACTTTTGCTATCTGTAGTAGTGTTTTTTTTTTTTTTGGATATAGCTGAATGTAATTCTCATTTTTTTTACTCCCATACTGATATCCCCTGGTTTATATAGTCTCTGATATGGAATGCATGTTCTTTTATTGATTATCCTATACACTTTACTTGCTTTAATATGTATCCATACTGTCTGCCATTGTTAGTTCTCTCATATGCCATCTACTTCAGTCAATACCAACTGCCATATCTTTATCAATGACTGACAAAAAGGGGGAGAACAGTTCAAAACACCCCAAATGGAAATTGTATATCTACTTGAATGGTGCTGCAGGTGTTAGGGGGAGCAGCTGCATAAAGAATGGGGGAGTTTTACAGTAAGGGGGAGCAGATACTGGTTGTGTACATGGGATCATTAGAATTTATAAAATTGTGTAAAATGCATATGCACACAATTTAGGATGTGTCAATCTAGATACTGTGCTAGGGTGTTTTGGGTATTTTATCACGTAATTGACAAAGGAGGAGATTGAAAGTGTCCTTGCTAGTGCCCTGGTTTGTCAATTAACAGGTGAGTTATGTGAGTCGGATTGCAGAACATCACAAGAAGATCAATTCAAGCATCTGCCTCAACCGAGTGTGTGGAAGCTCGCCATACGTAAATCTAAGCCTCACATCCCATGTCCCAAAATACCAGGTGAATAAAACCCTTAAAACAAGTTAGAACATGTTAGGGTTTTAGGTAGGAAAACTTTTTTGAAGAATCAGAAAAATCTCTAAGTTTTCTTGCCCTGTCGATTGTATCGATACACATCTCGATATAATCGACCTGCGCTATCGATGTCCTCAGAATACCAATCGATAAAATCGAATGAGGATGTAATGTGTCTAGCAACCACATACATATCTGGACAGAATTATCGATATATTGATATACTTATTGATATCATCGACATTTGAATCTCGAGCCCATCGAAGTGGCTCGATATTATCGACAGGTAGATATCCAACACCCCTATTTTTACTTAAGAAAATCACATATTCTTTGATATATTGGAGCTCTCATCGATACCATCGGAGTTCAAATCTCGATGATACCGGTGGGGTTCCGATGATATCGGGCATGGGTGCGAAGTTCTCCAGCAAAATTTTTCAAGTGATTTTTCATCTCTAATCGGGGGTCACTCGATAGAATTGATATTCTAAATATTGATGATATTAGGGTCATATCGATTGCATCGAGAATGGACAAAACTATCCAGCAAGCTCACTGATGAAATCTTTTGAGTTATTTATGCATCAACACGACTCCCGATATCATCGACATTCAAATTTTGATGATATCGAGTATCCCCCGATCATATTTAATTACCTGAAAATTTTCAAATAAAGTTTCCCTCATTTTCAAATGTCAAGGACTCGATCCTTGTATCGATAATATCAGAGTTCAAAATCCAATGGCAATGACATGAGTCTTAATCCCCTCGACCAGCTGACAAGGTTTTTGCAAAAGCGTAATACCTTGAGTTTGTGTCATCGAGCAGACCATCGATACAATTGAGAGCATACGCTCGATGATATCGAACCTGCGTGATGATATCAAACTCTGTCATAAATATGACCATTTTATATCCGTTGGAACCTTTTGCCTATTTAAAGAGAACTTGTCTTTAGTTACTGTGAGAGAAAGAATAGAGTGCTTTTGTGTGTTTAACCTTAGATCATATACCCTAAGCCCTTTCTCTCAAGGGAGTTAATCCTCCAATCGACCCTCATCATTGATATTTAATAGAGTAGATCAAGGAATGAACTTTCGCATTCAAGGATCCTCCAGCTACTACCTTAATGATAAATCATTAAGCTGGGATACCTTGAATGCATAGATGATTAGAATCGCTCTACCTTCCTAATAGAAAAATATTTAGAGAGTAGGATTCCATCATGAACTTGACCCAACCCATTGCCTTATATTGGTACATCATTTATTGTGGATCAAGGGAGCTGAAGACTCTTCATCAACAAGAAGGAGATCTTCGCCACTATGCTAAATGGGACTCATCAACTTATCTGTAAGTATTTAGAGTTCAGAGCATCCTTTGATCATTCCTCTGTAGGATTGGGTCTAAGGTGTTTCTCACCCTTAAGTCCTCAAGGAGGCCTCCAGCGAGAGTGTACGTGGGGGGTGTGTTGTGTGGACCCTTGCTCTGTGGAGAACATAAACATCTGGTTAGGGGTGAACTAGTAAAACCTTCGGTTTGAAGTGAACCGTGTAAAACCTTGGGTTTGAGGTAAACCGGGTGAAACCTCTGTTAGGGTCTTATTTTAGATCCTTTGCCAATGTGCCTAAAAGTAGGTGCATTGTGTTGACCCTTGCTCGTGAGAGCATAAACAGTTAGCCTCAGTATAGGTTGTAAAGGTTGAAGGTGAACTTGATTTAAAACCTGAGGTTAGAGGTGAACCATGGTAAACGTCCTTAGTGAAATTCGGTAGACTCAAGGGTTGAGTGCGGTTACTGGGAGTGGAGTAGATAAGTAGTTGAACCACTATAAAAATGACTGTGTTTGTGATTATTATTCTTTTGTTTGTGTGATTTACTTTAATATTTTTATATCTAAATATCTGAGATCACACCTCACATGCATACACAGTCATATCCATCATAAACTAGTTTACATATTGTTCACTTCTTAAATAGTTTGTGATTAGATCCTCTACCAGGCTTGGAAGCCAGTAGAGTTACTTTTGAGTAATCCTAATTTGTTCTTATTGTTAGGATTAGTGCAATAATATTTTTAAATACATTGTAAAAACCTTAAAAAGTCCTATTCACCCCCCTCTAGGACATATTGGCATATCCCTACTTCAACTCAAGCGGTCTTCACCGCTATTTCAAAACCTATACTTATAACCTATAACCTATAACCTAAACCTTAACCTATAACCTAAACCTTAACCTATAAACTAAACCTATAACCTATTACCTAAATCCTAAACCCAAATCTAAATGCGAACCCGATTTCCTAAACCTAAATCTTAACCTATAATCTATACTTATAACCTTAACCTAAACATATTTTCAAATCCCAAAACCTATACCTATACTTAAAACCTAAACCTATAACCTATATCCTATAACCTAAACCAAAACCTATAAACTAAACCCAAACCCAAACCCAAACCCAAACTCGAACTCGAATCCCTAAACTTAAACCTAAACATATAACCTATAACCTATAACCTAAGCCTATACCTAAACCTAAAACCTAAACCTAAGCCTAAACCTATAAACTAACCTAAACCCTAACCTAAACTCTATAACCCATAACCTATAACCTAAACTCAAATTCTTAAACCTTAACCTATAACCCAACCTAAACCTATACTTATAACCTAAAACTATTCTAAAATTCCAAAACCTAAACCTAAAACCTAAATTTATCCTCAAATCCCTAAACCCAAACCTACACTTAATCCTAATCTCAACTCCCTAACCTAAACTTGAAAACCCAAACCTAAAACTGATCCCGAACCCGAACCTGATTTCCTAAACGTAAACCTTAACCTATTCTCAATTCCCTAAACCAATAGCTTATAACCTAAACCTAAACCTAAACATAAACCTTAACCTAAACCTAAACCTATAACCTTATCCGAAACCAAAACCTATGATCTAAAACCTTAACCTATAACCTATAACCTAAACTTATAACCTATAACCTAACCTAAACCTAAACCTAAACCTAAACCTTAACCTATAACCTATAACCTAAACCTAAGCCTAAAACTTAAATGTATTCTCAAATCCCTAAACCTAAACCTACACCCAATCCTAATCTCAACTCCCTAATTAAACCCAAACATAAACTTGAAAATCTAAACCTAAACCCAATCCTGAACCTGATTTCCTAAACATAAACCTTAACCTATTCTCAATTCCCTAAACCTATAGCTTATAACCTAAACCTAAATCTTAACCTAAACTAAAACCTATGACCTAAAACCTTAACCTATAACCTATAACCTAAACTTATAACCTATAACCTAACCTTAACCTAAACCATAACCTATAACTTATAACCTAAACCTAAACCTAAAACCTAAATATATTCTCAAATCCCTAAACCTAAACCTACACCTAATCCTAATCTCAACTCCCTAACCTAAACCTAAACCTAAACTCGAAAACCCAAACCTAAACCCAATCCCAAACCCGAACCCGATTTCCTAAACCTAAACCTTAACCTATTCTCAATTCCCTAAACCTATAGCTTATAACCTAAACTTAAACTTAAACTTAAACCTAAACCTAAACCTAAACCTTAACCTAAACCTAAACCTATAACCTTAACCTAAACCAAAACCTATGACCTAAAACCTTAACCTATAACCTATAACCTAAACTTATAACCTATAACTTAACCTTAACTTAAACCTTAACCTGTAACCTATAACCTATAACCTAAACTTAAACCTATAACCTAAATGTATTCTCAAATCCCTAAACCTAAATCTACACCTAATCCTAATCTCAACTCCCTAACCTAAACCTAAACCTAAACTTGAAAACCCAAACCTGAACCTGATCCCGAACCTGATCCTGAACCTGAACCTGATTTCTTAAACCTAAAGCTTAACCTATTCTCAGTTCTCTAAACCTATAGCTTATAACTTAAACCTAAACCTTAACCAAAACCAAAACCTATGACTTAAAACCTTAACCTATAACCTATAACCTAAACTTATAACCTATAACCTAACCTTAACCTAAACCTAAACCTAAACCTTAACTTATAACCTAAAACCTAAATGTATTCTCAAATCCCAAAACCTAAACCTATACCTAATCCTAATCTCAACTCCCTAACCTAAACCTAAAACTAAACTTGAAAACCCAAGCCTAAACTCGATCCCAAACCTGAACCCAAGTTCCTAAACTTAAACCTTAACCTATTCTCAATTCCCTAAACCTATAGCTTATAACCTAAACCTAAACCTTAACATTAACCTAAACCTAAACCTATAACTTATAACCTAAACCTAAAACCTAAATGTATTCTCAAACCCCTAAACCTAAACCTTCACCTAATCCTAATCTCAACTCCCTAACCTAAACGTAAACCTAAACTTGAAAACCTAAACCTAAACCCAATCCCGAACCCGAACCCGATTTCCTAAACCTAAACCTTAACCTATTCTCAATTCCCTAAACCTATAGGTTATAACCTAAACCTTAACCTAAACCTAAACCTATAACCTATAACCTTAACCTAAACCAAAACTTATAACCTATAACCTAACCTTAACCTAAACCTAAAACCTAAACCTTAAGCTATAACATAAACCTAAACCTAAACCTAAAACCTAAATGTATTCTCAAATCCCTAAACCTAAACCTACACCTAATCCTAATCTCAACTCCTTAACCTAAACCTAAACCTAAACTTGAAAACCCAAACCGAAACTCGATCCCGAACCTGAACCCGATTTCCTAAACCTCAACCTACCTATTCTCAATTCCCTAAACCTATAGCTTATAACCTAAACCAAAACCCAAACCTAGAACCTATAACCTAAACCTAAACCTAAACCTAAAACCTAAATGTATTCTCAAATCCCTAAATCTAAACCTACACCTAATCCTAATCTCAACTCCCTAACCTAAACCTAAACCTAAACTTGAAAACCCAAACCTAAACCCGATCTCGAACCCAAACCCGATTTCCTAAAACTAAACCTTAACCTATTCTCAATTCCCTAAACCTATAGCATATAACCTAAACCTAAACCTTAACCTAAACTTAAACCTAAACCTAAACCAATACCTATGACCTAAAACCTTAACCTAGACTTAAAACCTAAATGCATTCTCAAATCCCTAAACCTAAACCTACACCTAATCCTAATCAAAACTCCTTAATCTAAACCTATACTTGAAAACCCAAACCTAAACCCGAACCCGAACTCGAACCAGATTTTCTAAACCTAAGCCTTAACCTATTCTCAATTCCCTAAACCTTAACCTATAACCTAACCTAAACCTATAACCTATACTTGTAACCTAAACCTAAACCTATAACCTAAACCTAAGCCTAAAACCTAAACCTAAACCTAAAACCTAAAACCTAAATGTATTCCAAATCCTTAAACCTAAACCTAAACCTAAACCTAAGCCTAAAACCTAAACCTAAACCTAAAACCTAAAACGTAAGTGTATTCTCAAATCCTTAAACCTAAACCTACACCTAATCCTAATCTCCACTCCCTAACCTAAACTTATACCTAAACTTGAAAACCCAAACCTAAACCCGATCCCAAACCCGTACCCGATTTCCTAAACCTAAACCTTAACCTATTCTCAATTCCCTAAAGCTATAACCTATATACTATAACCTATAAGCTAACCTAAACCTATAACCTAAACCAAAACCTATAACCTAAAACTTAACCTAACCTATAACCTAAACTTATAAACCTAAAATCTAAACCTAAACCTATAACCTAAACCTAACCTATAACCTAAACCTAAACCTATAACCTAAATGTATTCTCAAATACCTAAACCTATACCTACACCTAATCTAATCTCAACTCCCTAACCTAAACCTAAACCTAAACTTGAAAACCCAAACCTAAACCCGATCCCAAACTTATGATGTTAAATTTATATTTATGATATTAAACTTATATGTATGATGTTAAACTTATATGTATTGAACATGCGTGGATGAATGTAATGTGGATAAAGATTGTGTGTTTGGATGGATGTAGTTTATGTTTGGATGAATGTAGTTTATGTTTGTGTTTGGATGGATGTAGTTTATGTTTGGATGCATTTACATAGTTTGGGTTTAGATGGATGTATATGTGAATATGATGAAATATATTATATAACGGGTGTATATCAAGAAGAATATGATATTGTAACAAGTGTATATCTGTCTCATATTTAAAAAATTCTGACGGATTTAGGCCATTCATATTTTTCTAAATATTCAAATATGAGACGGTCGAAGACCGTCCTTTTGAGGTTCATAAGAGACGGTTCATAGTAGTCCTTTTTAAGGACGGTCTATGACCATCCTATTGAGGCTCATAAAAGATGGGTAATAGCAGTCCTTTTTAAGGATGGTCCATGACCGTCCTTTTAAAGGATGGTCCATGACTGTCCTTTTAAGGCTCATAAGAGACGGATCATAGCAGTCCTTTTTAAAGATGGTCCATGACCATCCTATTGAGGCTCATAAGAGAGGTAATAGCAGTCCTTTTCAAGGACAGTCCATGACCATCCTTTTAAAGGACGGTCCATGACTGTCCTTTTGAGGCTTATAAGAGATGGTTCACAGCAGTCCTTTTAAGGATGGTCCATGACCATCCTTTTTAGTCTCATAAGAGACGGTTCATAGCAGTACTTTTTAAGGACGGTCCATGACCGTCCTTTTGAGGCTCATAAGAGATGGTTCATAGCAGTCCTTTTTAAGGACTGTCCATGACCATCCTTTAAACGTTAATAAGAATGACGGTTCCTAACTGTCCTTTAAGTAATACGATGCCTCAAAATTTGACTGCCTCTGCGACGGTCCATGACCTTCCTTTTTGGTCATTTGAGACAATTTTGGACCGCCCTTTTTTCACTGTTTTGACATAGTGGGTGCTGAGCTGCAAATCAGTGCCCATCGCTCTCTGAAAGCTCCCTTAAAACTGAGTCGTGAACTTTGGGTCTCGATCTGAAACGATTGAGACAGGAACACCGTGCAGTCTCACGATCTCGTTAACAAACTTTTTGGCGATCGAGCCGGTTCACATGCTAGGTCTCACGAATGGCAAGAAAATATGCTGAATTTGTTAGATGGTCCAAGACAACCTAGATGGCTTCATGACCAAGCTGTGTTCTCGCCAAACTCATGACAAAATCAGTAGAAATGTGCTCCCACTTCCACATCGAGACGCTTAACCGCTACAATAGACTAGGGGGTCTCTGATGATCGACCTTGACACGTTGGCATGTGTCACACACTGCCACAAAACTAGCTATCTGGCGCTTTATCCCTGCCTAAAAATACTGACGCCTGATATCCCGATACATTTTCGTTGAGCCAGGGTGGATAGAGAACTGCGATTGATGTGCCTTGGTCATAAGATCTCGGCACAACTCAGGAATATCCAGGATAAATAATCAGCCTCTGAAGTGAAGTCCACCATCAGAACCGATCTGCCAATCTGACTGACTCTCAAATGTTGCCTCTGCCTGATACTCTTCACTAAATCATCTGCTTGCTGAGCCTTGATCACCCTTGCGACAAGAGAAGGTTGAATTGACAGGCTTGATAAATGCACAATAGAAGACTGCAAGCCAATCTCAAAGTCAAATGCAGACACATCCTCATGCATCCTCCACTCCTAAATCATCATGTGCACCACCGGGCCTCGTGGTTGATGGCTGAGGGCATCAGCCACCACTTTCACCTTACTTGGGCGTTATTGAAGATCAAAATCATAGTCCTTTAGGAGCTTCATCCAACACCTCTGCCTCATGTTCAACTCAGATTGAGAGAATAGATACTTCAAACTCTTGTGGTTGGAGAAGAGCTCAAACCTCACCCCATAAAGATAGTACCTTCGCACCTTTAATATGAAAACCATTGCTGCCAGCTCCAAATCATGCGTAGGGTAGTTCAGCTCATGGACCTTGAGCTGGTGAGACGCATAAACCACTGGCTTCTTGTGCTGCATCAGGACAACACCCAAGCCAACTCACGAGACATTGGTAAATATAATAAATCCAAGCCAACTCATGGAATTTCTCCAAGCTTCCTAAACTTCAAGTGTGGCCCACCTCTTCACCCCATCATCTCCCATCTCAATCCTCCATTCCTCATCTCATCCATTAAGATTGAAGCTAAGGTGCCAAGGAACCTCTATGAGCAAGAAGATCGGACGGTGGGTGCTAGATTACACTAGTTTTTCTTATTTTTATGATGGGCCAAGTGAGGCCCACCGATCAATGGTGTGGATCCCACTTGGGACCCTAAAATGTGGCCGATGGCCCACTTGGATCATCATGATCATTCCATGATGGGGCCATTCTCCATGGACCCCATCATGATGTTTATTTCATTTAGAAAGGTCATCTAGACCATCCATATTGGTGGGGAAAGGATCCCCACCGTTGATTTTAAGTTTTGATGGTCCCTTATGCTAAATGACCCACTTGATGTATGATTCATTGTAAGGGAGGGCCCATAGTGTCGGGGTCCCTCCATCACAAAGCGTGTCCCACTCTCCATGTCTCTCTCTCTTTTTTCTCTCTTTTTATTTTGTTTTATTTTATTTTATTTTATGGGATAGGGTTGTGTGGCCCACTTGAATGGACCCCACCTTGAAGTATTTATTTTGACCCAGCTCTTTTCAAGTGGGGCCCACCTTATATGTTGTACCATATCATCCACCAGTGGTGGCCCACCACAGCAAGGTCCACCTCAACCTTTGTATAACGTCTAGGGAACTCCAGGGACGTTGGACGTTCCCTGGACATTGTATGAAAAATATAAATATTAGTTTTGGCATTGGGGGTGAGCCAGTTGTGTAGGCCCCACCCTAATGTATTGGTACAATCTAAGCCATCCATCCTATTCCTTGGATGATTTTAGGCGTTGAGCCAGGGAATGAGGTCCATCCGTTCATTAGGTGGGCCATACCTCTCAAAGTAGTAGCTCTCACCATTTAAGTCAATTTTAATTTTTCTACAGGCCTTAATGAGTTCAATAGCGGACTCATTGGGACGGTCTTGCACCACTGAAGCCAATGGACGGAGTGGATCTACTTGTTGCGGTCCCTAGATCCGAAAAACCTCTGAAAAATGAGTTTGCAGAATTTTTTAAAAAATTGTATGAGAGGCAGCGCCTCTGCCTCTGACGACCGTGCTGCAGCGGCAGCAGCGGCCGTGCAGTAACCCACGGCTGCTGCCGTGGGCCCCACATTGATGTTTATGTGCTACCTAAACCGTTCATATGGTGGGCCACCCTCTGATGTAGACCCACCCCAAGAATGGGCCCGATCCCGATCTCATGTGGTCCACACCACACAAATCAGTGTGAATTGAATTCTACCATTGAAAAATTTTTTGGGGCCATAGAAGTTTTGGATCAAGATGAAATTTGTGTATTCCCTTCATCCGGGTCTGAGTGACCTTGTGAACTGGTTGGATTTCAAATAAACATTTAGGTGGGCCCCACGTGGAGCCCACAGTGATGTGCGTGTTCTACGCCCACCGTCCAGATGGACGATGGTACCCACCGTAATATGTGTTCTACGTCCACAGTCCAGCGGATGGTGGACCCCCCCTGGGTGTGTGTGTACGTGTGCATGCATGTGGGTGTGTGTGTACGTGTGGGACCTCCCTTGATGCATGTGCATATCCAGGCCGCCCAGGGCCTGGACGTTGCATTTTTTTTTTAATAATATTAATATATTATATATTGTTATATTAATATATGATATAATATTACATATTATATTATAATTTTATCTAATATCATAAGTAGTTAAGAAGGGTGGGCCCTACCTGGGACCCACCTCTGCTGTAGTAAAAGCTGCACAACAGCAGCTAGTTTTATTAATATATTATATATTTAGTCGCCATATTATGTGTTGTATCCATGCCGTTCAACCATTTGTGAGATTACTGTACGGCACAGGAAAAGATGAGCCAGATCCATAGTCCAAGTGGACCCCACCTTGGCCTGTTTTGAGGCCCATCTTAACGTAGTTATAACAGTTCATTGGGGCCACTTTGATGCGGATATAAGGCCCATGTCATGGGGTCATTTGATGTTTTAGGGGCCCATGGGATTAGGCCCATTTGATATGTATAAGGCCCATGGGTCGAGAACCGTTGTGATGCCTTCTAAGGCCCACGGGTTTTGACCCATTGCAATGCACAGAAGGCCCGTTGGTGCGGCCCATTGATGTGGTCCATTGGATGAGTAAAAGGCCCATATGACATGGCCCATTTGATGTATTTAAGGCTAATGGGGTGTACCTAAGGTCCCTTGCAATGTGTGATCCCAACCTGGTTTATGTAATGATGTTTATTACGGGTTAAGGCTTGGGAGCAATGTTGGTTTGACGTCCACATTGCGAGTGTAATGTTGGTTGGATGTCCACATTACGACTCTCCTTAGGGCCCATTACTGGGCCGTACTTGCTGCGTATAGGCCGTCTAGGCCCATCTACGTTGTAAGAATGGTTCATCACTCATTTACGTGTTTAGTATAGTTTCATGACCCATGAACATACGCATCATATGTATGCTTGACGTGAGAATTGTCTGATCATAGCATGTGCCTTCGGACAGGTTGTTTATGAGCTCCCGATTAGGCGGTGTTTCCCTACATGAGCGCACGATATGCGCAGGATTTGATGCATGACTGGATAGCGTGAATCATGCATATCGCATTTGTATGACATGGATATTGTATGCCCTAGCGACATCAGAGTCGTAACTTCTAAAGATGTATCGTGGTTGGCAGGATTGGATACCGAAAATCTTGTTCTACATGGGGTGCTATTGATATCCCTGGGTGAAAGTCCCTAAACCCTTATGGTACTAAGAGGTTACTCCAACGTCTAGACTGAGTGGGTAGATGAGCATTGAGTGCCGATTACCAGAGGGTTACGCTCTCTACTGTGTCGTGGTCGGTTGGAAGGGGGTGCGGCCTTACCTGCCCGAGAGTAGAGGACAATGCTAGGCTGAGTTTGACCAGCTGGAGGAATGGGTCCGCTATCGACGAGTCGTGCTCGATATTGGCAGACGGATAGTGAGGTCTCTTTCACTTACCTTATTGCGCGCGATGTGGCGGTAATCTGGTTTAGAGTGTACTAGACCCCGGTGATATTCCATATTTGAGCCGTATTGATGTGTGGATATTGATGAGGATCTGTATGCTTGAGTTGCATTGCACATCGCATGGCCTTGGGATGGCCGATACCACTCATGTCTTGCATTGCATAGCCTTGGTACGGCTTATGATATTATGGTTCCATCTGCATATTTCGCATTACTCTGAAATTGCATGTTCATATTACTACCTTGCGCACACACTTTCACCACCCTCTAAGCTTTCTATAAGCTTATGCACGACCGTTGCGTGCAGGTGACGTTGGATCGCAGCAGCGCTGAGGCAAGAGCACGTTGCTGATCGTTTTGGAGTTTTTGTTCTTTACCATTGTATTTCCCTTTATGCTCATTATACTTGTAAAGTTTTTTATCATAGTGGAAATGTATGGAGTGCTTAGTTGTTGTTTGTGGGTTATGTCATTGGTTATGCTTACTACGAATCAAACTGACGTTAAAAATCCTCCTCGTAGCATCCCAGGATCGGAACCTGGCAAATGGGAGCTAGGAGCCGAGAATGGGGTTCTACGGAGGCTGTCGGCGCCGAATTTGGAGATCAAGAATTTTATGAGCCCGATTTCTGAGTTTGGGGCGTGACAGAAGTTGGTATCAGAGCATAACTTGGGAATAACTGAGAACAACATTACATGTCTACTATGAGTATGGAATGAGTAAGTCCCGAAGTTCGGATAGCTTCGCGACCTTCCAATACAGACTGTTAACGTGCGTACCTTTGAGAGTTTTTGAAGTTGATAGGCGCCTTCGCTCTTTCCTGTAGGATATGGCGCTTGGGAGGGTTACCCGATCGACTCCCGCACCACCAGCTGAGGATTCTGCTTCACCATCGGAGGCTCCAGCTTTACCACCTGCGTCTCCCATTCCACCTTCAGAGATCCCTTCTCCTTTCCCTGAGGATGAAATTCCTCCCCCTGAGGCCGATGCGGAGCCGACTGTGACTGTGAGTGCCTCTCAGTTACAGCAGATGTTACAGGATGTGACAGCCACACTTCAGGGACAGGGTAGACGTCCAGTTGTTTCACCAGCTCAGGCAGAGTAGGAGCGTACGAGCGCCTTACTTCGTGAGTTCAGACGGCTTGATCCCCCAGGTTTCCAGGGCGAGCCAGATCCGACTACAGCAGAGAGATGGCGCTCTAATGTGAAGAAGATTTTTGATATCATGTCATGTATGACAGAGCAGCGCGTCCAGTTAGTTGTATTTCTCTTCCAGGGTGAGGTCAAGCATTGGTAGACCTCTGTTACCCGTGTTGCCGGACGTGATTATGTCTGGACATGGGAGGACTTTGTTGACCGATTCGAGGAGCGGTACTTCCCCGACCATATCCGTCGTCAACGAGCCTTAAAGTTTGAGACTCTGGTGTAGGGAGACATGACTGTGGCACAGTACGCGGCCTGTTTTGTGGCACTATCCAGATTTATACCGTATATGGTTGATGACGAGGGGCGGAAGGCCAGCCGTTTCGAGCACGACTTACGTTACGGCCTTCGAGGTCGTATTATTGGGCATGAGCTCCCTACTTTCCAGGCAGTAGTGCGGAGAGCTTAGATTTATGAGACTGAGTGGGCCAGTTCTTAGTCTGATCATGGTCAGAGGAGAGACCGGAAGAGGTAGGCTTCTTCTAGTGATTCACAGCAGCGTCGACCACAGCAGCAGAGGCGTACAGGTCGTCCGGCCTTCCGTGCACCATCAGCACCTCCACCACCACCTCAGAGGCAGTTCACCGGCACTTGTTTCAGGTGCGGTTCGACGGGACACCGTTCATGGGAGTGTCCTAGGCCCCAGCAGCAGCAGAGAGGTCCACAGCAGCAGAGGGCTCCCCAGTAGCCTCCACCACAGCAGCAGAGACCCCCACAGCAGCAGTGACAGCAGCCTTCACCACGTAGGCCACCTCAGCAGCAGCATCAGCATCATTACCAGCCTCAAAGGCCACAACAGCAGAGGCAGCAGTTTTGACCACCTCAGCCACCCCATCAGCAGCAGCAACACGTTCAGAGGGGACAGGCAGCTCCCCAGCCAGCTCAGGCTAGATTCTATGCGGCTCAGCAGGATCCGCAGTCTTCTGAAGGAGTTGTTGAGGGTATACTGCCAGTTTCTGCATGTATTGCACGTGTACTGCTTGATTCTGGTGCATCGCATTCTTTTGTGGCTGAGAGCTTCTGTCGATCGGCTGGCTTACCGTTAGAGTCTGCTGGTGAGAGCCTATCAGTATCGACCCCCTTGGGGAGGACCGCAGTGTTGGGACGATTTTGCTCGTCATGCCCCGTTCTGGTTGGGGATACCTTTCTGCTTACCAATTTATTTATTTTACCGCTGTCCGAGTTCGACGTCATCCTGGGCATGGATTGGCTCGCTGAGTATTATGCCATTTTGGACTGCGCCGCGAGGACAGTCACGTTCTGTATACCCGGCGTGCCACAGTTTCAGTTCGTTGCAGAGGCCAGAGGAGAGCGATTGTCTTGTTTGATGTCTTGCGCCATAGAGGAGCCTGTTACCGCTTGCATCGACCATTTGCCTGTGGTTTACGATTTTTTCGATGTGTTCCAGGAGATTCCGGGATTACCACCTCGTCGACTCACCAAGTTTCAGATCGATCTCGTGCCCGGTACCGTGCCTATTTCGAAGGCCTCGTATCGTATGGCACCATTAGAGTTACGGGAACTGCAGAAGCAGTTGGACGAGTTATGTGAGTTGGGTTTTATCCGTCCGAGCAGTTCACTGTGGGGAGCGCCGGTACTCTTCGTGAAGAAGAAGGATGGCTCATTGAGGCTCTGCGTTGACTACCGCGAGCTCAACAAAGTCACGATCAAGAACGAGTACCCGCTCCCTAGGATTGATGATTTGTTTGACCAGCTGCAGGGTGCACAGTTCTTTTCAAAGATTGACCTGTGTTCCGGTTATCATCAGATTCGGATCCGAGATGAGGACATTTTGAAGACGGCATTTAGGACGCATTACGGTCATTTTGAGTTTCAAGTCATGTCCTTCGGACTGACCAATGCACCCGCGGTCTTCATGCAGCTGATGAACGAGGTCTTTCGCCCATATCTGGATCAGTTTGTTGTAGTCTTCATCGATGACATTCTGATCTATTCGAGGACCCGTGAGGAGCATGATCAGCACTTGGAGATTACCTTGCAGATCCTCCGCGCACACCAGCTTTATGCGAAGCTGGAGAAGTGTGAGTTCTGGCAGGAGAAGGTGAAGTTCCTCGGTCACGTGATGACGAGGGAAGGTGTCGCAGTGGACCCCTCGAAGGTTGAGGCATGCGTCTGTGGGGCCAGCCCATGACTGCGACAGAGATCCGTAGTTTCCTTGGTTTGGCGGGTTACTACCAGCATTTCATTGAGGGTTTCTCTAGTATTGCAGCCCCGCTGACCAAGTTGACTCGGAAGGGTGCAGAGTTTATTTGGAGTGACGTCTGCGAGCGAGCATTTATGGAGTTGAAGGACCGTCTGACGTCCTCTCCTGTCCTCACTCTTCCCTCTGGGAGTGACGGTTTTATTGTATTCACCGATGCTTCGCACATCGGTTTGGGTGCTGTCCTGATGCAGCACGGGAGACCAGTGGCCTTTGTATCTCGTTAGCTCAAGGTTCATGAGCTGAACTATCCTACACATAATCTGGAGCTAGTTGCAGTTATCTTCGCACTGAAGGTGTGGAGGCACTATCTTTATGGGGTCAGGTTCGAGCTCTTCTCTGATCACAAGAGCTTGAAGTACCTCTTCTCACTGTCTGAGTTGAATATGAGGCAGAGGCGCTGGATGGAGCTCCTGAAGGACTATGATTTCGACCTCCAGTACCACCCGGGCAAGGCGAATGTGGTGGTAGATGCCCTCAGCCGTCAGCCACGAGGCCTAGTGGCGCATATGATGATCCAGGAGTGGCGGATGCTTGAGGATATTGTTGCGTATGACTTTGAGTTCGGCCTGCAGTCTTCCATCGTACAGTTATCGAGCCTGTCGATTCAACCCTCTCTTGTCGCTAGGGTGATCGAGGCTCAGCAGGCTGATGAGTCATTGCAGAGTTATATGGCTGAGGCGGCATCTGAGGGTCAGGTAGATTGGCAGTTGGTACAGTCGGTGGACTTCGTTTCAGAGGCCGATTATGTGTCCCGGATATTCCAGAGTTACGCAGAGATCTTATAACCAAGGCACACCGATCGTCGTTTTCTATCCACCCGGGCTCGACGAAGATGTACCGTGACATAAGGCGACAGTATTTTTGGGCGGGGATGAAGCGCCAGATCGCCAGTTTTGTGGCTGAGTATGACACGTACCAGCATGTCAAGGCCGATCATCAGAGACCTCCTGGTCTATTGCAGCCATTGAGCGTCCCGATGTGGAAGTGGGAGCACGTGTCGACTAATTTCATTATGGGTTTGCCGAGGACTCAGCGCGGTCATGACGCCATTTGGGTTGTTGTGGATCGTCTGACGAAGTCGGCACATTTTCTTGTTATGCGTGCGACTTGGTCTATGGACCGGCTTGTGAGATTATTTATTGAGGAGATTGTGAGACTGCATGGCGTTCCAGTCTGGATCGTTTCTGATCGAGACTCGAGGTTCACGTCTCAGTTTTGGGGGAGCTTCCAGCGAGTGATGGGGACTGATTTGCAGCTCAGCACTGCGTACCATCCGCAGACCGATGGCCAGACCGAGAGGGTCAATCAGATACTTGAGGATATGCTTCGAACCTGCACGATTAACTTCGGGGGTAGCTGGGATGAGCATCTACGATTGACTGAGTTCGCGTACAATAACAGCTATCAAGCGACTATCGGCATGGCTCCTTTTGAGGCACTATATGGCAGACCATGTAGATCACCGAGTTGTTAGACCGAGGTTGGAGAGCGCTGTCTCCTAGGTCCCGAGCTTGTGCAGGAGACTTCAGAGGCTATTGACATCATCAGGCAGAGGATGCGCACAGCTCAGAGCCGACAGAAGAGTTCTACTGATTGTCGGCGTCATCCCATGGAGTTTGATGTAAGGGACCATGTGTATCTCAAGGTCTCACCCATGAAGGGCGTAGTTCAATTTGGAGCGAAGGGCAAGCTTGCCCCGAGATTCATAGGACCTTTCGAGATCATAGGGTGCGTCGGCGCCGTGGCCTATCAGCTTGCCTTTCCATCACAGTTGTCTGCCGTCCACGACGTTTTTCACGTCTCCATGTTGAGGAAGTGTGGATCAGACGTAGTTCCCGTTATTGATTGACAGCCGCTGGAGGTTCGTGAGGACGCTTCTTACATTGAACAGCTAATCCGTATCCTTGATCGGAAGGAGCAGGTCCTCAGAACAAAGGTCATTTCGTTGGTGAAGGTGCAGTGGGGTCACCATTCTGTAGAGGAGGCTTCTTGGGAGCGTGAGGCTGAGATTCGAGAGCGTTATCCTCATCTCTTTGATGGTTGATCACGTGATGTATTTTGTATGCTATCTCCAATTTTATATGATGATATTATGATGTTTCTTTTTCATGAGTTATGCTTAGTTGTGATGCTTGTGTAAATTTCGACGACGATATTTTTATAAGGAGGGGAGAGCTATAAGACCCGTATCTTGGTCCGTACCTTTTCGTGGACTTTCGCGGTCTTACCGGTTGAATTTTGGCAACCTTCGACCCTTAACCGATGTCGACGCGCGACCCTGATTCATATACCGACAACCCGAGTCGACTCGACCCGAGACCAATACCATAGTGACCGCACCGTCGTTGTGGTTTTGATACCGCGACTCGCGCGCCGAGGTGATACCCTGGTCAAGAGACCTGGGCCAACGTTCGGTGCGAGAAAATGCCACGCGTTGTGAAACCCAAGGGAATCTCTACGATGTGTCACATCAATCACATCAATCCCATCAATCAATCAATCCATCAAGCCATCACATGTCAAGTACACATCACTTTCATTCCTTTTCCCAAGCAACCACAAAAGTCTCCCAAACCCATACCTCTCTTACACAAAAAGCTACAAAAGTCTTTACCACCCATACCTCTCTTACACAAAAGCCTCAAAAGTCAAGCTTTTCTTACACAACCATCACTCACCACATCCATCCATCACTCTCTCTCTCTCCCTTTACAACTCTCTCTCTTTCTCTCTTTCTCATTTCAAATTTCCAAGCAACAAAAAAATTTTAAGACTCCATACGTATGGAATTTCTCCAAGCTTCCTAAACTTCAAGTGTGGCCCACCTCTTCACCCCATCATCTCCTATCTCAACCCTCCATTCCTCATCTCATCCATTAGGATTGAAGTTAAGGTGCCAAGGAACCTCTAGGAGCAAGGAGATCAGACGGTGGGTGCTAGATTACACTAGTTTTTCTTATTTTTATGATGCGCCAAGTGAGGCCCACCGATCAATGGTGTGGATCTCACTTGGGACCCTAAAATGTGGCCGATGGCCCACTTGGATCATCATGATCATTCCATGATGGGGTCATTCTCCATGGACCCCATCATGATGTTTATTTCATTTAGAAAGGTCATCTAGACCATCCATATTGGTGGGGAAAGGATCCCCACCGTTGATTTTAAGTTTTGATGGTCCCTTATGCTAAATAACCCACTTGATGTATGATTCATTGTAAGGGAGGACCCATAGTGTCGGGATCCCTCCATCACAAAGCGTGTCCCACTCTCCATGTCTCTCTCTCTTTTTTCTCTTTTTATTTTGTTTTATTTTATTTTATGGGATAAGGTTGTGTGGCCCACTTGAATGGACCCCAACTTGAAGTATTTATTTTGACCCAGCTCTTTTCAAGTGGGGCCCACCTTATATGTTGTACCATATCATCCACCAGTGGTGGCCCACCACAGCAAGGTCCACCTCAACCTTTGTATAACATCCAGGGAACTCCAGAGACGTTGGACGTTCCCTGGACATTGTATGAAAAATACAAATATTAGTTTTGGCATTGGGGGTGAGCCAGTTGTGTAGGCCCCACCCTAATGTATTGGTACAATCTAAGCCATCCATCCTATTCCTTGGATGATTTTAGGCGTTGAGCCAGGGAATGAGGTCCATCCATTCATTAGGTGGGCCATACCTCTCAAAGTAGTAGCTCTCACCATTTAAGTCAATTTTAATTTTTCTACAGGCCTTAATGAGTTCAATAGCGGACTCATTGGGACGGTCTTGTACCACTGAAGCCAATGGAAGGAGTGGATCTACTTGTTGCGGGCCCTAGATCCGAAAAACCTCTAAAAAATGAGTTTGCAGATTTTTTTAAAAAATTGCATGAGAGGCAGCGCCTCTGCCTCTGACGACCGTGCTGCAGCAGCAGCAGCGGTCGTGTAGCAATCCACGGCTGCTGCCGTGGGCCCCACATTGATGTTTATGTGCTACCTAAACCGTTCATATGGTGGGCCACCCTCTGATGTAGACCCACCCCAAGAATGGGCCCGATCCAGATCTCAGGTGGCCCACGCCACACAAATCAGTGTGAATTGAATTCTACCATTGAAAATTTTTTTGGGGCCCACAGAAGTTTTGGATCAAGATGAAATTTGTGTATTCCCTTCATCCAGGTCTGAGTGACCTTTTGAACTGGTTGGATTTCAAATAAACATTTAAGTGGATCCCATGTGAAGCCCACAGTGATGTGCGTGTTCTACGCCCACCGTCCAGGCGGACGGTGGTACCCACCGTAATATGTGTTCTACGTCCACAGTCCAGCGGACGGTGGACACCCCCCCCCCCCCCCCCCCCCCCGGGTGTGTGTGTACGTGTGCATGCATGTGGGTGTGTGTGTACGTGTGGGACCTCCCTTGATGCATGTGCATATCCAGGCCGCCCAGGGCCTGGACGTTGCATTTTTTTTTAATAATATTAATATATTATATATTGTTATATTAATATATGATATAATATTACATATTATATTATAATTTTATCTAATATCATAAGTAGTTAAGAAGGGTGGGCCCTACCTGGGACCCACCTCTGCTGTAGTAAAAGCTGCACAACAGCAGCTAGTTTTATTAATATATTATATATTTAGTCGCCATATTATGTGTTGTATCCATGCCGTTCAACCATTTGTGAGATTACTGTACGGCACAGGAAAAGATGAGCCAGATCCATAGTCCAAGTGGACCCCACCTTGGCCTGTTTTGAGGCCCATCTTAACGTAGTTATAACAGTTCATTGGGGCCACTTTGATGCGGATATAAGGCCCATGTCATGGGGTCATTTGATGTTTTAGGGGCCCATGGGATTAGGCCCATTTGATATGTATAAGGCCCATGGGTCGAGAACCGTTGTGATGCCTTCTAAGGCCCACGGGTTTTGACCCATTGCAATGCACAGAAGGCCCGTTGGTGCGGCCCATTGATGTGGTCCATTGGATGAGTAAAAGGCCCATATGACATGGCCCATTTGATGTATTTAAGGCCAATGGGGTGTACCTAAGGTCCCTTGCAATGTGTGATCCCAACCTGGTTTATGTAATGATGTTTATTACGGGTTAAGGCTTGGGAGCAATGTTGGTTTGACGTCCACATTGCGAGTGTAATGTTGGTTGGATGTCCACATTACGACTCTCCTTAGGGCCCATTACTGGGCCGTACTTTCTATGTATAGGCCGTCTAGGCCCATCTATGTTGTAAGAATGGTTCATCACTCATTTACGTGTTTAGTATAGTTTCATGACCCATGATCATACGCATCATATGTATGCTTGACGTAAGAATTGTCTGATCATAGCATGTGCCTTCGGGCAGGTTGTTTATGGGCTCCCGGTTAGGCGATGTTACCCTACATGAGCGCACGATATGCGCAGGATTTGATGCATGACTGGATAGCGTGAATCATGCATATCGCATTTGTATGACATGGATATTGTACGCCTTAGCGACATCGGGGTCGTAACTTCTAAAGATGTATCGTGGTTGGCAGGATTGGATACCGAAAATCTTATTCTACATGGGGTGCTATTGATATCCCTGGGTGAAAGTCCCTAAACCCTTATGGTACCAAGAGGTTGCTCCAACGTCTAGACCGAGTGGGTAGATGAGCGTTGAGTGCCGATTACCAGAGGGTTACGCTCTCCACTGTGTCGTGGTCGGTTGGAAGGGGGTGCGGCCTTACCTCCCCGAGAGTAGGGGGCAATGCTAGGCTGAGTTTGACCAGCTCGAGGAATGGATCCGCTATCGATGAGTCACTCCCGATATTGGCAGACGGATAGTGAGGTCTCTTTCACTTACCTTATTACGCACAATGTGGCGGCAATCTAGTTTAGATTGTACTAAACTCCGGTGATATCCCATATTTGAGCTATATTGATGTGTGGATATAGATGAGGATCTGTATGCTTGAGTTGCATTGCACATCGCATGGCCTTGGGATGGCCGATACCACTCATGTCTTGCATTGCATAGCCTTGGTACGGCTCATGATATTATGGTTCCATCTGCATATTCCTCATTACTCTGACATTGCATGTTCATATTACTACCTTGCGTACAGACTTTCACCACCCTCTAAGCTTTCTATAAGCTTATGCACGACCGTTGCGTGCAGGTAACGTTAGATCACAGCAGCGCTGAGGCAGGAGCACGTTGCTAATCGTTTTGGAGTTTTTATTCTTTACCATTGTATTTCCCTTTATGCTCATTGTACTTGTAAAGTTTTTGATCATAGTGGGAATGTAATAGAGTGCTTGGTTGTTGTTTGTGGGTTATGTCATTGGTTATGCTTACTACGAATCAAACTGACGTTGAAAATCCTCCTCGTAGCATCCCAGGATCGGAACCTGGCGAATGGGAGCTAGGAGCCGAGAATGGGGTTCTACGGAGGTTGTCGGCGCCGGATTCGGCGATCGAAAATTTTATGAGCCCAATTTCCAAGTTTGGGGCGTGACAGCCTGGCCATTTGGACAGGCCATGTTTATATCTGTATTTGTAAGTACCACACCCTAAACTTATTCTCAATTCCCTAAAGGTATAACCTATAACCTATAACCTAAACCTAACCCTAAAGCAAAACCTATAACCTAAACCTTAACCTAAACATAAACCTAAACCTAAACCTATAACTTATACTTATAACCTTAACCTAAACTATAACCTTAACCTATAGCTTATACTTATAACCTTAACCTAAACCAATTCTCAAATCCCAAAACCTATACCTATAACCTAAATCTAGACCTTAACCTAAACATAAACCTACACTTATAACCTCTAACCTAAACCTAAACCTATAACCTATACTTATAACCTTAACCTATAACCTATACTTACAACCTTAACCTAAACTTATAACCTTAACCTAAATCTATTCTCAGATCCCAAAACCTATATCTATAACCTAAACCTAGACCTTAACCTAAACCTAAACCTATACTTATAACCTAAAACCTAACCTAAACCTTAACCTATAACCCAAACCTAAACCTATAAACTATAACCTAAAACCTAATCCCAAACCTAAACCGATCCCGAACCCGAACCTGATTTCCTAAACCTAAACCTGAACCTATAACCTATACTTATAACCTTAAGCTAAACCTATTCTCAAATCCTAAAACTATACCTATAACCTAAATCTACACCTTAACCTAAACATAAACCTATACGTATAACCTATAACCTAAACCTAAACCTATAACCTATACTTATAACCTTAACCTAAACTATAACCTTAACCTATAACCTAAACTTATAACCATAACCTAAATCTATTCTCAGATCCCAAAACCTATACTTATAACCTAAACCTAGACCTTAACCTAAACCTAAACCTATACTTATAACCTATAACCTACAACCTATAACCTAAAACCTAACCAAAACCTTAACCTATAACCCAAACCTAAACCTATAACCTATAACCTATAACCTAATCCCAAATCTAAACCGATCGCGAACCCGAACCCGATTTTCTAAACCTAAACCTTAACCTATAACCTATACTTATAAACTTAACCCAAACCTATTCTCAAATCCCAAAACCTATAACCTATAACCTAAACCTTAACCTATAACCCAAACCTAAACCCATAACCTAAAACCTAAAACCTAATCCCAAGCCTAAACCCGATCCCGAATCCGAACCCAATTTCCTAAACCTAAACCTAAACCTTAACCTATAACCTATACTTATAACCTTAACCTAAACTTATTCTTAAATCCCAAAACCTATACCTATAACCTAAACTTAGACCTTAACCTAAACACAAACCTATACCTACAACCTAAATGTATTCTCAAATCCCTAAACCTAAACCTACACCTATTCATAATCTTAACTCCCTAACCTAAACCTATAACCTTAACCTAAACATAAACCTATACTTATAACCTATAACCTAAACCTAAACCTATTCTCAAATCCCAAAACCTATACCTATAACCTATAACCTAGACCTAAACCTATAACCTTAACCTAAATCTAAATGTATTCTCAAATCCCTAAACCTAAACCTAAATGTAATCCTAATCTCAACTCCCTAACCTAAACCTAAACCTAAACTTGAAAATCCAAACCTAAACCCGATCCTGAACCCGAACTCGATTTCCTAAACCTAAACTTTAACCAATTCTCAATTCTCAAAAACTATAACCTATAACCTAAACCTAAACCTAAACCAAAACCTATAACTATAACCTATAAACTAAACCTAAACCTATAACCTAAACCTAAAACTTAAATGTATTCTGAAATCCCTAAACCTAAACCTACAGCTCATCCTAATCTCAACTCCCTAACCTAAACCTAAACCTAAACTTGAAAACCCAAACTTAAACCCAATCTCAAACCCGAACCCGATTTCCTAAACCTAAACCTTAACCTATTCTCAATTCCCAAAAGCTATAACCTAGAACATATAACCTATAACCTAAACCTAAACCATAACCTTAACCTAAACCAAAACCTATAATCCATAACCTAAACTTATAACCTATAACCTAACATTAACCTAAACCTCTAACCTAAACCAAAAACCTAAACATAAACCTAAAACCTAAATGTATTCTCAAATCCCTAAACCTAAACCTACACCTAATCCTAATCTCAACTCCCTAACCTAAACCTAAACCTAAACTTGAAAACCCAAACCTAAACCCGATCCCAAACCCGAACCCGATTTCCTAAGCCTAAACCTTAACCTATTCTCAATTCCCTAAAGCTATAACCTATAACCTAAACCTATAACCTATAACCTAAACCTAAACCTAAACCTAAACCTATAACCTTAACCTAAACCTAAACCTAAAACCTAAATATATTCTTAAATCCCTAAACCTATAACCTACAACATTAACATAAACTTATAACCTAAACTTATAACCTACAACATTAACCTAAACTTATTTTCAAATCCCAAAACTATAACCTAAACCTAAACCTTAACCTATAACCTAAACCTTAACCTATAACCTATAACCTAAACTCAATTCCCTAAACCTTAACAAATAACCTAACCTAAACCTAAACCTATAACCTACACTTATAACCTAAACCTAAACCTGTAACCTTAACCTAAATGTAAAACCTAAACCTAAACCTAAAACGTAAATGTATTCTCAAATCCCTAAACCTAAACCTAGACCTAAACCTATAACCTACGACATTAACATAAACTGTAACACCCTGAAAATCGGGGGTCGTGTAAAAACCCGACTCCCGAGTTCCAGACCATCACTTATGCAAAAAATATGATTATGATTCAATGTTGTCTGAGTTAGAGCATTCACATGAGTAAGATTATACCAAAACTGCAATTCCTACTCTAGATCCAGTGATAAAACGCAAGCGGAAGACTGAAGAATACATATATCACTGTATGGAAAATAAAATAATCTCGAACTATCTCCAAAGTATGAATACATCTCTGAGTCACAAATACATATAATAAACCAAAAATCAAAATGTCATATGGTCCAACTAGCAAGTCCCGCAGATCCAGGCCACCTACGCGAAGCCGTCAGAGAACTGCATATACGAGAACTCGTCCCGGTCCTCGTAGAAGTCCGGCTCTAACTCCTGGATCTCCTCGTCACCTACATCTAAGACAGTGTTTAGTAAGTGTCGCAAACACCGTCCCGTAACGTGGGAGTGAGTGATCAACTCAGTGGAATCATAGAGTAAAGATTAGCATGTTATTAAATCAATCACGCGGTAATAGTAAAGCAGGTAATCAGACATTCCTAGATACTGTTATTAATGCAAGCATGAAATGACATGATGGATTCCCTCACCGACGTACTCCCTCATGCGACACCATCTTACGTCCACGACATGCTTTCTTTCCTTAGTGCTCCACATCTTCCAGGAACATGCAGTGCGATATGGATAATGATTATCAAGTTTTTATTAGTCCTTTCATATAGTAGTATTGGGAAACTAAGGTACCTTCCTTATATCAATCCCAACACAGATCCTATCTAGGGTCGTCACTCCTAGTAATCTCATACGATGTTATATTTATAGGTCGCTGCAAGGGCTGTCAGGGCTGTTTCTCGTACTCGTTGCACCGCTCCCCCATCACCTTATCAATACAGGCCTATTTGTACTCTTATCGCTACGGAAGGGTCGTCGCCTCCTGTAGACTCAAAATATGCTCGAGGTTACTATAAAGGGCTCGTCACCAATCAGAATAGGCTGACAGCTTGAATGTAGTGTCCCTGTAACACCCTGGATTTTTGCCAACCTGGGATTAGACGTCCTTAGGCAATGGGCCAACCATAAAGCCTTGGTACCTCTCAGAACCCAATTCCAAAGCCAAAGAAATCATTTAGAACCAAATTCTTTAGAAATTTAATGTGAATTAACTAGTGCTACGCTAGATTACCTGTGAAATTAGCACCAATCACTTTAAATATGATTTGTAAGACCCAAAACCTCTAGAATTGTTACCGCTACGTTACCTTAAAACTTAGGATCAAACTCTAAACCTGTTTGTTCTCAGGAACCCTTTAAAACTTTTTATTGGATCTAGACCGCGCATCGAAA
The DNA here is from genome assembly GCA_037074715.1 of Magnolia kwangsiensis. Taxonomy (NCBI): domain Eukaryota; kingdom Viridiplantae; phylum Streptophyta; class Magnoliopsida; order Magnoliales; family Magnoliaceae; genus Magnolia; species Magnolia kwangsiensis. The sequence goes on from CM073579.1 coordinate 77,376,432, forward strand.
ATTCGATATCTACAATCTTAGACCGTTATAACCGCTTAGCTGGACTTGACAATCATTTCAAAAATCAAGCCCAACCGATGTTCTAAGGCTATTTCATTGAGCATGGAGCGGGGAGTGTGAGAAAGAGTGAAATTCATTTAAAATTAAATGGGATTTAAATAAATCTGGCACCTTTCGCTTGTGGGATCAGTATAAGCATTCATACCGTCGGAATCTGACCCAAATATACCCTCGGATCAGGGAATATTTCTCACCCAGGTCAGTGTACTTGAAATCCACGATCGAGTTTCCGTGACCGCTGAACTGAAACTGGTCCGCCACGTGCGATCTGGGAACTCTACCGGTCTGAAAACTTGATGTGAGCAGGATCCAATGTGCATGAGCTTAAGTCCGACCGCGTTCGGCCAGGGGACCTCCCGAAACGCTCTTTTAGATCGAAAAAGTTCTGATTTGATTATAACTCAAGTATACCTTTGTCCCAACTCTATTTTGGTTAGGTTTTAGCCTATATAAGGGCTTTAAACCCTCTCTTTTCTCTCCCATCCGAATTTGCTATAAACCCTAGAAAGAGAGAGAGAGAAAGAGAGAGATTGTGAGTGAGTTGTGGGAGAGAATTCCTGCCACCTGCTCCAGCTTTTGCACATACCAAAGCACCGCATTCAAATCACTTTCCCGGTGATTCCAATGCACTTCTAGGTAAGAAAATCCTAACCTATAGCTATTTTAAGGTTTCTTTCAATTTAAATAGCGAAGTAGCTTATGTATCTTGTGCATTAGGTCGTCGTAACGCCGTTGACGAAGCGTAGACGTTCTATTCGAATCGATACACGTCTAAGGCAAAAGGTGAGGATTTTCGACGCTTAGATTGACTGATTTCAAAGCTTTTAATGTCGTTTAATAGTAAATTATCGACAAGAACGCCGTTTGACATGTAGAACATATTGTCCATTTTCTATTTCGACTGCGTATGAAAAATATGAGATTTAGGGTATTTTAGGTATTTGTAGGAAATACAGAATATGTCTGTATTTTGATGAAATGATTGCCATGGGTATTTGTCGTGTTAGGATATTAGAAATGCGTGCATGATCTGTTTGGGGAAGAGATTCGCCCTAATGCGCACTTTGGGTCAACATATACTATGTAGACTAAAGTGTGTAGTCTAAGTGTTTGTATAAATGTTTTTATTAGTATGTATTGAGTAAATGGTGTTGTGAATTAGTTTTGAGATTGAATTCTCAATTAACATGCTGATGTATATGATTTCCACCATGTTGGCTACACGAATTGATTTCATTATATATATGGAATGCATGTGTTGGTTAATTTGCTTAAGTTGTGTGTTATAACATGTATCAACATGTTTATATTGTTTATATTCATTCTTGTTACTCTCTTATGATCATTGATGTTATTTACAAATGCTTGGGGCTATATCCTAGTCCAGGCAGTCGGTAATGGTTCAAATTCGTGGTTGGCTTCTATTTACCATGAAGGACGCGTCGATGAACGCGAGTCGTGTTTTAGGCAGGCGGCAGTGGTTAGGCCACACGAAGTGTTTTATGCACTTCATGTCGTTCAGCTTGAGATGCGCTCGTAGTAGTTGAGCCCGTCAAGTAACCCAACTGGCCATTGTATGTCCACCCTGTATGAGTCATAACTGCTTGAACCTAGGGTACTGAACTTACCATTGAAAATCCTGTTAACCATGGTACCTTGATCCATAAAGACTCATGAGCCGGGCATGGTGGTATGGGACACCGTGGTCGAGCTGTCGGCCTACGCTGGGGCCACAAACCTCTCCGTAGTGACCAGTGAGCACCTTTAACTCGTGAGCCGAATGTGGTGGTAAGGGACACTACATTCGAGCTGTCGGCCTACACTAATTGGTGACGAGCCCATTGTAGTGACCTCGAGCGTATTCTGAGTCTACGGGAGGCGACGACCCTTCCGTAGCGACAAGAGTACATAAGGCCTGTATTGATAAGGTGATGGGGGAGCGGTGCAATGAGTGCGAGCAACAGCCCTGACAGCCCTTGCAGCGACCTACAAATATAACATCGTATGAGATAACTAGGAGTGACAACCCTAGACAGGATCTGTGTTGGGATTGATATAAGGAAGGTACCCTAGTTTCCCAATCCTGCTGTATGAAAAGGACTAATAACAACTCGGTAATCATATTCATATCCCACTACATGTGCCTAGAAGATGTGGAGCACTGAGGAACGTAAGCATGCCGCGGGCGTAAGATGGTGCCGTATAAGGGAGTATGTCGGTGAGGGCATTCATCATGTCATTTCATGCTTGCATTAACAACAGTATCTAGGAATGTTTGATTGCCTGCTTTACAATTATCGCGTGATTGATTTGATAACATGCTAATCTTTGCTCTATGATTCCACTGAGTTGATCACTCACCCCCACGTTACGGGACGATATCGCGCACACCAACCAGTCCCTGTTTTAGTTGCAGATGATGGCGCTGCTTGTGAAGTGGAGCCGGACTTGATGATGATGAGGAGGATTTCTCCTATATGCGTGTTCTGACCGACGAGATTACAGGGAGGTTAATTGGCGCCATGACACTTGTCATTTTATATTTTTAGTGCACTTATGTATATCCTTTTTATCATTTTTAGAGTATACATGTATATGTCTAACCTGGTAACATGCTCACACTCTGGAGACTTACAATCAATCATACATTGTTATATATTTATCACAGTCTTTCGCTTGTAAAATTTAACTGTCTCTGGAGTATGATATGCTATTTTAGCTTAATCCCAATCTTGTTTAATGTCATTCTACAGACGACATGTATTTATTATTATCTATGTTGCATAAGTGACATTTTGAAACTCAGGAGTTAGGATTCTACCCGACCCTCGATTTTTGGGATGTTACAGTCCCATATCACCACAATCGGATCACGAGTCAAAGGTGCTCACTGGTCACTACAGGGAGGTTTGTGGCCCCAGCGTAGGCCGACAACTCGACCACGGTGTCCCATACCACCATGCCCGGCTCATGAGTCTTTATGGATCAAGGTACCATGGTTATCAGGATTTTTAATGGTAAGTTCAGTACCCTAGGTTCAAGCAGTTATGACCCATACATGGTGAACATATAATGGCCAGTCGGGTTACTTGACGGGCTCGACTAGTACGAGTGCATCTCAAGATGAACGACATGAAGTGCATAAAAAACTTCGTGTGGCCTAACCACTGCCGCTTGCCCAAAACACGACTCACGTTCATCGACGCGTCCTTCATGGTAAATAAAAGCCAACTATAAATTCAATCCATTACCGACTACCTGGACTAGGATATAGCTCCAAGCATTTGTAAATCAACATCAGCTATTATATGAGAGTAACAGAAATGAAATACAACCAATACAAGCATGTTGTCACATGTTATAACATACAACATAAGCAAATCAACCAACACATGCATTCCATATATATAATGAAATCAATTCATATAACCAACATGGTGAAAATCATATACATCAGCATAGTAATTGAGAGATTCAATCTCAAAACTAATTCACAACACCATTTACTCAATACATACTAATACAAACATTTATACAAACACTTAGTCTACACACTTTAGTCTACATAGCGTATGTCGACCCAAAGTGCGCATTAGGGCGAATGTCTTCGCCAAACAGATCATGCACGCATTTCTAATATCATAACATGAAAAATACCCATGGAAATCATTTCAGAAAAATACAGACGTAAACAGTATTTTCTATAAATACCTAAAATACCCTAATTCTCATATTTTTCGTACGTAATCGAAATGGAAAACGGACAGCATGTTCAACATGTCAAACAGTGTTCTATCGATAATCTACTATTAAACGACATTGAAAGATTTGAAATCAATCAATCTAAGCATCTAAAATCCTCACCTTTCGCCGTAGACATGTATCGATTCGAATAGAACGTCTACGCTTCGTCAACAGTGTTATGGCGACCTAATGCACAAGATACATAAACTATTTCAATCTTTGAATCGAAAGAATCCTTAAAATAGCTATAGGTTAGGGTTTTCTTACATGGAAATGAGTTGGAATCACCAAGAAGGTGATTTGAATGTGGTGGTTAAGCACGGGCAGAAGCTGTAGCAAGTGGCAGGAAATCTCTCCCACAACTCTCTCACAATCTCTCACTTTCTCTCTCTCTCTTTCTAGGGTTTAATACAAATTCGGATGGGAGAGATATGAGAGGGTTTAAAGCCCTTATATAGGCTAAAACCTCACCTAAATAGACTTGGGACAAGGGTATACTTGGGTTATAACCAAATCGGGTCTTTTTCGATCCAAAAGAGTGTTTCGGGAGGTCCCCTGGCCGAACGCGGTCGGACTTAAGTTCATGTATATCGGATCCTGCTCACATGAAGTTTTTAGTCCAGTAGAGTTCCCAGATCGCACGTGGTGGACCAGTTTCAGTTCAGCGGTCATCGAATCTAAATCAAGTCTACAAGTTTCATGACATGAAAGAGAAATTTTTCCTGATCCGAGGGTGAAATTTGGCTGAGTTCTGACGGTCAGAACGCTTAATAATAACGCGCAACGACACGTGCCAGATTTTGAATTAAATTTCTAAATATTTACCTTTCCTCACTCTCTTCACTCCAGGCTCAATGAAATAGCCTCAGAACATCGGTTGAGCTTGATTTTTGAAATAATTGTCAAGTCCAGCTAAGCGGTCATAACGGTCTAAGATTTTGGATATCGGACTTTCAACGCGCGGTCTAAATCCAATATGAAGTTTCAAAGGGTTCCTAAGAGCAAACGGGTTTAGAGTTTAATCCTAGATTTCAGAGTACTATAACGTCATTGCTTTTACAAGTTTTAGGTCTTGCAGAACGTATTTAAAATGATCAGTGCTAATTTCATAGCTAAACTAACATAGCGCTAGTTAACTTATACTTAATTTCTAAAGGAATTAATCCTAAGTGATTTCTGATCGAGATGGTACTCGGGTCTCCGTACGAATTTTTTCGAGGCGTTACAATCTACCCCCCTTAACAATAAATTTCATCCTCGAAATTTATACCTTTTCGTACTCCTCGAGAAGCTGTGGGTCGTTCTTTCTAATCTCGGCCTCTGTCTCCCAAGTAGCCTCTTCTTTATAGTGATGCGTCCACAACACCTTCACAAGGGGGATGACCTTGCTACGCAGTATTTGCTCCTTCCTATCTAGTATACGCGCCGGTCGCAGTATATATGTATCATCCTCACCTAACTGCACCTGTTCCCATCTAATGATATGGGAAGGACCAAGAACATATTTCTTCAGCATAGAAACATGAAATACGTTGTGTACGCTTGCGAGAGGCGTGGGCAAAGCCAAACGATAAGCCACTGCACCCACACGGTCAAGAATCTGGAATGAGCCAATGAATCACGGTGCTAGCTTCCCCTTCTTTCCGAACCGAAGGACTCCTTTCATATGGAAAACTCTCAAAAACATGTGATCCCTAACCGCGAACTCTAGCGGGCGCCGTCTTGTATCGGCATAACTCTTTTGTCTACTTTGAGCTGTAAGAAGCCGGCATCTGATGATATCAATCTTCTCCGAGGTCGCCTGCACTATCTCTGGGCCAATCAATCTGCGCTCACCAACCTCTGCCTAGCAATGCGGTTCTCGACAAGGTCACCCATACAAAGCCTCATAAGGTGTCATACCGATACTCGCCAGGAAACTGTTGTTGTACGCGAACTCCATATATGGAAGACAATCATCCCAACTGTCTTTAAAATCTAACACGTAAGCCCGCAACATGTCCTCTAGAATCTGGTTCACCCGCTCTGTCTGTCCGTCCGTCTATGGGTGGAAAGCCGTACAAAACTTCAACTTCACACCCATAGCCTCCTGGATGTGAGTCCAGAAAATAGAAGTAAAGCGCGTGTCTCTGTCCGACACGATCTCTAAGGGAACTCCATGCAGACGCATGATCTCTCTGATATACAGCCTGGCTAACTCGTCTGCAGAGTTCGAGACTCTGACTGGTAGGAAGTGCGCCGACTTCGTTAGACGGTCGACGATCACCCAAATAGAATCATGTCCCTTCCTCATCTTCGGCAGTCCATAGAGATAAAGTTCCACTTCCACTCAGCTATAGGCATAGGCTGAAGGAGTCTAGGAGGTCGGCGATGCTCTGCCTTCACCTGCTGACAAGTGAGACAACAGGATACGAACTCTGCGATGTGGGTCTTCATACCATCCCACCAATACGTCCTCTTCACGTCGCGATACATCTTTGTGCTGCCAGGATGCATCGCAAGTCTAGAACTATGCGCAGCCTTGAGAATCTCTCTTCTCAAGTCAGGGACATCTGGGATGCATAGGCGGCCACGAAAATGTAAGCCCCCATCCATTCCAACTCACCATTCGGCGTCTGCATCGTCACTGGCCTGCTCTCGAAGCTCAGTCAGATGCCCATCATCCCTCTGCGCCGCGATGACTCTGTCATCGATGAGAGATCGTACCTGAACATGTACGATGAACTCAAATGGCTCCTCCACAGTGAGTTTCTGCTCAAAGTCTCGTAAAAACTCAACCATATCCCACTCAACAACCATCAGCGGAGCCGCAAACTCGATCACCTTCTTGTGGCTCAACACGTCAGCCACAAGGTTCGCCTTGCCAGGATGGTAGGAAACCTTGAACTTAAAGTCTTTCAAGGTCTCCATCCATCGCCGCTGCCTCATATTCAGGTCTCGCTGTGTGAATATGTACTTGAGGCTCTTGTGGTCGCAAAAGAGCTTAAACTCCTCTCCGTAGAGGTAATGTCTCCAGAGCTTCAATGCCAAAATGATGGCTGCCAACTCAAGGTCGTGTGTAGGGTAATTCTCCTCGTGCTTCCTTAATTGTCTTGAGGCATACGAAATCACCCTGTCCTTCTGCATAAGGACACAACCTAGGCCAACGCTAGACGCGTCAGTGTATATTGTGTATTTAACCCCTTGCTCTGGCAATATTAACACAGGGGCGGACGTCAATCTGTCCTTCAGCTCCTGAAAAGCTGTCTCTGCCTTTTCATTCCGGGCAAACTTCACATCCTTTCGTGTCAGCTGAGATAGAGGTCTGGTGATCTTCGAGAAATCTTGAATGAAATGTCTATAGTAGCCTGCCAAACCTAAGAAACTCCTCACCTCAGTGACAGAACCAGGTTGCTCCCAGTCCTGCACCACAGCTACCTTAGCCAGGTCAACTGTCATCCCATCCTTGGACACCACATGTCCCAGGAACTTAACTTCCTGCTTCCAGAAGTCGCACTTCTTATATTGTGCGAACAACTGATGCTGTCTTAGTGTATCCAGGACCAATCGCAAGTGCTCCTCATGCTCCTCTCGACTCCTGGAATATACCAAAATGTCCTCTATGAACACGATGACGAATCGATAGAGGAATGGCTGAAATACTCTGTTCATCAGATCCATGAACACGGCTGGTGCGTTCGTAAGACCGAACAACATCACAAGGAACTCGTAGTGGACAAAGCTGGTCCTGAAGGCTGTCTTCTGCACGTCCTCATCCCTGACGCGCAACTGGTGATACCCTGACTGCAGATCAATCTTTGAGAAGTACTGCGCTCCTCTCATCTGATCAAACAGGTCATCAATCCTGGGTAAAGGGTACCTATTCTTCACTGTAATCTGGTTCAGCCTTCGATAATCAATACATAATCGCAGTGAACCATCCTTCTTCTTCACAAACAGCACCGGTGCTCCCCAAGGAGACAAACTCGGTTGTATAAAGCCAAGCTCGAACAGATCATCAATCTGTTTCCTCAACTCCTCCATCTCACACAGAGCCATGTGATACGTCGGCAGTGAGACGGGCGTGGAACCAGGTACCAGATCGATAGTAAAACTAATCTCTCGCTGAGGTGGCAACCTAAGAATCTTCCTGAACAGATCCTCATAGTCACGAACTACTGGCGTGCGCTCAAGCGTCGGGGCATCAACATCCCTTAATAAAGAAGCGTAGCTAAGTACTCGGAAGGGAAGATTTACCCTCACTGAAAATGAAAAGGGCGTGCCCTCCGGCTCGTAGACTGTCACCATACGGGTCTCTCAGTCAATCTCAGCCCTCCCTACAGTCAACCAATCCATGCCAAGAATGACGTCGAGATAATAGAAAGAAGGGTCGATGACAAGATCAAGAGCCATCGTCCTTCCCCCAAGATCCACCAAACAACCCTCATACATCATGGTGACATCAGAAAAGGTCCAGTGCGCTGTAAGAACTCGCACCCCATCCATCTGAATAGTCGGTAGCCCAAGGCATCTGACTATGGAATGTGATATCAATGAAATCGTGGATCCTGTATCCACCATCACAAGTATAGGAGTACCTCCAATATGGGCGGTGACCTCAAAGGCCAAGGGCTGGACAGCCTCTGTCTCGGATGCCTCTGCTGTCAATGCATGTACCTGAGCCTGTTGTGGACGGTTCGGCAAAGGTACCATAGGCCGTTGAGGCGGCCGGAACTGAGGTGCGGGAGGTCTGAAAGAAGGGTGTGTAGGAGCCAACCGTAAAGGTGGAGCAGACAATAACTTTGGGCGAGGACGGTCGATCTTCTATGGTGGAGAAAACCCGCTGTCTCTCATCCAGTCTCCCACAATAAGTACATGACACACTGGGGCGCCTCATCGAAAGTACAGGCATTGTAGCCCTAGGAGGAGGGTCGATGCGAGGCCTCTTGCCAAAAAATGGCCTGTCCTGCGTATCCAGTCGTGGCCTAGCAACCATATGGCCACGAGATCGTGCCAAGCAATCCACATCTTGCTCTGCCTGTATAGACATGTGTATCAGCTTTGCATAGGAGGGTATGCTGATACAACACATCTTCGACCATATGTCAGGTCACAAGCCCTCAAAAATCGTCGTATGCGCATCTGTTCGTCAGCAAGTATCGTCGGGACGTATCTGCCCAACTCTGTAAACCGATGCTCATACTCTATAACGGTCATGCCTCCCTGTCTGAGGTGTAAAATCTTATTCTCCCTCTCGTGCCTGTAGGTCTGGGGATAGTATTTCTTTTGGAAACGGAACTCGAATGCTGCCCAAGTCCATATGTAGTTAACTGCGACTATCCGCAACACACTATCCCACCATAGACTGGCCTCTCGCTCGAACATAAACGTGGCCAACTCAACCTGCTCAGACTTCGAGCAGTGTAGCATCCTCAAAATCTTCGACACAGGGTTAAGCCAATACTCGGCCTCCTCGGGTCTGTGAGAACCCGTAAAAGTAGGAGGCCGCAAGCACTGGAATCCTTCAAGTAGGCCTCGAGAATCAGCCGTATTCCCCGTAGGGTAAGCAGATGGTGCAGGATGAGCCATGCCCTCATCCTGAGTCGAAGTCCCAGCATCCTCAGCTGGATGCACAAATGGTGCAGGTGGAGTCGCACTCCCATCCTGGGCTAAGGCCCCTACTATCGTAGTCAACAGCTACTGGTGTCGCTGGTGCATCATGGCCATCAACTGCTCAAACCTATCAGGAGGTGGAGCATGTTGAGTGTAACACCCTGAAAATCGGGGGTTGTGTAGAAACCCGACACCCGAGTTCCAGACCATCACTTATGTAACAAATATGATTGTGATTTAATGTTGTCTGAGTTAGAGCATTCACATGAGTAAGATTATACCAAAACTATAATTCATACTCTAGATCCAGTGATAAAACGCAAGAGGAAGACTGAAGAATATATATATCACTGTATGAAAAAAAAATAATCTCAACTATCTCCAAAGTATGAATACATCTCTGAGTCTCATATACATGTCATAAAGAAAAAATAAATGTCAGGTGATAGTCCAACTAGCACAAGTCCCACTGATCCAGTCCGTCTATGCGAAGCCATCAGAGAACTGCATATACGAGAACTCATCCTGATCCTCATAGTAATCCGACTCCGCGTCCTGAATCACCTCGTCACCTGCATCTAAGATAGAGTCTGGTAAGTGTTGCAAACACCGTCCCATAACGTGAGAGTGAGTGATCAACTCAGTGGAATCATAGAGTAAAGATTAGCATGTTATCAAATCAATCACGCGATAATAGTAAAGCAGACAATCAAACATTCTTAGATACTGTTGTTAATGCAAGCATGAAATGACATGATGGATGCCCTCACCGACATTCTCCCTCATACGGTAACATCTTACACCCACGGCATGCTTTCTTCCCACAGTGCTCCACATTTTCCAGGCACATGCAGTGTGATGTGGATAATGATTACCGAGTTGTTATTAGTCCTTTCATACAACAGTATTGGAAAACTAAGGTACCTTCCTTATATCAATCCCAACACAAATCCTGTCTAGGGTCGTCACTCCTAGTAATCTCATATGATGTTATATTTGTAGGTCGCTGCAAGGGCTGTCAGGGCTGTTGCTCGCACTCGTTGCACCTCTCCCCCATCACCTTATCAATACAGGCCTAATGTACTCTTGTTGTTACGGAAGGGTCATCGCCTCCCGTAGACTCAGAATACACTCGAGGTCACTACAAAGGGCTCGTTACCAATCAGTGTAGGCCAACAGCTCGAATGTAGTGTCTCATACCACCACAATAGGCTCACGAGTCAAATGTGCTCACTGGTCACTACGGGGAGGTTTGTAGCCCCAGTGTAGGCCGACAGCTCGACCAAGGTGTCCCATACACCATGTCAGGCTCATGAGTCTTTACGGATCAAGGTACCATGGTTAACAAGGTTTCTAATAGTAAGTCCAGTACCCTAGGTTCAAAAAGTTATGACTCATACAAGGTGAACATACAATGGCCAGTCGGGTTACTTGACGAGCTCGACTAGTACGAGCGCATCTCAATCTGAGCAACATGAAGTGCATAAAACACTTTGTGTGGCCTAACCACTGCCGCCTGCCCAAAAACATGACTCGCTTTCATCGACACGTCCTTCATGGCAAATGGAAGCCAACCACGAATTTGATCCATTACCGACTGCCTGGACTAAGTTATAGCCCCAAGCATTTGTATATCAACATCAAAAAGCATATGAGAGTAAGAGAAATGAATATAAACAATACAAGCATGTTGACACATGTTATAACTTACAATGTAAGCAAATCAAGCCATACATGCATTTCATATATATAATGAAATCAATACATATAGCCAACATGATGGAAATCATAAACATCAGCATATTAATTGAGAATTTAATATAAAAACTAACTCACAACACCATTTACTCAATACATACTAATACAAACATTTATACAAACACTTAGTCTACACACTTTAGTCTACATAGCGTATGTCGACTCAAAGTGTGCATTAGGGCGAATCTCTTCGCCAAACAGATCATACACGCATTCCTAATATCATAACACAACAAATAGCCATGGCAATCATTTCAGCAAAATATGAACGTAAACAGTATTTCCTAAAAATACCTAAAATACCCTAAATCTCATATTTCCCGTACGCAGTCGAAACAGAAAATGGACAGCATGTTCTACATGTTAAACGGTGTTCTCTTCGATAATCTACTATTAAACGACATTGAAAGCTTTGAAATCAGTCAATCAAAGCATCTAAAATCCTCACCTTTCGCCTTAGACGTGTATCGATTCAAACAGAATTTCTACGCTTTGTCAACGGCGCTAAGGTGACCTAATGCACAAGATACATAAGCTACTTCGCTATTTGAATCAAAGGAATCCCTAAAAAAGCAAGAGGGTAGGGTTTTCTTACCCAGAAGTGCATTGGAAATCACCGAAAAGTGATTTGAATGCGGTGAATGAACACAGGTAGAAGCTGTAGCAAGTGGCAGGAAGACTCTCACAATTCTCTCACAAATTCTCTCTTTCTCTCTCTTCACTTTCTAGGGTTTGTTGCAAATTCGAATGGGAGAGATATGAGAGGGTTTAAAGCCCTTATATAGGCTAAAACCTAACCTAAATAGACTTGAAAACAAGGTATACTTGAGTTATAACCAAATCGGAACTTTTCTGATCCAAAAGAGCGTTTCGGGAGGTCCCCTGGCCGAACGCAATCAGACTTAAGCTCATGCATATCGGATCCTGCTCACATGAAGTTTTCAGACCGGTAGAGTTTCCAAATCGCACGTGGTGGTCCAGTTTCAGTTTAGCGGTCATCGTACCTAAATCAAGTCTACAAGTCTCATGACATGAAAGAGAAATTTTTCCTGATCCGAGGGTGAAATTTGGCTGAATTCTGACGGTCAGAACGCTTAATAATAATGCGCAACGACATGTGCCAGATTTTGAATTAAATTTCCAAATCGTTACTCTTTCTCACTCTCTTCATTCTAGGCTCAATGAAATAGCCTCAGAACATCGGTTGGGCTTAATTTTCGAAACGATTGTCAAGTCCAGCCAAGCGGTCATAATGGTCTAAGATTGTAGACATAGGACTTTCGACGCGCGGTCTAACTCCAATACGAAGTTTCAAAGGGTTCCTGAGAGCAAACGGGTTTAGACTTTGATCCTAGGTTTCAGGGTATTGTAGCGTCATTGGTTCTACAAGTTTTGGGTCTTACAGAACATATTTAAAATGATCAGAGACAATTTCACAGCTAATCTAATGTAGCGTTAGTTAACTTACGCTTCTTTTCTAAAGGAATTTATCCTAAGTGATTTCTGATCGAGATGGTACTCGAGTCTCTGTACGGATTTTTTCGAGGCGTTACACTGAGGCACATACTGCGTCGAGGAAGACGCACGATACTGCTCTCTGAATGGCGATGTGAAAGGTGGTGGTCCAACTGTAGGACCTGTAGAAGGCTGAGACTCAGGTGCGGTCTCACGAACCAGGCCCCTAGCAGGGTCTATATGTTCATCAATCTGGGGAGGAACCTGATCCATAGGCTCACCCAGTGTAAGTCGTGTCGTGCTCCAAGTAGTCTTAGGCGACATTCCCTATATTAAAAATAGGGCGTAACCTCGTCAATTTTTACAATAGCACAAACACACCACACAATCATTCGCATAAAAAACTGCAGAAACTCCATGCATTTCATTAAATCAAAATTCGTTACAATACAAGAGATATATCTTTACATGCATCATGACAAGAAACACATGGAAAACTAAGTTAGCCAAAGCTACAATTGCAACATAAAGCAACTACTAAGCCTTCTCAGGCTCACACACAGAAAACAGGAAACAAACCAACTACGACCAACAAACGTCTGAAATCTAATCGCTAATCCGAGTCTGGCGATGGAGGAGGGGCACCCTTATCCTGCAGACAACACAGGATGGCCTTCAAGGTGAGAGTCACCTTACCAAATTTCTGCTTCATGATGGCCTTGGTATCCTCAAGATCTTATTTCACCTCGGCCCGAAGTTCTTGGACTTCCCGTTGCAAAGCAACCTGACTCTCCTCAAGTCGGGCTATATGAGCATCCCTAGCGGCACGAGTCGCAGTAGGAGGACTCTCATCAGTATCCTGAGCCTCCTCTTCTTCTCCTTCTTGGTTTTCTTCCTCTATTTCTGCTCCAACATCTTCTTTGCTTTCATTCTCTTCACTATCATATTCGCCCTCACTGTCATCATCAAGCTGAGCCTCACGCTGCCGAGGCCCTATCTTCATCTGGTTCATGGTAGCCTCATCGATGAAATGAATCGGCACAGGCAACTCCGGCCCAAGTCTGTAAGCAAACTCAAGCGCGATCCTTCATATGAGCCGGCCAAAGGGAAGTGATTCAGACGTCCTTCTCGATTTCGCTACGAGGATGATGTATCGCAACACAAAGGTGGGCATGCACACATTCTCTCCCTGGCCCACTTGGTACAGGAAATCGACCATGAGGCGCGTACATTCACTACGGTTGGTCAACCTGGGATACATATTGAATGTGAAAATGTGGTGCAACAGGCGAAAATCATCCGACATGTGGGACGCCAAGATGCTCTTGTTACGCTGCCACGAAACCAAACCACCACATAGGAACCTGGTGCGGCGATCTCGATCACGAACACTCTTCAGATTCTTAGCACTTGGATGTACCTCGCCAAGAGGCACATTCAAAAGGTGAGCTATCAACCAAACATCGATCGTGGCTTCCCAGTCTCTATCAAAGGGAATCCTGAACTGCAATGGCTCCAACGTAGGATCCCGAATATGAGCATAGAAGGCACGAACAGTGACCACGTTGGCACGAGACTAGGCTTCAAAGAGTGGACCCCCCCTAGAAGCTTCGATGCGCTCAAATAACAGAAACTCACCAAGGGGCCACTCATCCACATGTGCCTCAAATAGAACCTTACGATCAGTATATGCACCGTGGGCCAAGTCTGCCAACAGTGCTCTTCCTATGTGAGCACGGGGATCCAAATCCCGCTTTGTATGCAGCTCTCTCCCAACATTTGGATTAGCGGCGGCATTTGAACTAGAGGTGCCACCTGTCGGCTTCCTTGGTCGTGAAGGGCAACTAGGCCCGGCTTCATCTATGGCGGTCTTCCTCTTTCCCATGAGAGAGAGGATGGTGGAGAGGGAGAAAAAGGCTAAAATAGCCTCTACAAAAGCCATAAAAAATGGAGGAAAGGGGGAGATATGGTTCACTTAAAGGGCTGGCACGAATCTAGGCCCTATAGAGGAGTGAATCAGGCCCTTAAAGGCTAGGATTTCAAAGGGAAAAGAGCAAAATAGGTTGGGATGGAGGCTCACACAAATTTTAGCCTCCAATGGAGGATGGGAGAGCTCCAAACGGTGAGAATGGAGAGATAAGGGAGCTTGTATGGCTTTGAGTGATGGAGTGGCGTCGGTTTAGGCAGAAAATGGGATTGGAGGTGATTGGAAATGGGTTTTGAGAGAGGAGCAGCAAAAACTTGAAGAAATGAGAGCTTGGGAGTGATATTTGTGAAGGAGGTATGCCTTTGGGGGTGTTTTAATGGACGACCCCTATGCACAGGGGCTACATTAGCCACCAAACAGCGTCGGCCCGATGCCCGGCCCAAGTGGGGCCCACTGTATGGCGAGGTCCTCACCGACCAACTTTAAATTCGGTAAGGCCCGGCCATCCGGGCGTGGTCCCCCTGTCCTGTGGTCCTCAAAAATGTATGTGTTCCACCTCAGATCATCCTCAATCAACATGGGTGGGCCCTCCACTCCATTTCGATCCAATTCGGGTCATTTCGGGGTCATTTAGTGACTTCTAACTGCTGGGATTGAGTCCAGAGAGGTCTAGACCCATCCACACACGACCTAGAAGTGGTCCGGGGTTGTTTCATGCGACCATAGATGCACACGGACTCGATCAAAATGGTCAGTTTGAGTGAACTTCGCCAATTGGCGAAACTGGGACCCTATGAGTGTTTCTATATTTTTCTCGCACCCACCTAAGTCAAAGGGGCGACAGCGTACGTCGCGTGGCCATAACCCAGGTCCGGTTTAATTCAAATCATGCTCTGATACCAACTTGTAGTACCCTAAAAATTGGGGGTTGTGTAGAAACCCGACTCCCGAGTTCCAGACCATCACTTATGCAACAAATATGATTATGATTCAATGTTTTCTGAGTTATAGAATTCACATGAGTAATATTATACAAAAACTGCAATTCATACTCCAGATCCAGTGATAAAACGTAAGCGAAAGACTGAAGAATACATATATCACTGCATGGAAAACAAAATAATCTTGAACTGTCTCCAAAGTATGAATACATCTCTTAGTCACAAATACATATAATAAACTAAAAATCAAAATGTCATATGGTCCAACTAGCAAGTCCCACAGATTCAGGCCACCTACGCGAAGCCGTCAGAGAACTGCATATACGAGAACTCGTCCTGGTCCTCGTAGAAGTCCGGCTCCAACTCCTGGATCTCCTCGTCACCTGCATCTAAGACAGTGTCTGGTAGGTGTTGCAAACACCGTCCCGTAACGTAGGAGTGAGTGATCAACTCAGTGAAATCATAGAGCAAAGATTAGCATGTTATCAAATCAATCATGCGGTAATAGTAAAGCAGGTAATCAGACATTCCTAGATACTGTTATTAATGCAAGCATGAAATGACATGATGGATGCCCTCACCAACATACTCCCTTATGCGACACCATCTTACGTCCATGGCATGCTTTCTTTCCTCAGTGCTCCGCATCTTCCAGGCACATGCAGTGCGATATGGATAATGATTACCGAGTTGTTATTAGTCCTTTCATACAGCAGTATTGGGAAACTAAGGTACCTTCCTTATATCAATCCCAACACAGATCCTGTCTAGGGTCGTCACTCCTAGTAATCTCATACGATGTTATATTTATATGTCGCTGTAAGGGCTGTCAGGGCTGTTGCTCGCACTCGTTGCATCGCTCCCCCATCACCTTATCAATACAGGCCTATTTGTACTATTGTCGCTACGGAAGGGTCGTCGCCTCCCATAGACTCAGAATATGCTCGAGGTCACTACAAAGGGCTCGTCACCAATCAGAGTAGGCTGACAGCTCAAATGTAGTGTCCCATACCACAACAATCGGCTCACGAGTCAAAGGTGCTCACTGGTCACTACAGGGAGGTTTGTGGCCCCAGCGTAGGCCGACAGCTCGACCACGGTGTCCCATACCACCATGCCCGGCTCATGAGTCTTTATGGATCAAGGTACCATGGTTATCAGTGTTTTCAATGGTAAGTTCAGTACCCTAGGTTCAAGCAGTTATGACCCATACATGGTGAACATACAATGGCCAGTCGGGTTACTTGACGGGCTTGACTAGTACGAGCGCATCTCAAGCTGAACGACATGAAGTGCATAAAACACTTCGTGTGGCCTAACCACTGGCGCCTACCCAAAACACGACTCGCGTTCATCGACGCGTCCTTCGTGGCAAATAAAAGCCAACCATGAATTCAATCCATTACCGATTGCCTGGACTAGGATATAGCCCCAAGCATTTGTAAATCAACATCAACTATCATATGAGAGTAACAGAAATGAAATACAACCAATAAAAGCATGTTGTCACATGTTATAACATACAACGTAAGCAAATCAACCAACACATGCATTCCATATATATAATGAAATCAATTCATATAACTAACATGGTGGAAATCATATACATCAGTATAGTAATTGAGAATTCAATCTCAAAACTAATTCACAACACCATTTACTCAATACATACTAATACAAACATTTATACAAACACTTAGTCTACACACTTTAGTCTACATAGCGTATGTCGACCCAAAGTGCGCATTAGGGCGAATCTCTTCGCCAAACAGATCATGCACGCATTTCTAATATCATAACATGACATATACCCATGGCAATCATTTCAGCAAAATATGGACATAAACAGTATTTCCTACAAATACCTAAAATACCCTAATTCTCATATTTTCCATACGCAGTCAAAATGGAAAACGGACAGCATGTTCTACATGTCAAACAGCGTTCTCATCGATAATCTACTATTAACCGACATTGAAAGATTTGAAATCAATCAATCTAAGCATCTAAAATCCTCACCTTTCGCCGCAGACGCGTATCAATTCGAATAGAATGTCTACGCTTCGTCAACAGTGTTATGGCGACCTAATGCAGAAGATACATAAGCTATTTCGATGTTTGAATCGAAAGAATCCTTAAAATAGCTGTAGGTTAGGGTTTTCTTAACTAGAAATGAGTTGGAATCACCGAGAAGGTGATTTGAATGTGGTGGTTAAGCACGAGCAGAAGCTGTAGCAAGTGGCAGGAAATCTCTCCCACAACTCTCTCATAATCTCTCACTTTCTCTCTCTATCTTTCTACGGTTTAATACAAATTCGTATGGGAGAGATATGAGAGGGTTTAAAGCCCTTATATAGGCTAAAACCTCACCTAAATAGACTTGGGACAAGGGTATACTTGGGTTATAACCAAATCGGATCTTTTTCGATCCAAAAGAGTGTTTCGGGAGGTCCCCTGGCTGAACGCGGTCGGACTTAAGCTCATGTATATCGGATCCTGCTCACATGAAATTTTTAGTCCGGTAGAGTTCCCAGATCGCACGTGGCGGACCAGTTTCAGTTCAGCGGTCATCAAATCTAAATCAAGTCTACAAGTTTCATGACGTGAAAGAGAAATTTTTCCTGATCCGAGGGTGAAATTTAGCTGAGTTCTGACGGTCAAAATGCTTAATAATAATGCGCAACGACACGTGCCAGATTTTGAATTAAATTTCTAAATCTTTACCTTTCCTCACTCTCTTCACTCCAGGCTCGATGAAACAGCCTCAGAACATCGGTTGGGCTTGATTTTTGAAATGATTGTCAAGTCCAGCTAAGCGGTCATAATGGTCTAAAATTGTGGATATCGGACTTTTGACGCGCGGTCTAAATCCAATACGAAGTTTCAAAGGGTTCCTGAGAGCAAACGGGTTTAATCCTAGATTTCAGGGTACTATGGCGTCATTGCTTCTATAAGTTTTGGGTCTTGCAGAACGTATTTAAAGTGATCAATGCTAATTTCATAGCTAAACTAACATAGCTCTTGTTAACTTACACTTAATTTCTAAAGGAATTAATCCTAAGTGATTTCTGATCGAGATGGTACTCGGGTCTCCGTATGGATTTTTTCGAGGCGTTACATAAACTTATAACCTAAACCATATGGTGAGACCATTCCTTGAGAAGTGGGTACTTGTGGCTATCGATGGTCCTCCTTGCGCAAATCGTCTAGATGTTTATTTTGACCCTACAAACCATATGGTGAGACTATTCCTTTTGTGTCAATTTTACTCCTCTTTGAGTTTTTATTAATTCATTAAAAAAAAATGGTTATACATGATGCACTTCTTTCACTTTATTTTTCTTTCCCCCAATGGTCATACTAATTTATGAATGTCATGACTATTTGTAGGATGATGGAATATACGAAGCCGTTACAGGAAGTGACTTTGTCCGTACTGGAGTTACACTTCGAGACAACTCTTCAAAGTACTACATAAATGACCGTGGAAGTAATTTTACAGAGGTCACTAAGAAATTGAAAGGAAAAGGAGTGGACTTGGATAACAATCAGTTTTTATTCTTCAGGTGGGTGATGGCTGAAAAAGGCCTATTTATGAAAAAAACATCATACCGTCAAAATATATCTTCTCTTTCTATTCTTTATCATTTGAAATTTCAGGGTGAAGTCGAGCAAATTTCTCTAATGAAGCCAAAGATTTGTATTTTTAGCATTATTGTAATTGTAATTGTAATTGAATGAAGGATTGTAATTGATTGTAATTATAATTGATTGAATGAAGGATTGTAATTGATTGTAATTGTAATTAATTGAATGAAGGATTATAATTAATTGTAATTGAATGAATGAATGATTGTAATTGATTGTAATGGAATGAATGAATGATTATGCAGGTGGTAATTGAATGAACAAATGATTATATATATTTTAATGTACGAAATAGTTACGGATATTAACCGTAGCCGGTAATCCGACATCTGTAGCCATTGTTAAATTTGGCATATTGCTACAGACTTTTAGTTACAAATAATATCCGTAGCTGTTTATACTTATTGCTATAAATATAATTGCTACGGATTATATCTGTAGCTATTGTAACCTATAGCTACAGATTAAATCTGTAACTATAGGTTCCAGACCTATTGTTACGGCACCTACGACTACGGTCATGCTACGAACTAGAACCGTAGCTAAATGTCTAAGGCTACGGATTTTATCCGTAGCCTTTGCAGCTTTTTTTGGTAGTGTGCGAGCTCAACAAAGTCACGATCAAGAACAAGTACCCGCTACTGAGGATTAATGATTTGTTTGATCAGCTGCAGGGTTTACAGTTCTTTTTGAAGATTGACTTGCATTCCGGTTATCATCAGATTTAGGTCCGAGAGCAGGACATCTCGAAGATGGCTTTTAGGACTCGTTATGGTCATTTAAAGTTTCAGGTCATGTCATTCGGACTGACCAATGCACCCATAGTATTCATGCAGTTAATGAATGAGGTCTTCCACCTGTATCTCGATCAGTTTGTTGTAGTATTAATCGAAGACATTTTGACCCATTTAAGGACCTGTGAGGAGCACGAGCAACACATGGAGATTGCCTTGCAGACCCTCCACGCACACCAGTTGTATGCGAAGCTAGAGAAGTGCGAGTTTTGGCCGGAGGAAGTGAAGTTCCTCGGTCATGTGATGACGAGGGAGGGTGTCGCAGTGGATCCCTCGAAGATTGAGGCAGTGCGTCAGTGGGGCCAGCCCACGAACGCGTCCAAGATTCGTAGTTTCCTTGGTTTGGCGGGCTACTACTAGCATTTCATTAAGGACTACTCTCGTATTGTAACCCCGCTGACCAGGTTGACTCGGAAGGGCGCAGAGTATATTTGGAGCGATGCTTATAAGTGAGCATTTGTGGAATTAAACGACCATTTCACGTCTGCTCCTGTCCTCACTCTTCCCTCTGGGAGTGATGGATTTATTATATTTACCGATGCCTCGCATATTAGTTTGGGGGTTGTCCTGATATAACACGGGAGACCAGTGGCCTTCACGTCTAATCAGCTAAAGGTACAAGAGCTAAACTACCCCACGCATGATTTGGAGCTAGTTGCAATTATCTTCGAACTGAAGGTGTGGAGGAACTATCTCTATGTGGTTAGGTGTAACGCCCTAGAAATCGGGGGTCGAGCATGACTTGGCTCCCGAATTTCAAAAAATCACTTATGCAACATATTTAATGATGGATGTATGTTGTCTGTATTAGTGCATAAAACATGAAATAGATTAAGCCAAATCAGCAAACCATAATTCAGGGACAATGAGAAAACACAAGCGGAAGTCTGAAATACATAAATACATCAATACAAGTCCCCAAAATATGAGTGCTCTACCAGGTCAATAAGTATAAAGTTTGATTCAAATACATATGACAAAATGTAATGGTCCTCTATAAAATGTAAACCCTTAAGCCCTGTCGATCCGGACTCAGCTCACGCGATTCCACCCAAAAATTGCATAAACGAGAATGCCTTCTCGTCATCATCAAACTCCGACTCTGCCTCATAGGCATCACCATCACCTGCAACTAAGTCAGAGTCTGGTTGGTGTTTAAGTACTGTCCCAGAACATGGGAGTGAGTGATCAACTCAGTGGAACTGTACCACAAAGGTTAACATGTTATCAATTCAATGAAGCAGTAATGATAAAGCAATACAATCAAATATCCTTAATTACTCTGATTAATGTAAGGATGTATGAAGTAATGATGCATGCCCTCGCCTACACTCCCTCTGCAATCTTCATCTTACAGTCGCACATGTCAGTCACTTCCTCAGTGCTTTACCGAACATCAAAAGGCACAAGCAGTGCGTTGCATGTACATGATTACCAAGTTCTTATTAGTCCTTTCATATAGCAGGATTGGGAAGCTAAGGTACCTCCCTTATATTAATACCCAAACAATGATCCATACTAGGGTCGTCAGTCCTAGACAATCTCATACAATATTATAGTTCTAGATCACTGTAAAGGGCTCATCACCCCAATGCGGTTTCAGGATATACTCGAGGTCACTAGAAAGGGCTCGTCACCAATCAGAGTAGGCCGACAACATGATTACAGTATCCCATTCCACCGTATTCGGCTCACGAGTCTGAGTTGCTCACTGGTCACTACAGGTAGGCTCGTCGCTCTAGCGTAGGCCGACAGCTCAACCATATGTCTCATACGATTATGTCTAGCTCATGAGTCTTAGGAGATCAAGGTACCAAGGTTAACGGAATTTCACTGGTAAGTTTGGTACCCTAGATTCAAGCAGTAGCATCCAAACAAGGTAAACATACATCGGTCAATCGGGTTAATTGATAAGCTCAACTAGGACGATCACACATTGAGTTGAACGACATGAAATGCATAAGCGCTTCATGTGGCCTAACCACTGCCGAACATCCCAAGTACAGCTCGGATTCGTCGAATACATCCTGCGTGGCGAAAGCGATCTCAACCACCAGTTCAAGAATAGTTACCGATTACCTGGATTGAGATATAGTGCTAACTACGTACAATCATAATAATGAACATTTAACTCAATTCCTACAATCATATAACATGTTATGGAATATAACTTAAACATGAATACATAGTACATGGAGGAAATCATACACATAATTAACATGGATAGTTAGACTAAATATTTCATGGAGGAAATCATACACATAAGTAAGATAGTTGGGATTTCATATCTCAACTCCCTCATAAGTCACACTTTACTAACTACGAACTCATTCAGACATTTTCACAAACACTTAGACCACACATTTTAACATACATCACGTATGTCGGCCATATTGCATATTAGGGAAAATCCTTTTGCCAAGGAGTTGTTGCATACATAACAATCATATTCCTACGACAGTTAATCATGGCAACCACAACATCAGATTTCAAATGCATACAAACATTTCAACAAATACATAAAATACTCTATCTACAACATAGGTTATACATATACGTAAAACGAAACAGATAGCGCATTTAGCATGTGTAATAGAACCCATGTCAGTAATAAATCATTATCTGACTTTAAAAGTGATGAAAACCTTAACCTAAATGTATATAGTCCGCACCTTAAATCAGAAAATGTGAAACGGATATGATTTAGCATAAGTCTTCGTCAATGGCGGATAGGAAACCTAAGGCATGAATTAGGTTAGCTACATCAACACTTACACTATTCTAAGTTCTAAAATAGGTTAGGGTTAGGATTTCTTACCTATGTATAGTATTAAAATCGTCGGAATAATGATTCGAATAGGTGGATTACGCACGTAGCGAAGCTGGGAAGAATCCCAAGATGAATCACCAACTTCTCTCTCACTTTCTCTCTCTTTCTCTCTCTTTTTCCTTGGCTAGGGTTTGAAATTCGTATGAAATTTGAGAGAGAGGATTTAAGGTCCTTATATAGGCCCAAAATTGATGAAATTAGTCTCAGGGCCATGGTATACTTAGCTTATAACTAAATCGGGCTTATTTCGATCCAACGAAGCATTTTTGGAGGTCCCTTTACTGAATGCGGTCGGACTTAAGCTCATAGATACTGGATCTTGATTAATTAAGTTTTCAGTCCGATCGGGTTTTCAGATCGACCGTGGCGGACCATTTTCAGTTCAGCGGTCATCGAAACTCGATTAGGGCCACAAGTATATTGGCATATATGGGCCATCTTCCCTGAACCGAGGGTGAATTTAGGTCAGAATCCAATGGTCAGAATCTTATAAATGGTGCGCAAGAAACACAACTCAGATTACTTAAATTTATATTTAATTTCTAAATAAATTCACTTTTCTCACACTTTTCACTCCGTACTAAAGCAAATCGTCTCAGGGCTTCATCTGAACTTGATTTTTGAGGTGATAGTCAAACCCAACTATGTGGTCATAATGGTCTAAGTTCATCGCTATCGGACTTTCGACGTGCGGTCTAGGTCTATTACTGAGTTTCTGAGTGCTCCCGAGAGCAACTGGGTTTAGAATTGGATCCTAGATTTTAGGATAATGTAGAGTTATTAATTCTATAGGTTTTGGGTCTTACAGATCGTATTTAAAGCTGTTGGTGCTAATTTCACAGTTAATCTAGTTTAGCGCTAGTTAATTCTCTTTAAATTTTTAAAGGATTTGGTTCTAAAGAATTTCTGCTTGAGGTGGTACTCGGGTCTTCGTACGAATTTTTCCAGGACGTTACAATCTACCCCCCTTAAAGAAAAATTTTATCCTCGAAATTTGTACCTTCTTATACTCCTCGAGGAGCTGAGAGTAGTTCTTTCTGACCTCAGCTTCAGTCTCCCAAGTATCTTCTTCTTCACTGTGATGTGTCCACAGTACCTTCACAAGTGGGATGACCTTACTACGTAATACCTGCTCCTTCCTATCCAGAATATGTGTCGATCGCAGTACATATGTGGCATCGTCGCTCAACTGCACCTGCTCCTAACTAATGATATGCGAAGGATCAGGAATATACTTCTTCAATATGGACACATGGAATACGTTATGCACACTTGCGAGTGGCGTGGGCAAAGCAAGGTGATACGCTACTGCCCCCACTCTATCAAGTATCTGAAATGGGCCAATGAATCTCGACGTGAGCTTCCCTTTCTTACTAAACCCAAGACCTCCCTTCATGGGGAAAACCTAAAGGAATACATGGTCCCCAACCTCAAACTCAGGCGGTCGTCGTCTCGTATTAGCGTAGCTCTTCTGCCTGCTTTGTGCTGTTAGAAGTCGATGCTTAATAATGTCGATCTTCTCTGAAGTCTCTTGAACCAACTCTGGGCCAATCAGAGTCTTCTCGCCGACTTTTGCCCAGCAATGTGGTGCTCTACACGGGCGACCATACAGTGCCTCATAGGGAGCCATGCCGATACTCACCTGAAAACTGTTGTTATATGTAAACTCTGCATAAGGAAGACAGTCATCCCAACTGTCCTTGAAATCTAACTCACAAGCTCGCAATATATCTTCTAACACCTGATTCACACGTTCCGTCTACCCATCTGTCTGTGGATGGAATGCGGTACTGAACTTCAACTTTACACCCATCGCTTCCTGGATATGAGTCCAGAAGATAGATATAAATTGTGCATCTCGATTTGACACAATCTCCAAGGGAACTCCGTACAGATGTACAATCTCCTTGATGTACAATCTGACCAACTCGTCTGTAAATTTTGTAACTCTGATCGGTAGGAAATGATCTGATTTTGTCAATCGGTCGACGATCACCCAAATGGAGTCATGTACCTTCTTCGTCTTCGGTAGCCCTGAAATGAAATCCATAGAGATAAAGTCCCACTTCCATTTAGCTATGGGCATCGGATGAAGCAGTCCAGGAGGTCGATGATGATCTGCCTTGACCTGCTGACATGTGAGACAACGGGATACGAACTCAGCAATGTGAACCTTCATATTATCCCACCAGTACGATCTCTTCATGTCTTGATACATCTTCGTGCTACCTGGATGCATTGCAAACCTCGAACTGTGGGTTGCCTCGAGAACCTCTCGTCTCAAGTCAGGAATGTCTGGGACGCATAGGCGGCCATGATGATGTAAACCCCCATCAAAACTAACACTCCACTCGGAGTCCTCATCTGTACCAACCCACTTGCTCATCTTTGCCAATAGCTCATCATCTGCCTGAGCTGCAATAATCTTACCGTCAATGAGGGGTTGTACTCGAACATGTGTGATAACCTCGTACGACTCCTCTACCGTAAGTTTCTGCTCAAAGTCTCACACAAACTCCACCATGTCCCATTCTACTATCATTAGCGGAGCCACAAACTCTATAGTTTTCTTACGGCTCAACGCATCTGCCACAAGGTTTGCCTTGCCCAGTTGGTAGGAGACCTCGAACTTAAAGTCCTTCAAGGTGTCCATCCATCGGCGCTGCCTCATATTCAAGTCTCGCTGTGAGAATATGTATCTAAGGCTCTTGTGGTCACAAAAGAGCTCGAACTCCTCTCCGTAGAGGTAATGTCTCTAGAGCTTCAGTGTGAAAATGATAGCTGCCAACTATAGGTCGTGTGTAGGGTAATTTTCCTCATGCTTCCTCAACTATCTCGAGGCATATGCAATCACCCTGTCCTTCTGCATAAGGACACAACCCAGACCAATGTGAGAGGCGTCAGTTTATATCATATACTTAACCCCTTGCTCTGGCAATACTAGCACAGGGGCGGACGTCAACTTGTACTTTAGCTCTTGAAAAGCTGCTTTGGCCTTCTCATTCCAGACAAACTTCAAGTCTTTCCGTGTCAACTGTAACAACGGTCTGAAATTTTTGGAAAAGTCCCTAATGAATCATCGATAGTACCCTGCCAGATCAAGAAAACTCCTCACCTCAGTAACTGAACCGGGATGCTTCCAATCCTGAACCACAGCTACCTTAGTGAGGTCAACTGTTATACCTTCCTTGAACACCACATGTCCCAGGAACTTGACTTTCTCCTTTCAGAAGTCACATTTCTTGTACTGTGCGAACAACTAGTTCTTCCTAAGAGTGTCGAGGATAGCACGCAAATGGTCCTCGTGCTCTTCCCGACTCATGGAGTATATCAAAATGTCATCTATAAATACGATGACGAATCGGTACAGAAACGGCCGAAATGCCCTGTTCATCAGATCCATGAACACGGCCGGAGCATTTGTGAGTCCAAACGACATCACAAGGAACTCATAATAATCGAAGCTAGTCCTGAAGGTTGTCTTCTGCACATCGTCATCCCTGACGCACAACCGATGATACCCAGACTGTAAATCTATCTTTAAAAAATATCGTGTTCCCTTCAACTGATCAAATAGATCATCTATCCTGGGCAAGGGATACTTGTTCTTTACTGTCACCTGGTTCAACTTGCGATAATCAATACATAATCGTAGGGAACCGTCCTTTTTCTTCACAAAAAAAATAAGCACTCCCCAAGGTGACACACTCGGTCGTATGAAGCCTGCCTTTATCAATGCATCAATCTGTCTCCTCAATTCCTCAATCTCACATGGAGGCATATGATACGTTAGCAAGAAAATGGGTGTTGCACCGAGCACAAGATCGATAGTAAAGTTAATCTCGTGTCGAGGAGGTAGTCCCGGGATCTTCTCAAATACATCGGGAAAATCTCGAACCACTGGCATATACCCCAATGTCGAATCATCAAGACTCTCTAACAAAGAAGCGTAACTATCAACTCGATAGGACCAACTGACCTGGACTGGAAATGTAAAGACCATACCCTCAGGTCCATAGGCTGTCACGACTCTAGCCTCGCAACCTATCTTTGCTCTCATCTTGGTGAGTCAATCCATCCTGAGAATAACGTCGTAGTGACATAGTGGGGTGACAATCAGGTCAACAACCACTGTCTTGCTACCCAAATCTACTGAGCAAGACTCACAAATCCATGAAATGTCTGAAAAGGTCCCCGTAGCTGTAGTGAGTCTCACTCCCTTCATTGGAGTAGTAACCAATCCTAACCGCTTGACTGCAGCGTAAGAGATGATCGAAATAGTGGATCCGGTGTCCACCAATAAGAAGATAGGCGTACCTTGGATATGAGCTGGAGCCTCGAATGATCTCGGTACTAAATCTGCCTCAGGCGCCTCAGCTGTAAGCGCATGAACCCAAGCCTACTGTGGATGGTTCGATAGAGGTACCATGGGCCGTTATGGCGGCCTGAAGCGAGGTGCGGGTGGCCTGAAGGATGGGTGAGTTGGTGCTGATCGAAGGGGTGGTGGTGATATGGCCTGAGGCATCGGACGGTTGATCCTCTGAGGTGGCGAAAAACCACTGTCTCGCATCCTAGTGAAACAGTTTATCTTAGTATGGCCTGACTTCTTGCAATAAGCACACCACACATCTGGTCTCCTCACAGGGGCAAGGGATGTCATGAACCTCGGCGGTGAGTCTACACGAGGCCTCTTACCGAGGAAAGGCCTACTCAAAAAGTCAGGTCGCGGCCTGGGAGCCATAGGTGCTAGCATACGAGACATCCTGTCCCCATCCTGCTCAGCTCGTAGGGACATGCTCACCAACTCAGCATAAGAAGATATGCTAGCACAGCACATCTTCGACCAGATCTCGGGCCACAAACCCATAAAAAAATGCCCCATCTGTAACAGCTGATCACCCAAAAGTAAAGGAGCATACCTGCCTAGCTCTGTAAATCGGTTCTCATACTCCGTCACCGACATCCCTCCTTGGCGGAGGTGAAGAAACTCACTCTCCTTCTCGTGTCGGTACGTGACCAGAAAATACTTCTCATGGAAGAGAGCCTCAAAAGCCTCCAACATCTACACAAAACCCTCTGCAACCATGCGGAGAACACTATCCCACCATAAACTGGCCTCCTTCTCAAACATGAAGGTGGCAAGCTGTAACACCTTGAATTTTTACTAGCCTGGAATTAGATGTCCTTAGGCAATGGGTTAACGATAACACCTTGGTAACCTCTTAGGAATCAATTCTAAAGCCAAAGAAATCATTTAGGACTAAATTCTTTAAAAATTTAACGTGAATTAACTAGCACTAAACTAGATTACCTGTAAAATTAGCACCAACCACATTAAATATGATCTGTAAGACCCAGAACCTATAAAATCATTGACGTAACCTTACCCTGAAATTCAGGATCAATCTCTAAACCCGGTTGCTCTTGGGAGCACTTTGAAACTTCGTATCGGACCTAGACCGCACGTCGAAAGTCCGATAGTGATGAACTTAGACAATTACGACTGCCTAGTTGGACTTAACTATCATCTCGAAAATCAAGCCCAAACGATGCTCTGGGATGATTTTCTTGAGTCTGGAGTGAAGAGTGTGAGAAAATGAAGATTTTTAAGAAATTAAATATAATTTTAATAAATCTGGCACGTGTCACTTGTGCACTATTTTTAAGTGTTCTGACCGTTAGATTTCGACCCAAATTTACCCTCGGATCAGGATAGAAGGCCCTTACATGTCATAGCACTTGTGGCCCTGATCGAGTTTCGGTGACCGCTGAACTGAAACTGGTCTGCCACGGTCGATTTGGAAATTCAACCGGACTGAAAACTTAGCTTGACCTAGATCCAATATTAGAGAACTTAAGTCCAACCGCATTTAGTAACAGGACCTCCAGAAGTGCTTCGTTGGATCAGAACAGACCCGATTTGGTTATAACTTAAGTATACCTTGACTTCAAGTCTGTTTTCGTCATGTTTGGGCTTATAAAAAGGGCCTTAAGCCCTCACTCTCTCATCCCATACGAATTTGAGAAAGCCCTATGAGAGAGAAGAGAGAAGAGAGAGAGATAAAGTGAGGGAGAAGTTGGGATTTTCTCCTGGGATTCTTCCCTGCTGCTCCACGTGCCAAAGCCATCCACCTGCATCGCTATTCTGGCGATTCCAACTCCGTTCTTAGGTAAGCAATCCTAACCCTAACCTGTTTTGCAGCCTAGGATAGTTGGAGTGATGTTGTAGCTAACGTATTTCATGCCTTAGGTTGCGTATCCACCGTTGACGAAGACTTATCGTCTGAATCACCTCTTATACGCATTTCTGGTTTAAGGTGCGGACTATATACATTTAAGTTATGGTTTTCAAGACTTTCAATGCTAAGTAATGACTTATTCTTGCTTATGATGTCATTTCACATGTATAAAGTGTTGTCCATTTTTTTTTTCAGTTATACGTTAACCATGTTGAATATACTGTATTTCTCGTATTTGTAGAAAATACCGTATACGTATAAAATATGAATTTCAGTTTGCCATGATTAATCGCTGTTTATGTATGCTAGATGCATGTGTATCAACTTCTGGGTGAACGGATTAGCCTAATGCATGTTTATCAACATATGTGGAGTATGCCATATTATGTAGTCTAAGTTTTTGTGAAACTGACTCCATGAGTATGGAGTTCGCTTTCGTGTTTTCCATGACTAACTGTCATGGATATATGATTGATGTATAGGTGATAACCCTTTGACGAAAGGATTTACCCTAATACGTATGCTAATGAATGTAAAATATGTATGATATAATGTGTAATCTAAGTGTTTGAATAAATGCCTTAGTAGTCAGTAAAGTATGATTGCTAAGCTTCTTGAGGTATGGATCTCCATCACAGCACGTGAGTCTATAAATGCCTTCATGAATAATGTAACTTAGATTATCCATGCTAAGTGAGTGTATGATTTCCTCCATGGATTGTGAACTTAGTTGAAGCATGTTAAATGTGTGGATGAATTCCTGCATGTACTATTTACATTCAAGTTATACTTCAAGATTGTTCATATGGATGCAGAACATGAATCATATGCTAGTTATTGTATGTGTATGTGAATGGGGTTGTGCTACAATCCAGGCAATCGGTAATCATACTCTAAATCGAGGTTTTCTTTGCCACATAGGATGAGTTTAGCGAATCTGAGTTGTGTTTGGGGTGTTCGGCAGTGGTTAGGCCACACAGAGTGCTTATGCATTTCATGTAGTTCAACTCAACGTGCGCTTGGCCCAGTTGAGCTTATCAACTAACCCGATTGACCGATGCTTGTTCACCATGTTTGGTCGTTACTATTTGAATTTAAGACACTGAGCTTACCAGTGAAACTCTCGTTAACCATGGTACCAAGATCCCCTAAGACTCATGAGCTGGGCATAGTGGTATGGGACACCATGGTTGAGCTGTCGGCCTACGCAGGGGCCACAAACCTCCCCGTAGTGACCAGTGAGCACCCTACTCTAAGCAGATTATGGTGATATGGGACACTATATTTTTGCTGTTGGACTACACTGTTTGGTGATGGGAGAGTGGAGCAATGATTGCGCGCAACAGCCCTGGCAACCCTCTGTAGTGACCTTGATTTTATCCTGACACTGCATAGGGACGACAAGTCCTGTTACAGTCTTGAGGATATAAGTAGACCTGTATTGATAAGGTGATGGGGGAGAGGAGCAACGATTGTGCGCAACAACCCTAACAACCCTTTCAGTGACCTAAAACCATAACATCGTCTGAGATTCCTAGGACTGACGACCTTAGAATGGATCAATGTTGGAAAATGATACAAGGGAGGTGTCTTAGCTTCCCAATCCTGTTGTATGAAAAAGACTAATAAGAACTTGATAATCATACTCATGACATCGCACTGCATATGCCATTAGCGTTGGTGTGAGAGTACAGTGGTAGTGATTCATGCCGTGATCGTTAGATGATGTCGCATGAGGGAGTTTGTGGTGAGGGCATGCATCATTCTTCATATCATCCTTGCATTAACAAGAGTATCTAGGACATATTTGATTGTACTGCTTGATTGGATTGATAACATGTTAACCTTTGCTGTATAGTTTCCACTGAGTTAGCTACTCACTCCCACATTACGGGACGGTGTTGGCCACACCAACCAGTCTCTATTTTAATTTCAGATGATGGCGATGCTTGCAAAGCAGAGCCGGACTTAATGATGTTGAGGAGGATTCCTCTTGTATGCAGGTTCTAATCGACGGGGTTATAGGGTTACTGATTAGATGCCAATACACTTGGTATTTTATCCTTTTATTTAAACACCCAAGTATATTCTTTTCTTTCCATTTTTATAGTATACATGTATTTAATTTACCTGGTAACATGTTAACACTCTGGAGACTTACAATCAATTATACATTTTATATATTTATCACAGTCTTCCGCTTGAGAAACCTAACTGTCTCTGGAGTATGATATATTTTTTTGGTCTAATCCCACTCACGTTTTCTGCACTAATATGAACAACATTCATCCATCATTGAAAATGTTGCATAAGTGATGTTCTGGAACTCAGGAGTGGGGTTTATGCTCGACCCTCGATTTTCGGGATGTTACAGATGGTATCAGAGCATGATTTCAATTAAACTGGACCTGGGTTATGGTCACACACCGCACGTTGACGCCAATTTAATGTAGGAGGGTGCGAGAACAATCTAGAAACAAGCTTAGGACCACCAGTTTGTTTGTTGGCGAAAGTTTACCTAAAACGATCGCCGAGATTGAGTCCGTACACACTCCTGATCACACGCCAGGACCACAAATCTCTTCTGGACCGTCAATTGATGGGTATAGACCGTGTTTCATCCCATTCCAACCGTTAGAAATCGGTAAGAGTGAATAGAAATCAAATTAGTTCTGAAATGCCCCGAAACGGCTCAAATCAGAATGGGGGGCAAACGATCAAGTTCCAGGGGCTTCCAGGGTGGGACCCCAACTTTTTTGCACACAGGGGATGGTGAAGACCTCGCCAGATAGGCGAGCCCTAGCCAGTTTGTCCAGAGGTCGGTGAGGGCCTCACCGTTTCGGCGAGGCCTCACCGGTCAGTGGGCCTTTCGGGCTGGGTCGCCCGGGCCGATGCTGTTTGGGGTTAAATGGGACCCCTCCATACAGGGTTTGACCCTTCGTTCATTCAAAATCTCCTACTTACTTCACAAATTAGCCCTCCAAGCTCTCCCTTTCCTCTAAAATTACTGGTTTCTCTCTCCAACCTCCCTTTCAATCATTTCTTCTTTCATTTTCTGTTATTTCCTTCATCCCTCTACCGTTCTCAATCATATCCAGCAGTTACTTCATCCATTTTCTGCGATTGGAGCTCCCAAAGCTCTCATTTAAGCTCCAAAACGTTCCAGCCCTCAACCTCTCATATCTTGATCTTTTCTTTCTCCTATTTTCTTTTTCCTAGACCCTTTACACTCCCATATCAGGTCCAAAGTTGTGGAGACCCAAAGATCTCAGCCCTTCCCTTCATTTTCTTCATTTTTCATGGCTCTTTTGAGTTAGTTATAGCTATCTTCTCAATCTGTCCACTTCTAATGACGAGTGAGACCTAACACAGTAGCTTAGTCCATAAACAGTGACCATCTAGTGCTAGGGACCTAGAGATAGTATTCCTAGATTTCGAAAGATCTGATAGAAAATCCAATTCCAATTAGACAATCTTAACCCTAAGCGATAGGACAATTCCTAGTATTAGAAATGGTATGAAACCATCTAGCATATAAGCTTAGAATTTGGATTACAGTTAGTGAGTTATAGACTAGGCTACCAGTTCTGTTAAGTAGTGTAAAGACGGGCTATACATTAAGGAATAATAGGTTCGATTTGGTTGAGGGAGATCTCGTTCCTTTATTGGATTCCCTTGATACGTATACGCATCCTTAATAACTCTTAAGAAAGCTGTTCCAATTTAGAGATTATTCATGCTTAGAGAAAACTTATATATATCCCTCGGATTGAACGCTAGGATAAACCAACACGCCGCTTAGAAGTGCCCTCCCAAGGACTTATTGTAATCGGGAACGTGGAGTAAAGGAACTGTATATAAGCGATATATTCACAGTTTGAACTGAATTCTTAATCCTGGTAGTTACCAATAAATCTAATGCTCTGATCAAGCAGAAGATAGGCATCGATTAGGATTAAGAACTGATACGATAAATTTTCTGTCAGAGTCTAGGCAAAAAGTCTATGTATCTGCCTCAGACCTACTACACAACTTTCCTTCCGTGCTGGCCCGACTACCTATAACCAAAAGTTATTGCTTTACCCTTGGAAAATGTTAAGGACATATAACGAGTAGAGGATTAGATATCTTGCCACCAACTCACACCTGCCCCTGAAACCAACGGATCATTTCTATAACCATAGGTACCAATGCCATAGAACTCATCATTAACAAAGGAAAACCAATGTAGTGAGAGGTTGTTTCCCATTTCATGTCAAGGATAGGTCCTAAGTTACACCTCGTTTAGATATACGGATCGAGACATAGATTCTTGAGCCTTAAGTAGAACTAAGTTTTAAGGGGGGTAGAACGTATTGAGCCCAATATACTTAGGATTATCTAATACAACCGTTGGATCAGAATACCGTAGCAGAAGCGTGGTTGGCCTCTTCCCCACTGGCCCAGGATCGAAGAAGTTGATTTCGGTTATACGTAAGGTTAGGTCATTAAATAGGATTTGAACCTTCCTTAGAATGTCAATACTAAAGTCTCTCTAGGGACTCATTACCCTTAGCCAATTTTGAGGATGAAATTTTATTTTAAGGGGGGTAGATTGTAACACCCAGGATTTTTACCAGCCTGGAATTAGACATCCTTAGGAAATGGGTCAACCATAACACCTTGGTAACCTCTTAGGAATCAATTCCAAAGCCAAAGAAATCATTTAGGACTAAATTCTTTAGAAATTTAAGGTGAATTAACTAGCGCTAAACTAGATTACCTATAAAATTTGCGCCAACCACTTTAAATACGATCTGTAAGACCCAGAATCTATAGAATCATTGACGCTACCTTACCCCAAAATCCAGGATCAATCCATAAACCCGGTTGCTCTTGGGAGCACTTTGAAACTTCGTATCGGACCTGGACCGCACGTCGAAAGTCCGATAGCGATGAACCTAGACAATTACGACCGCCTAGTTGGACTTTAATATCATCTCGAAAATCAAGCCCAAACGATGCTCTGGGATGATTTCCTTGAGTTCGAAGTGACAAGTGTGAGAAAATGAAGATTTTTAAGAAATTAAATATAATTTTATTAAATCTGGCACGTGTCACTTGCACGCTATTTTTAAGCGTTCTGACCATTAGATTTCGACCCAAATTTACCCTCCGATCAGGATAGGTGGCCCTTACATGTCATAGCACTTGTGGCCCTGATCGAGCTTCGGTGACCGCTGAAATGAAACTGGTCTGCCACGGTCGATCTGAAAACCCGACCGGACTGAAAACTTAGCTTGACATAGATCCAATATTAGACAGCTTAAGTCTGACCGCATTTAGTAACAGTACCTCCAGAAGTACTCCGTTGGATCGGAACAGACCCGATTTGGTTATAACTTAAGTATACCTTGACTTCAAGTCTGTTTTCATCATGTTTGGGCTTATAAAAAGGGCCATAAACCCTAACTCTCTCATCCCATACGAATTTGAGAAAGCCCTAGGAGAGAGAAGAGAGAAGACAGAGAGAGAAAGTGAGGGAGAAGTTGGGGTTTTCTCCTGAGATTCTTCCCTGCTGCTCCACGTGCCAAAGCCATCCACCTGCATCGCTATTCTGGCGATTCCAACTCCGTTCTTAAGTAAGAAATCCTAACCCTAACCTGTTTTGCAGCCTAGGATAGTTGGAGTGATGTTGTAGTTAACGTATTTCATGCCTTAGGTTGCGTATCCGCCGTTGACAAAGACTTATCGTCTGAATCACCTCTTATATGCATTTCTGGTTTAAGGTGCGAACTATATACGTTTAGGTTATGGCTTTCAAGACTTTCAATGCTAAGTAATGATTTAATCTTGTTTACGATGTCATTTCACATGTATAAAGTGTTGTCCATTTTGTTTTTCAGTTATACGTTAACTATGTTAAATATACTGTATTCCTTGTATTTGTAGAAAATACCGTATACGTATAAAATATGAATTTGAGTTTGCCATGATTAATCGCTGTCTATGTATGCTAGATGCATGTGTATCAACTTCTGGGTGAACGGATTAGCCTAATACATGTTTATCAACATATGTGGGGTATGTCATATTGTGTAGTCTAAGTGTTTGTGAAAGTGACTGCATGAGTATGGAGTTCGCTTTCGTGTTTGCCATGACTAACTGTCATGGATATACGATTGATGTATAGGTGATAACCCTTTGACGAAAGGATTTGCCCTAATACGTATGCTAATGAATGCAAAATATGTATGATATAATGTGTAATCTAAGTGTTTGAATAAATGCCTTAGTAGTTAGTAAAGTATGATTGTTAAGCTGCTTGAGATATGGATCTCCATCAGAACACGTGAGTCTATGAATTCCTTCATGAATAATGTAACTTAGATTATCCATGCTAAGTGAGTGTATGATTTTCTCCGTGGATTGTGTACTTAGTTGAAGCATGTTAAATGTGTGGATGAATTCCTGCATGTACTATTTACATTCAAGTTATACTTCATGATTGTTCATATGGATGCAGAATATGAATCATATGCTAGTTATTG
Source organism: Magnolia kwangsiensis (assembly GCA_037074715.1). Taxonomy (NCBI): domain Eukaryota; kingdom Viridiplantae; phylum Streptophyta; class Magnoliopsida; order Magnoliales; family Magnoliaceae; genus Magnolia; species Magnolia kwangsiensis. The sequence continues at coordinate 77,411,950 of CM073579.1, forward strand.
TATGTGTATGTGAATGGGGTTGTGCTACAGTCCAGGCAATCGGTAATCGTACTCTAAATTGAGGTTGTCTTCACCACATAGGATGAGTTTAGCGAATCTGAGTCGTGCTTGGGGTGTTCGGCAGTGGTTAAGCCACACGGAGTGCTTATGCATTCCATGTCGTTCAACTCAATGTGCGCTTGGCCTAGTTGAACTTATCAACTAACCCGATTGACCGATGCTTGTTCACCATGTTTGGTCGCCACTATTTGAATCTAAGGTATTGAGCTTACCAGTGAAACTCCCATTAACCATGACACCAAGATCCCCTAAGATTCATGAGCCGGGCATGGTGGTATGGGACACTGTGGTCGAGTTGTCGGCCTACGCTGGGGCCACAAACCTCCCCGTAGTGACCAGTGAGCACCCTACTCTAAGTAGATTATGGTGTATGGGACACTATATTCTTGCTGTCGGACTACACTGTTTGCTGATGGGGGAGTAGAGCAACGATTGCGCGCAACAGCCCTGGCAGCCCTCTGTAGTGACCTTGAGTTTATCCTGACACTGCATAGGGGCGATAAGTCCTGTTGCAGTCTTGAGGATATAAGTAGGCCTGTATTGATAAGGTGATGGGAGAGGAGAAACGATTACGCGTAACAGCCCTTGCAGTGACCTAGAACCATAACATCGTCTGAGATTCCTAGGATTGACAACCCTGGAATGGATCAACGTTGAAAAATGATACAAGAGAGGTGTCTTAGCTTTCCAATCCTGTTGTATGAAAAAGACTAATAAGAACTTGGTAATCATACTCATGACATCGCACTGCATATGCCATTGGCGTTGGTGTGAGAGCACAGTGGTAGTGATTCATGCCGTGATCGTTAGATGATGTCGCATGAGGGAGTTTATGGTGAGGGCATGCATCATTCTTCATATCATCCTTGCATTAACAAGAGTATCTAGGACATGTTTGATTGTACTGCTTGATTGGATTGATAACATGTTAACCTTTGCTGTATAGTTTCCACTGAGTTAGCTTCTCACTCCCACGTTACGGGACGGTGTTGGCTACACCAACCAGTCTCTATTTTAGTTTCAGATGATGGCGATGCTTGCGAAGCAGAGCCGGACTTGATGATGTTGAGGAGGATTCCTCTTATATGCAGGTTCTGATCGACGGGGTTACAGGGTTACTGATTAGATGCCAATACACTTGGTATTTTGCCCTTTTATTTAAACACCCATGTATATTCTTTTCTTTCCATTTTTAGAGTATACATGTATTTAATTTACCTGGTAACATGTTCACACTCTGGAGACTTACAATCAATTATACATTTTATATATTTATCACAGTCTTCCGCTTGAGAAACGTAACTGTCTCTGGAGTATGATATGCTGTTTTGGTCTAATCCCACTCATGTTTTCTGCACTAATATGAGCAACATTCATCCATCATTGAAAATATTGCATAAGTGATGTTCTGGAACTCAGGATTGGGGTTTATGCTCGACCCCTAATTTTTGGGATGTTACAGATGGTATTAGAGCATGATTTCGATTAAACTGCACCTGGGTTATGGTCACACACCGTACGCTGACGCCAATTTAATGTAGGAGGGTGCGAGAACAATCTAGAAACAAGCTTAGGACCCTCAGTTTGTTTGTTGGCGAAAGTTTACCAAAAATGATCACCGAGATTGAGTCCGTACACACTCCCGATCACACACCAGGACCCCAAATCTCTTCTAGACTGTCAATTGATGGGTATAGACCGCGATTCATCCCATTCCAGCCATTAGAAATCAGTAAGAGTGAATAGAAATCTGATTTGTTTCGAAATGACCCGAAATGGCTCAAATCGGAAGGGGGGGAAAACGATCAAGTTCCAGGGGCTTCCAGGGTGGGACCCCAACTTTTTTGGACACAGGGGATGGTGAGGACCTCACCAGATCGGCGTGCCCCCGCCAGTTTGTCCAGAGGTCGGCGAGGGCCTCACCGGTTCGGCGAGGCCTCACCGGTCAGCGGGCCTTTTGGGCTGGGCCACCTGGGCCGATGCTGTTTGGGGTTACATGGGACCCCTCCATATAGGGTTCGACCCTTCGTTCATTCAAAATCTCCTACTTCCTTCACAAATTAGCCCTCCAAGCTCTCCCTTTCCTCTAAACTTACTGGTTTCTCTCTCCAACCTCCCTTTCAATCGTTTCTTCTTTCATTTTTTGTTATTTCCTTCATCCCTCTACCGTTCTCAATCATATCCAGCAGTTACTTCATCCATTTTCTGTGATTGGAGCTCCCAAAGCTCTCATTTAAGCTCCAAAATGTTCCAGCCCTCAACCTCTCATATCTTGATCTTTTCTTTCTCCTATTTTCTTTTTCCTAGACCCTTTACACTCCCATATCAGGTCCAAAGTTGTGGAGACCCAAAGATCTCAGCCCTTCCCTTCATTTTCTTCATTTTTCATGGCTCTTTTGAGTTAGTTATAGCTATCTTCTCAATCTGTCTACTTCTAACGACGAGTGAGACCTAACACAGTAGCTTAGTCCATAAACAGTGACCATCTAGTGCTAGGGACCTAGAGATAGTACTCCTAGATTTCGAAAGATCTGATAGAAAATCCAATTCCAATTAGACAATCTTGACCCTAAGCGATAGGACAATTCCTAGTATTAGAAATGGTATGAAACCATCTAGCGTATAAGCTTAGAATTTGGATTACAGTTAGTGAGTTATAGACTAGGCTACCAGTTCTATTAAGTAGTGTAAAGATGGGCTATACATTAAGGAATAGTAGGTTCGATTTGGTTGAGGGAGATCTCGTTCCTTTGTTGGATTCCCTTGATACGTATACACATCCTTAATAACTCTTAGGAAAGCTGTTCCAATTTAGAGACTATTCATGCTTAGAGAAAACTTATATATCCCTCGGATTGAACACTAGGATAAACTAACACGCTGCTTAGAAGTGCCCTCCCAAGGACTTATTGCAATCGGGAACGTGAAGTAAAGGAACTGTATATAAGCGATGTATTCGTAGTTTGAACTGAATTCTTAATCCTGGTAGTTACCAATAAATCCAATGATCTGATCAAGCAGAAGATCGGCATCGATTAGGATTAAGAACTGATACGAAAAATTTTCTGTCAGAGTCTAGGCAGAAAGTCTATGTATCTGGCTCAAACCTACTACACAACTTTCCTTCCGTGCTGGCCCGACTACCTATAACCAAAAGTTATTGCTTTACCCTTGGAAAATGTTAAGGACATATAACGAGTAGAGGATTAGATATCTTGCTACCAACTCACACCTGCCCCTGAAATCAACGGCTCATTTCTATAACCATAGGTACCAATGCCCTAGAACGCATCATTAACAAAGGAAAACTAATGTAGTGAGAGGTTGTTTCCCATTTCATGTCAAGGATAGGTCCTAAGTTACACCTCGTTTAGATATACGGATCGAGACATAGATTCTTGAGCCTTAAGTAGAACTAAGTTTTAAGGGGGGTAGAACGCATTGAGCCTAATCTACTTAGGATTATCTAATACAACCGTTGGATCAGAGTAGCGCAGCAGAAGCGTGGTTGGCCTCTTCCCCACTGGCCCAGGATCGAAGAAGTTGATTTCGGTTATACGTAAGGTTAGGTCATTAAATAGGATTTGAACCTTCCTTAGAATGTCAATACTAAAGTCTCTCTAGGGACTCATTACCCTTAGCCAATTTTGAGGATGAAATTTTGTTTTAAGGGGGGTAGATTGTAACACCCAGGATTTTTACCAGCCTGGAATTAGACATCCTTAGGAAATGGGTCAACTATAACACCTTGGTAACCTCTTAGGAATCAATTCCAAAGCCAAAGAAATCATTTAGGACTAAATTCTTTAGAAACTTAAGGTGAATTAACTAGCGCTAAACTAGATTACCTGTAAAATTAGCGCCAACCACTTTAAATATGATCTGTAAGACCCAGAACCTATAGAATCATTGACGCTACCTTACCCCGAAATCCAGGATCAATCCCTAAACCCAGTTGCTCTCAGGAGCACTTTGAAACTTCGTATCGGACCTGGACCGCACGTCGAAAGTCCGATAGCGATGAACCTAGACAATTACGACCGCCTAGTTGGACTTTAATATCATCTCGAAAATCAAGCCCAAACGATGCTCTGGGATGATTTCCTTGAGTTCGAAGTGACAAGTGTGAGAAAATGAAGATTTTTAAGAAATTAAATATAATTTTATTAAATCTGGCACGTGTCACTTGCACGCTATTTTTAAGCGTTCTGACCATTAGATTTCGACCCAAATTTACCCTCCGATCAGGATAGGTGGCCCTTACATGTCATAGCACTTGTGGCCTTGATCGAGGTTCGGTGACCGCTGAATGAAAATGGTCTGCCATGGTTAATCTGGAAACCCGACCGTACTGAACACTTAGATTGACATAGATCCAATATTATAGAGCTTAAGTCCGACCGCATTTAGTAACAGTACCTCCAGAAGTACTCCGTTGGATCGGACAGACCCGATTTGGTTATAACTTAAGTATACCTTGACTTCAAGTCTGTTTTCATCATGTTTGGGCTTATAAAAAGGGACATAAACCCTCACTCTCTCATCTCATACGAATTTGAGAAAGCCCTAGGAGAGAGAAGAGAGAAGAGAGAGAGAGATAGTGAGGGAGAAGTTTAGGTTTTCTCCTGAGATTCTTCCCTGCTGCTCCACGTGCCAAAGCCATCCACCTGCATCGATATTCTGGTGATTCCAACTCCGTTCTTAGGTAAGAAATCCTAACCCTAACCTGTTTTGCAGCCTAGGATAGTTGGAGTGATGTTGTAGCTAACGTATTTCGTGTCTTAGGTTGCGTATCTGCCGTTAACGAAGACTTATCGTCTGAATCACCTCTTATACGCATTTCTGGTTTAAGGTACGGACTATATACGTTTAGGTTATGGTTTTCAAGACTTTCAATGCTAAGTAATGATTTATTCTTGCTTACGATGTCATTTCACATGTATAAAGTGTTGTCCATTTTGTTTTTCAGTTATACGTTAACTATGTTGAATATACTGTATTCCTCGTATTTGTAGAAAATACCGTATACGTATAAAATATAAATTTGAGTTTGTCATGATTAATCACTGTCTATGTATGCTAGATGCATGTGTATCAACTTCTAGGTGAACGGATTCGCCTAATACATGTTTATCAACATATGTGGGGTATGTCATATTGTGTAGTCTAAGTGTTTGTGAAAGTGACTGCATGAGTATGGAGTTCGCTTTCGTGTTTGCCATGACTAACTGTCATGGATATACGATTGATGTATAGGCGATAACCCTTTGATGAACGGATTTTCCCTAATATGTATGCTAATGAATGCAAAATATGTATGATATAATGTGTAATCTAAGTGTTTGAATAAATGCCTTAGTAGTTAGTAAAGTATGATTGCTAAGCTGCTTGAGGTATGAATCTCCATCAGAACACGTGAGTCTATGAATTCCTTCATGAATATTGTAACTTAGATTATCCATGCTAAGTGAGTGTATGATTTCCTCCATAGATTGTGTACTTAGTTGAAGCATGTTAAATGTGTGGATGAATTCCTGCATGTACTATTTACATTCAAGTTATACTTCATGATTGTTCATATGGATGTAGAATATGAATCATATGCTAGTTATTGTATGTGTATGTGAATGGGGTTGCGCTACAGTCCAGGCAATCGGTAATCGTACTCTAAATCGAAGTTGTCTTCACCACATAGGATGAGTTTAGCGAATCTGAGTCGTGCTTGGGGTGTTCGGCAGTGGTTAGGCCACACGGAGTGCTTATGCATTTCATGTCGTTCAACTCAACGTGCGCTTGGCCTAGTTGAGCTTATCAACTAACCCGATTGACCGATGCTTGTTCACTATATTTGGTCGCCACTATTTGAATCTAAGGCACTGAGCTTACCAGTGAAACTCCCGTTAACCGTGGTACCAAGATCCCCTAAGACTCATGAGCCGGACATGGTGGTATGGGACACCGTGGTCGAGCTGTCGGCCTACGATGGGGCCACAAACCTCCCCGTAGTGACCAGTGAGCACCCTACTCTAAGTAGATTATGGTGGTATGGGACACTATATTCTTATTGTCGGACTACACTGTTTGGTGATGGGAGAGTGGAGCAACGATTACGCGCAATAGCCTTGGCAGTCCTCTGTAGTGACCTTGAGTTTATCCTGACACTACATAGGGGCGACAAGTCCTGTTATAGTTTTGAGGATATATAAGTAGGCCTGTATTGATAAGGTGATGGGGGAGAGGAGCAATGATTGCTCGCAACAGCCCTAACAGCCCTTGCAGTGACCTAGAACCATAACATCGTCTGAGATTCCTAGGACTGACGACCCTAGAATGGATCAACGTTGGGAAATGATACAAGGGTGGTGTCTTAGCTTCCCAATCCTACTGTATGTAAAGGACTAATAAGAACTTGGTAATCATACTCATGACATCGTAGTGCCTATGCCATTGGCATTGGTTTGAGAGCACAATGGTAGTGATTCATGCCGCGATCATTAGATGATGTCGCATGAGGGAGTTTGTGGTGAGGGCATGCATCATTCTTCATATCATCCTTGCATTAACAAGAGTATCTAGGACATGTTTTATTGTACTGCTTTATCATTACTGCTTGATTGGATTGATAACATGTGAACCTTTGTTGTATAGTTTTCACTGAGTTAGCTACTCACTCTCACATTATGGGACGGTGTTGGCCACACCAACTAGTCCCTATTTTAGTTTCAGATGATGGCAATGCTTGCGAAGCAGAGCCGGACTTGATGATGTTGAGGAGGATTCCTCTTATATGCAGGTTCTGATCGACGGGGTTACAGGGTTACTGATTAGATGTCAATACACTTGGTATTTTGTCCTTTTATTTCAACACCCATGTCTATTCTTTTCTTTCCATTTTTGGAGTATACATGTATTTAGTTTACCTGGTAACATGTTCACACTCTGGAGACTTACAATCAATTATACATTTTATATATTTATCACAGTCTTCCGCTTGAGAAACTCAACTGTCTCTGGAGTATGTCTGTTGTTTTGGTCTAATCCCACTCATGTTTTCTGCACTATTATGAACAACATTCATCCATCATTGAAAATGTTGCATGTAACATCCCGAAAATCGGGGGGTCGAGCAAAAACCCAACTCCCGAGTTCCAAAATGTTATTTATGCAACATAGATATGTATGATTGAATGTTGTCTGTGATAATGTATTAAACATGAGTGAAATTAAGCCAGAACAGCATATCCTACTCCAGAGACAGTTAAATTAACCAGCGGAAGTCTGTAATAGTATGTATAACATATATAAACTGTTGTATGTCTCCAGAGTGTGAACATGTTTCCAGGTTATATACATACATGTATACTCCAAAAGTAAGCAAAAGAATATAGATGAGTGCTCTAAAAATATAAAATGACAAGTGTCAAGGCATCTAATCAACCTCCCTGTAATCCCGTCGATCAGAACACGCATAAAGGAGGGATCCTCCTCATCATCATCAAGTCCGGCTCCGCCTCACAGGCCGCGCCATCATCTGCAATCACAAAAAGGTCTGGTGGGTGTCCAGGAACACCGTCCCGTAACGTGGGAGTGAGTAGCTAACTCAGTGGAATAATAGAGCAAGGATTAACATGTTCTCAAATCAATCACGCGATAATAGTAAAGCAGTAAATCAAACAATCCTAATACTGTTGTTAATGCAATTATGACATGACGTGATGTATGCCCTCACCGACGATCACCCTCATGCGGCAACATCTTACGACCGCGGCATGCCACACTCCCTAGAGTGCTCCACATCTTCCAGGCACATGCAATGCTATGGTGATATGATTTTCAAGTTATTATTAGTCCATTCAAACAGCAGGATTGGGAAACTAAGGTACTTCCCTTATATCAATCCCAACACAGATCCTGTCTAGGGTCGTCACTCCTAGTAATCTCATACGATGTATATTTCGTAGGTCGCTGCAAGGGCTGCCAGGGCTGTTGCACGCACTCGTTGCTCCGCTCCCCCATCACCTTATCAATACAGGCCTACCGTACTCTACTGCAACGGAAGGGTCGTCGCCTCCCGTGGACTCAGAATACGCTCGCGGTCACTACAAAGGGCTCGTCGCCTGATCAGTGTAGGCCGACAGCTAGAATATAGTGTCCCATACCACCATAATCTGCTCACGAGTTTAGGTGCTCACTGGTCACTACGGGGAGGTTTGTGGCCCCAGCGTAGGCCGACAGCTCGACCACGGTGTCCCATACCACCATGCCCGGCTCATGAGTCTTCGTGGATCAAGGTACCATGGTTAACAGGGTTTACAATGGTAAGTTCAGTACCCTAGGTTCAAGCAGTTATGACTCATACAAGGTGAACATACATCGGCCAGTCGGGTTACTTGACGGGCTCGACTAGCGCGATCGCATCTCAAGTCGAACGACATGAAGTGCGTAAAACACTTCGCGTGGCCTAACCACTGCCGCCAACTCTAAACACGAATCACGTTCATCGACGCGTCGTTCGTGGCTATGACCAGTCAGCCACGAATTCGCTCGGTTACCGACTGCCTGGACTAAGTCTAGTCCCACACATCTATGAAATCACATTAACAATATATGCAAAGGTTTTGGAATTGAAATACAATCATGTGAGCATGTTAACACATGTTATAACATTCAACTTAAGCAAATCTTCAAGCACATACATTCCATGCATGTAATGGAATCATGCATATGGTCAACATGTAGGAAATCATTTAGGTCAGCATATTAATCAAGAAATCATTCTCAAACCACTACATAACATCATTTAATTCAATACATACTAATACAAGCATTTATACAAACACATACACTACACACTTAAGTCTACATATAGTATGTCGACCCAAAGTGCGCAACTAGGCGAATCTCTTCGCCAAACTAATTATACATGCATTCCTAACTTCCTAATGCGACAACAAACCATGTCAATCACATCAGCAAAATATGAATGTAAACAGTACTTCCTACAAATGACTAAAATGCCCTAAATCTCATATTCTTCGTTAGCTTACGAAACGGGAAACGGAGAGCATTTTGTACATGTCAAACGGCGATGCCGTCAAGAATCTACTATTAAACGACATTGAAAGCGTTGGGAACCGTCAATCAAAGCGTCTAAAATCCTCACCTAGTGTCTTGTAGACTCGGGAATTGAAGCGGAGCGTATATGCTTCGTCTACGGCGAGTAAGGAGCCTAATACATAAGATCCATAAGCTACATCGCTATGGAAACAAGAAAAACTCAAATCAACAACTATTTAGGGTTTTTACTTACCTAGGATCGCGGTGGAATCGTCGGGAAAGCGGTAAAGGAGTGTTGCTTAAGCACGTGCAACACGTAGCACAAGTGGCAGGAGGAACTCTCCCACTCTCTCACAATCTCTCACTCTTTTTCTCTCTCCCAAGCTAGGGCTTCTCTCAAATTCGGATGGGAGAGAGGAGTGAGGGTTTCAACCCCTTTTATAGCCTAAAACATGCCCAAAATAGGCTTGGGAACAATGTTTACTTGGTGCCTAACCAAATCGGGGCCGTTTCGGTCCAAAAGGGCATTTCTGGAGGTCCCCAGGCCAAATGCAGTCAGACTTAAGCTCATGCATACTGGATCTAGCACACATCCAGTTTTCAGACCGGTTGGGTTCCCAGATCGCACGTGGCGGCCCAGTTTCAGTTTAACGGTCATCGCACCAAGATCAGGCCTATAAGTCTCGTGATATATAATAGATATTTTTCCTGATCCAAGGGTGTAATTTGGCTGTATTCTGACGGTCAGAACGCTCAATACTGATGCGTCAAATTGTGTGCCAGATTTGAATTTCAAATTCCAATTCTAACCCTATTCTCACTCTCTTCGGTCCGGGCTCAATGAAATAGCCTATGATTATCGGTTTGACTTGATTTTTGGAATGAGTGTCAAGTCTAGCTAGACGGTTCTAACGGTCTAAGATAGGAGGTATCGGACTTTCGACGTGCGGTCTAGATCCAATACAAAGATTCAAAGAGGTCCAGAGAACAAACCTGCTTAGAGTTTGGTCCGAGGTTTTAGAGCATTATAGCACCATTGGTTCCACTCGCTTTGGGCCTTGTAGAACGTATTTAAAGTAATCAGGGACTGTTTCCCAGCCACTCCAACGTTGCGCTAGCTAACTTATGCTTAGTTTCTAAAGGAATTAACCCTAAGTGATTTCTTTGGCTATGGAATTGGGTTCTAAGCGATTTTTCAGGTGTTTTAATTGACCCACTGTCTAAGGACGTCAAATCCCAGATTGGCCAAAATCCGGGGTGTTACATTGCATAAGTGATGTTCTAGAACTCGGGAGTGGAGTTTATGCTCGACCCCCGATTTTTGAGATGTTACACAAGCTCTACCTACTCCACCTCGGAACAGTGTAGCGGCCTTAACATCTTAGAGATGTGCTCAATCTACTGCTCGGCCTCCTCGGGTCTATGAGTACCCACGAAAGTGGGAGGCCGCAAGCGCTGGAATCGCTCAAATGTGCTGCTGGCACTAGCATTCAGGTGGAGTCGCCCCCATCGACTGAGCAAAGATACCAGCCATGGAGGTCAAGAACTACTCCTGTTGTTACATCTGGTGCTGCTGTTGCTACTATTGTATCAGTATCTGTTGCTGCTGCATCAACAACATCATCTGCTCTAGCTTATAAGCAGGCGGAGCAGACTGTGATGCATGAGGCGTCGACGTAGATGCACGGTTCTGCTCAGGAACCGAAGGTGTGACATGAGGAACCATAGATGGTGTCACAGGAGTCGGCCCAATAGCGGGGCCAGAAGCCGACTGAGAATCTGGCATAGGATCTGAGTGAGACGGACCCGAACGAGGATTCGTATACCTATCGATCAGGGGAGGGGCCCCGTCAAGTGACTCACCCAAAGAGAGATGGGCAAAAGTCCTTATGCCCTTAGGTGGCATAGCCTACATACAACAGAGGGTGCAACCAGTGAGATTAAGCATACACACAATCCTTCCACACAACATTCACATCTCAACTAAAAGAAATAACATGTATTTCATTCAACAAAATTGTCACAATACACGAAGTGCAGCATTACATGGATCGTGACAGAGAAAGCATGTGAGCTAATACAACTAAGCTTCAAATACCCAAACAACTACCAAACTACTACGCCTATAAAGGCTACACACAAGAACAAACAACAAAACAAATAAACAATGACTGCATAAAGGACTATTCATCAAAATCTGGTGATGGAGGAGGGGCACCCTTATCCTACAGACAGCACAGGATAGACTTCAAAGTGTGAGCTACTTTCTTAAACTTGTGTTTCATGAGGCCCCATATGTCGATAATATCCTACCGTAGAGTGGCCTAACCCTCCTCTATTCTAACTAAACGAGCTTCCCTATCAACCCGATCAGAATCATGCTCCTGAGTAGCAGGAGGAGAACTCAATCCGTATCATGGGCCTCCTCTTCTTCTTCATCCTGCTGTTCTTCTTCTTCTATTTCAGCTCCACCTTCATTACTCTATTCCTCTTCGCTTTCGGTCTCATCCTCACTCTCCTCGAGTAAGGCTTGTCGTTGTCATGGCCCGATATTCATTTGATTCAGAGTAGTCTAGGTGATGTAATGAATCAGCGCCGGCAATTCTGCCCCAAGTCTGTAGCCAAACTCGAGTGCAATCCTGCATATGAGTCGGCCGAATGGGAGCGATTCAGTCCTTCTATTCGATCATGCCATAAGGACTATCTGTCACAAGACATACGTAGGCACACACAACTTCTCTCCCTGTCCCACCTGATACAGGAAATCCACCATCAGGTGCGTGCACTCACTACGGTTACTCCACCTAGGATAGATGTTGAATGTGCAGATGTGGTGAAGCAGATGGAAGTCGTCCATCATATTGGTCGTTCAAAGGCTTTTGTTAGGCTATCATTCAACCAGATGACCACAAAGGAACCATGTGCAGTGATCCCTTTCACGTGCACTACTCAGATTCTTCTCACTGGCATGAACCTCGCCAAGTGGTACATTCAGAAGCCGAGATATCAAAGTAACGTCGATTGTGGCCTCCCAATCTCTTCCAAATGGAATCTTAAACTGCAAGGGCTCCAATGTTGGCCCTCGAATGTAGGCATAGAAAGCTCGAACTATACCCACATTTGCACGATGCTCACCCTCAAATAGCGGACCTCACTTGGCTTCTACCAGGCGCTCAAATAACAAGAATTCTCCAAATAGCCGTGCATCTACATGACCTTCAAAGAGGACCCTACGATCCGAATAAACTCCATGAGATAGCTCTGCTAATAATGCCCTTCCTATGGGAGCATGGGGATCTAGATCCCGCTTCATCTGTAACTCTTGGGTGGCGCTTAAACTAGCGAAGGCACCTCTGGGCCTTCTAGAACGGGTGGGGGGACTAAGCCCCGCTTCATTTATGGGAACTCTCTTCTTTTCCATGAAAGAGAGAATGGTGGAAATGGAAAATATGGCCGTAATAAGCTCAAATAGGGCCATGAAAAATGAAGGAAACAGGAAGAATGGGACGATATAGAAGATTCCCACAGATTTGAGACTCAAAGTAGGGATTTAAGTGCTTAAATGGAAAGAAAAGAAAGAGAAATCAGCAATGGGGGGTGAGTTTTAAAATGGTTTTAAAGAGGGTGCACGAAAATGGAAGAAGAAACGGTTTGAAGACGGATTTTGTAGAGTTTTGAGAAAATTTTTGGAGAAAGGAGAGCTTCGAGGGGTGATTTGTGAAGAGGAGACGATTTAGGAGGGGTTTTAATTATCCTACCATGGAGGAGTGGGCCACACTAGGCCCTAGGAGCATCGGCCCGACCGGCCTGGCCCGTTGGGCGGCGAGGCCTCGCCGGTCTCTGGACTAATCAACGATGCTTCGCCGGTGGGGTGAGGTCCTCCCCCCACCCCCCCACCCCCCCCCCCCAAGTCTAAAAATGTATGGGTCCCACCCTGGGTCCCCCTGGAAGTGCCCCGATTGGGCCCCTACTCTATTTCGACTCATTTCGGGTCATTTCGAATAGAACCTAATAAATATTCATGTTTACTAGGTTTTTAATGGCTGGAATGGGATGATACATGGTCAAAACCCGTCGATTGACGGTCTAGAAGTGATTTTGGATCATTGTGTGTGATCAGGAGTGTGCACAAACTCGATCTCGGCTATCATTTTCAATAAACTTTCACCAATTGGTGAAACTGGGAATACTACATTTATTTCTAGATTTTCTCACACCGTCCTATGCTAAAGTGGCATCAGTGTGCATCGTGTGACAATAACCTAGGTCCAGTTTAATCCAGATCATGCTCTGATACCAACTTGTAATGTCCTAGAAATTGGAGGTCGAGCATAGCTCCGCTCTCGAATTCCAAAACATCACTTATGCAACATATTTAATGATAGATGTATGTTATCTGTATTAGTGCATAAAAAATGAAATAGATAAAGCCAAATCAGCAAACCATAGTTCAGGGATAATGAGAAAACGCAAACAGAAGTCTGAAATACATAAATACATCAATACAAGTCCCCAAAATATGAGTGCTCTGCCAAGTCAATAAGTACAAAGTTTGCTTCAAATACGTATGACAAAATGTAATGGTCCTCTATAAAGTGTAAACCCTGAAGCCCCGTCAATCCAGACTCAGCTCACATGAATCCACCCAAAAACTGCATAAACGAGAATGCCTCCTCATCATCAGCAAACTCCGACTCCGCCTCGCAGGCATCACCATCACTTGCAGCTAAGTCAGAGTCTGGTTGGTGTTTAAGCACCGTACCAGAACGTGGGAGTGAGTGAGGTGGAACTATACCGCAAAGGTTAGCATGTTATCAATTCAATCAAGCAGTAATGATAAAGTAATACAATCAAACATCCCTAATTACTCTGATTAATGTAAGGATGTATGAAGTAATGATGCATGCCCTCGCCTGCACTCCCTCTGCGATCTTCATCTTACAATCGCGCATGTTAGTCACTTCCTTAGTACTCTACCCAACGCCAAATAGCACATGCAGTGCGGTACGTGTACATGATTACCAAGTTCTTATTAGTCCTTTTCATACAATAGGATTGGGAAGCTAAGGTACCTCCCTTATATCAATACCCAAATAATGATCCATACTAGGGTTGTCAGTCCTAGACAATTTCATATGATATTATAGTTCTAGATCGTTATAAAGGGCTCGTCACCAATCAATACAGGTCTAGTTATATCCTAGATATTACAATAAGACTCGTCACCCCAATGCGGTTTCAGGATATACTAGAGGTAACTACAAAGGGCTCGTCACCAATCAGAGTAGGACGACAGCACGAATACCATGTCTCATACCACCGTATTCAGCTCACGAGTCTGAGTTGCTCACTGGTGACTAAGGGGAGGCTCTTCGCCCCAGCATAGGCCGACAGCTCGACCTCGGTGTCCCATACCACCATGTCCGACTCATGAGTTTTAGGGGATCGAGGTACTAAGGTTAACGGGATTTCACTGGTAAGTTTGGTACCCCAGATTCAAGCAGTAGTGTCCAAATAAGGTGAACATACATCGGTCCATCGGGTTAATTGATAAGCTCGACTATGACGATCGCATGTTGAGTTGAACGACATGAAATGTATAAGCACTTCGTGAGGCCTAACCACTACCGAACATCCTAAGTACGGCTCGGATTCGTCGAACACATCCTGCGTGGCGAAAGCGATCTCAACCACTAGTTTGAGAACAGTTACCGATTACCTGGACTGAGATATAGTCCTAACCACGTACAATCATAATAATGAACATTTAACTCAATTCTTACAATCATATAACATGTTATGGAATATAACTTAAACATGAATACACAGTACATGGAGGAAATCATACACATAATTAACATGAATAGTTAGATTAAACAGTTCATGGAGGAAATCATACACACAAGTAAGATAGTTGGGATTTCATATCTCAACTCCCTCATAAGTCACACTTTACTAACTACGAACTTATTAAGACATTTTCACAAACACTTAGACCACACTTTTCAACATACATCACTTATGTCGGCTATATTGCATATTAGGGAAAATCCTTTTGCCAAGGAGTTGTTGTATACATAACAATCATATTCCTACAACAATTAATCATGGCAACCACAACATCAGATTTCAAATGTATACAAACATTTCAATAAATACATGAAATACTCTATTTACAACATAGGTTATACATATACGTAAAACGAAACAGATAGCGCATTTAGCATGTGTAATAGTACCCACCCACATCAGTAATAAATCATTATTTGACATTGAAAGCGTTGAAAACCATAACCTAAACGTATATAGTCCGCACTTTAAACCAGAAAATGCGAAATGGATATGATTTAGATGATAAGTCTTCGTCAACGGCAGATAGGCAACCTAAGGCATGAATTAGGTTAGCTACATCAACACATAGACTATTCTAAGTTCCAAAACAGGTTAGGGTTAGGATTTCTTACCTATGTATAGTATTAGAATCACCGGAATAACGATTCAAATAGATGGATTAGGCACGTAGGGAAGCTGGGAAGAATTCCAGGATGAATCACAAACTTCTCTCTCACTTTCTCTCTTTCTCTCTCTCCTTCCTTGGCTACGGTTTGAAATTCGTATGAAATTTGGGAGAGAGGGTTTAAGGTCCTTATATAGGCCCAAAACTAACGAAATTAGTCTCAGAGCCATGGTATACTTAGGTTATAACCAAATTGGGCTTATTTCGATCCAACAAAGTGTTTCTGGAGATCCCTTTACTAAATGCAGTCGGAATTAAGCTCACAAATACTGGTTCTTGATCAAGTTAAGTTTTCAGTCCGATCAGGTTTTTAGATCGACCGTGGCGGACCAGTTTCAGTTCAGCAGTCATCGAAACTCGATCAGGGCTACAAGTACATTAGCATATATGGGCCATCTTCTCTGAACCGAGGGTGAATTTGGGTCAGAATCCAACGGTCAGAATGCTTATAAATGGCGCACAAGAAACACGACTCAGATTACTTAAATTTATATTTAATTTCTAAATAGATTCACTTTTCTCACACTCTTCATTTTGGACTCAAGAAAATCGTCTCAGGACCTCATCTGGAATTGATTTTTGAGGTGATAGTCAAGTCCAACTAGGCGGTCATAATGGTCCAAGTTCATGACTATCAAACTTTCGACGTGTGGTCCAAGTCTGTTATAGAGTTTCTGAATGCTCCCGAGAGTAACTGGGTTTAAAGTTGGATCCTAGATTTCAAGATAATGTAGCGTTATTAATTCTATAGGTTTTGGGTCTTACAGATCGTATTTAAAGCGGTTGGTGCTAATTTCACAGGCAATCTAGTTTAGCGCTAGTTAATTCTCGTTAAATTTCTTAAGGATTTGGTTCTAAAGGATTTCTTCTTGAGGTGGTACTCAGGTTTTTGTACAAATTTTTCCAGGACTTTACATTAGGTTCAAGCTCTTCTCCGATCACAAGAGTTTGAAGTACCTCTTCTCGTAGTCTGAGCTGAACTTGAGATAGAGGCATTGGATGGAGCTCCTAAAGGACTATGACTTTGATCTTCAGTACCACCTGAGAAAGGCGAACGTGGTGGCAGATGCCCTTAGCCGTCAGCCATGTGGCTTGGTGGCACATATGATGGTCCGAGAGTTGAGGATGCTCGAGGATATCGTAGAGTATGATTTTGAGTACGGCCTGCAGTCTTTTATCGTGTAGTTATCGAGCCTGTCAATTCAACCCTCTCTTGTCGTAAGGGTGATCAAGGCTCAATAGGCTGATGAGTCATTGTAGAGTATATGGATGAGGTGGCATTTGAGAGTCAGACAGATTGGTAGCTTGGTTCAGATGGTGGACTTTGCTTCAGAGGCCGATTATGTGTCCCGAATATTCTTGAGTTATGCAAAGATCTTATGACCGAGGTACATCGATCGCGATTTTCTATCCACCCTGGCTCGACGAAGATGTACCGTGACATGAGGTGACAGTATTTTTGGGCGGGGATGAAGTGCAAGATCACCAGTTTTGTAGCCAAATGTGACATGTGTCGGCGTGTCAAGGCCGATCTTCAGAGACCCCCTGGTCTATTGTAGCCGTTGAGTGTCCCGATATGAAAGTGGGAGCGCGGTTATGACACCAATTGGGTTGTTGTGGACCATCTGATGAAGTCGGCACATTTCCTTACGATGCGTGCGATTTGGTTTATGGACTAGCTTGTGAGGTTATTTATCGATGAGATTGTGAGACTACATGACTTTCCAGTCTCAATTGTTTCTGACCTAGACTCAAGGTTCATGTCTCAGTTTTAGGGGAGCTTCCAGAGAGCGATGAGAACTGATTTACAGCTCAGCACCGCATACCATCTGCAGACCGATGGCCAGACCGAGAGGGTCAACCAGATCCTAGAGGATATTCTTCAGGCCTACGTGATTAATTTTGAGGGTAGCTAGGATGAGCACCTGCGATTGGCTGAGTTAGCATACAATAACAACTATCAGGTGACCATTGGCATAGTTCCTTTTGAGGCATTATATGGCAAACCGTGTAGATCACTAAGTTTTTGGACCGAGCTTAGAGAGCGTCGTCTCCTAAGTCTTGAGCTTGTGCAGCAGATGTCAAAGGCTATCGATATCATCAGGCAGAGGATGCACACAACTTAGAGCCGGCAGAAGAGTTTTGCTGATCGCCGGCGTCGTCCCTTGGAGTTTGATGTAAGGGACCATGTGTATCTCAAGGTCTCTCCCATGAAGGGCATAATTCGATTTGGAGCGAAGGGCAAGCTTGCCCCGAGATTTATAGGACCTTTTGAGATCACTCAGCGCATTAACGTCGTGGCCTATCGGCTTTCCTTATCATCTCAATTGTTTGGCGTCCACAATATTTTTCATGTCTCTATGTTGAGGAAGTGTGGGTCAGACATCATTCTTGTTATTGATTGGCAACCGTTAGAGGTTCGTGAGGACGCTTCCTATATTGAGCAGCCGGTTCATATCCTTGATCGAAAGGAGTAGACCTTCAGACCAAGGTCATTCCATTGGTGAAGGTTCATTGGGGTCACCATTCTGTTGAGGAGGCTTCATGGGAGCACAAGGCCGAGATTCGAGAGCGTTATCTCCATCTTTTTTTATGATTGATTATGTGTTGTATTTTGTATGTTGTCTTTGATTTTATATGATGATGATTATGTTTCTTGTTCCTCATGAGTTATATCTAGTTACGATGATTGTGTAAATTTTAAGGACTAAATTTCTATTAGGTGAGGAGAGTTGTAACACCTATATCCTAGACTGTATCATTTGGTAGGCTTCCGCGATGTTCCTGGTCAAATTTTAGCAACCTTCGACCTTTATCCGACGTTTGCGTGTAATCTTAAGTCTAGTCCTGTCAACCCGAGTCGACTTAACTCGAGACTTGTACCCTAGCGACCGTACCGTAGTCTTGATTCTGATGTCGCATCTCATGCCCCGAGGTGATATGTAGGCCAGGAGATGTGGGCCCGCATTCAGTTCGAGAAAAACAATGCGCGTTGCAAAATCCAAGAGAATCTCTACCGAATGTCACATCCATCAATCAATCAATCCCATCAAGGGTCAAGTAGACATCACCTTACACCAATCCCCAAGCAGCTCCAAAATTTAAAAAGTTCTTACACACCCCATACCTTTCTTACACCATCTACCCTTAAAGTCAAAAAACTCTTACACACCCATCACTCCATCACTCATCTCTCCCTCTCTCTCTCTCATTTCTCAAACTCACTTTCCCAAGCAAGAAAAGATCACACGTAGAATCTCTTCCAACCTCCATGAGAAGATTTATGTGTGGCCCACTTCCTAACCCTCTCATCTCCCATCTCAACCCTTCATCCTCCATCATCTTCCGTTGGGATCGAAGCTAAGGTACAAAGAAGCCATTGGAGCTAAGAAGAAATGATCTAAGGTGGGTGATCCACTGTTAAATTTAATTTGAGAGCCCACTTATTGTGGGACCCACTTATTGTATGCCTGTTTAGGGAGGGCCCAATAGTAGCGGGGTCCCTCCCCTTCACATTCTCTCTCTCTCTCTCTCTCTCTCTCTCTCTCTCTCTCTCTCTCTCTCTCTCTCTCTCTCTCTCTATCTCTCTCTCTCTCTCTCTCCCCTTTGTGTGTGATGCTTGTGGCCCACCTTGAAGCATGATATCATCCGCACCGTCCAACTATCTTCCGCACCGTCCACCCATCTTACAGCAGCAAGGTGGCTACTGTTAGGCCCTACCATGAAATATATGTTTTATTAGCCATCCATCTATGTGCATGGGACCCACCCCGCATGTGTGACACATGTGAGGATGAGGCCCACCAGATGAATGAGCCTTAGATCCAGACCGTCCATCCAAGCATCCAGGGCCTAGACACTGGACTCTGGACGTTTTCAGGCCTTGGGCCATTTAAAGTAAAAATAATAATAAAATAAAAAGAATATATATATATATATAATACAATATATGCTAATATACATAGGTGTATAGTATATGTGATAGGCCCACATGGGACCCACCTTGTGATAAACGTGTTGGATGGTGTGCACTGGTCAGCAACCAGCTGCCTAGCTACTGTATGTGGTAATTTTGGTGGACCCCACATGATGTATGTGGGTCATGTCCACACCGTCCGTCCATTTGGACGGGTCCCACCTGATGTCCACATCGTTCATCCGTTTGGATGGGTCCCACCATGATGTGGATTTCATCCACACCATGCATCTGGTTTGCAGCAGTAACAGCAGCTACTGCTGACATCGACAGGTGGTTTGGACCCCACCATAATGTATGTTTTGTATCCCACCGTCCAGATGGCTGGACGGTGGGCCCTTGATGATGTATATATTACATCCAAACTGTTCATCCCTTTGGCGAGCTGTCTTAGGTGGGCCACATTCGTGGACCCCACCCTGATGATGTGGTTCATCCAAACCATCCATCCATTTGGCGAGCCAGTCCTAAGGCTTGAGAAAAAAATGAGACAGATCTAATATCAAGAGGACCACACTGTAAAAAATAGTGTTGAGTGAACGTCCACCATTGAAACCCTTCTTGGGGTCACAGTAGTTCTGAATCAATTTGAAATTTATTTTTCATCTTAATTCAGGTTTGTATGACCTTATCAACAGACTGTATGGGAAATAAATGTTGTGGTGGGCCTTGAGAATTCTCATGGTGGGAATCATTATCACCACTGTTATTTGGAGTGCAGTCCATGTGATTTAAATTTTTATATACATATTCTAAAATGATCCCTAAGAATAGATAGATGGTGCAGATGGTGCGACCCACTTGATAAAGGTTAGGCCCATGCCATGTGGCCCTTGTGATGTGTATTGGAAGCAATAGTGTGGCCCATATAATGTGGCCCACTTGATATATGAGGCCCATGGGTGAGGCCCATGGAAATGTATTTAAGGCTCATGGGCGGGCCCATGTGATGTATTCAAGGCCCATGGGCGTGGCCCATTGGGGTAAGGTCGAGGCCCTCATATGAGGCCCGATACGATGAATGTGAGGCCCATGAGCAGGACCCAATGTGATGTATGTGTGGCCGTTACATTATGTATGAATTCCTTATGTAGGCAACTCCTTGGGAGCAATGTTGGTTGGATGTCCACATTGATTGGCAATGATGGTTAGATGTCCTCATTGTGACTTTCCCTTAGGCCATGTTAGGCCCATTCTCTTCATCGATTAACCCAAATAAGTGGGCCCCATTCACCATAGATGAATGACTCCATGCTATCGTATTTGATATAACCACAGCCGAGTGCCGATCTTTATACTATGGATGATCGACTTCTCATCTATGGACCCCGCCTTGTTTATATGTTGATTATCGGCGTCGATTATCGAAGTCAATGCCAGTTATCGATACTGATTATGAGTATGTGACAACATAACATCATAATACATGCCCATATGCATCATCCGCATGCTTGTGATGAGATGAGTGATTGATCATAGCACATGCCATTGGGCAGATTGTTATGGGACTCCATGGTAAAGGGAGTTCCTACATGAGCGCGCGGTACGCGCATGATTACTGTATGACTAGATTGCGTGATTCATGAATCTTATATTGTGTGACATGTATATTGTATGCCCAAACGACATCAGGGTCATAGCCTCCACAGACATATCGTGGTCGGTAGGATTGGATACCGAAAATCTTATTTTACATGAGGTGTTATAAATATCCTTGGGTGAATGTCCATAAACCTTTATGGTACTAGGAGGTTTCTCCAACGTCTAGACCGAGTGGATGCATGGGCGCCGAGTGCCGATTATCAGAAGGTCACGCTTTCCACTTTGTCATGGTCTGTTGGAAAGGGGTGTGGCCTTACCCGTTCGAGAGGAGAAGGCAAAGAAAGGCTGAGTTTGACCAGCTCAAAGAATGAGTCCTCTATCGACGAGCCGAGTCTGATATTGGCAGGCGGATTCCACTCACCTTGTTGCACGTGATGGGGCGATAATCTGGTTGGAGTGTACTAGACCCCGGTTATATTTTAGAGTTGAGTTGTATTGATATGTGGACTTAGATGAGGATTCGGATGCTTAAGTTACATCTCGGATTGCATGGCCTTGGCATGACCGACATCACTCATGCCTTGCATCGCATAGCCTTGGTACGGCTAATAGTATTCATGGATTCATCAGCATATTCTGCATTACTCTGATACTGTATAATTGTATTACTACATTGCGCACACACTTTCACCACCCGCTAAGCTTTCCATAAGCTTATGCACGACCGTTGCGTGCAGGTGATGTTGGACCACAGCAACGCTGAGGCTAGAGTGTGTGGCAGATCATTTTGGAACTTTTATTCATCATCAGTATATTTCCCTTTATACGCCTTATACTTATAAAATTTTGATCATAGTGAAAATGTGATGGAGTTTTTGGTTGTTGTTTATGGGTTATGCCTTTGGTTATGCTTATTACGAATCAAACTGATGTTGAAAATCTTCCTCATAGCATCTCAGAATTGAAACCTGGCAGATGGGCGCTAGGAGCTAAGAATGGGATTCTACGGAGGTTGTCGGTGCCGGATTCGGTGATCAAAAATTTTGTGAGCCCAGTTTCTAAGTTTGGGGCGTGACACCCATTGTGATGTATTTTTATCCCATTTGGTAAGCCCATTATGATGTATTTTCATCCCATTTGGTAAGGCCCATTGTGATGTATTTTCAGCCCATTTGGTAAGGCTCATTATGATGTACTTCCAGCCCTTTTAGTAAGGCCCATTATGATAAATTTTCGGCCCATATGGTAAGGCCCTCTGTGATTTACTTCCGGCCTATTTGGTAAGGCCCATTGTGATGTATTTCTGGCCCATTTGGTAAGGACCATTGTTATGTATTTCCGGTCCATTTAGTAAGGCCCAATGAGAAGTATTTTATAGCTCATATATTGTGGCCCATTCAACATATATGGGGCTCATGTATTGTGGCACATTTTGATGTACATGAGGTTCATAAATGATGCCCAATGTGATGCAAATGTAGCCCATAAGTGAGGCCCATCATGATGTGTATTAGGCCCTTGAGAGAGGCCCATGGTGATGTATATTGGGCCATTGTGTGAGGCCATGCGCTCACTATATGCTTGGCTCTATGTGGGTTATTCCTTAGGAGCAATATTGGTTAAATGTCCACATTGATGGGCGATGATGGTTAAATGTCCACATTGTAATCTTCCCTTAGGCCATTTGTTAGGCTAATTCTGATTGTCGAGACCCATTCCGATTGTCGAGGCCGATTCCAATTATCGAAACCTATTCCGATTGTCGAGGCCGATTCTGATTGTCGAGGCCGATTCTATTAGACGATTATCGAGGTCGATTATTGGTGCTGGTTGTCGATACCGATTATGAGTATATGATACCATAGCATCATGATACATGCCCATATGCATCATCATCTGCATGTTTGTTATGAGACGTGACTGACCATTTCATATGTCATAGTGGAGGTTGTTTATGGGACTCCCTAAGAGAGGAAGTTGCCCACATGAATGAACGGTATGCATAAGATTGATGCATGACTGGATTATATGACTCATGCATCTTACATTTTGTATTGTGATTACTATACGCCTTAGTAACATCAGGGTCATAGCCTATACAAGCAAATTGTGGATGGCTAGATGGGACACTGAAAATCTATTACTAGCATCGGGGCACCATAGATGTCTCTGGGTGAAAATCCCTAGACCTCCGTGGCCAGGAGATGCCCCAACGTCTAAACCGAGTGGATACATGAGCGTCCGAGTGCCGAATACTAGTAGGCCGCGTCTCCCACTATATTGTGGTTGGTTGGGAGGGGGTGTGGCCCGCCCAAGAGTAATGGGCATAGCTAGGCTACGTTTGACTAGCTCGTAATTGAGTCCGCTATCGACGTGTCAGGTAGATATTAGCTGACTACTGGCTCCGAGGATAGTGAGGTCTCTTCCACTTGCATGGTTGTGCGTCCAGTGAGCGGCGATTGCATGTAAATTGTATTAGACCCTGGTGATGATCATAAAGATGTACGATACTGATATGTGGAGTTATTGAGCAGGAGTTACAAATTCATTCATTCATATACTATCCACTCAGGCTAGTGGTACGTAACTATTTGTTAAGTGTACCTTCACAATGACCAGGATTTTGGTTAGGGTGCATGACTTACCTGAGGTCAGGAGTTTACCGCATTGAGTCTGACTATCTAAATTTAAGTATGGGACTGGTTTGGATAGAAGTCCCTTGTAGTGGACCCTGTAACCTACGATACTACGTACTATCATCTCGACATCATACTCTAACTTGGTCATTTCATTTGCATCACATATTGCATTGCATCCCTAACACATAGCATTTGGTTCATTGTGCTTATGTATTTCATAACTTAATTAAGGTTGACGGCATTCATAGACTCGGTATCTGATATTTGTCTTACTATGTCTCCGCATTGCATAGCTGATCTACATTGTTTCCTCAGTATATGATATTGGCTTATTATGATTTTGCTTCGCATAACCTAGATAAGGCTGATGGTATTTATGAAATTATCAGCATATTTTCATATTACACTAATATCTATATGCTTGGCACATGCATCGCACACACTTTCACCACCCTCTAAGCTTTCTATAAGCTTATGCATGATAGATGCGTGCAGGTGGCGTTAGGTCACAGCAGTGTTGAGCTTGGAGCGTGCAGCTATCTTCTGGAGCTTTAATTTTTGATATATGTATTTCCCCTTCATGTGTTGATTCAACTCTTTATATTAGTGGATATGTGTAACACCCTGAATTTTTTTCCAACCTGGAATTAGACATCCTTAGGCAATGGGTCAACCATTTCACTCTCAATGATCAATCCCAAGGTCTAAAAGTCAATTTTTCCCTGTTTCCTTCAAAATCTCACCCTTCACCACCTCATTCTTCCAATTTCTCTAAGTGCTTCCATATTAGACACAAATCCTCAAGTCTAAATAGTAAAGACCACTAATCCTAAGGTCTTCATGATGAAGAACCTAGAAACACTAATAGGATCACAGTTTCGCCAATAGGCGAAGTCTGCACAAGTCGTTCGTTTCGATCGAGTCCATAATGCATCTCAGGTCGTGTGAGGCGACCTAAGTAGCCAGTAGGTTGTTAGGAGGCGGGTTTGTGATGATCTTAGGAGAATTCTAAACCCTAAAATGCATGTCCTTGGGTCGTGGGACAACCACAATCCTTATACTCAATCGCTAGGGCCTAAAAACCCCGTTTCATCCAATTCCTTCAGAATCTTTCCTCTTACCACCCCGTTCTTCAACTTTTTCTAAGTATTTTCACATTAGGCATAAATCCTAACATGTAAATGACATAAAATCAAACTTGGACAAAATTTTACTATAAATGGTAAAAATATGTGAAAATTAGCCTTTTGGCCATTTCAAATTTCAAATATTTTGTAACAGATGGGTTAGTTGGATAGATTAGCTTCTCCTACCCCAAAATCATATGTTACATGATGCACAAGTTCATTCTGGTTTATAGACTGGCCCCAGAACACCCTAAATGGAGTCTTGGGCCTCTCTAGGCCAAACCACAATGAACCAAGGTTCGTCCCATACTTTTTTGGGACCCCGGGGGCAGGAGGAACCCAGTCCATATGGCCACCATCACCGGTTTGAGATTTTTTCGGCGATGCCATCGCCGATTCCGCGATGCATCGCCGGTGAAAATCACTGGTTGGGTCAGTCCTTTGGGATGGAGGTGTTTGGGGTATTGTATAGCCCCCTGGTATGTGGGTTGTTCGTTAAAAACACCCCAATCAAGTACTTCCTTAACAAAGTGATCCTCCAGGCTCTCCTTTTGCTTCAAACGTCCAATTTTTGGTAAAAACCATCCCTCCAAACTCTTCCTTCTTTCATTTCCAAACACCCTTGCTCCACCCTCCAAATTTCATCTCAAACAGAGATCATTATAGGCTACTTCCTTTGGAAATCTAAAGAGAATCACCAGCGCTGCACTAGATGACCTGTGAAATTTGCACCAATCACTTTCAATACGATCCGCTAGAGCCAAAATGTAGAGGATAGGTGACGCTACAATACCGTAAAGCTTGGGATCAAACTCTATTCCCGATTTCTCTCTGGAGCACCTTGAAACTTTGTATCGGCTCTGGACCGCACATCGGGAGTCCGATTACCCCGAACTTAGACAATCCTGACCGCCTAGTTGGACTTGATGTTCATCTCGAAAATCAAGTCCAACTGATGTCCTGACGCTATTTTACTGGGTTCGGAGTGAAGAGAGTGAGAAAGGGGTTAGATTTGGAAATTTTAATTCAAATCTGGCACGTGACTTGGCACGTTATTATTAAACGTTCTGACCGTCAGAATTCAGCCAAATTATACCCTTGGATCAGAAAAATTTTCTCTTTCATATCATGAGACTTGTAGACCTGATCTAGGTGCGATAACCGCTGAACTGAAAATGGACCGCCACATGCTATTTGCAAACTCTGCCGGACTGAAAACTTGATGTGTGCTAGATCCAGTATGCATGATCTTAAGTCCGACCGCGTTTGGCCAGGGGACCTCCAGAAATGCTCTTTTGGATCGAAACAACTCCGTTTTGGTTATAACTTAAGTGTACTTTGTTCCTAAGCCTAATTTGAGAAGATTTGAGCTTATAAAAGGGCTTTAAACCCTCTCATATCCCTCCCATCCGAATTTGCTAAGAACCCTAGATTGGGAGAGAGAGAAAGTGAGAGATTTTGAGAGAGGGTGGGAGAGATTTTCCTGCCACTTGCTGCTACTGTTGCACGTGCTTAGGCGACGCACTCCAATCACTTTCCTGGCGATTTCAACGCACTTCTAGATAAGAAAAACCCTATCCACTTGCTGATTTAGCATTCCGTCAAATCAAATAACAAAGTAGCTGATATAACTTGTGAAATAGGTTGCCTGTTCGCCGTAGACGAAGAATATACGCTCCGTTTGAAACGATACGCCTCTAGGGTAAAAGTTACGGATTTTAGATGCTTTGATTGAACCAAGGTTTGCCCCATACTTTTTTGGGACCCTGGGGGCAGGGGGAACCCAGCCCATATGGCCACCATCGCCGGTTTGAGATTTTATCAGTGATGCCATCGCCGATTCCGCGATGCTTCATCGTTGAAAATCACCGGTTGGGTCCGTCCTTTGGGCTGGAGGTGTTTGGGGTGTTGTATAGCCCCCTTTTATGTGGGTCGTTTGTAAAAAATACCCCAATCAAGTACTTCCTTCACAAAGTGATCCTCCAAGCTCTCCTTTTGCTCCAAACGTCCAATTTTTGGTAAAAATCATCCCTCCAAACTCTTCCTTCTTTCATTTCCAAACACCCTCGCTCCACCCTCCAAATTTCATCTCAAACAGAGATCATTATAGGCTACTTCCTTTGGAAATCTAAAGAGAATCACCAGCGCTGCACTAGACGACCTGTGAAATTTGCACCAATCACTTTCAATACGATCCGCTAGAGCCAAAACGTAGAGGATAGGTGACGCTACAATACCGTAAAGCCTGGGATCAAACTCTATTCCCGATTTCTCTCTGGAGCACCTTGAAACTTTGTATCGGCTCTGGACCGCACATCGGGAGTCCGATTACTCCGAACTTAGACAATCCTGACCGCCTAGTTGGACTTGATGTTCATCTCGAAAATCAAGTCCAACTGATGTCCTGATGCTATTTTACTGGGTTCGGAGTGAAGAGAGTGAGAAAGGGGTTAGATTTGGAAATTTTAATTCAAATCTGGCACGTGACTTGGCGCGTTATTATTAAACGTTCTGACCGTCAGAATTCAGCCAAATTACAACCTCGGATCAGGAAAATTTTCTCTTTCATATCATGAGACTTGTAGACCTGATCTAGGTGCGATAACCGCTGAACTGAAAATGGACCGCCACGTGCGATCTGGGAACTCTGCCGGACTGAAAACTTGATGTGTGCTAGATCCAGTATGCATGAGCTTAAGTCCGACCGCGTTTGGCCAGGGGACCTCCAGAAATGCTCTTTTGGATCGAAACACCTCCGTTTTGGTTATAACTTAAGTGTACTTTGTTCCCAAGCCTAATTTGGGAAGATTTGATCTTATAAAAGGGCTTTAAACCCTCTCATATCCCTCCCATCCGAATTTTCTAAGAACCCTAGATTGGGAGAGAGAAAAAGTGAGAGATTTTGAGAGAGGGTGGGAGAGATTTTTCTGCCACCTGCTGCTACTGTTGCACGTGCTTAGGCGACGCACTCCAATCACTTTTCTGGCGATTCCAATGCACTTCTAGGTAAGAAAAATCCTATCCACTTGCTGATTTAGCATTCCGTCAAATCAAATAGCAAAGTCGCTGATATAACTTGTGAAATAGGTTGCTTGTTCGCCGTAGACGAAGCATATACGCTCCGTTCAAAACGATACGCCTCTAGGGTAAAAGGTGTGGATTTTAGACGCTTTGATTGACTGATTTCAAAGCTTTCAATGTCGTTTAATAGTATATTATCGACGAGCATGCCGTTTGACATGTAGAACATGCTGTCCGTTTTCCGTTTCGTAAACATACGGTAATTATGAGATTTAGGGTATTTTAGGCATTTATAGAAAATACTGTATACGTCCGTATTTGCTGAAATGCTTAACATGTAAATTTATCGTGTTATGATATTATATATGCGTGTATAATCTGTTTGGCGAAGAGATTCGCCCTAATGTGCACTTTGGGTCGACATACGCTATGTAGACTAAAGTGTGTAAACTAAGTGTTTGTATAAATGTTTGTATTGGTATGTATTGGGTAAATGCTGTTGTGAATTAGTTTTGAGATCGAATTCTCAATCAATATGCTGATATATATGACTTCAACCATGTTGCCTATATGAATTGATTTCATTATATGTATGGAATACATGTGTTGGTTGATTTACTTACATGGTATGTTATAAAACATTCTCAACATGCTTGTATTCTTGTATTTCATTTCTGTTACTCACATATGATTACTGATGTTGTGCACAAATGCTTGGGGCTATACGTTAGTCCAGGCAGTCGGTAATGGATTGAATTCATGGTTGGCTTCTATTTGCCACGAAGGACGGCGTGTTTTGTGTTGGCGGTAGTGGTTAGGCCACACGAAGTGTTTTACGCACTTCATGTCGTTCAGCTTGAGATGCACTCGTGCTAGTCGAGCCCGTCAAGTAACCCGACTGGCCATTGTATGTTCACCATGTATGAGTCATAACTGCTTGAACCTAGGGTACTGAACTTACCATTGAAAATCCTGTCAACCATGGTACCTTGATCCACAAAGACTCATGAGCCAGGCATGGTGGTATGGGACACCATGGTCGAGCTGTCGGCCTACGCTGGGGCCACAAACCTCCCCGTAGTGACCAGTGAGCAACCCAGACTCGTGAGCAGATTATGGTGGTATGGGACACTATATTCTGGCTGTCGGCCTACATTGATAAGGTGATGGGGGAGCAGTGCAACGAGTGCGAGCAACAGCCCTGGCAGCCCTTTGTAGTGACCTCGACCATATTCTGAGTCTATGGGAGGCGACGACCCTTCCGTAGCGACAAGAGTACAAGTAGGCCTGTATTGATAAGGTGATGGGGGAGCGGTGCAACGAGTGTGATCAACAGCCCTGGCAGCCCTTGTAGCGACCTACAAAATATACATCGTATGAGATTACTAGGAGTGACGACCCTAGACAGGATCTGTGTTGGGATTGATATAAGCAAAGTACCTTAGTTTCTCAATATTTCTCTATGAAAAGGACTAATAGTAACGCGGTAATCATATCAACATCACATTGCATGTGCCTGGAAGATGTGGAGCACTGAATGGTACGCAAGCATGCCGCGGACGCAGATGGTGCCGTATGAGGGAGAATGTCAGTGAGGGCATCCATCATGTCATGTCATATTGCATTAACAACAGTATTTAGGAATGTTTGAGTTATGCTTTACTATTATCGCATGATTGATTTGATAACATGCTAACCTCTGCTCTATTACTCCACTGAGTTGATCACTCACTCCCACGTTACGGGACGGTGTTCCTGGACACCCACCAGACCCTATTGTAATTGCAGATGATGGCGCGGCTTGCGAGGTGGAGCCGGACTTGATGATGATGAGGATCCCTCCTTTATGCGTGTTCTGATGGACAGGATTACAGGGAGGTTGATTAGATGCCTTTACACTTGTCATTTTATATTTTTAGAGCACTCATGTATATTCTTTCTTTCTATTTTGAGGTATACATGTATATGTTTAACCTGGTAACATGTTCACACTCTGGAGACTTACAATCAATTATATATTATATATATGTATCACAGTCTTCCGCTTGTTAATTTAACTGTCTCTGGAGAATGATATGTTGTTTTGGCTTAATCCCACTCATGTTTAATACATTAACATAGACAACATTCAATCATACACATTTATGTTGCATAAGTGATGTTCTGGAACTCGGGAGTGGAGTTTTTACTCGACCCCCGATTTTCAGGATGTTACATGTCACGCCCCAAACTCGGAAACCGGGCTCACAAAATTCCCGATCGCTGAATCCGGCACCGACAGCCTCCGTAGAACCCCATTCTCGGCTCCTAGCTCCCATTCGCCAGGTTCCGATCCTGGGATGCTACGAGGAGGATTTTAAATATCAGTTTGATTTGTAATAAGCATAACCAAAGGCATAACCCACAAACAACAACCAAGCACTCCATTACATTTTCACTATGATCAAAAATTTTACAAGTACAATGAGCATAAAGGGAAATACAATGGTAAATAACAGGAACTCCAAAATGATCAGCAACGCGCTCCTGCCTCAACGCTGCTGCAGTCCAACGTCACCTGCACGCAATGGTCGTGCATAAGCTTACAGAAAGCTTAGAGGGTGGTGAAAGTGTGTGCGCAAGGTAGTAATATAAATGCAATGTCAGAGTAATGCGGAATATGCATATGGAACCAAAACGTCATGAGCCGTACCAAGGCTATGCAATGCAAGACATGAATGGTATCGGCCATCCCAAGGCCATGCAATGTACAATGCAACTCAAGCATACAGATACTCATCAATGTCCACATATCAGTACAGCTCAAAGTATGGAATATCACCGGGGTCTAGTACACTCTAAACCAGATTGCCGCCACATCGCGCGCAATAAGGTAAGTGGAAGAGACCTCACTATCCGTCTGCCAAAATCGGGCGCGACTCGTCGATAGCGGACCCATTCCTCGAGCTGGTCAAACTCAGCCTAGCATTGCCCCCTACTCTCGGGCGGGTAAGGCCGCACCCCCTTCCAACCGACCACGACACAGTGGAGGGCGTAACCGTCTGGTAATCGGCACTCAACGCTCATCTACCCACTCGGTCTAGACGTTGGAGCAACCTCTTGGTACCATAAGGGTTTAGGGACTTTCACCCAGGGATATCTATAGTACCCCATGTAAGTCAAGATTTCCGGTATCCAATCCTGCCAACCACGATGCGTCTGTGGAGGCTACGGCCCTGATGTCGCTAGGGCGTACAACAACCATGTCACACTAATGCGGAATGCATGAATCACGCCATCCAGTCATGCAACCAATCCTGCGCATACCGTGCGCTCATGTAGGGCAGCACCGCCTAATCGGGAGCCCATAAACAACCTGCCCGAAGGCAAATGCTATGATCAGTCAATCCTCATAACAAGCATACGTATGATGCATATGATCATGGGTCATGAACTGTACTAAACGGGTTATAATAAAATGAATTATCTTACAATGCAGATGGGCCTGGACGGCCGAAATACAACAAGTACGGCCCAGTAATGGACTCTAAGGAGAGTCGTAATGTGGACATCCAACCAACATTACACTTACAATGTGGACGTCAAACCATCATTGCATTCTAGGTACGATCTTCTTAAACACCGCTACATATTCGGTAATGGGTTTACACATTGCAATGGACCTTAGGTTCCTCCCATTGGGTCTTACATATATGTCAAATGGGCCATATCTTATGGACCTTTTATTCATCAGATGGGCCATATCTTATGGGCCATTTATTCATCAGATGGGCCATATAAATGGGCCACACCAATGGGTTTTACGTGCATTGCAATGGGTCAAAGCCCGTGGGCCTTAGATTACATCAAATGAGCTTAGTCACATGGGTCTTATATCCGACCAATGGGCCACACTAATTGGACCCTATAAGTAGATCAAGTGGCCTCAACCCATAGACCTAAACATGGTTTCAAATGGGCCTAACCCCTAGGCCTTATGGTTCATTAAATGGCCTAAATCTGTAGGCCTTGTATACATATCAAAGTGGGCCTAACCCCTAGGCCTTACATATATCAAATGCCCTCCTTCCATGGGTTTTAAGAATGCAACAATGAGTCCAATTTCATGGGCCTTGAAGTACATCAAATGGGCCTAGTCCCATGGATTTGGAACATATCAAATGGGCCTAAGTTCTTAGGCCTAGACTGAAACCAATGGGCCTAGCCCATAAGAATTTCATAACCCAAATGGGCCTAGCCCATGGTCCTTTTGAAATTCGAATGGGCCTAGCCCATAGGCGTCCTATGAGCCAGATGGGTCTAAATCCCTAGGCCTCATATTTAATTCAAATGGGCCTAGACACATGGCCTTGGGACATATCAAGTGGGCCCAAGTTCTTGGGCCTTAAACGAATCAAATGGGCCTAGCCCATAAGTATTTCATAATTTAAATGGGATTAGCCCATAGGCCTTTTATAATACAAATGGACCTAGCCCATAGGCCTATTGCAAACCAAAAGGGCCTAACCCATATGATATAACAGGTAATATTATATTATACATTAATATAACAAGATATATTAATTAATTTTTATTATTATTATTTTTTTAAAAAAAAATATAAAACGTCCAGGCCCTGGACGGCCTGGACGTGCGCCTGTATCAAAGGAGGGCCCCAAAAAAAAAAAAATCTAATGGTAGGTGCTCCATCTCACTGTTTCGTGTGATGTGGCCCACCTGAGGTTTGGATCAACCTGAAATTTGGAGGGGGCCCACCTGAGAAGGGGGCCCACCTGATGGACGGTTTTGATGGCATATAAACATCAAGGTGGGGCCCACGGCTGGTGCCGTGGGTCCACGGTCGTCCGCCCGCCCGTCCCCTGGCAGCCGTGCAGGCGCTGCCAGCGCCTGACGCAGCTGCTGCTGCCACACCCCATCTCTCTCTCTTCCTTGGATTTTGATTTTGACAAAAAGCATGTGTGGGGCCCACTTTCTGACAATCCACTCCAGCTATAGCGATCAGTGGCCCGAGGCCGTCCAAATGAGTCCAAAGTTCCATTTTTTTTGATGCTTGTAGGTGAAATAAAATAAGGAACTAGTGTTTGGATGGTAAGGGCGCAATATTAGGCGTTATGGCCCACCAGGTGATTGGATTTGTTCAAAACCTTTTACCCAACGGCTAGAATACCGTGGGTGAGAGGATGGACGGCTTGGATAGGACATAGACCTCAGGGTGGGGCCTGTGCAAAGGGAACACCCCATTCCCTTCCTTTTCTTCCTTTTTCCTTTCCTTTTTCTTCCTGTTCTCATTCTCTCAAAAACGTCCAGCGTCCCAGGACGCTGGACGGCTGACGTTTATACACCATTATTTGTGGTGGGCCTGATGAAGTGGGCCACCACATGATGGGGGCATGAAAATAACATCTAAGGTGGGCCTCACTTAAATAAAATAAATACATCAAGTTGGGATCCATTCAAGCGGGCCACACCATCCTATTACAATAAAATAAAATAAAATAAAATAAAATACAATAAAATAAAAGAGAGAGGGAGAGAGACATGGAGAGTGGGACACGGCTTGTGATGGAGGGACCCCGACATTATGGGCCCTCCCTTGCAATGAAACATACAATAAATGGACCCCTTTGATCATGGGACCATCAAAATTATAAATCAACGGTGGAGATCCATTCTCCACCGTTATGGACGGTCTAGATGACCTTTTTGCAATGAAAATAATCATCATGATGGGGTCCATGGAGAATGGCCCCATCATGGAACGATCATGATGATCCAAGTGGTCCATCGGCCACATTTTGGGGTCCCAAGTGAGATCCACACCATTGATCGGTGGGACTCACTTGGTCCACCATAAAAATAATAAAAACTACCCTATGGAAGCACCCACCGTCCGATCTTCTCGCTCCTAGGGGTTCCTTGGCGCCTTGGCTTCAACTTCAACGGTTAGGATGAAGAATGGAGGGTTGAGATGGGAGATTTTGGGGTAGGAAGGTGGGCCACTTGAAGCTTAGAGGGACTTGGGAAATTCCATACGTGGGAGCCCTTTGGAATTGTTGTTGCTTGGAAATTTTGAAATGAGAAAGAGAGTAAGAGAGAGAGTGATGTAAAGGGAGAGAGAGAGAGAGTGATGGATGGATGGGTGAGTGATGGTTGTGTAAGAAAGGTATGGGTTAGGAAGACTTTTGTGGCTTTTTGTGTAAGAAAGGTATGGGTTGAGAAGACTTTGGTGGTTGCTTGGGAAAAGGGATGGAAGTGATGTGTACTTGACATGTGATGGCTTGATGGGTGATTGATTGATGGGATTGATGTGATTGATGTGACACATCGTTGAGATTCCCTTGGTTTTCGCAACGCGCGGCGTTTTCTCGCACCGAACGTTGGCCCATATCTCTTGATCAGGGTATCACCTCGGCGCGTGAGTCGCGGTATCGGAACCGCAACGACGGCGCGGTCGCTATGGTATTGGTCTCGGGTTGAGTCGACTCGGGTTGTCGGTACATGAATCCAGGTCGCGCGTCGATATTGTTTAAGGGTCGAAAGTTGCCGGAATTCGACCGGTACGACCGCGGAAGTGTACGGAAAGGTACGGACCAAGATACGGGTCTTACATTACAGATGGTATCAGAGCATGATTTGGTTTAAACCGGACCTGGGTTATGGTAACACAACGCACACCTATACACTCTGACTTAAGAAGGGGGCGATGGAATCTATAAACCATATTAGAATCCCAAGTTTCGCCGATGGGCGAGATTTACTACCGAAGAATAGATGCAGGTGTAAGGTATTGCCCCTAGATTAGGTGTATCCCATGATTTTTAATACCATGTTTAGAATGTAAATAATTAGAAGTAAATCCCAGAATTTTCCTTTTAAATTACACTTAGAAATTCTTCATCTTGGGATTTGAAAATCCCATCTCCTACTTCCCAACACCAGACTCATTTTCCAAAGCCTATGGAATTGAATTTTAATCCGAACCCACCCTCCTACCAAACATGCCGTTTTCTAATCCCGAGGTGGGATTAGCATTGCCATCTCTTGAGTATTCCTTAATGCCACTAGCCAAACAGGTCAGAGTTTTGGACCTAGAGTTGGTATTCCTAGCTTTAGAAAGATCTGACAGTATAAGGGATCCGATAAAGTGATAACATGAACCCTATGACTTCCTTAGCTAGTATGGACATATGCAAATTTTTACTCCTAAGATAAGACTAGGCTACTAGTTGAATTAAGCAGTGTAGCTAAGGAATAGTAGGATAGATTTGGTTGGAGTAGAACTTCGTTCCTTCGATAGATCCCCTTAATATTTATAGACTTCTGTTATAACCATTAGGAAAGTTGTTTTCACTTAGAACCATTCATTCTTAGGGGAAAACTTATACATCCCTAACATTGACCTTAGAATGAGTCAACACGCCCCTTAGGATTCCCCTTAGAATTACCTTCCCCAAGGGCTTATTGCATTCGGGAACGCGGAATAAAGGAACTGCATATATTAGCGAAGTATTCGTGGTTTGAATCGACTTCCTAATCCTAGTAGTTACCAATGAATCCAATGCTTTGATCAAGCAGAAGATCGGCATCGACTAGGATTGAGGACTGATACAATAAATTTTCTGTCATCGCAGGGAAGAAGGTTTATGTATCTGGCTCAGACCCATTACACAACTATTCTTCCGTGTTGGCCCGACCACCTACAACCAAAAGTTATTGCTTTGCCCTTGGTAAATGTTAAGGACATATAGTTAGTAGATAGCCAGTAGAGAATTATATATCTTGCCACCAACTCATACCTGCCCCTGAACTTAACCACAATAGAGATTAGGCTCATCTCTATAATCATAGGTACCAATGCCATAGAATGCATCATTGGCAAGCGAAGACCAATGTAGTAAGAGGTTGTTTCCCATTTCTTGTTAAGGAGAGGCCTTAAGTTACACCTCGTTCTGATGTACGGAACGAGACATAGATTCTTGAACCTTCAGTAGAACTAAGTTTTAAGGGGGGTAGAACGTATTGAGCCCAATCTTGTTAGGTCAGCTAATGCAATCGTTAGATCAAAGTGGCGCAATGGAAGCGTGGTTAGCCCCTTCCCCACTGGCCCAGGATCGAAACAGTTGATTTAGATTATACGTAAGGTTAAGTCATTAAATAGGACTTGAACCTTCTTTAGGATGTCAATACAAAAGTCTTTCTAGGGACTCATTACCCTTAGCCAATTTCGGGAATGAAATTTTATTTTAAGGGGGGTAGATTGTAACACCCCAGATTTTTTACCAATCTAGAATTAGACATCCTTAGGCAATGGGTCAACCATTTCACTCTCAATGATCAATCCCAAGGTCTAAAAGTCAATTTTTCCCTGTTTCCTTCAAAATCTCACCCTTCACCACCTCATTCTTCCAATTTCTCTAAGTGCTTCCATATTAGACACAAATCCTCAAGTAGAAATAGTAAAGACCACTAATCCTAAGGTCTTCATGATGAAAAACCTAGAAACACTAATAGGATCGCAGTTTCGCCAATAGGCGAAGTCTGTATAAGTCATTCGTTTCGATCGAGTCCATAATGCATCTCAGGTCGTGTGAGGTGACCTAAGTAGCCAGTAGGTTGTTAGGAGGCGGGTTTGTGATGATCCTAGGAGAATTCCAAACCCTAAAATGCATGTCCTTGGGTCGTGGGGCAACCACAATCCTTATACTCAATCGCTAGGGCTTAAAAACCCCGTTTCATCCAATTCCTTCAGAATCTTTCCTCTTACCACCCCGTTCTTCAACTTTTTCTAAGTATTTTCACATTAGGCATAAATCCTAACATGTAAATGACATAAAATCAAACTTCGACAAAACTTTACTATAAATGGTAAAAATACATGAAAATTAGCCTTTTGGCCATTCTAAATTTGAAATATTTTGTAATAGATGGGTTAGTTGGATAGATTAGCTTCTCCTATCCCAAAATCATATGTTACATGATGCACAAGTTCATTCTGGTTTATAGACTGGCCCCAGAACACCCCAAATGGAGTCTTGGGCCTCTCTAGACCAAACCACAATGAACTAAGGTTCGCCCCATACTTTTTTGGGACCCTGGGGACAAGGGGAACCCAGCCCATATGGCCACCATCGCCGGTTTGAGATTTTGTCGGCGATGCATCGCTAGTGAAAATCACCGGTTGGGTCCGTCCTTTGGGCTGGAGGTGTTTGGGGTGTTGTATAGCCCCTTGGTATGTGGGCCGTTCATTAAAAACACCCCAATCAAGTACTTCCTTCACAAAGTGATCCTCCAAGCTCTACTTTTGCTCCAAACATTCGATTTTTGGTAAAAACCATCCCTCCAAACTCTTCCTTCTTTCGTTTCTAAACACCCTCGCTCCACCCTCCAAATTTCATCTCAAACAGAGATCATTATAGGCTACTTCCTTTGGAAATCCAAAGAGAATCACCAGCGTTGCACTAGACGACTTGTGAAATTCACACCAATCACTTTCAATATGATCCGCTAGAGCCAAAACGTAGAGGATAGGTGACGCTACAATACCGTAAAGCCTGGGATCAAACCCTATTCCCGATTGCTCTCTGGAGCACCTTGAAACTTTGTATCGACTCTGGACCGCACATCGGGAGTCCGATTACCCCGAACTTAGACAATCCTGACCGCCTAGTTGGACTTGACGTTCATCTTGAAAATCAAGTCCAACTGATGTCCTGACGCTATTTTACTGGGTTCGGAGTGAAGAGAGTGAGAAAGGGGTTAGATTTGGAAATTTTAATTCAAATCTGGCACGTGACTTGGCGCGTTATTATTAAACGTTCTGACCGTCAGAATTCAGCCAAATTATACCCTCGGATCAGAAAAATTTTCTCTTTCATATCATGAGACTTGTAGACCTGATCTAGGTGTGATAACCACTGAACTGAAAATGGACCGCCATATGCGATCTGCAAACTCTGCCGGACTGAAAACTTGATGTGTGCTAGAT
The DNA here is from genome assembly GCA_037074715.1 of Magnolia kwangsiensis. Taxonomy (NCBI): domain Eukaryota; kingdom Viridiplantae; phylum Streptophyta; class Magnoliopsida; order Magnoliales; family Magnoliaceae; genus Magnolia; species Magnolia kwangsiensis. The sequence goes on from CM073579.1 coordinate 77,449,874, forward strand.
CCAGTATGCATGAGCTTAAGTCCGACTGCGTTTGGCCAGGGGACCTCCAGAAATGCTCTTTTGGATCGAAACAACTTCGCTTTGGTTATAACTTAAGTGTACTTTGTTCCCAAGCCTAATTTGGGAAGATTTGAGCTTATAAAAGGGCTTTAAACCCTCTCATATCCCTCCCATCCGAATTTGCTAAGAACCCTAGATTGGGAGAGAGAGAAAGTGAGAGATTTTGAGAGAGGGTGGGAGAGATTTTCCTGCCACCTGCTGCTACTGTTGCACGTGCTTAGACGACGCACTCCAATCACTTTCCTGACGATTCCAACGCACTTCTAGGTAAGGAAAACCCTGTCCACTTGCTGATTTAGCATTTCGTCAAATCAAATAGCAAAGTAGCTGATATAACTTGTGAAATAGGTTGCCTGTTTGCCGTAGACGAAGCATATACGCTCCGTTCGAAACGATACGCCTCTAGGATAAAAGGTACAAATTTTAGACGCTTTGATTGACTGATTTCAAAGCTTTCAATGTCGTTTAATAGTATATTATCGACGAGCATGCCGTTTGACATGTAGAACATGCTGTCCGTTTTTCGTTTCGTAAACGTACGGTAATTATGAGATTTAGGGTATTTTAGGATTTATAGAAAATACGGTATACGTCCGTATTTGCTAAAATGCTTGACATGTAAATTTATCGTGTTATGATATTATATATACGTGTATAATCTGTTTAGCAAAGAGATTCACCCTAATGCGCACTTTGGGTTGACATACGCTATATAGACTAAAGTGTGTAGACTAAGTGTTTGTATAAATGTTTGTATTGGTATGTATTGGGTAAATGGTGTTGTGAATTAGTTTTGAGATCAAATTCTCAATCAAGATGCTGATATATATGACTTCCACCATGTTTCCTATATGAATTGATTTCATTATATGTATGGAATACATGTGTTGGTTGATTTACATACATGGTATGTTATAAAACATTGTCAACATGCTTGTATTGTTGTATTTCATTTCTGTTACTCACATATGATTACTGATGTTGTGCACAAATGCTTGGGGCTATACGTTAGTCCAGGCAGTCGGTAATGGATTGAATTCGTGGTTGGCTTCTATTTGCCACGAAGGACGCGTCGATGAACACAAGTCGTGTTTTGGGTTGGCGGCACTGGTTAGGCCACACAAAGTGTTTTATGCACTTCATGTCGTTCAGCTTGAGATGTGCTCGTGCTAGTCGAGCCCGTCATGTAACCCGACTGGCCATTGTATGTTCACCATGTATGAGTCATAACTGCTTGAACCTAGGGTACTGAACTTACCATTAAAAATCCTGTCAACCATGGTACCTTGATCCACAAAGACTCATGAGCCGGGCATGGTGGTATGGGACACTGTGGTCGAGCTGTCGGCCTATGTTGGGGCCACAAACCTCCCCGTAGTGACCAGTGAGCAACCCAGACTCGTGAGCAGATTATGGTGGTATGGGACACTATATTCTTGCTGTCGGCCTACATTGATAAGGTGATGGGGGAGTGGTGTAACGAGTGCGAGCAACAGCCCTGGCAGCCCTTTGTAGTGACCTCGAGCGTATTCTGAGTCTACGGGAGGCGACGACCCTTCCGTAGCGAAAAGAGTACAAGTAGGCCTGTATTGATAAAGTGATGGGGGAGCGGTGCAACAAGTGCGAGCAACAACCCTGGCAGCCCTTGCAACGACCTACAAAATATACATCGTATGATATTACTAGGAGTGACGACCCTATACAGGATCTATGTTGGGATTGATATAAGTAAAGTACCTTAATTTCCCAATATTACTATATGAAAAGGACTAATAATAACGCAGTAATCATATCAACATCACATTGCATGTGTGTGGAAGATGTGGAGCACTGAGTGGTACGCAAGCATGCTGCGGACGCAGATGGTGCCGTATGAGGGAGAATGTCGGTGAGGGCATCCATCATGTCATGTCATATTGCATTAACAACAGTATTTAGGAATGTTTGAGTTATTGCTTTACTATTATCGCATGATTGATTTGATAACATGCTAATCTCTGCTCTATTATTCCACTGAGTTGATCACTCACTCCCATGTTACGGGACGGTGTTCATGGACACCCACCAGATTCTTTTATAATTACAGATGATGGCACGGCCTACGAGGCAGAGCCGGACTTGATGATGATGAGGAGGATCCCTCCTTTATGCGTGTTCTGATCGACGGGATTACAAGGAGGTTGATTAGATGCCTTGACACTTGTCATTTTATATTTTTAGAGCACTCATGTATATTCTTTCTTTCTATTTTGAGGTATACATGTATATGTTTAACTTGGTAACATGTTCACACTCTGGAGACTTAGAATCAATTATATTATATATATATGTATCACAGTCTTCCGCTTGTTGATTTAACTGTCTCTGGAGTATGATATGTTGTTTTGGCTTAATCCCACTCATGTTTAATACATTAACATAGACAACATTCAATCATACACATTTATGTTGCATAAGTGATGTTCTGGAACTCGGGAGTGGAGTTTTTACTCGACCCTCGATTTTCGAGATGTTACAATATGTGATGATGGTATTGCCTTTATGATTTGGGTAAACTTGTGATTATGCTTATTACGAGATAAATGTACGTTTGAAAATCCTCCTTATAGGATCCCAGGATCAGAATCTGATGTATAGGTACTGGAAGCTGAGAATGGGGCATATGGAGGCTGTCGACACTGGATTCGGCAATTGAAAATTCTATGAGCCCGATTTCTGAGTTTGGAGTGTGACAGATTGGGTAAGGTAGTAGAGGACGGTGGAGACAGTACAGAGGATGTTTAACCATCCCCTATAGAGATAACTACCATGGAGGAAGGACGAGCTTTATCTCGTGTGACAGACCGCGGTTGGGAAGAGTGGGTAAGGAAGACAGACGAGATAGCTGAGAGAATGTGGAATGACTGTCTTTCATGCACCAGACAATGTATTTAGTTTTCTTAGTTTATGTACTGATATGCTAAGTTTAAAGAAGAAATATTTTAACACATATTTTAGTTTTTTAAGGAGACTATGATTAAACAGCGTGTAATCTTATCATGTTCTATTATGAATCATTACTTTTATGTATCATCTGTATGTAGTTGTCATATTCTATTAATATCTTATGGTTGTAGGTCAAATGAATTTCCTGAGAAGCACAACAAAGAACTCAAGGAATAAAAATGTGGAATCATCTCCAGTCCTAAGTCCAAGTTCGCCAACACAACCTCTTGCAACTCAAAAAAAAATAATTTACGCCCTCAAGGAAAGGGCCCTCACCAAAGAGTATATCTAACCCAAGGCGTAGGATAGTTGGTACTAGTAAAATTAGTAGAGTACAATGGTCTGATAGTATGGATAATTTTTTGGTAGATGCCTTGGTGGAATAAGTCAATCTTAGGTTTAAGAATGATATCGGGTTTAAACTCGAGGCATACAAGGCAACGATCAAGGAAATCTATGATAGCTGTAGCATTTTGCTTGAAAATCATCATATATCTAATCGCCTGCGAACCTTGAAGAGGTTGTATTGGGCAATCAATAACCTGCTCAATGCCTCTAGTTTTGGGTGAGACGAAGATAAAAAGATGTTTATATCTACCAGTGATGTTTGAAAAGGATATATCGCAGTAAGGTTGGTGAAAACTTTTACAGTTCTAATCATATTTCTAGTTTTCAGTATTTGATGTTAAATATATCGTCTTTGTGTGTACAGTCACATCCTTATGCTGAACGAGTTCACGGAAAGCGCACAAAAAGATGGGATGACTTGGTGTTTATATTTGGCAATGACTGTGCACACGGTTCATTTGCAAGTATGGCTTACTCTTCTCCAATTTCAGGGAACCGGCGCAACCGTAACAAACTAAATTCTGATGAGGAGGGTTCTGATGTTGTACGACTCTCATCCGATGATAAGGATGATCAGAGGCCCGCTCCCCGCACTCGTAGCGGTGATGGATTCATAAATCGGGTTAAGCAATATAATAAAAGCCCAATAGAGGCGATGTCAGGATCTCATCACAGTCGCGTAGATGCGAGTGACATAAACCGTCAAAGGAAGGGTAATCCAAGTGAACAGATAGGGGACATGATGGGGGAAGTGGCAGAAGTTGTGAAGACCCTGACCATTACTATGGCGCAAGACAAGAGCGTCACACATGTACAGCGACTGCTAGGGATACTGGAGGACATGGATGGTCTTGGCAATGAGGACCAAATTGGGCTGTAAGGGTGTTGCAGTCCAATTTAGTTAGTGATTATTTTTTTATGAATATGAGACATGAAAGGAGAAAAGAATGGATAGAGAAAGTTATCCTTCCTTGCAATGGCCAGGAGTGAAAGTGGGCCACTTATTATATATGTTGACAATGATGTTTTGGACAATACATTTTTTTGCTGGATGGGTGTGGTTACTGTTTTACCCAGGCCCGAATTGGCTCGGTTGGGGGTTTTAACTTTAATAGTTTGGGTGTTTTAATTGTTGTTGGATCGGCAATTCTATTATGACAATCATGACCTGCATATATTGATTTTGGTATTAATGAGAATGATGCAGGTTTTTTACAGGTCGATTGGTTCATGCTTGACTTGAACTGGTGGATAGTGTCCCTCATGTTCCAATTCATATAGGGAATTGATCATGCACTTCATGCATGTTTCAAGTGGGCTCATAGATTTATGGCAGTTATGTGTGGCCATCGCACTATTCCAATAATGTTGCAAGTTTCAAATTTTTAATGCTACACTTCTGAACTGGATAATCCTAACAGGATGACATTGAATTACAGTTTCTTCTTTAGTTTTTGAATGATACAGTTTTTCTTTGGGGATTTATTGATAGCTAATCTTCACAGGAACAACAATGAATTTTTTGTTCTGATTCAATTTTTTATAGATAATCTTCAAAGGATTCAATTTTTTACTAATGCACTTTTGTTCTGCATAATCAGCATGGATAGCAATTGCTTACTATTTTATATTCAGATTTTTTCTAATACAGTTCTGATATTGGGGAAGTTTTGATTCTCAGATTTGTAAAATTGATTCAGTTATCTACTAATACTAATCATTGACATGCATAATATTACCAGATTAATATTGAAGTACTATTTCTAATTCCTCGGTTTACTAATACACTCCTGTATTAGATTTTTTGATAGGTAATATTAACATGATATCACTGAATCAGAGTTGTTTGATTCAGTTTTATACTGATAGACTTCTGACCTTGATAATCTAACATACCAACACATTGATTTTGCTGCTTCTAATTCAATTTTTTTAAGATTCATGCTCGACATCATGGATATTTTGCATTAAAAAATTGGATGTTTAACAATTGCAGGGAAATGAAACAAAAGTTTTATGTGGTGTTTGTGGGAATAAAACCAGGAATATCTGAGACGTGGGAAGATTGCAATGCACAGGTTCACTGATTCAGTGGGTGCAAACACAAATCCTTCACGATTTATGAAGATGCCATGAATGCATGGAATCAACACAAGGTTGATTAATACTGTTATTATCGTACGTTATTAGATTTCATCCTCAAAGCATTGAGTATTACATCTTACTAGTATTGGGATGAACAGGGATTATGCCTTGTTTATTATATCATTTAGGCCACCGTCTTTGATAGAGTGGCCGGAAAAACACCTCAAGGTGGGCCTGTTGGTGCATCGAATCGTTCGGTGACGATGGATACTGGGGCGTGTGTACTTGCACCCACAGAGCGAACCGTAATGGCGAGATGGCTTCAGAAGATGGCAGACGTGAAAGGGTGGTAGTTGCTGGTGTAGGATATAAACCAGTCATCGATCGTCCACTTGTTGGTTTGCTGCTTGGTCTGTTCATATTATATGCGGCTGGTAGGAAGTTTATTTTGTCATTATTTACATGAGTGTCCAAACAAAATGATTCCAGTTTGAATCATTTTCGTTCGAAGTTGTGGAAGACTATTTGAAAGTAGATATGCAGGATTAGAAATTCCATTTTTTTTGGGAACATACTATATCATGGAGTTTTCGAGTGACTTTCAGATTAGGTGGAAATTCCGATCAAATATGCATTTAAGACGTTGGGAAATTTTCTGTTGTTATTTAACATTTTTTTTTCAAACTTTTATCAGTTTTGTATTCTAGTTACTTTCTTTCGATGATATTGTACAGAACAAAGGTGGCCCAGATCATAGTGGGTTATACAACCAGTACATGCAAGGTTCGAATGGGATTCTATGTCGAGTCCAAAATTCTGATCGGACAGAATAAATGCGCTGTTTGGTCCTACTTGCAACTGTTATTGATAACTCAAATAGATGGACGACGTGGATGAGCATGGACCTCATTGTGGGATCAACAGTTGGCATGGAATCAATGCACCTCTTTCGATAGTAATCGCGCAATTCCTGTGGACTTATCTCGCAGGACGTTCCTGCACTGGAAACCCATATGGGGCCCACTTTCATGTTTCTTCATAGATCCTCCTCCTCCATCAGTTCTTCTATATCATTATGTAGAGATATTGCCATTTTAAATGCCCTCCATACCATTAATAACGTCAATCCTATGGATGGAAGGGTAGGATTACTCAATCATGAACATGATGGATAGGTAGGATTAATCATATCACATGGCAATGGGCACCACCTGTTATGTAATGGATGAGAACTTAAAAATAACCACCGTCGTACAAATGTTATTGTATGTTATATGATTGTACAATACGCAAGCATAATATGTTGTATCCAAACATTGATCTGAGGAAGATTTTGTATACTTATCCGAACAATACCTCTTAGGGCTTGTTTGGATTCTCATATAGTATTGTATTGCATTATATTTGGGTACCGTTCATGTATACATTGGACGGTTTTCAGAATACATCCAAATCAGCATGCCATTATTCAATGTTTGGATAGGACGTATTGTTCGGGCAAGTATACAATTTCATGTACTATGCAATGTTTGGATACGATGTATTGAGCCTGCGTATTGTACTGTCGTACAAATCTATATGGATCAACTTTTTTGAATTTCAATGTCCACTTCATACAAGCGATTCTGCACATGCACAGTTGATATCATTAATCAACACCATCCAAAATCTTCATTATTGGGTAATCCTATCCAACCATCCATAGGGTTCACCTTAGTGAGGCCCACCTGCCGATATTGAGTGTGACAAAATCAAACAACCGATGGAGGGCCCTGATTTACAAAGTAAGATGATAGGAAGGCCCACTTCGTCCTAAAAATAGGGGGCCAGTTGTGAACTCCATGATGAGGTTAGTGCTCATCCACACCTTCCATCGGTTTTCTAGGAGTTAACGGAACCTAATATGGGGTCCACCTTCGTGCCGTACATTAAGAAGAAAAAAAAATTGATGCATAATTTTAAAATAAAAATCATAGCAAAGTATTCATTGAGATAGTAAAACACTCATCACACATTTGATTTGATCTTTTATACCCGAATGAAAGTCACTAGAAAAATTAAAATTATAGTATGTTCCCAAAAAAAAACTATATATATATATATACAAAAAATGCCATTACGATTATTAACAAACTAGTCTAAAACATTCCTCCACAACTAAAAAAGATTCAGACAGAAACTGAAATTGGGTTCTCCAAACGAAAAGAATCAGTCTGAAACTGAAATTGGCTTCTCTAGACGGTCACAGTCACGTAACCAATGACAAAATAAACTCCCAACCAGCTGCAAATAATATGAACAGCCCCAGTAGCAAAGCAACAAGCGAACGATTGATGACTGGGTCATTTCCTACACCTTCAGTTGCCACCCTTTCATGCCTATCTTCTTCTGAGCCAATGTCGCCTGTTATGGTTTGCTCTATGGGTGTTTCTACAAACGTCCCCTTGTCCACCATCGCGGGACGACTTGGTACACTAACATGCCGACCTCCAGGTGTGTCTTCGGCTGCTCTTTCGATGGCGATGGCCTAAATGAAACAGTAAACAAAGCATATTCTCTGTTAGTACTCCTACTAGTCAGATTTAATATTCATTGCTTTAACTATCAAATATTAAAACGTACGATTTAATAAAGTATATCAATCAACCTTGTATTGATTTCATGCAATTATGAAATCTTCACAACACGTGAAAGACTTTTGTTTGCACCCACTAAATTCATAAACTTGTGCCTTGCATTCTTCCCACGACTCATATATCACAGGTTTCCTTCCAACGAACACCATGTAAAATTTCTTCTTCATTTTTCCTGTAATTGGTAAACATACAATTTGTCAACGCAAAATGAGATTAAATTATGTCTACCAACTGTCTTTACAATTTGTATAATAAGCAATCAAAATGAAAGAACCGGTATGTTAGATTAACGAGGTCATAAGTATACCCCTATGAAACTAATTCAAATAGCTTTGATTCAATGATATGATGTCAGTAGTACCTATCGAAAGATGCAAAACAAGAGTGTATCAAAAATCCTGTGAATCAGAAACAGTTAATTGAAAATTTTACCTGCCAATATTAGCCACACCAACTATTAGTAGTGGTAGACAACTGAACAAATATTGTATCACTGAATTGTATTATCCAAACATAAATGAGAACCAAATTTTCTCATCCAGTAGAACCGTATCACTGAAAACCTGTCAAAGTTATCTATCTTACATAACATATATGGGAACGAAAACACTCAAACTAGCAGAACTGTAACAATAGCAATATATGCAAGTTATCTGGATATCATAACAACTCTAGAAAGCATAACTCCCTAATTAGCAAAATTGTGTTAATACAAATACGTGCAGATTATCTGCCTACAATAACAAATCAGGTAACCATAACTTCATCGAGTAGCAGATCTGTATCAGTACACATGTGTAGATTAGCTGCCTTTTACAAACGAATCTGGGAACCAAAACTCCCTGAGTAGCAGAATAGTATCATTATGAAATATGTGAAGATTATCTGCCTATGAGTACAAAACTGAGTTACCAAACTCCCTGAGTAGTAGGATGATTCATGTCACAAGTGTAGCAGTAATAATGTGACAACCTGCAACATTATAATCAGACTTTGAAATAATTCAATGGCCACGCATAACTACCACAATTTCTACTAACCAATATAAACCATGCACAAATTGCATGATCCATTCGACCTACATTAAAACCTGTAACATGACTCATTTGACCTGTAATAAAACCTGCAAAATTCTCATATATACAGCACATTCAATATAGGCAAGTCAAGTTTGTCATCAGAATTACTGATCCAACAGCAATTTAAACATCTACAGTATTAAAGTTAAATCCCAAAAGACCGCTCCATGTATAGACCGGAAAAAATAGTAATCACACCCATCCAGCAAAAAGAAAGTAATGTCTAAAACACCATTGTCAAGAAATATATGATAAGTGACCCAAATTTCACTCCCGGCCACTCCGAGGAAGGATAACTTTTTGTATCCATTCCTTTCTTCTTTCGTGTCCCATTTTCATAAAATACCCAACACTTACTAAATCGGACTGCAGCACCCTTCCAGCCCGAATCTGTTCCTCACTATTAAGACCATCCATGTCCTAAGTATCCCCAGGAGCCACTACACACGCGTCATGCTTTTGCCCTGTGCCATAGTTGTGGTCAGGGTCTTTACAGTTTCTGCCACCTCCCCCATCCTGTCCCTTATTTGTTCGCTTGGCTTACCCTTCATATGACGACTATTGTCACTCGCATCTGCGCGACTGTGACGAGATCTTGATATTGTCTCCATTGGGCTTTCATTATATCCCATAGCCCTTTTTGTGGATTGATCGATACCGTGAGTGCGGAGAGTAGGCTTCTGATCATTTTCATCATCAGATGAGAGTCGTACAGTATCAGAAGCCTGCTCATCACAGTCGTCATCAGAATTCAATTCGTTATGACTGTACCGTTTCCCTAAAATAGGTGAAGATTAAGCCCTGCTTGCATATGAACCATGTACACATTCATTGCCAAATATAAATGCCAAGTCATCCCATTTGTCAATGTGCTTTCCACGCACTCGTTCAGCATAGGGGTGTGACTATACACACAAAGACAATGTATTAAATATCATATATTAAATTTCAGAACTTTGTGGAATTCAAAAAATAACAATTTAATAAATCCTACCACTATATATCCATCCCAGACATTATCGGTAACGACAACCATCTTTCTGTCTTCATCCCACCCAAAACTAGATGCATTGAGCGGGTCCTTTATAGCCCAATACAATCTCTTCAAGGTCCGCAGGCGATTAGATATGTGATGATTTTCAAGTAAAATGCCACAACTATCATGAATTTCTTTGATGGTTGCCTTGTAGGCCTCGGGTTTAAACCCGATCACTCTTAAGTCCGAGATTGACTTGTTCAACTAAGGTGTCTACCAACGAATTGTCCATAATGTCGGACCATTGTACTCTACTTATTTTACTCGTAGAGGTTGTCCTATGCCTTGGGGTAGATATACCCTTTGGTGAGGGCCCCTTCCTTGCGGACATGGAAGATTTTTTTGGAGTTGAAAGAGGTTGTGTTGGTGATGTTGGACTTATGGCTAGATAACCACCCCTATTTGAAGGTGATGACTCGACATTTTTATTCCTCGGATCCTTCATGGTGCTCCTTAGAAAATTCATTTGAAATAACAAATTAATAGCAATATGACAAGAGCATTCACAAGATGCACACAGTTAATCATTCATGAGGGAACAAAAAAAAGTTCACAGTCTATCCAATCCTACCATCCACATTAATAGTAAAAATTAGTAAAAATATTCTTACTATAAATATAGCAGATTAGTATATAACCAGTGAAAACTAAATACGTTGTGTGGTGCGTGGAAGACTGTCATTCCACATTCTCTCAGCTATTTCGTCTTTTTTCCTCACCCACTCTTCCCGACCGCGATCCGTCACCCGAGATAAACCCCTTCCTTCCTCCATGCTAATTATCTCTACAAGGGATGGTGAAACATCCTCTATACTGTTTGCACTGTCCTCTACTACCTCAGTCAGTCCGTTATCTCCATTAACTCAAAGGAAATTATGAAGGACACAACAAGTTATGATATCTTAACTTGATTTTAAACTTGAACTAAAGAGGAGTACGTAGGATAGGAAAGCGGCCCTTTAAAAGCTCGAAAGACCGTTCTATGACATTTCGCAACTGGGCGTAACGATAATTGAAAAGTTCCTTTTGATTGACAAGCTTTCTTCCAGTCCAGAACTCATTCAAATGATATCACACACCTTGATAAGAGGCCATAAACCCAGTCGAATGTACATATCCAGCATCAATGACATACTATTTTCCTACACATTGCATGACATTTTATCATTATGTTTCATAAATAAACTCTTAAAATGTAAAGAAACACCTCCTATGTATGATTACCATGAAGAATCAAAAAACAGTCTGGGCGACGGGTTAATGCATTTTGTAAGACACGTGCATCGGATGCGGAACCATTCCAACCAGCAAGCACATACACAAATTTCATATCGAACGTAAATGCAACAAGAACATTTTGAGACAGAAATCCTTTTCTATTTCTGAAAGTTGAGCTCATTTCTTTTAACAAATAAGCCGGGATATGGGTGTCATTTAGTGCACCGTTGTAGTCCTACAATCAAAGTTGTGCCACATGATTAGTTACTTCCTTTTACCACGTATAATTCTCACCTACGACATCATGCATTTGTATAATATTACCTGAAAGTATGCACTCCATAGAGGATTGTCGAATATTTCTCTAGGTGTGTGTAATCCAGGGAATTTCATATATTCTGGATATAGACCGATAATAGCATCTAATACCCTCGTAAAGTGTCTGCTTACAGTCTCACTAGATTGTGTAAATCGATGATCAATCACACGATTACATATATTGTGTCCGACAGTATGTAAGAACATAGCAACTTTCTCTTCCATACTATACCTCCTCGTATCGGATAGGAGTTTGCGATCTCTCAACAATGAACATAATTCAAAGAAATTGTCCCTGTACATTCTCAGATACGCAAGACAATCAACATCGCCTTTTCTTATTATGCTATTGACAAATCTATCTCTATCAATGTGACAACCCTTCTGCTTTGCCTTAATACAGTAACGACAATAATATTCAACGGCGCCCATTACACATGCAGAAGCTGCAATGGCTGTTAATGCTGTAGCTACTTCACTCTCGGTCCAATTACTAGCAAATGACCTTTCGTCACTATTTTTCCCAATATCGGAAGCCATAAGATTATTGTAGATGAAACTTATCTAAATGAAAATTACAATGAACCATAAAAATTATAGAAAAATATGTAAATGATGTTTAACAGTCAAAACAGAGAAGCTGGAAAGATTATGATGCATTTGTTTTTATGCAAACCAAAGCATTATCTATTTATAATTTTTTTTTGTCAATTGAACATGAATTTCTTTTTACAGTTGAATGAAGGATGAATCTGTTCTTACAGCCAAACGAAGCATGCATCTCAATACACAGTTGAATGAATGATGAATCAAACATACAGTAGAAATATTGAAACATGAAAATCTATTTTAGTTCTGTAAACAGAAATGAATCTGTTTACACTTACATATCCAATCATGAACTTCAAAGTTCAAGGTCTACTAGGATGAATAAAAAAACTTGTATAATTTCTTTAAACAGTTGAATGATTCATGAATATGTTCTTACAGCTGAACGAAGCATACATCTCAATACATAGTTGAATGAATGATGAATCAAACATACAGTAGACATATTGAACCATGAATATCTGTTTATAGTTATGTAAACAAAAATAAATCTGCTTACACTTACATATCCAATCATGAACTTCCAAGTTCAGGGTTAAATTCATTTAAATATCAACAGTGGAGATTTTTTATATGCATGAATATTTGATTACAAATATTTAAGCTTTGGATTCACTATCTGTTTACAGTTATGTCACCTTACGGGAATATGTGTTTTTAGTCACTTAAGCAAACCGGAATACCTATTTACAGTAATTTATGCAATAATGAATTTGTTTATAATTGTTTATCTAACTAGCTAATCATCATTAATAAACAGGGGAATATCAAAATCAGTATTCACATACCTATTCTCTAAATTGGAGGCTGTATAGAGTTGAAAATATTGCACCGAGAGCTGCAAGACTTTTAATGTCTGCATCAGCACATGATTGGTTGTAAGGTTTAGGGTTTGTTTTGACGATTAAAACATTTGATTAAATATATGACGGTAAATAATGCCTGTTGTGATAGCATGAAGCTACCACTATACATCTCAGTGCTTTCGTATATTAATTTTTTTTGAAATTGTAAGTAGGCATATAATAATGTCATCAGGAGAAATCCTACACTGGTCTCACATAAGAAAACACAAGGACTATATCGCTAAGAATGGTAGAATATACAAAAGCATGCATTTTAATAGAAAAGGGATTTTAGAAGTGAAATACCTCACAGAGAAATCAAGCCGGTAGATGGAGAGCCTTAGGAGAACAGAAATATTTTCGCATGCAGAATGTTTGCAGAGATTTCACGACTGTGGGTATTTATAAACAAAAGCATTCCAATTTTTACAATTTCTGCAAGCAACAGATAGAATCCACTATTTGATTCTGTATGGCATGCATCCGTCCTTTCCAATACCCCACCCCTCCAAGACGGATTTTTCAAAATCCCCAGTTGGATTCAAGGTCTTGATATTTTCCTCAATTTCTACCCTCATCGGTGTAGGGATAGCTGACAAGAGGAATATGAGGTTGACAGCATAGGTGTGTATACGATTGAGTATACACACACCATCAGTGCAGAAGGGGCTTTTGCAAACGATGAGGGCGAAACAACAAAAACCTATGAATCGGCTCATGGTTATACTTCCAGACCAATCGCAGATGTAACAGGAGGATAGATGATCATACATGTATGATCGCCCTTCCGACTCGGATCTAGGTGGTGTGAATAATCGATTTCTAACTCGCAACGTCCTCAAGGAGGTTATCCCGGCCGTAATTATTGGAACAGTACCATCGGAAGGGAAGAAACAATCACTGGATGGCGGCATGCACAATGGCGGTGATGAGGCTAGGAGCTGCTGGTGTAGGATACTGGCCGTTCTCCCACGGGACGTTGAGATAGTGATTCTGCAGTTCTCGGATTTCGCTCGCACGCTATTACACTACAATGAAGAGAGGGTACGCCTGGCAACAGTGTGTAATGACAATGCTTTACCGTCATTTCAAAATTTTGGTTTTTGTATATATTCGTGCGCGTTGTATTCTTCGCATTTTAATTCCAAATCAAACAACGTACACATCAAATCAGGACCCTTAATACAATACAACGCCCGCTAATACGCGAATCCAAACAGGCCCTCATCCAAACATTGATTAATGGCATATTGATTTTGATGTATTAAGAAATCCATCCAACGTATACATGAACAGTACTGGAAACAATACAATACACCCTTGCACAATACACCCTTACACGTGAATCCAAACAGGGCCGAGGTGTACATGGAACCCATGACCTGGTTTTGAAACTCTTGTGAGTAAGCACCGAAGCATGTGTAAGGACCCGTTTTACCAGTTGCTTGCGACGGAAGAACATGTTAATACGCCACTATACGTGAACAGTCACACACAGGACCCGTTTTACCAGTTGCTTTCGACGGAAGATGTTAATAGGCGTACGAAACATTCACATGGCCACTGTACGTGAACAGACACACAGCCTCGTCCATCTAAGACATGTCGTATTTGTCAGAAATCTGATCTGTTAAAAATGTGGGCCATACAGAAGGAATACCCGGTCCACTGTCATGGAAGGCTTCAAAAGAGAAAACAATGGACAACCGACAGTTTGTCTCAATGCATAGATAATCCTGCACAATGAAAAAAATATTCCGAATTTCGTAAAAGGCAATCTCCATGACGTGGCCAACATTTTTCACGGAGTCGATGTCTTAGGGAGATGATATGTCGACTGGGAGAGTGGACGGTATCGAAACGTTCACATCTAGTGCCGGTATCTGATCATTTCTCTACGGGGCGGGTCCTGATGTTCACTTGAGAAATGAGTGGAAAGAAGAGAGCCGGAGAAGGGAAGCTGGACGGACGGACGGACGGACGGACGGACGCAGAAGTATGAAAGGGAAGGTTTACTATCCTAGAGATCAGACCATACACGCGTCACCACAAACTGCGATTCTTGGACGGTACTTCACGTGGGCCCCACCACGGACAAGCAAGGGTGCCAGGTCTCACCTACTGGATCGTCCCAATCTTCCCACGGACTGACTTTTGCCTGTTAAAGATGTGGATGGTTGCCTTATATCAACCATTGATTTGCAGTCACTAATCATGGTCTGGATTGTCGGATGTGTGGAACCGGCTTGCTTGGCTACCCATCTCGCGTTAATGTTTTAAATTTAATTTGATTTTGCCTAGATTTTTTGTGCAACTGCAAAAGTGTGGAATTTATTTCCGATTTCATTTATAATTCTTTCCAATTTTATTTGAGATTATTTCTAAAGCTATATATATGGGTGTAAATAAGATTGCGAAGAATTCTAAAATATTTTAAGGTTTTTTAAAAGGGTTTTAAAGTTTCTAAAATGGTGGAGCAATGGAGAAATTTGAGAATTGCTCAAGTTTGGTAAGTCCCTCCTCTTTATAATTTCTACTTTCCTAGTAAGATCTGTTGCTTTGTGCCGTGGTTTTTTTCCAAAAGGATTTTTCATGTTTAATCTTTGTGTTTTTTTGTGTTTGTTTGGTGCTTTTGGATTGTTATCCTAGATCCATTTCTATGTGATTCTGCGGTCCAAAACCCAACAAATGGTATCAGAGAAATCGTTGGGGCACAGATCTGGTTCTACAGGATTAGCACCAATGGGAAACGCTAAATTTGATATAAATAAGTACTCGAGAAAAAATAATTTTGAGTTATGAAAAATCAAGATGATTACTTTATTAATCAAGCAAGGGGAAACCCGAAAGGAGGATTCGATAATGAATGAGAAAACAGACAAGATGTGGATTACAGTACATTCTCACTGACCCGAATTTGCTTAACGTGGAAGCTGTGGGACCTAACCCCAACAAAAAACAAGAAGCATGACAGTTTCAAGCTTGTCAGACAATGATAAACAAAGATGAGGAGAATAAGAATAAGAGCAAGCCAATTACCTGCTGAATACGAGCTCTTTTTTGAAATATTTGATCTTCGTATACAGAAACTGACCGAGAAAAATGCTCTACCCTCTCCAATATTATCTAGACATGTTGAATTCCCTAGCATTAGGAAGTGTGGGTTGTAGGTGTAGCCAACCCACAATTAAGGATATGGCAAAAAGAATAATAGAAAAAGAGCTCCAATATAAAGATCTGTCATTTAAACAGTTTACTTTGAGTGTATGTAAGCCACATGTACAATTTCTTTGTGCTCGTGTATCAAGCATCACACACAACTGGAGTATCAAAAATCCCCTTTGGGTGAAGATTCACCATGATTCTTCTAAATGATGCAAAACTAACATCTAAATCTCAGCAAATCAGAAGATACTAAATCTGAAAATGTATTTCAAATGCATGATATTACATAAATCAAAGATAAATCTCTAAAATCTACATACATAAACCTAAATTACAACTTAAATCAGTAAGAATAAAAAAAAAAATTCCAATGAAATCTCTAAGAATAAAGAGACATAAGTTGAATTAAGATCAAAACAGATCAAGCACCAAAAATCAAGAAAAAATTACAAAAATCAAACCCTAAGTGGAAAATCAAAGCTCCAAACAATGAGATCCGAAAGGAAAACAGATCTATCAACAAGAATCGGATCAAAATCCAACGAAATCCAGCAAATGAGTTGGAAACGACAGGATTTTCCACTTCCTGAGCAAGATTTCAATGAAAACAGCAAAATAATAATAATAATAATAATAATTTTTTTTAAAAAAAAAGAAAAAACCCTCCTTAGATCGAACCAAAAAACGTGGAAATTGAATTTTGAACAGCTAAATGGAGAAAATGCACAAAAATGAGAGATTTCTGGATTTCTGATTTTTGAGAGAATTTCAGTTGAGAAATCAGTAGGAAAAAAAAAAAGAAGAGAGAACGAGTACCGAAAATCGACGAAGAGATTGCTGGTGTGAAGGACAGAATTGACGTTTCTAGGCATTGTAAAGGATCGAATTGCAAAAGTCGAACGCGATTTCGATCTGTTTTCCTTTTAGAGCTTGGGGATTTTGACAGATAGAATTGCAGAAGTAAAACACGATTTCACTCTGTTTTCCTTTCTGAGCTTAGGGATTTTGAGAAAGAGCTCTGCTTCGAGCTTCTAAGTTCTAAGATGAATAGAAGCCCCGGAGATGATATATAAGATCCGTAAGAAACGAAACATGGAATGCTCGTCTCTCTACAGTACACGTGACAAGCAATGCGAAAATCGAGTCGGTTCATTTGCAGGGCCCAAAGAGACTTGGATCTATTTCATTTTTGGGCTCCTACACTAAAATTAATTCCTAATTTTATCAATTTTACGAAAATTCTCAAAAAGAAAAAAAATTGAGATTCTTATTTTATTTTATTTTTTAATTCTAAGTTTTTTAAGATTATAAATTTGTTGAAATTTATCAAAAAAATTAAAATGCTAAGTTTTTTTAAAATTATCAAAAAAAAATCAATTCTTAATAGTTTTAAAAATTCTTAATATTTTTCAGAATTTTCAATTATTTGAAATTTCTCAATGTTTTAATATTTTTCAATTTCTTTTGAGATTCTCAAATTCAAAATTCTTATTTTTTTTTCAAAAATTTCAAAAATTTTCAAAATTCTAAATTTTTGAAAAATTCTCAATTTTTTAAAAAATTCATACTTTTCATAATTATCATTTTTTATTCTTAATTTTTTAAAAGTTCTCAAATTTTTAAAAAATTCTTAGTTCTTAGAAAATTCAAAATTCAATTTTTTTTCAAAACTCTCAATATTTTTTTCAAAATTCTCAATTTTTTCACAATTGTCTCAAATGTTTTTCAAATTTCTCAATTTTTTCACAATTGTCAAAAATTTTAAAAATTATTAATTCTTTCAAGATTCTCAATTTTTTTAAATATTCTTAAATGTAGACTTTTGGCCTCGGTTCCCATGCAACAGAGGCTAAAAAATAGACTTTTGGCCTCGGTTCCTATGCAACTAAGGCTAAAATGTAGACCTTTGGCCTCAGTTCCCATGTAACTGAAGCTAAAATGTAAACCTTTTGCCTTAGTTCCTGCGAACTAAGGGTAAAAAGTAAACTTTTCGCCTCGGTTCCTATGCAACTGAGGTTAAAAAGTAGACCTTTCACCTCAGTTCCTATGCAATTGAGGCTAAAATGTAAACCTTTTGCCTCTGTTCCTATGCAACTGATGCTAAAAAGTAGACCTTTCGCTTCAGTTCCTATGTAACGGAGGCTAAAAAGTAGCCCTTTTACCTCAGTTCCTATGCAAATGAGGCTAAAAAGTAGACTTTTCACCTCAGTTCCTATACAACTGAGGCTAAAAAGTAGACCTTTCACCTCGGTTCTTAGACGACTAAGGCTAAAAAGTAGATGTAAGACCCATATCCTAGTCGGTATTGTTCCGTCAACTCCCGCGATCCTTCCTGTCGAATTCCGGCAACCTGCGATATATAATCGACGTTTGTGCTCGACCCTAAGTCATATCCCATAGATTTAAGTCGGTTCAATCTGAGATTTGTACCATTGCGACCGCACCATCGCCGCGGTTCCGGCACCGCATCTTGCATACCGATCTGATACCCTGGCAAGGAGATGTGGACCCACATTCAGTTCGAGGAAAAACACCGCGCGTTGCAAATCTCAAGATAATCTCTACAACATGTCAAATCAATCCCATCAATCACCTCTCATGTCAAGTACAAAGCATTTATGCTTCCTTTCTCCACAAGTTAAGCAACCACCAAGTCAACCCATCCCTCACCTCACCCATCACTCACCTCACATCCATCACTTCACCCATCACTCACATCCATCACTCTCTTTCCTTACATCCCATCTCTCTCTCTTTCTCTACACTATTTTCCAAGCAACAAAGGAGAGAAAGAGAGGTGGACGTCCATGGCTTTCCCAAGTGAGAGAAAAATGTAATTTTTGGTGGCCCACTTTCCCATCCCAAAACCTCCATCCTAGCCATTCAAACCTCATCTTCCACCATCAAAGTGAAGCACAAGAAGGTTGGCGTTCCAACGGACCGAGAAGATCGAACGGTGGGTGCTTATTAGGATAGATTTTTCATGTCTTGATGAAGGGTCAAGTGAGACCTACCGATTGATGGTATGGATCTCACTTTGGACCCTAGGTGTGGCCGATGGCCCACCTTGATTTTCATATCATTCCATGATGGGGCCATTCTCTATGGACCCCATCATGATGTTTACTTTCCTTGCATTAAAGAGGTCATCTAGACTGTCCATTTTTAGTGGAGAAAGATCTCCACCATTGATCTTTAAAATTGGTGGGCCCACTTGTATTAGGGCCCACTCGATGTACAATTGAATGCAAGGGAGGGCTCATAGTGGCGGAGCCCTCCATCACATGCGTGTCCCACTCTTTATCTCTCTCTCCCCCTCTCTATTTCATTTTCTTTTATGAAATCATGATATGATTGTATGGCCCGCTTGGATGGACCCCACCATTAGGTATGTATTAACCCAAGCCATCTAAATGTGGGGCCCACCTTATAAGTATTGTACTCACATCATCCATCATATGGTGGCCCACCTTGAAGAAATTGTTAAGCTCAAAAATGTCCATCGTCTGGACGTTACTGGACAGAAAGCACAAATATGAGCTTGATTTCAATGCCTATGGGATGAGCCACTTGCATAGGCCCCACCTTGATGAATGTATTCAATCCACGCCGTTCATCCCTTTCCTCATAATATTTTAGGCGTTGAGCCAAAATAAGGGGCTGATCCAATCTTCTGGCGGGCCATACTTCAGGAAACAGTGATTTTCACCGTTGAAATCTTCTCTAATTTTTCTATGCACCAAAAGAATACCCAACATTGGACTCGTTGGATTTCTTACGAGCTGTGGAATCCAATGGCTGGATTAGATTTACTTAAAGTGGGCCCTACACAGAAAAAACTGCGGAAAAACTACTTTTAAAAAAAAATGAGAACGGAAGCAGCAGGTTGTTGCTGCCAGGGGCGCAGGCAGTGCCTGCGCTCGACGGGTGGACGTACGGGCAGCAACCCACGGCTCCAGCCGTGGGCCCCACCTTGATGTTTATTTCCATCTAATCCGTTCACAAGGTGGGCCACTCTCTGAAGTGGACCCACCCTAAAAACCAGCTTGATCCAGATCTCAGGTGGCCCACACCACAAGAAACAGCGGTGATTGAACTCTACCATTGAAAACCTTTTTGGGGCCCATAGAAGTTTTAGATCAAACTGAAATTTATTTTTCCTCCTCACCCAGGTCTCTGTGACCTTATCAACAGGTTGGATGGTAAGCAATCATTATGGTGGGCCCCCACATGGGACCCACAGTGACGTATGTGTTTCATTGACGCCGTCCACGGTAGTGGACGGTGGAACCCCACTTGACGTATGTGTTCTCTCCTAGCCATCCTGATGAGAAAGACGGTGGGACCCACCTGGTGCATGTCCATCATCCATGCCTTTCACCGTCCATCTGAATAGTGGGGTCTACCCAGCATGACGCATGTGCTTATATCTACACCGTTCATCTGTGGCCCACCTGTGTGAACCCTGCCATAATATATGCATTTCGTCCTCACGGTCCCTTTTTTTGGGCAGCCGGGGGACCCACTCCACACGTGCTGCACGTGTGGAGGTGGGGCCCACATTGATGTACCCATTTTGCGTCCATGCTATTGGTTGGAAGATGGTGGCACCCAGCAGCATAACTGCTGTGATGACGTCAGTCAGTGGGTCCCACATAGTGTTTGTACTTTATCTAAGCCATCCATCTGTTTGATAGGTGGACCCATCCCACACGTGTGGCACATGTGGGGTGGGACCCACATCTGTTGTACGAGTTTCATCCATGCTGTCAGTTCGAGCATGGTAAGGCCGGTGGTCCCACGTAGCGTGTTGCTACTGCGTTGATATCAGCAAGTTCTGTGTACACCACCATGATGTATGGTTTACATCCACACCGTCCAGAGGTCTGGACGGTGGGAACCGCCATGATTCATGTGTTTTATATCTAGGCCATCCAGGCGCCTGGACAGCAGCAGCAACTGCACGCCAGCAACTCTATGGGTCCCCCTGCTGTGACGCCAGTAAGGTTTGTGGGACTCAGCTGATGTAATTGTTTTATCTGTGTTTTCCATCCATGCGGGACCCACCTGATGTATTTGTTATACAAGCCGTCCAACTGTTTTATCAGTATGGGACCACCATGATGTATTTATTTCATCCACACTATCTGGATTGTACTAGACGGTGCTAGGCAATGTTTGAATAGTGCTGATGTACCTAGATAATGTTTGGACGGTGTCGTGGGCTCCACCTCTATGTATGTTGTAATCCACACTGCCATGGATCCCACGTGATGTATGTGTCCTCCAGCTGATGGACGTGGGGTCCCACCCTGAGATTTGTGTTTATCCGCCATCCAGAATGGTGGACAGTGGGACCCATCGAGAGATATATGTTGTATCTATGCCGTTCAGGGCCAGCAGGCCCAACCGTGATGTATTTGTTACCCGAGCCGTTTAGGACCAGTAGGCCCATTTATTGTTTTAATGAGGCCCATTTGCTATTATAATGAAGCCCCCCTTGTTTATGTATGAGGCCCGTTTGATGTATGTGTAGGCCCATCATGAGGCCCGTTATGATGTATTCGTGGCCTATGGTCAAGGCCCATTGTGATATATATTAAGCCCATGATGTGTGGTCCTTTTGATGTATTCGAGGCCCAAAAGCGTGGCCCATTGTGATGTATTCGAGACCCATGGGCAAGGCCTAATGTGATGGACTTATGGTCTATGAGCCGAGGCCCATTATGATGTATTTTTGGCCCATTTGGTAAGGCCCATGTGATGCAGCCCATTTATCTAAGGCCCATGGGTTGAGGCCCAATGGGATGTTCTTAGGGTCTATTGCAATGTATGATTCTTCTATGGTTGTGTAATAATGTTCTATGGCGGGTCATGCCTTGGGAGCAATGTTGCTTTGACGTCCACATTACAAGTATAATGTTGGTTAAATGTCCGCATTACAACTCTCCATAGGGCCCATTGATAGGCTTATACTAGTTGTGTGTAAATCGTCCAGACCCATGTGCATTGTAAGGATAGTTCATCACTTTATAACATGCCTAATATAACTCCATGATTCATGACCATACGCATCATATGTGTGTTTGATATGAGTAGTGACTGATCATAGCATATGCCATTGGGCAGACCATTTGCGGGACTCGTTATGAGATGGAGTGCCCCACATCATCGCGCTGTACGCTCTAGATTGCTGCATGATTTGACGGTGTGATTCATGCATCTCGCATTTGTGTATCATGATCACTGCACGCCCTAGCGAAATCAGGGCTATGACCTCTACAGGCACATCGTAGATGGCTAGATGGGACACCGGAAATAATTGGTTCTAGCACTATGGGGCACGTAGGATGTCCTTGGGTGAAAATTCCAGAACCTCCGAGGCCAGGAGTAGCCCCAACATCTAGACCAAGTGGAACATGAGCACCCGAGTGCCGAATACCAGTAGGTCGCGTCTCCCACTGTGTCGTGGTCGGTTGGGAGGGGGTGTGGCCTTATCCGCCCGAGTGAGGGGGCTATAAGCTAGGCTGAGTATGACCAGCTAGTAAATGGGTCCGCTATCGACGAGCCGGGTAGGTATTGGCAGACTGCTGGCTAGGCGGATAGTGAGGTCTCTTCCACTCGCAGGACTGTGCAGCTAAGGAGGAAGCAGTCGGTGTGGAGTGTAATAGACCCCGGTGATTTCTCAGAGAGGAACCGTACTGATACGTGGACTTGATATCAGGACTGACATGATAGTATGACACCCCATCACTGTTACACATGTGGGCGGGCGCACATGGGTGGACGTTGATGTAGGCTGGTGTGATGTGGGCGGGGCTGAGGAGTGGGCGAGCTACCAGCGGTTGGCAGGCTACTGTGCTGACAAGCTACTGAGCAGGAGTTGCATACTCATTCATTTATCCATTCACTATCTACTCGTGCTGGTGGTGCGTAACTATTTGTTACATGTACCTTCGCAATAGCCGAGATTTCGATTGGGGTGCGCGACTAACCTAAGATCAGGAGTTTACCACATTGTGTTTGACTATCCAAATTTAGGTATGAGACTGGTTTGGATAGAATTCCCTTGTGATGGATCCCGTAGCCTGTGATACTACGTACTATCATGCCGACTTTACATTTTAGCATGGTCATTTCATTAGCACCGCATAATACATTGCATCTGCAGTATTTAGCATTTTTGGTTACTATGTTGTTGCACGTATATGGCCTAGACGGACTTAGCAGGATTTACATATAACATTGTACCCTCGATATCTGACATTTGGCTCTCTGTGACTCCTCGTTCACATAGTTGATTTGTCTTGCTAGTATTTTCGATATTGTATGTTTTATGGGCTTATCATTATTTTCGCTTACTCTGATATTGTATGATTCATGACCTTATCATTTTTTCTGCTTATCTCAATGATGTATGATTTGTGGACTCTACTGTATACTCGGCACTTATCTTACACACACTTACACCACCCTCTAAGCTTTTGTAAGTTTATGCACGATAGATGCGTGCAGGTGGCGTTAAGTTGCAGCAGCGTTGAGCTTGGAGCGTGCAGCGGTTTTCAGGAGCTCTGATTTTGATATATGTATTTTCCTTTCAGCATTGTATTCAAGTGATTATATTAGTGGATATGTGATGATGATGTTGCCTTTATGATTTGGGTAAACTTGTGGTTATGCTTATTACAAGACAAAATGTATGTTGAAAAATCCTCCTTGTAGGATCCCAGAATTGGAACTTGGCGTATGTTGCACTGGGAGCCGAGAATGGGGTACTACAGAGGCTGTCGGCACCGGATTCGACGATCGGGATTCCTGTGAATCTGATTTTTGAATTTGGGGCGTGACAGTAGACCTTTCACCTCAGTTACTATGCAACTGAGGCTAAAAAGTAGCCCTTTCACCTCGGTTCTCATACAAATGAGGCTAAAAGGTAGACTTTTTGCCTCGGTTCCTATGCAACTGAGGCTAAAAGGTGGACTTTTTGCCTCAGTTCCTATGCAACTGGGGCTAAAAGGTAGACTTTTCGCCTCGGTTCCTATGCAATTAAGGCTAAAAGGTAGACTTTTCACCTCGGTTCCTATGCAACTGACGCTAAAAACTAGACATTTTGCCTCGGTTCCTATGCAACTGAGGCTAAAAAAGTAGACTTTTCACCTCGGTTCCTATGCAATTGAGGCTAAAAGGTAGACTTTTGGCCTCGGTTCCTATACAACTAAGCGAAAAATGAACTTTTAGCCTTGGTTCCTTAACAACCGAGGCTAAAAGACACATTTAGCCTCTATTTTTTCAACTGAGGGTAAAAAATTCTGGCTAAAGGCCTATTTTCTTGTAGTGACATGAGTATCATATCATATGACTCTCATCGGAGTTGGTTCACCAGTTATAAAGAATGCAATGGTGGACATGTCTTTATGGGCAATGATATTAGCCTGTAATGTTGTGGCTATTAGTACGGTGAGCATTAAAATGTTTGATGGGATGGAGCGTACCTTGAATGATGTCAGGCACGTTTCTGATATGAAGAAAAGTTTTATTTCTCTCGGTGCACTCAAGGCTATAGGGTGCAAATTCACTGGTATTGATGGTGTCCTTAAAGTTTCAAAAGGGACACTCCTGGTTATGAGAGCATAAAGGCACAGAAACCTTTACAGGTTGATCAAGAACACTTCAACAGGTAGAGTGGCCACAACTGTTGCAGATTCCACATCTGTACGTATGTGGCATGCTCATCTGCACCACATGAGTGAACAGGGCATGAATGTACTCTCTGATTGTTGTTTGATTTCAGTTGTTAAGAATTCTGATCTAGATATATGCGAGCATTGTATATATAGTAAACAAACTAGATTATCTTTTAAATTTGGAAAACATACATGTAAACAAGTGCTTGATTATATGCACTCTGACATATGGGGGCCACCGCCAGAAGCTTCCGTTGGGGGATCGTCATAGTTTATTTCATTCATTGACGACTACTCTCGAAAAGTTTGGGTTTACTTCATGAAACATTAATTGAAGTTTTCACTATATTAAAATAATGGAAGGCAATAGTGGAAAAATAGTCATAGTGAAAAATAAAGGTTTTAAGGATTGACAATGGTGAAAATTTAGTTTTATTGAGTTTAATGAATATTGAAAGGATGAAAAGATCATTGGGCACAACACAGTGCGCCACACACCCAAACAAAACGGTGTGGCTGAGCGGATAAATCAAACTCTCTTAGAGACTGCCTGATGCATGTTAAGTAATGCTATGTTGGGCAAGTACCTATGGATAGAGGCTATTAATATGACTTGCTATTTGGTGAACCGGTCTCCTTCTACAATAATTGAATGTAAAATTTCAGAGGAAGTATAGAGTAGTCATTAGATGAACTACTCAGATTTACGCATATTTGGTTGTCAGGCTTACTATCATGTACCGTCAATTGAGAGAGATAAGCTACACTATAGAGCTAAAAAGTACATCTTTGTTGGTTATGGTATTGGTATGAAAGGTTACAGGTTATTTGATAAGGTCACACGCAAAGTTATCACTAGCCGTGACGTCAGATTTGATGAGAGCTCCATATTGTACAAGAATGATTAAGAGGAGTAAGAAGAACCAGAAAGGTTGATCGTAAACGACCAGATTGAAACAGATGATACTTAGGCAGAGACAGATGAGCGGATAAAGGTACACGAGAAGGTATAGCAGCCACCTGTGAGAAGAAACCCACCGTGTGATCGTAGGTTACCGGCAAGATACATGGATGACTTTAATATTGCATATGACCTCGTTACAGATTAGGGAGACTCGTCTGCTATTCAGGTGGCTCTTAATGAGCCTGATGCCGAAAAGTTAAAGGTAGCTATGGACAATGAGATGGATTCATTATACAAAAACAACACATGAGAACTGGTAGAGCTTCTAGTGAGCCGAAAAGTGATCGGATGCAAGTGGTTATTTAAAAGGAAACATGATAGATACAAAGCGAGGCTGTAGCAAAGAGGTATGCTCAAAGAGAATGAATCGACTTCACAAAGACATTTGTGCTGGTTATTAAGCAAGTATCCATCAGATTCGTGTTAGCACTGGTTGCCCAAAACGATCTCGAGCTAGAACAGATTGATATCAAGACTGCATTCCTACATGAGAAGTTGAAAGAGTAGATCTTCATGAAGTAACCAGAGGGCTACGAAGTTAAAGGGGCAGAGAAAATGGTTTGCAGGTTAATGAGGTCGTTATACAACCTGAAATAGTCGTCTACGCAGTGGTATAAAAAAATTTATTCTTTCGTGTTGAGTTAGAAATTTACTTAAAGTGAATACGATCACTGTGTCTATTATAAGACACTGAGTGATGAAAAATTCATCATCCTAGTATTGTATATTGATGATATGTTGATCGTCAGTCATGATATGTCTGAAATCGACGTATTGAAGTGTAACACCTCAGATTTTTGCCAACCTGGGATTAGACGTCCTTAGGCAATGAGTCTATCCTAACACTTGATTAACTTCTCAAAACTCAATCCAAAAGTCTCAAATCCCTATTTCCTTCGAAAATCTCACCTTTTACTACTTTATCCTTCAAAATTTTCTAAGAGCTCTCACATTAGACACAAATTTTAAAGTTTAGGTGATGTTGATCAATACTTAAGCTAAAAAGTACTATGAATAGTAAATAAATAAATGAAAAGGGTTTTTAGCCATTAACCTTTTGAAGTCTCACTAAATAAATAGACTAATTGGATAGATCAGCTTCTCCTACCCCAAAATCATATATTGCATGTCAAATAACTCATCCTAGGTTCTAAAATACACCCATTTTAAATATCAGATGGAGAAATCACCCCAAACAGGTCAGTGGTCAGCGATGCCATCGCCGGTTTGGCGATGCATCGCCGAACTTGTCCGTACAGCGAGTTTGTTTCTGTACCTTTTTTCCTGCACATTTCTTCGGACTTTGAAAAATCATATCTCCTTCGTTATAACTCCGATTTAGGTGATTCAAAAACCAAATTGAAGCTAAATGAGACTAGTTTTATATAAAAATATGTGAAAAATATAATAAAATATTTAATATAGTTTAAAGTAGGTCATTGTGAGCAACTGTCCGATAATCACTTGTTGGACAGCTGCTGCTTCTGGAATTTTTAGAATTTTTTTACAACTCAAAATCTTATGAAATTTGGAGGAGTTAGGGTAAACTTGATGATGAACCCCTAAAAAAATAATAAAAATAATATGATACCTAGAAGTTTCTAAAATGGGGGATAGAATGGCCTTAGGACCGCATTCTGCCATAATTAGGGTAGAATTTGGTTGAGTACCAAACTGAATACTCAGTAGAATTAACTTGGACCACTTTAAATACGTTCTACAAGACCCAAAGCGAGTGGAACCAATGACCCTATAACACTCTATAACCTTGGATCAAACTCTAAGCCGGTTTGTTCTCTAGACCTCTTTGAAACTTTGTATTGGATCTATACCGCGCGTCGGAAGTCTGATACCTACAATCTTAGACCGTTATGACCGCTTAGCTGGGCTTGACAATCGTTTCGAAAATCAAGTCCACATGACATTCAGAGGCTATTTCATTGAGCCTGGAGTGAAGAGAGTGAGAATAGGGTTAGAATTGGAATTTGAAATTCAAATCTGGCACACGATTTGACGCACAGTATTAAGCGTTCTGACCGTCAGATTTCAACCAAATTACACCCTTGGATCAGGAAAAATTTCTATTTCATATCACGAGACTTATAGACTTGATCTTGGTGCGATGACCGTTGAACTGAAACTGGACCGCCACGTGCGATCTGGGAACCCTACCGGTCTGAAAACTGGATGTGTGCTAGATCCAGTATGCATGAGCTTAAGTCCGACCGCATTTGGCCAGGGGACCTCCAAAAATACTCTTTTGGACCGAAACAGCCCCGATTTGGTTAGGCACCAAGTAAACATTGTTCCCAAGCCTATTTTGGACATGTTTTAGGCTATAAAAGGGGTTGAAACCCTCACTCCTCTCTCCCATCCGACTTTGAGAAAAACCCTAGATTGGGAGAGAGAAAAGGTGAGAGTTTGTGAGAGAGATTGGAGTAGAATTCCTTGCCGCTTGTGCTACCCATTGCAAGTGCCTAAGCCACGCAACTCAATCACGTTGCCGGTGATTTCTCCACTTTTCTAGGTAAGAAAGTGCCCTAAATAGTTGCTGATTTGGTGTTCCTCCATTTCCATAGCATGTTAGCTTATGGATCTTGTAAATCAGGTTGTCTATTCGCCGTAGACGAAGCGTATACGCTCCGTTCGAATTCACACATCTAAAAGGGAAAATGTGCGGATATTAGACGCTTTGATTGACTGTTTCCAAAGCTTTCAATGTCGTTTAATAGTAGATTCTTGACGGCAACGCCGTTTGACATGTACAACATGCTGTCCGTTTCCTGTTTCGTAAACTAACGAAGAATATGAGATTTAGGGCATTTTAGTCATTTGTAGGAAGTACTGTTTTCATGCATATTTTGCTGACGTGATTGACATGGTTTATTGTGGCATTAGAATGTTAGGAATGCGTGCATAATTAGTTTGGCAAAGAGATTCGCCTAAATGCGCATTTCGGGTCAACATACTATATGTAGACTTAAGTGTGTAGTGTAAGTGTTTGTATAAATGCTCGTATTAGTATGTATTGAATTAAATGGTGTTATGAATTAATTTGAGATTGATTTCTCAATTAAATTGCTAATGTAAATGATTTCCTACAAGTTGGCCATATGTACGATTTCATTATTGGTATGAAATGCATATGCTTGATGTTTCACTTAAGTGGTATGTTATAACATGTGCTTGATGATTTCCTTATGATCTAGTTCAGATCGAATTCTCAATTAATATGCTGATGGAGATGATGCCCTATATGTTGGTGCTGTGTATAATTTCATTATATGCGTGATAGACATGTGTAAGATGATTTACTCTGGTTGTATGTTATAACATGTGTTAACATGCTCACGTGGTTGTATTTCATTTCCAATACTCTCACTTGATTTGCTGATGTGATTCCATGTGTTTGGGACTATGCCTAGTCCAGGCAGTCGGTAACCGAGCGAATTCGTGGTTAGCTTATCTTCGCCACGAACGACGCGTCGATGAACGGGAGCCGTGTTCTGGAGTTGGCGGCAGTGGTTAGGCCACACGAAGTGTTTTACGCACTTCATGTCGTTCAACTTGAGATGCGATCGTGCTAGTCGAGCCCGTCAAGTAACCCGACTGGCCATTGTATGTTCACCCTGCATGAGTCATAATTGCTTGAACCTAGGGTACTGAACTTACCATTGTAAACCCTGTTAACCATGGTACCTTGATCCATAAAGACTCATGAGCCGGGCATGGTGGTATGGGACACCGTGGTCGAGCTGTCGGCCTACGCTGGGGCCACAAACCTCCCCGTAGTGACCAGTGAGCACCTAGACTCGTGAGCAGATTATGGTGGTATGGGATACTATTATCTAGCTGTCGGCCTACACTGATCAGGCGACGAGTCCTTTATAGTGACCGCGAGCGTATTCTAAGTCTACGGGAGGTGACGACCCTTCAGTAGCAGTAGAGTACAGTAGGCCTGTATTGATAAGGTGATGGGGGAGCGGAGCAACGAGTGCATGCAACAGCCCTGGCAGCCCTTGCAGCGACCTACAAAATATACATCGTATGAGATTACTGGGAGTGACGACCCTAGACAGGATCTGTGTTGGGATTGATACAAGGGAAGTACCTTAGTTTCCCAATCCTGCTGTTTGAATGGACTAATAACAACTCGAAAATCATATCACCATAGCATTGCATGTGCCTGGAAGATGTGGAGCACTCTAGGGAGTGTGGCATGCTGCGGTCGTAAGATGTTGCCGTATGAGGGAGATCGTCGGTGAGGGCATATATCACGTCATGTCATAATTGCATTAACAACAGTATTAGAAATGTTTGAATTACTGCTTTACTATTATCGCATGATTGATTTGATAACATGTTAATCTTTGCTCTATTATTCCACTGAGTTAGCTACTCACTCCCACGTTACGGGACGGTGCTCCTGGACACCCACTAGACCTTTTTGTGATTGCAGATGATGGCGCGGCCTGTGAGGCGGAGCTGAATTTGATGATGATGAGGTGGATTCCTCCTATATGCGTGTTCTGATTGACGGGATTACAGGGAGGTTGATTAGATACTTTGACATTTGTCATTTTATATTTTTAGCGCACTCATGTATATCCGTTTCACCTACTTTTGGATTATACATGTATGTGTATAACCTGGTAACATGTTCCCACTCTGGAGACATACAACAGTTTATATATGTTATACATACTATCACAGTCTTCCGCTTATAAATTTAACTGTCTCTGGAGTATGATATGCTGTTCTGGATTAATCTCACTCATGTTTAATACGTTATCACAGACAACATTCAATCATACATATCTATGTTGCATAAATAACATTTTGGAACTCGGGAGTTGGGTTTTTGCTCGACCCCCCCGATTTTCGGGATGTTACAGATGGTATCAGAGCATGATTTGGATTAAACCGGGCCTGGGTTATGGTCACGCGACGTACGCTGTCGCTTCCTTTGACTTAGGTGGGTACGAGAAGGGTCTAGAAACACTTCTAGGATCCCAGATTCGCCAATAGGCGAAGTCTATTCGAATCGATCGCGTGATCGAGTCCGTAACGCGTCTAGGGTCGCGTGAAGTAACCCGAATAGCTCCTAGGTTGTAGGTAGTTGAGCTGAGACGTTCTTTGAACGATTCCAAACCCGTTAATGTAAATCATTGGGTTGTGGGACAACCACAACCCCTGTATTCAATCGTCAGGGCTTAGAAACCCCGTTTCATCCAAAATTTTCAAAATTCTTCCTCTCACCACTCGAATCTTCATTTCTTTCTTATCCAAATCATGTTAGGCATCAAACCTAATGTGAAAATAACATAAAATAATACTTTCACAAAATTTTACAGTGAATAGTAAAATTTCATGAAAAATGGCCATAAGACTATTCTAAATTTTCTTTCTTTAGAAACTAATGAGCTAGATGGATGTACTAGCTCCTTCTACCCCAAAATCATATGCTGCATGATAGAGTTTTGTATTCGGGATTACAGATTGGCCCCGGAAAGTCCCGAATGCATGTTTTGGCCTCCATAGGGCAATCTACAATGAACCAGGGTGGAGGCCAAACATTTTTGGGGTCCCTGGACCATGGGGGACCAAAATCATGTGGTCCCACCGGTCAGATCACCGGCTGGTCGGCGATGCATCGCGGTACAGGTGGGCCCACTTGAGGTAAAATTTGGGGCGTGGGGGTATTTTGGGTAGTACACCCCTCCCACGTATGGTTCATCCATAGAAAACCCCTAAATGGGGTACTTCCTTCACAAAAGTCCCCTTCCCTAGCCCTATTTTCGTTTTCTAGCTGTCCTCTCTCAAAACCGTGGTTCCAAACCACTCCTAAACCCATTCTTGGCTGAAAACGACCACGCCCCATCACTCCATTGAAGTTTGCAGCCTTTCCTCTTACAAATCTTACCGTTTGGAGCTCCAACAACCCCCAAATCGAGCTGAAATCGTGAGGTGCTCCATTCCCCCTTTTCATTCTCTTTTCTTTCTGGAAATACATCCTAGGGGAGCTTGAAGCATCCCTCTATAACGCCTAGATTTCATTCTGTCCATTTGGGCAACCATTTCTCCGCATTTTCTCCGCTTTCCATGGTTATTGTTAAGCTGTTTTAGCCTTTTTCTCTCTTTCCATCATCCTCCCTCTCAATCCTATTTCTCCAATTTCTTGCTTAAGGAACACTGAAAATATATGGCCGAGAAAGCTCTAGTGGGCAACTGACAGTACTGAACTAGATAGTATTCAAGAAGGTTAGTTGGGACCATAGTAGAAGTCCTTTTGTAGAATTAGGCATCTATGCCGTTGCCCTGTAGATTGTTTGATTTTTATTTTAAGAATTTCTGTGTTTTGTTGTTATTGGACCTAGTGATGTCACCGGTAGAAAATGGGTTTGTATTGTGGTTTGGGCTTAATGTAGCCGAAATTTGTTGAATGTAATGCATGCCGTTTCATTTCGCTGTAAGGTATTGTCCCTAGGTTGGGAGTATGGTAACTCCGGGGATTCAGCCTGCAAATTAATTTTTATCCCAACCCACCCTCCTACCAAGCATGCCACTTTCAACCCCACCATGGGACTAAGAATGCAGTTTCATTTGATACAACTAAACGCTACTGGCCACATAGACCCTTGGCGTTTTGGTCCTAGAGTTAGCACTTCTAGATTTGAAGGGTCTGACGACATAAGAAATCCAATTCCAGTTAGACAATCTTGACCCTAATCGATAGAACAATTCCCTGTAGTAGAAATGGTATAGAAAAGCCATTTACTGTATAATCTTAGGCTTTGGATTATAGCTACTGAGTTACAGACTAGCCTATGAGTTACCTTAAGTAGTGTAAAGCCTGTATATGCTAAGGAATTGTAGGTTAGGTTTAGTTGAAGTAGAACCTTATTCCTTCGATAGATCCCCTTATGACTTATAGACTTCTGTTGTTGCCCATAGGAAGGAACCATACACTCTCAGGGAACATTTATAACTCCCTCAGATTGAACTTAGAATGTACTAGCACGCCCCTCAGAATTGCCTTCCCCAAGGGCTTATTGCATTCGGAAATGCGGAATAAAGGAACTACATGTAAGCGATGTATTCGCGGTTTGAATCGACTTCTTAATCCTAGTAGTTACCAATAAATCCAATGCTCTGATCAAGCAGAAGATCGGCATCGACTCGGATTAAGAATTGATACAATAAATCTTCTGTTCTAGCTAGACAGAAAGTCTATGTATCCAGCTCAGACCCACTACACAACTTTTCTTCCGTGTTGGCTCGACCACCTACAACCACAAGTTATTGTTTTGCCCTTGATAAATGTTAAGGACTTAATGCCAGTAGAGAATTCGACATCTTGCCACCAACTCATACCTGCCCCTGAACTTAACCACAATAGAGATTAGGCTCATCTCTATGATAATAAGTACCAATGCCATAGAACGCATCATTAGTAAGGAAAACCATGCAGAGAAAGATTGTTTCCATTTTAGGTTAAGGATAGCCCCTAAGTTGCGCCTCGTTCCGATATACGGATCGATGTTAAGATTCTTCAACCTTAAGTAAAACCAAGTTTTAAGGGGGGTAGAACGTATTGAGTCCAATCCAGTTAGGTTAGTCAACGCTACCGTTCGATCAGAGCAGCGCAGCGGTAGCGTGGTTAGGCTCTTCCCCACTGGCCCAAGATTGAAACCTTTGAGTTAGGATATACGTAAAGGTTAGGTCGTTAAATAAGATTTGAACCCTTCCTTACACTGTCAAGACTGAAGCCTTGCTAGGTACTCTTTACCCTTCGCCAATGTCGGGGACGACATTGTGTTTTAAGGGGGGTAGATTGTAACACCTCAGATTTTTGCCAACCTGGGATTAGACGTCCTTAGGCAATGAGTCTATCCTAACACTTGATTAACTTCTCAAAACTCAATCCAAAAGTCTCAAATCCCTATTTCCTTCGAAAATCTCACCTTTTACTACTTTATCCTTCAAAATTTTCTAAGAGCTCTCACATTAGACACAAATTTTAAAGTTTAGATGATGTTGATCAATACTTAAGCTAAAAAGTACTATGAATAGTAAATAAATAAATGAAAAGGGTTTTTAGCCATTAACCTTTTGAAGTCTCACTAAATAAATAGACTAATTGGATAGATCAGCTTCTCCTACCCCAAAATCATATATTGCATGTCAAATAACTCATCCCAGGTTCTAAAATACACCCATTTTAAATATCAG
The DNA here is from genome assembly GCA_037074715.1 of Magnolia kwangsiensis. Taxonomy (NCBI): domain Eukaryota; kingdom Viridiplantae; phylum Streptophyta; class Magnoliopsida; order Magnoliales; family Magnoliaceae; genus Magnolia; species Magnolia kwangsiensis. The sequence continues at coordinate 77,484,138 of CM073579.1, forward strand.
ATGGAGAAATCACCCCAAACAGGTCAGTGGTCGGCGATGCCATCGCCGGTTTGGCGATGCATCGCCGAACTCGTCCGTACAGTGAGTTTCTGTACCTTTTTTCCTGCGCGTTTCTTCGGACTTTGAAAAATCATATCTCCTTCGTTATAACTCCGATTTAGGTGATTCAAAAACCAAATTGAAGCTAAATGAGACTAGTTTTATATCAAAATATGTGAAAAATATAATAAAATATTTAATATAGTTTAAAGTAGGTCATTGTGAGCAACTGTCCGATAATCACTTGTTGGACAGCTGCTGCTTCTGGAATTTTTAGAATTTTTTTACAACTCAAAATCTTATGAAATTTGGAGGAGTTAGGGTAAACTTGATGATGAACCCCTAAAAAAATAATAAAAATAATATGATACCTAGAAGTTTCTAAAATGGGGGATAGAATGGCCCTAGGACCGCATTCTGCCATAATTAGGGTAGAATTTGGTTGAGTACCAAACTGAATACTCAGTAGAATTAACTTGGACCACTTTAAATACGTTCTACAAGACCCAAAGCGAGTGGAACCAATGACCCTATAACACTCTATAACCTTGGATCAAACTCTAAGCCGGTTTGTTCTCTAGACCTCTTTGAAACTTTGTATTGGATCTATACCGCGCATCGGAAGTCCGATACCTACAATCTTAGATCGTTATGACCGCTTAGCTGGGCTTGACAATTGTTTCGAAAATCAAGTCCACATGACATTCAGAGGCTATTTCATTGAGCCTGGAGTGAAGAGAGTGAGAATAGGGTTAGAATTGGAATTTGAAATTCAAATCTGGCACACGATTTGACGCACAGTATTAAGCGTTCTGACCGTCAGATTTCAACCAAATTACACCCTTGGATCAGGAAAAATTTCTATTTCATATCACGAGACTTATAGACTTGATCTTGGTGCGATGACCGTTGAACTGAAACTGGACCGCCACGTGCGATCTGGGAACCCTACCGGTCTGAAAACTGGATGTGTGCTAGATCCAGTATGCATGAGCTTAAGTCCGACCGCATTTGGCCAGGGGACCTCCAAAAATACTCTTTTGGACCGAAACAGCCCCGATTTGGTTAGGCACCAAGTAAACATTGTTCCCAAGCCTATTTTGGACATGTTTTAGGCTATAAAAGGGGTTGAAACCCTCACTCCTCTCTCCCATCCGACTTTGAGAAAAACCCTAGATTGGGAGAGAGAAAAGGTGAGAGTTTGTGAGAGAGATTGGAGGAGAATTCCTTGCCGCTTGTGCTACCCATTGCAAGTGCCTAAGCCACGCAACTCAATCACGTTGCCGGTGATTTCTCCACTTTTCTAGGTAAGAAAGTGCCCTAAATAGTTGCTGATTTGGTGTTCCTCCATTTCCATAGCATGTTAGCTTATGGATCTTGTAAATCAGGTTGTCTATTCGCCGTAGACGAAGCGTATACGCTCCGTTCGAATTCACACATCTAAAAGGGAAAATGTGCGGATATTAGACGCTTTGATTGACTGTTTCCAAAGCTTTCAATGTCGTTTAATAGTAGATTCTTGACGGCAACGCCGTTTGACATGTACAACATGCTGTCCGTTTCCTGTTTCGTAAACTAACGAAGAATATGAGATTTAGGGCATTTTAGTCATTTGTAGGAAGTACTGTTTTCATGCATATTTTGCTGACGTGATTGACATGGTTTATTGTGGCATTAGAATGTTAGGAATGCGTGCATAATTAGTTTGGCAAAGAGATTCGCCTAAATGCGCATTTCGGGTCAACATACTATATGTAGACTTAAGTGTGTAGTGTAAGTGTTTGTATAAATGCTCGTATTAGTATGTATTGAATTAAATGGTGTTATGAATTAATTTGAGATTGATTTCTCAATTAAATTGCTAATGTAAATGATTTCCTACAAGTTGGCCATATGTACGATTTCATTATTGGTATGAAATGCATATGCTTGATGTTTCACTTAAGTGGTATGTTATAACATGTGCTTGATGATTTCCTTATGATCTAGTTCAGATCGAATTCTCAATTAATATGCTGATGGAGATGATGCCCTATATGTTGGTGCTATGTATAATTTCATTATATGCGTGATAGACATGTGTAAGATGATTTACTCTGGTTGTATGTTATAACATGTGTTAACATGCTCACGTGGTTGTATTTCATTTCCAATACTCTCACTTGATTTGCTGATGTGATTCCATGTGTTTGGGACTATGCCTAGTCCAGGCAGTCGGTAACCGAGCGAATTCGTGGTTAGCTTATCTTCGCCACGAACGACGCGTCGATGAACGGGAGCCGTGTTCTGGAGTTGGCGGCAGTGGTTAGGCCACACGAAGTGTTTTACGCACTTCATGTCGTTCAACTTGAGATGCGATCGTGCTAGTCGAGCCCGTCAAGTAACCCGACTGGCCATTGTATGTTCACCCTGCATGAGTCATAATTGCTTGAACCTAGGGTACTGAACTTACCATTGTAAACCCTGTTAACCATGGTACCTTGATCCATAAAGACTCATGAGCCGGGCATGGTGGTATGGGACACCGTGGTCGAGCTGTCGGCCTACGCTGGGGCCACAAACCTCCCCGTAGTGACCAGTGAGCACCTAGACTCGTGAGCAGATTATGGTGGTATGGGACACTATATTCTAGCTGTCGGCCTACACTGATCAGGCGACGAGTCCTTTGTAGTGACCGCGAGCGTATTCTGAGTCTACGGGAGGTGACGACCCTTCAGTAGCAGTAGAGTACAGTAGGCCTGTATTGATAAGGTGATGGAGGAGCGGAGCAACGAGTGCGTGCAACAGCCCTGGCAGCCCTTGCAGCGACCTACAAAATATACATCGTATGAGATTACTGGGAGTGACGACCCTAGACAGGATCTGTGTTGGGATTGATACAAGGGAAGTACCTTAGTTTCCCAATCCTGCTGTTTGAATGGACTAATAACAACTCGAAAATCATATCACCATAGCATTGCATGTGCCTGGAAGATGTGGAGCACTCTAGGGAGTGTGGCATGCCGCGGTCGTAAGATGTTGCCGTATGAGGGAGATCGTCGGTGAGGGCATATATCACGTCATGTCATAATTGCATTAACAACAGTATTAGGAATGTTTGAATTACTGCTTTACTATTATCGCATGATTGATTTGATAACATGTTAATCTTTGCTCTATTATTCCACTGAGTTAGCTACTCACTCCCACGTTACGGGACGGTGTTCCTGGACACCCACCAGACCTTTTTGTGATTGCAGATGATGGCGCGGCCTGTGAGGCAGAGCTGAATTTGATGATGATGAGGTGGATTCCTCCTATATGCGTGTTCTGATTGACGGGATTACAGGGAGGTTGATTAGATACTTTGACATTTGTCATTTTATATTTTTAGCGCACTCATGTATATCCGTTTCACCTACTTTTGGATTATACATGTATGTGTATAACCTGGTAACATGTTCCCACTCTGGAGACATACAACAGTTTATATATGTTATACATACTATCACAGTCTTCCGCTTATAAATTTAACTGTCTCTGGAGTATGATATGTTGTTCTGGATTAATCTCACTCATGTTTAATACGTTATCACAGACAACATTCAATCATACATATCTATGTTGCATAAATAACATTTTGAAACTCGGGAGTTGGGTTTTTGCTCGACCCCCCCGATTTTCGGGATGTTACATGAAGACTTAATTATCCGGAACTTTTAAGATGAAAGATCTAGGTGTTGCAAAGAGGATTCTCGGAATAAATATTCATAAAGACAGGAAGAGAAACAGACTTGGTTATCATAGGCATAATACCTTGAAAAGGTGCTGATCAAGTATGGAATGAACCAATCAAAGCCAGTGAGCATTTCCCATGCAACTCACTTTAAGTTTTTCTCAGAACAATGTCCTAAATCAAATGAGAAAAAATAGATTATGTCTCGTATACCTTATTCGAATGTAGTTGGCAGTTTAATGTATGTCATGGTCTATACGAGACTAGATATTTGACAGGCAGTCGGTGTTGTGAGTAGATATATGTCAAACCATGGCAAGGAACATTGGAAAGCGGTGAAATAGCTACTTTGATACATTCGAGGGGTAAAAGACTACGTATTAAATTTTAAGAAGACGGGAACAAAGTTGGTAGGGTATGTGGATTCAGACTACGCAAGCAGTGTGGATTCCAGAAAGTCAACTTCAGGTTACTCGTTTGTATTAGCGGGTGGAGTAATTGGATGTCAAAGCTTCAATTCGTGGTGGCTCTTTCCACGATCAAAGCAGAATATATGGCAGTGACGAAGCGTTTAAGAAAGGTGTCTAGTTAAGAGGCATGACAAATCAGTTGGGGCTTCAATAGGAAGCCGTGCCGGTTAATTGTGATAGCGAGAGCACTATTAATTTGGCTAAAAAATTTATTTATCACTCTCATACTAAACACATTGATGTCCGTCACCACTATATTCGACAGGTACTTGAAGAAAGATGTGTGACTCTGGAGAAGATTCACACCAGCATAAATCCAACGAACATGCTTACCAAGGTTGTTCCTACAGAGAAGTTCAAGTTTTGTGCAACTTCTCTGGGCTTGACGATGGCATAAAAGGAAGATGAAATGTGCGCAAGAAGCATTAATGAAAATATGATGCAGGACAGAGATAAGAGAAGAGGACAATGAATTACATGTTTGAAGATTGAAGACATAGTGGAGATTGTTATATTTGATGTCTTAAATCTAATCAGATTCTGTGCAAATTTTTCGCGCAACCGCGAAAGTGCGGAATCTGTTTCCAATTTCATTTATGAGTCTTTTCGATTTTGTTTGAGATTCTTTCTAAAACTATATATATGAGTGTAAACAGGATCGAAAGGAATTCTAAGGGATTCTAAAGCTTTTTAAAATGGTTCTAAGGTTTCTAAAAGGGTGGAGTAAGGGAGATATTTAAGGATTGCTCAAGTCTAGTAAGTCCTTCCTCTTTGTAATTTCTTTTTTCATAGTGAAAATCTGTTGCTTTGTACCGTGGTTTTTTTTTTCAAGTTAAATCTATTTATCTCTTGTGTTTACTTGGTGGTCTTGGATTGTTATCCTAGATCCATCCCTGTGTGATTTCGTAGTCCAAAACCCAACGGGATATCCCTTGTCACATGGGTATGGGGCTAACCATGATGTACATATTTTATTCATACCGTGCATCCATTTTGCAGGCTAATTTTAGGCCATTAGACCAAAAATGAAGTAGACACAAAGTTCAACGTGGACAACACCACGGGAAAGAGCATTGACTGAATGCTCACCGTTAAAAGCTTCTTGGGAGCCACGAAACTTTTGGCTGTAGCTGATGTTTGTTTGTTTTTCGTACATGCATGTCTGTATCAGGATAGGGTGGCAAATAAATATCACGGTTGGGCCTAAGAAGGTTCCAACCGTACGTGTCATTATCTTCACCTTTTGCTGTGGTGCGGTTCACTTAAGCTTTTGATCTACTTCATTTTTGGGCTCACGCCCTAAAATGAGATGGAAAAATGGATGGACGGCATGGATATAAAACAGATACACCACGGTGAGCCTCACAGTGCTGGAATCCACTTCCGTCATGTGTAGGCGGCTCTCATGTAGGTAGGCCCAAGTAGAGACGCTGAGTGCACTCGCTCCACTTGCCTCACACGTGCAAAGATAAAAGTCACGTGCGAGATTGGATCAGGCTAAAATAGGGGTCTGTACGATCATCAAGTGGCCTATGAATCCACTAAACAAGGGTTAGATGAAAGTAACGAATGGTCCAGATTCTGCGTATATGCGCGGCCCAACTGATATACATACCTGCGTGAATTTTAGTGTAATGAATGAATTGCTAGGATCTCCCCTGGGCTGATGGATAAGTAATGGGTTGAGTAGCGTGTAAGATTAAGAAAGGTCACTTTGCAACAGTGAAGCTCCCGGTTTGAAGGCACGTGATGTTTGTTTGATGCATGAGTAGAAGGCATTCCCTTGTAAACTTGACCTTTGGGGAAGCATGGTGTCAAAATTAGGGCTGTCACAATGGACCCCGCCTGATTATAACAGGTATAGGTCCCATCTTTTGGACCCGTTAAGAAATTCAATAGGGTTTGAGTCTCACCTTTTGGACTCAATTAAAAATCCTGCCTAAGTTGTGATGGACTAAGTTCAAGCTGGGTTTAGGTTGTGATGTAGAGCTGTACACCGGTTGAGTTAGCTCAGTAAGCTCCCTCGACTTGACTTGGAAAAGCCCGACTCACCTCATTATGAAGTTGAATTCGGACAGAGTTGAGTTGGATTTTGGTGCTCCAAAAAAATTTCAAGCTAAGTTTGAGCTTGCCCGAGCTCAACTTGACTGGACTCAGATCGAACATTTAAGTCGAATCAATTTGAATCAAATCAGCTCAGTGACTTGGTTATTTTGATATTGATGTTGCTCACCAAGTATTTGATGAAATGACTCAATGAAGTGTTGTTTCAAGGTGTGAATCAGCTGGTGGCGAGGAAGGAATGGATACAAAACAAATCATTAAAAATATATATATATATACTTTACAAATACCTGTAAGAGTTGTTTAATGTTCTGGTGAGAAATTAAAGATGCATTTTATGTGTTTGAGAGAATATTGCACAAGTTCAAACTTGGCTCGAGTTATTGACCGAACCGAGCCGAGCCGAGCTGGCCAAACAAGCTCGAGAACCAAGTTGAGTCAAGTTTGAGCTGGGGTTAGCTACTTGCCGAGCTGGGCCGAGCTAAGCTGTGCCAAGCTCGACTCGGTTCAACTCATGTACAGCTCTAACTAATAATAAATACAGGGGTGTCAACGGGCCAAGCTTTGTTCACACTAGCCCGATTGTACAGTATGGGCCCAAACTTGGAGTAGGGCCTTGATGGGCCAAAATATTCTACCCTCAACTGCTTATGCTAGGCTGGAGCCCAAGCTAGAGAGAGAGAGAGAGAGAGGTGGGTTTTTCTTTTATTTATGTATTTATTTATTTATTTTTATTTAACAAAATCGCCTATGCAAAACCTAATGCAATGAGCCGGATTCAGTCCAGGTTAGTGGGCTGTTATACACGGTCCAAATCTGGCGCGATTGAAAAGCAGGTATGAATTTTAAGTTTGAGGCCAGGTCTCGGGCCTGAGACTGCAGCCAAAGTCTGCCGTGGCAGGGTTGGTGAAATCCCTACAAAGCAGCCTGGCCCATTGACAGCTCTATTCTTAAGCCACATGCATGTAAGAAAGCCCATTGACAGGGAACTTGTGTGTGAATCTAATCCATCCATCAGATGGCCCAACTATGGAAATGCTCTTATTTTTCCTGAATCCAACTCAAAACCCAGATCCAATTACTTGATGGATACCCCATATGTACTTAGAGTCCAGCCATATCATTCAAGAACTAAACCGAGACCTGGCTAGTCTTAAACCCGGTTATTTAGGGCACCTGACCCGCTGATGGCCCTAGACAAAATGGCAACAAATAAATTGTGGAACTGTGTCAACTTGTTCAAATAATTACAGCGATCATGACCATTCATCTGGTAATTTCCCGTCCAGATGATACATGATAGTGCACGAGCCTGCAAGAGCTAAGCGATCTAGGCCATTCATCTGATAGGGAGTGCTTTCAAGTTTCCAGTGTGCTCAGCTGTTGATTGTTCACTAACCAAACTTTAGCTTTGATTGTAGAATCATGATCATCTAATTAATGGCCCTTTCCTTGCTTAATGGGAGCTGTTGCCGATTCCCTTTTGATGTTCATTTTTATATCACCAAGAAAAGGCTGTGTTCAAACAATATGATTTTTGGACATGGTCCATTCACCATTGTAAATACAATTAAGGGTGTCCAGCCCATCCACATATTCCTCGTGTTAAGAACAATGCAGAAGCCCATAGTCCTCCAACGTGGATTATTTAGTGTTGCCAACACTACCCCGGGCCAATGTAATGTATTTATTTTATATCCATGCTGTCCATCAGTTTTTCCAGCTCATTTTAGGACATTAACTTAAAAACGAAGTAGATCCGAAGCTAAAGTGGACCACACCACAGGAAACGGTGGGGATAATGACACCTGCTGTTGAAACCTTTCTAGGGTCCACGACAATGTTTATTTGTAATCTAACAGGTCACACGGACCTGGATGAAGAGAAAACACAAATATCAGCCTGATCCAGAACTTTCGTTGCCCAAGTAAGTTTTAGCAGTGGGCGTCGGATCACCACCGTTTCCTGTGGTATTGTCCACTCGAGCTTCACATGTACTTCATTTTTGAGTTCATGCCCTTAAATGAGCAGCAGCATAGATATAAAACGGATGAACAGCAGCATAGATATAAAACACATACATCTTGTTGGGCCAATTAACAGCATGGATATAAAACACATACATCACTTTGGTTGAAAAGGCCAAGTTATATGTCCTGGGGGTGGGGGGTGAATAAAACTATGTCAAATTAAAACTTTAACAGCGGAATATGAATGAATAAAGGAAAGATAGCACTATATATAAATCATAGCACTGAAATGAAAAATAAAGTCTTGAGAGGTTGATACAAATATTGTTCTTAGGACAACCTTACACAAAAAATCAAAGTTTATGGTAGGACAATCTTATTTTTAGAAAAGTCTTTGTATCAAAAACTCACACTGAAGAGGAATAAAAAGAAATTGCAAGAAATAAATTCTAAATTATTACAACATTCCGCACAATGCTTGAAATGAAAATAATACAACATTCACATCCACATATACATCCCACAATTCTGAATGATAAAAGATAGGAAAAATAAAACATACATCCACAATACATAGAGAGTTATAGTGGTTCGCCTGTGTGTTCACCAACTGTTAAACAACAGCCACACAGATTGCTACTCCACTCCTAATATCCTCACACAGGGGATATTAACGTTCACTATCAAAATAGGTTTTCTCAGGTTCACCCAAAACCTTCACAATTGTGTCTTTTTAAAAATGGCTTACACAATTCAAAAACTCTCTTCTAAGTTTTTCTGGCTCTCCTCAGATAACCAACAGATTGAGATTTTTCTGACTTAATCTCAAATAAAACTAAAATTAAGAAAATTTACACGAATGTAAAATACCTGAATTTCTCCTTTTGTTGAAGCCCGGAAGAACCAATCGGAGTAGAAGTTCAAATATAGAAGTTTAATGTCCAATACTCACTTTAAAATGGTTTTGGGTTTTAAGTAATTTTAAATTAAATCAGATGGGCCAGCTAGATTTGATTTCGATTTCAAGAAAAAGGAATACAACAATTTCTCTTTTCAAATCAAATTGAAATATAAAAACAAAATCAAATCAATAAAGCTAATAAAAGAGAATTTTAAATATGTACAATGTAGCTTAAAATAAACATAAACTTATCTGAGAGTGATCCCTTGATTTTTCTTGAATTGAGTTATCAAATTCTAAAATTCGTCGTCTATTTATAGTTGTAGAAACTTGTCTACGACTGGTCTTATGGATACTGCGACTGGTTGTAGGAGAAATGGATTTTTGAAATTTTGAGCGCGATTGGATAAAACCGTTCCACGACTGGTCATATGGTGTCCACGACTGGTCCTGAAGCACCAGAATTCGTTATTGGAGTTTGAGTCGTAATTCCAGGACTGGTCTTAGACGAGTTGTGTACTGTTCACACGATTAGTCGAACAGTCTCTAGGATTGATAGTAGCACAACCAAAAAATTATGAAAATTCGCAACAAACTTAGGACTGGTCCTGAAATTTCTTGGACTGGTCGAGCCAGTGCTAGGACTAGTCAAACAGAGTCCAAGACTAGTCTTAGAACAAACCAAATTCATATAAAAAGATTCGATATGAATTATGTATACAAAACAACTTACCCTAAGGTCAATCTAAGGTCAGTCATACCTTGAAAGTGAGATATGAACATCGAGACTTCATATGATAGTTGACCTTTGAAAATTGTGAAGCTTGAGACCTCTATAATTGATGTAGCATTGAACTTGAGATCTTCTAAAGCTTGGATTTGTCGTTCTTGAGTTTATATTCTTTCTTGAGTCTTGAACTGTACTTGAGTCTTAAGTTATACTTGTCTTTTGATGTAGCTCTTGAAAGAATTTGAACATTGAAGCTTACAAAAGTAGACACAATACTTGACCTTGCATATGAAGTAGATCACTGCACTTTTCTTGAAGCATTGCGATGCAGTGTCTTGAACATATGAATATACTCATGCTACATAATACACAGGTAATGTTTTTGGCACCACAAAATTCGACAACATAAAGGAGCTATCAGCCATAGCACTTATAATCTCCTCCTTTGTCAAATTTGTGACAAAACACACTTAACAATAAATAACCCAAGCATCATGCACAAGTTATAAGAAAAAAAACAGTTACAAAAAACGGTTACAGCCTGGTTAAAGAATCATGCACCAGTTATAATCAATATGCACCAGCTATCATCAATTAGCACATAACCTCATGAACACATATACTCCCCCTGAGTAACACACATATATCACACACACACAAAAAAAATGCTATTGCTCTCACTCTTATCAAAATCATCAAAATCACATATCAATCCATACATTCTCCCCCCTTTTGTCAAAATCTGACAAAGGAAGAATGAAAATATGAAATAGGATAAGTAACAAGAGTAATAGAGAATTAATTGGTCAAGATAGAAGCATATGAAAGTCCATATACCATTAACAAGTCTAAACAAAAGTCAGTAAGGCAAATAAAGTTCACAAACCAACACAAGTAAACTTAAAGTTATTATAAACCAAAGAGTAAATCATTCAATCAGATCCTGAATAAGGAGCAGGTATGGAAGGATCAAGTTGATGCATGCCTTTGTTTAAGCACCTAAGATACTTGTACATATATTTGAACTGTAAATTATGGGCAACATTCGTATTTTCAACCTTCTCCTCAAGTGTACGAAAACGTGCATCAAACTCAGATGGCTCATAATCAGGATCATTAGCAGAATTAGATTCAATTTCATCAAAAATATCATCCATATTTATATCATCTGGCGGAATATCATCAGCTTCTTCTTTATTCCCTGCTTCAGCTTCACCACCACCAACATCCACTTGGGTAGGAGTCAATTTTAATTTCATCTTGTTAATATTTGAATTGTTAAAAATAAGATGATGGATGAGAGCCTCTCCAACAAGCATAGTGACCAACATATGAGTAGCCAAAACAGTCATAAGATAGGCAAATAGAATATCATTATGACTTGGATGGAGACGAAACTGAATAATGAAATGACATATTAAAGATGAAAGGCAAACTTTAATACCAGATATGACAGAATGCAAAACCCGAACTATAAAGAAAGTTATCTCTATTTTATTACCAGAATGCAGATACAGATTTGAAATAAAGATTCTATGAAGAACCCTATATCTGGGTAACAAGTACTTTGAGGGGAGCGCATTTCCTTTATGAGTCCATTGCACATTCATTTTGCATAAATCTCTAGTAAGCATTCGTTTTTCAGATTCTGAGGGTTTCTCAGCTAGAGTATGAATATGAATACTCTCATCTTTAATAGGTATATCCATTAACCCTGCAATCAGATAACGATCAACTTCAAATTGTCCTTCTTTAGTATCAATTTTAAAAGTCGAGTTCTTAGTCGAAAAATCAGAGATACATGTAAACATGGACTGAGCAATAGATTGGTATGCAAGCCTACCCCAATGTAAGATGTTATCCCATCCTATAGCTTGAAGGAGTGGAAGAATACCAAATGGAGCAATGTGATTCAAATCAATGGGTCGCTCAACAATAACCTTGCGCAAAAGAAAATTCTGCACATATGGGGGATCGTCTTCAAGTGACCGAAGGTGGTGCCGAGTTATTGGAGTAGATGAAGAAGATGGACCCGGGAAGTTTTCTTTTTCCCCCTAGCATCTATTTCCAAGAAGAAACACAAAGAAACAAGAAAATGCAAAGAGGATAGAGTGCGGTTTGCTTAGATCAAATTTTTCCCAAAACCTCAATGAATCACAAAAAAAAATTACTCCAAGAGAGAAAATGAAGTAATATAGACTAAAATCTACAAGTAAATCGCAAATGACGCATTAACCTTGAAGATTTAGGTCAGTGGGTTGGACTGGTCGGGCGTCGGAGGAAATAGGAAATGAGGAAAATGAGATTTTTCCCAAATTTTAAAAGACCCAACACGCTCCATGATGAGTCTTGAGCTGTCCTCGACCAGTTATACCATGACCGGTCGAGCACATCCATGACTGGTCGTGTACCGACTAAAATATACAATTTTTATAAAAATTTAAAATTTAAATTAATAAATTATCAAGTATATATACATTATGATACACATATGCATGAATATTGAATTTAGAATGCACATACCAAGATTAAATTTCAATTTGTTAAACCTGCTTTTGTTGAGTGGTTTAGTGAAAATGTCAGCAAGTTGAGTCTCTGTAGGAATATATTCCAAAGATATTATTTTTCCTTCCACTAATTCATGAATATAATGAAACTTAATGTCAATGTGCTTGGTACGTGAATGTTGAATTAGATTTTTCGAAATATTTATTGCATTGGAATTATCACAATATAAGACCATTGAATCCTGTACAATTCCATAATCACTTAACATGTCTTTCATCTAAACAAGCTGAGTACATGCATTTCCTGCTACGATATATTCAGCCTCAACAGTAGAAAGCGATATAGAACTTTGCTTCTTGCTAAACCTGAAAACCAAATAATTTTCAATATAAAAACAACCACCACTGGTTGATTTCTTGTCATCGATATTACCAGCCCAATCAGCATCTGAGTACCCAGCCAATTGAACACTAGTCTCATGTGGATACCAAAGACCCATATTTACTGTGCTTGCGACATATCGCATAATCCGCTTAACAGCAGTTAAATGCGACTCTTTAGGATCAGACTGATATCTAACGCAAATACCAACACTAAAGGAAATATTAGGTCTACTAACAGTTAAGGTAAACTGCCACTCATACTACGATATAATTTAGGATCCACATTTTTAACTGTAGAGTCTTTTAAGAGTCTTAAGGTTGTACCCATAGGAGTATAAAAATTCTTACCATTCTCAAATCTAAACTTTTTGATCAAGTTCTGAGCATATTTGGTCTGAGAAATGAAAATACCATTAGGTAGTTGTTTTACTTGCAACCCAAGAAAATAGTTCAATTCTCTAACCATGTTCATTTCGAACTTAGATTTCATTAAATCTGCAAACTCAACAGTCATATTAGAACAGGTAGATCCATAAATAATATCATCAATGTAGATCTACACAATTAAGATGTGATCATTAAGTTTTTTAACAAAAAGAGTCTTATCTACACTTCCCATTTGAAAATCATGACTTAGTAAAAACTTAGTCAATTTCTCATACCATGCCCTGGGAGCTTGTTTTAAGCCATAAAAAACTTTTTTAAGGCAATAAACATGATCAGTATTTTTAGGGTCTTCAAAACCCATTGGTTGTTCAACATACACCTCTTCAAGTAGTTCACCATTTAAAAAGGCACTCTTCACATCCATTTGATAATTTTGAAATTTCTAAAGCAAGCAATGGAAATAAATAGTCTGATTGACTCAAGAAGAGCTACTGGGGCAAAAGTTTCATCATAATCAATACCCTCAATTTGAGTGTATCCTTGAATAACCATCCTAGCCTTATTTCAAATTATATTTCCAAGTTCATCAGACTTATTTTTAAAAATCCACTTAGTTCCAATAATATGTTTATCTTTTGGTCTAAGAACAAGATACCAAACATCATTTCTAACAAATTGGTTAAGCTCTTCTTGCATCGCAACTATCCAGTTTTCATTAAAAAGGGCCTCTTTCACGTTAGCAGGTTCAATCTTGGATGTAAAGCAAACGTAGTTACATATATCTTCTAGTTGTCTACAAGTGTGTACACCAATGAGAGGGATTTCAAGAATTTGAATCGTTGGATGATCTTTAACAGTCCTCAATTCACAATTATTTTGACTTGATGAAGTATCTGGTTTGTCAATTAAAAAAGCTTCATCATTATTTGAAATTGGAGCATGTGTATTCAAGTGATCGTCAATGACCACATTGGTGGACTCTTGAATTACACCGGTCCTTTTGTTCAGAACACGATATGCACGACTGTTTAAAGAGTATTCTAAAAAGATCCCTTCATCACTTTCAGTGTCCAACTTACCTAGATTTTCACAGTCCTATAAAATATAGCACTTGTTGCCAAAAACTTGAAAGTATTTGACTGTAGGCTTCTTATCAAACCACATTTGATAAGCAGTTTTATTATTAGATTTACTTGTATAAACCCGATTAATTATATAACAGGCAGTATTCACAGCTTCAGCCCAAAGATTTTTAGATAGCTTTATACTATTCAACATTACATTAACTATTTCTTGAAGCGCTCTATTTTTTTCTTTCAACAATTCCATTTTGCTATGTAGTTTTAGGTACAGAGAATTCATGTAATATTCCCTGATAGCTACAAAATTTCTCAAAACTGCTATTCTCGAATTCAGATCCATGATCACTACGAATCTTACAAACTTGAGACCCTTTTTAAGTTTGGATTCGTTTGAGAACTCTTTTCACTTCGTCAAGGGTTTCTGATTTATCCTTTAAAAAAGCTCCACGATTACCAAAATATATTTTTTGCCACCTCAACTCTCCATCCTGGTAGGTCCTATAAGATCCATATGGAGAAGCTCGAGTGGTCTTGATGTGGCATTGGAGTTCATCTTCTTGTGAGAGCTCATTGATTACTTGTCAATCTAGCATTCGCCACATATTTTGCCTATCTTTTGTAATTTAGGTAGACCTCTTATCAGTTCTCTTTTGCTCAGTCTATACAAATTACGGTAGTGTACATGTCTAAGGCATTTATGCCACAAATCTGTCTCATTAGTATGGACCATGTAATACGTTTGACTAGTTGAGTTGGATTCACTAACAATATAGCAGTTTTCAGACGTTCTGCAACCAGTTAAGATTACTGAACCCTTATTATTTAGAATTTCACAACCTTGGTTAGAGAATTTTATTCCATGATTGTTATCGCATATTTGAGATATGCTTAACAGATTGTGTTTCAACCCTTCAACATATAAAACATTTTTAAACAAAGGGAGGTTATAGAGTTGAACCGTACCTTGGCCAATAATCTTATAGTTTTTGCCATCACCAAATGTGATTAAACCATCAGCCATGTCTTTGAGATTGGTGAATAGACCTTTATCACCAGTCATATGCCTTGAGTATCCACTGTCTAGGTACCACTTTGAATGGCTTATAGCTTTGAAAGCGGTGTGGGCAACCAAGCAGGTAACCTTAGGAACCTATTTCATGACTGTTCTGGGTTTAGGAGTATAGTTGGTCTTCTTTTGTTTGTAGTTGTTGTAAGAGTGACCTGCTGAGTTATATTTTAAAAGCTCCTTAAGCAAATCAACTATTTTTTTAGCTAAAGGGTTTCGGTTCTGATTTTTAGTATTTTGAAAAGTTTTAGTACTTTTAGAAAAAATTTAATTTGTACTTTTCCTTTTTGAGTTTAAGGTCTCTCCTTTTACAAACTTAGGAGACATATTCTTCTGTTTAAGAGGAACATTTTTATCATAACCCAAGCCAGATCAATCTCCACATTTCCTTGATCCAGATAAAAGTTTTTTTAACTTTAGATCTCCTTGGACATATTTCCATGTATCCTTTAAATTCAAAAGTGAAGAGACTTCAAGTTTAAGTTTATCATTTTCAGATTTAAGATCTTCAATCAGGGAGGTTTTGAATTCTAAATCGCATTTAGTCTTTTCAAAATAATCTGAAATATGGAATTTTTCTAAAACAAGAGACTTAAAATTTTCTTTGAGTTTTGAAAATTTTTCTTTTTGAAATTTAAGTTTCACAGAAATTTTACAACTTTCCTTCTATAGGGCATTGTAAGCATCTTGAAGATCATCTCCATTTCACAATCTCTGTTCAGATTTTCTTCACTTGTTGAATCATCATTATCTGAAAATGTGAATTTGGCTAGAGTCATAAGGGCTTTAACTTCACTGCCTAACTCGGTTTCAGAATCTTCTGATTCAGAAAAGACTTCAGAATCAGAGGATTCATCCTAAGTAGCTAACATACCCTTCTTTTTGGGTTCGTCCTTTTTAGGACACTTGTTTGCTAGATGCCCATATTGATAGCAGTTGTAACACTGACTGTCTTTTAAAGATTTTTCAGTTTTAGGTTTAGATTTTTTCTTATCATTTGATTTTTTAAAATCAACCCTCTTTTTACTTTTGAAAATTTTGTAAAAAATTTTTGTCAAAAGAGCCATATCATCTTCAAAGTTTTCTAAATCATAATTATTATTATTTTCTTGAAAACTATTTTAAGAAGATTTAAAGGCAATAGATTTACCTTTTGGAGTTTTAAAAGTCAACTCATAAGTCTGTAAAGACCCAACTAATTCCTCTACTCTCATGTTGTCCGTATCACAAAGTTCCTGGATCGCAGTTACCTTAGAATTGAACCGTTCAGGAAGTGAGCGCAATATTTTTGCACAAATCTTACTTTCAGAAATTTTATCACCAAGACCCTACATAGAGTTCACAATGTCATTTAATCTCGTATAGAAGTCTAAGAACATTTCATTTTCTTTCTACGTATTACCTTAAATTTGGTTGTGAGGATTTTAATCTTAGATTTCTTAACAATTGATGTTCCCTCGTGTGTCATTTTTAATATATCTCAGGCTTGCTTTACAGAATCACAGGATATAATTCTTTTGAATTCATCCGGTGATAGTGCGCAAGTGATAACATTCAGTGCTTTAGCATTTGCACTACTCTCACTTTTCTGAAGTGTGGTCCAAGAGAAATAAGGTGTAATTCTGATTGATTTTGATCCATCGATACCAGTTACTTTAGTGGTAGGAGGGGTCCATTCATTCACTATGGCTAACCACACACTTTCATCCATGGATTTAAGGAAAATCCTCATCCTGGCTTTCCAATAGGCATAATTGGTACCATTGAAAGGTAGAGGCTTAGTGACTGAAAGGCTATCAAAATTTTACATTTAAATATAGCTTAGATTAATTGGCTCAGGAAATAAATTCAAATAAAAAGAATTAAAATGAGCTATTATTATTTGATACCACTTGAAAAGGCCAAGCTATATGTCCTAGAGAGGGAGGGGGGGGGGGGGGGGGGGAGGGGGGGGGGGGGGGGGAGGGGGGGGGGGGGGGGGGGGGTGAATAGGACTATGCTAAATTTAAACTTTAACAGTGAAATATAGATGAAAAAAGAAAAGATAACACTATATATAAATCACAACATTGAAATGAAAAGCAACCTCAAATTTCAAGTCTTGAGAGGTTGATACAAATGTTGTTCTAAGGATAACCTTACACTAAAAACTAAAGTTTATGGTAGGATAACCTTATTTCTAGAAAGGTCTTTGTATCAAAAACTCAAGCTGAAGAGGAATAAAAAGAAATAGCAAGAAATAAATTCTAAACTATTACAACATTCCTCACAATGCTTGAAATGAAAATATTACAACATTCACATTCGCATATACATCCCACAATTTTGAATGATAAAAGATAGGAAAAAAAAACACACATCCACAATACATAGAGAACTATAGTAGTTCGCCTGTGTGTTCACCAACTGTTAAACAACAGCCACACAAATTGCTACTCCACTCCTAATATCCTCACATAGGGGATATTAGCGTTCACTATCAAAATAGGATTTCTCAGGTTCACCCAAAACCTTCACAATTGTGTCTTTTTAAAAAGGGCTTACACAATTCAAAAACCCTCTTCTGAGTTTTTCTGGCTCTCCTCAGATAACCAACAGATTGAGATTTTTCTACCTTAATCTTAAATAAAACTAAATTAAAGGAAATTTACACAAATGTAGAATACATGGATTTCTCCTTTTGTTGCAGCCTGGAAGAACTAATTGGAGTAGAAGTTCAATGTCCAATACTTACTTTAAAATGGTTCTGGATTCTAAGTGATTTTAAATTAAATCAGATGGGCCAGCTACATTTGATTTTAATTCCAAGAAAAAGGAATACAACAATTCCTCTTTTCAAATCAGATTGAAATATAGAAACAAAATCAAATCAATAAATCTAACAAAAGAGAATTTTAAATATGCACAATGTAGCTTAAAATAAACACAAACTTATCTGAGAGTGATCCCTTGATTTTTTTTGAATTGAGTTATCAAACTCTGAAATTCGTCGTCTATTTATAGCTGTAGAAACTCGTCTATGATTAGTCTTGTAAATACTACGAATGGTCATAGGAGAAATGGATTTTTAAAATTTTGAGTGCGATCAGATAAAACCGTTCCACGACTGGTCGTAGGATGTCCACGACTAGTCGTGAGCCCTCCACGACTGGTTGTGAGGCACCAGAATTCATTGCTGGAGTTTGATTTGTAGTTCCAGGACTGGTCTTAGACGAGTCATGCACTGTTCACACGACTGGTTGAACAGTCTCCATGACTGGTCATAGCACAACTTAAAAATTTTAAAAATTTACAACAAACTTAGGACTGATCCTGAAATTTCTTAGACTAGTCGAGCCAATGCTAGGAATAGTTGAATAGAGTCCAAGAGTCCAAGACTAGTCTTAGAACAGATTGAATTCATATAAAAGGATTCGATATGAATTATGTATACAAAATGACCTACCCTAAGGTCAATCTAAGGTCAGTCATACCTTGAAAGTGAGATATGAACATCAAGACTTCATATGATAGTTGACCTTTAAAAATTGTGAAGCTTGAGACCTTTATACTTGATGTAAAATTGAACTTGAGATCTTCTAGAGCTTGGATTTGTCATTCTTGAGTTTGTACTCTTTCTTGAGTCTTGAACTATACTTGAGTCTTGAATTGTACTTGTCTTTTGATGTAGCTCTTGAAAGACTTTGAACATTGAAGCTTTCAGAAGTAGACAAAATACTTGACCTTGCATATGAAGTAGATCACTATACTTGTCTTGAAGCATTGCGATGTAGTGTCTTGAACATATGAATATACTCGTGCTACACAATACATAGATAGTATTTTTGGAACCACAAAATTTGACAACATAAAGGAGCTATCAGCCATAGCACTTACATTAGTCCCCACGACGCCCAACACATCCACACACCACAGCTGAGGGTGATGCCAGCAACACCACTTGATCGACGTCCCAGAGTCATCTCTTACCATTAAAGGGAGCGGATTAGGTGAAACCCTGAGACTTGACCAAGACGGTGCGGCCCTTACTATAGGGCCCACCTTGATGTATGCATGTTGTATCCATGCCATCCATCCTTTTATCAAGCTGATATTTGTTTTTTCTGTTCATCCAGGCTTATGTAACCATATCAACAGATTGGATGGCTACTAAATGCTAACGAAAACACTAAGAAGATTTTAATGGTCAGGAGTTCAATCATTACTACTGCTTCCTTTGTTGCGGTCCATTTAATAGTTGTATCTAATTGTATCTGCTTCACTTTTGCGATAATGTACTGGAATGATTTGAAAAAATGAGTGGATGGTGTGGATACTGTTGATGACTAAACCTAGATGGCTCTCCGCTTCTACTCGCGAACCCCAAACCGCTTCAAAGTCTCGAACCTGCACACTTACGATGAGTAAAGGAGACCCTGGATAGGCCGAGGGACCCTCTGATGCCTAAGTCAGGTCAAGGGAATCTGGGTCTAAGTTAGTTGTAGAGAGAGGGTGTGTGATGTTGCGTACCTATAGCAATGAAGTCTCATTGTATTTATACCTGACTATCAGACGGTATGGGTCCATTAATCTCAGCATGATTCACTCAATTAGTGGGATACTGTGATTGCGGACATATTATCTGTAATCCGGGGATCGTGTAATGTATCGTGCGTATCTGCGGGCAAAAACTCGGTTGTGTTTGCTTAAGGTAGTTTCTTAGTTTAGCGCATAGAGCGTCCACGTCCCGCCTTGGCCTCGGCTCGGGACTTTTAGCCAAAGTGGCCCTGACCCTGAGCCTCGGCCCTAGACTAGTGTGCACATGGTCTTTCACCATCAAGTTATTAAGTGAGGACTGTGTCTTGAGTCTGAGCCAAGCTCGGGTATAGACTTATGATGGACTCGGCCTTACTTGTCTGTCAGATATTTTGGAGGTCTCCCCTCTGAGCTCAGAGGGGGGTGGCGGACCTATCCTGTCAAGTTGAGTTTTTTCACAATAGGTGACACAGGTGTGAGTGGTCAAGCTATCTATTTCTTGTCGAGCAGTAGTGGGGCGGTCTAAGACTTCACAAGTAGATTTTGGTATGGGTCTCATGTCGTCTACCTTGGTCTTGGATTACTCCGAACAGACAACTTCAGTGCTAAAGTCTTATTGCGGCCGAGCCGAGCATCATCCTTCAGATCAGTCTTGTTTTACTCTTATGTATTCGACCAGATTAAAGTGGTATTTCTCCTCATAATCAAAGGGGCTCAGATTTTCCCATAACAGAAGCCCCCTACTCTCCAAGTTTAGACACGAACTTGGAGAGTAAATATATGTGGAAGATCAAGGGTTACCCCTATCGTACATTCCACGGATGCGGTTGTAATTGTGATTCCTATGTTGAAGAGACGCATCCTTGGTGTTTTTCATCCACAGGTTAACCTCCACTAGACGCATGGCGACGGTTAAGATTTCGAATAATCACCGGGCCTATGGCTGACCGCCACGTATGCCCTGAGAGGTGTTTGAGCGACATTTCCTTTGCCTGGGTGCCACTTCTGCTACCCAGAGTTTGCCACCCAATGTCAGATGCATGTGGTCTAGCAGATCTTGAACCAGTGGCATGCAGCCACGTGTGCCTCAGAGTCAGCTCGTGACAATTCGGCTGTGGCCATCATACCTTACCATTAATGTGAAGATCTTTCCCAGGCTATATAATCCCCAGCATTTTAGAAACGCTCCTCATTTTCTTATTTTGAATTCTTTTGGCTGCTAGTTCCCTAAGGAGGTGATTTTCGACAAGGGCGATTCTGACCGATTTGAATTTTTTGACGAGGGATTCCGACCAATCAGGGGTTTCTGATAGAGGCGATTCCTGGTGGATGTCCGGTGAGCCTTTCCTTCCTTCCTTTAACATCACTTCTTTTTTCATTTGCTTCTACAGAATGTCGTCCGATATAGATATGGTCTGAGAAGACTATGATGATTCCAAGCTGGAAAGCTCGGATGTCAGGAGAGGGGCGTCCCCTCCTCATATGAATAGGAAGAAGCTGTTCGGATGGATGAGGTGGGGATGAGTGGAGAAAGGTTTCATCCAGGCTATTATATGTCCTGTTTGGTCCACTGGGCTTCCAAGCACGTCCCAGAGGAGGAGATTGTCGGCCTTTTCACTAATTTGAACGAGTCTTTCGTCAATGACATGGCTCTCGTTCTTTACCGGGTACTTTTATCAACTTTCTTTGCCTTCAGTTTTTATTTCTTTCAAACACTCATTCTCTTATTTTTATTCAGTCCGTCCCGAGGATCCTTCTGACTTGAGAGAGATTGAGGGAGCTTGCGAAGAAAGAAACCGAGGTGGAAACCCTCAGGGACGAGGTTAGGACCTTGCAAGATGAGGCCACCTTCCTCTAGATGGAGCCGGGGGAACTACGTCGGCATCTTGATGACGGGAGGGTTCGAGAGCTCCAGCTACAGGGGGTCATGAGTGATCTCAAAGCCCGATGCGGTGCTACTGTGGACAAGATGACCCAGGCCAGGGGCCACGTGGACTCGTTTGCCAAGGAGAAAGCCCGATTGGGGGAAGTGCTAGAGCAGACCAGAGTCGAAGCAGCGGAAGAACAGAGCCGAGACATCTCCCAGGCGAAGGAGGCTCAACAAGCTAAGGATGAGGCCTCCCTGGCAGTGGCGGTAGTTGCTGCAGTGGACACCTTCAAGGCTTCCGAGAAGAGGGCCGCCAAAGCCACCAAGTTTTACAACTGCGGCTTTGACTCTTGCATTGAGGCGGTTTAAGATTTGTACCTAGATCTCAACCTTGTGCCTCTATTGCCCGAAGATGCAGGAGAGAAGCCCTCTGAAGATGCTTGCTCAGACCAGGCTCCTGGCTCCCAAGCTCCTCCTCCAACTGAATAGTTTTCACTATTTTTCTTTTTATAGCTCTTCTGAACTTAAGTCTTTTTGATGAATGATTTGGTGGATGATATTTTTTGGCCCTCTGGAGAGGGAGTGTGGATAATAATTTTTTTTTATATGTTAATTCGTAGTTGGTTCTTGAATGATGATTGTTGATTGTTGAATTGATTTGATGACAGGTTGGTCCATTTCGGGACATTGCCGAGCTGACTCCTTGATGGGTCAACTCATTTGAATGTCGTCTCGTAGGACTTTGAACTTTATAGTATTATCATTGTTAAGTCCAGATCCTTAGGGGATCGGCTTTCCTCCCACGATTGGCGAGCAACGTTTAGTATATCCATTAGTCGGGCGATGAACCGACTCCTCTGTCAGAGAGTTAGGTCGTCTATTAGCTCTACCCCTGATTATGAGGGGATTCCTTGTAGAACTTTCGTGGGATAACATTCTAACCCCTTCTTTAAGGGATCAGTTCGTTAGGTCCGCCTCCATTTATGGGAGGCAACTTTTTCTTAGTAGATAATTCGTTCATGTCGATAGGAAGAGATGTGAATTTTATTGAGTATCTTAAAGGCTAGTTGCTTAAAGGCATACATTTATTGGGGGCCCTCACAGCCATTACATCAAGGGTAGTAGACTTTCAAGTGCTCGGCATTCCACGGGTGAGGGAGCTGACGGCCCTCGAGATCTTCTAAGTAGTAAGAGCCAGGTTTGGTCGATCGGACCACACGATATGGCCCTTCTCAATTAGTTCTGAATGCCCCAGCCCCTGGTTCTGCGGTATTCTGGAAGACTCGGTGAAGGATTAGGTCCCCTGGACGGAACCACCTAATCTTGAATTTAGAATTATAGAATCATGCCACCTGTTGATGTCGAGCAGCGACCCGGAGTCTAGAGATTTCTCTACTTTCTTCAAGTAGATCCAGGTTGGTTGTCGTCTGCTCGGCGTTTTGATTTTCTTAATAGTTTCTGACCCTAGCTGTAGGGAGGTCAATTTTGACTAGCACCATTGCCTCTGAGCCGTAGGAAAGCGAAAAGGGGATCTCCCTAGTGGATGACTGAGCTGTAGTCCTGTAAGCCCAAAGGACGAATGGATGCTCCTCAGCCTAGTTTCCCTTTACTTTCTCTAATTTTGTTTTGAGATGGTGCTTTATGACCTTATTAACTGCTTCCAACTATCCATTGGATTGCGGGTACCGAGGCAAAGAATATATGTTTGTAATGCCGAGCCCTTGACACATTTCTCAGAACTTGTCGTTATCAAACTGCCTGCCATTATCAAACACGATGGTGCGTGAAATCCCGAATCGACAGATGATGTTTTTCCAGGAAAAATTGATTACCTTCTATTATGTGATTTTTATAATGGGTTCAGCCTCGGCCCACTTGGTGAAGTTGTCGACTATAACAATGGCAAACTTGACCTACCCTTTTCTTGTAGGCAAGAGGCTGATGATGTCGATCCCCCACTGAGCGAACGGTCACGAACTGCTCATGGGAGTCATTTCCTCTGCAGGTTGCCTTGGCACAACAGCATATCGTTGGCATATGTTGCACCTTTGAACATAGTTCTTCGAGACCTCCCTGATGGTCGGCCAAAAATATCCTTGTCGGAGGATTTTCAAGGCCAGGGCTCGGCCGTCAGAATGATTCCCGAAGATTTCTTCGTGAATCTCTCAAATCACATAATCTACCTCATTGGGTCAAAGACACCTGAGATAGGGCTGTGAATGTCCTTTCTTGTACAGGATCCTATCCAGGACTACATACCGTGCCGCTCTGACTCTCAGGCGTCTAGCTTCCAACTTATTTAAGGAGACTTCGCCAGATGTGAGGTAGCCATAAATCGGGTCCATCCAGTTCAGAGTATTATCTACTGGATTGACCGCTTTCTTCTCCATCTGGTTGATGCTTGGATGTTCTTTGAATTCCATGGGAATGATTCGCGAGATCTTCTAACTAAATCTAGATGACTCTCCGCTTCAACTCGCGAACCTCGAACCACTTCAACATCTCGAACCTACACACTTATGATGAGCAAAGGAAACCCTGACTAGGCCTCGGGACCCTCCGATGCCTAAGTCAGGTCAAGGGAATCTGGGTCTAAGTCGGTTGTAGAGAGAGGGTGTGAGATGTTGTGTACCTGTAGCAATGAAGTCTCATTATATTTATACCTGACTATCGAATGGTCTAGGTTCGTTAATCATGATTCACTCAATCAGTGAGATACAGTGATCGCAGAGATATTATCCATAATCCGGGGATCGTGTAGCATATTATGGGTATTTGCGGGCAAAATAATCGGTCGTGTCTACTTAAGGTAGTTTCTTAGTTTAGCGCATAGAGCGTCCACGTCCCGCCTCGACCTCAGCTCGGGACTTCTGGCCAAAGAGGCCCTGACCTCGAGCCTCAGCCCTAGACTAGTGTGCACATGGGCTTTCACCATCAGGTTATTATGCGAGGACCGTGTCCTAAGTCTGAGACGAGCTCTGGTCTAGACTTATGATGGACTTGGCCTTACTTGTCTATCAAATATTCTGGAGGTCTCCCCTCCGAGCTCGAAGGTGGGCGGCGGACCTATATTGTTAAGTCGAGTTTTTCCGCAACAGGTGACATAGGTGTGAGCGGTTGAGCTATCCATTTCTGGTCGAGCAGTAGCAGGGTGGTCCGAGATTTCGCAAGTAGATTCTGGTATGGGCCTCATGCCATCTACCTCGGTCTTGGATTACTTTGAATTGACAACTTCATTGCTAAAGCCTTACTGCGGCCGTGCAAAGCATCATCCTTTAGATCAGTCTTGTTATACTCTTATGTATCCGACTAGATTAAGTTGGTATTACTCCTCAGAATTGAAGGGGCTCGGATCTTCCCATAACAGATACAAAATGTTATGGGAAAATGTGGACTAACCTCAATTATAATTAGCTCGGCTCAGACACATCCTTGGATAGTTCATCCTAGCTTCGTTCAAGGTCTACTCGGTGAAATAAGTAGTCACATTAGATACCTAAACTACAAGGATCCAACTCGAGGCAAGGTATGGGCTCAAACTGCCGAGACAGGATCGATTGCCAGTGAGAAAGGCAAACTCGTCTATGGCTAGCCTGGTATAATCCAAGCCCAATCAGGTTAGTTGTGCTTGGCTCACCTTCTCTCCTTGAGTCTAGATGACCAGTCGGGATAAGTGTAGTTGAGCCAAGCCTAATTCAATAACGCACGATAGCATTAACCGTTACTCCATGATCATAGAGTAACCGATGACATTAACATGCGTAGGTCTCGCCTAATGACAGAGATCGTGTCGAGATTGCCGGACATGTTTAATACAACAAATAGGTTTAAATAGGAGACTCATATACGGGAACAGGTATGCAAAATCTCTCACCTGAAACCCACCTACACTACTTACAAGCCTGACTTTGGCATTGAAGGGTCCTCTACTTTAGCCAGGGTCTCCTTTGTCTTACCTTTGTGCAAGCTTACAGGACTCGGCACGAGTACTCAGAGCTTGGTGAGGGTGAGCTAGATTTCTGCATTAACATTTTGATGCCTTCTGTGGGAAAGACATAAAAACCACTCCTACTTTACTAGAGGAAAAATTGCAAAAGGGAAGAAGAAAGCACATGCATCGATTATTGTGGCCGATCCCAAACCGACTAGGTAACGAAACTCGACCTCAGGGCTCCAGGTAGAGTCTACGCCACGGAGCCTACTTAGGGATCTAGGAGCCAAGGAGGCAAATACCAAACGATACAGTGCCAATTAGAGATACTAGTCGATGAGATCGGCCAAATGAAATAGCAGATGGCTAGACAAAACCCACCCCTTGATCAGGAGGTGAATGCTCTGACTGTTGCGGACCTCCAGCCCCTACAGCTTCTCGAGGAGGCATGTCGCTAGGTGCATCTGCTCGAGTCCCAGTGTAAGCTAGGGAGATGTCGAACCGAGCCCCAACACATGTCACTTAAACCTCAGCGTTAGCTCCAACTGACCTCCGCCATGACTTGGACAGGAGGAGACACGGAAGGACTCCTGAACGCGATCACGCTCGAGAAGCTGTGGCTGAGAACAAAGGTCCCTAGGAGACTCAGATTGAAGAGCCGCGGGGGCAGATTGACACGATGCATCAGACGTTTCAAATGTAAACCCCAACCATTATAGAAGCAATGATGGAGGAAATGAAACCCTCGTTCAGCAGGAAAATAATGGATGCAGTAATGCCACTAAGGTTTTGAAATAGCGATAAAGACCGCTTAAGTAGAAGTAGGACTATGCCAATATGTCCTAGAGGGGGGTGAATAGGACTTTTTAAAAATTTTATAATATATTTAAAAATTCTATTGCACTAATCCTATCAGATAGACAATTATCAGGATTACTCAAATGTAACTCTATTGGCTTCCAAGCCTCGTAAAGGATCAATCACAAACTTCTTGAAAGATAAATAAATTGTAAACAAGATTGTGATGGACATGACTGTGTGTGTGTATGAGGTGTGATAAAAGGTTCCAACGGATATAAAATGGTCATATTTATGACAGAGTGCGATATCATCGAGTAGGGTCAATATCATCGAGCGTATACTCTCGATGGGATCGACTGTTCGCTCGATAACACAAACTCAAATGCCATACGCTTTTGAAACCTTTTGCCAGCTAGTCGATGGGATCGATACTAGTGTCGATGTCATCAGATTTCAAACTCTGATTCCATTGATACTGGGATCATGAAAGAGATTAGCCTTGAGATATTTCAGGTTTTTATGATATGATCCGGGAACAACCGATGTTATCGAGATTTGCATATCGATGATATCGGAGGCCGTGTCGATGGGATCAATAAATCGTATAGATTTACCTATAAGCTCGCTGGACAGTTTGTATCCAGTTTCGATCCAATCGACTAGACCTCGATAGCACGACATAAGAATATCGATTTCCTCGAGTGGCCCCCGATCAAAGTTAAAAATAACCTAAAATATTTGCTGTAAGAAATGTGCGCCCACTATTGATATGATCGATGGTCTTCCGATATGATCGAGATTTGAATTCAGATTGAATCGGAAAAGACATTGATATATCGAAGCACATAGTGATTTTCTTAAAAAAATAGTGGCACCGGACATCTGTCTGTCAATATTATCGAGCCACTTCCGATGGGCTGGATTTTTGAATATTGATGATATTGATGGGTGTATCGATATATCGATAAATCCATCCAGATGAGTATGCGGTTGCTGGACACTTTTAGTCCTCTTATCGATAATATCGATCAAGTGTCGAGTACATCGATAGCGCAGGTCGATCATATCGAAATGTGCATCGATACAATTAACAGGGCAAGCAAACTTAAAGTTTTTTTGATGTTTGAAAAAATTCACTTACCCAAAAACCCTCATATGTTCTAACTTATTTTTAAAGATTTTAATCACCTGGTGTTTTGGGACATGGGATGTGAGGCTATGATTTACCTATGGCGAGCTTCCACACATCCGGTTGAGGCAGGCGCTTGAATTGTTCTTCCCATGAGGCTCTGCAGACCGACTGACTCAACACACACGGTAATTGACAAATTAGGGCACTAGCAGGTGCACTTTCAATCTTCCCCTTTGTCAATTACATGATAAAATATCAAAACACCCTTGGATAATATCTAGACAGACACATCCTAAATTATGTGTACATACTTTTACACAATTTTACAAATTTTAATATAGCCATGTACACAACCAGTATTTTGTTCCCCCTTATTGTAAAACTCCTCCTTTCTTAGTGCAGCTGCTCCCCCTTACACTTACAACATAAGAGCAAATATCTAATTTTCCACGTAGGGTGTTTTAACTTTTCTCCCCCTTTTTGTCAATCATTGACAAAGATAAAACAGTAGATATTGACTGAAGTTGTGAAGGAAGCATATGGGAGAACCACAGATATAGATGTATAGAGATGAAATCATTTTAAACCATACATCATCTTCAGAAGATAGGAATGCATATTAAATAAAGCATTGACACAGTCAGATAAGATAAGCAGGAAAGATACATGCATTCTAAATTAGATACTCCATTCAACCAGGGGACATCATATATCGCCATTCAAAAATACGTACTGCCCCAGACAGCAGTAGCCTATCAACCATCAGATAGAGATATCAGACCCATGTAGGGATACCTAAAACGAATAACCAGGAATGAGTACAAAAACTAGTGTTCATAGCTAGACACACTTTCCTTCCAAAACAACTGTCTTCTTTTTACACATAGAAGGCCCGCCAGTCGTTAATAGCTCAAGAATCTGTTGCACAGAATGTTGGAGAGCTTCCATCCTATTTTTTATTCCTGACAGTCGTTGCTCACAGTGATGGAGCTACTCATCAATTCTAGTGAGATTGTTTAAAAATTGGCGCTCAAGCACATGACATTGACGATTAGTGACAGAAACAGGACTGTATTCAAGAGTTTGGTTAGATCCCCAGAGAGTTTCTTCTTTAGGCATGGGACCACTCTCTCCAATATGTGGAGGATTCTTAGATGAGACAGAGACATACACTTGTTGGTCTGCATCATGGTCGAACCATACTTCAGGATATACCTTATCTGTTATTTTCGACAGTCCTGCCCAGTGTGCAAGCTTACAGACAAAGGACGGAAAGGGCAGTATCTCAAGATGGTCACTTTTGATTACCTTAATTAGCTGATCTAGAATGAGAGTAGGTAGACATACAAGACCTCTTGATAGACATCATACAGGACATTGAGCACAAAAGGGGTCGGGTATGTGTCATTGGCATCACATGGGTCATTCGTACTAAAAATACTGTGAAGGAGTCGAAACAAGGTTCCTAGATGTTTAACCTAAAGGATATTGTCATCATTTCTAGGAATTTCTAGGAATTGTCATACCTTGACATAGTGCTTGAGTAATTTCCCCCCATCTTCCCAATTCGTTTAGATTTCTACTAGTGACGGGGATTTGTGTCACCTCAATGTTTAAAACACGACCAAGGACTGTTGGAGTAATTTGCTTGGTGTGTTGTATAAATTCCAGACGCATACATGGTGGATAATCTTGGACAACATGACAACGGTTGAAGAACTGCTGGATCATTTCAAACTGATATAGACCACCCATATTAAGCATATTCTTCCATCCAATACTCTCCATCATGAGATCCACCTCATAGGGCTTAACAGCACTAGAGAGAATAGTACAGTCGACAATCGTAACTTGTTCCCAATCCGATTGGTTTTGAGGTGGTCTAGTATGTTTCCCTTTCTTAATCTTGGAAGATTTTGCAAATGAGAGAGCCTTACCTTTCCCTTTAACCATCTTCCTAACATCATTTGGACGCTGAGATTTCATCAAGACTCCGAGCGGATCAACCAAAGAAAAATGATTAGGGCAACGAGACCGGACTGGCTATTGTAAAAGTAAAATTTTCTCTCAATAGCCTTTTATTGGGCAGTAAATTTTGATATCATCTACCAGTGTTCTGATGATATCGAGATACACTATCCGATGTTATCGATGATGTCTTCGATAATCTTTTTCATATTCATGACTTTTCGAATTCTGAAAAGATGTCGATAATATCGACTTTGATCAATGTAATCGAGAATCCATGAACATATCAACGATGAGTATTTTTCAGGTTTTTCACCATTTCAACACACCTTTAAACATATCTTGATTTGATCAGTATACATCACAAAATTTTGTACAAGTTCTGTATAGCTTAAAATTTATAAACATGATGATGTTTATATACAGAAAGTTCGAGGTGTGCAACCTCAAATGTAACATTGAAAGCTCAGCAAAAATTTCTCATTTCAGCACATATTCAGATCTTAATGTATGATCTAAACGAGTTTCTACATTCTCAGTGTTCCTCAATATCACTCCTTTCTTTTCCTATAATAATGTAGCAGTGGTTATTTGTGCGAAGACCCTTCATAATTGATTTTCCTGATTGATCTAGGATCTTGCATTCTTCTTTGTTGAATTTGACCACATGTCGATTATCACAGATCTGAGATATTCTTAGGGGATTATGTGTCAAACCTTTTATGCATAAAGCATTCTCATTTGTAAGCAGATTAATCCCTTTTATGATACCCTATCCAATTACTTCAGCAGTGGTTCCATCTCTGTAGGTGACTAACCCATTGTACAGATTCTGATATTTTGACAGAAGGGATTTATCACCTGTGACATGCCTTGAGCAACCACTATTTAGGTACCACTTGGTGTCATTGCCTGATAACTGATTTGAGTGAGTAGCAAGATAATTTTTCTTTTCTTTAATTACCCATTTTAAGGCAGACTTCTTTACTCTGTCTTTTTCTTTAGGTGATGATGGATAAGTGTTTCTCCTAGGTGGACTTTTAACATTCTGAGTTTCTCTGATTGATTTGAATATACCGGTGTGGTTTTGATCAGAGTTATGTAAAGTCCGTCCAGGTGTTAAGCATTCAAACTCATAATGACCTACATCACCACACACACAACATACTGGAGTCTTTCTGATTTTGCTTCCTGTCATGCCCCAAACTCGAAAACTGGGCTCACAAAATTCCCGATCGCCGAATCCGGCGCTGACAGCCTCCGTAGAACTCCATTCTAGGCTCCTAGCTCCCATTCGCCAGGTTCCGGTCCTGAGATGCTACGAGGAGGATTTTAAATGTCAGTTTGATTCGTAATAAGCATAACCAAAGGCATAACCCACAAACAACAACCAAGCACTCCATTACATTTCCACTATGATAAAAAACTTTACAAGTACAATGAGCATAAAGGAAAATACAACAGCAACGTGCTCATGCCTCAGCGCTGCTGCGATCCAACGTCACCTACACGCAACGGTCGTGCATAAGCTTATAGAAAGCTTAAAGGGTGGTGAAAGTGTGTGCGCAAGGTAGTAATATGAACATGCAATGTCGGAGTAATGCGGAATATGCAGATAGATCCATAATATCATGAGCCGTACTAAGGCTATGCAATGTAAGACATGAATGGTATCGGCCATCCCAAGGCCATACGATGTGCAATGCAACTCAAGCATACAGATCCTCATCTATATCCACACATCAATACAGCTCAAATATGGGATATCACCGGGGTCTAGTACACTCTAAACCAGATTGCCGCCACATCACGCGCAATAAAGTAAGTGAAAGAGACCACACTATCCGTCTGCCAATATTGGGCGCGACTCGTCGATAGCGGACCCATTCCTCGAGCTGGTCAAACTCAGCCTAGCATTGTCCCCTACTCTCGGATGAGTAAGGCTGCACCCCCTTTCAACCGATCATGACACAGTGGAGAGCGTAACCGTCTGGTAATCGGCACTCAACGCTCATCTACCCACTCGGTCTAGATGTTGGAGCAACCTCTTGGTACCATAAGGGTTTAGGGACTTTCACCCAGGGATATCAATAGCACCCCATGTAGAATAAGATTTTCGATATCCAATCTTACCATCCATGATGCGTCTGTGGAGGCTATGGCCCTGATGTCCCTAGGGCGTACAATAACTATGTCACACAAATGCGAAATGCATGATTCACGCTATCCAGTCATGCAACAATTCATGCGCATATCGTGCGCTCATGTAGGGCAATACTGCCTAACCAGGAGCCCAAAAACAACCTGCCCAAAGGCAAATGCTATGATCAGACTATTCTCACGTCAAGCATACATATGATGCGTATGATCATGAGTCATGGAACTGTACTAAACATGTTATAATAAAATGAACTATTTTACAATGCAGATGGACCTAGAAGGCCTATACACAGTAAGTATGAGCCTAACAATGGGCCCTAAGAAGAGTCGTAATGTGGACATCCAACCAGCATTACACTCGCAATGTGGACGTCAAACCAACATTGCTTCCCAGGAACGATCTTCTTAAACATCGCTATATAATCGGTATTGGGATTACACATTGCAATGGACTTAGGTTCATCCCATTGGGCTTTTCATATATATATCAAATGGGCCATATCCTATGGGCCTTTTATTCATCAGATGGGCCACATAAATGGGCCACACCAATGGCTCTTATGTGCATTGCAATGGGTCAAAACCCATGGGCCTTGGATTGCATCAAATGAGCTTAGTCTCATGAGTCTAATATGTGACCAATGGGCCACACCAATTGGGTCCCACATGTAGATCAAGTGGGCCTCAACCCATAGACCTAACATGAGTCAAATGGGCCTAATCCCCTAGGCCTTAATCAAATAAAATGGGCCTAACTCATGGGTCTCAAATAAATCCAATGGGCCTAATCCTATGGATCCTTTTTATAATCAAATAGGTTTAGTCCCATGGGCCTTACAATATATCAAATGGCCTAGTCTCATGGCCTTAAAACATATCAATTGGGCCTAAACCCATAGGCCTTAAATATCAAGTGAGCCTAAGCCCATAGGCTTTACATATCAAGTGGGCCCAAGTTCTTAGGCCTTAAATGAATCAAATGGGCCTAGCCCATAAGCATTTTGTAATTCAAATGGGCCTAGCCCATAGGCCTGTTACGAATCAAATGGGCCTAACCCATATGTGAGTGGCCCACCCAACTAATAGCCCAAGCCTTAAAATGATCCCACCAAATGGATGGACGGTCTGGATGCATTACATGCATCATGGTGGGTCCCACTGTCCAGTGGACAGTGCGGATATAGCACATACATCACACAGGACCCCACCATCCGCTAGAAGGTGGAGGCAACACATACAAGAGGTGGGCGCCACCGTGGTGGGTGCCACCGTCCGCTTGGACGGTGTTCTTATAACACATACATCATTTTGGGTCCCATGTGGGGCCCACTGAAATGCCCAGATGCCATCCAACCCGTTCATAAGGTCACTCGAACCTGGATGAAGGGAAAACATAAATTTCAGCTTGATCCAACACTTTTGTGGGCCCCAAAAAGATTTTAATGGTAGACGTTTCATTTTCACTGTTTCATGTGGTGTGGGCCACCCGAGTTCTGGATTGAGCCAAAATTTGGAGGGGGCCCACCTGAGGAGGGGACCCACCTCGTGAACAGGTTGGATGACAAACAAACCTTATGGTGGGGCCCACGGCTGGAGCCGTGGGTCCCTTGCTGGACGCCGCCTGCCCGCACGTCTGCACGCTGCTGCGTGCAGCTGCTGTCAGAAGCAAGAGGCAAGGCCTCTTGCAATTTTTGGGAAAAACCATTTTTTTGGGGATTTTCGAAGGTGGGGTCCACATCGCCTAAATCCACTCCATCCATTGGTTTCCCTGGCCCAAGACGAGCCCAAAGAGTCTAAAGTTTGAATTTTTTTGATGATAGAAAATGAAATAAAATAAGGAAAAGGATCCTTGAATGGTAGTGATGCATTCTTTGATGCTATGGCCCATCAGGTCTTCCAATCAGCCCCAAACTTCTACCCAACGGCTAAAACACTATAGGTAAGAGGGTAGACGGCTTGGATTGTCTAAATACATCACGATGGGGCCTAAGCAAGTGGGCCACCCAAATGCCACCTTTCTTCTTTCCCTTTTCTTCTTTCTTTTGAAACGTCCAGCGTCCCAGACGCTGGACGATTTTATTTTTTATTTTTTTATAGATAGTGGTGGGCCCTGATGAAGTGGGCCACCACTGATGGGTGACATGGGTACAATGTCTAAGGTGGGCCCCACTTGAATAAAAATTTGCACAAAATAAATCTCAAGGTGGGATCCATTCAAGTGGGCCACACAATCCTATTGCATAAAAATAAAATAAAATAAAATAAAATAAAGAAAAGAGAGAGAGAGAGAGACATAGAGAGTGGGACATGCCTTGTGATGAAGGGCTCCGCCACTATGAGCCCTCCCTTGAATGAAATCATACAATAAACGGATCCCTTTGAACATGGGACCATCAAAAATGTAAATCAACGGTGGAGATCTATTCCTCACCGATATGGACAGTCTAGATGACCTTTCTAAATGAAATAAACATCATGATGGGGTCCATGGAGAATGGCCCCATCATGGAATGATCATGATGATCCAAGTGGTCCATCGGCCACAACTTAGGGTCCCAAGCGAGATCCACACCATTGATCGGTGGGTCTCACTTGGCCCATCATAAGAACAAGAAAGAAACTACCCTAAAGAGGCACCCACCGTCCGATCTTCTTGCTCCTAGGAGTTCCTTGACACCTTAGCTTGAATTTCAATGGTTAAGATGAGGAATGGAGGGTTGAGATGGGAGATGATGGGGTAGGAAAGTGGACCACACTTGGAGCTTGGAAATTTTAGAGAAATCCTCATACATATGGATCTTGGAAGTTTTTGTTGCTTGAAGATTTGAAATGAGAAAGAGAGGAGTTGTAAAGGGAGAGAGAGAGAGAGTGATGGATGGATGTGGTGATGGGGTGTAAGAAAGTATTGACTTTTGAGGCTTTTGTGTAAGAGAGGTATGGGTGGTGAAGACTTTTGTGGCTTTTTGTGTAAGAGAGGTATGGGTTTGGGAGACTTTTGTGGTTGCTTGGGAAAAGAGATGAAAGTGATGTGTACTTGACATGTGATGACTTGATGGATTGATTGATTGATGGGATTGATTTGATTGATGTGACACATCATAGAGATTCCCTTGGGTTTCACAACGTGCGGCATTTTTTCGCACCGAACATTGGCCCACATCTCTTGACCAGGGTATCGCCTCGGCGCGCGAGTCGCGGTATCGGAACCGCAACGACGGCGCGGTCGCTATGGTATTGGTCTCGGGTTGAGTCGACTTAGATTGTCGGTATATGAATCAGGGTCGCGCGTCGATATCGGTTAAGGGTCGAAGGTTGCTAGAATTCCACCGGTAAGACCGCGGAAGTCTACGGAAAGGTACAGACCAAGATACGGGTCTTACACTTCCAAAGGTGACAAATTTTTCAGTTCTAGGAGCTGCACATCCAGTCTTTGATTTATATTTTTCATATCCTAGCCCACCTTTATCCTTCCCAGGTTTTTCCATTCCCAACAGTTTTTGTAGCTTCTCTCCACTTTGGGAAAACTTACAGTTTATCTTAGCAATTCTTCTGAATTCTTCCAAATCAAGCAGGAGTGTAAGATTTTCATTTTGAAGGAGCCTATTTTCATCTTTTAACTGCTCAACCTGTTTGTTTAGTTTTTCAAATTCAGATTTAAGAAAGGAATTAATTCTTTTAAGTCTATCATTATCTGAGTGATGTTGCTGTAAGTCATTGATTAGATGAGTATTAATTTCTAGAGTTTTATCCAAATCTTTTTGCAATAATTCCTTTTTATTCTCAAATATACCCAGTCTTTTAACAACTTTGATGTTGTGGATGTATAGTTGATTATAAGCATCTTGTAATTTATCCTTTTCAATTCCTTCTTCTTCTTCAGTTTCCTCATTGTCAGATGGAAATAATTTAGTAGCTTACTGTTCTTCCTCAGATTCAGTTGAAATGATCAAAGCAGTGGAGACCATAAGTATTTTTAAAGATTTTCAGTCTCCATCACTCCCTGAGTCTCTTGATTCTGAATTTGACTCATTCGTATCATCCCACATGGCGGTCATTGCCTTGCCCTTGGTTTTTCTATTTGGGCATTCGGTAGATAGGTGTCCATACTCCCGACAGGCGTAGCATTATGGTTCTTTTCTAAAATTTTCCTCTAGAAGGTTTGGCATCCACCTTTCTACCTCTAGAGGGATAACAACAATTCTTTTGAAAGAATCTTCTGAATCTTTGTGCCAACAAGGCCACTACCTCATCTTCATCTTCTTTTTCACTTTCACTATCCTTATGTTTTAATTTCTTAGAAGTTTTTAAGACATTATTTTTGAAATTTTGGGATTGTGTGAAGTGTAGTTCAAAAGTTTGTAGGGAACCTACTAGTTCTTCTACTTTCATCTCATCAATATTTCTACACTCCTCATTTGTTATTACTTTGGAATTAAACCATTCCGATAGAGATCTTAAGATTTTCCTACATATTTTTGGTACCGGAACTTTCTTTCCCAATCCACCCATGGAGTTACAAATAATATTCAACTTGGTGAAAAACTCTATAAATGTCTCATGCTCTTCCATCCTGAGATTTTTTAACTGTGAAGTTAGAAGTTGTAGTTTAGACCTCTTCACAGTGCTTGTGGCTTCATGGGTTATTTCTAGTAGATCCCATGCTTCCTTGGATGTCTCACACATGCTTATCTGATTGAATATATCCTGAGACATGGTATAATAGATCGCATTCATTACTTTTGCTTTTGCAGTTCGTTTTTCTTTGTCAAACGTCATCCACTTTTCTTTGGGTTTGGGTTTAGTGATGGTAATGCCACCCTCAAGTATGATCTCTTCAGATGGTAACACATAACCCTTTTCAATCACATCCTAAACATCATGATCCAAAGATCTCAGGAAGTAGTGCATTCTAGCCTTCCCATATGCGTAATTTGAACCATCAAATAATGGAAGTCTAGTGACTGATGAGCCATCTCCTTTGGCCATATTCCTAAACTTCAATCAAGATTACTCTCTAAGCGGTGAAGCCCTTAAAAAGAGACCCTCTCTGATACCAATTGAAATAGAGGTGAAGACCGCTTGAGTTGAAGTAGGAGTATGACAATATGTTATAGAGGGGGGTGAATAGGACTTTTAAAAAGTTTTATAATATATTTTAAAATCCTATTGCACTAACCTATCGGATAGACAATTATCAGGATTACTCAGATGTAACTCTACTGGCTTCCAAGCCTCGTAGAGGATCCAATCACAAACTTCTTGAAAGATAAACAAATTACAAATAAGATTGTGATGGACATGACTGTGTGTGTATGAGGTGTGATCTCAGACAATCAGATATAAAAGCATGTAAGGAAATCACATAATGAAAGACAATAACAATCTCAAACACAATCATTTTTATAGTGGTTTGACTACTTGTCTACTCTACTCCCGGCTGCCGCACTCAACCCTTGAGTGCACCAGATTTCACTAAGGAGGTTTTCCAGGGTTCATCTTAAGCCTAAGGTTTTAAATCAGGTTCACCTTCAACCTTTACATGGAGGTTTTTACTCGATTGACCTCTAACCCTGGAGTTTTACTGGTTCACTCCTAACCAGATATTTATGTTCTCCATAGAGCAAGGGTCCACACAATGCACCCAAATGTTTATACTCTCCACAGAGCAAGGGTCCACACAACGCACCCAGATGTTTATGCTCTCCATAGAGCAAGAGTCCACACAACGCACCCCCAACGTACACTCCCGCTGGAGGCCTCCTATGAGGACTTCAAAGGGTGAGCAACACTCAAGACCGAATCCTAGAAAGGAATGATCACAAGTGTCCTCTGGACTCTAGATACTCAGGGTAATGATGAAGATCTCCTCCTTGTTGTTGAAAAAACTTCAGCTCCCTTAATCTGCAACCCAAAAGATGTACCAGTACTTGGCTTCGGGTTGGGTCAAGATTATAACGAAAATCCACTCTCTTAGAATTTTCCTATAAGGAAGATAGAGTGATTCTCGTCATCTATTTATTCAAGGCATCCCAGCTTAATGATATGCTATTAAGATAGTTGTTGGAGGATCCTTAAATGTGAAAGTTCATTTTCCAATCCACTCTATTGAATGTCAATGAATGAGAGTGGATTGGAAGATGAACTCCCATGAGAGAAAGGGCTTTGGGTATATGATCTAAAGGTAAAACATACAAAATCACTCTCTTCTTTCTCTACCAGCAATATGGACAAGTCTCTTTTTATATAGCCAAAAGGTTTCAACAGATATAAAATGGTCATATTTATGACAAAGTTCAATATCATCGAGCAGGGTCGATATCATCGAGCATATACTCTTGATGGGATCGATTGTCCGCTCGATAACACAAAATCAAATGTCATACGCTTTTGAAACCTTTTATCAACTGGTCGATGAGATCGATACTAGTTTCGATGTCATCAGATTTCGAACTCTGATTCCATCGATACTGGGATTGATTTATCGACATTCGAAGTATGAGAGAGACTAGCCTTGAGATATTTCAGGTTTTTAGGATATGATCAGGGAACAACTGATGTCATGAGAATTTACACATCGATGATATCGGAGGCCGTGTCGATGGGATTGATAAATCGTATAGATTTACCTATAAGCTCGCTGGACAGTTTGTGTCTAGTCTCGATTTAATCGACTAGATCTTGATAGCATCGACATAAGAATATCGATTTTCTCAAGTGGCCCCCGATCAAAGTTAAAAATAACTTGAAATATTTGCTGAAAGAAATGCGCGCCCACTATCGATATGATCGATGACCTTCCGACATGATTGAGATTTGAATTGAGATTGAATCGGGAAAGACAACGATATATCGAAGCATATAGTGATTTTCTTAAAAAAATAAGGGCACCGAAAATCTGTCTGTCGATATTATCGAGCCACTTCCGATGGGCTCGATTTTTGAATATCGATGATATCAATGGGTGTATCGATATATCGATAAATCCATCCAGATGAGTATGCAGTTGCTGGACACTTTGTCCTCTTATCGATAGTATCGATCAAGTGTCGAGGACATCGACAGCGCAGGTCAATCATATCGAAATGTGTATTGATAAAATCGATAGGGCAAGCAAGCTTAGAGATTTTTCTAATGTTTGAAAATTTTCACTTACCCAAAAACCCTCATATGTTCTAACTTATTTTTAAGGGTTTTAATCACCTAGTGTTTTGGGACATGGGATGTGAGGCTATGATTTACCTATGGCGAGCTTCCACATATCTGGTTGAGGCAAGTTCTTGAATTGTTCTTCCTGTGAGGCTCTGCAGACCAACTGACTCAACACACATGGTAATTGACAAACCAGGGCACTAGAAGGTGCACTTTCAGGTTTTGGATGCCTCCTATCACACCCTACTCATGTTCTGGGGATCCTACCGAGGACATGGTGTCCTAGTCCTGGATGGTGCTTTAATTAGCATCCGGACCAATCATATGTCAAGCTTTCTTGAAAACTCTCACTGGAGCTACACGGGGTTGGTATCGACAATTGAAACCGAGGTCAATCGGTTCATTCGCCGAACTTAGCAAAGCATTTTTAACATAGTTCATTGTTGGGAAACAACGTCATAAGCCTTCCGCGCACCTGCTAACCATCAAGTAGAAAGACGAAGAGGTATTGAAGGATTATATCCTTTAATTCAATGGGGAAACAATGTAGGTCAACGAGTACTTTGACAAGATGGCTCTGGTCGTAATAATTTTAGGGCTCAAGGAGGGAAAATTCTTATTCTCGATAGGGAAAAATCCTCCAACGACATTGGGGGAATTCATGAATCGAGCCCAAAAGTACTCAAATACTGATGATTTCTTTGGTTCTCAGAAGGGAGCACAACATACAGAAAACTCCTCAAAGGATAAGAAGCATAAAGAGGCCCCGTTCCAACTGAGCTCATGTAGAAAGAGGTTAGATGAAGACGGATCCCATAGCCAGAGGCCAAGCAGAAGGCCTGAGAGTCGATTCAGCTCATACACTCCCCTCAATACATCTCCTGAGCAGGTCCTCTTAGAGATTCGAGACAAGAAGCTTTTCAGGTGGCCGAGCTGTATGAAGACCGATGTAGGTCAGCGAGACAAGCGCAAGTATTGCCGCTTCCACCGCGATCATGGCCATGACACCAATGATTGTGTCAATCTCAAGGAAGAGATCGAAACCTTCATTCACAAGGGGCACTTGCAAGAATATGTCAATGAAGATAAACCTCGGAGAGAGGAGTAACCAAGCTGAACCACGAATGACAACGTTGAGATTTGAACTATTCATGGAGGGTCATCGGGGGGTGGAGATTCAAACCGAGCATGCAAGGCACATGCTGGGAGCACTGATCCTCAGCATTATGTCCATCTTGCAGAGAGACAGCAAAGAACTACGTATGAGTCTATGTTGCTTGACGTTCATGGAAGACGACGCGCATGAGATTTAACACCCTCGTGATGATGCCCTGGTGGTAGCCATGACGATAGCCAATTGGAAGGTATACTGCATTTTGGTCGATACAGGGAGATTTGCTGACATTTTGTACTCTGGGGTGTTCGACAAGATGGGCATCGATAGGTTGCACCTCTAATCTGTTTGGACTCTGCTGCACGGCTTCGCGGTGATAAAGTCATCTTAGAAGGGGCGATCTCTCTCCCAATCATGGTAGGAGAAGGATAGAACCAAGTCACCTTTTTGGTAGACTTCTTGGTGGTGAACAGACCATCAATGTACAACGTCATCCTCGGATGGCCATCACTCAATTCCATGAGGGTAGTGGTATCCACATACCACCTGATGATGAAGTTTCTTGCTGTTAGAGGAATCAGTTATCTCTGAGGAGATCAACGGGAGGCTCTGCGTTGGTACTCAATAGCCGTAAGAAAGGGCACAACAAAGCAAGCTCTTACAGTCAATGTGCTCGACCCTAGGGAGGACATATCAAAGGGAAACTCCCTTGTGGACGATCTCTTGACTATCCCAGTCGATGATTTCGACCCAAGCAAAATAGTTCAGCTCGGGTAATCACTGACTACCGACCAGAGCTCGTTCAGACCTTCTCCATCCTATGGAAATACTAGATGAGGTTGAACCCAACCAAGTGTGTGTTTAGCGTGGGCTCAGGAAAATTTCTCAGCTTTTAGGTCAGCTAGAGAGGGATCGAGGTAAATCCAGACAAGATCAAGGCCCTCCTAAACATGAGCTCGCCCAGGACTTTGAAAGAGATCCATTGTCTCACCGGGAGGGTGGCCGCCCTCAGTCGCTTCGTCTCCAGGGCAACCGACAAGTGCCTCCCATTCTTCTAACAACTGAAGGGTAATAAGAAGGTAGAATGGACTTCGGACTATGAACAAGCATTCTAGCAGCTGAAGTAGTATTTGGGATTGTCCCCATTGATGTCTAAGCTGGAGAAGGAGGAACCATCGTTCCTCTACTTGGCGATCTCAGCCTCGGCCGTAAGCTTGACCCTTATTAGGGAATTTGAGGGGAAGCAATATCCTATATATTATGTGAGCAAAGCGATGGTCCCAATAGAAATAAGGTATCTAAGCCTAGAGAAGCTCACTCTGGCGTTGGTAGTATCTGCTCAACAACTTCTCCCATACTTCCAAGGGCACATAGTAATCATCCTCACCGACCAACCCCTTCGTCAGGTGCTCTAGAAGCCTAAAGCGTCTCGGTGTCTGACCAAGTGGGCAGTCGATCTTGGAGATTTCGATATCGAATACCGACCGAGAACCACCATCAAGGGTCGAGCCGTGGCTGATTTCATAGCAGAGTTCACCACTCAGAATAGGGAAGCTAAAACATTTAACCTGATCGTGTCTGCCGATTCGGCGGAGAACCTCATGATCCTCCAAGCCAGTCCTACCGAGGATGTCAAAGCAGAGACAATGACTACCAAAAAATGGACCCTATTCGTGAACGGGTTATCTAACTTGAATTGAGGAGGAGCCAGAATTGTCCTTATAACACCTGACTCGATGACTGTCCAGTACTCCATAAGGCTTGGTTTTTGAGCCTCGAACAATGAAGTAGAATATGAGGCCTGTTGGCCAGACTCAGGTTGGCGATTACCTTGGGAGTCCGAACTCTTAATGTCCAGTGCGATTCTCAGCTCGTCATAAATTAAGTATCAGTAGAATATGAGGCTAAGGAAGCCAGGATGATATCCTATCTCGGTGAAGCTCAAAAATTCATGAGCAAGTTTCAGGAGTGTAACATCGACCAAATACCGAGGTCCGAGAACTCCTGGGTCAATGCTCTGGCAAAGTTGGCCTTGGCTACTAATGGAAATATACCAAGGATTGTCGCGACGAAATTCCTCAATGAACAAAGCATAAATCTTCCCAAATAGGGAATCATTTAACCAATGTAAATGAATAAAAGCTGGATGGATCTGATAGTTGAATACCTCAGGGATGACATAATTCCCGAGGATAAGCTGAAGGCTCGGCGCCTGAGGCTCAGAGTGGCACAATATAAAATCAAAGGAGATATACACTATACAAGAAAGGCTATTCCTTGCCATATCTAAGATGTTTACGATCAGATGAGGCAGAGTACGTGATCCGAGAGATTAATGGAGGGATCTGCGAAAATCATTCTGGTGGCCGAACTCTGACCCAGAAGATTATTCGCCAAGGTTACTTCTGGCCCACAATTCAAGAAGACTCCAGAGGCTTTGCCCAAAAATGTGACAAATGCTAAAGGTTTATGACCATCCCTAGGCAACTGACAGAGGATTTGACCCCCAAGAGCAGGTGGTGACCATTTGCCTAGTGGGGGATTGATATCATCGAACCACTGCCCCATGGTAAGGGACAGACTAAGTATGCAATTATAGCAGTCGACTACTTCACTAAGTGGGCTGAGGCTGAGCACGTCGCCAGAATTATAAAATAAAAAGTGATAAGGTTCAACTGGAATAACATCGTTTGTCGGTTCGACATTCCACACACCATTGTGTCAAATAATGGGAAATACTTCGACAACGATAGTTTAGAAGTATGTGTCAGAGGCTTGGTAGAAGGAATGCTTATTCATCACCTCAGCACCCTCAATCCAATGGCCTAGTGGAGGTTGTGAATAAGATACTAAAGAATAATCTCAAGACCAAGTTAGAAAGAGCAAAGGGTGTCGGGCCGAGGAACTCCCGTTGGTGCTATGGACGTACATGACTACAACTTGTTTTGTGATAGGAGAAACCCCATTCTCCCTCTCATATGGCTCCAAGCTGTTGTCCCCATTGAGATAGGACTCTCCATTTCTCGAGTGCGATCCTATTAGGACAATGAGAATACTGAGCAGATGATTGCTAGCCTCGACCTACTTAAGGAGTTGAGGAATACTGTTGATCTGTGGATTGCAGCTCGTCAACAACAAGTAACCCATTTCTACAACTCCAAGGTCAAGACAAAGCGGTTCTAACGAGGGGACGTCGTCCTTCGCCGTGTATTTCAGAACACTGTAGAACCTAGAGTAGGGACCCTGAGACCTAATTGGGAGGGACTTATCGAGTGGTCAGCTCGGCCAAGCCCAGTTCCTACCAACTCGAGGACTTGGAAGGACATCCGCTACTGCACCCTTGGAATGCCAAGCATTTGAAGATTTACTACTCTTAAGGGAATACATGTAAGGGTCGGCATTAGTTCTGATAAATCTATGCTGTGAATAAAAGATGCATCTTTCTACACACAATCATTTCAAAAAATGTCCCACGGATAATCCGATCACTTAAAGAAGTGGCCGGCTCGCTGACCATGGAAGCTATGAAGGAGCATCTCTCACGTGCAGAGATGGAACCCTTTGACGAGCAGACTCTTAAAGAACAGATCGGCTTGTTATTCGACAAACATCATGAACATTCTACACAATCGACACACGAACAGACTGGTTGAAGACTAAATATATTAATCTAAAAATGGCACCGATGCGCTATAGTGTTTAATTACAAAAGATGATAAAAATTGATAAGCAAGAGAAGGCACGGGTCAGTCAGCTTGAGGAGGAGGAAGATCAACACTGGGGGCTAGTCGGCAGGAGGAGCATCTACAGCCTGGTCCGCTTTAGCATCCTCGGTAGCTAGAGTGTTGAGGTCAAGGTGATACGGGTCCTTGACGTTATCCAGATAGGCGTTGTAGCCGCAGTAATAAACCCTCTCAGCCTCGGCGGTCCTCTCCGTCGAAGACTTGAATTCTTTAACAGTGGCAGCAGCGATCGAGGCGGATGAGGTCTCAAACTCGACATGCCGAGCTGCTAATGCCTTCTCGACTGCTGCCTCCGCATTGATGGCAATGTCGATCCTAGCCTGAACAAGCTCAGCCGCCAAGTGGGTATTGTTGTCCTCCATAGCGTCAAGGTAGGTCTTCAACCTCAATAGCTCAGAGTCAGCCGAACCCAAGTGAGATTGGAGCTCATTGACCTCCCCTTGGAACGACAACTCCTTCACCTTTCTCTCTGCCAGTAGGCCCCTCAATTTCTCCTTCTCCTCGGCAGATACCTTCAGAAGTGCCCCCACCTCAGCCTTCTCCTCGGCCAATTTTTTTAGAAGAGCCTCTATCTCGGCCCTTTCCCTTTGAAGAACTTTATTCTTCACCTCCCTCTTTCCGAGCTCCTTCAGCCTCTCTCAAGTTGACAAGAACAGGGGTATTGCCTGAAAAATACATAAAATGAGAAACAGATCAGAGTTAATAACAAGATAATTTAGATACAGAAGAGGGCTTACCTTATTGCAGACCAAGCTATGTCAGTCATGAAGGCTTCGGAGCAGCAGGAGATAAGGTCAGCAATCTTCATCTCTGGAGCATGCTGAGTTGCCCACCCGGTTAGGCAGACCATGTGATAGCCAGGCGGGTACTCCTCAGATTCCAGGTGAGGACCAGATCCGACAGCCCAACCAATGCCACTAGCAGCCGAGAACTGAGGCTCGACCATTTATGCGTCCCTGCCCTTAGGTGGAGAACGAGTTC
Organism: Magnolia kwangsiensis; assembly: GCA_037074715.1. Classification (NCBI taxonomy): domain Eukaryota; kingdom Viridiplantae; phylum Streptophyta; class Magnoliopsida; order Magnoliales; family Magnoliaceae; genus Magnolia; species Magnolia kwangsiensis. The sequence continues at coordinate 77,528,814 of CM073579.1, forward strand.
TACCGACCAAGTAGTCGACCTTAGAGGGCGTGAACTCAACGTGCTTAGCCTCCACCATAAGTTCCCTCTTAAGCTCCGAGCGAAAGGGAACCACGACAACAGTTTCCCCTACCACTTACCTTTCCATCCCAAGCGGATGTGAAGACATGGCTGGGAAGATTTCAGGGGCCCGGATAGGAGTTAGGGTGGGCCCAACCTTGGCCCTGGAGGTCACCTTCTTCTCCGCAGGCCCGACCTCGGCATTCGAGGTCACATTCTTCCTTTGAGTGGTGATCTTCACTCGGGGCTCAGTGCTGAGCATCTCGTCGAGAGGAGTGAGCTGCTTCCTCTTCTTGGTGCCTGAAGGCTCGGCCATCCCTGTAGAACATAGCTCGGTTCAGAGTAAATGCAATCGACAGGAACTAAAGGTACTAATAGAGCACTTACTAAGGGTAGAAAGGAGGGGAATATATCTACAAAGACCTGATCAATGGAATTTTGTCAGGGTGATGAGCTCATACCAGACACATTCCTCCTCTTTCAACAGCCGAGCTCTAGTGACTTGGGCTCGGAGGGCGGAGGAGAGCATAAGAGAACCCTTTACGAAGGCTGTAGAAGATAAAATAGTTCATACACAAGAATAAATATAAGGAGACGATAATGTTAATCCCATTATAATATCCTACCTAGTCTAGAAAACTTTACGGACACTCTATCCTGAAGACGGCTAAACTCAGAGGCAAGCACCTCCCATTCCCTGGAAACCCAGAACCACTTATTCTTCCAATCCTTGTTGAAGGTCGGGAGTCCAGTGACGAGACCTTTGCCAAGGTTTTTCCTCATTGAAAGATAATACCGGCACATCTCTTGCGAGTCGTGCTTGGATTGGTAGAGGGACATGAATTCCTCTGACATCAGATCCTTGTTTCCGAGTAGACGCCAGATGATGAAGGCAGCAAACAACGACCTCCAGGAGTTTGGGGCAAGCATCCCACATCAGAGTGTAGATGAAGATGACTATTTCATCCTCAGCTAGGTTCCCGGGGGCGTCAAGCGAAGCAGGAGCTTGGATATTCATGGAGTCCGGGATTTGATACTCTGCTCAGATGGCTGCCATTTAGGACTCGACTAGGCCCGACCCCCTCGGGACTACCTTAGCATCTCGTCCTCCCTCAGGCCCAACCTCTGTTCTGGAAGCGGGGGCTCGATGAATTCTCTTCTTACCTTTACCCTGAGTAGCAACCTTCTTGGCCTTATTCATTTTAGGCTGAGGAGCTAGGGGTATAATAGTCAGAATCTCTGTCCCTCAGCCCTGGAGCTAGTACTCTCCAGCTCACTGTTCTCCTCATATGCATAGCCCTCGTGGACGTCGTTTAGACCGTTTGTCATTGGAATAGAAGGAAAGATAAAAGAAATTGGGGAAGTAACTCACAGGAATTCATTCACTCTAGGAATCACAGCGGTAGAAAGATGGCTAGCAAGTAATGGACCGAATGAATGGAGTGGAGGTTCTTATACTATTCCCAGCTGGAAACAATCATGACAAGCAGTTATTGCCGAAGTCGAATAGATGTTGTCGAGCCTCATCCGTTATGTGGCATTGTCTTATTAGTCCGAGTGACATGTCTTCCATGGTCGAGCATCGGTCTCTCTCAATACAATAAATGTGGAAAGCAAGGAGTTGCCCACTCTTTCTCGATTGCAATGCTCACAGTGAATTCCCAGATGACTTAGTCATCTCATTTCCTCAACCTGTGACACGTGTACTCTATCCATTCTCCAGGAAGTGAACCACCTGCTGTAAGGATACTGATGCCTCAACAAAAGAGCTCATCATTAAGGAGCCGTTCTTAACATAATTACACGAGAAACGCAAACTGCCCACTCATCTTCTTAGTGTGGATTTACTTCCCAAGCTTGCATTGAAAACTCAGGATGTGGGGGGCTTCTGTTATGGGAAAATGTGGAACGATCTCAATTATAGTCAACTCGACTCAACCACATCCTTGAATAGTTTAGTTGAACTTCATTCAAGGTCTATTCGGACAAATGAGTGGTCACATCAGATACCTAAACTATAAGGATCCGACCCGAGGTAAGGTATGGGCTTGAACTGCCAAGGAAAGGCTAATTACCAGTGATCAAGGCATACTTGTCTATAGATGACCTGGCGTAATCCGAGCCTGTAACGACTTAGAAAAATCCGTACTTAGAACCGAGTACCACCTCTAGCAGAAATCAATTAGAACTAAATCCTTTAGAATTTGAATGTATGTTGGTTAGTGCTAAACTAGATTACTTATAGAATTAGTACCAATAACTTTCAATGCGATCTGTAAGACCCAGAACTAGGAGAATCCTTGATGCTATCTTACCCTGAAATCTAGGATCCAACTCTAAAACCAGTTGCTCCCGGGAATGCTTTGTAATTTTGTATTGGATTTAGACCACACGTCGAGAACCTGATAGCTATGAACTTAGACCATTACAACCACATAGTTGGACATGACAATCACCTTAGAAATTAAGTCTCAATGATGTTCTGAGACTATTTTATTGAGTCCGGAGTAAAGAGAGTAAGAAAATGAAGATTTTTAGAAAATTAATTATATTTTTAAGTAATCTGGAACGTTTCACTTACGCATTATTTTTAAGCGTTCTGACCATTAGATTTCTATCCAAATTTACCCTCGGATCAGGATAGATGGCCCTTTCATGTCATAGAACTTGTAGCCCTAATTGAATGCCGGCAACCGTTGAATTAAAGCTGGTCCACCACGGACGATCTAAAAATCTGATTGGACTGAAAACTTAACTTACTAAAGATCCAATACTAGTGAGCTTAAGTCCGACCGCATTTGATAAGAGGACCTCCAGAAGTCCTCCGTTGGATCAGAAAGAGTTCGAATTGGTTATAACCTAAGTATACCTTGACCTTAAGACTGTTTTCATCAAGTTTAGGCTTATAAAAAGGCTTTAAATCCTCATTTTCAAATTCCATACGAATTTCCTAAACCCTAGATTTCTAAGAGAGAAAAGAGAGAGAAAGTGTGGGAGAATCTATCGAATCTCCGTAGGATTCTTCCTAGTCCGTCTACACATCGAACCTTCATATCTGAATCGTTTCTTCCAACGATTCTAATTCTATTTTTGGGTAAGTTAATCTAACCCTAACCTATTTTTAAACCTAGAAGAGTTTAAATGACATTATAGCTAACCCGTTTCATGTCATAGGTTGCGTATCCACCATTGACGAAGACTAATCATCTGAATCACATCTTATACGCATTTTCTGGTTTAAGGTGCGTACTATATATGTTTAGGTTATGGTTTTCAAGACTTTCAATGTTAGCTAATAATTTATTCATATTGTGATTGTCATTACACATGCCAAATGCGTTATCCATTTCGATTTTCGTATACGTATACTTTATATTATAAATAGCATATTTTATGTATATGTTAGAATACCTGTATGCATATGGAATCTGTTGTTTTAATTACCATGATTAATTGTCATTGTTATATGCTTGATATGAATACGCCAACTCCTTGGCAAAAGGACTTGCCCTAATATGCAATGGAGTCGACATACGTGATGTATGTTGAATAGTGTAATTTAAGTGTTTGTTTAAATGCCTAAATGAGTTAGTAGCTAGTAAAATGTGATTGCTAAGGTTCTTGAGATATGAATCTCAATCACAAAACTTGAGTGTATGATTTTCTCCATGAATCATGTAACTTAGATTATCCATGTTACATGTGTGTATGATTTACTCCATGTACTGTATTTAAGTTTCAGTTATATGTCATGAATTTTTGAATGTAGGATATGAATCATGCTAGTTATTGAGCTTGTATGTGAGTGGGGTTGTGATATAGTCCAGGTAATTGGTAATCGTACTTCAAATGGTGGTTGAGGTTATTTTCACCACACAGGATGAGCCTAACGAATCTGAGTCGTGCTTGTGATGTTCGACAGTGGTTATGCCACACGGAGTGCTTATGCATTCCATGTCGTTCAACTCAACGTGCGATTGGCCTAGTTGAGCTTATCAACTAACCCGATTCACCGATGTTCATTCACCATGTTCGGTCGCTACTGTTTGAATCTAAGGCACCGAGCTTACCAGCGAAACTCCCGTTAACCATGGTACCATGATCCCTTAAGACTCATGAGCCGGACATGGTGGTATGGGACACAGTGGTCGAGCTGTCAGCCTATTCTGGGGCTACAAACCTCCCTGTAGTGACCATTGAGCACTTTATTCTTGTGAGCAGCTTATGGTGGTATGGGACACTATATTCTTATTGTCGGCCTACATTGATTGGTGATGAGCCCTCTATAGTGACCTCGAGTATATCCTGACACTGCATAAGGGTGAAGAGTCTTGTTTCAGTATTAAGGATATAATTAGGCCTGTATTGATTTGGTGATGGGGGAGTGGTGTAATGATTACGCGCAACAGCCCTGACAGCCCTTGCAGTGACCTAAAACCGTGACATCGTATGAAAATCCCTAGGAGTGATGACCCTAGAATGGATCAATGTTGGGAATTGATACAAGGGAGGTGTCTTAGCTGCTCAATCCTGCTGTATGAAAAAAGACTAATAAGAACTTGGTAAGCATACTCATATCATCACATTGCATGTGCTATCGGTGTTGGTGTAAGAGTACTAAGGAAGTGACTGACATGCGCGATAATAAGATGAAGATCGCAGAGGGAGTTTGTGATGAGGTCATGCATCATTCCTTCATATCATCCTTACATTAATAAGAGTATTTAGGACCTGTTTGATTGTACTGCCTTATCATTAATGCTTGATTGGATTAATAACATGTTAACCTTTGCTGTATAGTACCACTTAGTTGATCACTCACTCTCATGTTCTGGGATGGTGCTTAAACACCAACCAGACTCTGATGTAGTTGCAGGTGACGGCGATGCTGGCAAGGCGGAGCCAGACTTTGATGAGGACGAGGAGGTGTTCTCATATATGCAGTTCTCAGGCGGGTTCATATGAACCTCGTCCTAACCAGTGGAGATTTTTAGGATATGTATATGATGATTTTGCTTAGTTTGATACATGTATCTGAGATACAGTTGTATATATTGCCCTGGGCAGAGCATACATATTTTGGGGATTATTATATATGTATTTAAGTTTTCCACTTGCATTTCCTTAATATCCCTAAATTATGTCTGCTGATCTGGCTTGATTTATTTCATGTTTTATGCACTAATACAGACAATATACAATCATCATCCATTATGTTGCATAAGTGATGTTTTGGAACTCGGGAGCTGAGTTATGCTCGACCCCTGAATTTCAGGGCGTTACAAGTTGGTATCAGAGTATGATCTGGATTAACCTGGACATGGGTTAGGGTCACACACCGCACGTTGATGCCACTATAAAATAGGAGGGTGCGAGAACAATCTAGAAACAAAACTAGGACTCCCAGTTTATCTTTTGGCAAAGGTTTTCTGAAATGGTCACCGAGATTGAGTCCGTGCACACTCCTGATCACACACCTCGACCCCAAATCAAGTCTAGACCGTTAATTAACAGGTATAGATCACATTTCATCCCATTCCAGCTGTTAGAAATTGGTAAAAGTGAATAGAGGTCAGATTAGTTTCGAAATGACCTGAAACGGATCAAATCAGAAGAGGGGGCCAAACAATCAAGTTCTAGGGGGTTCCAGGGTGGAACCCCAACTTTTTTAGACCCAGGGGATGGTGAGGACCTCGCCCAATCGGTGAGCCCTCGCCAGTTTGTCCAGAGGTCGAAGAGGCCTCGCCATTCAGCTGGCCCTGTGGGATGGGTCGTTCGGGCTGATCGTGTTTGGGGGCTAGGGTAACCCCCTGATGTGTGGGCCGTTGATCAAAACCCCTCTAAACCCTCACTTCCTTCACAAAGTGACCCCCTAAGCTCTCCTTTTCCTACAAAGTTCTTGTTTTCTCTCTCAAAGCTCCCTTCCAATTACTCCTTCCTTCATTTTCATTATTTCCTTCATCCCTCCACCGTTCTCAGCCATACCCAGCACCTACTCTCTCTATTTTCAGCGATTGGAGCTTCCAAAGCTCTCATTTGAGCTCCAAAACATGCCAGTTCCAACCTCTCTTATCTTGATCTTTTCTTTCTTTTATTTTCTCTTTCCTTGACCCATTTCACTCCTATTTCTGAACTAAACTCGTGGGAACCTAGAGATCTCAGCCCTTTCTCCATTTTCTTTCTCTTCTCATGGCTTTCATGGAGGTTATTGTATCCTTTTTCTCTATTTCCTCCATCCTTTCGTTGATGGACAAGAAGCTTGCCCCTGTGGATGAGGCTAGGCCTAGTCATCCCGCTCATTCGAGGTGACCTAGAGGAGCTACCATGAGTTCTAGTGTTGGGAGTGAGTTACATTCGAAGCGGGATTTAGATCCCCATGCTCCATTTGGAAGGGCGTTGTTGGAAGAGTTGGCTCATGGCATTTACGATGACCGTAGGGTTCTCTTTGAAGTACATGTGGATGGGCGACTCTTTGGCGAGTATCTGTTGTTCGAGCGTATGGAAGCTGCCGGGTGGGGTTCGCTATTTGAGGGGGAGTCTCGTGCAAATGTGAGTATTGTTCGCGCCTTCTATGCTCATATTCGGGATCCTACGCTGGAGCCGTTGCAGTTCAAGATCCCCTTCGGTAGAGATCGGGAAGCCACAATCAATGCTGGGTTGATAGCTCGACTCCTGAACGTGCCACTTGGCGAGGTACATCCAAGTGCAAGGAATCTGAATAGTGTTCATGAGAGAGATCGTCGCACCGGATTTCTATGTGGTCGTTTGGTTGTGTGGAAGCGTAACAAGAGCCTCTTAGATACCCATATGTCAGGAAATTTTTGTCTGCTTCACCACATTTGTACGTTCAATGTTTATCCCAGGTGGAGCAATCACAGTGAATGCATGCGTCTCATGGTAGATTTTTTGTATCAAGTGGGGCAGAGAGAGGAGTGCATGCCTACGTTTATCCTGCGACAGATCATCCTTATCACACTATCAAAGAGAAGGACTGAGTCGCTTCCCTTCGGCCGACTCATATGCAAGATTGCGCTCGAGTTTGCCTACAGACTTGGAGCGAATTGCCAGTGCCAGTCCATTATATCAGTGAGGCTACTCTTGACCAGATGAAGATGGGGCCTCAGCAATGTGAAGCCCAACTTGATGATGAAAGTGAAGAAGAATACGATAGTGAAGAAGAAGGAAGTGAAGAAGAAGGTGGGGCAGAGATAGAGGAAGAAGTCCAGGAAGAAGAGGAAGAGGAGGCTAAAGATACTGATGAGAGTCCTCCTGCGACTCAAGATGATAGGGATGCCCATATAGTGTGACTCAAAGAGGGTCAGGCTGCTCTTCGACAGGATATTGGGGATTTATAGGACCTTGTAAAGAGTAAGTTCAAGAAAGTAACGCACACGCTGAAGACCATCCTGTGTTTCCTGAAGGATAAGGGTACCCCTTCTCCAGCGCCAAAGTCCGATGGATAGGCTTTATGTAGTCATTGTTTGCTTATTTTTTGCTTATTTTTATGTTTGGTTTGCTAGTTGTTTGGTAGTTGGTAGTTGTTTAGTGTTGAAGCCTAGTGTTTGAAGCTCAGATATTTTGTTCACATACTTTCTCTGTCGCGATTCATGTAATGCTGCAAATCATGTATTGTGACAATTTTGTTAATGAAATGCATGTTGGTTCCTTAGCTTGTAAAGTTAATGCTGTGAATGGACTGTGTGAATGCCTAATCTCATTGGTTGTTACCCTCTGTTGTGTGTAGGGTATGCCACCTAAGGGTTCGAGATCTTCAGCCTGTCTTTCTCTGGGAGATTCGCTCGATGGGGCCCTTGCCCTGTGCGATACTCATACGGACCCCCATTTGAGCCCATCTAGTTCAGATCCCATGCCAAGTTCTCAGTCGGCTTCTGGTCCTGCTGCTGGGCCACCTCCTATGACACCTTTTGTGGTGCCTCCTGTCACACCTGCAGTTCCCGAGCAGCACCGTGCACGTGCATCGATGCCTTCGACATCATAGTCCACTCCTCCTATTGATAGGTTAGAGCAGATGATGTTGTTGATGTAGCAGCAGCAGATACAGCAGCAACAGCAGCAGTTCTTATCCTCCATGGCTGGCATCTTTGCTCAGTCAATGGCGGTGACTCCACCTACCTCGCCTCTACACCCTGTTGGGCATACTAGTCCGTGCGGTACATTCGAGCGATTTCGGCGCTTGAGGCCTCCTACATTTTCAGGTACTCACAGACCCGAGGAAGCTGAGTATTGGATCGGCCGCATCTCGAAGATGCTTAGACCGCTACACTGTTCTGAGGTGGAGTAGGTTGAGCTTGTCACCTTCATGTTTGAGAAGGAGGCTAGCTTATGGTGGGACAGCATTCTCCTTACAGTTGCGGAGGATTTCGAGTGGACGTGGGCAGCGTTTGAGGCACTCTTCCACGAGAAGTATTTTCCTATCAGTAGCAGCACGAGAAGGAGAGTGAGTTCCTTCACCTTCACCAGGGAGGCATGTCGGTGACGGAGTATGAGAACAGGTTTACGGAGCTAGGCAGGTATGCTCCATTAATTCTGGGTGATCATCCGTTGAGGATGAGGCATTTTTCTGAGGGTTTACAGCCTGAAATTAGATTGAAGATGTGTTATGCGAGCATTTCTTCTTATGCAGAGCTGGTGAGCATGTCCTTACGAGCAGAGCAGGACGGGGAGAGGTTGTCCCACACACGAGCACCTGTGGTTTCTAGGTCGTGACCTAAGTTCATGAGTAGGCCTTTCCTTAGTAAGAGGCCTCGATTTGATTCACCGCAGGGGTCTTCTATAGCTCCTGCCTTTGTGAGGTATCCTGATGTGTGGTGCAGCTACTACAAGAAGCCTGGCCATGCTGAGATATCATGTTTTTCCAGGATACGAGACAATGGGTTCTCGCCGCCTCAGAGGATCTGTCATTCGATGCCTCAGGCTATTTCTACCCCACCTATTCGATCAGCACCAGCTCATCCAACCTTCAGACCTCCAGCACCTTGTTTCAAGCCGCCACAATGGCCCATGGTTTCTCCACCTCATCGACCACAGCAGGCTCTGGTTCATTGCTCATAGCTGAGGTGCCCGAGGCAGATTAAGCACCGATGTCATTTGAAGTTCTTGTGCACATTCTAGGTACACCTATCTTCCTATTGGTGGACACTGGGTCCACTATTTCGATCATTTCTTGTGCTGAGATTAAGCGGCTAGGGTTGGTTACGGCTCCTCTGAGGGAGTGAGACTTACGACAGCTATAGGGACTACATCAGATATTACTCGGACCTGTGAGTCTTGCTCGATAGATTTGGGTAGCAGGACGGTGGTCATCAACTTGATTGTCGCCCCACTGTGTCATTATGATGCTATTTTTGGGATGGACTGGCTCACGAAGATGAGAGCAGAGATTGATTGCGAGGCCAGAGTTGTGACAGCCTATGGACCTGAGGGCACGGTCTTCTCTTTTCCAGTTCAGGTCAGTTGGTCCTGTCGTATTAGCAGTTATGCTCCCATGTTAGAGAGTTCTGATGTTTCAATGTTAGAAGATATGTTAGTAGTTCACAATTTCTCTGATGTGTTTGAGAAGATTCCATGGCTTCCTCCTAGGAGCGAGATTGACTTCACTATTGATCTTGTGCCCGATGCGACACCGATTTCCCTACTGACATATCGTATGCCTCCCTGTGAGATGGAGGAGTTGAGGAGTCAGATTGATGGTTTGCTTGAGTCAGGCTTTATTCAGCCGAGTGTGTCACCTTGGGGAGCACCCGTCTTGTTTATGAAGAAGAAAGACAGTTCCCTGCGATTGTGTATTGATTATCGTAGGCTGAATCAGGTGATAGTGAAGAACAAGTAACCGTTGCCCAGGATTGATGATCTGTTTAATCAGTTGAATGGGGCACATTATTTCTCGAAGATAGATTTGTAGTCCGGATATCATCAGTTGCGCGTCAGGGATGAGGACGTGCAGAAGACTGTGTTCAGGACCAGTTTTGGTCATTATGAGTTCCTCGTGATGTCTTTTAGACTCACGAATGCTCCAGCCGTGTTCATGGATCTGATGAACAGAGTGTTTCTGTCATTTCTGTTCAAGTTCATCATTGTCTTTATCGATGACATTTTGATATACTCCCCTAGTCGGGAAGAGCATGAGGAGCACCTGGGAGCGGCATTGAATACTCTCAGGGAGAACCAGTTGTTCGCACAGTATAAGAAATGCGACTTCTGGAAGGAAGAAGTGAAGTTCCTGGGACATGTGATGTCCAAGGAAGGCATTGCGGTTGATCTCGCTAAGGTAGCTGCGGTTCAGGATTGGAAGCAGCCCGGTTCAGTTACTAAGGTGAAGAGTTTTTTGGGTCTGGCAGGTTATTATCGACGCTTCATTCAGGATTTTTCTAAGATTTTCAGACCATTGTCTCAGTTGACAAGGAACGACTTGAAGTTTTCTTGGAATGAGAAGCCTGAGGCAACTTTTCAGGAGCTGAAGGACAAGTTGACGTCAGCCCCTGTGCTAGTATTTCTAGAGCAAGGGGTTAAGTATACGATATATACTGACGTGTCTCACGTTGATCTGGTTGTGTCCTTATGCAGAAGGACATGATGATTGCTTATGCCTCGAGACAATTAAGGAAGCACGAGGAGAATTACCCTACGCACGACCTAGAGTTGGCAGCTGTCATCTTCGCATTAAAGCTCTGGAGACATTACCTCTATGGAGAAGAGTTCGAGCTCTTTTGCAACCATAAGAGCCTTAGATATATATTCTCACAGTGAGATTTGAATATGAGACAGCGCCGATGGATGGAGACCTTGAAACACTTTAAGTTCGAGGTTTCCTACCATCCGGGCAAGGCGAACCTTGTGGCAGATGCATTGAGCCGCAAGAAGGCTATAGAATTTGTGGCTCCACTTATGGTGACAGAATGGGTTATGGTGGAATTCGTGCGAGACTTTGAGCAGAAGCTCATGATGGAAGAGACGTATGAAGTCGTCGCACATATTCGTGTACAACCGCTCGTAGATAGCCGTATCATTGAGGCTCAGGCAGGCGATGAGTTTCTGATGAAGATGAAGGAGCGGGTTGGTACTGAAGAGGACTCTGACTGGACTAGTGGTACGGATGGAGGCTTGCGATATCAAGGCCATCTATGCATTCCAAACATACCTGACTTGAGACGAGAGATTCTTGAGTCAGCCCACAGTTCGAGGCTTGCGATGCATCCAGGTAGTACGAAGATGTATCATAATATGAAAAGATCGTACTAGTGGGACAATATGAAAGTCCACATAGCTGAGTTTGTATCCCGTTGTCTCACATGTCAGTAGGTTAAGGCAGATCATCACTGACCTCCAGAATTTCTTCAGCCTATGCCTATAGCTGAATGGAAGTGAGACTTTATTTCTGGACTGCCGAAGATGAGGAAGGGACATGACTTTATTTGGGTGATCGTTGATAGGTTGATGAAGTCAGCTCATTTCCTACCGATCAGAGTCACAAATTCTGCAGACGAGTTGGCTAAATTGTATATCAGGGAGATTGTACGTCTGCATGGAGTTCCCTTAGAGATTGTTTCAGATAGAGACACCCGATTCACATCTATCTTCTAGACTCGTATCCAGGAAGCGATGGGTGTGAAGTTGAAGTTTAGTACCGCGTTCCATCCACAGACAAACGGGCAGACGGAGCTTGTGAATCAGATTTTGGAAGATATGTTGCGAGCTTGTGTGTTGGACTTCAAGGACAATTGGGATGACTGTCTTCCTTATACAGAATTCTCATACAACAACAGCTTCCAGGCGAGTATTGGTATGGCTCCCTATGAGGCATTATATGGTCATCCGTGTAGAGCGCCGCATTGTTGGGCAAAAGTGGGCGAGAAGACTTTGATTGGCCTAGAGTTGGTTCAGGAGACTTCGGAGAAGATCGACATTATTCGGCGTCGACTGCTTTCAGCACAGAGCAGGCAGAAGAGTTACGCCGATAAGAGACGGCAACTACTTAAGTTCGATGTTGGGGACCATGTGTTCCTGAAGGTTTTCCCTATACGAGGAGTTCTTAGATTTGGTAAGAAGGGGAAGCTCATGCCGAGATTTATTGGCCCATTCCAGATACTTAATCGAGTGGGGGCAGTAGCGTATCACCTCGCTTTGCCCACACCACTCGCAGGCGTGCATAATTTTTTCCATGTGTCCATGCTGAAGAAGTATGTTCCCGATCCTTCGCATATTATCAGATGGGAGCAGGTGTAGTTGAGTGAGGATGCCACTTATGAACTGCGCCGGACGTGTATTTTGGATAGGAAGGAGCAGGTATTGCGTAGCAAGGTTATCCCACTTGTGAAGGTACTGTGGACGCACCACAGCGAAGAAGAAGCTACCTGGGAGATGGAAGCTGAGGTCAGGAAGAATTACCCCTAGATCCTCGAGAAGTATGAGAAGGTATGAATTTTGAGGATGAAATTTTTTTCTTAGGGGGGTAGATTGTAACGACTTAGAAAAATCCGTACTTAGAACTGAGTACCACCTCTAGTAGAAATCATTTAGAACTAAATCCTTTAGAATTTGAATGTGTTTTGGTTAGCGTTAAACTAGATTACTTATGGAATTAGTACCAATAACTTTCAATGCGATCTGTAAGACCCAGAACCTAGAGAATCCTTGACGCTATCTTACCCTGAAATCTAGGATCCAACTCTAAACCCAGTTGCTCCCGGGAATGCTTTGTAATTTTGTATTGGATTTAGACCGCACATCGAAAGACTGATAGCTATGAACTTAGACCATTACGATCGTAAAGTTGGACTTGACAATCACCTAGGAAATCAAGTCCAAACGATGTCTTGAGACTATTTTATTGAGTACGGAGTAAAGAGAGTAAGAAAATGAAGATTTTTAGAAAATTAATTATATTTTTAAGTAATCTGAAACGTTTCACTTGCGGTTATTTTTAAGCGTTCTGACTGTTAGATTTTGACCCAAATTCACCCTCGGATCAGGATAGATGGCCCTTTCATGTCATAGAACTTGTAGCCCTGATCAAATGCCGGTAACCGTTGAATTAAAGTTGGTCCACCACGGACGATCTGGAAACCCGATCGGATTGAAAACTTAACTTACTAAAGATCCAATACTAGTGAGCTTAAGTCCGACCGCATTTGATAAGAGGACCTCTAGAAGTGCTCCGTTGGATCGGAAAGAGTCTGAATTGGTTATAACCTAAGTATACCTTGACCTTAAGACTGTTTTCATCAAGTTTAGGCTTATAAAAATGCCTTAAACCCTCATTTCCAAATTTCATATGAATTTCCTAAACCCTAGATTTCTAAGAGAGAGAAAGTGTGGGAGAATCTATCGAATCTCCGTAGGATTCTTCCTAGTCCGTCTAGACATCGAACCTGCATATCTGAATCATTTCTTCCGGCGATTCTAATTCTATTTTTGGGTAAGTTAAGCTAACCCTAACCTATTTTTAAACCTAGAAGAGTTTAAATGACGTTATAGTTAACTCGTTTCACATCATAGGTTGCGTATCCGTCGTTGACGAAGACTTATCGTCTGAATCACCTCTTATACGCATTTTCTGGTTTAAGGTACGAACTATATACGTTTAGGTTATGGTTTTTAAGACTTTCAATGTTAGCTAATGATTTATTCATGTTGTGATTGTCATTACACATGCCAAATGTGGTATCCGTTTCGATTTCCGTATACGTATACTTTATATTGTAAATAGCGTATTTTATGTATATGTTGGAATACCTATATGCATATGGACTCCGCTATTTTGATTGCCATGATTTATTGTCATTGTTATATGCTTGATATGAATGCAGAAACTCCTTGGCGAAAGGGCTTACCCTAATATACAATGGAGTCGACATACGTGATGTATGTTGAATAGTGTAATCTAAGTGTTTGTTTAAATGCCTAAATGAGTTAGTAACTAGTAAAATATGATTGCTAAGGTTCTTGAGATATGAATCTCAATCACAACACTTAAGTGTATGATTTCCTCCATGAATCATGTAACTTAGATTATCCATGTTACATGTGTGTATGATTTCCTCCATGTACTGTATTTAAGTTTCAGTTATATGTCATGAATGTTCGAATGTAGGATATGAATCATGCTAGTTATTGAGCTTGTATGTGAGTGGGGTTGTGCTATAGTCCAGGTAATCGGTAATCGTACTCCAAATGGTGGTTGAGGTTGTTTTCACCACACAGGATGAGTCTAACGAATCTGAGTCGTGCTTGGGATGTTCGACAGTGGTTAGGCCACACAGAGTGCTTATGCATTTCATGTCGTTCAACTCAACGTGCGCTTGGCCTAGTTGAGATTATCAACTAACCCGATTCACCGATGTTCTTTCACCATGTTTGGTCGCTACTATTTGAATTCAAGGCACTGAGCTTACTAGCGAAACTCCCGTTAACCGTGGTACCGTGATCCCCTAAGACTCATGAGCCGGACATGGTGGTATGGGACACTGAAAGGGCCTAGCTATATGCCCTAGAGGGGTGGGTGAATAGGGCAATGCCAAATAAAACTAATAACAACGGAATAATAAAAGAAATAAAGCACAATGCTGAATTTAAAGTAATCTCAATAGCCTAAAATAAAGAGAATGATACTTTACCAGTTTTAAGGACAACCTTACACCAAAAACCAAAAGTTTAAGGTTGGACAACCTTATTTCAAGAACGTCCTTTGTATCACAAATCAATGAGGAATAAAAAGCAAAGAAATCAAAATAACTTGCAGAATTAAATCCTAAGTTATTACAACATTCCCCACACTTACTTGGAATAAAAAGATTACAACATTCATCCACGAATACAATCCATAAAACTGAATAAAGGAATGAAAGAATAAAGCACATCCATAACACAACGATATATAGTGGTTCACCTGTGTGTACACCAACTATTATCCAACAGCCATAAAGAATGCTACTCCACTCCTAATATCCTCACACAGGGGATATTAGCATGCACTATCAAAATAGGTTTCACAGGTTCACCTAAAACCTTCACAATTGTGTCTTTGATCTCGGGCTTACACAATCCAAAAACCCTCACAATCTGAGTTTTCTGTCTCTCCTCAGATAACCAATACAATGAGATTTTTTTAGCAAATCTCAAACAAAACCAAAAAAAGTAAATTACACAAATGTAAAATACATGAATCTCCTTTTGAAGTAGCCCGGTAGAACCAATCGGAGTAGAAGTTCGATTCAACGTTCAAAGTCTAATACTCACTTTAAGAATGGTTCTAAGTCTAATTGATTTTAAATCAAAAGGGCTAGTTCTATTTGATTTTGAATCCAAGAAGAAGGAATATCAGAAATTCCCTTTTTCTAATGAGATTGGAATGTAGATCAAAATTAAATAAAAAATAAGCTAGCAAAAGGAATATTAAATAAGCACAAAGTAGCTTAAAACAAACACAAACTTATCTCAGAGTATAGCCTAAAGAATGCTTGAATAGAGTTGAATTGAATTGCTAAAACTCTGAAGTTCGTGCTCTATTTATAACCTGAAAAATCCCGTCTACGACTGGTTTTAGGATCCTATGACTGGTTGTAGCTTCAAAGATTTTTAAAGATTTCCGCGGGATAAGGATTTTCTGTTCCACGACCGGTCCTGGGTAGCCTACGACCGGTCATGGGCCACTTACGACTGGTCGTGGGTCACCAACGACCGAATTTAGTTGCTGGAGTTTGAGTCGTAGGGCCAAGACTGGTCAAAGGACGAGTCGTACAGCTCACAGGATTGGTGGCAGGATGTCCAGGACTAGTCGTAGGACAATCAGAAAGATTCGAAAATCTTCAACAACATAAGACTGGTCCTGAAAAACTTAAGACTAGTCATAGCAGAGCTAGGACTGGTCTTGAAGTACATATGACTGGTCTTAAAATAGCCCGATCAAGCATATTAAAATATATGAATTATGTATCCAAAATGACCTACAGTAAAGCCCATCCTAAGGTCAATCTAAGGTCAAACAAACCTTAAAAGTGAGATGGACATTGAAAGTCTGTACACCCAGATGACCCTTAAGAGAAGCTTGAGAATATACAAATCTTGTAGTAGGCCTTCTTGAGCTTGATCCTATCTTGAGTTGACAAAGTCTTCTTTTATACTTATACTTGATTGAATCTTGAACATGCATGCTTGAAGACTTCTATTCTTGAATACTTCATCCATGACTTGAAACTTTCTTCATTTAAGTTCTTTTCTTGAAATGCGATGTCTTGAAGTAAAGAATAGTCTCAAACATGAAACACAAGATATACAAGACATAGATATAGGTTTTGGCACCACAAAATTTGACAACCAAAGGGATATGAAATCATAGCACTTACAATCTCCCCCTTTGTCAAATTTGTGACAAAACACATAGCATAAAGAATAAGAGCAACATTTGCCAAAAAAAAATATGAGCCATAAAAGCAAGCACAATTTACTCTACTCCCTCTGAGTAATACGAGTACTGCTCATATAAACAGTAATCATCATGAAGACATCAAAACTCAATATTCTCAATCCACATATCCTTCTCAATCAATCAATCCACAAATTACTCCCCCTTTCCATACTACCCCCTTTTACCTTACTACTCCCCTTTTTTGTCATAAAATGACAAGAAAAAGTCATAATAAGAAAGAGAACAACAACATAGAGAGTAATAATAAGCAGATAATGAGAAAGAAATATGAAAGGACATAGCATAAACCAGAATCATCAAGTCATAACACAGTTAATACAATATCCAAAAGATAAGATAACGTATACAATCCAAAAGATAATTCGCCTAATCAGATCCAGAGGAGGGAGCAGGGATAGAAGGATCAATCTGGTGTAAGCCCCTATTAATGCAACGAAGATATTTTCGCATATATTTGAACTGCATATCATGGGCTATACTCATGTTATCAACCTTCTCCTCCAATGCACGAAGGCATGCATCATGACTAGATGGATCGTAATCAGGATCATTTGGCGAATCAGTTTCTATATCATCAAATATCTCATCTATATTAATATCTTCTTGAGGAAGATCGTCAGCTTCCCCTTCATTTCTGGCTTCACCACCATCACCACCAACACCACCTTCATCAACTTGGCCAGGAAGCAAATTCAACTTCATCTTATTAAGATTAGAATTGTTGAAAATAAGATGATAAATTGGTGCCTCATTAATAGGTTTATCGACAAGTATGTGAGTGGCTAAAACAGTCATAAGATAACCAAACGGAATATCACTATGACCCGGATGGAGACGAAACTGTATAATGAAATAACAAATCAAAGAAGGAAGACAGACCATGGTACCAGAAGTAATATAATGCAACACACGAACCATGACAGAAGTCAACTCGATTCTATTACCGGACCGAGGATACACATTGGAAATGAAGAAACGATGTAACACTCTATATCTAGGTAATAAATACTTTGAAGGGAGCGCATTCCCTTTGTGTGTCCATTGTGCATCAATTTTACATAAATCTCTTATTAACATGCATTTTTTCGATTCAGATGGTTTGTCGTATAAAGTATGAATCGGTATACCTTCATCATTAATAGGTATATCCATAATACCCAATATCAAATGACGGTCTACTTCAAATTTTCCTTCTCTAGTATCAATTGAAAAAGTTAAATTATCAAGAGAAAATTCTGAGATGCATGGTACCATTGATTGGGCAATGGACTGGTATGCAGGCCCACCCCAAAGTAAAATATTAGTCCAGCCAACAGATTCAAGGAGAGGGATAATACCATATGGAGCAATGTGATTGAGATCAGTGGTATGCTCAACGATAATTTTACGGACACGTAAATCTCGTACATCGTGAGAATCATCTTCGGGTGACCGAAGGTGCCGTTTTGTTATCGGTGTAGATCTAGATGAAGATGGACCACGGGATATTTTTTTCTTTCCTCTAGCATCCATATTCAAAAAGATATACAAAGAGCAAGAGAAATGCACAAATGGAAGGATGGGTTTTCTCTAGATCAGCAATATGAGAAGAAACCCTTGAAAAAAATTAACAAAAGAAGAAATCTAGCTACACAATGATCAAATCAAAGCATAGAGAGCATGAATCTTCAAGAAAAATGATGAAATAGGACTTACCTTGAAGAAAAATAAGAAATCCTATGACTGGTCGAGCCATGACTCGTCGTAGGTTAGAGTGAAAATGAAGAAGGGGATTTTCCCCAAAATATATCATATTCACGAGCTCCACGGCCGGTCGAGTGCGGTGCACGACCGGTCGTACCACGACTGGTCGTGCACATCCACGACTGGTTGAGTATCGACCAAAAAAATATATTTTAACGAAAAATTTAAAATTTAAACATAAATAATATTAAATATAATACACTATGATACATGAAAGGAAGTATACTCAATGTAAAATGCACATTCCAAGATCAAATTTTAATTTATTAAACCTGCTTTTGTCAAGCGGTTTAGTAAATATATCAGCAAGTTGATTTTCGGTTGATATATAATCTAAAGAAATAACTTTTTCTTCAACCAACTCACGAATGTAATGATACCTAATGTCAATGTGCTTAGTACGTGAATACTGGATTGGATTTTTGGAAATATTTATAGCACTGGAATTATCACAATGTAAGATCATTGAATCTTGATTAATTCCATAATT
The DNA here is from genome assembly GCA_037074715.1 of Magnolia kwangsiensis. Classification (NCBI taxonomy): domain Eukaryota; kingdom Viridiplantae; phylum Streptophyta; class Magnoliopsida; order Magnoliales; family Magnoliaceae; genus Magnolia; species Magnolia kwangsiensis. The sequence continues at coordinate 77,547,530 of CM073579.1, forward strand.
GCTTAGCATGCGGTTCATCCAAACTAGTTGTGTACATGCATATCCAGCTGCAATATACTCAGCCTCAGCAGTGGAGAGCGATATTGAGCTTTACTTCTTGCTGAACCAAGAAACTAAGCAATTTCCAATGTAAAAACAACCACCACTGGTTTATTTTCTATCATCGATATTACTGGCCCAATCAGCATCTGAGTACCCGGCTAATTGAACACTAGTATCAAAAGGGTACCATAGACCCAGATTTATAGTACTTGCGACATATCTAATAATCCATTTAACAGCAGTAAGATGTGATTCCTTAGGATTAGACTGATATCTTGCATAAATTCCAACACTTAACGCAATATCAGGTCTACTTGCAGTAAGATACAACAAACTACCAATCATACTACGATATAGTTTAGGATCTATATCTTTACCTGCAGAGTCTTTTGAGAGTCTTAACGTTGTACTCATAGGAGTATCAAAGTTCTTACCATTCTCAAATCCAAACCTTTTAACCAAGTTTGAAGCATATTTGGTCTGAAAAATGAAAATTTCATCAGGTTGTTGTTTTACTTGTAATCCTAGGAAATAGTTTAGTTCGCCAACCATGCTCATTTCGAACCTTGATTTCATTAACTCTGCAAACTCAATAGACATGTTAGAGCAAGTTGATCCATAAATAATATCATCAACATAAATTTAAACCATTAAAATATCATTGTTATGCTTCTTAACAAAGAGCGTCTTATCGACACTTCCTACTTGAAAGCTATGACTAAGTAAGAATTTAGTCAATTTCTCATACCATGCCTTGGGCGCTTGTTTTAGACCATAGAGAGCCTTTTTGAGACGAAATACATGTTCAGATAATTTGGGGTCTTCAAACCTTGAAGGTTGTTCAACATACACTTCTTCATGTAAATCGTCATTCAAGAAGGCGCTCTTTACATCCATCTGATAAATCTTAAATTTTCTAAAGAATGCGATGGAAATAAAAAGTCTGATTGATTCAAGGCGAGCGACTGGAGCAAAGGTTTCATCATAATCGATGCCTTCAATCTGAGTGTACCCTTGTACAACCAGTCTAGCCTTATTTCGTATTATATTTCCAAGCTCATCAGACTTATTTTTAAAGATCCATTTTGTTCCAATAATGTGTTTATCTTTAGGTCTAGGAACAAGATACCAAACATCATTACGAACAAATTGATTAAGTTCATCCTGCATAGCAACTATCCAATTTTTGTCAGAAAGTGCTTCTTTCACGTTGACCAATTCTATTTTGGATGTAAAACAAATATAATTACATATGTTCTCAAGTTATTTCCGAGTACGAACTCCAGTGAGAGGGTTTCCAAGTATTTGATTGGCTGGATGATCTTTGACCGTCCTTGGTTCAGATTCTTTTTGACTTGATGAGGTATCTTGTTTGTCGATAATAAGAGCTTCATCATCATCTGAACTTGGAGCTGGTATATTCAAATGATCATCAATGACCACATTGATGGAATCTTGAATCACACCAGTTTTCTTATTTAGAACCCTATAAGCTTGACTATTCAAAGAATAACCAAGAAAAATACCTTCATCACTCTTCATATCAAATTTTTTCAAATTTTCACGATCACGTAAAATATAACACTTGCTGCCAAAAACCCAAAATTATTTGACAGCAGGTTTCTTTTCAAACCATAATTCATAAGTAGTCTTATTATCAGATTTACTAGTATAAACCCGATTAATAATATAACATGCGGTATTAACTGCTTCAGCCTAAAGATTTCTAGAGAGCTTCATGCTATTCAACATAACATTAGCCATATCCTGAAGCACTCTATTTTTTCTTTCAACTATACCATTTTGTTGCGATGTTTTGGGCGCAGAGAATTCATGTGATATTCCCTGATCGCTACAGAATTTCTCAAAACTACTGTTTTCGAATTCGGATCCATGATCACTATGGATCTTACTAACATGAGAACCTTTCTCATTTTGGATTCATTTGATGACCTTTTTCACTTCATCTAGGGTTTCAGTTTTGTCTTTTAAGAATGATACCCAAGTGAATTTGGTATAGTCATCTACGATAACCAAGATATATTTTTTGCCTCCTCGACTCTCTGATCTAGTTGGTCCAATAAGATCCATATGGAGAAGCTCGAGTGGTCTAGATGTGGTATTGGAGTTCACTTTCTTGTGAGGGCTCCTAGTCTGTTTGCCCAACTGGCATTCACCACATATTTTGTCTACATTTTACAATTTGGGTATACCTCTAGTTAGTTCTCTTTTGCTCAATCTAAATAAGTTCCTATAGTGTACATGTCCAAGACGTTTATGCCATAATTCAGTCTCATCGGTATGGACCATGTAACATGATTGAGTAGATGAGCTTGCATCACTAACGATGTAGCAGTTTTCAGAAGTTCTGCGACCGGTTAATATAACAGAACCCTTTTTATTAAGTATCTCACAACCTTGATTAAAAAACTTCACACTGTGGTTATTATCGCATATCTGAGAGATGCTAAGTAGGTTGTGTTTCAAGCCTTCAACATACAAAACATTCTTAAATAAGGGAAGGTTATAAAGCTGAACCGTACCTTGGCCAATGATCTTACAATTGCTTCCATCACCAAATGTGACTGACCCGTCAGTCATATCTTTTAGATCGCTGAATAAAGCTTTGTCACCTGTCATATGCCTGGAGCAACCACTATCTAGGTACCACTTTGAATAGCTTATAGCTTTGAAAGCAGTGTGGGCAACCAAGTAGGCAACTTTAGGAACCCATTTCAGAACTGTTCTGGGTTTAGGAGTATAGATGGTCTTTTTCTATCTGTTGTTATAGGAGAGACCTATAGAGTTAGACTTTAATAGCTCCTTGAGAAGATCAATTATTTTTTCAGCTAATGGATTTCGATTTTGAAAATTAAAGTTGACATGGCTACCTGTCGATTTTTGAAAAGACCTTGAATTTTTGAAAAAACCTTGATAAGTATTCTTTTCTTTTGAGATTGAAGACTCTCCTTTTACAAATTTAGGAGCAATGTTCTTTTGTTTAGGAGATTTATTCTTATCATAGCCCAACCCGGATTGATCGCCACATTTTCTTGATCCGGACAATAATTTTTCCAATTTAGGATCACCTTGGGCATATCTCCATATGTCTTTCAAACTCAGAAGAGAAGCTACCTCATTTTTGAGTTTCTCATTTTTGGATCTCAAATCTTCAATTTTGGAGGTTTTGAAATCTAAATCACATTTGGTTTTTTCAAAAGAATCGAAAATATGAGACTTTTCTAAAATAAGAGATTCATAATCTTCCTTAAGCTTAGAAAATTTTTCTTTTTTTAATTTAAGCTTGACGGCATTTTTACAACTCTCCCTATAAAGGGCATTATAAGCAGCCTGAAGATCATCTTCATTATCGCAATCACCATTCAGATTTTCTTCACTAGATATATCATCATCATCTGAAAGGGTGATCTTGGCTAGAGTCATAAGGGCTTTAACATCATCGCCCGACTCAGTTTTAGAATCTTCTGATTTAGAAGAGGATTCAGAATCAGACGATTCATCCCAAGTAGCCATCATGCTTTTCCTTTTTGATTTGTCCTTTTTAGGACATTTGTTAGCTAAGTGACCATACTCTTGATAGTTGTAACATTAACTATCTTTCAAGGATTTTTGAGTTCTAGGTTTAGATCGTCTCTTATCATTTGACTTTTGAAAATTAACTTTTTCCTTGCTTTTGAAAATTTTGTAAAATTTTTTTGCTAAAAGCGCCATATCATCTTCGAAATTTTCTAAATCCGAAGTGCTCTCTTGTGAAACATTTTTAGATGATTTCAGAGCAATAGATTTTCCTTTAGGAGCTTTAAAGGACAACTCATAGGTTTGAAGTGAACCAACTAGTTCCTCAACCCTCATGGTATCCGTATCACGAAGTTCCTGAATCGCGGTTACTTTAGAATTGAACCGTTCAGGAAGTGAGCGTAGTATCTTTGCGCACACTTTACTTTCTGAGATTCTATCACCAAGACCCCACATAGAGTTCACAATGTCATTTAATCTAGTATAGAAGTCCATAAACATCTCATTTTCCTCCATATGAATTTCTTCAAATTTAGTTGTGAGGAGTTGGACTTTAGATTTCTTGACAATAGATGTACCCTCGTGTGTCATTTCTAATACATCCCATGCTTATTTTACATTTTCACAAGTGATGATTCTTTTGAATTCATCTGGTGATAATGCACAAGTAATTGCATTTAGTGCTTTTACATTGGCACTACTTTCACTTTTCTGAAGTGTGGTCCAAAGAGAATAAACCGTTACTTTCATTGATTTTGAACCATCGTCATTAGTTACTTCAGTGATAGGAGGGTTCCATTCATTCACTGTGGCCACCACACATTTTCATCTAAGGATTTGAGGAAGATCCTCATCCTGGCTTTCCAATAAGCATAGTTTGTGCCATTAAAGGGTGGTGGCCTAGTGACTGATAGGCTATCAAAATTTGACATCTTAATATAGCTTAAATCGTTAGCTCAGGAAATAAATCCAATAAATAAACAATAAGCACAAGCTATTAGGCTCTGATACCACTTGAAAGGGCCTAGCTATATTCCCTAGAGGGGGGGTGAATAGGGCAATGCCAAATAAAACTAATAACAGCAGAATAATAAAAGAAATAAAGCACATGCTGAATTTAAAGTAATCTCATTAGCCTAAAATAAAGAGAATGATACTTTATCAGTTCTAAGGACAACCTTACACCAAAAACCAAAGGTTTAAGGTTGGACAACCTTATTTCTAGAACGTCCTTTGTATCACAAATCAATGAGGAATAAAAAGCAAAGAAATCAAAATAACTTGCAGAAATAAATCCTAAGTTATTACAACATTCGCCACACTTGCTTGGAATAAAAAAATTACAACATTCATCCACGAATACAATCCATAAAACTGAATAAAAGAATGAAAGAATAAAGCAAATCCACAACACAACGATATATAGTGGTTCGCCTGTGTGTACACCAACTATTATCCAACAGCCACAAAGAATGCTACTCCACTCCAAATATCCTCACACAGGGGATATTAGCATGCACTATCAAAATAGGTTTCACAGGTTCTCCTAAAACCTTCACAATTGTGTCTTTGATCTCAGGCTTACACAATCCAAAAACCCTCACAATCTGAGTTTTCTGTCTCTCCTCAGATAACCAATACAATGAGATTTTTTTGGCAAATCTCAAACAAAACCAAAAAAAGTAAATTACACAAATATAAAATACATGAATCTCCTTTTGAAGTAGCCCGGTAGAACCAATCGGAGTAGAAGTTCGATTCAACGTTCAAAGTCCAATACTCACTTTAAGAATGGTTCTAAGTCTAATTGATTTTAAATCAAAAGGGCTAGTTCTATTTGATTTTGAATCCAAGAAGAAGGAATATCAGAAATTCCCTTTTTCTAATGAGATTGGAATGTAGATCAAAATCAAATAAAAAATAAGCTAGCAAAAGGAATATTAAATAAGCACAAAGTAGCTTAAAATAAACACAAACTTTTCTCAGAGTATAGCCTAAAGAATGCTTGAATAGAGTTGAATTGAATTGCTAAAACTCTGAAGTTCGTGCTCTATTTATAACCTGAAAAATCCCGTCTACGACTGGTCTTAGGATCCTATGACTAGTCGTAGCTTCAAAGATTTTTAAAGATTTCTGCGGGATAAGGATTTGTTGTTCCACGACCAGTCCTGGGTAGCCTACGACCAGTCGTGGGCCACTAACGACTGGTCGTGGGTCACCAACGACCGGTCATAGGATCCCTAATTTAGTTGCTGGAGTTTGAGTCGTAGGGCTAAGACTGGTCAAAGGACGAGTCGTACAGCTCACAGGACTGGTCTTAGGATGTCCAGAACTGGTCGTAGGACAATCAGAAAGATTCAAAAATCTTCAACAACATAGGACTGGTCCTGAAAACCTTAAGACTGGTCGTAGCAGAGCTAGGACTGGTCTTGAAGTCCCTATGACTGGTCTTAAAACAGCCCGATCAAGCATATTAAAATATATGAATTATGTATTCAAAATGACTCACAGTAAATCCCATCCTAAGGTCAATCTAAGGTCAAACAAACCTTAAAAGTGAGATGGACATTGAAAGTCTGTACACCCAGATGACCCTTAAGAGAAGCTTGAGAATATACAAATCTTGTAGTAGGCCTTCTTGAGCTTGATCCTATCTTGAGTTGACAAAGTCTTCTTTTATACTTATACTTGATTGAATCTTGAACATGCATACTTGAAGACTTCTATTCTTGAATACTTCATCCATGACTTGAAACTTTCTTCATTTAAGTTTTTTTCTTGAAATGCGATGTCTTGAAGTAAAGAATAGTCTCAAACATGAAACACAAGATATACATGACATAGATATAGGTTTTGGCACCACAAAATTTGACAACCAAAGGGATATGAAATCATAGCACTTACAATCTCCCCCTTTGTCAAATTTGTGACAAAACACATAGCATAAAGAATAAGAGCAATATTTGCCAAAAAAAAATATGAGCCATAAAATCAAGCACAATTTACTTTACTCCCCCTGAGTAATACGAGTACTGCTCATATAAACAGTAATCATCATGAAGACATCAAAACTCAATATTCTCAATCCACATATCCTTCTCAATCAATCAATCCACAAATTACTCCCCCTTTCCATACTACCCCCTTTTACCTTACTACTCCCCCTTTTTGTCACAAAATGACAAGAAAAAGTCATAATAAGAAAGAGAACAACAACATAGAGAGTAATAATAAGCAGATAATGAGAAAGAAATATGAAATGACATAGCATAAACCAGAATCATCAAGTCATAACACAGTTAATACAATATCCAAAAGATAAGATAACGTATACAATCCAAAAGATAATTCGCCTAATCAGATCCAGAGGAGGGAGCAGGGATAGAAGGATCAATCTGGTGTAAGCCCCTATTAATGCAACGAAGATATTTTCGCATATATTTGAACTGCATATCATGGGCTATACTCATGTTATCAACCTTCTCCTCCAATGCACGAAGGCGTGCATCATGACTAGATGGATCGTAATCAGGATCATTTGGCGAATCAGTTTCTATATCATCGAATATCTCATCTATATTAATATCTTATTGAGGAAGATTGTCAGCTTCCCCTTCATTTCTGGCTTCACCACCATCACCACCAACACCACCTTCATCAACTTGGCCAGGAAGCAAATCCAACTTCATCTTATTAAGATTAGAATTGTTGAAAATAAGATGATAAATTGGTGCCTCATTAATAGGTTTATCGATAAGTATGTGAGTGGCTAAAACAGTCATAAGATAACCAAACGGAATATCACTATGACCCGGATGGAGACGAAACTGTATAATAAAATAACAAATCAAAGAAGGAAGACAGACCATGGTACCAGAAGTAATATAATGCAACACACGAACCATGACAGAAGTCAACTCGATTTTATTATCGGACCGAGGATACACATTGGAAATGAAGAAATGATGTAACACTATATCTAGGTAACAAATACTTTGAAGGGAGCGCATTCCCTTTGTGTGTCCATTGTGCATCAATTTTACATAAATCTCTTATTAACATGCATTTTTTCAATTCAGATGGTTTGTCGTATAAAGTATGAATCGGTATACCTTCATCATTAACAGGTATGACCTTTGAATCTTAGATTGAATATGAGCCTTTAAAAAATTTACTTTTCATCTTAATATAGAATAACCCCTTGGCTAGTGTATCATAGGATCAGAACATCAACAAAACAAATCATCATCTAAGATAGACTCACGTTGAAAATCTGCCGTAGTACTGTGGCATGGGGAAAACATATGCTCTTAAACCTATGCATGTTGCATTAACACTGGATTACTGATGCAGGGATGAATGTGATGAGGTCCATCACCATCTTCCTCAAGGATAACTACTCTGAATCCATAGTTCTTCTCTGTACTCCTCACAGAGACTTCTCGAATCCATGAGAAAAAGAAATAGAAATAATTTTAAAATATTTGAAATAAATTTGTTAATGATACTAAGACTTGGAAAAACTTTAGGAATTAAATTATAATTGAAACTACCTAAAATTTGTAACTTATTGTACATAGTAAATTTTTTATTTATAGTAAGTGTCCTATGTGGCTTAACCATGTTGTTCTCCTAATTTTTCTAAACACTTTTCGCATTGGACACAACTCCTAAAGCCCAATGGATAAAAAGTTACAATCAAACCAAAACTTACAAAAAATAGTAAAAATGGAAATAAACATGGAATTCAAAGGTCAATATGATGGGATCTCACAAATATGGTGAAAGTAGCTCGTCCTACCCCAAAATCATATATGGTACGTCAAGTAACTCATTCTAGTTTGCAATATATGCCTATTTTAAGGTTATGACGGTTTTCATGACTTTTGCCTATGATCGGGCTTCCTCTGTTCCATCTTGGACATGAAAATGTCCGCGAACTGCTATACATCAATATCTCACCTTTTTTTCCTTCCTCTTTCATTCTTTTTCAATCCCCAAACTCAGAAACAAGGCTCACAAAATTTTCGATCGCCGTATTACCCCATTATTGGCTTTCAGCCCCCATACGCCAGATTCCGATCTTGTAATCCTACGAGGAGGATTTTCAACATGAATTTATTTGTAGTTAAGCATAACCACAAGTTTACCCAAATTACAAATGCAACATCATCATCACATATCTACTAAAATAAAAAACTTGACTACAATACATGAAGGGGAAATATAAGATAAATGCCAAAAGCTCCGAAAGCTCTGCCGCATGCTCATGCCTTAGCTCAAATGCATCTTATTGTTACCTGCACGCATCTATCATGCATAAGCTTATAGAATGCTTAGAGGGTGGTGAATGTGTGTGTGAAAAATAAGTGTCAAGCACACAAATATTAGCGTGAGCAAAATACTAGCAAGGTTATAAGTCATTCATTATCAGAGTATGCAATGCAGATCGGCTATACAATATGGAGTCATAATAAGTCAAATATCAAATACCGAGGATGCAATACAATATGTAATTCTGAAGAGCCATGAATACCATTAGCCCCATCTACACCATATAAATGCAGAAACATAGCAACCCAAATGTCATATGTTGTGGATGTAATGCAATATGTAGATCTTGGCGAGTCCATAATACCATCAACTTCATTCAGGCTATGCAATACAGAAGCATAGAAAACCAAATGCTATGTGCTGAGGATGCAATGCAATATGTAGTGTAAAAGAAATGACCAAACTGGAGTGTGAAGTCCGGATGATAGTACATAGTATCGCAAGTCGTGGGGTTCATTATAAGGGATTTCTATCCAAACCAGTCTCATACTTAAATTTAAATAGGTAGAATCAATGTGGTAAACTCCTAATCTCAGGTTATTGTGCACTTCAACTAAAATCCCGGCCATTGCGAAGGTACACATAATAAATTAGTGGTGCACCACCAGCTCGAGTGGATAATGAATGAATGAATGAATGAGTATAATGCTGAGTATGCAACACCTGCCCAATAATTTCACATATCAGTACCGTACATCTTTGGGATCATCACCAGGGTCTAGTACACTTTACACCAGCTTACTGCCCCATCAAGCGCACAACTGGTTAAGTGGAAGAGACGTCACTATCCGCCTACCAATCCGACTTGTTGATAGCGAACCAATTTATGAGCTGGTCAGACTCAGCATAAAATTACCTATTCCCTCAAGCGGGTAAGGCCACACCCCCTCCCAACTGACCCTGACACAGTGGACTGATATATGGCCCTCATGTGCTCATATATATCCACTCGATCTAGACGTTGGGGTGTCCCCTGGCCTTAGGGGTTTAGGAATTTTCACCCAGGGACATATATCGTGCCTGTATGCTAGAACTAAACATTTTCGGTGTCCCATCTAACCATTCATGACATGCCTGTGGAGGTCGTGACCCTGATGTTGCTAGGGCATACAGTGGTCATATCACAAAATGTGAGATGCATGATTCATACCATCTAATAATGCATCAAACCTGTGCATACCACGTGCTCATGTGGGGCAACTCCGTCTCTCAAGGAGTCCTATAAACAATCAACCCAATGACACATGCTATACTCAATCACTCCTCATAACAAGAATGCAGATGATGCGCATGAACATGTATTATGAAGTATTCCAGGCATGATTATAATCACATACATCATAGTGGGCCGGTATAAGATAGCCCATGGCCTGTATAGGTGAATAAGTGGTGTGTAATAATCACCTACACGTGGTGGATCTCACACACAGAAAGGACCTCACGCATATAATGGTCCTCACGTATATGATGGGCCTCTTACATCACAATGGGCCTCATACAATCATAATGAGCCTTATAATGAGCCTCATACAATCACAACGGGCCTCGTACACAATGGATCTCATACAATCATAATGAGTCTCATACAATCACAATGGGCCTTATACAATCACAATGGGCCTTACATGGTCACAATGGGACTCATATAATAATTAACCTTGCAATGACCTTATACAATCATAATGTTATACTAACACATACTCATTGCGTATACTAACATAATTATAATCAATAATCAGCCTACGTATGGCTGGGTCCATAGAAGGACAGCAGATCTAATCTATAACATGAGGATCGGTCCTCAATAGTGGATACACTAAATCTAATACTATAGATTTTTCTACCTATGGCCAGAAGTGATGATGCATCCTCCTCATAACAAGGATGGGTCTACGTGGCCTACTCATGGGCCTAAGAGTGGGCTTACAGGTTTAGGTACTTCTACTAGCATCAATGGGGACCCAAAGAATTGGGATAGCCTAATAAGGTGAGATAGATCATACTAATAATAATAAGAGCCCATTAATTTAGGTTAGCCCACTAAGGAGAAATGAATATGAGCCTAATACAATCACAATGGGCCTCATAGCATCTCAATGGTTTGTATCATGATGTTATACAAGCACGTACTCATATTCGGCATCGATAATCGGGTTATATATAAGGCGGGATCCATAAATGGACAATAGACTCATAACATGAAGGTCAGTCCTCAATTGTGGGTATAACAATTCTGATAGCGTGGATCCCTCAGTCTACGATGATGACGAACTTTCCTCACATTAAGGCTTACATTCCTAAGGATCTGGAAAGGGTTCCTTCTCCATATTATTATATGGCCCTGCTAGATGCCCCAGGGGGTCCAAATAAGCCGTAGATGGACTTCAAGATAAAAGAAATAATCCTACTAACAACCAATGAGGGCCCAACATCTTGGGATAGACTAATGAGAATAGATGGATCATGTAAATAATGATTAGGGTTAAAGCACTTAGGGAATGATGAGAATGGGCCTAACAGGGCCTAAGGGAAGGTCATAATGAGGACATTTAACCATTATTACCCATCAATGTGGACATTTAACCAACATTGCTCCCAAGGAGTGGCCCACATAGAGCTAAACATATACTAGGCCCATGGCCTCACACAAGGGCCTCACATACAACATAATGGGCCTCATATAAGAGCCTAATATACATCACAATATGCCTCACACAAGGGCCTAATATATATATATATCACAATGGGCCTCACACAAGGGCCTAATATACTTTTCAGTGGGCTTCATCATACGGGCCTTGTATACATCGCATTGGGCCTCATCATATGGGCCAATATACATCACATCTGGCCTCATCATATCGGCCATAATTACATCATGTTGGGCCTCACCAAATGGGCCACATATATATCATGTTACGGTGGGCACTGCTCATTCCAAATGGGCCCACCAGATGAATAACATGTATGTACAACACATACATCAGGTGGGCCGCACGTCCAGCGGACGGACGGCGTTGATAAAATACTTAATCGCCTGGGTCCCACATGGACAGTAGGGATGAAACACATGCATTAAAGGTGGGCCCCACCCATCCAGCAAACAGACGATGTGGATAACGAATACTTCATGATGTGCCCACATAACACCGTCCAGCTATGAACATTGTGATGTATAACACATCATCAAGGAAAGGGCCAACCATAACGTTTATTTTCCATCCAATCTGTTCATAGGGTCATGAAGACCTGAATTAAGAGGAAAACAAATTCCATTTTGATCCAAAACTTCTATGACCCTAAACAATTTTCAATGGTAGACATTCAATCCATCACTAGTTTTGCAGTGTGGTCCACTCGATAAATGGATCTGTCTTATTTTTCGTCATAAGCCTTAAGACAAGCTCGCAAGGTGGATGGACTGTTTGGATACTACAGATGCATTAGAGGTGGGTCCCACCATCCAGGGTGTTGGATGGTGTGGATAAGACCCATACATCATGTTTGGCCCCACATAGCACTGTCCATGAATGGACGATGTGGAAACAGAATACATACATCAACATGGGTCCCACCTAGATGGATGACATGGATATAAACCACATAAATCTAGGTGGGTCCCACCTATCCACGCATGTCACACGTGTGGGGTGGGCCCACATCTCAAAACAGATGGGCAATGTGTATAAAACACACACATCTCGGTGCACCCCACACCACCCGTCCAGATGGACACTATGGATATAGAACATACACATCAAGTTGGGTCCCACTCCACATGTGCAACACATGTGGGGTGGGCTCCACACAGCCGTTAGATGAATGGACGGTGTGTATAAAACACATGCACCATGGTGGTGGGGTCTACGTCCCCAAATGGACGAACGGTTTGGATATAACACAACCTTATGATCAGACCCACCATCCCAGCCCAATGGATGGTGAGGATATAGGATACGTACATCAAGGTGGGTCCCATCCCACACGTTCAGCATGTGTGGGGTGGGCCCCACACAGCTGGCAAGATGGTTAGATGGTATGGATATAAAACATACCTCATGATGGGCCCATAGAACTTGCTGACGTCAATGCAACAACAGGCTGCATGCCGTGTGGGACCCACCATCTAGGGTCTGAACGGTGTGGATCTAACACATCATCAAGGTGGGCCACACATGTGGCCCACAGTTTTGGATAAGCTGATATATGTGTTTTCTCTTCTCTTGGGCCTGTTCAGACGGACAGGCAACAAGCTCGTCTGCTGGACAATCTAGCAAGGTGGGCTCCATGATGGACAACATGGATATAATACATCATGGTGGGCCATACACACACACATCATCACAGATGGGCCATCATACATCATCACCAAAAGAAAAAGAAAAGAGAGAGAGAGGGAAGGAGAAATGTGTGGTGGAGGTAGCTCCGCCACTATAAGCTCCCTTCTGTGATACAATACATACATCAAGATGGGTCCCACCACAAATGGGCCCCTCAAATCATACAAATCCATGGTGAAAATCCTAGATCACCCACTGATTGCACTCCTTCTTGGTCCCTTGACTTCCTTAGCTCCTAAGCTTCTTCTTTAATGGGAGATGATGAAGATTGAAGGGTGGAGATGAGGATTTAGGGGTAGGGAGTGGGCCACACTTGAAAATTTTTGGAGCTTCCCTAGCTTGGACGGTTGCTCTCCTTGGGTGCTTGGGGAAAATGGGTAGAGAATAAGAGAGAGAGGGTGTTGTAAGAGAGAGGTGATGGGTGATGGGTGTAAGGAAGGGATGGGCGAGTGTAAGAAAGGGATGGGGAGAGAGAGAGAGTTGACTTTAGGGAATGGCTTGTGTAAGAGGGGGATGGGTTGTGTACTTGACTTACATCTGATTGATTAATGTGATGGATGGTAGAGATTCTCTTGAAATTTACAACGGGTGGCATTTTTCTCAAAATAAATATAGGCCCACAACTCTGGCCTGGGTATCGTAACGGTGTGCAAGACGCGGCGTTGGAACTGCAGGGACAGCGCGGTCACTAGAGTACAAGTCTTGGGTCGAGTCAACTCAGATATATGGGTGCGACTTAGGGTCGAGCACAAATGCCTACTTAGGTCACGAGTCGTCGAAATTTGATGGGGAGGAACGCGGGAGTTTAAGGAATGGTACGGACTAGGAAACGGGCCTTACATTCTCACATACTTATAAAATGATAACATGTGTTCACATGATGGCAAGACTAGGAAAGATGGTATTATGTGTTTTTTTAATTAAAAATCATTTCAATTTAGGGCGAATGCCATGCTCCATGTATATAAACATCCTCCTCTAACTGGGGTTGTCAATGGGACAGGTTTACCCATCTTGCTTTTGGGTTGGGCATGGACTAGAGTATTTAACCCAAGAGCTAGACTCAGGCTTAAATCACAAGCCCTTTTTAAATCAGTTCTAGCTTGGACTAAGATGTCCGCGTGCCTGTCTGTCCAGCTTATTTGAGTTTTAAAATGGAGATTTAAATTTTTAATAGTTTTAAAGTAGGCTTACAAGGAGGAGAATTGTTATTTTACATAAACAAATGGGTTATTGGATAGGGTGGTCCCCACCAGGGTGTTTATATGAAATCTACTCGATCACCATGTCATGCCCCAAAAATGGTGCCTGGGCCCTTCTCTCCAGTCTTGAGGTGCACTTCTCTCCAGTCTTGAGGTGCAACTTGGGATTTTTATTTATTTTTATTTTTTGACAATTGGTTTAGTGATATCACCCTTAAAAATGATATGACATTATCCAAAAAAAGATATACTCACATCCAACATATGATATATCAATATCCAAAATATACATCCATCTCAAGTACATTATTATATTATTAAAATTCATCGCTAATTAAAAAAATGAGAATGTAATCTTCTTCTCACCCAACTACTTCGATTGACTTGGGTTTCCTTAAAGGTTGAATAATAGTAGGGGTGAGCTTTGAAAGTCCAATGGGAATATCTCAATCAAGAGTGATAATGAAAACATAATAAACATAATAGTGAGAAAGTAATACAAGAATTATGATACTAGTCATCAATGTGGTGGGGTCATGAATGCAATGCGCATGAAGTCTATCTTCACCATATTCCAATATTGTCAATCTGAGTGAATACTAGGGCCATCCCTTCTCAAGAAGCCTAGCTCTCCTGCCACTACCTGACCTTGGCAATGGGGTGTCTGTGCATTCGATGCACTCACCCACCCGACTCGATGCTAATATGCATTTTAGAAAAGATATATATGGTGGGCTCATTACACATCTATTTCATCTCCAACCTCGACAAAAGGACACTCACATGTCTACATATCTGTCATACTCGCCCAATGATGAAGGGACGTATTCATAATAACCCTCACTGAAATCGGTAGTTGTGGATCCTACTTTACTAGATATGTCCACCCTGACCCTTCTCCATCTGGCATTAGCAGTTAGGTTATTGCACAACCAGCATGCTCATCCGACTCGGTCCAACGATGAAGGTCCCAATGCACAAGGGTAAAAATATCCATGACCTATCACAAGGTCCCAACTTCTAATATCCACAACCTATTAAGGTCCCAACGTTTAATTCCCATAAATACACCACCCGCAAAGTAATCATAATGCACATGTACAAGTCATCATGGTGTTAGGGTTGAAATGCATTTAATATATGGAAAGTTTGCATATATTACTAAAATCAACGTTTATTAAAGTCAAGTTGCGACATATTCAGAGTCCATAACACGAGTCCACTCACAATTCATGATATCATAACTCAAAGGTCTATGTATATCCGTATTGCACACTAAAGTTCACCTCATGAAGTCACTACAATGCACTGGACCTCTTTAACCCAAGGGTCTATTTGCATGTTATGCGAGGATTACACTACTGTACTTGAATGAGGCCACTTGTACACTATACTGGTATACATCCAATAAGTCAAATGAGTGACATTAATATACTCGAACATTAGTCTTCATGTGTACTCCTTATTACGCATTTTGTTAGTCTAATATTTCCTTAAGAGTGTAATTGAACATGGGTTCCTGTGCATGCCCTCTAGGGTACATCACAAGTCAAATACGTTTGTTTCCCCACATGTGCAAGCATCATCTTTAAGGATCACTGACCACTCAAGTAAACCAATTTAGTCCTCACTCAGCGTATGTTCGAGTATAACTAGTCTAAGATTTGCAATCACAAGGTCAAGCCACAAGTTTATATGTCATTCTCTTGATTGCATATCAAATCTAAATTGTTACTATAAGAAATCATCTTCTGGCTTACTCGTTTCATGCTTTGGGTCTTACATAAATTACAAGGTGAACCTTGTTGCCCCTGGCGGTAAATCACACATTCACACACTCATTGTGGGTGACAGGGGTAGCCTATTTAGGGCTAACACAAAAAAAAAATGATATGGTGGGCTCCACTCTCCAAGATAGTGGCCTCTACACATCACAGTCCGAATCGATTAGGACTTGTATGTCTACAATGGACTTCACGATCTTGTGGGTCTCATGACACATACATACACGATATGGTGGGTTCCAGAAGTCCTCACAACATGCACACACACAACACAACAAGTCTCATGGCTTTGTGGGCCTCACTGCACACACATACACAACACGGTGGGTTCCAAGGCCTTATGGGCCTCACAGCACACACATACATAACACGGTGGGCTCCATGCCCTTATGGACCTCATGAAACACGCATCCACTACATCGTGGGCTCCACGACCTTATGTGTTTCCCCTTCAATAAGGTCCGTATGACACAGGGTGGATGGTTAATATACACTATGGGAGGTGGGTCCCAAAGTGGCAAATAAAAACATTAGCTGGCAGTTAAACATTAGGTGGGCCATCAAAGTTCTAGAACAAGTTGATATGTGTGTCATCCATTCATTTACGTTTGTGAGACTGTATCAACAGGTTGGATATTAAGTAGGCATCATGTGGACCACATTCTTAAGACCGCAGAAGGTTTGGATTGGGATGATATCTTTGTTTCCATTCATCTAGGTCAAAGTGACCCTATCGACAAGTTAAATGGTAAATGAACGTCACAGTGGATCCCACAGGGGGTTTTCAATGATGGGTGTTCAATCACCACTATTTCTTGTGGTGGGGTCCACTTAAGCTTTGAATCTACCTTGTTTATGGGCTTTACCCACATCCAGGTCAGCATGACCTTATAGACATGTTAGATGACAAATAATCATCACAGTGGGCCCTAGGGATCGTTTTAATGGTGAGAGTTCAATCATTGTTATTTCTTGTGATACAACCCACCAAGGCTGTGAATCTACTCCATTTTTTTTGCTCACACCATATCCTGGTTAGCATGACCTTATTGATGGGTTGGATGGCAAATAAAACCATAGGGGGGCCCATAGGAGGTCTAAATGGTGGGTGTTCAATCACTATTGTTTCTTGTAGTGGGCTCCACTTGAGCTTACAATTAAACACGAGTCGAGTTAGAGTTGAGCTAGGCCAAGCTTGGCTCAGCCTGACCCCACCATGACCCAAGATAGAGCTCAACTTGACTCGGTCTTCGAGCTTAATCCTCTAGCTAGCCTTGACTCACTAGTTTGAGCCAAATTGAGCTGGGATGAGTCGGGTTGAGCAAGCTGTTTGAGTTGAGTTAAGACGAGTCAAGTTATATGATTTTTTTTAAATATTATTTTAAAAATCATGATAAAATTATTAAAATAATAAAATCAAGATTGTTAGGTGAAGTGGCAATGCATAACAAGTTAATAAGTAATAACATAAGAATCTTTGTTACTATGAAACCTTAAATCCACTTAACATTCATTAACAACTTCTTAATATGGTCCATATGAGGAGTGCCTTCGTGACTAGTAGATAAGAGAATTATTACCTTCATATGAATCGAATCCATCAGCATCACTTTCATCGTCCCATCCACTTGATGCATTTCTAGTTTCATCGACAACATGAGATATGTTTGCAGATCTGGAGGTGTTATCTTCTCCTAGATAATTGTTTACTTCTTTTGATCCGGAAGGTGGTGAAAGTTTAACATAATGTTTATGTATAAATTTAGCTAACTTTTTCAAGCATTCTTTATGAGCTGATTTATAAAAGTTCTTAACATATTATAGAATAAGGAGAGTATTGAGAGAAATTTTAATGTTTTATGGCTTCTTACTTCCCATGCTCGGCCCTGCCTCGACGTCAAGTTGTTTTAGAGGACATCAATATCTAGATGCCTCCACCTCTTTCCTACTTATCTTCGAGACAAAGCTTTAATTATTCTTCTTCCAAATTGTTTAATCTGGCACTTTTCTCTTCTTCTTCTCTACTAATTCATTGGACTCTCTCTATTTTTAAATCTTCATCTATTATAATAGGCATGCTATTATATTTTTTATAGCTAGTTGAATTTGGTGTGGAGGGGGTGGACTTTTTCTTGTTTGTGTCTAAGAGAGCCCGTAATAGAATTTGTACTTCCTATGAGGCATTGAGATAAGGTTTCGCATCTCCTCCCCAACCAAATAAGTTTATTTTAAGTGGTTTATTTTGTTCACAAATTCGTCTCCACACAAACAACATTTAATCTTCATTCTTCTGGATATTGGGGAGTAGACTTGGGTACCATAATCCCAAATGTCAGCGAATGGGTCATCAGGCGACATTTTACAAAAAGGCTTTTATTCATAGATAATTTTTTGGCTAAGTCATGAATCTAACATAATTTACATGAAAAAAGTATAGTATGTTCAAAATTCAAATGTCAATGTCATGTCATTCCAAAAAAATAGAAATTAAAGTCTTATAGAACAAAACGTAAATTATAACAACTAACAAGATCAAAATATGCTAAAAATTAACAATCACATTTTAAAAAATAAAGGTGCAATCTCGTCTAGACTCTGGGTCTCGTCCTCTTCATCAAATAAACTACCATTACAAACTGGATGCAACCAATTCTGTGTACAAAGGAACGCTTCAATTGTTTTAGGTGCAAGAGAGATTTTATACTCGTTTACCACCCTACTATCGGTGTTAAAGGAAAACTCTAATGCCACTATTGTAATTAGAATTGATAAAATATCTCAACCTATCAATGATAGTGTCGAGTATTTTCTTTCACAAAATCTAGTCTTCCACCAATTTAAGACGTTAAAATATTAGTTAGAGACCTTCATAATTGGCTCCTTGAGATATATATATCTAATTCTAGCTCATTTGTTTACTGACTTGCTTTATCTTATTTTAAAGCTGAGAAGTACTCGTTGAGAAAATTATCACCGCCTTCAGATGAACAACAACCATGTTCATACATAAGTTGTGTCTTGTGTTGTGATAGAATTAAACACATAAGAAGAGTACAATTCTTCAACTGCCACATGAGCATTAGATGTTTCAACTATTGCCATGTCAAATAAATAAATCTTCTTATAAACGTAACTAACCAACCCCATTTTGTAGCAAGGATCAATGACAATAGCTAAAGCCATTAACATGTGACATTCACTTCAGTACTTTTTAAATTTTACTTGCATACTTAGTGCCATGTTTTGAATATAATTTGGACTTATTGTGACACTTTTCTAAAGAACATCCTTAATCTTCTAAATCTTTGGAAGAAATAGATTTGCAATTAGATATTTATTTTTGAAAAATATCTATGCAGTCATAGTAAACTTGAAAAAACTACGAACATCTTTAGCTCTTCTCCAATCATCTTTATTAGGTAACCAAGCATATGCTTTGTCACGTATCGTAAATTCTAGAAATGTAAGTTTCAACCTCACTATTGCATCCAACATTTCATATGTTGAATTTCAATGGGTGCACACATCTATCTTTAATATTTTTTTGTGATCCAACATTCAAACGTTGGAGTATATCATTCCAGACACTAAGTCTCGATAGTGACCCCTTATATACTTCATGCTCTTTCTTATGTTCTCAATCATTTTGTCAATTATTTTTACCCCCTCTTGCACAATCAGATTCAAAATGTGAGCACAACATCTAACCTAAAAACTTTTCCCCCAAAATAAAGATTCCTAATTGTCTTGAATTTGTCTTTACAAAAAAGAAATCACATCATCATTTGCAGGTGCATTATATTATCTAGCGTGATTGAAGATATCCTACTTTTAATGCCCCACTTTTGAAGACAATTGTATATACAGTTTGAAATGACCAAACTGGTATAAGTATGAAGGAGGAATATGATAAAAGTTTAAAATTATCTTGCACAGATTCCAATATGCATCTATATGGTATGCAATTAGTGACATGTATCCCTTCCTTTGGTTGGACTGAAATAGCGGTGAAGACCGCTTAAGTTGAAGTAGAGATATGTCAATATATCCTAGAGGGGGGATGAATAGGATTTTTCAATGTTTTTATGAATTATTAAAAATCCTTATCACACTAATCCTAATACATACTACAGATTAGGATTACTCAAAATTAACTCTACTGGCTTCCAAGCCTGGTAGAGGATCCAATCACAAACTATTTAAAAGACAGACAGTTTATAGATGAGATTGTGATGGATATGACTGTGTGTGCATAAGATGTGATCATATATAAGGACTTGTAAGGCAATCACATAAATGTAAGACAATATCAATCTCAAACACAGTCATTTTATAGTGGTTCGAAGACTTGTCTACTCCACTCCCGGCTTCCACACTCAACCCTTGAGTGACCGGATTTCACTAAGGAGGTTTTCCATAGTTCACCTCAAACCTAAGGTTTTAAATCAGGTTCACCTTCAACCTTTACAGAGGTTTTTACTCGGTTCACCTCAAACCCTGGAGTTTTGCTGGCGTACTCCTAACCAGATGTTTATGCTCTCCACAGAGCAAGGGTTCACATAACGCACCCCGCACATACACTCCCGTCAGAGGCCTCCTTTGAGGACTTCAAATGGTGAGCAACACTTAAAACCCAATCTTAAAAAGGAATGATCACAAGTATCCTCTGGACTCTTAGTACTTACAGATAAGTTGATGAGTCCCTTTCAACGCAATGATGAAGACCTTCTACTTGTTGATGAAGAGTCTTCAGCTCCCTTGATCTACAACACAAAGATGTATCTATACTAGGCTTAGGTTGGGTCAAGGTTATGATGGAATACCATTCTAAGGATTTTCCTATAAGGAAGATAGAGTGGTTCCCATCATCTATGCATTCAAGGCATCCCAGCTTAATGATATGTCATTAAAGTAGTAGCTGAAGGAGCCTTGAATGTGGAAGTTCATTCCCCAATCCACTCTATGAAATATCAATGATGAGGGTGGATTGGAGGATGAACTTCCTGAGAGAAAGGGCTTAAGGTAAATGATAGGAAGGTTAAAACTCATAAAAGCACTCTCTACTTTCTCTACAGCAATGAAGACAACTCTCTTAATTTATAGGCAAAAGGTTCCAACGGATATAAATGGTCATATTTATGACAGAGTTCGATATCATCGAGAAGTCGTCGATATGATCGAGCGTATACTCTCGATTGTATCGGCAGACCTCTCGATGATAAAAACTCAATTTCATTTCGCTTTTGAAAACCTTCCGCCAACTGGTCGATGGGATCGAGACACACATCGATGTAATCGGATTTCAAACTCCAATTCAATCGAGTGATGGTTCGATCTATCGACAGGTGAAAAATAAGAGAGAAGCCTTGAAGAATTTTAGGTTCTACAGATATGATCGGGGAAGCGGTCAATGTCATCGGAATTTGTACATCAATCATATCGGAGACCTTGTCGATGGGATCGATAAATCATATAGATTTACCTATAATCTTGCTGGACGATTTATGTCCTGACTCGATCCAATCGACTAGGTCTCGATATAAATGATATATGAATATCGATTTATCGACTGGCACCCCGACCATCATAAACAATAACCTGAAATTCTTGCTGGTGAGAATATGCGCCCACAATCGATATGATCGACTGACTTCCGATATGATTGATATTTGAGTTCAGATTGTATCGGACAGACATCGATATATCGAAGCATATGTTAGTTTTTTTTAGAAAAATAGGGATGCCGAAAAGCAGTCTGTCGATTATATCGATCCTCTTCAGATATGATCAATATTCGAATATCGATTATATCGACTCTCAAGTCGATATATCGATAAATCGTCCAGATGATTATTTTGATTGGTGGACGCTTTCTGTCCTCACTCGATTGTATCGATTGAGATGCCGAGGACATCGATAGAGCTGGTCGATCATATCGAAGGGGTAATTGATATAATCGACAGTGTAAGAAAAACTTTACTGATTTTCCTTTTTGATAAAAAGCTTTCTTATACTGAAACCCTAAGATGTTCTAATTCTTTTTAAAGGTTTAATCACCTGGTGTTTTGGGACATGGGATGTGAGGCTATGATTTACCTTTTGGTGAG
This sequence comes from Magnolia kwangsiensis, assembly GCA_037074715.1. Lineage (NCBI taxonomy): Eukaryota > Viridiplantae > Streptophyta > Magnoliopsida > Magnoliales > Magnoliaceae > Magnolia > Magnolia kwangsiensis. The sequence continues at coordinate 77,569,876 of CM073579.1, forward strand.
CTTCCACACATCCAGTTGAGGCAGATGCTTGACTTGTTCTTCTTGTTAGGCGCTGTTGTCCGATTGACTCAACTTACAACGTAATTGACAAACAAGGGCACGTAGTAGGTTCACTTTCATGGACGTCATCCACAAGTCTGAAGTAAGACTTATACATGAGACTAAGATTGATGATAAAATGGCTTTCATCTTTGTCTTCTCATTCATATACATCTGCATGCATTCTCTTTTCATTGTGACCCGCGAGCACTGATCAAATTTGGGATTCAAGTATCTACTTTATTCATTAAAAACTCCTCTCCATAAACCTAAATGATTTTTCTCAATAATAACTATTCTTGCAAATCACTATTTCAGTTTTTCTTTTTCAAACTTATGAGTGATTAGAGTACCTTGTGCATCGCTTCCTCCAAATGAGGCAAATGAGAGCAATTGTTGGCCCAAATGTAGGATTTTTGGGATCTTAGCACAATTAATACTATATCTGCAATAATGTGACGTTGATCCCCCATGTCAGAGTGACCCTATCAACATGTTAGATGGTAAATAAATGTCATGGTGAAACCCCAAAAAGGGTTTCAACAGTGGGAACTAAATCATCATTATTTCCCAATAGTGGTGTCCACTCGAGCTTTGAATCTGCCGCACGTATGGGGTCTGATAGAATGGTGGGTAGCATGGATAAAACACATACATCATAGTGGGTCCAACGCATGGCTGCACACTATCCTCATAGCGTGGCCCACCATGGTGACCCCACAAATATATCCACACAGATGGACAACAAAGATATAATACATGCACTAAGGTAGGCTCCCAACGTGGGGTGCATGCTTTTCTGGACAACATGGATAAAATGCTTCCACTAAGGTGGGCCCAAGGGAGGTTTCAATGATGGGTGTTAATCGTCGTTGTTTTCTATGGTGCAGTCCAATTAAGCATTGGATCTACCGTGATTTTGGTCCCACACCCTATCATGATTCGACAAAGTGGGTGAATGGTGTGGATATAACACATGCACCAAGGTTGGCTTGTTTTAAACCCTAAAAGGGATAAGGAAAGAAGGTGTAAAATGAAGTCTATACAAGGCATCAGTTTTCCTCTCCCTTGATTGGCTCTAAAAAAATAACTCTGATCTACACCAAGCCCAACCCTAAGGCACTGCCTCCTCTCTTTTCTTTTCTTTCTTTCTTTCTCTCTTTCCTTTCCTTTCCTTTCCTTTCCTTTTTGTCTTTCTTTCTTTTCTCTCTTGCTAAATATTAGGAGTGTGGGATGGAGAGAGTAAGAGAGAGGGCTTGTGTTTGTTGTAGCGGAGGAGAGGGGGTGTGGTGAGAGGCAAGGGTGAGCATGGGGAGGATGTATGGGAGAGGAGAGGGAGTGTATGGGGAGAGAGAGAGAGAGAGAGAGAGAGAGAGAGAGAGAGAGAGAGAGATGAGGGGTATGGGATAGGTAGGGGAGGGGGTGTATGTAGAATTTCCTCTTTGGTTAACTCGAGTCAAGTCCAAGTTAATAAGCTTGGGTGATGTGTAAAGTGAGGGGGTGATGTGGCATGTGGGGTTCATTTCAAGTTTATGGTAAAAAAGTCCAAGTCTTGGTCAATTGTCAACATGTAGGGGTTTTTGTGTGTGTGTACGAGTACGTGTGTGTGCCATACACATGTGCTAGAGTAGGTACGTATGTGGGGTAGTACACTTGTGCGGGGTCGTGTTGGTGGATGTGCATTCGCGAAAAGTACATGTGAATAGTAAATCTCTAACTCTAAGCACGTACATAAAAATTAAGGCATTACACACTAGGTGTGTCACCCCATGTTAGGGAAGGGTCAAAAAATTAGCCTTTTTCGTGTTTTAGGTAGACCATATTATTGCAAATAGTGTATAGGGCAATGATCACACTCCAAACCATTTATGCCTATGTAACCCACATGAATATTGGATGGGCCTGCTTTTTGGTGCCCAAGCCTAAGTTTTAGTTTGGAATCTAATAGTGGAGTGGATTTTATATAATGCTCATGGTGGGCCTTGTAAATATTAAGGGTAGATGCCTCTGTCCCAACTATTTTCCTTAGTGTGGCCCACTTGAATCATAGGTCACCTTGAGGTTTTGGCCACAAGCATAACATTGGATTATACATTTAATGGTGGGAGTGGATCTCACATACATAACACTATGGGTACCTTAAAAAAATAAATAATGTGCACTCGAGGTAAATTGTGGGTGTCTCAAGGAGACTTTCATATGATTTTAAAAAAAGCAGGTTATGGCTTAAGTGAGCTCCACCTTGGTGTAGACGTGAAATCCACCCTGACCATAAGGTGTGCCACACCATGATAGGCGCATGGCAAAAAAATATATGCCCTATCAATAATTCAAGTGGGCCACAAGATTTAAAACAATATATAGGACGATGCTCACCTTTTAAAATATTCCTTTAGTGTGGCCCACCTAAATCATGGATGACTGCGATTTTTAAGACCTATGCCTAAATAGTGGCATGACATGTAATGGTTAGAGTGGATTTTATATAATCATCACAGTGGTCCCTATATGAATTAAGGGTGGATGTGTCTCTTGCAACTGTTTCCTTTAATATGGTCCACCTGAATTATAGCTTAACCTAATTTTTTGTGTCTTTAGTGTAACATGGGATTACACATCAAATGGTAAGAGTAGCTATTACACACACATCACAGTAGCCCCCCAAAATTAAGGGTTTGCCTTGGCCTCTTTTCTTTAGGGTACTTTTAACAGGGGAGTAGATTAGATGCACCCCTGCCTCACCCAAGACGGTGCGGCCCTTACCGGGGGCCAATCTTGATGAATTTATTCTAAATCCACACTTTCAATCTATTATGACATATTATGTAACACCCCGGATTTTGGCCAATCTGGGATTTGACGTCCTTAGGCAATGGGTCAACTAAAACACCTGGAAAATCGCTCAAAACCCAATTTCATAGCCAAAGAAACCACTTAGAATTAATTCCTATGGAAATTCAGCATAAGTTAGCTAGCGCAACGCTGGAGTAGCTGGGAAACAGTCCCTGATCACTTTAAATACATTCTACAAGACCCAAATCGAGTAGAACGTATGATTCCATAATACTCTATAACCTCGGATCAAACTCTAAGCGGGTTTGTTCTCTGGACCACTTTGAATTCTTGTATTGGATTTAGACCGCGCGTCGAAAGTCCGTTACTTCCTATCTTAGACCGTTAGAACTGTCCAGCTGGACTTGACAATCATTTTGAAAATCAAGTCAAACCGATAATCACGGACTATTTCATTGAGCCCGGACTGAAGAGACCGCGAATAGGGACAGAATTGGAATTTCAAATTCAAATCTGGCACACGACTTGACACGTCAATATTAAGCGTTCTGACCGTCAGAATTCATCCAGATTACACCCTCGGATCAGGAAAAATTTCTATTTATTATTATGAGACTTCCAGCCCTGATCTACGTGCGGTGACTGCTGAACTGAAACTGGTCCGCCACGTGCGATCTGCGAACCCTGTCGGACTGAAAACTTAATGTGCGCTAGATCTGGTATGCATGAGCTTAAGTCCGATCACATTCGACCAGGAGACCACCAGAAAGCATCTTTTGGACCGAAACAGCCCCGATTTGGTTACCCCTCAAGTGAAACTTGTTCTCGAGTCTATTTCGGGCAAGTTTGGGCTTATAAAAGGGCTTGAAACCCTCACTCCTCTCTCCCATCCGAATTTGCAAAAAACCCTAGATTGGGAGAGAGAAAAGGTGAGAGTTTGTGAGAGAAGGTGGGAGAGCTTTTCCTGCTGCTGCTGCACGTGCTTAAGCGGCGTATTCCAATCACTTTGCCGGTGATTTCTCCACATTTGTAGGTAAGAAAACGCCCTAGAAAGTTGTTGATTTGATGCTTCTTTAGTTCCATAGTTTGTTAGTTGATAAATCTCGTAAATCAGGTTCCTTAGTCGCCGTAGACGAAGCGTATACGCTCCGTTCGAATCACTTCACCTATAAGGGAAAAGGTGCGGATTTTAGACACTTTGATTGACTGTTTCCAAAGCTTTCAATGTTGTTTAATAGTAGATTCTTGACGGCAACGCCGTTTGACATGTACAACATGCTGTCCGTTTCCTGTTTCGTAAACTAACGAAGAATATGAGATTTAGGGCATTTTAGTCATTTGTAGGAAGTATAGATTTCATTCATATTTTGCTGATGTGATTGACATGATATGTTGTCGCATTAGGATGTTAGGAATACGTGCATAATTAGTTTGGCGAAGAGATTCGCCTAAATGCGCACTTCGGGTCGACATACTATATGTAGACTTAAGTGTGTAGTGTATGTGTTTGTATAAATGCTTGTATTAGTATGTATTGAATTAAATGGTGTTATGAATTAGTTTGAGATTGATTTCTCAATTAATATGCTGGTGTGAATGGTTTCCTACATGTTAGCCATATGCATGATTTCATGATATGAATGAAATGCATGTGCTTGACGATTCGCTTAAGCTGTATATTATAACATGTGCTTGATGATTTCCTTATGAGTTACTTTGAGATTGAATTCTCAATTAATATGTTGGTGGAGAGGATTTTCTATATGTTGGCGACATGCTTAATTTCATTATATGTGTGAAAGACATGTGTACGATGATTTGCTTAAGTTGTATGTAATAACATGTGGTAACATGCTCTCATGGTTGTATTTCATTTTCATTACCCTTACACAACTGCTGATGTGATTCTATGATTGTTTGGGACTATGCCTAGTCCAGGAAGTCGGTAACCGAGCGAATTCGTGGTTAGCCTATCTTCGCCACGAACGACGCGTTGATGAACGCGAGCCGTGTTTTGGAGTTGGCGGCAGTGGTTAGGCCACACGAAGTATTTTACGCACTTCATGTCGTTCAACTTGAGATGCGATCGTGCTAGTCGAGCCCGTCAAGTAACCCGACTGGCCATTGTATGTTCACCCTGCATGAGTCATAATTGCTTGAACCTAGGATACTGAACTTACCATTGTAAACCCTGTTAACCATGGTACCTTGATCCATAAAGACTCATGAGCCGGGCATGGTGGTATGGGACACCGTGGTCGAGCTGTCGGCCTACGCTGGGGCCACAAACCTCCCCGTAGTGACCAGTGAGCACCTAGACTCGTGAGCAGATTATGGTGGTATGGGACACTATATTCTAGCTGTTGGCCTACACTGATCAGGCGACGAGTCCTTTGTAGTGACCGCGAGCGTATTCTGAGTCTACGGGAGGCGACGACCTTTCAGTAGCAGTAGAGTACAGTAGGCCTGTATTGATAAGGTGATGGGGGAGCGGAGCAATGAGTGCGTGCAACATCCCTGGCAGCCCTTGCAGCGACCTACGAAATATACATCGTATGAGATTACTAGGAGTGACGACCCTAGACAGGATCTGTGTTGGGATTGATATAAGGGAAGTACCTTAGTTTCCCAATCCTGCTGTTTGAATGGACTAATAACAACTTGAAAATCATATCACCATAACATTGCATGTGCCTGGAAGATGTGGAGCACTCTAGGGAGTGTGGCATGCCGCGGTCATAAGATGTTGCCGTATGAGGGAGATCGTCGGTGAGGGCATACATCACGTCATGTCATATTGCATTAACAACAGTATTAGGATTGTTTAATTTATTGCTTTACTATTATCGCATGATTGATTTGAGAACATGTTAATCCTTGCTCTATTATTCCACTGAGTTAGCTACTCACTCCCACGTTACGGGATGGTGTTTCCGGACACCCACCAGTCCCTTTTGTGATTGCAGATGATGGCGCGGCCTGTGAGGCGGAGTTGGACTTGATGATGAGGAGGAGGATTCCTCCTTTATGCGTGTTCTGATTGACGGGATTACAGGGAGGTTGATTAGATACATTGACACTTGTCATTTTATATTTTTAGCGCCCTCATGTATATTTATTTTGTTTACTTTTGAATTATACATGTATGTGTATAACCTTGTAATATATTCACACTCTGGAGATATACAACAGTTTATATATATTATACATACTATTACAGTCTTCCGCTTGTTAATTTAACTGTCTCTGGAGTATGATATGCTGTTCTAGCTTAATCTCACTCATGTTTAATGCGTTATCATAGACAACATTCAATCATACATATCTATGTTGCATAAATAACATTTTGAAACTCGGGAGTTGGGTTTTTGCTCGACCCCCCGATTTTCGGGATGTTACATATTATTTTAGGGCATGAGCCCAAAATGAAGTAAATACAAATCTTAGGTGGACCATACTATCAGAAACAATGTTGATTGAATTCCCTACAATTAAAAATGTTCTAGGACCCACCATAATGTTTATTTTCTATCCAACCTATTAATAATGTCACATAAACTTGGATGAAGGGAAAACCAAATATCAAATTAATTCAAAACTTTTATGGCCATAATAAGTTTTTAATCGTCAATCACCACATTTTTCTATGGTATGATCCACTTCAGATTTGGATGTGCTTCATTTTTAGGTTCATGCCCTAAAATAATATGGACAAATGGATCTGGGAGATGTATGCCCTGAAATTGTGGTAGAACCGCTAATTGAAGTATGGAATTATGTCCAAGTGTCCTAGAGGAGGGTGAATAGGACTTTTAAAAATTATTTACATGTTAAAACAAACAATGCCTATCTTATAATAATTTACCAATTAAGTTAAGTAAAGCAAAGTAACTCTTAATGGCTTCCAAGCCAATAGAGGGTCCAATCACATAGGCTATGATAAATATACTTGATAAGTAATTAGCCTATAGATAGTGCTCATGTGTGTGTGGGATATGACCATTCAGAAAGCAAGCATAATCAAGCAGATGTGTAAATCACAATCCCGAACACAGGCATGTATAGTAGTTCGGCTACTTGCCTACTCCACTCCCTGTGGATGCACTCTCTCTTGGAGTGTACCAGATTTCACTATCCAATGATTTTAAATAAAGTTAACCATGAACCTTCACAACCTACACAAGGTTAACTAAGGAGCCTACACAAGACATCCTTAGGTGCCTACACAAGGCAACTTAATATGCCTACACAAGGCAAACATACATGCTCACATAAGGTAAAGTATCCTACACAAGGACACATAACATATTCTCACATCGGAGGTCTACAAAAGGACTTTGCAAGTTTGTTAACTTATACTCTGAAATCCTATCCTACACAAGGAAGGGGCTTCAGACTCAATGGACTCTTTAGACTTACAAATAAGTGAGTGAGCCACTTTTATCACATGCTGAAGTTGATATTCCTTGTTGATGAAGAGTCTTCAGCTCCCTTAAACCGTAACCATTTGTAGATGCTCCAATCGTTAGTGCGAGGTTGTTGGGTTTAGGGTTTAGTTTGATCTTCTCTAATGAATGATTTACATTAAAGCTTTAGAGAAGACTCCCATGAGCCTAGCATTGAAGGATCCCAGCACAATGATTTACCTATAAGTAGTGCTACTGGAAGATCAATAAATGCTAGAGTTCATAGTTCAATCAATGTCATTGAATAGATCAATAAATACTTGACCAATGGATCAAATGATGAACTCCAATGGGAAAGAGAGCTTAAGGATGAGGGTATTTACTATATCGATTAGTCTCTCGAAACTCTCTTCAATTTAAACTCTAAAGTCAATGAATGCTAGAGTTCATAGTTCAATCAATGCCATTGAATAGATCAATAAATACTTGACCAATGGATCGAATGATGAACTTCAATGGGAAAGAGAGCTTGAGGATGAGGGTATTTACTATATCGATTAGTCTCTTGAAACTCTCTTTAGTTTAAGCTCTAAAGTCCAAGAAGAAGCTCAAGTGTTTATATAGAGTCAAATCCAAGGGTAAAAAAATGGGTAAAAATTTGTTATTTTCAATGCTATTGAGAGGTCTTCGATGCCATTGAAGTTTCCTTCGATGTCATCGAACCTTTCTTCGATTGCATCGACTCTATGCACTGTGATTTTCAAATAAGTGCAGGTTAGATTTTGTTCGATGTTACCGATCATCCTTCGATGCCATCGAAGGGCCCTTTGATGTCATCGAGAGATGGTTCGATGCCATTGGGATTTTTCTTTGAAAATAACACTTGGTTGATGGACTAAATGAGCCTGATTTTGAGGCCATCGATTTCAATTCCATTAAAGATGTCATCGATTGTAGATTGATGCTATCGAAAGTAAAGTGATTTTCCAATAAAGCTCATTGGACAATTTGGTCCTTATTTCGATTCAATCGAAAGGTTTTTCGATGCTATCGAATTTTCAATTTTTTTACTATTATAGAGATTCGATGTAATTGAAATATAGGATTTTTCAAGAAGGCTTGTTGGGCAAACTGGTCCTTTTATCAATGCAGTCGAATGATCTACGATGCCATCGATAACTTACTCTCAATGCTATCGAATGATCTTCGATGTCATCGATAAACACTTAGAGTATTTCAGGAATGGTGGAGGTAAGTTACCCAAGGTTGATGCAATCGAAGTAGGTTTGATGTCATCGAAACATAAGTTTCGATTGCATCGAACTTCCTTCGATGTAATCGATAATAACCAGAATATAGTCAGTTTATTTGCTGGACTATTGGGCTTGGATCTCGATGCTATCGAACAGAGTTCGATTCCATCGAAAACATTCTCAATTTCACTCCAATGCAATCTGCAGGATATGAATTTTACTTATTTAGTTCATCTTTCCACCAACCCTAGAAATACTCTAAACTAAGCTTACCAAGGATTTTGAAAATACATTTTGTGGGTAAGTTTAGGTTCTTTATAGAGGGGTCATATACCTTACGAGTTTTGGTTAGGGAAGTGAGGTTTGTTTACCTTTATGAACACTTGAACTTCTTTAGGTTGGTTGAGTCTTTGGTCTTGTAATCTTCACTTTGGGCTCACTTAAACCGACTGACTCAACACTCATGTATATTGAAAAATTAGGACACTTTCACGCCCGCCCCTTTATGATTCATAATTCATGATATTACTCTCTTTTGCATTTTTTTAACTATTTTGTTAACTGTATAAATTCAAAAGTTTTCAAAAGTTAGCAGAATATGATCCCACTAGACTATTATACTCACCCAATTTAATAATTTTATAGGGCACAAAGTTTAGTTAGGGATCAAAGAAGAATGGAGATCTAGTCGTCTATCTATTCTAGTTATAACCGATGAAGAAAAAAATATAGTAAAAGTAAATGGTCTCGATTGTTGTAATCAAACTTTTTATATTGGATTTATTTTATATATGTATGATGTGGTGTTATGTGATTTTTATAAAAATTAAGGTTGTGAATGTTTAAATTTTAAATCGCGGCATGGATTCGAGGTTAGGTTGGCTAACTCAGGTGCTAAATTTTGGAGTGTGACAGCAACAAGATCACCAAAATTGTATGACAGTAAATGAAGAAGCCGTAACTTATTTTCCTGGTTGATGATGGAATAGGTTTTGTTGACACTTAAAAAGGGATCCATTGATAGAATCTGGCTTCGAATGGAAGAATAAGTATCGTTAAGGCCCGTTAAGAATTGATAAATACATTTTGCCTTTTGAAAAAATTTTAGTTCCTTGAAAGCTCCACATGTAAATTTAGGAACAATAATATGAGTATTCAATTCATCCCAAATGAAAAATTTATGAAATGTTTCCTGTAAAAAATGTTCCTCGAGATCTGTCTAGATTTCATGAGGACTTCCTCCATAGTTAATGTTATTTCTAGTGCCCTTGCCTATATCATTGAAAATCCAAAAAGAGACTTTATCATCACACCTTTCCCAAGTTTGAAGTTCTGATAAGCATGAGGATAGTTCACTTAAAGTGCCATAAATAAAACTCGATTTTTTTTTTTTTGTATTTAAGGCCATTTTTGTATTTAAGGCCATTTTTCATGACTCTTATCTAGATGGGATAATTTTCTCCCACGAAAGGAGAAGAAATGAGAATTACATCAGGATAATCAGAGGAATGTAAAAAATACAAGAATGATATATCATTAATCAATCTTGACATGCTAGAAGATGTAGCCATAAGAAAGTAACACCTTATTGGTTAAGAGCTAAAATAAAATTAGATCTAATGGATGAAATGTTGTACATGATGGTGTGGGAGATAGTCAGCCAATGACGAATCAAAAAACCAATTATGTAGATATGGTGTGCATGTACAAATTGACACACCTTCAAAGCATTGTATGGTAAAAAGAGAGAAAAAAGCTTGGTTGCAGATCAAGAGTAGAGACCAAAAGCAGTTTGTGGTAATGGACGTCGTCGGCGCTGGAGTGGCAGAGTAGATTCACAATGGAGAGGGATTTATGACATCAATAAGGGGCGATCAATAGAAGAGATCGTTGGTAAGAAATGGGTTTGGGCATATTTGGGTTAAGGCAAAGATTGGTTTGGGTGAGGATTTGTGCCAGATGAAGTAGATGGTGGATGGCGGTGTCAGTTGAGGATGGTGGTGTAAAACCCATTACCTCACGAGACCTTATGTACACTTCTACTTAAACAACATCATGTTCCCAGTGGACCAGATCGATGAGTTTTGATCGTTACCCTACTTTTGTACCGTGATACCTCTACCCTGGCAACTGCACGGGCATTACGATTCCAAGACCGCGCGGCACACCCCATTTTGACCCTTAGATTAGAAGTAACAATCTTGGCATAATTCGAGGTGAGTCGTGCAATGCACGTGGGCCCCACTTGGACAAATTTTCATGTTGTCAAATCAATCAATCCATCAATCTATCAACCCATCCATCAATCAAGCCATCCATTACTCATGTCACTCTCTCCCCATTAGTCAAACAAAATCATGCATTTCTCACGCAACCCATACCCCTACCTACGCTAGCCATCATTCTTTTCTACTTTTTCTCCCCACTTTACCCCTCCATCTTCCCCTTATTCCCTCCCTATCCTAAAATCTCTAACATAAAAACTCCCTAACTCCCTCTCATTTCTACCATTTTCTAGCAAGAGTAGAGAGGGATTAAGAGAAAGAAAAATTTTAGAATGATTAGGGAGAGATTAAGAGAGAGAGAGAGAGAGAGAGAGAAAAGAAAGAAAGATTAGGGAAAGATTAAGAGAAAAGAAAGAGAGCTTGTGAGAGTATTAAGAAAGATCAAGAGAGTAAGAGTAAGAGAAAAGAGTGATTAGAGGAGGTTAGGGGTGGAGAGGAGCTTGGTGGACTGTCCGATCACCATTTTAAGCCGATCTAACCATCCATCCTTCTAAGTGAGTGCATGAGAGGGTCAAAACCCTCCCCTTCTTTGTGATTTCTCTATTTTGGTGGGCCCATAAGGTGGGACCTACCTTGATCATATATTGAGTATGTGGTGGATCCCATAGTAGCGGGGGCCACCCCGATGGCCAGATCTATTTCTCTTCCTTTTCATTTCTTTTCTTATTCTCATGGTGTTGTGCGACCCGCAAGTGGGTCATGCTATTGGAGAGCGTGTCCTACATGCTATCATAGTGTGGACCACCTTGTGTGGCCCACCATGATGTTTAATTTCTATTTAAACCAGTTGATTGTGTAAGTACACTTGGATGGTAAAAAAACACCAAAAATGGATGTGATCCAAAGCTTCTTGGCCCCACCATGAGTTGGACATTCAAATGGATGGATTGGATTTCCTAGGTGGGCCCTACCTCAGCCTTAAAATACAAGAGAGGGAGAGGGGTAGTGGCACTGTTGTCGCTGGACACAACAATGTCCAAAGACATGTCTATGGCACCATTTACCTTCCAAAGCCACCATGTGGGCTTCTCTCATGGGCCACATCATGATGTGTGTGTGTGTATCATCCACATTGTCCATCCAATTTCCCTTCTCATTTTAGGCATTGAGCTAAAAAATGAAGATAATATGAATCTCAGGTGGGCCATACCACAAATACTAAGAGGTTGGGTTACCCACCGCCATTTCTTACTTTGCATGGGAGGTTTGGTGTGAGTTTTCGCTCGTGGGACCCATATTGATGTATTTCTTAGATCCATACCATCCATCCATCTGCTGGCTCATTTTAGCTGTGGAGCCCAAAAATCTAATCGATCCAACTATCTAGTGGACCACACCAAAATCGACGGTGGGAGTGGAAGCACCCCCTCATGTTAGCCATGCGAATGTGGGGGCGTCCCAACCATGGATCCCACCTTGATATATTTGTTTAATTCACACTATCCACCACCTTCTCCTTGTCATTTTAGGCTATGAGATGAAAAATGAGACAAATTCGAGTTCTTAGTGGACCGCACCGAGGGAAACAAAGTCCTATTGTTGGAACTTTCTTAGGCCGACTGCTGTGTGTGTAAGTGGTGGACCTACCCATCAATGGACTCCTTTGATCCATAGAGAGCTGGCCAATATAATGGACGGAATGGATTATCCATTAGCGGACCCCACATACTAGAAAATAAAAAAAATAATAAAGGAAGAAAGAAAAAGAAACATAAAAGGATGTCACTGGGAGAAAGCCTTATTGGGCTATCCCCACACGTGGACCCCACCATGATGAATGCGTTTAATCTGCAACATCCCCCATCTACTTCAGATAATTTCAGGCCATGGGCCAAATTTTGAGGCATATCTGACTCTTGAGTGGGCTGTATTAAGGAGAATAATGCCCATCTATTGAAACCTTCTAGGGTCCGTTGTGGAGTCCCTGTTCATCCAAATTAACCCAAATTAGAATCCATTAGACCCGCTCAAGATGGAGTACACAGTGAATGGAGTAGAAGATCCACGCAGGGCCCGCACTGATAATGTATAAAAAAAGAAACGAAGAAAAAGAAAGGTGTTACTGGGCGGTTTTGCCCAGTGACATGAGGGCGGAAGTCTCCTTGGGTTGCCCCCACACGTGAGACCCTACATGATGTATGTATCCTATCCACTTCATTCATCCGTCTTATAAATCATGTTAGGCCATGGGCCCAAAACTCAGGCTAATCCAGATCTTAGGTGGGCTGCACCATAGGTTAACGTGGGGGTAGAAACCTCTTGGATTTAGGATTTCTTGGTTTTGGGATCCCTTGGACTTGGGAATCCCTATAATCAAGATCCCTTAGGTATTTGGTTATGTTTGTTATCTTAGATTCAAATTCTTAAATTAGTTGGTGTGTGAATGTCGAAAGTATGGTTATATTAAATCCATTTAAGCATATACTTTGCCTGAAATGATGAAATCCCAAGACTCAGATGGGCTATGAGCAAAGGATCACATCCTAATGACTAACAAATGATCTGTAACCATCGATTTACATAAACAATGATCAGACGGTGCAAATCATTCTACTAAAGTAACTATAGTGATGTCATCATTAGTAGGCCATGTGTCCGAATGGATTGGTAGCATAGTGACACACGTGTGGTACATGTGGGTGTCCATCTGGGTCCTCCTAGTGGACCCCTGATGTTTTATTTAAACCAACCTGATTAAAGTAATTTTAAACTCGCAAGTATACGAATCAAATGTAGATATGGTACATATTATGAGATCATTCCCATGAGGACTGATTGTCACAATTCGAATTTTATGATTCTTTTTAACTAATCCAACAAATAGTTGAGCTAGTGATTAAGTAAACTAATAAAAATCAATGTAGAATAACTGAGAACAAGGAGGAAAATTTAATCAAGAAGAACACTAGGACTTTTCAATCCACCCCTAATTATCCTAACCCTTGTTTTACCTATTGATTTACCCTGATTCAGATTGATATAAATTTAATAAATAAAGCACACTCTATGTCCTTGGTCCTGCACACAGAATGTGTAATCCCTTAAAGCATAAGGATTACATCTTTCCATCCATGGTCAGGTATGAAGAGATGTAAATTCCTATTTCTACCTCTATAGGAAACCTGTCCATGGTCAGACACAAGCACCTAAAATAAGATTCCAAACAACATCCACATCTAAACTTTGTTTAAGCTCATAGAATGGAGAACTACGGAGTTTTTAGTTAAGCATACTAGAGAAAGAAACAAATCAATCAAATTCATATGAAATCAACAATAAACAAGAGTCATTCAAATTAGGGGCTTCATCTTAGCTCTAGCTAAAAGATTAGCAACTCATAAAATCAACTAGAAAGAGAGAAAAATAAAATTGATTAAAGAAAAATATCCTTCTGGCCCTTCTCTCTTCCTCTCTCTCTCTCTCTCTCTCTCTCTCTCTCTCTCTCTCTCTCTCTCTCTCTCCCCTCTCCCTCTCTCTCTCTCTCTCCTCTTTCTTCTCTTTCTTCTCTTTCCTCACTCTGGCTCTGGATCTCCTCAAGCTCTCCCCCCTTTGCTCTGGCTCTTCTCAGGCCCTTTTATAGCTGCTGGAGGTCGGTGGAAGGCTGGAGTCGATGGGAAATCAGATGTGGATAGTTGTTAAAACATTCGCTAACTCCTTTACGCAACTGCATTCGAGCCGTCAAACTCCCTCGTTCCTTGCACTTTGTCCGTAAAATCAACGTCCCCTAGGACTGTTTTCGATGGCCTACATGATGGATGGTCCAAATCAACCATATGATCAACGACCATGATCATACAATCGGCCAAACAGCGTCAATTTTGGACATTGAAATCGAGCCTGTGCACGTTGTTTAAGTTGTGGTGCTTGGTGGGGCCCACATTGATAGTATCTACAAAATCCAGTCCGTCCATTGGATTTCCCTTGAAAAACCGGTCGGACATGGTCTGTTTTGGATTCGTGGTGACCCATAGAACTTTCCTTGCTATCGTTCGTTCCGTGTTTGAACGGTTGAAGATCGATCAAGTTGTCCTCTTTAAATTTTGTCACCTAGGCATAGATTAAAGGGACCCAGGGACTCTGATGAACCATCCAGATCGTCCGTTTGAACAACATATGGGGCCCACAACTGCCAACTGACCCGGACAACGTTAACGCTATTGCATTTTTTAAAAATCTAAAAGAGAAAGTCGGTGGGGTCCATGATCAAAGTTGGTTTGGAAATCCACACCGTCTATTGCATTCCTCTCAAAATTTTGCCCAAGAACAGTCAGTTTTGAATGTCCATTGACATGGCACAAAGAATCAATCACGCTGAGATTAACGTCGCAGGGCAGCCTATTTGTGGCCTCTGTATCGCCCACGTGTGTATGCATGGGTGCCAAATGTCAGCATGGTTTTGATGTTTGCGAACCCATCTACAAGATGGACGGCTTGGATCATCCTTATGAGACTTGATGGTGGCCGACTAGCGTCCGTAAAATGGACGTTGTCCGTCCGTTATGCAGGAGCTGGAAAATGAAAATTTCCATTTTTGAGAAGAAGAGACGGGTCAAAGTCAGTTTGACCCGTCCGTTCGTCTAGTGCACGGCTAGTGCATATGTGCTCTATGCACACGCTATTTGGGAGGGGTCCACTGTGATGTTCTTGATAAATCTAATCCATCTATTTAATTGGTCTCCCCATTTAGGCCGTTGAATCCAAAGTTGAGGCATATCCAGATAACAGGAAGGCCTAGAATCAATGGTTTATGGGCTGATCTGTCAGTTGGGGCACTTCCATAGTGATCTGAGGGCTAAAATTTGAAATGTATGGTTAATTTATGACCCTCATCCCATATATGAGGTTTCAAGCCAAATGGATGGTTGGATTCATGTGATCTTACATATTGGATGACTTTTGAGTCTCTTTAACCTGAACGGCTTGATTTTCTCGGATCCTTGGCGTATAATTTCTTCAATCTTAGTCCTCTAGAGTCCATCCCTTACTTTGGTAACTTCGATGCACTAAATCCACGCTTGTAATATCCTTTTTCCGTCCAAGCTCCTAATTACACTCTACAACAAAAACACGATTAAAATAGTCCGTTAAGCATTATCATGTTGGTAAAATCAAGTAATAATCAGGGTCTAATATGCAATATTTGACTCTCATCACAACCCTCAACCAGTATTTTTCTAGTCCCGAGCAAAACATGTGAAAAATAATTTCATAAATAAAAGACCAGTCCTGTAAACCCAAGTGACTTGTGAACCAATAATTGAGATGCGAAAATTCTACGATTCATGAATGGTGAGCAGTATTTTTTTTCCTGGAATCAAGCTTACAGTAAACTTCATAATCAAGTTCAAAATATTAATCCATTAATCAAAAAAATTCTAAACATTGAGTTCCATGAGTGTATAGTGTAATCTCAGCTTATAATCATTAAGAGATCCAATTGTCAATTTCATGTTATCATTGGTAATCAACAACGGAGTTCATAACAACTGAAACCAACACTTGCCTTACAGATTAACTTTTCATTCTACTAGCCTTTGATTTTCTTTATGAACAGTAACGCCAAGGAGGGGAATCAAATCCTCGCCCATAGGGAGCAAACCTATGGTAACGATTTGTTGCCTAACTTTTTTTTTCAAATGTCAACCATAGGGGATCGATCGAATCTACACCTGTAGGGAGCAAACCTATGGTGAAGATTATTCAACTAACCATTTCAATTTTTCTTTATAAACTAATGCTAAAAAAAAAAAAAATCAGGCTGGTTCCTTTCATGCTTAGTGATTACCAAATTAATCATTCAATTATCGAACCGGAACCTTAATGTGTAAGCAAGATGTGTCCTGTGAAATCATGTCTCAACCAATGTTTAAAACTTCTAACCATGGGTTAACAATTCAAAATTAACTATAGAATCTAACATATAGCTGAATCCATTAGTCATAAATTACGAACATTCTATATCTTATAATTTTAAAATCGCAAAAATTTTCACAATTTTTGCTCAAGAGACTAAGAAAATACTAATTAGGTAACCTAATCTCTCACCCCCAACTTAAAATCTACATTGTCCTCAATGTAAAAGAAATAAGCATGCAATGCACATGGGACAACGAAAGTATAAGAGGAATGATGGAAAGATAGTACCTGGACGGGTAATCAAGAGGCTTTCTCAAAAATATTAACGTAAAAGCAAGTCAGCACAAGAGAGAAATCAACAAAAGCAAAATAATAAAAATAAAATCACGAAAAGAAGATCCTACCTATACCACTTTCGCAGGTACTCTGTATTGCATTTAGAGTATGCAACAAGCCTTTAAATCCTAGGTTGCCCCTAGTGGACGAGTTGGAGTCTCGTGAGGGTTTGCAGCAATGTTACCCACAAACATTAAACTAACTAACTAGGAAAATGAAATGGAATGAAAAGCTGGGTTGCCTCCCAGGAGCGCTAAATTTAACACCTTCAGCCAGACAAGAATGGACCATGAATTAATTAATCTTGATAACCTGGGTCCGCTAAATTTCCTCAACACCTTGATTAACCAATCCCAAACTTTGTGGGAACAACTTAAATCGTGCTATTTGAAATGCGGTCAATGATACCAATGTCTAACAAATTAAGCACCTCCGCTCGAACAACTTCTTTCATGTTAAGGTTAAGCCTCGTTTGCATTTCACGCGATGTTTCTGCATTATCTTCAAGATCATTACGATGCATACACATTGTGGGGCATACTCTCTTTATGTCCGCTATCGTCCACCCAATAGCTGTCTTATATTCTCTAAGCACTTTAAGCAACTTGTTCTCTTGTTCCTTCTCAAGTTTAGAAGCTATGTTGACAGGCAAGGTCTCAAAAGGACCTAAAAATGCACACTTGAGGTTTTCAGGCAATTGTTTAAGGTCAAGTACAGGTGGGTTTTCAATAGATGGGACCAGTTTAGACTCAGAGGGTGGAAGAGGTTCCACTTTCGCTTTCCATTTTGCAGTCTCCATTATAGGAGTAGAGTCGAGCAATGCATTGACTTCTTGGATGGAACTCTCTATGTCGAAATCCATGCTAAAATGTTTTAAGCAAGTCTTAAGTGTGTCTTCGAAAGATTGAAGGAAAGATTCATGCACTAGACTCTCAATCATGTCCACTTCAAATATATCATCCGAGTCTGCTGGTTGTTGTGCAACATTGAAAGCATTGAGTTTAATCTTCATGTTACCAAAATACAACTTCATAACTCCATTCCTGTAATTTATGATAGCATTGGATGTAGCCAAGAATGAACGTCCCAGAATAATCAAAATTTGACTAGTAAGATTCTGGACAGGCTGAGTATCTAGAATGATGAAATCCACTGAAAAATAAAACTTATTAACCTCGATTAGCACATCCTCAATAACACCACGGGGCACCTTAGCAGATCTATCAGCTAGTTGTAGTGTTATTTTAGTTGATTTTATCTCACCAAGTCCTAGCTGCTCATATACAGAATATGGTAACAAATTAACATTGGCCCTTAAATCAAGCAATGCCTTATCAATCTTATGCTCTCCTATGATGCAAGAAATGGTAGGAGTTGTTGGATCCCTAAATTTAGGAGAGGTGTTGTGTTGAATCATGGAGCTGAGTTGCTCTGCAAGGAAGACCTTCTTATGAACATTCATCTTACTCTTTTGAGTGCATAAATCTTTAAGAAACTTAGCGTAAGCAAGGACTTGCTTGATAACATCAAGCAACGGAATGTTAATTTGCACTTTCTTAAACATGTCCAATATTTCATTAAAGTTGTTTCCTTTCTTAACTGGTGTCAAACGTTAAGGAAAAGGTGCTTTAGGAACATAGGATGGCACAGGAGTGGTTCCTGGAGAGTCAGAGTGTTGTTGGACTTTGGATGCACTAATATGTCCCTCCTCTTCATTTTGGTTTTCCAATTTGGAATTTGATTCTTCCTTAGGCATTTCTATTTTGTTCTCGATCTGTTTGCCAAACCTAAGGGTAATGATTGATTTGGCTTGCTCATGATATTATTTTTGGTTTGAATTAGAGCCAATCTCATACTATCCTTTTGAATTTGCCATAGGTTAAATAGGAAACTTGCCCTTCTCTCTCTCACTCAATGTGGTAGCAAGTCGACCCAATTGTACTTCTAGCTTGGCAATAGATTGCACATTTGCATGTAAGCTTTGCTAGTTAGCTAGTAAAGTTTGTTGGGTGTCTTTTTGAAATTGAAGTGAACTCTGCATAAAAATATTGAGTGTATCGTCAAGAGATGGTTTCCTAGATTGTCGAGGTACTTGTTGATACTACAGGAATTGTTGAAGTTATTGACTACTGACTTAGGGATAAGGTTGCATAGGAGGATTTCCAGATGGTCCTCCTTATTGTGGTCCTTTTGCCTAAGAAAAATTTGAATGTCTAGCCCACCCTGGGTTATAGGTGTTTGAGTAAGGATCATTCTCAATTCTCCAAAAGGTGTTCATAGCATGTACTTGTTCAAAGAGAAATTCTGGAAATACCGCACCAGATGGATAAGACTGCGTAGGATGGGTGAGACTACAACATATGGCACATGACTCTATTTGAGTTGTATTTAGAGGTCCATTATTTAACATCAAAGCATCAACTTTCTTTGTCCAGCTATCAATCTTGGCATAAAGATTTGTCGTGACTCCTATCTCACATATACCACCTTTCTTCTGTGGTTGAGGACTTCTTTCACTTCTAATTGAATAGTCCCATTGCTGGGAGATTTCACACAAGGTTTCAAAGAAATTTCAAGCTTCGACATTGCTTTTTGTCATTAATGACCCTCCACTGGTGGCATCAACCATGCGACGATGTTAGGGTATTAAACCGTCATAGAAGTATTGAACCTGTTGCCACTTCTCAAAACCATGGTGTGGATATTTAAGAAGTAAGTCCTTCCATCTTTCCCAACATTCATGAAAATACTCACCCTCTTTTTGTGTGAAATTAGTAATTTCTCTACGGAGAGCATTAGTTTTGAGAACCGGGAAGAACTTGTTTAAGAACTTCTTAGACAGTTGGTCCCATGTAGTGATAGATCCAACTCCTAGAGAATGCAACCATGTTTTTGCCTTATCCTTCAAAGAAAAAGGAAAAAGGCACAAACGGATTGAATCATCTAAAAAGTTTTGGAACCTAAAGGTAGAGCAAATGTCTAAGAATTCTTTCACATGATGATATGGATCCTCCTTATCTAGACCATAAAAGGACGGTAACAACTGTATGACCCTTGGTTTAAGTTCGAAGTGTGCTGCCATGGTGGCTGGCAACACTATGCATGAAGGTGCATTAAATTGGACAGGAGCTGAATAATTTCCAAGCACTTTAATTCCATTCTCGTCCACCATTTCAAATAGAAAGTTTTTAAATCTTCTACGAAAGGTTCTTTCTATTTCAGGATCAAAAGGTGCTAGTTCTATGTTCAGAGATCTATGCCCTAGCATAAACTATGTTATTGCAATGTAAGAAAGAAAACTAAACTAAGAATGCAACCTAAGAGAAATAAAACTAGACTAAAAATTATGAATTCCTAAAAATAAGATAAAACTATGTAAACAAGAATTGGAAGAAAGAACCCAAAAAAGGAGATGAACGATGACCGACGATTTGGGAGCTCCTCCTTTTGAAGACAATTTTGCAGCTTCCTTCCTTAATTCCTGTAAACAGAATAAAAATAAAAATAAATTAAATTTCCTAAAATAATGCTAGAAAAATCCTAAGGCTATGAATAATGATAAGAAAGAATCCTAAATCCAATTTGGACCGAAACAGTCCCTGGCAACGGTACTAAAAACTTGATGTTTTATTTAAACCATCCTGACTTAAATAATTTTAAACTCACAAGTATACGAATCAGATGTAGATATGGTATGTATTACGAGATCGTTCCCACGAGGACTGGTTGTCACAATTCAAATTTTATGACTCTTCTTAACTAATCCAACAAATAGTTGAGCTAATGATTAAGAAAACTAATGAAAATTAATGTAGAATAACTGAGAACAAGGAGGAAAATTCAATCAAGGAGAACACTATGACTTTTGAATCCACCCCTAATTATCCTAACCCTTATTTTACCTGTCGATTCACCCTGATTCAGATTGATATAAATTTAATAAATAAAGCACACTCTATGTCCTTAGTCGGGCACACAGAATGTATAATCACTTAAAGCATAAGGATCACATCTTTCCATCCATGGTCAGGCATGAAGAGATGTAGATTTCTATTTCTTCCTTTATGGAAAACTTGTTCATGGTCAGACACAAGTACCTAAAATAAGATTCCAAACAACATCCACATCTAGACTTTGGTTAAACTCATAGAATGGAGAAGTATGGAGTTTTTAGTTAAGCACACTGGAGAAAGAAACAAATCAATCAAATCCATATGAAATCAACAATAAACAAGAGTCATTTAAATTAGGGGCTTCATCTCAACTCTAACTAAAAGATTAACAACTCCTAAAATCAGCAAGAAGGAGAGAAAATAAAATTAATTAAAGGAAAACATCCTTCTGGCCCTTCTCTCTCTCTCTCTCTCTCTCTCTCTCTCTCTCTCTCTCTCTCTCTCTCTCTCTGGCTCTAGCTCTGGATCTCCTCAAGCTCTCCCCCCTTTTCTCTGGCTCTTCTCAGGCCCTTTTATAACTGCTGGAGGTCAGTGGAAGGCTAGAGTCGGTGGGAAATTGGACATGGACAGCTGTTAAAACATTCGCGTAACTCATTTATGCCGCTGCATTCGGGCCTTCAAACTCCCTGGTTCCTTGCACTTTATCCGTAAAATCAACGTCCCCTGAGATTATTTTTTATGGCCTACATGATGGACGGTCCAGATCGGCCATATGATAAATGACCATATTCATACAATCGGCCAAACAGCATCGGTTTCAGACGTTAAAATCGAGCCTGTGCACGTTGTTTACGTTGTGGTGCTCAGTGGGGCCCACGTTGATAGTATCTACAAAATCCAGTCCATCCATTAATTTCTCTTAAAATACCAATCAGACATGGTCTGTTTTGGATCAGATTCATGGTGACCCACAAAACTTTCCTTGCTACCGTCCGTTCCGTGTTTGAATGGTTGAAGATCGATCAAGTTATCCTCTTTAAATTTCGTCATCTAGGCGTGGATTAGAGGGACCTAGGGACACTGATGAACCGTCCAGATCATCCATTTGGACAACATATGGGGCCCACAACTACGAACCAACCCAGACAACGTTAACGCTGTTGCATTTTTTTAAAATCTGAAAGAGAAAGTCAGTGGGGTCCATGATCAAAGTTGGTTTGGAAATCCACCCCGTCTATTGCATTCCTCTCAAAATTTTGGCCAAGAACAGTCATTTTTGAATGTCCATTGATGTGGCACAGAGATTCAATCATGCTGAGATCTTTTTGAATGCCGCAGGGTAGCCTATTTGTGGCCTCTGTGTCGTGCACATGTATATGCATGGGTGCCAAAGGTCAGCATGGTTTTGATGTTTGTGAACCCCTCTACAAGAAGGACAGCTTGGATCATCCTTATGAGACCTGATGGTGGCCCACTAGCGTCCGCAAAATGGATGTTGTCCGTCCGTTATGCAGGAGCTGGAAAATGAAAATTTTCATTTTTGGGAAGAAGAGACGGGTCAAAGTTGGTTTGACCCGTCCGTTCGTCTAGTGCATGGCTAGTGCATATGTGCTTTATGCACACGCTGTTCAGGTGGGGTCCACTGTGATGTTCTTAAGAAATCTAATCCATCCATTTAATTGGTCTCCCCATTTAGGCTGTTAAATCCAAAGTTGAGGCATATCCAGATAGCAGGTGGGCCTAGAATCAACGGTTTATGGGTTGATCTGTCAGTTGAGGCACTTCTATAGTGATCCGAGGACTGAAATTTGAAATGTACGGTTAATTTTTGGCCCTCATCCCATATATGAGGTTTCTAGCCAATGGATGGTTGGAACCATGTGATCTTGCATTTTTGATGACTTTTGAGTCTCTTTAACCTGAACGGCTTGATTTCCTCGAATCCTTGGTGTATAATTTCTTCAATCTTAGTCCTCTGGAGTCCATCCCTTACTTTGGTGACTTCGGAGCACTAAATCCACGCTTGTAATATCCTTTTTCCATCCAAGGTCCTAATTACACTCTACAATAAAAACACGATTAAAATACTCCGTTAAGCATTATCATGTTGGTAAAATTAGGTAATAATCAGGGTCTAATATGAAATATTTAACCCTCATCAACCCCACCTTATTATATATTTTATTCATGCTTTGCAGGCTACATGAGGAGCTGATGATAGTCAAATGTGGGCCACACCACATAGACTACTATATTTCTTGTGGGGTATGTCGTTCAGTTCCCACTCTCTGTATATGATGTACCGATTATGGCTAATTATTAACTGATATGTCTGATAACATGCTAGTGTATTTGGCCTGGTAGGACACATTAAGAACATGCTTAGTATAATAACATCATGCTCAAACATATGCCCGTACGCATCATTTTTATGCATATTTTGGGTGGTGATTGATTATAGCATATGTCATTGGGCTGAGATACTTAGGGGACCCCATATGAGATAGGGTTTCCTCACATGATCACGTTGTACACACAGGTTTGATGCATGACTTGGATGGTATGACTCATGCATTTCGCATCTTGTATGTCACGATTACTTTATGCCCTAATGACATCAGGGTTATCGCCTCTACAAGCATATCATGGATGACCAGATTGGATATCAAAAATATCTGCTTTAGCATTAGGGTGTTAAGAATGTCTTTGGGTGAAAGTCCCAAATCCCTTGTGATACCAGTAGGATACTTCAACATCGAGACCGAGTGAATAACATGAGCTCCTAAGTGTCGAATACCAGTAGGCTGCGTCTCCCACCATGTCGTGGTCAATTAAAAAGGAATGTGACCTTATTCGCCCAAGGGTAGGGGGCTGTAAGCTAGGTTGAGTTTGACTAACTCGTAAATGGGTCCGTTATCGATGAGCCGAGTGGGCATTGGCATACCACTAGTAAGGCGGATAATGGGGTGTCTTCTACTCACTTGGTCATGTGCACAATGGGCCGGCAACTAGTGTTGGAGTGTACTAGACCCCGGTGATGTTTCCAGTGACAAACCGTACTGATACGTGGACTAGTTGAGGATTAACATGCTTGCGTTACATCTCTAGCATATGACATTCGGCCATGTAAGCCTTGCATTGCATAGCCTTGGTATGGCTAACATTATTTATGGACTTGCCAGTTTAACCTTCCATCATTTCCACTTACTCTGATAATTATATGCTTGGCATATGCATTGTGCACACATACACGCACTCTCTAAGCTTTGTAAGTAAGCTTATGCATATTCGTTACGTGCAGGTTATGCTAAACTGCAGCAGCATTGAGGTAAGAGCATGTGCCCGATCTTTTGGAGTTTTATTATATCATATATTTTCCTTTCAGCAATATACTCAAATATTATATTAGTAGATACGTGGTGATGATATTTTGTGACTTGGGTACACTTGTGGTTATGCTCCTTAAAAAAAATTCACCCTGAAAATTCTCTTTGTAGGATCCAGAATCGGAACCTGGAGCATGGGAGTTGGGAGCCGAGAATGGGGTACTACGGAGGTTATCGACACCATATTTGGCAGCCGAGAATTTTATGAGCCCGATTCCTGAGTTTTGGGGCGTGAGAGGTAGTGCTAGTTAAGGATGTCGATTTTGGGTGATGTCAGTTGAGGTGGTGGTGATGGTTGAGGATGGGTGATGGAAGAGGGTTTAGGTTTGTGCGTTGGGTGAGGGCAAGGAATGTTGGTGCCGATTGAGGATGGTGGTGCTTGCTGAGGATGTCGGTTCTGGGTGATGCCGGTTGAGGTGGTGGTGATGGTTGAGGATAGGTGATCGGAGAGGGTTTAGGTCTATGTGTTAGGTGAGGGAAATGAATGTTGGTGCCGATTGAGTTAGGCAGGGTTGGATTTATACTAGTCGAGATGGACTTGTTAGGTTGCAGCAATAAGTTGAAGATGGGGATGGTGGTTTACCAGAGGTGGTTTTTTGAATGGATTAAAGATGTGATTAATGATATATGAAAGGGGTGGCACTGTGAAGAGTGTGTGGAAAGTGCACAAGTGTTTAGTGTGAAATATTGTATATTCCCGTTCATTGTGCATTGGTTTTATATGCGTAAGTGTACTTAATTGATCTAATTACGTATGTTTTTCTATGCGAAGTGATTCAGAGAGCTAAGATGAAAAGAATGATTAAAGTAAAGATTTAATGCTCGAAGAATGACCAAGTAGATAATTACATATTTGAAGGACATTAATGAAGAATTCAAGTGCCAAAAATCCAAGAAAATCAAGTGCAAAGGAGAGAGAATACTGAAATAATCATAAAGTGTAATAACAAAAATAATAGACTGTTTAGTCACACCTGAGGTTGGTTCGATATGACTAAAAGTACTCCAAACAGTCCAACAAGAAATTGTGATTTTTAGAGATAATACAGTTTGACATTCGGTCATACTGAATCCATTTTCGGTACCACTGAATGAGAGTTCGGCCCAACCTGAGGGTAGAGGGGGGCATCGAGTCGAGTCGAACCGAGTTAGGTCTAACCTGACTCGATCCGGTTTTGAAAAGGGCCTAACCTGAACTCAATCTAACTCGGGTACTGAATCCAGCATGCCTGACTCGATCCGGGTCTAGGCTGGGCTGATCTGAACTGAGTCCGACCCGGTTAGAAATACCGAGTCGAATCAAATTAGCACCAAACTCTCATTCAAATTGGGTCATCAGGCTAGGACCAACCTTAGGCCTGACCCATTGACAGCCCCATGAACAGGTTTCAACAACGGACGTTATTATCTCCACCATTTCTTGTGTGTGGTCCACTTAAGCATTGGATATGCTTTAATTTTGAGGATAAAATGGATGGACGGAAGGGATAAAGTACATAAATCATGGTGGACCTCACCGAGTTTACTTAGTATGCTAAGCGTATTGAGTTACGAAGTACGCAACCTGATTCCATCTCCACCATTTTGTGTGTGTGGTCCATCCTCTTAACATTAAAAAAAACTTTAAAAAAATCATATAGACGCACCTAAAGGGCCACTGGCTACCACCTTCCGGATGGGAGAGGAGAGAAGAGAGAGAGAGAGAGAGGAGGAGGAGGAAGGCCGGAGGGTTGCTGCCGCCTGTCGGATGGGATGAGATGTCAATAGGTGCCGGATGGGAAGGGGTTGGGTTGTTTCAGATCAGGGCATGCAGTAGGTAGGGTATAGAGGATTATAAATTAAGTTTATATATATACCCTACCCGACAACTTGAGTCGAGTTGGGTTTCAGATCAGGTCGAGTCTGATGGATTGAGTTTCGGGTTGAGTTACTAGGTAACTCGAACTCAACTCGGTTTGAGTTCTGATTGAGCAAAGCTTACTCGGTTCAAACTGACTCACCCATTCAAACTGACTCACCCATTTAGTTCGGGTCAAGTTGGGTCCAAATGAGTCGGACGAGTCGAGTCGGTTCGTACCTAGCTCGACCTGAGGGAAACAGAGACTTCAGAAAAATTGAAGAAATTTAGCTGCAATTGATAAATTTGGTCCGACAGACGTGATGTTCGGTGTGACCGAAACCTACAATCAGTGCGACCAAAGCATAACAAAATGTGAACTTTTGAAGTCAATTTAAAGTCCGTGCAAATCGAGTCTATTAAAAGGGGTGATTTAGGCTTTTCTAAGTACGATTTAAGATTTGGAAGAGAGAACAAGGACTAGTGGAGCAATTACGGAGCCATTCTTCCTCTTTAATATTTCAGTTATAAGTTTCTTTTTCATGTTTTTGTTTAAGTTTAGTTCAATTATATCTATAGTTGGCTAAATATCTTAGTTAAGGCTAACAGGTGAAGCTTGTAGTGGGTTTTAATGTCTTAGTTTACTTTAAAGTTATTTGGTTTGAATGTTGAACAAATCATTGATATTGATTTTAATTAAGTTTTTGTTTTAGTTTACTTTAATACATTGTCAACTTCGGGCACAATAGATGCTTAGGAAAGCTAAGATTGATTGATTATCTACTTTTCAAGGGATTGATCTATAGAATCCATTAATCTATCGTAGACTAAGGGCACGATAGATACTTTTAATTTCCTGTGATCAATACTTTGGTGTTGTATATGGGAACTGAATCAATTGAAGTTTAAATCTATTTTTATTTGTGAATGATGAATTAATCACTCTATTATCTACCTGGATAGGATAGGACTTTGATTCAGTGGAGTTATCTAATTGAATCAAGTGGATTGGACATTAAGAATGGTTATAAGTGGATCCTTGTGGGCCCCACAAAAATGCTTATTTGTCATTTAACTTGTTCATAAGTGTTTGTGCATTAATTTTTTTAAGTGTTATGGTTGATAGCTCCTTTAGTTTGTCAAATTTTGTGGTGTCAAAAACAATATCTGTGTCTTCTGTAGCTTGTGTAGCTTGAGGATATATATGTGTGTGTGTGTGTGTGTGTGTGTGTGTGTGTGTATGTTCAAGACACTGCATCAAAACGCTTCAAGTTTAGAATGAAGCTCAACTTCATGACATGCAAGGTCAAGTATACATTGATACATTGTTCACTCCTGTAAAACTTCAAAGATCAGAGTCTGTCTAGAGCTACATCAAAAGATAAGGTCTTTGTCACGTCCCAAACTCGGAAACCGGGCTCACAAAATTCCTGATCGCCGAATCCGGCATCGACAGCCTCCACAGTACCCCATTCTCGGCTCCCGGCACCCACATACTACGTTCCGATCCTGGGATGCTACAAGGAGGATTTCTAATATGATTTGATTCGTAATGTGCATAACCAAAAGCATAACCCATGAACAATAACCACAAGAACACCACCACAAAATCCACTATGATCAAAAACTTTAAGTACAATGCGAAGGAAAGGGAAATACAAGATAGTGACAATAACAAAAACTCTAGAAGCTCGACTACACGCTCCAACTGTGGCGAGACTAAGACTGTATCCTGGCGTCACCTGCACGCATCAATCATGTATAAGCTTATAGAAAGCTTAGAGGGTGGTGTAAGTGTTTGCGCAATAAGAGCGTGCTCAGAATGCAAGGTTAGAAAAATACAGAATCATGCTGATGAATACATGAATGCAATCAGTCGTACCAAGGCTATGCGGTGTAAGATATGAATGCTATCGGCCATATCCAGACCATGTGATGTGAGATGCAACTCAAGCATGCCAATCCTTATCATATATCAGTATAATTCTCATTCTGAATAATCATCAGGGTCTAGTACACTCTAGCCAGCTTATCGCCCCTATCCGAACGCACAACTGGGAGAATGGAAGAGACCTCACTATCCGTTTGCCAATATCGGGCCCAACTCGTCGATAGCAAACTGATTCCTCAAGCTGGTCAAACTCAACCTAGAAGTTACCCCCTCACTCAGGCAGGTAAGGTCACACCCCTTTCCAATCGACCACGACACAGTGGGAGACGCGACCTACTGGTATATGGCCCTCGCGCACTCATGTATCCACTCGGTCTCGATGTTGGAGTCATCCTCTGGTACCATCGAATTTAGGGATTTTCACCCATGGACATCTATGGCACCCGTATGCTAAAACTAAACATTTTCGGTATCCAACCCAGCCACCCACGATGTGTCTGTGGAGGCTATGGCCCTGATATCACTAGGGAAATCATAATCATACAAATGCAAGTGCATGAATCACTGCCAGACATGCAACAATCCTGCGCGTATCATGCTCTCATGTAGGGCAACTCTGCCTATCATGGAGCCCATAAACAATCTGCCCGAAGGCATAAGTTATGATCAGTCACTCCTCATATCAGGCATACATATGATGCATATGATCCTGAATCATGGATCTATATTGAACATGTTATGTGGTGATGGGCCCTGTGCATAACTAAGATGGGCCTAGACGGCCTTCACACTACAAGTATGGGCTTATCAGTGGGCCTTAGGGTGAGTGATAATGTGGACATTTAATCGACATCATCCTTACAATGTGGGCATCTAACCATCATTGTTCCCAAGGCACTACCCATTATAAACATCATTATAAACACCACGAAGGAATCACACATTACAATGGACCTAATTGCATCCCATTGGCCTTAAGTACATCAATTGGGCCATATCATATGGGCCGCACCAACGGGCCTTACGTACATTGCAATGGGTCATCACCCATGGGCCTTAGAATACATTAAAATGAGCCCAACCACCTAAGCTTTATGTGTATCAAATGGGCCTAATCATAAAGGCATTTTATATATCAAAGTGGGCCTCAATAATGGGCCACTAATGCATCAAATGGGCCTCAAAATGTGGGCCTATATATATCAAGGTAGGCCCCAACAACGGGCCTATAAACACATCAAGATGGCCTATATACATGGGCCTATATATACCAAAGTGAGACTCAAAATTGGGCCTATATATATGCCAAGATTGGCCTAAATACATGGGCCCATATGCATCCAAGTGAGCCTTAATAATGGGCCTAAAAATGCATCAAGATGGGCCTAAATTCATGGGCCCATATTTGCCGAAGTGAGCCTCATGTGAGGCCCGCCATAATGTTTATTTTTCTATCCAATCTGTTGATAAGGTCACATAAATAGGGGCTCACCATATTATTTTCCATCCAGCCCATTGATTGGGGCATGGGGGCCCACCATAATATTTATTTTCCATCCAAGCTGTTTATAAGGTCACGTGGACCAGGGAGGGGGCTGGGGCCCATTGTAATGCTCATTTGCCACCCAACCTGTCTATAAGGTCACATAGACCTGGGGCCCACTGGAATGTTTATTCCCATCCAACCTGGCCCACTATACTATTTATTGGCATCCAATGTGTTCGTGAGGTCACGTGGACCAAGGCCCACGGTAATGTTTATTTGTCAAACCTGTTCATAAGGTTACATGGGCCAAGGGGCCCACTATGATGTGGTTCACAAATCCAGTCCACCCATTATGTGTGTCCCACCTGGTTGAGGGTTGAGACAAAGTTTCAGCCACATTTAAAATTCAGGTAGGCCCCACCGAGTGGTTTTATGTGTTTTAGGCCTGTCTTCACATGATTTCAGATGGTATGGCCCACCTGAGTTCCGTATACGGCTGATTTTTGGGGACGCCCCATAAACAAAGGGGACCCATCAAATGCAAGGTGTTAATGTTCGAAACGCATCACGATGGGGGCCCACAGTTGGGGCTGTGAGGCCTGGCCATTCATCCACCCGCCAGCACGCAGGCGCTGCCTGCGTGCGTTCTGACAGCAGCAGCAGCCGCTGCTGTTTTGATTGATTTTTTTTTTGAAAACGCAAACTTCTGCAGTTTTTAGTAGGTGGGGCCCACCTTAGACAAATCCGACCATCCACTCACTCCAACGGCTCAAGACAAGCCAAAAGAGTCCAATATATGGTATGATCTAGCGAGAAAAAGAGATCAAGGTGTGTTTTAATGGCAAACACCACTATTTCCTATGGTATGGCCCGCCAGAGAATGGGATCGGCTTCATTTCTCGGTTCAGTGGTTAAAATGAGCTGGGAAACGTAATGGACGGTTCGGATTATATACATACACCAAAGTGGGGCCCGCATGAGCGACCCACCCCAAAAGTACATATGTATATATATATATATATATATATATATATATATATATATATATATATATATATATATTAAAAGCTTGTCAGTATACGCCCATGCCAGTACACATCTCCATATTAGCCAACCCGCACGCTGGACGGCGTGGATAAACACAGACATCAGGGTGGGCCCCACATGTACGTGGCCCACACATTAAGGTGGGTCCCACATGAACATGGCCCACCTTTTGGATCAACATGATATTTGTGTTTTTCCATCATCTTGGCTGTCCAATTAACCCATTGCAAGATGGGCCTTATGATCAAGCGGCCAAGATCACCTTGCACATGATGGCCACAAGAAATCACATCAAAGAAAGAGAAAGAGAGAGAGAGAGAGAGAGAAAGAGAACACCGGTGAGATAGAGGGACCCTGCCACTATGGGCCCCTCACTACAATACGTACACCATTGTGGCCCCCACTACAAGGGGTCTTTATAAAATTGAAATCTAACGGTCGATCACCCACCTCTAGGCCTTCTCCTTGCTCCCGTAGGCTTGTAAGCTCCTATGCTCGACTTTTAACAATGGTTGATAGAGTCTCTATGGTGGGGATGAGAGATGAGAGGGTGGGCTACACTTATTGATCTTGGGAGAGTTGGGAAGGCTTGGGGACGTGTAGAAATTTTGGGTCGCTTGGGAGATCTTTGAGAAATGAGGAAAAATAATAATAAAAGGGATGGATGAAGTGGTGTTGTAAGGATGGGAGATGGATGGGTATGGTTTGGTTTGAAAATTGGTAAAAGAGGTATGGTTATGGTTGAAATTTTTGTAAAGAGAGATGGTGAGGTGGAAAGAGAGTTGACTTGAGGGACAAAGGAGGGATAAGGCTTGTACTTGAGGTATGGTTGTACTTGACATTGATTAATGGGACATCTTGTAGAGATTCCCTCGTAATTGGCAACGCGCGGTGTTTTCTTCGAATTGAACGCAGGCCTACGTCTTCTACCTTAGGTATCGGGTCGGTGCGCGAGTCACGGCGTTAGAACCGCGGCGACGGTGCAGTCACTATGATACAAGTTTCAGTTCGAGCTGGCTTCGGTATACAGGACTCGGCTCAGGATCGCCCGCAAACATCAGATTCGGGTCGAGGATTGCTGGAATTCGACCGGTAGGATCGCGGAAGCCTGCGGAATGGTACGAACTAGGGTACAGGTCTCACAATCTTGCTCAAGACTCAAGTACAACTCAAGACTCAAGTTCAACTCAAGATGAAGTTTTCAAAGTTCTAGAAGATCTCAAGTTCAAGCTACATCAAGTGTAGAGATCTCAAGCTTCATAATCTTCAAAGGTCAACAATCTTCTGAAGAAATGAAGTCTCAATGTTCATACATCACTTTCGAGGTATGATTGACCTTAGATTGACCTTAGGGTAGGTCATTTTGTGTACATAAGTCAAATGAAATCACTTGGTATGTATTTGGTCTATTCTAAGACTAGTCCTGGACCTTCTTCGACTAGTCCTAGCACTGGCTCGACCAGTCCAAGAAATTTTAGGACCAGTCCTAAGTTTATTATAATTTTTCAAAAAAATTTTATTTATCTACACCAGTCCTAGAGACTGCTAGACCGGTCATGTGAACAGTACACGACTCGTTCACGACAAGCCCTGCAGCTACGACTCAAACTCTAGTGACTAAATTAGACTTCCTTCGACTAGTCGTGAATATGTCACAACCGGTCGAACCAGTCGTGGACAGCCTTCGACCGGTCGTGGACATTCTTCGACTAGTCGTGGAATGGTTCTATCTGATCGTACTAAAAAATTTAAAAATCTGGCTCCTATGACCATTCATAGTGTCCACAGGACCAGTCGTAGATGAGTTTCTGTAATTATAAATAGATGACGAATTTCAGAGTTTAATAATACAATTCAAGAAAAATCAAGGCATCACTCTGAGAGATAAGTTGGTTTTTTTAAGCTATATTATACATATTTAATATTCTCTTTTGTTAGCTTTGTTGATTTAATTTTGTTTCTATATTCCAATCTGATTTGAAAGAGGAATTGCTGAATTCTTTCTTGTTGGAATCAAAATCAAATAGAGCTAACCCTTAATTTAAAATCTATTAGAACCTAGAACCATTTTAAAGTGAGTATTGGACATTGAACTTCTATATTCGAACTTCTACTCCGACTTGGTTCTTCCGGGCTGCAACAAAGGGAGAAATTCATGTATTTTACATTATTATAAATTTCCTTCTTTTGGTTTTATTTGAGATTAAGCTAGAAAAATCTCAATCTAGTGATTATCTGAGGAAAGCCAGAAAACTCAGAAGTGGAATTTTTGAATTGTGTAAGCCCATTTGCAAGATACAATTGTGAGAATTTTAGGTGAACCTGAGAAAAACCTATTTTCATAGTGAGCACTAATATCCACTGTGTAAGGATATTAGGAGTGGAGTAGCAAGCTGTGTGGGTGTTATTTAACAGTTGATGAACACACAGGCGAACCACTATGAGTCCTTGTGTCTTGTGATTTGAATGTTTGTTTAATTTCTATATCTTTTATCATTCAAGTTTGTGGGATATATATGTGGATGTGAATGTTGTAATCTTTTCATTTCAAGCATTGTGGGGAATGTTGTAATATTTTAGAATTTCTTTCTTGCTATTTCCTTTTTATTCCTCTTCAATTTGAGATATTGATACTTAAACCGTTCTAATAAGGTTATCCTACCATAAATTCTTTATTTTATGGTGTAAGGTTGTCCTTAGAACAACATTTGTATCAACCTCTCAATACTAAAATTTGAGGTTGCTTTACATTCTATAGTGTAGATTGTTATCTTTCCTTTACTTGGCTATTTTATTGTTTAATTTCGCTGTTAAAGTTTAAATTTGGCATAGTCCTATTCAAACCCCCCCCCCCCCCCCCCCCCCCCCCCCCCCAGGACATATAACTTGGCCTTTTCAAGTGGTATCAGATCCTAATAGCTTGTTTTAATTATTATATTTTTTGGTTTATTTCCTGAGCTAACCGATCTAAGCTATTTATAAGATGTCAAATTTTGATAGCCTTTTAGTCACTAGGTTTCCACCATTTAATGGCACTAATTATGCCTATTGGAAAGTCAGGATGAGAATTTTCCTTAAATCCGTGGATGAAAGTGTGTGGCTAGCTATAGTGAATGAATGGACCCCTCCTACCACTGAAGTAACTGGAATCAATGGATCCAAATCTATAAGAATTACACCTTATTTCTCTTAGACCACACTTCAGAAAAGTGAGAGTAGTGAAAATGTAAAAGTACTAAATGCAATCACTTGCGCACTATCACTGGATGAATTCAAAAGAATTATATCCTGTGATTCTGCATAGCAAGCTTGGGATATTTTAGAAATGACACACGAGAGAGCATCAATTTTCAAGAAATCTAAAATTCAAATACTCACAATCAAATTTGAGAAAATACGTATGGAAGAAAATGAAATGTTCATGGACTTCTATACAAGATTAAATGACATTGTGAACTGTATGTGGGATCTTAGTAATAAAATCTCAGAAAGTAAAATTTGTTCAAAAATCCTACGTTCACTTCCTAAATGATTCAATTCTAAGGTATCTACGATCCAGGAACTTCGTGATACGAACAATATGAGGGTAGAGAAATTAGTTGGCTCTTTACAGACTTATGAGTTAACTTTTAAAGCTCCAAAAGGTAAATCTATTGCCCTTAAATCTTCTAAAAATAGTTTTTAAAAAAATAATACCAATTCTGATTTAGAAAACTCTGAAGATGATATGACCCTTTTAGCGAAAAAGTTTTATAAAATTTTCAAAAGTAAAAAGAGGGTTGATTTTCAAAAATCAAATGATAAGAAGAAATCTAAACCTAAAACTCAAAAATCATTAAAGGACAGTCAGTGTTACAACTGTCATGAATACGGGTATTTAGCAAACAAGTGTCTTAAAAAGGACAAACCTAAAAAGAAGGGTATGTTGGCTACTTGGGATGAATCCTCTGATTCTGAAGCCTCTTCTGAATCAGAAGATTCTAAAACTGAGTCAGGCAGTGAAGTTAAAGGCCTTATGACTCTAGCCAAGTTCATTTTTTCAGATAATGATGATTCAACCAGTAAAGAAAATCTGAATAGTGATTGTGAAAATGAAGATGATCTTCAAGATGCTTACAATGCCCTATACAAGAAAAGTTGTAAAATTTCTATGAAACTTAAACTTCAAAAAGAAAAATTTTCAAATCTTAAAAATTTTGAGTCTCTTATTTTAGAAAAATCCTAAATTTCATATTGTTTTGAAAAGACTAAATGCAATTTAGAATTCAAAACCTCCCTGATTGAAAATCTTAAATCTAAAAATTAAAAACTTAAATTTGAAGTCTCTTCACTTTTGAGTTTAAATGATACATGGAAGTATGCCCAAGGAGATCCAAAGTTAGAAAAACTTTTATCTGGATCAAGAAAATGTGGTGACTAATCTAGTTTGGGCTACGATAGAAACATTCCTCCTAAACAGAATAATACTCCTCCCAATTTTGTACAAGGAGAGACCTCAAACTCAAAAGGGAAAAGTACAAATCAAAATTTTTTTAAAAATACTAAAACTTTTCAAAAACCTAAAAGCAACTATATCAACTATAAAAATCAAAACCAAAACCTTTTAGCTGAAAAAATAGTTGATTTACTCAAGGATCTTTTAAAATCTAACTCAGTGGGTCACTCTTACAACAACTACAAACAAAAGAAGACGAACTATATTCCTAAACCCAAAACAGTTATGAAATGGGTTCCTAAGGTTACCTCCTTAGTTGCCCACACGGCTTTCAAAGCTATAAGCCATTCAAAGTGGTACCTAGACATTGGATGCTCAAGGCATATGACTGGTGATAAAGGTCTATTCACCGATCTCAAAGACATGGTTGATGGTTTAGTTACATTCGGTGATGGCAGCAACTGTAAGATTATTGACCAAAGTACGGTTCAACTCTATAACCTCCCTTTGTTCAAAAATGTCTTATACGTTGAAGGGTTCAAACACAATCTGTTAAGCAGATCTTAAATATTCGATAACAATCATAGCATAAAATTTTTTAACCAAGGTTGTGAAATTCTAAATAATAAGGGTTCAGTAATATCAACTGGTCGTGGAACTTCTGAAAACAGCTATATTGTTAGTGAATTCAGCTCATCTAGTCAATCGTGTTACATGGTCCATACAGATGAGACCGATTTGTGGCATAAATGTCTTGGACATGTACACTACCGTAACTTATATAGATTGAGCAAAAGAGAAATGATAAGAGGTCTATCTAAATTACAGAAAGTAGACAAAATATGTGGTGAATGCCAGATTGACAAGAAAATAAGGAACTCTCACAAAAAGGTGAACTCCAATACCACATCAAGACCACTTGATCTTCTCCATATAGATCTTATAAGACCTACCAGTATAGAGAGTCGAGGTGGCAAAAAATATATTTTGGTAATCGTGGATGATTTTACCAGATTTACATGGCTAGCCTTCTTAAGGGATAAATCAGAAACCCTTAAAGAAATAAAAAGGTTCTCAAACGGATTCAAATGGAAAAAGGTTTTCAAGTCTGTAAGATTCGTAGTGATCATGGATCTGAATTTGAGAATAACAGTTTTGAGAAATTCTGTAGCGATCAGGGAATATCATATGAATTCTCTGCACCCAAAACACCCAACAAAATGGAATTATTGAAAGAAAAAATAAAGTGCTTCAAGAAATGAGAAGTGTTGATAAAACTCTTTTTGTTAAGAAACATAACGATCATATCCTAATAGTGCAGATCTATGTTGATGATATTATTTATGGATCTATCTGTACTAACATGACTATTGAGTTTGCAGATTAATGAAATCCAAGTTCGAAATGAGCATGGTTGGTGAATTGAATTATTTTCTTAGGTTACAAGTAAAACAATAACCTAATGATTCTTCATTTCTCAAACCAAATATGTTTTGAACTTAATCAAAACAATTCGGATTTAAGAATGGTAAGAATTTTGATACTCCTATGAGTACAACCTGAAGACTCTCATAGGACTCTACAGGTAAAAGTGTGGATCCTAAATTATATCGTAGTATGATTGACAGTTTATTTTATTTAACTGCTAGTAGACCTGATATTACTTTGAGTGTTGGTATTTACGTTAGATATCAGTCTGATCCTAAAGAGTCACATTTAACTGTTGTTAAGCGGATTATGCGATATGTCCCAAGTATAGCAAATATGGGTCTTTGGTATCCACATGAGACTAATGTTCAGTTGGCTGGGTACTCAGATGCTAATTGGGCTAGTAATATCGATGATAGAAAATCAACCAGTGGTAATTGTTTCTATATTGGAAATTGTTTGGTTTCTTGGTTTAGCAAGAAATAAAGTTCTATATCACTCTTTACTGCTGAGGCTGAATACGTCGCAGCTGGAAATGCATGTTCTCAGCTTGTTGGGATGAAACGTATGTTAAGTGATTATGGAATTACATAGGATTCAATGGTTTTATATTGCGATAATTCCAGTGCAATAAATATTTCAAAAAATCCAATCCAGCATTCACATACCAAGCACTTTGACATTAGATTTCATTATATTCATGAATTAGTGGAAGAAAAGCTGATATCTTTGGAATACATTCCTACCTAGACTTAACTTGTTGACATTTTCACTAAATTGCTTGACAAAAGCAGGTTTAATAAATTAAAATTTGATCTTGGTATGTGCATTCTAAATTAATTATTCATGTATATTTGTATCATAGTGTATATGTATTTGACAATTTATTGGTTTAAATTTTAATTTTTTATGAAAAATGCATATTATTATTGGTACACGACTAGTTGAGGACGTTCTCAACCAGTCGTGGCATGACTGGTCGAGGACATCCAGCGCGCTGGACCTCTTAAAATTTGGGGAAAACCATTTATTCCTTATTTCCACCTTCTTCTCCAACAGGCCATAACACGACTAGTCGTACCCATCTCTTTGATTCTTCAAGATGAGTGCATCATTTCTGTTTTTCTTGTAGATTTATGCTCTAATCACTTCATTTTCTTCCTTGAAGTGCTTCATTTCAAGTTTTCTTGAAGATTTTGGGGTTTTCTTCAGCCAAATCTATTTTTGTGAAAACCTATTCCACATTGTTTGCAACCTCTTTTTTCTTTGATTTTCTTATTGTAAATGGATTCTAGAGGGAAAAAAAAATTCACATGGTGCTTCCTCATTTAGATCTATTCCTTTAACAAGGCACCATCTTCGGTCACCCGAAGATGATCCCTTATATGTTCGGGATATAAGAATGCGTAATGTTATTGTTGAGCGATCTATGTGTATTGAACACATTGCTCCTTTTGATATCCTTCCACTTCTTCAAGCTGTAGGATAGGATAACATCTTACATTAGAGTGGGCCAACATACCGATCTATTGCTCAATCCATGTTTGCATGCATTTCTGAATTTTTGTCTGAGAATTTAATGTTTAAAATTGCTATTAGAGAAGGTCCTTTTGAGATTGGCCATCATCTAATTTCAGCTCTAATGGACATATTTGATAATAACAAGGGTATTTTTATTCATACTCTAGTTGAGAAACCCTCAGAATTAGAAAAACACATGCTCACTAGAGCTTTATGCAATATGGATGTGCAATGGACTCATAAGGGGAATGCGCTCCCCTCAAAGTACTTGTTACCTAGAGGCAGGGTTTTGCATCAAATCTTTATTTTCAATCTGTATCCACATTATGGTAACAAAACAGAACTGACTTCCTTTATGGTTCGTATTTTGAATTCTATCATCACTGGTGCAAATGTCAGTCTGCCTTCTTTAATATGCCATTCCATTATTCATTTTCGTCTCCATCCAAGACAGTGATATTCCATTTGCCTATCTTATGACTGTGTTAACTACTCACTTGCTAGTTGTTATGCCTATTGGAGAGGCTCCTATCCACCATCTTATTTTTAACAATTTAAATATTAATAATATGAAATTGGAATTGGCTCCTGGCCAAGTGGATGGTGGTGGTAGTGCTGAAGCAGGGAATGAAGAAAAAGCCGGTGATCTTCCTCCTGATGATATAAATATGGATAACATTTTTGATGAAATTGAATCTGATTCTGCTAATAATCCTGACTATGTGCCATCTAATTTTGATGCGCGCCTTCGTGCACTTGAGGAGAAGATAGAGAATATGAATGTTGCCCATAATATGCAATTTAAATATATGCGCAAGTATCTTAGGCGCTTAAATAAGGACCTTCATCAAATTGATCCTACCATACCTGCTCCTTCTTCAGGATCTGATTAGATATTTTTATCCTATGGTCTGTAATAACTTTTATATTACTTTGCTTTATTTCAGTTTGTGAGACTGACTTTTCTTTGGTTTATGGTTAATGGTATGTGAACTTTGACTTTTCTTATATATCTTTCATATCTTGACTAATTATCTCCTTTATTACTTTCTTGTTAATTATTACTCTTCCATATCTTTGTTTCTTCCTTTGTCATATTTTGACAAAAAGGAGGAGAATGTATTTGGTTATGCACATGGATTGTGATGGTGGAGTAGTAGCATTTTTTTGATATATTTTTTGGATATATGTGTGTTACTCAGGGGGAGTATGTGAGGAGATGTTTTACCTTCTTCCTAATGAAGTGTGCTAGTTAATGATAATTGGTGCATGATTCTTTAACCAGGTTGTAACTAGTTTTCTCTTATAACTGGTGCATGAATCTTGTGTACATTGTGTGTTTTGTCACAAATTTGACAAAGGGGGAGATTGTAAGTGCTATGGTTGACAGCTCCTTTATTTTGTCAAATTTTGTGGTGCTAAAAACACTATTTGTGTCTTGTGTAGCTTGAAGATATATATATATATATATATATATATATATATATATATATATATATATATATATATATATATATATATATATATATATATATTCACGACACTGCATCAAAATGCTTCAAGTTGAGAATGAAGCTCTACTTCAAGACATGTAAGGTCAAGTATACGTTGATACGTTGTTCACTCTTGTAAAACTTCAAAGATCAAAGTCTTTCAATTAGCAACGCGCGGTGTTTTCTTCGAATTGAACGCAGGCCTACATCTTCTACCCTGGGTATTGGGTCGGTGCGCGAGTCGCGGCGTTAGAACCGCGGCGACGGCGCAGTCACTATGATACAAGTTTCGGTTCGAGCTGGCTTCGGTATACAGGACTCGGCTCAGGATCATGCGCAAACGTCGGATTCAGGTCGAGGATTGCTGGAATTTGACCGGTAGGATCGCGGAAGCCTACGAAATAGTACGAACTAGGGTACAGGTCTTATAGTCTTGCTCAAGACTGAAGTACAACTCAAGACTCAAGTTCAACTCAAGATGAAGTTTTTAAAGTTCTAAAAGATCTCAAGTTCAAGCTGCATCAAGTGTAGAGATCTCAAGCTTCATAATCTTCAAAGGTCAATAATCTTCTGAAGAAATGAAGTGTCAATGTTCATACATTACTTTCGAGGTATGATTGACCTTAGATTGACCTTAGGGTAGGTCATTTTGTGTACATAAGTCAAATTAAATCACTTGGTATGTGTCTGGTCTGTTCTAAGACTAGTTATGGACCTTGTTTGACTAGTCCTAGCACTGGCTCGACTAGTCTAAGAAATTTCAGGACCAGTCCTAAGTTTGTTATAATTTTTTAAAAGTTTTTTATTCATCTACGACCAGTCATGGATACTGCTCGACCGGTCATGTAAACAGTACATAACTCGTTCACGACCAGTCCTACAGTTACGACTCAAACTCCATTGACTAAATCAGACTGCCTTCGACCAGTCGTGAACATGTCATGACCAGTCATGGACAGCCTTCGACTAGTCATAAACATTCTTCGACCAGTCGTGGAACGGTTTTATCTGATCGCGCTCAAAAATTCAAAAATCTGTTTCTCCTACAACCAGTCGTAGTGTCCATAGGACCAGTCGTAGACGAGTTTTGCAACTATAAAGAGACGATGAATTTCATAGTTTGATATTACAATTCAAGAAAAATCAAGGCATCACTCTGAGAGATAAGTTAGTTTTTTTAAGCTACATTATGCATATTTAATATTCTCTTTTATTTAACTTTGTTGATTTGATATTTTTTCTATATTCCAATCTGATTTGAAAGAGGAATTGTTGAATTCCTTCTTCTTGGAATCAAAATTAAATATAGCTAGCCCAACTGGTTTAATTTAAAATCTATTAGAACCTAGAACCATTTTAAAGTGAGTATTGGACATTGAACTTCTATATTCGAACTTCTACTCCGACTTGGTTCTTCCAAGCTGCAACAAAAGGAGAAATTCAGGTATTTTATATTATTGTAAATTTCCTTCTTATGGTTTTATTTGAGATTAAGCCAGAAAAACTCAATCTA
The DNA here is from genome assembly GCA_037074715.1 of Magnolia kwangsiensis. Taxonomy (NCBI): domain Eukaryota; kingdom Viridiplantae; phylum Streptophyta; class Magnoliopsida; order Magnoliales; family Magnoliaceae; genus Magnolia; species Magnolia kwangsiensis. The sequence continues at coordinate 77,610,774 of CM073579.1, forward strand.
GTGGTTATCTGAAGAAAGCCAGAAAACTCAGAAGTGGAGTTTTTGAATTGTGTAAGCCCATTTGAAAGACACAATTGTGAGGGTTTTAGGTGAACCTGAGAAAAGTCTATTTTCATAGTGAACGCTAATATCCACTATGTGAGGATATTAGGAGTGGAGTAGCAAGCTGTGTGGTTGTTGTTTAACAATTGATGAACACAAGGCGAACCACTATAACTCCGTGTGTCTTGTGATTTGAATGTTTGCTTAATTTATATATCTTTTATCATTCAAGTTTGTGGGATGTATATGTGGATGTGAATGTTGTAATGTTTTCATTTTAAGCATCGTGAGGAATGTTGTAATAGTTTAGAATTCCTATCTTGTTATTTCCTTTTTATTCCTCTTTAGTTTGAGATATTGATACTTAAACCGTTCTAGTAAGGTTGTTCTACCATAAATTCTTTGTTTTATGGTGTAAGGTTGTCCTTAGAACAACATTTGTATTAACCTCTCAATACTAGAATTTGAGGTTATTTTACATTCAGTAGTGTGGATTGTTATCCAGTAGTGTGGATTGTTATCTTTCCTTTACTTGGCTATCTTATTATTTAATTCCACTCTTAAAGTTTAAATTTGTCATAGTCCTATTTACACCCCCCCAGGACATATAGCTTGGCATTTTCAATTTGTGCATCCTAGTTTATCAATCACATGAGTCCACGTCATGTAGTTGGTTGAGGCTTTGGTAGTTGGAGACTAAAGATGCAAGTGAAGATGGAATATCAAAGAGCAATGAACAAGTAAATGAAGTACTTTGGTGACCCTAACTCCAGACCAAAAACAACATACCTTTAGATGATTGTTGAGTGCCAAATATTGCATATTTCTCCCTGTTTATATCTTGGTTTTATGAATATGATAATGCTTAATGGGTATATTTTATACATGTTTATATTGCAAGGTAAATCTAAGAGCTTGGATTGAAAAAACGTCAAAAGCATGAACTTGATGCTCAAGAATCACTAACGTAAGGAGTGGATCTTAGGAGACCAAGATTGAAGATTTCAAGACCTTAAGATCCAAAAAAACTAAGTACAAAGGATGAAGAAAGACTGGAGAAGATTACCAAGTCCGCGGTAGAAAACATGCCAGTTCGGTTCAACCGAAACTGAGATCGGTCCGATCGAAATCACACAAAACAATTCAGCAACCAAAGATGAAATTAAAGGCTAATTCAGTTTGACCAAAGAATAATCCGTTCCGACTGAATGAAGGATTTTATGCAACCAAAAGTGCGTAAAAAGCTCCAGCGTTGAAAGGCATTAATTCGATTCAACCGAAAGATAATTCGGTCTACCCGAAACTTAAGTTCGATCTAACCGAACCCAAGCTCGGTGTGATCGAAATCGGGCAACCATTGAAGACAGAATCCTATCACAACGTTCTTCCAATTCAATTTCTTCATAGGTTCTAGTTGATCTTTTTGTTTTTCTTCTAGGATGTTAATCTTGTTAGGTTAATCTCTTAGCTAAGGCTAAGGGATGAAACCTATAGTTTATTTTGATATTTATCATACTTTGATCTATGTTTATGTTGAACTTCATTGATTTCTAGTTTGATTTAAGGAATATTTTCAGTTTTATATGATTTATTGTGACTCCAATTACAGTAGATTCTGTGAGAACATTGAATATCTTCTTACTTATTTTGAATTAAGTGATGTGTATAGTCGTTGTTCACCATCGTCTCTTGGGCATGGTGGATGATGAATTCCTTGTCATCATTGTAATTAGACTGATATTTGAGAACTAATTTAATGAAAGTTCTGATTCTGTTTTAACCGCTCCATCATCCGGTTGTATAAGATAGGACTTTGATTCCAACTGAGTTATCATTGAATCAAGTAAATTAATGTTGAGATTGTTATTGGTGGATTCCTGGATCCTTAGTCATTTTATTTTTATTATTTCAAAACCCTTTTCTAAATTGTTGGATTAAAAACCTATACCAACCAAAATAGACTTAGATTAGTTCTAAACCTTATTCCTCATTCCCTGTGAATTTGACCTCGTTCTCACCGAGTTATTACTACATTGTGAACCTGCATTTGGGGTTATGAACAATGATCTTAAAAACCCAATTAGTAAAACCTTTAATGATCATCCCTTAAGGCATAGGAGCCAAAACTTGTCACTCTTACATTGGCTTTAGAGGTCTTAAGTTGCTAAAAGAACTGTAAAAATTTAGCAATTGTCAGTCCCACCAAAATTGGCCACAATAAGACAACAAGTGTTCACAACCCTAAGTGCAGGGTCGCAATGTAGTAATAATCTCGATGAGATCGAGGTCGAATCCACGAGGACTAATCTTGTGTGTCTATTCTAAAATTAATTAGAATAAAAACTAGGAGAGGATCTAACTTAAATATGGAAAGGATAGAGAGTAACTGTGAGAAATTTAATGTAAAACTTCAGAATGTAAAGGTGGGAAACTGGGGTTTTCAGGGATCCACTTGCAGCTATTAGGATGTTTCCTTATTTGATTCAAGGCACTCAATTGGAATTAGAGTCCTATGCTATCCGATTATAAGATATTCAATAAGGTCAGATCTGAACTTCCTTTGACCTACTTCTCAACAGATGAAGGTTGTGAAGATTGGAAGTGATTCCATCACCTAACCATGCCTAGGAGTTAATGGTAGACAACAGGATATACTGATCTAACAACCATTATGGAAGAATTATGAAGGATAGAAAGGATTTTGTCACCTATCCATGCCCAAGGGACATGGAGAACAACAAGATTTCCTATTTTCACAAACTCTAAACAGAAAAAGAAGATACTTCAAGCTATTACAAATTTATTATAATTTCAGTCACAACAAACCATTAAACACTAAAAGTATTCTTTAAATATCAAACTAGAATCAAAGGAGTTCAACAATAATAAGAATCAAACAAGAAAAACATCTCAATCACGCTATAAGCTTCACCCCTTAACCTTAGTTAAGAGATCTAGCCAACCATAGACATGATTAGATTAAAAACCCTAGAAGAAAGCATCAAAAACTAAGGAGAATGGAAGAAGAACTCTTAGGAAGTGGCTTCGCCCTTTTACTTTGCTCCTCCAAACCCTAGATATCCTCAAAAGTGCCTAGAAACCCCTATTTATAGGCAAAGTTCCGCAAAACCGTAAAATCAGATCAAATTTACGCAGATTGTGTAACGCCTTTGATGGCATCAAAAACCCTTCGATGACATTTAAGGGGTTTGAATCTGAAAGTCGTGCATTTTCTTCTTTCGCGCTGCGTAAGTCTCTGTATCATCAAACCGCCCTTCGATGTCATCGAACGAAGATTTGATCCATTGAATAGGTCTTCGAGTCATCAAAAATGTGTCCAAAACAGTCCAGCGAGTTGCTTCAATTTCTTCAATAAATTCGATGTCATCAAGTAATATTCGATGTCATCGAGCACCTTCCTTTAATTCATCGAACATATCTTTGATTAATCGAAAAAAGCACCCAATATGTCTAGCAACCAACTCAATTTTTCCTCATAAATTCAATGTCATCGACCAATGTTCGATATCATCGAACAGATCTTTGATGTTATCGAACGGTTCTTGATGACAGTCTTTATGATTTCTATGCTTGTTCTTTCGACTTCCTTCCTTCTCCACTTAGTTTTCTTGGATTTTGGGATCTTGAAATTTTTAATCTTGGTCTTCAAAGATCCATTCTTTGCTTTGGTGACTTTTGAGCACTAAATCCATGCTTTTAGCATTCTTTTCATTCCTGCAACACAAACACATGTAAAACATACCATTAAGCCATATTCTGTTTGTAAAACCAAAAAATAAATGGGGGATAATATGTAATATTTGACCCTTAACAACAAGCCCATACCCAAAATTGAGGCTAATTCGACTATAGGTGAATAGGTCTTCGGCTGGACTCGACGCCACCATAAGATAACTTCAGTTCAACCGAAAGTGACCAAATCTGCTCAGCAAGCAATCTTGAAACAGGGGTATATTTGGTTCCAGCTGAGTGAACCTTCGGTTAGACTTGGTGCGACCGAAGGTCAATATCGGTTGACTGAAGTAACCAAAAACTATCCAGTAGCTTTCTAATCATAATTCGGTTAGACCAAACTATAATTCGGTGTGACCGAAAATACTTCGATGCGATCAAAGATTTACTCAATGCAATAAAAAGCTAGCCGTTATAGATCTGTTGGAGCATTTATTTTATAAATCTACCATCCGAATCTTTGTAAAATGATTAATTTTGGCATTTTAGAGACCTTAGTGCATCTCAAGCTCTACCAAACATCCTAGACTCTATCCTAATCAGATTAATGCTCTATTCTTAATGATTCTTCACTCTAACGAGCATTCTAAGCTCTTCTTCAAGAAGATCATGATCTCAAGCCTTCTCTAAAATATAGACACATGTTTATTGGTAAATACAAGTGTCTATCAACTTCTAGAGTGTCCATCCAGGTGAATCCCCTAGGTATTTTAACTTCTCATTAATTATATGATATTCAACCAAACCTCCCATCACCTTGGTCATAGTATAGGAACATTAGATACAAGATGTTTTTTCGTGGAGTTGAAGCATTAACATAACAATGACATCATGATCGGGGGAGAAATGGGGAGCTGATCGAAGCACGGGAGAATAAGGATCAAGCAACCTAAGAAACACAACATCGAGGCTCAATTCGACAAGTAAGTTTGTCATTTGTAGAGTTCATGTACACTCTGTCCATGTGTAGGATTAAGTGCAAGAGTTTGATTGTCAGAATCGATTAAGTTCTTGAGTAAGACATTGGTTCTTATGTAGGACCTAAAATAAGTTTTTGTGTAGGCCATCAACACGGGTGTGTATGTGTAGGTTATTGGGTAAGACCGAGGTTATTAGTTAGTCGATAGAAAACCAACTAAAGTCTCTTATAGGAGCTGATCCTTGTATAAGATTGTAAACGTTAGAGGTTAACCTGATTTAAAATGTTCCTTAGTGATATCCAATACACTTATGGGTTGAGTACATCCGCTAGGAGTGGAGTAGGGTAACCGAACTACTATACATGCTTTTGTTTGAAATTATCATTTACGCATTTGTTTGATTATTCTTTTATAATTAAATTCTTAATATATTTAAATGCATATTTAGATGAATGCCATAATCAAATAGGTAGCACATCTCACACACACATGTTCAAGTTTATAGAGTAATCGCTTAACTTGCAAATCATTTGTGGTCTTTGTGATTGGACCCTTATTGGCTTGGAAGTCTTTAGAGTTATTTTCCCTATATTTTTATTAGCATAAGAGCTTAAGTAGGAAAATTGGACTTAAAAAGAAAATTTTATTTGGTCCTAATCAACCCCCCTTCTAGGACATATCTTCAAGCTTCACTTGTAGCAGTAAAATCTCAATTTTAACAAGATCACATAAATCTAGATGGAGGGTGCACATAAATATTAGCTTGATACAAAACTTTCATGGCCCTTGATGGGGGCCCTCTACAGCATGATCCATGCTGTCCACTTGGACAATGGACCCACCTTGATGATTATATTGTGTCTCAGTTAGTAGGCCCCACTAAATGTAGTGAATTGTGTGTGTGGCCCGTGACCAAGTGATTATGTGACATGCAGTTAGCCCCTAAATGTTATTTTTGTACTACTTGTGCGGCCCAAAACCGTGTGGTCAACTGTTAAATTAAGTGATATGGTGCTGAAGGTGTGGCCCACTTAAATGCAATCATGTAATGTGTAAATGGCTTGGGATTTTATAAAAATTTTGACATATTGGTGGCCCACAATATTATGATCATACGGTGCATGGACAACCTGAAATGGATGAAAAATGTGATGTATGTGTGGCCCAAACTATATGATCATGTGATGCTTAGGCAATTGCTACACTATATGAACTTGTGGTGTATGTGTGATCCTTAATCATATGATCATGTGATGCTTGGGCCACCTCTAAACCATGTGAACTTGTGATGTTTGCATTGTCCTAACCCTGTGAATTGTGCGGCATGCGTGGTCCACCAACTCATGATCATGTGATGAGCGATCAATCCTAAATCGTACATGATTGAGTTGTGGCCCTTAACTAAGTAATTAAATGATGTGTGGACAACCCTTGCCCACAAAATTATGATTGAAGTGTTGCCCTAAGTTGTAGGATAGTGTGACATGTATTTAGCTTTTGAACATGTTCGATTATAACGTATGTGTGGACACTAGTTGTGTGAAGGTGAGATGGATGTATAGGTATGAACAATATGATGTATTGATGTATCGGACCCTTAATCATGTGGTCATGTGATGTATGTATGGCCACCTAATCATGCTCAATGGTGGTATATATATACACATCTAGTCGTTCGATCATGAAATGAGCACAAGGCCACCTAACCGTATGAAATCAAGTGGCATTGGTGGTCATCCAACAATGTGGCCATGTGCTTATGGGCATAGGCATGGTCACCTAGATCATGTACAACTGGGTTATATGTGTGGATTTTTCTAGTAATGCAAATTATGATATATGGTTAGATTTTACAACTTGTTAGCATAACCTTTAATTTTGTGTAATGTTATGTGAATACGATCCTTACATTGTGCTCATTACTGAGGTGAATGCAGGGGCCATTAAACTATATGTGATTTGATGAATGTGGCCCTTGGCCCCTTAATCATGTGACACCAAATCCAAGCCACTTACCGTGTGAACATGTGGGGTGGTTGTAGAAAGTGGGGCCACCAATGGACCATATTGGAGTATATGTTTGTGCTTCAAACTATGTGATGAGGTGACGTATGTGTGGTCACCAAACCATATGGCTTATGATCGATAAGTGACCGACTTAATCCTTTGGAATTGATTATTTTTATGCCCACCCAAACTAGTGTCACTACAACAATTTAGACTTTTTGCGACGAGTATAATTTCATTGTAAAAAGTCAATTTTTTATGACATGATTCTAAATCGTCACAAAAAATTGACTATTTATGATGACATTTTAAATCGTCACTAATAGTTAACTTTTTTGCAACGAGTTGCAATTTTCGTCCAAAACTTGTTGCGAAAACTTGCGTCACAATTTGTTTTAGGAAAATTATATGGCGGGAAAGACTTTTCGCGACAAGTTTCAATGGTCCTCGCTAATAGACACTTTTTGTGACGAATTGGGTGTCGTCGTAAAAAAAGATTTTTTGTGACCACGCAAAAGTCATTGCAAACAATGGCTTTTAGTGACGATTGGTTAAGCTCGTTGCAAAAACACAAATTAGACTTTTTACAATGAATGTATTTTCATCGCAAAAAGGTAAACTATTTGCAATGACATTTCATATCGTTGCCAATAGTTATTTTTTTGTGATGAGTTGAATTGTTATCGCAAAAACTTGTCGCGCAAATTTTTCAGTAGGAAATTACATGGCAGGAAATATTTTTTGTGACGAGTTTCAATGGTTGTCACTAATAGCTACCTTTTAAAACAAATTAGGGTTATCGTAAGAAGTGATTTTTTATGACGACATTTTAAGTCGTTGCAAAAAAAGTGACTTTTAGCGACAACTTATAAACTCATTGCAAAAACATCAAATTAGACTTTTTATGACAAATGTAGTTTCATCACAAAAAGGTAGACTATTTGTAATGACATTTAAAGTCATCGCAAAAAGTTATCTTTTAGCAACGACTAGTTAAACTCGTTGCAAAAACACTAAATTAGAGTTTTTACAACAAATATAGTATCATCGCAAAAAGGTAGACTATTTGTAACGACATTTCAAGTCGTTGCAAAAACTTACTGTGCGAATTTTTCACTAGGGCGGGAAAGACTTTTCACGATAAGGATCAATTGTCATTTCAAAAGGCCACTTTTGGCGACGAATTAGGTGACGACATAAAAGTCATTGTACAAATTGACTTTTAGTGACGACCTATTACACTCATCACAAAATACACCAATTTAGACTATTTACAATGAATAAAATGCACATCTTATCAACGATCAGATGATACAAAGTGTTGTCGACCATCCGATCAACCTCCAATCATCAATTAAATGGTGAAAACCAACTTAGATCACTTCATCTAGACCTTGATTAACAGTCAAATGATGCACATCACTAACCATTGCTTGATTGACCTCCCAATCAACAATTGGATGATACAAAGTGTTGTCGACCATTTGATAACCTCCAATCCTTAATCGAACTGTGGAAACGATCGCCTGATCAACCTCTCAATCACGTGGAATCCATCATTAAATTTTTTAAAGAAAGCACATTATAAAAAAAAATATTGTGATTTCCCAACGAATTTTCCCAGTGGCTAAAGAAAAAATCATCGAATATGCTTTATTTTAAAAAAAACGAATCCTAAAATGAGCCATACAAATGAATGTACGGTGTGGATATCCAAAAGATCATCAAGTGGGCCCATGGTAGGGGTAACACCCACTAAGCTGTTACTCGTTACTCGAGTAACAACTTATCCAATCCCACATTTCTCTCTCTCTCTCTCTCTCTCTCTCTCTCTCTCTCTCTCTCTCTCTCTCTCTCTCTCTCTCTAAGTAGTTGCCTGAGTAATACCTCTAACACCCACTAAGCTAAGCATACTAAATAAACTCTATGGGGCCTACACTATGTAAAATCTCCTCCCATACATGAGCTATTTTTGAAAATGGAAATCTATTTTTGTTTTGACAAACTGGCAATCCGTTTGTGTTCTTCTCCTTCAATCTTAACCACATGATAAGATGATCTCAACGCTCCATTTTACAATTTTCTTTCCATAGCTAGAGTGTGAAATGTGTGCCCTACACTTACTCACTGTGTGAGTGTACACTGACAAGTCCAATCGCAGCACACCAAACCCATAGATGGGTTAAACAAGTGCTAATACTACAAAAAAAAAAGAGGTAAAGGCTACAAACCATGTAAGACCCGTATCCTAAACCGTACTGTTCCGTCAACTCCAGCGATCCTTCCCGTCGAATTCCGACAATTCGCGACCTGTAATCGACATTGTGCACGACCATAAGTCGTATCCTATACATTGAAGTCGGCTTAATCCGAGACTTGTATCATTGCGACCGCACCGTCGCCGCGGTTCTAACGCCGCGACTCACGCACCAATCCGATACCCAGACGAGGTGATGTGGACCCACGTTCAGTTCGAGGAAAAACACCGCGCATTACAAATCCCAAGAGAATCTCTACAATATGTCAAATCAATTCCATCAATCACCTCTCATGTCAAGTGTACACACCCATGCTTTCTTTCTCCACAAGTTAATCAAACCCAAAAGTCAACCAAGCTCTCACCTCACCCATCACTCATATCACACATCACTCACCCTTCACCCATCACACCCATCCATCACCTCTCTTTCAACCATCTCATTTCTCTCATTTCTCAACATTTTCCAAGCCAAGCAAGAGCATCCCATGTCCAAGCTCTCTTCCATGTGAGAGAGTGTATGTTGGTGGCCCACTTCCCATCCCAAATCTCTCATCCTAGCCATCCATCCTTCATCTTCCACCATCAAAGTGAAGCACTAGGAGACCGGCTCTCTAACGGACCAAGAAGATCAAGTGGTGGGTGCCTCCATAGCCTAATTTTTCATGTTTTTAAGATGAACCAAGTGAGGCCAACCGATCAATGGTTTGGATCTCACTTGGGACCCTAAGATGTGGCCAATGACCCATCTTGATCATCAAAATCATTCCATGATGGGGCCATTCTCCATGGACCCCCATCATAATGTTTACTTTTCTTGCATTAAGAGGTTATATAGACCGTTCATTTTGGATGGAGAGGGATCTCCACCGTTGATCTTTTATTTGGATGGCCCATATGCACTGGGACCCATTGATGTATGATTGGATGGTTGAAACGGAGGGCCCATAGTGTCGGGGTCCCTCCATCACGTGTGTCTCACTCACTCTCTCTCTCTCCCTCTTTCTTTTTTTCCTATTGTATGAGATGTTGTGGCCATGTGGCCACTCGGATGGACCCCACATTTATGCATAGTTTATCCACAAAATTCATGCGTATGGTGGCCCATCTGGATCATCCCACCATAAGGTGTGTTGTGTTCATACAGAAGAGGAACAAAAAAAATAATAATTAAATAAACCGTCCAGCGTCCCTGGACGCTGGACGTCACCTGGATAAAAATAAAATTATCAGTTTTGTTTTTCTTAAAATTGGGGTGGGCTACTTGTAAAGGCTCAAAAGTGATGTATGTATTCAATCCGAGTCGTCCATCCTTTTTCCCAACTCATTTCAGGCGTTGAGCCGAAAAATGAGGTTGATTCGTATATCTGGTGGGCCATAGTGTTGAAAATAGTATCATTACCATTGAAAGCTATCCAGATTTTTTTTACATGTTGAAAAGGGGCCGATATTGGTCTTGATAGACTTATTTTGCGCTGTGGAATCTAATGAATGGAGTGGATTCATCAGATGTGGGCCCCAGGTATGAAAAACTGTAGAAAAACGGTTTTCAAAAAATAAATAAAAAAGAGTGTAAGCAGCAGGGCTGCTGCTGCAGGCAGCGCCTACTGCCTACCGTGGGCAGGTGGACAGTAACCCACGGCCCCTGCCGTGGGCCTCACCCTGATGTTTATTTTCCATCTGAACCGTTCATACGGTGGGCCCTCAGCATAGTGCGCCACCCTCCAAAAATCAGGTCCATCCAATACTCAGGTGGCCCACGTGAGAGGAAACAACAGTGATTGAGCTCTACCATTGAAACTTTTTTTTTGGGCCCACAAAAGTTCTGGGATCAATATGAAATTTATTTTTAATCTTCATCCAGGTCTGTGGACCTTATGTCACGCCTCAAACCCGAAAATCGGATTCCTAGGAATCCCGATTGCCGAATCTGATGCCGACAGCCTCCGTAGTGCCCCATTCTCGGCTCCTGGCATTCATATGCCAGATTCTGATCCTGGGATCCTATAAGGAGAATTTTTTTGTACATTTAAACAGTAATAAGCATAACCACAAGATTACCCAATTCACAAAGGCAACATCATCATCACATATCCACTAATATAATCATTTGAGTACAATACTGAAAGGGAAATACATAAATAAAACATCAAGCTCCAGAAGACCGTTGCACGCTCCAAGCTTACCACTGCTGCAACCCAACATCACCTGCACGCATCTATCGTACATAAGCTTATAGAAAGCTTAGAGGGTGGTGTAAGTATGTGCACAAGGTAAGTGTCAAGTATTCAATATAATGTCATAATCATACAATATCAGAAAAACTAGTAATCCATACACCATATAACATCTGAATAAGCAGAAACACTGATGAAATCATGAATTATCAGAGTAAGCAGAAATACTGGCAAGAGCAGAAACCATACAATAACAGAGTAAGCGGAAGTATGGACAAGTCCATAAGTCAATTAATATCAAAATACACAATATAGAACAACTATGCGATGAGAAGTCATAAAGATCCAAATATCAGATGCCAAGGATGTAGTGCAATATACAAATCCTGCTAAGTCTATCTAGGCCATATAAGTGCAGTAATATAGTAACCCAAAATATCATATGCCTGCGAATGTAATGCAATATGCGATGCGAATGAAATGACCATGCTTGGAGTGTGAAGTCTTGATGATAGTACGTAGTATCGCAGACTATGGGGTTCACCACAAGGGACTTCTATCCAAACCAATCCCATACCTAAATTTGGATAGTCAGACTCAACGTGATAAACTCCTGATCTCAGGTTAGTCGCGCACCCAACCGAGATCCTTGCCATAACGAAGGTACACAACAATTAGTTACGCACCACCAGCCCGAGTCGATAGTGAATGAATGAATGAACATGCAATTCCTACTCAATAAGTCCACATATCAGTACGGTTCCTCTCTGGGAAGTCATCGGGGTCTAGTACACTCTAAACCAGATCGTCGCCTCATCGCGCACAATAAGGTAAGTGGAAGAGACCTCACTATCCGTCTGCCAATATCGGACCTGACTCGTCGATAGCGGACCCATTCCTCGAGTTGGTCAGACTCAGCCTAACATTGCCTCCTACTCTCGCGCGGGTAAGGCCGCACCCCCTTCCAACCGACCATGACACAGTGGAGAGCGTAACCATCTGGTAATCGACACTCAACTCTCATCTACCCACTCGGTCTAGATGTTGGAGCAACCTCTGAAACCAAGAGGGTTTAGAAACTTTCACCCAGGGATATCTATAGCACCCCATGTAGAACAGATTTTCGGTGTCCCATCTGGCCATCCACGATATGCCTGTGGAGGCTACGACCCTGATATCGCTAGGGCATACAGTAATCACAGCACACAATGCAAGATGCATGAGTCATACAATCCAGTCATGCATCAATCCTGCACAAACCGTGCGCTCATGTGAAACAATCTCCACCTATCAGGGAGTCTCATAACAACCAACACTATGACATATGCAATGGTCAATCATATCTCATAACAGATATGTAGATGATGCGTATGGGCATGGATCATGATGCTATGCAGTCACATACTTATAATCGATATCAATAACCGACATCAATAATCGGCCTCGACAATGTGGACATCTAACCAACATTTCCCCAAGGAGTGACCCTCACAGCTCCAAACTTATAATGGGCCCACGGCCTCACACAAGGGCCTAATATACAACACAATGGGCCTTACTCAAGGGTTACATGTACACAACAGGTGGGCCCTGCTCATGGGCCTAACATACATCACAATGGGCTCCTTTGCCCAACCCTCAAATGGATCTCAATAGGCCTCAATATACATCACATTGGGCCTTAGACACGGGCTGAATACACATCACGTCGGGCCTTAAATACGGGTCGCATGTTCATCACATTGGGCCTCGACAATCAGAATCGGCAATCGACCACGACAAATCAAAATAGGTAATCGGCCTTGATCAATAATCGGTAATCGGTCACGACAAATCAGAATCGGTAATTGGCCTCGATCGATAATTGGCGATCGGCCACAACAAATCAGAATCGGTAATCGACCTCGATCGATAATCAGCTTCGATCGATGATCGGCCTTGTTCGATGATCAGCCTCGATAATCGGAATCGACAATCGATCACAATAATCGAAATTAATCGATAATAAAAATCGGTAAATCGGTTACGTCAATCGGAATCAGCAACCAGTCACGACAATCAGAATCGATAATCAATAGATAAACAAAGAGGGGTCCATAAATGATCAGCCGATCAACCATAGTATAAAGATCAGTACTCGGTCGTGGTTATACCAAATCCAATAGCACAAGAGTCATCTGTCTATGGCAAATGGGGCCCACTTATTTGGGTTAACCCATGAAGAGAATGGGCCTAACAAGGCCTAAGGGAAGGTCACAATGAGGACGTCTAACCGTCATTGCCCATCAATGTGGACATATAACCAACATTGCTCCCAAGGAGGGACCTACATAGGGCCAAACATATAGTGGGCCCATGGCCTCATAGAAAGGGTCTAATACACATCACGATGGGTAATATCCATGGTCCTCTCATACATCAGGTGGGTCGCATCATATGGGCCACATATACATCACAATAGGCCTCTGCATGGGCCTAATATACATTACAAATGGCCACATCCCATGCGCCTTAAATATATCGCAATGGGCCTCTACCCGTGGGCCCCAAATACATCATATTGGGCCTTATACAAGGGCCTCAAATACATCACATTGGGCCCCTTCAAATGCATCAAGCCGGGGCTGAATGCTCATCAGAATGGGCCTCATATATTCAAAAAAAATAAAATGAATCATATCAAAAGATCATCTGGACTGTACCAAAAATAGCAGTGGAGATAATAATTTTCACCGTTTAAAATTGCCAAGGCCCACCATAACTTTTATTCTCCAATCTATTCATAATGTCACAAGGACTGGAATAAAAAGGAAAACAAATTTCATGTCGATCCAAAGTTCTGACCCCAAACGGGTTTCAACGGTAGGCGTTCAATCCTCCACTGAATTTTGCAGTGTGGTCCATGTGATAGACGGTTGGATATAACATATACATCACGGTGTGGCCCACCGTCCAGTCATCTAGACGGCAGGGATAAAACACATCTATCATAAGGGGCCCATAGATGTACGGTGTGTATGAAGCACATACATCAAATGGTGTCCACGTGTGGACAGCACATGCTCCAAGTGGTTTTTCCACCTTCCACAGATGGACGGTGAGGATATGACTTAAACCACATGATCAGGCCCTAAATCTTGCGAGCATCAATACAACATCTAAGTAGCTGTGTGCAGTCCACATAGATGGACGGTTGGAATAAAATACATACATCACGTTGTGCCCACCGTCCAGCCATCTGGACGGTCCTCACATTCCTCAAAGTATGCATCCCGTCCAGCCATATGGACGGTGGATGCAAAACAGGTGGACGAAATTGATCAATAGATGGATGACATTGATAAACATATGCATCATGTGGAGTCCACACGTGCATGGGTCCCACAGATGCTATACAGCATGGATAAAACACACTTACATATATCGTATGGCCGTGGATGCACGGTGTATATACAACACATTCTTCAAAGTGGGGTCCATGCAGATGGATGGTGTGGATCAAACCCACCCAGCCACTGACGCAATACAACATCAATATGGCTGGTGTAGTGGTATACCAGCCAGTCAACTCCTCATTAGGTGGGTCCCACGTAGGGCCCACCATAATATAATACAATACTTTATATATATATATATATATATATATATATATATATACAGAGGGAGGGGGGTCCAGCGTCCAGCTACCAGACCTGAATGGACGGCCTGGACGCAAGATACATGCATCGGGATTGGACCCACCGTCTAGATCATGGTGGGCCACGCCAAAATGGATGGACGGTTTAGATATAACACGTACCTCGTGATTTGGACCCACACCAGCTGGCGTCAGAGCAGCTCCAGCTACTCAGCAGCAGATGAACAGTTTAAATAAAATCTATACATCATAGTGGTCACGGGGCTGCTGGTCATTAATTTAATAGGTCCATTTGATGGACGGCTAAGGAAAACACATACATCTGGTGGATCACATCCACATCTAGACTGCTGGACGGTCTGGATCAAATGGATGGCCAGATTAGATATACAAAACATACACCAGGGTGGGTCCCACGTGGTGGGCCACCCACTCCAATCCTCTCTCCTTTATATTATATAATATTGTATAATATATATATATATATATATATATATATATATATATATATATATATATATATATATATCTTTTTCTTCTTCTTCTTTTTTTAAACAGGGCAGCAACACCGCGGGGCCCACCGTCCAGATGATGGACGGCTGGGATACAACATACACTTCATGACCGTGGGGTCCACGTCCCAAACGGACGGACAGTGGATTTAAATGCCTACAACAAGGGGTCCCACCCCACACGTGTCACACGTGTGGGTGGATCCCATCTATGAGAAAATGGATGAACGGTAGGATATAACTCATGCCCTGAGATGGGGCCAGTGGGACCCACCGTCCAGATCTGTTGGACGGTGAGGGATTAATACATACATCATGGTGTCCCTCACAGCCGCAGAACAGATGGATGGCTGGGATGAAAAACCTGCGCCAGGTGGACTTCACCGTCAAAATGGATGGAAGGTTGGGATGAAACACCTGCACCAGGGTGCACACGTGTGGACCCACAAGCTTTTGGAGAAAGCTGATATTTATGTTTTCTCTTCATTCATGGTCAGCAGCAGCACGACTGTTGTTACAGTGCATCCCACACTTGAAATGGATGAACGGTGTGGGTGCTGCACACGTGTAGCGAGTGGGGGCCACAAATGGATGGATGGATAAAATACATATATCGTGATGGGGTCCATGATCTGAACAATCCATCAAGGTAGGCCCCACAGGGACAGTTGGATGAAATACATTCATCATGGGTCTCACTCTCCAGGTTTGTTGGATGGTGTGGATCTCACATCAAGGTGGGACATGTCCATGCCTTAGATGGCCTGGCCCCCAACACACCATTAGGTGGGCCACAAACATCATCAACATAAACATAAAAAAAAAAGGGGGAGAAAGAGAAAGAAAGCGAAAAGAAGAGAAAGATCGGATGGTGGAGGGGCCCCGCCACTATGGGCCCCTCAAAGATCTACATCACATACATCAAAACGGGTCCCACTATGATCCAAAGGTCAAGATTTACACAAAAATCACCCACAAAACAAGAGAAAAAGGGAGAGAAAAAGAAAGAAAGAAGTACCCACCTCAAGATCTCTTATTCCTTCTTCCGCCAATGCGATCTAGAGCTCGAATGGATGAACTTCAACGGTTAAGATCGGACTTGGACAGTGGAAATGGAAGGTAGGAAGGTGGGCCATACTAGTTTCTCTCCCATGGAAGCCATGGATGGTTGCTTGGAGAGAATGAGGGAGAGCGAGATGAGAGAGAGATTGAAAGAGAGAGATGGGTGAGTGATGTGGTGGGTGATATGTGTGTAAGAAAATCTTGACTTTTGTGGTTGCTTGGGAATGGGTGAAAGGTGATGTGTACTTGACATGTACTTGACATGTGATGGATTGATTGATGAGATTGATGCAACATCTCGTAGAGATCCTCTTGGGTTTTGCAACGCACGGCATTTTTCTCGCACCGAACGTCGGCCTACATCTCCTGACTAGGGTATCGTCTCGGTGCGCGAGTCGCGGCATCAGAACTGCGGCGACGGCGCGGTCGCTAGGGTACGGGTCTTGGGTTGAGTCGACTCGGGGTAACGACGTGTGAATCAGGGTCACGTGCAAATGCCGGTTAAGGGTCGAAGGTTGCCGGCATTCGACCGGGAAGATTGCGGAAGTCTACGGAACGATACGGTCTAGTATATGGGTCTTACACCTTATCAACGGGTTGGATGTCATATAAACATTATGGTGGGCCCCACATGGGACCCACAATGATATATGTATTTTGTTACCACCGTTCGTACGGACGGTGTACGGACGGTGGAGACCACAACAATGTTTGTATTTCCACGCCGTCCAGCAGACAGTCAGTGGAACCCCCACCATGGTATGTGTGTTTCATCCGCATCGTCCACACCGCTGGATGGTGGGACCCCATTGATGTATGTATTTTATCAACGCCGTCCAGCCATTGGGCTTGGTGCTGTAAGGTCAGTGGACCCTCACCCCTTGATGTTGGTATTATATCCAAACCGTCCATTCAATTGGTGGTCGTATGTGTGGGTCCCACCATGATGCAGGCACTGCATCTAAACCGTCCATCTAATTTGAAAGCCCATTTTATGAGCTAAAGAATGAGCCAGATCCTCAGCTCATGTGGACCCCCACCATGGTGCATGTGTTGCATCCAAACCGTCCATTTATTTTGTAAAAAATAAATAAATCGTTTTTCTGGCTTGAGCTAAAAATGAGTCAGATTTATGGTTCAAGTGGGCCCACCTTGGTATGTGTATATGGCCCATATTGATTTAATTGTGGCCTCATTGAGGCCTATCTTTGTGTACGTATAAGGCCCGTGGGATTATGCCATTTGATATATATTAAAGCCCATGGGATCAAGCCCATTTGATGTGCTTGGGGCGCAAATGGAGTGGCCCATTTAGTATGTTTAAAGCCCATGAGAGTGGCCCATCTGATATATTTAAGGCCTAAGTTGTGAGGCCAACTTTGATGTATTTCAAGGCCCATGGATCATGAACCATTGCAATGTACATAAGGCTCAATGGTGAGGCACATTAATGCAGTTCATTTGATGAATGTAAGGCCCATGTGATACGGCCCATTTGATGTATCTAAGGCCCATGGATCGAGGCCCAATGGATGTCCTTAGGGTCCATTGCAATGTGCGTTTCCCCATGGTTCATGTAATGATATTTATGGTGGGTCGTGCCTAGGGAACAATGTTGGTTTGACGTCCACATTGTATGTATAATGTTGGTTAAATGTTCGCATTGTAACTCTCCTTAGGGCCCATTAATAGGCCCATACTCGTTGTTATTCATCGCCTTATAACATGCTTAGTATAATCCCATGACTCATGCTCATACGCATCATATGTATGCTTGATATGAGGAATGTTTGATCATAGCATAAGCCGTTGGGCTAAGACACTTACGGGACTCCTTATGAGACGGAGTGCCCCACATGATCGCGCAGTGCGCGCTGGATTGCTGCATGATTTGACAGTGTGATTCATGCATCTCGCATATGTGTGACTTGATTACTGCATGCCCTAGCGATATCAGGGTCGTGGCTTCATAGGTATATTGTGGATGGCCGTATCGGATACCGAAAATACTTGGTTCTAGCATTGTGGGTACTTAGGATGTCCTTGGGTGAAAGTCCCAGAACCTTTTTTGTACCAGGAGATGCTCCAACTTATAGACCGAGTAGATACACGAGCGCCCGAGTGTCGAATACCAGTAGGCCGCGTCTCCCACTGTGTCGTGGTCGGTTGGAAGGGGGTGTGGCCTTATCCGCCTGAGTGAGGGGGCTATAAGCTAGGTTGAGTTTGACCAGCTTGCAAATGAGTCCGCTATCGACGAGCCGGGTAGGTATTGACAGACTACTGGTTAGGCGGATAGTGAGGTCTATTCCGATTGCTTGACTGTGCAGCTAGGGAGGTGGCAGTCTCTGCGAAGTGTATTAGACCCCGGTGATATCCAGAGAGGAACTGTACTATATGTGTACTTGATGAGTACCGACTGCTTGAATTACATTTCGCATATGACATTCGGCTATGTAGGCCTTGCATTGCATTAGTGTAGCCGATGACATTCATATCTCGCATTACATAGCCTTGGCATGGTTGATTCTATGGACTTACCGCATACTTCCGCATTGCTCTGATACTGTACACTTGGCGTTTGCCTTACGCACACACTTACACCACCCTCTAAGCTTTTGTAAGCTTATGCACGACAGTTACATGCAGGTAGCGTTGGACAGCAACGACGCTGAGGCAGGAGTGCGTATCAGGACCTTTTGGAGCTTTTTGATCACCTTGTATTTCCATTTCCGCATTGTACTTAAAGTTTTTGATATAGTAGATATGTGGTGATGTTGTTTTGTGACTTGGTTATGCTTGTGGTTATGCTCCATTACAAAAAAAAAATTCATTTTGAAAATCCTCCTTTTAGGATCCCAGGATCAGAATTTGGCATTTGATTATCAGGAGCCGAGAATGGGGCACTACGGAGGCTGTCGGTACCGGATTCGGCAATCAGGATTCATGTGAATCCGATTTCCTAGTCTGGGGCGTGACAAACCATGTGTGATATTTTACTACGGATGTATAAGTCGTAGTTATACTGCTATGAGTTTAGACCCTAGCTAAAACGTTAAAAACCCAGAAAATGTGGGTCACTGGCGCAATATCAATTTTAGGACAGGGATTTCCTACTAGAGGCTTTCATATGAACTTCTTGCCAGAGTAAGCTAGGTGGGGCCACCATGATATTTATGAAAAATCGACCAACGTTCATCGTTTTGAAAGGTCATTTTATGGGATGGCCTAAAAATGATCTAAATCCAAAACTTAAGTGTCTTACGTCAGGAAAACGTAGAGGTGGGCATCGAGTCGAGTTAGACTGGATTGGGTCCAACTTGACTCGATCCAATTTTTTAAGTACCTGACCGGAACTCGATCCGATCCGGGATCGAGTCCAGCAGGGTTGACTCGATCCAATCTGATCCTTTGTTGGTCTGACCCAAACCAAGTCCGACTCGGTCAGGGAAACCGAGTCGATCGGGTTGGGTACGGTTTGGATCAACTCAACCAGGGTCAGACCACCAATAGCCTGTATGGCTACACCCGAGTAAGCACGGTCCACCGGCGAGCCAAGGTGGGTCACCGCTGGAAAATACATAGAGAAAAAAAACTAGAACCCACCTAATGAATGGAGGAGGATGAACAGTGAAGATGCGTTACTGGATTCGGAT
The DNA here is from genome assembly GCA_037074715.1 of Magnolia kwangsiensis. Lineage (NCBI taxonomy): Eukaryota > Viridiplantae > Streptophyta > Magnoliopsida > Magnoliales > Magnoliaceae > Magnolia > Magnolia kwangsiensis. The sequence continues at coordinate 77,630,794 of CM073579.1, forward strand.
TGAGATGGGTGCGGCGCTGCTCGGGTAAGGACAAGTTAAGGTTCACCGTTCGGGTAAAAGAGGGGCAAAAGTAAAAGTTAAAAAAATTATTTATACTACTCCGGCCGAATCGGATTGGATTGGCTACTAACCCGAACTCGACTCATTTTGCGATCAGATTTGAGTGGGTCTACTTGATCCGACTCGACCCTAGCTTTTGGATCGGGTCGGATTGGATCCGACCGGTTCGATTGAGTTGGATCGGATGAGTCTGGTCGGATCCTACCCACCTCTAGGAAAATGTGTAGGTAAATTCTTACCGATGAAACTTGCTTAGGTCCACCATGGTGTTTATATACCATCCATACCGTTCATAAGGTTATTCCTACAGGGATGAACCGAAAACATAAAAATTAGCATGATTCAAAATTCCTGTTTATACACCATCCATACCGTACTCATGTTTCAACGGTGCATATGCAATCCTCCGCTGTGGCTTGCTTGAGTTTTGGATTTGCTTCAGTTTGAAGCCCATGTCCAAATACGATCCGAAAAAATAGATGGAAGGGGTGGATTTCTCACAAACAACAAGGTGGGCCCCACCTAGCTTCCCATCGTAGGAGGTTCGTGCGAAAGAAATTCGCGCGCTTTAATTTCATCCTCGTGGGCTGCAAAAACCCCTACCAAAAGTCTCTCTCCCCCCCTCTCGATCTCTCTTCCTCTCGATCGGACTGCCAACCATGCCCAATCGCAGCAACCTAGTAACGCACATGGGCTTTGTGGGGATATTATCTCGCCGTCGTTCTAGAATACCGGACTGCTGAGGTAAATATATGTAAAATCTAGGGTTTTTCCTGGATCCTCTATTTTTGGAAATTAAGGTTTTGTAAAATTCTTTATTTTCCTCTTCTTGGGTTTCTTATTTCTGAAAAAAGAAAATCTGATTTTTTGATCTTTTGGTCGCTTATGTTGTTTTAAGGGTGCGTTTGGCTGCACGTAGTATCATGAGATTTCATGACTAATGAGTCTGTTTTGTGAAAAATATCATGAAATATATGATATTTGGTGCATTTAAACGCACCCTTAATCTTGATTTGATTTTGTTGTAAAAATTGTGTTGTTGTTATCTATTTAAATATTTCATGTTTTCAGAAATTGTCTGCAATTATTTATTATTATTATTATTTTTGTTATTATTTTTTATTTATGCCTGTTTTAGCGTTTCGTTACTGCATGTTTACTGATGAGATTGCGAAAATGCCCTTAAGGGATATGATGTGAACTACCATAGATTTCCAAGCGGTGTTTGGGTGGGGTTTAGAGCTATTTTGGTGATTTTGTAATGGGCGTTGGAACCACCCTGTTGACTTGAAAAGGTCTGGTTTGGTGGGCCATTGTTGTGGATCAGTCAACATCACGAGGGGTCATCTTTGTTAGGCTGCAAGTTGATTATCGTTGTCACACTTGCCGGGGGTTCTCTGCCATCTTCCTGGTTGCATGGTGTGGATGCTAAAATGCAAAAGAAAAAGAAGGCTGGCACAATCTCCATGTGGGCCATCTGGATAGAAATTTTTCTACTGTCCCACCAGATGGATGGTTTGACAGAGAAATTGTATCATTTACTACCATTTTGTTGCACAAATAGATAGGATTTCCAATTCTGACAAGTAGGTCCCCCATTAATTGGTAATTCAGAGCATTGCTTTGCTTTGCCCCACCTTGAATTGACCGTTCCTCTAAATTCTTGTAGATTGGGATATCACACAGTGACCTTGTGTCCTCGATTTTTTTTTTTTTTAAATGTTGGCTTGCCAATTCAAATGCAATTCTAAGTTGGTGTAATTTATACTCTGTGTTGTCAGGTCCCATAATCATTGAGATTTGTTTATTAGATAGTATGATAAGTCTATAGGAAGGCCACCACCAATTTAAATTTTGCAACACTTCTACATGTTATTTAAAGGAGAATGTTCACGGCCTTGTTTCCCCCATGACCTTTGTTGTGTTGACATGGCACTATTAAAATAATGCACTAAGGTCACATTGATTTTGAAATGCAAATGCATGATTTGAGTAGAATAACCTTACTCTGCCTAAAAATACAAGGTTAGCCTGTCCTTGAACCAACAATCATCCTACCTAAAAATGCAGTTCAGTAGATGTTCTATTAGAAAGGCTATGTGCAGCTACAAGGATCAATTATGAAAGACAATGGGCTTAAATCACTTTCTGTTCTATACAAGTTTTTTTTTTTTTTTCAAACTCTTTTAGGTATCACCACTGGTTTTACGTGAACCTAACATTATGCAGCTTCTAATGACAATGTGGTTATTTACAATGGAATTTCCTACTGATTACAGAAGCTTGTGGATATACTGGAGGCAAAAACACATCAGCCGGTTGTACTGCAATCCGTTGGATGCATGACACAAACTGTAAGGCCTCTTTTTGAAACTAGAGAGGGTGAAATTGTGGCTTTTATAATGAGCAAAATATTAGAGTGCAACAGTGTATGCCTTCTTTAACCTTTACAAAACTGAGCCATCTTATACATGCTGTTGTATGTTTTTCTTTCCCATTTTGATAAGATCTTCTCATTTCAATATATTTATCTTTGTTCCAGGAAGTAGAAGATGAAGGACAAAGTGAACTTCGTTTATTGAAGGTCTTTTTTTATTTTTATTTTTTATTTTTTACACACACTCACACCCCACACACTTACACACCCACCCACACCACATGGGCACTCCATCCCTTGTCTCAATGTTGAAACAGAGACTGTCTATGGCTGAGCCATGGAACCGGATTGAATTGAAGGTCAGTCGGGATATGACCAGTTATTACATGTTATGAAATATTAATACATGTAATAACTAATTCTCTAATTTTTTTAAAAATAATTTTCCATAATTCAGTTACCATATAAAGTTTGCTTTCTATGCTAATATCCCCACATTGTTCCTCTCCATTGTTTTTCTCTCTGGTTTTGCATCTCAGGTATTTTCCATTAAACCCTTGGTGAAAAGCTTTTTTCCTCTTAAGATGCTCATCTGCGCCTGGGGATGGAAAACCTTTTGGGAATCCTATGTTTCTTTTGGAGAGATTTCAAAGGGTATAAAATCAAGGTATTGTAGGCCCACTAATGTGACAAACTTTTTCCTCTCCTAGTGATGATCCTTGCTTTCATTTTACATTTATATTTTTGCATATGAATTATCTTTTTTCAAAAAAAAATATTTATTATTATTATTATTATTTTTTAAAGTAGCAGATGATAGAATTATACTTGATGACTTTCTCATCTTACAGTACTTTGGACAAGGCCCAATTATGTCATATGCATGTACCTAAAAATGTGGACGGAGGAATCCATCCACAACCTAGAATGAGAGTGAGATACTAACAGGTCCAACCCATTATCAATCCATTCTTGTTTTGCATGAAATTATGCAGATGAGCATTTATCATGTTCCATGGTCCACATTTCACAGGATACATTCTACAGCCCCACTTCATAGGATGTTTGTGGGCCTATTTGTTGGACCTTGTGCTTACGTCCAAAATCATGACTGAGGAGTGATTAGCTAGGATCCAAGCTCTTGTGCTTCGCACAACAATTGGTTTCAAAGTTATGATGGAAAAGCTCCAATTTTTTCTTGATTGATTCAATTGTGCTGTGTTGATACAAACCACGACCATGAATGAGATGATTTTCACAACTTTCAAGGTTTTGTGCAGGTTTCCTCAACTTACCTTTGCTAAATTAATTGAAATGATTGTTTCAGGTAATACGGACATGGTTGGGCCCAGTCTTTGGGATGTCTGGAATTCTGTAGTCCATGTGTAAGAAACAGACACCTCTTATTTCCTTTATTTCTTTTAGTGTGCTATGTCAGATAGATTGACTATCTAATACCTAGAACAGGATGTCACCAAGTATGGTGGCTTGCATTACAGTGGAGGCTATATTGATTCTTGAGAAGCTTCACTTGAAAGGGTGCCTCTAATTAATATTTTCTATCGTTTCTTGCATAGTGTTCTGTTCTTTATTAACTTCCATGGATTTGTATGTATGTAGTTTCTCTTTTTTGCTTAGGTACATGCATGGAGATGTGAAGCCAGATAATTTTTTACTTGGTTTGGGTATTTCTTATTGATAAGAAGAAGCTATTTCGTATTGATCTTGGTTTGGGTATGTTGTTTTTACTTTTGAAGAAAAATGTGTTATAAATGTCATCCCTTTATCATGAAATTATTCGAATTTTTAAAAGAATCATGAGTTATTTGTGATTTATTTCATAGTGTAGAATAGTCATTAATCATAATTTATTTCAATTATTTTGCAGAGTTTTCTACAGACTGGTGCTATCTTCTTAGGCCCCATCGCATTATCGAGGACGCCCGTTTCTTTATTCTTTTAATATTGATTTTTTTCGATAATATGGACATTTGTGTACATATTTTTGTATTCAAGATAATTATAATTTTTTTAAATTTTAATTAAATTATTTTTATGTTTCAATGGATGATGATGAATATTGATTGATATAGGTTATTTTATTGGATTAATTGATTAAAATGAAAAAAATAAAAAAATATTTTTATTAGCGATGACTTTTTTTTATTGCTAATAAATAAATAAATATAATTTGCAATGAGCAACACTTGTTACTACAAGTCTTTGGTAACGGGTTTGAGATTTTTAGCGATGAGTGGATTCGTAGAAAAAAGCTTTATTAGTGACGGGTTTCATGTTTAGCGAATTTTTATGTTATATAATAGCGACGTGTCAATTCATTGCTAATTAATTATATTTTGTGACAAGTTATTAGGTCATCGCAAATGATTAACTTATTGGCGACGAGTTCGAGTTTTCGTTACTAAATAGAATTTGTGATGCCGTATTTGCGACAAAATTGGCGACGAGCAACACTCATGGCAACGTCCTTGGCGACGAGTTTGAGATTTTTAGCGACGAGTAGATTTGTCACAAAAAAACTTTATTAGCAACGGGTTTCATGTTTAGCGATGTTTTACAATATGTAATGATGTTTTAATTTAAACCAATTTGATTTAAATGATTTTAACTCGCAAGTATACGAATCAGATGTAGATATGGTACGTATTACGAGATCGTTCCTACGAGGACTGGTTGTCACAATTCGAAATTTATGATTTTTCTTAACTAATCCAATAAATAGTTTTGCTAGTGATTAACAAAAATCTATGGAAAATAACTGAGAACAATGAGGAATATTCAATGGAAGAGAAGACTAGGACTTTCGAATCCACCCCGAATTATCCTAACCCTTGTTTTACCTGTTGATTCACCCCAATTCAGATTGATATAAATTTAATAAACAAAGCACACCCTATGTCTTTGGTTGGGCACACAGAATGTATAATCCTTTAAAGCATATGAATCGCATCTTTCCATCCATGGTCAGGCATGGAGAGATGTAGATTCCTGTTTCTTCCTCTATAGTAAACCTGTTCATGGTCAGACACAAGCACCTAATTAAGATTCCAAACAACATCCATATCTAGATTTTGGTCGAGCTCATATAATGGAGAAGCATGAAAAATTACAGTTAAGCACACTAGAGAAAGAAACAAATCAATCAGATTAAAATAAATCCAACATAGACGAGTTATTCAAATTAGGGGCTTCATCTCAGCCTTAGCTAAGAAAATTAGCTATCCATGAAATCAATTAAGAAAAAAAAAAATATAAGATAAAAACATTAAAAACATCTCCCTTATCTCTCTCTCTCTCTCTCTCTCTCTCTCTCTCTCTCTCTCTCTCTTTCTTCACTCACGTCCACCAGCTCTCTTTTTTTCTCATGTTCTTCTTTCTTTTATAGAGGTAGTGCAGTCAGTGGAGTCGGTGGAAAGGAGTGGCGGTGAGGTGTGACCGTGGCCAGAGTCAGTTTCGCAGCAGGAATTTCCTGAGGAATTCTTTACGCAGCAGAATGTGCGCAGCTACACTTACGCACCTAGAAAACGGAGGCTGTTTTCCCCCTCTACTCTTGCGTATTTCTAATAAAACGCCTCTTGGGACGTTTTGAGATGGTCTAGCTGATAGACGGTTTGGATTGTCCATATGATCATTGACCATAATCGTTCAAGCGGCCAAGAAGCGTCAGTTTCGGACGCTGAAACCGAGCCTGCGTAACAGGCTTTACACTGCAACATTGGTGGGGCCCATTCTTGGTGTTAGGTGCAAAATCTACGCCGTCTACTGGATTCAGGACGAAATTTTGGTTAAGAATGCACAGTTTTTACAGTCTGTTGATGCGACCCACATGATTTTCTGTTCTACCATCCATTCTGCTTTTGAACAGTTGAAAAACCAATCTTCATTATCTTTTTTAGTTTTTTCACCTAGGCGTGGATGAGAGGGATCCAGGGACTCTTATGGACGGTCCGGATTGTCTGTTTGGTACATGATGATGGCCCATTGAGATCATCCTCAGCCTTTGTTTCGCAAACAGAGACAGGAGACGCGATTGCTGATTGAGTCAGTGGTGTTTGTGGGCCCACGATTGAATTCTAATGGGAGATCCACGCCGTCCATTGGAATCACCTAAAAAAACCGTTTAAATATGACTGGTTTCGGATCGAGTTAAGTGTGGCCCAATGAATTTTCTTTACTGTCGTTCGTCTGACGTTTGGACGGCTGGAATCCCATCCTCTGTATTTTTTCAAATTCCGTCAGCTAGGACTTGGTTAACTGGGCCGTGGGAATCTAATGGACGGTCCAGATTCATCATCTAGACCACAATGGTGGCCCACAACGATCACCAGCAATTTCCCATGCGGACGCTGGAGAGAGATTGGAAATTTCTGTTTTTGTGAAGAAGGCTCGGTCAAACCGAGGTTTGACCAACTTGAGTGGTCCGGTGCGACACGGGCGTGTGTACTCTATGTACACACGCTGTACGTGTGGGGTCCACTTCGATGTTTCTAAGAAATCCAATTCATCCATTCATTTTGTCTCTCCATTTAAGGGGTTGAGACCAAATTTGAGGCATATCCAGATTGTAGGTGGGCCCAAAATAAATGGTTTATGGGCTGATCTGTCAGTTGAGGCACTTTCATAGTGATCCAATGGCTGGAATTTTACGTGTACGGTTAATTTATGGCCCTCATCCCATGTATGAAGTTTCAAGCCAAATGGATGGCGGGAACCATGTGATCTTGCATTATGGACTATTTTCGGGCCTCTTTAACGTGAACTGCTTAATTTCCTTGGATCCCTGGGGTGTAAATTCTTCAATGTTGGTCACTCACCTATGTGTATGTGTGATATGAGCACGGTCACTTAGTTAAGTGAACTTGTGATATTATGGCCACTTATGTGTACTTATGATATGTGTGTGGCCAACTACTTAAGTGAGCTGGTGATGTTATGACCACTAGACTATGGTTCTTGTGATATGTGTGGCCGCAAACGTAAGTGAACTCATGATATTGTATGGCCACTTTGCATTGTGAACTTGTGATATGTGGGCACTTAGTTGTACCAACTTATGATGATACGTAGTCATCCGATCATGTGAAAGTATGATTAAGGGGTGGCCATCTAGTTATGTGAATTGCGGTGTAGTAAGACCATTTAATTAGGGAAATTACATTCTTAACCATTATGAGTATAATGATATTTGTGCAACCAATTAACCATATAAACTTATGATGATCGAGTTGCCGTGGGACCATGTGAACTTATGATAACTGAATGGCCACTTGAACTTATGAACCATGTCAATTGTGTAACCCATTAAACATGGAACTTATGATGTGTGTATATGACCTTTTAGCTATGTGAGTTGATGCTAATTGTGTGGCCACTTGACCTTGGAACCTTTTAATAGATATGAGATCACTTAATTATATGAAATTATGTGGCCCCCAGATCATATGAACTTGTGATATGTGTAAGGTTGTTTCATTAGGTGGACTCATGATATACGCATGACCACCTGAGTAATGAAGTGAAATGTGGTTTGTTATGTATGGTGTTCTACTTATGTTGAGTGCATGATATAGTATGATAATGATGCTCCATCACGGGTAGTGTGCTAAGTGGATGGATTAACTATGCATGTTGTGAACTATATGACCTTGGATATTTTCTTTATATGCTAAGTAGTAGTGATGGATGCGATAAATTGTGGCTACTTACCTATGTGATAGACAAGATAAATTACGGCCACCCAACCATGTGATGAGGTGTGGCACTATGACCACTTAACCGTATGCTAATATGCTAAGAGCATGGCCTCTTAAATGTGTGACTTAATGCTATGTCATGCCATGTGATATTTGATGCTTCACTATGCTTGAATGTGTTGGAATGTGTGGACTAGCTTGGGTATTATAATTATTATATCACGTGATCCCTTGATAAAATTATATGCTAAGTAAATTAAAAAAAAAAAAAAAAAAACAGGCTTGTATGGTTATGCACACTTTGTATTCTTGTAGTAGGGCTACCTTGAAAAGGTCTAGCTATATGTCCTGGGGGGGGGGGGGGGGGGGGGGGGGGCTACGCCAAATAAAAATTTATAACAGCGGAAATTAAAGGAATATGATAGCCAATAAGATAACTAAATAAGAATGTAAAGCAACCTCAAAATTCAGATCTTGAGAGGTTGATACAAATGTTGTTCTAAGGACAACCTTACACAAAAAACCAGAGTTTATGGTGGGACAACTTGATTTCTAGAAAGGTCTTTGTATCAAGTCTCAAAACGAAGAGGAATAAAAAATAAATACAAACTGCACTGAAAAATAAATTGTAATCACAAATATGTATTGTTCTAGGGACAACCATGCACCATAAGAATGATAGGGCAACCTTACTGGAACAATTTAATATCAAGCTGATAAACGAATAGTAAGAAATAAATTCTAAACTATTACAACATTCTCCACAATGTTTGAAATAAAAGATTACAACATTCACAACCACATATACATCCCACAAATGAATAAATAAAGATATGAAATATAAACCATTCAACCACAACACAAGGGATTATAGTGGTTCGCCTGTGTGTTCACCAACTGTTATACAACAGCCACACAGAATGCTACTCCACTTCTAATATCCTCACACAGGGGATATTAGCGTTCATTAACAATGTAGGTTTTCACAGGTTCACCAAAAACCTTTACAATTGTGTCTTTGTCTGTGGGCTTACACAATTAAAAAAAATCTCACTTCTAAGTTTTCTTGGCTCTCCTCAGATAACCAAAGCAGCGAGATTTTTTTGGCAAATCTCGAAAGAAACCAAAACAGAAAGGAATTTACAATTAAATGTAAAATACCTGATTTTCTCCTTCGATATAGCAGCCCTGAAGAACCAAGTCAGAGTAGATGATTGAATGTCCAAGTTCAATGTCCAGTACTCGATTACAAAGGTTCTAGTTCTAATTGATTTTAAAATTAAACTAACATATGGCTAGTCTTAATTGATTTTGATTCCAAAGAAAAGGAAATAGCAATTCCTCTTTTTAGATTAGATTGGAATACTAGAAACAAAATCAATTAAATAAAGTTAAAGAAAGAGAATATTAAATAAGCACACTTAGCTTAAAATGGAGCACATATTTATCTCTCAGAAGGCCGGAATAATTAGCTTGAATTTCTTTTTTTCTTTTTTCTTTTTCTCTATCTCATTAATCTGAGATTCGTGCTCTATTTATAGCTGAGCAAAACACGTCTTCGACTGGTCTTAAGACTTCTACGACTGGTCGAAGAACTAACAGAATTTTGAAAAAATCGGGCACGATAAGATTTTCAGTTGCACGACCGGTCGTGAGTTCCCTTCGACTGGTCGTAGGTTCCATACGACTGGTCGAAGATGACCCAATCTTAACGCGGTGCTTTAAGTCGAAGAACCACGATCGGTCGAAGAACCACTCGACACTGTTCACAGGACTGGTCGAATAGTCTCCAAGATTGGTCGAAGAATAATCAAAAAATTTCGAAAATCCTCAACAACTTAGGACTGGTCGAGGAATTTCCTGGACTGGTCGAACCAGTGTTAGGACTGGTCGAACAAGGTACAGGACTAGCCTTAGAACAGATCAAAGTTACTTATAAAAGATATATGGGTTATGTATCCAAAGTGACCTACTCTAAAGGTTAACCTAAGGTTAGTTATACCTCAGTAGTGAAGTAAGGACATTGAAACTTGAATACCAGTAAGCTTGAGTATCATGAAGATTGAGTTCTTGAACTTGAGATCTTCAGTTTCAAAAACTTCTGAGAACTTGAACTTAAAAGCTTTTGAGATCTTCAACTTGAATAGCTTACGAGAACTTGAAAGCTTCTGAAATCTTGACCTTCGAGATCTTCAACTTGAAAAGCTGTGCTTGTCTACTCGAAGCCAAACTTGTATCTTGAATAGATCTTTTGTTCATCACATGAACAAGCTTCAAAGCAGTGTCTTTGTCACCACAAATTTGACAATCACAAGGGGCTATTCACTATAGCACTTACATACCCGAGTATGCAAACATGTCACAATGACATTTTGATACACTAATCATGCATACATATGCATCATTGTTGATTTGATGCATGACATGTGTGTATGGAGGCATGTCACTACAAGAAAATAGGCCTTTAGCCTCAGTTGAAAAAATGGAGGCTAAATGTACATATTAGCCTCGGGTGTTAAGGAACTGAGGCTAAAAGTTCATCTTTCGCCTCAGTTGCATAGGAACCGAGGCGGAAAGTCTATCTTTTAGCCTCAGTTGCATAGGAACTCGCCTCAGTTGCATAGGAACCGAGGCGAAAAGTCTACCTTTTAGCCTCGGTTGCATATGTACCGAGGCGAAAAGTCTACCTTTTAGCCTCAGTTGCATAGAAACGGAGGCGAAAAGTCTACCTTTTAGCCTCAGTGGCATAGGAACTGAGGCGAAAAGTCACTTTTTAGCCTCAATTGCATAGGAACTGAGGCGAAAGGTCCACCTTTTAGCCTCAGTTGCATAGGAACCGAGGCGAAAAGTCTACCTTTTAGCCTCAGTTGCATATGAACCGAGGCGGAAAGTCTAGTTTTTAGCTTCAGTTGCATAGGAACCGAGGCGAAAAGTCTACCTTTTAGCCTCAGTTGCATAGAAACGGAGGCGACCTTTTAGCCTCAGTTGCATAGGAACTGAGGCGAAAAGTCACTTTTTAGCCTCAATTGCATAGGAACCGAGGCGAAAGGTCCACCTTTTAGCCTCAATTGCATAGGAACCAAGGCGAAAAGTCTACCTTTTAGCCTCCGTTGCATATGAACAGAGGCGGAAAGTCTAGTTTTTAGCCTCAGTTGCATAGAAATGGAGGCGAAAAGTCTACCTTCTAGCCTCAGTTGCATTATAGGAATCGAGGCGAAAAGTCACTTTTTAGCCTCAATTGCATAGGAACCGAGGTGAAAGGTCCACCTTTTAGCCTCAGTTGCATAGGAACTAGGGCGAAAGGTCTACCTTTTAGTCTCAGTTGCATAGGAACCGAGGTGAAATGCCTACCTTTTAGCTTCATTTGCATAAGAACCGAGGTGAAAGGCCTACCTTTTAGCCTTAGTTGCTTAGGAACCGAGGCGAAAAATCTACTTTTTAGCCTCAGTTGCATAGAAACTGAGGCCAAAAGTCTATATTTAGGAATATTGAAAAAAATTGACAATATTGAAAGAATTAATAATTTTAAAATTTTTTGACAATTGTGAAAAAATTGAGAATTTTATAAAAAAAATTGAGAGTTTTGAAAAAGATTTGAATTTTGAATTTTTTAAGAACTAAGAATTTTTAAAATTTTTGAGAACTTTTAAAAAATTAAGAATTTTTTTTTTGAAAAATTAAGAATAAAAAATGATAATTATGAAAAAGTATGATTTTTTTTTTTAATTGAGAATTTAAAAAGATTTAAGAATTTTGAAAAATTTTGAAATTTTTGAAAAAAAAAGAATTTTGAATTTAAAAATCTTTGAAAAAAATTGAAAATTTTCAAATAATTGAAAATTCTGAAAAAAATTAAGAAAATTCAAATGAAATCAGATGGTTGGAGGAAAGATTTCACACAAAAGCCAAATGTCTGCTTTTTAGCCTCGGTTGTATAGGAATCGAGGCTAAAAGTCTAATGGATGCTTTTTCCTGGCTCTTTTTTCACTCGCTGTGCAAGCGAGCGAGAGAGATCTTCATTCTCTTTCGAAGGTTTTTCCCTGGGATTTTCTCACGCGCATGGATGCTCCATTCCTTTGCATGTATGCATGTATGACATACATTCGGCGCCATCGTCAACTCCTTCCATCCTTCTACCCTTCTCCTATAATACCCTCCGTCCCTGCCTCCGTAGTTCGTCCGGAAGCAAAGAAAAAAAAAAAAAAATGCAGAGAGAGAGAGAGAGAGAGAGAGAGAGAGAGAGAGAGAGAGAGAGAGAGAAACTGACGAAATCCTCTTGCAACTAGGGTTTTTCTATCCCTTTCTCTCTCTCCAATGCCCTACATTCTGAAAATCCCTAGAATTTCCATCCTAGGTTTCTTCCACGCGCTCCTTGATCTGCATTTCCGGGATTTTCTGGAGAGAAAACGGGGGTTTTCTAGGGTTTATAGTTGAGAAAGAATAGAAGCCTCTGAAATCCCGGTTTTTTCCTGAAATTTCTAGAAATCTGTTCCGTTTTCCTGTTTGTAGAGGTGGATCTGAGCATCGGAGATCTTCAAGGTGCTTTGTGTTTGTCACTTCAGAGTTTTCTGGAGAGGAATCGAGAGGTTTTCGGGTTGCTGGCTTCAGTGATACTGAATCCTCGGAATTTGAGTTTTCCCATCTCCTTTTTGGAGACATCTACCGTTTTTTTTCCTCGGATCGGAGCTCAATCAGCGCGGAAGCTCGGATCTTTGGAGTTTCCAGACCTTTGGCTTGCTCATTTTCACTGAATTTTTGTAAGAAATCTGACCTCTTGTGTTTCTTTCTCTTTTCCTCCAAAGGAATATGATCTATCTTTCCTTTCCAATCTCTGTTCAGCTCTTCCTTTAAAGCTTTTCATGACTTTCTTTGATATGTTAAAACTCTCAGAAGCTAAAGTCATCTTTGAACTATTTCTGTTGTTCGATTTCTTTATTTTGCATTTTATAGGTTTTTCCTTCATTAGATTGATGTTCAGCTGTGTATCTAATTCTATTTAAATTAGATGTTGCAATGCTGGATATAATAAGTTTTCTTTTTTATTGGATGCTGGATATAAAACTTCTGTAGCTCCTAAGAAGTTTTAAATGGTAGGTGATCATTCTGCACTACGTACTGGATATAATACGTATGGTTCACTTGAGTTTTGATTCTATCTCAATTTTTTAGCTCATGTCCTAAAATGATTTGGCAAAGAAAATGGATGGGGTGAATTTCTCATCAACATTACAGTGGCCCTACCTAGCTCCCATGGCAAGAAGTTCATGGGAAAGATTTCTGAAGAAAAGTCTGGTGGGTTTGTCACTTGTGAGAGCCATTCCGAAGAAAAGCGTGTTGACAATATAGTGGGTATTGCATATGCAATGGATATGCTGGATTATGTTGAAAAGGTCAGTTCTGCTATGGTTTTGATTTTTTTATTTCACTTGTGCTCATGAGACTTACTTGCAATATGTTTAGGAGTGTAAGTGTTTACCACTCTTTCTATGGCATGGGACAATTTGATCAATCTGCTTTTGAAGGGAGCAATTGTGCATAAGCCTACCTACTTTGTACCTGGTAATTTTTATTTGCATTTAATTATGTAGTTGAGAAACTCGCTACATGCTATCTGTGAAGTTGTTTTTGCAATTTTATTTTATATCACAGATTCGGAATGGAGCATCCATAACATCTAATGCTAAGTGATAATTATTTATCCTTAGAAGCGCTGAATGAACTAACAGATGGTTACCCTGCCTCGTATTATGCTGAAAGACTGCTATACTGCACTTTTACATTATAAATTTCCATAAAGCTCTTCTTCTTCTTCTTCTTCTTTTTTTTTTTTTTTTTTTTTTTTTTCAAAATGAATGATGAAATTTGGATGATATCACAGATTCAATGTCCGTGTGGAATCTGCTGAGAGAGTTCCGCATAGGAAGGTTCATATGGCTATTGTTCTAAATGAATATGGTGGAACTGTGGGAGTATGTTTACATCCTTCACATTTTCTTTAACAATGCTCATGAAGTTCAAAAGCTGTTCATGTTACTGTTTATGTGATTTTGGGTGTTAACTATTTTAATACTGTTGCCTCATTGATATTTTTTAACATCGAAAAGTAGTGAACAATTTTAATACTGCTCTTTGTAATAAAACTGGTACCTACTCTGGTTGACTGGCAGAACTTTTACATGGCGAGAAACAGCCACAACATCTTGCTTTCCTAGCTTGGTTTTTAGGAGGACGGACTAGAAGGTAGGTAGGAGGTCGAATGATCCTGCATCACAAAGACTTGACATGTCGGCATGTTGGAGATGCATCAACATCTTAGGAAAGATAACTGTTAGCTGTCTCCAGTATCCATGAATGTGTGTGCGTGCATGCATATCTGTAGAGTATTTAGCCTCATTGCACCCTCTCCTGCTTTCCATTCTTTTGCACTTGCTAACATTTTAAATAGAATGTGTGCGTGTGCATGCATACTCTGTTTGAGGTTTTCTCTGTACATGCTAGCATAGGATACTTGGTTATGGGGTCAAAGGGCATTAGGAGTAGAATGTTACTGGTAGTTTGCGACTCTTTCAGGGATTGCCTACCAATTTTCTTTCATGGAACAGTTTTTCATTGGTCTGCAGATGACCGTGTTACTAAATTAGGAAAAAAATGATGCTAATATAATCTCACTGATCTATGTATGTTTGCTGTGATTGTCGTAGGATATGGTGAAGCTTGTGATTCAGAGATATACTAGAGAAGCTGGTGTGCGAAATCTAGAGAGAAACTTAGCTTCCCTGGCTCGTGCAGCTGCTGTCAAAGCTGCTGAGCAAGAATGTGCAGTTCCAGTCAGCAAAGATGTATACCCGATGGCAGAATGACTTCTTGATAGTGCTGAAGTTGAAATGGAAGTCATTCCAATGGGTGTTAACAGACATGAAATATCAAATGCTCTTAGGAGTACCCCAGCATTGGTTGTAGATGAGGCTATGCTGGAAAAGATACTGGGGGTAATATATCTTTTTTCTTGTTAGTTAAGAACCTCTTTTATGAAATTTTATCTTTATGCTAATGTGTCAAGTTTATGTTTTTTCATTCATATGGTGAACAAATCTGATGGTATATATTTTGTATTGACACTGGTATGCAGCCTCCTAGGTTTGATGACGGAGAAACTGCAGAACGTATGGCAACTCCTGGAGTATCAGTTGGGCTTGTCTGGACCTCCTTTGGTGGAGACGTCCAGTTCATTGAGGCCACATCAATGGTGGGAAAGGGTGATTTGCATCTCACTGGCCAACTCGGTGATGTTATCAAAGAATCTACTCAAATAGCTCTAACATGGGTAATTTTTGTTCATTTCTTCTTATCCAACATGGACTGTTCGGTTCTTATGAGTCACAGATGCTAGCATGGTTTTAAATGGCAACCCCATTCCTCATGCATCCATCCCTTGTTTCCATGATAGGCAACCTTTAGCTTGTGGTCTCAATTTCATGTTCAGTTTTGACCTCATCCTATTGGCTATTTCAGAAATCCTCATTGCTGATGTATCTTATTTGTTTTAGGACAGACTTCATCAGAAATGAAATTCCTCAACTGACATTCATTCATGACCCAAAAAAGAAAAAAGAAAAAGAAAAAGAAAAAGAAAAAAACTAGTCTAGAGAGTTCAAAATTCAAGTAAGAATTGAATCAGGCATGTAATGAATCATTTTTTGGAGATTCTTTAGGTATGGAAAATATCAAAGATTCTTTAGCTATGGAAAATTCAAAGATTCTTTAGCTAAGGCCTGTAGTTGTGTTATGCAGGCTTCTTTTTCAAATGATTGTTATATACATTTGGGATTTATCTTTCAATAAAAATATGCGTTTGGGATTTTATGTAATATATTTATTTAAATGTTCATTAATTTGGTAGGTAAGGGCAAGAGCAGCAGATCTTATGTTTTCAGCTGCTGGGGATATCAATTTGCTTGAGAATCAGCATATTCATATACATTTTCCAGCAGGAGCTGTACCTAAGGATGGACCCTCAGCAGGAGTCACTTTGGTAACATCTCTAGTTTCTCTGTTTAGTCAAAGAAGAGTTCGAGCAGATACAGCAATGACTGGAGATTACTACCGAGCATACATGATCTAGTTTCTCTGTTGCTCCAGTACATACTACTAATTATACATGATATAGATTACTACCGAGCATACATAATGTAGTTTACTACTAAGTATACATATAGGTTATATATCCAAATTGATATTGTAATTTACATATGAAATGATGGGTGGTATTATTATAATCTTGAATGTTCGATTAACTGAATATTTATTAAAAGAAAACTAAGAGGGGAAACAAAATGGATGATGGGATCATGGGAAGTTATCTGGCTAATACAAAGAAGAGGAATCCCCCAGCTGCCCTAAAAGGCTTCTATCTGGCTCCTACTAAATGCAGCATCCGGCCTAGCCTGTTCCATAACCAACCATTTAGCCTTATGAAATGCTTGATTTGGACATGAGGATTTGTCATTGAAAATCCTGCCATTATGATCCAACCAAATCAGCCAAGTGATGGACAAAAGCACCAAGCACCATATCTTCCTTTTCTTCCTACCCTTCCTAGTGAAGTGCCACATTGCCAAAAACTCTGCAAATTTCCTAGGCATGGCCCAGCAAACCTCCAGTAACTCAAAGAACCTGTCCACACTTTCCTGGAATATGTGCAGTGTAAGAAGAGATGAACCACATTTTCCTCAGTTTTTGGCAAAGGATGCATCTGTTAGGCATTATCATGCCTCTTCCTCAAGTTTTCAAGCATTAGTATCTTGTTTTTGCCAGAAAACCAACCAAAAGCCACCAACTCAGGGTGGATCTGGGAACTTCCAAATGTACTGGATCAGATCCTTGTGAGATTGCAACTGGGGATCATGAAGCATCAGGTAGAAGAATCTCACTGTATAAGCTCCAGTCTTACTAGATTTCCATACCCATCTATCCCTATATGAGGTGAGATGTTTGTGATCGTGCAGCATTTCCATCAACCTAACATGTTCCGTAAATCTCCTGATTGAGGAGATCCCTCTGAATGTAGCATTTTCATGGTCGATTTTACATAAAATAGAGAATAGATCATACATTTTAATTTTAATGTAAATTACTAAATCCACTATAAGATTGTAAACCATAATTTTGTGTTGTAAAAAAATGATTCACATCATAAATGACCCATAATCCGGATTGTGAGATTTGGAACAGAAAATGTTTTTGGGGTGGCGATTTCTCCAGTCAAAGAAGATACACCATTGCCAAGATTCCATTGACCTGATGTTCCAACAGGTTAAAAGCAGAGTTATTTCTGTTTTTGTTTTTGGGTTCAGTCACTTTCTCGGGTTGTAATAAGGAAGATAGCACGGGGAGTTGTGTTCATTTGACACATGGACAGTCACACACAAAATTATTGCTAATGGCGAGTTCTTCTTCTTTGCAGATGCTTTCAAACAACCGAACAAGCTGTAGTTGTTCATCAGCCAAGCAAAAGTCATACCCAAATCTTGCCTTGTGACTTTGTAATATTTGTGGAACCTAATGTTGTGTAATAGTTTGATTGAGTTTGTTTTGAAAACTTTAAATAGTAAACAAGTGAGATTGATTGTTTGATTGAGTTGTTAACTATTTTGTCGGTATTATGGCTTTCATGATTGATTGTTTCATGAGTGGGTTGATTGAATGGATTAGTAGTTTAAATAAATATTTTAAAAAATTAAACATTTTTAGCCTCAATTTGTAACTGAGGCTTGGATTTAGCCTCAGTTGTTAAGAACCAAGGCTGAAATTCCTGTGGCTAAAGGCTTTAGCCTCGGTTGTTGAGAACCGAGGTTAAAAATAGATTTAGCTTCAATTGGAGGCAACCGAGGCTAAAATTTGGATTTAGTCTCAGTTGGAAACAATAGAGGCTAAAATTTTGATTTAGCCTCATTTCGAGAAAACTGAAGCTAAAAAAAACAGTCTTTTAGCCTCACTTGAAGAATTGAGGCTATAAAAGTCATTTTAGCCTCGGTTGCTAAAACTGAGGCTAAAGCCTTTAGCCACCGGGGTTTCAACCTCGGTTTGGATAAATGAGGCAAAACTGAGGCTAAAGGCTTTAGCCTCAGTTTTTAACCTTTTTAGACTCAATTTTGAACCGAGGCTAAAGCCCCCTTTTCTTGTAGTGTGTGGAAGAGTATATGCATGGTTTCATGATTATGGATGCTATTATATTGGGAATTAATACACTAAGCTCTGTTGGTGCATGACATTTGTGATGTGGACTACACAAGGGCCAAGAGGCTATGGTTATTGTGATGTGGATTATATGGACTTATAGGTCATGATTATAGTAAGTTTTATATGGACGGAGGGGCCACAATTTATGTTGAATGGTATGCGGAGGATGGTAACCCTTGTTGATTGGGCACCTTGTGCATCGATACAGATAACAAGGTGTGCATTGCATTATTGAGTGTGGATTATACATGACATGCATATGAATTATGGGTGCTTTTATCATATATGGCACTATGTGATGGATGTGAATTATGATGGCTTGGATACCACAATTGATTCATGGTTCAAAAATACTGGAAATGTTGTTTATTACGAGGGATGAATACGCTAATCCATGTGGATGAAATTTTATTACTAGGATGAATACGCTAATCCTTGTGGATGAAATTTTATTACTAGGGATGAATACGCTAATCCATGTGGATGAAATTCCCTAAAGCTTGTTGGTACCATCGAGTGCCTCACCGTCAGGCCAAGCAGACAAATGGGTGATGGTGCATTTGACTCCCAGCGCAGAGGTCAGGTAGAAAGAGGTCGAACTGGCCTGGCATAGGTGGATGTATGAAATGGGTTCAGGTTAACCCCCTAGAGAGGTAAAGTGCAATAGGGTCTGCTATTGGCCACTGGGTGGATTAGCTATATCGGTCATGGTGTGTTTGGCCACACTAATGAGGGGCATATGCAAGGCAATATACCATGGTGCATTTGGGTATCGACTTTATTACTTTCCATATGGTAATTGTATTGATACATGCTGTATTTCTGAAGAGATGTGTTGGATACTTGGCGTTGGATGTGTGGCATACATGATTGCATTGGCATTTCATTACATTGCATCACGTTTATCGGCATCATGTGATATTGCATCATATTGCACCGCATACAGGCACACTGTGTTTTAATGTTGGTGAGTTTCATGACATGACATAGAAACACTGCAAACACGAGATGTACTCATTGAGTCTTTTTAGCTCATACCTTCTTTAATCTTATTTTTCAAGGCAAGGCAGGTAGCAAGAGTAGATTAGCATCGACTTTACATAGCGCACTCTGATGTTTCATTCTTTTGAAAATTCTATGTATTTGGAACTTGTGTATTTGATGTAACTGTAAATGATTCGTAGTGAAATAAAAGTTTATGAGTTGCTTTCTTATCTCATTGATATCTTAGTTGTGGGAAACATTATTAACTATACCAAAAAATTCTTCCCCAAGTCACATCCTAAGAGCGGAGTCTGGACTCTAGGCTCCCTTTTTAGGGTGTAACAGGCACTCTCATATTGAAGGAGCAATAGTTTTTAGGGCATGACAAGCACTCTCATGCCGATGGAGCAATATTGGTAATTAATCTCACTCATACTTGCATTTTAGACATAACACTTGTGCATTCCTTAGAAATTTCCATTACATATTATTATTTGGAACATGTGATTCTTGTAATGTTATTTTAGATATATGCATTTGGAAAATGTATCATTTAAAATTTTGATTGATGATATGAAACATTCATCATGGCATTTTTATGAACAATAGATGACTTGAAGACTTGAGGATCCTTTCAGTTAGAGAGGTGAGAAGAGGCCTCGGGGTGTGAATTCCCACTCCCTAGTTGATACCATTAGGGCATCTGCATTGGACCGTAGGTCAAGTGGGCAAGGAGTTTAAAAAGCTCAGAATGGGTTACCCACATATCTGGTCTGAGTGATTACGCATAGTTAGTGGATAGGTCTCTATGCTTGGCTACCCGGTATGGAGACTATCACTTATATTAGTGATCAGCCTATGCAGGATGGGTGGGTGTTCGTAGGCCAAGGTGGGAGAGAGATTGAGATCTCTATATTTGTGATGGTATTGAATATGTTGCTTAACATGCATAGATGATTACTTGCTCGGTTTTATAGATCACCTTGTTGAGCCTTAACATTCCAAGATGAGGCGAGCATTAGGCACCTCCGGGAATGACCCTATGACTTTGAAAATGTTCCCCTGGAGGAAAAAGAAAAAGACTATTTAACTGCATATGGACAGAAGAAGCTTCAAAAGCTTATTATTTGGATGTTGATTTTGAAATTCAATAAGTGGATAATGTAATTAAATAAATTTATAATTTATTTGATGAATACAATGTCTTTTCCATTAATACTTAGTTATGAATACCCAATGTGGTGAATGTTTATGATTCTTGCTTAAGTCACACCTATGACTCAGTGATTGGGCCGAGTGTGCTTGAGTACTAAAATCAGGGTGTTATAGTTTCTTGTCGGGGAAGAAGTGGTGCATTAATGGTGGAATATCACCCGATAATTCTTTCTTCATTTTGAAGCTTATGGACCGTCCAGATGGATCATATAAATCTTGTGGCGTGATATATCGGAGGTCCATCAACATTCGGCCAATTGTTCACGCAAGAAACTGGTTTGGCTCATTATCACATGCCGCCGTGAAAAATAAAATTCGGAGAGGAAACATTAGAGTCCTTGCATTCTACCTGGATTCTAGGATCTTCCTGATCGTGATTGTATGGTCTAAATTGAATCCTAAGGTATTGGAGGATTTGTCTAAGAAGAGAAAATAGTTTTACGATTTACGATCTTACTGGATGACTATATCTGTTAAGAGATCTTAGCCGAATTGGATGGTTGGGATCTGCTTAATGACCGGTTATGATTAGTCGAAAATGGGTTCTCAATGATCGTAAGGAGACTTCATCTTTAAAAGGAAAGAGTCCCATTTTAAACATTGTTTTGGGTGCTCAGTTCTCTGGATTTTTTGTTTGACATGCACTCACACGTGCATTGTTCACATATGTGTAGGGTTGGGTTTTATAAATGGGGATAGCTCGAGGTTGGCTATAGGTTATGATTTCTTGATGGTCCACCAATTGAATGGTTTGGATCGAAAGAATTTGGTTTATTTAACACAGTTGGATATGAAGTTAATGGTCAGACCACTTACAAAATCACCAAATCAAGAGATCCACATTGTCCTTAGGGCGTTAATGTGTAAAAGTACGGGTAGTCTCTCAGTTAGGCGATCGATTTTTGATCTATCATGTGAAGGTGCACAAAATAGGATGAATGTTTCAATACGGGTCATTCAATGCCCATTGTTTCCTCTCGCGCGGCCCGCTTGAGGTTTTTTTTTTTTTTTTTGCCTCATTTTTATCTCGTGTCCTGAACTGAGTTGGAAAAATGGATGGATGGGGCATATTTCTCACAAACAGCATGATGGCCCTACTTAGTATACTAATGCAAGAACTTCCTGTAAAAAGCCTTTCGCATGCAATCCGTGTATATCCTAATTCACTAATCTCAACATGTTTGATGTATTGATTCGGATTCTGTGGTGCCCCGCATTCTCAGCCAGACATAAGGTAGATTTCTCATCTTCCCATGTTACTTGTCAAGGTATGAAAGCATTTTTACCGAGTTTAAAACTAGGTTTAGACAGGTCCTAATTTGTTTGGGTCCCTTGCAACATAAACTAGACCAGCTCATTTACTAAATTGGTTTGGGTCAGGTTAGGTCGAGCCTAATATAAAAGAAATAATATCCAGACTTGTTTAGCAACCAGGTCTATTCTCGGACCCATATTTTTACCATTTAACAAACAAGTCAGGTCTCGGTGCCCCATTGGGTCCGCTGACCCAATTACAGCCCTATGTGAGATGTTCACCTATTCGTCGCTCAAATGGGTTCCGTGACAAGGTAGTTGTAGTTAAATGATGATCTATTCATAACTTTATTGAACTCCATGGCAAGATGGTCGAGCAAAATGGCTAGGCACATGACAAGATTGCCCCTTTGACTGTATGCTCAAAACCTAGGGATCTTCCTAGGTTTAAATACATGGTGTTTATATGTAATCCAAATACATTAATGTTTATGTGACATGCCTCACTAGCGTGAAAGAATTACATAAAGATTGTGTTATTCCAAAATTTAGATGGGCCATAACATGAGAGCTTAGAGGTTTTTAGGCAATTTTTTTGGTGTAACGCTTGAGGTTTAAATTCACTTGATTTTTGGGATTAATGCTAAACAAGCAGTGATGCACTTGATGGGCTGGTTGATTTTATGGACATTAAGTTATTTACCCTGTGCTTAAGAAATTGATTCCAGTTGGAACTCACACAAGGTATGTAAGGCTTATTCAGACAGTGAAAGAAGAAAAAAAGAAAAGAAAACTGTTATTTTTATGCAATGATGATTTTCCAAGATTTCTTACAAGCATGGATCCCATAGATTCCATTTCCGGGGTCTTGTTGGATAGCAATTGAAAATATAAATAAAGTTCTCTCCTTATAATTTATAAGTGAGAATTTGATATTTAGGTGATTATTGCATTTTAAAATTCAATGTTTACTATATTAGTGCACTTATTTTTGCACTATTTATTAATTACATGGGTCTGTGTGTCAGTAAGTTAGTTTAGCACTTAGAAGCTGAAGACCAAAAGACTTAAATGAAATCGTGTGGAGTGTATACCACAACATGTGTGGAAGTTTGACGGAGCTTAGAATTACGACTAAGTCTTAGAGGGAAGAGTGAAAAGAACCCCTTTAAAATTGTTACCTACTTAAAACAAATTATCTATTTAAGATAAGAACACAAATAACACTTAGGCTTACAAGCTAAGTGGATCCAATCACATAGACTACAAATGATGCAATAATAAGTAACTAGTCTATAGAGAAATAGTGAAATTGTATGTGCTTTGCAAGTTAAATGCTTAGCATACATACAATCTAATTCAAGCATTCATTTAGTTTAACTAAACAATCACATAAGTATAAATAGAATTGTACTCAAATGACAATTGCAAACACAAATATATATAGTGGTTTGGTGTCCCTACTCTACTCCTAAGGGATGCACTCTCCTCGATTGTACTGGTATTCACTATCTTTGGAGTTTTCAATAGGTTCACCCCTAAGTTTTACAAGCGTACACTCCCATTAAAGACCTATATAAGGACTTGGTGCATGTATACTCCCGTGTAGGAGGAACACATTTCCACCTGTGTTAGTGGTGATTAGGCTCAAATATTGCATACTCAACCTATGTTTATGCATTATTTTTCCTTGCATTTAAGTGTTTAGATGGCTAATTAGATATGGTTTCAACATACAGGATGAATTAAAGCTCTAAGTCGAAAATGAGCTTAAAATGATGAATTAACACTCAAAAGAATTAAATATAAAGAGTTGAATATTTTGGTCTTTAAAGTGAAGATCTCAGGTACCAAAGGATCAAGGAAACCTAGTACAAGAGGATGCAAAGTGAAGACTCAATGTGAAGCTAAAAACAGAGATTATCGATTCCATTTATAGGAGTGTCGATCCCATCAATAGGAGTGTTGATCCCTTCGACAGGTCATCGATAGGACTCAATGAGAATGAGCCATATATATAGAAATTTCATATTTTCCAGATTGGTTGTTGGATAGTTCCTTTAATCACACCGAAGACCCCTTCGATCCTATCAAGAAACTCTAGGATTTTAGAAGTTTGTTACTGGAAAAATTTATTTTTTCTACTCTATGCCATCAAGTGCATCTTTGAGCCCATCAAAAAGTCCTTGATAGGTGTTTATCCTATTGAAGTTTCTATCGATGGAGGTGGTGACTACGTAAGTTGCATAAATTCTCAAGTCTGTGCGGAAAATGGGTCCTTAAAACTATAAATTAGAATGTTTTGGATGTCCCTAATCATGAAGCTAGTGTTTGGTGGAGAGAGAATGTGAAGATGAACCTTCTTCGGCATTGATGTTCTGTCTCAACTATCGGTTCTAGTTTGATTTTCTATTTTCATTTTTATTTTGTTTAAGATGTTAGTTATGCTAGGCTAATCTCTAATCTCTTAGCTAAGGCTAAGGGATAAACGTCTTGATGAATTCTGATATTTAAATTTGTTTCTAATTCAAGTTATTAGTTTTTTAAGTTGAATTGTGATTGTGTGTGCTTGAATTCTTAGATTGGAAAAGAAATCAATTTGTAAATCTAATTGATCTATTGTTAACTTTGGGTATAATAGATGCTTTTGATTCCATGTGATTGATTACTTAGATCTTCATAAGAGATTAACTTATTGTGATTCCTATCTTATTAGATGTTTTATAATTGATTTTCTTAAGATATCTTTTGATTGGAATAGATTAGAATTTGGTTCTAGTTGAGTTATCAGCTTAAGGAAGATGAATTGAATTTTAGAATTGTTAAGAGGAGATTCCTGGATCCATAGTGCTTTTTTTTCATTGTTTAAACTTTTCTTAATTCTTGTTGGATTAAAATCTAGACCAACCTTTTTAGCTCTTATCGTGTTCTCAAGCTAATTCCTTATGGATCGATCTGGCTCTCACTGAGTTAAGACTACATCACAGCCTTGCACTTGGGGTTGTCAACCCCTAGTTCGACTAAGTTTTTGGTGTTGTTGCTGATGAATTCGCACTAAGAATACATAGGGTTAGATATAGGTTTAGTCTAGTTTCTAAATTCTAGTTCTAATCTAGATTTTTATTTTTTATTTTTTGTTTTTATTTTTATTTTTTAGGGTTTTTAATTCTAAAACTTCTATTTAGGATTTTCTAGATAACTAACATTAGATTTTGTTTACAAAATTTTCTAACACTAGATCTTCTAATCCGGTAACATCATTCATTTATTCTTCCAATTGCTTTCTAGTTAGTTAATTGTTGTAGAATTATTTTTTCTCGTTGTAGGATTTTCTTTCCCAGGATTAGGTTTAGAATTTAGTTTCTATGCATGCGGTTTATGTCTAAGTGGGTCCATGATCACACAAAACAGCTTTTACGTGAAGGAGGTTTGTTTGACGGGCTCTCCATCCATTGATAAGTTAGAAAATATCTAAGTACTTTTGAACCATATGAAACCATGGCCATGAATGCACCAAACATGGGTGAGTAGGAGCTACACTTTGATGAGAATGTTGAACAAAATACACCGCCAACTAGGACGATACATGATAAGAACAAGGCACACTATGTTCCTCCAGTTAGAACCTTAAGAGATTACCTACACCATGCAAGGAAAACTACACCATCTTGGACGGTTTTTCTAGTCAAAGTAAGTAATATTGATTTCAATCTGTGTGATCCAACTATTCGCTAAGTTTCACAAACATGATTACGAAAGTCCATATTTGTACCTCAAAGAATTTGATGAGATATTTGTGATCTTGCATTACAATACCGTCTCTCAAGATGTAATTTGACTCAAATTATTTTCCTTCTAGTTAAAAGAGAGAGTTATAAGTGCTATAGGTGCTAGCCCCTTTTTGTTGTCAAATTTGTGGTGCCAAAGACGCTGTTTGTATCTTGTTATGAAGTTTGCATATGTCTACTCAAGATATGCCGAGTCACAAGCCTCACAACATCAGCTTCGATAGACAAGTACTGCTCACAAGCCAAGTCTCGTGAATGCAAGTATGTACGACTTAATATAAGTCAAGTATATATCAAAGATCTCAAAAAACTTTTAAATCTAAGCTACATCAAGATCACAGGCTTCATTATTCTCAAAGGTCATTTGCCTTCAAGTTTCAATGTCCTTACTTCACTATTGAGATATGACTGACCATAGGTTGACCCTTAGAGTAGGTCATTTTGGATATATAACTCATATGTTTTATATAAGTGAGTTTGGTCTGTTTTAAGACTAGTCCTGGGTCTTTCTCGACTAGTCCTCGCACTGCTTCGACCTGTCTAAGACTTTCTTGAATCAGTTGTAAAGTTGTTGCAAAATTCAGAAAATTTCTATTAGGCTTCGGCTAGTCTTGGAGTTTGTTCAACTAGTCATATGAATAGTGTTGACTGCTTCTTCGACCAGTCGTGGCCCTACGACTCAAAGTACAACGTTGAAATTCGTCTTTCTTTGACTAGTCGTGGGAGACCTTCGACCAGTCGTAGGAGACCTACGACCAGTCGTGAAACTGCCTTATCTTATTGCGCCCGAAATTTCAAATATCCGTTGGTTCTACGACCAGTTGTAGAGCTGTCTAGACTAGTTGAAGACATGATTTGCTCAACTATAAATAAAGCACAAATCTCTGAATAATTAACACAATTCATGCTATTTTAATTTGGCCTTCTGAGAGATAAGACTGTGCTCCATTTAAGCTAAGTGTGCCTATTTAATATTCTCTTTCTTTAGCTTTGTCAATTGATTTTGTTTCTTGTATTCCAATCTAATATGAAAAGAGGAATCTTGATTATCCTTTTTCTGGAATTAAAATCAATTAAAGCTAGCTCATTTGATTTAATTTAAAATCTATTAGAAATTAGAACCATTGTAAAGTGAGTATTAGACATTGAACTTGGACATTCAAATCTCTACTCTAATTTGGTTCTTCTAGGCTGCTACAACGAAGGAGATATTCAGGTATTTTATGTTTTAGTAATTTACTTTCTTTTGGTTTACTTCTGAGATTTGTCAGAAAAATCTCATTGTATTAGTTATCTAAGGAGAGCCAGGAAAACTCAGAAGTGGGATTTTTTAATTGTATAAGCCCACGGAGAAAGACACAATTATGAAGGTTTTGGGTGAACATGAAAAACCTATTTTGATAATGAACGCTAATATCCACTGTGTGAGGATATTAAGAGTGGAGTAGTTATGTGGCTATTTATTAACAATTGGTGTACACACAGGCGAACCACTATAATCCCTTGTGTTTATGGTTGTGTGATTTATCTTCCTATTTTTGATTATTCATTTGTAAGATGTATATGTGAATGGTGAATGTGGTAATCATTTTTTTAAAGCATTGTGGTGAATGGTGTAATAGTTTAGAATTTACTTCTTGTTATTCCTTTATTGCTTTGAGATTCAATTTCTTTATTTATTTTAGTAAGGTTGCCTTGCCATTCTTATGGTGTATAGTTGTCCTAAGAACAATCAATATTTGAAATTGCATTTTATTCTTTAGTACAGTTTGAATTCATTCATTCATCTATTTATTCCTCTTCAGTTTGAGTTCTTGATACAAAGACCTTTCTAGAACTAAGGTTGTCCTACCATAAACCTTTGATTTTTGGTGTAAGGTTGTCCTTATAATAACATTTGTATCAACCTCTTAAGACTTGAATTTTGAGGGTGCCTTTCTTTTCGTTTGATTTATTTATTTGGCTATCTCTCTTTATTTGATTTCGTTGTAATTATCTTAAATTTGGCATAGTCCTATTCACCCGCCCCCCCTCCCCCCCCTTTAGGACATATAGCTAGGCCATTTTAAGAGCCAAGTCATGGATTCACTCCTTGAGACCATGGTCTATTACCACATGGGCTAAGATGACCTTAGAGTTCTTGAAGAACTTCTTCCCAGTTCACAAGACCAATACACTTAGGCGTGCCATCATGAATTTCTCTTAGAAGGAAGACAAAATATTTTCCAATGCTGGGAGAGATTTAAAGAACTCTAACTCACTTGCCCTCATCATGGCTATGAGATTTGGGTGTGATTAGTTTCTTTTATGATGGATTAAGCTCAAATTTGTACTAGTATGTAGAGATGAGCAATAGTGAGTTTATGAGCAAGGATCCTAAGGAGGCATGGGAATACTTTGATATGTTGGTTGAAAATGCACAATCATGCAATACTTTTAACAAATCAAGTAGTACCAAGCCTCAATCTAAAGAGAAAGGGGGAATATTAAAAAGGCCGAGCTATTAAGTCCTTGGGGGGGGGGGGGGGGGTGAATTGAACTATGCCAAATTAAAAATTAACAGCGGAATTTAAACAAATATAAATATTAATAGCAATAAATAATCTCACAATGCTGAAATTAAATACAACCTCAAATGTACTAGTATTGAGAGATGGATACAGATGTTGTTCTAAGGACAACCTTACACCAAAAACCAAAGGTTTATGGTAGGACAACTTGATTCCTAAAAAGGTCTGTGTATCAAAAACTCAAACTGAAACAGAGAAATAAAGAAATAAATAACAAGGAAAGAAATCTAACCTATTACAACATTCCCATACTTGCATAAAAGAAATTACAACATTATCCACAAATGCAAAAAGAGAAATTATAAATATCTACAAAAAGAAATAAACAATCAATCCATAAGACTAGAAATTTTAGTAGTTCGCTTGTGTATACACCAACTGTTTAGAAAAATAGCCACACAACTACTCCACTCCTAATATCATCATATAGTGGATATTAGCATTCACTAAGAAAATAGTTTTTTCAAGGTTTACCTAAAACTCTCACAATTGTGTCTTTCAAGTGAGCTTACACAATTTAAAAATCCCACACTCTGAGTTTTCTGGATCACCTCAAACAAACCAAAACAGAGAGATTTTTCTAGCACAATCTCAATGAAACCAAAAGATAGAAATTTACAATAATGTAAAATACCTGGATATTCTCCTTTAGATGCAGCCTGGAAGAACCAAATCGGAGAAGGAGTTCAACGTAGAAATTCAATGTCCACACTCACTTATGAAATGGTTCTAAGGTCTAGATAGATTTTAGATTTAAGGCACCTTGGGCTAGCTTGATTTGATTTTGATTTCAAGAAATGGAAATATTTCAATTCCTCTTTCAAATATAATTGGAATGCAGAATTCAAAATTAAATACATAAAAAGCTAATTAAAGAGAATATATAATAAGCACTAAATAGCTTAAGAATATCACTAACTTATCTTTCAAAGTGGCTTATTAATTTAGCTTGAATTGAATATAAAACTCTAAAATTCGTGCTCTATTTATAGTTGCAGAAATTGCACTCTCGACTGGTCCTGAGGTCTACATGACTGGTCATAGGACCAATAAATTTTTAAAATTTTGAGCGCGATATGATAAAGCCATTCCATGACTGGTCGTGGGCTCTACTCAACTGGTCGAGTAGCCTCCATAACTAGTTGAGTCCTGTCCACGACTGGTCATGTGGAACCCAATTTAGTTGCTGGACTTTGAGTCGAGGCTGCAGGACTGGTCGAGCACAGGTCGAGCATTGTTCACACAACCGGTCGAGCACTCTCCAGGACTGGTCGAGGCTTTAACAAAAAATCTCAAAAAAAAGTAACAACCTTAGGACTAGTCAATGAATTCTTGGACTGATCGAGCCAGTGCTAGGACTAGTCGAATAAAGTCCAAGACTAGTCGAGAAATAGTATATGCACT
Source organism: Magnolia kwangsiensis (assembly GCA_037074715.1). Taxonomy (NCBI): domain Eukaryota; kingdom Viridiplantae; phylum Streptophyta; class Magnoliopsida; order Magnoliales; family Magnoliaceae; genus Magnolia; species Magnolia kwangsiensis. The sequence continues at coordinate 77,660,399 of CM073579.1, forward strand.
TATAAAGTGATCCAATTTAAATTATATATACAAAATGACCTACCTTATGGTCAATCTAGGGTCATTCATACCTTATACATAATGTATGAACATTTAAACTTCTTTTCCTTTGGTTGATAGATGTTCTTTGAAGTTCATGACGCTTGAGATATTATCATTCATAGAAGCTTGAACTCGAGACTTCTGAAGCTTGAATTTGTGACATATTGAAGCTTGAACTTGAGGATCAAAGTATAGAAACTTTTTCTTAACTTGTACGAAGCCTTGAAAAAATTTAACTTTTGAAGTTTGAAAGCTTGAATTCACACTTGATGTTGTACTTGAACATGAACAAGAAATCTTGCATTTGAAGATCTTAAAGTAAAGACCTTGCACTGTCTTAAATATATTGATGCGCTACACAAGACATAGATTCCAAGATGTTTTGGTATTATAAAATTTGACAATCATAAGAGCTAGAAATCATAATACTTACAATCTCTCCCTTTGTCAAATTTGTGACAAAACACACTTCATAATAACATAAGCATTATATGCACAAAGAATCATGCACATGTTATAAACAGGTCAAAGCAAAGTAATAATTAATTCGCATCAATGCCTCCAACAATACTCCCCCTTACTTACTCCTCCCCCTTACACAAAGAATGCTTACATGTCCACAATCCACATGCCATATATGAAAGGGCCTAGCTATATGCCCTAGAGGGGGGGTGAATAGGGCAATGCCAAATAAAACTTATAATAGCGGAATAAATAAAGAAATAAAGCACAATGCTGAATATAAAATAATCTCAATAGCCCAAAATAAAGAGATTGATACTTTATCAGTTCTAAGGACAACCTTACACCAAAAATCAAAGGTTTAAGGTAGGACAACCTTATTTTTAGAACGTCCTTTGTATCACAAACCAATGAGGAATAAAAAACAAGAAAATCAAAATAACTTGCAAAAAATAAATCCTAAGTTATTACAACATTCATCCACACTTGCTTGAAGTGATTACAACATTCATCCACAAACACTCTCCACAAAACAGAATGAATAAAAGAATGAAAGAGAAAAATACATCCACAACACAACGATATATAGTGGTTCGCCTGTGTGTACACCAACTGTTATCCAACAGCCACACAGATTGCTACTCCACTCCTAATATCCTTACACAGGGGATATTAACATGCACTATTAAAATAGATTTCACAGGTTCACCTAAAACCTTCACAATTGTGTCTTTGATCTCGAGCTTACATAATCTAAAAACCCCACAATCTGAGTTTTCTGGCTCTCCTTAGATAACCAATACAATGAGATTTTTCTGGCGAATCTCAAACAAAAACCAGAGAAAGTAAATTACAAAAAATGTAAAATACTTGAATCACCTTTTGAAGAAGCCCGGTAGAACCAATCGGAGTAGAAGTTCGATTCAACGTTCAAAGTCCAATACTCACTTTAAGAATGGTTCTAAGTCTAATTGATTTTAAATCAAAAAGGCTAGTTCTATTTGATTTTGAATCCAAGAAGAAGGAATATCAGAAATTCTCCTTTTCTAATAAGATTGGAATGTAGATCAAAATCAAATAAAAATAAGCTAGCAAAAGGAATATTAAATAAGCACAAAGTAGCTTAAAACAAACACAAGCTTATCTCAGAGAATAGCCTAAAGATTGCTTGAAAAGAGTTGAATTGAATTGCTAAAACTCTGAAGTTCATGCACTATTTATAGCTTAAAAATCCCGTCTACGACTGGTCTTAGGATCCTAGGACTGGTCGTAGCTTCAAAGATTTTTAAAGATTTCTGCGGGATTGGATTTTCTGTTCCACGACCGGTCTTGGGCGGTCTACGACCGGTCGTGGGCCACCTACGACTGGTCGTGAGACACCTACGACCGGTCGTAGGATCCCAAAAATGCTTACTAGAGTTTGAGTCGTAGAACTATGACTGGTCGAAGGATGAGTCGTAGAAGTCTCAGGACTGGTCGTAGGATGTCCAGGACTAGTCGTAGGACAGACATAAAGATCCAAAAATCTTCAACAACCTAGGACTGGTCCTGAAAAACTTAAGACTGGTCGTAGCAAAGCTAGGACTGGTCTTAGAATAGCCCAAACAAGCATATTAAAATATATGAGTTATGTATCCAGAATGACCTACTACAAAGCTCATCCTAAGGTCAATCTAAGGTCAAACAAACCTTAAAAGTGAGTTGGACTTGAAAGTCTGAACACTCAGATGACCCTTAAGAGAAGCTTGAGAATATACAAAACTTGTAGTAGGCCTTCTTGAGCTTGATCTTGACTTGAAAAATTCTTCTAATATACTTGAACTTGATTGAATCTTGAACATGCAAACTTGAAGACTTCAATTCTTGAATTCTTAATCCATATCTTGAAAACTTTCTTCATTTAAGATCTTGTCTTGAAATGCGATGTAATGAATAGTCTTCAAACATAAAATACAAGATATACAAGACATAGATATAGGTTTTGGCACCACAAAATTTGACAACCAAAGGGATATGAAATCATAGCACTTACAATCTCCCCCTTTGTCAAATTTGTGACAAAACACATAGCATAAAAGATAATAAGGAATCATGAGCCATAAAATCACAAATCACTCTACTCCCCTTGAGTAATACGAGTACTGCTCATGAAAACAATCAATAACATCAATACTACATATTCTCATCCACATATCCTTCTTAATCAATTCAAACAAATTACTCCTCCTTTTTATACAACTCTCCCTTTAAGCTTTAACTCTTACTACTCTCCCTTTTTGTCACAAAATGACAATGGAAAGGCACAATAGGAAGGAGAACATATAGAGGAATAAGCAGATAATGAGAAAGAGATATGAAAGGACATAATATAATCGTGAAGCATCAAGTCATAATCCATAATCCAAAATACAATATCCAAAAGCCAATGTTATCAAACCATAATCCATAATACATATCCAAAATAAAAAGATAATGTGATACTATTTAGAAGATAATTCACCTAATCTGATCCAGAGGAGGGAGCAGGGATAGTCGGATCAATCTGGTGTAAGCCCTTATTGATGCGACGCAGATATTTACGCATGTACTTAAATTACATATCGTGGGCTATATTCATATTATCAACCTTCTCCTCCAATGCACGAAGGCGTGCATCATAACCAGATGGATCATAATCTGGATCATTTGGTGAATCAGATTCTATCTCATTAAAAATCTCATCCATATTAACATCTTGTTGTGGAAGATCGCCAGCTTCCCCTTCGTTTCCAGCATCACCACCATCACCACCAACACCACCAATACCACCTTCATCAACTTGGCCAGGGAGCAGATCCAATTTCATCTTATTAAGATTGGAATTGTTGAAAATAAGATGATGAATTGGTGACTCATTAACAGGTTTATCGACAAGCATATGAGTTGCTAAAACAGTCATAAGATAACCGAACGGAATATCACTATGACCTGGATGGAGATGAAACTGAATAATGAAATAACAAATCAAAGAAGGAAGACAGACCATGGTACCAGAAGCAATAGAATGCAACACACGAACCATGAAAGAAGTCAATTCGGTTTTATTGCCGGACCGAGGATACACATTGGAAATGAAGAACCGATGTAATATTCTGTATCTAGGTAACAAATACTTTGAAGGGAGCGCATTCCCTTTGTGTGTCCATTGTGCATCAATTTTACATAAATCTCTTGTTAACATGTTTTTTTCGATTCAGATAGCTTGTCATATAAAGTATGAATCGGTATACCTTCATTATTAATAGGTATATCCATAATACCCGATATCAAATGACGGTCTACTTCAAATTTTCCTTCTCTAGTATCAATTAAAAAAGTTAAATTATCAAGAGAAAATTCAGAGATGCATGCAACCATTGATTGGGCAATGGATTGGTATGCAGGCCCACCTCAAAGCAAAATGTTATTCCAGCTAACAGATTCAAGGAGGGGGACAATACCATATGGAGCAATGTGATTGAGATCAGCGGTATGCTCAACGATAATGTTACGGACACGCAAATTCCGTACATCTTGAGTATCATCTTCGGGTGACCGAAGGTGCCATTTTGTAATCGGTGTAGATCTAGATGAAGATGGACCATGAGATATTTTCTTTTTCCCTCTAGCATCCATATTCAAAAAGATATACAAAGAGCAAGAAAGATGCACAAAAGAAAGATGGGTTTTCTCTAGATCAGCAAATTGAGAGGAAACCCTTGAAAAACCCAACAAGAGATGAAATCTAGCTATACTATGAACAAATCAAAGCATAGAGAGCAAGAATCTTCAAGAAAAAAATGATGAAATAGGACTCACCTTGAAGAAAAATAGAAAATCTTATGACTGGTCGAGCCACGACTCGTCGTAGGTCGGTGTGGAAATGAGGAAGAAGAGGATTTTCCCCAAATATATCACATTCACGAGATCCATGACTGGTCAAGTGTGGTTCACGACCGGTCGAACCACGACTGGTCGTGTACAACCATGACCGGTCGAGTATCGACCAAAAATGCATTTTTAATGAAAAAATTAAAATTTAAAAATAAATAATACTAAATATAGTACACTATGATACATGCAAGCAAGAATATTCAATGTAAAATGCACATACCAAGATCAAATTTTAATTTATTAAACCTACTTTTATTGAGCGGTTTAGTAAATATATCAGCAAGTTGATTTTCGATTGATATATATTCCAAAGAAATAACTTTTTCTTCAACTAACTCACATATGTAATGATACCTAATGTCAATGTGCTTAGTACGTGAATACTGGATTGGGTTTTTAGAAATGTTTATAGCACTGGAATTATCACAATGCAAGATCATTGAATCTTGATTAATTCCATAATCACTAAGCATGTGTTTCATCCAAACTAGTTGAGTACATACATATCCAGCTGCAATATACTTAGCATTAGCAGTGGAGAGTGATATTGAGCTTTGCTTCTTACTGAACCAAGAAACTAAGCAATTTTCAATGTAAAAACAACCACCACTGGTTGATTTTCTATCATCAATATTTTCGGCCCAATCAGCGTCTGAGTACCCGGCTAATTGAACACTAGTATCAAAAGGATATTAAAGTCCCAAATTTATAGAACTTGCGATATATCTAATAATCTGTTTAACAACAGTAAGATGTGATTCCTTAGGATTAGACTGATATCTCGCACAAATTTCAACACTTAATGCAATATCAGGTCTACTTGCAGTAAGATACAACAAACTACTAATCATACTACGATATAGTTTAGGATCTATATCTTTACCTGTAGAATCTTTTGTGAGTCTTAACGTTGTACTCATAGGAGTATCAAAGTTCTTACCATTCTCAAATCCAAACCTTTTAACCAAGTTTGAAGCATATTTGGTCTGAAAAAATGAAAATTTCATCAGGTTGTTGTTTTACTTGCAACCCTAGGAAATAATTAAGTTCGCCAACCATGCTCATTTCGAACCTTAATGTCATTAACTCTGAAAACTCAATAGACATGTTAGAACAAGTAGATCTATAAATAATATCATCAACATATATTTGAACCATCAAAATATCATTGTTATACTTCTTAACAAAAAGTGTCTTATCGACACTTCCTACTTGAAAGCTATGACTAAGTAAGAATTTAGTTAATTTCTCATACCATGCCCTGGGTGCTTGTTTTAGACCATAAAGAGCCTTTTTGAGACGAAATACATGATCAGATAACTTAGGGTCTTCAAACCCTAAAGGTTGTTCAACATACACTTCTTCATGTAAATCGCCATTCAAGAAAGCACTCTTTACATCCATCTGATAAATCTTAAATTTTTTAAAGCATGCGATGGAAATAAAAAGTCTGATTGACTCAAGGAGAGCGACTAGAGCAAAGGTTTCATCATAATCGATGCCTTCAATCTGAGTGTACCCTTGTACAACCAGTCTAGCCTTGTTTCGTATAATATTTCCAAGCTCATCAGACTTATTTTTAATGATCCATTTTATTCCAATAATGTGTTTATCTTTAGGTATAGGAACAAGATACCAGACATCATTACGAACAAATTGATTAAGTTCATCCTGCATAGCAACTATCCAATTTTCGTCAGAAAGTGCTTCTTTTACGTTGATCGGTTCTATTTGGGATGTAAAACAAACATAATTACATATGTTCTCAAGTTGTTTGTGAGTACGAACTCCAGTGAGAGGGTTTTCAAGTATTTGATTGGTTGGATGATCTTTAACAGTCCTTGGTTCAGATTCTTTTTGACTTGATGAGATATCTTGATTGTCAATAATAAGAGCTTCATCATCATCTGAACTTGGGACTGGTGTATTCAAATGATCATCAATGACCACATTGATGGACTCTTGAATCACACCAGTTCTCTTATTTAGAATCCTATAAGCTCGACTGTTCAAAGAATAACCAAGAAAAATACCTTCGTCACTTTTCGTATCAAACTTACTCAAATTTTCATGATCCCATAAAATATAACACTTGCTGCAAAAACCTGAAAGTATTTGATAGTAGGTTTCTTTTCAAACCATAATTCATAAGCAGTCTTATTATCAGATTTACTGGTATAAACTCGATTAATAATATAACATGCAGTATTAACTGCTTCAGCCCAAAGATTTCTAGAGAACTTCATGCTATTCAACATAACATTAGCCATATCCTGAAGCACTCTGTTTTTTCTTTCAACAATACCATTTTGTTACGGTGTTTTGGGTGCAGAGAATTCATGCAATATTCCCTGATCACTACAGAATTTTTCAAAACTACTATTTTCGAATTCGGATCCATGATCACTACGGATCTTACTAACATGAGAACTTTTCTCATTTTAGATTCGTTTGATGACCTTTTTCACTTCATCCAGGGTTTCAATTTTATCTTTTAAGAATGATACCCAAGTGAATCTGGTATAGTCATCTACGATAACCAAGATGTATTTTTTGCCTCCTCAACTCTCCGATCTGGTTGGTCCAATAAGATCCATGTGGAGAAGCTCGAGTGGTCTAGATGTGGTATTGGAGTTCACTTTCTTGTGAGAGCTCCTAATCTGTTTGCCCAACTGGCATTCACCACATATTTTATCTACTTTTTGCAAATTGGGTAGACCTATAATTAGTTCTCTTTTGCTCAATCTAAATAAGTTTCGATAGTGTACATGTTCAAGGCGTTTATGCCATAATTCAGTCTCATTGGTATGGACCATGTAACATGATTGAGTAGATGAGCTAGCATCACTAACGATGTAGCAGTTTTCAGAAGTTCTGCGACCAGTTAATATAACAGAACCCCTTTTATCAAGTATCTCACAACCTTGATTAGAAAACTTCACATTATGGTTATTATCGCATATCTGAGAAATGCTTAATAGGTTGTGTTTTAAGCCCTCAACATATAAAACATTCTTAAATAAGGGAAGGTTATAAAGCTGAACCATACCTTGGCCAATAATCTTGCAATTGCTTCCATCACCAAATGTGACTGACCTGTCAGTCATATCTTTAAGATCGGTGAATAAATCTTTGTCACCTGTCATATGCCTGGAGCAACCACTATCTAGATACCACTTTGAATGACTTGTAGCTTTGAAAGCAGTGTGGGCAACCAAGCTGGAAACTTTAGGAACCCATTTCAGAACTGTTTTGGGTTTAGGAGCATAGATGGTCTTTTTCTGTCTGTTGTTATAGGAGTGGCCTATAGAGTTAGACTTTAATAGCTCCTTGAGTAGATCAATTATTTTTTCAGCTAAAGGATTTCGGTTTTGAAAATTAAAGTTGACATGACTACTTTTAGGTTTTTGAAAAGACCTTGAATTTTTGAAAAATCCTTGATAGGTATTCTTTTCTTTTGAAGTTGAAGACTCTCCTTTTACAAATTTAGGAGCAATGTTCTTTTGTTTAGGAGATGTATTCTTATCATACCCCAACCCGGATCGATCTCCACATTTTCTTGATCCGGACAATAATTTTTTCAATTTTGGATCATCTTGGGCATATCTCCATGTGTCTTTCAAACTCAGAAGAGAAGCTACCTCATTTTTGAATTTTTCTTTTTCGGATTTCAAATCTTCAATTTGGGAGGTTTTGAAATCTAAATTACATTTGGTCTTTTTAAAAGAATCGAAAATATGAGACTTTTCTAAAACAAGAAACTCATAATCTTCCTTAAGCTTAGAAAATTTTTCTTTTTGTAATTTAAGCTTAACGACAATTTTACAACTCTCTTTATAAAGGGCATTATAAGCATCTTGAAGATCATCTTCATTATCGCAATTGCTATTCAGATTTTCTTCACTAGATATATCATCATGATCTGAATAGGTGATCTTGGCTAGAGTCATAAGGGCTTTAACATCATCGTCCGATTCGGTTTCAGAATCTTTTGATTTAGAAGAGGATTTAGAATCAGACAATTCATCCCAAGTAGCCATCATGCTTTTCCTTTTTGATTTGTCCTTTTTAAGACATTTGTTAACTAAGTGCCCATACTCTTAACAGTTGTAACATTGACTATCATTCAATGATTTTCGAGCTCTAGGTTTAGATCGTCTCTTATCATTTGACTTTTGAAAATTAGCTTTTTTCTTGTTTTTAAAAATTTTATAAATTTTTTTTGCTAAAAGCGCCATATCATCTTCGGTATTTTTTGAATCCGAAGTACTCTCTTGTGAAATATTTTTAGATGATTTGAGAGCAATTGATTTTCCTTTAGGAGCCTTAAAGGATAACTCATAGGTTTGAAGTGAACCAACTAGTTCCTCAACCCTCATGCTATCCGTATCACGAAGTTCCTGAATCGCGGTCACTTTAGAATTGAATCGTTCAGGAAGTGAATGTAGTATCTTTGCACACACTTTACTTTTTGGGATTCTATCACTAGGACCCCATATAGAGTTCACAATGTCATTCAATCTAGTGTAGAAGTTCATAAACATCTCATTCTCCTCCATATGAATTTCTTCAAATTTAGTTGTGAGGAGTTGGACTTTAGATTTCTTGACAATAGATGTACCCTCGTATGTAATTTCTAATACATCCCATGCTTGTTTTACATTTTCACAAGGGATAATTCTTTTCAATTCATCTGGTGATAATGCACAAGTAATTGCATTTAATGCTTTTGCATTAACACTACTTTCACTTTTCTGAAGTGTGGTCCAAAGAGAATAAGCCGTTACTTTCATAGTTTTTGAACCATCGTCATTAGAAACTTCAGTGATAGGAGGGTTCCATTCATTCACTGTGGTTAGCCACACACTTTCATCCAAGCATTTAAGGAAGATCCTCATCCTGGCTTTCCAGTAAGCATAGTTTGTGCCATTAAAAGGTGGTGGCCTAGTGACTGATAGGCTATCAAAATTTAACATCTTAATATAGCTTAGATCGTTAGCTCAGGAAATAAATCCAAATAAATAAACAATAAGCACGAGCTATTAGGCTCTGATACCACTTGAAAGGGTCTATCTATATGCCCTAGAGGGGGGGTGAATAGGGCAATGCCAAATAAAACTTATAATAGCGGAATAAACAAAGAAATAAAGCACAATGCTGAATATAAAATAATCTCAATAGCCTAAAATAAAGAGATTGATACTTTATCAGTTCTAAGGAAACCTTACACCAAAAACCAAAGGTTTAAAGTAGGACAACCTTATTTTTAGAACGTCCTTTGTATCACAAACCAATGAGGAATAAAAAGTAAGGAAATCAAAATAACTTGCAGAAAATAAATCCTAAGTTATTACAACATTCATCCACACTTGCTTGAAGTGATTACAGCATTCATCCACAAACACTCTCCACAAAACAGAATGAATAAAAGAATGAAAGAGAAAAACACATCCACAACACAACGATATATAGTGGTTCGCCTATGTGTACACCAACTGTTATCCAACAGCCACACAGATTGCTACTCCACTCCTAATATCCTCACACAGGGAATATTAGCATGCACTATTAAAATAGATTTCACAGGTTCACCTAAAACCTTCACAATTGTGTCTTTGATCTCGGGCTTACATAATCTAAAAACCCCACAATCTGAGTTTTCTGGCTCTCCTTAGATAACCAATACAATGAGATTTTTCTGGCGAATCTCAAACAAAAACCAGAGAAAGTAAATTAAAAAAAATGTAAAATACCTGAATCACCTTTTGAAGAAGCCCGGTAGAACCAATCGGAGTAGAAGTTCGATTCAACGTTCAAAGTCCAATACTCACTTTAAGAATGGTTCTAAGTCTAATTGATTTTAAATCAAAAGGGCTAGTTCTATTTGATTTTGAATCTAAGAAGAAGGAATATCAGAAATTCCCCTTTTCTAATAAGATTGGAATGTAGATCAAAATCAAATAAAAATAAGCTAGCAAAAGGAATATTAAATAAGCACAAAGTAGTTTAAAACAAACACAAACTTATCTAAGAAAATAGCCTAAAGATTGCTTGAAAAGAGTTGAATTGAATTGCTAAAACTCTGAAGTTCATGCACTATTTATAGCCTAAAAAATCCCGTATACGACTGGTCTTAGGATCCTAGGACTGGTCGTAGCTTCAAAGATTTTTAAAAATTTCCACGGGATTAGATTTTCTGTTCCACGACCGGTCTTGGGCTGTCTATGACCGGTCGTGGGCCACCTACGACTGGTCGTGAGACACTTACGACCGGTCGTAGGACCCCAAAAATGCTTGCTGGAGTTTGAGTCGTAGAACTACAACTGGTCGAAGGATGAGTCGTAGAACTCTCAGGACTGGTCGTAGGATGTCTAGGACTGGTCGTATGACAGCCAGAAAGATCCAAAAATCTTCAACAACCTAGGACTGGTCCTGAAAAACTTAAGACTGGTCGTAACAAAGCTAGGACTAGTCTTAGAACAGCCTAAACAAGCATATTAAAATGTATGAGTTATGTATCCAAAATGACCTATTGTAAAGCTCATCCTAAAGTCAATCTAAGGTCAAACAAACCTTAAAAGTGAGTTGGACTTGAAAGTCTGAACACTCAGATGACCCTTAAGAGAAGCTTGAGAATATACAAAACTTGTAGTAGGCCTTCTTGAGCTTGATCTTGACTTGACAAATTCTTCTAATATACTTGAACTTGATTGAATCTTGAACATGCAAACTTTAAGACTTCAATTCTTGAATTCTTCATCCATATCTTGAAAACTTTCTTCATTTAAGATCTTGTCTTGAAATGCGATGTAATGAATAGTCTTCAAACATAAAACACAAGATATACAAGACATAGATATAGGTTTTGGCACCATAAAATTTGACAACCAAAGGGATATGAAATCATAACACTTACAATATATCACAAACACCATGAAAAAAATTCTCCTCCTTATTGTCACAATATGACATAGGAAGAAACCAATACATGAACATGGATAAATAAGGAAGAATAAGACGAGTAATGAGGAATAATGGATTAAGATAGTTAAGATATTAAATTTATAAGCAAGTAATGTTCAAGGATAATCAACCAACATCAAAAGAATTCAACCAAATTCAATCCCACAAATCGAAAGAAAGCTAAATATCATAAGAATTATTACAGGCCATATGAGAAAACACTAATCAGATCCTGAAGGAGTAGGTATGGTAGGATCAAGTTTATGAAGTCCCTTATTCAGTTGCCTAAGATATTTGCGCATATATTTGAATTGCAAATCATGGGACACATTCATATTCTCTACCTTCTCCTAAAGTGAGCATAACCGCGCATCGAAGTTAGATGACTGATAGTCAGGATCATCTGCTAAGTCAGATTTGATCTCATCAAAAATATCATTCATGTTGATATCATCAAGAGGTAAATCACCTTCTTCTTTTACTGCAGCAGCTCCACTAACACCCACATTGACTTGGCCAGCGGCCAACCCCAACTTCATTTTGTTTATATTGTAGTTGTTGAAGATTAGGTGTTGAATGGGAGCCTCTCCAATGGGCATAGCCACTAACATATGGGTGGCCAAGACAGTCATAAAAAAAGAAAAAGGGATATCACTGTGTCCAGGATGGAGACGGATTGAATGATGCAGTGACAGATTAAAGAAGGAAGACATACATTAGTTCTAGAAACAATGGCATGAAGAATCCGAACCATGAATATAGTGAGTTTGGTTTTGTTACCAGAATGAGGATAAACATTAGAAATAAATATCCTGTGAAGGACTCTGTATCTGGGTAACAAATACTTTGAAGCAAGTGTATTTCTATTATTACTCCATTGTGCATCTATATTTCACAATTCTCTAGTAAGGATTCGTTTCTCAGATTCCGATGGTTTAACTACTAGAGTGTTAATAGGATATGTCCATTAGACTAGAGATTAGATGACAGTCTACTTCAAATGGACCTTCTCTAGTTGTGATAATAAATGTAAGATTTTCAGTAGAAAAATTAGAGATACATGCATACATAGCTTACGCAATGGACTGGTATGCCGGCCCACCCCAATTTAGAATGTTATCCCATCCTACAGATTAGAGAAGAGGAAAAATATCAAATGGAGCAAGATGTTCAACATGAACAGGTCGTTTAACTATAACATTGCGCAACCTTATATCCTGCACATAGGAGGGATCATCTTCGGGTGACCGAAGGTGGCGCACTATGATAGGTGTCGATCTAGAAGATGAAGCACTACGAGAACTTTTCTTTTTGCCTCTCCCTTCCATTTGTAACTAGGAAATCAAGGAACCAAGGGGTTGTAAAAGAAGCAAAGTGGGTTTTCTCAAGATCATATTTTGGAGAAGAAAACCCATAAAAATATCGATGAAACAAGAAATAAATCACACCAATGATGAAAAAGGAGTGATGAGAACTTGAATCTATAAGGAAAATAGAAATAAAGCACTAATCTTGAAAAATTAGGAGATGGGTTCGACCGATCGATCTAGGACTCGTTGGAGAAGAAACCCACAATGAAAAAAAAAGAATTTCCCCCCCAAATAAAGCACCAACCCGTGCTACATGACTCGTCAAGTACATGCTCGACTGGTCGTGTCATGACTGGTCGAGTATGTACTCGACTGGTCGTGCATAGCTAAAAATGTGTAAATTTTTTAAAATTTAAAATTTAAAACATAAAATAACAAATATATATACATTATGATACAGAAATGCATGAATAATCAATTCAAATTGCACATACCAAGATCAAATTTCAATTTAGAAAACTTACTTTTGTCAAGCGGTTTTGTGAATATGTCTGCAAGAATAGTCTCGGTCAGTATGTATTTCAAAGAAATTGTCTTTTCTTCTACTAATTCATGAATGTAGTGATATTTAATGTTAATGCGCATGGTTCGTGAATGTTGGATTGAATTTTTAGATATATTAATTGCACTGGAATTATTATAATATAAAACCATAGAGTCCTGTGCAATTTCGTAATCGTTTAACATTCTTTTCATCCCTACAACCTGAGTACATGCATTACCTGCTACAATGTATTCAACCTCAGTAGTTGAGAGCGATACGAAACTTTGTTTCTTACTTTGCTAAGAAACTAAACAGTTCCCTACATAGAAACAACCACCACTGGTTGATTTCCTATCATCAACGTTACCAGCCCAATCAACATCAGTGTAACCAGCTAATTGAATACTAGTATCATGTGGATACCAAAGACCCAGATTTGCAGAGCTTGCGACATATCACATAATCCGCTTAACAACAGTTAAATGTGACTCTTTAGGGTTAGATTGATATCCAACGTAAATTCCTACGCTAAATGTAATATCAGGTTTACTCGCAGTTAAATAAACCAGACTTCTAATCATACTACGATATAGTTTAGGATCCACACTTTTACCTATAGAGTCCTTTGAGAGTTTCAAAGTAGTACTCATAGGAGTATCAAAATTTTTTTTATTCTCAAATTTGAACTTTTTAATTAAGTTTAGAACATATTTGGTTTGAGAAATAAAGAAACCATCAGGTTGCTGTTTTACTTGCAACCCTAGAAAATAATTCAATTCTCCAACCATGCTCATTTTAAACTTAGATTTCATAAGATCTGCAAACTCAACAGTCATGTTGGCATGGGTAGATCCATAAATAGTATCATCAACATAAATTTACACTATTAAAATGTGATCATTATGTTTCTTTACAAATAATGTCTTATCAACACTTCCCATTAAAAAATTATGACTTAGTAAAAACTTAGTTAACTTTTCATACCATGCCCTGGGCGCTTATTTCAAACCATAGAGAGCCTTTTTTAGGTGATAACATGATCGACATTCTTAGGATCTTCAAAACCCGTTGGTTATTCAACATACACTTCTTCATGCAAATCGCCATTTAAGAAAGCACTCTTTACATCCATTTGGTATATTTTTAAACTTTCTAAAACATGTAATGGATATAAATAATCTGATTGATTCAAGACGAGCTATAAGGGCAAAGGTTTCATCATAATCGATGCCTTCAATTTGAGTGTACCCTTGTACAACCAGTCTAGCCTTATTCCTAATTATATTACCAAGCTCATCAGACTTATTTTTAAAAATCTACTTAGTTTCAATAATATGTTTATCTTTTGGTCTAGGAACTAAGTACCAAACATCATTTCTAACAAATTGATTAAGCTCTTCTTGCATCGCAACTCTCCAGTTTTTGTCAGTAAGACTTCTTTTACGTTAGCCGGTTCTATCTGAGATGTAAAGCACACGTAATTACACATATCTTCTAGTTATCTACGAGTGCGCATACCAGTGAGAGAGTTTTCAAGAATTTAATTAGTTGAATGGTCTTTAACAGTCCTCAGTTCAGAGTTATTTTGACTTGATGAAGAAACTGGTTTATTAATTAGAAGTACTTCATCATTTTCTAAACATGAGACAGGTGTATTCAAGTGATCGTCAATAACTACATTAATAGACTCTTGAATAACACCAATCATTTTATTAAGAACCCGATACACTCGACTATTTAGAGCATACCCTAAAAATATTCCTTCATCACTTTTGGTGTCAAACTTATCCAGATTTTATCGGTCACGTAAAATGTAGCACTTGTTGCCAAAAATTTGAAAGTATTTGATAGTAGGATTCTTATCAAACCACATTTCATAAGTCGTTTCACTATTCAATTTGCTAGTATAAACACAGTTAATTATATAACACGCAGTATTTACGGCTTCGACCCATAGATTTTAAGGAGCTTCATATTATTTAACATTACAGTTGCCATTTCTTGAAGCATTCTATTTTTTCTTTCTACTATATGTCACGCTCCAAATCCTAAAATCGGGCTTACAAAATTTTCGATCGCCGAATCCGATGCCGACAGCCTCCATAATACCCCATTCTCGGTTCTTAGCGCGCATACACCAAATTTCGATCCTGGGATCCTTCAAGGAAGATTTTTCAACATACATTTGTCTCGTAATAAGCATAACAAAAAGTTTACTCAAATCATAAGGCAACATCATCATTACATATCCACTAATATAAACAGTTGAATACGATGCTAAAAGGAAAATACATATGTCAAAAATTAAAGCTCCAGAAGATCGCTGCACACTTCATGCTCAATGCTGCTGCAACCTAACACCACCTGCACGCATCTATCGTGCCTAAGCTTATAGAAAGCTTAGAGTGTGGTGAAAGAGTGTGAACAAGATAAGTACTAAGTATTCAATGCAATGCCATAATCATACAATGTTGAAATAAGCAGAAATATTGACAAGATTATGAATTATACAATATCAGAGTAAGCGAAAATATACTAGTAAGTCCATGAGTCATGTAATATCAGAGTACGTAATACAGATCATATTGAGCCAAATATCATATACTACAGATACAATGCAAAATGCAGATCCTGCCAAATCCATCTAAGTCATATAAGAACAGAAACGTAGCAATCCAAAATGCCATATGCCGTGGATGAAATGTAATATGTGATGCGAATGAAATGACCATGCTGGAGTGAAGTCGGGATGATAGTACAAAGTATCGCAGGCTATGGAGTTCATCACAAGGAAATTCTATCCAAACCAGTCCCATACCTAAATTTGGATAATTAAATACAATGTGGTAAACTCCTGATCTTAGGTTAGTTACGCAACCCAAATAGTTATGCACCACTAGCCCAAGTGGATGGTGAATGGATGAATGAATAAGTATGTAACTCCTCAATAGCCTGCCAACCACTGGTAGCTTGCCCAGGCCTCAGCCTCGCCCACATCACTGTCCGCCCACATGCACCCGTCCACATGTACAACAGTGACAAGGTTTATAATATCATATTTGTCCTCATATCAAGTTCACATATCAGTACGGTTCCTCTCTGGAGAATCACCGGGCTCTATTATGCTCCACACCAACTGCCACCTCCCTAGCCGCACAACCCAACAAGTGGAAGAGACCACACTATCCGCCTAAACAGTAGTTTACCAATACCTACCGAGCTCGTTGATAGCGGACTCATTTGCGAGTTGGTCAAACTTAGCCTAGCTTACAGCCCCTTTACTCGGGCGGATAAGGCCACACACCCTCCCAACAGACCATGACATAGTGAGAGAAGCGGCCTACTGGTATTCGGTACTCGGGCGCTCATGTATCCACTCGGTCTAGACGTTGGGGTATCTCCTGACCTCGGAGGTTTAGGGACTTTCACTCACGGCCATGTAAAGTACTACATGCTCGAACCAAACGTTTCTTGTGTCCCATTTGGCTATCCATGACATGTCTTTGAAGGTCACAACCCTAATGTTACTAGGGCATATAGTAATCACAGTCACACAATACAAGATGCATGAGTCACATTGTCCACTCATGCAGCAATCTCGCGTGTACCACGCGCTCATGTGGGTAACTCCTATCATTGAGTCTCATAAGTAGTCTGCTCAATGGCATATGCTATGATCAGTCAATACTCATATCAAGCATACATATGATGCGTATGAGTATGAGTCATGAAGTTATACTAGGCATGTTATATGGTGATGAACTATCCTTACGATGAGGATGGGCCTAGACAGCCTACACACAACAAGTATGGGCCTATCAATGGGCCCTAGTGAGAGTTACAATGTGGACATTTAACCAATATTATTCCTACAATGTGGACCTCAAACCATCATTACTCCTAAGGCATGGCCTGCCATAAATATCATTACATAAACCATGTTGAAATCATATAATGCAATGGACCTTGTATATGTCCCATTGGGCCTCGACCCATGGGCCTTAAATACATCAAATGGGTCACATCACATGGGCCTCATATATATCAAGGTGGGCCTCGACAACAGGCCCTATACACATCAAGGTGGGTCTCAACAACGGGCCTCATGTATATATCAAGGTGGGTCTCAACGGACGACCACAAGTACATCAATATGTATATATAATATATATAAATGAATCGTATCAGAAGATCAACTGGACCGTACTCCAAATAACAATGGTGACAATGATTTTCACCATTAAAATCCTCAAGGCCCACCATAACATTTATTTTCTATCCAATCTGATCATAAGGTCACACAGACCTGAATTAAAACGAAAACAATATCCCTATTGGTCCAAGGCTTTTGGAATCCAATGGTTTTAATGGTAGATGTTTAACCCACCATTTCTATAGTGTGGTCCATGTTGAACTAGATCTGTCTTATTTTCAATCTCAAGCCTTAAAATGAGCTTTCAAAATGGTTGGACGGCTTGGATGCAACACATGCATCATGGTGGGTCCCATAAATGGACGGTGTGGATGAAACACGTGGGACCCATGGAACTTGGTGATGCCATTATAGCAACTATGTAGTTGGAGTGAGGTACACCAGTCGTCCCACTCCCAAATGTGGGGATGATGTGGGTAAAACACTTACATCAGTGGGTCCCACGTGGGGCCCACCATAACGTTTATCTGTCATCCAACTGTTGATAAGGTCACACGGACCTGGATAAAGAGGAAAAACAAACTTCACAATGATCCAAAACTTCTGTGACAACCCAAAAGGGTTTCAATGGTAGGCGTTCAATCCCACTATTTCCCTGTGGCATGGGCCGCCTGGGCTGTTTATACGACTGATACTTGGGGCCACCCCATATGTAAAGGGGACCCATCAAATGCATGGTGTTGATGTGTATCACACATCATGGTGGGGTCCACAGCTGAGACCCAATGGTCCTTGCCTCTTCACGCCATGCGCAACAGCATCCTACGCTGTGCGTCCTCTGACGGTCAGCAGCAGCAGGCGCACATGTTTTTTTTTTTTTTTAATATTAATTTTCCAAGGTATTTCCTAGGTGGGGCCTGCATCATGAAAATATGATGCAGCCATTATTTTTTATGACCCAAGACAGACCCATCAAGACTAATATTCGACATATTTTGGGGGACAGATACATCAGGGTGAATTTCAACGATAAAAACACTGTTTTCTATGCTATGGCCCATCAAATAGTTGGATTGGCTTTATTTTTCGGCTCAATGCCTAAAATGCTCTAGGGAATGGGATGAACGGCTTGGATTAAATATACATCAAGGTGGGGCCTGTATGAGTAGCCCAGCTAGAAATGTTAAACCAAATACTTTTTTATATTAATACATCCACTGTCTGTTTACACTTCACAGCGTGTGGTCGTGTCCAGTGTCCTTGGATGTTAGACAGTTTGAATATAACACACATTCAAGGTGGGTCCCACGTGGATGTGGCCCACCTAGATCAGTCTGATATTTGTGTTTTCCCCATCTCCATTAAGGTAGGGCCCACATAATTTGGACGGCCATGTCGTCTGTTGGATGGACGATCTAGATATCACATACACTTATCATGTGGGCCTCAAAATAAAGGAAGGGGTGAGAGAGAGAGAGAGAGAGAGAGAGAGAGAGAGAGAGAGAGAGAGAGAGAGAGAGAGAGAGAGAGAGAGAGAGAGAGAGAGAGAGAGAGAGAGAGAGATGTGATGATGGAGGGACCCCAACACTATGGGCCCTCCCTTGCATGATTTACAACATACATCTAGTGAGTCTCATTTTATATGGGCCCACTGATCAAAATCAACAGTGGAGGCCCTTTTCCCACTGAAATGCAAGGTCTAGATGATCCTATTTATGCAAGGAAAATAAACATCATGATGGGGTCCATTGGGAATGGCCCCATCATGGAATGATCATGAGAATCAAAGGAGGCCATCGGCCACATCTAGGGTCCAAAGTGAGATCCATACCATCAATCGGCAGGCCTCACTTGGTCCATTTTAAAAATATGAAATCTAGGCCTATACAAACACCCACCGTTCGATCTTCTTGGTTCGATGGAATGTCGATCTTCTTGTGTTCCTCTTTGATGGAAGATGATGAGAAATGAAGGGCTACGATAATGGATCTTGGGAGAGGAAGTGGGCCACACAACTCACTCTTCCTCTCTTGAGAGAGCTTGGACGTCCACCACTTTACTTGCTTGGAGTTTGTGTTAAGAAAGAGAGAGAGAAGGAGTGGTTGAAAGATAGTTGATGGGTGTGAGTGATGGACGTGAGGTGAGTGATGGGTGAGGTGAGAGATTTGTTGACTTTTGGGGGAGATTACTTGACTTGAGGAGAAAGAAAGCATGGGTTATGTACTTTGATTGATTGACAGGATGGATTGTAGAGTTTCTCTTGGGATTACAAAGACACGGCATTTTTCTCGAACCGAACGTGGGCCCACATCTCTTGGCCAGGGTATCAGATCGTTGCGCGAGTCGTGGTATTGGAACCGCAACGACGGTGAGGTCGCAATAGTACAAGTCTCGGATTAAGCCAACTCAAATCTATGGGATATGGCTCAGGGTCACGTGCAAATGTTGATTATAGGTCATGGGTTGCCGAAATTTGTTGGGAAGGATCGTGGGAGTCGACGGAACAGTATGGACTAGTAAACGGGCCTTACAGCTCTCTACACCTAATAAAAATTTCTTCCTCAAAATTTAAACCAGAACATGACTAATACAGAGCTCACCAAGGGAGGAAAATCCTATCAGTACACAACATCCCAACATAATCAAACACCTAAGAGATGGGGACAACGCCTACGAATCTTAGCCTCCTGCTCCCAAGATGACTCATCAACACCACGATGACCTCATTGAACCTTGGATCTCGGATTAAAAATGATCAAAACTGGAATACTATGTAGCCTCATAATCTCAAGGGTAGGGAGTTATATCAGAAAATTACTAAGTTTTTTGAACTCAAGGATCTAACAATTCTAAGCTCTCAACAATCAGAGAGTGAAGGGTGGCTATCAACAGATATGAGATGTTATCTTTAAGTATTCCCAAGTTATACTCTGATACCATCTTCTATCACGCCCAAAACCCAGAAATCAGGCTCATAAAATTCTCAATTACCGAATCCGGTGCCGACAGCCTCCATAGTACCCCATTCTTGGCACCCAGCGCACATACGTCAGATTTAGATCTTGGGATCCTATAAGGAGGATTTTTCAACGTATATTTTTCTTGTAATAAGCATAACCACAAGTTTGCCCAAATCACAATGGCAACATCATCATCACATATCCACTAATATAAATAATTGAATACAATGCTGAAAGAGAAATACATATGTCAAAAATTAAAGCTCCAGAAGACCGTTGCACACTCCATGCTTAATGTTGCTGCAACCTAACACCACCTGCATGCATCTATCGTGCATAAGCTTATAGAAAGCTTAGAGGGTGATATAAGTGTGTGCACAAGATAAGTGCCAAGTATTCAATACAATGCCATAATTATACAATGTCGGAATAAGTGAAAATACTGACAAGATCATGAATCATACGATATCAGAGTAAGCGAAAATATACTAGTAAGTCCATGAGTCATATAGTATCAGAGTACGTGATGCAGATCATAATGAGCTAAATATCATATACTACAGATACAATGTAATATGCAGATCTTGCTAAGTCTGTCTAAGCCATATAAGTGCAGAAACGTAGTAATCCAAAATGTCATATGCTGTGGATGAAATACAATATGTGATACAAATGAAATGATTGAGCAGGAGTGAAGTCGAGATGATAGTACGAAGTATCGCAGGTTATGGGGTCCATCACAAGGGAATTCTATCCAAATCAGTCCCACACCTAAATTTAGATAGTTAAACATAATATGGTAAACTCCTGATCTCAGGTTAGTCACGTGCCCCAACCTAAATCCTGGCCATTACGAAGGTACACGTAATAAATAGTTACCACCAGCCCAAGTGGATAGTGAAAGGATGAATAAATGAGTATGTAACTCCTGCTCAGTAGCCTGCCAACCACTTGTAGCTCACCCAGTGTGGTAGCTCGCCCAGGCCTCAGCCCCGCCCACATGACACCTGCCCATAACAATGTCAGCCCAAGTGCGCCCGCCCACATGTGCAACAGTGACAGGGTGTCATAATATCATGTCAGTCCTCATATCAAGTCCACATTTCAGTACGATTCCTCTCTGTGGAATCACCGGGGTCTATTACACTCCATACTAACTGCTGCCTCCCTAGTCGCACAGCCCAGTGAGTGGAAGAGACCACACTATCCGTCTGACTAGTAGTCTACCAATACCTACCCGACTTGTCAATAGAGGACTCATTTGTGAGCTGGTCAAACTCAGCCTAGCTTACGGCCCCCTCACTCCGGCGGATAAGGCCACACCCCCTCCCAACCGACCAAGACACAGTGGGAGACGTGGCCTACTGGTATTCGGCACACGGGCGCTCATATATCCACTTGGTCTAGATGTTGGGGCATCTCCTGGCCTCGGAGGTTTAGGACTTTCACCCACGGACATCCAAAGTAACCAGATGCTCGAACTAAACATTTTTGTGTCCCATATAGCCATCCACGACATACCTGTCGAGGTCACTACCTTAATGTCGCTAGGGCGTACAATAATCACAGTCACACAATGCAAGATGCATGAGCCACATTGTCTAGTCATGTAGTAATCTCGTGCGTACCACACGCTCATGTGGGTAACTCCTATCATTGAGTCACATAAGTAGTATGCCCAATGACATATGCTATGATCAGTCACTAAGTAACGCCTTAGAAAAAGCCATACTTAGACCCGAGTATCGCCTTTAGCAGAAATCATTTAGAATCAAATCCTTTAGAAATTTAATGTGTATTAGCTAGCGCTAAACTAGATTACTTATGAAATTAGCACCAATCACTTTTAATACGATCTGTAAGACTCAAAACCTATAGAATCATTGACGCTATATTATCCTAAAATCTAGGATCCAACTCTAAACCCAGTTACTTTTGGGAGTACTTTGAAACTTTGTATCGGACCTACACCTGTTTTGGAGCTTATAATAGCTGTAGTGAAGTTATAGCTAACCTGTTTCATACTTTAGGTAGCCCATCCACCATTGACGAAGACTTATTGTCTGAATCATCTCTATTTTGCATTTTCTAGTTTAAGGTACGGACTATATATGCTTAGGTTATAGTTTTCAAGACTTTCAATGTTAGATAATGATTTATTCATGAAGTGAATGCTATTACACATGCCAAATGCACTATTTGTTTCGATTTATGTATACGTATAACCTATGTTATAAATCACGTCTTTCATGTATATGTTAGAATACCCGTATACGTATGGAATTTTCTGTTATGGTTGCCATGATTCTTTGTCGCTGATATATGATTGTTATATATGCGATGACTCCTTGATGAAAGGAATCGCCTTATTATGCTATATGGTCGACATACGTGATGTATGTCGAATACTGTAGTCTAAGTGTTTATATAAATGCTTGATTGAGTTAGTAGTTAGTAAAGTGTGATTTTAAGGTTGTTGAGATATGAATCTCAATCACATTACCTGAGTATATGATTTCCTCCATGGATTTATTAGCCTAAAGTATTCATGTTAACTGTGTGTATGATTTCCTCCATGTACTGTATTATGTTCAAGTTATATTTCATGAATGTTCATGTGAATGTAGGATATGAATCATATGCCTATTATTGAGTTTGTATGTGATTGGGGCTGTATTACAGTCCAGGTAATTGATAACCGTTCTTCAAATGGTGGCTGAGGTCATTTTCACCACACAGGATGAGTTTAACGAATCTGAGTCGTGCTTGGGATGTTCGACAGTGGTTAGGCCACACGGAGTGCTTATGCATTCTACGTCCTTCAAATCAACGTACATTTGGCCTAGTTGAGCTTATCAACTAACCCGATTGACCGATGTATGTTCACCATGTTTGGTCACTACTGTTTGAATTTAAGGCACCGAACTCACTAGTGAAACTCCCATTAACATTGGTACCGTGATCCCCTAAGACTCATGAGCTGGACATGGTGGTATGGGACACCCTGGTCGAGCTGTCGGCCTACGCTGGGGTGATGAGCCTCCCCATAGTGACCAGTGAGCACCCTACTCTCATGAGCCGACTATGGTGGTATGAGACACTATATTCATATTGTCGGCCTACATTGATTGGTGATGAGCCCTTTATAGTGACCTCGAGTATATCCTAACACTGCATAAGGGTGACGAGCCTTGTTATAGTATTTAGGATATAACTAGACCTGTCTTGATTGGTGACGAGCCCTTTACAATGATTTAGAACCGTAACATCATATGAGATTTCCTAGGACTGACGATCCTAGAATGGATTAATGTTTGGAAATTGATATAAGGGAGGTGTCTTAGCTTCCCAATCCTTCTATATGAAAAGGACTAATAAGAACTTGGTAATCATACTCATGACATCACACTGCATGTGCCATTGGCATTGGTGTGAGAGCACAATGATAGTGATTCATGCCGCGATCGTTAGACATTGTCGCAAGAGGGAGTTCGTGGTGAGGGCATGCATCATTACTTCATATCATTCTCGCATTAACAAGAGTATCTAGGATATGTTTGATTATACTGCTTCATCATTACTGCTTGATTGAATTGATAACATGTCAACCTTTGATATATAGTTCCACTGAGTTGATCACTAACTCCCACATTTTAAGATAAAGCTTAAACACCAACCAAACTCTGACTTAGCTACAGGTGACGGTGATGCCTGCGAGGCGGAGTCGGAGTTCGACAAGGACGAGGAGGCTTTCTCGTTCATGCAGTTCTCAGGCAGGTTCATGTGAGCTTTGACCTGATTGGCGGGGATTCTGGGATATGATTATGTTAATTTGTCATAGGTTTCTACATGTATTTTGATACACAGTTGTACTTATTACCCTGGGTAGAGCACACATCTTTTGGAGATTATTTTTGGTTTATATATGTACTTAAGTCTTCAACTTGCATTTCTCCCAATCCCTGAATTATGTCTACTGATTTGGCTTAATCTACTTCATGTTTATGCACTAATACAGACAACATATATCCATCATTATTTATGTTGCATAGGTGATGTTTTGGAACTCGGGAGCTGAGTTATGCTCGATCCTTGAATTTTAGGGTGTTACAAGTTGGTATCAGAGCATGATCTGGATTAAACTGGACTTGGGTTAGGGTCACACGATGCATGTTGATGCCACTATAGCGTAGGAGGGTGCGAGAACAATCTAGAAACAGGTTTAGGACCCCCGTATGTGTTGATTGGCAAAAGTTTACTGAAAATGATCGCTGAGATCGAGTCTGTGCACACTCCTGATCACACACGACGACCCCAAATCAATTTTAGACCGTCAATCAACAGGTGTAGGTCACATTTCAATCCATTTCAGCCGTTAAAAATTTGTAAATATCTATGTGTATTGGATTTGTTCCGAATCGACCCAAAACGGCTCGAATTAGAAGCGGGGGCCAAACGGACTACTTCCAGGGGGACCCAAGGTGGGACCCATACTTTTTTGGACCCAGGGAGTCAGGAGGTTCTCACCTAAAGGGCGAGGCCTCACCGGTTTGGTTAGTGTCGTCGAGGGCCTCGCCGACCGGTGGGCTTTTCTGGACTGGGCCTTCGGGCTGATGGCACGTGGGGCCTAGTGGGATTCACTGGTCCATGGTTCGCCCCTTAAATCATCCCCAATCTACTACTTCCTTCACAAAACTCCCTCCCAAGCTTTCCTTTTTCTTCACAATTTCTCCATTCCCTCTCAAATCATCCTTTCAATCACTCTTTCTTTCATTTTTCGTTAAATCCTCCATCCCTTCACCGTGCTCAGCCATACGTATCACCTAATCCTTCCATTTCCTTTGATTTAAGCTTCTAAATCCCTCATTTAAGCTTCAAAATTGTGCCAACCCACTACTTATCTCATTTTATTATTTTCTTTCTTCAATACTCCCTTTCTTTGAGCCTTTCCACCCTCTTTGAGGCTCAGATCCGTGGAGACCCAAATAGTGCAGCCTTTTTCCTTTATTCTCTTCATTTTCCATGGCTTTTATGGAGTTTATTGTGGCATTAATTTTCATTTCCTCCATCCTTTCATTCATGGGGAAGAAGCGAGCCCCTATGGATGAGGCTGGGCCTAGTCGCCCCGCTCATTCGAGAAGGCCAAGAGAAGCTACCGCGAGTTCAAGTGCTGGGAGAGAAGTGTAGACGAAGCGGGATTTAGATCCCCATGCTCCATTAGGAAGATCGTTGTTGGCCGAGTTGTCTTATGGGGTCTATGAGGACCATAAGGTTCTTTTTGAAGCTCATGTGGATGGATGACTCTTTGGCGAATACTTGTTGTTCGAGCGCTTGGAAAAAGCTGGGTAGGATATGCTATTTGAAGGTGAGTCTCGCGCAAATGTGAGCATTGTCTGAGCCTTCTATGCCCACATTCGAGAGACTACGCTAGAGCCCTTGCAGTTCAAGATCCCCTTTGGCAGAGATCGGGAAGCCACAATCAACGTTAGGTTGATAGATCGACTCCTAAATGTGCCACTTGGTGAGGTGCATGCTAGTGAGAGAAATCTGAATAGTGTACGTGAAAGGGATCACCACACCAGGTTTCTTTGGGGTCGTCTGGTGGAATGGCAGCCTAACAGGAGTCTCTTAGCGACCCATATGTTGGGTAATTTTCGTCTGCTCCACCACATCTACACGTTCAATGTCTACCCCAAGTGGAGCAATCGCAGTCAGTGCACGCGTCTCATGGTGGATTTTCTGTACCAAGTGGGGCAGGGAGCGAATTTGTGCACGCCTATGTTTGTACTGGGACAGATCATCCTTATTGCGTGATCAAGAAGAACGACTGAGTCGTTCCCCTTCGGTCGACTCATATGTAAGATTGCACTCGAGTTTGGCTACAGACTAGGGGTGAAATTACCAGCGCCAGTCCATTACATCAGCAAGACCACTCTCAACCAGATGAAGATCAGGCCTCGGTAATGACAAGCCTAACTTGAAGAAAGTGAGGATGAGTCTGAAAGTGAAGAAGGAGAAGAAAGTGAAGAAGAAGGTGGGGCAGAGATAGAGGAAGAAGTGCAGGATGAAGAGGAAGAGGAGGCTCGGGATACTGATGAGAGTCCTCCTCCTGCGATTCAGGAGCATGATCCTAATAGGGCTGACAGAGAAGCCCATTTGGTTAAGCTTGAGGAGGGTCAGGCCACTCTTCACAGGATATATGAATTTGCGTGGTTACGTGAAGCACAAGTTCAGGAAAGTAACCCGCACTTTGAAGACGATCCTGTATTGTCTGCAAGATAAGGGTGCCCCTCCTCCATCACCAAATTCTAAGGAATAGTCCTTTTCATAGTTGTTATTTTCTTGTTTGTTTCTTGTTCTTGTGTGTGGCTTGGTAGTTTGATAGTTTTTTTAGTGTTTGAAGCTTAGTCATTTTGCTCACATGCTTTCTCTATCACGATTCATGTAATGCTGCACATCATGTATTGTGATAATTTTTTTAATGAAATACATGTTGTTTCTTAGGCTTGTGAAGTTAATGCTATGGATGGACTGTGTGAATGCCTAATCTCATTGGTTGCTACCCTCTGTTATGTGTAGGGTATGCCACCTAAGGGCTCGAGATCTTCGGCCCGTCTCTCTCTGGGTGATTCGCTAGACGGGGCCCTTGCCTTGTGCGATATTCATATGAACTCCCATTCAGGCCCATCTCGTTTTAATCCCATACCGAGTTCTCAGTCGGCTTCTGGTCCTGCTGCTGGGCTGCCTCCTGTGACACCTTTTATGGTGCTTCCCGTCATACCTACGGTTCCTGAGCAGAACTGTGCATCTGCATCGATACCTTCTACATCACGGTCTGCTCCGCCTCCTGATAGGCCAGAGCAAATGATGTTGTTGATGCAGCAGTAGCAGATACAGCAGTAGCAACAGCAGTTATTATCCTCCATGACTGGTATCTTTACTCAGTTGATGGGGGCTACTCCACCTGCCTCGCCTGTACACCCTGTTGGGAATACTAGTGCAAGCGGCGCTTTCGAGAGATTTCAGCGCTTGAGGCCTCTTACATTTTCGGATACTCACAGACCCGAGGAGGCTGAGTATTGGATCGATCGCATCTCTAAGATGCTTAGACTGTTGCACTGTTCTGAGGCAAAGCAGGCTGATCTTGCCACCTTCATGTTTGAGAAGGAGGCTAGCTTATGGTGGGACAGCATCCTCCGTACAGTTGCGGAGGGATTTGTTTAGACGTGGGTGGCGTTTGAGGCATGCTTCCACGAGAAGTATTTTCTGGTCACTTACCGACATAAAAAGGAGAGTGAGTTCCTTCACCTTCTCCAGGGAGGCATGTCAGTGACAGAGTACGAGAACCGGTTTACGGAACTAGGCAGGTATGCTCCTTTGATTCTGAGTGATCAGCCGTTGAGGATGCGGTATTTTTTTGAGGGTTCATGGCCCGAGATTCGATCGAAGATGTGCTGTGTAAGCATCTCTTCTAATGATGAGTTGGTGACCATGTCCTTGCGAGCAGATTCGATCGAAGATGTGCTGTGCGGCCCACATGCGTGCACCCATGGCTCCTAGCCGCGACCTGACTTCTCGAGTAGGCCTTTCCTCGGTAAGAGGCCTCGTATCGATTCACCGCTGGGGTTTGCGGCATCTCCTGCCCATGTGAGGTGTCCTGATGTGTGGTGCAACTATTGTAAGAATCCTGGCCACACTGAGATATCTTTCTTTTCCAGGATGTGAGATAGTGGTTTCTCACCACCTCAGAGGATCGACCGTCCGATGCCTCAGGCTATTTCAGCACCACCCCTTCGATTAGCACCAAATCATCCTTCCTTCAGACCTCCAACACCTCGTTTCAGGCCACCACAACGGCCCATGGTTCCTCCACCGCATCTCCCACAACAGGCTCAGGTTCATGCGCTCACAGCTGAGGCGCCCGAGGCAGAGTCAGCACCGACATCATTCGAGGTTCCTGCTCAGATCCTAGGTACGCCTATCTTCTTGTTGGTGGACACTGGGTCCACTATTTCGATCATCTCTTGTGCTGCGGTCAAGTGGCTAGGTTTGGTTACGGCTCCTACGAAGGGAGTGAGACTCACGACAGCTACAGGGACTGCTTCAGATATCACTCGGACCTGTAAGTCTTGCTCGATAGATTTGTGTAGCAGGACAGTGGGTATTGACCTGATTGTCCCCCCACTGTGTCATTATGATGTTATATTTGGGATGGATTGGCTCACGAAGATGAGAGCAGAGATTGATTTCGAGGCTAGAGTTGTGACAGCATACGAACCTGAGGGCACGGTCTTCTCTTTTCCAGTTCAGGTCAATTAGTCCTGTCGTATTAGCACCTATGCTTCCTTGTTAGAGAGTTCTGATGTTCTGATGTTGGAAGTTATGCCAGTAGTTCATGATTTCTCTGATGTGTTTGAGAAGATTTCAGGGCTTCCTCCTCGGTGTGAGATTGACTTCACTATCGATCTTGTACCCGGTGTGACACCCATTTCCTGATCGACGTATCGTATGCCTCCATGTGAGATGAAGGAGTTGAGGAGATAGATCGATATTTTTCTTGAGGCAAGCTTTATTCGACTAAGTGTGTCACCTTGGGGAGCGCCTGTCTTGTTTGTGAAGAAGAAAGATGGTTCCCTGCGGTTATGTATTGATTATCGCAGGCTGAATCAGGTGACAGTGAAGAACAAGTATCCCTTGCCCAGGATTGATGATCTGTTTGATCAGCTGAAGGGGGCACGTTATTTCTCAAAGATAGATTTGCAGTCTGGGTATCATCAGTTGCGCGTCAAGGATGAGGACGTGCAGAAGACTGCGTTTAGGACCAGTTTTATTCATTATGAGTTCCTTGTGATGTCTTTTGGACTCACGAATGCTCCGACCATGTTCATGGATTTGATGAACAGAGTGTTTCGGTCATTTCTGTTCTAGTTTGTCATTATTTTTATCGATGACATTTTGATATACTCTACGAGTCGGGAAGAGCATGAGGAGCATCTGAGAGCGGTATTGAATACTCTCAGGGAGAACCAGTTGTTCGCGCAATATAAGAAATGTAACTTTTGGATGGAAGAAGTTAAGTTCCTGGGACATGTGGTGTCCAAGGAAGGGATTGCAGTTGACCTCACTAAGGTAGCTACTGTTCAAGATTGGAAGAAACCCAGTTCAGTTACTGAGGTGAGAAGTTTTCTGGGTCTGGCAGGCTACTATCGATGATTCATTCGAGACTTTTCCAAGATTGCCAGACCGTTGTCTCAGTTGACACGGAAGGACTTGAAGTTTTCCTGGAATGAGAAGGCAGAAGTAGCTTTTCAGGAGTTAAAGGACAAGTTGACATTTGCCCCTGTGCTAGTATTACCAGAGTAAGGGGTTAAGTATATGATTTATATTGACGCGTCTTGCGTTGGTCTGGGTTGTGTCCTTATGCAGAAGGATAAGGTGATCGCGTATGCCTCAAGACAATTAAGGAAGCACGAGGAGAATTACCCTGCGCATGACTTAGAGTTAACAACTGTTATTTTCGCATTAAAGCTCTGGAGACATTACCTCTATAGAGAGGAGTTTGAGCTCTTTTGCGACCACAAGAGCCTTAGGTATATATTCTCATAGCGAGATTTGAATACGAGGCAGCGCCGATGATGGAGACCTTAAAGGACTTTAAGTTTGAGGTTTTCTACCATCCGAGCAATCAAACCTTGTGGCAGATGCGTTGAGCCGCAAGAAGACTAAAGAATTTGCGGCTTCACTTATGATTGCAGAATGGGATATGGTTGAGTTTGTGCGAGACTTTGAGCAGAAACTCATGGTAGAAGAGCCATACGAAGTCGTCGCACATGTTCGTGTACAGTCCCTCGTAGATGGCCAGATTATTGAGGCTCAGGCAGGCGATGAGCTTCTGGTGAAGATGAAGGAGCGGGTTAGTACTGATGAGGACTCTGAGTGGACTATTGGTACGGATGGGGGCTTGCGATATCGAGGCCCCCTGTGCGTCCCAAACATTCCTGACTTGAGGCAAGAGATTCTTGAGTCAGCCCACAGTTCGAGGCTTGCGATGCATCTAGGTAGCATGAAGATGTATCAAAATATGAAAAGATCGTATTGGTGGGACAATATGAAGGTTCACATTGTTGAGTTCATATCCCGTTGTTTCACGTGTCAGCAGGTTAAGGCAGAGCATCGTCGACCTCCTGGATTGCTTCAGCCTATGCCCATAGCTGAATGGAAGTGGGACTTTATTTCTATGGATTTTATTTCTGGACTACCGAAGACGAGGAAGGGACATGACTCTATTTGGATGATCATTGATAGGTTGACGAAGTCAGCTCATTTCCTATCGATTAGAGTCACGAATTCTGCAGACGAGTTGACTAGATTGTATATCAAGGAGATTGTACGCCTACATGGAGTTCCCTTGGAGATTGTGTCTGATCGAGACACCTGATTCACATCTACCTTCTGGACTCGTATCCAGGAAGCGATGGGTGTGAAGTTAAAGTTCAGTACCGCATTCCATCCGCAGCCAGACAGGCAGACGGAGCGTGTGAATCAGATTTTAGAGGATATGTTACGAGCTTATGTGTTGGACTTTAAAGACAATTGGGATGACTGTCTTCCTTATGCAGAGTTCGCGTATAACAACAGCTTCCAGGCGAGTATTGGTATGGCTCCCTATGAGGCATTCTATGGTCACCCGTGTAGAGCGCCGCATTGTTGGGCAGAAGTGGGCGAGAAGACTCTGATTGGCCCAGAATTGGTCTAGGAGACTTCAAAGAAGATCGACATTATTAGGCGTCGACTGCTCTCAGCACAGAGCAGGCAGAAGAGTAACGCCGATACAAGACGACGACCGCTTGAGTTTGATGTTGGGGACCATGTATTTCTTAAGGTTTTCCCTAAGCGAGGAGTTCTTAGGTTTGGTAAGAAAGGGAAGCTCACGCCGAGATTCATTGGCCCATTCCAGATACTTGATCGAGTGGGGCCAGTGGCATATCGCCTTGCTTTGCCCACACCACTCGCAGGCGTGCATAACGTATTCCATGTGTCCATGTTGAAGAAGTATGTTCCTGATCCTTCGCATATTATTAGATGTGAGCAGGTGCAATTGAGCGAGGATGCCACTTATAAACGGCGACCGACGCGTATTTTAGATAGGAAGGAGCAGGTATTGCGCAGCAAGGTTATTCCACTGGTGAAGGTACTATGGACGCATCATAGCGAAGAAGAAGCTACTCGGGAGACTGAAGCTGAGGTCAGGAAGAATTACCCCAAAATCCTCGAGGAGTATGAGAAGGTATGAATTTTGAGGATGAAATTTTTTCTTTACGGGGGTAGATTGTAATGCCTTAGAAAAAGCTGTACTTAGACCCGAGAACCGCCTTTAGCAGAAATCATTTAGAACCAATTCCCTTAAGAATTTAATGTGTATTAGCTAGCGCTAAACTAGATTACTTATGAAATTAGCACCAATCGCTTTTAATACGATCTGTAAGACCCAAAACCTATAGAATCATTGACGTTATATTACCCTGAAATTTAGGATCCAACTCTAAACCCAGTTGTTTCTGGGAGTACTTTGAAACTTCGTATCGGACCTAGACCGCACGTCGAAAGTTTGATAGCAATGAACTTAGACCAGTATGAACGCTTAGTTGGACTTGACTATCACCTCGAAAATCAAGGCTAAACAATGTCTTGAGACCATTTCCTTCAATCCGGAGTGAAGAGAGTGAGAAAGCGAAGATTTTTAGAAAATTAAATACGATTTTAAGTAATCTGGGTCGTGTCGCTTGTGCGTTATTTCTAAGCGTTCTGACCGTTAGATTTCGACCCAAATTCACCCTCAGATCAGGAAAGGTGGCCCATACATGTCAAAGTACTTGTGGCCCTGATCGAATTTCGGTGACTGTTGAATTGAAACTGGTCCGCCACGGATGATCTAGAAACCTGATCGGACTAAAAACTTAAATTTCTTAAGATCCAATATTAGTGAGCTTAAGTCCAATCGCATTTGATAAGAGGACCTCCAGAAGTGCTCCGTTGGATCAGAAAGAGCCTGATTTGGTTATAACCTAAGTATACCTTGGCCCTAAGGCTGTTTCCGTTGAGTTTAGGCTTATAAAAAGGCCTTAAACCCTCATTCCCAATTCCCATACGAATTTCCTAAACCCTAGCTAAATGAAGAGAGAGAAAAGAGAGAGAAAGTAAGAGAGAACCTGTCAGTTCTCCGTGGGATTCTTCCTAGTTCTTCTACGTATCGATCCTGCGTATCTGAATCATTATTCCGGCGATTCTGATTCCGTTCTTGGATAAGTTAATCAAACCCTAACCTGTTTTGGAGCTTAGAATAACTGTAGTGAAGTTATAGCTAACCTGTTTCATGCTTTAGGTAGCGTATCCACTGTTGACGAAGACTTATCGTCTGAATCATCTCTATTTCGTGTTTTCTGGTTTAAGGTGCGGACTATATATGCTTAGGTTATGGATTTCAAGACTTTCAATGTTAGATAATGATTTATTCATGAAGTGAATGTTATTACACATGCCAAATGCGCTATCTATTTTGATTTACGTATACGTATAACCTATGTTACAAATCACGTCTTCCATGTATATGTTAGAATACCCGTATATGTATGGAATTTGCTGTTATGATTGCGATGATTCTTTGTCACTGATACATGATTTTTATATATGCGACGTCTCCTTGATGAAAGGAATCGCCTTATTATGCTATATGGTCGACATACATGATGTATGTCGAATAGTGTAATTTAAGTGTTTGTATAAATGCTTGATTGAGTTAGTAGTTAGTAAAGTGTGATTTTAAGGTTGTTGAGATATGAATCTCAATCACATTACCTGAGTATATGATTTCCTCCATGGATTTATTAGCCTAACGTATTCATGTTAACTGTGTGTATGATTTTCTCCATGTACTGTATTATGTTCAAGTTATATTTCATGAATGTTCATGTGAATGTAGGATATGAATCATATACCTATTATTGAGTTTGTATGTGATTGGGGCTGTATTACAGTCTAGGTAATCGGTAACCGTTCTTCAAATGGTTGTTGAGGTCATTTTCACCACGCAGGATGAGTTTAATGAATCTGAGTCGTGCTTGGGATGTTCGACAGTGGTTAGGCCACACGGAGTGCTTATGCATTCCATGTCATTCAAATCAACGTGAGCCGATTATGGTGGTATGGGACACTATATTCGTGTTGTCGACCTACATTGATTGGTGACGAGCCCTCTGTAGTGACCTCGAGTATATCCTAACACTGCATACAAGCCTTGTTGTAGTATTTAGGATATAACTAGTCCTGTCTTGATTGGTGACGAGCCCTTTACAGCGATCTAGAACCGTAACATCGTATGAGATTTCCTTTGACTGACGACCCTATAATGGATTAATGTTTGGGAATTGATATAAGGGAGGTGTCTTAGCTTCCCAATCAATCTGTATGAAAAGGACTAATAAGAACTGGGTAATCATACTCATGACATCGCACTGCATGTGCCATTGGCGTTGGTGTGAGAGCACAGTGGTAGTGATTCATGCCGCGATCGTTAGACGTTGTCGCAAGAGGGAGCTTGTGGTGAGGGCATGCATCATTACTTCATATCATTCTCGCATTAACAAGAGTATCTAGGACATGTTTGATTGTACTGCTTTATCAGTACTGCTTGATTGAATTGATAACATGTTAACCTTTGCTGTATAGTTCCACTGAGTTGATCACTCACTCCCACGTTCTGGGACGGTGCTTAAATACCAACCAAACTTTGACTTAGCTATAGGTGACGGTGATGCCTGCGAGGCAGAGCCGGAGTTCGACGAGGATGAGGCTTTCTCATTTATGCAGTTCTCTGATGGGTTCACGTGAGCCTTGTCCTGATTGACGGGGATTCTGGGATATGATTATGTTTATTTGTCATAGGTTTCTACATGTATTTTGATACACAGTTCTACTTATTGCCCTGGGCAGAGCACACATCTTTTGGAGACTATTTTTGGTTTATATATGTACTTAAGTTTTCCGCTTGCATTTTCTCCCAATCCCTGAATTATGTCTGCTGATTTGGCTTAATCTACTTCATGTTTATGCACTAATACAGACAACATACATCCATCAATATTTATGTTGCATAAGTGATGTTTTGGAACTCGGGAGCTGAGTTATGCTTGACCCCCGAATTTCAGGGCGTTACACATTACTCATATCAAGCATACATATGATAAGTATGGGCATGAGTCATGGAGTTATACTAAGCATGTTATATGGTGATGAACTATCCTTACAACGAGGATGAGCCTAGACGGCCAACACATAACAAGTATGAGCCTATCAATGGTTCCTAAGGAGAGTTGCAATGTGGACATTTAACCAACATTATGCATATAATGTGGACGTCAAACCATCATTGCTCCCAAGGCATGACCCACCATAAATTTCATTACATAAATTATGGTGGAATCACACAATGCAATGGACCTTGTATACATCCCATTGGGCCTCGACCCATGGGCCTCAAATACATCAAATGGGTCGCATCACATGGGCCTCATATATATCAAGGTGGGCCTCAACAACAGGCCCTATACACATCAAGGTGGGCCTCAACAACGGGCCTCATGTATATATCAAGGTGGGTCTTAACAGACGGCCACAAGTACATTAATATGTATATTTAATATATATAAATGAATCATATTAGAAGATCAACTGGACCGCACTCTAAATAACAATGGTGACAATGATTTCCACCATTAAAATCCTCAAGGCCCACCATAACATTTATTTTCTATCTAATCTAATCATAAGGTCACACAGACCTGAATTAAAAGGAAAAAAATTTCCCTATTGGTCCAAGGCTTCTGGAATCCAAGGGTTTTAATGGTAGATGTTCAATCCCACTGTTTCTATAATGTGGTCCATGTGGTACTAGATCTATCTTATTTTTAATCTCAAGCCTTAAAATGAGCTTTCAAAATGGTTGGACGGCTTGGATGCAACACATGCACATGGTGGGTCCCATAAATGGACGGTGTGGATGAAATAGGTGGGACCCATGGAACTTGGTGACGCCACTACAGCAGCTATGTAGCTGAAGTGAGGTACACCATCCGTCCCACTCCCAAATGTGGGGACAGTGTGGGTAAAACACTTACATCAGTGGGCCCCACGTGGGGCCCACCATAACGTTTATTTGTCATCCAACTATTGATAAGGTCACACGGACCTGGATAAAGAGGAAAAATAAACTTCATACTGATCTAAAACTTCTGTGAGAACCCAAAATGGTTTCAATGGCAGGCGTTCAATCTCACTGTTTCCCTGTGGCGTGGGCCACCTAGGCTGTGTATACGGCTGATATTTAGGGGCACCCCATATTTAAAGGAGACCCATCAAATGCATGATGTTGATGTGTAGCACACATCATGGTAGGGCCCATGAATAGGACCCATTGATCCTTGCCTCTTCACGCCACGCCCAACAGCGTCCTGTGCTGCACGTCCTCTGACGGTCAGCATCAGCAGGCGCTCTACTTATTTTTTTCCACGGTATTTCCTTGGTGGGGCCCACATAAGGGGAATCCGACCTAGCCATTGGTTTTTATGGCCTAAGACAGACCCATCAAGACCAATATTCGACATATTTTGGGGTATAGAAACATCAGGGTGAATTTCAACGATAAAACACTATTTTCTATGCTGTCTCGCCAGATAGTCGGATTGGCTTCATTTTTTGGCTCAACGCCTAATATGCTCTACGAAATGGGATGAACGGCTTGGATTAAATACATAAATCAAGGTGGGTCCTGTATGAGTGGCCCACCTAAAAACCTTAAACCAAATACTTTTTTTTTAATACACCCACTGTCTGTTCACACTTCACAGCGTGTGGCCATGTCTAGTGTCCCTGGACACCAGATGGTTTGAATACAACACACATTTAAGGTGGGCCCACGTGGACATAACCCACCTAGATTAATCTGATATTTGTTTTTTCCCATCTCCATTAAGGTAAGGCCCACGTGGTTTGGACAACCACTACGCCAAAACAGCGAAAAAAGGACGGTCGAAAACTGTCTTAAAGGGCCATAAAGGACGGTCTTGGACCGTCGCAAGGGCCATCATATTTTGGGGCGTCGTATTACTTAAAGGACGGCCATAAACCGTCTCTAAAGAAGGACGGTCATGGACCGTCTCTAAAGAAAGACGGTCTATAACCATCTATAAGGGTAGACACTAAATGACTGTATTGAAGCTAAAAAGGACGGTCCTAAACATTCGTAAAAAGGACGGTCCATGGCCGTCAACAAAAAAGACTGCTATAGGCAGTCTCTAATGAACCATTAAAGGACGGACATGGACCGTCCCTATAAAGGACGGTCATGGACCGTCCTTAAAAAGGACGGTTATAAGCCGTCTCTTATGAACCTAAAAAGGACTGTTTTGGACCGTCCTTTTTAAGGACTGTTTTGAGCCGTCTTTGATGAACCTAAATAGGACGGTCTTAGACCGTCCCTGATGCTGAAAGACCTGGTAATAAAAAATATGATATATTCAATTGAAACCTGTATTTTTTAATATTTTAAACATAAAAAAATGTTGCAATACAATTAAAACTAAATATTAAACAAAATTTATATTACTTCACAATAAAAAAAATATAATATTTACAACAATAAATTGAAAATGGTCTTGAATAAAAATAAATAAATAAATAAAAAATCCTCTGTGGTCTACTCCTAGCACGAGTGACATCAAAAGGCTGAAGTGCTTGTAGGACTAAATTTAGGCACAATTAATTAAAATCCTGCACAAGAAAAAAAAAGAGAGTCAAAATGTAGCATTCAACAGAGAAAAAAAAAGAATTAAAAAATATGCCATTAATTGCAAGGTTGAAAGATTTTACCAACAATGAGTTATGCAAAGAACTAGAATATGCTTTTAGGGGAATCAATTGACCAAAATACCTTTTTTTCCCTTTTGATTTTCCCCTAGAAAGTGTCAAGGTAAAGCATTTTTAGGCTCTCATGGTGTGTTCATCACATTCAACACATACAACAGGTTCATTCAACCATGATGATCATGTGAGGCCAAAAAATTAAGTCCAATAATCAGGTGGGCTACATATGAATTTGAAGGTCTTTGGGTGGTTTAGGCCAATCTTTTATTCCATTCCAATACAATAAACATTGGATTTAGCAGACGATGTGGAATTGAGAATAGGTTAACGTTTAGGTTCAGGAAATCGGGTTCGGGTTCGGGATTGGGTTTAGGTTTGGGTTTTCAAGTTTAGGTTTAGGTTTAGGTTAGAGAGTTGAGATTAAGATTAGGTGTAGGTTTAGGTTTAAGGATTTGACAATGCATTTTGGTTTTAGGTTTAGGTTCAGGTTATAGGTTATAGGTTTAGGTTTAGGTTTAGGTCATAAGCTATAGGTTTAGGAAATTGAGAATAGGTTAAGGTTTAGGTTAAGGAAATCGGGTTTGGGTTCGGGATCGGGTTGAGGTTTGGGTTTTCAAGTTTAGGTTTAGGTTTAGGTTAGGGAGTTGAAATTAGGATTAGGTGTAGGTTTAGGTTTAGGGATTTGAGAATACATTTAGGTTTTAAGTTTAGGTTATAGGTAATAGGTTTAGGTTTACGTTTAGGTTAAGGTTTAGGTTTAGGTTATAAGCTATAGGTTTAGGGAATTGAGAATAGGTTAAGGTTTAGATTTAGGAAATCGGGTTCGGGTTCGGGATCGGGTTTAGGTTTGGGTTTCAACTTTAGGTTTAGGTTTAGGTTAGGGAGTTGAGATTAGGATTAGGTGTAGGTTTCGGTTTAGGGATTTGAGAATACATTTAGGTTTTAAGTTTAGGTTTAGGGAATTGAGAATAGGTTAAGGATTAGGTTTAGGAAATTAGATTCGGGTTCGGGATCGGGTTTAGGTTTGGGTTTTCAAGTTTAGGTTTAGGTTTAGGTTAGGGAGTTGAGATTAGGATTAGGTGTAGGTTTCAGTTTAGGGATTTGAGAATACATTTAAGTTTTAGGTTTAGGTTTAGGGAATTGAGAATAGGTTAAGGATCAGGGTTAGGAAATCGAATTCGGGTTTGGGATCGGGTTTAAGTTTGGGTTTTCAAGTTTAGGTTTAGGTTTAGGTTAGGGAGTTGAGATTAGGATTAGGTGTAGGTTTAGGTTTAGGGATTTGAGAATACATTTAGGTTTTAGGTTTTGGTTTAGGTTGTAGGTTATAAGTTAAGGTTTAGGTTTTAGGTTTAGGCTAAGGTTAGGTTATAGGTTATAAGTTTTGGCTATAAGTTATAGGTTAAGGTTTTAGGTCATAGGTTTTGGTTTAGATTAAGGTTATATGTTTAGGTTAAGGTCTAGGTTTATGTTTAGGTTTAGGTTATAAGTTATACGTTTAGGGAACTGAGAATAGGTTAAGGTTTAGGTTTAGGAAATCGGGTTCAGGTTCGGGATCGGGTTTAAGTTTGGGTTTTCAAGTTTAGATTTAGGTTTAGGTTAGGGAGTTGAGATTAGGATTAGGTGTAGGTTTAGGTTTAGGGATTTGAGAATATATTTAGGTTTTAGGTTTAGGTTTAGGTTTTAGGTTATAAATTAAGGTTTAGGTTTTAGGTTTAGGTTAAGGTTAGGTTATAGGTTATAAGTTTAGGTTATAGGTTATAGGTTAAGATTAGGTCATAGGTTTAGGTTAAGGTTATAGGTTTAGGTTAAGGTTTAGGTTTAGGTTAAGGTTATAAGTTATAGGTTTATGGAATTGAGAATAGGTTAAGGTTTAGGTTTAGCAAATCGAATTTGGGTTCGGGATCGGGTTTAGGTTTAGGTTTTCAAGTTTAGGTTTAGGTTTAGGTTAGGTAGTTGAGATTAGGATTAGGTGTAGGTTTAGGTTTAGGGATTTGAGAATACATTTAGGTTTTAGGTTTAAGTTTAAGTTATAAGTTCAGGTTTAGGTTTTAGGTTTAGGTTAAGGTTAGGTTATAGGTTATAGGTTATAGGTTACGGTTTTAGGTCATAAGTTTTTGTTTAGATTAAGGTTATAGGTTTAGGTTTATGTTATAAGCAATAGGTTTAGGGAATTGAGATGTAACACCCTGAAAATCGGGGGTCATGTATAAACTCAACTCCCTAGTTTCAGACCGTCACTTATGCAACAAAAATGATTATGATTCAATGTTGTCTGATTTAAAGCATTCACATGAGTAAAAGTATACCAAAACTGCAATTCATACTTCAGATCCAGCGATAAAAGCAAGCGGAAGACTAAACAATATGTATATCACTGTATGGAAAAATAAAGTAAATCTCATCTGTCTCTAAAGTATGAATACATCTCTGAGTCTCATATACATATACATGAACAAAAATGTAATGTTCTAAATAGTCCCACTGAAACCCCATCGATCCAGGTCGCCTACGGGAAGCCTTCGTGATACTGCATATACGAGAACTCGTCCTGGTCCTCGTCAATGTCTGGCTCCACCTCCTGGATCTCAGCTTCACCTGCATCTACAACAGGGTCTGGTGGGTGTTGCAAACACCATCCCGTAACGTGGGAGTGAGTGATCAACTCAGTGGAATCATAGAGCAAGGATTAGCATGTTCACAATTCAATCATGCGATAATAGTAAAGCAGTAAATCAGACAATCCTACTACTGTTATTAATGCAAGATGACATGACGTGATGTATGCCCTCACCGACGATCTCCCTCATACGGCAACATCTTACGACCGCGGCATGCCACACTCCCTAGAGTGCTCCACATCTTCCAGGCACATGCAATGCTATGATGATATGATTTCCAAGTTGTTATTAGTCCATTCAAACATCAGGATTGGGAAACTAAGGTACTTCCCTTGTATCAATCCCAACACAGATCCTGTCTAGGGTCGTCACTCCTAGTAATCTCATACGATGTATATTTCGTAGGTCACTGCAAGGGCTGCTAGGGCTGTTGCTCGCACTCATTGTACCGCTCCCCCATCACCTTATCAATACAGGCCTACCGTACTCTACTACAACGGAAGGGTCGTCGCCTCCCGTGGACTCAGAATACGCTCGCAGTCACTACAAAGGACTCGTCGCCTGATCAGTGTAGGCCGACAGCTAGAATATAGTGTCCCATACCACCATAATCTGCTCATGAGTCTAGGTGCTCACTGGTCACTATGGGGAGGTTTGTGGCCCCAGCGTAGGCCGACAGCTCGACCACGGTGTCCCATACCACCATGCCCGGCTCATGAGTCTTCGTGGATCAA
Organism: Magnolia kwangsiensis; assembly: GCA_037074715.1. NCBI lineage: Eukaryota > Viridiplantae > Streptophyta > Magnoliopsida > Magnoliales > Magnoliaceae > Magnolia > Magnolia kwangsiensis. The sequence goes on from CM073579.1 coordinate 77,701,014, forward strand.
GGTACCATGGTTAACAGGATTTTCAATGGTAAGTTCAGTACCCTAGGTTCAAGCAGTTATGACTCATACAAGGTGAACATACATCGGCCAGTCGGGTTGCTTGACGGGCTCGACTAGCACGATCGCATCTCAAGTCGAACGACATGAAGTGCATAAAACACTTCGCGTGGCCTAACCACTGCCGCCAACTCCAAATACGAATCATGTTCATCGACGCGTCGTTCGTTGCTATGACCAGTCAGCCACGAATTCACTCGGTTACCGACTGCCTGGACTAAGTCTAGTCCCAAACATTTATGGAATAAAATCAGCAATCTAAGTGAGAGTATTGAAATTGAAATACAATCAGGTGAGCATGTTAACACATGTTATAACATTCAACTTAAGCAAATCTTCCAACACACATATTCCATGCATGTAATGAAATCATGCATATAGTCAACATGTAGGAAATCATTTAGGTCAGCATATTAATTGAGGAATCAATCAAAAACTATCTCATAACATCATTCAATTCAATACATACTAATACAAACATTTATACAAACACATTCACTACACACTTAAGTCTACATATAGTATGTCGACCTAAAGCGCGTAACTAGGCGAATCTCTTCGCCAAACTAATTATGCAAGCATTCCTAACTCCCTAATGCGACAACATACCATGTCAATCATGTCAGCAAAATATGAACGTAGACCGTACTTCCTACAAATGACTAAAATGCCCTAAATCTCATATTCTTCGTTAATTTACGAAACAGGAAACGGAGAGCATGTTGTACATGTCAAACGGTGATGCCGTCGATAATCTACTATTAAACGACATTGAAAGCATTGTAAACCGTCAATCAAAGCGTCTAAAATCCTCACCTTAGGTCTTACGAAAGCGTGATTTTGAACGGAGCGTGTATGCTTCGTCTACGGCAGTAGGAGGACCTGATTTATGAAGTACGTTAGCTAACACGCCCTAAATCTAGATAAACCCTAATTCAGCATGTTCTAGGGTTGTTTTGTACCTGAAAGAATGGAGAAATCACCAGCCAAGTGATTGGGAAGAGTTGCTGAAGCAGCAGCAATCGGTGGCTCGGAAGCGGGAAAAATCCCTTCTACTCTTTCTCTCAAACTCTCTCTCCTTTATCCTAGGGTTTGCAATTTTTGTATGGGAGAGGGAAATGAGGGTTTCAACCCCTTTTATAAGCTTAAAAATGCCAGAAATAGTCTCCGGAACGAAGTTTACTTAGTGCCTATCCATTTCGGGGCTGTTTCGGTCCAAACATTGCTTTCTGGTGGTCCCCTGGTCGATTGCGATCGGACTTAAGCTCATGCATACCAGATGTAGCACGTATTAAGTTTTCAGTCTGGCAGGGTTCGCAGATCGCACGTGGCAGACCAGTTTCAGTTCAACGGTCATCGTACGTAGATCAGGTTTGAAAGTCTCATGATAATAAATAGAAATTTTTCCTGATCCGAGGGTGTAGTCTGGATGAATTCTGATGGTCAGAACGCTTAATACTGACGCGTCAAGTCGTGTGCCAGATTTGAATTTGAAATTTCAATTCTGTCCCTATTCGCGGTCTCTTCAGTCCGGGTTCAACGAAATAGTCTGTGATTATCGGTTTGACTTGATTTTCGAAATGATTGTCAAGTCCAGCTGGGCGGTTCTAACGGTCTAAGATAGGAAGTATCGGACCTTCGACGCGCGGTCTAAATCCAATACAAGAATTCAAAGTGGTCCAGAGAACAAACCCGCTTAGAGTTTGATCCGAGGTTATAGAGTATTGTAGAGTTGTTTGTTCTACTCGATTTGGGTCTTGTAGAACGTATTTAAAGTGATCAGGGACTATTTCCCAGCTACTCTAGCGTTGCGCTAGCTAACTTACGCTTAATTTCCATGGAATTTAATTCTACGCGATTTCGGGTCGAATTAGTGCTCGGACCCAAGTACGGATTTTCCACGGGCGTTACAATCTACCCCCCTTAACAAATAATTTCATCCTCGAAATTTGTACCTTTTCGTACTCCTCTTGAAGCTGTGGGTAGTTCTTTCTGATCTCGGCTTCTGTCTCCCAAGTAGCCTCCTCCTCAGAATGATGCGTCCATAATACCTTCACAAGGGGAATCACCTTGCTACGCAGTACCTTCTCCTTCCTGTCTAGGATGCGTGTCGGTCGTAGGATATAAGTAACATCCTCTCTTAACTGCACCTGCTCCCATCTGATGATATGGGAAGGATCAGCAACGTACTTCTTCAGCATAGAAACATGAAATACGTTGTGAACGCTCGCGAGAGGCGTGGGTAAAGCCAATCGGTAAGCCACCGCTCCCACACGATCGAGGATCTGGAATGGACGAATGAATCGTGGTGCCAGCTTTCCCTTCTTCCCGAACCGAAGGACTCCCTTCATAGGGAAAACTCGCAAAAACACATGATCCCCAACTGTGAACTCTAGTGGCCTCCGTCTCGTATCGGTGTAGCTCTTCTGTCTGTTCTGCGCTGTAAGAAGCCGACGTCGAATAGTATCGATCTTCTCTGACGTCGCCTGCACCAACTCTGGGCCGATCAAGCTACGCTCACCGACCTCTAACCAGCAATGCGGTGCGTGACAAGGTCGCCCATACAACGCCTCATAAGGTGCCATACCGATACTCGCCTGGAAGCTATTGTTGTACGCAACTCCGCATATGCAAGACAGTCATCCCAACTGTCCTTGAAGTCCAATGCGCAAGCTCGCAACATGTCCTTCAGGATCTGGTTCACTCGCTCTGTCTGTCCGTCCGTCTGTGGGTGGAAGGCAGTACTGAACTTCAACTTCACACCCATAGCCTCCTGAATGCGGGTCCAGAAGATAGAAGTGAACCGCATGTCTCTGTCCGACACGATCTCCAACGGAACTCCATGCAGACGCACGATCTCTCTGATGTACAATCTAGCCAGCTCGTCTGCAGAGTTCGTAACTCTGATCGGTAGGAAGTGAGCCGACTTCGTCAATCGGTCGACGATCACCCAAATGGAATCATGTCCCTTCCTCGTCTTCGGCAATCCAGAAATGAAGTCCATGGAAATGAAATCCCACTTCCACTCTGCAATCGGCATAGGCTATAAAAGTCCAGGTGGTCGGCGATGCTCTGCCTTCACCTGCTAACAAGTGAGACAACGGGACACGAACTCAGCTATATGGGTCTTCATACCTTCCCACCAATACGTCCTCTTCACGTCACGATACATCTTTGTGCTGCCTGGATGCATCGCGAGTCTAGTAGAATGCGCAGCCTCGAGAATCTCTCGTCTCAAGTCAGGGACATCTGGGACGCATAGGCGGCCACGGTAACGTAAGCCCCCATCCATACCAACTCGCCAGTCGGCGTCAGCATCATCACTGGCCTACTCTCGAAGCTCAGTAAGATGCGCATCGTCCCTCTGCGCCTTGATGACTCGGTCATCGATCTGAGATCGCACTGTACATGTGCGATGAACTCAAACGGCTCCTCTACCGTGAGTTTCTGCTCAAAGTCTCGCAAAAACTCAACCATATCCCACTCGGCAACCATCAGCGGAGCCGCAAACTCTATCGCCTTCTTGCGGCTCAACGCATCAGCCATAAGGTTCGCCTTCCCAGGATGGTAAGAGACTTCAAACTTGAAGTCCTTCAATGTCTCCATCCATCGCCGCTGCCTCATATTCAAGTCTCGCTGCGTGAATATGTACTTGAGGCTCTTGTGGTCGCAAAAGAGCTTGAACTCTTCTCCGTAGAGGTAATATCTCCAGAGTCTCAGTGCGAATATAACGGCTGCCAACTCTAGGTCGTGTGTTGGGTAATTCTCCTCGTGCTTCCTTAATTGTCTCGAGTCATACGAAATTACCCTGTCCCTCTGCATAAGGACACAACCCAAACCAACGCTAGACGCGTCAGTGTATATAGTGTATCTAACCCCTTGCTCTGGCAATACTAGCACAGGGGCGGACGTAAGTCTGTCCTTCAGCTCCTGAAAAGCTGACTCCGCCTTATCATTCTAGGCGAACTTCATGTCCTTCCGTGTCAACTGAGATAAGGGTCTCGCGATCTTCGAGAAGTCCTGAATGAAGCGCCGATAGTAGCCAGCGAGACCCAAGAAGCTCCTCACCTCAGTGACAGAACCAGGCTGCTCCCAGTGCTGCACTGCATCTACCTTAGACAGGTCAACTGCCATGCCATCCTTGGACACCACATGTCCTAAAAACTTCACCTCTTGCTTCCAGAAGTCGCACTTCTTGTATTGTGCGAACAACTGATGCTGTCTGAGCGTATCCAGGACCAAACGTAAGTGCTCCTCATGCTCCTCTCGACTCCTAGAGTACACCAAAATGTCGTCAATGAATACAACGACGAATCGATAGAGGAAAGGCCGAAATACCTGGTTCATCAGATCCATGAACACGGCCAGTGCGTTCGTAAGACCGAACGACATCACGAGGAACTCGTAGTGGCCAAAACTGGTCCTGAATGCTGTCTTCTGCACGTCCTCATCCCTGACGCGCAGCTGATGATAACCTGACTGAAGATCAATCTTCGAGAAGTACTGCGCTCCTCTCAGCTGATCGAACAAGTCATCGATCCTGGGCAAAGGGTACTTGTTCTTCACCGTGAGCTGGTTCAGCCTGCGATAATCAATACACAATCGCATCGAACCATCCTTCTTCCTCACGAACAAGACCGGTGCTCCCCAAGGAGACACGCTAGGCCGTATAAGGCCAAGCTCTAACAGACTATCAATCTGCGTCCTCAACTCCTCCATCTCACGTGGTGCCATGCGATACATTGGCAGTGAGACGGGTGTAGATCCAGGAACCAGATCGATAGTGAAATCGATCTCACGTCGGGGCGGCAAACCAGGGATCTTCCTGAACAGATCCCCGAACTCAGAAACGACTGGCACATGCTCGAGTACCTGGGCACCAGCGTCGCGCAATAAAGTGGCGTAGCTAAGTATGCGGAAAGGAAGATTTACTCGCACTGAAAACGTGAAAGGCGTGCCCTCAGGCTCGTACACCGTCACCATACGAGCCTCGCAGTCAATCTCGGCTCTCGCTGCAGTCAGCCAGTCCATGCCAAGAATGACGTCGAGATAAACGAGCGTGGGATCGACGACAAGATCAAGAGTCATCGTCCTGCCTCCCAGATCAACTAAACAACCCTCACACATCTGGGTGACATCCGAATAATCCCCATGAGCTGCAAAGACTCGCACGCTATCCATAGTGATAGTCTGTAACCCAAGACGCCTGACTACGGCACGCGATATCAAAGAAATCGTGGAACCAGTGTCCACCATGACAAGAACGGGAGTACCTCCAATATGGGCCGTAACCTCGAAGGCTGAATGCTGGAAAGTCGGCTTCGCAGCTGCCTCAGCTGTCAATGCATGAACCCGAGCCTGCTGTGGCCGGTTCGACCGCTGTGTCAAGGGCCGTGGAGGCTGTCTAATCTGCGATACCGGAGGTCTGAAAGAAGGATGCGCAGGAACTGACCGTATAGGCGGTGCTGATATCGCCTGTGGACGCACACGGTCAATCTTCTGCGGCGGCGAGAACCCACTGTCCGGCATCCTCGAAAAGCAGCTCTGCGCCAAGTGGCCTGTCCTCCCACAGTATGTACATGTCAAATCAGGGTATCGAAACGGTGGTACAGGCGCCGTAGTCCTAGTAGGAGGATCAATGCGAGGCCTCTTGCCCGCGAAGGGCCTATTTGGCAAGTCTGGTCGTGGCCTAGAAGCAACCGGGCCACGAGATCGCGCAAGTCGATCCACGTCCTGCTCTGCCCGCATGGACATGTGAATCAACTCCGCATAGGAGGGAATGCTAACACAACACATCTTCGACCGAATATCCGGTCGCAAACCCTCCAAAAAGTGCCGTATGCGCATCTGCTCATCAGCCAGGATCGTCGGGACGTACCTGTCCAACTCCGTGAACCGATGCTCATACTCTGTAACTGTCATCGCTGCCTGTCTGAGATGGAGAAACTCATTCTCCCTGTCGTGCCTGTAAGTATGGGGATAATACTTCTCATGGAAGCGGAACTCAAATGCTGCCCACGTCCATACAAAATCTGCGGCAACGGTCCGCAGTATGCTATCCCACCACATGCTGGCCTCTCTCTCAAACAGGAAGGTAGCCAGCTCTACCTGCTCGGCCTCGGTGCAATGCAACATCCACAAAATCTTCGACACCCGGTCGAGCCAGTACTCAGCCTCCTCGGGTCTGTGAGAACCCGTGAAAGTAGGAGGCCGCAAGCGCTGAAATCGCTCCAAAAGGCCCCGTGTATCGGCAGGATTCCCCGCAGGAAAAGCAGGCGGCGCAGGATGAACCATGCCCTCATCCTGGGCGTATGTATAGGCATCCTCAGCTGGATGCGCAGGTGGTGTAGATGGAGCCGCACCCCCACCCTGGGCTAATGTCCCCACGATGGTAGTCAAAAGCTGCTGCTGCTGCAGCATCATAGCCATCATCTTCTCGAATCTGTCAGGGGGTGGAGTAGGCTGTGGCGGATGCTGTGTGGAAGTAGATGCGCGATGTGGCTCTCTGACTAATGGCGTAAATGACGGTGGTCCATCTGTAGGACCAGCGGCAGGCTGAGACGATCGAACTGCCTCAGGAATCGGGCCCATAGCAGGGTCCGAATGGGTGCCAGACTGAGAGGGAGTCTGATCCATATGCTCGGTCAGCTCAAGACGAGCCGTGCTCCGCGTAGTCTTAGGCGGCATTCCCTATATTCAAATAGGGCGTAACCTTGTCAGTCTCAATTGCACAAATACACCACAATCATTCACACAAGGAGTCAAAAGCATTCCATGCATTTCAATTAATCAAAACTGTCACAATACAAGGGATATATCCTTACAAGCATCATGACGAGAAATACATGGGAATTAAGACAGTTAAGCAACAGCAACATAAGCAAAGCACTAGCCCTAACAGGCTTATACACATAAAGCAGGAAATGAATAACTACTGATAATAACATCAAAGATCGCATCGCTAGTCGGAGTCTGGTGACGGAGGAGGAGCACCCTTATCCTGTAAGCAACACAGGATCGCCTTCAAGGTGCGAGTCACCTTGCCTAATTTCTTCTTTGTAACGGCCTTGGCATCCTCGACTTCAGCGCGAAGTTCCTGCACTTCTCTTCGCAAAGCGGTCTGACTCTCCTCCATCCGAGCAATGCGATCGTCGATAGTAGCCTGCGCAGAAGGAGGATGGCTCTCATCAGTATCCTGAGCCTCCTCTTCTGCCTCTTCCTGAGCTTCTTCCTGAACCTCTGCTCTAGGTTCTTCTTCGCTTTGATCTTCCTCATCATCAAAGTCATCCTCACTATCCCTTTCAAGTTGATTTTCACGGTATTGTGACCCAATCTTCATCTTGACCATTGTCGACTCATCAATGGTATGAATCGATACCGACAATTCCAGCCCAAGTCTATAGGCAAACACAAGCGCAATCTTGCAAATCAGTCGGCCAAAGGGAAGCGATTCGGATGTTCTTCTTGATCTGGCTATGAGGACTATCTGCCGTAAGATGAAAGTGGCCATACATACGTTCTCTCCCTGGGCCACCAGATATAAGAAATCGACCATAAGGCGTGTACATTCAATGCGGTTCGTCGACCTGGGATAAACATTGTACGTGCAGATATGGTGCAGCAGACGCAAATCCTCAGACATATACGTCGCGTTGAGGCTATTATTAGGCTGCCATGGAACCAACTTACCGCACAGAAACCTGGTGCGGCGATCTCGTTCACGTCTAGTCCTCAGATTCTTCTCACTAGGATGCACATCACCAAGAGGCACGTTGAGAAGTCGCGCAATCAACCGAACATCGATCGTAGCCATCCGATCTCTACCAAAAGGGATTTTGAACTGCAAGGGCTCCAAGGTAGGATTCTGAATACTAGCGTAGAAGGCACGAACGGTGCTCACATTAGCACGAGCGCGAGCTTCAAAGATCGGACCCCAATGCGCAGCTTCAATGCGCTCGAACAACAGATATTCACCGAATAGTCGTCCATCTACGTCCGCCTCAAATAACACCTTGCGATCAGTGTATTGGCCATGAGGCATCTCTGATAAAATTGCTCGCCCAAGGTGTGCATGGGGATCCAAATCCCGCTTTGTACGGCACTCCAGGACTGCAGTTGGACATGCGGCGGCGCTTGAACTTGCGACACCACCCCACGGTCTTCTCGATTGAGCAGGACGGCTTGGCCCAGCCTCGTCTATTGCGGTTTTCCTCTTACCCATCAAAGATATGATGGATGAGAGCGATAAAAGGCCTAAAATGGCTTCCACGAAAGCCATGGAAAATGGTGAAAATGCAGAGAAGTGGCTGCCCAATCTGGAAAAAGAAAATCTAGGCATCGTAGAGGGATGCTTCAAGCTTCCCAAGGCTATAATTTTAAGGAAAAATACCAACAAGAAAGTAGAAGGGAGCACCTCACGATTTCAGCTCTTTTGAGGGATTTTTGGAGCTCCAAATGGTGAAATCTTTAAGAGGAAGGGCTATCAACTCCCAATAAGTGATGGGTGGTGGTCAGTTTTGGCCAAGGAGGGACCTAGGAGTGATTTGGGATGCCGAAATTTAGAAATGGCTGCTAGAAAATGAGAATAGGGCTTAGGAGAGGGCTGTTTGTGAAGGAGGGGGGTGTTTTAGGGGTTTTGGTGGGACGGGAGGTATATGGGGAGGATGTGCACCCCATTTAAGGGCGTGCGCCCAAAATTCATGGCAAAGGGGCCCCACCGGTCGGCGATGCATCGCCGGATCGGCGATGGCATCGCCGGCCAACCTCCCAGTTGGCCGGTGGGACCACATGGGTCTGGTTCCCCATGGTCCAAGGACTCCAAAAATATATGGCCCACCCCCTGGTTCATTGTACTTGACCTATATGAGCCCAAATATGTGTTCAGGGATTTCCGGGACCACTCCGCAATCCCGAATACCAAAACCTATGATGCAACATATGAATTTGGGGTAAAAGGAGATAGTACATCCATCTAGATCCTTATTTGCTAAAGAAAGTGAAGTTAGAATGGCCTTATGGCCATTTTTCATGAAATTTTACTATTCACTGTAAAATTTTGTGAAAGTATTAATTTATATTATTTTCATATTAGGTTTGATGTCTAACATGAAATGTATAAGAAAGAAATGAAGATCGGAGTGTTTAGAGGAGGAATTTTGAAGATTTTTGGTGAAACGGGATTTTTAAGCCCCGGCGATTGATTACAGGAGTCGTGGTCATCCCACGGCCCAAGGATTCACTTTTGCGTTTAAAACCGCTCATAGGACGTCTCAACCCGACTTCCTACGGCCTAGAAGCGATTTGGGTTGCTTTACGCGACCCGAGATGCGTTACAGACTCGATCTTGCGATCGATTCTAATAGACTTCGCCTATCGGCGAACCTGCAATCCTAGAAGTGTTTCTAGACCCTTCTCGCACCCACCTAAGTCAAAGGAAGTGACAGCGTACGTCGCGAGACCATAACCCAGGCCCAGTATACTTTTATTCATGCTCTGATACCAACTTGTAACACCTTGAAAATCGGGGGTCGTGTATAAACTCAACTCCCGAGTTTCAGACCGTCACTTATGCAACAAAAATAATTATGATTCAATGTTGTCTAATTTAAAGCATTCACATGAGTAAAAGTATACCAAAACTGCAATTCATACTTCAGATCCAGCGATAAAAGCAAGCGAAAGACTAAACAATATGTATATCACTGTATGGAAAAACAAAGTAAATCTCATCTGTCTCTAAAGTATGAATACATCTATGAGTCTCATATACATATACATGAACAAAAATGTAATGTTTCAAATAGTCCCACTGAAACCCCATCGATCCAGGTCGCATACGGGAAGCCGTCGTGATACTTCATATACGAGAACTCGTCCTGGTCCTCGTCAATGTCTGGCTCCACCTCCTGGATCTCAGCCTCACCTGCATCTACAACAGGGTCTGGTGGGTGTTGCAAACACCATCCCGTAACGTGGGAGTGAGTGATCAACTCAGTGGAATCATAGAGCAAGGATTAACATGTTCACAATTCAATCATGCGATAATAATAAAGCAGTAAATCAGACAATCCTACTACTGTTGTTAATGCAAGATGACATGACGTGATGTATGCCCTCACCGACGATCTCCCTCATACGACAACATCTTACGACCGCAGCATGCCATACTCCCTAGAGTGCTCCACATCTTCCAGGCACATGCAATGCTATGATGATATGATTTTCAAGTTGTTATTAGTCCATTCAAACAGCAGGATTGGGAAACTAAGGTACTTCCCTTGTATCAATCCCAACACAGATCCTGTCTAGGGTCGTCACTCCTAGTAATCTCATACGATGTATATTTCGTAGGTCACTGCAAGGGCTGCCAGGGCTGTTGCTCGCACTCGTTGCACCGCTCCCCCATCACCTTATCAATACAGGCCTACCGTACTCTACTGCAACGGAAGGGTCGTCGCCTCCCGTGGACTCAGAATACGCTCGCGGTCACTACAAAGGACTCGTCGCCTGATCAGTGTAGGCCTACAGCTAGAATATAGTGTCCCATACCACCATAATCTGCTCACGAGTCTAGGTGCTCACTGGTCACTATGGGGAGGTTTGTGGCCCCAGCGTAGGCCGACAGCTCGACCACGGTGTCCCATACCACCATGTCCGGCTCATGAGTCTTCGTGGATCAAGGTACCATGGTTAACAGGATTTTCAATGGTAAGTTCAGTACCCTAGGTTCAAGCAGTTATGACTCATATAAGGTGAACATATATCGGCCAGTCGGGTTGCTTGACGGGCTCGACTAGCGCGATCGCATCTCAAGTCGAACGACATGAAGTGCGTAAAACACTTCGCGTGGCCTAACCACTGCCGCCAACTCCAAATACGAATCACGTTCATCGACGCGTCGTTCGTGGCTATGACCAGTCAGCCACGAATTCACTCGGTTACCGACTGCCTGGACTAAGTCTAGTCCCAAAAATTTATGGAATAACATCAGCAATCTAAGTGAGAGTATTGAAATTGAAATACAATCAGGTGAGCATGTTAACACATGTTATAACATTCAACTTAAGTAAATCTTCCAACACACATATTCCATGCATGTAATGAAATCATGCATATAGTCAACATGTAGGAAATCATTTAGGTCAGCATATTAATTGAGGAATCAATCAAAAACTATCTCATAACATCATTCAATTCAAAACATACTAATACAAACATTTATACAAACACATTCACTACACACTTAAGTCTACATATAGTATGTCGACCCAAAGCGCGCAACTAGGCGAATCTCTTCGCCAAACTAATTATGTAAGCATTCCTAACTCCCTAATGCGACAACATACCATGTCAATCACGTCAGCAAAATATGAACGTAGACCGTACTTCCTACAAATGACTAAAATGCCCTAAATCTCATATTCTTCGTTAATTTACGAAACAGGAAACGGAGAGCATGTTGTACATGTCAAACGGCGATGCCGTCGATAATCTACTATTAAACGACATTGAAAGCGTTGTAAACCGTCAATCAAAGCATCTAAAATCCTCACCTTAGGTCTTACGAAAGCGTGATTTTGAACGGAGCGTGTATGCTTCGTCTACGGCAGTAGGAGGACCTGATTTATGAAGTACGTTAGCTAACACGCCCTAAATCTAGATAAACCCTAATTCAGCATGTTCTAGGGTTGTTTTTTACCTGAAAGAATGGAGAAATCACCAGCCAGGTGATTGGGAAGAGTTGCTGAAGCAGCAGCAATCGGTGGCTCGGAAGAGGGAAAAATCCCTTCTACTCTTTCTCTCAAACTCTCTCTCCTTTATCCTAGGGTTTGCAATTTTTGTATGGGAGAGGGAAATGAGGGTTTCAACCCCTTTTATAAGCTTAAAAATGCCGGAAACAGTCTCCGGAACGAAGTTTACTTGGTGCCTATCCATTTCGGGGCTGTTTCGGTCCAAACATTGCTTTCTGGTGGTCCCCTGGTCGATTGCGATCGGACTTAAGCTCATGCATACCAGATGTAGCACGTATTAAGTTTTCAATCTGGGAGGGTTCGCAGATCGCATGTGGCGGACCAGTTTCAGTTCAGCGGTCACCGTACGTAGATCAGGGCTGAAAGTCTCATGATAATAAATAGAAATTTTTCCTGATCCGAGGGTGTAGTCTGGATGAATTCTGATGCTCAGAACGCTTAATACTGACGCGTCAAGTCGTGTGCCAGATTTGAATTTGAAATTCCAATTCTGTCCCTATTCGCGGTCTCTTCAGTCCGGGTTCAACGAAATAGTCTGTGATTATCGGTTTGACTTGATTTTCGAAATGATTGTCAAGTCCAGCTGGGCGGTTCTAATGGTCTAAGATAGGAAGTATCGGACCTTCGACGCGCGGTCTAAATCCAATATAAGAATTCAAAGTGGTCCAGAGAACAAACCCGCTTAGAGTTTGATCCGAGGTTATAGAGTATTGTAGAGTTGTTTGTTCTACTCGATTTGGGTCTTGTAGAACGTATTTAAAGTGATCAGGGACTATTTCCCAGCTACTCTAGCGTTGCGCTAGCTAACTTACGCTTAATTTCCATGGAATTTAATTCTACGCGATTTCGGGTCGAATTAGTGCTCGGACCCAAGTACGGATTTTTCACGGGTGTTACATGAGATTAGGTTAAGGTTTAGGTTTAGGAAATTGGGTTCAGGTTCGGGATCGGGTTTAGGTTTGAGTTTTCAAGTTTAGGTTTAGGTTTAGGGTAAGGAGTTGAGATTAGGATTAGGTTTTAGGATTTGAGAATTCATTTAGGTTTTAGGTTTATGTTTAGGTTTTAGGTTAGGGAGTTGAGATTAGGATTAGGTGTAAGTTTCAGTTTAGGGATTTGAGAATATATTTAAGTTTTAGGTTTAGGTTTAGGGAATTAAGAATAGGTTAAGGTTTAGGTTTAGGAAATCGAGTTCGGGTTGGGGATCGGGTTTAGGTTTGAGTTTTCAAGTTTAGGTTTAGGTTTAGGTTAGGGAGTTGAGATTAGGATTAGGTGTAAGTTTTGGTTTAGGTTTAGGTTGAGGTTAGGTTATAGGTTTAAGTTTAGGTTAAGGTATAGCTTTTGGGATTTGAGAATAGGTTTAGGTCATAGGTTTTAGGTTATAAGTATAGCTTTTGGGATTTCAGAATAGGTTTAGTTTATAGGTTTAGGTTTAGGTTATCGGTTATAAGTTTAGATAACTAAAAATAAGTTTAGGTTATAGGTTTAGGGTGTGGTTTAGGTTAAGGGTGAGGTCCCTAAAAATAGATATAAACACGGCCTGTCCAAATTGTCAGGCCCTTCCAATGCTGTCCATAGGAAATGGACAACTTCATCATGGTCAGCGGTTCCCACCTTCCAGGGACCCCCGCTCATCCGGATAGCTCCGACGCACATCCGGGTATACTCCATTAATTTTGAGCAAATACATAAACACGGCCTGTCCAAATGGCCAGGCCCCTCCAATGTTGTCCATAGGAAATGGACAACTTCATCATGGTCATAACAGCGGTTTCCACCTTTCAGGGACCCCCGCTCATCCAGATAGCTCTGACGCCCATCCGGGTCTACTCCATCAATTTCGAGCCAATACATTTAAAAATAACATAAATATATCTAAAAGCATCTGGATACCTAGGGAATTAAGGCCTCCCATATTTGTATTGTTGGTTGCTCATCCCTTTGTCCACAAGCCACAATCGACCAAAGGAATAATATTATTAAATGACCTGTACACATAATTTAATGTTTAGACATCATTAAAGATATAATATAAGGAATAAGAAAAAATGAATTTACCTGTACACATCATTAAATGTTTCCCTATAAGGAGGTGATATTATATCTTTGATAGCCACAACCTGTATGACAAAGAAAAATGTAACCAATACAGTTTGTTATAATTCAAAGGAGAAAAAAGATTTGTGGCTGCACCGATATTCTAGTACATTACGAACGGCTGCCTACGTACCCAAAAAGTCAGATTGGGATCAAGCCACTACGTAGTTCTTTTTAATTAACCAAGTTACTAAAGGTCATAAATTTCATATTTAACAAAATATCATTGAACGTCATCTTAAATCGTTTCTGGTTGGTGCATTTTAAAAAAATTTGGTGCATAATCAATGTATGTTCTTGTTACATCAAGTTACTAAAGGTTTAGGTTTAGGTTATAAGTGTAGGTTCTAGGTTTAGGTTTAGTTTAGGTTATAGGTTTATGTTTAGGGAGTTGAGAATACATTTAGGTTTTAGGTTTAGGTTTAGGCTTTAAGTTTTATGTTTAGGTTAAGGTTAGGTTATAGGTTATAGGTTAAGGTTTTAGGTCATAGGTTTTGGTTTAGGTTAAGTTTATAGGTTTAGGTTAAGGTTTAGGTTTAGGTTATAAGCTATAGGTTTAGGAAATTGAAAATAGGTTAAGGTTTAGGTTAAGAAAATTGGGTTCGGGTTCGGGATTGGGTTTAGGTTTGGGTTTTCAAGTTTAGGTTTAGGTTTAGGTTAGGGAGTTGAGATTAAGATTAGGTGTAGGTTTAGGTTTAGGTTTATGGATTTAAGAATACATTTAGGTTTTAGGTCATGGGTTTAGGTTTTAGGCTTAGGTTTAGGTTATAGGTTTAAGTTTAGGTTATAAGTGTAGGTTCTAGGTTTAGGATTAGGTTAGGTTATAGGTTTATGTTTAGGGAGTTGAGAATACATTTAGGTTTTAGGTTTAGGTTTAGATTTTAGGTTATAGGTTAAGGTTTAGGTTTTATGTTTAGGTTAAGGTTAGAAGCAATAGGTTTAGGGAATTGAGAATAGGTTAAGGTTTAGGTTTTGAAAATCGGGTTCGGGTTCGGGATCGGGTTTAGTTTTGGGTTTTCAAGTTTAGGTTTAGGTTTAGGTTAGGGAGTTGAGATTAGGATTAGGTGTAGGTTTAGGTTCAGGGAGTTGAGAATACATTTAGGTTTTAGGTTTAGGTTTAGGTTTTAGGTTTTAGGTTAAGGTTTTAAGTTTAGGTTAAAGTTAGGTTATAAGTTATAGGTTAATGTTTTAGGTCATAGGTTTTGGTTTAGGTTAAGTTTATAGGTTTAGGATTAGGTTTAGGTTAAGGTTTAGGTTTAGGTTATATGCTATAGGTTTAGGGAATTGAGAATACGTTAAGGTTTAGGTTTAGGAAATTGGGTTCGGGTTCGGGATCGGGTTTAGGTTTGGGTTTTCAAGTTTAGGTTTAGGATTATGTTAGGTTATATGTTTATGTTTAGGGAGTTGAGAATACATTAAGGTTTTAGTTTTAGGTTTAGATTTTAGGTTATAGGTTAAGGTTTAGGTTTTATGTTTAGGTTAAGGTTAGGTTAAGGTTACAAGCTATAGGTTTAGGGAATTGAGAATAGGTTAAGGTTTAGGTTTAGAAAATTGGGTTCAGGTTCGGGATCGGGTTTAGGTTATAAGTTAGGTTATAGGTTTGGGTTTTCAAGTGTAGGTTTAGGTTTAGGTTAGGGAGTTGAGATTAGGATTAGGTGTAGGTTTAGGTTTAGGGATTTGAGAATACATTTAGGGTTTAGGTCATAGGTTTAGGTTTAGGTTTAGGAAATCGGGTTCGGGATCGGGTTTAGGTTTGAGTTTTCAAGTTAGGCTTAGGTTTAGGTTAGGGAGTTGAGATTAAGATTAGGTGTAGGTTTAGGTTTAGGGATTTGAGAATAGGTTAAGGTTTAGGTTTAGGTTTAAGTTATAGGCTTAGGTTATAGGTTATAGGTTATAGGTTATAGGTTATATGTTTAGGTTAAGGTTTAGGAATTCGGGTTCGGGTTTGGGTTTGGATTCAGGTTTAGGTTATAGGTTTTGGGATTTGAGAATAGTTTTAGGTTATAAGTATAGGTTTAGGTTGGGTTATAGGTTAAGGTTTAGAGATTTGAGTTAAGGTTATAGGTTTAGGTTTAGGGAATTGAGTTTAGGTTATAGGTTTAAGGAAAGGTTAGGTTAAGGTTATAGGTTTTGGGATTTGGGAATAGTTTTAGGTTTTAAGTATAGGTTTAGGTTAGGTTATAGGTTAAGGTTTAAGGATTTGAGAATAGTTTTAGGTTATAAGTAAGGTTTTAGGTTTGGGTATAGGCTTAAGTTATAAGTTATAGGTTATATGTTTAGGTTAAGTGTAACAGTCCGGATTTTTGCCAACCTGGGGTTAGACATCCTTAGGCAATGGGTCAACCATAACACCTTGGTAACCTCTCAGAACCTAATTCCAAAGCTAAATAAATCATTTAGAACCTAATTGTTTAGAAATTTAACGAGAATTACCCAGCGCTACGCTAAATTTTCTGTAAAATTAGCACCAACCACTTTAAATACGATCTGTAAGACCCAAAACCTCTAGAATTGTTACCTCTACCTTAGCCTAAAATCCAGGGTCAAACTCTAAACCTGTTTGTTCTCAGGAACCCTTTGAAACTTTGTATTGGATCTAGACCGCGCGTCGAAAGTCCGATATCTACCATCTTAGACCATTATGACCGCCTTGTTGGACTTAACAATCGTTTTGAAAATCAACCCAACTGATGTTCTGAGGCTATTTTATTGGGCCTGGAGCAAGGAGTGTGAGAAAGAGTGAAATTCTTTTTAACTTAAATGTGATTTAAATAAATCTGGCATGTTTCTCTTGCGGGTTAAGTATAAGCATTCAGACTGTTAGAATCTAACCCAAATACACCCTCAGATCAGGGAACATTTCCCACTCAGGTCAGTGTACTTGGAATCCCTGATCGAGTCTCCGTGACCGTTGAACTGAAACTGGTTCGCCACGTGCGATCTGGGAACACTGTCAGACTGAAAACTTAATGTGATCAGGATCTAATATCCATGAGCTTAAGTCCGACCGCATTTGGACAGGGGACTTTCAAAAATGCTCTTTTAGACTGAAAAAGACCTGATTTGGCTATAACCCAAGTATACCTTGACTTGGAGTCTGTTTTGGTTATGTTTGGGCTTATAAAAGGGCCTTAAACCCGTAGCCTTCTAACCCATACGAATTTGGAGAAAACCATAGGAGAGAGGAGAGAAGAGAGAGAGAAAGTGAGGGAGAAGTTGGTGATTCTTCTAGGGATTCTTCCTTACTGCTCCAAATGCCAAAGCCATCCACTTACATCGTTATTCTGGATATTTCAACTTCGTTCTAGGTAAGTAAACCCTAACCTTAACCTGTTTTAAGGATTCCTTCGATATAAGTAGCGACGTAGCTGATGTATCTTGTGCTATAGGTTGTCATACAGGCGTTGACGAAGAGTAGAGTTTCTATTCGATTTGTTACGCTTCTACGGCGAAAGGTGCGGATTTTAGACGCTTTGGTTACCATTTTTCAAAGCTTTCAATGTCGTTTAATGGTAGATTGCTGATACGGATGCCGTTTGACATGTAGAACATGCTGTCCATTTTTCATTTCGCATACGTACGAAGAATATGAGATTTAGGGTATGTTAGGTATTTATAGGAAATACTGTATACGTACGTATTTTGCCGGTATGATTGCCATGAGTATTTACCATGTACCTATACTAGTTATACGTGTATGATCTGTTTGGCGAAGAGATTCGCCCTAATGCACATATTGGATGACATATGCTATGTAGACTAATGTGTGTAGACTAAGTGTTTGTTGAAATGACTAAATCAATATGATTTATGCCTGCCATATGTTTTGACTGTAAGAACATGATTGTGTGTACTAGATAACTCCTTGATATAAGGATCTGTCATATTATATGTTAAAATCAACATACGTCAAGTACGTTGGAAATTGTGTGGACTAAGTGTTTGTATAAATGTCTGTATTAGTAAGTATTGAGTAAGTGGTGTTGTAGATTAGCGTTGAGAATGGATTCTCAACTAATTTGATGATGCACATGATTTACTCCATACTTGTTGTATTTGAATTGATTACCTTATGTGTGAAATACTCGTGTATGGTTAACTGCTTATGATGTACGTTATAACATGATGACAACATGCTGGAATTACTTGTATTTCAATTCCGTCTCTCATATGCTTATTGATTCAGATTGCAAGTGCTTGGGGCTATACTCTAGTCCAGGCAGTCGGTAATAGATTAGAATTTATGGTTGGATTCTATTCGCCACGAAGGATGTGTATGAAGAACCTGAGTCATACTAGAGTTGTCGGCAGTGGTTAGGCCACACAAAGTGCTTGTGCACTTCATGCCGGTCGATTCAACGTGCGCTCGTGCTAGTCGAACTCATCAAGTAACCCGATTGACCATTGTGTGTTTTCCTTATATTCGTCATAACTTCTTGAACCTAGGGTACTAAACTTACCATTGGAAAGCCCCTCTAACCTTGATACCTCGATCCCCTAAGACTCATGAGCCGGGCATGGTGGTATGGGACACCGTGGTCGAGATGTCAGCCTACGCTGGGGCCACAAACCTCCCCGTAGTGACCAGTGAGCACCCTACTCTGAGCAGATTATGGTGGTATGGGACACTATATTCTTGCGGTCGGCCTACATTGATAAGGTGATGAGAGAGTGGAGTAACGAGTGCGAGCAACAATCCTAATAGCCCTTTGTAGTGACCTTGAGTTTATCCTGACACCGCATGGGGGCGACGAGTCCTGATGCAGTCTCAAGGATATAAACTAGGCTTGTATTGATAAGGTGATGGGAGAGAAGTGCAACGAGTGCGTGCAACAGCCCTGACAGCCCTTGCAGTGACCTAGAAATATATTATCGTATGAGACTACTAGGAGTGACGATCCTAGACAGGATCATTGTTTGGGTATTGATATGAGGGAGGTACCTTAGTTTCCCAATCCTGCTGTATGAAAAGGACTAATAACAACTCGGTAATCATATTCATATTGCACTGCATGTGCCTGGAATATGTGGAGCACTGGGGGAAGAAAGCATGCCGTGGACGTAAGATGGTGTCGCATGAGGGAGTATGTCGGTGAGGGCATCCATCATGTCATTTTATGCTTGCATTAATCACAGTGTTTAGGAATGTTTGATTGCTTGCTTTACCATTATCATGTGATTGATTTGATAACATGCTAATCTTTGCTCTATGATTCCACTGAGTTAGCTACTCACTCCCACGTTACGTGACGGTGTTGTACACACCAACCAGTTCCTATTTCAGTTTCAGATAATGGTGATGCTTGCAAAGCAAAGTCGGACTTGGTGATGATGAGGAGGATCCCTCCTATATGCAGGTTCTGATTGACGGGGTTTACAGGGTTATTGATTAGATGCCAGTACACTTAGTATCTTGCCTTTTATTTACACACCCATGTATATTCTTTTCTTTTTATTTTGGAGTATACATATAATTAGTTAACCTGGTAACATGTTCACACTCTGGAGACCTACAACAGTTCATATATTTTATATATCTATCACATTCTTTCGCTTGCTAATTTAAATGTCTCTGGAGTATGATATGCTGTTTTGGCTTAATCCACCTCATGTTTTATGTACTATTACTGCCGACATTCATCCATCATTGAAAATGTTGAAGTGATGTTCTGGAACTCGGGAGTGGAGTTTATGCTCGACCCCCGATTTTCGGGATGTTACATTATGATTTAGAAATTTGGGTTTGGGTTCGGGTTAAGGTTATAGGTTTTGATTTTGGTTTAGGTTATAGGTTATAGGTTAAGGTTTAGGTTTAGGTTATACGTTTTGGGATTTGGGAATAGGTTTAGGTTAAGGTCATAAGTTTAGGTTTAGGAAATCGGGATCGGGTTCGGGTTCGAGTTTAGTTTTTGGTTTTCAAGTTTTGGTTTAGGTTTAGGTTAGGGAGTTGTGATTAGGATTAGGTGTAGGTTTAGGTTTAGGGATTCTCTAATATTATCTACTATTGAACCTAGTATTATCTGCTACATACTAGTAACATACAACCAATATGGGGCACCATACCATAAGCTACAAGAATTTCATGTCCCCCTAAACAAGGTATCCTCCATTGATAACACACACACACACACACACACACACACACACACACACACACACACACACACATATATATATATATATATATATATATATTATAAGTTTTTTATTTTCATTTACATTCCCAAATACATTCATCATCCATCCAAGAAAATTGAAACAAGTACTATCAATCTATGACTAACAATTGAAAAGGAAAATCATGCATCTTATCTTACCGACCGCCTTATGTTTCTTTTCACCTTTGTAACTCTCATATTTATTGCAACTGCTAGTTCACCATCAGTAGTCTCCCTAACCAAATCTTTGTGCAGTCCCTCCATTTGAAGCAGTGGCTGAAGTTACAAGAAGTAAGGTTAGGTTATAGGTTAAGGTTTAAGGATTTAAGAATAGTTTTAGGTTATAAGTAAGGTTTAAGGATGCAGATAAAAGAAGGCACATGGAGAATACTACTTGTTAAACATACATATATATCTATGGTGTGGTCCACTTGAGCTTTGATCTAACCAATTAATCAGGAATATGATCAAATCCAATCAATCATAACATCTAAATAGAAAGTTATGTGTGGGTGAAATCTGAACATTAAATTGATAGCTTCCTGAAATACAAGAAACAATTGAAGTTAACTCAACTAAATCAATTTAATGCCTTAAGCCCTGTTGCCATGCTATAATGTTGGATGGTTGAAGTGAAGGTAATCCTGAATTAATGGCTATTTGATAATCATGCAGATCATTTTTTTTTTTTTAAAAAAAATGCTATTTACCCATATTATAATAAAGAGAAATGTAAACCTTTTTTGGCAAATACCTCTCTTTATTATCTATCCATACGGTTGTAATTAGGTAGGAGCTGCCTTGTTTTTTTAATGGTTTGTTAATATCATTTGCAGGGCTACTCATGCCACCAATGATGTGACATTTGCGGCTCATCACTCGTCAAAGGCTACACTGCTCTTCATATACGAGGTAAGGGGCTGTTTTAGACGAATGTGATGGTCAATCTGTGTGGGTTGTTTCTTAGACTTTTATAACATTCATGACTATCAAAAGCTCTTCATAATCTATAGTTAATGTTGTTCTCTCATTTTCAAGAGCATAGACCCAATATGAATGTGTGAAGCTTCTACAACTTTCCTTTTTTTGGTACACTAGTAAACCTGGATCACTCACACATGCTACACTCTCTGTTTGTAGGAAACTAGACAAGCAACTAGCTAGGTGGAGTTGGTTATTAGTTACCAACACATGTTACTATTACACAAAAGTTACAAAACAGAGGAATACTACTTGCAACCACAAGACATGAATGCCCACATGTGCCATCTTTGAACAGATGTATTTGCCATCAATCTATCTCCATGCAGTGTGTAAAGTGCAGCAGTATGTAATTGTTAAGAGTGCCAGTGCCTGACATACTGTTCTTCATAGATTATCATCTATCTAATGGTTACAGAAAGGGCCAAAGAATACAAATTTGGAAGAAATAAAGTACAACATTCGATAACAGATAATACAAAAACCAAAGATCTTAAGATTGATTTGTATTTACCTAAAGAAATAACTAAAAAATATATTCATATATATTGGATAACTGTTCATCCAAAATAAAAAGATAAAATGAGGAAACTTGCTAAGCTCACATGCATTCACAACCCTACTCATCTACACACCTCCACATTTGCCAAAATTACTTGGGTACATGCCAACACATGTGCCAACATTGCTCATGTACATGGCCAACAGATGGGCCAACATGTCACATCTACACAAGATCCAAGGTTTTCCCAATGTGTCCAAAATAAGACAGGTGTACAGAAGGAAAACAAAAGAAAATTATACTTGCAATTTGTTTCGGATTTGCATACCATTTGGAAAAAGAAATCCAAACTTGTACTCTCTTCGTTTATGGAAAGCATATTTAAATTGAAACATTGGAATGGAAAATAGTGATAGTTTTGTGAAGATGAGAAATATATGAACACAATAAATCAATATGAAAAAGAGAGCTCATGATGAAATCCTAGATCATCTTGATTTTATGAGAGTCAAAGCTTACAATGTGATTGTAAAAGGGATCAAAGAGGCAATGGGAATCAGCAAAATCCAAGTGTATTGCAAAGCCAAAGACCTTCCAAACAAGAGAGGAAAGAGACTCTGTTCCTTTCGTAACTCTATCATATTGTCAACAATGTTCAAAACTAGAAATTAAATTATAGGGAAGCATTATGTGTAAAGATTTTCTACAACTTACATCCAACTAATCTTGATACAAATGTGCTAATCATAACTAACCTTCAATAGACTTAACAAATTTCTAGACAATGAAACAAATAACTACCGCCTGTTCATCTATCATTCATCAACAAGCTCTAAGAAACAGTTTTTTGTGGTCATCTACCATGCTGTGTCGATCTTCTACGATATCATACAATTCTCTCTAATAGATAGAAATTTAGAAATTGACTGCCATTAGCATTTTGTCCACTTGATTTGCCAGTTTAATCTGTGTGATTTTATTATCTCAGGGCATGCCAGGAGCACCAAGCATGAAGATGTATTTAAAAGACGATCTATTGAACATGAAAAATTTTGGGTATGAAGATAGCGACGAAGATGATGAGGATGATGATGGCTTCCCTTCAAAATTGGTAAATAATGCTTGCCTATGAGTGCTGCTAATGGGACTTGCATGAGCAGTTCTTACGTGTCGATACAACATGCATGTAACACCCAAACTGCCTTGTCAAGTGTCACACCATCATTTAGATGTCCTGGCCCAAAATGTTGGGTAATTCCGCCCATTTGTGGATCGCCTTTGAACTAAAAAGTTGGGAATTGGTCTTTCCTTTTGGAAGAGTGCCTTAGGTCCCATTTGGAGGCACCCTTAAGAGCTCTTGATGCCTAAATGGCATTTTTTGAGCCAAACTCATTTTCAAGTTGGGCGTTTGGACCACACTGTTACCTGTGGTGTGGTCCACTTGAGCTTTGAATATGCTTCATTTTTGGGCTTAAGCCATAAAATTATCTTGTAAAATGGATGGACAGGGATGATAAAATACATAAATCAAGGTGGACCCCACAAAGATTACTCAGTACATAATCCGATTCCCATACAAAACTCCTGTGGCCCGCAGGAAGTTCTCATTGGTGGGGATTCAATCTCCACTGTTTCCTGTAGTGCAATGGGCTTCATTTTCAGGGCCATTACTTAAAATGGGCTGGCAAAACAGAGATGGCATGGAAATACAACACATACATGAAGGTGGACCGCATGAAACAGTGGAGATAGAAATGCCCACCTAAATCCCCAAATCCGTAAATCCCCAAATCCCCAAATCCCCAAATCTGTAAATCCCCAAATCATTTCAATCGATATTGAGATTGACAGAGATTGAGAGACAGAGAGAGGGATAACCTGTTTGAGTTGGAGCCCCGATCACAGTCCACCGAGAGAGATAGAGAGAGAGGATGCGTGCGTGAGAGAGAGAGCACCAAGAGAGAGAGAGAGCACCGAGAGAGACAGAGAGAGACAGAGAGACAGAGAGAGGGGGACCGAGAGAGAGAGAGGGTGCGCGAGAGTGAGAGACAGAGAGGTTGAGAGAGTGATGTTGAGAGAGGGAGAAAGTGGGTTTCGGTTTTGGGAGGGCAGGCGCGCGACAGAGATTTGGGAGATGGGTGCGCGCGGGATATTATTTTTGGGGTGGAACGAATTAGCTACTCTCCCTGACACGTGTTCGGTGGTCTGTGGGCCCCACCATGATGTATGTGTTTCATCCAATCTGTTCATCCATTTTTAAAGATCATTTTAGGACTTTGCCCTAAAAATAAGAGGGATATAAATCTTAGGTGGACCACACCACAGGAAAACAATAGTGATTGGATATCCATCATTTAAATCCTCCTGAGGCCCACTGTACTATTTATCTGACATCCAATCTGTGATTAGGTCATAAAGGCCCAGATGAAGAGAAAAAATAAAGATTAGCTTGATCCAATACTTTTATGGCTCCCAAAAAGTTTATAATGGTCGACATTCATTCAACACATTTTCCTGTAATGTGGTCCACTTGAGATTGGGATATAACTCAATTTTTTTTTGTAATATCATAAAATGATCTATAAAAATAGATGGACGGCATGGATGAAACACATACATCATGGTGGGGCCCACAGACCACCGAATGCAAAAGTGGAGAGGGGTTACCCTCCATTAAAACATTCATAATTTTTTTTTGGGCCCACGGAGATGTGGTTCACAAATCTAGCCCATTCATTATGTGTGTGCCACTTGGATGAGGGGTCATACTAAGTTTCAGATGCATCCAAATTTCAGGTGGGGCCCCACTGTACTGTTTATTTGACATCAAATCTGTTGATTTGGTCATACAGGACCAAATGAAGGGAAAAAACAAAAATCAGCTTGATCCAATAGATTTAGGCTACCAAAATATTTTTAATGGTCGACGCTCATTCAACACTGTTTCCTGTAATGTGGTCCACTTGAGATTTGGATATTCCTCATTCTTTGACTTATACCGTAAAATGATGTGTAAAAATAGATGGATGGCATGGATGAAACCGTCGAAAATGCTCTGTGGGCCCTACCATGATGTGTGTTTCATCCATTCCGTTCATCCATTTTTAAAGATCATTTTAGAGCCTTTTGAAAAAAATTAGAGGGATATAAATCTCAGGTGGTCCACACCACATGAGAACAATAGTGATTGGATATCCACTATTAAAATCCTCCTAAGGCCCACTGTACTGTTTATTTGACATCAAATCTGTTGATTTGGTCATACAGGACCGGATGAAGCGAAAAAATAAAAATCAACTTGATCCAATAGATTTAGGCTACCAAAATGTTTTTAATGGTCGACGCTCATTCAACACTGTTTCCTGTAATGTGGTCCACTTGAGATTTGGATATACCTCATTCTTTGACTTATACCGTAAAATGATCTGTAAGAATAGATGGATGGCATGGATGAAACCATCGACGATGCTCTGTGGGCCCTACCATGATGTGTGTTTCATCCATTCCGTTCATCCATTTTTAAAGATAATTTTAGAGCTTTTGCAAAAAATTAGAGGGATATAAATCTCAGGTGGTCCACACCACATGAGAACAATAGTGATTGGATATCCACTATTAAAATCCTCCTAAGGCCCACTGTACTGTTTATTTGACATCAAATCTGTTGATTTGGTCATACAGGACTAGATGAAGGGAAAAAATAAAAATCAGCTTGATTCAATAGATTTAGGCTACCAAAATATTTTTAATGGTCGACGCTCATTCAACATTGTTTCTTGTAATGTGGTCCACTTAAGATTTGGATATACCTCATTCTTTGACTTATATCGTAAAATGATCTGTAAAAATAAATGGATGGCATGGATGAAACTGTCGATGATGCTCTGTGGGCCCTACCATGATGTGTGTTTCATCCATTCCGTTCACCCATTTTTAAAGATCATTTTAGAGCTTTTTGTAAAAAACTAGAGGGATATAAATCTCAGGTGGTCCACACCACATGAGAACAATAGTGATTGGATATCCACTATTAAAATCCTCCTAAGGCCCACTATACTGTTTATTTGCAATTAAATCTGTTGATTTGGTCATACAGGACCAGATGAAGGGAAAAAACAAAAATCAGCTTGATCTAATAGATTTAGGCTACCAAAATGTTTTTAATGGTCGACGCTCATTCAACACTGTTTCCTGTAATGTGGTCCACTTGAGATTTGGATATACCTCATTCTTTGACTTGTACCGTAAAATGATCTATAAAAACAGATGGATGGCATGGATGAAACCGTTGACGATGTTCTGTGGGCCCTACCATGATGTGTGTTTCATCCATTCCGTACATCCATTTTTAAAGATCATTTTAGAGCTTTTGGCAAAAACTTAGAGGGATATAAATCTCAGGTGGTCCACACCACATGAGAACAATAGTGATTGGATATCCACTATTAAAATCCTCCTAAGGCCCACTGTACTGTTTATTTGACATCAAATCTATTGATTTGGTCATACAGGACCAGATGAAGGGAGAAAATAAAAATCAGCTTGATTTGGTCATGTTTGGACTGATCAGATTTTCCAAAAATAGTTAAAGGTTGTTCGTAATATCAAAAATATATAAATGAATAGAAAACACAAACATCAGCTTGATCCAAAACTTTTATGGCCTCCAAGAAATTTTAAATGGTAGAGGTTCAATCACACTATTTCCTGTGGTGTGGTCCACTTGAGTTTTAGATATGCTTCCTTTTTGTTCTTTAAGACCTCAAATTATCTGTTAACATGGATGAATGGAGTGGATAAAATAAATAAATAACGGTGAACCCCACAGAGTTTACTCTGGTAAAGGTAACGAGTAACTCACTTAAATGTAGTGAAGAAAGGTTTCCTCAAAACATTCATAATCATATATTGGGCGTGCCTAAGGGCCTGTTTGGACGGGCACACTGGATGGGATTAGAAAGGATTAGGTGGGATTGGAAGATAGATCCCGGGATTAGCAAGGCATGCCCAAACAGACATGGGATTGTGATCCCGGGATATAGGAATCCCATGGATCTTAAGACAATCCATTGACATCACCATCATTACATTAAATCCCATCTAATCCATCCAATACCTTCAAAATTGCCTGGACGTGTTTGGTTAGAGGGATTAAAAGGGATTAGAAGGTTTAATCCCGGATTTGGCTGGGCGTGCCCGAATAGACCAGGTATAGCAATCCAAGGATATAGACAATCCACTGACATCACCATCATTCCGTGCAATCCAGTCTAATACCATCTAATCCCATCCAGCGTGCCCGTCCAAACAGGCCCTAAATGTTATTCACATATCTAACCCACTCATTACGTGTGTCCCACTTGGATGAGGGGTCAGACCAAGTTTCAACCGCATCTAAAACTCATGTGGGCTCCATCAAGTACTTTTATATTTTTTAAGATGTTTTCACATAGTTTTAAATGGTATGGCCCACTTGAGTTTCGTTTACTAATGATTTTTGAGATATCTCATAACCTAAAGGGGACACATCAAATCCACGGTGTTGATGTTCAACACACATCATGATGGGGCCCACAAAACTTACTAACATCAATTCTTAGGTTCTCGCGAGGTCAATAATTAGTTGGGTCACAATTTTAACCAGAATATTTGGCCCATTTTACATGTCTAGTCCATTCACTCTATTTTACTATCAATACTCTCAATTTGACTACTTATTCGCCTCAATCAGGCTACATATGAGAAAGATATTGGGCATACAATTGATCAATAATTTAAGTGAAATTTGATTTAAACATCTGAAGTTATTTACTCTTCAATTTAAACTGATTAGATTGACCAAAAATGATTAAAGGTTCAATTAGTGGATGTGCCTAATAATTTAGTAATTTTATTTTTCACAAATAAATTTAACATTTTTTTTTTCAAAATGTATATTTTTTTTTACTTTTTTAACTAAATATCATTTTTATTATAAATAAATTTAAAATTTTTTTACAAAATTTAGTTTTCTTTTTTTTTAAAAATATATTTTTTTACAATTTGTCAATTTTTTCACAATTTTGTTTAATTTTTTAAATTTTCTTTTTCAAAATATCATTTTTTTATCGATTTTTTTTTTCAAAATTATTAATATTATTCAAAGTTCTTAATTTTTTTTTTTCAAAATCTAGATTTTTATAAAATTATAGGTTTTTTTTTTTCAAAATTTAAATTTTTCTTAAACATTGTTAATTATTTTTCTAAGCTTCTCGACTATTTTTTTTTTTTTTTTTTTTGCGAAATTCATAAATTTTTTTGAGCTTCTTAATTTTTGACATGGGTGTTAAAGACAGCTAATAGAGACGGTCTTTCACAGGGTTATAAGACGGTTTAGGATCGTCTCTAATAGAGACGGTTATTAACTGTCTCTAATAGAGACGGTCAAGGACCGTCTCTATTACAGACGGTTCTAGACTGTCTCTAATAAACACGGTCATTGACAGTCTCTAATAGAGACAGTGTTTGCCCAAACTATAAGACGGCTAAGGACCGTCTCTAATAGAGACGGTCTTTAACAGTCTCAAATTACAGGTAAAAGATGGTCAGTGACCGTCTCTAATTTAGACGGCCAATGACCTTCTCGGATGGCCGCATATAAGACGGTCATCGACCGTCCCATACGATTTGTGGACGCAAAAATTTTTAAGACAATATTAGGGACGGTCAGGGGCCGTCTCAAATTTTAGAGACGGTTTATGGCCGTCTCTAAAGTGTCTTTAAATCAAGCAATTTTAGAGACGGTCCAGGACCATCTCAAAATCTGTCCTTTTTTTTTTTTTTTTTCCATTTTTCACGTAGTGAACCATGTGCTCTGTTGGATGGATGGTCTAGATATCACATACACTTATCATGCGGCCTCAAAATAAAGGAAGTAGAGAGAGAGAGAGAGAGAGAGAGAGAGAGAGAGAGAGAGAGAGAGAGAGAGAGAGAGAGAGAGAGACGTGATAATGGAGGGACCCCGACACTATGGGCCCTCCCTTGCATGATTTACAATATACATCAAGTGGGTCTCATTTTATATGGGCCCACCGATCAAAATCAGCGATGGAGGTCCTTTCCCCACTGAAATGCAAGGTCTAGATGACCCTATTTATGCAAGGAAAATAAACATCATGATGGGGTCCATTGAGAATGGCCAAATCTAGAGTCCAAAGTGAGATCCATACCATAAATCGCCTGACCTTACTTGGCCCATCATAAAAATATGAAATCTAGGCCTATAGAAACACCCACCGTTTGATCTTCTTGGTCCAATGAAATGTCGATCTTCTTGTGTTCCTCTTTGATGGAAGATGATGAGAAATGAAGGGCTAGGATAATGGATCTTGGGGGAGGAAGTGGGCCACACAACTCACTCTTCCTCTCTTAGGAGAGCTTGGATGTCTACCACTTTTCTTGCTTGGAATTTGTGTTGAGAAAGAGAGAGAAGGGGTGGTTGTAAGAGAGGTGATGGGTGTGAGTGATGGATGTGAGGTGAGTGATGGTGAGGTGAGAGATTTGTTGACTTTTGGGGTTGATTGCTTAACTTAGGGAGAAAGAAAGCATGGGTCGTGTACTTTGATTGATTGATTAATTGATGGATGGGTTGTAGAGATTCTCTTGGAATTGCAAATGTGCGACATTTTTCACGAACTGAACGTGGGCCTACATCTCATAGTCAGGGTATCAGATCGGTGCGCGAGTCACGATGTTGGAACCGCGGCGACGGTGCGCTCGCAATAATACAAGTCTCAAATTAAGCCAACTAAAATCTATGGGATACGCCTTAAGGTCATACTCTAATGTCGATTGTAGGTCATGGGTTGTCAGAATTCGTTGAGAAGGATCGCAGGAGTCGACAGAACAGTATGGACTAGGATACGGGCCTTACGCTTTACCATTTTGTTGTAGTGTTTTGGGCACAGAGAATTCATGTGATATTCCCTGATCACAACAAAACTTCTCAAAACTGCAATTCTCAAATTCTAATTCATGATCGCTACGGATCTTACAGACTTGAAACTTTTTTTTAGTTTGGATACGTTTAAGTACCCTTTTTAATTCATCGAGAGTTTCTGATTTGTCTCTTAAGAAGGCTACCCAAATATATCTATTCAAGTCATTAACAATTACCAGAATATACTTTGTGCTCTCTTAACTCTCCATTCTAGTTGATCTAATAAGATCCATATGGTGGAGATCAAGCGGTTTAGATGTGACATCATGTAACCCCTCAAAAATTGGGGGTCGAGCAAAGCTCAACTCCCGAGTTCCAACGCATCACTTATGCAACATAAATAATGATGTTTAGATGTTGTTCATATTAGTGCCTTAAACATGAATGAGATTACACTAAAACAACATATCATACTCTAGAATTAATGAATTTGGGCAAGCGGAAGACTAACATAGGTATGTAAAGTGTATAAGAGTTTCTCAATCCCGTGAGTATGAGTATGTTACCAGGCTAAATATATACATGAATTGTTCCAAATTTTACAAAATATCCAAGCATAAATATCCAACTAATCCATATTCCTGTAATCCTGACACGCAACTCTAGGTCTAGATAAACTCGCCTGAGAGTTGCATGTAGAAGAACTCCTCCTCATCGAAGAAGTCTGGCTTCGTTGCATAAGCCTTACCATAATCTGCATCTAAAACAAAGTCTAGTTGGTGTTTTAAAACACCATCGCAGAGTGGGAGTGACTGATCAACTCAATGGTACTATACGATAAAAGTTAGCATGTTATCAATTCAGTCAAACAGTAATGATAAAGAAGTACAATTATCATATCCTAAGTACTCTTGTTAATGTAGGAATGGTATGATGTAATGATGCATGCCCTCGCCTGCACTCTCTCAACGACATCATCTCACGATCACGATGGCAAACTCCCCAAACATGCGCTTCCTTGCCAAAGTACATGCAATGTGGTGCATGGTCGTGTTAGCCAAGTAATTTATTAGGCTTATTCATATAACAGATTTGGGATGCTAAGGTACCTCCCTTTATATCATTTATCCAAACAAGGATCCATCTGGGGTCGTCAATCTTAGTTATTATATATGATGGGCAAGTTGGAGGGCATCACACCTGATGAAAACAGTGGATAGGCAAGTTCAAGAGTTTACACTCGAGGTCACTATGGAGAGGCTCGTCGCCCAAGTGTAGGCCTAGTTTATACTCGAGGTCACTATGGGACGGCTCGTCACCTCAACGTAGGCCAACAGCTCGAATGCAGTGTCCCATACCACCATATTCGGCTCACGAGTTTGGGTTGCTCACTGGTCACTACGGGGAGGCTCGTCACCCCAGCACAAGTCGACAACTCAACCATGATGTCCCATACCACCATGCCTAGCTCATGAGTCTTAAAGGATCGTAGTACCATGGTTGAATTGGGCTTTACAGTAGTAAGCGGTACCTTAGATTCAAACAGAAGTGTCCATACATGGTAAACACACAATAGGCCAATCAGGTTACTTGACAAGTGTGTTTGGTACGAGCGTATTTGAATTGATCGACATAGGGCGCATAAGCACTCCGCGTGGCCTAACCACTGTTGATGATCATCGTATAGCTCGGATTCATCGAACGTATCCAATGTAGCGAATCTAGTTTGGCCACTCAAACGGAAACCATTACCGATTGCTTGGACTAGGTGATAGTCCCAAACATACTCAAATGCAATAGGGAATCACATATGTTACTCATATCAGCATTTAACAAACAATACAAACGTAAATCTCATTTGAGCATTTTATCAAACACATTCGACAAGTTGACATACATATGCATTTCATCCATAAATCATATAGTGACAATTTACAATATATGAAGAAAACTATTCATATGACTAAGGAAACCAAGAATCCTGTCTTAATACATTTAACAAGTACAATCCATCAACAAAATCTTATTAAGACATTTTAACAAACACTTAGACTACACATTTCCAAATATATAGGCTAGATTTGTTACGACCTGTATTCTAGCAATTCATTTACAACATCGGTTATAAAGTATATAACATACATGTATCTTAGATTAGAACTTACTATAAATACAAACCAGGATTTCAAATTCATTCAAACATTTCAACAAACACATGGAATACATTTTATATTCACATATTTCACACATGGAATACATTTTATATTCACATATTTCACACATGTAACTAATATCATATGGCAGCAATCAAGTCAAGCATAAATCATTGCTGACATTAAAAGCCTTGAAAACCATAACCTAAACATTTATAGTCTACACCTTTCATCAGTACGCCCGTTATGAACTCAGTTTGTCGCATTATGAACTCAGTTTGTACACTATATTCCCGTCTACAGCACAACAACTACCTAAATCATGAAACAAGTTAACTATTTCATTGATTCCTCTATTTGGATTCCTAAAACAAAATTATGGTTAGGATTTCTTACTCAAATCGAAGTTAAAATCATTGGTGTAGCGATGGTGGGGTGGTGATTTAGTACGTGGAGTAGTGAGAGTGAATCTTAGCAACAATCTCCCTATCTCTCTCTCTCTCTTATCCTCACTCTTTTCTCCCCTTTTCTCTCTTTCTCTCCTAGGGTTAGAGAAATTCATGTGGAATGAGAGAAGGGTTGTAAGACCCGTATCTTAGTCCGTACCTTTCCGTAGACTTTCGCGGTCTTACCGGTCGAATTCTGGCAACCTTCGACCCTTAATCGATATCGGCGTGCGACCCTGATTCATATGCTGACAAACCGAGTTGACTCAACCAAAGACTAATACCATAGCGACCGCGCCATCGTTGTGGTTCTAATGCCGCGACTCTTGCACCGAGGCAATACCCTGGTCAAGAGATGTGGGCCAACGTTCGGTGCGAGAAAAATGCCGCGCGTTGTGAAACCCAAGAGAATCTCTACGATGTGTCACATCAATCACATCAATTCCATCAATCAATCATCCATCAATCCATCACATGTCTAATATACATCACTGTCACCCCTTTTTCCAAGCAACCACAAAAGTCTTCCTAACCCATACCTTTCTTACACAAATGCCACAAAAGTCTTCCAAAACCATTCCTTTCTTACACAAAAGGGCCACAAAAGTCAAAAGGTGTCTTACACCCCCATCACCACATCCATCCATCACACACTCTCTCTCCCTTTACAACTCTCTCTCTTTCTCTCTTTCTCACTTCAAATCTCTAAGCAAAAGAGCTCCATACGTATGGAATTTTCCAAGCATTCCTAAGCTCCAAGTGGCCCACTTTCCTACCCCACCATCTCCCATCTCAACCCTCTATTCCTCATCTCATCCATTGAAATTGAAGCTAAGGTGTCAAGGAACCCCTAGAAGCAAGAAGATCGGACGGTGGGTGCCTCTATAGGGTAGTTTCTTTCTTATTTTTATGATGGGCCAAGTGAGGCCCACCGATCAATGGTGTGGATCTCACTTGGGACCCTAAGTTGAGGCCGATGGCTCACTTGGATCATCATGATCATTCCATGATGGGGCCATTCTCCATGGACCCCATCATGATGTTTATTTCATTGCAAAAGGTCATCTAGATCGTCCATTTTGGTGGAGAAAGGATCTCCACCGTTGATCTCGATCTTGGTGGTCCCATGTGTTAAGGGACCCTTTTGACTGTATGATTTGTTTTAAAGGGAGGGCCCATAATGTCAGGGTCCCTCCATCACAAGCGTGTCCCACTTTCCATCTCTCTCCCTTCTCTTTTCATTTATTTTATTTTATTTTATTTATTTTACTATTTATGGTTATGTGGCCCACTTGAAAAGACCCCACTAGAATGCATGTATTGGACCCATTCCATTTTTTTTAGATGGGGCCCACCTTGAATGTGTGTGGGTAGCCATGAGGTGGCCCACCTAAACAGGGCCCACCTCAAAGCACCTAGACAGGGCCCACCTTTTTGGCAAATGGTCAGACCGTCCAATGTCTGGGACGCTGGACGTCCCTGTATAAAGGAAAACTCAAATATTAGCTTTGGGTGTGACCCACTTGTATAGGCCCCACCTTGATGTTTTGGTTCAATCCAGGCTGTCCATCCTCTTTCCCTCATCATTTTAGGCGTTGAGCCAAAGAATGAGTTCAATCCAATGATCAGGCAGGCCGTACCAGAGAAAATGGTACTTTTACTCTTCCAAGACTATTAGTGCCCATTTTGTTGCTTCTACAAGCCAAATCAGTGCCAAAGGTGAGATTGGTATGGCCTGTTTGGGCCCTAGAATCAAGTGGGCAGAGTGGATTTCCCATCAGTGAGCCTCACATAGGATTTTTACAAAAAATAAAAAATAAAAAAAAATGGCAGCAGCGCTGCCACCGTCAGAAGGCAGCAAACGCTGCCAGCCGGGCAGACGGACCAGCAGGGTCCCACGGCTGCTGCCATGGGCCCCATCATGATGTATATGTCTTTTCTACACCGTTCATCGGGTGGGCCAACCCCTGAAGTGGCCCCCCTCCAAAGATCAGCCTGATCCAAAGCTCTGGTGGCCCACATCATAGGAAACAGTGAAATTGAACCTCTACCATTGGAACCTATTTTTGGGGCCCACAGAAGTTTTGGATCAAGATGAAATTTGTGTATTTCCTTCATCCAGGTCTGAGTGACCTTGTGAACTGGTTGGATTTCAGATAAACATTTAGGTGGGCCCCATATAGGACCCACAGTGATGTATGTGACTTTCATCCACCGCCCAGGTGGACGGTGGCACCCACCTTGATGCTTTTGCTTTCATCCACCGTCCAGCAGGCGGTGGAGCTCCCTGTGATGCATGTGACTTGTCCGCACTGTCCAGCGACAGTGGGACCCACCATGATGCATGTGTTGCATCTATACCATCCAACCATTTTGAGATCATTTTATGGCATGGGGAAAAAGAGTGAATCAGATTTTGAGCTCAAGTGGACCCCACAATTTAATGGACAATGACGTCCACTGTTTAAAATTTCTAAGGGGCAAAGTGGTTCCCTATAAGCTGATATTTGTTTCCATTTATTCATTACTATGTTACCTTATGAATAAATTGGATGAGAAACGTATGTTACGACGGGCCTTAGGAATTTTAAAGGTGGAAATCACCATCACCACTTATATTTGGATGTAGCCCATTTGAGGTGCATGGGGCTCAATTGGTAGGCCCATTTGATATTCAAAGGTCCATGAGTCGAAGCCCAGTGTGATGAATAAAGGCCTATAGGTTAGGCCCATTTGACTTAAATACGCCTATGATTTTAGGTCCATCTGATATGCATCGGCCCATGAGATTAGGCCCATATTGATATACTCTGAGGCCCCCTGGATTGTGATCCATTGCAATGTACCTACGACCCATTGGTGAAGCCCAGTAATGCGGCCCATTTGATATATTTAAAGCCCAATGGGATGTACCTAAGGTCCATTGCAATGCATGACCCCAACACAGAGTATGTAACGATGTTCACGACGATCGTGCCTTGGGAGCAATGTAGGTTTGACGTCCACATTACGAGTGTAATGCTGGTTGGATGTCCACATTACGACTCTCCTTAGGGCCCATTGTTAGGCCCGTACTTATTGTGTATAGGCCATCCAGGTCCTTCTACATTGTAAAATAGTTCATTTTATTATAACATGTTTAGTATAGTTCCATGACTCATGATCATACACATTATATGTATGCTTGACGTGAGAATTGTCTGATCATAGCATATGCCTTCGGGCAGGTTGTTTATGGGCTCCCGATTAGGCGGTGTTACCCTGCATGAGCACACGATATGCGCAGAAATTGCTACATGATTGGATAGCGTGACTCATGCATTTCGCATTGTGTGGCATGGTTGTTGTACGCCCTAGCTACATCGGGGCCGTAGCCTCCACAGGCAGATCATGGTTGGCAGGATTGGATACCAAAAATCTCGTTCTACATGGGGTGCTATAGATATCCCTGGGTGAAAGTCCCTAAACCCTTATAGCACTAAGAGGTTGCTCCAACGTCTAGACCGAGTGGGTAGATGAGCGTTGAGTGCCGATTACCAGACGGTTGCGCTCTCCACTATGTCGTGGTCGGTTGGAAGGGGGTGCGGCCTTACCCGCCCGAGAGTAGGGGGAAATGTTAGGCTGAGTTTGACCAACTCGAGGAATGGGTCCGCTATCGACGAGTCGCGTCCGATATTGGCAGACGGATAGTGAGGTCTCTTTCACTTACCTTATTGCGCACGATGTGGCGGCAATCTGGTTTAAAGTGTACTAGACCCCGGTGATATCCCATATTTGAGATGTATTGATGTGTGGACATAGATGAGGATCTGTATGCTTGAGTTGCATTGCACATTGCATGGCCTTGGGATGGCCGATACCATTCATGTCTTGCATCGCATAGCCTTGGTACGGCTCATGATATTATGGATCCATCTGCATATTTCGCATTACTCTGATATTTCATGATCATACTACTTTCACCACCCTCTAAGCTTTCTATAAGCTTATGCACGACCGTTGCGTGCAGGTGATGTTGGTTCGCAGCAGCGCTGAGGCAGGAGCATGTTGCGGATCATTTTGCAGTTTTTATTCTTTACCATTGTATTTCCCTTTATGCTCATTGTACTTGTAAATTTTTTGATCATAGTGAAAATGTAATGGAGTTCTTGGTTGTTGTTTGTGGGTTATGCCTTTGGTTATGCTTATTACAAAAAAAAACTAACGTTGAAAATCCTTCTCGTAGCATCCTAAGATCGGAACCTGGCGAATGGGAGCTAGGAGCCGAGAATGGGGTTCTACGGAGGCTGTCGACGCTGGATTCAGTGATCGAGAATTTTGTGAGCCCGGTTTCCGAGTTTGGGGCGTGACAAGGGTAGTTTAAGATCCTTAAATAGGCCCAGAATTAGTCCAAATGGCCCCAGGGCCATGTTATACTTAGGTTATAGACAAAGAGTGTCTGTTTTAGGCAAATAAGACTCATCTGGAGGCCCATAACTCATAAATGCTATAACGTAAGTTCTCTAACCATGGATCAAGACCAGGATATGATTTCAGTTTGATCGAATTTGTATATCGACCGTAGAGGACCTGCATCAGTTCAACGGTCATCGTCACTCGATCAGGGCCACAAGTATACTGACATGTGCAGAAAATTTCCCTGATCCAAGGGTATAGTTTAGTCAGAATCTGACGGTTTAAAACCTTCAATTTCACCCGCAAGCGAATGGTCCAATTTACCGAAGTTTGAGTTTTTTCTAAAGATATTTGCGTTTCTCGCACACTTCGCTTCAGGCTTAAGTTGTGCTTTCTGGATACTATTCGGGCTCGATTCCCGCGATGGTTGTCAAGCCCAATAAGACGGTCATAACCTTGTAGTTTCGCGGTAACAGAACTATCGACGCGTGGTCCAGGTACGATACAGGGTTTCGATGTGCTCCTGAGAGCAACTGGGTTTTGAGTTTGCTCCTAGCTTTCTAGGTAATGTTGAGTTAGCGATTCTAATAGTTTTGGGTCTTGTAGTTCGTATAGATAGTGGTCTGATAAGGGTCAAATATTGCATATCAGACCCCAATTATCACCTGATTTTAAGTACATGATAATGCTTAATGGAATATTTTAATCGTGTTTTTGTTGCAGGGTGTAATTAGGAGCGTTGACTTAAAAAGAGTATTAAAAGCATGAATGTGACACTCCGAAGTCATTAGAGTAGGGGACGAACTCTAGAGGACCAACATTGATGAATTTACACGCCAGATATCTGAAAAAATCAAGCCGTTCGCGTTAAAGAGGCCCGAAATTGGTCCAAAATGCAAGATCACAGGGTTCCCGTCATCCAATTGACTTGAAACTTTATACATGTGATAGGGGCCATAAATTAACCGTACATATTAAATTTCAGCCATTGGATATCTCGAGAAGTGGCCCAAAGGCCATATCAGCTCATTAATATCCAATTTGGGGCCCACCTGCTATCTTTTTATGCCTCAAATTTTGTCTCAACTGTTAAAATAATATAAGAAAAGATATGGATGGATTGGATTTCTGAAATACATGCAGTGGGTCCCATCTGGGAGAGCAGTGCGCAACGTGCATAAGCACTCGTTACGCACCAGACTGACTAACATGGTCAGCAGTCGCTGACCCGCGACCGCCCGCGACTGACTTCAAAACCGACAGTTGCCATTTTCGACTGCAGCGAACGGACAGACGCTGTCTATCTTACGAATGGTAGTGGGCCACCATCATGGCCCGTACGGCCAATCCAATCCATCCATCTTATAGATGGCTTCGAGCACTACAAAACCATGCTGACCTTTCACACCCACGCATACTCACTTGTGTGATATAGGGGCCATAAACTGACTACCCTGTGACGTTTAAAAGTGATTTTTGCATGATTTCTTCTTTGGGTCGCTTCAATGGATGTTCAAAACTATCTATTCTTGACTGAAATTTTATCCTGAATCTAATGGATGGAGTGAATTTTCCCAAAAATGCTTCTGTGGGGCCCACCGATCACGACAGCGAAAGAGTACGAAAGATTTCACACATCTACGAAAACTGACTTTTTCAGGTGGTTGTGGGCCACCATATTTGATCATATGGATGATCTAAGCCGTCCATCGTGTAGAGCAGTTAAAAATGTCAATTTTACAGACATAATGCAAGGAACACGAGATTTATGAAGCCTCGAACTTGGCTGAGAAATGGCTTTCGTTGCGTGTGCGACAGCTTTCTAAATCCGATTTCCACCACTCCAGCCACTCCAACAGCTATAAAAAGATCTGCAAAACATGGATGAGGGGGATCCAGAGCTTGGGGAGAGCCAGGGAGAGAAGAAAGAGAAGAAAGAGAGAGAGAGAGAGAGAGAGAGAGAGAGAGAGAGAGAGAGAGAGAGAGAGAGAGAGGAAGGAAGAAGAGAGTGAAAGTGCACCTACAAGTGCCCTGGTTTGTCAATTACGGTGTAAGTTGAGTCAGTCGGACAACAGCCCCTAACAGGAAGATCAATTCAAGTGTCTGCCTCAAATGGATGTGTGGAAGCTCGCCACAGGTAAATCATAGCCTCACATCCCATGCCCAAAATACTAGGTGATTAAAATCCTTAAAACTAAATAGAACACCTTAGGGTTTTAGTGTAAGAAAACTTTTTACCAAACAGAAAAATCTTCAATTTTTTCTTACCCTATCGAATATATCGATTCACCTTTCGATATGATCGACCTTCTCTGTCGATGTCCTCGGCATCTCAATCGATACAATCGAGTGAGGACAAAAAGCGTCCAACAATCAAACATTCATCTAGACGATTTATCAATATATAAGAATCTCAATCGATATCATCGATATTCGAATACCGATCCCATCGAAAGTGGATCAATAATATCGACAGACAGTTTTTCGGTGCCCCTATTTTTCTAAGAAAACTACTATAAGCTTCGATATATCGATGACTGTCCGATTCAATCTCAACTCAAATATCAATCATATCGGTAGTCATTCGATCATATTGATAGTAGGCGCATATTTCCTCCAGCATAAATTTTAGGGTGTTTTATGCGTTGATCGGGGGCCATTCGAGGAAATCGATATTCTAATGTCGATATCATCGAGTCATGGTCGATTGGATCGAATCTAGCACAAACTGAACAGCGTGCTTATAGGTAAATCTATATAATTTATCGATCCTATCGACAAGGTCTCGATATCATCGACATTC
This sequence comes from Magnolia kwangsiensis, assembly GCA_037074715.1. Classification (NCBI taxonomy): domain Eukaryota; kingdom Viridiplantae; phylum Streptophyta; class Magnoliopsida; order Magnoliales; family Magnoliaceae; genus Magnolia; species Magnolia kwangsiensis. The sequence continues at coordinate 77,740,271 of CM073579.1, forward strand.
AAATTCTGATGACATCGGCTGTTCCCCGATCATATCTTTAGAACCTGAAATTCTTCAAGGTTGTCTCTCTTATTTTCACCCGTCAATAGATCGATCCATCTATTGATGGAATCGGAGTTCGAAATCTGATAACATCGATGTGTGTCTCGATCCTATCGACCAGCCGGCAAAAGGTTTCAAAAGCGAATGACATGAAGTTTGTACCATCGATCGGATCATCGATACAATCGAGAGTATATGCTCGATCATATCGACTCTTGCTCGATGATATTGAACTCTATCATAAATGTGGCCGTTTTATATCCGTTGAAACCTTTTGCCTATATATAAAGAGGTTAGTCTTTATTCCTGGCAAAGAAAGAAGAGAGTGCTTCTGAGTGTTTTAAACTTCATATCATTTATCTTAAGCCCTTTCTCTCAGGGAGTTCATCCTCCAATCCACCCTCATCATTGATATTCAATAGAGTGGATTGGAGAATGAACTTCCGCATTCAAGGATCCTCTAGCTACTAACTTAATGACAAATCATTAAGCTGGGATGCCTTGAATGTATGGATGATTGGAATCACTCTATCTTCCTAATAGGAAAATCTTTAGAGAGTGAAATTTCATCATAACCTTGACCTGACCTGAAGCCTAGTACTGGTACATCTTTTGTGTTGCAGATTAAGGGAGCTGAAGACTCTTCATCAACAAGAAGGAGATCTTCATCACTGCGCTAAAAGGGACTCATCAACTTATCTGTAAGTACTTAGAGTCCAGAGGACACTTGTGATCATTCCTTTCTAGGATTGGGTCGTAGGTGTTGCTCACCCTTTGAAGTCCTCAAAGGAGGCCTTATGCGGGAGTGTACGTGTGGGTGTGTTATGTGGACCCTTGCTCTGTGTGGGTATAAACATCTGGTTAGGAGTGAACCAGTAAGACCCTGGGTTATGAGGTGAACCGTGTAAAACCTCTGTTAGGGTCTTAGGGTAAGATCCTTGGCCAGTGTGCCTAAACCGGGTGCTATGTGTTGATCCTTGCTCATGAGAGCATAAACAGTCAGCCTCTGTGTAGGTTGTAAATGTTAAAGGTGAACCTGATTTAAAATCTTAGGTTTGAGGTGAACCATAAGAAACCTCCTTAGTGAAATCTGGTACACTCAAGGGTTGAGTGTGGTAACTGGGAGTGGAGTAGACAAGTAGTCGAACCACTATAAAAATGACTGTGTCTGTGATTGATTCTTATGTTTGAACATTTGTGTGATTATGTTAATTACATTCATATCTGCTCACACTTTACACACACAGTCACATCCATCGTAGACTATAACTGCCTCATGCTTATTAAATTGAATAGTTTTGTGATTGGATCCTCTACTAGGCTTGGAAGCAAGTAGAGTTACATTTGAGTAATCCTGAAAATTGCATACCTGTTAGGATTAGAGTGATAAATTTTTTAATATAATTTATAAATCTTTAAAAAGTCCTATTCACCCCCTCTAGGACATATTGGCATATTCCTGCTTCAACTCAAGCAGTCTTCACCGCTATTTCAGAGAGATGTTCTTAACTTTTATATTTTTTTTCTTATTTCTTAATTAACTTTATGGATAGCTAAATCTTCTTAGCTAGGGCTGAGATGAAGCCCCTAATTTGAATAACGTTTGTTATGTGTTGAATTCATCTTGATTTGATTAATTTATTTCTTTTTCTAGTGTGTTTAATTGAAGTTTTCATACTTCTCCATTCTATGAGCTTAACCAAAGTCTAGATGTGGATGTTGTTTAGAATCTTATCTAGGTACTTGTGTCTAACCATGAACAGGTTTCCTATAGAGGAAGAAACAGGAATCCACATCTCTCCATGCCTGACCATGGATGGATAGATTTGATCCATATACTTTAAGGGATTTTACATTCTGTGTGCCTGACCAAGGACATAGAATGTGGTTTATTTATTTTTTATCAATTTGAATTAGGGTGAGTCAATAGGAAAAACAAGGGTCATGATAATTAGGGGTGGATTCAAAAGTCCTGGTACTCTCCTTGATTGAAATTTTCTCATTGTTCTTAGTTACTTTTCATAGAATTTCGTTAGTTTACTTAATTTTTAGCAAAATTATTTGTTGGATTAGTTAAGAAGAATTGTAAATTTTGAATTGTGACAACCAGTCCTCGTGGGAACGATCTCGTAATATGTACCGTATCTACATCTGATTCGTATACTTGCGAGTTTAAAATTATTTAAATCAGATTGGTTTAAATAAAACATCATGGTCTAAGCTAATTTCACTAATTATTTAGTTTAGTACTTAATTAATTTTCATATAATTTCTACAGAATTCGATCCTTAGTAATTTCTGCCTAAGGTGGTACTTGGGTATTTGTATTGATTTTTTTGAGACGTTATAATCTACCCCCCTTAAAGAAAAATTTTATCCTCAAAATTAGTACCTTTTCGTACTCCTCGAGAATCTAAGGGTAGTTCTTACGGACTTCGGCTTTTGTTTCCCAAGTAGCCTCTTCCTCAGTGTGGTGAGTCCACAATACTTTCACAAGCTGGATCACTTTACCGTGTAACACCTGTTCCTTCCTATCCAGGATACGTGTTGGTCGAAGTACACACGTAGCATCTTCACTCAACTGTACCTGCTTCCTTTGATAATATGGGAAGGGTCAAGAACATATTTCTTCAACATCGATATGTGAAATATGTTGTGCACGCCTATGAGTGGTGTAGGCAAGGCAAGGCGTTATGCTACCACATCCATTCGGTCTAAAATCTGGAATGGGCCAATGAATCTTGGTGTGAGTTTTCCTTTCTTGCCAAAATGAAGGACTCCCTTCATTGGGGAAACCTTAAAAAATACATGGTCCCCAACCTCAAACTCTAACTCCCATCATCGAGTATCTGCGTAAGTCTTCTGTCTACTTTGGGCTGCGAGAAGTTGACGCCTGATAATGTTTATCTTCTCTGAGTTTTCCTGTACTAAATCTGGGCCAATTAGGCTTTTCTTGCCAACTTTTGCCCAACAATGAAGTGCTCAACATGGACACCCATATAGTGCTTCGTAGGAAGCCATGCCCATACTCACTTAAAAGTTGTTGTTATAAGCGAACTCTGCATAAAGAAGACAGTCATCCCAACTATCCTTGAAATCGAGCACACATGCTCGCAACATATCTTCTAACACCTGATTTACCTGTTCCATCTGCCCATCAGTTTGTGGGTGGAATGTACTGAACTTCAGTTTCACTCCCATTGCTTCCTGGATTCAAGTCCAGAAGATAGACTTGAATCACGTGTCTCAATCTGACATAATCTCCATAGGCACTCCATGCAGCCATATAATCTCCTTGATGTATAGCTTGGCTAAATCATCTGTGGAGTTCGAAACTTTAATTGGGAGGAAATGATCCAATTTTGTTAATCGGTCCATAATCACCCATATGGAGTCGTGTCCCTTCCTTGTCTTCGGTAACCTGGTAATGAAATCCCGCTTCCATTCAACTATGGGCATGGGCTAAAGCAATCCAGGAGGTCGGTGATGCTCGACCTCGACCTGCTGGCACATGAGACAACAAGATACAAAATCTGCTATGTGGGCCTTCATGTCATCTCACTAGTACGAATGCTTCATATCTTGGTACATATTTGTACTAGTAGGATGCATTGCCATCTTCGAATTGTGGGCATCTTCGAGAACTTCCTTTCTTAAGCCATGAAGATTTGGGATGCATATGCGACCACAATAACGTAAACCCCCATTCGAACCAACTCTCCATTCAGAGACTTCATCGTCAGTTGCTTGCTCTCTCATTTTCACCAAAAGTCTGTCCTCTTTCTGAGCCATAATGATTCGATCATCAATAAGTGGTTGCACGTGGATGTGTGTGACACTCTCGAATGGTTCCTCTACTGTAAGCTTCTGTTCGAAGTCTCACACAAATTCTACCATGTTCCATTCTTCAATCATTAGTGGAGCCACAAATCTATTGTCTTCTTGTGGTTCAACGCGTCTGCCACAAGGTTGGCCTTGCCAGGATGGTAGGAGACCTCAAATTTGAAGTCTTTCCAGGTATCCATCCATCGCCGTTACCTTATATTCAGGTCTCTTTTTGTGAATATGTACTTGAGGCTCTTGTGGTCTCAAAAGAGCTCGAACTCCTCTCCGTAGAGGTAATGTCTCCAGCACTTTAATGCGAAGATAACTGCTACCAATTCTAGGTCATGCGTAGGGTAGTTTTCTTCGTGTTTCCTCAACTATCGCGACGCATAGGCAATTACTCTGTCCTTTTGCATAAGAACACAACCCAAACCAACACGAGATGCATCAGTGTATATCGTATATCTGACCTCTTACTTTGACAATACTAGCACGGGTGCGGACCTCAACTTGTCCTTCAGTTCTTGAAAGGCATATTCTGCCTTCCTATTTCAGGAAAACTTAAGATCCTTTCGAGTAAGCTGAGACAACGGTCTGGCTATCTTGGAAAAATCTTTAGTGAATTGGCGATAATAACTAGTAAGTTCTAAAAAACTCCTCACTTCTGTAACCGAACTGGGCTGCGCCCAGTCCTGAACTGTGGTCACCTTAGCAAGGTCCACAGCGATACCTTCCTTGGACACCACATGTCCCAAGAACTTGACTTTTTCCATCCAGAAGTCACATTTCTTGTACTGAGAAAATAACTGATTCTTCTTGAGAGTATCGAAGACTACTCGCAGGTACTCTTCGTGATCCTTTCAGCTCTTGGAGTATATCAAAATGTCATTTATAAATATGATGATGAACCGGTACAGGTATGGCCGAAACACCCGGTTCATGAGGTCCATGAACAGTGCTAGTGCATTCGTAAGTCCGAACGACATCACGAGGAACTCGTAGTGCCCAAAGATAGTCCTGAATGCCGTCTTCATCCCTGATGCGCAACTGATGGTTGATCTTTTGAGGCAGCGTAAAGCCATTATCCCTCATCTTGGTAAAGCAATAAGTGTCCGTATGCCCCATCTTCTTATAGTAGGTGCACCACAAATCAGATGGGTTGGTGGAGCCATAAGCCTAGGAATCGAATCTGCATGTGGCCTCTTGCCAAGGAATGGTCAGTTTGGCAAGTCAGGTCGAGGCCTCGGGCCCATCGGCATGCTCGTACGGGACAGTCTGTCCCCATCCTACTCAGCTCGCATGGATATGTTCACTAGCTTAGCATAACTGGGAATGATAGTGCAACACATCTTTGTTCAGATTTCAAGCCATAGACCCTCTGAAAATCGCCACGTCTTCATCGACTCATCTTCTAGTATCAAAGGAGCATATCTGGCTAGCTCCGTGAATTTGTTCTCATACTTTGACACCGATATTCCTCCCTATTGGAGGTGAAGGAACTCACCCTCCTTTTCATTACGGTAAGTGAGTGAGAAGTATTTTCCATGGAAGCATGTCTCAAACGCGTCCTATGTCCATACGTATCCAGGAGAAACTGGTCGTAGGACGTTGTCCCACTAGAGACTGGCCTCCTTCTAGAACATATAATAACTAACTCCACCTGCTCTGCCTCAGTGCAGTGCAGCGGTTTCAACATCTTAGAGATGCGATTAAGCCAGTATTTGGCCTCCTCAGGCCTATGAGTGAATGCAAAGGTGGGAAGTTAGAAATGTTAGAAGTGTTCGAATAGACCACTAGCATTCATATTTTTCATGCCCCAAACTCGAAAACTGGGCTCACAAAATTTTTGATCGCCGAATCCGGCGCTGACAGCCTCCGTAGAACCCCATTCTCGGCTCCTAGCTCCCATCCTCCAGGTTCCGATCTTGGGATGCTACGAGGAGGATTTTCAATATCAGTTTGATTCGTAATAAGCATAACCAAAGGCATAACCCACAAACAACAACCAGGAACTCCATTACATTTTCACTATGATCAAAAACTTTACAAGTACAATGAGCATAAAGGGAAATACAATGGTAAAGAATAAAAACTCCAAAATGCTCTGCAACGTGCTCCTGCCTCAGCGCTGCTGCGAACCAATGTCACCTGCACGCAACGGTCATGCATAAGCTTACAGAAAGCTTAGAGGGTGGTGAAAGTGTGTGCGCAAGGTAGTAATATGAACATGCAATGACAGAGTAATGCAGAATATGCAGATGGAACCATAATATCATGAGCCGTACCAAGGCTTATGCGATGCAAGACATGAATGGTATCGGCCACCCCAAGGCCATGCGATGTGCAATGCAACTCAAGCATACAGATCCTCATCTATGTCCATACATCAATACAACTCAAAATATGGGATATCACCGGGGTCTAGTACACTCTAAACCAGATTGCCGCCACATTGTGCGCAATAAGGTAAGTGAAAAAGACCTCACTATCCATCTGCCAATATCGGGTGCGACTCGTCGATAGCGGACCCATTCCTCGAGCTGGTCAGACTCAGCCTAGCATTGCCCCCTACACTCGGGTGAGTAAGGCCGCACCCCCTTCCAACCAACCACGACACAGTGGAGAGCGCAACCATCTGGTAATCGGCATTCAACGCTCATCTACCCACTCGGTCTAGACGTTGGAGCAACCTCTTGGTACCATAAGGGTTTAGGGACTTTCACTCAGGGATATCTATAGTACCCCATGTAGAACAAGATTTTTGGTATCCAATCCTGCCAACCACGATACATCTGTGGAAGTTACGACCCCGATGTTGCTAGGGCGTACAATATCCATGTCATACAAATGCGATATGCATGATTCACGCTACCCAGTCATGCATCAAATCCTGCGCATATCGTGCGCTCTTGTAGGGCAACACCGCCTAACCGGGAGCCCATAAACAACCTGCCCGAAGGCAAATGCTATGATCAGACAATTCTCACGTCAAGCATACATATGATGCGTATGATCATGAGTCATGAAACTGTACTAAACATGTTATAATAAAATGAACTATCTTACAATGCAGATGGACCTGGACGACCTATATACGATGAGTACGGCCCAGTAATGGGCCCTAAGGAGAGTCGTAATGTGGACATCCAACCAAAATTACACTCGTAATGTGGACGTCAAACCAACATTGCTCCCAAGGCACGATCTTTGTAAACCTCAGTACTTAGTCTGTAATGGATTTACACATTGCAATGGACCGTAGGTTGTCCCCATTGGACCTTACATATATATCAAATGGGCCATATCCTATGGGCCTTTTATTCATCAGATGGGCCACACCAATGGGTCTTATGTGCATTGCAATGGGTCAAAACCCGTGGGCCTTGGATTGCATCAATTGGACCTAGTCACATGAGTCTAATATGTATCAAATGGGCCACACCAATTGGGGCCCCACATGTAGATCAAGTGGGCCTCAACCCATAGACCTAACATGAGTCAAATGGGCCTAAACCCCTAGGCCTTCTACAAATCAGATGGGCCTGTACTCATAGGCTTTATACAATTTAAATGGGCCTAAACTCATAGGCCTTATACAATTTAAATGGGCCTAAACTCATAGGCCTTATACAATTTAAATGGGTCTGGTCCTAAGGGCCTTGGGATATATCAAATGGTCCAATCCCATGGGCCTTACATCCACATCAAAGTGGGCCCCAATAAATGTCACAAATACCTTAAGATGAGCCTCAAATCATGATAAGATGGGGTCCACTTGGACTGTGGATCTGGCTCATACTTTGACTCATTTCACAAAATGATCTTTAAAGTGGACGAGCAGATTAGATGTAGCACCTGTATCAATGGTGGGGGGCCCACATGAAGACCCATCATCGTGCATGTAACATGAAATCTACAACTGTTAAAGATATATATAATATATACAATATTATATATAACATAATACAATATTATAAATAATATTATATAACGTTATATATATAGTATAATATATATATATATACATACACACGCTGCATGCACTCACGCTGCACTCGCACACGCGCACACACACTCACGCCGTACGCACACACGCATGCACACCCACACGCACGTACGCACACACGCCCCATGGGCTCCACCGTCACAACACCAGGGCTCCACCGTCCGCTGGACGGTGGAGATAAAATGCATACGTCATTGTGGGCTCCACGTGGGGCCCACCTAAACGTTTATTAGAAATCTAACCAGTTCATGGGGTCACTCAGACCTGGATGAAGGGAATACATAAATTTCATCTTGATCCAAAAATTCTATGGGCCCCAAGAACTTTTTAATGGTAGAATTCAATCCACACTGTTTCACGTGATGTGGGCCACCTGAGTTTTGGATCAGTCCCATTTTTGGAGGGGGACCCACCACTGGGGTGGCCCACCTCATGAGCAGGTCGGATGAAAAATAAACATTATGGTGAGGCCCACACGCAGGACCGTGGGCCCCTGCTGGACGCCCGCCCGCGCTGCCTGCTGACGTGAAAGGCAGAGGCTCTGCCTCTTTCCAAAAACCAGGAAAAATGGTTATCCTATGGTTTTTCGCACATGGGGCCCGCTAAAATGAAATCCGCTCTAGCCATTGCGTTCAGTGGCCCGCAACAGTCGAAATGAGTCTAGAGTTTGAATTTTTTTGGGATTAGAAAATGAAATAAAAACAGAAAAGGATCCTTGCATGGTAGTGATGCATTCTTTGATGCTATAGCCCACCAGGTCTTCCAATCAGCCCCAAAATTCTACCCAATGGCTAAACCACTGTAGGTAAGAGGGTAGACGGCTTGGATTGCCTAAATGCATCACGGTGGGGCCTAAGCAAGTGGACCACCCAAAGGTCCTTCTCTCTTCTTTCCCTTTTCTTCTTTCTTTTGAAACGTCCAGCGTCCCAGACGCTGGATGGTTTTATTTATTTTTATTTTTTAAAGAGTGGTGGGCCCTGATGAAGTGGGCCACCACTGATGGGTGACATGGGTTCAACGTCTAAGGTGGGCCCCACTTGAATAAAAATAAATTCCTCAAGGTGGGATCCATTCAAGTGGGCCACAAAATCCTATTGCATAAAAATAAAATAAAATAAAATAAAATAAAATAAAAGAAATAAAAGAGAGAGGGAGACATGGAGAGTGGGACACACCTTATGATGGAGGGACCCCGACATTATGGGCCCTCCTTTACATGAAATCATACATCAAGTGAGTCATTTTGCACATGTGACCATCAAAACTGAAGATCAACGGTGGGGATTCTTTCCCCACCAATATGGATGGTCTAGATGACCTTTCTAAAGAAAATAAACATCATGATGGGGTCCATGGAAATTGGCCCCATCATGGAATGATCATGATGATCCAAGTAGGCCATCGGCCTTATCTTAGGGTCCCAAGTGAGATCCACACCATTGATCGGTGGGCCTCACTTGGTCCACCATAAAAAAAAGAAAAACTACCCTATAGAGGCACCCACCGTCCGATCTTCTTGCTCCTAGAGGTTCCTTGGCACCTTAGCTTCAACTTCAATGGAGGAGATGGAGAATGGAAGGTTGAGATGGGAGATGATGGGGTAGGAAGGTGGGCCACTTGGAGTTTAGAAATTCTTACAAAATTCTAAACGTATAGGCTCTCTTTTGCTTTGGGATTTTGAAATGAGAAAGAGAGAAAGAGAGAGAGAGTTGTAAAGGGAGAGAGAGAGAGTGATGGATGGATGTGGTGAATGATGGGGGTGTAAGAAATCTTTGACTTTTGAGGCTTTTGTGTAAGAGAGGTATAGTTTTGGGAGACTTTTATGGTTGCTTGGGAAAATGGAATAAAGTGATGTGTACTTGACATGTGATGGCTTGATGGATTGATTGATTGATGGGATTGATGGGATTGATGTGACACATCGTAGAAATTCCCTTGGGTTTCGCAACGCGTGACATTTTCTCGCATCGAACGTTGGCCCACATCTCTTGACCAGGGTATCGCCTCAGTGCGCGAGTCGCGGCATCGAAACAGCAAGGACAGTGCGGTCGCTATGGTATTGGTCTCGGGTTGAGTCGACTCGGGTTGTCGGCATATGAATCAGGGTCACGCGTCGATATCGGTTAAGGGTCGAAGGTTGCAGGAATTCGACCGGTAAGACCGCGGAAGTCTACGGAAGGTACGGACCAAGATACGGGTCTTACAATATTTCCAGCAGGCTGCACAGATGGTGCAGGCGGGACCATATTCAAGTTTTAGGTAAGGGCTCCCACAATCTCAGTCCAAACCTACTGCTACTGCTACATTAGGAGCATCATTTGCTCCAACCTATCAGGAGGAGGATCCGCCTGAGGCATATGGGGCGTCGAGGTAGGCACACAGTTCTGTTCGAGAACCAGTGGTGCACTAGGTGTTAGCCCATTAGTGAGGCCAATGGCCAGCTGTGAACCCGGCATGGTGTCACTATCAGGGCCCAAACTAGGGTCCATATGGCTATCACTCAGCGGAGGTGCCTCGTCAAAAGATCCGACAAGTGCAAGACGTGTCATATTCTGAGTGGTCTTCGGAGGCATTCCCTATACACAATATAGGGTGCAACACATGTAAGATTTTAAATGACAACATTCAAATTTTCCAGGCATTCTACACATTCTAATTTAAAAGAAGCTTTATGCATTTCATTTAACCAAAATTGTCATAATACATGAGATGTAGTCTTACATGGATCACGATAGAAGATGCATGTGAGCTAACCTAACAAAATCTTTAAAACTAACTACTAATATCCAACTAAGCCAACTAGGGCTATTACATAAGGAACAAATGAACCCAAAAGATGACTACAACATACGACTAGTCATCCAACTCCGGTGAAGGTGGAGGCGCACCCTTGTCCTACACACAACACAGGAGAGCCTTCAAGGTGCGAGACGTCTTCCTAAATTTCTGTTTCATATAAGCCTGATTCTCTTGAAGCATTTGCTTCAGTTCAGCCTGGGTCTCCTTGACCTCCTGTCTCAGGTCAACCTAGTTCTCTTCAATCTGAGCCATGTGGGATTTTAAGGCGGGTTGATCATGGCGGTGATCAGGTGTAGCAGTAGGAGGTCCCCCATTAGAGTCTTAGGCTTCCTCCTCTTCTTCCTCACTTCTTTTATTTCATTTTCTTCCTCTTCTTCATTACTCTCTTCCTCTATTTCATTACTTTCTTCCTCTTCACTTTCTGTCTCACCCCTATACTCATCGAGTCGGGCTTAATGTTGTCGAGGGCTAATTCCCATGTTGTTGAGTATAGTGTCATTAATGAAGTGGATCGGTGCAAGCTCATCCATGTTAAATCTGTAGCTGAATTCTCGAGCAATTTTGCATATATGTTGACCGAATGGGAGTGTAACATCTCTCCTAACATAGCGTACGGTCTGGATTATTTGTAGTAGGGTGAACATAGGCAGACACAGCTTGTCTCCCTACCCAGCTCTGTATAGGAAATCCACCATCAAAAAAGTGCATTTGGTACAATTGCTCCACCTAGGATACACATTGTACGTGAAGATGTGGTGGAGTAGGCGGAAGTCTACCATTAGCTTGGTCGATAGGAGGCAATTGCCTCGCTTCAAGTGAACTAGTCGGCCATAAAGAAACCACGTGCGGCAATCTCTTTCTTGCATACTCTTGAGACGAGATTCATTAGCATGTACCTCACCACGTGTAATTTCTATAATTTGGGTCATCACATCTACATCGACCATGGCCTCCCGCCTTCCCACGGGTGTAGTGAACTGTAGAGGATCTAGTGGTGGATCCCAAATGTGGGCATAGAAGGCTCGGACAGTGCTTTCGCATGCATGAGACTTACCTTTAAATATAAGACCCCACCCGGATTCCAACAGGAGGTCCATCTCCAGATATAGCCAAAATAGTCTTTCGTCAACATGTGTTTCAAACACAACTTTACAGCCATGAAACTTACCATGTCCGATATTCAGTAGTAGAGATCTTTCAAGTGGAATTTGGGGATCAAGATCCCGCTTTATCCTTTGCTCTCACTAGGTGCTTGTGCTTACTTCGGGGCCCATTTTCTTCCTCGGACGGGTTGGGCGGCTAGGCCTGGCTTCATCTGTGGACGATTTTCTCTTTCCCATGAGGGAAAGGAGTGTGAAAAGTGAAAAGATGATAACCACTAGCTCAAATAGAGCCATGGAAGTGAAGAAAGTTTGAAGGATGAGATGGGTTGGTGAGTTTTGGGGTTTATGAGACACAAAGATGGATTTGTATACTCAAATGAGGAGAAATGAGGGAGATGGATGGTTGTAGGAGATGGGTTTAAGAAAATAGTGAAGGTGGGTGCAAGATTTTGAAGAAGATGAAGCTAGGAGTAATGGTATGGAGGTTTGAGAAGGAAAAAGATGATTTGTAGAGGTTTGAAGAGTTTTGAGAGCTAGGGGAGGGGTGAAATGAACAAAGGGAGCAAGAGGGGACCCAAATAGGGTGGTCCCACACAAAATGCAAGACCCACACATGTGCAAAGGGGCGGCGGGACGCCGGACCCGCAGGCCCGTCGCGGCCTACTAGAGATAGGTGGTGCACACCGTGGTCGTCGCGTTAGCACCACGGTCCACTGGATTGTGGGTGGTGCCACTATCCTGGGGTGGTGGCCTCTCCCCGGGGTGCCGAAATGATGCAGGGGAACCCTTGGGTCCCACTGTGAAATGGGGTTTGGGCCCTTATGCCCGTTTGAGGTGTTTTCGGGTTCCATCTTATGCTTATTCATGCTTTCTGAGTCATTTGAGTGTGGGATTCACTGAAACATGCCCAAACCTATCGATTAACGGTTTAGAAAGGAATTAGGATCATTTCACATAACTATAGATGCATACAGGTTACATTTCAATGGTCAGTTTTGCCCGTCGGTGAAACTTTGAATCCTACGATCATTTCTACATTTTATCACCCCCACCTAAGTCAAAGTACGTCAGTGTGCATCATGTTATCATAACGCAGGTCCAGTTTAATCCAAATCATGCTTTGATACCAACTTGTAATGCCCCCAAAATTGGAGGTCGAGCAAAGCTCAACTCCCGAGTTCCAACGCATCACTTATCCAACATAAATAATGTGTTTAGATATTGTCCATATTAGTGCCTTAAACATGAGTGGGATTACACTAAAATAGCATATCATACTCCAGAATTAATGAATTTGGGCAAGTAGAAGACTAAGATAGGTATGTAAAGTGCATAAGAGTTTCTTAATCCCCAGAGTATGAGTATGTTACTAGGCTGAATATATACATGAATTGTTCCAAAATTTATAAAATATCCAAGTGTGAATATCCAACTAATCCATATTCCCGTAATCTCCACAACGCAACTCTAGGTCTACATAGACCCTCCTGAGAGTTACATGTAAGAGAAATCCTCATCCTCATCGAAGAAGTCTAGCTCCATCGCCTAATCCTCACCATAATCTATATCTAAACTAGAGTCTGGTTGGTGTTTTAAAATACCTTCCCAGAGTGGGAGTGAGTGATCAACTCATGGTATTTAAGGCAAAGGTTAACATGTTATTAATTCAGTCAAGCAGTAATGATAAAGTAGTACAACAATCATATCCTAAGTACTCTTGTTAATGCAGGAATGGTATGATGTAATGATGCATGCTCTCACCTGCACTCTCTTAGCGACATCATCATCACGCATGAAAAACTTCCAAAACGTGCACTTCCTCGCCAAAACACATGTAATGCGGTGCATGGTTGTGTTAGCTAAGTAATGTATTAGGCTTATTCATACAACAGATTCAGGAAGCCAAGGTACCTCCCTTTATATCATTTATCCAAACAAGGATCCATCTAGGGTCGTCAATCCTAGTTAATCACATACGATAGGCAAGTTGTAGGGCATCACTCCTAATGAAAATAATGGATAGACAAGTTCAAGAGTTTACACTCAAGGTCATTATGGAGAGGCTCGTCACCTCAGCGTAGGCCTAGTTTATAGTCGAGGTCACTACAGGAAGGCTCGTCACCTCAGTGTAGGCCGACAGCTCGAATACAGTGTCCCATATCACCATATTTGACTCACGAGTTTGGGTTGCTCACTGGTCATTACGGGGAGGCTCGCCACCCCAGCGTAGGTCGATAGCTTGACTACAGTATCCCATACCACCATGCCTGGCTCATGAGTCTTAGCGGATTGTTGAACCATGGTTGAAACAGGCTTTACAGTAGTAAGTGGTACCTTAGATTTAAATAATAGTGTCCATACATGGTAAACACAAAATAGGCTAATCGAGTTACTTGGCAAGTGTGATTGGTACGAACGTACGTTGAATTGATTGACATAAAGTGCGTAAGCACTCCGCGTGGCCTAACCATTGTCGACGATCACCGTATGGCTCTAATTCATTGAACGTATCCAATGCGGTGAATCTAGTTTGGCCACTCAAACAGAAACCATTACCGATTGCCTGGACTAGGTGGTAGTCCCAAACATACTCAAATGAAATAGGGAATCACATATGTTACTCATATCCACATTTAAAGAACAATATAAATGTAAATCTCATTTGAGCATTTTATCAAACACATTTGACAAGTTGACATACATATGCATTTCATCCATAAATCATATAGTGACAATTTACAATACATGAAGAAAACTATTCATATGACTAAGGAAACTAAGAATCCTATCTTAATACACTTAATAAGTACAATCCATCAACAAAATATCATTAAGATATTTTAACAAACACTTAGACTACACATTTCCAAATGTATAGGCTAGACTTGTTATGACCTAAATTCTAGCAATTCATTTCACAACATTGGTTATAAAGTATATAACATACATGTATCTAAGATTAGAAGTTACTATAAACACAAACCAAGATTTCACATTCATTCAAACATTTCAACAAACACATAGAATGCATTTTATATTCACATGTTTCACACATGTATAGTTTATTAAAAATGCCGTAACTAATATCATATGGTAACAATCAAGTGAAGTATAAATCATTGCTGACATTGAAAGCCTTGAAAATCATAACCTAAACATTTATAGTCTACACCTTTCGTCGGTATGCCCGTTACGAACTCGGCTCGTACACTACGTTCCCGTCTACAGCACAACAACTACCTAAATCACGAAATAGCTTAGCCATTTCATCGATTCCTCTACTTGGATTCCTAAAAAAAAATTACAATTAGGATTTCTTACCCAAATTGAAGTTAGAATCGTTGATGTAGCGATGGTGGGGTTGTGATTCGGTATGTGGAGTAGTGGGAGTGAATCTTAGCAACAATCTCCCTATCTCTCTCTCTCTCTTCTCCTCACTCTTTTCTCCTCTTTTCTCTCTTCTCTCTCCTAGGGTTAGAGAAATTCATATGGAATGAGAGAGGGGTGGTTTAAGGTCCTTAAATAGGCACAAAATTGGTCCAAATGGCCCTAAGGCCATGATATACTTAGGTTATAGCCTAAGGGTGTCTGTTTCAGGCAAACAGGACTCATTTGGACGCCCATTACTCATCAATTTTACAGCGTAAGTTCTCTGTCCATAGATCTAGGCAAGGATAAGATTTTGGTATGATCGGAGTTGTGGATCGATCGTGGAGGACCTGTATCATTTTAATAGTCATCATCACTCGATCTGGGCCACAAGTATACTAACATGTGTAGAGAAATTTTTCTGATCTAAGGGTATAGTTTGGTCAGAATTTGACAGTCTGGAACCTTCAATTTTTCCCACAAGAGAATGGTCCAATTTACTTAAGTTTGAGTTCATTTTTTAAAAATATTCGCATTTCTCACACACTTCGCTTTAGGCTAAGTTGTGAGTTTCAAGATACTATTTGAGCTCAATTCCCGTGATAGTTGTCAAGACTAATAAGGCGGTCATAACCTTATAGTTTTGCGCTAACCAGACTTTCGACACGTGGTCCAGGTCCGATATGGGGTTTCGATATGCTCCCGAGAGCAATTAGGTTTTTAGATTGCTCCCAAGTTTCTAGGTAATGTTGAGTTAGCGATTCTAATGGTTTTGGATCTTGTAGTTTGTATAATTAGTGGTCTAAGCTAATTCCACTGATTGTTTAGTTTAGTACTTAATTAATTTTCATCTAATTTCTATAGAATTTGATCCTTAGTAATTTCTGCCTGAGGTGGTACTTGGGTCTTTGTACGGATTTTTTCGAGACGTTACACATTAGAGTCCACCTTTTTGTGAGAATTCCTAGTTTGTTTGCTAATCTGGCATTCCCCACATATTTTATCTATTTTTTATATTTTGGGTAAGCCTCTTACTAACTCTCTTTTACTCAATCTATACAAATTGCGGTAGTGTACATGTGAGACCTGTGTCCTAACTCGTACCGTTCTGAAGGATTCTGCGGTCCTCCAAGTCAAATTTCGGCAACTCACGACGCATAGATAGTAGTTGCGCACGATCCCAAGTTGTATCCAGTATTCTAGAGTCGGCTGAAGCTGAGACTTATACCTTAACGACCGCGCTGTCATCGTGGTTCGATTGCAGCGTCTCGCGTGCCGAGGCGATACCCAGGCTAGGAGATGTGGGCCGATGTTCAGGTCGAGGGGACGCCGCCATTTATAAAACTAAGGTAATCTTTCAAATCAATCACATCACATCCCATCAATTAAGTACCACGTCACATCTCATGTCAAGTACACATCACCTTCACCCATCCCCAAGCAACCCCAAAGTCAACACTCTCTTACAACCAAGTACACATCCATCACCCATCACTCTCCCATCTCTCTCTCTCTTACAACTCTCTCTCTCATCTCTCTCCCTCATTCTCCAAGCACTTCAACGTCTCAACCCCTCCATGAGAAAAAGCTTGGTGTGGCCCACCTCCCTACCACCCAATCCCACCATCCAAAGATCATCTCCACCATTGAAATGCATCCCTCGGAGCTCTAGGATGCATTAATGGAAGGAGTTTAAGAAGATCAAAGGTGGGTGATCTTTATTTAATTTTATGTGATTTAAGGGCCCACATTTGGTGGGACCCATTTTGATGATATGTATTGCCTACACCATCCATCTATTTGGAGTGTATGGCCCACCTACCCTAGACGTATCTGCGTATATCCACGCCTTCCATATATGTGGGCCCCACATGATGCAACAATTTATCCATGCTTTTTGTCCAATGGGCGGGTTTCACCTGCCTGTCCATTTGGACAGGCCCTTGGTGAAGGGAGAAATAAATATCAGCTAGATCCATCCATGGTGGCCTACCACGTGGAACCCAGATACGTGTGGATCTTAATCCACACCATCCGTCCTGGTCAGGCCTTGGATGAGGGCAGAACACGAATATCAGCTTTATTCAAAGCTGAGGTGGGCTACACGTGTGGACCCACCTCAAATGCATGCCTTTCAGTCCATGCTACCCAGGTGATGTATGTGCCTTAGATCAGGCCGTACGTCCGTGTATGGGTCCCACGTGGCACTCCCATGATGTATGTGTATTACCCATTGTCCATATGTGGGACCTACCTGACGTAGGTGATTTATCCACACCGTCCAGGCCTTAGGGTCGTATGATGCAGGTGTTTTACCCACGCTGGTCATCAGCCGTGGGACCCACCTTAATGATACGGGGTGTCCACACGTGTGGACCCACCTAATTACACCGTCCATCCATTGCTGTTCAACAGCAATAACTGCTGTATTAACGTAGTGCTGTATTGACGCAGCAGGTGCTGTAGGACCACCTCGATGTATGTGTCATCTTCATCCATTGTAGCACGTGTGGGGGTGGGACCCACCTTAATGTAAATGTTTTAGCCACGTGGTTCACCCCTGGATGTGGGACCCCACTTGGATGAATCATCCAGACCGTCCAACGGTGGAACTTCACTGTGATGTTGAAATCCACCCCATCCATGCACAGATGTGGAGCCCACCTTAAGGCATCCACACGTGTGGGGCCCTACCTTGATGTATATGTTTTACCTGCACCATCCAAGGTGTTAGTCGGTGCCGTGGATTCCACTGTGATGCATGTATTCTATTCAAACCGTCCCTCCATTTTCAGTGGAAGTGTGGGACCCACCCACACGTGTAGGCAGGTGGGACCCACCTTCGTGTATTTATTTCACATCCACACCGTCCACTGGATTTGGGACGGTGGGGCCACTGTGATATACGTGTCTATCTATGCCTTCTGTCCAACAGCAACATAGTTGCTGGATTAATGTCAGCAACTCTGTGGGGCCCACCATAAAGTAGTGTTCTATCCAGACCGTCCAAAGGGACAATGGGCCCTAGCTGATGACATCAGCAAGTGAAATGGGTCTGGTGATCCAGACCGTCCATCCACTAGGCGAGTATTCTGAGGTTGTTGTATTGGTGCCAATTGTGGGTTTTATTTACACCGTCAATATATGTGCACCCCACCCAGATGTATGTGCTTGGGTCCCCACTTTCTAGATGGTTGTACGGTGGGCCATGCCATGATGTATATGTTGTAATCCGCACCGTCCAAATGGCTGGATGGTGGGCCACTTGTGATGTATGTGATTTATATCCTGGTCATCCATCCATGGTTGGGACGTGGACCCCTCATGATGTATGTGTTGTATCTACTCTATTCATCGATTTGATGTGGCCCACCATGATCTAGACGGTGGGTCCTATCTTGAGATATGCGTTAGTCACATATGTCGTTTATTTAGTGGATCCATTGGGAAGGTATAGGCCCATATGCAGGGCCCACCTATTCTGTGTTTGTGGCCCATGTATGAGGCCCATGGTGATGTATTTACGACCCATTTGATGAGGCCCATCGTGATAGGTGGGAGGCCCATGGGACAAGACCCATTGCGATATATCCGAGGCCTATGAGCGTGGCACGATGCAATGTATGTGAGGCCTATGTGCGGGGCCCAATGTGATGTATGTGTGACCGTTACATTGTGTATGAATTCCTTATGTAGGCCACTCCTTGGGAGCAATGTTGGTTAGACGTCCACATTGATGGGCAATGATGGTTAGATGCCCTCATTATGACCTTCCCTTAGGCCTTATTAGGCCCATTCTTGCCTATATTGATTATCATTACCGATTGACGTGACCGATTTGTCGATTCTGATTATCGATCGATCCCGATTGACATGACCGATTGCCGATTTCGATTGTCATGATCGATTGCCTATACCAATTAACGTAATCGATTTGCTGATTCTGATTATCGATCGATCTCGATTGTCACAATTGATTGTCAATTTTGATTGATGTGACCGATTTGTCGATTCTGGTTATCAATCGATTTCGATTGTCATGACCGCTTGCCAATTTTGATTGACGTGACTGATTTATCGATTCTGATTATCAATCGATCCCAATTAACACGACCGATTGCCTATTCCAATCGTCATGACTGATTACCTATATCGATTGACGTAATCGATTTAATCGATCCCGATTTTCACAACCGATTGCCGATTCCGATTGATGTGACCGATTTACCGATTCTGATTATTGATCAATTTCGATTGTCATGACCGCTTACCAATTTCGATTGACGTGACTGATTTATAAATTTTGATTATTAATAGATCCCAATTGACACGACCGATTACCAATGTCAATTGTCATGATCGATTGCCTATACCGTGTAATCGATTTGCTGATTTTGATTATCGATCCATCTCGATTGTCACAATCGATTGCCAATTTTGACTGACGTGACTGATTTACTGATTCTGATTATTGATCAATTCCGATTGTCATGACCGCTTGCCAATTTTGATTGACGTGACTAATTTACCATTCTGATTATTGATTGATCCCGATTGCCAATTTCGATTGACGTAACTGATTTACCGATTCTGATTTGTTGAGGTCGATTGTATAGGCCAATTTCGATTGTCGAGGCTGAGTATCGAGGCCGATTCTGATGTGTTGAGGTCGATTGTATAGGCCGACTCTGATTGTTGAGGCTGATTATTATATTAGCCAATTGTCGAGGCCGGATATCGAGGCTGATTGTCGAGGCTCATTGTGCTATATATGAGACCTGTATTTAAGGCCCATTATGATGTGCATTTGGCCTGTGTTTGAGGCCCAATGCAATGTATATGTTACCTGTATTTAAGGCCTGTTGTGATGTGCATTCAACCCATGTTTAAGGCCCAATGTGATGTATATGAGGCCTATGTGATGAGGCCTACTGGGGTACATTTGTGGGTGTTTTCTCCATTGTGATGTATTTGAGGACAATGGGTCGTGATCCATGGTGATGAATATTAGGCCCATGTTTAAGGCCCATATGTTAAGGCCCATTTGATTATTAAGGTCCATTGATGCGGACCATTGATGCGATCCACTTGATGTATATAAAGCCCATGGGCAAGGCCCATTGTGATGTATTCATGACCTATGGGAAAGGCCCATTGTGACGTATTCATGGCCCATGGGTAAGGTGCATTGTGATGTATTCATGGCCCATGGGCAAGGCCCATTGTGATGTGTTCATGGCCTATGGGCAAGGCCCATTATGATATGTATTTGGCCCATTAGCAGGGTCCGCCTGTTATTTATATGTGGCCCTTGAGTAAGGCCCATTGTATTGTATATTAGGCCTTTGTGTGAGGCCGTGGGCCCATTATATGTTTGGCTCTATGTGGTCATTCCTTGAAGGCAATGTTGGTTAAATGTCCACGTTGTCAAGGCTGATTGTTGATGCCGGTTATTGATACCGATTATGAGTATGTGACAGAATAACATCATAATCCGTGCCCATACGCATCATCTGCATGCTTATTATGAGATGTGATTGACCATTGCATATGCCATAGGGCAGGTTGTTCATGGGGCTCCTTGATAGGCAAGGTTGCCCCACATGAGAGCATGACATGTGCAGGATTGCGGCATGATTGGACTGTACAACTCATGCATCTCACATTTGTGTGACATGACCACCGTATACCCTAATGATATTAGGGCCGTAGCCTCCACAGGTATTTCGTGGATGGCCAGATGGGACACTGTAAATCTGTTCTACATGGGGTGCTATAGATATCCCTAGGTGAAAGTCCCTAAACCCTCTTGGTTTCCCAAGTTGTTCTAACGTCTAGACCGAGTGGATGTATGAGAGCATGAGGGCCGTATACCGTTAGGCCGCCTCTTCCATTGTGTCGTGATCGGTTGGAAGGGGATACGGCCTTACCTGCCCGAGAGGAGGGGGCAATGCTAGGCTGAGTTTGACTAGCTCGAGGAATAAGTTCGCTATCTACAAACCAAGCTTGATAATGGTAGGCGGATAGTGAGGTCTTTTCCACTCACCTTGTTGCGCACTATGGGGTGACAATCTGGTTTGGAGTGTAATAGACCTCGGTGATTTCTCAGAGAGAGTAATCGTACTGATATGTGGACTTATTGAGCAGGAATTGTATATTCATTCATTCATTCATTCACTATCCACTCAAGCTGGTGGTGTGTAACTATTTGTTACGTGTACCTTCACATGGCTAGGATTTCAGTTTGGCGAGCGACTAACCTGAGATCAGGAGTTTACCACATTGAGTCTGAGTATCCAAATTTAGGTATGGGACTAACCTGAGATCATTGTAGACCTTGTAGCCTACTATACTACGTACTGCCATCCCGACTTCACACTCCAGCATGGTCATTTCATTTGCACCGCATATTACATTGCATCCACAGTACTTAACATTTTAAATTATTACGTTTCTACACTTATATGGCATAGACAAACTTAGCAGGATTTGCATATTACATTGTACCCTCAGTATCTGATATTTGACTCTCTTTGACTCCTTATTTGTATAGCTGATCTGTATTGCATACTCTAATATTGTATGACTCGTGGACTTACCAGTATAATTTCGCTTACTCTGATATCGTATCTTGTCAGTATTTCCATTTATTCCATTGTATGATTTATGACATTGTATTATATACTTGACACTTATTGTGTGCACATACTTTCACCACCCTCTAAGCTATCTATAAGCTTACGCACGATAGATGTGTGCAGGTGGCATCAGGTTGTAGCAGTGATGAGCTTGGAGCATACAATAGACTTTTTAAGCTTTGATTTTTGACATATGTATTTCTCTTTCAGCACTGTATTCAAATGTTTATAGTAGTGGATATGTAATGATAATGTTGTTGCCTTTGTGATTTGGGTAAACTTGTGATTATGCTTGTTATGAAATAAATGTACGTTAAAAATCCTCCTTGTAGGATCCTAGGATCGAAATCTGGTGTATGGACGTTGGAAGCAGAGAATGGGGTACTACAGAGGCTGTCGGCACCAGATTCGACGATTGAAATTCCTGTGAATCCAATTTTCAGGTTTGGGGCATGACGGTACATGTCCGAGGCATTTATGCCGTAACTTGGTCTCATCGGTATGGACCATGTAACACGATAGATTAGATGAACTAGAATCACTTACTATGTAACAGTTTTCAGAAGTTCTGCAACCAATTAATATTATAGAACCATTTTTATTTAAAATTTCATACCCTAGGTTAGTAAATTTTGAGCTATGATTCTTATCACATATTTGAGAAATGCTTAATAAGTTGTGTTTTAACCCTTCTACATATAAAACATTCTCAAATAAAGGGAGGTTAAAAAAGTTGAACCGTACATTGGCCAACAATCCTGCAATTACTACCATCACTAAATATGATTGAACTATCTGTCATGTCTTTAAGATTGGTGAATAGACCCTTGTCGCCTGTCATATGTCTAGAGCAACCACTGTTTAGGTACTACTTTAAATGGCTTGAAGCTTTGAAAGCAGTGTGGGCAACCAAGCAAGTTACCTTAGGAACCCTTTTCATTACAGTCTTGGATTTATGAGTATATTTGGTCTTCTTATGTTTGTAGTTGATATAAGACTGACCTACAGAGTTAGATTTTAACTGCTCCTTAAGTAAATCAACAATTTTCTCAGCTAAAGGATTATGATTTTGATTTTTATAGTTGATATGGTTATTTTTAGGTTTTAAGGTTTGAAATTTTTTAGCATTTTTAGAATGATTTTGATTTAGGCTTTTTCCTTTTGAGTTTGAAGACTCTCCTTTCACAAACTTAGGAGGAGTATTCTCATGTTTGGGAGGAATACTTTTATCGTAGCCCAATCCAAATCGGTCGCCACATTTTCTGGATTCGGATAATAGTTTTTCTAACTTAGGATCACCTTGGACATATTTCCATGTGCCCTTTAAACTCAAAAGTGAAGAGACTTCAAGTTTTAGCTTTTGGTTTTCAGATTTTAAGTTTCCAACTTGGGAGGTTTTGAAATCTATGTCGCACTTAGTATTTTCAAAATAGTCTAAAATATGAGATTTTTTCTAAAACAAGAGAATCAAAATTTTCTTTAAGTTTTGAAAACTTTTCTTTTTGAAGTTTAAGTTTTACAACATTTTTACAACTTTCCTTGTATGGGGCATTATACACAAATTGAAGATCTTCTTCAATTTCATGATCACTATTCAGATTTTCTTCACTAGTTGAATCATCATGATATGAAAAAGTGAACTTGGCTAGAGTCATAGGGCTTTGACTTAATTACCCAACTCGGTTTTAGAATCTTCTGATTTAGAAGAGGCTTCGGAGCTAGAAGATTCATCCCAGGTAGCCAATATACCTTTCTTTTTTAGGTTTGTCCTTTTTAGGATACTTGTTTGCTAAATTTCCATATTCATGACAGTTGTAACATTAATGGTCTTTTAAGATTTCCAAGTTTTAGTTTTAGATCTTTTCTTTTCATTAGGTTTTTGAAAATCAACTCACTTTTTACTTTTGAAAATCTTATAAAACTTTTTAACTAAAAGGGCCATATCATCTTCAGAATTTTTTAAATTAGAATTACTATTTTCTTGAGAAATACATTTAGAAGATTTAAGAGCGATAAATTTATCTTTAGGAGCTTTAAAAGTTAACTCATAGGTTTGTAAAGAACCAACTAATTCTTCTACCCTCATATTATTTGTATCACAAAGTTCCTGGATCGCGGTCACCTTTGAATTGAATCATTCAGGGAGTGAGCATAGTATCTTTGCACAGACTTTACTTACTGAGATTATATCACTGAGACCTCATATAGAATTCACAATGTCATTCAATCTTGTATAGAAGTCCATGAAGGTTTCATTTTCTTCCATACATATTTCCTCAAATTTGGTTATGAGGATTTAGACTTTAGATTTTTTGACAATTGTTGTTCCCTAGTGTGTCATTTCTAAAATATCCCAAGCTTGCTTTGTAGTATCACATGATATAATTCTTTTGAATACATCCGGTGATAGTGCGCAAGTTATGGCATTTAAAGCCTTTGCATTGGCACTACTCTCATTTTTCTGAAGAGTGGTCCAAGAAAAATAAGGTGTGACTTTCATAGATTTGGATCCATCAATACCAGTTACTTGTGTGACTTTCATAGATTTGGATCCATCAATACCAGTTACTTTAGTAGTAGGTGGAGTCCATTTAATCATTGTGGCTTACCACACGCTCTCATCCATGGATTTTAAGAAACTTCTCATTTTGACTTTTCAATAGGCATAATTGGAGCCATCAAATGGTAGAGGCCTAGTGACTGAAAGGCTATCAAAATTTTACATCTCAAAAGCTCAGATCGATTAGCTCAGGAAATAAATCTAAAAAGAATAATTAAAAGTGATATTAGGCTTTGAAACCACTTGAAAAGGTTGAGTTATTAAGTCCTAGAAGGGTAGGGGGGAGGGGGGTGAATAGGACTATGCCAAATTAAAAATTAACAGCAGAATTTAAACAAATATAAATACTGATAGCCATAAACAATCTCACAATGCTGAAATTAAATATAACCTCAAATGTACAAGTATTGAGAGATTGATACAGTTGTTATTCTAAGGACAACCTTACACCAAAAACCAAAGGTTTATGGTGGGACAACTTGATTCCTAGAAAGGTCTGTGTATCAAAAACTCAAACTGATACAAAGAAATAAAGAAATAAATAGCAAGGAAAGAAATCTAAGCTATTACAACATTCCTACACTTACATAAAAGAAATTACAACATTTTTCACAAATGCAAAAAGAGAAATTACAAACATCCATAAAAAGAAATAAATAATCAATCCATAAGACCAAAAATTATAGTGGTTCGCTTGTGTGTACACCCACTGTTTAGAAAATTAGCCACACAACTACTCCACTCTTAATATCCTCATAAAGTGAATTTTTCAAGGTTCACCTAAAACCCTCACAATTGTGTCTTTCAAGTGGGCTTACACAATTCAAAAACCCCACACTGAGTTTTCTGGATCACCTTTGACAAATCAAAACAAAGAGATTTTTCTAGGACCATCTCAATGAAACCAAAAGATAGAAATTTACAATAATGTAAAATACCTGGATATTCTCCTTTAGATGTAGCCCGGAAGAACCAAATCAGAGTAGAAGTTCAATGTCCATACTCACTTGTGAAATGGTTCTAAGGTCTAGATAGATTTTAGATTTAAAGCACCTTGGGCTAGCTTGATTTGATTTTGATTCCAAGAAATGGGAATACTTCAATCCCTCTTTCAAATATAATTAGAATGCAGAATACAAAATTAAATGCAAAGAAAGCTAATTAAAGAGAATATATAATGAGCACTAAATAACTTAAGAATATCACTAAATTATCTTTCAGAGTGGCGTATTGATTTAACTTGAATTGAATATAAAACTTTGAAATTCGTGCTCTATTTATAGTTGTAAAAATCACACTCTCATTTGGTCTTGAGGTCTGCACGATTGGTCATAAGACCAACAAATTTTTGAAATTTTAAGCGCGATATGATAAAACCATTCCACAACTGGTCGTTGGCTCTACTCGACTGGTCGAGTGGCCTTCACGACCGATCAATTCTTGTCCACGACTGGTCGTGTGGAACGCAAGTTGGTTGCTGGACTTTAAGTTGAGGCTACAGAACTGGTCGAGCACTATTGTCACGACTGGTCGAGCAGTCTCTAGGACTGGTCAAGGCTTTAACAAAAAATTCCCCCAAAAAAGTAATAACCTTAGGACTGGTCAAGGAATTCTTAGACTGGTCGATTCAATGTTAGGACTAGTCGAACAAAGTCTAAGACTAGTCGATAAACTGTTTATGCACTTATAAAGAGATACAATCTAAATTATGTATACAAAATGACCTACCCTATGGTCAATCTAGGGTCATTCATATCTTATACATAATGTATGAACATTGAAACTAAAATAGCAGTGAACACCGCTTGATTTGAAGTAGAAATATGCCAATATATCCTAAAGGGGGGTGAATAAGACTTTTTAAAGTTTTACAATGTATTTAAAAATCCTATTACACTAATCCTATCAGATAGACAATTATTAGGATTACTCAAATGTAACTCTACTGGCTTCCAAGCCTAGTAGAGGATCCAATCATAAACTATTCAAAAGATAGTAATATAGAACTTAGTTCATGCTGGATTTGACTATATATGTGTGTGAGGTGTGATCTCAGATATTGAAATAATAAAGCAAATCACACAAAAAAAGGAATAGAAATCGTAAACACAGTCATTTTTATAGTGGTTCGACTACTTGTCTACTCCCCTCCCGGTAACAACACTCAACCCTTAAGTGTACCGAATTTCACTAAGGAGGTTTCACATGGTTCACCTCTAACCTAAGGTTTTTAATCAGGTTCACCTTCAACCTTTACAACCTACACTGAGGCTGACTATTTATGTTCTCATGAGCAAGGCTCAGCACATCGCACCCACATTTAGGCACACTGGCCAAGGATCTTCCCTAAGACCCTAACAGAGGTTTCACTCGGTTCACCTCAAAACCCAAGCTTTTACTCGGTTCACCTCAAACCAAAGGTTTTACTGGTTTACCTTAAACCATATGTTTATGCTTTCCACATAGTAAGGGTCCACATAATGCACCCAACACGTACACTCCCGTTGGAGGCCTCCTTGAGGACTTCAAGGGTGAGAATCACCTTAGACCCAATCCTACAAAGGAATGATCAAAGGGTCCTCTGGACTCTAGATACTTATAGATAAGTTGATAAGTCTCATTCAGCACGTTGGCAAAGATCTCTTCCTTGTTAATGAAGAGTCTTCGGCTCCCTTGATCCGCAACAAATGATATACCAATATAAGGCTACGGGTTGGGTCAAGGTTATGATGGAATTCTACTCTCTAAATATTTTATTATAAAGGAGATAGCAATTCCAATCATCTAAGCATTCAAGACATCCCAGCTTAATGATTTTCCATTAAGATGGTAGCTGAAGGATCATTGAATGCGGAAGTTCATTCCCCAATCCACTCTATTGAATGTCAATGATGGGGGTAGATTGGAGGATGAATTTCCATGAGAGAAAGGGCTTTGGGTATATGAACTAAAGGTAAAACACACAAAAGCACTCTCTTCTTTCTCTACCAGCAATATGAATAAGTCTCTCTTTATATAGGCAAAAGGTTCCAACGGATATAAAATGGTCACATTTACGACAGAGTTCGATATCATCGAGCAATGTCGATATCATCAAGCATATACTCTCGATAGTATCGACGGTCTGCTCGATGACATAAACTCACATGTCATACGCTTTTGAAACCTCTTGCTAGCTGGTCGATAAGATAAATCAGGTGTCGATATCATCGGATTTCGAACTCCGATTCTATAGATACTTGGATCGATCTATCGACATTTAAAAAATGAGAGAGACTAGTCAATAAATATTTCAAGTTTTTAAGATATGATTGAGGGTCAACTGAAGTCATAAGAATTTGTATGTCGATGATATCGGAGGCAGTAAGCTCGCTGGATAGTTTGTGTCCAGTATCGATGCAATTGACTCGGCCTCGATATCATCGACATATGAATATCGATTTTCTCGAGTGGCCCGCGATCAAAGATACAAAGCGACCTGAAATATTTGCTAGAAGACATGCGCGCCCACTATCGATATCATCGATGGACTTCTGATATTATTGAGATTTGCTTTAAGATCTTATTGGGAAGAGCATCGATATATCGAAGGATCTTGAGATTTTCTTTGAAAAAAAAGGTGCGCCGAAACTGCCTGTCGATATTCTCGAGCCACCATCGATGGATACATCTATAATTTTGTCCATATATGTATGCGGTTGCTAGACACATTAAGTCCTCATTCAATATGATCGATTCAGCTTCCGAAGACATCAACAACGCATGTCAATTATTTCGAGAAGTGTATCGATATAATCGACAGGGCAAGAAAACTTAGAGTTTTTTTGATGTTTGAAAAAAGTTCTCTTACCCAAAACCCTAATATGTTCTAATTATTTTTAAGGGTTTTAATTACTTGGTGTTTTGGGACATGGGATGTGAGGATTAGATTTACCTATGGCGAGCTTCCATACATCCGGTTGAGGTTGACAATTGAATAGATCTTCCTATGAGGCTCTGCAGTCCGACCGACTTAACATACACGCTAATTGACAAACCAGGGCACTAGCATGGGCACTTTC
Organism: Magnolia kwangsiensis; assembly: GCA_037074715.1. Taxonomy (NCBI): domain Eukaryota; kingdom Viridiplantae; phylum Streptophyta; class Magnoliopsida; order Magnoliales; family Magnoliaceae; genus Magnolia; species Magnolia kwangsiensis. Next base: position 77,768,674 of record CM073579.1, read on the forward strand.
AATCTCCCCCTTTGTCAGTTACGTGAAAAAATACCCAAAACACCCAAAACACCCTAAGATAATATCTAGACATACTCATCCTAAATTGTGGGTACATGCAATTTACATAATTTTACAAATGCTAAGGAACCCATGTACACAACCAGTATTTTCTCCCCCTTGTTGTAAAACTCCCCCTTTCTTGGTGCAGCTGCTCCTCCTAACACCTGCAACATATAAGAGTAAAAAGATCCAATTTTCCACACGGGGTGTTTTTACTTTTCTCCCCCTTTTTGTCAGTCATTGATAAAGATATAGTAATTAATATTGAATGAAGTGTAAAGAAGCATATGGGAGAATTACAAATATAGATGTATAGAGATGAAATCAGTTTAAAACATACATCATCTTTAAAAGATATGAATGCATATCAAATAATTCATTGACATAATCAGATAAGATAATAATGAAAATAACATGCATTCCATATCAGAGAGTGATACATCAGGGGATTTCATATATCACTATAGCAGTAAGAATAGAATTATATGCGGCCATATTCAAAATATCCAAAAAAAACATACTGCCACAGACAACCGTAGAGGTATAAACATCCAAAAAGAAAACACAGCCCTAGATGTGTAATGGTACGTATCGACCGACGCTCAATGTCCTCGAGGATGATGAGGTGTAAGCAGGACCACCACTTGCTGAGTGGTTTCCTGGAGGACATCGAGTTTTTCTTCAATTGTAATGAGACGCCTTTCACAATTGTTCAGACGATCGTCTATTCCAGCCATCTCATTTAGTAAGTGGTGTTTGAGGTGATGTGATTAGCGGTTGGTGATTGACTCAGGGCTAACTATTGGCGTGTGATTTGACCCTCCATGTGTAGGCCAAATTGATGGTGGAGCATGTTGAATGGCCCTTGGCATGGGGGGGCTATGACCGGGGAGAGACAAGGGAGGATACAACTGTTGTGCTACCTGCGCTGCATCACTGTTAAACCATACTTCCAAAAACACTGCATTAGAGGTGGCAGGAAGCCCTGTATGATGTGCTAGTTTGTATATAAACACGGGAAAGAGCAGTGTGTCCCTCTGATTGCCCTGGATTATACGAATGATTTTCTTGAGCAGAAGAGTTGGTAAGCATAATTGATTTTCTTGATATATATCATAAAGCACATTGATCAAAAATGGAGAAAGATGATCACCATTGACATCACAGGGGTAGACATTAGACCCAAAAATGTTATGCAGAATCTTGAAAGTGAGTCCAAGATAGTTGATGTGAAGAAGATTCTCATCATGTCATGGAATGGTTGTGCCTTGACATAATGCACGAGTGATTTCTCCCCTCACACCGAAGCCATTTAGATTCCTCTCAGTCACTGTGATTTAGGTGACCTTCAGATCGAGAAGATGTGCCAAAGTGATTGGAGTAATCAGTTTTGAGTAGTGTGCCAGATTAAGCCGAATGCTAGGGGGATCATTGTTAATGATATAACAGTGATTGAAAAATTTATGAATCACCCCTAGCTGATATGATCCTCCAAGATTGAGGATATTCTGCCAGCCTATTACCTCTAGAAGTAGGTCGAATCCAAATGGTTCTATGGCACTATTGAGCACTAGATGTTCAACGATGGTAGATGGATGTCCTTCCATAGGTTGATGCCTGCTGGATTCTAATGCCACATTCTGGGATCTCAGAGAATGAGGAGACGACTTTCCTTTTCCTTTAATCGTAGTTTGAAGAGATGAGGTGCTGGAAAGGAAGTATTCCAGGGAAGAGAAGGAACGAGAAGGACTTCACATGAATTCTTCGCTTAATATATCAAGCTTATTGATCATATCGATCAGTTATCGACAGCCTCATCATGTCTTCCATCAAGAGTTGTGCTGACGGTCATTGGAAATCAGTAATATCATTGAATGCAAAAAACTGATAGTTAAAACATTGTATTTCCCAACAACTGTCGATTGTATCAATATACTATTTCGATGGCATTGATGATGAAATCGAAGACTGTATAGATAGTATCGCTGCTGTGAAAATTTTGACATTTGTTCACTTAGCAGTTTTGCCGTGAATATCTAGACTTTAGATGTACCTATGTGAGCCAGTGTTTCTGAGATATTTATCAATGAGAGCATACGCCAATGGATTTTTGAAGGTCACAGAACTGGTTTATATCAAGAGGATTTGTGAGGATTTCGACAAGCCGTTTCTCAGTAGTTACATAATCCAATACAATGATCTTTTCTTCAACAAGTTCTTGGATGAAATGATGATGGATGTCAATATGCTTGGTCCTAGAGTGCTGAACTAGATTTTTCGAGATGTTTATAGCACTTGTATTGTCACAGAAAAGACACATTGTAGGCTGTGCATCCATTAACATTTGTTTCATCCATAGGAGTTGTACACAACAGCTACCTGCAGCTATATATTTAGCCTCTGTAGTGGATAACGAGATTGAATTTTATTTCTTGCTCTGCAGGAGACCAAACAGTTACCAATATACAAACACCCTCCATTTGTCAATTTTTGATCGTTTAAATTTTCAGCCCAATCTGCATCAGAATAACCAGCAATGGTGGTGGATGTTTCATACGGATGCCATAGACCAAAGGTGGTAGTCCCAGCTACATATTTGATAATCCTTTTAACAGCCGTTAAGTGGGATTCCTTAGGATCTGCCTGATATCAAGCACATACTCCCACACTAAAGGATATATCTGGATGACTAGCTGTGAGATACAGTAGGCTTCCAATCATACTTCGATAGAGATGTTGGTCCACACTTTTGCCATTAATATCTTTGGAGAGTTTAAGGACGGTACTCATAGGCGTGTGATAGGTGTGACCAGACTTAAGCCTAAATCTTTTCACCAAGTCTCTTGCATACTTGGTCTGGTTTATGAAAATTCTATCAGTTAGTTACTTGACCTGTAGTCATAAAAAGAAGTTCAATTCGCCAACCATACTCATTTCAAATTTTGATTTCATGAGGTTGGGGAATTTGTGTGCCTCTTCTCCACATGTTGATCCAAACACTATATCAACTACATATATTTACGTAATAAGCAAGGAATTCTTTATTCTTTAAGTAAACAATGTCTTCTCTACACTTCCTCTGCAGAATTAATGGTCTAATAGAAATTTTGTTAGTCGTTCATACCATGCACAGGGTGCTTGTTTAAGACCATACAGAGCTTTATCCAGACGATAAACATAATGGGGCAACTTAGGATCTAAAAATCCTTTTGGTTGTTCTACATAAACTTCTTCAGCAAGATCCCCATTAAGAAATGCACTTTTAACATCCGTTTGAAACAGTTTAAATTTTAATGCTCATGCAATGGACATGAGAATTCTAATAGATTTGAGACCAGCAACGGGGAAAAATGTCTCATCAAAATCAATCCCTTCTATCTGCGAGTATCCTTGGGCAACTAACCTTGCTTTATTTCTGATCACATTTACTGACTCATCGGATTTATTCTTAAAGACCCATTTGGTTCCAATGACATTTGTATCAGTTGGTCTAGGAACCAATTTCCATACCTCATTTCTCTTGAATTGTTGAAGTTCTTCTTGCATGGCATTTATCCAGTGTTCATCTTGAAGAGCTTTCACAACATTTTTAGGTTCAATCTTTGAGGTGAAGTAGAAATGACTGTAAATGTTTTCTATCTGCCATCGAGTTCTTACACCATCATTTGGATAACCAATGATCTGTTCTCGTGGGTGATCCTTCACGATGGGTATTTTAGAAGATGGTCTGGGTTCATTTGATGCTGGGGTTTTGTTTTCTGATTTATCTAGAATGCATGATTCTACATCATCTTCTAATTCATTTGCAGGGTTTTCCTCATCATGAAGATGATCATCAATTACGACATTAACTGTCTCTTGAATAGTGAGGGTTCTTAGATTATATACTCTATATGCACGACTATTCATGGCATACCCCAGAAAAATCCTTCATCACTTTTAGGCTCAAATTTTTCTAGGTGATCTCTGTCTCTCAAAATATAACATTTGCTTCCAAAGACTCAAAAATATTTCACACTAGGTACCTTTCCATACCATAGCTCGTATGGAGTTTTGTTCAGACCTGCCCTAAGATATACTCTATCGTATGACTATTCATGGCATACTCCATAAAAATATCTTTATCACCTTTAGGTTCAAATTTTCCTAGGTGATCTCTGTCTCTCAAAATATAACATTTGCTTCCAAAGACTCAAAAATATTTCACACTAGGTACCTTTCCATACCATAGCTTGTATGGAGTTTTGTTTAGACCTACTCTAAGATATACTCTATTTATGATGTAGCAGGTAGTATTGACAGCTTCTTCCTAGAAACTTTGTGCCATATCTTTTCCATTTAGCATGACTGATCCCATTTCCTGCAGCACACGATTTTTCCTTTCAACCACTCTATTTTGCTGTGGGGTTTTTGGAGCTGAGAATTCATGATGAATTCCTTTCTCATTGCAATATTTTTCAAACTTCTCATTTTCTAATTCCCTATCATGATCACTTCTAATATGATTAATGCCATATCCTCTTTCATTTTGAAGTTGTTTGGCAAGGATTGCAAATTCTTCAAAAGCATCCAATTTTTCTCAAAGAAATGCTACCCAAGTAAATCTGGTGTAGTCATCTACTATAACAAGGAAATACCTTTTCCTCCCATGGCTTTCCACTTTAGTTGGGCCAACCAGATCCATATGTAATAGATCTAACGGTTTTGTTGTTGCTATGATGGTTGTCTTCTTGTATCTAGTTTTTATCTATTTTCCTTTTAGACATTCTCCACACAACTTTTTCTTCTTTTCTAATCTTGAGAAGACCTTTAACTAATTTTTTTGAGCTGAGCTTAGCTAAATTTCGGTAGTGAACATGTCTTAACCTTTGATGCCATAATTTGGATTTAACTTTTACAACCATTTTACACTTTGTAGTCATCACATCCTCATTTGTACTTTCTATGATATAATAGTTATCACTTGTGCGTAATCCGTTTATGAGAGATTTTCTTGTGCGATCTAAAATTCTACACACATCTTTTGAGAAGGTGACCAGATGTTCCTTATCATAAATTCAAGAGATACTGAGGAGATTATGTTTCAGACCTTCTACACAGAGGACACGTTTGATTTTTGAAAGGCATGGTACAACGTGACCGATCCTCCATCAAAGTTTGAATACTCACAAAAGTGAGTTTGATCACCAGTCATGTGTTTGGAGCATCCCCTATCAAGGTACCATTTTAAACTATTGCCAGCTTTCAGAGCAATGTGGATTACAAGGTTTTACTGGTTTACCTCAAACCAGATGTTTATGCTCTTCACAGAGTAAGGGTCCACACAACACACCTACCACGTACACTCTCGCCGGAGGCCTCCTTGAGGACTTCAAGGGTGAGAACCACCTTAGACTCAATCCTACAAAGGAATGATCAAAGGGTCCTCTGGACTTTAGATACTTACAGATAAGTTGATGAGTCCTATTCAGCACATTGGTGAAGATCTCCTCCTTCTTGATGAAGAGTCTTCAGCTCCCTTGATCCGCAACAAATGATATACCAATATAAGGCTACGGGTTGGGTCAAGGTTATGATGGAATTCTACTCTCTAAATGTTTTCCTATAAAGGAGATAGAGCAATTCTAATAATCTAAGCATTCAAGGCATCCTAGCTTAATGATTTGCCCTTAAGATGGTAGCTGAAGGATCCTTGAATGAGGAAGTTCATTCCCCAATCCACTCTATTGAATGTCAATGATGAGGGTGGGTTGGAGGATGAACTTCTGTGAGAGAAAGGGATTTAGGTGTATGAACTAAAGGTAAAACACACAAAAGAACTCTCTTCTTTCTCTACCGGTAATATGAACAAGTTTCTCTTTATATAGGCAAAAGGTTCCAACGGATATAAAATGGTCACATTTATGACAGAGTTCGATATCATCGAGCAGTGTCGATATCATCGAGCATATACTCTCGATAGTATCGACAGTCTGCTCAATGACATAAACTCACATGTCATACGCTTTTTAAACATCTTGCCAGCTGGTCGATGGGATCAATCAGGTGTCGATATCATCGGATTTCGAACTCTGATTCTATCGATACTTGGATCGATTTATCGACATTTAAAAAATGAGAGAGACTAGTCAAGAAATATTTTAGGTTGTTAAGATATGATCGAGGGTCAACCGAAGTCATCGAAATTTGTATGTCGATGATATCGGAGGCAGTGTCGATGCATTGATAAATCTCACGGATTTTTCAGTAAGCTCGTTGGACAGTTTGTGTCCAGTATCGATGCAATTGACTTGGCCTTGATATCATTAACATATGAATATCGATTTCTCGAGTGGCCTTCGATCAAAGATACAAAGCGACCTGAAATATTTGTTGGAAGACATGTGCGCCCACTATCGATATCATCGATAGACTTCCAATATTATTGAGATTTGATTTAAGATCTTATCGGGAAGAGCATTGATATATCGAAGGATCTTGAGATTTTCTTTGAAAAACAAGGGGCGTTGGAACTGCCTATCGATATTATCGAGCCACCATCGATGGGTTGAGAATCAAATATCGATGATATTGATAAGTGTGTCGATACATCGATAATTTTTTCCATATATGTATGCGGTTGCTAGACACATTAAGTCGTCATTCGATATGATCGATTCAGCTTCTGAGGACATCGACAACACAGGTCGATTATATCAAGAAGTGTATCGATAGAATCGACAAGGCAAGAAAACTTAGAGTTTTTCTGATGTTTAAAAAAAGTTCTCTTACCCAAAACCCTAATATGTTCTAACTTATTTTTTAGGGTTTTAATCACCTTGTATTTTGGGACATGGGATGTGAGGCTTAGATTTACCTATGGCGAGCTTCCATACATCCGATTAAGGTAGATACTTGAATAGATCTTCCTGTGAGGCTCTGCAGTCTGACTGACTCAACATACATGTTAATTGACAAACCATGGCACTAGCAAGGGCACTTTCAAAAACTTCTTTTCCTTCGGTTGATAGATGTTCTTTGAAGTTCATGACGCTTGAGATTTTTTCATTCGTAGAAGCTTGAACTCGAGACTTTTAAAGCTTGAATTTGTGACATATTGAAGCTTGAGCTTGAGGATCAAAGTATAGAAACTTTTTCTTAACTTGTATGAAGCCTTGAAAAACTTGAACTTTTGAAGTTTGAAAGCTTCACATTTGATGTTGTACTTGAACATGAACAAGAAATCTTGCATTTGAAGCTCTTGTAGTAAAGACCTTACACTGTCTTGAATATATTGATGTGCTACACAAGACACAGATTCCAAGATGTTTTGGCACTACAAAATTTGACAATCATAAGAGCTAGAAATCATAGCACTTACAAATATACATACTTAAGGAGGAGGATGACATGAATACAAGGATCGATGGTCTTACAAGGAAAGTTGAGGCCATGAAACTTAAGAAAGTAGAAGCAGTCCATGAAATTGTGGTAATGATCTCTTTAGTTGAAGTGAGAATATGCCGATATGTCCTAGAGGGGGGTGAATATTGAAAAGGCCTAGCTATATGTCCTAGAGGGGGGGTGAATAGGACGATGCCAAATAAAAATTTATAACAGTGAAAATTAAAGGAATATGATAGCCAACAAGATAACAAAATAAACCACAATGCAAGATAGTAAGGCAACCTCAAAATTCAGATCTTGAGAAGTTGATACAAATGTTGTTCCAAGGACAACCTTATACTAAAAACCAGAGTTTATGGTAGGACAACCTGATTTTTAGAAAGGTCTTTGTATCAAGTCTTAAACCGAAGAGGAATAAAAAATAAATACAAACTGCACTGAAGAATAACTTGTAGTCACAAATATGTATTGTTCTAGGGACAACCATGCACCATAAAAATGGCAGGGCAACCTTATTGGAACAATCCAATATCAAGATGATAAATGAATAACAAGAAATAAATTCTAAACTATTACAACATTCTCCACAATGCTTGAAACAAAAGATTACAACATTCACAACCACATGTACATCCCTCAAATGAATAAATAAAGATATGAAATAAAAACTATTCAACCACAACTCATGGGATTATAGTGGTTCGCTTGTGTTCTCACCAACTGTTATACAACAGCCACACAGAATGCTGCTCCACTCCTAATATCCTCACACAGGGGATATTAGCATTCACTAATAAAGTAGGTTTTCACAGGTTCACCCAAAACCTTTATAATTGTGTCTTTGTCTGTGGGCTTACACAATTAAAAAAAACCTACTTCTGAGTTTTCCTGGTTCTCCTCAGATAACCAAAACAACGAGATTTTTCTGAAAAATCCTGAAAGAAACGAAAATAGAAAGGAATTTATACTTAAAAGTAAGATACCTGATTTTCTCCTTCAATGTAGCAACCCGAAAGAACCAAGTTAGAGTAGATGAATGAATGCCCAAGTTCAATGTCCAGTACTCGATTACAAAGGTTCTAGTTCTAATTGATTTTAAAATTAAACCAAAATAGGGCTAGCCTTAATTGATTTTGATTCCAAAGAAAGGGAAATAACAATTCCTGTTTTCAGATTAGATTGAAATACCAGAAACAAAATCAATTAAATAAAGCTAAAGAAAGAGAATATTAAATAAGCACACTTAGCTGCTAGAATAATTAACTTGAATTTCTTATAATTAATCTGAGATTTATGCTCTATTTATAGCTGAGCAAAACACGTCTTCGACTGGTCTTAAGACATCTATGACTGGTCGAAGAACCAATAGAATTTTAAATAAATCAGGCGCGATAAGATTTTCTGTTGCTCGACCGGTCGTGGGTAGCCTACGACTGGTCGAAGGTCTCCTTCAACTGGTTGTAGGTTCCATATGACTGGTCGAAGATGCCCAATCTTAACGCTGTAATTTGAGTCGAAGCTCCACGACCGGTCGAAGAACCAGTCGACACTGTTCACAGGACTGGTCGAACAGTCTCCAGGACTGGTCGAAGAATAACCAGAAAATTCTGAAAATCCTCAACAACTTAGGACTGGTCGAGGAATTTCTTGGACTGGTCAAACCCGTGCTAGGACTAATCGAACAGGGTCTAGGACTAGTCTTAGAACAGATCAAAATTATTTATAAAAAATATATGAATTATGTATCCAAAGTGACCTACTCTGAAGGTCCACCTAAGGTCAGTCATATCTCAAAAGAGAAGTAAGGACATTAAAATTTGAACACCAGTGACCTTGAGTATAATGAAGCTTGAGTTCTTGAACTTGAGATTTTCAGTAAAAAATTCTGAGAACTTGAACTATAAAGGCTTCTGAGATCTCCAGCTTGAAAAGCTTCTAAGAACTTGAAAGCTTCTGATATTAACCTAAACCTTCAAGGTCTTTAACTTGAAAAGTTGTGCTTGTCTACTTGAAGCCAATCTTGTGTCTTGAATAGATCTTTTGTTCATCACATACACAAGCTTCAAAGAAGTATCTTTGTCACCACAAATTTGACAATCACAATGGCTATTCACTATAACACTAACAAATATGACTTTTAAATATTTTATGGTAATTTAAAATCCAATCCAACTTATCTTGAGAGAATATGCATACACTACACGAAAATACACTTTTACCTATAAAATTTTTTGTAGGTAAAAGCCTATTTTTCGTAGACAAAAACTTTTGCCGACAAAAATTTTCGTCGGCAATTTTGTTACTAAAAGACTGACGGAGAAAACTTTTATGAACGAAAAAAAATTTCATTGGAAAAAATAAGACTTTTGCCGACGATTTGCGTTCGTCGGTAAAATCTTATACCAACATTTTTGTTTTTTGCAGGTAAAAATATTGACAAATATTTTTTGCCTTATTTTCGTAGGTTAAAAGATTTACAAAACTTTTGCCTACGATTATTTTCATAGATAAAAAGATTTACAAAACATTTACTTACCAATTTTTTTGTTGGTAAAAGTTATGACAAATAATTTCGTAGGTAAAAATATTTACAAAAGTTTTACCTACGAATTTTTTTCGTAGGTAACAATCATGATAAAACTTTTGCCTACATTTAATTTCATAGCTAAAAAAATTACAAAAGTTTTACCTAAGAATTTTTTTCGTAGGTGAAAATTATGACAAAACTTTTACCTACGAATTCGTTTATAGGTAAAAAATGTTACAAAAAATTTACCTACGAATTTGTTCGTAGGTAAAAATTATTACAAAAGTTTTACCTACTAATACTTTCGTAGCGAAAAATATTTACAAAACTTTTACCTACGAATTTGTTCGTAAGTAAAAATTGTTACAAAAGTTTTACCTACGAATACTTTCGTAGCTAAAAATATTTACAAAACTTTTACCTATGAATATTTTCGTAGGGAAAAATATTTATAGAACTTTTGCCTACGAATCTTCTTGTAGCCAAAAACCTTTATGAAACTTTTAGCTACGAATTGTTTGGTGGGTAAAACCATTTTGAAAACATATACCTATGAATATTTTTGTAGGTAAAAATATTTTCAAAACTTTTACCTACGAATATTTTCGTAGCTAAAAAAATTTACTGAACTTTTCCCTACGAAAATTTTCGTAGGTAAAAACATGGATGAGACTTTTACCTATGAAAAGTTTCGTAGGTAAAAAACCCGGATGATACTTTTACCTACAAAAATTTTCGTTAGTAAAAGTGTCCTTTTTTTCAATATTCCAGCAAAATATTCCTGATATACACCTGTTATATATAAATATTTCCTTATATTCACATTCACATCCATTTAAACCCAAAGTATGTAGATCCATCCAAATATAAACTACATCTATGAACATGACATTCATTCACACATAAATACATATAAGTCATAAATAAAATATAAAAAATCACAAAGATGAAGGCGGAGGAGGTGGAGCATCAGTGAGTAAGCGTGCAGCGAGAGCCTGAAATATCTCCGTCATTCGTCGCCATGCTCCACCCGCATCTCCTCCATCCTCCTCTCCTGCTCCTCTCTCTCCCTCGCCTGCTCCTCCATCCTCCTCCTCTCCTGCTCCTCCCTCTGCCTCGTCAAATCCTCCATCCTCCTCTCCTGCTCCTCCATCTGCGTCTCCAGCTGCTCACTCTTCTTCTCCAGCTGCTCTCTGATGTCATGGACAACAACCCATAGCTGCTGAACCTCTTTCTCTGCAATACCAACTTGGTGGGTGGAGCTCTGGCCAACGACGATGGATCGGGTGGAGACAGCTCTAGCGGGTGCCATGAACTTGGTACCATGGCTAAGCCCACACACATATCCAGAACGGGTACCAAGCACCTCACTCAGGATCTCTGGCTCACTCCACTGAGTACCATCAGGAGTGGGCTGACTGCGTAAGGTATCCATCACCGCCTGTAATGAAAACATATGAATTTTCTCTAAAAAATGATATTATTATAATTTAATACAATTAAATTTTACAATGTAAGGATTTTTATCCAAATCTCGCCAGCTCTAGGATGTACCCAAGATCCCGTCGCCTGTCAACACTGAGTCCCTCTGTAAAGGTCTACTGGTCCGGGCTCCTGGCCAGTAATGGAATCTCGCTGCGCAATTGAAAGGACAATAGAGTTAATATAAATGCATGGAAATAATATATCAACTTAATAATTACCAGTAATTTCTTACCATGTTGTGATGAATTTTTACAAATGACTTTGAACCAGCTACGTGGTTCACTTCTAACTTTTCCCTGTTATCAGAATTTATTTTGCTCCTCTTCTGAACACATTATTCATAATACATTATTATTAATAGCGAATTTAATTGTTACCTTAAGATATCATAAATATGTAAATATCTAAAAAGAATTAGATGAAAATCTATTGCAGAGTATCCTCCAGTCGTCATCGGTCACGTGCGGCAGTGCGCTCTCCTCATGGCTCATGCACTACTTGTACCGCTTGTGTAACACGAAACGGTACTCCTTGAACCGCTCCTTGATCATGTCGTCAATGACATAAGAAATGTGCGAAACACTCAAATCTAAGTCAAATTTATCATGCAGTTTCATAAATAATAGATTAAGGCAATAAACTTATTAAGAAAATAACTTAACCGTAAAATAAATTTTTATAAAATAAATTTTAAAAAATTAAAATTTACCTGAAGGCGCTGATGGATGAGTTGCCACACATCATCTGTCACGTCTCTCCAACGGAGGGTGGTAGGGAGGATTAGAGATCGGCATAAAACACCGACCTCTTACATAAATAGTCTAGCATTGTTCCCAACAGGTCTAATGTAATCCTGTAGGAACTCTACCTTCACCCTATCCTCGTGTGTAAGTCGCTCTAAAAGTAACCCACGCGTGGGTCCACGTCCTCGTCGGCTAGCCGACGACGTTGTTGTAAAAGAAATATGTAAGCCTAAACATAAACAGAAATTATTAAAATAAATATATGTCTAAAATTACATGCAGCACCCGGTGTATGCGTGACTGAGGGATTAGACGCCTGCAATGCAACATGTGACTGCGACGCTGGCTCTATCACATCATGGGTAGAAGGGATAGATCCAGTGCGCGAATGATGTACTCTCCCACCTGGTGCTATCACTGAATATGTGCGAGCTACGAACTTGTAAATTTAAACAATGTCATTACAAGTGAAAAATACTAAAATATTATACAAGTAGTGTTGATGGTACAATGCATTTGTGCTTATTCTTAGAGAGATAATTAAAATATGATTAGACCATTACACTATAATGCAAGCATAATATAATAAAACTATAAACTTTAATCTATAACCATTAGAAATTCCATTACACATTGTCATTTTATATTAAATGCACATATTTTGTTGTAATACGAAACAACTTTGAGGTAAACTATCCGAAGTACTCCCTGCGTAAGCTATTGTATGCTTCAGAAGCATATGTCATTTCATGTGAAGCTCTCGACATATTTACAGCCAACATGCTAGTCATAGTAGGAGAAATCTGGTCTCTTGGGACTCCATTCAGATGTGCAAGTGACAGAGTCGCATCTTTCATATCTCGTTTCCCGTGGTTATATATCTCCATCAGCCCCAAAATTTCTTTGAGATGACATAATCTTTCCTCTGAGTCGTTATCGATATATTCCACTCTACACTCATCAACCAGACCGGGTATCTCTATGACCCTACCAGAAGAAGATAGGACCGAAACATCCATCTTCAACAGCTGATGAAGTATGTTGCATGCTTTTTCTACGCTCCGGTTTAAAGAAGACATGATCAGAAATTGACTCAACTACAAATATGGATTATAAAGAAGTCAATAAAAAGAATTAATCATGACTTGTAATTTTCACATATACATGGAATACATAAATTATTCGAATTGAAAAATGACATGTAAATCATGTGTACATTTAATAATCGTCGTCTGTATCACTATTTCTTAGGGCTATTTCTTCATCATCATCACTATCACTGGTCAGTATTTCCTCCTCATTGTCCGCAATGTCATCATCAATGAAACTGCTATCATCTCTAACAATGTCACGTATTATTGAGGCATCAACATGATCAAGTGGCATATCATCTTTGTCTAATTGCACCACATCAATATCAACACTTGAACCAGTCTCTGTATCCCTAGATGGCATGTTTTCTTGATATGCTTATTCAACCTTAGACATGTCATTTTCCCTGTCCTTGCTATCTTTAACTTCTGGTACGGGAACGTCAAATATGTTCCTGAGTTTTATTTTCTGCATCACGTGCCAAGAGCCACCTAACTTGGTGTCAGTGAGGTAAAATACTTATTCGGCTTGGCTGGCGAGGAAAAATGGGTTGTCCTTAAACTACTTCTGAGATAAATTTATGCTCGTAAAGTAGTTGTCAGTCTATATTCTCAACTTCTCATTTCCAATGTCCCAACCAATCATATCTAAATAAGTACACCTGCTTTCTCATACAATAAATTAGCTCAATAATATCTGTCAAAATATAATAAAAGTCAATTTCATCTTCCTCATTTGTTCCCTTCACAACCACCCCAATATTTTGTGTAATCCTGGAATTCTCACATTCTTCGGTGTGGAACTGAATCCCGTTTACAATATAACCTATATATCTAGATACACGTCTGTCAGGGCCACACACCAGTGAGTTAATGCATCAGACGCATCCACAAATTTACTCATGCGTAACGTCTTCATCTATTATTATGTACAAAAAAAATTGTTTAAGGATTTTCATAGGTTGAAATAATGTGTAATATAACGAAAATGCTAAGTGTGGTGAGATACAATGTGAAATCTTACACGTTTGGCAAACCATTCTGCAAACTGATCCTAATGCATTCGATTATAATTTTTGGGAAATTTGGACTTCATCTCGTTTATGTGTTCACTACACATAAATGGCATGTCATCAGCAAGAAACATTAAGATCATCATATGTAAAAAAATAATAATCGAGGAAAGACTTACTCCAAGTACGACTCTATTTCTTCATAATTATGCAACACATACCACTACGCCTTTGTTAGATCCCCATGGTCCATATCCTAAAATATTGGGGATCCTAAAGGATGAATGTTATGTGCAAATATAGATATGAGTCCTTATTCATGCTCTTATCCTTCATTGGCATTTCGATCTTCTTGGTTGAATTTAGTCTCTATACCACGAAGATACATGGAGTAAAATGTAAGGCACTCATTATCAACGTACGCTTCAACTATTGACCCCTCCGGTTGTGCCTTATTCCTCACAAATCGTTTGAGTGTATGAAGGTATCCGTACATAAAACCACTATGTTATACGTATGAAAACATGGATATATGTAGTTCATGAAATGAATAAAAATTTCAATAAGTTCTACCACCTTTCGATCGAATACATTCAATGATATTGTACTGGGCCTGTAAGCTTTGTCTTGTGTGGTAAGTGAATCGCTAGGTGTACCATGACATCAAAAAATGCAAGTGAAAATATTCTTTCAAGTTCGCAAAGGATTATGGCAATGTTCCTCTCCAGTCATTTAATAACATCTACATTCAACGATTTCGAATACAAATCCTTAAAAAATATTCCTAACTTAATCAGCGTCGCACTGATATCCTTGCTCAGGAATCCACAAATCGCAACCAGTAGTAGGCATTGCAGAAGGATGTGACAATCATGAATTTTCATTCCTGTTACCTTACAGTCTGTAATGTTTACATGCCGAGATATGTTTGACACACACCCATCGAGAAACTTCACCAATTTCAACCATTCACATAAACACTTTCTCTCTAGTTTTGTCAACGTGTAACAAGCTGCTGGTATAGTATATGAATTTTCATGTGGCTGCAAGTGAAACTCTTTCCTTAAACCCATTTCTTGTAGATCCAATCGAGCCTTGAAATTGTCTTTTATTTTCTTCTCTATGTTCATCAATGTTCCGAAGACATTGTCACATATATTTTTCTCAATATGTATGACATCCAAGTTGTGTCGTAATTTTAGATCACTCCAATAAGGAAACTCAAAAAAGATACTCTTCTTCCTCCAGTTATAGTCCAATACTGTGTGTTTCCTCTTCTTCAAGTACAATGCCTTACCAAATCTAACTTCTCCAATGTTACTCAGTTGTTGCATCACTTCTTCTCTAGATAGGTCTTTCGGGGGTGGCCTATGATCTTGTTTGCCATCAAAGATCATCGTCTTCCTGCGTCAACTATGATCGCTCAGAAGGAAGCGATGATGGCCTATATAACACATTTTTCTACCATGCTTCAATGACAATGAACAAGTCTCAATACCACATGTAGGACAAGCCAACTTGCCCTTTGTGCTCCACCCAGACAAATTTTTATACACGGAAAAGTCATTTATTGTCCACAAGACCGCTGCATGCAATCAAAATATTTGTCCTGCAAATGTGTCATACGTTTGTACACCTTGATTCCACAACTCATTTAACTCATCTACTAACGGTCGCAAATACACATCAATGTCATTCCCAGGTGACTTGGGTCTAAGAATAAGTAATGACATCATGAAAAATGACTCTTTCATACACAACCAAGGAGGTAAATTGTAGGGCATAAGTACCACTAACCACATACTGTATGAGATACTCATATTAATAAATGGATTCAAATCGTCACTTATAAGACCTAGTCGAACATTGCGAGAATCCTCTGCAAACCAGTCATGTTGCTTGTCAAAATTTTACCAGGCTTCAGAGTTTGCAGGGTGCCTTAGTGTACTATAATCATGAATGCGGTTCTCCTTATGCCACCTCATATCTTCAGCCGTCTTACAAGACATAAACAATATTTACAGTCTGCGTTTCAATGGGAAGTACCTTAACACCTTTTGTGAGATTTTCTTACCCCTGCCTTTACCATGCTTCCACCTAGACTCTCCACATTCTTGACACTCTTCATCCTTATCATGCTCTTTCCAATATAATAAACAATCATTTATACATGCATGTATGAGTTCATAATCAAGGCACAAGTCTCGCATCAAGGATTTGGCCTCGTAATGAGACTAGGTAATGTCTCACCGTCTGGTAATGCTTCTTTCAATAACTCAAGTAACATGTCAAATGAGTTGTTACTCTAACAATTTATTATCTTCAAATGAAGTAACTTTGTAAGAAAAATTAACTTGGAAAAGTTCTCACACCCCGGATAAAGTGAACGTTACGTATCCCTCAACAACTTACTAAACTTCTCTGATTCGACATCACCCATTGGAGGAATATCTTGGCTATTGTTTATCGCTGTAAAATCAGTATTTACAGCTGTTCCCCTGAACACATCCCCTATAATATCTTGCATTTCGTCAACGTCTTCATCCTCGTCATCTGACACAATTGGGTCAGTAAGGACTTCAGTGAGCTCAAATCTATGGGTCATATCTTCTCCATGATAGATCCACCAAGTGTAAACCCTGATCAATCCCAACTATGAACAAATCATCCTCTACTTTGTCTAAAGTCTTAAATATCATATTCTTGCATTTTCGACATGGACACCTAATCCTATTCCTTGAATCTGCTCGATTTCGTACGAAATCTGCTCGATTTCGTACAAATTCCATGAACTCTTGAACCCCTTGTTTATACTCTGGGCCAAACCTATTCTTAGCTCGCATCCAAATCTTATCCATGTCTACAACGAAAAGACTAAAGTCAGTTTACAGAAATAGCTTTAAGATTAGGCTAGTTTATAGGTTTAGGTTATAGGTTAAGGTTTACGTTATAAGTTTAGGTTAAGGTTATAAGTTTAGGTTAAGGTTGTAAGTATAGGCTATAGGTTAAGGTTAAGGTTTAGGTTTATGTTATAAGTAAAGGTTTAGGTTATAAGTGTCGGTTATAGGTTTAGGGAAAGGTTAGGTTTAGGTTATAGGTTTTGGGATTTGAGAATAGGTTTAGGTTATAAGTATAGGTTTAGGTTGGGTTATAGGTTAAGGTTTAGGGATTTGAGTTTAGGTTAATGTTTAGGTTTAGGTTAAGGTTGTAAGTTTAGGTTAAGGTTGTAAGTATAGGTTATAGGTTAGGGTTAAGGTCTCGGTTTAGGTTATAAGTTTTGAGATTTGAGAATAGGTTTAGGTTAAGGTTATAAGTCTAGGTTTAGGTTATAGGTTAAGATTATAGGTATATGTTTAGGTTATAGGTTAAGGTTTAGGTTTAGGATATAGGTAAAGGTTTAGGTTATAGGTTAAGGTTTAAGTTTAGAAAATTAGGTTCAGGTTTGGGATCGGGTTTAGGTTTGGGCTATAGGTATAGGTTTTAGGATTTGAGAATAGGATTAGGTTAAGGTTATAAGTCTAGGTTTAGGTTATAGGTTAATGTTTCCTAAACCTAAACCTATTCTCAAATCCCAAAACCTACACTTATAACCTAACCCAAACCTAAACCTGATACCGAACCCGAACCCAATTTCCTAAACCTAAACATTAACCTATAACCTAAACCTATACCTATAGCCTAAACCTAAAGCTTAACCTATAACCTAAACCTAGACTCATAACCTTAACCTAAACCTATTCTCAAATCCCAAAACCTATACCTATAACCCAAACCTAAACCCAAACCCGAACCCGATTTCCTAAACCTAAACCTTAACCTATAACCTAAACCTATACCTATAACCTAAACCTAAACCTTAACCTATAACCTTAACCTAGACTTATAACTTTAACCTAAACCTATTCTTAAATCCCAAAACCTATACTTATAGCCGAAACCTAAACCTAAACTTTAACCTTAACCTATAACCTATACTTACAACCTTAACCTAAACCTATTCTTAAATCCAAAAACCCATACCTATAACCCAAACCTAAACCCGAACCTAATTTCTTAAACCTAAACCTTAACCTATAACCTAAACCTAGACTTATAACTTTAGCCTAAACCTATTCTCAAATCCCAAAACCTATACTTATAGCCAAAACTGAAACTTTAACCTTAACTTATAACCTATAATTACAACCTTATACTAAACCTATTCTCAAATCCAAAAACCAATACCTATAATCTAAACCTAAACCCACCTGAACTCGAACCCGATTTCCTAAACCTAAACCTTAACCTATAACCTAAACCTATACCTATAGCCTAAACCTAAACCTTAACCTATAACCTAAACCTAGACTCATAACCTTAAACTAAACCTATTTTCAAATCCCAAAACCTATACCTATAACCCAAACCTAAACCTGATCCCGAACCCGAACCCGATTTCCTAAACCTAAACCTTAACCTATAACCTAAACCTTAACCTATAACCTAAACCTAAATCTTAACCTATAACCTAAACCTAGACTTATAACCTGAACCTAAACCTATTCTCAAATTCCAAAACCTATACTTATAGCAAAAACCTAAACCTTAACCTTAACCTATAACCTATACTTACAACCTTAAACTAAACCTATTCTTAAATCCTAAAACCTATACCTATAACCTAAACCTAAACCCGATCCAGAACTCGAACTCGATTTCCTAAACCAAAACCTATACCTATAGCCTAAACCTAAACCTTAACCTATAAACTAAACCTAGACTCATAACCTTAACCTAAACCTATTCTCAAATCCCAAAACCTATACCTATAACCTAAACCTAAACCCGATCCCGAAACCGATTTCCTAAACCTATACCTATACCTATAGCCTAAACCTAAACCTAAACCTTAACCTATAACCTAAACCTATACCTATAACCTAAACCTAAACCTTAACCTCTAACCTAAACCTAGACTTATAACCTTAACCTAAACCTATTCTCAAATCCTAAAACCTATACTTATAGCCGAAACCTAAACCTATAACCTATACTTATAACCTTAACCTAAACTTATTCTTAAATCCCAAAACCTATACTAATAACCCAAACCTAAACCCGATCTCGAACCCAAACCCAATTTCCTAAACCTAAACCTTAACCTATTCTTAATTCCCTAAAGCTATAACTTATAACCTAAACCTAAACCTTAACCTAAACCTAAACCTAAACCTATAACCTTAACCTGAACTAAAACCTATGACTTAAACCTTGACCTATAACCTATATCATATAACCTAACCTTAACCATAACCTAAATATAAACCCTAAACCTTAACCTATAACCTATAACCTAAACGTTCACCTAAAACCTAAATGTATTCTCAAATCTCTAAACCTAAACCTATACCTACACATAATCTTGATCTCAACACTCTAACCTAAACCTAAACCAACACTTGAAAACCCTAAACCCTAAACCTGATCCTGAACCCGAACCCAATTTCCTAAACCTAAACCTTAACTAATTCTTAATTCCCTAAAGCTATAACTTATAACCTAAACCTAAACCTTAACCTAAACCTAAACCTAAACCTATAACGTTAACCTGAACCAAAACCTATGACCTAAACCTTGACCTATAACCTATAACCTAAACTTATATCTTATAACCTAACCTTAACCTTAACCTAAACCTAAACCCTAAACCTTAACCTATAACCTAAAACCTAAACCTAAACCTAAAACCTATATGTATTCTCAAATCCTTAAACCTAAACCTACACCTAATCCTGATCTCAACTCCCTAACCTAAACCTAAACCGACACTTGAAAACCTTAAACCCAATCCTGAACCCGAACCCGATTTCCTAAACCTAAACCTTAACCTATTCTTAATTCCCTAAAGCTATAACTTATAACCTAAACCTAAATGTTAACCTAAACCTAAACCTAAACCTATAACCTTAACCTGAACCAAAACCTATGACTTAAACCTTAACCTATAACTTATAACCTAAACCTATATCCTATAACCTAACCTTAACCTTAACTTAAACCTAAACCCTAAACCTTAACCTATAACCTAAAACCTAAACGTTAATCTAAAACCAAAATGTATTCTCAAATCCTTAAACCTAAACCTACACCTAATCCTGATCTCAACTCCCTCACCTAAACCTAAACCAACACTCGAAAACCCTAAACCCGATCCTGAATCTGAACCCAATTTCCTAAACCTAAACCTTAACCTATTCTTAATTCCCTAAATCTATAACTTATAACCTAAACCTAAACCTTAACCTACACCTAAACCTAAACCTATAACGTTAACCTGAACCAAAACCTATGACCTAAACCTTGACCTATAACCTATAACTTAAACTTATATCCTATAACCTAACCTTAACCTTAACCTAAACCTAAACCTTAAACCTTAACCTAAAACCTAAAACCTAAACCTAAAACCTAAACCTAAACCTAAAACCTAAATGTATTCTCAAATCCCTAAACCTAAACCTACACCTAATCTTGATCTCAACTCCCTAACCTAAACCTAAACCAATACTTGAAAACCCTAAATCCTAAACCCGATCCTGAATCCGAACCCGATTTCCTAAACCTGAACCTTAACCTATTCTTAATTCCCTAAAGCTATAACTTATAACCTAAACTTAAACCTTAACCTAAACCTAAACATAAACATATAACCTTAACCTTAACCAAAACCTATGAGCTAAACCTTGACCTATAACCTATAATCTAAACTTATATCCTATAACCTAACCTTAACCTTAACCTAAACCTAAACCTTAAACTATAACCTAAAAGCTAAACCTAAACCTAAAACCTAAATGTATTCTCAAATCCCTAAACCTAAACCTAAACCTAATCCTGATCTTAACTCCCTAACCTAAATCTAAACCAACACTTGAAAACCCAAACCTAAACCCGATCCCGAACCCAAACAACCTAAATCTTAACCTATTCTCAATTCCCTAAAGATATAACCTAAAACCTAAATGTATTCTCAAGTCCCTAACCTAAACCTAAACCTAAACTTGAAAACACAAACCTAAACCCGATCTCAAACCCGAACCTGTTTTTCTAAACCTAAACCATAACCTATTCTCAATTCCCTAAAGCTATAACTTATAACCTAAACCTATAACCTTAACCTAAAGCAAAACCTATGAGCTAAACCTTAACCAAAACTTATATCCTATGACCTAACCTTAACCCTAACCTAAACCTAAAACCTAAACCTTAACCTATAACCTATAACCTAAACCTAAACCTAAACCTAAAACCTAAATGTATTCTCAAATCCCTAAATCTAAACCTACACCTAATCCTAATCTCAACTCCCTAACCTAAACCTAAACCTAAACTTGAAAACCCAAACCTAAACTCGATCCTGAACCCGAACCTGAACCCGATTTCCTAAACCTAAACCTTAACCTATTCTCAATTCCCTAAAGCTATAACTTATAACCTAAACCTAAACCTTAACCATAACCTAAACCTAAACCTAAACCTATAACCTTAACCTGAACCAAAACCTATGACCTAAACCTTGACCTATAACCTATAACCTAACCTTAACGTTAACCTAAACCTAAACACTAAACCTTAACCTATAACCTAAAACCTAAACCTAAACCTAAAACCTAAATGTATTCTCAAATCCCTAAACCTAAACCTACACCTAATCCTGATCTCAACTCCCTAACCTAAACCTAAACCAACACTTGAAAACCCTAAACCCGATCTTGAACCCGAACTCAATTTCCTAAACCTAAACCTTAACCTATTCTTAATTCCCTAAAGCTATAACTTATAACCTAAACCTAAACGTTAACCTAAACCTAAACCTATAACCTTAACCTAAACCAAAACCTATGACCTAAACCTTGACCTATAACCTATAACCTAAACTTATATCCTATAACCTAACCTTAACCTTAACCTAAACCTAAACCCTAAACCATAACCTATAACCTAAAACCTAAATGTATTCTTAAATCCCTAAACCTAAACCTACACCTAATGCTGATCTCAACTCCCTAACCTAAACCTAAAACAATACTTGAAAACCCAAACCTAAACCCGATCCCAAACCCAAACCCGATTTCCTAAACCTAAACCTTAACCTATTCTCAATTCCCTAAAGCTATAACCTAAAACCTAAATGTATTCTCAAGTCCCTAACCTAGACCTAAACCTAAACTTGAAAACCCAAACCTAAACCTGATCCTGAACTCGAACCTGAACCCGATTTCCTAAACCTAAACCTTAACCTATTCTCAATTCCCTAAAGTTATAACTTATAACCTAAACCTAAACCTAAACCTATAACCTTAACCTAAAGAAAAACCTATGAGCTAAACCTTAACCTAAACTTATATCCTATAACCTAACCATAACCTTAACCTAAACCTAAAACCCAAATGTATTCTCAAATCCCTAAACCTAAACCTACACCTAATCCTAATCTCAACTCCCTAACCTAAACCTAAAACTAAATTTGAAAACCCAAACCTAAACCCGATACCAAACCTGAACCCGATTTCCTAAACCAAAACCTTGACCTATTGTCAATTCCCTAACGCTATGAATAATTTTTTATATTTTATTTATGATGTTAAACTTATATGTATTTACGCATGGATGAATGTCATGTGGATAATATTGTTTGTGTTTAGATGGATGTAGTTTATGTTTGGATGGATTTACGTAGTTTGGGTTTAGATGGATGTGAATATGATGAAATAAATTATATAGCAGGTGTATATCAGGAAAAATATGATGAATTATATTGTAACAAGTGTATATCAGGAATTTTGAGCTGGAAAATTTTTAAAAATAAGACTTTTACCTACGAAATGTTTCATAGGTAAAACCCATTACCTATGAAGTATTTCGTAGGTAAAATTCTTAGAAACATTTTTTTACCTACAACAATTTTCGTAGGCAAAAGTCTCAACGTTTGAAATTTAAGTTAAATATTATATTTTTACCTACGAACCATCTCGTAGGTAAAAGTTTGATACACATTTTTTACCTACAAACATTTTTGTAGGTAAAGGTCTCAACTACGTTTGAAATTAAAGTTAGAGATTATATTTTTACCTACGAAACATTTCGTAGGTAAAAGTGTGAAACACGTTTTTCACCTGCGAACATTTTCGTAGGTAAAGGTCTCAACTACGTTTGAAATATAAGTTAGAGATTATATTTTTACCTACGAACCATTGTGTAGGAAAATGTCTCATACACATTTTTTAACTACGAGATCGTTCGTAGGTAAAACTCTCTCATATATGCTTTTACCTACGAAAATAGTGGTAGGTAAAAGCCTCATACAAATTTTTTTCTTACGAAATCGTTGGTAGGTAAAAGTAAACTTTTCAATTTTTGGTTTTTTCAAAAATTCAAAACACCTTTACCTACAAAAATCTTCATAGGTAAAGATCACTTTTCCTACGAAATTAAAAGTCGTCGGTAAAAGTAAACTTTTCGAGTTTTAAATTCAAAACACCCTTTATCTACGAACATTTTCATAGGTAAAGATGGCTTTTA
The DNA here is from genome assembly GCA_037074715.1 of Magnolia kwangsiensis. Lineage (NCBI taxonomy): Eukaryota > Viridiplantae > Streptophyta > Magnoliopsida > Magnoliales > Magnoliaceae > Magnolia > Magnolia kwangsiensis. The sequence goes on from CM073579.1 coordinate 77,792,522, forward strand.
CCTATGAAATTATATTTCGTAGGTAAAAATAAACTTTTCGTTTATTTTGAATTGAAAACACCCTTTACCTACAAAAAGTTTCGTAGGTGAAGATAACTTTTTCCTACGAAATTAAATTTCGTCGGTAAAAGTAAACTTTTCAATTTTTAATTTATTTTAAAAATTCGAAACACCCTTTACCTATGAAAATTTGTGTAGGTAAAGATGTCTTTTACCTACGAAATTATGTTTCGTAGGCAAAAGGAAACTTTTTGTTTCTCCATGCGTTGAAAAAGTGAAAACACCCTTTACCTACGAAAATTTTCGTAGGTAAAGATGACTTTTACCTATGAAATTTAATTTTTTCGCTAAAAGTTTACTTTTACCTATGAAAATAATTTTCATTGGTAAAAGTCTTCTTTACCTATGAAAATTAATTTCGTCAGTAAAAACCATATTTCTTGTAGTGATATGTTAGGATTTCTTCAAAGTAACTCTAATGGCTTCCAAGCCAAATAGAGGATCTAGTCATAAAAACTATTTGAATGATAAATAAGGTGCTAATCATAGTTTATGATGGAAGTGACTGTGTGTGAGGTGTGATCTTAGATAAGCAAGTGTGAAACTATTTAAGGAAATCACATAAGTAATGACAATCGCAAAAATAGTTTTTTTTTATAGTGGTTCAACAATTTGTCTTCTCCACTTCTGGGGGACACACTTAACCCTTGAGTGTACTGGATCTCATAAAAGAAGGTTTCACAACAGTTTCACCTCAAACTGGAGGTTTTAAATCAGGTTCACCTCTAACCAGTATAACCTACACTTAGGCTGACACAACGTATCTACACAATACAGTTTATGCCCTATACAGGAGCAAGGGTCAACACACAACACCTAAGTTTTAGGTCACATAGGCCAAGGATCCTCATAAGGAACCTTAACAGAGGTTTCACAACAAGTTCACCTCAAACCGGAGGTTTCAAATTAGGTTCACCTCAAACCAGTTTATGCTCTCCATAAAGCAAGGCTCAAAACAAAGCACCCCCATGTACACTCCCATTGGATGCCTCCTATGAGGGCTTGTTAGTTGTGAGGAGTGATCACAAGGGTCCTCTAGACTCTAATGACTTAAAGATAAGTAGATGAGCTCCATCTAGCGCGTTGATGAAGATCTCCTCCTTTAATGATGAAGAATCTTCAGCTCCCTTGAATCATAACTCAAAAGATATGCCAATACATGGCGACGGGTTGGGTCAAGGTTATGATGGAATCCTACTCTATTAAATGTTTTCCTATAAGGAAGATAGAGCGATTCCAATCATCTATGCATTTAAGGCATCCCAGCTTAATGATATGCCATTAAGGTAGTAGCTGCAAGATCCTTGTATGCGAAAGTTCATTCCCCAATCCACTCTATTGAATGTCAATGATGAGGATGGATTGGAGGATGAACTTTCATGAGAGAAAAGGCTTAAGGTATATGATCTAGGGTTAAACACACAAAAGCACTCTTTATTTTCTCTATAAACAACCAAGGGCAAACTCTCATTAAATAGGAAAAAGGCTTCAACGGATATAAAACGGTCACATTTTTGAAAGAGTTCAATATCATCGAGAAGGGTCGATATCATCGAGCGTATTCTCTCGATAACATTGACTAGCCGCTCGATAATACGAACTCAACTGTTAAATGCTTTTAAAATCTTTTACCAGTAGGTCGAGGAAATCGAATGTGCGTTGATGTCATCAGATTTTGAACTCTGATTTCATCGACATGAGGTTCGATTCCTCGACATTTGAAAATGAGAGTGCACTTGCTTTTGAAAATATTTCACGTATCTGATATGATCGAGCATCACTCGATATCATCAGAATTTGAATAACGATGATATCGAGGGCAGTGTCGATTCATCGATAATTTTACAAAATTTTCCTATAAGCTTGCTGGACAGTTTTTGTCCAGTTTCGATGACATTAGTCATGCCTTGATATTTGAATATCGATTTTATCGAGTGAACCCTGATCCGAGAAAAATAACCTGAAAAACTTGTTAGATAAATGTGTCCCAATCCAATATCATTGAAGGGCTTTTGATATTATCGAGATTTGAATTCTGAGGATATTAGGAGCTCTTCGATATATCGAGGATTATATGAGTTTGCCTTAGCATTTCTTTGGACACAATAGACCAAATGTCAATGTTATTGAGTCGGTTCGATGGACTCGAGATTCAAAAATTGATGATATTGATGAGTCCATCGATCCATTGATAATTCAGTCCAGATATCTTTGTGGTTGATGGACATCTTTGGTCCTCATTTTGATAAGATCGAGTGAGCTTCGAGGACATCGACAACAGTGTTCAATTTTATCGAACCACTTGTCGATAAATCGACAAAGGTAGAAAACTTAAAATATTTTCCTATTTTTGAAAAAAAAAAGTTTTCTAGCCAAAAACCTTAAGATGTTATGTTCAATTTTAAGGGTTTTAATTTCCAGGTGTTTTGAGACATGGGATGTGAGGCTAAGATTTACCTTTAGAAAGTTCGGGTACACATCCAGTTGAGCCAGACGCTTAATCAATCTTCCTATGGGGCTTCTCTGTCTAGCTGACTCAACACTCAAGCTAATTGACAAACCAGGGCACTTTCAATCTCCCCCTTTGTCAACTACGTGACAAAACACCAAAAACCCTAGAACAATTCTAGACGAACACCCTAAATTGTGTGTACATGAACTTTACGCAATTTTACAATGCTATCTAGTTCACACAAACAGATGACTATGTTATTCAGTAGTTGCTCCCTCTAACAACAATCTTCCCGTCTTCTTGTAGCTGCTCCCCCTAAGACCTGCACCACCATCAACAAACAGTTACACACAATTTTCCTTAGGGGTGTAGATTTCTTCTCCCCCTTTTTTTCAGTCATTGGCAAAGGATAACATAACAATGGATATTGATTGAAGTTGAAGCATATGGGAGAAACCAAAAAGATAGATAGAATAAGCATAATAGATTGATGTAAAAGAATATCCTTTAAAAGCATATTTGTTTTTCTTTTTTTAAAAAAAAGCTAAGCTGTGATGACTAATAGTATGAGCATAAAGATCAAGCATCACAGACCATAGTAGATATAAACCCAATAAAACAGGAGACAAGATTCACAGATGATAACAGCATCCAAAGAAGACGAGTAAGCAAACCAAATTAAAATAGCAGTAAAGATATATGAGATATAAATAGCCATAACCCAAAGGATCCAAAATATATACTGCCCAAGGTTGGCAGTAGTATGTCATCCATTCTAAACAAAAAAAAACAAGCCCATCTATGAGCACCCAAAAACAAACACAGGTATCTAGCCCATCCATGGGCATATACATATAAAAAAACTTATCAGACTATGCAGCTTAGTAAGCCATCACATACACTCATGTGATTGTAAGGCATTCAAAAAGATACCCATGCCCATACATTGAGATGGGAGTAAGGTGTATGTGATGACACACAAATTGTCTATACTATTGGGAACGGTGTGGAGGAGGACGATGATGTATCATCGCGTCTGCAGGTGATCAGATCCACCAATTGTTACACTGACTGTTGCATCCCATTCACCAGTCGTTCCAAGACAGTGAACCTTGCATTTACGGCCTCCTTTAGCTGGGTGACTTCCTGCATCGTTGCTCCAATCCTATCTTGATGGAGCTTGAACCTTTTCGCATGCCTGGGTTCAAATGAGGATGGAGCTTGTTGGGGCTCAAGAGGGTCACCCTCAGCCATTCCAGCACCTTCAACTGGAGCATCGCCTTCACCACCTTCTCCTTCTTCTTGAATCCCTTCCTTAGGTTGGTCTTTTGGAAATTTGTGAAACTCTCGGGATGTGCATTTCCCTTCCTTCTAATATTGTTCTTGTTTAAGTGTTGAAGGGGAAGTTCTAGATCATTTGTTGTTGAAAGACCGATCGCATTGGACACAATGTGAATGATCCAAGGATAGGGAAAATGCACATCCCGAGAAGTGTGAATCCCATACACTAGCTGATGAACAATCAGGGTAGGAAGGAAGATTTTGATCCATGTGGCTACAGAGTAGACTATCATGGTCATAAATCCAGTGAGGTCGGCACGATTGGTACCACGAGGATAGATGTTGAAGGCGAAGATGCCATGTAGAACACAATACCGTGGTTCAATGAGTTTAGCTTTAAGTGCATTGCGTTGGTACCAGGGAATATCACGACCATGACAGAAAAATTTTGTAACCATGGACTGGGTTTCAACATTCTCAAGGTCCATGTCAGGGAGACTGACGAATGATAGAGAAAGCCCAAGGATGTTTGCAACGACTGCAGGAATAATTTTTACATCATCACCATCAACAGAAGCCGTGATGGATGAAGGATCGGCCACCAGTGAATGACCGGAAGCAAAGAAGTTGTAGGTCCGTTCATAGTGACATGGACCGCCAAAATCGAGGAGAGGTAGCCATCTAATTTCGGCTAACAGGGGTTCTAAATTATAGGGTTTTAGACATTCCTTATCTACCTTCCTTTCAAGAACTAACTTCCTTCCAGTGTATTTGGCCAGCGCCGAATTCACACTAGCAGGAGGAGGGGCCGGTGCTTCAGATTGGGACCCACCACGCGATGTCTGCCATGTTCGCTGGCGAGTGGGAGTCCCATATTCAGGAGCCCTTGCCCTTTCTCTCAAAGCAAGAACCTTTTGCCTAGAGGATCTCAAAGATTCTCCAGGATCAGACGATTTCCCTTTGTCCGTGCCCATTTGCTGATACTCACAGAGAGCTTGATGAATTTGCAGAAAAAAGGACAGAACTTCTCTTGAAAATTAGGAAATACCTAAAAAGAGCAAGATGGAATCTTCAGGTAAGGAGGAAATGAAAGGGGTATTACCGGATTTGAATGTCATCTAGGACTCCCTGAAGAAGATTCTTGCAGCCCGGTTGAGAGGGATGAGCAGGAAAGAGAGAAAAATGATTTTTAGAAGTGAAATGCCATTTTCCTGCTCGAGTGCCTTTTATCGAGCGGCACACTTCGATATCATCGAACACTGTTTCGATGATATCAATGGATCTCATTCGATGTTATCGAGGATGTCTTCGATAACATTCTCGATCATGTGACTTTTCCCATTCCAACGAGGCGACGATGATATCGATTCTTGGTTGATTTAATCGAGATTCCTCATGACTTATCGACAGACATATTGAAGGTGAATATTTTTTATTTTTCAGCACTTCGACAAACTTTCATGTATAATATAGTATATCATTAATCAAATAGTATACACAGCAAAAATTTTGTACAAGCATTATACAATCTAAAATTATAAACATCAAGATGTTTATATACAAAAAAAAATAAAAATGAGATGAGGGACCTCAAATGTATCATTAAGAGTTCAGTAAAATTGCATCTTTTCAGTGACTATTCAAATCTAGATGCATGAAATGAACATGTTTTTCCATGCTCAAATGTTTCTAAGTATATGGATCAGCCCTTCCTTTGCTTTTAATGACATAACAGTGGTTATTTGTGCGACAACCCTTCATTACTAGTTTACCTAATAGATCTAGGATTTCGCATTCCTGTTTGTTAAATGTAACCACATGCTCGTTGTTATATATTTGAGAAATGCTCAGAAGATTATGTGTCAATCCTTTTATGCAAAAGGCATTCTCATTTTTGAGTGAATTTATTCCTTTGATAATTCTCTGACCAATTACCTTAGTGGTGCTTTCATCTCCATAGATGATTATCCCATCATTAAGATCTGAATAATTTGAAAGAAGGGATTTGTCACTTGTGACATGTCTTGAGCATCTGCTATCCAGGTACCACTTAATATTATTGCCTGTTATATGATTTGAGTGAGTAACAAGGCAATTTTTCTTTTTATTTTTTATTTTTTTCACTATCCATTTTGTGACAGGATTTTTAACTGTGGTAGTTTTAGTTTCTTTAATCAAGTTAGGCAACTGAATCGTGTTTCCTTGTCTTACAAATTCAATAGTTTTCTTATTTAATTCAGCCACTTGATTTAGTAACACCTTCATTCTGTTTGTCATTCTAGGTGGTGATGGATGTGTATTTCTTCTATCCATATTCCTAGGTGGACTCTTGACATCTTGTATTTTTCTGGTTGGTTTGAATTTTCCAAAATGATTTTGACAAGAATTTTGTTGTGTCCTCCTAGGTGATAAGCATTCAAACTTATAATGACTTGAATCACCAAATAAATGACAAACTGGAGTTATTCTTGTTTTACTTCCTGTAGCAGTAGATTTTTTCACCATTGGTGCTGCATTTTTAGTTTTTATTTTAAATTTATCATATCCTAAGCCACTCTTGTATTTTTCAGGTCTTCCTATACCTAAGAGTTTTTCTAATTTCTCACCACTCTGGGAAAACTAATAGTTTAGCTTAGCAAATTTTCTGGATTCTTCTAAATTAAACAAGAGTGCGTGATTTTCATTTTGAAGGAGCATGTTTTTATCTTTTAATAGTTCAACCTATTTGTTTAGTTTTTCAGACTCAGATTTAAGGAAGATATTGATTCTTTCTAGTTTATCATTATCTTAGTGATATTGCTATAAATCATTAATTAGGTGTGTATTGATTTCTAATGTTTTATCCAGGTCTTTTTGCAGCAATTCATTTTTATTTTCAGTTAATCCAAGTCTTTTAAGGATATTGATGCTATGAATGTAGAGTTGATTGTAAGCATCCTATAGTTTATCCTGTTCTTCTTCTTCCTTCTTAGTTTTCTCATTATCTGATGGAAATGATTCAGTAGCCTGCGGTTCTTCATTGATCTCAGTTTCGATGGGAGTAGTTGAGGTAGTAGAGACTATAAGAATTTTTAGAGATTTCTGGTCTCCATCGCTCTTTGAGTTACTACATTCTGAGTTTTCCTCTTTCGTGTCATCACATGTGGCTACCATTGCCTTTCCTTTGGTTTTTCTATTTAGGCATTTAGTAGACAAGTGTCCAAACTTTCGACAGGTATAACATTAAGGTTCCTTGGACTTTTTGGTAGATTTACCTGTGAAATGTTTGTGGTCCACTTGTCTTCCTTTAAATGGATGACCACAATTTTTTTGAAAGAACTTTCTGATCCGTTGTGCCAGTAAGGCCACTTCCTCATCTTCATTTTCTCTTTCACTTTCAATGTCCTCATTTTTGTATTCTTTGAAGTTTTGAGGACAGTAGTTTTGGATTTGGGAGTTTGTTTGAAGTGTAGTTCCAATGTTTATATGGAACCTACTAATTCTTCTACTTTCATTTCATCTATGTTTCTACATTCTTCAATGGTTGTTACTTTAGGATTGAACCATTTTAGTAATGATCTTAATATTTTCCTACAGATTTTTAAGACTGAAACTTTCTCTCCTAATCCACTCATGGAGTTACAAATGATGTTCGGTTTTGTGAAAAACTCCATGAAGGCCTCATGCTCTTTCATTCTAAGACTTTCAAACTGTGATGTTAGGAATTGCAGTTTGGATCTCTTTACAGTACTTGTTCCTTCATGGGTTGTTTCCAACAGATCCCATACTTCCTTGGTTATCCCACACGCACTGATTTGGTTGAAAACTTCTTGGAACATAGCACAGTAGATTGCATTCATTGCTTTAGCTTCAGTAGTTTGGTTTTCTTTAGCGAATGTTGTCCACTTTTCTTTGGCTTTTGGTTTAGTTATAGTTGTGTCATTTTCAAGGACTATTTGATCAGTTGGTGGCACATATCCTCTTTCCACAATATCCCAAACATCATGATCCAGAGATCTCAGAAAGTAGCACATTCTAGCCTTCCAGTATGCATAATTTGATCCATCAAACACTGGAGGTCTAGTGACCGACGAGCCCTCTCCTTTGGCCATATTACCAACTTCAGTCAAGATCACTCACTAGGCAGTGAAGCCCTTAAGGGAGGCCTGCTCTGATACCAATTGAGATTGCAGTAATGACCACTTTAGTTGAAGTGAGAATATGCCAATATGTCCTAAGGGGGGTGAATAGGACCTTTTAATATTTTATGGTAATTTAAAATCCTATCCAACTTATCATGAGAGAATATGCATATGTCAGGATTTCTTTAAAGTAACTCTAATGGCTTCCAAGCCAAATAGTGGATCCAGTCATAAAAACTATTTAAAAGATAAACAAGGTGCAAATCATAGTTTATGATGGAAGTGACTGTGTGTGAGGTGTGATCTCAGATAAGCAAGTGTAAAACTATTTAAGGAAATCACACAAGCAATGACAATCGCAAACATAATTATTTTTATAGTGGTTCGACTACTTGTCTACTCTACTTTTGGGGGACGCACTTAACCCTTGAGTGTATCAGATCTCACTAACGGAGGTTTCACAATAGGTTCATCTCAAATCGGAGGTTTTAAATCAGGTTTACCTCTAACCAGTACAACCTATACTTAGGCTGACACAATGTGTCTACACGGTAAAGTTATGCCCACACAGGAGTAAGGGTCAACACATAACACCCAAATTTTAGGCCACACAGGCCAATGATGCTCACAAGGAACCTTAACAGAAGTTTCACAACAGGTTCACCTCAAACTGAAGATTTCAAATCAGGTTCACCTCAAACCGAAGATTTCAAATCAGGTTCACCTCACACCATTTTATGCTCTTTACAAAGCAAGGGTCAACACAAAGCACCCCCACGCACACTCCCATCGGAGGCCTCCTATGAGGGCTTGCAAGGGGTGAGAAACACTTTAGACCCAATCCTATAGAAGGAATGATAACAAGGGTCCTTTGGACTCTAATAACTTACAGATAAGTAGATGTGCCCCATTCAGCGCATTGATGAAGATCTACTCCTTTGATGATGAAGAATCTTCAGCTCCCTGGAACCGCAACTCAGAAGATATACCAATACATGGCGACGGGTTGGGTCAAGGATATGATGGAACATACTCTATTAAATGTTTTCCTATAAGGAAGATAGAGCGATTCCAATCATCTATGCATTCAAAGCATCCCAGCTTAATGATCTGCCATTAAGGTAGTAGCTGTAGGATCCTTGAATGCGGAAGTTCATTCCCCAATCCACTCTATTGAATGTTAATGACGAGGGTGGATTGGAGGATGAACTTTTATGAGAGAAAAGGCTTAAGGAATATGATCTAGGTTTAAACACACAAAAGCACTTTCCATTTTCTCTACAAATAACCAAGGGCAAGCTCTCATTAAATAGGCAAAAGGTTCTAACGGATATAAAATGGTCACATTTTTTACAGAGTTGGATATCATCGAGAAGGGTCGATATCATCGAGTGTATACTCTCGATAGCATCGACTGGCCACTTGATGAATGAACTCAACTATCAAAGGCTTTTGAAATCTTTTGCTAGCTGGTCGAGGAAATCGAACGTGCATCGTTGTCATCAAGTTTCAAACTCTAATTTCATCGACAAGAGGTTCGATTCCTCGACATTTGAAAATGAGAGAGCACTTGCCTTTGAAAATATTTCAGGTATCTGATATGATCATACATCACTCGATATCATCAGAATTTGAATAATGATGATATCAAGGCAGTGTCGATTCATCGATAATTCTAAAGAATTTTCCTATAAGCTTACTGGACAGTTTTTATCCACTTTCGATGACATCGACCATGCCTCAATATTTGAATATCAATTTTATCGAGTGAACCTCGATCCGAGAAAAATAACATGAAAAACTTATGAGATAAATGTGTCCCAATCCTATATCATCGAAGGGCTTCCGATATCATTAAGATTTGAATTTCGAGGATATCGAGGAGCTCTTCGATATATCAAGGATTATATGATTTTTCCTTAGCAGTTCTTTAGACATAATAGACCAGATGTCAATGTTATCGAGTCGGTTCGATGGACTTGAGATTCAAAAATCGATGATATCAATGACTTCATCGATCCATCGATAATTCAATCTAAATATCCTTGTGGTTGTTTGGCATCTTTGGTCCTCATTTCAATAAGATCGAGTAAGCTTCGAGCATATTGACAAAGTGTTTAATTTTATCGAACCACTTGTTGATAAATCGACAAGGTAGAAAACTTAAAGATTTTCTTATTTTTGAAAGAAAAAAGTTTTCTAGCCAAAAACCCTAAGATGTTATATTCAATTTTAAGCGTTTTAATTACCTAGTGTTTTGGGACATGGGATGTGAGGCTAAGATTTACTTGTAGAGAGTTCAAGCATATATCCAGTTGAGGCAAACGCTTGATCAATCTTCCTATGTGGCTTCTCTATCTAGCTGACTCAACGCTCACACTAATTGAAAAACCAGGGCACTTTCAGTCCACTGAAACTGTTAAGAGTTTATGTGGCATATGTAAGACCAATGCACACCTAACCAAAGATTGCCCCAAAATCCTAACTTTTTAAGAGGTGTTGCAGTCCCACTCTAATGCCATGAATGCTTATCAACACCCATTTAGTGTGTCAAATTCAAATCAATACAATCCTAATTGGCGGAATCATCCCAACTTCAGTTTAAAAAATGGGCCAACTGTCAATCCTCCCACACCTCCTTAAGGGTTGCCTTCACCTCAAAGTGTACCTTATGTGCCCCACTAAAGAAGACCGTTGAGAACACATTGTAAACTTTTATGCAAGGATAAATGCAGATTAATCGAACTACTGTCCAAACCTTGCAAGAGTTGAAAACCTCAGTGGAAAGAATTGAGTCCTACTTAACGTGAGGGAAAATGGGATGTTCCTGCCAAACCTCAATCGAACCCCAAAGGACAATATGAGGTGGCTCATTCAAATCCCTCTACTTCTCATGTGGAATAAGCAAAGTCCATCACCACTCTTAGAAGTGGTAAGACAATTAATGAAGAAACTTAGAAGGTTAAAAATTATGAGGAATACACAAAATCTAAGAAGGAGAATGAACTTAACAACCCTCCACAAGAGAAAGAGGTTGAGCCAAACCATAAAGTGGTGGCTTTGTTTCCCTAACGTCTTCTCTCATTAAAGAGTCCATCTGAAAATGAGGATATTTTGAAAAATTTTCACCAAGTTAAGATCAACATTCCCTTGTCGAACGAGATTAAACAGATTCCTTCCAACGCTAAATTTTTTTAAAGAAATGCACAATAAAACACAAATTGAATGTGCAAAAGAAAGCTTTTGTAAATGAATAAGTGAATGCTACTATTAAACAAAATGCTCCCCCAAAATACAAGGGTATGGGTAGTCTTACTATATCATGCATTATAGGGAATTTCCATATACAACAAGCATTACTAGATTTGGGGCGTGAGTGTTAAGATCATACCCTACTCGGTGTATGAATAATTGGGACTTGGTGAATTAAAACCCACCAAGATGACCCTACAACTTACTGATCGATCTGTGCGTATACCGAGAGGGGTGGTTGATGATGTCTTGGATACATAGTTGGTTATAAATGTTAACACACAAATTTTGATCATCTTTGGACGTCTATCCCTAGTTACTTAAACGCAATTGTTGGAATGGAGTCATCAAGCTTTCCTTCGGGAACATGATGTTGGAACTGAACGTGTTTAATCTGTGTAAGTAACCAGGGGATGGAGATGAGATCCATGAGGTAAACATGATAGACACACTAGTGAAAAGTGAGCTTATGTTGACTACCATCTAAAATAGATTAGAAGCCTATCTCACTCACTCCATAGACTCCGATGATCACATAGTTTTAGATGGAGGGAGAGCATTAATAGATTATACACTGATGTTTGAAATTGTAAGTACTTGTACTTGAACACAATTTAGTTGTCAAATTTCATAGTCTTGAAAGGATCACAAGATCTCATGAAGATTCTCTTCGACAACCCATAAAGATATATCATTGAATCGATCATGCATCTCAGGGAAGACTCAACATCTCAAGTTATGAAAGTACATGGTTCGAAGATCAAAACACTCCGTATGAGTCAACCATCAAGTGGTATAACCTTAGATTGACCATAGGATAGTGTATTTTACATAGCATTATAATGATCATATTTTATGTTAAAATACACTCAAGTTAGGCTGGCCTGACATCTACTATAAGACTCGTATCCTATATTGTACCGTTGCATAAGCTTCCGCGGTCTTTCCGGTCGAATTCCGATGACCCGCGATCTATTATCGGCATTTGTGCACGATCCTGAGTCATTTCTCGTATATCAGAGTCGGCACAACCCGAGACTTGTACCCTTGTGACTGCCCCATCGCTGCGGTTCCAACGCCGCATCTCCTGCGCTGAGCCGATACTTGGGTCAGAAGATGTGGGCCCACGTTCAGTTCGAGGAAAACACCGCACGTTGTAATCCCAAGAGAAATATTCCATCGATCATCTCTCATGTAAAGTACAAAACCCCATCCCCAAGCAACTCCAAAGTTAAAGCAACCCATCCCTCACATGTCAAAGTACACATCACCCATCACTTACCTTTTCACCCATCACCCTCTTACATCACTCACACTTCTCTCTCTCTCTCTCTCTCTCTCTCTCTCTCTCATTTCCTCTTAAGCAACCCACGTCCAAGCAAGCTCCATGAGAGAGAGCTTTGTGTGGCCCACTTTCTATCTCTCATCTCCACCAACCAAGTTTCATCTCAACCGTTGAAATTATTCCTTTAGAGCTCTAGCATGATTTAGTGGAAGAAGGAGGAGAAGATCATAGGTGGGTATTTTTTTGATTTGATTTGTGAATTTTGGGCCTACATGGTGGGACCCATCTTGTAACATCCCAAAAATTGAGGGATGAGTAAAAACCCAACTCCCGAGTTTCAAAATATTATTTATGCAACATAAATAATATTAGATGCATGTTGTCAGTAAATAGGCATTAAACAAGATTGGGATTAAGCCAAAACAACATATCATACTCCAGAGACAGTTAAATTAACAAGCGGAAGACTGTGATAGTATGTATAACATATATAAGCTGTTGTATGTCTCCAGAGTGTGAACATGTACCAGGTTATATACATACATGTATACTCTAAAAGTAAACAAAAAGAATATACATGAGTGCTCTAAAAATATAAAATAGCAAGTATCAAGTCATCTAATCAATCTCCCTGTAATCCCGTCGTTCAGAACACGCATAAAGGAGGGATCCTCCTCATCATCATCAAGTCCGGCTCTGCCTCGCAGGCCGCGCCATCATCTGCAATCACAATAGGGACTGGTGGGTGTCCGGAAACACCATCCCGTAACGTGGGAGTGAGTGATCAACTCAGTGGAATAATAGAGTAGAGATTAGCATGTTCTCAAATTAATCGTGCGATAATAGTAAAGAAATTAATCAAACATTCCTAAATACTGTTGTTAATGTAATATGACATGACATGATGGATGCCCTCACTGACGATCTCCCTCATACGGCACCATCTTACGCCCGCGGCATGCTTTCTTCCCACAGTGCTCCACATCTTCCAGGCACATACAATGTGATGGTGATATGATTACCGAGTTATTATTAGTCCATTCATACGGCAGTATTGGGAAACTAAGGTACCTTGCTTATATCAATCCCAACACAGATCCTGTCTAGGGTCGTCACTCCTAGTAATCTCATACGATGTTATATTTGTAGGTCACTGCAAGGGCTGTCAGGGCTGTTGCTCGCATTCGTTGCACCGCTCCCCCATCACCTTATCAATACAGGCCTAATTATTCTTAAGACTGCATCAGGACTCGTCGCCCCCATGCGGTGTTAGGATAAACTCAAGGTCACTACAAAGGGCTCGTCACCTGATCAGTGTAGGCCGACAGTAAGAATATAGTGTCCCATACCACCATAATATGCTCAGAGTAGGGTGCTCACTGGTCACTACGGGGAGGTTTGTGGCCCCAGCGTAGGCCGACAGCTCGACCACGATGTCCTATACCACCATGCCCGGCTCATGGTCTTTATGGATCAAGGTACCATGGTTGACAGGGTTTTCAATAGTAAGTTCAGTACCCTAGGTTCAAGCAGTTATGACACATACATGGTGAACATACAATGACCAGTCGGGTTACTTGACAGGCTCGACTAGTACGAGCGCATCTCAAGCTGAGCGACATGAAGTGCATGAAACACTTCGCGTGGCCTAACCACTGCCGCCAACCCAAGACACGACTCGCGTTCATCGACGCGTCCTTCGTGGCCAATAGAAGCCAACCATGAATTTACTCTGTTACCGACTGCCTGGACTAAGCATAGTCTCAAACATTTGTAAATAACATCAGTAAGCATATGAGAGTGGTAGAAATGAATATAAACAATACAAGCATGTTGACACGTGTTGAATATAAACAATATAATCCCACACATGCATTTCATATAAACAATGAAATCAATACATATAGCCAACATGATGGAAATCGTTTACATCAGCATATTACTTGAGAATTCCATCTCAAAACTCATACACAACACCATTTACTCAATACATACTAATACAAACATTTATACAAACACTTAGTCTACACACTTAAGTCTACGTAGTGTATGTCGACTCAACGTGCGCCTTTGGGTGAATCTCTTCGCCAAACCAATTATGCACGCATTCCTAATATCCTAATGCAACAAAAAGCCATGTCAACCATTTCAGCAAAATATAGATGTATACATTATTTCCTACAAATGACTAAAATGCCCTAAATCTTATATTTTTCCTACGTTTACGAAACAGGAAACGGACAGCATGTTGTACATGTCAAACGGCGTTGCCGTCGATAATCTACTATTAAACGACATTGAAAGCGTTGAAAACAGCCAGTCAAAGCGTCTAAAATCCACACCTTTTTCCCTAGATGTGTATCGCTTCGAACGGAGCGTATATGCTTCGTTTACGGCGATCAGACAACCTAATACACAAGATTCGTAAGCTACTTTACTATTGAAATCGACGGAACCTTAAATCAGCAAGTGTTGAGGGTTTTTCTTACCTAAAAAAGTATCAGAATCACCAACAAAGTGATTGGAATACGTCGCTTAAGCATGTGCAGCAGCAGCAGCAGGTGGCAGGAAAATCTCTCCCACCTTCTCTCACAAACTCTCACTTTTTCTCTCACTCTTGCTAGGGTTTCTAGCAAATTCGGATGGGTGAGAGAAGTGAGGGTTTAAACTCCTTTTATAAGCTTAAAACTTTCCAAATTAGGCTTGGGAACAATGTTTACTTGAGGTCTAACCAAATCGGGGCTGTTTCAATCCAAAAGAGCATTTCTGGAGGTCCCCTGGCTGAACGAGGTCAGACTTAAGCTCAGGCATACTGGATCTAGCACACATCAAGTTTTCAGACTGAAAGAGTTCACAGATCGCACGTGGCGGTCCAATTTCAGTTCAGCGGTCACCGCACCTAGATCAGGTCTACAAGTCTCATGATATGAAAGAAAAAATTTTCTTGATCCGAGGGTGTAATTTGGCTAAATTCTGACGGTCAGAACGCTTAATAATAACGCGCCAAGTCACGTGCCAGATTTGAATTAAAATTTTCAAATCTAACCCTATTCTCACTCTCTTCACTCCAGGCTCAGTGAAATAGCCTCTGAACGTCGGTTGGCCTTAATTTTCGAAACGGTTGTCAAGTCCAGCTAAGCGGTCATAACGGTCTAAGATTGTAGGTATCGGACTTTCGACGCGCGGTCTATATCCAATACAAAGTTTCAAAGAGTTCCTAAGAGCAACCGGGTTTAGAGTTTGATCCTAGGTTTCAAGGTATTATAGCACCATTGGTTCTACAAGTTTTGGGTGTAACGCCCGTGAAAAATCCATACTTGGGCTCGAGTACCAACTCGACCCGAATTTGCGTAGAATTCATTCCTTTGGAAAATTTGACTAGGTTAGCTAGTGCAACGTTAGAATAGCTGGGAAATGGTCCCTGATCACTTTAAATACGTTCTACAAGGCCCGAAGCGAGTGGAACTAAGGGTGCTACAATGCTCTAAAGCCTCGGATCAAACTCTAAGCCGGTTTGTTCTCTGGACCACTATGAATCTTTGTATTGGATCTAGACCGCACGTTGAAAGTCCGATACCTCCTATCTTAGACCGTTAGGACCGTCTAGCTGGGCTTGACACTCATTCCAAAAATCAAGTCAAACCGATTATCACAGGCTATTTCATTGAGCCCGGATCGAAGAGAGTGTGAATAGGGACATAGTTGGAATTTCAAATTCAAATCTGGCACACAAATTTGACGCATCAGTATTAAGCATTCTGACCGTCAGAATACAGCCAAATTACACCCTTAGATCAGGAAAAATATCTATTATATATCACGAGACTTATAGGCCTGATCTAGGTGCGGTGACCGTTAAACTGAAACTGGGCCGCCACATGCGATCTGGGAACCCAACCGGTCTGAAAACTGGATGTGTGCTAGATCCAGTATGCATGAGCTTAAGTCTGACCGCATTTGGCCTGGGGACCTCCAGAAATGCCCTTTTGGACCGAAACGGCTCCGATTTGGTTAGGCACCAAGTAAACATTGTTCCCAAGCCTATTTTGGGAATGTTTTAGGCTATAAAAGGGGTTGAAACCCTCACTCCTCTCTCCCATCCGAATTTGAGAGAAGCCCTAGCTTGGGAGAGAGAAAAAGAGTGAGAGATTGTGAGAGAGTGGGAGAGTTCTTCCCGCCACTTGTGCTACGTGTTGCACATGCTTAAGCAACACTCCTCTACCGCTTTCCCGGCGATTCCACCGCAATCCTAGGTAAGTAAAAACCCTAAATAGTTGGTGATTTGAGTTTTTCTTGTTTCCATAGCGATGTAGCTTATGGATCTTATGTATTAGGCTCCTTACTCGCCGTAGACGAAGCATATACACTCCGCTTCAATTCCCGAGTCTACAAGACACTAGGTGAGGATTTTAGACGCTTTGATTGACGGTTCCCAATGCTTTCAATGTCGTTTAATAGTAGATTCTTGACGGCATCGCCGTTTGACATGTACAAAATGCTCTCCGTTTCCCGTTTCGTAAGCTAACGAAGAATATGAGATTTAGGGCATTTTAGTCATTTGTAGGAAGTACTGTTTACATTCATATTTTGCTGATGTGATTGACATGGTTTGTTGTCGCATTAGGAAGTTAGGAATGCGTGCATAATTAGTTTGGCGAAGAGATTCGCCTAGTTGCACACTTTGGGTCGACATACTATATGTAGACTTAAGTGTGTAGTGTATGTGTTTGTATAAATGCTTGTATTAGTATGTATTGAATTAAATGATGTTATTTAATAGTTTGTGATTGATTTTTCAATTATTAAGCTGACCTAAATGATTTTCTACATGTTGACAAAATGCATGATTTCATTACATGCATGGGATGTATGTGCTTGAGGATTTGCTTAAGTTGAATATGCATGGGAAGTATGCCTTGAAGATTTGCTTAAGTTGAATGTTATAACATGTGCTAACATGCTCACATGATGTATTTCAATTCCAATACCTTTTATAGTAATTCCATAGATGTGTGGGACTTGACTTAGTCCAGGCAGTCGGTAACCGAGCGAATTCGTGGCTGACTGGTCATAGCCACGAACGACGCGTCGATGAATGTGATTCGTGTTGAGAGTTGGCGGCAGTGGTTAGGCCACGCGAAGTGTTTTACGCACTTCATGTCGTTCAATTCGAGATGCGGTCGCGCTAGTCGAGCCCGTCAAGTAACCCGACTGGCCGATGTTTGTTCACCTTGTATGTATCATAACTGCTTGAACCTAGGGTACTGAACTTACCATTGTAAACCCTATTAACCGTGGTACCTTGATCCACGAAGACTCATGAGCCGGGCATGGTGGTATGGGACACCGTGGTCGAGCTGTCGGCCTACGCTGGGGCCACAAACCTCCCCGTAGTGACCAGTGAGCACCTAGACTCGTGAGCAGATTATGGTGGTATGGGACACTATATTCTAGCTGTCGGCCTACACTGATCAGGCGACGAGCCCTTTGTAGTGACCGCGAGCGTATTCTGAGTTCACGGGAGGCGACGACCCTTCCGTGCAGTAGAGTACAGTAGGCCTGTATTGATAAGGTGATGGGGGAGCGGTGCAACGAGTGCGAGCAACAGCCCTGGCAGCCCTTGCAGTGACCTACGAAATGTACATCGTATGAGATTACTAGGAGTGACGACCCTAGACAGGATCCGTGTTGGGATTGATACAAGGGAGGTACCTTAGTTTCCCAATCCTGCTGTTTGAATGGACTAATAACAACTTGGTAATCATATCACCATAGCATTGCATGTGCCTGGAAGATGTGGAGCACTCTAGGGAGTGTGGCATGCCGCGGTCGTAAGATGTTGCCGTATGAGGGTGATCGTCGGTGAGGGCATACATCACGTCATATCATCTTGCATTAACAACAGTATTAGGACCTGTCTGATTTACTGCTTTACTATTATCGCGTGACTGAATTGTGAACATGCTAATCTTTGCTCTATGATTCCACTGAGTTGATCACTCATTCCCACGTTACGGGATGGTGTTTGCAACACCCACCAGACCCTGTTGTAGTTGCAGGTGACGATGAGATCCAGGAGGTGGAGCTAGATGATGACGAGGACCAAGATGAGTTCTCGTATATGCAGTATCATGACGGCTTCCCGTAGGTGACCTGGATCGAGGGGACATCAGTGGGACTTTTCTTTTTGAACATTATTCTTTTGTTATGTATATGTATATGAGACTCAGAGATGTAGTCATACTTTGGAGACAGTTGAGATTACTTTGTTTTTCCATACAGTGATATATAAAGTCCCACTGATGTCCCCTCGATCCAGGTCACCTACGGGAAGCCGTCATGAGACTCAGAGATGTTGTCATACTTTGGAGACAGTTGAGATTACTTTGTTTTTCCATACAGTGATATATATCTTGTTTAGTCTTCCGCTTGCTTTTATCACTGGATCTGAAGTATGAATTGCAGTTTTGGTATACTTTTACTCATGTGAATGCTTTAAATCAGACAACATTGAATCATAACCATTTTTGTTGCATAAGTGACGGTCTGGAACTCGGGAGTTGAGTTTATTCACGACCCCCGATTTTCAGGGTGTTACAAGTTGGTATCAGAGCATGAATGAGAGTATACTGGGCCTGGGTTATGGTCTTGCGACGTACGCTGTCGCTTCCTTTGACTTAGGTGGGTGCGAGAAGGGTCTAGAAACACTTCTAGGATCACAGATTCGCTGATAGGCGAAGTCTATAAGGATCGATCGCAAGATCGAGTCTGTAACGCATCTCGGGTCGCGTAAAGCGACCCGAATCACTTCTAAGCTGTAGGAAGTCGGGTGGAGACATCCTATGAGCGGTTTTAAACCGCAAAAGTGAATCTTTGGGTCGTGGAATGACCACGACTCCAGTAATCAATCGCCAGGGCTTAAAAACCCCGTTTTGCCAAAAATTCTCAAAATCCCTTCTCTAAACACTTCAACCTTCAGTTCTTTCTTATCCATTTCATGTTAGGCATCAAACCTAATGTGAAAATAACAAAAATTAGTACATTCACCAAATTTTACAGTGAATAGTAAAATTTCATGAAAAATGGCCATAAGGCCATTCTAACTTCACTTTCTTTAGCAACTAAGGAGCTAGAAAGATGTACTGGATCCTTCTACCCCAAATTCATATGCTGCATCATATGGTTTGGTATTTGGTATTACGATGTGGACCCGGAAAGCCCCGAACACATGTTTGGGCTCATAGGGACCAAAATATAATGAACCAAGGGGTGGGACCAACTTTTTTGGGGCCCTGGGACCATGGGGGACCAGACCCATGGGGTCCCGCTGGCCAACCTGAAGGTTGGCCGGCGATGCCATCGCCGGCCGGGCGATGCATCGCCGGCCGGCCACCTCCGATGGTGCTGCCCTTTGGGCGCACCCACTTAAACACCCCCCCCATCACTCCTAGCTACCTCCCATCCCACGAAAACCCCTAAAACACCCCTCTCCTTCACAAACAGCCCCCTTGCATGCCCTAGATTTGATTTTCAGCGCTCCATTCCAAACCCCGGCGACCCAAACCCCTCCTAAACCCTTCCTTGGCCAAAACCGACCACCACCCATCGATTATTGGGTGTTGGCAGCCCCTTTCCTTGAAGATTTTCCCATTTGGAGCTCCAAAATTCCCCAAATAGTGCTGAAATCGTGAGCAACTCCATTCCATCTTTTTGTTCTTATTTTTCCCTGAAAGTACAGCCTTGGGAAGCTTGAAGCATCCCTCTACGACACCTAGATTTCCTTTCTTCAGATTGGACAGCCATTTCTCCACATTTTCGACGTTTTCCATGGCTTTCGTGGAAGCTATTTTGGGTCTTTTGTCACTCTCATCCATCCTGTCTTTGATGGGTAAGAGGAAAACTGCAACAGACGAGGCTGGGCCGAGCCGCCCTGCTCGATTGAGAAGACCGCGGGGTGGTGCCGCAAGTTCAAGCGCCGCCGCAGGTCCAGCGGCAGTCCTGGAGTGCCGTACAAAGCGGGATTTGGATCCCCATGCACATCTTGGACGAACCATCCTATCAGAGATGCCTCATGGTGAATACACTGATCGTAGAGTGTTATTTGAGGCGGACGTAGATGGGCGATTGTTCGGCGAGTATCTGTTGTTCGAACGCATTGAAGCTGCGCACTGGGGACCGATCTTTGAAGCTCGCGCTCGTGCTAATGTGAGCACTGTTCGTGCCTTCTATGCTAACATCCAGAGTCCTACCTTGGAGCCCTTGCAGTTCAAAATCCCTTTTGGTAGAGATCGGATGGCTACGATCGACGTCCGGTTGGTTGCGCGACTTCTCAATGTGCCTCTAGGTGATGTACATCCAAGTGAGAAGAATTTGAGGACTAGACGTGAACGAGATCGCCGCACCAGGTTTCTGTGCGGTAAGTTGGTTCCATGGCAGCCTAATAATAGCCTCAAGGCGACGTACATGTCTGAGGATTTGCGTCTGCTGCATCACATCTGCACGTTCAATGTTTATCCTAGGTCGACGAACCGCATTGAATGTACACGTCTTATGGTCGATTTCTTATTTCTGGTGGCCCAGGGAGAGAACGTATGTATGGCCACTTTCATCTTACGGCAGATAGTTCTCATAGCCAGGTCGAGAAGAACATCCGAATCCCTTCCCTTTGGCCGACTCATTTGCAAGATTGCGCTTGAGTTTGCCTATAGGCTTGGACCCGAGTTGCCGGTATCGATTCACACCATCAATGAGTCGACGATGGTTAAGATGAAGATTGGGTCGCAATATCGTGAAAATCAACTTGAAAGGGATAGTGGGGACGACTTTGATGAAGAGGAAGATCAAAGCGAAGGAGAACCTAGTGCAGAGGTTCAGGAAGAGACTCAGGAAGAAGCAGAAGAGGAGGCTCAGGATACTGATGAGAGCCCTCCTCCTTCTGCGCAGACTACTATTGACGATCGCATTGCTCGGATGGAGGAGAGTCAGACCGCTTTGCGAAGGGAAGTCCAAGAACTTCGAGCAGAGGTCGCTGATGCCAAGGCCGTCACGAAGAAGAAATTTGGCAAGGTGACTCGCACCTTGAAGGCAATCCTGTGTTGTTTACAGGATAAGGGTGCTCCCCCTCCGTCACCAGATTCCGACTAGCGACGCGATCTTCGATGTTGTTATGAGTAGTTAGCCATTTTCTGTTTCATGTGTGTAAAGCCTATTAGGGCTAGTGCTTTGCTTTTGTCGCTGTTGCTTAACTGTCTTAATTTTCATGTCATTCTAGTCATGATGCTTGTAAGGATATATCCCTTGTATTGTGACAATTTTGATTAATTGAAATGCATGGAATGCCTTTGACTCTTTAGTGAATGATTGTGGTGTATTTTTGCAATTGAGACTGACAAGGTTGCGCCCTATTTTGAATATAGGGAATGCCACCTAAGACTACGAGGAGCGCGGTTCGGCTTTCATTGTCAGAGCAGATGGATCAGGCTCCTTCTCAGTCTGGCACTCGTCCGGACCCTGCTGTGGGCCCGATTCCTGAGACTGTTCGATCGTCTCAGCCTGCTACTGGTCCTACAGATGGACCACCGCCATTTACACCATCAGTTAGAGAGCCACAGCGCGCATCTACTTCCGCACCTCATCCGCCACAGCCTGCTCCGCCACCTGATAGATTCGAGCAGATGATGGCTATGATGCTACAGCAGCAGCAGTTATTGACTACCATAGTCGGGACGTTAGCCCAGGGTGGGGGTGCGACTGCATCTACTCCGCCTGCACCACCTGCGCATCCAGCTGAGGATGCCTATGCTTACGCCCAGGATGAGGGCATAGCACTTCCTGCGCAGCCTGCTTTCCCTGCGGGGAACCCTGCCGACACACGGGGCCTTCTGGAGCGATTTCAGCGCTTGCGGCCTCCTACTTTCACGGGTTCTCACAGACCCGAGGAGGCTGAGTTTTGGCTCGACCGAGTGTCGAAGATTCTGCGCATGTTGCACTGTACTGAGGCAGAGCAGGTAGAGCTGGCTACCTTCCAGTTTGAGAGAGAGGCCAGTATGTGGTGGGATAGTGTATTGCGGACTGTTACCGCAGACTTCGTATGGACATGGGCAGCATTCGAGTTTCGCTTCCATGAGAAGTATTATCCTCAGACCTACAGGCACGAGAGGGAGAATGAGTTTCTCCGTCTCAGGCAGGCAGCGATGACGGTCACCGAGTATGAGCATCGGTTCACAGAGTTGGGCAGGTACGTCCCGACGATTCTAGCTGATGAGCAGATGCGCATACGGCGCTTTTTGGAGGGCTTGCGACCGGATATTCGGTCGAAGATGTGCTGCATCAGTTTCTCCTCCTATGCAGAGTTAGTTCACATGTCCATGCGGGCAGAGCAGGACGTGGATCGACTTGCGCGATCACGAGGCCCGACTACTTCCAGGCCGCGACCGGAGTTGCCAGATAGGCCCTTCGCGGGCAAGAGGCCTCGCATTGATCCTCCTACCAGGACCACGGCGCCAGTAGGACCGTTTCGGCGTCCTGATTTATCATGCACATACTGTGGGAGGACGGGCCACCTAGCGCAGAGTTACTTTTCGAGGATGCGGGACAGTGGGTTCTCGCAGCCGCAGAAGATTGATCGTGTACGTCCACAGGCGATATCAGCACCGCCTATACGGTCAGCTCCTGCGCAGTCCTCTTTCAGACCCACAGTATCGCAGATTCGACAGCCCCCACGGCCCTTGACACAGCGGCCGAACCGGCCACAGTAGGCTCGAGTTCATGCACTGACCGCTGAGGCAGCTACGACGCCGACTTTCCAGCATTCAGCCTTCGAGGTCACGGGCCATATCGGAGGTACTCCCGTTCTTGTCATGGTGGACACTGGTTCCACGATTTCCTTGATATCGCGTGCCGTAGTCAGACGTCTTGGGTTACAGACTATCACTATGGATAGCGTGCGAGTCCTTGCAGCTCATGGAGATTATTCGGATGTCACCCAGATGTGTGAGGGTTGTTTAGTTGATCTGGGAGGCAGGACGATGACTCTTGATCTGGTCGTCGATCCCTCGCTCGTATATCTCGACGTCATTCTTGGCATGGACTGGTTGACTGCAGCGAGAGCCGAGATTGACTGCGAGGCTCGTGTGGTGACGGTGTACGAGCCTGAGGGCACGCCTTTCACATTTTCAGTGCGGGTAAATCTTCCTTTCCGCATTCTTAGCTACGCCACTCTATTGCGCGACGCTGGTGCCCAGGTACTTGAGCAGACGCCAGTTGTTTCTGAGTTCGGGGATCTGTTCAGGAAGATCCCTGGTTTGCCGTCCCGACGTGAGATCGATTTCACTATCGATCTGATTCCTGGTTCTACACCCATCTCACTGCCGACGTATCGCATGGCACCATGTGAGATGGAGGAGTTGAGGACGCAGATTGACGGTCTACTAGAGCTCGGCCTTATACGGCCTAGCGTATCTCCTTAGGGGGCACCGGTCTTGTTCGTGAAGAAGAAGGATGGTTCGCTGCGATTGTGTATTGATTATCGCAGGCTGAACCAACTCACAGTGAAGAACAAGTACCCTTTGCCCAGGATCGATGACTTGTTTGATCAGTTGAGAGGAGCGCAGTACTTCTCGAAGATTGACCTTCAGTCAGGATATCATCAGCTGCGGGTCAGAGATGAGGACGTGCAGAAGACAGCGTTCAGGACCAGTTTTGGTCACTACGAGTTCCTCGTGATGTCGTTCGGTCTCACGAACGCACCGGCCGTGTTCATGGATCTGATGAACCGGGTATTGCGGCCTTTCCTCTATCGATTCGTCGTTGTCTTCATCGACGACATTTTGGTATACTCTAGGAGTCGAGAGGAGCATGAGGAGCACTTGCGTTTAGTCCTTGACACGCTCAGACAGCATCAGTTGTTCGCACAGTATAAGAAGTGCGACTTCTGGAAGCAGGAGGTGAAGTTTCTGGGACACGTGGTGTCCAAGGATGGCATGGCAGTTGACCTGTCTAAGGTAGCTGCGGTGCAGGACTGGGAGGAGCCTAGTTCTGTCACTGAGGTGAGGAGTTTCTTGGGTCTCGCTGGCTACTATCGGCGCTTCATTCAGGATTTCTCGAAGATCGCGAGACCCTTATCTCAGTTGACACGGAAGGACGTGAAGTTCGCCTGGAATGATAAGGCGGAGTCAGCTTTTCAGGAGCTGAAGGACAGACTTACGTCCGCCCCTGTGCTAGTATTGCCAGAGCAAGGGGTTAAATACACTATATACACTGACGCGTCTAGCGTTGGTTTGGGTTGTGTCCTTATGCAGAGGGACAGGGTAATTTCGTATGCCTCGAGACAATTAAGGAAGCACGAGGAGAATTACCCTACACACGACCTGGAGTTGGCAGCCGTGATATTCGCACTGAGACTCTGGAGACATTACCTCTATGGAGAGGAGTTCGAGCTCTTTTGCGACCACAAGAGCCTCAAGTACATATTCACACAGCGGGACTTGAATATGAGGCAGCGGCGATGGATGGAGACGCTGAAGGACTTCAAGTTTGAAGTCTCTTACCATCCTGGGAAGGCGAACCTTGTGGCTGATGCGTTGAGCCGCAAGAAGGCGATAGAGTTTGCGGCTCCGCTGATGGTTGCCGAGTGGGATATGGTTGAGTTTTTGCGAGACTTTGAGCAGAAACTCACCGTAGAGGAGCCATTTGAGTTCATCGCACATGTTCAGGTGCGATCCCCGATCGACGACCGTGTCATCGAGGCGCAGAGGGACGACGCGCATCTTATTGAGCTTCGAGAGCAGGCCAGTGATGATGCTGAAGCCGACTGGCGAGTTGGCATGGATGGGGGCTTACGTTACCGTGGCCGCCTATGCGTTCCTGATGTCCCTGACTTGAGACGAGAGATTCTCGAGGCTGCGCATTCTACTAGACTCGCGATGCATCCTGGCAGCACGAAGATGTATCGTGACGTGAAGAGGACGTACTGGTGGGAAGGTATGAAGACCCACATAGCTGAGTTCGTGTCCCGTTGTCTCACTTGTCAGCAGGTGAAGGCAGAGCATCGCCGACCACCTGGACTTTTGCAGCCTATGCCTATTGCAGAGTGGAAGTGGGATTTTATTTCCATGGACTTCATTTCTGGGTTGCCGAAGACGAGGAAGGGGCATGATTCTATTTGGGTGATCGTCGACCGATTGACGAAGTCGGCGCACTTCCTACCGATCAGAGTTACGAACTCTGCAGACGAGCTGGCTAGATTGTATATTAGAGAGATCGTGCGTCTGCATGGAGTTCCGTTGGAGATCGTGTCGGACAGAGACACGCGGTTCACTTCTATTTTCTGGACTCGCATTCAGGAGGCCATGGGTGTGAAGTTGAAGTTCAGTACTGCCTTCCACCCACAGACGGACGGACAGACGGAGCGAGTGAACCAGATCCTGGAGGACATGTTGCGAGCTTGCGCATTGGACTTCAAGGACAGTTGGGATGACTGTCTTGCATATGCGGAGTTTGCGTACAACAATAGCTTCCAGGCGATTATCGGCATGGCACCTTATGAGGCGCTGTATGGGCGACCTTGTCGCGCACCGCATTGCTGGTTAGAGGTCGGTGAGCGCAGCTTGATCGGCCCAGAGTTGGTGCAGGCGACGTCAGAGAAGATTGATATTATTCGACGTCGGCTTCTTACAGCGCAGAGCAGACAGAAGAGCTACGCCGATACGAGACGGAGACCACTAGAGTTCACAGTCGGGGATCATGTGTTTTTGCGAGTTTCCCCTATGAAGGGAGTCCTTCGGTTCGGGAAGAAGGGGAAGCTGGCACCGCGATACATTGGTCCATTTCAGATCCTCGATCGTGTGGGAGCAGTGGCTTACCGATTGGCTTTACCCACGCCCCTCGCGAGCGTCCACAACGTATTTCATGTTTCTATGCTGAAGAAGTACGTTGCTGATCCTTCTCATATCATCAGATGGGAGCAGGTGCAGTTAGGAGAGGATGTTACTTATATCCTGCGACCGACACGCATCTTAGACCGGAAGGAGCAGGTACTGCGTAGCAAGGTGATTCCCCTTGTGAAGGTACTATGGACGCATCATACTGAGGAGGAGGCTACTTGGGAGACAGAAGCCGAGATCAGAAAGAACTACCCACAGCTTCTCGAGGAGTACGAAAAGGTACAAAATTTCGAGGACGAAATTATTTGTTAAGGGGGGTAGATTGTAACGCCCGTGAAAAATCCATACTTGGGCTCGAGTACCAACTCGACCCGAATTTGCGTAGAATTCATTCCTTTGGAAAATTTGACTAGGTTAGCTAGTGCAACGTTAGAATAGCTGGGAAATGGTCCCTGATCACTTTAAATACGTTCTACAAGGCCCGAAGCGAGTGGAACTAAGGGTGCTATAATGCTCTAAAGCCTCGGATCAAACTCTAAGCCGGTTTGTTCTCTGGACCACTTTGAATCTTTGTATTGGATCTAGACCGCACGTTGAAAGTCCGATACCTCCTATCTTAGACCGTTAGGACCGTCTAGCTGGGCTTGACACTCATTCCAAAAATCAAGTCAAACCGATTATCACAGGCTATTTCATTGAGCCCGGACCGAAGAGAGTGTGAATAGGGACATAGTTGGAATTTCAAATTCAAATCTGACACACAAATTTGAAGCATCAGTATTAAGCATTCTGACCGTCAGAATACACCCAAATTACACCCTTGGATTAGGAAAAATATCTATTATATATCACGAGACTTATAGGCCTGATCTAGGTGCGGTGACCGTTAAACTGAAACTGGGCCGCCACGTGCGATCTGGGAACCCAACCGGTCTGAAAACTGGATGTGTGCTAGATCCAGTATGCATGAGCTTAAGTCCGACCGCATTTGGCCTGGGGACCTCCAGAAATGCCCTTTTGGACCGAAACGGCCCCGATTTGGTTAGGCACCAAGTAAACATTGTTCCCAAGCCTATTTTGGGAATGTTTTAGGCTATAAAAGGGGTTGAAACCCTCACTCCTCTCTTCCATCCGAATTTGAGAGAAGCCCTAGCTTGGGAGAGAGAAAAAGAGTGAGAGATTGTGAGAGAGTGGGAGAGTTCTTCCCGCCACTTGTGCTACGTGTTGCACATGCTTAAGCAACACTCCTCTACCGCTTTCCCGGCGATTCCACCGCAATCCTAGGTAAGTAAAAACCCTAAATAGTTGGTGATTTGAGTTTTTCTTGTTTCCATAGCGATGTAGCTTATGGATCTTATGTATTAGGCTCCTTACTCGCCGTAGACGAAGCATATACACTCCGCTTCAATTCCCGAGTCTACAAGACACTAGGTGAGGATTTTAGACGCTTTGATTGACGGTTCCCAATGCTTTCAATGTCGTTTAATAGTAGATTCTTGACGGCATCGCCGTTTGACATGTACAAAATGCTCTCCGTTTCCCGTTTCGTAAGCTAACGAAGAATATGAGATTTAGGGCATTTTAGTCATTTGTAGGAAGTACTGTTTACATTCATATTTTGCTGATGTGATTGACATGGTTTGTTGTCGCATTAGGAAGTTAGGAATGCGTGCATAATTAGTTTGGCGAAGAGATTCGCCTAGTTGCACACTTTGGGTCGACATACTATATGTAGACTTAAGTGTGTAGTGTATGTGTTTGTATAAATGCTTGTATTAGTATGTATTGAATTAAATGATGTTATTTAATAGTTTGTGATTGATTTTTCAATTATTAAGCTGACCTAAATGATTTTCTACATGTTGACAAAATGCATGATTTCATTACATGCATGGGATGTATGTGCTTGAGGATTTGCTTAAGTTGAATATGCATGGGAAGTATGCCTTGAAGATTTGCTTAAGTTGAATGTTATAACATGTGCTAACATGCTCACATGATGTATTTCAATTCCAATACCTTTTATAGTAATTCCATAGATGTGTGGGACTTGACTTAGTCCAGGCAGTCGGTAACCGAGCGAATTCGTGGCTGACTGGTCATAGCCACGAACGACGCGTCGATGAATGTGATTCGTGTTGAGAGTTGGCGGCAGTGGTTAGGCCACGCGAAGTGTTTTACGCACTTCATGTCGTTCAATTCGAGATGCGGTCGCGCTAGTCGAGCCCGTCAAGTAACCCGACTGGCCGATGTTTGTTCACCTTGTATGTATCATAACTGCTTGAACCTAGGGTACTGAACTTACCATTGTAAACCCTATTAACCGTGGTACCTTGATCCACGAAGACTCATGAGCCGGGCATGGTGGTATGGGACACCGTGGTCGAGCTGTCGGCCTACGCTGGGGCCACAAACCTCCCCGTAGTGACCAGTGAGCACCTAGACTCGTGAGCAGATTATGGTGGTATGGGACACTATATTCTAGCTGTCGGCCTACACTGATCAGGCGACGAGCCCTTTGTAGTGACCGCGAGCGTATTCTGAGTTCACGGGAGGCGACGACCCTTCCGTGCAGTAGAGTACAGTAGGCCTGTATTGATAAGGTGATGGGGGAGCGGTGCAACGAGTGCGAGCAACAGCCCTGGCAGCCCTTGCAGTGACCTACGAAATGTACATCGTATGAGATTACTAGGAGTGACGACCCTAGACAGGATCCGTGTTGGGATTGATACAAGGGAGGTACCTTAGTTTCCCAATCCTGCTGTTTGAATGGACTAATAACAACTTGGTAATCATATCACCATAGCATTGCATGTGCCTGGAAGATGTGGAGCACTCTAGGGAGTGTGGCATGCCGCGGTCGTAAGATGTTGCCGTATGAGGGTGATCGTCGGTGAGGGCATACATCACGTCATATCATCTTGCATTAACAACAGTATTAGGACCTGTCTGATTTACTGCTTTACTATTATCGCGTGACTGAATTGTGAACATGCTAATCTTTGCTCTATGATTCCACTGAGTTGATCACTCATTCCCACGTTACGGGATGGTGTTTGCAACACCCACCAGACCCTGTTGTAGTTGCAGGTGACGATGAGATCCAGGAGGTGGAGCTAGATGATGACGAGGACCAGGATGAGTTCTCGTATATGCAGTATCATGACGGCTTCCCGTAGGTGACCTGGATCGAGGGGACATCAGTGGGACTTTTCTTTTTGAACATTATTCTTTTGTTATGTATATGTATATGAGACTCAGAGATGTAGTCATACTTTGGAGACAGTTGAGATTACTTTGTTTTTCCATACAGTGATATATATCTTGTTTAGTCTTCCGCTTGCTTTTATCACTGGATCTGAAGTATGAATTGCAGTTTTGGTATACTTTTACTCATGTGAATGCTTTAAATCAGACAACATTGAATCATAACCATTTTTGTTACATAAGTGACGGTCTGGAACTCGGGAGTTGAGTTTATTCACGACCCCCGATTTTCAGGGTGTTACATTGGGTCTTGTAGAACGTATTTAAAGTGGTCAGGGACAATTTCACAGCTACTCCAGCCTAGCACTAGCTTACTTATGTTTAATTTCTAAAGGAATTACTCGTAAGTGATTTCTTTGGCTATGGAATTGGGTTCTGAACGATTTCCCAGGTGTTTTAGTTGACCCATTGCCTAAGGACGTCTAATCCCAGGTTGGCAAAAAATTCGGGGTATTACACATCTTGAGGTAGGTATTGTATGGAGGGACCTGTAGTGGCGCGCCCCTCCACCATCCAATCTCTCTCTTCTTCTCTCTCTCTCTCTGTCTCTCTCTCTCTCCCTTTTTCCCTTTTATTGGTGATGTTGATGCTTATGGCCCACATTGATTTGGTGTAGGGCAACCCACCCTTCCGTGGACACCATCGTGATGGATGTCTTCCGTCCACATCGTCTAAAGCTTAGGACGGTGCTAGACACCATGTAAAGGTACTGTGGTGCCCCACCATGATGTGTTATTTCTATGCTATCTACTAGTGGGGCCCACTCTGCTGACGTCCAGCTAGTGGTTGGACGGTCCAACAGCCTGAACGAATGGAAAATACAAGTATTAGCTCCATCTAAGGCTGGTGGGTCCCACACGTGTGGACCCACCTGGATGTGGATTGACTGGGGTACCCTCCCACGCAGCAATTGCTGCCCTCCTCTCACATCAGCAAGTCCTGTGGGTCGTAGCAAGAGGTATGTGTTATACCACTCCGTCCAGCCATTCAGCTCATGTGCCTACCCCACACGTGCTGCACGTGTGGGATGAGACCCACCTTGATGTACCTGTTGTATATCCAAACCATATGTCCGCTTGAAGACAGTGAATTCCACCATAATTGACATCAGCAGGTTCTGCTGCCCCCATCACGAGGCAAGTGTATATCCACACTTTCTATACATTTTCCTTGGACGTGGGCCACCTCACACGTGTGGCTCGTGTGAGGGTGGGGCCCACCTACATGTATGTATTATATCCAGCCGTCCATCAAGGGATGCTGGACACTATTGCCCTGCAAATAGAAAAAATAAATAATAATAATAATAATATAACTATAATATATATTATAATATTCAGTATGGTGGGCCTTACATGGGACCCACCTTGTTGTATATTATAATATAATATGTAATATATATTATATTATGGTGGCCCCACGTGGAAACCACCTGAGTTATGTATTATATATATATATATATATATATATATATATATATATATATATATATCTTAGTGGGGCCACACCACGTGAGAGCCCACCTTGCTATCTCTATTCCATGCCGTCCATCTGGACGAGTTGTAAATACCCACACGGTGATGTAAGGGTGCCATCGACCCCATCCAGCAGCTGTAGGATGGTGGGGTCCACCTTTGACGAAGGTGTTGTATATCCATGTCGTCCAGCAGCTGTTGGATGCTGGATGGTCGAGTATCGAGGCAGATTCTGATTTGTCGAGCCCAATTCCGATTGTCAAGGCCGATTATTGAGACCTATATAATGTTTATATGGCTCGTAGTTGAGGCCCATTGTGATGTGTATTTGACACGTGTTTGAGGCCCAATGTGATGTATATGCGGTCCATATTTGATGCCCATCGTGATGTGTATTAGGCCCTTGTGTGAGGCCATGAGGCCACTATATGTTAAGCTATATGTAGGCCACTCCTTGGGGGTAATGTTGGTTAAATGTCCACATTGTCGAGGGCGATTGTCGGTGTTGGTTATTGATACCGATTATGAGTATGTGACAACATAATATCACGGTACATGCCCATACACATCATCTGCAAGTTTGTTATGAGATGTGATTAACCATTGCATATGTCATTGGGCATGTTGTTATGAGACTCCCTAATAGGTGGAGATTATCTCACATGAGTGCGTGGTATGTGTAGGATTGATGCATGACTGAATTGTATGACTCATGCATCTTACATTGTGTGTTATGATTACTGTATGCCCTAGCGACATTAGGGTCATAGCCTCCACAGGTATTTTGTGGATGGCCAAATGGGACATCAAAAATCTGTTCTATTTGGGGTGCTATAGATATCTCTGGGTAAAATTTTTTAAACCCTCTTAGTTCTAGAGGTTGCTCCAATGTCTAAACCAAGTGGATGTATGAGCGCATGAGGGTCGCATACCATTAAGCCGTGTCTCCCATTGTGCCGTGGTCGGTTAGAAGGGGGTACGACCTTACCTGCCCGAGAGGAGGGGACAATGCTAGGCTAAGTCTGACCATCTTAAGGAATGAGTCCTCTATCGACGAGCCATGCCCGATATTGGCAGGCGGATAATGAGGTCATTTCTACTCACCTTGTTATGAGTGATGGGGCGACAATCTGGTTTGGAGTGTAATAGACCCGTGTGATTTCCCAGAGAGGAACCGTACTGATATATTGACTTATTGAGTAGGAGTTGCGTACTTATGCATTCGTTTCATTCACTATCTACTCAGGCTGGTGGTGCGCAACTAATTGTTGTATACCTTCACATAGCCAGGATTTCAATTGGGCACGCGACTAACCTGAGATAAGGAATTTGCCACATTGGGTCTAACTATTCAAATTTAGGTATGGGACTGGTTTGGATAGAAGTCTCTTGTGATGGACCCCATAGCCTGTGATACTACGTATTATCATCCCTACTTTAAACTCTGGCTTGGTCATTTCTTTCACATCGCATATTACATTACATCCTTAGCACATAGTATTTGACTTACGGTCTTCACATTACATAGCTGATCTACATTGCTTCCTCAGTATATGATATTGGTTATTATATTTTTGCATTACATAGCCTGGACAAGGCTGATGGTATTTATGGGCATATCAACATGTTTTCACATTATTCTGATATTGTATAATTTATGAGCCTATCGGTATTTTTGTTTACTCTGATTACTCTGATATTGCTTACTTGGCACTTACCTTGTGCACACACTTTCACCACCCACTAAGCTTTCTATAAGCTTATGCACGATAGATGCGTGTAGGTGGTGTTAAGTTGCAGTAGCATTGAGCTTAGAGCATGCGACGGATTTATGGATTTTTAATTTTTGACATATGTATTTCCCTTTCAACATTGTATTCAAATGATTATATTAGTGGACATGTGATGATGATGTTGCCTTTGTGATTTGGGAGAACTTGTGGTTATGCTTCTTACAAGAAAAAATGTACGTTAAAAAACCCTCCTTATATGATCCCAGGATTGAAAATCTGGCTATGGGTGATGGGTGCCAAGAATGGGGTACTATGGAGGCGGTCGGCATCAGATTCTGTGATCGGGATTCCTATGAGTCCGATCTCTGTATTTTGGGGCATGATAGAAGTTGATATCAGAGCATAACTTAGGAATACCTAAGGATAACATCACATATTTGTTGATAGTTACCCTGCACTTTATGATTATTGAGAACTTAGAATGGATAGATCTCAGAGTTCGAATAACTTAGAGATTTTCTGACATAGCTCCCTAGTGTTGAGATTATAAGGCTGCATAGTATTCCCGTCTCGATCATTTCTGATCTAGAATCCGAGGTTCAATAAGGGTCACCATTCTGTTAATTTGACGTCTTGGGAGCCTAAGACTAAGATTAGAGAACGCTATCTCCATTTGTTTATAGATTGATTATGCCTTGTATATGTTTATGTTAATGCATCCTCTCCCTTTGCCTCGTCCTATGTGACAGTAAATTTCAGGGATGAAATTTTTATTAGGAGGGGAGAGCTGTAAGATCCATATCCTAGACTATACCATTCCATACGCTTTCGCAGTCATTCCAGTTGAATTTTGATGACCCGCGATCTATTATCGGCATTTGCACACGATCCTAAGTCATTTCCCATATATCAGAGTCGGCACAACCCGAGACTTGTCCCTTGCGACCGTGTCATCGCCATGGTTCTGACGCCTCGTCTCCCACGCTAAAGCGATACTCGGGCCAGAAGATGTGGGCTCGCGTTCAGTTCGAGGAAAACACCACACGTTGCAATCCTAAGAAAAATATCCAATCAATCACCTCTCATGTCAAGTATAAAACCCCTTCCCCAAGAAACCCATCCCTCACATGTCAAAGTGCACATCACCCATCACTCACCTTTTCACCCATCACCCTCTTGCATCACTCACACCTCTCTCTCTCTCTCATCTGTCTCTCTCTCTCATTTCCTCCCAAGCAACCCACGTGCAAGCAAGCTCCATGAGAGAGAGCTTTGTGTGGCCCACTTTCTATCTCCCATCTCCACCAACCAAGTTTCATCTCAACTGTTGAAATTGTTCCTTTGGAACTCTAACATGCTTTGGTGGAAGAAGGAGGAGAAGATCATAGGTGGGTGTTTTTTGAGTTGATTTGTGGATTTCGGGCCCACATGGTGGGACACATCTTGAGGTATGTATATTATGGAGGGACCCATAGTGGCAGGGCCCCTCCACCATTCGATCTCTCTCTTTTTTTCCTCTCTCTCTCTCTCTCTCTCTCTCTCTCTCTCTCTCTCTCTCTCTCCCTTTTTCCCTTTTATTGGTGATGTTGATGCTTATGGCCCACCTTGATTTGTTGTGGGGCGACACACCCTTCCGTGGACGCCACCGTGATGAATGTCTTCCATCCACACTGTCCAATGCTTAGGACGGTGCTGGACACCATGTGAAGGTACTGTGGTGCCTCACCATGATGTGTTTTATCCATGCCATCTACCAGTGGGGCCCACTCTACTGACATCCAGCATTGCTGGCACTGTCCAGCAGCATGGATGAATGGAAAATACAAGTATCAGCTCCATGTAAGGCTGGTGGGTCCCACACGTGTGGACCCACCTGGATGTGGATTAACTGGGGTACCCTCCCACGCAGCAGCTGCTTCCCTCCTCTGATGTCAGCAAGTCTTGTGGGTCCCAGCAAGAGGTATGTGTTATACCACTCCATCCAGCCATTCGGTTCGTGTGGGGACTACCCACACGTGCTGCACATGTGAGATGGGACCCACCTTGATGTACCTATTGTATATCCATATCCTTTGTTCTCTTGAAGACAGTGGATCCCACCACAATTGACATCAGCAAGTTTTGCTGCCTCCATCATAATGCAAGTGTACATCCACACTTTTCGTCCATTTTCCTTAGACGTGGGCCACCTCACATGTGTGGCTCGTGTGAAGGTGCGGCCCACCTACATGTATATGTTATATCCAGCCGTCCATCAAGGGACGCTGGATGCTATTACCTTGCAAATAGAAAAAAATAAATAATAATATAAATATAATATATAGTATGGTGGACCTTGCATGGGACCCACCTTGTTGTATATTTTATATATATATATATATATATATATATATATATATATATATCTTGGTTGGGCCACACCACGTGGGAGCCCACCTTGCTATATATATTCCACGCCGTCCATCTGGACGAGTTGTGGATACCCCCATGGTGATGTAAGGGTCCATCTAGAAGAGTTATGGAGCCGAGAATGGGGTAGTATGGAGGCTGTCGACACCGAATTCGGTGATTGGGATTCATGTGAGTCTGATCTCTAGGTTTTGGTGCGTGACATCTACTTTGGCCAGCTAACTATCTTCGGCTAACCCTACGTGTCAGGAAAGTTTATAGATTGAGCACGATTTTCCACGACATGTTCGGCCAACCCGATCTTGGGTTCGGCTAGCCGAACATGACTGTTTGGCTAGCCCGGACTTGTTTGGTCAAGTTTCCAGCAATAATATATTTTTGAATTTCAGCCATATTGGGCTAGCCAAATCCTTTAGTCTATCAGCCGAACTTGGGCTTGGGCCAGTCGAATTTCTGAAAGATCTTATCCTGTGAAATTTGAGTGTCGTTGGAATGAAATCGTTGGAATCTGGCTAGTTGAACCAACACTTGGGCCAGCATAATTTCCAAATCTTTTAGCTATAAACAGAGGGCTTCTCTCATTCATTTAAACAACGAAAGTTAATGAGAAAATCCATCTTTTCAAGTGAGAAAGTCAAGCTCCTTTTAAGCTTTTTTAGCATAATTCTAATATTATGTCTTAGTTTATTTTTAATTCTCTTTCTCAAGAGGCTTTAACTATTTTTAATAGAGTAATCTAAACTCTACTTGAGATCTAGAGAATTGAATTTGCAATACATAGGGTATTTATTTTATATTGAATACTTTATAGATCCCTATATTCTTTTGGGTTGAACTCATACATGACTTCATCAATATCCCAAGAAGAAGATCGCTGCATTCAAGCTACAACTACGACTTCGACTCGCCAATCGAAGATAAGTACTAATTTACTTTTATTTTCGTTTGGGTATTTCTGAGATAGCCTAGAAATCTCAACGGGTTTTTTTGTGGTGATCCCTTGAAAATCACAAAGTGGGTTTGTTGTGATAGCTCGTGAAAATCGCAATAACTGTATTAGGTTGTTAAGGTGATTCTGAGAAAACCTTAAGATAATGAAAGCCAAAACTGCGAGTGTAGTAATTTTGGGAGTGGAGTAGGTTTGCATTTATGCACCGAACCACTATAATTTCTTTGTGCATCGTGGTGATTGGTTTTATTACTTGTATGTCTATTTTGTGTTTCATTTTCTCTCATTAAAGTTTAATATTTTGATTTCAAAGACGTCGTGAAATAAGGTTGTCCTGCCTAAATCTTTTAGGCGAAGGTTGTCCTATGAACTATTTGATATCAAGAATTCAATACTCTTAATCAATTGAATTTATTTGCTTTATTATTTCGCATTATATTGAAATATTTTACATAGTCCTGTTCACCCCCCTGTAAGACATATATAGCTCATCCTTTCAAGCGGTATCAGAGCAAGGTTGCTCTTTTCAGGATTAACTTCTTAGAGTTAGACTTAGAGCTATTGGCATGTCAAATTTCGATAGTTTATCCAATTCCAGGCCACCTCCCTTTGATGGCTCAAATTATTCTTATTGGAAAATAGGGATGAGGAGCTTTCTTAAGTCTATTGATGAAAGTGTGTGGCAACGCCCCAAACTCGAAAACCAAGCTCATCAAATTTTCAATCGCCAAATCCAATGCCGACAGCCTCCATAGTACCTCATTCTCGGTTCCCAGTGCCCATATACTGGATTCCGATCCTGGGATCCTATAAGGAGGATTTTCAATATAAATTAGTTTCATAAGAAGTATAACCCATAAACAATAACCAACAATATCACCACATATCCACTATAAAAAAAAAATTTGTACAAGGCATGAAGGGAAATACAATATAGATAACAAAACTCCATAAGCTTAAGCGCACGCTCCTGCCTCAGCTACGTTGCTATGACCTAGCATCACCTGCACATAACGGTCGTGCATAAGCTTATAGAAAGCTTAGAGGGTGGTGTAAGTGTGTGTGTGCAATATATGTGCCAGGTATACAATATCAGAGTAATTCAAAAAAATATCGGCAAGTCCATGAATGTTAGCCGTACCAAGGCTATACAATGTAAGGCATGAATGCTGACGGCCATACCAAGGCTATACGATGCAAGGCCTACGTAGCCAAATGTCATGTGTAAGATGTAATGCAAGTCATGCCAGTCTTCATCAAAATCCACATATCAGTACAATTCCTGTAACACCCCATAATTTTCAGTACTCGAGCGTTACAAACTGAAGATCTAAATTAATCTTCACGTGTGTGGGAGCACATGTGACTTACCTTGCACATAATCATTTAGTGACCCACAATTTATCCATCTTGACCAATAGGTACAATCTTCATTCATACATTAAGTCATCTTACTGTTGGGAGTGGGATTCACCCATTAATCGAGCTTCCAGTTAATTGATCCTTGAGATGGATAATAACATAATTACAGAAACCTACTTTAGGATATCAATCCCCTTGATAGTTAAATCCAACCATCTATCTTAGAATTAGAAGCTCGAACTACGAGATCCACTGTTCATTGAGTTCACGCCTTCTTGTGGGATGATTTGACACTTAATCAAAACACATAGCTGTCTAAACTATGGGTCTACCTCACTTATTGATTCCCGTCTTAACTTGGATAGTCGAAGTTAGTGATCAGTGCAGATCCCATGATGGAACCCACTCTAGGACCATAGTACACTTTCATTGACCAAGTAGAAGATCAGATCCATCCATTAGGCCCATAACATATCATTAGACGATATTCACTTAGTGACTACCTAATTCAAAAATTCTCGGGACCATTAATGGTCAAAATTGATAGAATTCGGCCATTAGATTGATGTAACTCAACGTTCAAAGTCCTGCCACTTGATCTCACTAATCAGACAATCTTAGTGGTAAATCAAGCATCACATTCCACTTAGATGGCTCTTAGGACTACCAGAACCGTTGATTAGTGGTTTCGAATCAAACCACACCTAAAACAAGTAAACAAACTAATCATCACCTAACTAGCCATTAATTTCTATCTAAGGTTGACTAGTAATCTATGGGAAGCTTGAATATCAAATCTGGGGATGATTTGATGGCATGCCCTAGACTCGGTAACTGGAATCACAGAGAACCCAATAGCTGGTTCTGGCTGCAACAGCCTCCGTAGTACCCCATTCTTGGCTCTTGAGGCAGGTTTCCATCCTAAGATCCCACAAGGAGGATTTCCATAACTGTATAACCATTTCCAATACAAGCATACCCAAGATCAAAAAAAGTAAATCTCGAAAATAACAAAAGGACACATCACAAAATCCACAAGAAATTTAAACTTTTACAGGTGCATAGCAGGATGGAAATACATCTGATAGTAAGAGGAGGAAGAAGATCTGCAACACTGGGGATCCTTGGCTTAATTCTAATCTAGGCACTACCGTTATGATGCTGACCTAAGATCACCTGCATGTATCAATCGTGCGCAGAAGAATAATAGGAGATACAAGAAGGGAAACATGATTAATGACAATATTGCTAGCTTTACCAAGGCTTATCATGAATACGATGTAATGAGTACTTTGCACCTTACCAAGGCGATGCATAATGGGGCTTATACAGCTAATGCGAATGCAATTTGAAGTGATGCTAGTGCTCATATCCGAATCCACATATCAAGTAAATTTCCAATCATATAGAAATCACCGAGGTCCAGTACACTACTTGATGACTATTGCTCTCCAAACTCGCACAGTCAAACGAGCGTATTAGACCTCACTACGCGCTTGTGGATAGCCAATCACCAAAAAGGCCCGACGGCAGCGGACCCATTTAGGAGCTGGTCAGACTCAGCCTAACAATGTCTTCTTACACCAGGCGGGTAAGGCCACACCCCTACCCAACCGACTACACGACAGTGGGAGTCGCGTCGTAATGATATAAGACCCTTGTGTGCTCATAGTTTTCACTCGGTCACGGTGTTGGGGCAGATCCTTGGTACCATGGAAGTTTTGAAAATTTTAAAAAGGCTTAGTTATAAGTCTTAGAGGGGGGGGGGGTGAATAGGACTATGCCAAATTTAAAATAATAACAACGGAATTAAATAATGAGATAACCAAATAAAGAAAATTAATTCACAATGCTGAAATAAAAAGCAACCTCAATAAACAAGTATTGCGAGGTTAATACAAATGTTGTTCTAAGGACAAACTTACACCAAAAACTAAGGGTTTATGGTAGGACAACCTTATTTCTAGAACGGTCTTTGTATCAAAGACTCAAACTAATGAGGAATAAATAAATAGCAAGGAATTAAAATAAGTTGAAATAATTTAAATCTAAATTATTACAACATTCCCCACAATGCTTGAAATGTAAATATTACAACATTCACATTCACATATACATCCCACAATTCTGAATGATAAATGATAGGAAAAATAAGGCACACATCCACAAAACACAAAGAGTTATAGTGGTTCGCGTATATGTTTGCCAACTATTAAACAACAACCACACAGATTGTTACTCCACTCCTAATATCCTCACACAGTGGATATTAGTGTTCACTATGAAAATAGGTTTCTTAGGTTCACCCAAAACCTTCATAATTGTGTCTTTTACAAAGGGCTTAAACAATTCAAAAAACCTCTCTTCTGAGTTTTCTGGTTCTTCTTAGATAACCAATACAATGAGATTTTTCTGGCTTAATCTTGAATAAAACCAAAATAAAGGAAATTTATACAAATGTAAAATACTTGGAATTCTCCCTTTATTGTAGCCTGGAAGAACCAAATCGGAGTAAAAGTTCGAATAGAATTTCAATATCCAATACTCACTTTAAAACGGTTCTAGGTTCTAGATTGATTTGAAATTAAACCAGTTGAGCTAGTTAGATTTGATTTTGATTCCAAGAAGAAGGAATACAACAATTCCTCTTTTCAATTCAGATTAGAATATAGAAACAAAATCAAATCAATAAAGCTAACAAAAGAGAATATTAAATATACACCATGTAGCTTAAAATAAGCACAAACTTATCTCAAAGTGATGCCTTGATTTTTCTTGAATTCCGTACTTAATCTCTAAAATTCGTTGTCTATTTATTGCTGCAGAAATCACACTTTCGACTGGTCCTGTGGACACTACGACTTGAAGGTGAGATATGAACATCGCGACTTCATTTCTTTAGAAGATGATTGACCTTTGAAGATTACGAAGCTTGAGATCTCTACACTTGATGTAGCTTGAACTTGAGATCTTCTAGAACTTGAAAACTTCTTCTTGAGTTGTACACTTTCTTGAGTCGTGAACTGTACTTAAGTCTTAAGCAGAACTTGTCTTTTACTGTAGCTTTTGAAAGGCTCTTATCATCGAAGTTTATAGGAGTGAACAACATACTTGACCTTGCATACCTTGAAGTAGAGCTTCATTCTCAAGTTGAAACTTTGAAGATGCAGTGTCTTAAACATATGTATATATCCTCATGCTACATAAGACACAAGTTGATGTTTTGACACCATAAAATTTGACAACCAAAGGAGCTTAAAACCATAGCACTTACAATCTTCCCCTTTGTTAAATTTGTGACAAAACACTCTTAATAATAATATGACTAATATGAATCATGCACCATTTATAAGAGGAAACCAATTACAGCCTGGTTAAAGAATCAAGCACCAGTTATAATCAACTAGAACTGAACATCATGAACTAGGCAAAGACATCTCCTCACATACTCCCCCTGAGTAACACACATATATCCAAAAAAATGCTATACTCACAATCTAAATGCAACACCAAAACCATATAAATTCTCCCTCGTTTTGTCACAATATGACAAAGGAAGAAGAAAAATGGAAAATGATAATAAACAGGAGTAAGAAAGGATTAACTGGTCAGGATATAAGCAAATTAAAGTCCACATACTATTAACTAGTTCAAACAAAAGTCAGTAAACCAGATAAAGTTCACAAACCAACACAAGTAGACTTAAAGTTATTACAAACCAAAGAGTAAATCACTTAATCTGAACCTGAAGAAGGAGTAGGTGTGGTAGGATCAAGTTGATGAAGCCCCTTGTTTAAACACTTAAGATACTTGCGCATATATTTAAACGGTAAATCATGAGCAACATTCATGTTCTCTACCTTCTGCTCAAGAGCACAAAGACGAGCAACAAATTCAAATGGCTCATAATCAGGATCATTAGTAGAATTTGATTCAAGTTCATCAAAAATATTATCCATATTAACATCATCAGGAGGAAGATCATCAGTGTCTTCTTCATTCCCTGCTTCAGCTCCACCACCACCATCACCCACATCCACTTGGCCAGGAGCTAATTCTAATTTCATCTTATTTATATTTGAGTTATTGAAGATAAGATGATGGATGAGAGCCTCTCCAATAGGCATAGAAACTAGCATATGAGAAGCTAAAACAGTCATAAGATAGGCAAATGGAATATCACTATGACCTAGATGGGGATGAAACTGAATATGGATGACATATCAATGAAGGAAGACAAACTTTAGTACCAGAGACGACAGAATGCAAAACACAAACCATAAAGGAAGTCAGTTTTGTTTTATTACTAGAATGCAGATACATATTTAAAGTAAAGATTCTGTGGAGTACTCTATATCTGGGTAACATGTACTTTGAGGGGAGCGAATTCCCTTTATGAGTCCATTGCACATTCATATTACA
This sequence comes from Magnolia kwangsiensis, assembly GCA_037074715.1. Lineage (NCBI taxonomy): Eukaryota > Viridiplantae > Streptophyta > Magnoliopsida > Magnoliales > Magnoliaceae > Magnolia > Magnolia kwangsiensis. The sequence goes on from CM073579.1 coordinate 77,834,473, forward strand.
TAAATCTCTAGTGAGCATGTGTTTTTCAGATTCTGAGGATTTTTCAGTTAGAATATGAATATGAATACCCTCGTCATTAACAAGTATGTCCATTAGTACTGAAATCAGATGACTGTTAATTTCAAATGGACCTTCTCTAGCATAAATTTTAAATGTTAAATTCTCAATCAAAAAATTAGAGATACATGCAACATGTACTGAGCAATAGATTAGTATGCAGGCCCACCCAAATGTAAGATGTTATCCCATCCTACAGTTTGGAGGAGTGGAAGGATACCAAATGGAGCAATGTGATCAAGAAATACAAGTCACTCAACAATAACTTTTCACATTCTTAAATCCCAAACAAAAGAAGGATCATCTTCAGGTGACCGAAGGTGGTAATGAGTTATTGGAGTAGAACTGGAGGAAGATAACCATAGAAAGTTTTCTTTTTCCCTCTAGCATTCATTTTCAAGAAGAAACACAAAGAAACAAGAAGATGTAAAGAGGATAGAGTGGGATTTTCTTGAATTATATTTTTCAAAATAAAAATCCCAAAACCTCAATGAATCATAAAATAAATTACTCCAACAGTGAAAATGAAGTAATATAGACTAGAATCTATAAGCAAATCATAAATGATGCACTAACCTTGAAGATCTAGGTCGGTGGGTTTGACTGGTCGAGCGTCGGCTCGTTAGAGAGGAAATATGAAATGAGGAAGATGAGATTTTCTCTAAATTTTAAAAGACCTAACGCACTATATGACTGGTCATGGGATGTCCTCGACCGGTCCTACCATGACTGGTCGAGTACATCCTCGACTGGTCATGTACTGGTTAAAATATACAATTTTTATATAAATTTAAAATTTAAACTAATATATTATCAAATATATATACACTATGATACAAGCAAGCATGAATATTCAATTTATACTGCACATACTAAGATCAAATATTAATTTATTAAACCTGCTTCTATCGAGCGGTTTAGTAAAAATGCCAGCAAGTTGAGTCTCGGTGGGAATGTATTTCAAAGATATTATTTTTTCTTCCACTAATTCACGAATATAATGATACCTGATATCAATATGCTTAGTATGTGAATGCTAGATTGGATTTTTTGAAATATTTATTGCACTGGAATTATCGCAATATAAAACCATTGAATCCTGTGGAATTCCATAATCACTTAACATACATTTCATCCAAATAAGCTGAGTACATGCATTTTTTGCAGCGATGTATTCAGCCTCAGAAGTTGAGAGTGATATAGAACTTTGCTTCTTACTAAACTAAGAAACTAAATAATTTTTAATATAAAAATAACCACCACTGGTTGATTTTCTGTCATCAATATTACCAGCCCAATCAGCATCTGAGTACATAGCCAATTGAACACTAGTATCATATGGATACCAGAGACCCAATTTAGAAGTACTTGCGACATATCGCATAATGCGCTTAACAACAATTAAATGAGATTCTTTAGGATTAGACTGATATCTAGCATAAATACCAACACTTAAAGCAATATCAAGTCGGCTAGTAGTTAAATAAAGTAAACTACCAATCATACTACGATATAATTTAGGATCAACATTTTTACCTGTAGAGTCCTTTAAGAGTCTTAAGTTGTACTCATAGGAGTAGCAAAATTCTTACCATTCTCAAATCCAAACTTTTTGATCAAGTTCAGAGCATATTTGTTCTGAGAAATGAAAATACCATTAGGTTGTTGTTTCACTTGCAACCCTAGGAAATAATTTAATTCCCCAACCATGCTCATTTCGAACTTGGATTTTATTAAATCTGCAAACTCAACAATCATGTTAGAACAAGTAGATCCATAAATAATATCAACAACGTAAATCTACACTATTAAGATATGATCATTATGTTTCTTAACAAAAAGAGTCTTATCTACACTTCCCATTTGAAAATCATGACTTAGTAAAAATTTAGTCAATTTTTCATACTATGCCCTGGGAGCTTGTTTTAAACCGTAGAGAGCCTTTTTAAGGCGATAGACATGATTAGTATTTTTGGGGTCTTCAAAACCCAACAGTTGTTCAACATACACTTCTTCATGTAGATCACCATTTAAGAAGGCACTCTTCACATCCATTTGATAAATTTTGAATTTTCTAAAGCAAGCAATTGATATAAATAGTCTGATTAACTCAAGATGAGCTACTGGGGCAAAGGTTTCATCATAATCAATTCCTTTAATTTGAGTGTACCCTTGTACAACTAGTCTAGCCTTGTTTCGAATTATATTACCAAGTTCATCAGACTTATTTTTAAAAATTCACTTAGTACCAATAATATGTTTATCTTTAGGTCTAGGAACAAGGTACCAAACATCATTTCTCACAAATTGGTCAAGCTCTTCTTGCATCACAATTATTCAGTTTTCGTTAGAGAGGGCTTCTTTTACGTTAGCAGGTTCAATCTGAGATGTAAAGCGTACGTAGTTACATATATCTTCTAGTCGTCTATGAGTGCATACACCAGTGAGAGGGTTTCCAAGAATCTGAGTGTTTAAATGATCTTTAACAGTCCTCAATTCAGAATCAGTTTGATTTATGAAGTATCTGGTTTGTTAATTAAAAGAACTTCATCATTATCTGAACTTGGGGCAGGCGTATTCAAGTGATCGTCTATGACCACATTTATAGTTTTTTGAATAATACTGGTCCTTTTGTTCAGTATACGATATGCGTGTCTATTTAAAGAATATCTTAAAAAGATCTCTTCATCACTTTTAGTGTCATATTTTTCCAGATTTTCCCGGTCACGAAAAATATAACACTTACTGCCAAAAACTCGAAAGTATTTTGCAGTAGGCTTCTTATCGAACCACATTTCATAAGCAGTTTTATTATTTGACTTACTTGTATAAACTTGGTTGATTATATAGCATGCAGTATTTATGGCTTCAGCCCAAAGATTTTTAGATAGCTTCATACTATTCAACATTACATTAGTCATTTTTTGAAGCACTCTATTTTTTCTTTCTACAATTCCATTTTGTTGTGGAGTTTTACGAGCAGAGAATTCATGTAATATCCCCTGATCGCTATAAAATTTCTCAAAACTGCTATTCTCAAATTCAGATCCGTGATCATTATGGATCTTACAGATTTGAGAACCTTTTTCCATTTAAATCCGTTTGAGAACTCTTTTTACTTCATAAAGGGTTTTTTATTTATCCTTAAGAAAGATACCCAAGTGAATTTGGTAAAATCATCCACAATTATCAAAATGTATTTTTTACCACATCGACTCTCCATCTTGGTAGGTCCTATAAGATCCATATGGAGTAGCTCGAGTGGTCTTGATGTGGCATTGGAGTTCACCTTTCTGTGAGAGCTCCTTGATTGCTTTCCAATTTGGCATTCGCTAAATATTTTATCTATTTTTTGTAATTTAGATAGACCTCTCATTAGTTCTCTTTTACTCAATCTGTACAGATTACGGTAGTGTACATGTCCAAGGCGTTTATGCCACAAATTTGTTTCTTTAGTATGGACCATGTAACACATTTGACTAGATGAGCTGGATTCACTAACAATATAGCAGTTTTCAGAAGTTCTACGACCAGTTAAGATTACTGAACCCTTATTACTTAAAATTTCACAACCTTGGTTAGAAAAATTTACACTATGATTGTTATCGCATATTTGAGATATGCTTAACAGATTGTGTTTTAACCCTTCAACGTATAAAACATTTTTAAACAAAGGGAGCCGTACCTTGGCCAATAACCTTGTAGTTGCTGCCATCGCCGAATGTGACTGAACCATCAGTCATATCTTTGAGATCAGTGAATAGACCTTTATCACCAGTCATATGCCTTGAGCATCCACTGTCTAGGTACCACTTTGAATGGCTTGTAGCTTTGAAAGCGGAGTGGGCAACCAAGCAGGTAACCTTAGGAACCCATTTTATAACTGTTTTGGGTTTAGGTGTATAGTTGGCCTTCTTTTGTTTGTAGTTGTTGTAAGAGTGACCTACTGAGTTAGATTTTAAAAGCTCCTTAAGAAAATTAACTATTTTTTCAGCTAAAGGGTTTCTGTTCTGATTTTTATAGTTGATATAGTTGCTTTTAGGTTATTGAAAAGTTTTAGTATTTTTAGAAAAATTTTGACTTGTACTTTTCCCTTTTGAGTTTAAGGTCTCTCCTTTTACAAACTTAAGAGGCTTATTCTTCTGTTTAAGAGGAACATTTTTATCGTAGCCCAGACCGGATCAGTCGCCATGTGTCCTTGATCCAGATAAATTTTTTTCTAACTTTGGATCTCTTTGGGCATACTTCCATGTGTCCTTTAAACTTAAAAGAGAAGAGACTTCAAGTTTAAGTTTTTCATTTTTAGATTTCAGATTTTCAATCTAGGATGTTTTGAATTCTAAATCGCATTTAGTCTTTTCAAAACAATCTAAAATATGAGATTTTTCTAATACAAGAGTCTCAAAGTTTTCTTTAAGCTTTGAAAATTTTTCTTTTTCAAGTTTAAGTTTCACAGTAATTTTACAACTTTCCTTATATAGTTGTAAGCATCTTGAAGATCATCTTCATTTTCATAATCACTGTTCAGATTTTCTTCACTTGTGGAATCATCATTATCTGAAAATATGAATTTGGCTAGAGTCATAAGGTCTTTAACGTCACTTCCCGACTCGGTTTCAGAATCTTCTGATTCAGAAGAGGCTTCAGAATCGATTCATCCCAAATAGCCAACATACCCTTCTTTTTGGGTTTATCCTTTTCAGGACACTTGTTTGCTAAATGCCCATATTCATGGTAGTTGTAACACTGATTGTCTTTTAATGATTTTCTAGATTTAGGTTTAGATTTTTTCTTATTATTCAATTTTTGAAAATCACCTATAGGAACCCTATCGACCTACCTTAAGGCCACCAAAGAGGACATCCAACCTCAACTGGGTCCCAAAAAGGTAGCCCGCTACCTACACGTATATAAAGCAAAGCTCAAGGCCTAAGCAATACATGGCCTAGTAGGCCATACACTAAGCCCAATACTTAAGCAACATGGTAAGCCTTTAAACAAGGTTTGGGCCTAACCATAGAGATCACGGGTCCACTCATTGTGGTGGGCCTAATGGGCAGTCCATTATTCCAACATATGGGTGATCCTTATATTTAAAACAAGTTGGGCCTCATATCTTAGCCTAAGTATGGATTTATTTTAATAGGCAAGAAAGGGCCCAACTACTTGAGTATTTGGCCCATAAAACCCATCACAATGGCATGATAAATATTGGCCCCAAGGTTTCAATGGGCCTATCAAAAGTTCCAGCCCAACCAAGGCTATATGACCTAATAATTATCTAGAAGTATGGACCTAATAGAAACCCCAACTGGGGTGGGCCTTAAGAATGCACTAATTAAACTCAAAATCTAATGTAAAAAAATAGGGTGAGATATGTGTAACAATGTCTCCAAATTTGGTGGACCACGCTGCCCCAAAACATTCATTTATAGGTAACAATTATGGGCCTATTGCTGAAATTCTAGCCCACCCACAATCTCGCTTGCTGGAAATTCAAAAATTAATTAATTTATATATTTATTTTAGTTCCTGATGACCTATACATGTCACAGGGGGTCCACTAGATGAAGGGAGTAGATTAAACACCTAAATCAAATGGGTCATGCTGCTAGATTGGACGTCTAACAGCAGTCCAATGGGCTGGGCATCCCATGGTGGGTAGTCCTATGGGCCTAGGTATTTGGCCTAAAAACTCATCCAATGGGCCCCAATTGGATGCTACTGAAGGGGAGGATGATTACGTCCCCTATGGACCCCACATGGATGAACAGTGGGATATAAAATACATTAAGGTGGGCCCACAAAGTGGCCTGGATGGCCAGCCAAGGCTGGATGCCCTAGCCTAGTGGGCCTCTCCAGGCTACACCGCAGGCAGTACAGGGGCCCGATGGCCCTGAAAATTTGCAGGGTGGTCCTTCCATGGGTGGGGTACACCTCTAAAAAATTTCATGATTTTTGAATACTCAAAAATATTTTAATTAAATTCAGGATTACAATCTGTCCAGAGTAAAATGTCGCTATCCATGCAATGTTTATCCAATAGGGTGGGCCCAAACTTCATATAGGAGGGGAGGGATGGATGATTTTTATTTTTCCCATAAAATACAGCAAGGTGGGGACCACAAAAGTGGCCCACCACTCAGAAAAACAAGCTAGAATTTGGGTTCTCCCCTCATTCCTTTGGGCTGGACGGTCCAGCAAGATGGACCGCCCACCCCTTTTTGGGCCCCCTTTTTGGGTACTATTTCATGGGCCATCTGAGGTGTGATCTCCACACCTCAAGGTGGGGTCTACACCTTCATATTACACCCCACAATCATCAAGAAAAATAGTAGAATCATAGACTAAATCCATACCAAACGTCAGCTAAAGCAGTCCATGTAAACAATCCAGATTTTTTTTGGACAGTAATACATGGCTAGACATATTAGCCTACAACCATGTATATACAGCAAATAAAAGAATGTGTGACCTTCCTTAGTGGGCCCCACACATGCCCAGATCATGAACTTAGGCTATGACACTTGCATGTATTAATTAAAGTGGCCAAAAATCATGGGATTGGGTGGTAGGGGCATCCAACCCTTCCTGGATTTTTTGGACATCCCAGGCCCACCAAGTGGGCCACATACACACACCATCATCCACACATCAGAGAAAAGAGAAGAAGGAAAGACAATCCGGTCAACCAGCCACTAATGGGCCCTCCTAAGAATTAATCTCAACCATATAACTATGTTGATTGAACATGCAACATTAAACTAAGGCATGCATGATCTATGATTAAAATAGATGGTTGGGATGCCATCCCAACAAGATATTTAAAGGTCTACATGACCTTGAAATGGAGTAGATCATGAAATACATCATGATGGGGTCCATGGAGAATGGCCCCATCATGGATCATGACATGCATGTAGGATGGGCCAAAGGGCCACATCCATAGGATCAAATGGGATCCCCACCATGGATTGGTGGGTCTCATATGATCCATTTATAAAGAGAAAAAAGATAAAAGGGTAGAAAAGAAAATTAAAAATTTATAATCACCCACATACAAAGTAAGCCTTCAAACTTCCACACTAAGGAGATCTTGGACCTAAGAAGAAGTTTTAATGGTGGAGATATGCTTTTAATGGTAGGATTAGAAGGATTTTGAGAATTAGAGGGATAGAGAAAAGAAGAAGAAAGGGACGTTGGAGAGTGGGGTGTTTCTAGCAATAGAGGGAAATGAGAAAGAGGGACAGATGAATAAAGAAGAAAACCAATCATTGCCTAAGGGAGGAGTTTATAATGTTTAGGCTTAGAGTAGGTTTATGTAGTGTGTGTTAAGGTGGGTGGTATTTTTCATAGAATTTGTGTGGTGTGTGTATAGTGTGCATAGGGACTTGTGCTAAGAGAGGTGGCCCACATGCATCCACTAAAGTGAGCCACGTGATTAAGGGTCATACAATATAATCTTTATAACTTTTAATCTATAAGTCGGATGGACACACAAGATGCGTCATTGGAACTGCAACGGCGATGCGAACAAGATGACATAAGTCTCGGGGCGATCCGAGTTGGGTCAACATGACCGGACTCAAGGATGACCACAAATGCTATCCGAGGGTTGCGGGTTACCAGGATTCAACCGGTAATACCGCGGGACTAAGAGAAATGAAATGCATACCTACACACACATGCACACACAAGAAATCTTAGGTCGCATCTTACAATCCTCCCCACCAATAAAGAAATTTCGTCCTCAAAATTGATAAAACTGGAACAACCAGAAATGCATAAACATCACACACACACACACACACACACACACACACACACACACACACACACACACACACACACACACACACATATATATATATATATATATATATATATATATATATATATATCTTAATCATCAATCACAAGAGAAGGCAATATAAGCAATATAAGCAATCAATCATCAAAATGCTCTCTAATCTCAGCCTCGCGCTCCCAAGATGCCTCAGCCTCATAATGATGATCCCATTTTACCTTCACTAAGGGAATGACCTTAGTCCTAAGGACCTGATCATTCCGATCAAGAATGCGAATCGATTGCTCAATGTAGGAAGCATCCTCAAGGACTTCGCGTGGCTGCCAATCAGAATACGAATCGACTGCTCAATATAGGAAGCATCCTCAGGAGGTAAGGCAAGCCTATAGGCCACACCGCCCACATGCTCGGCAATCTCAAAAGGTCCAATGAATTTCGAGGCAAGCTTGCCCTTCACACCAAAATGAACCAAGCCTTTCATATGCGAGACCTTGAAATATACCATGTCCCCGATTGCAAACTCGAGGATTGATGCCGACGATCAGCAAAACTCTTCTGCTTGAGTTGTGCACATCCTTTGCCTGATAATATCAATAACCTCTAATGTTTATTGTATAAGCTCGGGACCTAAGAGACGGAGCTCTCTAACCTCGATCCAATAACTAGGAGATCTGCACGGTCTGCCATAAAGTGCCTCAAAACACTACAAGAAAAATGAACAAAGGCTACGACTAAAAATCGTAGCAAAAGGGCTTTTGCTACAGATCTGATCCGTAGCACGTCTGTTGCTATTGGTGAAGTAGCTAAAGATCTAGCTACGGATTAAATCCATAGCACTAGATACCAATAGCTATGGATTATATCCATAGCAATAGATACCAATAGCTATAGATATAATCTGTAGTAATACCTTTAGCTACCCCACAATAGCTACGGACGTGCTACAGCTGATATTCGTAGCAAAAAGGATTTCATCCGTAGCAATAGATACCAATAGCACCAATAATATCTGTAGCAATACATACCAATAGTTACGGATAATATCTGTAGCAATAGGTATAAATAGCTACGGACAAAAACTGTAGCTATACCTACCATTATATTTGTAGCTATTTTTTAAAAAAATTATAATAATACGACCTGTTTTCATTGCAAGAACCTATTGTGATTGATAACTCATCTAACCTTAATGCTGATAGAAATAATACAAAAAATGCAATCAGAAAAAAATCAATGCATTTATTACAAATAACAATCAAATCATACAATGCATCCTACATTCACATTTCTAAATAAATAATACTTCACTTTTTTCAACCTATCATAAGAATTACAACTTAGGTGTGCCCTCATGTGTAATAAACAAATACACTCCAACATAGTAAACACCCTCCATATGCATTCAATAATGCTCACGTTTTTATAGAATTTTCTTCCTTCAGACGGTCAATTTCAGCAAATGTAGAAGATAGAGTTTCTTCTTTCCTTGAAACTGCAGATGTAACTTTTGTGGACTTCAACACAAGATCACTTTCAAGTTCTGAAACCCTTCCCTTAAGAAAATGAATTTCATCCTCCACTGACTTCTTTAGCTTGTCGGCCTGTATAAAACAGCATTTGTAGACACAATCAAACAAGCATACCTTTGTACACATCTCAAAAGGAAGAAAGATTAAAAAAAACACTTATATATGAAGCAATAAAAAATGTACCTACAAATCTTCTACACTATGGCGAAATCTAACATGAGTAATGTGTTCAAACCTAGGATAAACTTTTAAACTCAAAACCTAGGTTTAGGTTAAGGTTATAAGTTTAGGTTTAGGTTTAGGTTTAGGTTTTAGGTTTAGTTTTAGGTTTAGGTTAGGTTTAGGTTATAGGTTATAGGTTATAGCTTTAGGGAATTAAAAATACGTTAAGGTTTAGGTTTAGGAAATCAGGCTTAGGTTCGGGATCAGGTTTAGGTTTGGGTTTTCAAGTTTAGATTTAAGTTTAGGTTAAGGAGTTGAGATTATGATTAGGTGTAGGTTTAGGTTTAAGGATTTGAGAATACATTTAGGTTTTAGGTTTAGGTTTAGGTTTTAGGTTTAGGTTTAGGTTTTAGGTTTTAGGTTTAGGTTATAAGTTTAGGTTTAGGTTTTAGGTTTAAGTTAAGGTTAGGTTATAAGTTATAGGTTATAGGCTAAGGTTTAGGTTATAGGTATTGGTTTAGGTTTAGGTTAAGGTTATATGTTTAGGTTTAGGTTAAGGTTTAGGTTTAGGAAATCGGGTTCGGGTTTGAGATCGGGTTTAGTTTGGGTTTTCAAGTTTAAGTTTAGGTTAAGGAGTTGAGATTAGGATTAGGTGTAGGTTTAGGTTTAAGGATTTGAGAATGCATTTAGGTTTAGGTTTATATTTAGGTTTTAGGTTTAGGTTAAGGTTATAGGTTTAGGTTAGGTTTAGGTGTAGGTTATAGGTTATAGGTTATAAGTTATAGCTTTAGGTAATTGAGAATAGGTTAAGGTTTAGGTTTAGGAAATTAGGAGGTTCGGGATCAGGTTTAGGTTTAGGTTTTCAAGTTTAGGTTTAGGTTTAGGTTAGGGAGTTGAGATTAGGATTAGGTGTAGGTTTAGGTTTAGGGATTTGAGAATACATTTAGGTTTTAGGTTATGATTTTAGGTTTAGGTTTAGGTTTTAGGTTTAGGTCAAGGTTAGGTTATTGGTTATAAGTTTAGGTTATAGGTTATAGGTTAAGGTTTAGTTTATAGGTTTTGGTTTAGGATAAGGTTATAGGTTAAGGTTTAGGTTTAGGTTATAGGTTTAGGTTTAGGTTATATGTTATAGGTTATAGGTTATAGCTTTAAGGAATTGAGAATAGGTTAAGGCTTAGGTTTAGGAAATCAGGTTCGGGTTCGGGATCGGCTTTAGGTTTGGGTTTCAAGTTTAGGTTTAGGTTAAGTAGTTGAGATTAGGATTAGGTGTAGGTTTAGGTTTAGGAATTTGAGAATACATTTAGGTTTTAGGTTTAAGTTTAGGTTAAGGTTATAGGTTTAGGTTAAGGTTTTAGGTTTAGGTTATAGGTTATAGGTTTAGGTTAAGGTTTAGGTTTATGAAATTGATTTCGGGTTCGGGTTTACATTTAGGTTAAGGTCTAGGTTTAGGTTATAGGTATAGGTTTTGGGATTTGAGAATAGGTTTAGGTTAAGGTTATAAGTATAGGTTACAAGTTTAGGTTTAGGTTTAGGTTATAGGTTATAAGTATAGGTTTATGTTTAGGTTAAGGTTTTAGGTTTAGGTTATAGGTTATAGGTTTAGGTTAATGTTTAGGTTTATGAAATCGATTTCAGGTTCAGTATCAGGTTTACATTTAGGTTTAAGGTCTAGGTTTAGGTTATAGGTATAGGTTTTGGGATTTGAGAATAGGTTTAGGTTAAGGTTATAAGTTTAGGTTATAGGTTTAGGTTTAGGTTTAGGTTATAGGTTATAAGTGTAGGTTTATGTTTAGGTTAAGGTCTAGGTTTAGGTTTAAGTTATAGGTTTTGGGATTTGAGAATAGGTTTAGGTTAAGGTTATAAGTATAGGTTTATGAAATTGGGTTTGGGTTTGGGATCAGGTTTAGGTTTAGGTTTTTAAGTTTAGGTTTAGGTTAGGGAGTTGAGATTAGGATTAGGTGTAGGTTTAGGTCTGGGTTATAGGTTAAGGTTAAGGTTTAGGTTTAGGTTTAAAGTATAGGTTTTGGGATTTGAGAATAGGTTTAGGTTGAGGTTATAAGTTTAGGTTATAGGTTTAGGTTTAGGTTTAGGTTATAGGTTATAAGTATAGGTTTATGTTTAGGTTAAGGTCTAGGTTTAGGTTTAGGTTATAGGTTTTAGGATTTGAGAATAGGTTTAGGTTAAGGTTATAAGTATAAGTTTATGAAATTGGGTTCGAGTTCGGGATCGGATTTAGGTTTGTGTTTTTAAGTTTAGGTTAGGGTTTAGGTTAGGGAGTTGAGATTAGGATTAGGTGGAGGTTTAGGTTTGGGTTATAGGTTTAGGTTTAGGTTTAAAGTATAGGTTTTGGGATTTGAGAATAGGTTTAGGTTAAGGTTATAGGTTTAGGTTAGGTTTAGGTTATAGGTTATAGCTTTAGGGAATTGAGAATAGGTTAAGGTTTAGGTTTAGGAAATCGGGTGCGGGTTCGGGATCGGGTTTAGATTTGGGTTTTCAAGTTTAGGTTTAGGTTAAGTAGTTGAGATTAGGATTAGGTGTAGGTTTAGGTTTAGGAATTTGAGATTACATTTAAGTTTTAGGTTTAGGTTAAGGTTATAGGTTTAGGTTTAGGTTTAGGTTAAGGTTTTAGGTTTAGGTTATAGGTTAAGGTTTAGGTTTATGAAATCAGTTTCGGGTTCGGGATCGGGTTTACGTTTAGGTTAAGTTCTAGGTTTAGGTTATAGGTATAGGTTTTGGGATTTGAGAATAGGTTTAGGTTATAGGTATATGTTTTGGGATTTGAGAATAGATTTAGGTTAAGGTTATAAGTTTAGGTTATAGGTTTAGGTTTAGGTTTAGGTTAAGGTTATAGGTTATAAGTATAGGTTTATGTTTAGGTTAAGGTCTAGGTTTAGGTTTAGGTTTAAGTTATAGGTTTTGGGATTTGAGAATAGGTTGAGGTTAAGGTTATAAGTATAGGTTTATGAAATTGGGTTCAGGTTCAGGATCGGGTTTATGTTTAGGTTAAGGTCTAGGTCTAGGTTATAGGTATAGGTCTTGGGATTTGAGAATAGGTTTAGGTTAAGGTTATAAGTTTTGGGTTAAGGTTATAAGTTTAGGTTATAGGTTATAAGTTTAGGTTAAGGTTATAGGTTTAGGTTTAGGTTAAGTTCTAGGTTTAATTTATAGGTATAGATTTTGAGATTTGAGAATAGGTTTAGGTTAAGGTTTAGGTTTATGAAATCGGGTTTGGGTTCGGGATTGGGTTTAGGTTTTAGGTTTTAGGTTATAGGTTAAGGTCTAAGTTTAGGTTTTGAGAATTGAGAATAGATTTAGGGAATTGAGAATAGGTTTAAGTTATAGGTTTAGGGTGTGGTTTAGGTTAAGGCTGTGGTCCCTGCAAATACAAATATATAAACAGGTCAGGCCCCTCCAATGTTGTCCATAGGAAATGGACAGCTTCAACATGGTCATAATAGCGGTTCCCACTTCCAAAGACCCTCGCTCATTCGAATAGATCTGACGCACATCCGGCTCTGCTCTATCAATTTTGAGAAAATATATAAACACAGCCTATCCAAATGGCCAAGCCCCTCCAATACTATCCATAAAAAATTGACAACTTCATCATGGTCATAATAGCGATTCTCACCTTTCATGGACCCCTGCTCATCCAGATAGCTCCGATGCACATCTGGGTTGCTCCATTAATTTTGAGAAAATACATAAACATGGTCTGTCCAAATGGCCAAGCCCCTCTAATGCTGTCCATAGGAAATAAATAGCTTCATCATGGTCATAACAGCAGTTCCCACCTTCCAGGGACCCCTGCTCAACATCCGGATAACTCCGACAAAAGTAAATGGAATTCTTGATTTTCAACTAGAAAGAATAAAATATGAACTGGAACATGAGAAGTGTTGACTCACTTGTTCACTTTAACCCACGTAACTTTTAGTGTTTCCTTCTTTTCTTCAAGCTCTTCAATCACCTTATTAATTTTTGACTTATCATTCTAAGCAAGAGAAGAATACAGTAAACAAACAACTTCAGACATAAATAAATTCAATTTTTTTAAAAAAAAAAGATGAGATCCTTTATAGGCTGAGAAATACAACAATATACCTCAATGATGCTTCTCTTAGATAATAAGTCATTGTATTCATCTTCAGCTATCTCGAACATTGCCATAACTTTTTTGTTGACCCTCTTCTCAAGGCTGAAAGCCATCAATCAGATTAACTGAGATACATGTCCATTAACCTTCTTCTTTAAAAAAAATGCAAAACCAAACATCAATTAGGTGTTGAATCATACTATTTCATTGTCATGGAAAAGAAAACAAAGAAGCACCGGAAACAACACAAGAAGTAATCTAATCACACACCTAGATTGTTCAGCTTGAAGTTTCTCAAGCTCCTCCCTTGATTTACGAGGATCATGAGATGAGAAGTCATAATCTGTCCCATTTTTTTTAAATAATTATTTCTCAGCTGCAATCCAACTATGCCTTTCTAGTAGTTTATCTATCAAGAACACATACACAATTTCATAGATCAAGCAAGTAAAATAAAATAGGAATAAAATAACCACTGCAAGTTCCTCATTTTCCAATTTTTTCCTCTCATCATTTGCATCACTAATTTTATGTTGAAGCTTCTGTTGCTCCTTAACAATGGCACTAATCTCAGCGTCACATTCTTTCATCTTTGAACGACTCAAATTGAGCTCAGATTGGGCTTGATCATATTCCTTCTTTATGGAACTAACCTGCAACAAGAAAGGCAATAAAGACGCGTGCATTTTGTGTTTAGAAAAAAGGGTTAGATTGTAAGTTTAAGCACCTTGCTTGTAAGTTACCACCCTAGCTGATACATGACAAGATACATATACAATGACATGAATTTTATTACTCTTACATAAACCTTGAACAACTAACCAAATTTTACTACATACCTGATTAATTGGCTTTCAAAATTTAGGTGGGAAACACCCATGTGATCTAGATTGCATGTGAGGTCCACTGTATTTTGTATATGCCCTCCAATCCATTCACAACATACACCCACCATAATTGATTGGATTCCAAAATTCAGGTGGGTAACGCCCATGTGATTTTATAGGCTTGAGGCATGACTTTACATGATATGGCCCACATGAATTTTACATGCTATAGCCCTTACGAAGCTGTGGAAAATCCCTGTCAATTATTCATATCCTTTCTCTATTCCGCTTCCCCTATTGGTTATTTCAGAATAATCCGATCTTAATCTAAAGAAGGCAAGGACATTAGGACTCTAATTTCTTAGCAGTAAATAAGAAATGAAGAGTAAAACATTTTAAAACTAGCACATATTCCAACAGAGAAATCACTTTTAAGTATACCATATTCCCTATAATGTGTCTGTTGATTGCATAGAGGATTGACTAGCTATGTATGACTTTAATACTCCTAAAATAGTATCTAGTTGATGTATGCTGCTAGAAATTGGGTATTTCTTATTGTGATGGCCCACAAATACTGGAAATAGAGAGTATATTTTTGAAGTGATGATACAATTGGATGTGTGGGCCCCATAGTCCAATTGGATGGGTTTGGAGGACTAGATTTGCACATACATGGGCCATCTTGATGCATATGCATTTCAGCCACATTGAGGCCCACAAATTGGATAGTTTGAATTGACAGGCATACATGCTACTAGTGTGGCAGATGACGCACCATCATTTAAGAAATGGTGGAAAACACACCTGGTAGTCTAACACATTAACTAATATGCCCTTAGAAACACAGAGGTAACAGGAAGATCTTTAAGAACACCCAGTACTTCAAAAGGCAAGTAACCTGCCATAAGAACAAAAAGGATTACCCTACATGACTAGAGATCTGCCTTAGCCCCATCATAACATTTGTTGTTAATCACCTGAATAATCATTGCCCTGTTTCCAATGAATCATATCTGTAAACAAGAAGAAGAAACAATATATCCTTTTCAATAAACATCCCACATGCATCAATAAACATAGCTAAGTACGCAGGCATCAATAAACACCCCACATGCATTTTCTTGGATTTATTACCAAAATTCTTTTATGCAATAACTAATGTCGGTTGAATGTTATATCGAGGTGATAAGAGGGCAACGACTATATGTGTTTTCAATGTTTTCAACAGCAACATACTCCCCTTGAGACAACTTGAAAATGTTCTTTTTCCTATCTACGATTTTCATTGCACCATTGGGCTTCCATTCTCCAATATCGCCTGTCATATCAAAAGTTACACTTCTTATATGTCACTCAAATCGGCATAGATACAGTTAATCAACAGAAGTGCACACAAGGACACAATACACGTGAATGCATGTATGATTTTAAATGGAACATAAAAAAAGGGCATAAGATTTTGTGAGATGTGCATTGTATTCCATTATTAAAATGCAGAGTAGTGAGACTGACCCCACCAAAAGTTAGATTAATCACAAAAATTAAAAATAAAATAAAATAATAAAAATAAAAACTACCAACTTTGAATTAATAGTCTCCTGAGTGAAAGAAAAATTGAAGAGACTTCAATGCCATTTCTTGAAGTGCTGCTTAGAAGGCCTGTTTGGATTGGTGGAATCCAGAAAGTAGGTTTCAAAAAGAATATGCCACATAAGAGGAAAACCTCAGATAACATTATCGGTGGAAAAGAATCTGTAGAAAGGTTGTTTGTTTTAGTTTTGGTGATTTCTAGGGAAAAGTACAATGATAAATAGTTGTGAAATCTATTTCTTAAAATGTGTGGAAACGAGGATTAACAATTTTTAAAATGAATAAGGAAAATGCCCTTTTCTAAACAAAATAATTGAAATAAGAACATCCATGATTGGAACATAGTTTGGCCACTTTGATTATTCTCGCTGAAAAATCAAGTTATTTTAATCCTAAGCTAGGAATGTGTACAAAGTAAGAAGATGGCTTCTTCTTTTTTATGCCAATTCTTCTTCTTCTTTTTTTGCTTTTCTTTTTTTTTTTTTATATATATATCGTGGCCTACCTAGGAGTAGAATAACCTGATTTTTAGGCCAAAAGTTCTAAAAAATGTGGTCCACCTGCTGAAAATCTCCTAACCACCTATAACTTTGTTGAAAAAGAAAGGTGTGCAAACATTCGGTGAGCTAAAATAATTATAAAAAAGAAAAAAAAAAAAAAAGGAGGCCACCACTATCCTATGAAACCTACAACTCACAGCATCAACCCATGCAATAAAAGTAAAACTAGAAAAATAGGAAATACACTAATCTCCAAGCCCCTGCAGCTACAGGAAAGAGGAAATCCAACAACATTGGACAACTAACAACACCGAGAGTTTCCCTTAACAAGAGCTCTCCCATTGCAGCCTCCAACAAACATAAATAAATAACAGCTGGATGCCAGCCACAACAATCCACAGCTATACCCTCAAACACAACACAACAGCCCTAACAAACAAAAGACAGTCGAGCAAAACCTCGGTTGCTAACAGAAGCTTCAACAGCCAAGAGACCCAGCCCAGACTAGCCAAATACACTGTTGAAAGCCACTACCTGAAACATCAGATACAGACTAGAAGCCCCGTAGAAATTAAAGTAGCAGTACAAAGGCAAAGAAGCTGTAGAGATCCAACCCAAAAAGCTGATATGATGGGTACCACCTTGGATGGGCCATGAATCAAACAATCCCAGGAATGAAACATTATTTTTCCAAATAAAACCTCAAGGCTAGCACCATAAATAGGGTAGAAAATTCTTCATGCGAACCAGGCTGTAAAGAATAGACAGAAGTAGGACAACTGCTGCAAATGATCATGCAGAAACAGAAAATGATCCCCACAGCAACTCCTACAATTTCCTGCAAACTATCCAAGATGGTCCAGTCTCCAATCTACAGTCAATCAGCCATCCACATTCTACAAATCACCAATCCACTACAACCTCCACAAAGCACACATTCATAGTAGAATAAAGGAGAACCGAAGCAGAGGCAAACATTCACTGCACATAATTAGAATAGAACAACAAGGCATGGGCGACAAGAGTCCCTAAGAGCAGAAAGGAAACATGCAGGAAGAGATCGAGCATCCACAACATTGTACAAGGGGTTAACAATTCTTTATGCTCGTCACTTTAGAGCAAATATTTTCAAGAAAAAAATAATAATCAATGAAAGCATTCTATCTATAAATTTATTATATTCTTTCCTTCCCTTTTTCCATAATGTCAGAGTCCAGAAAAGAACTCCCATTCCTGCTCCAAAATTTAATGAAATTTAATGAAATATCATGAGATTTTTCTTATAATTAGACTAATTAATCTTAAAAATACCATGAAATTTCATGATATTTGGTGCAACCAGAAGCAGCCTAAAGCAAAACTAAAGGTCAAGATTTATCACTTCAAGATATAAGCTACATACCAGATATAAGCACATTGAAATAGTCTCCTTTTGAATGCTCCTCCAGATGAAATTTTATCATTTATACCTACAACCAACACAAATTGTAATGTAATGAGCCAAAGAAAACATAAGAACATCAATGCAGAAACTCAAGTAAATCATTCATAGGAATAGATCCTTGTTTAAAATGTAAAACCTGTGTATATACGATCATAAACTCGAGGAACACCACAAAAGATTGTTGGCTTCAATTCTTGAATGTCCTCAACCAAATACCGAACATCCTACAAGTAAAAGGATAGCACCAGCTACAATAAGATTTTGTTTTAAATGAGTGGTAAGAAAGATCTAATAAAAAACAACTCACAACAAGAAATGAATCATCATACCCCTCGCCAAAATCCAATAGATGCACCCATGTGGATGCAATAGGCCTCATGAAAATTTCATGAAATCCCATTAATGCCATTCTGGACATTGTGATAGTAGTTACACAAAGAGTTGGAACCATTGATCTGATGGCCCTCAATGTGGTTGAATGATGCTGGAATCTGATGATCTCAAGTTTTCAACCTTTTGATATTTGGACTGCTTAATATTGATTATGAACCATTATCTATTACCCATACATTTTTTTCCACCAATATAAAAAGTTAGGAACGTCCAATCTTGGAGATTTTCGGGGCATCGGACGCGCACGTAGAGTGAGGCCATCAGATCAAAGGTCTGGAACACAAAAGCATGGATCCTACATCAGAAAATCTTGAGAATCAGTTGCTGATTATCAGGAACTATTAATTCATCTTTGGCACAACCAGGGGATCATATTGAATACAATGAAGAATTCCCTACAACACATTGCATGCAACCAACCCATGCGCCAATTAATTCTTTCAGATGACATTCTGATTCAATTTACATGGTTGGGCTCTCTGATTAGTGGACCGACCTGACTTTTTTACCGGGTGATCTTCATGGTTGTGAGACCCGACCCAAGTTCACATATGTGCATGTGTGTGTGAGAGTGTGCATTTCATTTCTTGTGGTCTCGTGGTCCTACCGGTCGAATTCTGGTGACCTGCAACCCTCAGATAGTGTTGCGGTCATCCTAGAGTCCGATCAAGTAGACCCAACTCGGATCGAGCTGAGACCTATGCCATTGCAACCACATTGTTGCCGCGGTTCCAACGCCACGTCTTGTGCGACCATCCGATATGTGGATCATAAGTTGTGTACGTTTCATTCTATGGCCCTTGATTTCGATCATGTGGCCCACCTTGGAGTGGTGCATGTGGCCCACACTCCCTCTTTTACACAAGTTCCAATACACACTACACACACCACCTAAATCTCCATAACTCATACTACCAGACCTCACACACCACCCACACCTAACTTACCCTAGCAACATTGTTTGTATCACCATAGGTTAATGATTACTTTCTTTAAAAAGATTTTCCCTCTCTTTCCCTCTCATTTCTCTCTCTCTTCTCTTCTTCTCTAGTAATTTTTCTCCATTTCTCCAGCCCATTTTCCTCCATTTTTCCAGCCACCCTCCTCCTTAATCCCCCACCATCTAACCCTTGAAACCTCATCTCCACCATTAATCCATCTCCCTTGGTGCTAAAGGACCTTAGTGTGAAAGTTTGGTGGTCATCTTTGAGGTGGGTGCCCCTTTAGATGTAAAAATATATTTTTTATAGCCTTGATGTTTTCTTTTTTTCATGATGGAAGTGTAGAACCCACCAATCAATGGTGGAGATCCCACACAATCCCATGGTTGTGGCCTAATGGCCTATCTTATGCATGCATGATCCATGCATGGGGCCTTTCTCTATGGGCCCCATCATGACCATTTTCTTTCATATCATATTATTTTTGGGTCATCTAGACCTTATAACCATGGTGGGGATGGCATCCTCACCATGCATTTTAATTATAGGCCATGCATGTGCAAGATTCATGGCAAGTAACTTTTTTCTTTTTCTTGATACAAAATGCTGCCAATCAATCCCTCGACCTTCTGTTTGACGAATTAGCTGCTCATTCAAGACTGGTCTATGGCAGAGAGTATCCTATTCTAGTTCCAGTTGCTCTCCATGTCAACCACCATAAAAGAAATGAAATATCGTCCAACCTGTTACCATTAAAAATTTAATTTGAAAATTAATATATCCATTGCGGATGTTATCCACCATTGAATTGTATCTTAGATGATGATCTGAACCAAATCATGCTGTGGATTATATGCAACTAGTGCCATTTGAAGGAAATTGGTTTCAGATGATTGTGCATGAATAGGAACATGGAATATTGAAAAGTAAAATTTTTAATGAGTCATGTTCAAATCTAAGATTCAAAGATTATATGATCATCAATGATGCATGATTACAAGAAAGTAGCAAACATGAATAGTTGAGATCAATATGAGAAAGTACCCTGGTGTCTGTTGCAACCCTGATAAAAATGCACCCATCATGTCTACTTTCTAATTTAGTATTATTATCTGACTAAAAGCAGAAGGGATGGGGGGGGGGGGGGGGGGGGGGGGGTGTATTTATCAAACCAGTGGGTCTATATAAGAATGGTGATTCCTTACATGTGCGGACATACAAAACATGTGCAGGATTTGTGATGATCAATGAGCAGTAAATATTAGGTGAATGCATTTCAGTAAAACATGTTGTGCAAATTGCATGTGACCTACCCTATTATCAATCTAGGGTCATTCATACCTTATACATAATGTATGAACAATGAAACTTCTTTTCTTTTGGTTGATAGATGTTCTTTGAAGTTCACGACGCTTGAGATCTTGTCATTTGTAGAAGCTTGAACTTGAGACCTACTGAACCTTGAATTTGACTAATATTAAAACTTGAGCTTAAGTTCCAACATCTTGACTTGAAGCTTGTGCTTAAACATGAACATGTAAATTTGCATTTGAAGATCTTGAAGTAAAGACCATTGTTCTTATACTGTCTTGAATATATCGATGCATTACACAAGACAAATTCCAAGATGTTTTGGCACTGCAAAATTTGACAATCAGAGCTAGAAACCAATGCACTTACAATCTCCCCCTTTGTCAAATTTTTGACAAAACACACTTCATAATAACATATGCATTTATACGCACAAAGAATCATGCACCAGTTATAAACAGGTCAAAACAAAGCATTAATTAATTCACATCAATGCCTTCCAACAACACTCCCCCTTACTTACTCCCCCCCCCCCCCCCCCCCCCCCCCCTTACGCAAAGAAGGCTGCATGTCCACAATCCACATGTCATATACCATATATCACAAACACCATATATGGATGAAAAATTCTCTCTTTTTTTGTCACAATATGACGAAGGAAGAAACTAATACATGTAACTGGACATAGATAAAAAGGAAGAATAAGAAGAATAATGAGGAATAATGGATCAAGATAGGCAAGATATTAATATCATAAGCAAGTAATGTTCAAGCATAATCAACCAACATCAACCGAGTTCAACCAAATTCAATCCCACAAACCGAAAGAAAGCTAAGTATCATAAGAGTTATTGCAAGCAATATGAGAAAATACTAATCAGATCCCGAAGAAGGAGTAGGAATGGTAGGATCAAGTTTATGAAGTCTATTGTTCAGGCGCCTAAGATATTTGTGCATATATTTGAACTACAAATTATGGGACACATTCATATTCTCTACCTTCTCGTCTAATGAGCGCAACTGCGCATCAAAGTCAGATGGCTGATGGTCAGGATCATCTGCTGAGTCGGATTCAATCTCATAAAAAATATCTTCCATGTTAATGTCATTTGGAGGTAAATCATCTTCTTCTTCATTCATTGCAATAACTCCTTCAACACCCATATTGACTTGGGCATCAGCCAATCTCAGATTCATTTTGTTTATATTAGAGTTGTTGAAGATGAGGTATTAAGTGGGAGCCTCTCCAACAGGCATAGCCACAAACATGTGGGTGACTAACACAGTCATCAGATAAGCAAAAGGGATATCATGGTGTCCAGGATGAAAACAGAATTGAATGATGTAATGACAGATTAAAGAAGGAAGACATACATTGGTTCCAAAAGCAATGGAATGAAGAATCCGAACCATAAACGTAGTGAGTTCAGTTTTGAATGAATATCCTGTGAAGAACTATGTATCTGAGTAAAAAATACTTTGAAGCAAGCGCATTTCCATTAGTACTCCATTACACATCTATATTGCACAATTCTCTAGTAAGCACTCATTTTTCATATTTAGATGGTTTAGCTACTAGAGTGCTAATAGGAATACCTTCATCATTGACATGTATGTCCATTAGACCAGAGATTAAATGTCGGTCTACTTCAAATGGACCTTCTTTAGCTGCAACAATAAATATAAGATTTTCAGCAAAAAAATTTGAAATATATGCATACATAGCTTGCATAATAGACTAGAATGCTGACCCACCCCAATGTAGAATGTTATCCCATCCTATAGATTAGATAAGATGAAGGATATAAAATGGAGCAAGATGTTCAACATGAACAGGTTGTTCAACTATAACATTATGCAACCTTATATCCCGCACATAAGGGAGATCATCTTCGGGTGACTGAAGGTGGCGCATAGTGATAGGTGTCGATCTAGAAGATGAAGCACCACGAGAACTTTTCTTTTTTCCTTTACCTTCCATTTGTAACTAGGAAATCAAGGAACTAAGGGGTTACAAAATAAGTAGAGTGGATTTTCTTAAGATCAGATTTTAGAGAAGAAAACCCCAAAAACCTCAATGAAATAAGAAATAAATCACACCAATGATAAAAATGGAGTGATAAGAACTTGAATCTATAAGGAAAATGGAAATAATGCACTAACCTTGAAGAACTAAGAGATGGGTTTGATCGGTCGACCTAGGACTCATTGGAGAAGAAACCCACAATGAAGAAAAGGATATTTTTCCCACAAATAAAGGTTAAACCCGTACTTACATGACTGGTCTCGGTTGGTATGTATTCCAAAGAAATTTGAGTCTCGGTTGGTATGTATTCCAAAGAAATTGTCTTTTCTTCCACTAATTCACGAATGTAGTGATATCTAATATCAATGTTCTTGGTTCGTGAATGCTGGATTGGATATTTAGATATATTAATTGCACTGAAATTATCACAATATAAAACCATAAAATCCTGTGCAATTCTGTAATCGCTTAGTAGTATTCTTTTCATCCATACAAGTTGACTACATGCATTACCTGCTGCAATGTATTCAGCTTCAGCAATTGAAATCGATACGGAACTTTATTTCTTACTTTGTTAAGAAACTAAACAGTTTCCAACATAGAAACAACCACCACTGGTTGATTTCCTATCATCAACGTTACCGGCCCAATCAACAGTGTAACTAGCTAATTAAACACTAGTATCATATGGATACCAAAGACCCAGATTGGCTGAACTTGTGACATATCGCATAATCCGTTTAACAACAGTTAAATGTGAATCTTTTGGGTCAAATTGATATCTAGCGCAAATTCCTATGCTAAATGCAATATCAGGAAGATTCGTAGTTAAATACAACAAACTACCTATCATACCACGATATAATTTAAGATCCACTCTCTTGCCTGTATAGTCCTTTAAGAGTTTTAAAGTCATACTCATACGAGTATCAAAAATTTTTTCATTTTCAAATCCAAACTTTTTAACTAAGTTTAGAGCATATTTGGTTTGAGAAATAAAGAAA
Source organism: Magnolia kwangsiensis (assembly GCA_037074715.1). Lineage (NCBI taxonomy): Eukaryota > Viridiplantae > Streptophyta > Magnoliopsida > Magnoliales > Magnoliaceae > Magnolia > Magnolia kwangsiensis. The sequence continues at coordinate 77,858,163 of CM073579.1, forward strand.
CCATTAAGTTGTTGTTTAAATTGTAACCCTACGAAATAATTCAATTCTCCAACCATGCTCATTTCAAACTTAGATTTCATAAGATCTACAAACTCAACATTCATGTTAGCATAGGTAGATCCATAAATAATATCATCAACATAAATTTGTACTATTAAAATGTGATCATTATGTTTCTTAACAAACAAAGTCTTATTAACACTTCTCATTAGAAAATTATGACTTAGCAAAAACTTAGTCAACTTTTCATACCATGCCCTGGGAGCTTGTTTTAAACCGTAGAGAGCCTTTTTTTAAGTGATAGACATGATCAATATTCTTAGGTTCTTTAAAACTTGTTGATTGTTCAACATACACTTCTTCATGCAAATCGTCATTTAAAAAAGCACTCTTTACATCCATTTGGTATATTTTGAACTTTCTAAAGTATGCAATGGATATAAATAGTCTGATTGATTTAAGACAAGCTACTGGGATAAAGGTCTCATCATAGTCGATGCTTTCAATTTGAGTATACCCTTGTACAACCAGCCTATCCTTGTTTCTAATAATATTACCAAGTTCATCAGACTTATTTTTAAAAATCCATTTAGTTCTGATAATGTGTTTATCTTTAGGTCTTGGAACTAAGTATCAAACATCATTTCTAACAAATTAATTAAGCTCTTCTTGCATCGTAATTATCTAGTTTTCTTCAGAAAGAGCTTCTTTTACATTAGCCAGTTTTATCTGAGATGTAGAACACATGTAATTACACATGTCTTCTAGTTGTCTACGAGTGCGCACACTAGTGAGAGGGTTTTCAAGAATCTTATTAGTAGGGTGATCTTTAACAATATTCAGTTTAGAGTTATTTTGACTTGATGAAGAATGTAGTTTATCAATTAAAAGTACTTCATCATTTTCTGAACTTAAGACAGGTGTATTTAAGTGATCTTCAATAACCACATTGATAGACTCTTGAATTACATCCTTCCTCTTATTAAGAACCCGATATTCTCGACTATTCAGAGCATAATCTAAAAATATCCCTTCATCACTTTTAGTGACAAATTTACCTAGATTTTTTTGGTCACGTAAAATGTAACACTTGCTACCAAAAACTCAAAAGTATTTGACGATAGGATTCTTATCAAAACACATTTCGTAATCCATTTTACTATTTAATTTTCTACTATAGACACGGTTAATTATATAACACACAGTATTTACAACTTCAGCCCAAAGATTTTTAGGGAGCTTCATACTGTTTAACATTACATTGGCCATTTCTTAAAACACTCTATTTTTTCTTTCAACTATACCATTTTATTGTGGTGTTTTGGTAGAGAATTCATGTGATATTCCCTGATCATTACAAAACTTCTCAAAACTGCTATTCTCAAATTCTGATCCATGATCGCTACGGATCTTACAGACTTGAGACTCTTTTTCAGTTTGGATATGTCTAAGTATATTTTTTACTTCATCGAGAGTTTTTGAATTGTCTTTTAAGAAGACTACCCAAGTATATCTAGTAAATTTATCAACAATTATCAGTATGTACTTTTTGCCACTTTAACTCTCTATTCTAGTTGGTCCAATAAGATCCATATGGAGGAGTTCGAGCGGTTTAGATGTGGTATTGGAGTCCACTTTTTTTGTGAGAACTCCTAGTTTTCTTGCTAATCTGGCATTTGCCACATATTTTATCTATATATTTTTTAAATTTTTCCGTAAGCCTCTTACTAACTCTCTTTTGCTCGATTTATACAGGTTGTGGTAGTGTACTTGTCCAAGGCGTTTATGCCATAACTCGGTCTCATCGGTATGGACCATGTAACATGATAGATTGGATGAGCTAGAATCACTTACTATGTAGAAGTTTTCAGAAGTTCTGCGACCAGTTAATATTACAGAACCATTTTTATTTAAAATTTTGCACCCTAGGTTGGTAAATTTTACACTATGATTCTTATCGCATATTTGAGAAATGCTTAATGATTTACGTTTTAACCCTTCTACATATAAAAAATTATCAAATAAAGGGAGGTTAAAAAGTTGGACCGTACCGTGGCCAATAATCTTGCAGTTACTACCATCACCAAATGTGACTGAACCATCAGTCATATCTTTAAGATTGGTGAACAGACCTTTGTTACCTGTCATGTGTCTGGAGTAACTACTGTCTAAGTACCACTTTAAATGGCTTGAATCTTTGAAAGCAGTGTGGGCAGCCAAGAAAGTAACCTTAGGAACCCATTTCATTACAGTCTTGGGTTTATGAGTATAGTTGGTGTTCTTATGTTTGTAGTTGTTATAAGATCGACCTACTGAGTTAGATCTTAAGAGCTCCTTAAGTAAATCAACAATTTTCTCAGCTAAAGGATTACAATTCTGATTTTTATAGTTGATATGGTTACTTTTAGGTTTTAAGGATTGAAAAGTTTTAACATTTTTAGTATAATTTTGATTTAGGCTTTTCCCTTTTGAGTTTGAAGACTCTCCTTTCACAAACTTAGGAGTATTCTTATGTTTGGGAGGAATACTTTTGTCGTAGCCCAATTTAGATCAGTTGCCACATTTTCTGGATCCAAATAATAGTTTTTTTAACTTAGGATCACCTTGGGCATACTTTCATGTGTCCTTTAAACTCAAAAGTGAAGATACTTCAAGTTTTAGCTTTTCGTTTTCAGATTTTAAGATTTCAACTTGGGAGATTTTGAAATCTAAATCACACTTAGTTTTTTCAAAACAGTCTGAAATATGAGATTTTTCTAAAACAAGATTATCAAATTTTTCTTTAAATTTTAAAAACTTTTCTTTTTGAAGTTTTAGTTTTACAGCAATTTTACAACTTTCCTTGTATAAGGCATTATACGCATCTTGAAGATCTTCTTCAATTTTATGATCACTATTCAAATTTTCTTCATTAGTTGAATCATTATGATTTGAAAAAGTGAACTTGGCTGGAGTCATAAGGGCTTTGACTTCATTACCTGACTCGGTTTCAGAATCTTCTAATTCAGAAAAGGCTTCAGAGCCAAAAGATTCATCCTAGGTAGCCAACATACCTTTCTTTTTAGGTTTGACCTTTTAGGATACCTGTTCGCTAAATGCCCATATTCATGACAATTGTAACATTGACTGCCTTTTTAATATTTTCAAGTTTTAGATTCAGATCTTTTCTTTTCATTAGGTTTTTGAAAATCAACCTCTTTTTACTTTTGAAAATCTTATAAATTTTTTTAGCTAAAAGGACCATATCATCTTCAAAATTTTCTAAATTAGAATTACTATTTTCTTAAGAAATAATTTTAAAAGATTTAAGCGCGATAGATTTACCTTTAGGAGCTTTAAAAGTTAACTCAAAGGTTTGTAAAGAACCAACTAAGTTTTCTACCCTCATATTATTCGTATCACGAAGCTCCTGGATTGTGGTCACCTTGGAATTGAACTGTCCAGGTAGCGAGCATAGTATCTTTGCACAGACTTTGCTTTCTGGGATTTTATTACCAAGACCCCACATAGAGTTTACAATGTCATTCAATCTAGTATAAAAGTCGATGAACGTTTCAATTTTCTCCATATGTATTTCCTTAAATTTGGTTGTGAGGATTTAGACTTTATATTTCTTGACAATTGTTATTCCCTCGTGTGTCATTTCTAAAACATCTCAGGCTTTCTTTGCAGTATCACAGAATATAATTCTTTTAAATTCATCCTGTGATAGTGTGTAAGTTATGGCATTTAAAGCCTTTGCATTGGCACTACTCTTATTTTTCTGAAGAGTGGTCCAAGAAAAATAAGGTGTGACTTTTATAGATTTGGATCCATCGATACCAGTTACTTCAGTGGTAGGAGGGGTCCATTCAATCACTATGGCTTGCCACATGCTCTCATCCATGGATTTTAAGAAAATTCTCATTCTGGCTTTTCAATAGGCATAGTTGGAGCCATCAAATGGAGGAGGCCTAGTAAATGAAAGGCTATCAAAATTTGACATCTCAAATAGCCCAGATCGATTAGCTAGGCTCTGATACCACTTGAAAAGGTCGAGCTATTAAGTCCTAGAGGGGGGGGGGGGGGGGGGGGGGGGGACGAAAAGGACTATGCTAAATTAAAAATTAACTGTGAAATTTAAACAAATACAATTACTGATAACAATAAACAATCTCATAATTCTAAAATTAAATACAACCTCAAATGTACAAGTATTGAGAGATTGATATAGATGTTGTTCTAGGGACAACCTTACACCAAAACCAAAGGTTTATGGTAGGACAACCTGATTCCTAGAAAGGTCTGTGTATCAAAAACTCAAACTGATAGAGAGGAATAAAGAAATAAATAGCAAGGAAAGAAATCTAAGATATTACAACATTCCCATACTTGCATAAAAGAAATTATAACATTCTCCACTAATGCAAAAAGGAAAATTACAAGCACGCATCTATCATGTATAAGCTTATAGAAAGCTTAGAGGGTGGTGTAAGTGTGTACATAAGGTAAGTGTCAAGTATTCAATACAATGCCATTATCATACAATATTGAAAATATTGGTAATCCTTAAATCATACATTATTAGAATAATAGAAATGCTGACAAGATCATGAATTATCAGGGTAAGAAGAAATACGAACAAGATCATGAATTATCAGAGTAAGCAGAAATACTGACAAGATCATGAATTATCAGAGTAAGCAGAAATACGGACAAGATCATGAATTATCAGAGTAAGTAGAAATATGAAAAAGTCCATGAGTCAATCAATATCAGAATACGCAATATAGAATAGCTATGAGGAGTCATAAAGAGCCAAACATCAAATGCTGAGAATACGACACAATATGCAATTCCTGATGAGTTCACGAATCGCGTCAGCCGTATCTAGACCACATAAATGCAGAAGTTAGTAACCCAAAATGCCATGTGCCGCGGATGTAATGCAATATGTGGTGCGAATGGAAGTCGAGATGATAGTACATAGTATCATAGGCTATGAAATCCATCACAAGGGACTTTTATCCAAACCAGTCCCATACCTAAATTTTGATAGTCAGACTTAATGTGTTAAACTCCTGATCTAAGGTTAGTCACACGCCCCAATCGAAATCCTGGCCATTGCGAAGGTACACGTAACAAATAGTTGTGCACCACCAACTCGAGTGGATAATGAATGAATGAATGAATGAGCGAGTATGCAACTCTTACTCAATAAGTCCACATATCAGTACAGTTCCTCTTTTGGGATCATCACCGAGGTCTATTACACTCTACGTCAGCTTACCGCCCCTATCCAAGTACACAACTGGATAAGTGGAAGAGACCTCACTATCCGCCTGCCAATATCGGGCCCGGCTCGTCGATAGCGGACCCATTCCTCAAGCTGGTCAAACTCAACATAGATATTGCCCCCTCACTCAAGCGGGTAAGGTCACATCCCTTCCCAACCAACCATGACATAGTGGGAGACGTGACCTACTAGTATACGACCATCATGCGCTTATATATCTACTCTATTTCGACATTGGGGCGTCTTCTGGCCACGGAGGTTTAAGGATTTTCATCCAAGGACATCTATGGCGCCCGTATGCTAGAACCAAACATTTTCAGTGTCCCATCTGGCTATCCACGATATGCTTGTGGAGGCTCCGACCCTGATGTCCCTAGGGCGTATAGTAATCATAACACATAATACAATATACATGAGTCATATAATCCAGTCATGCATCAATCATGTGCATACCGTGCGCTCATGTGAGATAACCTTCTCCTATCAGGAAGTCTCATAACCTACCCAATGCCATATAAAATGGTCAACCACATCACATACTAAACATGCAAATGATGCGTATGGGCATGTATCATGATGCTATGCTGTCACATACTCATAATCGGTGTCAATAACTAGGCTCAACAATCGACTTCGACAATGTGGACATTTAACCAACACTGCCCCAAGGAATGGCCCACATAGAGCCTAACATGTAGTGGACCCATGGCCTCACATAAGGGCTAAATATACAACACTATGAGTCCCACTCAAGACCTTAATACACACCACGATGGGTCTTTCACATGGGCCTAACATACATCACAATGAGCTCCTTCGCCTGGCCCTCAAATGCATCGCAATGGGCCTCATCACCTATACCTTAATATACATCACATTGGGCCTTAGACATGGACTGAATACACATCTCGTCGGGCCTCAAATGTGGGTCGCATATACATCACATTGGACCCCGACAATCAGAATCGGTAATCGGCCATGACAAATCAGAAGCAGTAATCGGCCTTGATCGATAATCAGAATCGGCAATCGGTCACGACAATCGAATCGATCGATAATCAGAGTCGGCAAATCGGTTACGTTAATCAGAATCAACAATCGGTCTATGACAATTGGATTGATCGATAATCAGAATCGTCAAATCTGTCATGATAATCGGGATCGATCGATAATCAGAGTCGACAAATTGGTTACGTTAATTGGAATCAGCAATCAGTCTACGACAATCGGATCGATCGATAATCAGAATCGTCAAATAGGTCATGACAATCAGGATCGATCGATAATCAGAGTCGGCAACTCGGTTACGTTAATCAGAATCAGCAATCAGTCTACGATAATTAAAATTGGCCTATACAATAGGCCTCGACAATCGGAATCGAAATCGATCTCGATGTAAGGCGAGGTCTATAGATGGATGGCCAATGATGGACCGATCAATATCAATGGGGCCCATTCGTTTGAGTTAACCGACTAAAGAATGATGAGAATGGGCCTAACCAGGCCTAAGGGAAGGTCACAATGTGGACATTTAACCATCATTGCCAATCAATGTGGACATTCAACCAACATTGCTCTTAAGGAGTAGCCCACATAGGGTCAAACATATAGTGGGCCCATGTCCCCACATGAGGGTCTAATATACAACACCATGGGTCACATCCATGGGCCTCTCATACATCAGTGGGCCGTTTCATATGGGCCACATATGTGTCACAATGGGCCCCCTAACATGGGTTTAATATACGTCACAAAGGGCCACATCCCATGGGCTTCAACTGTATCACAATGGGTCTCTACCCATGGGCTCCAAATACATCACAATGGGTCTCAACCCACAAGCCGCAAATACATCAAGATGGGCCTTATGGATGGGCCGTACCAATGGGCCTCATATACATCAAGTGGGTCACATCAACTACATTATTCATCTATATTTTAAAGATCATTTTATAGCATTTCCAAGAAAATAAATCATATCGACAGATCATCTGGACCAAACCATAAATAGCAGTGGAGATAATGATTTCCACCATTTTTTAAAAAATTTCAGGGCTCACCATCAAGTTTATTTTCCATCCAGTCTGTTCATAAGGTCACCAAGGTCTGGTTGAGAGGAAAATAAACATCATTTTGATCCAAAACTACTGTGGTCCTAAAAGGATTTCAATAGTAGGTGTTCGTCTCTCCACTGTTTTCTACAGTGTGGTCCACCTGATAGATCTGCCTCATTTTTTGTCTCAGCCCTTAGGAGAGGCTCGCCAATTGGGTGAACGGTGTGGATTTTACACATGCCTTATGATCAGGCTACTGTCCAACCCCAGGACACACGACCTGGATATAAAACACATGTCATGGTGGTCCACATCAAATGATTGGATGGTATAGATGAGACACATACACTGTGTGGGACCCAAAGAACTTGTTGACACAACAACAACTGTAATTACTGGTGTGAGGCGCACACGTGTGATCCACCAAAAATAAACGGATGGACGGTCCGGATTATCATAGTACCGCTTGATTAGACCTGCAGCTGCTGCCCAAATAAACAGACGGTGTGGAAATAAGACACTTACACCAAGGTGGGTGGGGTGGGCCCAACAGATGGATAGTTGTGGATATCATGACTGTTGTACCATCCAACAACTGGATGGTGTAGACATAACCATACATCATGGTGCGGTCCATGTAGTGGCCCACCAATATAATATTATTAATATATAATATACTGTAATATAATATTATATATTAAATACATCTACATGGTGGCAGCATTGCCCATACTCACCGTCCAGACCATCTGGACGATGTAAATTTCACAAATAAAGGTGGGTCCTACGTAGGAGTGGCCCACTACACCATTTATTAATACAATATATTATATTATAATATCATATATATATAATATGTGCAGGTGTGGGTGTGTGAAACCGTGTGAGCGGCAGCCTTGTTGTATGCGAATTAAATCAAACTACTGCATGTATAAACAGATGAGCGGTGTGAATTAAACACATGTGCTGGTGGGTCCCACCGTCCATCTTGCTGGACGGTGAGGACGTAACGTCAATACATCAAGGTGGGTCCCACCCCCACACATGTCACACATGTGGGGTGGGCCTGCATCTCATACAAATGGATGGTAAATAAAAATACATACATCGATGGTGGAATCCCACCGTCCAACAGATTGGACGGTGGGGATACAAAATATATACATTTCGGTGGGGTCTACGCGTACAGCAGACACAACTACGTGGGACCCGCAGGACTGTTGTTGTGAGGACAGTAGCCACGTGCTGTTAGATGGACGGCCTGGTACAACACATACCTCATGATTGGATGCACAGACTTGCTGTGTGAGACAGCAGTTGTTGCGTGCAGTGGATAGACGGTTTGGATCTCTCACATAAATGATGCGTGCCCCACGGCTGATGACCAGCATGGGTGAAACACATAAATCACACGGCCTAACGGCCTGGACAGTGTGGATTTTACATGTACGTCGTGTGGGGTCCACAAATCAGGCTGATGTTTGTGATTCCCTTCATACTGGGCCTTTGAAATCCAGCAGCAAGTGGGTCTCATGATCAAACGGTCTGGTTCAAGTGGGCCACACACCATCACAAGAAGGGAGGGAGGGAGGGAGGGAGGGAGGGAGGGAGAGAGAGAGAGAGAGAGAGAGAGAGAGAGAGAGAGACAGTGGAGATGGGGGGGACCCCGCGACTATGGGTCCCTCATGATATAACGTATACATTAAGATGGGTCCCACCACAAGTGAGTCCTCAAATTCACAATAATCAATGATTAAATTTCATAAAATAACCCACCTTTTATCTTCTTGGATTTCTTCTTCGATCAACATGTCTTAGAGCTCCAAGGGATGCATTTGAACAGTAGAGATTAATTTTGGAGAGTGAGATTGGGTGGTAGATAGTGGACCACACCAAGCTCCTCCATGGAAGCCATGGACGTTGGAGCTCTTGGGATTGTTTTTGAGAATGAGAGAGATGAGAGAGACAGAGAGAGGTGTAAGAAAGAGAGAGATGAGTGTGATGAGTGTGAATGAGTGATGTGTACTTGTGTAAAAGAGTACTTTATGTAAGAAAGAGTTGACTTTAAAGGAAAGATGATTGTACTTGGGGATGGATGAGTGATGGAGGGTGATGTGTACTTGATTAGTTTGACATATTAAAGAGATTCTCTCGGTATTTGCAACGCGGTGTTTTCTCGAACTGAATGCGAGCCCAAATCTCCTTGCCCAAGTATCTCCTTGGTGCGTAATACGCGGCGTCGGAACCATGGTGACGGCGCGGTCACATTGGTACAAGTCTCGGGTCGAGCCAACTTTGATATACGATACATGTCTCAGGATCTCACGTAAACACCGATAACAGATCGCAGGTTGCCGAAATTTGACCGGGAGGATTGCGGGAGCTACAGAACGGTATAGTCTAGGATATGGGCCTGACACTCCATCCCTCTATCATGTCAACCTAATGACCACATACAATGTAATCTATTCACACAGATGATGCATATGGCTCATAATGGTGTAAGTGCATTACTTAGTAATGATGAAGGGAATCATACTCCTCAATCCCAAGTAGGGACAAGGTCTAGATACATAGACGTGTACTCTAAAGAAAAGTTCTCTAGTGGGGGCCCAATACTTGGGGGTAGCCCACAAGCTAAGATATTCATAAAAGCCTAAGGATAAAGCGATCCTAATCAAGGGCCCAAGGTGGGCCTTTAACCACCTATAGGAACCCTATGGGCCTACCTTAGGGCCACCAAGGAGGACATCCAATCTCAACTGAGTTCGAAAAAGGTAGCCCGCTACCTACACGTATATAAAGCAAAACCTAAGGCCTAAGCAATCTATAGCCTAGTGGGCCATATACTAGCCTAATACTTAGGCAACATGGTGGGCCCTTAAACAAGGTTTGGCTGCAACCATAAAGGTCATGGGTCTAATCATTGTAGTGGGCCTAATGGGCAGCCCATTATTCCAACATATGGGTGGTCCTTATATTTAAAACAAGTATAAGGGATCGATGGCCCTAAAAAATTTTAGGGAGGTCCTTTGATGGGTGGACCACACCTCCATAAAATTTCATAATTTTGTTTATACTCAAAAATATTTTAATTAAATTCGTGATTACAATCTGTTCAGAGTAAAATGTTGTTGTTCATATAATGTTTATCCAATAAGGTGGGCCCAAACTTCATATAGGAGGGGAGGGATGGATGATTTGTATTTTTCCCATAAAATACAACAAGGTGAGGCCCACAAAAGTGGCCCACCACTTAGAAAAATAAGCTAAAATTGGGGTTCTCCCCTCATTCTTTTAGGCTGGACGGTCCAGCAAGATGGACCACCCACCCCTCTTTGGGCCCCCTTTAGGTACAATTTCATGAACCATCTGAGGTGTGATCCACTATACCTTAAGGTGGGGTCCACACCTTCATATTACAATCCACAGTCATTAAGAAAAATAGAAGAATCATAGACTAAATCCATACCAAACATCGGTTAAAGCAGTCTATGTAAACAGTCCAGATTTTTTTTGGACAACAATACATGGCTGGGCATATCAGCATATAACCATACACACACACACACACACACACACACACACACACACACACACACACACACAACAAATAAAAGAATGTGTGGCCTTCCTTAGTGGGCTCCACACATGTTCAGATCATGGACTTAGGCTAGGACACTTGCATGCATTGATTAAAGTGCCCAAAAATCATGGGATTACGTGGAAGGGGTGTCCCACCTTTGTTGAATTTTTTGGGATGTCCCAGGCCCACCAATTGGGCCACACACACACCATCATCCACACATCAGAGAAAAGAGAAGGAAAGACAATTCGGCCATAGGGTAGCGTCCCGCCACTAATGGGCCCTCCCAAGAATTAATCTCATCCATACAACCATGTTGATTGAACATGCAACATTAAACTAAGGCTTGCATGATCTATGATTAAAATGGATGGTTAGGATGCCATCTGAACATGATATTTAAGGTCTACATGACCTTGAAATGGAGTAGATCATGAAATACATCATGATGGGGTCCATGGAGAATGACCCCATCATGGATCATGACATGCATGTAGGATGGGCCAAAGGGCCACATCCATAGGATCAAATGGGATCCCCACCATGGATTGGTGGGTCCCATATGATCCATTTATGAAGATAAAGAAGATCAAAGGGTAAAAAAGAAAATTAGAAATTCATAATCACCCACATGCAAAGTAAGCCTTCAAACTTCCACACTAAGGAGATCTTGGACCTAAGAAGAGGTTTTAATGGTGGAGATATGTTTTTAATGGTAGGATTAGAAGGATTTTATGGATTAGAGGGCTGGAGAAAAGAAGGAGAAAGGGACATTGGAGAGTGGGGTGTTGCTAGCAATGGAGGGAAATGAGAAAGAGGGAAAGATAAAGAGAGAGAGAGAGAGAGAGAGAGATGTCATGATGGTTTTGTAAGAAAAACAATCATTGCCTAAGGGAGGAGTTTACAATGTTTAGGCTTAGGGTAGGCTTGTGTAGTGTGTGTTGAGGTGGGTGGTGTTTTCCATAGAATTTTTGTGGTGTGTGTGGTGTGCATAGGGACATGTGCCAAGAGAGGTGGCCCACATGCATTCCACTAAAGTGGGCCATATGATTAAGGCCCATAAATGTAATGTTTATAACTTTTAATCCATTCGTCAGATGAACGCACAAGATGTGTTGTTGGAATCGCAACGATGATGCGAACAAGATGACATACGTCTTGGGCTGATCTGAGTCGAGTCAACATGACCGGACTCAAGGATGACCACAAACGCTATCCAAGGGTCGCGGGTCGCAGGGATTCGACTGGTAAGAACGTGGGACCAAGAGAAATGAAATGCATACCTACACACATATGCACACACAAGAAATCTAGGGTCAAGTCTTACATCTAACCATCCAATCAATAAAAATATACAATGAAACCCAAGTTTCACTGAGTGTGTCCCCCCTAGGCCTTGGATCTACCTCATCCTTTGGGTTGATCCTAATTAGTGTTGACAAAACATAAGGGAAGGATAGATTAGCAGAAATCACCTATAACAGACCCTAGATTGATAGATCCACCACCCATCTATCTAATCTACGATTATATCAAGTGATCTAACACTCGACTACGACACTTAAATTGCCTGATCAGTTGGATTGGCATCATGGATCATCTAAACTGGGTTAAGAAACATTCACAATCAAATTCGAGGTCAATCTAACCGTCAAATAAACTCAAATTGATAAAATAACTCAAATTTATCGAGTATGGCCCACCTAAGTCTAGGATCTTCCTCATCCTTGGCCAGATGTCTAGATGGGACCCATAGAGCAAGATGAATGACTCAAATCTATCAAAATCTCTCTTGTGGACCCCACTTAATGGGGTGTGTGTGCACAACTAGTGCACACCCGCCGTGCACGGGTCTGAGGAGCCTGGTCCAAGCAGGGTTGACCCGTGATTTTCTTATAAAGAGAGAAATTCTCTCTTTTGTTTTCTGCTGCACATGGACGAACAGACAATGTCTATCTATGACTTCTGTGGCCCACCGTCATCATCCGGTTACATAATCCAGGCTGTCCATCATGTGCACGACGTGGACCTGACCAAAACCATGTCACTCGTGTAGGTCCATGCACACGTATGTTTACACAACAATAGATGTAAACAGGCAAGTGTGCAAGTAAAAATGTGTTTCTAGCCTTATTAAAGTGAGCCATTTGTGATCATTACAAGCCACCTTGGTCCAATCCAGACTGTTCATATGATCCAGGGGGCAGGGATGACCAAATCCATGTCATCCATACACGCCCATGCACACGTGCATGCACTCAAATTGAGCCCAAATAGAGTTGCGTGCGACATTTCTGCATGTAGAAACTATAGCTAGCGGGATTCTTTCCTCCCCATGATCTGTGTGAACTAGCTAGGGAGATCTAGACTGTCCCAAATGAAGTGATCCCACCATCCTAGCTAGGGCTTCTCTCCCTAAATACCAGAGAGAGAAAACCATGGCCTGTTTTCTGTTACCAGCGGTATATGATAGCTGATGTAAAACAAATTAAATCCAAACCGCTTAATCTTCATCTAACGGCTCTGGATGAATCTAGGGCATAATGTACAGGAGGAAAAACATAAATATGAATGCATTCCTCCCCTCTTTCGAAAATACTAGAAATTCACTGTTTTGGTCCAAGCTTGAACCCACAGAGCTAACTCCTCCCAACCTCCATAAAGCTTAAAAAAAAACCCATGTCTCCAAGCTCCCTGGAGTTTAGCTAGACCGTCCATAAGCAGCGGAATGAAGAAAAACCCATCATCCTTGAGTCCGTCATTAATGCCCATATTTTCTTCCCCACTCAAACTGCACCAAGTTCAGCTTAAGTCGGGTTGAACCAAGCCATCCAAGAGTGCAGGGCCTTTAGAGAGAGAGGAGAGAAAGATAAAATGGGCGTGGTCTGAGTCAGGTGCTACACTACACCGATTCTTCGAGATCATCTTGACATCATGTCGAGTCTGGTCAAGCTTTAGCCTCTTTAGGCATACCAAAAGATAGAGAAGAGAGGGGAGAGGGAATGCTGATGAGGTGAGAAATTGAAGGCCCTTCTTTAGGAGCTATTGGAATGGGTAGCTGAATTGCCAAGTTAACTCAACCAACCCCTGTATTCACCAGAGATATTGGGTGTCACTCCTATGAGTTTGAGTAGCCTAAGTCCTTCGCTCGTGTTGGAATAACCTCAGAACTAGGTCGATTTTGTCCGCTGGTCGTGGTTCAGCTGGCAAGACGAAGCAGGATGGTCTGGTTGTAGTGGGAATAGCTGTTACCTGAGTCTGCTCACCTAGTGGCTGAGTCATATCACTCATTCGGTGGGTGTGATTTAAGTTCCGATTTATTGAGTAATAACCCAGTCAAGTTGAACCGTCATTAGAGTAGACTGTTGAAACAAGCTAAGTCGACTCGGTAATCACCAAGAATCTAGTTTCGACTCACCAACAGCCATGGGTGCTTGGACTAGGCTGTGAATAGAGTCGGATTCCGTCAGCAGGTCTCAACCGAGTTGAGTTAGTAAGGCAATTCATTCGGGGCAAGCTCGGTGGGTCATGACCTGGTCAATGAACCACCCTATGAGGCATTCTATACTAGTTTAGGATGGTTCATCTTAGCGACCTAGTGCTTGCGATGGGGTCATTTGACTCAAGCGAGTCAACTCATTTTCAACACCCACACAACATAACCTGGTGACTCACCGAGTTCCTTCCTATTTCAAGGTTGAACTCAACAGGTGGATAAACAATGTTTGCCAACTTTCCAACCTTGATCCTAGCGTAAACACATTCACCAAGATTTGATCCTAAGAAGCATACGAATCTTCCAGAAATGATATTAAGAAAATCAAACCATAAGGTGAGAATTTTCATTTCTTTTCATCAATCAGATTCACCATTAGTTACTTTTGTTATTAATAGTATCGTTATTATTTCTATTTGTTATAATGATTAATGTTATTTTAGTGTTATTGACAAGAAATTATGATTAATATTATAAGGTATGAATTAGTGTTATTGTTATTATTATCATTAATTATAAGTCTATTATTAATTATCATCAAAATGATTATTATTAACATGTTAACTAATATAAAGTATAACATTTATGCCAATGGTTATCTTATTATTATTAAGTTTAAATTGTAACTAATACACTAACTAGAGTTCAAATCCTAGAATCTAAGTGTAGGACTAAATCCTAGAATGATAATCTTAATTTTACATTAAAACCCTAAGATAAATAATTCAAACCCTAAACTATGATCTTAAACCTAGGCAGTGAGTAGAACTAAGATCTAATTGTACAAGTTCATGATTGTGGTAAGATTCAATTCTAAGGGCGCAAGCACTTAGTGACACTAGAAGGTGATTTGGTTCATCAAGTGATGATTTCTTCCTCTTAAGATTTTCATTTCCAAATTAGTTAAGTGATAGTCTTTATCAAAATCACACATGTTATCTTATAGGATGTGATCTCTTACGTTAGTTATAGACTCTTAAGGTATCACTTATATTTGACTTATGATTGCATGTAATATATATTTACATGATGACTTCCATTTAAATCTCAATCATGACCTTTGCGATTATCATGTAACAAATGCTTCACATACATTTAGGATGCTATATCTATATACTTTCACATGAATTGTTGTAAGTCACTTGTGAATCTCTATTCACTACACTTACTAATGGGTAAATCTCTCTTGTGTACGTGAACCAATACTTAGGATGTAACAAGATGGGTTGTATTAAGAAATGGGCCCTCGACTTAGAGGTTATATAGGGTATGGAACATTAATATGTGATTTACCATCCATAGGGCATACGACTTGAGTGGCTTATAAATGATCTTTTTTAACCGCACTGATTTAGCCTTGCTTGATCCTTTTACCATTTTGATTTGATGTCCGTGCACCCTTTTTACGACTGTGATTTGACATCTGTCCTCGATGTGGCTTCGATGGCTGATATCATGCGATGATAATCCCTACTTATTAAATTTGATTGGCCATTGATCGATGAGCATTCATTAAGCATCCTAAGATGGGGGGAATCTCATGAGCCGAGGATGGTGATCATGAGATACTATGCCCAAGCTGTCGGCCTACATTAGCTGACGAGCCCCCCTAGTGACCTTCGAGCTTTATTAAACCAGCTGATTGTAAATGGATTAATAATGGTATGGCTAATTATGCATACATGGCATATTTACAATGACGGGTGGATATTTCTGGATGTTGTACCATGTGCCTCTGAGTTATTATGGTATCATTTCACTAGATGTCAGACCATCAACTATCGATTTACGTACGTGATGTACGATAGGCAGTCATTATGCAGTACATGATATACGCATGTGATGTGCTTCACTAATGGCCAGCATTTGCATGGGTGACGAGCCCAACTGCCGATTGGATGAGCATCCTCAGGTCGATGATGCATTCACGCATTCATTCATGTAATAAGACTGCATCATATATTGTTTTGATTGCCGTGTTGTTTTAACTATGCTTAGCTAAGGTGGTAGTGTGTGATCTTGAGGGGAATTCACACTGATTTGGCCACTCATCCAACAAATATATAACCGTATGGGTAGCACAGGTAGCTTAGATGATATTCATGTTTAGACTAATGAGGAGCTTAGAGTAACTGTCAAGGATGCATGGTTATACCTACCAAGAGAAGTTGCGCAACTTTACAGCTTATGTTTAAATGCATTTTAATATTTCTCATGTATGAAATTTTATAAATCTTGTATTGTTAATATCAAGACATTAGTTTGTATAAGTCATTATGGGTAGCCTCTTGTATATTCTAAATGTAATTGTAAATTTTTCTTTATGTTGATTTGTCCATTCTATGCTAAACTGCTAACTCTGAAAGATAAAGAAAAAAATGTATAGAATTTGGTTCTCTATAGGTTAACACTTAGGTTTTGGGAAACGAGTCATATATTGAGTCCTGAAAACATAGGGCATTACAGTTGGTATCAGAGCATAGTTTGGACAAACCAGGCCTTGGAAAAATGAACTTATACAAACTTGAACATCTTAAGTTAGGATTTTTCAAATTAGAGATTTGAACTTAGGTGAATCTCCCTCATACTTAGAAGAATGATGAGAACATAGAAACCTAAACTTAGGTCCCCTTAGAAATTATTAGAATAACCATTTGAACTCATGTGAACTTCCCCTATAACTAGGAGAAATTTAGAATATGTGAACCCAAAATTCTAAGCCCCCTAGAAAGTCGTTGGATAACCATAGAACTTAGAAATTATCTTAGGTTCCTTTAAAGATATAGATACTCAATATTTTAGGTCCCTTAGAGAGTTGTTTGGATAATCTTAGAAATCACGAACTAAACTTAAGTCCCTTGAACATTTTAAGTTTAGTCATTTGAACTTAGGAATAGAGACTTAGTTCCCTTGAAAACTGCCAAAATTATTTGAACTTAGCGATTAAACTCATGTATCGTGGGAGGACAAATACCCACTATGATCTATTTGAGGCCAAGCAGGAACATTCCTTAAACTTGACATGCAACGAACAACCCTTAGAAATCTAGAATTTGAATCTTTCTAATCAGCATCGTCATAACATTTGACAAGTAAACAAGACTTAGGCATCGTAGTAATTTTTCTTAACTACCATGATTGTTATTAAATTACACATAAGTACTCCTCAACCTGAGAAATTGTACTAAGAATTATAATTTTAACTTCCTAATGCATCTCTTTACTTATAATTAATATTTTCTGCAAATTCTAGCACGTGAAATTAATTAGAGGAGAAGTTATGGAATTTTGGGTACATTTTCAACCCTAAGTTGCACAAATTAGGATTAGATTTGGAATCCTAGATAAATTTAGTAAACTTTCAAACTTAGGTTGCATGTAGGAATCTTGATCTTGAATTTCCAAGTAATGTTTAGGTAACTGAAGTGTGCAGCGAAAGCCTAATGGGCCACCCAAATTTACCTGTTATAAAAATAAAAGATTATATGATATTTCCCAAAAGTCTAGAATAATAGGGATCACGAACTGATGGGACCATGTTTAAGCGAAGTTATGTGTTTTGACTCAACTCTAAATCCTAGAAAATCTCAACAATCTTAATGCCTTAATCAACCAAAGGATCGAGATTTAACAGGACTATGAATTGATACCAAAATCCTATGTTCTGCAGACAGATGATCGACGTATCGAGCTCGAACCCACTGACCATCTATTCATGTTATTGGGAACACAAAAACTAGGAAATTATATTGTACTTTGGACAACAGGGAACTAGCATTAGAAGTAAAAGAAAATAAAGAAAAAAGATAAGATATTATAAATAGTGGTCACCTTAATGAACTTGTAATCTTAATAAATGAGATAGGACACTTGATGAAGATAAACATTTAAATAAATCCTTAGTTGGTTAATATAGAAATGATTTATAACCTTTAGTGGGACATAGACACCTTCGTTGAATTGTTAGATGAGGAAAATAAGGGTTGTGAGAAATTTAAATAAAGCCCGTTGGGACTTCACACATAGACATAGGGTACATCTTTAAGATAATTGAAGCACTCGTAACATTAATAATAGGTATATATATCATTAAATATTGAAGTAGAACTTTATTTATTTTTCTTTAAGGGGGGTAGATTTTCACGACTCTTGTTCTAGTAGTAAGTCATGAGCTCTTGTATATACAAGCAACTTAATGCAGAGAACTAGCAGATGTGTACGGATACTATGGGATAGATTGTTGTCCACATTCATAGGGAAAGTGCTGAATTTCAGGGGCAAAATTCTCTTTAAGGGGGGTAGTTTGTAACACTCCATACTTTTCAGTACTTGGGTGTTACAAACTGAAGATCTAAATTAGTCTTCACGTGTGTGGTAGTACACGTGACTTACCTTACACATCATCATCTAGTGACCCATAATCTATCCATCTCGACCAATAGGTACAATATTCATTCATACATTAAGTCATCTTACCGTTGGGAGTGGGATTCACCCATAAATCGAGCTTCCAATTAATTGATCCTTAAGCGTAATTACAGAAAACTACTTTAGGATATCAATCCCCTTGATAGTTAAATCCAACCATCTATCTTAGAATTAGAAGCTTGTATTATGAGATCCATTGTTCATTAAGTTCACGCCTTCCTGTGAGATGATTTGACACTTAATCAAAACACATAGCCATCTGAACTATGGGTCTGCCTCACTTATTGATTCTCATCCTAACTTGGACAGTTGAAGCTAGTGATCAGTGTAAATCCCACGATGGACCCCACTTTAGGACCACAGTACACTTTCATTGACCAAGTAGAAGATCAAATCCGTCCATTAAGCCCATAACATATCATTAGACAATATTCACTAAGTGACTATGTAACATCTCGAAAAAATCCCTACAAAGACTCAAGTATCACCTAAGGCAGAAACTGTTAAGGATCGAATTCTGTAGAAATTAGGCAAAAATTAATTGAGTACTAAACTAAATAAATCAGAGAATTAGCTCAAACCACTTTTTATACGAACTGCAAGACCCAAAACTAATAGAATCACTAAACCAACATTACTAAGAAACCTAGGATCAATCTCAAAACCCAGTTTCTCTCAAGAGTACGTTGAAACTCCGTATCGGACCTGGACCATGCGTCAAAAGTCCAATTACCCCAAAACTATATGGTTACGACCACCTTATTGGGCTTGACAACCATTGTGGGAATCAAGTTCAAATAGTATCCAGAAACGCACAACTTAAGTCTGGAGTGAAGTGTGTGAGAAACGTGAATATCTTTAAAAAATGAACTTAAACTTAAGTGAATTGAGCCTTTCGCTTGCAGGACAAATTTAAGGTTTCAGACCATCAGATTTTGACCCAACTACACCCTTGGATCAGGAAAATTTCCCTGCACCCATTGGTATACTTGTGGCCCTGATCGAGTAATGATAACCGTTGAATTAAAACGGGTCCTCCACGATCGATCCACTAATCCGATCGGATCAAAATCTTAACCCGACACAGATCCATTTCTAGGGAACTTTCTCTAGACCGTATGCGAGTAATAGACCTCTAGATGAGCTCTGTTAGAACGAAACAGCCACCCTTTGGCTATACCCTAAGTATACCATGTCCCTGGGGCTATTTACCTCACTTTTAGGCCTATGTAAAGGCCTTAAGCCACCCCTCTCTCATTCCATACGAATTCTCTAACCATAGGAGAGAGAAGAGATAAAAGAGGAGAAAAGAGTGAGGAGAAGTGTGAGAGATCTGTGGATTGTTGTTGGGATTCACTCCCACTACCCCACGTACTGAATCACCTCTTCCATGTCGTTACACCGTCGAATCCAACTTTGCTTTTGGGTAAAAAATCCAACCCTAATCTGTTTTAGGAATCCAAATAGAGAAACTGGTGAAATAGCTAATCTATTTCAATGTTTAGGTAGTTGTTGTGCCGTAGACAGAGACGTGGTTTGCGAACTGAGTTCGTGACGATCAAACTAACGAAAGGTGCAGACTATAAATGTTTAGATTATGGTTTTTGAAAAGGCCTAGCTATATGCCCTATAGGGGGGGGGGGGGTGAATAGGACTATGCTAAATAAAACTTATAACAGTGAAAATTAAATAAATATGATAGCCAACAATAAAATAAACAAACTACAATGCAAGAGTGTAAAGCCACTTCAAAATTTAGATCTTGAGAGGTTGATACAAATGTTGTTCTAAGGATAACCTTACACCAAAAATCAGAGTTTATGGTAGGACAACCTTATTTCTAGAAAGGTCTTTGTATCAAATCTCAAATCGAAGAGGAATGATAAAAAATTAAATACAAACTGTACTAAAGAATAAATTGTAATTACAAATATATTTTATTCTAGGGACAACCATACACCATAGAAATGGTAGGGCAACCTTACTAGAACAATTAAGGAAGCTGATAAAGGAATATCAAGAAATAAATGCTAAATTATTACAACATTCCCATAATGCTTGAAATAAATGATTATAGCATTCACATCCACATATACATCCCACAAATGAATAATTAAAGATATGAAATATAAACCATTCAACCACCAAACACAAGGGATTATAGTGGTTCGCCTATGTGTTCACTAACTATTAAACAACAGTCACACAGAATGCTACTCCACTCCTAATATCCTCACGCAGGGGATATTAACATTCACTATCAAATTAGGTTTTCACAGGTTCACCCAAAACCTTCACAATCGTGTCTTTCTCTGTGGGCTTACACAATTAAAAAATCACTTCTGAGTTTTCCTGGCTCTCTTCAGATAACCAATACAATGAGATTTTTCTGAAAAATCCCATAAGAAACCAAAACAGAAAGGAATTTACAATTAAATGTAAAATACCTGATTTTCTCCTTCATTATAGCAACCCAGAAGAACCAAGTTAGAATAGATGATTGAATGTCTAAGTTCAATATCCAAAACTCACATTACAATGGTTCTAGTTCTAATTGATTTTAAATTAAATCAAAATGGGCTAGCTTTAATTGATTTTGATTCCAAAGAAAGAGAAATAACAATTTCTCTTTTCAGATTAGATTGGAATACAAGGAACAAAATCAATTAATAAAGATAATGAAAGAGAACATTAAATACGCACACATAGCTTAAAATAGAGCACAGACTTATCTCTCAGAAGGCCAAATTAATTAGCTTGAATTGTGTAACTTATTCTAAGATTTGTGATATATTTATAGCTGAGCAAAACACATCTTCGACTGGTCTTAGGACCTCTACGACTAGTCAAAGAACCAACAAAATTTTGAATTTTCAGGCACAATAAGATCTAACGGTTTCACGACTGGTCGTAGGTACCCTACGACTGGTCATAGGTCACCTTCGACCGGTCGTAGACTGAAGTTTTTCAATGCTAGACTTTGAGTCGAAGGTCTACGACTGGTCAAACAACCAGTCGACACTGTTCCTATGACTGGTCGAACAGTCTCCAGGACTGGTCATAGAGTAACCAAAAAATTTTAAAAATCTTCAACAACTTAGGACTGGTCATGGAATTTCTTGGACTGGTCAAACCCATTCTAGGACTAGTCGAACAAGGTCTAGGACTAGTCTTAGAACAGATCATATTCACTTATGCAACATATATGGATTATGTATCCAAAATGGCCTACTATAAAGGTCAACCTAAGGTCAGTCATACCTTAATATTGAAGCAAGGACATTGAAACTTGAAGACAAGTGACCTTTAATTATAATTAAGCCTGAGATCTTGAACTTGAAAGCTTCTTGAAATTGAAAGCTTCTTGAAATTGAAAGCTTCTTGAACTTGAAGGCTTCTTGAACTTGAAGGCTTCTTGAACTTGAAAACTTCTTGAACTTGAAAGCTTCTTGAACTTGAAAGCTTCTTAAACTTGAAAGCTTCTTGAACTTGAAGGCTTCTTGAACTTGAAAGCTTCTTGAGGTCTTTTGTTCATCACATAAACAGCTTCAAAGCAGTGTCTTTGTGACAACCAATTTGACAATAACAAGGGGCTATAAACTATAGCACTTACAGTTTTCAAGGCTTTTAATGTCAACAATGATTTATGTCTAATTTGATTACTGTCATATGATCTTAGTTATGACATTTTCGATATATCATATATGTGTAAACTAGGTTATACACTAAATGCATTCCATGTGTTTATTGAAATGTTTGAATGAATTTGAAATTATGATAATATGCATATATATGATAATATGCTCACTATGTGTTTGTTAAAATGCTCAAATGAGATTTATATTTGAATTGATTGTTGAATACTATTTTGATTATTAAATATGAATGCCTATTGTATTTGAGCATGATTGGGACTAATACGTAGTCCAGGCAATCGGTAACAGTTTCTGATTGAGTGGCTAAGATTAGTTTCACCACAACAGACACGTTCGATGAATTCGAGTCGTACAGTGATTATTGACAGTGGTCAGGCTACGAGGAGTGCATATGTGCTCCATGATGATTAATTTAACATGTGCTCGTACCAATTAAACTTGTCAAGTAACCCAATTGACCTAATATGTATTTACCATGTATGGATGCTACTGCTTGAATCTAAGGTACCACTTACCAATGTAAAGCCTATTTAACCATGTTACTAAGATCCACTAAGACTTATGTGCCAGACATGGTGGTTTATGGGACACCGTGGTCGAGCTATCGGCCTAAGCTGGGGTGACGAGTCTCCCTGTAGTGACCAGTGAGCAACCCAAACTCGTGAGTTGAATATGGTGGTGTATGAGACATTGTATTTGAGCTGTCGACCTACGCTAAGGTGACGAGCCTTTCCGTAGTGACCTCGAGTATAAACTAGGCCTACGCTGAGGTGACGAGCCTCCCGTGGTGACCTGAACTTGCCTAACCACTGCTTTAAAATCAGGGGAGATGTTGCCATATAACTTGATATCATATGTGATTAACTAGGATTGACGACCCTAGATGGGTCATCATTTGAGTAAATGATATAAAGGGCGGTACCTTAGCTTCCCAAATCTTTTGTATGAATAAGCCTAATTAAGAACTTGGCTGACACGACCATGCATTGCATTGCATGTGCCTTTGGCGTGGAAGAGCACAGTGAGAGTAACATGTGTGACCGTGAGATGGTGTCATTGAGGGAGTGCAAACGAGGGCATGCATCATTGTAACATATCATTCCTATATTAACAAGAGTACTGCTTATTCATTACTGCTTGATTGAATTGATAATATATTAACCTTTGCCTGATAGTACCACTAAGTTGATCACTCACTCCCACTCTCAGACGATGTTTTAAAACACTAAATAGACTCTTTTTTAGCTGCGGATGATGGCGATGCTTACGAAGTGGAGCCTGACTTCTATGACGATGATGAGGAATTCTCCTATATGCAGCTATCAGGCGGGTCTATGTAGACCATGTACTGATCAATGGGATTATAGGGATACGAATTAGTTGGACATTACACTTTGTTATTTTATATATTTTAGAATAAACATGTATATATTTAGCCTGGTGACATGATCATATTTTGAGGGTTTATAACCACTTATATACTTTATATATCTATCACAGTCTTCTGCTTGCTTAATTCAATCATCTTTGGAGTATGATATGTTGATTTAGTGTAATCCCATTCATGTTTAATGTGCTAATACGGACAACATTTAATCATCATTATCTATGTTGCATAAGTGATGCGACGGATCTCAGGAGTTGAGCCTTTCCTCGACCCTCGAAATTTGAGGCATTACAGACTACCTAATTCAAAAATTCCTGAGACCATTAATGGTCAAAATTGATAGAATTCGGTAGTTAGATTGACGTAACTCAACATTTAAAGTCCCTCCACTTGATCCCACTAATCAAATAATCTAAGTGGTAAATCAAGCATCAAATCCCACTTAGATGGCTCTTAGGACTACCAAAATCGTTAATCAGTGGTTTCGAATCAATCCACACCTAAAACATGTAAGCTAACTAATCATTGCCTAACTAGCCATTAAGTTCTATCTAAGGTTGACTAGGAATATATGGGATGCCTGAATGTCAGATATGGGGATGAACTGACCATCCAATCGACAAAAATATACAACGAAACCCAAGTTTCACTAAGTGTGGCTCACCTAGGCCTTGGATCTACCTCATCCTTTGGGTTGATCCCAATTAGTGTTGAAAAAACATATGGGAGGGATGGATTAGCTGGAATCACCTATACCAGAGCCTAGATTGATGGATTCACCACCCATCTATCTAATCTATGATTATATCAAGTGATCTAATACTCGACTACTACACTTAAATTGCCTGATCAGTAGGAGTGCCATTGAGGATCATCTAAACTGGGCTAAGAACCATTCACAATCAAATTTGGGGTCAATCTAACCATCAAATACACTTAAATCGATAAAATAACTCAAATTTATCGAGTATGGCCCACCTAAGTTTGGGATCTTCCTCATCCTTGGCCAGATGTCCTGATTGGACCCATAGAACCTAATGAATGGCTCAGATCTGTCAAAATCTCTTTTGTGGACCCCACTTAATGGGGTGCATGTGCATAGCTAGTGCACACCTGCCGTGCACGGGTCTGGGGAGCTCGGTCAAAGTAGGGCTGACCCGTGATTTTCTTATAAAGAGAGAAATTCTCTCTTTTGGTTTTCTGTCGTGCCTGTTTGAACGGACAACGTCCGTCTGTGGCTTCTGTGGCCCACCGTCATCATTCGGTTGCATAATCCAGGTCGTCCATCATGTACTCAACGTGGACCTGACCAGAACCACGTCACTCATGCAGGTCCATGCACACGTGTGTTCACACAATAACAAACGTAAACAGGCAAGCGTGCAAGTGAAAATGTTTTTCTACCCGTATTAAAGTGAGCCATTTATGATTAATATAAGCCACCTTGGTTCGATCCAGACCGTTCATATGATCTAGGGGGTGGGCTGACGAAATCCACATCGTCCGTACATGCCCATGCACACGTGCATGCACTCAAATCAAGCCCAAATGGAGTGCGTGTGGCATTTTTAAAAATAGAAACTACACCTGGCAGGATTGTTTCCTCCCCACGATCCGCGTGAACCAGCTAAGGATGATCTAGACCATCCCAAACGAAGTGATCCCGACCATCCTAGCTAGGGCTTCTCTCCCTTAATACCAGAGAGAGAAAACCACGGCCGGTTTTTTGTTGCCAGCGGTATATGGTAGATGATGTAAAACAAATCAAATCCAGACTGCTTAATCTTCATCCAATGACTTTGGATGGATCTAGGGTGTAATGAATAGGAGGAAAAACATAAATACGAATGCGTTCCTTCCCTCTCTTTCGAAAACCCTAGAAGTCCGCTATTTTCGTCCTAGCTCAAATCCACTGAGCTAACTTCTCCTAACCTCCATAAAGCTTCAAAAAAACCTACATCTCCAAGTTCCCTGGAGTTGAGCCAGACCATCCACAAGCAGTGGAATGAAGAAAAACCCGTCATCCCTCAGTCCGCCATTAATGCCCATGTCTTCTTCCCCGCTCAAATCGCACGAAGTTCAGCTTAAGTCGGGTTGAACCAAGCCATCCAAGAGTGCAGGGCCTTCAAAGAGAGAGAGATAGAGAGAGAGAGAGAGAGAGAGAGAGAGAGAGAGAGAGAGAGAGAGAGAGAGAGAGAGAGAGAGAGAGAATGGGTGCGATGCGAGTTTGGTGCCACACTACACCGAGTCTTCGGGATCATCTTGACATCAAGTCGAGTCTGGTAGAGCTTTATCCTCTTTGGGCATCCTAAAAGATGGAGAAGAGAGAGGAGAGGAATGCTGATGAGGAGAGAGATTGAAGGCCCTTCTTCACGAGCTGCTGGCATGGGTTACTGAATAGTCGACTTGACTCAACCAACCCCTGAATTCACCAAAGACATTGAGTGTTGCTCCCGTGAGTTCAACCAGCCTAAGTCCTTCACTCGCGCTGAAAAACCTCAGAACCAGGTCGATTCTGTCCGCTGGTCCTGGTTCAATTAGCTAGGCGCAGCAGGTTGGTCTGGTTATAGTGGGAGCAGTTGTTACCCGAGTTTACTCACCTAGTGGTTGAGTTGTATCACTCATTCGGTGGGTGTGATTTAGGTTCTAGTTTGTTGTGTAATAACCCAGTCAAGTTGAACCATCATCAAAGCAGACTGTTAAAACAAGCTGAGTCGACTCGATAATCACCGAGTCCCTGTCAGCTCCGGAAGGAGGACTCCAGTTTTGACTCACCAGCAGCCATGGGTCCTTGGACTAGGTTGTGAATAGAGTCAGATTCCGTCAGCAGATCTCAACCGAGTCTAGTTGGTAAGGCAACTTAGTCCGGGGCAAGCTCAGTGGGTCATGACCTCTATGAGGCATTCTATACTGGTTTAGGATGGTTCATCTCAGTGGCCTAGTGCTTGCGATGAGGGTTGTTTGACTCGAGTGAGTCAACTCGTTTTCAACACCCAGACGTCATAACCCGGTGACTCACTGAGTTCTTGTCTATTTTAGGGTTGAACTCAACAGGTGGACCAACAATGTTTGCCAACTTTCCAACCTTGATCCTAGTGCAAACACCATTCACGAGGATTCGATCCAAAGAAGTGTACGCATCTTTCAAAAATGATATTAAGAAAATCAAACCATAAGGTGAGAATTTTCATTTCTTTTCATCAATCAGATTCGCCATTAGTTACTTTTGTTATTAATAGTAACGTTATTATTTATATCTGTTGTAATGATTAATGTTATTTTAGTGCTATTGACTAGAAATTATGATTAATATTACATTGTATTAATTAATTTTATTATTATTATTATCATCAATTATAATTCTATTATTAATTATCATCATAATGATTATTATTAATATGTTAACTAATATAAAGTATAACACTAACGCTAATGGTTATCTTGTTTTATTAAGTTCAAATTGTAACTAATACACCAACTAGAGTTCAAATCCTAGAATCTAAGTTTAGGACTAAACCCTAGAATGAAAATCCTAATTTTACATTAAAACCCTAAGTTAAATAATTCAAACCCTAGGCTATGATCTTAAACCTAGGAAGTGCGTAGAACTTGGATCTAGTTGTACAAGTTCATGATGGTGGTAGGATTCAATTCTAAGAGCGCAAGCACTTAGCGACACTAGAAGGTGATTCAGTTCATCAAGTGATGATTTCTTCCCCTTAAGTTTTCCATTTCTAAATTAGTTAAGTGATAGTCTTTATCAAAATCACACATGTTATCTTATAGGATGTGATCTCTTACGTTAGTCATTGACTCTTAAGGTATGACTGATATTTGACTTATGATTGCATGCAATAGATATTTATATGATGACTTCAATTTAAATCTCAATCCATGACCTTTGGGATTATCATGTTTCAAATGCTTCACATACATCTGGCATGCTATATTTATATGCTTTCACATAAATTGTTGTAAGTCGCTTATGAATCTCTATTCACTACATTTACCAATAGGTAACTCCCTCTTGTGTACATGAACTCATACTTAG
Source organism: Magnolia kwangsiensis (assembly GCA_037074715.1). Classification (NCBI taxonomy): domain Eukaryota; kingdom Viridiplantae; phylum Streptophyta; class Magnoliopsida; order Magnoliales; family Magnoliaceae; genus Magnolia; species Magnolia kwangsiensis. Next base: position 77,886,096 of record CM073579.1, read on the forward strand.
GATGTAACAAGATGGGTTGTGGTAAGAAATGGGCCCTCGACTTATTGGTTATATGGGATATGAAACATTAATGTGGGATTAACCATCCATAGGGCATATGGATAGATGGGCTTATAAATGATCTCTTTTAACAACACTAATTTAGCCTTGCCTGACCCTTTTTTCATTTTAATTTGATGTCCGTGTACCCTTTTTGTTGCTGTGATTTGATATTTGTCCCGTGTTTTGAGAGGTTTGCCTGATGTGCCTTCGATAGCCTATACAATGCGATGGTAATCCCTACTTATTGAATTTGATTGTCCACTAGTCGACGGGCGTCCATTAAGCATCCTAAGATTGGGAGAATCTCATGAGTTGGGGATGGTGGTCATGAGACACTATGCCCGAGCTGTCGTCCTATGTTGGGTTACAAGCCCCCTATTGACATTTGAGCTTTATTAAATCGGCTAATTGTAAATGGGCTAATAATGGTTTGGCTAATCATGCATAAATGACATATTTACGATGATGGGTGGATATTTCTGGATGTTGTAGCATGTGCCTTCAAGTTTTTGGGGTATCGTTTCGCTAGCCGTCAGACCCTCAACTATCGATTTACATATGTGATGTACGATAGGTAGTCATTATACAGTACGTGATGTGCTTCGCTAATGGCCAACCTTTGCATGGGTGACGAGCCCAACTAACGAACGTTTGAGCAGCCTTGGGTCGATGATGCATTCACGCATCCATGCATCTAATAAGACTGCATCATGTATTATTTTGATTGCCTTGTTGTTTTAACTATGTTTAACTAAGGCGGCAGTGTGTGATCTTGAGGGAAATTCACACTGAGTTGGTCACTCATCCAACAAATATACAACCGTACAGGTAGCACAATTGGCTTAAATGATATTCATGTTTAGACTGATGAGGACCTGGGCAGAACTATCAAGAATGCATGGTTATACCTTCTAAGAGAAGTTGCACGACTTTGTGACTTATGTTTAACTACATTTTAATATTTCTCATGTATGAAATTTTATAAATCTTGTATTATTAATATCGACGCATTGGTTTGTATAAGTCATTATGGCAGCCTCCTGTATATTCTAAATGTAATTATAAATTTTCCTCTATATTGATCTGTCCATTCCACGCTAAACTACTAACTTGGAAAGATAAAGAAAAAAAAAGTATGAAATTTGGTTCTCTATAGGTTAACACTCGGGTTTTTGGAAAATGAGTCATATACTCGGGTCCTGAAAACACAGGGCATTACAGTTCCTCTGTGGACAATCATCGGGGTCTAGTACACTCTACGTCATCTTGTCACCTCATCTAAGCGCACAACTAGGTAAGTGAAAAAGACCTCACTTTTCGCCTGCCAATATCGGCCCAGCTCGTCGAGAGCGCACCAATTCCTCAAGCTGGTCAAACTTACCCTAACATTGCCCCCTCACTCGGGTGGGTAAGGCCATACCCCCTTCCAACCGACCATGACATAGTGGGAGACGCTGCCTACGGTATACGGCTCTCGTGTGCTCATATTTTCACTCAGTCTCGACGTTGGAGCATCCTCTTAGTACCATAAGGGTTCTAGGACTTTCACCCAAAGACATCCATAGTACCCCAATGCTAGTAACAAGTATTTTTGGTATCCAATCCTACCATCCACGATATGCCTGTGGAGGCCACAGCCTTGATATCGCTAGGGCGTACAGAGATCATATCACACAAACGCAAAGTGCACATGGCCCATATACTATCTAGGAAAAAGAATGAGCAGCACACATATCATTACACACATCATGGGGGGCCTCAAGAAATAGCTTATGGTCCACACACATAAAGATGGGCTATAATATGAAGTAACCCATGGCCTAAAAATATCATGGTCAAAGAAAACATACAATACATACATTATGGTGGGCCTCATGGGCAGTCCATATGCTCCAAAATAAATAGCTAAGTTGCATCCAACATCCACCTATGTGGGCCTTATAAGTCAGCTCAAAATTGGGCAATTTGGATGGGTAGTAAGGATTCAATCACATACATCATATTGGGCTTACAATTAGCCCATAAGGCCCAACATAATGGATGAGGAGCACTAGCATATGGAAAAGCACTAAGGGTGGACATCCAACCCATCTAGACTTGCTTGGACGTCCAAAAATTTGCACAGCAAGGTCCTCATACAATTAGATGGTTAGTGGTCCGTACAAGGCATAAACAGGGCCCACAATATCATAAAAACACAGGCATAGAGAGTATACAAAACACCTCCAATCTAGTGGGCCTCATAGCTTCAAACAATCAACTACATGTAAAAAATTCAGGCCTTTGCTGGACATCCCGCCCACCCAACTCTCTGGGCCTGTTGGGGCCCAACAAATAGGTTATCTAGGTAAAATAATTACTTCATGGTGGCCTTTAAATATTACAGTGGGACCCACTGGATGGAAAAATGAATACAACACATAAAATAGGGTGGGCGTGCTGCTGAACTACAAGTCCAGCAATGCCCCAACTAGCCTGGGCAGTTCACAAGTTCCTGGACAGCTCAGATAAATGCATACAAGGTGGGCCCCAACTCTGGACATCCCACCAGGGGTGGGCCACACAAAATGGAGGATGGTTGAGATGTAACACATCATCTAGGTGGGCCACAAAGGAGGGGGATGGTCAGCCCTTCCTGCTGGACATTGGCCCAGTTGGGGCATCCAACAGGTGAGCTATTGGGCCAGATGAGGTGTCCCAAAGATGGACAACCTGGATAAACCACAAATGTCTAAGGTGGGTCTCAATAAGGTGAGTCACGATGGAGGTACATATGGAGCTATAAACACATACACAAGGATAACAAAATACTAAACAACAAGATGTTGAAAATAAAAATTTTTCTGAAAATATGTTGTTGGCCCTGAATTGTTCTTCCCCTAGAGTGGGCTTAGGCCTGCCTAATCAGGGGGAAATGGGTGGATAATATACACACATAAATGCACCAAGTCGAAACCAAGCCGAAATTTGTATTTTTCCTGCATGTAGGACTGCTGGACGGTCCAGAAATCTGGACCGTCTAGGCCCCTTGGGCCTGCTCCATGGGCGTTCCATCAAGGGTTATGCATAGAGGGTTCATCATACATCAAGGTGGGGTCCACACACCAATGGTCCACCTAATCATAGAGAGAAAATCAAGCTGAAACACATGGATTTACTGCTCTCAGATGCCCACTAAGTGGGCATGGTAAAATGGACAATAAGGTGCTGTTACACATCATAGTCCATAAGATGGATGGACAGGGGGATATACATTAGATAAATCATGGTATGGCCTACCTTAGTGGGCCCCACAAACCCCAGACTAGACCACTAATAGTGTAACTCCTTGTATGTCAAAATGGACAGCATGGTGGGCCGTCCAATGTCCAGAAATGGACAACAAGACCATCACACCTTACTAGACGGTCTAGGCATCCTGGACGCACCAGGTGTGCTACATCCATCAGAGGAAAAAGAAGAGGAAAGGAGAGAGAGAGAGAGAGAGAGAGAGAGAGAGAGAGAGAGAGAGAGAGAGAGAGAGAGAGAGAGAGAGATCGGCTATGGGAGGGGACTCCGCCAATATGAGGCCCTCCAAACAAATCCAAACCATACAACATGGGTTCCATGCATGCATGGGCCCTACATCTAAAAATATGAGGTGGGGATGCCATCCTTGCCATGAAATTAGGGTCTAGATGACCCATCAAAGCCATGGATTAAATGAAACATCATGATGGGGTCCATAGAGAATAGCCCCATCGTGGATCATGCATGCAACAAGGGTGGGCCATTGAGCACACCCAAGCGGTCAAGTAGAATCTCCACCATTGATTGGTGGCTCATACATGGCCCCATGCAAGAAAATAAAAAATCTAAGGAAGAAAATAAAAGATCTACTCCTAGACATGACACTCACCTCTAATCTCCTACTTCTTCTTTCACCCTTAGGTTCTAGTGCTTCAAAAGAGGGGATTTAATGGTTGTGATGGGCTTAGGATGGTTGGATTAGGAGGAATAAGCTTGGAAGAGGGTTGGATTTCTCTCTAATGGTAGGACGTCCAAGATCCTCTCTAGCTAGGAATGAGGAAGAAAGGGAGGGAAAGAGAGAGATCTAAGAGTGGAATGATTGCTTGTGTAAGAGCATCATTACATATATAAGAGGTGTAAGAGCATGGGGAAGAGAAAGAGAATACTTGAAATTATTACATGTAAGAGGCATGGGTGGTGATGTCACCCTAGGCTAGCTAGGATGACATCATCATCATAATTAATCTAGGGAAATGCACTTTATTTAGAGAACCACAGCCCCTCAATGTGCGGTCCACGATCAGGATAATGTGCGGGCCATATCTCTCAATCTAAGTGTCGTATTGGCACACGAGATGCGGTGTTGGAACCGCGGCGACGATGTGGTTGCAATGACATAGGTCTATTGAGCCAACTCAAGTTTATAAGATGCGACTTAAAGTCGCGTGTACATACTATGAACAAGTTGCGGGTCGCCAGAATTCACTAGGGAGGATCACAGGATCCTAAGGAATGGAATGGTACTAGGACACAGGCCTGATAGCTCTCCCCTCCTAATAAAAATTATCCTCAAAATTTACATTTACATAGAACGAAGCAAGAAGGAAGAGAAAACATGGCATCACATATATAGATATATCAATCAATACAATATAAAGCATAATTAATCTTTAAAAAGATGGGTATAGTGCTCTCTAATCTCAGCCTTGCGCTCCCAAGTCGCCTCATTGATACTATGGTGACCCCACTACACTTTAACCAAAGGAATGACCTTGGACCGGAGGACCTGCTCCTTCCGATTAAGGATGCGAATCGGCTGCTCAATGTAGGAAGCATCCTCATAGACCTCAAGAAGCTGCCAATCAATCACAGGTACGGTGTCTGACCCATACTTTCGCAATATAAAAACATGAAAAACATTGTAGATGTTAGACAGCTGAGGTGGTAAGGCGAGCCTATAGGCCACGATACCAATGCACCCAGTAAACTTAAAAGATCGAATAAATCTCGAGGTGAGCTTGCCTTTTACTCTAAATTGAACTACACACTTCATGGGTGAGACCTTGAGATACACTTGGTCCCTAACTGCAAACTCTAAGGGACGATGGCGACGATGAGCAAAACTCTTCTACCGGCTCCGAGCTATGCGCATCCTTTGCCTGATGATGTCGATAACATCTGATGTTTGCTGCATAAGCTTAGGGCTTAGGAGACAATGCTCTCCAACCTCGGCCCAACACTGGGAGATCTACATGGTCTGTTATATAAGACCTTAAAGGGAGCCATATTAATAGTCGCTCGATAGCTGTTGTTATACGTGAACTCAATTAGGCGCAAATGCTCATCCCAACTACTCGAGAAGTCAATCACGCAGGCCCAAAGCATATCCTTTAGGATCTGTTTGACTCTCTCAGTTTGCCGATCGGTCTGCAGATGATACATGGTGCTGAACTGGAAGGCAGACCCCATCACCTTCTGGAAGCTCCTCCAAAATTGAGATGTGAACCTCAGGTCTCGATCAAAAATGATCGAGACCGGAACACCATGCAGTCTCACAATCTTATCAACAAATAATCTAATAAGTTGGTCCAACGGCTAGGTCACACGAATCGAAAGAAAATGTGTCAACTTTGTCAGATGATCCACGATAACCCAGATGGCGTCATGACTACGCTAAGTCCTCGCCAAGCTGATAATAAAATATGTGGATACATGCTCCCACTTCCACATTAGGATGCTCAATGGTTGTAATGGACCTGAGGGTGTCTAATGATAGGCCTTGGCACACTAGCACGTGTCAAAATCAGCCATAAAATTGGCAATCTGGTGCTTCATCCCTACCCAAAAATACTGTCGCCTCATATCACGATACATCTTCGTCGAACCAGGGTGAATAGAAAATCTCGATCGATGTGCCTTAGTCGTAAGATCTCTACCCAACTCTGAAATATCCGGGACACACAATCAGACTCTGAAGGTTATGCGATGCAAGGCCTCTGAAGATCTTTGCGCAAGGCATGAATGCTGTCAGCCATACCAAGGTTATGTGATGTAATGCCTACGTAGCCAAATGTCATGTGCAAGATGCAACGCAAGTCATGCCATTCCTCATCAGAATTCACATATCAGTACAGTTCATCTCTAGACAATCATCAGGGTCTATTACACTCTGAGCCAGCTTGCCACCTCATTTAACCGCAACTGGGTATGTGGAAAAGACCTCACTATTCACCTGCCAATATTGGCCTAGCTTGTTGATAGCGAACCCATTCCTCAAGATAGTCAAACTCAGCCTAACATTGCCCCCTCACTCGGGTGAGTAAGGCCACACCCCCTTCCAATTGACCACAACACAGTGGGAGATGCGGCCTACTCGAATACGACCCATATACTATCTAGGGAAGACAATGAGTAGCACACATATCATTACATACATCATGGGGGGCCTCAAGAAATAGCTCATGGTCCACACACATCAAGATGGGCTATAATATGGGGTAACCCATGGCCTAAAAATATCATGGCCAAAGAAAACATACAATACATACATTATGGTGGGCCTCATGGGTAGCTCATATGCTCCAAAATAAATAGCTAAGGTGCATCCAACATCCACCAATGTGGGCCTTATAAGTCAGCCCAAAACTGGGCAATTTGGATGGGCAACAAGGATTCAATCACATACATCATATTGGGCTTACAATCAGCCCACAATGCCCAGCACAATAGATGGGTAGCACTAGCATATGGAAAAGCACTAAGGCTGGATGTCCAAACCATCTACGCCTTCCTGGACTTACAAAAATCTAGACAGTAAGGTCCTCATACAATCAGATGGTTAGTGGGCCGTACAAGGCATAAACGAGGCCCACAATCTCATAAAAACACAGGCATAGAGAGTATACAAAACGCCTTCAATCTGGTGGGCCTCATAACTTCAAACAATTAACTACATGCAGAAAATTTGACCCTTTGCTAGACATCCAGCCCACCCAACTCTCAAGGCTTACTAGGGCCCAACAAATAGGTTATCTGGGTAAAACAATTACTTCATGGTGTGTAAGTGCTATGGCTGATAGCTCCTTGGTTGTCAAATTTTATGGTGCCAAAACATCAACCTGTGTCTTGTGTAGCATGAGGAGATATACATGTTCAAGACACTACATCACAATGTTACAAGTTGAGAATGAAGCTCTACTTCAAGACATGTAAGGTTTGCAAGGTCATGTATGATGTTTATTCCTATAAACGCCAATGATAAAAGTCTTTCAAAAGATCTACAACAAAAGACAAGTACATCTTAAGACTCAAGAAAGTGTACAACTTAAGAAGAAGTTTGCAAATTGTAGAAGATCTCAAGTTCAAGATACATTAAGCTTCGTAATCTACAAAGGTCAACCATCTTATGAAGAAATGAAGTCTTAGTGTTCATATCTCACTTACAAGGGATGATTGACCTTAGATTGACCTTAGGATAGGTTATTTTGAATACAAAATTTGATTTGAATCTTATTATATGTTTTTGGTCTATTCTAAGACTAGTCATAGGTTCTGTTCGACTAGTCCTAGCACTACCTCGACCAGTCCAAGAAATTCTAAGACCAGTCCTAAGTTTATTGTAAATTTTCAGAATTTTTTATTGTGCTACAACCAGTCCTGGAGTCTGTTTGACCAGTCATGTGAATAGTGTCCACTCATCCTACGACCATTCGTGGTTCTATGACTTAAACTACAACAATCAATCTTTGGGTCCTATGACTAGTCGTGAGTATGCTACGACCAGTCATAGACACCTTACGACCAGTCGTGGAACAGTTTTATCCGATTGCGCTAAAAATTTCAAAAATCCGTTCTCTTACGACCAGTTGTAGACAAATTTCTGCAACTATAAATAGACAACGAATTTTAGATTTTGATAACTCAATTCAAGAAAAATAAAGGGACCACTTTGAGATAAGTTTGTGTTTATTTTAAGCTACATTGTGCACATTTAATATTCTCTTTTATTAGCTTTATAGATTTAATTTTGTTTCTACATTCCAATCTTAATTGAAAAGAGGAATTGTGATATTCCTTCTTGTAATCAAAATCAAATAGATCTAAGCCCAACTGGTTTAATTTAAAATCAATTTAGAACTAGAACCATTTTAAAGTGAGTATTAGACATTGAACTTCTATTCGAACTTCTACTCCGATTGGTTCTTCCGGGCTGCTACAAAAGGAGAATTTCAGGTATTTTACATTTGTGTAAATTTCCTTTATTTTGATTTTTTTTTAGGATTAAACTAGAAAAATCTCAATTTGTTGGTTATCTGAGGGAAGCTAGAAAACTCAGAAGTGGAGTTTTTTTAATTGTGTAAGCCCATTAGAAAGACACAATAGTGAAGGTTTTAGGTGAACCTGAGAAACCTATTTTGATAGTGAACACTAATATCCCCTGTGTGAGGATATTAGGAGTGGAGTAGCAAGCTATGTGGATGTTGTTTAACAGTTGGTGAACACACAGGCGAACCACTATAACTCTTTTTGTTTTGTGGATGTGCAAATATATGTGTGGATATGAATGTTGTAAATTTACATTTTAAGCATTGTGAGGAATGTTGTAATAATTTAGATTTAAATTCCTGCAATTTATTTCAATTCCTTTCTATTCTTTTATTCCTCTTCAGTTTGAGTTTTTGATACAAAGACCTTTCTAGAAATAAGGTAGTCCTACCATAGACCCTTGGTTTTTGGTGTAAGGTTGTCCTTAGAAGAACATTTATATTAATCTCTCAATACTTGTTTATTGAGGTTGCTTTTAATTTCAGCATTGTGAATTGAATTTATTTATTTGGCTATCTCATTCTTTAATTCCGCTGTTATTATTTTAAATTTGGCATAGTCCTATTCACCCCCCTCCCTCCTTGGACTTATAGCTAGGCCATTTCAAGTGGTATCAGAGCCTAATAGCTCATTTTAATTCTTGTTATTTGGATTTATTTCCTGAGCTAATCGATTTAAGCTATATTTAAGATGTCAAATTTTGATAGCTTTTTAGTCACTAAGCCTTCACCTTTCGATGACACTAATTATGCCTATTGGAAAGCCAGGATGAGGATTTTCCTTAAATTCATGGATAAAAGTTTGTGGCTAGCCACAGTGAATGAATGTACCCCTCCTACCACTGAAGTAATGGGATCGATGGTTCAAAATCAATGAGAATAACACCTTATTTCTCATGGACCACATTTCAAAAAAGTGAGAGTAGTGCAAATGCAAAAGCACTAAATGCAATCACTTGAACATTATCACCGGATGAATTCAAAAGAATTATATCATGTGATTCTGCAAAACAAGCCTGAGATATTTTAGAAATAACACACGAGAGAACATCAATTGTCAAGAAATCTAAGATTCAAATCCTCATAACCAAATTTGAGGAAATACGTATGAAAGAAAATGAAATGTTCATGGACTTCTATACAAGATTAAATGACATTGTGAACTCTATGTGGGGTCTTGGTGATAAAATCCTAGAAAATAAGATTTGTACAAAAATACTGCTTTCACTTCCTGAACGGTTCAATTCTAAGGTTACTGCGATCCAAGAACTTCGTGATATAGACAATATGAGGGTAAAGGAATTAGTTGGCTCTTTACAGACTCATGAGTTAACTTTTAAAGCTTCAAAAGCTAAATCTATTGCCTTAAAGTCTTCTAAAAATAATTTTCAAGAAAAAGATAACAATTCTGATTTTGAAAATTCTGAAGATGATATGGCCCTTTTAGTGAAAAAGTTTTACAAAATTTTCAAAAGTAAAAAGAGGGTTGATTTTTAAAAAACAAATGATAAGAAGAAATCTAAACCTAAAACTCAAAAATTATTGAAAGACAGTCAGTGTTACAACTGCCATGAATATGGGCATTTAGCAAGCATCCTAAAAAGGACAAATCCAAAAAGAAGGGTATGTTAGCTACTTGGGATGAATCCTCTAATTCTGAAGCCTCTTCTGAATCAGAAGATTCTAAAACCGAGTCGGGCAGTGAAGTTAAAGCCCTTATGACTCTAGCCAAAATCACATTTTTAGATAATGATTCAACAAGTGAAGAAAATCTGAACAGTGAATGTGAAAATGAAGATGATCTTCAAGATGCTTACAATGCCCTATATAAGGAATGTTGTAAAATTGTTGTCAAATTAAAACTTCAAAAAGAAAATTTTCAAAGCTTAAAGAAAATTTTGAATCCCTTGATTTAGAAAAATTCCATATTTCAGATTGTTTTGAAAAGACTAAATGCGATTTAGAATTCAAAACTTTTCATTTTGAAAATCTGAGATCTGAAAATGAAAAACTTAAACTTGAAGTCTCTTCTCTTTTAAGTTTAAAGAATACATGGAAGTATACTCAAGGAGATCCAAAGTTAGAAAAACTTTTATCTAGATCAAAGAAATGTGGCGATTGATCCGGTTTGGGCTATAATAAAAATGTTCCTCTTAAACAGAAGAATACGCCTACTAAGTTTGTAAATGGAGAGATTTTAAACTCAAAAGGGAAAAGTATAAATCAAGATTTTTTAAAAAATATTAAAACTTTTCAAAAATCTAAAAGAAACTACATCAACTATAAAAATCAGAACCGAAACCCCTTAATTGAAAAAATAGTTGATTTTCTTAAGGAGCTTTTAAAATCTAACTCAATAGGTCATTCTTACAACAACTACAAACAAAAGAAGGCCAATTATACACCTAAACCCAAAACAGTTATGAAATGGGTTCCTAAGGTTACCTGCTTGGTTGCCTACATTGCTTTCAAAGCTACAAGTCATTCAAAGTGGTACCTAGATAGTAGATACTCAAGGATTATTCACCGATCTCAAAGACATGACTGATGGTTCAGTCACATTTAGGGATGGCAGCAACTGCAAGATTATACGCCAAGGTACGGTTCAACTCTATAACCTCCCTTTGTTTAAAAATGTTTTATATGTTGAAGGATTAAAACACAATCTGTTAAGCATATCTCAAATATTTGATAACAATCAAAGCATAAAATTTTCTAACCAAGGTTGTGAAATTTTAAATAATAAGGGTTCAATAATCTTAACTGGTCACAGAACTTCTTAAAACTGTTATATGGTTAGTGAATCTAGCTCATCTAGTCAAACGAGATACATGGCCCATACCAATGAGACAGACTTATAGCATAAACACCTTGAACATGTACACTACTGTAATCTATATAGATTGAGCAAAAGAGAACTAATCAGAGGTCTACCTAAATTACAGAAAATAGACAAAATATGAGGCGAATGCCAGTTTGGCAAGCAATCAAGGAGCTCTCACAAGAAGGTGAACTCCAATGCCACATTAAGTCCACTAGAGCTTCTCCATATGGATCTTATAGGACCTACCAGGACAGAGAGTCGAGGTGGTAAAAAATATATTTTAATAATCGTGGATGATTTTACCAGATTCACTTAGGTAGCCTTTTTAAAGGATAAATCAGAAACCCTTGAAGAAGTGAAAAGAGTTCTCAAACAGATCCAAATTGAAAAAGGTTTTCAGGTTTGTAAGATCCGTAGTGATCATGGATCTGAATTCGAGAATAACAGTTTTGAGAAATTCTGTAGTGATCAGGGGATATTACATGAATTCTCTGCACCTAAAACTCCATAGCAAATTGGAATTGTAGAAAGAAAAAATAGAGTGCTTCAAGAAATGACTAATGTTATGTTGAATAGTATGAAGCTTCCTAAAAATCTTTGGGTTAAAGTTGTGAATACTGCCTGTTATATAATTAATAGGGTTTATATAAGTAAATCGAATAATAAAATGGCTTATGAAATGTGGTTCAATAAGAAACCTACTATCAAATACTTTCGAGTTTTTGGCAGCAAGTGCTATATTTTATGTGACCGTGAAAATCTGGGTAAGTTCGACAGTAAAAGTAATGAAGGGATCATTTTAGGATATTCTTTAAACAGTCGCGCATATCGAGTACTGAACAAAAGGACCAGTGTAATTCAAGAATGTATAAATGTGGTCATAGATGATCACTTGAATACACCTACCCCATGTTCAAATAATGATGTTCTTATAATCAACAGACCAGATACTTCATCAAGACAAAATAATTTTGAATTAAGGACTATTAAAGATCATCCAACCAATCAGATTCTTAGAAACCCTCTCATTGGTGTGCGCACTCATAGATAACTAGAAGATACATGTAATTATGTATGTTTTACATCCCAGGTTGAACCAATTAACATAAAAGAAGCCCTTACTAACGAAAAATGGATTATTGCGATGCAAGAAGATCTTAACCAATTTGTGAGAAATGATGTTTGATATCTTTTCTCTAGACCTAAAGATAAACATATTATCGGAACTAAGTGGATTTTCAAAAATAAGATTGATGAATTTGGAAATATAATTTGAAACAAGGCTGGGCTGGTTGTTTAAGGATACACTCAAATTCAGGGTATTGATTATGATGAAACTTTTATCCCAGTAGCTTGTTTTAAATCAATCAGACTTTATTTCTATTGCTTGTTTTAGAAATTTTAAAATTTATCAAATGGATGTAAAAAGTGCATTCTTAAATGGCGATCTGCATGAAGAAGTGTATGTTGAACAACCAACAAGTTTTGAAGACCCTAAGAGTGCTAATCATATCTTTCACCTAAAAAAGGCTCTCTATGGTTTAAAACAAGCTTCCATGGCATGGTATGAAAAGTTGACTAAGTTTTACTAAGTCATAACTTTCAAACGGAAAGTGTTGATAAAAGTTTGTTTGTTAAGAAACATAATGATCATATCTTAATAGTGCAGATCTATATTGATGATATTATTTATGGATCCACCTATACTAACATGATTGTTGAGTTTGCAGATTTAATGAAATCTAAGTTCAAAATGAGCATGGTTGGGGAATTGAACTATTTTCTTGGGTTACAAGTAAAACAACAACCTAATAGTATTTCGTTTCTCAGACCAAATATGCTCTGAACTTGATTAAAAAGTTCAAATTTAAGAATGGTAAGAATTTCAATACTCCTATGAGTACAACTTTAAGACTCTCAAAGGACTCTACAGGTAAAAATGTTGATCCTAAGTTATATCGTAGTATGATTGACAGTTTACTTTATTTAACTGCTAGTAAAACTGATATTACTTTAAGTGTTGGTATTTGTGCTAGATATCAGTCTGATCCTAAAAAGTCACATTTAACTGCTGTTAAGCGGATTATGTGATATGTCGCAAGTACTGTAAATCTCGGTCATTGGTATCTTCATGAAATTAGTGTTCAATTGGCTGGGTACTCAGATGTTGATTTGGCTGGTAATATCGATGATAGAAAATCAACCAGTGGTGGTTGTTTTTATATTAGAAATTGGTTGGTTTCCTAGTTTAGCAAGAAGCAAAGTTCTATATCACTTTCAACTACCGAGGCTGAGTACATCGCAGCAAGAGATGCATGTACTTAGCTTGTTTGGATGAAACGCATGTTAAGCAATTATGGAATTGCACAGGATACAATGGTTTTATATTGCGCTAATTCCAGTGCCATAAATATTTCAAAAAATCCAATCTAGTATTCACGTACTAAGCACATTGACATTAAGTGTCATTATATTCATGAATTAGTGGAAGAAAAAATAATATTTTTGGAATATATTCCAACCGAGACTTAACTTGCTGACATTTTCACTAAACTGCTCGACAAAAGTAGGTTTAATAAATTGAAAGTTGATCTTGGTATGTGCATTCTATATTGATTATTCATGCATATGTGTATCATAATCTATATATACTTGATTTAAATTTTAAATTTTAATGAACATTGCATATTTCAATCGGTACATGACTAGTCGTGAATGTACTCGACCAGTCATGGTATGACCGGTCGAGGATAGCTCAAGACCAGTCGTGGAGTGCATTGGGCCTTTTAAATTTTAGAGAAAATCTCATCTTCCTCATTTTCTATTTTCTCTCTAACGAGTCGATGCCAGACCAGTCGAACCCACCGACCTGATCTTCAAGGTTAGTGCATTTTTTCAGTCAATATTATAGATTCATATTCTAATCTCTTCTTTTTTATCATTGGAGTACTTGATTTCAAGCTTTGTTGAGATTTTGAGGTTTTTCTTCTCCATTTGCTGATCTAGAAAAATCCATCTCTACTTCCTTTGTGATTTCTTATTTCTTATTGAAAATGGATGCTAGAAGGAAAAAAGAAAACTTTCCGTGGTCCATCTTCTTTTAAATTTACTCCAATAACTCGGCGCCACATTCGGTCCCCCGAAGATGATCCCCCAAATGTGCGGGATTTGCGTTTGCACAAAGTTATTGTTGAACGTCCTATATTTCTTAATCACACTGCTCCATTTGGTATCCTTCCACTGCTCCAAGCTGTAGGATGGGATAACATCTTACATTAGGGTGGGCCTGCATACCAATCTATTGCTCAATCCATGTTTGCATGTATCTCTGATTTTTTGTCTGAGAACTTGACTTTTAAAATTGATACTAGAGAAGAAAAATTTGAAGTTGACCGCCTTTGATTGTAGGATTAATGGATATACCTGTTAATGATGAGGGTATTCCTATTCATACTCTAGTTGAGAAACCCTTAGAATCTGAAAAATGAATGCTCACTAGAGATTTATGTAATTTGAATGTGCAATGGACTCATAAAGGGAATGCACTCCCTTCAAAGTACTTATTACCTAGATACAGGGTTCTTCATAGAATCTTTATTTCAAATTTGTATTCGTGTTCTGGTAATAAAACAAAGATGACTTCTTTTATGGTTCGGGTTTTTCATTCTATCATCTCTAGTACTAAAGTTTACCTTTCATCTTTGATATGTTATTCCATCATTCAGTTTCTTCTCCATCCAGGTCATAGTGATATTCCATTTACCTATCTTATGACTGTTTTAGCTTCTCATATGTTGGTCACTATGCCTGTTGGAGAGGCTCTCATCCATCATCTTATCTTTAATAACTCAAATATAAATAAGATGAAATTAGAATTGGCTCTTGGCGAAGTGGATAGTGGTGGTGGTGGTGGAGCTGAAGCAGGGAATGAAGAAGTAGCTGATGATCTTCAGCCAGATGATATAAATATGAATGATATTTTTGATGAAATTGAATCCGATTCTGCTAATAATCTTGACTATGAGCCATTTGAGTTTGATGCTCATCTTCGTGCACTTGAGGAGAAGGCTGAAAATATGAATGTTGCCCATGATTTACAGTTCAAATACATGAGCAAGTATCTTAGGCACTTAAATAAGGGCATGAATCAACTTGATCCTTCCATACCTGCTCCTTCTTCAGGTTCAGATTAAGTGATTTACTCTTTGGTCTGTAATAACTTTAAGTCTACTTGTGTTGGTTTGTGAACTTTATCTAGTTGACTGACTTTTGTTTGAACTAGTTAATGGTTTATAGACTTTATTTGATTATATCTTGACCAGTTAATCCTTTATTACTCTTGTTTCTTATCCTTTTCCATTTTCTTTCTCTTTCTTCCTTTGTCATATTGTGACTAAAAGGGGGGAGAATTGATATGGATGGATTGTGAGTAGTAGCATTTTTTTTTCCCTTGCATATAAATATGTTACTCAGGGGGAGTATGTGAGGAGATGTTTTCATGATGTTTTGTGCTAGTACTAGTTAATGATAACTAGTGTATGATTCTTTAACTAGGCTATAACTAGTTTCCTTTTATAACTTGTGCATGATTATTGTGTTATTTATTGTTAAGTGTGTTTTGTCACAAATACAAAGGAGGAGATTGTAAGTGCTATAGCTGATAGTTCCTTGGTTGTCAAATTTTATGGTGCCAAAACATCAACCTGTGTCTTATGTATCATGAGGAGATATACATGTTCAAGACACTACATCATAATGTTACAAGTTGAGAATGAAGCTTTACTTCAAGATAAGCAAGGTTTGCAAGGTCATGTATGATGTTTATTCCTATAAACGCCAATGATAAAAGTCTTGCAAAAGAGCTACAACAAAAGACAAGTACATCTCAAGACTCAAGAAAGTGTACAACTCAAGAAGAAGTTGCAAGTTGTAGAAGATCTCAAGTTCAAGATACATCAAGTTTCGTAATCTACAAAGGTCAACCATCTTTTGAAGAAATGAAGTCTTAATGTTCATATCTCACTTACAAGGTATGATTGACCTTAAATTGACCTTAGGGTAGGTCATTTTGAATACAAAATTTGATTTGAATCTTATTGTATGTTTTTGGCCTATTTTAAGACTAGTCATAGGTTCTGTTCGACTAGTCTTAACACTGCCTCGACCAGTCTAAGAAATTTCAAGACCGATCCTAAGTTTGTTGTAAATTTTCAAAATTTTTGGTTATTCTACGACCAGTCCTGGAGTCTATTCGACCAGTCGTGTGAACAGTGTCGACTCATCCTACGACCAGTCCTGGTTCTACGACTCAAACTATAGTAACCAATCTTTGGGTCCTACGACCAATCGTGAGTATGCTACGACCAGTCGTAGAGGGCCTACAACCAGTTGTAGACACCCTATGACCAGTCATGGAACATTTTTATTCGATCATGCTAAAAATTTCAAAAATCCGTTCTCCTACAATCAGTCGTAGTGTCCTCAGGACCAATCGTAAATGAATTTCTGCAGTTATAAATAGATGATGAATTTTAGAGTTTGATAACTCAATTCAAGAAAAATTAAGGGACCACTCTGAAATAAGTTTGTGTTTATTTTAAGCTACATTGTGCGCATTTAATATTCTCTTTTGTTAACTTTATAGATTTGATTTTGTTTCTACATTCCAATCTTAATTGAAAAGAGGAATTGTGATATTCCTTCTTCTTGGAATCAAAATCAAATAAAGCTAAGCCCAACTGATTTAATTTAAAATCAATTTAGAACTAGAACCATTTTAAAGTGAGTATTGGACATTAAACTTCTATTTGACTTCTACTTTGATTGGTTCTTCCGGGTTGCTACAAAGGGAGAATTCCAAGTTTTTATATTCGTGTAAATTTCTTTTATTTTGGTTTTGTTTGAGATTAAGACAGAAAAATCTCAATCTGTTGGTTATCTGAGGGAAGCTAGAAAACTCAAAAGTGAGGTTTTTTTAATTATGTAAGCCCATTAGAAAGACACAATAGTGAAGGTTTTAGGTGAACCTGAGAAACCTATTTTGATAGTGAAAGCTAATATCCCCTGTGTGAGGATATTAGGAGTGGAGTAGCAAGCTATGTGGATGTTTTTTAACAGTTGTTGAACACAGGCGAACCACTAAAACTCTGTGTTTTGTGGATATGTGCTTTATTTTTCTATCTTTGATCATTCAGAATTGTGGGATGTATATGTGGATGTGAAAGTTATAAATTTACATTTCAAGCATTATGGGGAATGTTGTAATAATTTAGATTTAAATTCTTACAATTTATTTTAATTCCTTGTTATTCTTTTATTCCTTTTCAATTTGAGTTTTTGATACAAAAACCTATCTAGAAATAAGGTTGTCCTACCATAAACCCTTGGTTTTTGGTGTAAGGTTGTCCTTAGAAGAACATTTGTATCAATCTCTCAATACTTGTTTATTGAGGTTGCTTTTCATTTCAGCATTGTGAATTGAATTTATTTATTTGGGTATCTCATTCTTTAATTCCACTATTTTTATTTTACCCCCCCCCCCCCCCCCCCCCCCCCCTTCTATGACTTATAATTAGGCCTTTTCATGGTGGCCCTTAAATATTACAGTGGGCCCCACCAAATGGAAGCAAGGATACAACACATAAAATAGGGTGGGCCTGCTGCTGGACTACAAGTCCAGCAGCACCCCAACTAGCCTGGGTGGTCCACAAGGGCTTGGATAGCCCGGATAAATGCATACAAGGTGGGCCTCAACTCTGGACATGCCACCAGGGGTAGGCCACGTCCAGGTGGGCCACACAAAATGGAGGATGGTTGGGATACAACCCATCATCAAGGTGGGTGACAAAGGAGGGGGATGGTCAGCCCTTCTTGCTGGACGTTGGCCCAGTTGGGGCGTCCAACAGGTGAGTTGTTGGCCCAGTTGAGGTTTCCCAAAGATGGACAACCCGAATACCCCACAATTGTCTAAGGTGGGTCTCAATAAGCTGAGCCACAATAAAGGTAAATGGGGAGCCATAAACACATACACAAGGATAACAAAATACCGGACAACAAGACGTTGAAAATAAAAATGTTGTTGGAAATATGTTGTTGTCCCTGAATTGTTCTTCCCTTTAGAGTGGGCCCATGCTTACCTAATTAGGGGGAAATTGATGGATAATATACACCTATAAATGCACAACAGGGTGGGGTCCACATGAGTGGCCCACCATCCTCAAAACCTAGCCAAAATTTGTATTTTTCCTGCATGCAGGATTGCTGGATAGTCCAAAAAGCTAGACCGTCCAGGCCCCTTGGGCCTGCTCCATGGGCATTCCACCAAGGGTTGGGCATATAGGGTTCATCATACGTCAAGGTGGGGTCTACACATATTCACAACCCCAAGTGTAGGGCTGTGTTGTAGTAATAATCTCGGTGAAATCGAGGTCGAATCCACAGGGACTAATCACGTGTGTTCTTTGAGAGCAACTAGAACTAGAACTAGAAAAAGAAGTATATCTAAATCTGGAATAAGTGAGAGAATAATTATGAAAAACTTAATGAAAAACTTGTGAAATTTAAAAGTGGGAAACTAAGGTTTTCAAGGATCCACTTGTAGAGATCAGGGAAATCTATTCTTAATTCATAAACACAATTGGAATCAAAGTCCCAACTTCATCCAATTGAAAGATATCTCATTAAAAATCAAATCTTAGCTTCCTTTGATCTATTTCTCAATGGATGAGAGGTATAAGAGCTAGAATTGATACCATCATAAAACCATGCCCATGAGACAAAGTAAACAACAGAATTTACCAATCCATAACCAATCTGAGAGAATTGTGAGAGTTATGGAGGATTTCATCATCCAACCATGCCCAGGGGACGATAGTGAATAACAGGATTTCCTAAAATCACAATCTCAATAATGAAAACAACATGCTCAAAGCTATGGCAGATCCATTGTAATTTAAGTCACAACAAACCATTAAAAACTGAATTTATTTCTTATAATCAAACTAGAATCAAGAGAGTTTAATATAAACATGAATCAAAGCCATAGCTAACATCCCATCACGCTACAAGATTCACTGCTTAGCCCTAGCTATGAGGTTTAGCCAACCATAGACATGATTGAGCTAGAATCTCTTAAGAAAGGCATAACAAAAACAATTAAGGGAAGGAAAGAAAAACTCTTAAAGATAGCCTTTCCACACTTTTTCTCTCCTTTCCTTTTCTCTCCTTCTTCTTTTCCTTCCTCTTCTTTCCACTGGATAGCACGCCCCCTTTTATAGGGTGAGGGGTGGGGTTCTCAGTCCAGAATCTTCCAGCAGTGTCTCTTACAGAGGAAGTTTTTTCTCCTACACAGTGAAACCGTGGAGAGTACTGTGTTTGGTTCGAGTTTGGAGGGAGAGGCCATCCAATTCACTCGATCCGACCATGTAGGGACAGTCGGACTTCCCTTTCTTAAAGTTTGGACGGTCTGGATCATTGCATGGGTGCACGGTCCGGTCGTCTTTCACGGCAGATCGTTTAGGTTCTCTCAGACATTTTTTTTCCGTGCTGCCAACTGCGGTGCATGCTATGGGCCCACTTCCCTTGATGTTTTATGAAATCCTCTCCTTCCATCAGATTTCCCTTGGAATATTGGCCTAAGAAAATGCTTTCTTAATCCAAGTTTAGTGCGGCCCATGGAGTTAAACCTACTGCGACTGCTAGAACATGACCAAATGGTCTTCTTGTGACCGATGTAGCAGGCATGTGCGCGCGCATAGGTGCACGGGATCAACATGGGTTTGACCTGCCCGAGCTCTTCTGCAAGATGGATGGCTCGGATCGTCCATGTGGGCCATTATGGTGACCCATAGTCTTTTATAAGAGGACATGGTTTGTCCATTATGCAGCAGCGAGCTGTGTTCGAACAGGAGTCAGGTCAGCACATGCTGACTGACTTCCCTGGTTTGATGCACGGCGATAGCACCACGGTGGTGTCCACAAAACTCTCGCATGTGGTCCACTATGATCTCTGTATGAGAGATCTACACCGTCCATTCATTCATTTATCTAATTTAAGGGGTTGAGTCCAAAATTAAGGCATATCCAGAGATCAGGTGGCCCCAAACTATCAATGGTTGATCCGTCCACTTGCTTTGGTTATTCTTGAGTGTTAAATTCATGCTTTTAGCATCCTTTTCAATATAAGGTCTTAAATTCACCTTACAACACAAACATTATTAAAATAAAATATTAAGCATTATCATGTGCATAAAACCAAGTAATAACTGGGGTCTAGTATGCAATATTTATCCCTCAACACAATTCCCAACCTGCATTTTGCTAGTCTCAAGAAAAATATGTGAAAAATAAGTTTAATGCGTAATGTTCAACCTTTTTTAGAAAACAATCTTTTGTGTATTAAGTATGCACGAGTGGACTCAAGATGAGAAAGTGAGTTTTTGAAAACCTGGAGCTAAACCACATAAGCAACTGATCAAATAAATCCTTTATTCATTAGACCAGAGCATAGTTAGCATATCAAGTTTTTCAACATGTTCAGTGAACATAGTATCTTTTCATAATGTTAGCCATGCTCATCACTTCAAGATTGGTTGAAAACCCAAGTGTTGATTCAAACTTATCCCCTTTCCCTTCTTTTTTTAGTTTTTGATTTTATATCAATCATTAATTGTATTAATTCAGTCTTTTCATCCTTTCTTCTTTCTTTTTTCCAGACAGTAATTTTTTTCAAAGACATTCTTCACTCCCCTTAAAGATGTTGTCATTCTTCATTCTTTATGACCTTTTTGTCGATCTCCTATTTTTTTAGCCGGTTCTTTTCTTCTTTTAAGGTGGATAAAATTCTGCAGACTCGGTTCTCAATATCTTTCAGTGATCGCCGTATTAACAATAAGAAAATATAATACTATTCACAGAGAACAATTTGAATAAAATTATATTTGAACATCCTCTTAACCAAGTGAATGTAAGAACCATAAGTGATAGATTACTTAGTTACTCCAACTCCAACAATTCAAAATTTGATTTCTATCTTATTGTCTTACTTAAAATAGTCTTAAATACACAACTAAGCATTGAAAATTTTTCAATTTTTTTTACAAATTTCAATACTTATAAAACATTGATTAGGTAACCTAATCTCCCATTCCCAACCTAAAATCTACATTGTCCTCAATGTAAAAGAAATACACAAGATTTGTAAAAGAGACAACATAATTAAAAGAAGAGTGATTGTGAGATACTACTTGATGAAGATATTTTGTGGCTTTTTCAAAAGATCTCAGCATGAAGGTGGGTTAGTATAACACCTCAAAAAAATTCATACAGGGACCCGAGCACCACCTTAGCCAGAAATCACTAAGGACCAAATCCTTTAGAAATTAAATGAGAATTAGCTAGTGCTAAACTAGATTACCTGTGAAATTAGCCCTAATCACTTTAAATACGATCTGTAAGACCTAAAATCTATAGGATCGCTAACGTTACATTACCTAAAAACTTGGGATCTATCTCAAAACCTAGTTGCTCTCGAGAGCATCACGAAACTCCGTATCAGACCTGGACTGCACGTCAAAAGTCTGATTACCGCAAAACTATACGATCATGACCACCTTTATGGACTTGACAACCATCTCAGAAATTAAGTCCTAATAGTACCCAGAAATATACAACTTGAGCCCGAAGCAAAGTGTGTGAGAAACGTAAATATCTTTAGGAAATGAACTGAAACTTAAGTGAATTGAGTCAGTTCACTTGTAGGCGAAATCTAAGGATTTAGACCTTCAGAATCTGACCCAATTACACCCTCAAATCAGAGAAAATTTCCAACACATGTTAAAGTACTTGTGGCCTTGATCGAGTACCGGTGACCGTTGAACTGAAACTGGTTCCCCACGGTCGATCTGTAAACCTGATTGGACTGAAAACTTAGGCTGGCCTATATCCATTATTAGGGAGCTTAAGTTCAACCGCATGTAGAAAGGGGCCTCTAGAACAACTCCGTTGGACCAAAACGTCTAGTATTTGGCTATAACCTAAGTATATCATGGCCTTGGGGCCATTCCCATCAGTTCTAAGTCTATAAAAGGGCCTTAAACCCTCTCTCTCCCTTGCTATATGAATTTTCTAAAACCCTAAGGGAGAGGAGAAAAGAAAGACAAGGAAAGAGAGAGAAAGTGGGAGAGAGAGTTGGCGTTGCTCCTAGGATTTGATCCTTGCTGCTCGACGTGCTTAACCATTGCTTCTATATCGCTATTCCGTCAATTTCAACTCCATACTTGGGTAAGAAATCTAAACCCTAATTTTTTATAGATATTCAAATAGAGTAGAAGGTGCAGTAGTTAACCTCTTTCATGTTATAGGTTGCCGTTGCACTATAGACGAGGACTTGACATTTAAACTGAGTTCGTTACGAGTCTACCGGTGAAAGGTGTGGATTATAAATGTTTAGGTTATGGTTTTCAAGGATTTCAATGTCAGTAATGATTTATGACTAACTTGATTGCCGTCACATGTGCGTAGATACAACATTTTTCATATAATACATATACGTGTAAACTATGTTGTTTTTTTAATGCATTCCATGTGTTTGTTGAAAAGCTTGAACGAGTATGGAATTATGATTTATAATTGTTATGTTCATTGACTAACAATACATGATTGGTATACGTATGGTGAACCCTTTGTAAAGGGATTTGCTATAATACCTATTATAACTACTTTATTACATGTATAGAATATGGGTAACTTAAGTGTTTGATAAAATTCCTGAATGTAAAGATGCTTGTTTAAATTCTTGTAAGAGCGTGTTGGGATGAGATTCTCAATTCCTCTATCTATGGTTATAGTATCTTTTATATAACCTATCTTATATAACCTATCTTATTACTATGTGAATTTAGGATGAAATGCCTTTATATGGTACATGGGTAGTAGGTGTTTTGTCAGACTGCTTAAAGTAGGAATAATGTTTGGTTTTAAATTCTCACATGCTACCTTTGACTACTACATGTATATACTGATATTTGGAGTGTGCTTAGGGCTACGATGCAGGCCAGGCAATTGGTAATGGTATGTGATCGGGCCTGAATTGTTTAGCCATGAAAGACACGCCCGATGAATCTGAGTTATACGCTGCTTGTCGACGGTGGTTAGGCCATACAGAGTGCTTATGCACTCCATGTCGATCGGCTCGCATACGCCTGTACTAGTCAAGTTTGTCAAGTAACCCGATTGGCTTAATGTATGTTCACCATGTATGGACGCCACTGCTTGAATCAAAGGTACCAAACTCGCCAGTGAAAACCTATTTAACCTTAGTACCTCGATCCGCTAAGACTCATGAGCCAGACATGGTGGTATAAGACACCGTGGTCGAGCTATCGGCTTACACCGGGGTGACGAGCTCACCCGTAGTGACTAGTGAGCAACATAAGCTCGTGAGCCAAATACGGTGATATGAGATACTGTATTCGAGCTGTCACCTACGACTTGGTGACGAGCCATTAGTAGTGACCTCGAGTATACTGTGAGACTGCACTGAGGCGACAAGTCTTTCTGCAGCAACTATAGTATAAGCTAGGTCTGCATTGAGGTGACGAACCCCTTTGTAGTGACCTAGAACTGCAACATCGTATGATATTAGCTAGGACTGACGACCCTAGAATGGATCATTATTTGGGAAATGATACAAAAAAGGTGCTTTAGCTTTCTAATCCTGCTGTATGAAAAAGTTTAATATGAACTCAGTAATCATGCTCATACACCACATTACATATGCCTTTGGCGCGGAAGAGCACAGTGGGAGTGGTGCATGTTGCGATCGTTAAATTTTGTCATAAGAGGGAGTGCAGGCGAGGGCATGTATCATTATAACATACCATACTTGCATTAATAAGAATACTTAGGACATGAGTGTTATATAACTTTATCATTACTACTTGACTGAATTCATAACATGTTAACCTTTGCTTTATGATTTTACTGAGTTAATCACTCACTCCCACATTCTGGGATGGTGTTTTAAACACCAACCAGACCCTATTGTAGATGCAGATGATGACCATGCTTTCGAGGCAGAGCCGGACTTTTATGATGACAAGGAGGAGTTCTCCTATATGCAGTTATCAAGCGGGTTTATGTAGACCTCTCTGATCGACAGGGTTCACTGGGATGTTGACTAGATGAAATTACACATTTTGTATATTTTGGAATTTTACATGTAATTATTTGACCTGCTAACATGATCATACTCAGGAGACTTACCTTCACTTATATGCTCTATACACTTATCACAGTCTTTTGCTTACGTAATTAATCATCTCTGGGGTATGATATGCTATTTTGGTATAATCTCTCTCATGTTTAATGCACAAATACAAATAAAATTTAATCATCATTATCTATGTTACATAAGTGATGTGTTTGAACTCGGGAGTTGGGCTCCTGCTCGACCCTCGATTTTCAGGGTGTTACAAGTTGATATCAGAGCATGATATGGATTAGATTGGACCTGGGTTATGGTCACACGATGCACACTGACGTATTCCGACTTAAGAGGGCACGATATAATGTAGAAACAGATGTAGGTTTCCCAATTTCACCAAACGGTAAAATTTATCGAAATCGACCATGGGAATTGGACCCGTAAGTTTTTGTGATCATGTGAAGTGATCCCAACACCTTCCTAGACCATCAATCAATGGGTTTAGATGAAGATTTAACCAATTCCATGCTCAAATAATCTGAAACATGTGAATGTACGTGAGATGGGACCCGAAACG
The DNA here is from genome assembly GCA_037074715.1 of Magnolia kwangsiensis. Classification (NCBI taxonomy): domain Eukaryota; kingdom Viridiplantae; phylum Streptophyta; class Magnoliopsida; order Magnoliales; family Magnoliaceae; genus Magnolia; species Magnolia kwangsiensis. Next base: position 77,911,076 of record CM073579.1, read on the forward strand.
ACTTAAACGGAGTCAGGGGCCAAATCGGTGCAATCTGGGGGAACCTAAAGTGGACCTCACATGTTTTTAACACCCCAGGGTGGATGGCATCACCTATGAGGTGAGACATCACCAAGGAGTCTAGGGACCGGCGATGACATCACCAGGTCGGCGAGCCCTCGCCGGTCGGACGAATCGGACCTAACCGGCCGGTCGGGCCAGTAGCTGTGGGACGCTGTGGGGCCCACCAAAATGTATGGGGACCCCTTTATGTACCCCATTTTCTCCTTTTCACTCTTATACACCCCTCAAAGCTTCCCTGTTTCCCTAAAAACTGTCTTTCTCCCTCAAATCTCCCCTCTATTATCCTATTTTCTCATTTTTCTTTAATACATACGTCCCTTCACCACCTTCATCAAAACCCATCTTTAATTTACTTCATTTTCCCTCTCTTGAGCACACAAGACCATATTTGTGTCTCATATATTTTTAAATCCATCAACCCATCTCATTTCTAAGTTTTTCTTCATCTTCATGGCTCTTCTTGAGCTAATGGCAACAATTTTCTCCATTTTCACACTTCTTTCCCTCATGGAGAAGAAGAGGGCTCCCAAGGATGAGGTCGAACCTAGCCACCCTACTAAATCTCGAAGGCTGAGAAGCGCCACCGCAGATGCAAGCATCGATCGGGAGATAAGGACCAGACGGGATCTTGATCCCCAGGCTCCCCTCGAAAGGGATCTATTGGCAGAGTTGTCTCATGGAAGGTTTGATGACTGTGGGGTCCTTTTTGAAGTGCATGTGGACAAGAGGATCTTCAGGGAATATCTGGTGATGGACCGCTTGGTGGATGCAGGGTGGGGTCCCATATTTGAGAGTAAGACAAAGGAAAATGTGAACATTGTCTGAGCCTTCTACGCGCATATCCAGGAGCCAACACTGGAGCCTTTGCAGTTTAAATTTCCTATGGGAAGGTGAGACCTCATAGTCAATGTTGGCTTGATAGCCCAAGTCATAGGAATGCCGCTTGGTGAGGTCCATGCTAGTGAGAAGAATCTTTCAAGTGCACGTGAAAGGGATCGCCGCGTGATTTCTCTGTGGCCACCTGGTCCACTAGAATCCAAATAATAGCCTCTTAGCATCTACGATGACTGAAGACTTCCGCCCGCTCCACCACATTTTCATGTACAATGTGTACCCCAGGTGGAGTAATCACAGTGAGTGTACGTGCTTGATGGTGGACTTTTTATACCATGTTGGGCAAGGAGACAACATGTGCTTACCTACCTTCGTCCTATGAGAGATAGTCCTGACCGCACGCTCTACTAGGTCGGCCATTTTACTCCCATTCGGTCGGCTAATATGCAAGCTTGCACGTGAGTTCAACTATAGACTCGGGGCAGAACTTCCGGTGCCGATCCATTTCATCAATGACACAACTTTTAACAACATGGAGATTGGGCCACGATAACATCAAGCTCAACGTGAAGAGAGTGAAGATGAGGCGAAGAGTGAAGAGGAAGAGACTGACGAAGAGGGTGATGAGATAGAAAAAGAGCAAGAAGGAGAGGAAGAGGAGGCCCAAGACACTGATGAGGGCTCTCCTCCTGTTACTCAGGTGCACGATAGTGATTGGGCTACCATGAAGGCCCACTTGGATCAACTGGAAGAGGGCCAAGTTGTCCTACGACAGGAGATCATGCAGGTACGAACCAAGGTTGAGGAGACCGAGGCCTTCATGAAACAGAAGTTCAAGAAAGTGTCTCGTACTTTGAAGGCTATCCTGTGCTGTGTACAAGACAATAGTGCACCTCCACCATTGCCAGATTCTGACAACTAGTCCTGCACGTAGTCATCCTTTTAGTTGCTTTGTGTGTGTTTCTTTCCTTGTTCCTATGTATAGCCTTGTTAGGCATAGTAGTGTGGTAGAATGGTTAGTATGTTTTGGTTTGTATTAGCTCACATGCATCTTCTGTCATGATCCATGCAATACTGTATCTCATATATTGTGATAATTTTGGTCAATGAAATGCATGAAGTTTCTTTAAGATGTGTGAATATTGTGGATGAGTTTGTGAGTATGCTGAATCTGACATGGGTTGTGAAATGGCCAAGCTATATGTCCTAGAGGGGAGGGGGGGGGGGGGGGGGGGGGGGGGGGGGGGGGGGGTGAATAGGACTATGCCAAATTAAAATAAATACAAAGAAATAAAATAAAGAAATAGCCTTACAATAATAAATCAATTCATAATGCTGAAATTAAATCAATCTCAATAAGTAAGCATTGAGAGATTGATACAAATTCAGTTCTAAGGACAACCTTACACCATAATAAACAAGGGCTTATGGTAGGACAACCTTATTTCTAGAACGTCTTTTGAATCAAGAACTCAATCTGAATAGAAATAAATAAATAGCAAGGAATTGAAACAAATTGCAGAAATTTAAATCTAATTTATTACAACATTCTCCACACTTGCTTGAAATGTAAATTGTTACAGCATTCACATCCACATGTACATTCCACAAAACTAAATGATGAAAGATAAAGAATTAAGTAAGCATTCAATCCACAAGACAAAGAGTTATAGTGGTTCGCCTGTGTGTACACCAACTATTTCACAACAGCAACACAGAATGCTACTCCACTCCTAATATCCTCACACAGGGATATTGGCGTTCACTATCAAAATAGGTTTCGCAGGTTCACCTAAAACCTTCAAAATTGTGTCTTTTTAACTTGGGCTTACACAATCCAAAAACCCACACTATTCTGAGTTTTCTGGATCTCCTCAGACAACCACATAAATGAAATTTTTCTGGCGAATCCCAAACAAAAATCAAAAGAATGGAAATTTTACAGAATTGTAAAATACCTGGATTTCTCCTTTCGTAGCAGCCCGGAAGAACCAATTGGAGTAGATGTTCGAATATGAAAGTTCAATGTTCGATACTCACTTTATAATGGTCATAAGTTCTAATTGATTTTAAATTAAATCAAATTGGGCTAGCTCTATTTAATTTTAATTCCAAGAAGAAGGAAAACAATATTTCCTCTTTTCAAATCAGATTAGAATATCGAATCAAATCAAATAGTAAAAAGCTAACAAAAGGAAATAGAATTATGCACAATATAGCTTAAGAACAGACACAAACTTATCTCAGAGTGGAGCTTTGAATTCACTTAATTTTTGATGAATAACTCTGAAATTAGTGTGTTATTTATAGCTGCAGAAATTCATCTTTAATTGGTCCTAGGGTCACCACGACTGGTCGAAGAAGAAACAAATTTTTGAATTCTCGGGCGTGATCGGATAAAACCGTTACACGACCGGTCGTGAGCTGTCCACGACTGGTCGAAGGCCATCCACGACTGGTCAAGACCCACACATGACTAGTCATGCGACCCATGATTTAGTTGCTGGAGTTTGAGTTGTAGCTCCACGACTGGTCGAAGGTCGAGTTAAGACCATCCCACGACCGGTCGAGCAGACTCCAAGACTGGTCGTAGCCGAACAAAAAAAATCTAATAAATTGTAACAAAATTACGACTGGTCTTGAAATATCTTGGACTGGTCGAACCAGTGCTTGGACTAGTCGAATAGGGTCCAGGAATAGTCTTAGAATAAACCAAAATCACTTACAAAAGATATATGAATTATGTATCCAAAGTGACCTACTCTAAAGGTCAAGCTAAGGTCTATCAAACATCAATAAGTAAGGACATTGAACCTTCATTTGCTTAGACTTTGAACTTTACGAAGCTTGAGTTCTTCTTGATGTAGCTTGAACACTTCACAAGCTTTGAAGTCAATGTCAATTTGAGTTGCGCTTAGTTCCCTAACTATGCTTGACTCTTGATCTTGAATATATGTGAACATTGAGTCTTGAACTTGAACTCGAGCTAGAGTCTTCAACTTGAACTCTTTTATAATATCGTCAATATTGTAGCTTGAACTAGCTTGAGGATTTCATCTTCTTGTCTCGAAGTGTTGACGTGGTGTCTCGAACATATTTAACAAGATACAAACACAAGACACATATAGAGATTTTGACACTCCAAGTTTGACAACCAAAGAGGATTCAAACCATAGCACTTACAATCTCTCCCTTTGTCAAATTTGTGACAAAACACACTCCTATAGTTCGATGCACAAAATACAATAAGAGAAGTATCATAAGCATCAATAAAAAATCATGCACCAGTTGTCATGAGATAACTAAGCATAATACATCCTATAAGTTTTCCAACTCCCCCTGAGTAGTACACCTACCAATCATATTTGTATCAACTATAATATGTGTAACAATCATAAGCAATCATACAATTCATCCCACAATTCTCCCCCTTTTTATAAAAAATATGACAAAGGAAGAATAAAAAATAGAATAATTAATAAAGGAGTCAGAATATTATATCATAAAATGTTATCAAGTCAAGTCAAAGAAACTCAGTCACACAAACAGAGATAGAGCAAAGTCTTATAGTTATTACAAACCAAAGAGTAAAATTCTCAATCTGATCCAGAAGGAGCAGGAATGGTAGGATCAATTTGATGAAGGCCTTTTTGTAAGTGCCTAAAATACTTGTGCATATTTTTAAACTGCAGATTATGGCCAACATTCATCTATTCTACCTTCTCCTCTAATGCACTCAGACGTGCATCAAAATCAGATGGTTCATAGTCAGAATCATTCCCAGAGTTAGAATCAATCTCATTAAAAATAACATCCATATTGATATCATCTGGAGGAGGAGCATCACCCTCTTCATCATTCCCAGCTTCAGCAGCAGCTCCACCCGCACCAATATAAACTTGTCCTCGAGCAAACTCCAACTTCATTTTATTTATGTTGGAGTTGTTGAAAATAAGGTGTTGGATAGGAGCCTCTCCCACGGGCATAGCTACTAACATGTGAGTGGCTAACACATTCATCAGATACCCAAATGGGATATCACTATGACCAGGATGGATACTGAATTGAATGATATAGTAACAAATCAAAGAGGGAAAACAGATATTAGCACTAGTAACGATTGAGTACAAAATATGAACCATAAGCAGAGACAAATCATTCTTGTTTCTAGAGCAGGGATACAGATTAGAGGTGAAGGTACGATGTAAGACTCTGTATCTGGGTAATAAATATCTAGTTGCGAGGAAATTTCCAGTTTGATTCCATGGAGCATCCATGTTACACAATGCTCTAGTATAAATGAGTTTTTCAGATTCTGACACTTTCTCAGCAAGTGTGCTAGGATGAATACCATCATCATTTACTGATATGTCCATAAGGCCTGAAATTAAATGTCGATCAATAGGAAAAGGCCCTTCTCTAGTAGCAATTGTAAAAGTCAGTTGCTCAGTAGAAAATTCAGTTATGCATGCTGCCATGGCCTGCGCTATAGACAGGTATGCCGGCCCACCCCAGCGTAAAATGTTTTCCCAACCTACAGATTAAAGGAGAGGAAAAAGATTGAAAGGAGCGATATGGTTTAAATCAATGTCCTTTTCTACAATCACATTGTGCATACGCAAATCACGAACATACGGTGGATCATCTTTGGGAACCCTAAGATGGCGTCTAGTGATAACATTTGATTTAAAAGAAGAAGCACCTCTGAAATTTTTCTTTTTAGCTCTAGGGTCCATTTTCTTGAAGAAATACAAGAAATTTCATGAAAATAGAGATGGGTTTCTCTAGAATCAGCAAATGAGGAAGAAAATACAAAAAACTTGAAGAAAGAGTTGAAATAGACAATAAAAATTAAGAAATTGAAGAGAAAAGACTATGATACTTTAAGAAAAGAAAGCAAAATGCTCTAACCTGAAGAAATCGAACACAAGGGTTCGACTAGTCGTAGCTTGGCTCGTTGGTGAGGAGGGTTAGAATGAAGAGGAAAAAGAAATTTTTCCCCAAATAAAACAATCAGCACGCTACACGACTGGTCGTGGGTCGTCCTCGACCGGTCGTGACACGACTGGTCAGTACGTCCTCGACTGGTCGTGTACCATAAAAAATATGTAATTTTCTTTAAATTTTGAGATTTAATTTATTAAAGAATTTAATATATATATATACACTATGATATAGAGATGCATGATCAATCATTTTAAATTGCACATACCAAGATCAAATTTCAATTTATTAAACCTACTTTTGTCAAGCGGTTTAGTGAATATGTCAGCAAGTTGAGTCTCAGTAGGAATATATTCTAAGGATATTACTTTTTCTTCCACTAATTCATGAATATATTGAAATCTAATGTCAATGTGCTTAGTACGTGAATGCTGGATTGGGTTTTTCGAAATATTTATCACACTGGAATTATCACAGTATAAAACCATTGAATCCTGTGCGATACCATAATCACTCAACATACGTTTCATCCAAACTAGCTGTGTACATGCATTTCCTGCTGCAATGTATTCAGCCTCAGCAGTTGAGAGTGATATGAAACTTTTCTTCTTGCTAAACCAAGAAACCAAGCAGTTTCCAATGTAAAAAAAAATCACCACTGGTTGATTTTCTATCATCGATATTACCAGCCCAATCAACATCTGAATACCCAGCCAATTGAACACTAATATCATAAGGATACCAAAGACCCAAATAAACTGAACTTGCGACATATCTAATAATTCACTTAACGGTAGTTAAGTGAGATTCTTTAGGATTAGACTGATATCTAGCACAAATTTCAACACTTAAAGCAATATCAGGTCTACTTGCAGTTAAGTAAAGCAAACTACCAATCATGCTGCGATACAATTTAGGATCTGCATCTTTACCTGTAGAGTCTTTTGACAGTCTTAGAGTTGTACTCATAGGTGTATCAAAATTCTTACCATTCTCAAATCCGAACCTCTTAATCAAGTTCAAAGCATACTTGGTTTAAGAAATAAAAATTCTATCAGGTTGTTGTTTTACTTGCAACCCTAGGAAATAATTTAATTCCCAACCATGCTCATTTTGAATTTAGATTTCATTAACTCTACAAACTCAACAGTCATGTTAGTACATGTTGATCCATAAATAATATCGTCTACATAAATCTGAACCATTAGAATATCATCGTTATGCTTCTTAACAAAGAGTGTCTTATCGACACTACCCATTTGAAAATTGTGACTCAGTAAAAAATTAGTCAATTTTTCGTACCATGCCCTGGGAGCTTGTTTCAGACTATAGAGAGCTTTTTTAAGATGATATACATGATTAGTAAACTTAGGGTCTTCAAACCCTATAGGTTGTTCCACATATATTCTTCATGTAAATCGCCATTCAAAAAAGCACTCTTCACATCCATTTGAAAAATTTTAAACTTCCTAACACATGCGATGGATATAAAAAGTCTGATAGATTCAAGATGGGCTACAGGGACAAAGGTTTCATCGTAATCGATGCCTTTAACTTGAGTGTACCCCTGTACAACTAGTCTTGCTTTATTTTGAATTATATTTCCAAGTTCATCAGACTTGTTTTTGAAAATACATTTTGTTCTAATTATTATGTGTTTATCTTTAGGTCTAGGAACAAAATACCAGACATCATTACGAACAAATTGATTAAGTTCTTCCTGCATCGCAACTATCCAGTTTTCATCAGAAAGCGCTTCTTTTACGTTTACTGGTTCAATCTAGGATGTAAAACATACGTAATTACATGTCTTCTATTTGTCTATGAGTGCACACACTAGTGAGAGGGTTTTCAAGAATTTGAGTAGTTGGATGATCGTTAACAGTCCTTAATTCAGAATTAATTTCACTTGATGAAGTATCTGGTTTTTCAATTACAAGAACTTCATCATTGTCTGAACTAGGGGCAGGTGTATTCAAGTGATCATCAATGACCACATTAATTGACTCTTGAATCACACCAGTCCTGTTGTTCAATACACGATAAGCACGACTGTTTAAAGAATATCATAAAAAGGTCCCTTTGTCACTTTTAGTGTCGAACTTTCTCAAGTTTTCACGGTCACGCAAAACGTAGCACTTGCTGCCAAAAACATGAAAGTATTTGATAGTAGGCTTCTTATCAAACCATATTTCATAAGCCATTTTATTATTTGATTTATAAGTATAAACACGGTTAATAATGTAGTAAGCAATATTCATTGCTTTAGCCCATAGATTTCTAGGGAGCTTCATACTATTCAACATAACATTTCCCATTTCTTGAAGCACTCTGTTTTTCCTTTCCACAATACCATTTTGTTGTGGTGTTTTGGGCGCAGAGAATTCTTGTGATATTCCCTGATTGCTATAAAATTTCTCAAAATCGCTATTTTTAAATTTGGATCCATGATCACTGTGGATCTTACTGACTTGATAACATTTTTCAGTTTGGATCCGTTTGATGATATTTTTCACTTCATCAAGGGTTTCTAATTTGTCTCTTAAAAATGAAACCCAAGTATATCTTGTATAATCATCTATGATAACCAAGATGTATTTTTTACCGCCTCGACTTTCCATTCTAGTTGGTCCTATAAGATCCATGTAGAGAAGCTCGAGTGGTCTTGATGTGGCATTGGAGTTCACCTTTTTGTGAGAGCTCCTAGTTTTTCTACCATACTGGCATTCACCACATATTTTGTCTACTTTTTGTAACTTAGGTAGACCTCTAATTAGTTCTCCTTTACTCAATCTGTATAAATTTCGGTAGTGCACATGTCCAAGGTGTTTATGCCAAAGTTCTGTCTCATTGGTATGGACCATGTAGCACTTTTGGTTAGATGAGCTATCATTACTTACTATATAGTAGTTTTCAGAAGTTCTGTGACCAGTTAATATTGCAGAACCCTTTCTATTTATGATCTCACAACCTTGTTTAGAAAATTTCACACTATGGTTGTTATCGCATATTTGAGATATGCTTAACAGGTTGTGTTTTAGCCCCTCAACATATAAAATATCTTTAAATAAGGGAAGGTTGTAAAGTTGAACCATACCTTTGCCAATAATCTTGCAATTGCTTCCATCACCAAATGTGACTGACCCATCAGTCATATCTTTAAGATCAGTGAATAAAGCTTTGTCTCCTGTCATATGCCTAGAGCATCCACTATTTAGGTACCAAATTGAATGGCTTGTTGCTTTAAAAGCAGTGTCGGAAACCAAACAGGCAACCTGAGGAACCCATTTCAGAATAATTTTAGATTTAGGAGTATAGTTGGTCTTCTTTTAATTGTAGTTGTAAGAATGACCTATAGAGTTAGATTTTAAGAGCTCCTTAAGTAAATCAACTATATTTTCAGCTAGAGGATTTCTGATCTGATTTTTGAAATTGACATAGCTGCTTTTAGGTTTTTGAAAAGTTTTTGTATTTTTAGAAAAACCTTGATAAGTACTTTTCTCTTTTGAGTTTGAGGCTTCTCCTTTCACAAATTTGAGAGGAGTATCCTTCTGTTTAGGAGGTATATTCTTATCATAGCCCAACCTCGATCGATCGTAACATTTTCTTGATCTGGATAATAATTTTTCTAACTTTGGATCACCTTGGGCATATCTCCATGTGTCCTTCAAACTCAGAAGAGAAGATACTTCATTTTTAAGTTTCTCATTTTCAGATTTCAAATCTTCAATCAGGGAGGTTTTGAATTCCAAATCACATTTTGATTTTTCAAAATAATCTGAAATTTTTGATTTTTCTAAAACAAGAGTTTCAAAACATTCTTTGAGTTTAGAAAACTTTTCTTTTTGAAGTTTAAGTTTGACATCAATTTTACAACTTTCCTTATATAAGACATTATAAGCATCTTGAAGATCTTCTTCATTTTCATGATCACTATGCAAATTTTCTTCACTAGTTGAATCATCGTGATCTGAGAATGTGAACTTGGTTAGAGTCATAAGGGCTTTTACATCATTGCCCGACTCGGTTTCAGAATCTTCTGATTCAGAAGAGGCTTCGAAATCAGATGATTCGTCCCATGTAGCCAACATACCCTTCTTCTTGGGTTTATCCTTTTTAGGATATTTGTTTGCTAAATGCCCATATTCTTGGCAGTTGTAACATTGACTATCTTTCAAAGACTTTCAAGTTCTAGACTTTGGTTTAGATCGTTTCTTTTCGTTTGTCTTTTGGAAATCGACCATTTTCTTACTTTTGAAAATCTTGTAAAACTTTTTAGCTAAAAGCGCCATATCATCTTCTGAATTTTTTAAATCTGAGTTTTCTTGAGAAATACCTTTAGAAGATGTTAAAGCAATAGATTTTCCTTTAGGAGCTTTAAAATTTAATTCATAGGTTTGTAAAGAACCAACTAGTTCTTCTATCCTCATGTTATCCGTATCACGAAGTTCCTAGATCGCGGTTACTTTAGAGTTGAACCGTTCAGGAAGAGAGCGTAGTATCTTTACACACACTTTACTTTCTGGGATTTTATCGCCAAGACTCCACATTGAGTTTACAATGTCATTCAATCTAGTGTAAAAGTCCATAAACATTTCATTTACCTCCATATGAATTTTTTCAAATTTAGTTGTGAGGAGTTGGACTTTAGATTTCTTGACGATTGAAGTATCCCTCTGTGTCATTTCTAATATATCCCAGGCTTGCTTTGCAGTATCATCGGATATGATTCTTTTGAATTCATCCGGTGATAGTGCGCAAGTGATAACATTTAGTGCTTTGGCATTGGCACTACTCTCACTTTTCTGAAGTGTAGTCCATGAGAAATAAGGAGACACTCTCATTGTTTTTGAACCGTCGGTTCCAGTCACTTCAGTGGTAGGGGGTTTCCATTCAGTCACTGTGGCTTGCCACACACACTCATCCATTGATTTGAGGAAGATCCTCATTCTGGCTTTCCAATAGGCATAGTTGGAGTCATCAAATGGTGGAGGCCTAGTGACTGAAAGACTATCAAAATTTGACGTCTTATAATATAACTTAGATCATTAGCTCAGGAAATAAATCCAAATAAAAAGCAATAAGAACGAACTATTAGGCTCTGATACCACTTGAAATGGCCAAGCTATATGTCCCAGAGAGGGGGTGAATAGGACTATGCCAAATTAAAATAAATACAGTGGAATAAAATAAAGAAATAGCCTTACAATAATAAATCGATTCACAATGCTGAAATTAAATCAATCTCAATAAGTAAGCATTGAGAGATTGATACAAATTCAGTTCTAAGGACAACCTTACACCATAATAAACAAGGGCTTATGGTAGGACAATCTTATTTTTAGAACGTCTTTTGAATCAAGAACTCAATCTGAATAGAAATAAATAAATAGCAAGGAATTGAAACAAATTACAGAAATTTAAATTTAATTTATTACAACATTCTCCACACTTGCTTGAAATGTAAATTGTTACAGCATTCACATCCACATGTACATTCCACAAAACTGAATGATGAAAGATAAAGAATTAAGCAAGCATTCAATCCACAAGACAAATAGTTATAGTGGTTCGCCTATGTGTACACCAACTATTTTACAATAGCCATACAGAATGCTACTCCACTCCTAATATCCTCACACAGGGATATTAGCATTCACTATCAAAATAGGTTTCGCAGGTTCACTTAAAACCTTCACAATTGTGTCTTTTTAACTTGGGCTTACACAATCCAAAAACCCACACTATTTTGAATTTTCTGGCTCTCCTCAGATAACCACACAAATAGAATTTTTCTGGCAAATCCCAAACAAAAACTAAAAGAATGAAAATTTTATAGAATTGTAAAATACCTGAATTTCTCCTTTCATAGCAGCCTGGAAGAACCAATTGGAGTAGATGTTCGAATATGAAAGTTCAATGTCCGATACTCTCTTTATAATAGTTATAAGTTCTAATTGATTTTAAATTAAATCAAATTGGGCTAGCTCTATTTGATTTTAATTCCAAGAAGAAAGAAAATGATATTTCCTCTTTTCAAATCAGATTGGAATATCGAATCAAATCAAATAGTAAAAAGCTAACAAAAGGAAATAGAATTATGCACAATATAGCTTAAGAACAGACACAAATGTATCTCAGAGTGGAGTTTTGAATTCACTTAATGTTTTATGAATAACTCTGAATTTCGTGTGTTATTTATAGCTGTAGAAATTCGTCTTCGACTGGTCCTAGGGTCACCACGACTAGTCGAAGAAGAAACAGATTTTTGAATTCTCGGGCGCGATCGGATAAAACCGTTACACGACCGTTCGTGAGCAGTTCACGACTGGTCAAAGGGCGTCCACGACTGGTCGAGACCCACACACGACTAGTCGTGTGACCCTTAATTTTGTTGCTGGAGTTTAAGTCGTAGCTGCATGACTGGTCGAAGGTCGAGTCGAGACCATCCCATGACCGGTCAAGCAGACTCCAGGACTGGTCGTAGCCGAACAGAAAAAATCTGATAAATTGCAACAAAATTACGACTGGTATTGAAATATCTTGGACTGGTCGAACCAGTGCTTGGACTAGTCGAACAAGGTCTAGGACTAGTCTTAGAACAGACTAAAATCACTTGCAAAAGATATATGAATTATATATCCAAAGTGACCTAGTTTAAAGGTCAAACTAAGGTCTATCAAACCTCAATAAGTAAGGACATTGAACCTTCATTTGCTTAGACTTTGAACTTTACGAAGCTTGAGTTCTTCTTAATGTAGCTTGAACACTTCACAAGCTTTGAAGTCAATGTCAATTTGAGTTGCGCTCAGTTCCCTAACTATGCTTAAGTCTTGATCTTGAATATATGTGAACTTTGAGTCTTGAACTTGAACTCTTTTATAATATTATTAATATTATAGCTTGAACTTTCTTGAGGAGTTCATCTTCTTATCTCGAAGTGTTGACGTGGTGTCTCGAACACATTTAACAAGATACAAACACAAGACACATATAGAGGTTTTGACGCATAAAATTTGACAACCAAAGAGGATTCAAACCATAACACTTACGGGTTGCACCCTATGTTGTGTATAGGGAATGCCACCTAAGGCCGTATGAAGTATGGTACATCTCACTTTTGGTGATTCGACTGATGGGGCACCTCCCCTGAGTGATAGCCAGATAGACCCTAGTTTGGGCCCGACTCTCGATACTATGTCAGATTCTTAGCCAGCCATAGGCCTCATTAATAGGCTGACACCTGTTGCACCACCTGTTCCAGATCAGAACCATGCTTCTACTTCGATGTCGTACATGTCTCAGTCTGCTCTCCCTATTGATGGGTTAGAGCAGATGATGCTCTTTATGCAGCGGTAGTAGCAATAACATCAGCAGTCTTTGACCACCATGGTAGGAATCTTTGCCCAAAGCATGGGTGTGCTCAGCTTGCTCCATTTGTGCCTCCTGCTGGGAATACGGGTGCTAGCGGCCTTTTTAAGCGATTTCTGCATTTGCGGCCTCCTACCTTTGCGGGTACTCACCGACTCGAGGAGGCCGAGTATTGGCTTGACCGCATCTCTAAGATGTTGAAGTCGCTGTAATGTACTGAGGCAGTGTAGGTTGAGTTATTCACCTTCATGTTTGAGAAGGAGGCCAGCCTTTAGTGGGACAACATTCTTTGGACCAACACTGTCGGATATGTGTGGACGTGGGCGGCCTTCGAGATGCATTTCCATGATAAATATTTCCCCCTCACGTACCACTATGAGAAGGAGAGTGAGTTCCTTCACCTTCGATAGGGAGGCATGATAGTGGCAGAGTATGAGAACAGGTTCACGGAGCAAGCTAAGTATGCTCCTCTGATTCTCACCGATCAGCCGATGAGGATGCGGTGCTTCTTTGAGGGTCTGCGACCCGAGATTCGCTCGAAGATATGTTGTAATAGCATTTCTACCTATGCTAAGCTATAGGCATGTCTCTTTGAGCTGAGAAGGATGGGGATAGATTGACTCGTACTAACGTGCCTATGACCTCGAGGCCATGGCTAGATCTGTCGAGCAAGCCGTTCCTTGGTAAGAGGCCGTGTGCAGATTCGCCTCCTAGGCTTTCGACTCCCCCGACTCAGCTGAGGTGACCGAACTTATTGTGCGCCTATTGCAAGAGGTCAGGCCACACAGACATATTTCTTCACCCGCATGAGGGACAACAAATTCTCGCTGCCTCAGAGGATCAACCGTCAGCTCCCTCAGACGATTATAACTCCACCTCTGTGGTCAGCACCAGCACATCCATCATTTCGGCCGCCTACTCCTCGATTCAGGCTGCCTCAACAATGTATGGCACCTCAGCCTAACCGTTCTCAACAGGTGCATGTGCATGATCTTATTACAAAAGCATCAGATTCAATAGATACAGTGCCTTTAGCTTTCGAGGTCACTTCCCAGATCTAAGGTACTTCAGTTTTCTTGTTAGTGGACACTAGGTCCACTATTTCAGTGATATCATGTTCTGCAGTCAAGCGCTAAGGGTTGAATATGACCCCGATGGTTGGGGTGAGAGTTATTATAACCCCAGGAAATTTTACAGATGCCACTAAGATGTGTGAGGGTTGCTTGATAGATCTAGGGAGCAGGACAATATGCATTGACCTGATCGTCACCACGATATACCATTTCGACGCCATCCTCGGCATGAATTGGCTAAAGGAAATGAGGGTCGAGATCGACTGCGAGACCCGACTAGTGATAGCTTACAGGCCTGAGGGCATGGCCTTTACTTTTCCAGTGCAGGTCAGTTGCCCTTTTCAAGTTCTTTGTTACACTTCCTTACTGAGGGATGATGATGGTCCAGCACTTGAAATCACATCTGTAGTTCGAGATTTTGAGAATGTGTTTAGAAAGATACCAGGGTTACCTCCTCAGTGCAAGATCGATTTTACTATAGATCTAGCACTTGGTGTGATGTCATTTCGTTGCCGACATATCGTATGCGTTTGTGTGAGATGGAGGAGTTAAGGAAATAGATCGATGATCTGTTGGATGCCAGATTCATATGACCTAGCGTGTCTCCATCGGGAGCACCTGTGTTGTTTGTGAAGAAGAAAGATAGATCTCTGTGATTGTGTATTGATCATCGCAGATTGAGCTAAGTGACGGTGAAGAACAAGTACCCTTTGCCCAGGATAGATGATCTGTTTGATCAGTTGAAGGGGGCACAATATTTCATGAGGATCGACTTATAGTTAGGGTATCACCAGTTGCACGTCAGGGATGAGGACGTGAAGAAGACGCCTTTCAGGACCAGCTTTGGGCACTACAAGTTTCTTGTGATATCGTTCGGCCTTACGAACGCACCGGCCGTGTTCATAGACTTGATGAACAGGGTGTTTTGGCCATTTCTTTTTCGATTCATCATCATTTACATTGATGACATCTTGATATACTCTAAGATTTGGGAAGAGCACAAGGAGCACTTGCAAGCAGTCTTCGATATTCTTAAGAAGAACCAGTTGTTTACACAGTACAAGAAGTACGATTTTTAGAAGGAAGAAGTCAAGTTCCTAGGACATGTGATGTCCAAGGAAGGGATAGCTATGGACCTTACTAAGGTAGCTGCAGTTCAAGACTGGGAGCAGCCTAGTTCGGTTACCGAGGTGAGGAGTTTCCTTAGCATAAAAGGTTACTATCGACGTTTCATTCAGGAATTTTCTAAGATAGCCAGACCTTTGTCTCAGTTGACTCGGAAAGATCTCAAGTTTACCTGGAATGAAAAGGTAGAAGCAACTTTCCTAGAGCTGAAGGATAAGTTAACGTCCTCCCCTGTGCTAGTATTACCAGAGCAAGGGGTCAAGTATACCATATACACTGATGCATCCCATATTGGTTTGGGTTGCGTCTTTATGCAGAAGGATAGAGTGATTACATATGCAACAAGGCAGGTGAGGAAACACGAGGAGAACTACCCCACGCACGACCTGGAATTAGCGGTCATCATCTTTGCACTAAAGCTCTTGAGACATTACATCTACGGAGAGGAGTTAGAGCTCTTTTATGACCACAAGATCCTCAGATACATATTCATGCAATAGAACCCGAATACGAGGCAGCAGCGATGGATGAAAATCTTAAAGGACTTCAAGTTTGAGGTCTCCTACCATCCTGGCAAGGCTAACCTTGTGGCAGACGCATTGAGCTGCAAGAAGACTATGGCATTTGCGGCTCCGCTGATGATAGCAGAGTGGTATATGGTAGAGTTTGTGTGAGACTTTGAGCAGAAACTTATAGTAGAGAAGCCATACGAGAGCATCGTACATATTCAAGTTCAGCTGGTTATCGATGACCGTTTCATTACGGCTCAGAAGGAAGATGAAGAGTTGACAGAGTTGAGAAACCAGGCTAGTGACGATGAAGAAGCCAAGTGGAGAGTTGGTATAGATGGGGGCTTACATTACCTTGGCTACCTATGCATCCCGAATCTTCATGACTTAAGACGTGAAGTTTTCAAGGCTGTGCACAATTCGAAGATGGTGATGCATCCTGGTAGCACGAAGATGTATCGAGATATGAATAGGTTGTACTGGTGGGATAACATGAAGGCCCACATAGCAGATTATGTGTCCCGTTGTCTCATGTGCCAGCAAGTCAAGGCTGAACATCGCTAACCTCCTGAACTACTTCAGCCCATGCCTATAGCTGAATGGAAGTGGGATTTCATCTCTATGGATTTCATATCGGGGCTGCCGAAGACGAGGAAGGGACATGACTCCATTTGGGTGATCGTAGACCGATTAACGAAATCAGCTCATTTTTTCCCTATCAGAGTTTCGAACTCTATAGATGAGTTGGCCAGATTATATATCAAGGATATTTTACATCTACATGGAGTTCCCTTAGAGATCGTGTCGGATCGAGACACTTGATTTACATTTATCTCATGAACTCGTATCTAGGAAGCGATGGGTGTGAAATTGAAGTTCAGCATTGCATTCCACCCACAGACTGATGGGCAAACGGAACGAGTGAATCAGGTGTTGGAGAATACGCTGCGAGCTTGTGTGCTGGATTTTAAGGATAGCTAGGACGACTTCCTTATGCAGAGTTCACGTATAACAACAGTTTCCAGGTGAGTATTAGCATGACTCCATATGAGGCCTTGTATGGGCATCCCTGTCGAGCATCACATTGTTGGGCAAAGGTTGGTAAGAAAACCTAATTGGCTTAGAGTTAGTACAAGCGACCTCAAAAAAGATCGACATTATCAGGCGTCGACTTCTGGCAACATAGAGTAGGCAGAAGAGCTATGCCAATACGAGGTGGCGACAGCTAGAGTTTGAGGTCGAGGATCATGTGTTCCTGAAAGTTTCCCCCATGAAGGGAGTTCTTCAGTTTGGGAAGAAGGGGAAGCTCACGCCGTGATTCATTGGCCCATTCCAAATATTGGATCGAGTAGGGGTGGTAGCCTATCACCTGGCTTTACCCACACCACTCGTAGGTGTGCATAACGTATTTCATGTATCTATGCTGAAGAAATACATTCCTAATCCTTCGCACATTATCAGATGGGAGCAGGTGCAGTGAACAAGGATGCTACATATGTACCACGTCCGATGCACATCTTAGATAGGAAGGAACAGGTGTTGCACAGTAAGGTGATTCCACTTGTGAAGGTACTGCGGACACATCATACTGAAGAGAATGCTACTTAGGAGATAGAAGCCGAGGTCGGAAAGAACTACCCTCAGATTCTCAAGGAGTACGAAAAGGTACTAATTTCAAGGTTAAAATTTTCTATAAGGGGGGTAGATTGTAACGTCTCGAAAAAATTCGTACAGGGACCGAAGCACCACCTTAGGAAAAAATCATTAAAGACCAAATCCTTTGGAAATTAAACTACAATTAACTAGTCCAACACTAGATTACCTATGAAATTAGCCCTAATCACTTTAAATATGATCTATAAGACCTAAAATCTGCAGGATCACTAATGCTACATTACCTAAAAACTTAGGATCCATCTCAAAACCCAGTTGCTCTTGGGAGCATCATGAAACTTCATATCGGACCAGGATCGCACGTTGAAAGTCTGATTACTGTGAAACTATACGATCATGACCGCCTTGCTCGACTTGACAACCATCTCGAAAATTAAGTCCTAATAGTAAATAAAAACGCACAACTTGAGCCTGGAGCAAAGTGTGTGAGAAACGCGAATATCTTTAGAAAATGAACTGAAACTTAAGTGAATTGAGTTGGTTCACTTGCAGGCTAAATCTAAGGATTTAGACCGTCAGAATCTGACCCAATTACACCCTCGAATCAGGAAAATTTTCCAACACATGTCAGAGTACTTGTAGTCCTGATCGAGTATCGGTGACCATTGAACTAAAACTGGTTCCCTACAGTCGATCTGTAAACCTGATCGGAATGAAAACTTAGGCTGACCTAGATCCATTGTCAGGGAGCTTAAGTCTGATTGCATATAGAAAAGGGGCCTTCAGAACAGCTCCGTTGGACCGAAACGGTCAGAATTTGGCTATAACCTAAGTATACCTTGGCCCTGGGGCCATTCCCATCAGTTCTGGGCCTATATAAGGGCCTTAAACCCTCTCTCTCTCTCTCTTACCATACGAATTTTCTAAAACCCTAAGGTAGAGAAGAAAATAAAGAGAAGGAAAGAGAGAGAAAGTGGGGGAGAAGTCGGGGTTGATCCTGAGATTTGATCCCTGCTGCTCCACATGCTTAACCATTGCTTCTATATCGCTATTCTGGCGATTCCGACTCTGTACTTGGGTAAGAAATCCAAAACTTAATTTTTTTTAGATATTCAAATAGAGTAGAAGGTGCAGTAGTTAACTTATTCCATGTTATAAGTTGTCATTGCGCTAAAGACGAGGACTTAACATTTAAACTGAGTTCGTAACGAGTCTAACGGCGAAAGGTGTAGATTATAAATATTTAAGTTATAGTTTTCAAGGCTTTCAATGTCAGTAATGATTTATGACTGACTTGATTATCATCACATGAGCGTAGATACGATGTTTTCCATATAATACGTATACGTACAAACTATGTTTTTTTTTTAATGCATTCCATGTGTTTGTTAAAATGCTTGAATGAGTATAGAATCACGATTTATGCTTGCTATGTTCATTGAATAACAATACATGATTGGTCTATGTATGGTGAACCCCTTGTAAAGGGATTTGCTATAATACCTGTTATAACTACTTTATTACATGTATAGGATATGGGTAGCTTAAGTGTTTGATAAAATGCCTAAATGTAAAGATGTTTGTTTAAATTCTTGTAATGTGGGTGTTAGGATGAGATTCTCAATTCCTCTATCTACGGTTGTAGTATCTTTTATATAGCCTATCTTATTACTATGTGAATTTAGGATGAAATGCCTTTATACGGTACATGGGTAGTAGGTGTTTTGTTAGACTGTTTAAAGTAGGATTTATATTTGGTTTTAAATTCTCACATACTACCTTTGACTACTACATGCATATACTGATATTTGGAGTGTACGTGGGGCTACGATGTAGTCCAGGTAATCGATAATGGTATATGATCAGGGCTGAATTATTTAGCCACGACAGACACGCTCGATAAATCCTAGTCGTACGCTTCTTATCGGTAGTGGTTAGGCCACATGGAGTGCTTATGCGCTCTATGTCGATCGGCTCGACGTACGCCCGCACTAGTTGAGTTTTTCAAGCAACCCGATTGACCTAATGTATGTTCACCATGTATGGACGTCACTGCTTGAATCTAAGGTACCAAACTCATCAGTGAAAACTTGTTTAACCTTGGTACCTCAATCCTCTTAGACTTATGAGCCGGACATAGTGATATGGGACACTGTGGTCGAGCTGTCGGCCTACGCCGGGGTGACAAGCCCACCTTAGTGATCAGTGAGCAACCTAAGCTCCTGAGCCGAATACATTGGTATTGGACACTGTCTTCGAGTTGTCGGCCTATGACTTGGTGACGAGCCATTAATAGTGACCTCGAGTATACTCTGACACTACGCTGAGGCGACAAGCCTTTCCACAGTAACTAGAATATAAGCTAGGTCTGCATTGAGGTGACGAACCCTTTTGTAGCGACCTGGAACCGCAACATCATATGATATTAGCTAGGACTGACGACCCTAGAATGGATCATTATTTGTGAAATGATATAAGGGAGGTGTCTTAGCTTCCCAATCCTGTTGTATGAAAACGTCTAATAAGAACTCGGTAATCATGCTCATGCATTGCATTACATATGCCTTTGGCGCGAAAGAGCACAGTGGGAGTGGTGCATGCCAGGATCATTAAATGTTGTCGCAAGAGGGTGTGTAGGAAAGGGCATGCATCATTATAACATATCATACTTGCATTAATAAGAGTACTTAGGACATGAGTGTTGTATTGCTTTATCATTACTACTTGACTGAATTGATAACATGTTAACCTTTGCTTTATAATTCCACTAAGTTGATCACTCACTCGATAGTGTTTTAAATTCCAACCAGACCCTATTGTAGATGTAGATGACGGTGATGCTTTCAAGGCAAAGCCAGAATTTTATGATGACGAGGAGGAGTTCTCTTATATGTAGTTATTAGGCGGGTTTATGTAGACCGCTTTGATCGACGGGGTTCACTGGGATGCTGACTAGATGACATTACACATTTTTTATATTTTGGAATTTAACATGTAATTATTTAAACTGGTAACATTATCATACTCGGGAGACTTACCTTCACTTATATGCTCTATACACTTATCACAGTTTTCCGCTTGCGTAATTAATCGTCTCTGGGGCCTGATATGCCATTTTGGTATAATCCCTCTCATGTTTAATGCACAAATATATATAACATTTAATCATCATTATTTACGTTGCATAAGTGATGTGTTGGAACTCGAGAGTTGGGCTCCTACTCGACCCCCAATTTTTCAGGCGTTACAGTTAGCACAAGAGTTATCCAACCAAAAATAAACTATCCTAAATAGTGAAATGCAAACTATCCTAAAACGACATAAAAAAAACTATCTTAGAATGGAAAATAAAAAATCCTAACTATACCTCCATCAGACTAGGAGATCAATCCTGATAAATATGATCATTCAGAGGTATGGACATATCCTTTGAATCAAATTCCTCAAAAAATGGCTTTAATTGATTTCCATTCACTTTGAATTCATTGTCATTATTTGGATTTTAAATCTCGACAGCCCCAGGAGGATAAACATTGGTAACAGTGAAAGGATCAGTCTAACGAGATTGAAGCTTACCCGAAAAGAGATGTAACCAATAATTATACAAGAGGACCTTCTGACCTGGTGTGAATGATTTCTAGAGAATGTGTTGGTCATGAAATGCCTTCTTCCTGTCCTTGTAAATTCTTAAGTTCTCGTACGCATCATTGTAGATTTCTTCATGTTCATTCAACTAAAGTTTGTGTAGCGAGCCAACGTTGTCCAAATTAAAATTCAGATTTTTAATTACCCAGTAGGCTCTATGTTCCAACTCCACAGGCAAGTGACAAGCTTTCTCATAGACAAGTTTAAAGGGAGACATTCTAATAGGGATTTTAAATGCAGTACAGTAAGCCCATAAAGCATCAGTCAATTGGAGTGACCAATCCTTACGGTCAGGGTTAACCATCTTTTCCAAGATGTGTTTAATTTTCCTATTAAAAATCTTAGCTTGCCCACTTGTTTGTTGGTGGTATGGAGTGCTCACTTGTGGGAGATGCCATATTTCTTCATTAAATTTGTAAATGGCCTATTATAAAAGTGTGAGCCCTCGTCACTAATGATGGCTCGAGGCATTCCAAACTGGGAAAGGATGTTTTCTTTTAGGAATTTAATGACTGTTTGATGGTCATTGTTCCGGCATGGAATCACTTCAACCCATTTAGTGACATAGTCTACTGCTAGCAAAATGTATAGATTTCCAAAGGATTGGGGGAATGGTCCCATGAAATCGATGCCCCAGCAATCAAATGCTTTTATGATAAGAATGAGGTTCAAGGGCATCATATTTTGATGGGACAATGCTCCCAATTTTTGATAACACTCACAAGCTTTGCAAAACTCATGAGTGTCCTTGAACATAGTGACCCAGTAAAAGTCACACTGTAGAATTTTAACTGTGATCTTTTTAGAAGAAAAGTGACCACCACAGGCCTGAGAGTGACAGAAGGATATGACACTTTGGTGTTCACTATCTGGCATACATCTCCTTAAGATTTGGTCTAGACAATATTTAAACAAATAAGGATCATCCCAGAACAATTTACGCACCTCGATGAAAATTTTCTTCTTATCTTACGTAGTCCAATGTGTCGGTATGAAACCTGTGGCAAGATAATTAGCAATATCAACAAACCAAGGTGAATGGGAGTGTAACATCCTGAAAAGCAGGGGTTGAGTAAAAAACCCAACTCCCGAGTTCCAAAATGTTATTTATGAAACATAGATAATAGTAGATGCATGTTGGTAGTAAACAGGCATTAAATAAGATTGAGATTAAGCCAAAACAACATATTATACTCCAGAGACAGTTAAATTAACAAGCGGAAGACTGTGATAGTATGTATAACATATATAAACTGTTGTATGTCTCCAGAGTGTGAACATGTTACCAGGTTATATACATACATGTATACTCCAAAAGTAAACAAAAAGAATATACATGAGTGCTCTAAAAATATAAAATGAAAAGTGTCAAGGCATCTAATCAACCTCCCTGTAATCCTGTCAATCAGAACACGCATAAAGGAGGGATCCTCCTCCTCATCATCAAGTCCAGCTCCGCCTCGCAGGCCGCGCCATCATCTACAATCACAATAGGGACTGGTGGGTGTCCGAAAACACCATCCCGTAACGTGGGAGTGAGTGATCAACTCAGTGGAATAAGAGAGCAAAGATTAGCATGTTCTCAAATCAATCATGCGATAATAGTAAAGCAATAACTCAAACATTACTAAATACTGTTGTTAATGCAATATGACGTGACATGATGGATGCCCTCACCGACGATCTCCCTCATACGGCACCATCTTACGCCCGTGACATGCTTTCTTCTCACAGTGCTCCACATCTTCCAGGCACATGCAATGTGATGGTGATACGATTACTGAGTTATTATTAGTCGTTTTCATACAACAGGATTGGAAAACTAGGGTACCTTGCTTATATCAATCCCAACACAGATCCTGTCTAGGGTCGTCACTCCTAGCAATCTCATACGATGTTATATTTGTAGGTCGCTGCAAGGGCTGTCAGGGCTGTTGCTCGCACTCGTTGCACCTCTCCCCCATCACCTTATTAATACAGGCCCAATTATCCGTAAGACTGCATCAGGACTTGTCGCCCCCATGCGGTGTCAGGATAAACTCAAGGTCACTACAAAGGGCTCGTCACCTGATCAGTGTTGGCCGACAGCAAGAATATAGTGTCCCATACCACCATAATCTGCTCAGAGTAGGGTGCTCACTGGTCACTATGGGGAGGTTTGTGGCCCCAGCGTTGGCCGACAGCTTGACCACAGTATCCCATACCACCATGCCCGGCTCATGAGTCTTTATGGATCAAGGTACCATGGTTGACAGGGTTTCCAATGGTAAGTTCAGTACCCTAGGTTCAAGCAGTTATGATTCATACAGGGTGAACATACAATAGCCAGTCGGGTTACTTGACGGGCTCAGCTAGCACGATCGCATCTCAAGCTGAACGACATGAAGTGCATAAAACACTTCGTGTGGCCTAACCACTGCCGCCAATCCAAAACACGACTCGCGTTCATCGACGCGTCCTCCGTGGTAAATACAAACAAACCATGAACTTACTCTGTTACTGACTGCCTGGACTAGGTATAGTCCCAAACATTTGTGAATCCACTTCTTCAATCATATAAAGGTAATGGAAATGCATTACAACAATGTGAGCATGTTAACACATGTTATAACATACAACTTAAGTAAATCATCTAGCACATGCATTTCTTACATATGATGAAATCATACATATAGCCAACATGAAGGAAATCATTTACATCAGCATATTATTTGAGAATTCAATCTCAAAACTATTTCACAACACCATTTAATTCAATAAATATTAATACAAACATTTATACAAACACTTAGTCTACACACTTAAGTCTACATATTGTATGTCGACTCAAAGTGTGCATTTGGGCGAATCTCTTCACCAAACTGATTATGCACGCATTCCTAATATCCTAAGGTGACAAAAATCCATGTCAATCATATCAGCAAAATATGGATGCAAACAGTATTTCCTACAAATGACTAAAATGCCCTAAATCTCATATTTTTCGTCTGCTTACGAAACAGGAAATGGACAGCATGTTGTACATGTCAAACGATGTTGCCGTCGATAATCTACTATTAAATGACATTGAAAGCTTTGAAATCAGTCAATCAAAGCGTCTAAAATCTGCACCTTTCACTTTAGATGTGTATCGTTCCGAACGGAGCGTATACGCTTCGTCTACGGCGAACAGGCGACCTATTTCACAAGTTATATCAACTACTTTGCTATTTGAATTAATGAAACGCTAAATCAGCAAGTGTTGAAGGTTTTCCTTACCTAGAAGTGCGTTGGAATCGTTGAGAAAGTGATTGGAGTGCGTTGCTTTAGCACGTGTAGCAGCAGCAGCAAGTGGCGGGAAGATCTCTCCCACACTCTCTCACAAACTCTCACTTTTTCTCTCTCTCTAGCTAGGGTTTCTAGCAAATTCGGATGGGTGAGAGAAGTGAAGGTTTCAAACCCTTTTATAGCCTAAAATCTTCCCAAATTAGGCTTGGGAACAAGGTTCACTTGAGGTATAACCAAATCGGGGTTATTCTGGTCCAAAAGAGCATTTCTGGAGGTCCCCTGGCCAAACGCGGTCGGACTTAAGCTCATGCATACTGGATCTAGCACACATCAAGTTTTCAGACCGGTAGAGTTCCCAGATCACACGTCGCGGTCCAGTTTCAGTTCAACGGTCACCACACCTAGATCAGATCTACAAGTCTCATGATATGAAAGAGAAATTTTTCCTGATCCGAGGGTGTAATTTGGCTGAATTCTGACGGTCAGAACGCTTAATAATAATGCGTCAAGTCACGTGCCAGATTTGAATTAAAATTTCCAAATCTAACCCTATTCTCACTCTCTTCACTCCAAGCTCAATGAAATAGCCTCTGAACGTCGGTTGGCCTTGATTTTTGAAACGGTTGTCAAGTCCAGCTAAGTGGTCATAACGGTCTAAGATTGTAGGTATCAGACTTTCGACGCGCGGTCTAGATCTAATATAAAGTTTTAAAGAGTTCCTGAGAGAAAACGGGTTTAGAGTTTGATCCAAAGTTTTAGGATATTATAGCATCATTGGTTCTACAAGTTTTGGTTCTTGTAGAACATATTTAAAGCGATCAGGGACAATTTCACAGCTACTCCAGCGTAGCGCTAGCTAACTTATGCTTAATTTCTAAAGGAATTAATCCTAAGTGATTTATTTGGCTATGGAATTGGGTTCTGAGCGGTTACAAAGGTGTTTTGGTTGACCCATTGCCTAAGGACGTCTAATCCCAGGTTGGCAAAAATTTGGGATGTTACAGGGAGACTTTGAACAGTTGTTCGTCGGGGAACATATCATTGATATGTGTCATCTCAAGGGAATTAAGGAGATCAAAGAAGGAAAGATGGTCATCCACTACGTTCTTTACTCCCTTTTTATCTTTTATTTTCAAATTAAATTCTTGGAGTAGGAGGATCCATCTAATCAGGCGGGGATTAACATCATTCTTAAAAAGAATATACTTGAGCGTCGCATGATCTGTGTAAATAATGATCTTGGATCCGAATAAGTAGGACCTAAATTTATTCAAAGCGAACACTATGGCTAAGAGTTCTTTTTCCTAGTCGAGTAGTTCCCTTAGGCAGGATTTAGAGTTTTACTTGTGTAATGAATAACACAGGGCTTCTTTTCTTTTCTCTGGCCTAAAACCATCCCAAGAACATAGTCAGACGTGTCACACATAAGTTCAAAAGGAAGGCTCCAATTGAGTAGTTGCATGATAGGTTCAGTGGTTAACATGCCCTTAAGCTTATTGAAATCTTCCTGTCATTACTCAGTCCACTTGTATGGTGCATCCTTTTGGAGTAGATTACATAAAGGATGAGAGAGATGACTAAAGTCTTTTATGAATCTCCTATAAAAGTCAGTGTATCCTAAGAATTATCGCACGTCTCATATGTTCTTGGGTAGAGGTAGCTTAGACATAAGATCAATTTTAGCCTTATCTACCTCAATTCCCTTGGACGAGATGATATGGGACAATTCTCTTATGAATCATGAAATGACACTTCTCCCAGTTGAGTACCAAATTCTTTTATTCACATCGCTTCAGCACACATTTAACACTCTCCAAACAATCGCTGAAGGAAGGATAAAAATCAGAGAAGTCGTCCATGAAGACCTCTAGATATTGCCCCAACATGTTAGAAAAAATGCTCATCATGCATCGCTGAAAAGTGGCCCAAGCATTACATAGTCCAAATGACATCCTTTAGTAAGCAAAGCTTCCAAAAGGGCATGTAAAAGTGGTCTTTTCCTGATCTTTAGGGGCTATATCTATCTGGTTGTAGCTCGAATACCTATCAAGGAAATAGTATAAAGAATGACTAGCTAGCCTTTCCAAAATTTTATCGATGAAGGGTAAAGGAAAGTGGTCCTTCCTTATGATTATCCAATTTTCTATAGTCGATGCACATTCACTAACCAGTCGTAACTCTAGTTGGCACAAGTTCATTATTGGCATTGGCTACGATGGTGATTCCAGACTTCTTAGGAACCATCTAAGTTGGACTCACCCATTGATTATCGGATATCGGGTATATAATACTCACATCCAATAGTTTAAGAACCTTAGCCTTAACCACTTCCTTTATGTTTAGATTTAGTCTGCATTGTGATTTCCTAGCAATCTTTACATTATCCTCAAGATAAATGCAGTGAGTACAAATTAAAGAGTCAATTTCCTTAAGGTTTGCAATTAACTATCCTCCAAGGGCTCCCTTATTATCAATGAGAGTATAGATGAGCATACTCTCCTATTCTTGCTTAAAGTGGGAAGAAATCACCACTGAGTATGTCTCATCTTGACTTAAATAGACATATTTCAAATTAGAAGGCAAAGGTTTTAGGTTAAACTTCGGTGCCTTGAGGTTAGACGGTAGAGGTATTACATTGGTTTGGGACAACTCTTCAAATTGTGACCTCTACCTGTTAACTTCAAGTACCGAAAAAGTATCAAGCATGACACCCATCTCCCTAATCATGTCATCATCAAAATCATGTGAGTGGGCCAGGCATATCTCTAGAGGATCAGAGGATAAGGTTAGAAGTGTTCTATCTTCCATGAAGGAGTCAATCATATTAATGACATGGAAATCATCATCATCCTCTAACCATTTGCCTATGTTGAAAAAGATATTCAAATCCAATGTCATATTCCCAAAATACATACTCATGACTCCATTCTTGTAATTAATGATTGCATTTGAAGTGATAAGGAATGGGCGACCAAGAATGACGGGAATTTGAGTTCTCATGTTACTGATGGGTTTCGTATCTAGGATGATAAAATCTACCGGGTAACAGAATCTATCAACCTGGACCAACACATCCTCAATTATCCCTCTCGATACATGAACCAAGCGATCAGTAAGTGTAATGTGGTTAGGGTGGGTTTCAATTCACTTAAACCTAACTATTTGTGACCAAGTAGGGAATCAAATTTACGCTTGCTCCTTAGTCAATAAGTGCATGCTCAATTAAGTTGACACAAGGTATGGTTGGTATAATAGGATCTTTAAATTTCTATGACACATCTTGTTTTAGGATGACACTCACTTTCTTAGTTAAGAAGATTTTCTTTTAAATATTTTATCATCTTTTGGTCGTACATAAGTCCTTCAAAAATTTAGCATATGAAGGTATTTGTTTAACCGTAACTAGTAGAAGAATTTTGACCTTCACTTATTTCAACACCTCTAGAATGTCCTAAGAGTTAGAAAGAGGTTTCGGTGCAACCAACCGTTGGGGAATGGGGCAACTGGCTTGCCTTGAAGTTCCGGTTCTAATTCTTGTGGAGCAATGCTAGGTCTATCATTGTTGTCCCCTTCCCGGTCCTTAGGCTTTTCAACCCTAACCGAATTGGTTTTGTCAATGATCTTCCCACTCCTAAGAGTGGTGATAGATTTAGCTTACTCCAATTGCTTTGAAGAGCTCGGGTTGCTAACTTCATATTGTGGTTTTGGATTGGGAAGAGGTTGAGCTGAAAGGCTCCCCTTATTCCCAATTGTATTCCTTGTATCAAGCCCTTGTATGGCTTTTGTAAGGTCTTGAAATGCTTGCAGCATCCCTTGATTAAAAAGCTCTTGCTTTTGAAGATATTTTAGTACCGGATCCTCTTGAGGTTTCTCTTGATTTGGAATTTGGTTGAAGAAACCTTGAGGGGTAGCCATTTGTCCATTCCTCCAACTGAAATTTGGATGATTTCTCCAACTAGGATTGTATGTATTGGAAGTAGGTCCATTGAATGGTCTTTGATAATTTTCTATGGCATTAGATTTTTCATTCAACACCTCTTGAAAGGCAGGTATTGTCGGACAATTTTTAGTTGTGTGAATGTTACAAGCACAAATACTGCAAACAGTTTCATTAACCTTATCCTTCTTTAATTTCATGACCTCGACTTTTCTCATGAGATTAGACAATTTAACATTGACATCATAATCCTCTTTCAGGAGATACATTCCACCCCTCTCTTTGCATTGAGCCAACCTAGACATGGTGTTTAATTTTGGGGAGACGTCCCATGATTGTGTGTTTTCAACAAGCTTAACATAGTAGTCCTGCACATCATTGACACTTTGAATCATAAATTTCCCATTACATATTGTCTCAACTAATTAGTGCATGAGAGATGTCATTCCATCATAGAAAAAGTTCGTGATGCGCCACATTTCAAAACCATGTCCTGGGCATGAACTGACAAGATCCTTTAACTACTCCCAACATTGGAAGATGTTTCATCTTCCTTTTGGGAGAAGTTCATGATTGACTTTCTAAGGGTGTTTATCTTATGTATGGGAAAATTTTCTTTATGAACTCTTGTTATGTCATTCCATCTACCAATGTAACGTCTCGAAAAAATCCGTATAAAGACCTGAGTACCACCTCAGGTAGAAATCACCAAGGACCAAATCCTTTAGGAATTAGACAAAAATTAATTGAGTACTAAACTAATTTAGTCAGTTTATTATCTTAAACAGCTTTCTATATGAACTGCAAGACCCAAAACCAGTAGAATCGCTGACGCTACATCGTCTAAAAACCTAAGACACATCTAAAAACCCAGTTGCTCTTAAGAGCATGATAAAACTCTGTATCAGACCTAGACCGCGCGATGAAAGTCCAATTATCGCAAAACTATATGCTTATGACTGCCTTACTGGGAGAAAATGAGTCAGATTTTATAGGATCAAACCTATGGGACTTAAGGAATGATGGATGGGAATAAAAAGAAAAAAGTTGGAAACAAAATCAAAGAAAATAAATAAGTAGAAGAACCCAGATTCCAAATAAACAAATTCAAACTCAAAAAGGATCTTTCTGATTCTTGAAGAATGAGGAGGAAAGAGATTGATCGAGAAAGATCTCTTGTCCTACTAGTATCCAGAAATGCACAACTTGAGGCCGGAGCGAAGTGTGTGAGAAACACGAATATCTTTAGAAAATGAACTCAAACTTAAGTGATTTGAGTCGTTCGCTTGTAAGACAATTTTAAGGTTTCAGACTGTCAGGTTCTGACCCAATTACACCCTCGGATCAAGAAAAATTTCCAACACATGTCAGTGTACTTGTGGTCCTGATCAAGTACCGGTGACCTTTGAACTAAAACGGGTCCTCCGCGGTTGATCCATTGATCCGATCGGACCAAAAACTTAACCTAACCTAGATCTAATGTCAAGGAACTTTCCCCAGACCGTATGCAGAAAATGGGCCTCCAAGTGTACGGACTATAAATTTTTAGGTTACGATTTTTGAGGCTTTCAATGTCAGTTAATGATTTATGACTGACTTGATTATTGTCACATGCGCTTAGATGCTATGATTTCTGAATATTACATATATATGTGAACTATGCTAAATATGATGTATTCCAAGTGTTTGTTGAAATATCTGAATGAATATGGAATTATGATTTGTGCTTACCATGAATGTTGTTAGGGAATACATGACTGTTGTACATATGGTAACTCCTATGTGCAAGGGTTTGCTATAATATGTGTTTTAAACTAATTTAGTACATGTATGTAATATGTGTAGTCTAAGTGTTTGATGACATGCCAGAATGAGAAAATGCTTATTGTAATGTATTTAATGAGGGTGTTGAGATGAGATTCTCAATTTTCTTATCTATAGTTACAGTTTTCTTTATGTAACCTATCTCCCTACTATGTGTTTATGGATGAAATGCCTATGTATGATAACATATGTACTACGTGTTTATTGAAATGCTTAAATGAGATTGATACTGAAATTTGTTGTCACATGCTATCCTTGACTATCACATGTGAATGTTATCATTTGGAGTGTGACTGGGGCTACGATGTAGTCCAATTAATCAGTAATGGTTTATTATCGGCGACTGAACTATTTTAGCCACAACAGATACGTCCGATGAATCTGAGTCGTACGGTGATTATTGTCAGTGGTTAGGCCACGAGGAGTGCGTACACGCTCCATGTCAATTACTTCAATGTATGCTCGTACCAGTCGAGCTTGTCAAGTAACCCGGTTGGCCCAATGTATGTTCACCATATATAGACGCTACTGCTTGAATTTAAGGTACCAAACTCACCAGTGAAAAGCCGTTTAACCTTGGTACCACGATTCTCTAAGACTCATGAGTCGGGCATGGTGGTATGGGACACCGTGGTCGAGCTGTCGGCCCACACTGGGGTGACGAACTCCTTGTAGTGACTAGTGAGCAACCCAAACTCGTAAGTCAAATATGGTGGTATAGGATACTGTGTTCGAGCTTTCAGCCTATGCTAAGGTGATGAGCCTTTCCCGTAGTGACCTCGAGTATAAACTAAGGCCTATGCGGAGGTGACGAGCATCTTTGTAGTGACTTGAACTTTCCTGTCCACTGCTTTAAAATCAGGGGTGACGTTGCCCTATAACTTGCCTATGGTATGTGATTAGCTAGGATTGACAACCCTAGATGGATCATCGTTTGGGTAAATGACATAAAGGGAGGTACCTTAGTTTCTCGAACCTACTCTATGAATGAGTCTAATAAAGGACTGGGCTAACATGATCATGCACCACATTGCATGTGCCTTTAGCGTAGGAGTTGAGCACAGTAGAAGGGATGCATGCCACAATCGTGAGATGATGTCATGGAGGGAGTGTAGGTAAAGGCATACATCATTAATATATACCAACCTTACATTAATCAAAGTACTTAAGAATGCTTGTTGTATTACTCTATCATTACTATTTGGCTGAATTGATAACAAACTAACCCTTACCTTATAGCTCCACTGAGTTGATCACTCACTCCCACTCTGGGACTGTAGTTGAAAACACCAACCAAACTCTATTGTAATTTCAGGTGATGACGAGGCTTACGAGATGGAGCCTGTCTTCTATGATAACGAGGAGGAGTTCTCCTACATGCAACTCTTTGGTGGGTCTATGAAGATGTGGAGTTTCATATCAGGGCTACAGGGATATGATTATATGACATTACACTTTACCATTTTGTATATTTTGGAATTTTTCATGAATTTATTTAACCCGGCAACATTCATACTCTAGGGACTTACAATCACTTATATACTTTGTATATCTATCAGTCTTTTTCTTGCATAATTTAACTGTCTCTAAAGTATGCTACGCTGATTTGGTATAATCCAACTCATGTTTAATGCACTAATATGGACAATATTTAATCATCATTATCTATGTTGCATAAGTGATGTGTTGGAACTCGGGAGTTGGGCTCCTGCTTGACCCCTAATTTTCACGACGTTATAAGTTAGTATTAGAGCATGATTTGGATTAAAATAGACCTGGGTTATGGTAACACAACACACATTGAGGTACTTTGCTCTAGGAGGGAGCAATGAAACGTAGAAATAATTGTAGGATTCCAAGTTTCGTCTGTTAGTGATCATATGACCGTTGAAGCAAAACTAACCTTAGAAATCAGACTTGTAGGCATCTGTGATCATGCGAGATGATCCCAATCCTTTCCCAGGTTGTAAACCGATGGGTTTAGAGCATAATTCAGCCTATTTCACACTCAAACAAACCGAAAGGCCCGAATATACATGAAATGGGACCCAAAATGACTCAAACGGACTCGGGGGCCCAAACGGTGCAAATCGGGGGGATCTAAAGTGGTCCTCGAACAATACGGTACCCCTCGAGGGGGGGGGGGGAGGGGAATGGCATAGCCCCTGGGGGAGGCCTCGCCGTCAGGACGGTTCGGGCCTGTTAGGCCGCAGCGGGCCGAGTGGGCCGACGCCCATACATTGTAGTGGGGCCCATGAAAATGTGTGGGGACCCCTATATCACCCCCTTTTGCTTCCTTTTCCTTTCTTACACACCTCCAAGCTTCCCTATCTCTTAAAAATTTCCATTTTCCCTTCTCAAATCACCCCTCCAATCTCATTTTCTTCCTTCTCCTTGCACCACCTCCACCACTCTCTCAAACCCATCTCCTACAACTCCCTCATTTCCTTTCATTTGACTGCACAAACCCTCCTTTGTGTCTCAAAAGCTTTAAGGTTTAACAACCCATTCTATCCCTCCATCTTTTTTTCACTCAAATGACTCTTTTTAAGCTCGTGGCTGTGATTTTCTCCATTTCCACGTTTCTGTCTCTCATGGGGAAGAAGAGGGCTCCCACGGATGAAGCTGAGTCTAACCGCCCTACCTGTTCAAGGAGGAAAAAAGGTGTCAAGGCTAGTACAAGCATTGATCGGGAGATAAGGATAAAGCGAGATCTCGATCCCCAAGCTTCCCTCGAAAGAGCTCTACTAGCGGATATGTCACATGGAAGATTTTAAGGCCGTAGGGTACTTTTTGAAGCACATGTGGATAAGAAGTTATTTGGACTTTATCCAGTGATGGACCTCCTGGCGGAAGCCGAGTGAGGTCCTATATTTGAGGGCAAGTCTCACGTGAATGAGGGCACTGTCCGAGCCTTCTACGCCCGCATACACAATCCACTGCTAGAGCCTCTATAGTTTACCATCCCCGTGGGAAGGCGGGAAGCTGTTGTTAATGTGGACTTGATAGCTTGAGTTATGGGGATGCCATGTGGGGAGGTTCATGGTAACAAGAAGAACCTCAGGAGCATGCATGAAAGAGATTGCCGCCCGTGATTCTTTTGTGGCTGACTGGTCTACTAGAATCGAGGCAATTGATTCCTGGCATCCGAGATGATTCATGAATTTTGCCTACTCTACCATATCTTCACATACAATGTGTATCCTCGTTGGAGCAATCGAAGCGAGTGCACGCTTTTGATGGTAGACTTCCTATACCGAGCTGGGAAGGGACACAAGTTTGCCTGCCTACGTATGTGCTACTATAGATAGTTTAGACTACATCTCTAAGATGTTGAACCCACTGCACTGCACTGAGGCAGAGCAAGTAGAGCTGCTCACCTATATGTTTGAGAAGGAGGCCAGTCTCGGTGGGACAATGTCCTTCGGACTGTGGCGCTAACTATGTATGGACGTGGACAGCGTTTGAGATACGCTTCCATGAGAAGTACTATCCCCTCACGTATCGTAATGAGAATGAGAGTGAATTTCTTTACCTCCATCAGGGAGGGATGACAGTGGCAGAGTACAAGAATAGGTTCACGGGCTGGCCAAATATGCTCCCCTAAATTAGTAGACCAGCCGATGTAGATGCGACATTTTTCTGAGAGTCTGTGACCAAAGATTCGCTCAAAGATGTGTTGCGCTAGTATATCCAACTTGCTAAGCTAGTGAACATGTCTCTGCGAGTTGAGCAGGATAGGGACAAGCTGTCCAGTACACGTGTGCCTATGGTTCCTAGGCCTCAACCAAATTTTCTGAGCAGGCCATTTCTTGACAAGAGGCCCCGTGCAGACTTGCCTCCCAGACTTATGGCTCCACCGGTCCCGATGAGGCAATCAGACTTGTGGTGCACATACTGTAAGAGGTCAGGAAACACTGACATGTACTACTTCACCAAGATGAGGGATATTGGCTTCTCGCCACCTTAGAGGATCAATCGTTAGCTTCCCCAAGCCATATCAGCTCCGCCTTTACTATCAGTACTGCCAGCATAGCCTTTCTATAGGCCTAATATGCCACGTAGTAGGCCGCCTTAACGGCCAATGGTACCATAGCCGAACTATTCTCAACAGGCTCATGTGCACTCACTTGCAACTGAGGCATCTGAGACAACAGTTACAACACCAATGGCGTTCGAAGTCATATCGCATGTTTAAGGTACACCAGTCTTCTTATTGGTGGACACCGGGTCCACTATCTCTATTATATCATGCGCAACAGTCAAGCGAATAGGGTTGGAAACTAGTCTTATGGTTAGGTTGAGACTCCTTACCGCCATAGGAACTTTCTCAAACTCTACCAAGATGTGTAAGGATTGCTTGATAGACCTTGGGAGTAGAATAGTGATTGTTGACTTGATGATCGCCGCATTATGTCACTATGACATCATTCTTGGTATGGATTGGCTCATGGAGATGAGGGAAGAGATCGATTGCGATGATAAGGTGGTGACAGCCTATGGGCCAGGGGGCACGACCTTTATATTTCCAATGTAGGTTAGTTGATACTACCGCATTAGTTACTACGCTACCTTGTTAGAGCAGGTTGATGGTCCACCACTTGGGAACACTCCAGTAGTTCAGGATTTTGAGGACGTGTTCAGGAAGATACCTAGATTTTCTCCTCAGTGCGAGATCGATTTTACCATTAATCTAGTGCTTGGTGCGACAACCATTTCACTACCGATGTATCGCATACCTCCGTGTGAGATGGAGGAGCTGAGGAAATAGATCGATGATCTGTTGATGTAGGCTTCGTACGACCGAGTGTATATCCTTGGGGAGCACCCATATTGTTGGTGAAGAAGAAGGATAGATCACTGCGATTGTGTATTGATTATCGCAGGTTGAACCAAGTGACATGAAGAACAAGTATCCTTTACCTAGGATAGATGATCTATTTGATCAGTTAAAGGGGGTACAATATTTCACTAAGATCGACTTACAGTCAGGGTATCACCAGTTGCGCGTCAGGGATGAGGACGTGCAGAAGATGACTTTTAGGACCAGTTTTGGGCACTACGAGTTTCTTGTGATGTTATTTTGACTCACAAACACACCGGCCGTGTTCATGGACTTGATGAACCGGGTGTTTCGGCCGTATCTATTTCGATTGTCATTGTGTTTATAGATGACATCCTGATATACTCAAAGAGTCGGGAAGAACATGAGGAATACCTGTGAGCAGTCTTTGATATGCTCAGGAAGAACCAGTTGTTTACACAGTAAAAGAAGTGCGACTTCTGAAAAGAAGAAGTCAAGTTCTAAGGACATGTGGTGTCCAAGAAAGTGATAGTTGTGGATCTTACTAAGATAACCGCAGTTCAGGACTGGGATCAGCCAATTCAGTTACTAAAGTGAGGAGTTTTCTTTGTTTGGCAGGCTACTACCGCTGATTCATTAGGGATTTTTCCCAGATAGTCAGACCGTTGTCTCAGCTAACTCGGAAGGATCTCAAGTTTTCCTAGAATGAGAAGGCAGAAGTAGTGTCTCAGGAACTAAAGGAAAAGTTGATGTCCGCCCTTGTGCTAGTATTACCAGAGCAAGGGGTCAAGTATACAATATACACTGACGCATCTCGTGTTAGTTTGGGTTGTGTTATAATACAGAAGAAGAGGGTTATTGCTTATGCATCGCGACAATTGAGGAAACATGAGAAAAACTACCCTACACACGATCTGGAGTTAGCGGCCGTCATTTTTGCATTAAATCTTTGGAGACATTACCTCTATGGAGAGGAGTTCGAGCTCTTTTGTGACCACAAGAGCCTCAGGTACATATTCATGCAGAGGAACCTGAATATGAGGTAGCGGTGATGGATGGAAACTTTGAAGGACTTCAAGTTTGAGGTCTCCTACAATCCTGGTAAGGCTAACCTTGTGGCAGACGCGTTAAGCCGCAAGAAGACAATAGCATTTGCAGCTCCACTGATGATAATAGAATGGGATATGCTAAAGTTTGTGTGAGACTTTGAGCAAAAACTTACGGTAGAGGAGCCATTCGATAGCATCACACATATTCGAGTTCAGCCACTTATCGATGACCGAATCATTGTGGCTCAGAAGGAAGATGAAAGGTTGACAAAGTTGAGAAATCGAGTTAGTGATGATGAAGACTCAGAATAGAGAGTTGGTACGGATGGGGGTCTACGTTATTGTGGCCACTTGTGCGTCCCAAACCGTCATGACTTGAGGAAGGAAATTCTAGAAGTTGCTCACAATTCGAAGATGGTGATGCATCTTGGTAGTGTTAAGATGTATCGAGACATGAAGAGGTCGTACTGGTGGGATAACATGAAGGCCCACATAGAAGATTATGTGTCCCATTGTCTCACGTGTCAGCAGGTCAAGGCAGAGCATTATCGACCTCCTGGACTGCTTCAGCCCATGCCCATAGCTGAATGAAAATGGAATTTCATCTCTATGGATTTTATCTCAGGGCTATCGAAGACAAGGAAGGGGCATGACTCCATATGGGTGATCGTGGACCGGTTGACAAAATTGGCTCATTTTCTCCCAATTAGAGTTTTGAACTCAGCAGACGATTTGGCCAGGCTGTACATCAAGAAGATAGTACGTCTGCATAGAGTTCCTATGGAGATCATGTTGGACCGAGATATGCGATTCACATCTATCTTCTGGACTCGCATCCAGGAAGATATGGGTGCGAAACTGAAGTTCGGTACCACCTTCCACCCACAAACTGACGGGAAAATGGAATGGGTAAATCAAGTGTTAGAAGACATGCTGTGAGCTTGTGTACTTGATTTCAAGGACAGTTGGGATGACTGTCTTTCTTATGCAGAGTTCTCTTATAATAATAGCTTTCAGGAAAGTATTGGCATGGATCCCTATGAGACCTTATATGATCACCCCTATTGAGCACCGCATTGCTGGGCAGAGGTTGGTGAGAAGAGTTTGATTGGCCCAGAGTTAATACAGGTGACTTTAGAGAAGATCGATATTATCAGGCGTCGACTTATGGTAGCACAGAGCAGACAGAAGAGCTACACCTGTAACACCCTGAAAATCGGGGGTCGTGTATAAACTCAACTCCCGAGTTTCAGACCGTCACTTATGCAACAAAAATGGTTATGATTCGATGTTGTCTGATTTAAAGCATCCACATGAGTAAAAGTATACCAAAACTGCAATTCATACTTCAGATCCAGTGATAAAAGCAAGCGGAAGACTAAACAATGTATATATCACTGTATGGAAAAGCAAAGTAATCTCATCTGTCTCCAAAGTATGACTACATCACTGAGTCTCATGTACATATACATAACAAAAGAATAATGTTCAAAAAGAAAAGTCCCACTGATGTCCCCTCGATCCAGGTCGCCTACGGGAAGCCGTCATGATACTGCATATACGAGAACTCATCCTGGTCCTCGTCATCATCTAGCTCCACCTCCTGGATCTCGTCCTCACCTGCAACTACAACAGGGTCTAGTGGGTGTTGCAAACACCATCCCGTAACGTGGGAATGAGTGATCAACTCAGTGGAATCATAGAGCAAAGATTAGCATGTTCACAATTCAATCACGCGATAATAGTAAAGCAGTAAATCAGACAATCCTAATACTGTTGTTAATGCAAGATGATATGACGTGATGTATGCCCTCACCGACGATCACCCTCATGCGGCAACATCTTACGACCCGGCATGCCACACTCCCTAGAGTGCTCCACATCTTCCAGGCACATGCAATGTTATGGTGATATGATTACCAAGTTGTTATTAGTCCATTCAAACAGCAGGATTGGGAAACTAAGGTACTTCCCTTGTATCAATCCCAACACGGATCCTGTCTAGGGTCGTCACTCCTAGAAATCTCATACGATGTATATTTCGTAGGTCACTGCAAGGGCTGCCAGGGCTGTTGCTCGCACTCGTTGCACCGCTCCCCCATCACCTTATCAATACAGGCCTACTGTACTCTACTGCACGGAAGGGTCGTCGCCTCCCGTGGACTCAGAATACGCTCGCGGTCACTACAAAGGGCTCGTCGCCTGATCAGTGTAGGCCGATAGCTAGAATATAGTGTCCCATACCACCATAATCTGCTCATGAGTCAAGGTGCTCACTGGTCACTACGGAGAGGTTTGTGGCCCCAGCGTAGGCCGACAGCTCGACCACGGTGTCCCATACCACCATACCCGGCTCATGAGTCTTCGTGGATCAAGGTACCACGGTTAATAGGGTTTACAATGGTAAGTTCAATACTCTAGGTTCAAGCAGTTATGATACATACAAGATGAACAAACATCGGCCAGTCGGGTTACTTGACGGGCTCGACTAGTGCGATCGCATCTCGAATTGAACGACATGAAGTGCGTAAAACACTTCGCGTGGCCTAACCACTGCCGCCAACTCTCAACACGAATCACATTCATCGACGCGTCGTTCGTGGCTATGACCAGTCAGCCACGAATTCGCTCGGTTACCGACTGCCTGGACTAAGTCAAGTCCCACACATCTATGGAATTACATTAACGCTATACACCAGGGTATTGGAATTGAAATACATCATGTGAGCATGTTAACACATGTTATAACATTCAACTTAAACAAATCTTCAAGGCATACCTCCCATGCATGTTTAGCTTAAGCAAGTCTTCAAGGCATACTTCCCATGCATGTAATGCAATCATGCATAAGGTCAACATGTAAGAAATCATTTAGGTCAGCATTTTAATCATGAAATCAATCTCAAACTACTACATAACATCATTCAATACAATACATACTAGTACAAGCATTTATACAAACACATACACTACACACTTAAGTCCACATATAGTATGTCGACCCAAAGTGCGCAACTAGGCGAATCTCTTCGCCAAACTAATTATACACGCCTTCCTAACTTCCTAATGCGACAACAAACCATGTCAATCACATCAGCAAAATATGAATGTAAACAGTACTTCCTACAAATGACTAAAATGCCCTAAATCTCATATTCTTCGTTAGTTTACGAAACGGGAAACGGAGAGCATTTTGTACATGTCAAGCGGCGATGCCGTCAAGAATCTACTATTAAACGACATTGAAAGCGTTGGGAACCGTCAATCAAAGCGTCTAAATTCCTCACCTTATGTCTTGTAGACTCGGGAATTGAAACGGAGCGTATACGCTTCGTCTACGGCGAGTAAGGAGCCTAATACACAAGATCCATAAGCTACATCGCTATGGAAACAAGGGAAACTCAAATCAACAACTATTTAGGGTTTTTACTTACCTAGGATTGCGGTGGAATCGCCGGAAAAGCGGTGGAGGTGTGTTGCTTAAGCACGTGCAATGCGTAGTACAAGTGGCAGGAAGAACTCTCACACACTCTCACAATCTCCCACCTTTTTCTCTCTCCCAAGCTAGGGCTTCTCTCAAATTCGGATGGAAGAGAGGAGTGAGGGTTTCAACCCCTTTTATAGCCTAAAACATGCCCAAAATAGGCTTGGGAACAATGTTTACTTGGTGCCTAACCAAATCGGGGCCGTTTCGGTCCAAAAGGGCATTTCTGAAGGTCCCCAGGCCAAATGCGGTCGGACTTAAGCTCATGCATACTGGATCTAGCACACATCCAGTTTTCAGACCGGCAGGGTTCCCAGATCGCACGTGGCGGCCCAGTTTCAGTTTAACGGTCACCGCACCAAGATCAGGCCTATAAGTCTCGTGATATATAATAGATATTTTTCCTGATCCAAGGGTGTAATTTGGCTGTATTCTGACGGTCAGAACGCTCAATACTGATGCGTCAAATTGTGTGCCAGATTTGAATTTCAAATTCCAATTCTAACCCCATTCTCACTCTCTTCGGTCCGGGCTCAATGAAATAGCCTGTGATTATCGGTTTGACTTGATTTTTGGAATGAGTGTCAAGTCCAGCTAGACGGTTCTAACGGTCTAAGATAGGAGGTATCGGACTTTCAACGTGCGGTCTAGATCCAATACAAAGATTCAAAGTGGTCCAGAGAACAAACCGGTTTAGAGTTTGATCCGAGGCTTTAGAGCATTATAGCACCCTTGGTTCCACTCGCTTCGGGCCTTGTAGAACGTATTTAAAGTGATCAGGGACCATTTCCCAGCTATTCTAACGTTGCACTAGCTAACCTAGTCATATTTTCTAAAGGAATGAATTCTACGCAATATCAGGTCGAGTTGGTACTCGAACCCAAGTATGAATTTTTCACGGGCGTTACAATCTACCCCCCTTAACAAATAATTTCGTCCTCGAAATTTTATACCTTTTCGTACTCCTCGAGAAGCTGTGGGTAGTTCTTTCTGATCTCGGCTTCTGTCTCCCAAGTAGCCTCCTCCTCAGTATGATGCGTCCATTGTACCTTCACAA
The DNA here is from genome assembly GCA_037074715.1 of Magnolia kwangsiensis. NCBI lineage: Eukaryota > Viridiplantae > Streptophyta > Magnoliopsida > Magnoliales > Magnoliaceae > Magnolia > Magnolia kwangsiensis. Next base: position 77,951,676 of record CM073579.1, read on the forward strand.
GGGGAATCACTTTGCTACGCAGTACCTGCTCCTTCTGGTCTAAGATGCGTGTCGGTCGCAGGATATAAGTAACATCCTCTCCTAACTGCACCTGCTCCCATCTGATGATATGAGAAGGATCAGCAACGTACTTCTTCAGCATAGAAACATGAAATACGTTGTGGACGCTCGCGAGGGGCGTGGGTAAAGCCAATCGGTAAGCCACTGCTCCCACACGATCGAGGATCTGAAATGGACCAATGAATCGCGGTGCTAGCTTCCCCTTCTTCCCGAACCGAAGGACTCCCTTCATAGGGGAAACTCGCAAAAACACGTGATCCCCGACTGTGAACTCTAGTGGCCGTCGTCTCGTATCGGCGTAGCTCTTCTGTCTGCTCTGCGCTGTAAGAAGCCGACGTCGAATAATATCGATCTTCTCTGACGTCGCCTGCACCAACTCTGGGCCAATCAAGCTGCGCTCACCGACCTCTAACCAGCAATGCGGTGCACGACAAGGTCGCCCATACAGCGCCTCATAAGGTGCCATGCCGATACTCGCCTGGAAGCTATTGTTGTACGCAAACTCCGCATATGCAAGACAGTCATCCCAACTGTCCTTGAAGTCCAATGCGCAAGCCCGCAACATGTCCTCCAGGATCTGGTTCACTCGCTCCGTCTGTCCGTCCGTCTATGGGTGGAAGGCAGTACTGAACTTCAACTTCACACCCATAGCCTCCTGAATGCGAGTCCAGAAAATAGAAGTGAACCGCGTGTCTCTGTCCGACACGATCTCCAACGGAACTCCATGCAGACGCACAATCTCTCGGATATACAATCTAGCCAGCTCGTCTGCAGAGTTCGTAACTCTGATCGGTAGGAAGTGCGCCGACTTCGTCAATCGGTCGACGATCACCCAAATGGAATCATGCCCCTTCCTCGTCTTCGGCAACCCAGAAATGAAGTCCATGGAAATGAAATCCCACTTCCACTCTGCAATCGGCATAGGCTGCAAAAGTCCAGGTGGTCGGCGATGCTCTGCCTTCACCTGCTGACAAGTGAGACAACGGGACACGAACTCAGCAATGTGGGTCTTCATACCTTCCCACCAATACGTCCTCTTCACGTCACGATACATCTTCGTACTGCCTGGATGCATCGCGAGTCTAGTAGAATGCGCAGCCTCGAGAATCTCTCGTCTCAAGTCAGGGACATCAGGAACGCATAGGCGGCCACGGTAACGTAAGCCCCCATCCATACCAACTCGCCAGTCGGCGTCAGCATCATCACTGGCCTGCTCTCGAAGCTCAGTAAGATGCACGTCGTCCCTCTGCGCCTCGATGACACGGTCATCGATCTGGGATCGCACCTGTACGTGTGCGATGAACTCAAATGGCTCCTCTACGGTGAGTTTCTGCTCAAAGTCTCGCAAAAACTCCACCATATCCCACTCGGCAACCATCAGCGGAGCCGCAAACTCTATCGCCTTCTTGCGGCTTAACGCATCAGCCACAAGGTTCACCTTCCCAGGATGGTAAGAGACTTCAAACTTGAAGTCCTTCAGCTTCTCCATCCATCGCCGCTGCCTCATATTCAAGTCCCGCTGCGTGAATATGTACTTGAGGCTCTTGTGGTCGCAAAAGAGCTCGAACTCCTCTCCGTAGAGGTAATGTCTCCAGAGTCTCAGTACGAATATCACGGCTGCCAACTCCAGGTCGTGTGTAGGGTAATTCTCCTCGTGCTTCCTTAATTGTCTCGAGGCATACGAAATTACCCTGTCCCTCTGCATAAGGACACAACCCAAACCAACGCTAGACGCGTCAGTGTATATAGTGTATTTAACCCCTTGCTCTGGCAATACTAGCACAGGGGCGGACGTAAGTCTGTCCTTCAGCTCCTGAAAAGCCGACTCCGCCTTATCATTCCAGGCGAACTTCACGTCCTTCCGTGTCAACTGAGATAAGGGTCTCGCGATCTTCGAGAAATCCTGAATGAAGCGCCGATAGTAGCCAGCGAGACCCAAGAAACTCCTCACCTCAGTGACAGAACCAGGCTGCTCCCAGTCCTGCACCGCAGCTACCTTAGACAGGTCAACTGCCATGCCGTCCTTGGACACCACGTGTCCCAGAAACTTCACCTCCTGCTTCCAGAAGTCGCACTTCTTATACTGTGCGAACAACTGATGCTGTCTGAGCGTATCAAGGACCAAACGCAAGTGCTCCTCATGCTCCTCTCGACTCCTAGAGTATACCAAAATGTCGTCGATGAAGACAACTACGAATCGATAGAGGAAAGGCCGCAATACCCGGTTCATCAGATCCATGAACACGGCCGGTGCGTTCGTGAGACCGAACGACATCACGAGGAACTCATAGTGGCCAAAACTGGTCCTGAATGCTGTCTTCTGCACGTCCTCATCCCTGACGTGCAGCTGATGATATCCTGACTGAAGATCAATCTTCGAGAAGTACTGCGCTCCTCTCAACTGATCAAACAAGTCATCGATCCTGGGCAAAGGGTACTTGTTCTTCACCGTGAGCTGGTTCAGCCTGCGATAATCAATACACAATCGCAGCGAACCATCCTTCTTCTTCACGAACAAGACCGGTGCTCCCCAAGGAGACACGCTAGGCCGTATAAAGCCAAGCTCTAGCAGGCCATCAATCTGCGTCCTCAACTCCTCCATCTCACATGGTGCCATGCGATACGTCGGCAGTGAGACGGGTGTAGAACCAGGAACCAGATCGATAGTGAAATCGATCTCACGTCGGGACGGCAAACCAGGGATCTTCCTGAACAGATCCCCGAACTCAAAAACAACTGGCGTCTGCTCAAGTACCTGGGCACCAGCGTCGCGCAATAGAGTGGCGTAGCTAAGAATGCGGAAAGGAAGATTTACCCGCACTGAAAATGTGAAAGGCATGCCCTCAGGCTCGTACACCGTCACCACACGAGCCTCGCAGTCAATCTCGGCTCTCGTTGCAGTCAACCAGTCCATGCCAAGAATGACGTCGAGATAAACGAGCGAGGGATCGACGACCAGATCAAGAGTCATCGTCCTGCCTCCCAGATCAACTAAACAACCCTCACACATCTGGGTGACATCCGAATAATCTCCATGAGCTGCAAGGACTCGCACGCTATCCATAGTGATAGTCTGCAACCCAAGACGTCTGACTACGGCACGCGATATCAAAGAAAGCGTGGAACCAGTGTCCACCATGACAAGAACGGGAGTACCTCCGATATGGCCCGTGACCTCGAAGGCTGAATGCTGTAAAGTCGGCGTCGTAGCTGCCTCAGCGGTCAGTGCATGAACTCGTGCCTGCTGTGGCCGGTTCGGCCGCTGTGTCAAGGGCCGTGGAGGCTGTCGAATCTGCGATACTGTAGGTCGGAAAGAAGGATGCGCAGGAGCTGACCGTATAGGCGGTGCTGAAATCGCCTGTGGACGTACACGATCAATCTTCTGCGGCGGCGAGAACCCACTGTCCCGCATCCTGGAAAAGCAACTCTGCGCTAAATGGCCCGTCCTCCCGCAGTATGTGCATGATAAATCAGGGCGCCGAAACGGTCCTACTGGCGCCGGGGTCCTGGTAGGAGGATCAATGCGAGGCCTCTTGCCCGCGGAGGGCCTGTCTGACAAATCCGGTCGCGGCCTAGAAGTAGTCGGGCCTCGAGATCGCGCAAGTCGATCCACGTCCTGCTCTGCCCGCATGGACATGTGAACCAACTCCGCATAGGAGGGGAAACTGACACAGCACATCTTCGACCGAATATCCGGTCGCAAGCCCTCCAAAAAATGCCGTATGTGCATCTGCTCATCAGCTAGAATCGTCGGGATGTACCTGCCCAACTCTGTGAACCGATGCTCATACTCGGTAACCGTCATCGCTGCCTGCCTGAGACGGAGAAACTCATTCTCCCTCTCGTGCCTGTAGGTCTGGGGATAATACTTCTCATGGAAGCGGAACTCGAATGCTGCCCACGTCCATACGAAATCTGTGGCAACAGTCTGCAATATGCTATCCCACCACATACTGGCCTCTCTCTCAAATAAGAAGGTAGCCAGCTCTACCTGCTCAGCCTCGGTACAGTGCAACATGCGTAGAATCTTCGACACTCGGTCGAGCCAGAACTCAGCCTCCTCGGGTCTGTGAGAACCCGTGAAAGTAGGAGGGCGCAAGCGCTGAAATCGCTCCAGTAGGCCCCGTGTGTCGGCAGGATTCCCCGCAGGAAAAGCAGGCTGCGCAGGATGTGCTATGCCCTCATCCTGGGCGTAAGTATAGGCATCCTCAGCTGGATGCGCAGGTGGTGCAAGTGGAGTAGATGCAGTCGCACCCCCACCCTGGGCTAAAGTCCCAACTATGGTGGTCAGAAGCTGCTGCTGCTGTAGCATCATAGCCATCATCTGCTCGAATCTATCAGGGGGTGGAGCAGGCTGTGGCGGATGAGGTGCGGAAGTAGATGCGCGCTGTGGCTCTCTAACTGATGGTGTAAATGGCGGTGGTCCATCTGTAGGACCAACAGTAGGCTGAGACGACCGAACCGTCTCAGGAATTGGGCCCACAGCAGGGTCCGGACGAGTGCCAGACTGAGAGGGAGCCTGATCCATCTGCTCTGACAATGAAAGTCGAACCGCGCTCCTCGTAGTCTTAGGTGGCATTCCCTATATTCAAAATAGGGCGCAACCTTGTCAGTCTCAATTGCACAAATACACCACAATCATTCACTAGAGAGTCAAAGGCATTCCATGCATTTCAATTAATCAAAATTGTCACAATACAAGGGATATATCCTTACAAGCATCATGACTAGAATGCCATGGAAATTAAGACAGTTAAGCAACAGCAACATAAGCAAAGCACTAGCCCTAATAGGCTTTACACACATAAAACAGAAAATGGCTAACTACTCATAACAACATCAAAGATCGCGTCGCTAGTCGGAGTCTGGCGACGGAGGAGGAGCACCCTTATCCTGTAAGCAACACAGGATTGCCTTCAAGGTGCGAGTCACCTTGCCAAACTTCTTCTTTGTAACAGCCTTGGCATCAGCGACTTCCGCTCGAAGTTCTTGGACTTCCCTTCGCAAAGCGGTCTGACTCTCCTCCATCCGAGCAATGCGGTCGTCGATAGTAGTCTGCTCAGAAGGAGGAGGGCTCTCATCAGTATCCTGAGCCTCCTCTTCTGCTTCTTCCTGAACCTCTTCCTGAACCTCTGCTCTAGGTTCTTCTTCGCTTTGATCTTCCTCTTCATCAAAGTCATCCCCACTATCCCTTTCAAGTTGATTTTCACGGTATTGCGACCCAATCTTCATCTTAATCATTGTCGACTCATCGATGGTGTGAATCGATACCGGTAATTCGGGTCCAAGTCTATAGGCAAACTCAAGCGCAATCTTGCAAATGAGTCGGCCAAAGGGGAGGGATTCGGATGTTCTCCTCGACCTGGCTATGAGAACTATCTGCCGTAAGATGAAAGTGGCCATACATACGTTCTCTCCCTGGGCCACCAGAAATAAGAAATCGACCATAAGACGTGTACATTCAATGCGGTTCGTCGACCTAGGATAAACATTGAACGTGCAGATATGGTGCAGCAGGCGTAAATCCTCAGACATGTACGTCGCCTTGGGGCTATTATTAGGCTGCCATGGAACCAACTTACCACACAAAAACCTGGTGCGGCGATCTCGTTCACTTCTAGTCCTCAAATTCTTCTCACTTGGATGCACATCACCTAGAGGCACGTTGAGAAGTCGCGCAATCAATCGGACGTCGATCGTAGCCATCCGATCCCTACCAAAAGGGATTTTGAACTGCAAGGGCTCCAAGGTAGGACTCTGGATGCTAGCATAGAAGGCACGAATAGTGCTCACGTTAGCACGAGCGCGAGCTTCAAAGATCGGTCCCCAGTGCACAGCTTCAATGCGTTCGAACAACAGATATTCGTCGAACAATCGCCCATCTACGTCCGCCTCAAATAATACTCTACGGTCAGTGTATTCACCATGAGGCATCTCTGATAGAATGGTTCGTCCAAGGTGTGCGTGGGGATCCAAATCCCGCTTTGTACGGCACTCCAGGACTGCAGCTGCACCTGCGGTGGCGCTTGAACTTGCGGCACCACCCCGCGATCTTCTCAATCGAGCAGGGCGGCTCGGCCCAGCCTCGTCTGTCACAGTTTTCCTCTTACCCATCAAAGATATGATGGATGAGAGCGACAAAAGGCCCAAAATGGCTTTCACAAAAGCCATGAAAAATGCCGAAAATGCGGAGAAATGGCTGCCCAATCTGAAAAAAGGAAATCTAGGCATCGTAGAGGGATGCTTCAAGCTTCCCAAGGCTATAGTTTTAAAGAGAAATACAAACAAAAAGATGGGATGGAGCACCTCACGATTTCAGCTCTATTTGAGGGATTTTGGAGCTCCAAATGGTGAAATCTTCAAGGAAAGAGGCTGCCAACACCCAATAACTGATGGGTGGTGGTCGGTTTTGGCCAAGGAAGGGTTTAGAGGTGGTGTGGGACGCTGGGGTTTGGAATAGGTTGCTGAAAATCGAATCTAGGCTATGTAAGGGGGCTGTTTGTGAAGGAGAGGTAGGATTTGGGGGTTCTTATGATGTGGGAGGTACATAGGGGTGATGTGAACCCTATTTAAGGGAGTGCGCCCGAAGGACGGCACCAACTGAGCTCGCCGGCCGGCGATGCATCGCCCGGCCGGCGATGGCATCGCCGGTCAACTCTCAAGTTGACCGGTGGGACCCCATGGGTCTGGTCCCCCATGGTCCCAGGGTCTCAAAAAGTTAGGTCCCACCCCTTGGTTCATAGTATTTTGGTCTGTATGAGCCCAAATATGTGTTTGGGGCTTTCCAGGTCCACATCACAATTCCGAATACCAAACCATATGATGCAGCATATGAATTTGGGGTAGAAGGATCCAGTACACCTATCTAGCTCCTTAGTTGTTAAAGAAAGTGAAGTTAGAATGGCTTTATGGCCATTTTTCATGAGATTTTACTATTCACTGTAAAATTTGGTGAATGTACTAATTTGTGTTATTTTCACATTAGGTTTGATGCCTAACATGAAATGGATAAGAAAAAACTGAAGGTTGAAGTGTTTAGAGGAGGAATTTTGAGAATTTTTGGCAAAACGGGGTTTTTAAGCCCTGGCGATTGATTACTGGAGTCGTGGTCATTCCACGGCCTAAGGATTCACTTTTGCGGTTTAAAACCGCTCATAGGACGTCTCAACCCGACTTCCTACAGCTTAGAAGTGATTCGGGTTGCATTACGCGACCCGAGATTCGTTACAGATTCGATCTTGCGATCGATCCTAATAGACTTCGCCTATCGGCGAATCTGTGATCCTAGAAGTGTTTCTAGACCCTTCTCGCACCCACCTAAGTCAAAGGAAGCGACAGCGTACGTCGCAAGACCATAACCCAGGCCCAGTATACTCTCATTCATGCTCTGATACCAACTTGTAACACCCTGAAAATCGGGGGTCGTGTATAAACTCAACTCCCGAGTTTCAGACCGTCACTTATGCAACAAAAATGGTTATTATTCGATGTTGTCTGATTTAAAGCATCCACATGAGTAAAAGTATACCAAAACTGCAATTCATACTTCAGATCCAGTGATAAAAGCAAGCGGAAGACTAAACAATGTATATATCACTGTATGGAAAAGCAAAGTAATCTCATCTGTCTCCAAAGTATGACTACATCACTGAGTCTCATGTACATATACATAACAAAAGAATAATGTTCAAAAAGAAAAGTCCCACTGATGTCCCCTCGATCCAGGTCGCCTACGGGAAGCCATCATGATACTGCATATACGAGAACTCATCCTGGTCCTCGTCATCATCTAGCTCCACCTCCTGGATCTCGTCCTCACCTGCAACTACAACAGGGTCTGGTGGGTGTTGAAAACACCATCCCGTAACGTGGGAATGAGTGATCAACTCAGTGGAATCATAGAGCAAAGATTAGCATGTTCACAATTCAATCACGCGATAATAGTAAAGCAGTAAATCAGACAATCCTAATACTGTTGTTAATGCAAGATGATATGACGTGATGTATGCCCTCACTGACGATCACCCTCATGCGGCAACATCTTACGACCGCGGCATGCCACACTCCCTAGAGTGCTCCACATCTTCCAGGCACATGCAATGCTATGGTGATATGATTACCAAGTTGTTATTAGTCCATTCAAACAGCAGGATTGGAAAACTAAGGTACTTCCCTTGTATCAATCCCAACACGGATCCTGTCTAGGGTCGTCACTCCTAGAAATCTCATACGATGTATATTTCGTAGGTCACTGCAAGGGCTGCCAGGGCTGTTGCTCGCACTCGTTGCACCGCTCCCCCATCACCTTATCAATACAGGCCTACTGTACTCTACACTACGGAAGGGTCGTCGCCTCCCGTGGACTCAGAATACGCTCGCGGTCACTACAAAGGGCTCGTCGCCTGATCAGTGTAGGCCGACAGCTAGAATATAGTGTCCCATACCACCATAATCTGCTCACGAGTCAAGGTGCTCACTGGTCACTACGGGGAGGTTTGTGGCCCCAGCGTAGGCCGACAGCTCGACCACGGTGTCCCATACCACCATGCCCGGCTCATGAGTCTTCGTGGATCAAGGTACCACGGTTAATAGGGTTTACAATGGTAAGTTCAGTACTCTAGGTTCAAGCAGTTATGATACATACAAGATGAACAAACATCGGCCAGTCGGGTTACTTGACGGGCTCGACTAGTGCGATCGCATCTCGAATTGAACGACATGAAGTGCGTAAAACACTTCGCGTGGCCTAACCACTGCCGCCAACTCTCAACACGAATCACATTCATCGACGCGTCGTTCGTGGCTATGACCAGTCAGCCACGAATTCGCTCGGTTACCGACTGCCTGGACTAAGTCAAGTCCCACACATCTATGGAATTACATTAACGCTATACACCAGGGTATTGGAATTGAAATACATCATGTGAGCATGTTAACACATGTTATAACATTCAACTTAAACAAATCTTCAAGGCATACCTCCCATGCATGTTTAGCTTAAGCAAGTCTTCAAGGCATACTTCCCATGCATGTAATGCAATCATGCATAAGGTCAACATGTAAGAAATCATTTAGGTCAGCATTTTAATCATGAAATCAATCTCAAACTACTACATAACATCATTCAATACAATACATACTAGTACAAGCATTTATACAAACACATACACTACACACTTAAGTCCACATATAGTATGTCGACCCAAAGTGCGCAACTAGGCGAATCTCTTCACCAAACTAATTATACACGCCTTCCTAACTTCCTAATGCGACAACAAACCATGTCAATCACATCAGCAAAATATGAATGTAAACAGTACTTCCTACAAATGACTAAAATGCCCTAAATCTCATATTCTTCGTTAGTTTACGAAACGGGAAACGGAGAGCATTTTGTACATGTCAAACGGCGATGCCGTCAAGAATCTACTATTAAACGACATTGAAAGCGTTGGGAACCGTCAATCAAAGCGTCTAAATTCCTCACCTTATGTCTTGTAGACTCGGGAATTGAAACGGAGCGTATACACTTCGTCTACGGCGAGTAAGGAGCCTAATACACAAGATCCATAAGCTACATCGCTATGGAAACAAGGAAAACTCAAATCAACAACTATTTAGGGTTTTTACTTACCTAGGATCGCGGTGGAATCGTCGGAAAAGCGGTGGAGGTGTGTTGCTTAAGCACGTGCAATGCGTAGTACAAGTGGCAGGAAGAACTCTCCCACACTCTCACAATCTCCCACCTTTTTCTCTCTCCCAAGCTAGGGCTTCTCTCAAATTCGGATGGAAGAGAGGAGTGAGGGTTTCAACCCCTTTTATAGCCTAAAACATGCCCAAAATAGGCTTGGGAACAATGTTTACTTGGTGCCTAACCAAATCGGGGCCGTTTCGGTCCAAAAGGGCATTTCTGAAGGTCCCCAGGCTAAATGCGGTCGGACTTAAGCTCATGCATACTGGATCTAGCACACATCCAGTTTTCAGACCGGCAGGGTTCCCAGATCGCACGTGGCGGCCCAGTTTCAGTTTAACGGTCACCGCACCAAGATCAGGCCTATAAGTCTCATGATATATAATAGATATTTTTCCTGATCCAAGGGTGTAATTTGGCTGTATTCTGACGGTCAGAACGCTCAATACTGATGCGTCAAATTGTGTGCCAGATTTGAATTTCAAATTCCAATTCTAACCCCATTCTCACTCTCTTCGGTCCGGGCTCAATGAAATAGCCTGTGATTATCGGTTTGACTTGATTTTTGGAATGAGTGTCAAGTCCAGCTAGACGGTTCTAACGGTCTAAGATAGGAGGTATCGGACTTTCAACGTGCGGTCTAGATCCAATACAAAGATTCAAAGTGGTCCAGAGAACAAACCGGTTTAGAGTTTGATCCGAGGCTTTAGAGCATTATAGCACCCTTGGTTCCACTCGCTTCGGGCCTTGTAGAACGTATTTAAAGTGATCAGGGACCATTTCCCAGCTATTCTAACGTTGCACTAGCTAACCTAGTCATATTTTCTAAAGGAATGAATTCTACGCAATATCGGGTCGAGTTGGTACTCGAACCCAAGTATGAATTTTTCACGGGCGTTACAACACCGATACGAGGCAACGACAGCTAGAGTTCGAGGTTGGGGACCACGTATTCCTGAAGGTTTCTCCAATGAAGGGAGTCCTCTAGTTTGGGAAGAAAGGGAAAATCACGCCGAGATTCATCGGCCCATTCCAGATACTAGATCGAGTGGGTGTGGCAGCATACTGCCTTGCTTTGCCCACACCACTCACTGACGTGCACAACGTATTTCACGTGTCGATGTTGAAAAAATACGCTCCTGACCCTTCCCACATTATTAGATGGGAGTAGGTACAGTTGAGTGAAGATGCTATTATGTACTACGATCGACACGGATTCTCGATAGGAAGGAGCAGGTGTTGCGTAGTAAAGTTATTCCACTTGTAAAAGTACTGTGGACACATCACACTAAGGAAGAGGCTACTTGGGAAATGGAAGCCATGGTCTGAAAGAACTACCCTCAGATTCTTGAGGAGTATGAAAAGGTACTAATTTTGAGGATGAAATTTTTTTCTTAAGGGGGGTAGAATGTAACGTCTTAGAAAAATCTATACAAACACCCGAGTACTACCTTAGGAAAAAATTACTAAGGACCAAATCCTTTAGGAATTAGGCAAAAATTAATTGAGTATTAAATTGATTTAGTCTGAGAATTAGCTTGAACAACTTTCTATATGAACTGCAAGACCCAAAACCAGTAGAATTGCTGACACTACATCGCCTAAAAACCTAGGACCCATCTTAAAACCCAGTTTCTCTCAAAAGCATCATGAAACTCCTTAACGGACCTGGACCGCGCATCGAAAGTCTGATTATTACGAAACTATACGCTTATGACTGCCTTACTAGGCTTGACAACCATCTCAGAAATCAAGTCCTAATAGTATCCAGAAATGCACAACTTGAGCCGGGAGCGAAGTGCGTGGAAATGCGAATATCTTTAGAAAATAAACTTAAACTTAAGTGATTTGAGCCATTCGCTTGTAAGTCAATTTTAAGGTTTCAGATCATTAGGTTCTGACCCAATTACACCCTTGGATCAGGGTAAATTTCCAACACATGTCAGTGTACTTGTGCCTGATCAAGTACCGGTGACCATTGAATTAAAATGGGTCCTCCGCATTCAATCCACTAATCCGATCTAACCGAAAACTTAACCTGACCTAGATCTAATGTCAGGGAACTTTTCCAAGACCGTATGCTAAAAATAGGCCTCCAGATGAGCTCCGTTAGACAAAAATAGCCGCTCTTTGGCTCTAACCTAAGTATACCATGGCCCTGGGGTCATTTTCATCAGTTCTGGGCCTATATAAGGACTAAACCCACCCTTCTCTCATTCCATACGAATTTCAAACCCTAGGAGAGAGAATGGAGGAAAAAGAGAAGAAAAAGTGAGGAGAAGAGAGAGAAAGTGGGAGATAGTTTCTGGGATTCAATCCCACTACTCCACGTGCTGAATCAGTCTGTTCGTATCGCTATTCTAGTGATTTCAACTCCGTTCTTGGATAAGGAATCCTAACCCTAATCTATTATAGGGATTCAAATAGAGTAAATGGTGAAATAACTAACCTATTATATGATATATGTTGTCATTGTGCCGTAGACTAAGGCATAGTGTTCAAACTGAGTACGATATGAGTCTACCGGTGAAAGGTGAATATTATAAATGTTTAGGTTATGATTTTTAAGGGTTTCAATGTCAGTTAATGATTTATGACTGACTTGATTGCTATCACATGCGCTTAGATACTATGATTTTCAAATATTACATATATATGTATGAACTATGTTAAATAAAATGCATTCCAAGTGTTTGTTGAAATGTCTGAATGAATATGAAATTATGATTTGTGCTTGCCATGAATGTTGTTAGGGAATACATGATTGTTGTACGTATGGCAACTCCTATGTGGAAGGGTTTGCTATAACTTAGTACATGTATGTAATATGTGTAGTTTAAGTTTTTAATGAAATGCCTGAATGAGAAAATGCTTGTTGTGATGTATTTAATGAGGGTGTTGAGATGAGATTCTCAATTCCCTTATCAATAGTTACAATTTCCTTTACATAACCTATCTCCCTACTATGTGATTTATGAATGAAATGCCTATGTATGATAACATATGTATTACGTGTTTGTTGAAATACTTAAATGAGATTGATACTAAAATTGGTTGTCACTTGCTGTCCTTGACTATCACATGTGAATGCAATCGTTTGGAGTGTGATTGGGGCTACGATGTAGTCCACGTAATCGGTAATGGTTTACTATCGACGACCAAACTATTTTAACCATGACAGATACGTCCGATGAATCTGAGTCGTACGATGATTATCAACAGTGGTTAGGCCACGAGGAGTGTGTACGCGCTCCATGTCGATTAATTCAATGTACGCTCATACCAGTTGAGCTTGTCAAGTAACCCGGTTGGCCCAATGTATGTTCACCATGTATGGAGCTACTGCTTGAACCTAAGGTACCAAACTCATCAGTGAAATGCCCGTTTAATCTTGGTACCACAATTCGCTAAGACTCATGAGCCGGGTATGGTGATATGGGACACCGTGGTTGAGTTGTCGGCCTATGCTGGGGTGACAAACCTCCCCATAGTGACTAGTGAGCAACCCAAAATCATGAGCCGAATACAGTGGTATGAGACACTGTATTCAAGCTGTCGGCCTACGCTAAGGTGACAAGCCTTTCCTGTAGTGGCCTCAAATATAAACTAAGGCCTATGCGGAGGTGATGAGCCTCTTCATATGTAACGCCCTGAAATTCGGGTATCGAGCATAACTCAGCTCCCTAGTTCCAAAACATCACTTATGAAATATAATTAATGATGGATGTATGTTGGCAGTATTAGTACATAAAACATGAAGGAGATTAAGCCAATTCAGCAGACATAATTCAAGGATGGTGAGAAAATACAATCGAAAGTCTTATATACATATATAAACCAAAAACCATCCTCAAAATATATGTATATATGTATATAAGACTTTCGATTATATTTATGCAGTTCTGTGTCTGAGCAATAAGTGCAATCTGTGTCTCAAAATACATGTATCAAACTGAGTATACTCAATACAATCATAACCCAGAATCCCTGCCAGTCAGGACAAGGTTAACATGAACCCGCCTGAGAACTGCATAAATGAGAATGCCTCCTCATCCTCGTCGAACTCTGGCTCCTCCTCGCAGGCATCGTCGTCACCTGCAGCTAATTTAGAGTCTGGTTGGTGTTTAAGCACCATCCCAGAACGTAGGAGTGAGTGATCAACTCAGTGGAATTATACAATAAAGGTTAACATGTTATCATTTCAATCAAGCAGTAATGATAAAGCAGTATAATCAAACATAACCTAAATACTCTTGTTAATGCAAGAATGATATGAGGGGATGATGCATGCCCTCACCACAATCTCCCTCTACGATCTTCATCTTACGATCGCGCATGTCAGTCACTTCCTCAATGCTCTACACCAACGCCAACAGCACACGCAATGCAATGTTATCAGCATGATTACCAAGTTCTTATTAGTCCTTTTCATACAGTAGGATTAGGAAGCTAAGGCACCTCCCTTATATTAATTCCTAAACACTGATCCATTCTAGGGTCGTCAGTCCTAGGAAATCACATACGATAGTACTGTTCTAGATCACTGTAAAGGACTCATCACCAATTAATACAGGTCTAGTTATATCCTGGATACTATAATAAGGCTTGTCACCCATATGCAGTGTCAGGATATACTCGAGGTCACTACAGAGGGCTCATCACCAATCAATGTAGGACGACAACACGAATATAGTGTCCCATACCACCATAATTGGCTCATGAGAGTAGGGTGCTCACTGGTCACTACAGGGAGGCTCGTCGCCCCAGCGTAGGCCGACAGTTCGACCACGGTGTCCCATACCACCATGTCCAGCTCATGAGTCTTAGGGGATCACGGTACCAAGGTTAACGGGATCTTCACTAGTGAGTTCGGTACCTTAGATTCAAACAGTAGCGACTAAACATGGTGAACATACATCGGTCAATCGGGTTAGTTGATAAGCTCAACTAGGCCAAGTGCACGTTGAGTTGATCGACATGGAATGTATAAGCACTCTGTGTGGCCTAACCACGGTCAAACATCTCAAGTACGACTCGAATTCGTTGAACACATTCTGCGTGGGGAAAATAACCTCAACCACCATTTGAAGAACGATTACCGATTACTTGGACTGTAATATAGTCCTAATCACATGCAAGCTCAATAGCAGGCATTTGATTCATACCCTACATTCATATGAACATTTATGAAATATAACTTGAACAAAAATACAGTACATGGAGGAAATCATACACACAGTTAACATAAATAAGTTAAGATAAACAGTTCATGGAGGAAATCATACACACAGGTAAGGTGATTGAGATTCATATCTCAATACCCTCAAAATCATGCTTTTACCAAATACTAGCTCATTCAGGCATTTTTACAAACACTTAGACTACACTATTCAACATACATCGCGTATGTCGACTACATTACATATTAGGGTAAATCCTTTCATCAAGGAGTTGCTGCATACATATCAATCACATATCTACAACAAATAATCATGGCAATCATAACAGTAAATTCCATATGTATACGGGTATTCTAACATATACATGAAATACGTGATTTATAACATAGGTTAAACGTATACGTAAATCAAAACAGATAGCACATTCAACATGTGTATTAGCGTCCACAATAAGAATAAATCACTATCTAACATTGAAACTCTTAAAAACTATAACCTAAACATATATAATCAGCACCTTATACCAGAAAATGCGTAATGAATATGATTCAGACGATAAGTCTTCGTCAACGGTGGATACGCTACCTAAGGCATGAAACAGGTTGGCTATAATATCACTTCAACTAGTCTAAGCTTCAAAATAGGTTAGGGTTTGACTAACTTATCCAAAAATGGAATCAGAATCGTCGGAATAACGATTCAGATACACAGGATCAATACGTACAAGCGTTGGGAAAAATCCTACGGAGAAATAACAGGTTCTCTCTCACTTTCTCTCTCTTTTCTCTCTCTTGAATTTGCTAGGGTTGGAAATTCATATGGGATTTGGGAATGAGGGTTTAAGGCCTTTTTATAAGCCTAAATCGATGAAAATAGCCCTAAGGCTAAGGTATACTTACGTTATAACCAAATCAGGCTCTTTCTGATCCAACGGAACACTTCTGGAGGTCCTCTTATCAAATGCGGTCGGACTTAAGCTCACTAGTATTGGATCTTAAGCAAGTTAAGTTTTTAGTCCGATCGGGTTTCCAGATTGTTCGTGGTGGACCAGTTTCAATTCAACGGTCACTGAAACTCGACCAGGGTCACAAGTGCTTTGACATGAATGGGCCAACTTCCCTGATCCGAGGGTGAATTTGGGGCAAAAACCAATGGTCAGAATGCTTAGAAATAATGTGCAAGCGATACGTCTTAGATTACTTAAAATCTTATTTAATTTCTTAAAAATCTACACTTTCTCACACTCTTCACTCCGGACTCAAGGAAATGGTCTCAGGACATCGTTTGGGCTTGATTTTCAGGGTGATAGTCAAGTCTAACTAAGCGGTCATACTGGTCTAAGTTCATCGCTATCAGACTTTCGACGTGCGGTCCAGGTCATATACAAAGTTTCAAAGTACTCCCGGGAGCAACCAGGTTTAGAGTTGGATCCTAGATTTCAGGATAATATAGCGTTAACAATTCTATAGGTTTTGGGTCTTACAGATCGTATTAAAAATGATTAGTACTAATTTCATAAGTAATCTAGTTTAGCGCTAGTTAATATACATTAAATTCCTAAAGGATTTAGTTATAAATGAGTTCTGCTAAAGGCGGTACTCGAGTCTAAGTACAGATTTTTCTAAGGCGTTATATCATAGTGACCTGAACTTACCTATCCATTGCTTTAAAATCAGGGGTGACATTGCCCTATAACTTACCTATCGTATGTGATTAGCTAGGATTGATAACCCTCGATGGATCATCGTTTGGGTAAATGACATAAGGGGAGGTACCTTAGTTTTCCAAACCTGTTATATGAATGGGTCTAATAAAGGACTGGGCTAACACGATCAAGCACCACATTGCATGTGCCTTTGGCATAGGAGTTGAGCACAGTGGAAGGGATGCATGCGGCGATCGTGAGATGATGTCACAATGGGAGTGTAGGCAAGGGCATACATCATTAATACATACCATCCTTGCATTAATAAGAGTACTTAGGAATGCTTGTTGTATTGCTTTATCATTACTGCTTGACTGAATTGATAACATGTTGACCTTTGCCTTATAGTTCCACTGAGTTGATCACTCACTCCCACTCTGGGACGGTGTTTTAAAACACCAACCAGACTCTGTTGTAGTTTCAGGTGATGATGAGGCTTATGAGATGGAGCCTGTCTTCTATGAAGACGAGGAGTTTTCCTACACGCAATTCTTTGGCGGGTCTATGAAGACCTGGAGTTACATATCGGGGCTACAGGAATATGATTAGATGACATTACACTTTACCATTTTGTATATTTTAGAATTTTATATGAATTTATTTAACCTGACGACATTAATACTCTGGGGACTTACATTCACTTATATAGTTTATATATTTATCACAGTCTTTCGCTTGCATAATTTAACTGTCTCTGGAGTATGATATGATGATTTGGTATAATCCTGCTCATGTTTAATACACTAATACGAACAACATTTAATCATCATTATCTATGTTACATAAGTGATGTGTTGGAACTCGGGAGTTGGGCTCCTGCTTGACCCCTAATTTTCAAGGCGTTACAACCAATAGATCGAGGATGTAGTGAATGCAACCACATCTTAGCTTTTTCTTTCAAAGAAAAAGGAAAGAGTTTTAGCCTAACCGTGTCATTAGACACATTTGGAAAGTAAAAGTGACTATAATCTCATCAAACTTTTCAGGTGTAGATACAGATTTTCAAATTCAAGCCCATGGAATTTTAGGAGTTGGATTATCCCTAGCTTGATATCCATATGTCCTATATTTTCTGAAAAAACCATGCATGATGGTGTACGCACCTCCGCCGATTTTAATAATCTCCTAAAGTATGAGGCGGGGGTGCTTAATGCACCTCATTCTCATCCTGGACTTCCTCCGCCCTAAGTTAAAGTTATTGATTTTTCGATTGATTTGCAGCCACCATTTCAATTAACTATGAGGATCCTGAGTGGTGTCTAATCCTGTAATAGATAGATAACCCCTCAACCAATCCTTCTTCAGTCAAAAGATGTCGAGTGTTATCACGGACCCACTTGGGCATGAAACACTCTCAGCCCTAAAATAGAAATCTAAAAGTATAAAGAGAAAGGGAATTAGAAAGAAGTTACCAAATTAGAAGTTAATAATTAAAATCCTGCAAAACAAACAAAATTAGTCTGTTAAAAAAATAAAAAATAACAAGTTTCTAAATCTTGAATTAGAAAGTAAGTTATTTTCTAAAAATAAAAGAAATCTTAGAATTAGAAAGTTTCTAAAAACAGAAAAATTAGAAATAGATTACTAATTTAGAAAGTCTAAATCAGGATCCTATAAAATAAGAAAGTTAGATTAGTTTCTAAAAATCAAACAGACAAACCTAATCCTAAAATTAGAAAGTATAAAAACCTAATTTTAAACTAATCCTAAAACTAGCTAATCCTAGAAAAACACAACCGTTAGTCCCCAGCAACGGCGCCAAAAACTTGTTCACAACCCCAAGTGCAGGGCTGCGATGTAGTAATGATCTCGGTGAGACCGACATCAAATCCACAGGGACTAATCTTGTGCATTCTCTCAGAGCAACTAGAACTATAACTAGAAAATGATGTATATCTAAATCCAGAATAAGTGAGAGAATAATTGTGAAAACTTGTGAAATTCAAAAGTGAGAAACTAGGGTTTTCAAGGATCCACTTGTAGAGATCAGGGAAATCTATGCTTGATTCATGAACACAATTGGAATCAAAGTCCTATCTTCATCCAATTGGAAGATATCTCATTAAAAATAAAATCTGAGCTTCCTTTGATCTAGTTCTTAATGGATGAGAGTTATGAGAGCTAGAATTGATTCCATCATAAAACTATGTCCATGAGACAAAGCAAACAACAGAATTTACCAATCCACAACCAATCTGAGAGAATTGTAAGAGTTAGGGAGGATTCCATCATCCAACCATGCCCAGGGGATGATGGTGAACAATAGGATTTTCTAAAACCACAATCTTAATAATGAAAAGAACATGCTCAAAGTTATCACAAATCCATTATAATTTAAGTCATAAAAAATCACTAAAAACAGAAAGTATTTCTTACAATCAAATTAGAATTAAGAGAGTTTAATATAAACATGAATCAAAGCCATAGAAAACATCCAATCATGCTACAAGCTTCTCCTCTTAGCCCTAGCTAAGAGGTTTAACCAACCATAGACATGATTGAGCTAGAATCTCTTAAGAAAAGCATATCAAAAATAATTAAGGGAAGGGAAGAAAAACTCTTGAAGATGGCCTTTCCATGCTTTTCCTCTCCTTTTCCTTTCTCTCCTTTCACTTCTCCTTCCTCTTCTTTCCACTGGACAGCACACCCCCTTTTATAGGGTGGGGTGCTCAGTCCAGAATCTTCTAAAAATGTCTCTTACGAAGGTGGTTTCCACTCCTATGTAGCGAAACCATGGGGAATACTGCATTTGGCTCAAGTTTGGAGGGATAGCCTGTCCAATTCACATGATCTCACCATAAAGGGATGGTCGGACTTCCCTTTCCTAAAGTTTGGATGGTCTAGATCATTGCATGGGTGCACGGTCTAATCGTCTCTCATGGAAGATTGTCCAGGTTCTCTCGGACATTTATTTTTCTGCACTAGCGATTATAGTGCATGCTATGGGCCCACTTCCCTCGATGTTTTACAAAATCCTCTCCTTCCATCAGATCTCCCTTGGAATCTTGGTCCAAGAAACTGCATTCTTGATCTGAGTTTGGTGCGACCCATGGAGTTAAACCTGCTGCGACTACTTGAATGTAGTAGAATGGTCTTCTTATGACTGCTGTAGCAGGCATGTGCACGTGCATAAGTGTATGAGGTCAACATGGGTTTGACCAGCCCAAGCTCTTCTTCAAGATGGACAGCTCGGATTGTCCATGTGGGCCATTATGGTGGCCCACAGCCTTTCGCAAGAGGACATGGTCCATCCATTACGCAGCAGTGAGCCATGTTCGAGCAGGAGTCAGGTCAGCACATGTTGACTGACTTCCCTAGTTTGGTGCACAGCGGTAGCACTATGGTGGTGTACACGTAGCTCTTGTGTGGGGTCCACTATGATCTCTATATGAGAGATCTACACTGTCCATTCATTCATTTATTTAATTTAAGGGGTTGAGTACAAAATTGAGGCATATCCAGAGATCAGGTGGCCCCAAACTATCAATGGTCGATCCGTTCACTAGCTTTGGTTATTCTTGAGTGTTAAATCCATGCTTTTAGCATCCTTTTTAATCCAAGCTCTTGAATTGACCTTGCAATACAAACACGATTAAAATAGAACATTAAGCATTATCATGTGCATAAAATCAAGTAATAACTGGGGTCTAGTATGCAATATTTGACCCTCAACAACACACCAATGGACCACCCAATCATAAAGAGAAAATCAAGCTAAAACACATAGATTTACCCCTTCCAGATGACCAACAAGTGGACCTAGTAAAATGGACAGCACGGTGTTGTTGCACATCACGGTCCATAAGATGGCTAGACAGAGGGATATACATCAGATAAATCATGGTAAAACCTACCTTAGTGGGCCCCACAGACCCCAGACTAGGACACTAATAGCATAACTCCTTGTATGTTAAAATGGACAGCAAGGTGGGCCATCCAATGTCCATAAATGGACAGCAAGACCGTCCCACCTTGTTAGATGTTCTGGGCATCCTAGACGCACCAGGTGGGCCATGCCCATTAGAGGAAAAAGAAGAGGAAAGTAGAGAGAAAGAGAGAGAAGGAGAGAGGAAGATCGACCATGGGAGGGGACTCAACCACTATGTGCCCCTCCAAACAAATCCAAACCATACATCATGGGCTCCATGCATGCATGGGCCCTACATCTAAAAATATGAGGTGGGAATGTCATCCCCACTATGAAATCAGGGTCTAGATGACCCATTTAAGCCATGAGTTAAATGAAACATCATGATAGGGTCCATAGAGAATGGCCCCATCATGGCTCATGCATGCAATAAGGGTGGGCCATTAGCCACACCCAATGGGTCAAGTAGGATCTCCACCATTAATTGGTGGGTCCTACATGCCCCCATGTAAGAAAATCAAAGATCTAAGGAAGAAAATAGAAGATCTACTCCTAGACATGGCACCCACCTCGAATCTCCTACTTCTTCTTTCACCCTTAGGTTCTAATGCTTCAAAAGAGGGGATTTAATGGTTGTGATGGTTGGATTATGAGGAATAAGCTTGGAAGAGGGCTAGATTTTTGGGATGGGTTTCTCTCTAATGGTGGGATGCCCAAGCTCCTCTCTAACTAGAAATGAGGAAGAAAGGGAGGCAAACAGAGAGATGTAAGAGTGAAATGATTGCTTGTATATATGTAAGAGGTGTAAGGGCATGGGAAAGAGAAAGATCATGCTTGGAATAATTACATGTAAGAGGCATGGGTGGTGATGTCACCCTAGGCTAGCTAAGATACATCATCATCATGATTGCTTTAGGGAAATGCACTTTATCTGGAGACCCAAGGCCCTGCAATGCGCGGTCCAAGACTGAGATAATGTGTGGGCCATATCTCTCAATTTAAGCGTCGCATTAGCGAACGAGACACATCATTGGAACAACGACGATGATGCAGTCGCAATGGCATAAGTCTCAGGTTGATCCGACTAAAGTTTAAAGGATGTGACTTAAGGTCACATGCAAATATTATCTACAGGTCATGAGTCGTCAGAATTTGATGGAGAGGATCACGGGATCCTAAGGAATGGAATGGTACTAGGACACAGGCCTGACAGCAAGTCATTGGGACCCTATGGATCCCTCTAATGATGGAGGCAGTGGATGAAAATGGAACCACGTCCATGAAAGAAATCGGTTATAATTTTTGGATGATAGTTCAGAAAAGTGAAAGTAGTGCTAATGCAAAATCCCTTAATGCTATTACTTATACTCTATCACCGGATGAATTCAAAAGAATCATTTCTTATGATACAGCAAAACAAGCACATGATATTCTAAAAATGACATTTGAAAGGACTAACATTGTCAAAAAGTCTAAGATTCAAATCCTCACAATAAGTTTGAGGAAATCCGTATAGAAGAAAATGAATCATTCATGGACTTCTATACTAAACTAAATGACTTTGTTAACTCTATGTTGGGTCTTAGAGAAAAAGTCCCTAAAAGAAAAATGTGCACAAAATACTACGATTACTTCCTGGCAGGTTCAATTTTAAAGTCACTGCGATTTAAGAATTAAGGGATACTGATGCAATGAATGTTGAGGCATAAAAAAATGATGAAGGATTGAAGCAAGAAGAGACAAGGAGATAGAAAGAACCCTCGAAAAGAAGAGGAAAGAGATAGCTTTGAAAGGGGTGCGCAGGACCATGTAACCAATCTCAGTTGGTCGGTACTACGCAATCAATATCACTTGCGCGGGAGATGCTGCAGAAGCGGTCCTTTACAGAATGATCTAAAGTACTGAAAAATTTATCCCACATCACTAAGATCAGGATTTTCACACGTGCGAGGGTTTATAAATACCCCTTCCCCTCCTTCATTAGAGGTAATCGAAGATTTTCAAGAGGAGCAAAGAGGAGCAGAAGACTGAAGTTAGAAGAGGAGTCTCCTGTCAGTTGCGCAGGACCGCACAATCGATATCAGTTACCGGGGTCCGTGCAACCAGGTTGCCCTACAGTCTGTGAAGATAAGGAGCCATTATGCCACTGAAATCCATGGGCCAGGCTTCCTTTCTCCGGGCTTTCTTCTATTCATGGGTTCAAAAGAGAAGGATTAGTCGATTGAATCGACATTTCCCCTAAGTACTAGGGATGGTTGAAACAGGCGTTGTTATGCTGCTGAAATCTCTATTTCATTGAAGATTCATCAATCAGATCGACATTCCTCCTAAGTCCTAGGAGATGATCGAAACAGGCACCGAAAGGCTGCCGAAATGAACTCTTGATATTTAAAGCATAAGTCGTTTATTTTCAAATGATCTATCTTAGAATCAAGGGATGTAAAGAGGATGTAAATGAACTCAGTATCAATGAAATGTGATGAATATTCTCAATACCCTTTCTCTGTTATGTTTGAATAAGACAATTTCCCAAATCAAATGCATTTATTTCTTGTTCGAAATAAAATGGCGACTCTATTGGGGACTAAATCTTTATTGTCTTATTTAAATATTAACAGTGAAATTATTATGAACTTTCATCATAATTTGGCATCCTACGGATGCCAAAATGCCGACTCTCAGTGGGAAAATCCTCCCCTTCATCTCTAAGATAGATCACTTTAATTGTTTATCTACTAATTATAACTATGTTTTGTGTTGAAGGTTTTTAAAACCTGACTACGACTTACTACTCATGGCAACTCCTGTAAGAAAACTTTCGATTCATCCCAACAGGATTCGTGATAGAATACACACCAAATCATGTAAGTGAAGGTAGCATGGCTCAGTTAACAGCTAGGGTTGTTTTTGCTTCATCCCAATCATCAGAAGGTAACGCAAGCTGGACCGTTGCAACATCTCATAAGGCAAGAGCACAAAATGCTAGAAGTTTTAGAATGAATCAGCCTTTATCAAGAATCAAAGAGCCAATAACACGTAACACAGTTAAAAGGAATCCTAAACTTACTCCTCCGGTGATCTATCATGAGAAAATAGCTCCACAATTGACAGCGCGTGATTTCCCAGTTTTGAATGCTCCGGTAGCTAAATGGACGAGAGAACAAAAAGGAAAAGCACTGGTGATCAAATCACCAATGCCATCTCAGACAAATTCACCAGTATCAACATCACCTCAGTCAATTGATGCCATAGGGGGCATAAAAAAGTCCAATGAAACTCCATTCCCTCCCTTTTCCTCGAGTCCTATTATTTTAGCCTATTCTTGCTCGATTCCAGTTACTGTTTCATCCAAAAGTGGACAAGATGCAGTGCATATGGCAAGGACGAGTCAAGAACGTGAAGCAACTACAAAGAATCGCATCCATGAAATGGCAGAAGCTCAAAATACATTAATAAAAGAATGCAAAAATCTCAAAGAGACCTTAGCGACTTTCATATATAATGCAGCTCAAATAACAGTTGATGAAAAAGTTAGCCGAATGGAAAGGGAATGTGAAAATACTGGACGTTTTAGATATCATACGCTGTATCCAAGAGAGGTGGATGATATTCCCTTCCCAGCCAGTTTCAGGTGTCCGGACTTTCAAAAGTTTAATGGGAAAGGATCCCCAGAGGAACATTTAACGCACTTCATTACCAGTATGGGAGATCTCTCTGTAATACCATAGTATTACTTACAATTGTTTGGGACGTCGTTGACAAGTAGGGCATTCCGATGGTATTCCAGTTTGGCTCCAGGTTCAATCCGTACTTGGGAGTAGATGCGGTATGTTTTTGCGTCTCAGTTTTTCTCCCCAAGCCATGACGTTAGTATTGTTAAGTTGGCTTCTATACAACAAGGTAAAGGTGAGTCGGTAAGGAGTTATATAGACAGATGGAAGGCATTGGGAACTTTGTGCAAACCGTTGCTAAAAGAAAGTGAGCAAGTCAAAATGTGTCTGAACTCTATGAAAAGAGAATTTATAATTGGACTGGCCAGTGCCGACATCAAAACTTTTCATGATTTGGCCGTTAAGGCTCATGCTTTGGAATTAGTGAATAGGATAGTGCCGACATTTCACCATAATGCAGCCCAGAGGGCTCCTAGTAGGATAACAGTAAATACTATTAATCGTTATCAGCAGCATAAAAGTTTAAGAGGTTTAAAGGAAGAAAATACGAGGTGAAAAGAAGAGCTGATTCAATCAAGAAGAAATAAAAAGGTCAGGATGCTCAATTTGCATGAGGGGTTTGCATTCAATAAGGAAGATGTCATTTCAATGATAGACCAATTATTGAAAGTTGGCGCGATAGAATTGTCAGAGCCTAAACGCCCCGAGGAGGAGACAAGGTGCGGGGAGTAAAATTTTTGTCACTATCACCGCTTATTGGGACATCCAACAGAGAATTGTCATACATTGAAGTATGTTATATAGTGAATGATAGACAGGAATGAGATAATTATTAAAAATAGAGCAAGTAAGGAGGTCATGAAAAGTACAGGTTGTGACTGTGAAGGCTACCTCTGCTTAAATTACAAGAAAGGAATTCTGATTAGGATCAGCCAGGAAAGGTGAAAAACATTTAAAGACATGGAGGCAAGGTCGTCAGTAAATATAATTACGACAAAAGAGCCAGCGAAAGAAAGTGCTGAGGTAGTTGAACGTCCTGAGGTAGCTCCGAAGCAAATAGAGGACGGGGGGCAACCGATGACGGACAGTCTGTTAGAAATAAACTTGGGTACGAAAGAGGAACCACGGAACATGTTTATTAGTGCCAACCTCTCTGAACAAGAGTCTGCAGAATACGTTCGACTTCTTAGAGATAATAAAGACTTGTTCGCTTGGACGTATGCAGAGATGCCCGGATTAGAACCTTCCATAGCGTTACACCGACTAAATATTTCTAAGGAGAAAAGGCCGGTTAAACAAGTGTAAAGGCGATTTCATCCAGACCTGGTTCCCCTTATTGAAGAAGAAGTTAATAAGTTGACAAAGGTCGGATTTATTAGGAAAGTCAAATATCCTAAGTGGATTTCGAATATCGTCCTGGTAAGAAAGAAAAATGGACAGATCAGGGTATGCGTTGATTTTAGAGACCTAAATGAGGCCTGCCCAAAGGATGATTTTTCGCTCCCGATAATCGAATTACTGATTGATAGCATAACTCAGTATGTTGTTATGTCCTTTATGGACGGTTATGCGGGATATAATCAGATTCGAATGGCCCCTGAAGACGAAGAGGCAACGGTGTTTAGAACTTCACTAGGAATTTTCTGTTATAAGGTTATGCCATTTGGACTTAAAAATGCTGGGGCAACATATCAGAGAGCGATGCAAAGTATTTTTCAAGACATGATGCACAAGCACGTTGAGTGTTATGTTGACGAATTGGTCGTCAGGTCAGGAAGCATTGGTCGTCAGGTCAGGAAGCCATCAAGAACATCGTGAACACTTGGCGTCAGTTTTTCAGCGACTCAGAAAGAAACAATAAAAGATGAATCCCGCTAAATGCGCATTCGGAGTGTCCTCCGAAAAAATTTTAGGTTTTTTTGTCCAGCATAGGGGCATTGAGATTGACCCCGGGAAAGTCAAGGATATTTAGGATATGCCACCGCAAAAAACATTAAAGGAATTAAAGAGTTTACAAGGAAAATTAGCATACATCCGTCGGTTCATTTCGAATATGGCAGGTAGATTTCAGTCATTTTCTCATTTGTTGAAAAAGGATACAGAATTTGTATGGAGTCAAGCTTGTCAAAACGTATTTGACTCAATAAAGGAATTGCTGAAAAAGCCACTAGTATTGGCAGCTTTGGTGAAAGGAAAACTGATTATTTTGTACACATCTGTAGCCGAATATTCCTTAGGAGCTTTGTTAGCACAAAAGAATGATTTTGGAAAAGAAACAACTCTTTATTACTTAAGTCGGACCTTAATGGGTGCAGAATGCAATTATTCCCTGATTGAGAAGGAATGCTTGGCGTTAATATTCGCAGTACAAAAGTTGAAGTATTATTGTCTGTCGCACGATATAACATTGGTTTCAAGGGCTGACCCAATAAAGTTTCTGATGACCAGACCGATGTTTTCTGGAAGGTTGGCTAAATGAATGTTGTTACTTTCAGAGTACGCTATTACATACGAACCGCCAAAAGCAGTAAAGGGGCAGGCAGTGGCAGATTTCTTAGCAGCGCACCCTGTAGTAGAGTCTGAAGCCATCAGTGATGACTTTCTGAATGAGTAAGTCATGCTGATTGAATCGTAGAATCCGTGGCAGATGTATTTTTGTGGCGCTTCTCGAATATCAGGAGCGGGGGCAAGAGTGATATTCATTACTCCCCAAGGTGATTTACTACCTTACTCATTTACATTAGATGCTGCATGTATGAACAACGAGGCTGAGTATAGAGCCCTGATCATTGGAATGGAGATGGCTAAAGAAATGGAGATAAGAACACTATATATTTTTGAGGATTCTAAATTGATTATAAATCAATTGGCAACTGAATTCGAAATAAGAAAGAAGGAACTTTTTTCGTACTATAGGAAGGCACAACAATTGTTGGAACAGTTTTCTTATGTTGAAATCAAACATATCCCCTGGTCAAAGAATGCAAAAGCCGATGCCTTGGCTAGTTTGGTAGCAGCTCTGTCTTGCCCTAATCGAAGCCCTCTTCAAGTAACTATAGAGGAAAGAAAATTTTTACCATCAGCAGAGGTTGTTGAAGAAGTTACTGAAGCTCTTCTTGTATCATGCCTAGAGATTACAATAGATGATTGGTGTCAGCCTTTCATAGATTATCTCAACTTTAACATCCTACCAGAAGAATCTGCGCAGAGATAGCAAATCAGACAACGGTCAAATAGATTCATCATATGTGGTGAAGCATTATATAAAAAATCTTACAATGGAGTGTTGTTACGTTACTTAGGTGAGCAAGAAGCAGGTCAGGTGTTGCGAGAAGCTCACTCTGGAGAATGTGGGGCACATCAAACTGGTCGAAATTTATTTCATTGAGTACATAGAATGAGATATTATTGGCCCACCATGTTCAAAGACGCGATAGATTATGCGAAGCGGTGTCATGAAAGACAGATTCATGGAGATATTATACATGTTCCCCCGGAAGACTTGCACCAGTCTACTACCTCTTGGCCCTTCTCTGCTTGGGGACTTGACGTAATTGGTCCTATAAATCCACCTTCATCCAAAGGAAAGTAGTATATTTTGGCAGCAACCGATTATTTCTCCAAGTGGATTGAAGCAGTTGCTTTACGTAATGTTAAAGAAAAAGATGTGGTTAATTTCATCCGCCACACTATAATATATCGA
This sequence comes from Magnolia kwangsiensis, assembly GCA_037074715.1. NCBI lineage: Eukaryota > Viridiplantae > Streptophyta > Magnoliopsida > Magnoliales > Magnoliaceae > Magnolia > Magnolia kwangsiensis. The sequence goes on from CM073579.1 coordinate 77,979,554, forward strand.
CACGGTATTCCAAAGAAAATCGTTACAGATAATGACACTCCCTTCAAAAACAGGGGCATAGAAAAGTTATGTCAAAAGTTCAGCATTCAGCATTCGTTTTCAACTCCTTACTATCCACCGGCCAATGGACTAGCAGAGGCGTTTAGTAAAATGATAATCAAAATACTGAAAAAGACAGTGAAAAGGAACAAGCGTGATTGGGACAACAAATTGCAAGTAGCCATTCAATATGGTACCTGGATAGTGGATGTTCTAAACATATGACAGGTGATAAGGCAATACTATCAGATATCAAACCAATCGATGGCTGCTCAATAACATTTGGAGATGGCAGTAACTGTAAAATTATTGAAAGGGGTAATGTAAAACTTCATAACCTACCTATTTTTAAAGATGTCTTATATGTTGAAGGTTTAAAACATAATTTGTTGAGCATATCTAAAATCTGTGATAATAATCATAGTTTTAAATTTTCAGATAATGGATGTGAGATAATTAATAACCAAGGCCATATAATATTAAATGGTTGAAGAACCTCTGAAAATTGTTATATCATTAATGAATCTTATTCTTCAATCACTCTTGCTACATGGGCCAAACAGTCTAAACTAAATTATGGCATCAACATCTTGGACATGTAAACTATAGAGATCTATATAAACTAAGTAAGAGAAATCATCTTCAAGGCTTACCCGAGCTAAAAAATTAAAAAATTAAAAATTAAAGAAGAAAATATGTAGTGCCTGCCAAATAGGCAAACAAATCAGGAGTTGTCACAAAAAAGGTGAACTCCTTAGCCACAACTAGACCTCTTGAACTACTCCATATGGACTTACTTGGACCAAATCGAACGGAGAGTAGAGGCGGTAAGAAAAACCTTCTAGTTGTAGTTGATGACTACACTATATACTCTCGGATAGCCTTCTTAAGAGAAAAGTTGGATGCATTTGATGAAGTCAAAAAATTATTTAAATGCATCCAAACTGAAAAAGAATTATCTGTGAATTTAAATAGCAATTTTTATAGCAATTTTGAGAAGTTCTGTAATGACCATGGAATATTATAAGAATATTCTGCTCCTAAAACCCCTCAGCAAAATGGTGTTGCTGGGAGGAAAAACAGAGTACTACAAGAAATGGAGAGTGTTATGCTTAACACTGAAAAATTAGCAAAAAATTTATGGGTTGAAGCCGTTAATACTGCTTACTATATTATTAATCGAGTTTATGTAAGAGAAGGTAAAAATAAAACTGCTTATGAACTTTGGTTTAATGAAACGACTTCGATAAAATATTTTTGTACTTTCAGAAGAAAATTCTTCATTTTATGAGATTGAGAACATCTAGAAAAATTTGAAGCAAAAAGTGATGAGGGCATATTTTTAGGGTATGCTCTAAATAGCAGAGCATATCATGTTCTAAATAAAAAGACCAAAGTAATACAAGAATCTATAAACATGGTTATTGATGATCAAAAAATCACTCCCAATTATGATCATGATGATGAAGTTATCATTATCAATAAATTAGAACCTTCATTAAAATCATATTCAACTGAGAATTGATTACTCAAGGATCATCAGACTAATCAAATACTTGGTAACCCTCACATTGGAGTTCAAACTAGAAGACAATTGGAAAACATCTGTAATCATGTGTGCTTCACTTTTTAGATAGAACCATCTAACGTAAATGACCCTTGCTGATGAAAATTGGATTTTGGCTATACAAGATGAATTAAGCCAATTTATTAGAAATGATGTTTGATATTTAGTTCCTAGACCTTCTGACAAACACGTGATTGGAACTAAATGGATTTTCAAAAATAAATTTGATGAATTTGGCAATATTATAAGAAACAAAGCTAGATTGGTTGTTCAAGGGTATACTCAAATTGAACGAGTTGACTATGATGAGACTTATGATCCAGTCGCTCGTCTTAAATCCTTCAGATTGTTTATTTTCATCGTATGTTATAAAAATTTTAAAATATACCAAATGAGTGTTAAGAGTACCTTCTTAAACAGTGACTTAAATGAAGAAGTTTATTTAGAATAACCTAAAGGTTTTGAAGATCTTAAACTTCCTAATAATGTATACCATCCTAAAAAGGCCCTGTATGGCTTAAAACAAGCTCTAAGAACATAATATGAAAAATTAACTAAATTTGTTCTTAGTCAAAACTTTAAAATGGGAAGTGTTGATAAAACTCTATTTATCAAAAGATATAATGGAGATATGTTGATTATTCAAATATATGTTGATGATATTATATATGGATTAACAAATACTAATATTTCCTCTAAAGTTGTAGATTCCATGAAATCAGAATTTGAGATGAGTGTGGTGGGTGAGCTGAACTATTTCCTTGGTCTCCAAGTGAAACAACTTATGAACAGGATATTCATATCTCAAACCAAGTATGTGATGAATCTCATTAAAAAATTTGAGTTTTAGAATGGTAAAAACTTTTCAACTTCCATGGCTACAACGCTCAAGTTTTCTGTAACATCCCGAAAATCGGGGGTCGAGCAAAAACCCAACTCCCGAGTTCCAAAATGTTATTTATGCAACATAGATATGTATGATTGAATGTTGTCTGTGATAACGCATAAAACATGAGTGAGATTAAGCTAGAACAACATATCATACTCCAGAGACAGTTAAATTAACAAGCGGAAGACTGTGATGGCATGTATAACATATATAAACTGTTGTATGTCTCCAGAGTGTGAACATGTTACCAAGTTATACACATACATGTATACTCCAAAAGTAGATGAAACGAATATACATGAGTGCGCTAAAAATATAAAATGACAAATGTCAAAGTATCTAATCAACCTCCCTGTAATCCCGTCAATCAGAACTCGCATAAAGGAGGAATCCTCCTCATCATCATCAAGTCCAGCTCCGCCTCGCAGGCCGCGCCATCATCTGCAATCACAAAAAGGTCTGGTGGGTGTCCAGGAACACCGTCCCGTAACGTGGGAGTGAGTAGCTAACTCAGTGGAATAATAGAGCAAGGATTAACATGTTCTCAAATCAATCATGCGATAATAGTAAAGCAGTAAATCAAACAATCCTAATACTGTTGTTAATGCAATATGACATGACATGATGTATGCCCTCACCGACGATCTCCCTCATACGGCACCATCTTACGACCGCGGCATGCAATCGACCCTCAAGTGCTCCACATCTTCCTGGCATATGCAATGGTATGGTGATATGATTACCGAGTTATTATTAGTCCATTTCATACAGCAATATTGGGAAACTAAGGTAATTTCCTTTTATCAATCCCAACACAGATCCTGTCTAAGGTCGTCACTCCTAGTAATCTCATACGATGTATATTTTGTAGGTCGCTGCAAGGGCTGCCATGGCTGTTGCTCGCACTCGTTGCACCACTCCCCCATCACCTTATCAATCCAGGCTTACTGTACTCTACTGCTACTGAACGGTCGTCGCCTCCCGTAGACTCAGAATACGCTCGCGGTCACTACAAAGGGCTGCCAGGGCTGTTGCACGCACTCGTTGCTCCGCTCCCCCATCACCTTATCAATGTAGGCCGACAGCAAGAATATAGTGTCTCATACCACCATAATCCGCTCACGAGTCATAGGTGCTCACTGGTCACTACGGGGAGGTTTGTGGCCCCAGCGTAGGCCGATAGCTCCACCACGGTGTCCCATACCACCATGCTCGGCTCATGAGTCTTTGTGGATTAAGGTACCATGGTTAACAGGGTTTACAATGGTAAGTTCAGTACCCTAGGTTCAAGCAGTTATGACTCATGCAGGGTGAACATACAACGGCCAGTCGGGTTACTGACGGGCTCGACTAGCATGATCGCATCTCAAGTTGAACGACATGAAGTGCGTAAAACACTTCGTGTGGCCTAACCACTGTCGCCAACTCCAAAACACGGCTCGCGTTCATCGACGCGTCGTTCGTGGCCAAGATAAACCAACCACAAATTCGCTCGGTTACCGACTGCCTAGACTAAGTATAATCCCAAACAATCATGGAATCATATCAGCATTCATGTAAGAGTAATGGAAATGAAATACAACCATGTGAGCATGTTAACACATGTTATAACGTACAACTTAAGTAAATTATCCTACACATGTCTTTCACACATATAATGAAATTATGGACATAGCCAACATATAGGAAATCCTCTCCATTAGCCTATTAATTGAGAATTTAATCTCAAACTAAATCATAAGGAAATCATCAAGTACATGTTATAGCACACCACTTAAGTGCAACATCAAGCATATGCATTTCATACATATAATGAAATCGTACATATGGCTAACGTGTAGGAAATCATTTACATCAGCATATTAATTGAGAAATCAATCTCAAATTAATTCATAACACCATTTAATTCAATACATACTAATACAAGCATTTATACAAACACTTACACTACACACTTGAGTTTACATATAGTATGTCGACCTGAAGTGCGCATTTAGGCGAATCTCTTCGCCAAACTAATTATGCACGCATTCCTAATATTCTAATGCGACAACAATTCATGTCAATCATATCAGCAAAATATGAATGAAAACAGTACTTCCTACAAATGACTAAAATGCCCTAAATCTCATATTCTTCGTTGATTTACGAAACAGGAAACGGACAACATGTTGTACATGTCAAACAGCGTTGCTATCAATAATCTACTATTAAACGACATTGAAAGCTTTGGAAACAGTCAATCAAAGCGTCTAATATCCGCACCTTGTCTCTTATGGATGTGTAAATTCGAACGGAGCGTATACGCTTCGTCTACGGCGATTAGAGAACCTAATACACAAGTTCTATTAGCTACTTCGCTAGGAAACGAAAGGAACCTCAAATCAGCAACTTCTAGGATATTTTCTTACCTGAAAACGTGGAGGAATCGCCGGGAAAGTGATCGGAGTGCGTTGCCTAAGCACGTACAGCACGTGGCACAAGCAGCAGGGAATTCTCTCCCACCTTCTCTCACAAAGTCTCACCTTTTCTCTCTCCCAATCTAGGGATTTTTGCAAATTCGGATGGGAGAGAGGAGTGAGGGTTTTAACCCCTTTTATAACCTAAAACATGCCCAAAATAGGCTTGGGAACAATGTTTACTTGATGCCTAACCAAATCGGGACTGTTTCGGTCCAAAAGAGTATTTCTGGACGTCCCCTGGCCAAACGCGGTCGGACTTAAGCTCATGCATACTAGATCTAGCACGCATCAAGTTTTCAGACCGGTAGGGTTCCCAGATCGTACGTGGCGGTCCAATTTCAGTTCAACGGTCATCGCACCTAGATCAGGTCTATAAATCTCGTGATATGAAATAGAAATTTTTTCTGATCCGATGGTGTAATTTGGCTGGATTCTGACGGTCAGAACGCTTAATACTGATGCGTCAAGTTGTGTGCTAGATTTGAATTTTAAATTTCCAAATCTACCCTTTTCTCACTCTCTCCACTCCAGGCTCAACGAAATAGCCTCTGAACATCGGTTGGACTTGATTTTCGAAATTATTGTCAAGCCCAGCTAAGCGGTTATAACGGTCTAAGATGGTAGGCATCGGACTTTCGACGCGTGGTCTAGATCCAATACAAAGTTTCAAAGAGGTACAGAGAACAAACCGGCTTAGAGTTTGATCCGAGGTTATAGAGTGTTATAGGGTCGTTGGTTCCACTCATTTTGGGTCTTATAGAACGTATTTAAAGTGATCAGGGATTATTTCCCAGCTACTTTAGCGTCGCGCTAGCTAACTTTTACTTAGTTTCTAAAGGAATTAACCCTAAGTGATTTCTTTGGCTATAGAATTGGGTTCTGAGCGATTTTCCAGGTGTTTTAGTTAACCCATTGCTTAAGGACGTCTAATCCCAGATTGGCCAAAATCCGGGGTGTTATAATCTATCCCCCTTAAAACTCAATGTCGTCCCCGACATTGGCGAAGGGCAAGGAGTACTTTTTCTAAGGGAGGTTCAATCCTATTTAATAACCTAACCGTACGTATAACCTAAATAAAATGTTTTGATCCTGGGCCAGTGGGAAAGAGGTTAACCACGCTTCCGCTGCGCCCCTCTGATCGAATGGTTGCGTTGACTAACCTAACTGGATTGGACTTAATACATTCTACCCCCCTTAAAACTTGGTTCTACTTAAGGTTCAAGAATCTATGCATCGCTCCGTATATCGGAACGAGGCGCAACTTAGGGGCTATCCTTGACATGAATTAGGGAACAACCTCTCATTACAGTGGTTTTCCTTGCTAATGATGCGTTCTATGGCATTGGTATCTATGGCGACAGAGATGAGCCTAATCTCTATTGTGGTTGAGTTCAGGGGCAGGTATGAGTTGGTGGCAAGATGTCGAATTCTCTACTGGCTTTAAGTCTTCGCTATTTCCCAAAGACAAAGAAATAACTTTTGGTTGTATGTGGTCGAGCCAACACGGAAGAAAAGTTGTGTAGTGGGTCTGAGCCGGATACATAGACTTTCTGCCCCGCGATGACAGAAAAGTTGTTGTATCAGTCCTCAATCCTAGTCGATGCCGATCTTCTGCTTGATCAGAGCATTGGATTCATTGGTAACCACTAGGATTAAGAAGTCGATTCAAACCGTGAATACTTCGCTGATAATTGCATTTCCTTTATTCCGCGTTCCCGAATGCAATAAGCCCTTGGGGAAGGCAATTCTAAGGGGCGTGCTAGTACATTCTAAGTTCAATCTGAGGGATTTATAAATGTTCCCTGAGAGTGAATGGTTCCTAGTTAAAACAATTTCCCTAAGGGTTATAACAAAGGTGTATAAGTCTTAAGGAGATCCACCAAAGGAATGAGATTCTACCCCAACCAAATCTAAGGCCTTACACTACTTAATTCAACAAGTAGTCTAGTCTGTATTTCACTCACTATAATCCAAAACCTAAGCCTATACACTAGACGGTTTCATATCATCTTTAATACAGGGAATTGTTCTATCGCTTAGGGTCAAGATTTTCTAAATGGAATTGGATTCTCCTATCTCGTCAGATCTTTCAAATCTAGGAGTACTAACACTAGGTTCAAAACACCAAGGGCCTATGTGGCTAGTGGCATTGAGTTGTATTAAATGGAACTGCATTCCTAATCCCATATTGGGATAGGGAGTGACATGCTTGGTTGGAGGGTGGGGTGGGATAAAAATTAATTTGTAGGCTGAATCCCGGGAGTTATAATACTCCCAATATAGGGACAATACCTCACAACAAATGAACGGAATGCACTCTATTTAACAAAATTCGGCTATATTAAGCCCAAACCACAACACAAACACATTTTCTACAGGTGACATCACTAGACTCAATAACAACAAAACACAAAAACCCTTAAAACAAAAATTAAACAATCTACAGGGCAACGGCATAGATTCCTAATTCTACCAAAGGACTTCTACCATGGTCCCAACTAACCTTCTTGAATACTATCTAGTTCAGTACTGTCAGTTGCCCATTAGAGCTCTATCGGCCAGGTATTTTCAATCTTCTCAAACGGAGAAAGTTGAGAAATGGGATTTGAGGTTAGCACGATTTTGAGGCCCAAAAAGAGGGTAAAGGCTCAACTAAAAGGGACGAGAGAGAGGACGATGGAAAGGGAGGAAAAGGCTGAAACAGCCTTAACAATGCCATGGAAAGCGAAGGAAATGCGGAGAAATGGTCGCCCAAATGGACAGAATGAAATCTAGGCGTTGTAGAGGGATGCTTCAAGCTCCCTTAGGATGTATTTTCAGAGAGAAAAGAGAATGAAAAAGGGGAATGGAGCACCACACGATTTTCAGCCTTCTATGAAGATTGTGGGAACTCCAAATGATAAAAGTGGAGAGGAAAGGGAGTGCCAATAGCTGTGAGTGATGGAGTAGGGTCAGTTGTGATCAAAAATGAGATTGGGAGAGGTTTGACATCGAGATTTGAGGGGAAGGCAGCAAAAATGTGAAGAAAGGAGAGCTTAGAGGGGCATTTTGTGAAGGAGGTACATCTTTTGGAGGTTTCAAGGTACGGACCGCATACCAGGGGGCTACCCTAGCCCCCAAACTCCTCTAGCCCAAAGGCCAGACCCAACTGATGAGTTTGACCGGCGATGCATCGCCGAATCGGCGATGACATCGCCGGTGAACTTGTAAATTGGCCATTGAGGCCATATAATATGGGTTCCCCCTGCCCTAGGGACTCCAAAAAGGTATGGTTCCCACTTTGGTTCATTGTAGATTACCCTAGGGAGGCCCAAACATCCATTCGGGGCTTTTCGGGGCCAATCTGTAAACCCGAATATAAACCCCTATCATGCAGCATATTATTTTGGGGTAGAAGGAGCTAGTACATCCATCTAGCCCATTAGTTGCTAAATAAAGTGAAGTTAGAATGGCCTTATGGCCATTTTTCATGAAATTTTACTATTCACTGTAAAATTTTATGAAAGTATGATTTTATATTATTTTCACATTAGGATTGATTCCTAACATAAAAAGGATAATAAATAATTAAAGATTGGAGTGGTGGGAGGAAGAATTTTGAAGATTTTGGATGAAACGGGGTTTTTAAGCCCTGACGATTCAATACAGGGGTTGTGGTTGTCCCACGGCCCAAGGATTCACATTAACGGGTTTGGAATCGTTCAAAGATTGTCTCAACCCACTTACCTACAACCTAGGAGCTATTCGGGTTGCTTTACGTGACCCAAGATGCGCTACGGACTCGATCACGCGATCGAAATGAATAGACTTCGTCTATTGGCGAATCTGGGATCCTAGAAGTGTTTCTAGACCCTTCTCGCACCCACCTAAGTCAAAGGAAGCGACAGCATACGTCGCGTGACCATAACCCAGGCCCGGTTTAATCCAAATCATGCTCTGATACCATCTGTAACATCTCAAAAATTGGGGGTCGAGCAAAAACCCAATTCCCAAGTTCCAAAATGTTATTTATGCAACATAGATATGTATGATTGAATGTTGTCTGTGATAACGCATTAAACATGAGTGAGATTAATCTAGAACAGCATATCATACTCCAGAGACAGTTAAATTAACAAGCGGAAGACTGTGATAGCATGTATAACATATATAAACTGTTGTATGTCTCCAGAGTGTGAACATGTTACCAGGTTATACACATACATGTATACTCCAAAAGTAGATGAAACGAATATACATGAGTGCGCTAAAAATATAAAATGACAAATGTCAAAGTATCTAATCAACCTCCCTGTAATCCCGTCAATCAGAACTCGCATAAAGGAGGAATCCTCCTCATCATCATCAAGTCCAGCTCCGCCTCGCAGGCCGCGCCATCATCTGCAATCACAAAAAGGTCTGGTGGGTGTCCAGGAACACCGTCTCGTAACGTGGGAGTGAGTAGCTAACTCAGTGAAATAATAGAGCAAGGATTAACATGTTCTCAAATCAATCATGCGATAATAGTAAAGCAGTAAATCAAACAATCCTAATACTGTTGTTAATGCAATATGACATGACATGATGTATGCCCTCACCGATGATCTCCCTCATACGGCACCATCTTACGACCGCGGCATGCAATCGACCCTCAAGTGCTCCACATCTTCCAGGCACATGCAATGGTATGGTGATATGATTACCGAGTTATTATTAGTCTATTTCATACAGCAATATTGGGAAACTAAGGTACTTCCCTTTTATCAATCCCAACACAGATCCTGTCTAGGGTCGTCACTCCTAGTAATCTCATACGATGTATATTTTTTAGGTCGCTGCAAGGGCTGCCAGGGCTGTTTCTCGCACTCGTTGCACCGCTCCCCCATCACCTTATCAATACAGGCCTACTGTACTCTACTGCTACTGAAGGGTCGTCGCCTCCCGTAGACTCAGAATACGCTCGCGGTCACTACAAAGGGCTGCCAGGGCTGTTGCACGCACTTGTTGCTTCGCTCCCCCATCACCTTATCAATGTAGACCGACAGCAAGAATATAGTGTCTCATACCACCATAATCCGCTCACGAGTCATAGGTGCTCACTGGTCACTACGGGGAGGTTTGTGGCCCCAGCGTAAGCCGACAGCTCCACCACGGTGTCCCATACCACCATGCCCGGCTCATGAGTCTTTGTGGATCAAGGTATCATGGTTAACAGGGTTTACAATGGTAAGTTTAGTACCCTAGGTTCAAGCAGTTATGACTCATGCAGGGTGAACATACAACGGCCAGTCGGGTTACTTGACGAGCTCGACTAGCACGATCGCATCTCAAGTTGAACGACATGAAGTGCGTAAAACACTTCGTGTGGCCTAACCACTGCCGCCAACTCCAAAACACGGCTCCCGTTCATCAACGCGTCGTTCGTGGCCAAGATAAGCCAACCATAAATTCGCTCGGTTACCGACTACTTGGACTAAGTATAGTCCCAAACAATCATGGAATCACATCAGCATTCATGTAAGAGTAATGGAAATGAAATACAACCATGTGAGCATGTTAACACATGTTATAACGTACAACTTAAGTAAATTATCGTACACATGTCTTTCACACATATAATGAAATTATACATATAGCCAACATATAGGAAATCCTCTCCATTAGCCTATTAATTGAGAATTCAATCTCAAACTAAATCATAAGGAAATCATCAAGTACATGTTATAGCATACCACTTAAGTGCAACATCAAGCATATGTATTTCATACATATAATGAAATCGTACATATGGCTAACGTGTAGGAAATCATTTACATCAGCATATTAATTGAGAAATCAATCTCAAATTAATTCATAACACCATCTAATTCAATACATACTAATACAAGCATTTATACAAACACTTACACTACACACTTGAGTTACATATAGTATGTCGACCCGAAGTGTGCATTTAGGCGAATCTCTTCGCCAAACTAATTATGCATGCATTCCTAACATTCTAATGTGACAACAATTCATGTCAATCACATCAGCAAAATATGAATGAAAACAGTACTACCTACAAATGACTAAAATGCCCTAAATCTCATATTCTTCGTTGATTTACGAAACAGGAAACGGACAGCATGTTGTACATGTCAAACGGCGTTGCCGTCAATAATCTACTATTAAACGACATTGAAAGCTTTGGAAACAGTCAATCAAAGTGTCTAATATCCGCACCTTGTCTCTTATGGATGTGTAAATTCGAACGGAGCGTATACGCTTCATCTACGGCGATTAGAGAACCTAATACACAAGTTCTATTAGCTACTTCGCTAGGAAACGAAAGGAACCTCAAATCAGCAAATTCTAGGATATTTTCTTACCTGAAAACGTGGAGGAATCGCCAGGAAAGTGATCGGAGTGCGTTGCCTAAGCACGTACAGCACGTGGCACAAGCAGCAGGGAATTCTCTCCCACCTTCTCTCACAAACTCTCACCTTTTCTCTCTCCCAATCTAGGGATTTTTACAAATTCGGATGGGAGAGAGGAGTGAGGGTTTCAACCCCTTTTATAACCTAAAACATGCCCAAAATAGGCTTGGGAACAATGTTTACTTGATGCCTAACCAAATCGGGGCTGTTTTGGTCCAAAAGAGCATTTCTGGAGGTCCCCTGGCCAAATGCGGTCGGACTTAAGCTCATGCATACTAGATCTAGTACGCATCAAGTTTTCAGACCGGTAGGGTTCCCAGATCGCACGTGGCGGTCCAATTTCAGTTCAACAGTCATCGCACCTAGATCAGGTCTACAAATCTCGTGATATGAAATAGAAATTTTTCCTGATCCGAGGGTGTAATTTGGCTGGATTCTGACGGTCAGAACGCTTAATACTGCTGCATCAAGTTGTGTGCCAGATTTGAATTTCAAATTTCCAAATCTACCCTTTTCTCACTCTCTCCACTCCAGGCTCAACGAAATAGCCTCTGAACATCGGTTGGACTTGATTTTCGAAACGATTGTCAAGCCCAGCTAAGCAGTTATAACGGTCTAAGATGGTAGGCATCGGACTTTCGACGTGCGGTCTAGATCTAATACAAAGTTTCAAAGAGGTACAGAGAACAAACCGGCTTAGAGTTTGATCCGAGGTTATAGAGTGTTATAGGGTCGTTGGTTCCACTCGTTTTGGGTCTTGTAGAACGTATTTAAAGTGATCAGGGACTATTTCCCAGCTACTTTAGCGTCGCGCTAGCTAACTTATGCTTAGTTTCTAAAGGAATTAACCCTAAGTGATTTCTTTGGCTATAGAATTGGGTTCTGAGCGATTTTCCAGGTGTTTTAGTTAACCCATTGCCTAAGGACGTCTAGTCCCAGATTGGCCAAAATCCGGGGTGTTACATTTTCTAAAGATGATTCAGGTAAAAGTGTTGACCCTTGTCTTTACCATAGCATGATTGGTAGTCTATTATATTTAACTGCCAGCAAACCTGACGTTTATCTTAACATAGGCATTTGTGTTAGATATCAATCTAACCCTAAAGAATCTCATTTGGCTGTGGTTAAAAGAATAATCAGATATGTTGCTAGCACTATCAATTTAGGTTTATAGTATCCTCATGATACATCTTTACAAATTGTTAGATATACTGATACTGATTGGGTTGGTAATTGTCTTGTCTCCTGGATGAGCAAGAAGCAAAACTCAGTATCATTATCTATTGCAAAAGATGAGTATATTGCGGCAGAAAATGCATGCACGCAATTGATGAGGATGAAACGTATGTTAGCACACTATGGTATTGATTAAGATACCATTAATTTATACTGTGACAATACCAGTCCCATAAACATATCTAAAAATCTCACTCAACATTCTTAAACTAAGCACATCGATATTTGATATCACTATATCCGAGAATTAGTTGAAAGCAGGATTTTCATGCTTGAATATATCAATACTAAAAAATAGCTTGCAAACATTCTGACAAAACCTCTGGATAGTGTCAGATTCCTTAATTTGAAAAATGATATTGGATTATATTATATTTCTTAATTAATCATTCCTCATTGCAATTTATTTTTATTTTCTTTTATTTTATGTTGCACTAAAAGGATAACATAAAAACTAATATCATATTAAAAAAAATGGATTTTTTGGGGCCAACCCATAGCTGACCGACCGGTTCGGCCAGCCGAGAATCGCACTTGGGCTAGCTAAATCGTGCATGATTTGGGCAAAAGGGGGGAAAATATCAAGAACCCTCATTTCCACTTCATCTTCCTCGGCTCGCTGGTGCTTCCTATGGCCAACATCATCCTAAACTCCTAGTAAGTGGTTCTTTTATGATTTTCTTCTAGATTTAAGTTCCTAGTTGTGATTTATTTGAGATTCCATCATTTTATTTGAATCTAGATTTTTCTTTTTGGTGGGTTTTGTTGAAAAAACTAATCTAAACAAACTCATCTATTTCTTGGCGATTTCTTCCTTGGAACATCGATATAAATGTATCGCTCGATGTCCTCAGTCCAATTCTTCATCCCGCTCCATTACCTGAGTTATGCGCACCATTCGCACACCGAAGGATGACCTAGAGAATGTACAAGATTTTTGTACTTGGAGTATAATCATTGAGCACACTGTGAATGTCAATCACATTGCTAGATTTGGTCTTTTTAAAATTCTCTCCTTAGTAAGATGGGAGAAAATTTTTTTTAACGCGATGGAGCGATTTACCAATCAATTGCTCAAAGGACATACGCATCCATTAATGACTTTTGTTTTGACGCATTAACATTTTCTTTTCAAATTTTGGAAGAAACTGTCACTATTACACCATCCATCATATCATCTGTTATAAGCATTAATATGGCAGAAGATGTAATTCCTATCCTGACTTTTTTTTTAAGACATGTATACTTTGGAAAGAAATTCCATCACCTGGGTGTTATGTGGTTTTAACACTCAATGGTGTACCGGTAAATCTCTCCCCACATATAATCTTCTTCCAAAATACCGCGTTCTTCATCGCAACTTCACTTCTAACGTTTATCCAACGGCCAGGAATAAGACTGGTCTTACTCCCTATATGATGAGAATTATGAACTCCATTGTATTCAGTATTCACATTTGTCTTCCATCATTGATTTCATACTTGATTATTCAATATTGTTACCATCATCTTCATGGGTCCATTCCATTTGCATTCCTTATGACTTCCATTGCTTTGTGCTACAATGTCCAAATCCCTACAATTGATGCACCAAAGTCCAAGCTTCCATTTAGAAATGCAAACTTAAACATGATGAAACTCGAATTGAGACCTGAGCAGCGAGGTGATCAGGAAGTAGTTCCTGAAAAAGATGTCAACATGGATGACATATTTGCTAATTTGGAAGAATCAGGAGATACAAATGATTCAAAATTTTAGCCTTCGCAATTTTCTGAGAGGTTGGAGAGCTTAGAGAAGAAGGTGGATGATTTGCATGTTTAACAAGAATTATTGCTTCATCAGAAACAACAAATGAAGTACATGAAAAAGTACTTTCATCATTTTAATAAGAGTCTGAAGATCAATGATCCTTATATGCCCGCACCATCCTTTTCTAGCTCTAATTGATAAATTTTATTATGGTCTGTAATAACTTTAATTATCTCTTTTGGATTATTTACACCAAGATGATAACTCTTTCTTTCCCTTACATACATCTGGATGATATCTAATATATTTCTATGTTGTATGTTATTATCCTTGAGTATCTACTTGAATGCTTCATTTATTTTATTTCTTCCTTCGTCAACTTCTGACAAAAATGGGGAGAAACACTATGGATAATATGTGGATTATGTGGATATGATCATGAGCACATCTCTCTCACATTGAATAACATATGAGCACCTACACTTGCATGCATAAATTCTATGAGGTTATATATATTTTTGCTATATGTGAGTAAGTTCTCAGGGGGAGTTTCATATGCATGATCTAAGGGGGAGTAACAAGTTCTAAGATATCTTTGGTGGTGCACAAATGCTCCTTTGAATCATAGATCTTATGTGATGTGTTATTAAGATGTTGTAATATGTTGTGATGAGTTATATATTTGTATGAGTGAGTTTTGTTACTAAATTGACAAAGGGGGAGATTGTAAGTGCTTATACTCAAGCACAATTAGTTGTCAAATATCGTAATCCTAAAAGGATCACAAGCTCTCTTAAAGATTCTCTTTGACAGCTCATGAAGATATATCATCGACTCGATCATACGTCTCAGGGAAGACTCAACATCTCAAGTTATGAAAGTACATGGTTCGAAGATCAGAACACTCTGTCTGAGTCAACCATTGGATGGTATAACCTTCGATTGACCATAAGATGTGTGTCTTTCACATAATATTATAATGATCATTTTTTATGTTAAAATACACTTATGTTAGGCTAGCCCAACATCTAGTTCGGCAAGCCTAACTGTCTTCTGCTAACCCTACATGTTTCAGGCAGGTTTACAGATTGAACAATATTTTCCATGGCATGTTAGGCCAGCTCAACCTTGGGTTCAACCAGCCAAACATCACCGTTCAGCCAACCCGGACTTGTTCGGTCAAGTTTCCAGCAATGACATGTTTTTGAATTTCAGGCATATTAAGTTAGCCAAATCCTTTGGTCAGCCAGTGAAACTGGAGGTTCAGTTAGTCGAACTAGGGTTTGGGTCAACAGAATTTTTAAAAGATCTTATCCCATGAAATTCGAGTGTCATTGGAACAAAATTGTTGGAATTTGGTTAGCCAAACCGACAATCGGGCCAGCTGAATTTCCAAATCCTTTGGCTATAAATAGAGGGCTTCTTTCATTCATTTAAATAACGAAAGTTAGTGAGAAAATCCATCTTTTCAAGCGAGAGAGCCAGGCTCCTCTTAAG
Organism: Magnolia kwangsiensis; assembly: GCA_037074715.1. NCBI lineage: Eukaryota > Viridiplantae > Streptophyta > Magnoliopsida > Magnoliales > Magnoliaceae > Magnolia > Magnolia kwangsiensis. The sequence continues at coordinate 77,995,390 of CM073579.1, forward strand.
CTTTTTTAGCGTAACTTTAATCTTTTATTTTAGCTTATTTTTAATTCTCTTTCTCAAGATGCTTTAATTATTTTTAATAAAGTAATCTAAACTCTACTTGAGATCTAGAGAATTGAATTTGCAGCACTTAGTTATTTATTTTATATTAAATACTTTATAGATTCCTATATTCTTTTGGGTTAAACTCATACACAACTTTATCAATATCCCAAGAAGAAGATCTCTACATTCAAGCTACAACTACAACTTTGACTCGCTAATCAAAGATATGTACTGATTTACTTTTATTTCAGTTTGGTTTTTCTAAGATGGCTCGAAAATCTCAGCGGGTTTGTTTATGGTGATCCCATGAGAATCACAAAGTGGGTTTGTTGTGATAGCCTGTGAAAATTGCAATAACTGTATTAGGTTGTTAAGGTGATCTTGAGAAAACCTTGAGATAGTGAAAGCCAAAATTGCGAGCGTAGTAATTTTGAGAGTGGAGTAGGTTTGCATTTATGTATCGAACCACTATAATTTATTTGTTCATTGTAGTGATTGCTTTTATTACTTATATGCCTATCTCGTGTTTCATTTTCTCTTACTAAAGTTGGATATTTTGATTTCAAAACGTCGTGAAATAAGGTTGTCCTGCCTTAATCTTTTAGGTGAAGGTTGTCTTATGAACTATTTGATATCAAGAATTTAATACTCTAAGCAATTGAGTTTATTTGCTTTATTATTTTACATTGTATCGAAATATTTTACATAGTCCTATTCACCCCCCTCTAAGACATTTATAGCTAATCCTTTCAGAAACTAACTGTTAGAGACTATCTTTGAAAAACTGCCTCTTACCAATTCTATGCTTTTACCGTCTAGTATTAAAGCACTGAAGCTTAACCTAAAACCATTACCATTAGAACTTAAATATGCTTATTTGGGTTAAGAAGATACATATTCAGTGGTGATTTCTTCCCACCTGGATGAGGAGCAATAGAGCAAGTTAATTACTACTCATAGGAAGCGCAAGAGTGCCCTTTGATGGACTATTATAGATCTCAAGGAAATTGACTCTCTGATTTGCACTCACTATATACACCTTGAAAAAAAAATGCCAAAAAATTAAACAACCACAACACTGACTAAATTCAAATATGAGGGATATAATTAACGTTGAGGTGTTGAAACTATTGGATGTGGGTATCATCTACCATTTATCCAATAGTCAATGGGTGAGTCCAACTCAAGTGGTGCCCTAAAGTTCAGAAGCACCATCATAGCCAATGTCAATAATGTACTCGTGTCAACTAGAGTTACTACTTATTGAAGAATGTGCATTGACTACAAGAGGTTGAATACTGTCACTAAGAAAGACCACTCTCCCTTGCCCTTTATTGACCAAATTTTGAAAAAGTTGGTCAGTCATTCCTACTATTGCTTCCTTAATAGGTACTTGGGCTACAATCAGATTAAGATAGCCCTAGAATATCAGGAGAAGACCACATTTACATGCCCCTATAGCACCTTTACTTACAAAAGGTTGTCATTCATATTATGTAATGCTCTTGCAACATTCCAAAGATGCATGCTCGGTATTGTCTCATATACGGTTGAGCATTTTCTAGAGGTTTTCATGGATGAATTTTCCATTTTTGATTGTTCATATGATGAGTGCCTTAAGCACTTAAGTTTGGTTTTAACAAGGTGTGAAGAAAAGAACCTTTTTCTGAATTGGAAAAAGTGTAACTTCATGGTTCAAAAGGGAATTGTCCTTGGACATGTGATATCGTCCAATGGAATTGAAGTGGACAAGGCCAAAATTGACTTGATTGTAAATTTGTCAGCTCTCCAAAGCATACTTGACATCCATTCTTTTCTTGGTCATGCAGGATTTTATAAGAGGTTTATCAAATATTTTAGTCAAATCTCTAAACCATTGAGTAACCTCCTTCAAAAGGACATCTCATTCAACTGGATTGATGCATGTTATAAAGCATTTACAAAGCTTAAGGGCATGTTGACAACCACATCGATCATACAGCCACCTGATTGGATAATTCCTTTTGAGATTATGTGTGACTATGGTGATTATGCAATTGAGGTTGTGTTAGGCCAAGGAAAGGACAAGAAGCCATATGCTATCTAATGTACAAGTAGAACATTAAATGGTGACCAAATCAATTACTCCACTATGGAAAAGGAACTTCTTGTCGTGGTATTTTCTCTGGACAAGTTTGGGTCTTATTTGATAGGATAAAAATCATTATCTTTATCAATCATGTGGTGCTCAAGTACCTTCTCTCAAAGAAGGATGCTAAGCCACCATTGCTTAGATGGATCCTCTTACTCCATGAATTTGACTTAGAAAGACACAATAAAAAAGGAGTAAAGAATGTTGTGGTTGACCACTTGTCCTGACTCTTTTTTTTTTTTTATCAAATTCCATTAAAACATCACCGATCAAAGAAACAATCTCGGATGAACAATTACTTTCTATTTCCTAAACACTTTGATATGATGATATTGCCAACTATCTTGTGACAGGTAAACTTCCCTTCTATTGAACATCAGAAGATAGGAAGATTTTTTTGTTAAGGTACGTAACCTTTTCTGGGATGGCTCATAATTATTTAAATATTACATGGACTAAATAATTATTAGATATGTTCCCAATAATGAAGAATCCAGTGTTATCTCCTTTTTATCACTCATAAGCACGTGGGGGTTACTTTTGGCAAGGAAAACCTCTATGAAAATTTTGTAGTGTGGTTTTTATTGGCCAACCATGTTTAAAGTAACCTACAAGTTTTGCGAGGCATGTGAGTGATGTCAGAAAATGAGAAGAATGTCACGAAGAAACATGATACCCGAAAATCTGATTCTAATTATAAAATTTATTTATTGTTGGGGTATTGACTTCTTGAGACCATTTATCTCCTCTTTTGGACATCATTATATCCTCCTAGCTGTGAATTATATTTCCTAATGAGTGGAGGCGATTCCTTGTAAAACTAACGATCATAAAACAACTCTATGCTTCTTAAAAGAAAACATCTTATCAAAGTTTGGAACGCCGAGAGCCATAATTAGTGATGATGGTTTCCAATTTTGTAATAGGCCATTTGAGAACTAAATGAAATATGGCATTAGACACAAAGTGGCTACACCTTATTATCCATAGAAAAGTGGTCAAGTTGAGGTTGGTCATAGGGATATTAAATAGGTTTTAGGAAAAATTGTAAATCTGAAACATAAGGATTGGTCTTTATAGATGATCGATGCATTATGAGCTTATAGGACTACATTTAAAGCCCTTATTAGAATTCTCCCTATATACTTTTCTATGGAAAGATTTATCATTTTGCAGTAGAGTTGGAACATAAAGCATACTGGGCAATAAGGAAGTTCAATTCTGACATGGATAAAGTTAACTCACTTCATAGACTCCAACTTTTAGAGTTAGAAAAAAATAAAGAAAGAAGCATATGATAATGTAAAGATATACAAAGAACGCATGAAAGTGTTCCATGACAAAACAATTTTAGGAAGACATTTACACAAAATCAAAAAGTTCTTTTGTATAACTCCCTTCTCCATCTCTTTCCTGAAAATTTGAGACTTAGATGGACCAACACTTTCATTGTGAAAACTGTTTATCCATATGGGGCATGGAAGTTAAGAATCCAACAAATGGTAATGTGTTTAAAGTAAATGGTTAAAGGCTAAAACTGTTTGTTGAGAAATTTTCTTCAGATGATGTGTCCATACCTCTAGAAGATTGTGTGTACCAAGATTGATCTCCTAGTCTAATGGAGATCTATCGTTTTCCTTACTTTATTAAGAATAAGTTTCTTTAGTAGAGTGGGATGTTTAATTTTTATTTCTAGTTGTTGACTCACTAACAAAGAAGTTCGTAATTGTGTTTTTCATCTCTCAAGTACTCTTTACTCTTTACTTGTTACATTTGCTATTTCTCTCATGTTATTTATTTTTTATTGCATATATTTTTAACATTGAGGATAATGTATCATTTAGGCTGCAAGGTGAGGTTTCCTTTAAAATTTTATAAAATTCTTTGAAAGGACGAGTTATAGATGTCCTAGATGGGGGGTGAATAGGACAGTATAATATATTTTGATATAATGCAGAAAATAAAGCAAATACTCTAAATTTCTTAGAGTATTGAAATCTTGATTCTAAATGGTTCGTAGGACAACTTTCACCTAAAAGATTTAGGCAAGACAACCCTATTTCATGACATTTTTTAGGTCAAAATATCAAACGTAGTAAGAAACAATCAATCATAAGAAAAGAAATAAAAAAGTAATCAATCGTCATGATTGAACAAGGAGTTACACCTACTCCACTCCCAAAATTACTACCCACATAATTTTAACTTTCATTATTTCAAGGTTTTCACAGGTTCACCTTAACAACCTTATACAGTTCTTGTGATTTTAACGGGCTTACCATAAAACGACCCACTAAGATTTTCAGGCTATCTCAGAAAAATTCAAATGTAATAAAAGTAAATACAATAATTATCTTTAGATGCTAAGTCAAAGGCGTAACTGTAACTTGATTGCAGTGACATTGTTTCTTGGGATATTTGATGAAGCCATATATGTATTTAACCCAAAAAGAATATATGGATCAAATGTATTTTCAAAGTAATAAACATGAATCCTGATGTTGCAAATTCAATGATCTAATTCTCAAGTAGAGTATGGATTACTCTATTGAAAATGATTAAAACTAACTTGAGAAAGAGAATATAATAAGCTAAAATAAATATCAGTTTACCACACAAATAGCTTAAGAAGGCCCTGACTTTATCTTTATGCTTGAGAATATTACTCATAAATTTTCATTATAGAAATGAATGAGAGAAGGCCTCTATTTATAGCCAAAGGTCTTAGAAATTCGGCTAGCCAAATGTAACACCCTAAACTTTTTAATACTTGAGTATTAAAAGTTCTGGAGTGTCATAATGAAGTTTAACCTAGTATATACATGTGTATGATACCAATTTATCTATCCTAACCTTACATCTATTCTCCAACATGAATCTAACCATTGAGAATGATCTTCATCCATAAATCAAGTCATCCGACAGTTGATTTTAAAATAAGATCATCGTATATCCAAGCATTCTCACTTGTCCATCATAACCAAATGTTTAGTCAACTATACACCAATATGTAAAGATATCTGACCATCCACTTTGAGTTTCGACCATCCGATCATAGTAAATTAACTACTTGATATCTGCATCCACTCACATATCAAATTGAGATTCTGATCCGTTCATCTTGTTCACGACCTATGAATATTCTTAACCCACTATCGGAACTATAATATGAGAAACTTACACATGTGAACAAGTTACTTGAATCTAATGGTATACATGTTCTACCTCTTGATCACTTCAAAAACCCACTTGTGTTCATCTCTTTAAAAAACCAATCATACAATCACTTACATACATGATCAAACTACTAACCATTAGGTTTTTCTATTTTGAACATATCATCTGATTGTCCATCATATTTGAATTCACCAAACGGGCTGCCTAAATATCAGAATGAATAGTTCAGTTTGAAGATTGTAAAGTATATGTCACAACTACTGGTTGACTTCTCTATTAGATATATGAAAGTATTAATTTAGACCTCGAGGTGGTATAGCCCATTGAAAAAGCATCTTGGTCATCTGTAAGTGATTAAGGCTCAAAATGGGGAGATGGAAAGAGAATGAAAAAATAAAGAATTTCTATCAAATTTTAATGCATTTAGATGGTGTAGTTTGACATTGTAAATGCTATTATGTAAATCTAGCACTCGTAATGTTGTCAAATTTTGTTAGTGTTGTCAGATTTTGTTACGCCAAACTATTTAGTATTTATATCATGCTTTGAGTTAAAGTGATCAAGTTCATGCATTTAAAAGTTCTCTGAATCTTCATTGAACTTGCCTATATCTTCAAGTTGAAGTGAAGAGTGTTGAAGTTCATAGTTTCAGGATAAAATTCAAGAACTAAGTTCAAGTTTGAAGTTCGACTCCTATTCGCTAAAGACTTAAGAACTCAAGCGTAACTCAAGCTCAAGTTCAAGAGATCGAATTCAAGCTTCAAGTATCACAAGATATCAAGATTTGGAAGTGAATAATGTTTCATTTGTTCCTACTCATAAACAGGTTTGGATGACCCTAGATTGACCTTAGACTGTGTCATATTCATTGCATATTGTATGTGGGTCATTTCATATGTTTATAGGTCATTTTCTCGACTAGTCTTACACCTTGTTCGACTAGTCCAAGTACTGGCTCAACCAGTCTAAGAGTTTTCTCGACCAGTGTAAGGTTTGTTGCTAATTTTTAAAATTTTCTATTGGACTCTCGACCAGTCCTAGATAGTGCTCAACCAGTCGAGTGAACAGTGCTCGACCGGTCGTGCAGGCTTGACTCAAAGTCCAGTAAGCTTCTCTGGTCCCACTCAACCAGTTGAGTGCATTGCTCGACCAGTAGAGCAGGCCACTCGACCAGTCAAGTAAGCCACTCAACAAGTAGAGTAACGACCTTGTCTTATCGCAGCAGAAAATTTAAAATTTTGTTGGTCCTTCGACCAGTCGAACCAACCCTTAGACCAGTTGAGTGAACAGTATTTTCACTTATAAATATAGCATGAATTTTATAGTTTATTCATTCATAAAAGTAAAATCAAGACACCACTCTGAGAGATAAGTTTGTAATATTTTTAAGTTATATTGTGCTCATTTAATATTCTCTTTAATTAGCTTTTGTTATTTAATTTTGAGATCTTTATTCCAATCTTACTTTAATAAGGAATTTGTGTTTTCCCCTTTATTGAGATTAAAATCAAATCAAGCTAGCCCAGGTTAATTTAATTTAAAAATCATTCAGAACTAAAGCTTTTTCATCTGTGAGACTGGACATTGACCATCTTCATCTACATCGGATCGGTTCTACCAGTTTTCTTCAAAGGAGAATTTTCAGATAAGTACATTTATGATTTGTATATCTCTTTTTTGTTTTTGAGGTTGTGCTAAAAAAATCTCTATTTAGTTTTGTCTGAGGTGATTCAGAAAATCTCAGAGTGTGGGGTTTTTGTGATTGTGTAAGCTCAATCAAATTTACAATTGTGAAGGTTTTAAGGTGAACCTTGAAAAATCTTTTTCATAGTAAACGCTAATATCCCGAGGGAGTAGATATTAGGAGTGGAGTAGTTGTGTAGTTGTTTTCTAATAATTGGTGTACACACAAGCGAACCACTATAATTTCTGGAGTTGTGGTAGATGATTGAATGTGCCTATGTGTGTGGATGTTGTAATTTATTTTAAGCATTTGTGGTGAATGGTGTAATTTATTTTATGCACTTGTGGGAATGTTGTAATAACTTAGTTTATTTTATTTGTTATTTCCTTTGCATCTTTATTGGTTTGAGTTTTTGATACTTACAAACGTTCTAGTAAGGTTTTCCTACCATAAGCCTTTCATTTTTTTGCATTAGGTTGTCCTTAGAACTAAGTTTGTATCAACCTCTCAAGACTAGTATATTTGAGGTTGCTATTTAATTGTATTTTTTTATTACTTGATTATGTTATCTTTCTTTCAATTCTGCATTTACTTTTTAATTTGGCCTTGTCTTATTCACCACCCCCTAGGACGTTTAGTTCGGCCTTTTCAGACATTATAGACAGTGAAGTTGGAGAAATAAAAGATTGCAAAGTCATAAATACTTAATGCCATTAACCTATACCCTTATATTCTAGATCACATGGTTCGCTTGATCCATTTCATGTAAAAATTTATACCATACCTATTTATCATAAATTAACTATACACATTGAATTTCGGCCCTTAGATCATTATAAAAGTGGCCGAATTAACAAATTAGTCCCTTAACCGTTAATTTTGGTATCCATCGAGTGAAGAAAGCACGTGGGTAATCGCAGTAGGATATTTGCCTTCATATGAATGAATTAGATTTTTCATCATATAAACTAAGTGTGAAATATGAGAACCTACTAGTAGGGTTTTCCTTATCCAAGAAGTTATCCATTTTATGCTTACCAAATATGGAGCTTTCGATTGACCCACTTTACACCGTCAATCGTAACTTAAATTTGGACCACACTTTAGCCTCATATGACTATGATATCATACAAAATTTAGACCCCGATTGATAATCCTACACTATTGAATGATGGCAGCCTTGACTCCAATTCCTTCTTTTTGATGCAAAAGGTGAAATTTTAGATTTAAGCTTTTTCCACCATTGATCAACAACCAACTTTTATCTAACCGTTTGACTATCCTGACTACACATTTCTCCCAAACTTAGGCACTAATCAGTAAATGTAGACCGTTAATTGAGATCAAGTTTGTTTTGGCACCCATTAGGAGAATTTTTAAGATAGGCTCATTTAAATTTCAGATCACTAAGAAAATCATATACCCTGGATCTATTCAATGACCCCAACAAACTCGATGAATTAGATTTAAAGAAAGATCGCTAAAAAAATGTCAAATTAGAGAAACCCAATCTAAGTGGGATGTGAAACACACCCCTTTCATACGTCCACTCCTTTTATAAAAGGGGTGTATGTTCCCTTCTCCAGTCACACACCACCTCCCAAATGTCCAAGGAGGAGAGAAAGAGAAAGAGAAGGAGAGAGAGAGAGAGAGAGAGAGAGAGAGAGAGAGAGAAAGAGAAGCCTAGATGCCATCATTCTCTTCCTCTCCGCATGTGTAGTGTCTCCTTCTTACTCAAGTGATGTCATGATTCATGTAAAAGCTTTCCTATGTGGATATCTACCTATAGTTTAGATCTAAGGCTAAGGTGAGGGATTCCTTTAAAGCTTACACTAATTTGAGTTGATATGATTTATCTTATTTTTGCATACTTTCATATTACTATAATTTTCCATGTAATTGATTGATTTACCATTATCAATTATTTATCCTTTTAAAAATTATGGTTAAGGTATAATTTTAATTATGTGTGATTTTTATGAATTTATGTGAGGTGGTGGATACAAGCCTTGCCCTTTTACCAATTTGGAGAACGACGCGTGCTTTTACTTTATATTGAGTTAGCCTTTTGTTGTCTCCCCTTATTTTGTCTTTTACCGAGTTAGCTTATTGCTACTCTTCTCCTTTATTAGGTTAGCCTTATGCTACCTCCCTTTATGACTTGGGAATGTGTCTTGGAATTCCAAAACTCGCATAATTTATTTTTTTTCCCATTCATGTAAGTTATGTATTAGAGTATCACAACTAGTGATTCATATATTTTATCATAGACGTAATGCGCTCTGGGTAGTGACCCTCTTGTTCGATGCATAATTTCATGAATTTTGGATAGTGGCACACAAATCGATGTAAGTAATCTATAACACGTGTTACATCACTTCTACAATTAGATGTCGCAAATAGTCGCTCCATGAACAAATCATGTCACATAATTTATTTGATTCGTGTGTTGTGCCGCTTCGAGGTGTTCATGTAAATCCACGATAGCGTTGGACACGCTGACGAATCTCCATAGTGTGAGAATGCAGGGCAAGTCGGGTTGTCTATGAATTATATTCCACATTATGATGATCACTACATACGATAGACTACATGCACTTTGCTAGGCATGCATTCATATATATTGGTTGCCCATACTGATACCACTCATTGTGGTAGAGTACAAGACATATCAGAATCCTCACATTATTCTTATAAATCTCTTGAATTAATATTAATATTAAAAGATAATCATCACTATGAGTAGGGCATTGACCCTTGCTAACCATACAGACATTACAAGTGGAGTACAGACCAAATATGCGGATGTTGATCACTTTGTGAAAGATTATTCATAATAAATGAGAAGGATAGTATTACATTTAAATTTATTTTCCATTGCACACTTTAACAATGTAATAAGCTCCCATTTGAGAGGGCATTAGACGGTTAACTTAATTTTATACCTTGATGGAATAAGAAGTACAATTAATTTTATTCTTGTGATTGGGTACCTTCATGAATGTGATCTAAAAAAATAAGGTGTGATTTTTAACGCATCCAATTTATACATTATTAACATCAAAAATTCTCAAGCATGAGTATGTACTCAGGCCACAAAATTCGAGGCGTTACGCAGAATTTCAATGATATCGTTTCAACTACACTCTAACTGAATTTCCCTGAGATCTAAAATGTTAACCTTGCTAGAAACTTGAACGAACGCATTCAGACTGGCCGAACTGATAGGTTGGGTTGGCCGAACCCAAGGTTGGGCTAGTCGAACTTGACACGGCAAAAAAACATATGTTGTTGTATATTCGAAAAAAAAAACATATGTATCATTTAGGTTGCGGGGTTAGGTTTCCTTTAGAATTTTATAAAATGCTACAATTTGTATTGAAAATTGAGTAATTATTTTTTGGTTAAAATTTTGAAACTTATTTTAAAAGATGAATTTGTGTGAATTCAAGTGATTTTTAAAATAATTTTAAAGATAGAATAAAAAGGCACTTGGTTTTGAGAACTTTTGAAACTTAGATTCTAATGTTCAGTAAATTTCAAAGTTAAATTTATTTTTAGTAATTCTTAGTTAAAAGTTTTACACATTGATTGAGTCATGAATTTCCACATATCACATATAGCTTACACTTTCATAGATGAACCTCTTTACTATAATGTGAATTGATGATTATTAAGAGTACTGGGAACCATGTTTGGAGAATTTGTCCATTTGTTCAAGAAAAAAAATTTAAAAAACACACACACATACATATGTGTGTGTGTATTATATGTGTGTGTGTGTCTATGTATATATATATATATATATATATATATATATATATATATATATATATATATATATATATATATATATATATATATATATATATATATATAAACTAGTTAAAAATAAGTACATTGAAAAGGGCTACCTATTGAAAAAAAGAAAAAGAAAAAGAAGAAGAATTCAAAAGAAGGAAAATGTAGTGAAAGACGTCGATGAAAAAAAAAAAAAACTGGAAATCCTCAATGAACAGTGAGGCAAGTTTTGGTTTATCTGTCAGTTCTTAGGTAATTATGAGTATTACATGAATGAAGATAACTGAATCTTTAGATGTGTTAAGTCTGGATATTACTATGTACCATCGACCTCAATGTTGGATTATTTTAGTTGAAGGATTAATTATTTGAACTTAATTAGGTTGTTTGCTAAGTATTAGGCTTTAGGTGGATAATGATTTCAAAAACTAGCATGCTTTGGAATTCAATTATTCAGAAAGACTTGAAGATTAGCTGGCTGGGAGGTGTGATCTGGCTCAAATTAATATGCAATATTTAACCCTTTTTTATGCATAATTTTCCATTTCATTCAAGTGTTTAGATGACTAATTAGATATGATTTCAACATATAGGATGAATTGAAGCTCTAAGTCAAAACCAAGTTTAGAATGATGAATTAAGACTTGAAAAAATCAAAGATGAAGAATTGAAGTTGTTGGGCTTTAAGGTGGAGATCTCAAGTACTAAAGGTTCAAGGAAAGCTAGTATATGAGGATGTAAAGTGAAGACTTAAAATGAAGTTGAAAATGGAAGAAAATTAGAGATTATCAATCCCACCGATAGGAGTGTCGATTTCATCGATAGGTCATTGATAGGACTTGATGAGATCGACCCATATATCAAGAAATTTCAAATTTTCCAGACTGGTTGCTAGACAATTCTTTCGATCCCATAAACGACTCCTTTGAACCCATCAAGAAACTCTGGAATTTTGAAAGTTCATTGCTAGATAAATTTCTATTTTCTACTCAATGCCATCGAGTGCATCTTCGTTCCTATCAATAGGTCCTCAATTAGTGTCGATCCTATCAAAGCTCTTATCGATGGAGGTGGTGACTGTGTAAGCTGCATAAATTGTCAAGTCAGTATAGAAATTGGGTCCCTAAAAATATAAATTAGAGTATTTTGGACATCACTAATCATAAAGTTAAGGTTTGGTGAAGAGAACGCGAAGACGAAGCTTCTCCAACACCTTTCTTCCATCTCAACCCTCAATTCTAGTTCGATTTTCTATTTTCATTTTTGTTTTGTATAAGATGTTAACCAAGCTAGGTTAATCTCTTATCTAAGGCTAATTGATGAATATATTGATGAATTATAATATTTAAATTTATTTTTAATTTAATTTAGGTTTTTGAAGTTGAATTGTGATTGTGTGTGATTGAATTCATAGATTGGAGAAGGAATCAATATGTAAAGTCAATTGATTTATTATTAACTCCAAGTACAATAAATACTTTTGATTCCTTGCGATTAATTTAAAATTGCAGTAATGACCACTTTAGTAGAAGTGGGAATATGCCAAGGTGTCCTATAGGGGGGTGTGTAAGACCCGTATCCTAATCCACACTGTTCCGTTGTTTTCCACGATCCTTCTCGTCAAATTTCGGCAATCCGCGACTTATGGTTGACGTTGCGCACGACCGTAAGTCGTATCCTATTCATTTGAGCCGGCTTAATCCGAGACTTGTATCATTGCGACCGCACCGTCGTCGCGGTTCCAACGCCGTAACTCACGCACTGATCCGATACCCAGACGATGAGATACGGACCCATGTTCAGTTCGAGCAAAAACACCGCGCGTTGCAAATTCCAAGGAATCTCTACAATATGTCCCATCAATCCCATCAATCACCTCTCATGTTAAGTACACCCACCCATGCTTCCTTTCTCCACAAGACAAGCAACCACCTAAGTCAACTAACCTCTCACTTCACCCATCACTCACTTCACCCATCACTCACCTCACCCATCACTCACCTCACATCACTCCATCTCTCATTAATCACACCTCTCTCTCTCATTTCTCAACACTCCAAACCTCAAGCAAGAAAGCTCTCCCACGTCCAAGCCTTCCATGGAGAGAAAATGTGCATTTTTAGTGGCCCACTTCCCATCTCCAAATCCCATCATCCTAGCCATCCATTTCCCATCTCCACCATCAAAGTGAAGCTCTAGGAGACCGGCTATCCAACGGACCAAGAAGATCAAGAGGTGGGTGCTTTGATAGAGTAGTTTTCATGTTTTTAAGGTGGGTCAAGTGAGGCCAACCGATCAATGGTTTGGATCTCACTTGGGACCCTAAGATGTGGCCAATGGCTCATCTTGATCATCAAGATCATCCCATGATGGGGCCATTCTCCATGGACCCCATCATGATGTTTACTTTCCTTGTAATGAGGAGGTCATCTAGACCGTCCATTTCTAGTGGAGTGGGATCTCCACCGTTGATCTTTTGTTGATGGTCCATATGCAAGGGGACCTTTGATGTATGATTGGATGATTGAAACGGAGGGCCCATAGTGCCGGGGTCCCTCCATCACGCGTGTCTCACTCTATTTCTCTCTCCCTCTCTTCTTTATTTATTTTTTTCTTGTATGTTAATGTAGCTATGTGGCCCACTTGGATTAGCCCCATCATGAAATATGTATTTTATCCAAACCATCCATGGGTGGGGCCCATCTTAAATGTACATCCATTTGGGGTGGCTCACCTAATCAGGGCCCACCTTGAATGTATTTCATATAACCCAAACACAAAAAAAAAAAGAAAAAAAGAAAGAAGAGACGTCCAGGCGCTGGACGTCACTGAAGAAAACCAAAAAAAATAAATAAATAAAGGCCAATGGGGTGGGCCACTTGTACGGGGCCCACCTTAATGTATGTATACAATCCGTGCCGTTCATCCTCTTCCCCAACTTATTTTAGGCGTTGAACCGAAAGATGAGGAAGATCCGGATATTTAGTGGGCCATGGTGTTGAAAATAACATCAATACCATTGAAATCCTTCCAGATTTCTGTTTACACGATGAAAGAGGCTCGATATTGGACTCGTTGGATTCGTTGTGGGTTGTAGAATCCAATGGAAGGAGTGGATTCTTCAGACGTGGGCCCCACGCAATAAAAACCCTGAAAAAAATAGGTTTTCAAAGAAAAAAAAAATTCATTTTTGAGGCAGCAGAGCTTGCTGCCTCTGCTCACGTCGGACGCCCCTAACGGGCGGGCGGACAGCGGACGCCAAAAGGGGGTCCCACGGCTGTTAGTGTGGGCCCCACCTTAATGTTTACTTACCATCCGATCCGTCCATAAGGTGGCCCACCCTCTGAGGTGGGCCCTCTCCAAAAATGAGGCACATCCAAAGCTCAGGCGACCCACACCACAAGTGATTAAATTCCACCATTGAAACCCTTTTTGGGGTCCACACAAGTTTTGGATCAGGCTGAAATTTATTTTTCCTATTCATTCAGGTCTGCATGACCTTATCAACGTATTGGATGGAAAAATAAATATTACGGTGGGCCCCACATGGGACCCACAGTGATGTATGTGGGTGTATTCCACCGTCTGCACGGACAGTGGAGCCCATTGTCACTGTGTGTGTGTGTGCGCGTGTGTGAGTGAGTGTGTGTATGCAGGTGTGTGAGTGCACGTGTGTGTGTGTATGCAGGTCTGTGTGTGCGTGTATGTATGTGTGTGTGTGCATATGTGTTGATATATATACATATATATATATATGTATATATATATATATATATATATATATATATATATATATATATATATATATATATATATCTATATATAAATATTAAATTACATATATATATACTGTATTGTATATGTGTGATGGTGGGCCTCCATGTGGACCCACCCCTCCCCACTATGATGCACGTGCTACATCCATACTGACCACCTATTTTGAGAGCTCATTCCATAATATGAGCTAAAAATGAGGCAGATCTATGTTTCAAATGGGCCCACCTTGGTGTGTGATAAGTGCCCAAAATTTACTTAATTATGGTCACTCATTGAGACCTACTTTGGTACATATCCAAAGCCTATGGGACTAAGCCCATTTGACATATGCAAGGTCCATGGGACTAAGCCCATTTGACATATGCAAGGTCCATGGGACTAAGCCCATTTGATACATAAAGAGCCCACGAGATTCAAGCCCATTTGATGTACATGGGGCGCAAATGGAGCGGCCCCTTTGACATACTTAAAGCTCATGTGTGTAAGCCCATTTGATGCATTTCAAGGCCCATGAATCATGGACCATTACAATGTACATAAGGCTCATTGGTGAGGCCCACTAATGCAACCCATTTGGTGAACGTGAGGCCCATGTAATACGACCCATTTGATATATCTAAGGTCCAGGGATCGAGGCCCAACGGATGTCCTTAGGGTCCATTGCAATGTACGTTTCTCGTGGTTCGTGAAATGATATTTATGGTAAGCCGTGCCTAGGAAACAATGTTGGTTTGACGTCCTCATTGTATGTACAATGATTGGTTAAATGTCCGCATTGTAACTCTCTTTAGGGCACATTGATAGGTCCATACCCGTTGCTATTCATTGCCTTATAACATGCTTAGAATAATCTCATGACTCATGCCCATATACATCATATGTATGCTTGATATGAGTAATGACTGATCATAGCATACGCCATTGGGCAGACCATTTATGGGACTCGTTATGTGACTGAGCGCCCCACATGGTCGCGCAGTACGCGCTGGATTGCTGCATGTTTTGACAGCGTGATTCATGCATCTCGCATACGTATGACTTAATCACTGCACGCCCTAGCGACATCAGGGCCGTGGCTCCACAGGTACATCGTGGATGGCCGTATTGGATACCGAAAATACTTTTTCTAGCACTATGGGCACTTAGGATGTCCTTGGGTGAAAGTCCCAGAACCTTTTTGGTACTAGAAGATGCTCCAACGTCTAGACCGAGTGGATACACGAGCGCCCGAGTGCCGAATACCAGTAGGCCGCGTCTCCCACTGTGTCGTGGTCGGTTGGAAGGGGGTGTGGCCTTATCCGCCTGAGCGAGAGGGCTATAAGCTAGGCTGAGTTTGACTAGCTCGTAAATGAGTCCGCTATCGACGAGCTGGGTAGGTGTTGGCAAACTACTGGTCAGGCGGATAGTGAGGTCTTATTCGCTTGCTTGACTGTGCAGCTAGGGAGGTGGCAGTCACTGCGAGGTGTATTAGACCCCGGTGATATCCAGAGAGGAACTGTACTGATATACGTACTTGAGGAGTACCAACTTGCTTGGATTGTATTTCGCATATGACATTTGGCTATGTAGGCCTTGCATTGCATCGGTGTGGCCGATGGCATTCATATCTCGCATCATGCCTTGCATTACGTAGTCTTAGTATATTAATGGACTTACTGCATACTTCCGCATTACCTGATCTTGTACACTCGGCGTTTGCCCTCCGCATACACTTACACCACCCTCTAAGCTTTTGTAAGCTTATGTACGATAGTTGCGTGCAGGTAGCGTTGGACGGCAGCAGCGCTGAGACAGGAGTGCATATCAGGACCTTTTGGAGCTTTTCGACCACCTTGTATTTCCCTTGCTTCATTGTACTTAAAATTTTTATTATAGTGGATACGTGGTGATGTTGTTTTGTGACTTGGTTATGTCTGTGGTTATGCTCCATTACAAAAAAATAAAAATCATTCTGAAAATCCTCCTTGTAGGATCCCAGAATCGAAAATCTGGCGTTCGATTATCAGAAGCCGAGAATGGGGCACTACGGAGGCTGTCGACACCAGATTCGGCAATCGGGATTCATGTGAATCTGATTTTCAGGTTTGGAGCGTGACAGAAGTTGGTATCAGAGTATAACTTGGGAATACCTGAGGATCGCATCACATATCTACTATAAATGGGTTCCGAGTCTGAATGGTTTAACGATTTTCCGACATAGACTCTTAATGTATGTGCCTTCGAGGATTCTCAAGACTGATAGGCCATTGTTCCTTCCTGTAGGAGACGTTATGGCTAGAAGAATGACCCGAGTGAATCCCGCTCCACCACCTGCGACTCCCGCACCACCACCCGCAGCTCCTGCTTTACCACCTGCTACTCCTACTCCACCACCAGATAGTCCTGCCTTTGAGCCTGAGGATGCCACTCATTTTCCTGAGACAGGTACGGATCCGACCGTACCTGTGAGTGCTACTCAGCTGCAGCAGATGTTGCAGGCGATGACCTCCATTCTTCAGGGGCAGAGCAGGCGTCCCACAGTGTCACCGGCCGAGGCTGAGCAGGAGCGTGCGAGCGCTCTTCTCAAGGATTTCTGACGGCACGATCCCCCACGTTTTCAGGGTGAGCCAGACCCTACTGCTGCAGAGTTGTGGTGCTCCGAGGTGGAGAAGATATTCGACACCATGAGATGTACGACCCAGCAGCGAGTTCCATTAGCTGTATTCCTTCTGCAGGGCGAGGCTCAGTATTGGTGGGCATCTGTGGCCCGATCGGTAGCTGTCAATTTTGAGTGGACCTGGGAGGACTTTATAGACCGGTTTGACCGGAAGTTCTTTCCCGAGCATGTGCGACAGCAGCGCGCACTTGAGTTTGAGACGTTGGTCCAGGGGGACATGTCTGTGTCCCAGTATGAGGCTGGGTTCGTCGCACTATCTAGATTCGCGACTTATCTTGTTGATGATGAGGGGCGGAAGGCCCGCCGTTTTGAGAACGGCTTACGTCCTGCCCTCCGGAGCCGTGTGATCGGACACATGCTTCCGACATTTGAGGAGATAGTAGAGAGAGCCCTGATATATGAGACAGATTGGGCCAGTGTGCAGAGAGCCCGCGATCAGAGGGGAGATCAGAAGAGGAAGGCACCCTCTAGTAGCTCCCATCAGCAGCATCATTCACAGCAGAGGCGCACGACCCGCCCAGCATTCCGAGCACCAGCAGTACCCCCAGCACCATCTTCGGGATCATTTTCAGGTACTTTCTTTGGGTGCGATCGTACAGGGCATCGTAGGCACGAGTGTCCCCATCCGCAGCAGCAGCAGCAGCCGAGGGCACCACATCCACCTCCACGACAGCCACCACAGCAGCAGCGACCACAGCACCAGCCTCTTGTACATCCCCCACAGCAGCAGAGGCAGCAGGTTAGGCCCCCACAGCGACCACAGCAGCAGCAGAGACCTCAGAGGGGACCTGCACCTCCCCAGCAGGCTCAGGGCAGATTTTATGCCACCCAGCAGGACCCTCAGTCATCAGGAGGGGTCGTCGAGGGTACTCTTCCTGTCTCTGCATGCATTGCACGTGTACTATTTGATTCTGGTGCATCGCATTCATTTATCGCCGATGATTTCTGCCGATCGACCGGTTTGCCGTTGGAGTCTGCCCGTGAGGATTTGGTAGTATCAATTCCATTAGGGACGACCGCAGTGTTGGGCCGATTTTACGCGTCTTGCCCTATTTTGATTGGGGATATCTTCTTTCCTGCCGACCTATTTGTATTGCCGATGTCCGGTTTTGATGTTATCCTGGGCATGGACTGGCTTGCCGAGTACTACGCCATATTAAACTGCTCTGCGAGGATAGTCACGTTCTTCATACCCGGCGTGCCAGAGTTTCAGTTTGTTGCCGAGCCCAGAGGAGGGCAGCTTTCTTGCCTGTTATCGTGTGCCGTTGAGGAGCCAGCTGCTTTGAGTATCGACCAGCTGCCGGTTGTTTGTGGTTTTCCTGATGTGTTTCAGGAGATTCCGGGATTACCACCTCGTCGGCATACCGAGTTTCAGATTGATCTTGTGCCTGGTACTGCACCTATTTCGAAGGCCCCGTATCGTATGGCACCATTGGAGTTACGGGAACTGCAGAAGCAGTTGGACGAGTTACGCGAGCTAGGCTTCATTCGTCCGAGCAGTTCACCGTGGGGAGCACCGGTACTCTTCGTAAAGAAGAAGGATGGCTCGTTGAGGCTTTGCGTAGACTACCGCGAGCTCAACAAGGTCACGATCAAGAACAAGTACCCTCTTCCGAGGATCGATGACTTGTTTGATCAGCTGCAGGAGGCGCAGTTCTTTTCAAAGATAGACTTGCGGTCCGGTTATCATCAGGTTCGGGTTCGAGATGAGGATATCCCGAAGACAGCCTTTAGGACGCGATACGGTCATTTTGAGTTCCAGGTCATGTCCTTTGGACTGACTAATGCTCCTGCAGTATTCATGCAGTTGATGAACGAGGTCTTCCGTCCGTATCTTGATCAGTTTGTCGTGGTGTTTATTGACGACATCCTGATATATTCGAGGACTCGTGAGGAGCATGAGCGACATCTTGAGATTACATTGCAGACCCTCCGTGCACACCAGCTTTACGCGAAGCTAGAGAAGTGCGAGTTCTGGCAGGAGGAGGTGAAGTTCCTCGGCCATGTAGTGACGAGGCAGGGTGTTGCTGTAGACCCCTCGAAGATAGATGCCGTGCGTCAGTGGGACCAGCCCACGAATGCATCCGAGATCCGCAGTTTTCTTGGTTTGGCGGGCTACTACCGACGTTTTATTGAGGGATTCTCTCGCATTGCAGCCCCGTTGACTAGATTGACCCGGAAGGGTGCCGAGTTCATTTGGAACGACGCTTGTGAACAGGCGTTTATGGAGTTGAAGGACCGCCTCACGTCCGCTCCTGTCCTCACTCTTCCCTCTGGGAGTGATGGATTTTTTGTATTTACTGATGCCTCATGAGTTGGCTTAGGTGCTGTCCTGATGCAGCACGGGAAGCCGGTAGCTTATGCGCCCCGTCAGCTCAAGGTCCATGAGCTGAACTACCCTACGCACGATCTAGAGCTGGCAGCGGTTGTCTTTGCACTGAAAGTGTGGAGACACTATCTTTATGGGGTGAGATTCGAGCTCTTTTCCGATCACAAGAGCTTGAAGTATTTGTTCTCTCAGTCCGAGCTGAACATGAGGCAGAGGCGTTGGATGGAACTCCTGAAGGACTACGATTTTGATCTTCAGTACCACCCGGGCAAGGCGAATGTGGTGGCGGATGCCCTCAGCCGTCAGCCATGAGGCCTGGTGGCGCATATGATGATTCAGGAGTGGAGGATGCTCGAGGATATAACAGAGTACGACTTTGAGTTTGGTCTGCAGTCATCTATCGTTCAGCTATCGAGCTTGTCGATTCAACCCTCTCTTGTCGCAAGGGTGATCGAGGCTCAGCAGACAGACGAGTCGTTACAGGATTACCGAGCGGAGGCAGCATCTGAGAGTCAGACGGATTGGCAGATTAGTTCTGACGGTGGACTTCGCTTCAGAGGCCGATTGTGTGTCCCGGATATTCCTGATTTACGCCGAAATCTTATGACCGAGGAACATCGATCGCGTTTCTCTATCTACCCTGACTCGACGAAGATGTATCGCGATATGAGACGCCAGTATTTTTGGTCAGGGATGAAACGCCAGATAGCCAGTTTTGTAGCCGAATGTGACACCTGCCAGCGTGTCAAGGCCGATCATCAGAGACCCCCTGGTCTATTGCAGCTGCTGAGCGTCCCGATGTGGAAGTGGGAGCATATATCTACCGATTTTGTCTTGGGTTTACCGAGGACTCAGCGTGGTCATGACGCCATCTGGGTTGTTGTGGACCGTCTGACGAAGTCATCACATTTTCTTGCGATTCGTGAGACTTGGCATATAGATCGGCTCGCCAGGATGTTCATTGATGAGATCGTGAGATTGCATGGTGTTCCCGTCTCGATTGTTTCAGACCGAGATCCAAAGTTCACGTCTCAGTTTTGGAGGAGCTTCCAGAGAGCGATGGGCACTGATTTGCAGCTCAGCACCGCGTATCATCCGCAGACCGATGGCCAGACCGAGAGGGTCAACCAGGTCCTTGAGGATATGCTTCGGGCTTGCGCGATTGATTTTGTGGGTAGTTGGGACGAGCACCTGCGATTGGCTGAGTTCGTGTACAACAACAGCTATCCGGCGACCATTGGCATGGCTCCTTTTGAGGCATTGTATGGCAGACCGTGCAGATCTCCGAGTTGTTGGACCGAGGTTGGAGAGCGACGTCTCCTAGGTCCCGAGCTTGTGCTGCAGACGTCAGAGGCTATCGACATCATCAGACAGAGGATGCGCACAGCGCAGAGCCGGCAGAAGAGTTTTGCTGATCGTCGGCGTCGTCCCTTAGAGTTTGTCGTCGGGGACTATGTGTATCTCAAGGTCTCACCCATGAAGGGTGTAGTTCGTTTTAGGACGAAGGGAAAGCTTGCCCCGAGATTCATAGGACCTTTCGAGATCACTGGGCGCATTGGCGCTGTGGCCTACTGGCTTGCCTTGCCATCGCAGTTGTCTGGCGTCCACAACGTCTTCCATGTCTCTATGTTGAGGAAGTGTGGGTCAGACGTCGTTCCTGTTATTGATTGGCAGCCGTTGGAGGTTCGTCAGGACGCTTCCTATATTGAGCAGCCAGTTCGTATCCTCGATCGAAAGGAGCAGGTCCTCAGAACCAAGGTCATTCCCTTGGTGAAGGTGCAGTGGGGCCATCATAGTGTGGATGAGGCGTCTTGGGAGCGCGAGGCAGAGATCCGCGAGTGTTATCCTCATTTTTTCGATGATTGATTGTATGATGTATTATGATGCTTGATTATACATGATGTTATGTTCCCTATTTCCTTTTGAGTTATGGTCAGTTGCGATGGTAGTGTAAATTTCGAGGATGAAATTTTTATTAGGTGGGGAGAGCTGTAAGACCCGTATCCTAATCCGCACTGTTCCGTTGTTTCCCACGATCCTTCTCGTCAAATTCCGGCAATCCGCGACTTATGGTTGACGTTGCGCACGACCGTAAGTCGTATCCTATTCATTTGAGCCGGCTTAATCTGAGACTTGTATCATTGCGACCGCACCGTCGCCGCGGTTCCAACTCCGCAACTCACGCACTGATCCAATACCCAGACGATGAGATACGGACCCACGTTCAGTTCGAGCAAAAACACCGCGCGTTGCAAATCCCAAGGAATCTCTACAATATGTCCCATCAATCCCATCAATCAATCCCATCAATCACCTCTCATGTTAAGTACACCCACCCATGCTTCCTTTCTCCACAAGACAAGCAACCACCTAAGTTAACTAACCTCTCACTTCACCCATCACTCACTTCACCCATCACTCACCTCACCCATCACTCACCTCACATCACTCCATCTCTCATTAATCACACCTCTCTCTCTCATTTCTCAACACTCCAAACCTCAAGCAAGAAAGCTCTCCCACGTCCAAGCCTTCCATGGAGAGAAAATGTGCATTTTTGGTGGCCCACTTCCCATCTCCAAATCCCATCATCCTAGCCATCCATTTCCCATCTCCACCATCAAAGTGAAGCTCTAGGAGACCGGCTATCCAACGGACCAAGAAGATCAAGAGGTGGGTGCTTTGATAGAGTAGTTTTCATGTTTTTAAGGTGGGCCAAGTGAGGCCAACCGATCAATGGTTTGGATCTCACTTGGGACCCTAAGATGTGGCCAATGGCTCATCTTGATCATCAAGATCATCCCATGATGGGGCCATTCTCCATGGACCCCATCATGATGTTTACTTTCCTTGTAATGAGGAGGTCATCTAGACCGTCCATTTCTAGTGAGTGGGATCTCCACCGTTGATCTTTTGTTGATGGTCCATATGCAAGGGGACCTTTGATGTATGATTGGATGATTGAAACGGAGGGCCCATAGTGCCGGGGTCCCTCCATCACGCGTGTCTCACTCTATTTCTCTCTCCCTCTCTTCTTTATTTATTTTTTTCTTGTATGTTAATGTAGCTATGTGGCCCACTTGGATTAGCCCCATCATGAAATATGTATTTTATCCAAACCATCCATGGGTGGGGCCCATCTTAAATGTACATCCATTTGGGGTGGCCCACCTAATCAGGGCCCACCTTGAATGTATTTCATACAACCCAAACACAAAAAAAAAAAGAAAGAAGAGACGTCCAGGCGCTGGACGTCACTGAAGAAAACCAAAAAAAAAATAAAAATAAAGGCCAATGGGGTGGGCCACTTGTACGGGGCCCACCTTGATGTATGTATACAATCCGTGCCGTTCATCCTCTTCCCCAACTTATTTTAGGCGTTGAACCGAAAGATGAGGAAGATCCGGATATCTAGTGGGCCATGGTGTTGAAAATACCATCAATACCATTGAAATCCTTCCAGATTTCTGTTTACACGATGAAAGAGGCTCGATATTGGACTCGTTGGATTCGTTGTGGGTTGTAGAATCCAATGGAAGGAGTGGATTCTTCAGACGTGGGCCCCACGCAATAAAAATCCTGAAAAAAATAGGTTTTCAAAGAAAAAAAATTCATTTTTGAGGCAGCAGAGCTTGCTGCCTCTGCTCACGTCAGACGCCCCTAGCGGGCGGGCAGACAGCGGACGCCAAAAGGGGGTCTCACGGCTGTTAGTGTGGGCCCCACCTTAATGTTTACTTACCATCCGATCTGTCCATAAGGTGGCCCACCCTCTAAGGTGGGCCCTCTCCAAAAATGAGGCACATCCAAAGCTCAGGCGACCCACACCACAAGAAACAGTGGTGATTAAATTCCACCATTGAAACCCTTTTTGGGGTCCACACAAGTTTTGGATCAAGCTGAAATTTGTTTTTCCTATTCATTCAGGTCTGCATGACCTTATCAACGTATTGGATGGAAAAATAAATATTACGGTGGGCCCCACATGGGACCCACAGTGATGTATGTGGGTGTATTCCACCGTCTGCACGGACGGTGGAGCCCATTGTCACTGTGTGTGTGTGTGTGTGCACGTGTGTGAGTGAGTGTGTGTATGCAGGTGTGTGAGTGCACGTGTGTGTGTGTATGCAGGTCTGTGTGTGCGTGTATGTATGCGTGTGTGTGCATATGTGTTGATATATATACATATATATATATATGTATATATATATATCTATATATAAATATTAAATTACATATATATATACTGTATTGTATATGTGTGATGGTGGGCCTCCATGTGGACCCACCCCTCCCCACTATGATGCACGTGCTACATCCATACTGACCACCTATTTTGAGAGCTCATTCCATAATATGAGCTAAAAATGAGGCAGATCTATGTTTCAAATGGGCCCACCTTGGTGTGTGATTAGTGCCCAAAATTTACTTAATTATGGTCACTCATTGAGACCTACTTTGGTACATATCCAAAGCCTATGGGACTAAGCCCATTTGACATATGCAAGGTCCATGGGACTAAGCCCATTTGATACATAAAGAGCCCACGAGATTCAAGCCCATTTGATGTGCATGGGGCGCAAATGGAGCGGCCCCTTTGACATACTTAAAGCTCATGTGTGTAAGCCCATTTGATGTATTTCAAGGCCCAGGAATCATGGACTATTACAATGTACATAAGGCTCATTGGTGAGGCCCACTAATGCAACCCATTTGGTGAACGTGAGGCCCATGTAATACGACCCATTTGATATATCTAAGGTCCATGGATCGAGGCCCAATGGATGTCCTTAGGGTCCATTGCAATGTACGTTTCTTGTGGTTCGTGAAATGATATTTATGGCAAGCCATGCCTGGGAAACAATGTTGGTTTGACGTCCACATTGTATGTACAATGATTGGTTAAATGTCCGCATTGTAACTCTCTTTAGGGCCCATTGATAGGTCCATACCCGTTGCTATTCATTGCCTCATAACATGCTTAGAATAATCTCATGACTCATGCCCATACGCATCATATGTATGCTTGATATGAGTAATGACTGATCATAGCATACGCCATTGGGCAGACCATTTATGGGGCTCGTTATGTGACTGAGCGCCCCACATGGTCGCGCAGTACGCGCTGGATTGCTGCATGTTTTGACAGCGTGATTCATGCATCTCGCATACGTATGACTTGATCACTGCACGCCCTAGTGACATCAGGGCCGTGGCTCCACAGGTACATCGTGGATGGCCGTATTGGATATTGAAAATACTTATTCTAGCACTATGGGCACTTAGGATGTCCTTGGGTGAAAGTCTCAGAACCTTTTTGGTACCAGGAGATGCTCCAACGTCTAGACCGAGTGGATACACGAGCGCCCGAGTGCCGAATACCAGTAGGCCGCGTCTCCCACTGTGTCGTGGTCGGTTGGAAGGGGGTGTGGCCTTATCCGCCTGAGTGAGAGGGCTATAAGCTAGGCTGAGTTTGACTAGCTCACAAATGAGTCCGCTATCGACGAGTCGGGTAGGTGTTGGCATACTACTGGTCAGGCGGATAGTGAGGTCTTATTCGCTTGCTTGACTGTGCAGCTAGGGAGGTGGCAGTCACTGCGAGGTGTATTAGACCCCGATGATATCCAGAGAGGAACTGTACTGATATACGTACTTGAGGAGTACCGACTTGCTTGGATTGCATTTCGCATATGACATTTGGCTATGTAGGCCTTGCATTGCATCAGTGTGGCCGATGGCATTCATATCTCGCATCATGCCTTGCATTACATAGTCTTAGTATATTCATGGACTTACCGCATACTTCTGCATTACCTGATCTTGTACACTCGGCGTTTTCCCTCCGCACACACTTACACCACCCTCTAAGCTTTTGTAAGCTTATGCACGATAGTTGCGTGCAGGTAGCGTTGGACGACAGCAGCGCTGAGACAGGAGTGCATATCAGGACCTTTTGGAGCTTTTCGACCACCTTGTATTTCCCTTGCTTCATTTTACTTAAAATTTTTATTATAGTGGATACGTGGTGATGTTGTTTTGTGACTTGGTTATGTCTGTGGTTATGCTCCATTACAAAAAAAAAAAAAATCATTCTGAAAATCCTCCTTGTAGGATCCCAGAATCGGAAATCTGGCGTTCGATTATCAGAAGCCGAGAATGGGGCACTACGGAGGCTGTCGGCACTGGATTCGGCAATCGGGATTCATGTGAATCCGATTTTCGGGTTTGGGGCGTGACAGGGTGAATAGGACTTTTTAAAATTTTATGATGATTTAAAACCTATCAACCCTATCCTGAATTAATATGGAAGTATCAGGATTTCTTTAATGCAACTCTAATGGCTTCCAAGCCAAATAGAGGATCTAATCATAAGACTATTCAAAACATAAACAAGATGAAGAACATAGTTCATGATGGATGTAACTGTGTGTGAGATGTGATTTTAATTAGTTATAGGTAATCATGTAAGCATGCATTAAGAGAACATTTAGAGAAATCATACAAGTGGCAAAAGTAAATAGAAATCTCAAACACAGTCGATTTTATAGTGGTTCGACTATGTGTCTACTCCACTTCCGATGGACGCACTCAACCCTTGAGTGCACAGGATCTCAGAATGGAGGTTTCAAATCAGGATTTCCTCAAACCAGTACAACCTATGCAAGGCTAACTATAGGACCTACACAAGGTACATAACATGTCTCCACGAGACACAAGTTTATGCCCCACACAGGAGCAAGGGTCAACACACAACACCCAAATTTTAGGCCACGCAGGTCAAGGATCCACATAAGGAACCTAGAGTTTTATGCCTTATATAAGAGAAAACGTCAAGACACATAACAGCTAGGTTTTATGCCACACAGGCCAAGGATCCACACAAGGAACCTAGAATTTATGCTCCCATGAGCAAGGGTCAACACACGGCACCTAGATTTTAGGCCACACAACTCAAGGATCTACACAAGGAACCTAGAGTTTATGCCCTACACAAGAGTAAAGGTCAACATATAACACCTAGGTTTTAGGTCACACGGACCAAGAATCCACACAAGGAACCTAGAATTTATGCTCCCATGAGCAAGGGTCAACACACAGCACCCAGGGTTTTAGGCCACATAGGCCAAGGACCTAAGTTTATGCTTACCAATAGCAAGGATCAACACACAACACCCACATGTATTCTCCCGTCGGAGGCCTCCAATGAAGACTTAGAAGGGGTGAGAATCACCTGTGACCCAATCCTACACAAAGGAATGATTAGCAGGGTCTTTGGACTCTAATGACTTACAGATAAGTAGATGAGCCCCATTTAGCGAGTTGATGAAGATCTCCTCTTTTAATGATGAAGAATCTTCAACTCCCTTGATCTACAACACTTATGATGCTCCAATGTAAGGCGACGGGTTGGGTCAAGGTTATGTTGGAATCCTACTCTATTGAATGTTTTCCTATATTAGAGACGAAGTGTGTAACACCCCAAATTTTTACCAACCTGGGGTTAGACGTCCTTAGGCAATGGGTCAACCATAGCACCTTGGTAACCTCTCAGAACCCAATTTCAAAGTCAAAGAAATCACTTAGGATTAATTCCTTTAGAAAATAAGCGTAAGTTAACTAACGCTACGTTAGATTAGCTGTGAAATTGTCCCTGATCGCTTTAAATATGTTCTGCAAGACCCAAAACTTGTAGAACCAATAACGTTATCTTACCCTGAAATCCAGGATCAAACTCTAAACCGATTTATTCCCAGGAACCCTTTGAAACTTTGTATTTGATTTAGACCCCGCGTCGAAAGTCCGATATCTACAATCTTAGACCGTTATGACCGCTTGTCTGGACTTGACAATCATTTCGAAAACCAAGCCCAACCGATGTTCTGAGGCTATTTCATTGAGCCTGGAGTGAAGAGAGTGAGAAAGAGTAAAGATTTGGAAATTTAAGTCAAAATCTGGCACGTGTCCTTGCACGTTATTATTAAGCATTCTGACCGTCAGAATTCAGCCAAATTTCACCCTTGGATCAGGAAAAATTTCTCTTTCATGTCATGAGACTTGTAGACTTGATGTAGGTACGATGACCGCTGAACTGAAACTGGACCGCCACGTGCGATCTGGGAACTCTACCAGTCTGAAAACTTCGTGTGAGCAAGATCCAGTGACCATGAGCTTAAGTCCGACCGCGTTCGGCCAGGGGACCTCCTGAAATGCTCTTTTGGATCGAAAAAGTCCCAATTTGGTTATAACTCAAGTATACTTTGTTCCCAAGTCTATTTAGGTTAGTTTTTAGCCTATATAAGGGCTTTAAACCCTCTCATATCTCTCCCATCCGAATTTTCTTGAAACCCTAGATTGGGAGAGAGAGAAAGTGAGAGATTGTGAGAGACTTTGTGAGAGAACTTCCTGCCGTTTGCTCCATCCTTTGCACGTACCAAAGCAACGCATTCAAATCACTTTCCCGGTGATTTCCAATGCACTTTCAGGTAAGAAAACCCTAACCACTTTCTGATTTAGGGATTCCTTTGATTCAATAGCGAAGTAGCTTACGTATCTTGTGCATTAGGTCGCCGTTGCACCGTTGACGATGCGTAGAAATTCTGTTCGAATCAATACACGTCTAAGGCGAAAGGTAAGGATTGTAGACACTTAGGTTGTCTATTTTCAAAGCTTTCAATATCATTTAATAGTAGATTATTGACAAGAACGTCGTTTGACATGTAGAACATGCTGTCCGTTTTCCATTTCGACTGCGTAAGAAAAATATGAGATTTAGGGCATTTTAGGCATTTGTAGAAAATACTGTACACGCCCGTGTTTTGTAAAAATGATTTTCATGTTTATTTGTCATATTAATATACTAGATATGCGTGTATGATCTGTTTGGCGAAGAGATTCGCCCTAATGCACATTTGGGTTGACATACGCTATGTAGACAAGGGTGTGTAGACTAAGTGTTTGTATAAATGTTTGTATTAGTATGTATTGAATAAATGTTGTTGTAGATTAGCTTGAGATTGGATTTTCAATTCATATGATGACTTAAATGATTTTCCTCCATGTGTGTTATGTGAAATTGGTTTCCTTAGGCATATGGATTATATGTGGTTAATTGATTTTCTTACGTTGTATGCTATCACATGTTGTGAACATGCTTTGATTGTTTGTATTTCAATTATGTCACTCTCACATGATCATTGATGTTGTTTACAAATGTTTGGGGCTATACGTTAGTCCAGGCAGTCGGTAATAGATTCAAAGTCGTGGTTGGCTTCTATCTGCCACGAAAGACGTGTCGATGAACGCGAGTCGTGTTTTGGGTTGACAGCAGTGGTTGGGCCACACGAAGTATCTCATGCACTTCATATAGTTCATCTTGAGATGCGCTTGTACTAGTCGAGCCCGTCAAGTAACCCGACTAGCCATTGTATGTTCACCTTGTATGAGTCATAACTGCTTGAACCTAGGGTACTGACCTTACCATTGAAAACCCTCTCAACCATGGTACCTTGATCCATAAAGACTCATGAGCCGGGCATGGTGGTATGGGACACCGTGGTCGATCTGTCGACCTACGCTGGGGCCACAAACCTCCCCGTAGTGACCAGTGAGCACCCTACTCTGAGCAGATTATGGTGGTATGGGACACTATATTCTTGCTGTCGGCCTACATTGATTGGTGACGAGCCCTTTGTAGTGACCTTGAGTTTATCCTGACACCGCATGGGGATGACGAGTCCTGATGCAGTCTTAAGGATATAAATAGGCCTGTATTGATAAGGTGATGGGGGAGCGATGCAACGAGTGCGAGCAACAGCCCTGGCAGCCCTTGCAGCGACCTACAAATATAACATCGTATGAGATTCTAGGAGTGACGACCCTAGAAAGGATCTGTGTTAGGATTGATATAAGGAAGGTACCTTAGTTTTCCAATCCTACTGTATGAAAAGGACTAATAACAACCCAGTAATCATTATCCATATCGCACTGCATGTGCCTGGAAGATGTGGAGCACTGCAGGAAGAAAGCATGCCGCGGATGCAGATGGTGCCGCATGAGGGAGTATGTTGGTGAGGGCATCCATCATGTCATTTCATGCATGCATTAACAACAGTATCTAAGAATGTTTGATTGTTTGCTTTACTATTATCACGTGATTGATTTGATAACATGTTAATCTTTGCTCTATGATTCCACTAAGTTGATTACTCATTCCCACGTTACGGGATGGTGTTCCGGACACCCACCAGTCTCTATTTTAGTTTCAGATGATGGCGCTGCTTGCGAAACGGAGCCGGACTTGATGATGATGAGGAGGATCCCTCCTTTATGCGTGTTCTGATCGACGAGATTATAGAGAGGTTGATTAGACGCCTTGACACTTGTCATTTTATATTTTTGGAGCACTCATGTATATTCTTTTCTTTCCATTTTTGGAGTATACATGTATTTAATTAACCTAGTAACATGTTCACACTCTGGAGACTTACAATTAATTATATATTTTATGTATTTATCACAGTCTTTCGCTTACTAATTTAACTGTCTCTGGAGTATGATATGCTGTTTTGGCTTAGTCTCAATCTTGTTTAATTCCATTCTACAGACAATATGCATTTATCATTTTCAATGTTGCATAAGTGACGTTCTGGAACTCGGGAGTTGGGTTTCTACCTGACCCCCAATTTTTAGAGCGTTACAGATGGTATCAGAGCATGATTTGGATTAAACCGGACCTGGGTTATGATAACACAATGCACACTGACACACTCTTACTTAGGAAGGGGGCGATGAAAATTTAAAAACCACATTAGAATCTCATGTTTCGCCGACAGGTGAGACTATACGGTGATTGAGTCCATAACATATCATCGGTCGCGTGAAGCGACCTAAGTCGCTTCTAGGTCGTTAGTCGACAGGTTTGAGACGTTCTCTGAAAAATTTCAAACCTGAAAATGCATGTCCTTGGGTTGTGGGGAAACCACAACACCCTTACACTCAATCTCAAGGCCTAAAACCCCTTTTCATCCCATTCCTTCAGAATCTCTCCTCTACCACCCCATTCTTCAACTTTTCCTAAATCCTTTCACACTAGACATAAATCCTAATGTGTGAAGGATAGTAAATCATACCTAAATAAAAATTTACTATAAATAGTAAATATATGTATAAATTAGACTTTTGGCCATTCCAATTATGGAATCTCTTGTAATAAATGGGTTAGTTGGATGGATTTGCCTCTCCTACCCCAAAATCATATGTTACATGATGCATAAAATCATTCTGATTTACAAACTAGCCCCAAAACACCCCAAACGGAGTCATGGGCCCACCCAAGCTAAAACACAATGAACCAGGGTGGGACCCATATGTATTTAGGACCCCTAGGACAGGGGGACCACGCCCCATGTGGCCAGGATGGCCGGTTTGCAGTTTGACTGGCGAGGACCTCACCGGTTCGGCGAGGGCTCACCGTACGGTGGGCCCCACTCGGGCTGTGCTTTGGGCCGACGCCCTGTTGTGGCTAGGGCACCCCCCTACACGTGGGACATCCCTTGAAACCCCCCAAAGACCCTATCCCCTTCACAAAAATGTCCTCTAAGCTCCCCCTTTTTAGTTTTTTTGCTGCCTCTCTCTCAAATCCTGGTGTCAAACCTCTCCCATCCCATTTTCTCTCTTAATCAACGCCAACCCATCCATTTACATCTATTCACAGTCCTCTCTCTCTCCATTCTCATCAATGGAGCTCCCACAACCTCCATTGAAGGCTGAAAACCGTGTGAGCCTCCATTCCATCTTAACTTGCTCTTTTTTCTTTGAAAAACCAGCCTTTAGGAGCCTATTCCACCCCTCCATAGGGCCTAGATTCATTTCAGTCCATTAGAGCAGCCATTTCTTCCTATTTCCTCTACTTTTCATGGCTTTTGTTGAGGCTATTTTAACCTTTTTCTCTCTTTCCACCATCCTCTCTCTCATGGGAAAGAGGAAGACCGCCGCAGATGAAGCTGGGCGTAGTCGCCCTTCACGTTCGAGGAAGTTGAGAGGTGGCGCCGCTAGCTCTAGTGCAGCCACTAGTCCAAGTGTTGGGAGAGAGCTACATACGAAGCGGGATTTAGATCCCCATGCTCAGATAGTAAGAGCATTGTTGGCGGACTTGGCCCACGGTGCGTATGTTGATCGTAAGGTTCTGTTTGAGGCACATGTGGATGGGCGACTCTTTGGTAAATTTTTATTGTTTGAGCGCATTGAAGCTGCCAATTGGGGTCCGCTCTTTGAAGCCCAGTCTCGTGTGAACGTGAGCACTGTTCGTGCCTTCTATGATCATATTCGGGCTCCTACGTTGGAGCCATTGTAGTTCAGGATTCCCTTTGATAGAGATCGGAAAGCCACGATCGATGTTCGGTTGATAGCCCGACTTCTGAAGGTGCCTCTTGGCGAGGTACATCCAAGCGCTAAGAATCTAAAGAGTGTTCATGAGTGTAATTGCTGCACCAGGTTCCTATGTGGTGGTTTGGTTCCGTGGTAACGTAACAAGAGCCTTTTAGCATCCCACATGTCGGATGATTTTTTCCTATTGCACCACATTTGCACGTTCAATGTGTATCCCAGGTCGACCAACCGCAGTGAATGTACCCGTCTTATGGTCGACTTCCTGAATCAAGTAGGCCAGGGAGAGAATGTGTGCATGGCCACCTTTGTGTTGCAACAGATCGTCCTCATAGTGAAATCGAGAAGAACGTCTGAGTCAGTTCCTTTTGGCCGAATCATATGCAAGATTGCGCTTGAGTTTGCTTACAGACTTGGGCCAGAGATGCCTGTGCCGATTCACTTTATTGATGAGGCTACCATGGACCAGATGAAGATAGGGCCTCGGCAGCGTGAGGCTCAGCTTGATGATGACAGTGAGAGCGAATATGATAGTGAAGAGGATGCTAGTGAAGAAGAAGCTGGGGCAGAAATAGAGAAAGAAGTCTAGGAAGAAGAAGAAGAGGAGGCTCAGGATACTAATGAGAGTCCTCCTCCTGCGACTCGAGCTGCTAGTGATGCTCACATAGCCCGACTTGAGGAGAGTCAGGTTGCCTTGCGACGTGAAGTCCAAGAACTCCGGGCCGAGGTGAAACAAGATCTTGAGGATACCAAGGCCGTCATGAAACGGAAATTTAGCAAGGTGACTTGCACTTTGAAGGCCATCCTGTGTTGTCTGCAGGATAAGGGTGCTCCTCCTTCATCGCCAGACTCGGATTAGAGATTAGATTTTAGTCGCTTGTTGGTCGTAGTTAGCTGTTTTCTATTTTTGGTGTGTGAGCCTGAGAAGGCTTAGTCATTGGTTTATGTTGCGGTTGTAGCTTTGACTAGTTTAGTTTCCCATGTGTTTCTTGTCATGATGCATGTAAGGATATATCTCTTATATTGTGACAAATTTTGATTTAATGAAATGCATGCAGTCCCTTTTGATATGAAGTGTGTGGAATGTTTGAGGAATTGTGTA
Source organism: Magnolia kwangsiensis (assembly GCA_037074715.1). Taxonomy (NCBI): domain Eukaryota; kingdom Viridiplantae; phylum Streptophyta; class Magnoliopsida; order Magnoliales; family Magnoliaceae; genus Magnolia; species Magnolia kwangsiensis. The sequence continues at coordinate 78,028,470 of CM073579.1, forward strand.
TTGCTATGCTACATCTCATGCTTTCCAACACAAGGCCCAGTTTTCAAAGCCTACGAAGTTGATTTGAATCCCAACTCACCCACCTACTAAACATGTCATTCTCAATTCTTGGGCGGGAGTAGTAAAGCAGTCCCATTTAACACAACTTGAGACCACTGGCCATATATACCCTTAGAGTTTTGGACTTGGAGTGGTACTCGATTTGAAAGATCTGACGATATAGGAAATCAAATTTTAATTAGACAATCTTGACTCTAAGCGATAGAACAATTCCCTGTAGTAGATATGGTATGAAACCATCTAACGTATAAGCTTAGGCTTTGGATTACAGCTAGTGAGTTGCAGACTAGGCTACTAGTTATAATAAGTAGTGTAAAGCCTGTATATGCTAAGGAATAGTAGGTTAGATTTGGTTGGAGTAGTACTTCATTTCTTCGATAGGTCCCCTTAATACTTATAGACTTCTGTTATAACCCTTAGGAAATTTTTTTTAACTTAGAACCATTTACTCTCAGGGAAAACTTATAAATCTCTCAGATTGAGCTTACAATAAACCAGCACGCCCCTTAGAATTCCCCTTAGAATTGCCTTCCCAAGGATTTATTGCAATCGGAAACATGGAGTAAAGGAATTGTATATTAGCAATGTATTCGCGGTTTGAATCGACTTCTTAATCCTAGTGGTTACCAATAAATCCAATGCTCTGATCAAGCAGAAGATTGACATCGACTCGGATTAAGAACTGATACAATGAATTTTTTGTCCTAGCTAGACAGAAAGTCTATGTATCCGGCTCAGACGTACTACCCAACATTTCTTCCATGTTGGCCCGACCACCTACAACCAAAAGTTATTGTTTTGCCTTTGCAAAATGTTGAGGACATACAGCCAATAGAGATTAGACCTCTTGCCACAAACTCACATCCGTCCTTGAAATCAACCACAACACCCATCACTTCAGCTTTTTTTCTACAACCATAGGTACCAATGCCATAGAACACATCATTAGCAAAGGAAGACCAATGTAGTGAGAGGTTGTTTCCTATTTCATGTTAAGGATAGGCCCTAAGTTACACCTCGTTCCGATATACGGATTGAGACATAAATTCTTGAACCTTAAGTAGAACTAAGTTTTAAGGGGGGTAGAACGTATTGAGCCCAATCTACATAGAATTATCCAATACAACCGTTGGATCAGAGTAGCGCAGCGAAAGCGTTATTAGCCCCTTCCCCACTGGCTCAAGATCGAAACAGTTGATTTAGGTTATACGTAAGGTTAGGTCATTACGAAAGTCTCTTTAAGTACTCATTACCCTTAGCCAATTTCGGGGATGAAATTTTATTTTAAAGGGGGTAAATTGTAACACCCTGGTTTTTTGCCAACCTGGGGTTAGACGTCCTTAGGCAATGGGTCAACCATCGCACCTTGATAACCTCTCAGAACCCAATTCCAAAGTTAAAGAAATCACTTAGGATTAATTCCTTTAGAAAATAAGCGTAAGTTAACTAGCGCTACATTAGATTAGCTGTAAAATTATCCCTGATCGCTTTAAATATGTTCTGCAAGACTCAAAACTTGTAGAACCAATGACGCTATCTTACCCTGAAATCCAGGATCAAACTCTAAACTGGTTTGTTCCCAGGAATCCTTTGAAACTTCATATTTGATTTAGACCGCGCGTCGAAAGTCCGATATCTACAATCTTAGACCGTTATGACCGCTTGGCTGGACTTGACAATCGTTTCGAAAATCAAGCCCAACCGATGTTCTGAGGCTATTTCATTGAGCCTAGAGTGAAGAGAGTGAGAAAGAGTAAAGATTTGGAAATTTAAGTCAAAATCTGGCACGTGTCGTTGCGCGTTATTATTAAGCGTTCTGACCGTTAGAATTCAGCCAAATTTCACCCTTGGATTAGGAAAAATTTCTCTTTCATGTCATGAGACTTGTAGACTTGATGTAGGTACGATAACCGCTGAACTGAAACTGGACCGCCACGTGCGATCTGGGAACTTTACCAGTCTGAAAACTTCGTGTGAGCAAGATCCAGTGACCATGAGCTTAAGTCCGACTGCGTTCAGCCAGGGGACCTTCCGAAACGCTCTTTTGGATCGAAAAAGTCCTGATTTGGTTATAACTCAAGTATACTTTATTCCCAAGTCTATTTAGGTTAGTTTTTAGCCTATATAAGGGCTTTAAACCCTCTCATATCTCTCCCATCCGAATTTGCTTGAAACCCTAGATTGAGAGAGAGAGAAAGTGAGAGATTGTGAGAGACTTTGTGAGAGAACTTCCTGCCGTTTGCTCCATCCTTTACACGTACAAAAGAAACGCATTCAAATCACTTTTCCGGTGATTTTCAATGCACTTTTAGGTAAGAAAACCCTAACCACTTGCTGATTTAGGGATTCCTTTGATTCAATAGCGAAGTAGCTTACGTATCTTGTGCATTAGGTCGCCGTTGCGCCGTTGACCAAGTGTAGAAATTCTGTTCGAATCAATACACGTCTAAGGCGAAAGGTGAGGATTGTAGATGCTTAGGTTGTCTATTTTCAAAGCTTTCAATGTCATTTAATAGTAGATTATCGACAAGAACACCGTTTGACATGTAGAACATGCTGTCCGTTTTCCATTTCGACTGCGTATGAAAAATATGAGATTTAGGGCATTTTAGGCATTTGTAGAAAATACTGTATACGCCCGTGTTTTGTAAAAATGATTTTCATGTTTATTTGTCATATTAATATACTGGATATGCGTGTATGATCTGTTTGGCGAAGAGATTCACCCTAATGCACATTTGGGTCGACATACGCTATGTAGACAAAGGTGTGTAGACTAAGTGTATGTATAAATGTTTGTATTAGTATGTATTGAATAAATGTTATTGTAGATTAGCTTGAGATTGGATTTTCAATTCATATGATGACTTAAATGATTTTCCTCCATGTGTGTTATGTGAAATTGGTTTCCTTAGGCGTATGGATTATATGTGGTTAATTGATTTGCTTACGTTGTATGCTATCACATGTTGTGAACATGCTTTGATTGTTTGTATTTCAATTATGTCACTCACATATGATCATTGATGTTGTTTACAAATGTTTGGGGCTATACGTTAGTCTAAGCAGTCGGTAATAGATTCAAAGTCGTGATTAGCTTCTATCTGCCACGAAAGACGTGTCGATGAACGCGAGTCGTGTTTTGGGTTGACGGCAGTGGTTAGGCCACACGAAGTGTCTCATGCACTTCATGTCATTCAGCTTGAGATGCGCTCGTACTAGTCGAGCCCGTCAAGTAACCCGACTGGCCATTGTATGTTCACCTTGTATGAGTCATAACTGCTTGAACCTAGGGTACTGACCTTACCATTGAAAACTCTGTCAACCATGGTACCTTGATCCATAAAGACTCATGGGCTGGGCATGGTGGTATGGGACACTGTAGTCGAGCTGTCGGCCTACGCTGGGGCCACAAACCTCCCCGTAGTGACCAATGAGCACCCTACTCTGAGCAGATTATGGTGGTATGGGACACTATATTCTTGCTGTAGGCATACATTGATGGGTGACGAGCCCTTTGTAGTGACCTTGAGTTTATCCTGACACCGCATGGGGACGACGAGTCCTGATGCAGTCTTAAGGATATAAATAGGCGTGTATTGATAAGGTAATGGGGGAGTGGTGCAACGAGTGCGAGCAACAGCCCTGACAGCCCTTGTAGCGACCTACAAATATAACATCATATGAGATTCTAGGAGTGACGACCCTAGACAGGATCTGTGTTAGGATTGATATAAGGAAGGTACCTTAGTTTTCCAATCCTGCTGTATGAAAAGGACTAATAACAACCCATTAATCATTATCCATATCGCACTGCATGTGCCTGGAAGATGTGGAGCACTGCAGGAAGAAAGCATGCCGCGGATGCAGATGGTGCCGCATGAGGGAGTATGTTGGTGAGGGCATCCATCATGTCATTTCATGCATGCATTAACAATAGTATCTAAGAATGTTTGATTGTTTGCTTTACTATTATCACATGATTGATTTGATAACATGTTAATCTTTGCTCTATGATTCCACTAAGTTGATTACTCATTCCCACGTTACGGGATGGTGTTCCGGACACCCACCAGTCCCTATTTTAGTTTCAGATGATGGCGCTGCTTGCGAAGCGGAGCCGGACTTGATGATGATGAGGAGGATCCCTCCTTTATGCGTGTTCTGATATACGGAATTATAGAGAGGTTGATTAGACGCCTTGACACTTGTCATTTTATATTTTTGGAGCACTCATGTATATTCTTTTCTTTCCATTTTTGGAGTATACATGTATTTAATTAACCTGGTAACATGTTCACACTCTGGAGACTTACAATTAATTATATATTTTATGTATTTATCACAGTCTTCCGCTTGCTAATTTAACTATCTCTGGAGTATGATATGCTGTTTTGGATTAGTCTCAATCTTGTTTAATGTCATTCTACAGACAACATGCATTTATCATTATTTATGTTACATAAGTGATGTTCTGGAACTCGGGAGTTTAGTTTCTACCCGACTCCCAATTTTTGGGGGTTACAAAGTGATTCTAAGCATTTATGTATTCAAGGTATCCCAGCTCAAAGATTTGCCATTAAGGTGGTAGCTGGACTATCCTTGAATGCATAAGTTCATTCACCAATCAACTCTATTGAATATCAATGATGAGGGTGGATTGAGGAATGAACTCACATAAGAGAAAAGGGTTTAGAGTGGGTGATCTGAATTAAACACTCAAAAGCTTTATCTATTTTCTTTACAAACAACTCAGGAAAGCTCTCATTAAATAGGTAAAAAGTTCCAATGGAAATAAAATAGTCATATTTTTTACAGAGTTCGATATCATCGAGCAGGATTTGATATCATTGAGGGTATACTCTTAATAACATCGAATGGCTGCTCAATGACACAAACACAATCGGTCAAATGTTTTTGAACCTTTTTGCTAACAGATCGAGGATATTGAGCAGGCTTCAATGTCATCGAATTTCGAACTCTCATAACATCGACCCATGGATCGACTCCTTGACATTTGAAAACCTAAGAGCAAACTTGCCTTTGGAACTGAACAGGCATTGATATGATCGAGTATCCCTCGATATCTTCTGGTTTTGAATATCTTTGATATCGATATCAGTTTCGATTCATCGATCTTTTCAAGGATTTTTCCTATAATCTTGCTGAACAGATTTATGTCCCAATCCGATATCATCGACAGTACATCAATATCATCGATATTTGAATTTTGAAGATATCGAGGCTCGCTTCGAGACATCAAAAATCACATGATTTTCCTTAACAACTTACTGGACACAAAATTGACCAGATGTCAATTTTATCGAGCTGGTTCGATGAACTCAAGATTTGAAATTCGATGATATCGATCCTGTCATTGATTCGTTAAAAAGTCAGTCCAAAATTCATTGTGGTTGTTGGACATCTAAAGTCCTCATTTCAATAACGTCAAGTGAGTATCGAGGACATTGATAACAAAGTCCGATTTCATCGAATCAGTTATCAATAAATCGACAAAGGTAAAAAACTTAGAGATTTTTCTGATTTTGCAAAACAGTTTTCAGACCTTAAAACTCTATGTTGTTCTTTCCATTTTAAAGAGTTTTTATATACCTGGTGTTTTGGGTCATGGGATGTGAGGTTAAGTTTACCTTTGACGATTTCGGGCACATATCCCGTTGAGGCAGACGCTTAAATGATCTTCTTATGGAGCTCACTTGTCTTGCTGACTCAACACTCATACTAATTGACAAACCAGGGTACTTTCATAATTATCTATATCTTCATGAGAGATTAATTGAAAGGGCCTAGCTATATGCCCTAGAGGGGGGTGAATAGGGCTGTGCCAAATAAAACTTAAAACAATGGAATAATAAAAGAAATAAAGCACAATGCTGAATTCAAAGTAATCTCAAAAACCTAGAATTAAGAGAATGATACTATATCAGTTCTAAGGACAACCTTACACCAAAAACCAAAGGTTTAAGGTAGGACAACCTTATTTCTAGAACGTCCTTTGTATCTCAAACCAATGACAAATAAAAAGCAAGGAAACAAAAAAAAAACTTGCAGAAATAAATCCTAAGTTATTACAACATTCTCACACTTGCTTGAAATAGAGATTACAACATTCATCCACAAATACAATCCACAAAACTGAATGAATAAAGGAATGAAAGAATAAAGCACATCCACAACACAACGATATATAGTGGTTCGCCTGTGTGTACACCAACTATTATCCAACAGCCACACAGAATGCTACTCCACTCCTAATATCCTCACATAGGGGATATTAGCATGCACTATCAAAATAGGTTTCACAGGTTTACCTAAAACCTTCACAATTGTGTCTTTTTATCTCGGGCTTACACAATCCAAAAACCCACACAATATGAGTTTTCTGGCTCTCCTCAGATAACCAAAACAATGAGATTTTTTTAAAAAATCTCAAACAAAACCAAAGAAAGTAAATTACACAAATGTAAAATACCTGAATCTCCTTTTGAAGTAGCCCGGTAGAACCGATCGGAGTAGAAGTTCGATTCAACGTTCAAAGTCCAATACTCACTTTAAGAATGGTTCTAAGTCTAATTGATTTTATCTTAAATCAAAAAGGGCTAGTTCTATTTGATTTTGAATCCAAGAAGAAGGAATATCAGAAATTCCCCTTTTCTAATAAGATTGGAATGTAAATCAAAATCAAATAATGAACAAGCTAATGGAAGGAATAATAAATGAGCACAAAATAGCTTAAAACAAACACGAACTTATCTCAGAGTATGGCCTTAAGATTGCTTGAATTGAATTGAAAAACTATGAAATTCGTGCTCTATTTATAACCTGAAAATTCTCATCTACGACTGGTCTTAGGATCCATAGGACTGGTCGTAGCTTTAAAGATTTTCAAGATTTCCGTGTGATAAGGATTAACTGTTCCATGACTGGCCCTGAGTAGCCTACGACCGGTCGTGGGCCACCTACGACTGGTCATGGGTCACCTACAACTGGTCGTAGGACCCCCAGATTAGTTGCTGGAGTTCGAGTCGTAGGGCTAAGACCGGTCGAAGGACGAGTCGAACAGCTCACAGGACTGGTCGTAGGATGTCCAGGACTGGTTGTAGGACAACAAGAAAATTTTAAAAATCTTCAACAACCTAGGACTGGTCCTAAAAAACTTAAGACTAGTCGTAGCAGAGCTAGGACTGGTCTTAAAGTCTCTGGGACTGGTCTTAGAATAGCCCAAACAAACATATTTAAAATATATGAATTATGTATCCAGAATGACCTACAATAATGCCCAACCTAAGGTCAATCTAAGGTCAAACAAACCTTGAAAGTGAGATGAACATTGATAGTTTGTACTCTCAAATGACCCTTAAGTGAAACTTGAGAATTTACGAATCTTGTTGCAGTCCTTCTCGAGCTTGAACCTTTCTTGACTTGATAAAGTCTTCTTCTATTCTTGTACTTGTTTGAATCTTGAACATGCATACTTGAAGACTTCTATTCTTGAATACTTCATCCATGACTAGACTTCAACATTTCTTCATTTAAGTTCTTTTCTTGAAATACGATGTCTTAAAGCAATGAAAAAGTCTCAAACATGAAACACAAGAAATACAAGACATAGATAGGTTTTAGCACCACAAAATTTGACAACCAAAGGGATATGAAATCATAGCACTTACATTAACTTATCTTGATTCTTATCTTATTGAATTATTATTAATTGATTTTATAGAGTTGTCTTTTTATTAAAACAGATTGGAATCTAGTTCTAGTTGAGTTATCAGCTTAAGGAAGATGAATTGAATCTCAGAATTATTAAGATGAGATTCCTGGATCCTTAGTGATTTTATTCAATGTTTAAACTTTTGTTAATTCTTTCTAGATTAAAATCCAAACCAAATCTTTTAGTTCTTATTGTGTTCTCAACCCAATTCTTATAGGCCTGCACTTAGAGTTGTTGACCCTTAGGTTCGATTAGGTGGCTCCCTTAAGAGACTTTAGTTGGTTTCCTATCGACTAATCAACAACCACTAGAGGTCCTAATACGTGTACTCCCACTAGAGGTTCCTCATGAGACTAACATGTACACACCCTTATCCAATGAATATAGCCCTAAACAGGAGCTTAGGTCCTACACAAGATCTCATTTGAGTTTGGGTCATAAACTCTATGCTCAATCCTGTACAAGGAAGGAGTGTGTGAAAAGGCCGAGCTATGAGTCCTTGGGTGGGGGGGGGGGGGTGGGGGGGGGGGGGGGGGGGGGGGGAATAGGACTATGCCAAATTAAAAAATTAACTGCGGAATTTAAACAAATAAATAGAGATAGCGCATAAACAATTTCATGATGCGGAAATGAATAACCTCAAATATACAAGTATTGAGTGGTTGATACAGATGTTGTTCAAAGGACAACCTTACACCAAAAACCAAAGGTTTATGGTAGGAAACCTAATTCTAGAACAGTCTATGTATTAAAAACTCAAACTGATACAAAGGAATAAAGAAATAAATAGTAAAGAAAATAACTAAGCTATTACAACATTCCCACACTTGCATAGAAGAAATTACAACATTCTCCACAAATACATAAAGGAAAATTACAACATCCACACAACATGAAATATTCAATCAATCACTATAAGACCAGAAATTATAGTGGTTCGTTTGTGTGTACACCAACTATTTAGAAAAATAACCACACAACTACTCCACTCCTAATATCCTCACATAGTGAATATTAGCGTTCACTATGAAAATAGGTTTTTCAAGGTTCACTTAAAACCCTTACAATTGTGTCTTTCAAGTGGGCTTACACAATTCAAAAACCTTGCACTCTGAGTTTTCTGGATCACCTCAGACAAACCAAAATAAAGAGATTTTTTTAACACAATCTCAATGAAACTAAAACAATGAATTTATAAAGCAATAAAATACTTAGCTGGATATTCTCCTTTTAATATAGCCTGGAAGAAACAATTCAAAGTAGAAGTTCAATGTTCACACTCACTTGTGAAATGGTTCTAGTTTCTAAATTGATTTTAAATTATATCACCTTGGGCTAGCTTGATTTGATTTTGATTCCAAGAAATGGGAAAAATTCAATCCCTTCTTCAAATATGATTGGAATGCAGAATACAAAATCAAATACAAAAATCTAATTAAAGAGAATATAAAATAAGAACTAAATAGCTTAAGAATATCACTAACTTATCTCTCAGTGGCGTATTGATTTTTCTTGAATTGAATATCAAACTCTGAAATTCGTGCTCTATTTATAAGTTCAGAAATCGCACTCTCGACTGGTCATGAGGTCGGCACGACTAGTAGAAGGACCAACAAACTTTTAAAAATTTGAGCGTGATAAGATAAGGCCGTTTCACAACTGGTTGAAGGGTCTGCTAGTCCGGTCGAGTGACCTCCATGACCAGACCGGTCGAGTCCTGTCCACGACTGGTCGTGTGGAACTCAAATTAATTGCTAGACTTTGAGTCGAGCCACAACCGGTCGAGCACTATTCACACAACCGGTCGAGCAGTCTCTAAGACTGGTCGAGGCTTTAATAAAAAAATCTCAAAAATAAGTAACAAACTTAGGAATGGTCGAGGATTTCTTGGACTGATCAAGCCCAGTGCTAGGACTAGTCGAACATAGTTTAAGATTGGTAGAGAAACAGTCTATACACTTATAAAGTGACCCAATTTAAATTATATATTCAAAGTGACCTATCCTATGGTCAATTTAGGGTCATTCATACCTTGTAAGCAATGTATAAACATTGAAACTTCTTTTGTTTCAATTGAAAGTTGTTCTTTGAAGTTCACGAAGCTTGAGATCTTGAAGCTTGACTTGAGACTTTTGAAGCTTGAATATGACTACCAATGAAGCTTGAGCTTGAGGTTCAAAGTAAAGAACTTTGTCTTGACTTTGACGAAGCTTTGAAAACTTGAACTATTGAAGCTTGAAAGATTGAATTCACACTTGGTGTTGTACTTGAACATGAATATGCAATATTGTATTTAAAGTTCTTGAAGTAAAAACCTTTGAACTTGTACATGAGATGCAATGTCTTAATTTTGTAGAAGCACTACACAAGACACAGATTCCAAGAGGTTTTGGCACTATGAAATTCGACAATAATAGGAGCTAGAAACCATAGCACTTACAATCTCCGTCTTTGTCAAATTAGTGACAAAACACACTTCATTCAAAATAAGCATAATATGCACAATAACGAATCATGCATCAATTATCAATATAAACCAGTTACAACCTGGTTAAAGAATCATGAACCAATTATATAAACAGGTCAAAACAATACGCATCTACTCCCCCAACAATACTCCCCCTTATAAAAATAATGGATGGCTACCTATCCACAATATCCACAATCTATCACATGCCACATATCATAAGCATGATAAATGAAATTAAGCATGACAAAATTCTCCTCCATTTTTGTCACAATTTGACAAAGGGAAGAACCAATAAATGATATTGGAAGTAGATAAATAAGAAAGAATAAGAAGAGTAATGAGGAATAAATGAACAAGATAGTCAAGATAGGAAAATCCATAAACAAGCATTGTTCAAGCATGAACAACCATGTTCAACCACATAAAACAAAAGAAGTCTAAGTATTATAAATGTTATTATAAACCAGATAAGTAAATACTAATCAGAACACGATGAATGAGCAGGTATGGTAGGATCAAGTTTATGAAGTCCCTGTTAAGGCGCCTAAGATACTTGCGCATATATTTGAATTGCGAATCATGGGACACATTCATGTTTTCTACCTTGTCTTCAAGTGAGTGCAATCGTGCATCAAAGTCAAATGGCTGATAATCAGGATCATCTACTGAATCGAATTCGATCTTATCAAAAATACATCCATATTGATGTTATCTGGAGGTAAATTGCCTTCTTCATCATTTGTGGCATCAGCTCCACCAACACCCACATTGACTTGGCTAGGGGCCGACCTTAAATTCATCTTATTAATATTAGATTTGTTGAATGGTAGGTGATAGATGGGAGCTTCTCCTACAGGCATAGCTACTAAATTATGTGCGGCCAACACAATCATAAGATACGCAGAGGGAATGTCACTGTGTCCTAGATGGAGATGGAATTGAATGATGCAATGACAAATCAAGGAAGGAAGACAAATCGATGAACCAGAGATGATGGAATGTAGAATATGGACCATGAACATAGTGAGTTCAGTTTTGTTACAAGAATGAGGATAGACATTCCAAATGAATATCCTGCGAAGGACTCTGTATCTGGGTAACAAATACTTTAAGGCAAGCGCATTTTCACTAGTGTTCCATTCTGCATCTATATTCCATAAATCTCTAGTAAGCATATGTTTCTCAGTTTCAGATGGTTTTGCTACTAGAGTGCTAATGGGAATACTTTCATCATTGACAGGTAAATCCATTAAGCCAGAGATAATAAGGTGGTGAACCACATTGACTGGTGTTACGTCCCAAACTCAGTAATTGGGCTCATAAAATTCCCAATCACTAAATCTGACACCAACAGCCTCCGTAGAACCCCATTCTCAACTCCCAGCGCCCATTCGCCAGGTTCTGATCTTGGGATATTATGAGGAGGATTTTTAACATCATTTTGATTCGTAATAAGCATAACCAAAGGCATAACCCATAAACAACAACCAAAAAACTATGATAAAAAACTTTATAAGTACAACGAGCATAAAGAGAAAGACAATGATAGTGGATGATAACTCTAAAATGATCTGCAAAGCGCTCCTACCTTAGCACTGCTTCGCTCCAACATCACCTGCACGCAACGGTCGTGCATAAGCTTATGAAAAGCTTAGAGGGTGGTGAAAGTGTGTGCGCAAGGTAGTAATATGATCATACAATATCAGAGTAATGCGGAATATGCTGACCGTACCAAGGTCATGCAATGTGAGGTACAAATTAAGCATATGAGTCCTCATCTAAGTCCACATATTAATATAGCTCAAATCTGGGATATCACCGGGGTCTAGTACACTCTAAACTAGATCGCCGCCCCATTACATGTAATAAGGTGAGTGAAAGAGACCTCACTATCCTCCTGCCAATATCAAAAATTGCTCATCTATAGCGGACCCTTTCCTCGAGTTGGTCAAACTCAGCCTAACTTTACCCCCTCCTTTAGGGCAGGTAAGGCCACACCCCCTTCCAACTGACCACGACACAGTGGAAAGTGCGGCCTTCTGGTAATCGGCACTCGGTGCTCCTGCACCGACTCAGTCTAGACGTTGGAACAACCTCTTGGTACTATAAGGGTTTATGGACTTTCACTCAAGAATATCTATAACACCCCATGTACAGTAAGATTTTTGATATCCAATACTACCAACCACAATATGCCTGTGGAGGCTACAGCCCTGATGTCGCTAGGGTGTACAATAACCATGTCACACAATGTGAATGCATGAATCACACTATCTAGTCATGCAGTAATCTTGCACGTATTGTGTGCTCATGTAGGGTAACACTTCCTATCCGGGAGCCCTTAAACAATCTGCTCGAAGGCATATGCTATGATTAGTCACTTCTCATATCAAGCATACATATGATGCTTATGATCATGAATCATGAAACTATACTAAACATGTTATAAAGTAATGCACTATCCTTACAACGTAGATGGCCTAGACGGCCTACACACAATAAGTACGTGCCTATCAATGGGCCCTAGGGAGAGTCGTAATGTAGACGTTTAACTAACATTTAAACTTACAATATGGACGTCAAACCATCATTGCTCCCAAGGCATAGCGCGTCGTAAACATCATTACATAAACCATGTTGGGATCACACATTGCAATGGACCTTAGGTACATCCCATTGGGCCTTATATACATCAAATGAACCATACCATATGGGCCTTATATTCATCAAGTGGGCCACATCAATAAGTCGCACTGATGGGCCTTATGCACATTGCAATGGGCAATAACCCGTCGACCTTAGAATGAATCAAAATGGGCCTCGAAATATGGGCCTTATATATATCAGATGGGCCACACCAACGGCCACAAATACATCAATATGAGCCCCATCTCATGGGCCTTATAAATGTCAAGGTGGGCCTCAATCCATGAGCCCTAATATATCACAATGGGCCTTATAAATGGGCCATAAATATGTAACAGGTGGGCTCTACACATGGGCCTTTATACATCACAAGTGGCCAGTAAAAGTTTAGAATGGTGGATGTCACTGTCCACATAGATGGTGGGGTCCACTTGAACATGGATCTGACTCATTCTTAGTCTCAAACCATAAAAGGAGCTTTCTAAGTGGATGGACAGTTTGGATACAGCACCCGCGTCATGGTGGGTCCCACTGTCATTGACAGTGTGCATAAAACACATATATCACTGTGGGATCCACCGTCCACTGGACAATGCGAGTAAGACACATAAATCATGGTGGGATTCCACCATCCATGGCCGTGGATGGTGTAGAAAAACACATGCATCACTATGGGTCCCACCATAACATTTATTTTCCATTCAAGCCATTGATAAGGTCACACGGACCTGGATGAGGAGGAAAAATAAATTTCATCTTAATCCAAAACTTCTGTGGCTCGAAAAAGGGCTTTAAGGGTAGACATTTAATCTCATTGTTTCCTCTTATGTGGGCCATCTGAGTCCTAGATCAGGTTGATTTTTGGAGTGGGTACACTTCAGGGAGTGGCCCACCCGATGAACGGTGTGAATATCAAATATACATCATGGTGGGGCCACGGCTAAAGCCGTGGATCACTGTCCCTCCGTCCACCCGCCAGCACTGCAGGCGCTGCCTACGCCCTCTGGCAGCAGCAGTGACCTGCAGTATCTTTTATTATATATATATATAAAATTTTATTTTTGAAATGTAGTTTTTCTGAGGATTTTCACCAGTGGGGCCCGTATCAACAAAATCCACTCCGTCCACTCGCTCCTACGATTCAAGACAAGCCAAATGAGTCTAATATCTGAAGTAATTCGGTGTAGAGGATCATCAGGTGGATTTTTAATGGTAAAGGCCATTATTTTCTACACTATGGCCCGCCTGATGATCAGATTAGCCTCATCTTCTAGCTCAACGCCTGAAATGGCCTGAAGAAAAGGATAGACGGCTTGGATTGAGTACATACCTCAAGGTGGAGCCTGCATGAGTGGCCCACCTAAAACCATTTTTTTTCTACTGACGTGAGTATGCCCACGTCAGTACACATACTCCATGTTAGCCACCCCATAGGGATCAATACCAAGACCTCCAGTGATGAAACGAGGCATCTTTCACTTGGTCTGCCACGTGAGCTGTGGGGTGGGGCCCACGTTAGATCACACTTCACTGGCAGCCACACCCCACTGTTAGCCACAATAAGGCGCTCCCCCGATGAATGGTTGGGATGACATATAAACATCATGGTGTGTCCCACATAGATGGGGTCCATCGGTAGATGGCATGGATGAAATACACACATCATAAGTGGGCCATGATCATGGAAAGAGAGAGAGAGAGAGAGAGAGAGAGAGAGAGACATCGGTAAGGATGGACGGCCCCCGCCACTATGGGCCCCTCTTTAATACAAGGCCTACATCAAGGTGGGCCCCACATAGATGGACCCTTAAATCAAAAGAAAAATGGAAAATAAAATCTAATATCACCCACCGCTTAATCTTCTTTGTCCGATAGAATGTCAGTCTCCTTGTGCTTCTCTTTGATAGAGGAAGATGAGAAATAGATGGCTAGGATGGGAGATCTTAGGATGGAAAGGTGGGCCTCACACATGCATTTTTCTCTCCATGGGAGGGTTTGGACGTGAGCACCCCTTGGTTGCTTGGAGTTGTGTTGGGAAATGAGAGAGAGAGGGTTGTAAAGAGAGAGATGTGATAGAGCGATGGATGGGAGAGAGAGGGATGGGTGTGTAAGGGCATTTTTGACTTTTGGGATTTTTGGTGTAAGAAAGGTATGGGTGGTGTAAGAAAACTTTTGACTTTAGGGTTGCTTGGGGATGGGTGTGAGGTGATGTGTACTTGAAACGTACTTGACATGTTGAGATTGATGGATTGATGGATTGATGTGACAAGTCGTAGAGATTCTCTTAAATTTTTACACGCACGGCATTTCCCTCGCACCGAACGCTGGCCCACATCTCCTGGTCAGAGTATCAGATCGGCACGCGAGTCGTGACATCTGAACCGCGGTGACAGCACGGTCGCTAGGATACAAGTCTCAAGTTGAGTAGACTCGGATTGACGGCGTGTGAATTAAAGTCACGCGCAAATGCCGGTTAAGGGTCGAAGGTTATCGGAATTCAACCGAGAAGACCGCGGAAGTCTACGGAACGGTACGATCTATGATACGGGGCTTACAACTGGACCTTCTTTAGTTGTAATAGTAAATGTCAAATATTTAGTAGAAAAATCAGTAATGCAAGCATACATGTCTTGCACAACGGAGAGGTATGCTAGCCCACCCCAATGCAATATGTTATCCTATCGTACAAACTAAAGAAGAAGAAGGATATCAAACGAAGTTAGATGATCAACAGTAACAGTTCGTTCAACTACAATATTGCGTGACCTAATATCCCGTACATAAGAAGGATCATCTTTGGGTGATCAAAGGTGACACACTGTTATAGGAGTCGATCGAGAAGTAGGACCACGTGATCCTTTCTTCTTGTTTCTACCATCCATTTGCACCAAAGATTACAAAAAATAAAGAGATTACAAAGGAGGTAGAGAGAGTTTTCACTAAATCAGATTTTGGAGTAGAAAACCCCAAAAATAACAATGAATCAAGAAATAAATCACACCAAAGATGAAAAAGGAGTGTAAAGAACTTGATTCTTCAAGAAAAAGCACTAACCTTGAAGAAATAGATGATGGGTTCGACCGATCGACCTAGGAGCCATTAGAGAAGACACCTAAAATGAGGAAAAAGGGATTTTTCCACCAAATAATGCATCAAACCCATGCTATACGGCTGGTTGAGTACATGCTCGACCAGTCGTGCCACGACTGGTCCTGCACAGCCCAAAATATGCAATTTTATAAAATTTGGAATTTTAAACATTTAAAATAACAAATATATACATTATGATATAGAAATACATGAATAATCAATTCAAATTGCACATACCAAGATCAAATTTTAATTTAGAAAACCTTCTTTTGTCGAGAAATTTTGTAAATATGTCCGCAAGTTGAGTCTCAGTCAAAATATATTCCAAAGAAATTATCTTTTCTTCCACTAATTCACAAATGTAATGATATTTAATATCAATGTGCTTGGTTCGTGAAGCTGGATTGGATTTTTTGATATACTAATTGCATTGGAATTATCACAGTATAAAACCATAGTATTTTGTGCAATTCCATAATCACTTAGCATTCTTTTCATCCACACAAGCTGAGTACACCTACTGCAATGTATTCAGCCTCAACAGTTAAGAGCGATACGGAACTTTATTTCTTACTTTGCCAAGAGACTAAATAGTTCCCTACATAGAAATAACCACCACTGGTTGATTTTTGATCATCAATGTTACCAGCCCAATCAGCATCTGTATAACCAATTAATTGTACACTAGTATCATTTAGATACTAGAGACCAAGATTAGCTGAACTAGAGACATATCACATAATCCGCTTAACAGCAGTTAAATGTGACTCTTTAGGGTAAGATTGATATCTAGCGTAAATTCCTACACTAAATGCAATATTAGGTCTACTTGTAGTTAAATAAAGCAAACTTTCAATCATACTGCGATATAGTTTAGGATCCACACTCTTACCTGTAGGTCTTTTGAGAGTTTTAACATAGTACTCATAGGAGTATCATAATTTTTCCCACACTCAAATCCAAACTTTTTAACTAAGCTCAGAGCATATTTGGTTTGAGATATAAAGAAACCATGATGTTGCTGTTTAACTTGCAATCCTAGAAAAAAATTCAATTCTCCATCCATGCTCATTTCAAACTTAGACTTCATAAGATCTGCAAACTCAATAATCATGTTAGCAAAGGTAGATCCATAAATAATATCATCAACATAAATTTATACTATTAAAATGTGATCATTATGTTTCTTTACAAACAATGTCTTATCAGCACTTCCCATTATAAAGTTATGACTTAGTAAAAACTTAGTCAACTTTTTGTACCATGCCCTGAGAGCTTGTTTCAAACCACAAAGGGCCTTTTTTAGGCAGTATACATGATCAACATTCTTAAGGTCTTTAAAGCCCGTTGGTTTTTTAACATAACTTCTTCATGCAAATCGCCATTTAAAAAGGTACTCTTTACATCTGTTTGGTATATTTTGAACTTTCTAGAGCATGCAATGGATATAAATAGTCTGATTGATTCAAGACGAGATAATGGGATAAAGGTCTTATCATAATCGATACCTTCAATTTGAGTGTACCCTTGTACAACCAGTCTAACCTTATTTCTAATGATATTACCAAGTTCATCAGACTTATTTTTAAAAATCCATTTAGTTTCGATAATGAGTTTATCTTTAGGTTAGGAACTAAGTACCAAACATCATTTCTAACTAATTGATTGAGCTCTTCTTGTATGCAACTATCCAGTTTTCGTTAGTAAGAGCTTTTTTTATGTTAGTCGGATCTGAGATGTAAAGCCCACACAATTACACATATCTTTCAGTTGTTTATGAGTGCGCACACCAGTGAGAGGCTTTTCAAGAATCTGATTAGTTGGATGGTCTTTAACAGTCCTTAGTTCAGAGTTATTTTGACTTGATGAAGCATCAGATTTATCAATTAAAAGAACATCATTTTTTGAACTTAAGACGTGTATTTAAGTGATCGTCAATAACCACATTAATGGACTCTTAAATTACACCAGTCCTCTTGTTAAGGACCTGATACGCTCGACTATTCAGAGCATATCATCAAAATATTCCTTTATCACTTTTGGTTTTAAACTTACCCAGATTTTCTCGGTCATGAAAAATGTGCACTTGATACCAAAAACTCGAAAGTATTTAACAGTAGGATTTTTATCAAACCACATTTCATAAGCCGTTTTACCATTTAATTTTCTAGTATAAATGCAGTTAATTATATAACAAGCAGTATTTACAGCTTCTGCCTAAATATTTTTAGGGAGCTTCATACCATTTAACATTACGTTTGCCATTTCTTGAAGCATTCTATTTTTTCTTTCTATTATACAATTTTATTGTGGTGTATTGGGCATAGAGAATTCATGTGATATTCCCCGATCAATGCAAAACTTCTCAAAACTTCTCAAAACTGTTATTCTCAAATTCTGATCCATGATCACTACTGATCTTACAGACTTGAGATCCTTTTTCCATTTGGATACGTTTAAGTACCCTTTTTACTTCATCGAGAGTTTCTGATTTGTCCCTTAAGAAGACTACCCACATATATCTGATAAAGTCATCACTAATTACCAGTATATAGTTCTTTCCACCTCAACACTCCGTTCTAGTTAGTCCAATAAGATCCATGTGGAGAACTTTGAGCAGTTTAGATGTGGCATTGGAGTTCACCTTTTTGTGAGTACTCCTAGTTTATTTGCCAATCTGGCATTCACCACATATCTTATCTATTTTTCGTATTTTGGGTAAGCCTCTTACCAACTCTCTTTTCTCAATCTATACACGTTGCAGTAGTGTACATGTTGAAGACGTTTATGTCATAACTCGGTCTCATCGGTATGGACCATGTAGTACAATAGATTAGATGAGCTTGAATCACTTACAATGTAGCAGTTTTTAGAAGTTCTGTGACCAGTTAATATTACAAACTATTTTTATTTAAAATTTCACACCCTAGGTTAGTAAATTCTACACTATGATTATTATCACATATTTGAGAGATGCTTAATAAGTTCTGTTTTAACCCTTCTACATATAACACTTTCTCAAATGGAGGGAGATTAAAGAGTTGAACCATACCTTAGCTAACAATCCTGCAGTTGCTACCATCACCGAATGTGACTGAACCATTAGTCATATCTTTAAGATTGGTGAACAGACCTTTATCGCCTGTCATGTATCTGGAGCATCCACTGTCTAGGTACCACTTTGAATGGCTTAAAGCTTTAAAAGCAGTGTGGGCAACCAAGAAAATAACCTTAGAACCCATTTCATTATAGTCTTAGGTTTAGGAGTATAGTTGGTCTTCTTATGTTTGTAGTTGATATAAGACCAACCCATTGAGTTAGATTTTAAGAGCTCCTTAAGTAAATCAACAATTATCTCAGTTAAAGGATTATGATTCTGATTTTTATAGTTGATATGGTTGCTTTTAGGTTTTAAAGTTTGAAAAGTCTTAGCCTTTTTAGAATAGTTTTGATTCAGACTTTTCCCTTTTGAGTTTGAAGACTCCCCTTTCACAAATTTAGGTGGAGTATTCTTATGTTTAGGAGGAATACTTTGGTCGTAGCCCAATTTAGATCGGTCACCACATTTTTGGGATATGGATAAGAGTTTTTCTAATTTTGGATCACCTTGAGCATACCTCCATGTGTCTTTTAAACTCAAAAGTGAAGAGACTTCAAGTTTTAATTTTTCATTTTCATATTTTAAGTTTTCAACTTGGGAGGTTTTGAAATCTAAGTCACACTTAGTTTTTTCAAAATAGTTTGAAATATGAGATTTTTCTAAAATAAGTGTTTCGAACAAGAAAGAAATGCTTCTGATTTGGCGAATTATTTTATTCGAATGTAACAAAGAGAATACATAGAACAATTATTGTTTTATTAATTCTGAGTTTATCTATATCCCTTCAATATCCCTTAATTCCAGGATAGATTATCTGAAATAAACAAATTGTAATTAATAAAGCTTGTATGTTAAATCTTAAATCCGACGGCATTTCGACAGCTGTTTTGATCATCTCCTAGGACTTAGGAGGAATGTCAAATTTAATCAACCAATCTCTCTTTTGAGCTTGTCCTTCATGCAAAGGAGAGAGCTTGAAGATCGGACATGAATGCTTTAAGCAATTCTAGCAACATTTCAACCCCCATTTAACCTTGGCCTCATAGTAACCTGATTACGTGACCTGCACAACCAGTTTTCTTATTGTGTGGTCACCACAACTAGAGGAGTGGGTTGCGCGGTCAGCGCAACTTGCTGAATTGATTGCGCGATCAGTGCAACTTGCGGAGTGGGTTACACGGTTCACGCAATTGACCTTTTCTTCTGCTCCTCACCTTTAGTCTTCTTTTAGGACTGTTGTTGTTCAAATGAGAGGGGAAGTGGGGTATTTATAGACCTCCCACACGTGTCAACCCTCGATCTTCGTGCCATGGGGCCTTTTGTACATCAGATCTGTCCATTCATCTC
The DNA here is from genome assembly GCA_037074715.1 of Magnolia kwangsiensis. Lineage (NCBI taxonomy): Eukaryota > Viridiplantae > Streptophyta > Magnoliopsida > Magnoliales > Magnoliaceae > Magnolia > Magnolia kwangsiensis. Next base: position 78,048,918 of record CM073579.1, read on the forward strand.
GATCACTCTATGCTCTTGATTGTGCCACCCACGTAACGAAAAAGCTAGTTACATAGTCTGCACAACAATACATTCAGTTGCGCTACCTGCACAATTAGAAAAGCCGGTTGCATGGTTTGCGCAATGTTATATTCAGTTGCACAACCCGTGTAAGGATACTATCTTCTTTTTTTATGACAAACTGTTTGCGCCACTCACGTAACTACCATAACATGCTGCGTGATCCATGCAACAACATTTGCTACGAGTCCTGCACAACCGCCAAACAAGGGACTTAATCATTTCTCTTTCCTTCACTCCTTTTTTGATTTCTGATCTCTATTCTTTCTTGATGATGATGATTTTTATGCTTCAATAGATGCCCCCTTGATCCATTCTTTGTTCCCTTGAATTAAATAATTAGGATAAACCTTCATAAATTTCTGCATTTTCTGAACTTGTTGCGCCACCAGCGTAACACGCGCCCGAGTACCATACTCGGCCTTGCCTTTATAAATACCCGAACTTAGCTCATTTCCCTTCTTATTTCCTGTAGCGGAACTCTCGCAAAAATTCTTCTTCTCGGGCAACTAAAATTTTTTTGTGCGACCCGCGTAATGATTTCTTCGTTGCCCAAGGCTTCGAACAGTTACGCCGCCCGCGTAATACATAATCTATTGCACTATCCATGCAACTGCCAATTCGGCAAATTTCCCAAACTTAGCTAAATTTCTAATTTCCCTAATTTCAACATGGCCTGTACTCAAGATTCTTCTTCTAGAAGAAGAAACCGCCCATCCTCTTCTAGATTAAAACAACCTCTTCATTTTCCTTAGAAGCATGTGGAGATAAATGAGGAAACTTTGGATCTTCAAAACCCTTTCACTCGTAATCAAACCAATATACCTATCAATTTACTGCATCACTGGTCAATTTTACACAGTGAACCCTTTGACCAACAAAATACCTTTGTCTCAGTGAACAACTGGGTTATGAGGTGAGACTTTAAAGCCTTTGCAATGGCACTACTCTCACATTTCTGAAGAGTGGTCCAAGAAAAATAAGGTGAGACTTTCATAGTTTTGGATCCGTCGGTTCCAGTTACTTCAATGGTAGGAGGGGTCCAATTAGTCATTGTGGCTTGTTATACACTCTCATCCATGGATTTTAAAAAAATTCTCATCCTGGCTTTCCAATCGGCATAATTGGAGCCATCAAATGGTGGAGGCTTATTGACTGAAAGGCTATCAAAATTTGACATCTTAAATAGCTTAGATCGATTAGCTCATGAAATTAATCCAAAAGAAATAATAATTACAACGAGCTATTAGGCTCTGATACCACTTGAAAAGGCCAGGCTATGAGTCTTAGAGGGGGGTGAATAGGACTATGCCAAATTAAAAAATTAACAGTGAAATTTAAACAAATAATAGAGATAGCGCATAAACAATTTCACAATGTTGAAATGAATAACAACCTCAAATGTACAAGTATTGAGAGGTTGATATAGATGTTGTTTAAAGGACAATCTTACACCAAAAACTAAAGGTTTATGGTAGGATAGCCTGATTCCTAGAATGGTCTATGTATCAAAAACTCAAACTGATACAGTGGAATAAAGAAATAAATAACAAAGAAAATAACTAAGCTATTACAACATTCCCACACTTGCATAAAAGAAATTACAAATGCATAAAGGAAAATTATAACATCCACACAAGATGAAATATTCAATCAATCACCACAAGACCAGAAATTATAGTGGTTTGTTTGTGTGTACACTAACTGTTTAGAAAAATAACCACATAACTACTCCGCTCCTAATATCCTCACACAGTGGATATTAGCATTCACTATGAAAATAGATTTTTCAAGGTTCACCTAAAACCCTCATAATTGTGTCTTTCAAGTGGGCTTACATAATTCAAAAACATGACACTCTGAGTTTTTTAGATCACCTCAGACAAACTAAAATAAAGAGATTTTTCTGGCACAATCTCAATGAAACCAAAATAATGAATTTACAAAGTAATAAAATAATTAGTTGTATATTCTCCTTTTGATGTAGCCCGGAAGAACCAATTCGGAATAGAAGTTCAACGTAGAAGTTTAATGTTCACACTCACTTGTAAAATGGTTCTAGATTCTAAATTGATTTTAAATTAAATCACCTTGGGCTAGCTTAATTTGATTTTAATTCCAAGAAATAGGAAAACTTCAATCCCTTCTTCAAATATGATTGGAATGTAGAATATAAAATCAAATGCAAAAAGCTAATTAAAGAGAATATAAAATAAGAACTAAATAACTTAAGAATATCACTAACTTATCTCTTAGAGTGGCATATTGATTTTAATTGAATTGAATATCAAAATCAGAAATTCGTACTCTATTTATAAGTGCAGAAATCACACTCTCGACTGGTCCTGAGGTCGGCGCTACTGGTTGAAGGACCAACAAACTTTTAAAAATTTAGGCATGATAAGATAAAGTCGTTCCACGACTGGTTGAAGGGCCTGCTCGACCAATCGAGTGGCCTCCACGACCGGTCGAGTCCTGTCCACGACTAGTCATGTGGAACTCAAATTAGTTACTGGACTTTGAGTCGAGCCTACAGGACTGGTCGAGCACTGTTCACATGACCGGTCGAGCAGTCTCCATGACTGGTCGAGGCTTTAATAAAAAATCTCAAAAATAAGTAACAATCTTAGGACTGGTCGAGGATTTCTTGGATTGGTCGAGCCCAGTGCTCAGACTAGTCGAGAAACAGTCGATGCACTTATAAAGTGATCCAATTTAAATTATGCATTCAAAATGACCTATCCTATGGTCAATCCAGGGTCATTCATACCTTGTAAGCAATGTATGAACATTGAAACTTCTTTTACTTTAGTTGATAGTCGTTCTTTGAAGTTCATAAAGTTTGAGATCTTGAAGCTTGACTTTAGACTTTTGAAGCTTGAATATGACTACCATTGAAGCTTGAGCTTGAGGTTCAAAGTAAAGAACTTTGTCTTGACTTGGATGAAGCTTTGAAAACTTGAACTATTGAAGCTTGAAAGATTGAATTCACACTTGGTGTTGTACTTTGTAACGCCTCAAAAATCAGGGGTCGAGTAAAGGATCAACTCCCGAATTCTGATACATCACTTATGCAACATAGATAATGATGATAAAATGTTATCCATATTAGTGCATTAAACATGAGAGGGATTAATCTAAAACAACTTATCATACTCCATGTGTAATTAAATTTACGAAGCAGAAGACTTAAGTACTTGAATTAGAACATGAGAGTGTTTCAACATACAGAGTATGAATCAATTCCGGGTTGAATATATACAAGTGTTTGTTCCAAAAGTTACAAGATATCAAAATGTACTATCCAACTAATACATGTAATCTGTAATCTCGTCGAATTAGAACAAGGTCCACAGAGACCCGCCTGATAGCTGAACATAGGAGAATTTCTCCTCCTCATCCATGAAGTCCATATCAGTTGCATAGGCTCCATCATCACCTGTATCTACAACAGAGTCTGGTTGGTGTTTTAAAACACCGTCTAAGAGTGGGAGTGAGTGATCAACTCAGTGGTACTATAAGGCAAAGGTTAACATGTTATCAATTCAGTGAAGTAGTAATGATAAAGCAATGCAACAATCATATCCTAAGTACTCTTGTTAATGCAAGAATGGTATGCTGTAATGATGCATGCCCTCACCTACACTCTTTCAGCGACATCATCTCACGATAGCGTATGGCAAACTCCCTAAACGTGCGCTTCCTTGCTAAAGCACATTCAATGCGGTGCCTGGTTGTGTTAGCCAATACTTAATTAGGTTAATTCATACAGTAGATTTAGGAAGCTAAGGTACCTCCCTTTATATCATTTACCCAAACAAGGATCCATTTAGGGTCATCAATCCCAGTTAGTCACATAAGATAGGCCAGTTGTAGGGCATCACCCCCGATGAAAATAGTAGATAAATAAGTTCACGAGTTTACACTCGTGGTTACTATGGAGAGGCTCATCACCTCAGAGTAGGCCTTCTTTATACTCGAGGTCACTACGGAAAGGCTCGCCACCTCAACGTAGGCCGAAAGCTCGAACACAGTGTCACATACCACCGTATCTGGCTCATGAGTTTAGGTTGCTCACTAGTCATTACGAGGAGGCTTAGCACCCTAGCGTAGGCTGACAGCTCGACCACGGTGTTTCATACCACCATGTCCAGCTCATAAGTCTTGGCAGATCGTGGTACTAAGGTTGAAATGAGCTTTACAGTGGTAAGAAGTACCTTAAATTCAAACAGTAGTGTCCATACATGATAAATACACAATAGGCCAATCAAGTTATTTAACCAGTGCGATTAGTACGAGTGTACGTTAAATTGATCCACGTGGCCTAACCACTGTCGACAATCACTGTACGACTTGGATTCCTCAAACATGTCTAACGTGGCGAAACTAGTTCGGCCACTCAATTAGGAGTTATTACCAATTGCCTGACTAAGTGGTAGTCCCAAACATACTCAAATGTAATAGGGAATCACATATGTTACTCATAACAACATTTAACAAAAAATTCAAACATAAACATCATTTGAGCATTTTATCAAACCCATTCAACAAGTTGACCTACATATGTATTTCATCCATAAATCATATAGTGATAATTTACTATATATGAAGAAAACTATTCATATGACTAAGGAAACTAAGAATCCTGTCTTAATACACTTAATAAGTACAATCCATCAACAAAATTTCATTAAGACATTTTAACAAACACTTAGACTACACATTTCTAAATATATAGGCTAGACTTGTTATGACATAAATTATAGCAATTCGTTTCACAACATCAGTTATAGAGTATATAACATACATGTATCTAGGATTTGAACTTACTATAAACACAAATCAAGATTTCACATTCATTCAAACATTTCAACACACACAGATAATGCATCTTATATTCACATATTTCACACGTATAGTTTATTAAAAATGTCGTAACTAATATCATATGGTAGTAATCAAGTTAAACATAAATCGTTGCTGACATTGAAAGCCTTGAAAACCATAACCTACACGTATATAGTCCGCACCTTTCGTCGGCTTACTCGTTACGAACTCGGTTCGTACACTACGCTTCCGTCTACAGCACAATGACTACCTAAATCATGAAATAGGTTAGTTAGTTCGTCAAGTACTCTATTTGGATTCCTAAAAGAAGATTAGGGTTAGGATTTCTTAGCCAATTCAAGGCTAGAATCGACGGTGTAACGATGGTGGGGAGGTGATTTGGTACGTGGAGTAGTGGGAGTGAATCCCAGCAACAATCCACAGATCCCTCTCTCTTCTCCTCACTCTTTTCTCCTCTTTTCTCTCTTCTCTCTCCTAGGGTTAGAGAATTTGTATGGAATGAGAGAGGGGTGGTTTAAGGGCATTATATAGTCCCAGAACTGATGTCAATGGCCCCATGACCATGGTATACATAGGTTATAGCCGAAGGGTGTCTGTTTTGGGCAAATGGGACTCATCTGAAGGCCCATTACTCACCTGCATCATGGATTAAGTCATCTGACCATGGATCTGTAACGCCCCAAAAATCAGGGGTCGAGTAGAAACCCAACTCCCGAGTTCCAGCATTTTCAATGATGGATGAATATTGTTCATATTAGTGCAGAAAACATGAGTGGGATTAGACCAAAACAGCATATCATACTCCAGAGACAACTAAATTAACAAGCGGAAGACTGTGATAAATATATAAAATATATAAATGATTGTAAGTCTCCAGAGTATGAACATGTTACCAGGTTAACTAATTACATGTATACTCCAAAATAGAAAGAAAAGAATATACATGGGTGTGTAACTAGAAGGCAAACCGCCAAGTGTATTGGCATCTAATCAGTAACCCTGTAAACCCGTCGATCAGAACCAGCATAAATCCTCCTCATCATCAAACAAGTTCGGCTCCGCTTCACAAGCAGTGTCATCACCTGAAACTAAAATACGGACTGGTTGGTGTGTGCAGCACCGTCTCGTAACGTGGGAGTGAGTAGCTAACTCAGTGGAATCATAGAGCAAAGGTTAATATGTTATCAAATCAATCAAGCGATAATGATAAAGCAAGCAAATCAAACATTCCTAAATATTGTAATTAATGCAAGCATGAAATGACATGATGGATGCCCTCACTAACATACTCCCTCATGCGACACCATCTTACATCCGCGACATGCTTTCTTCCCTCAGTGCTCCACATCTTCTAGGCACATGTAGTGCGATATGAATATGATTACCGAGTTGTTATTAGTCCTTTTTATACAGCAGGATTGGAAAACTAGGGTACTTCCCTTATATCATTCCTAACAAGGATCCTGTCTAGGGTCGTCACTCCTAGTAATCTCATACGATGATATATTTTTAGGTCGCTGCAAGGGCTGTCAGGGCTGTTGCACGCACTCGTTGCTTAACTCCCCCATCACCTTATCAATACAGGCCTAGTTTATATCCTTAATACTGCATCAGAACTCGTCGCCCCCATGTGGTGTCAGGATAAACTCAAGGTCACTACAAAGGGCTGTTGCTCGCACTCGTTGCTCCACTCCCCCATCACCTTATCAATGTAGGCCGACAGCAAGAATATAGTGTCTCATACCACCATAATTTCCTCAGAGTAGGGTGCTCACCGGTCATTACGGGGAGGTTTGTGGCCCCAGCGTAGGCCGACAGCTCGACCACGGTGTCCCATACCACCATGCCCGGCTCATGAGTCTTAGTGGATCAAGGTACCACGGTTATCAGGGTTTTCACTAGTAAGTTTAGTACCCTAGGTTCAAGCAGTTATGACGAATACAAGGTGAACATACAATGGTCAGTCGGGTTACTTGATGAGTCCGACTTGCACGAGCGCACATTGAATCGACCGACATGAAGTGCACAAGCACTTCGTGTGGCCTAACCACTGCCGATGACTCTAGTACGACTCGGGTTCGTCATACACATCCTTCGTGGCGAATAGAATCCAACCACGAATTCTAAACTATTACCGACTGCCTGGACTAAAGTATAGCCCCAAGCACATGTAATGTGAATCAGTACTCATATGAGAGAGACAGAATTGAAATACAAGTAATTCCAGCAGGTTATCAGCATGTTATAACGTACATCATAAGCAGTTAACCATACACGAGTATTTCACACCTAAGGTAGTCAATTTAAATACGACAAGCATGGATGAAATCATGTGCATCATTAAAGTAGTTGAGAATCCAGTCTCAATGCTAATCTACAACATTTACTCAATACTTACTAATACATACATTTATACAAACACTTAGACTACGCAACTCCAACGTACTTGACGTATGTTGATTCCAACATATAATATGACAAATCCTTATATCAAGGAGTTGTCTAATACACAACAATCATGTTCTTACATTCAAACATATGGCAGGCATAAATCATATTGATTTAGGAATTTCAACAAATACTTAATCTACACACATTAATCTATATAGCATATGTCGACCAATACGTGAATTAAGGTGAATCTCTTTGCCAAACAGATCATACACGCATAACTAACATAGGTACATGACAAATACTCATGGCAATCATATCGGCAAAATACGTACGTATATAGTATTTCCTACAAATACTCAAAATACCCTAAATCTCATATTCTTCGTACGTATTCGAAATGAAAAACAGACAACATGTTCTACATGTCAAACAACATACTTATCAGCAATCTACCATTAAAAGGCATTGAAAGCTTTGAAAATAGATAATCTAAGTGTCTAAAATCCACACCTTACGCCGTATAATCGCAACGAACTCGACAGAAACTCTAAGTCTTTGTCAACGACTGATTGACAACCTAATACACAAGGTAAGTCAGCTACTTCGCTACTTGGATCGATAGAATCCCTAAAACAGATTAAGGTTAGGGTTTACTTACCTAGAACGAAACCAGAAGCGCCGGAATAACGATGCAGGTGGATGGCTTTAGCACGTGGAGCAGCAGGGAAGAATCCTAGGAGAAATCCCCAACTTCTCCTTCACTTTCTCTCTCTTTTCTCTCTTCTCTCTCCTAGGTTTTCTAAATTCATATGGAATTTGTGAGAGAGGGCTTAAGGCTTTTTATAAGCCCAAAATCGACAGAAATAGCCTTAAGGCCAAGGGATACCTATTTTATAACCAAAACGGGCTTATTCCGATCCAACGGAGCACTTCTGGCGGTCCTGTTACTAAATGCGGTCGCACTTAAGCTCCCTGATATTGGATCTAGGTCAGGCAGAGTTTTCAGTCTGATCGGATATCCAGATCGACCGTGGCGAACCAGTTTCAGTTCAGCGGTCACCGAAACTTGATCAGGGCCACAAGTGTTATGACATGTAAGGGCCAACTATCCTAATTCGAGGGTGAAATTTGGTCAAAATCTAATGGTCAGAATGCTTAAAAAATGTCACGCAAGTGACACGTGCCAGATTTCTTTAAAAGGTATTTAATTTTCTAAATATCTTCCTTTTCTCACACTCTTCACTTTGGACTCAAGGAAATCGTCGTGGGATATCATTTGGACTTGATTTTTGAGGTGATTGTCAAGTCCAACTAGGCGATCGTAATGGTCTAAGATTGTAGATATCAGACTTTTGACGTGCGGTCTAGATCCAATACAAAGTTTTAAAGGGTTCCTGAGAGCAAACGGGTTTAGAGTTTGATCATAGGTTTTAGGGTAACGTAGCGTCAATGATTCTATAAGTTTTGGGTCTTACAGATCGTATTTAAAGTGGTTCGAGCTAATTCTACTGATTGCTTAGTTCAGTGCTTAACCAAATTCTGACCTAATTATGACAAAATAAGTCCCTAGGAAGTTATACGCCCTTTCCTGACATTTTTAATTAGTATATTATTTTAATTATTTTTTTAGTAGTTCATCATCAAGTCTAATTTATCTCCACCAAATTTCATGATATTTCATTTTATAAAAAAATTCTAAAAATTCTAGAAGCGGCAGCTGTCCAAAACTATGCTTTCTAAAAATTTGTCACAATGACCCATTTTTAACTATACTAAATATATTATTATATTTTTTACTTATTTTTATATAAAACTAGACTCATTTAGCTTCAATATAGCTTTTGAATCACCTAAATCGGAGTTATAACGAGGGAGATATAATTTTTTAAAGTTGAACCAAAATCACAGAAAATGTGGCCGAAAAAGGGCCAGCCAATGAACTGCGACTCGGCCAAGCCCAGTAATCGGCGAGCCCCTCGCCGCTCGCTGACCTGTTTGGGGTGATTTTACCATTTGATATTTGAAATGAGTGTATTTTAGAACCTGGAATGAGTTATTTGACATGCAATATATGATTTTGGGGTAGGAGAAGCTGATCTATCCAAATAGCCTACTTATTTTGTGAGATTCAAAAAAGTTAATAGTTAAAAATCCTTTTTTAAATTTATTTACTATTCATAGTACTTTTTAGTTTAAGTATTGATCAACATCACCTAAACTTTAATATTTGTGTCTAATATGAAAGCTCTTAGAAAATTTTGAAGGATAAAGTAGTGAAATGTGAGATTTTCGAAGGAAATAGGGATTTGAGACTTTTGTATTGAGTTTTGAGAAGTTAATCAAGTGTTAGGATTGACCCATTGCCTAAGGAAATCTAAATCCAGGTTGAAAAAAATCTGGGGTATTACAGGATCTAAGCTAGGTCATGATTTTGGTCCGATCAAATTTATGGATCGACTATGGAGGACATGTTTCAGTTCAACAGTCATCGTCACCTGATCAGGGCCACAAGTATACCGGCATATGGAAGAAAATTTTTCTGATCCAAGGGTATAGTTTAGTCAAAATCTGACTGTCTGAAGTCTTCAATTTTTCCCATAAGCGAATGGTCCAATTCACTTAAGTTTGAGTTAATTTTCTAAAGATATTCTTGTTTCTCATACACTTCACTCAAGGCTCAAGTTGTACGTTTTCGGATACTATTCGGGCTCGATTCCCATGATGCTTGTCAAGCCAAATAAGGCGATCATATCGCTATAGTTTTGCGGTAATCGGACTTTCAACGTGTGGTCCAGGTCCGATAGGAATTTCAATGTGCTCCCAAGAGCAACTGGGTTTTGAGATTGCTTCTAGGTTTCTAGGTAATGTTTAATTAGCGATTCTAATAGTTTTGGGCCTTGTAGTTTGTATAGATAATGGTTTTACTAAATCTAGCGATTATTTAGTTTAACACTTAATTAATTCTCGTCTAGTTTCTAAAGAATTTGGTCCTTAAGGATTTCTTTACTTACGGATTTCTGCCTGGGGTGGTGCTCAGGTCTTTGTATGAATTTTTTCGAGATGTTACAATCTACCCTGCCTTAAAATAATATTTTGTCCTCAAAATTAGTACCTTTTCGTACTCCTTGAGAATCTGAGGGTAGTTCTTACAGACTTTGGCTTCCATTTCCCAAGTAGCCTCTTCCTTAGTGTGGTGAGTCCACAGTACTTTCACAAGTGGGATAACTTTACTGCGTAACACTTGTTCCTTCCTATCTAGAATATGCGTTGGTCGCAGTACATAGGTAGCATCTTCACTTAGCTGCACCTTCTCCTACTTGATAATGTGAGTGAGATCAGGAACTTATTTCTTTAGCATCGATATGTGACACGTTGTGCACATCGACGAGTGGTGTGGGCAAGGCGAGATGGTATGCTACCACACCCACTCGATCCAAGATCTAGAATGGGCCTATGAATTTCAAGCTTCCATTTCTTATCAAAGAAAAGGACTCCCTTCATGGGAGAAACCTTAAGAAAAATATGGTCCCCAACCTCAAATTCTATCTGTATTTGTCTGGTATCAGCGTAGCTCTTCTGTATGCTCTGTGCTACAAGAAGTCGACGCCTGATAATGTCGATCTTCTCTAAGGTCGCCTGTACTAAATTTGGGCTAATCAGACTCTTCTCACTAATTTTTGCCCAACAATGCGGTGCTCGACACGGACGCCCATACAGTGCCTCATAAGGAGCCATGCCAATGCTCGCTTGAAAACTGTTGTTATAAGCAAACTCAACATAGAGAAGGCATTCATCCTAACTATCCTTAAAATCGAGCACACATGCCCGCAACATATCTTCCAACACCTAATTTATCCATTCCATCTGCCCATCAGTCTGTGAGTGGAACGTTGTACTAAACTTCAGCTTCACCCCCATTACCTCCTAGATTCGAGTCCAGAAGATAGACGTGAATCGCGTGTCTCGATCTGACACAATCTCCATAGGAACTCCATGTAGTCATACAATCTCCATGATGTACATCCTGGCAAATTCATCTAAGAAGTTCAAAACTTTAATGGGAGAAAATGAGCCGATTTCGTCAATCGGTTCACAATCATCCAAATGGAGTCCTATCCCTTCCTTGTCTTCGGTAACCTGGTAATGAAATCCATAGATATGAAGTTTGACTTTAATTCAACTATGGGCATGGGCTGAAGTAATCCAGGAGGTCAGTGATGCTCGGCCTTGACCTGCTGGCACGTGAGACAATGGGATAAAAAATCTGTTATGTGGGCCTTCATGTTGTCCCACTAGTACGAACGCTTCATATCTCGATACATCTTTGTACTGTCAGGATGCATCACCATTCATAGTCATGAGGATTTGGGACATATAGGCGACCATGATAATGTAAACCCCCATCCAGACCAACTCTCCATTCAGAGTCTTCATCGTTAGTTACTTTCTTTCTCATTTTCACCAATAGTTCATCCTTTTTCTGTGCTGCAATGATTCGGTCATCAACAAGTGGCTGCACGAGGATGTGTGCGACGCTCTCAAATGACTCCTCTATTGTAAGTTTCTGTTCGAAGTCTCGCACAAATTCTACCATGTTCCATTCTTCAATCATTAGCGGAGCCACAAATTATATTGTCTTCTTGTGGCTCAACGCATCTGCCACAAGGTTAGCCTTGCTAGGATGGTAGGAAATCTCAAACTTGAATTCTTTCAAGGTTTTCATCCATCTCCGTTACCTCATATTCAGGTCCCTCTACATGAATATTCACTTGAGGTTCTTGTTGTCGTAAAAGAGCTTGAACTCCTCTCCATAAAGGTAATGTCTCCAAAGCTTTAATGTGAAGATAACTGCTGCCAATTCCAGGTCTTGCGTAGGGTGGTTTTCTTCATGTTTCCTCAACTGTCGTGAGGCATAGGCAATCACTCTGTCCTTCTACATAAGAAAACAACCCAAACCAACACGAGACACATCGGTGTATATCGTATATCTGACCCCTTACTTTTACAATACTAGCACGGGTGCAGACATCAATTTATCCTTCAATTCCTGAAAGGCTGCCTCTGCCTTCTCATTCTATACAAACTTAAAATCCTTTCACGTCAGCTGAGATAACGGTCTAGCTATCTTGGAAAAATCTTTTATGAATTGACGATAGTAGTGAGTAAGTCCCAAAAAACTCCTCACTTCTATAACCGAACTGGGCTGCTCCCAGTCATGAACTGTGGTTACCTTAGCAAGGTCCACAGCAATACCTTCCTTAGACATAACATGTCTCAGGAACTTGACTTTTTCCTTCCAGAAGTCAGATTTCTTATACTGAGCAAATAACTAGTTCTTCCTGAGAGTATCGAAGACTACTCATAGGTGCTCTTTGTGATCCTTTCAGCTCTTGGAGTATATCAAATTGTCATCTATAAATACAAACCGGTATAGGAATAGCCGAAACACCTAGTTCATGAGGTCCATGAACACTTCCGGTGCATTTGTGACTAAACGACATCATAAGGAATTCATAGTGCCCAAAATTGGTTCTGAATGCCGTCCTATGCACGTCTTCATCCCTAACGAGCAATTAATGGTACCTGGACTGTAAGTCAATCTTCGAGAAATACTATGCCCCTTTCAACTTGTCAAACATATCATCTATCCTGGGTAAAGGATACTTGTTCTTGACTGTCACTTGGTTCAACCTGCGATAATTAATACACAATCGCAGTGATCCATCCTTCTTCTTCACAAACAACACAGATGCTCCCCAAGGAGATACACTTGGTTGTATGAAACCTGAATCCAAAAAATCATCAATCTATCTCTTCAATTCCTCCATTTCATATGGAGGCATGCAATATGTAGGTAAGGAAATGGGTATTGCACCAGGTACAAGGTCGATAGTAAAGTCGATCTCAAGCTGAGGAGGTAATTCAAGTATCGTCCTAAACATTTCTGTGAAATGTTGGACTTCAGGGGTGTTCCCAAGTGTCGGACCATCAATATTTCCTATTAAGGTAGCATAATAACTAATGCGGTAGTACCAACTCACCTGAACTGGGAAACTAAAGGTCGTGCCCTCAGGTCTATGGGCTGTCAGCACTCGGGTATCGCAATCGATCTCTACCTTCATCTCGGTAAGTCAATCCATACCAAGAATGACATCATAATGACAAGTGCGACAACAATCAGGTCAACGAGTATTGTTCTGCTTTCTAAGTCTATCGAGCAACCCTTATAAGTCTTGGTAGAGTCTGAGAAACTCCCTGTGGTGGTAAGGAGTCTTAACCTAATCATAGGATTAGTTTTCAATCCTAGTCAGTAGACTGTTGTGCATGATATTATCAAAATAGTGGACTCGGTGTTCACCAACAGAAAAACTGGTATACCTTAAATGTGGGCAGTGACTTCGAAGGCTAAAGGCACTATAGCTGCTGACTCAGATGCTTCAGCTGCAAGCGCATGCACACGTTCTTATTAAAAATGATTCGATTGTGCTGCCATAGGTCATTGAGGTAGCCTACTTCGAGGTACATTTGGTCTGTAGAAAGGCTGTGCTGGCGGTGCTGATCGTAGAGGTGGAGCTTAAATGGCTTGAGGTAAATGACGGTTGATCTTCTAAGGCAACTTAAAGTCGTTATCCCTCATCTTTATGAAGTAATAATTGTCTATATGGCCCAACCTCTTATAGTAGGTGCACCATAGATTAGATCGCCTATGCTAAGTCGGTGGAGCCATAAGCCTTGGAGGCGAATCTGCACATGGCCTCTTATCGAGGAATGATCGGTTCGACAAGTCAGGTCGAGGCCTCGAGTCCATGGGCACACGTGTATGGGACAGTCTATCCCCATCCTGCTCAGCTTGCAAGGACATGCTCACTAGCTCAGCATAGTTGGGAATGCTAATGCAACACATCTTCGTACGGATTTCAGGCCATAGACCCTCAGAAAATCATCGCATCTTCATCGGGTCGTTTGTTAGTATCAAAAGAACATATTTGGCTAGCACCGTGAAGCAGTTCTCATACTCTGCCATGGTCATCCCTCCCTGTCGGAGGCAAAGGAACTCACCCTCCTTTTCATTACGGTAAGTGAGGGGGAAGTACTTTCCATAAAAGTGGGCCTGAAACGCGTCCCATGTCCATACATATCTAGGGGAACTGTTCATATGACGCTATCCCACCAGAGACTAGCCTCCTTCTCGAACATATAAGTGACCAACTCTACCCGCTCCACCTCAGTGCAGTGCACTGGCTTCAACATTTTAGAGATGTGATCAAGCTAGTATTCGGCCTCCTCGGGCCTGTAGTTGCCTGTAAAGGTGGGAGGTCGGAAACTCTAGAAGCATTCGAACAGACTGCTGGCATTCATATTTCTAACAGGATGCACAAATGGTGTAGGGGGGATCATATTTATGTTTTGAGCAAGGGTCCCTGCAATCATGGTCCAAACCTACTGCTGCTACTGCATTAGGATTATCATCTGCTCCAATCTATTAGGTAGAGGAGCCGCCTGAGGCATGTGTGGCGTCGAGATAGACGCACAGTTCTATTCTAGAACTGGTGGTGCAATAGGTATTAGCCCATTGGTGGTGCCAGTGGCCGGCTGAGAATCCGGCATAGTGTCACTATCAGGGCCCAAAGTAGGGTCCGTGTGACTATCGGTCAAGGGAGGTGCCCCGTTAAATGATCTGCCAAGTGCAAGACGTGCAATGCTCTGAGTGCCCTTAGGTGGCATTTCCTATATACAACATAAGGTGCAACACGTAAGATTTGACATAATAACACACACTCATCCAAACATCATTCACATTCCAAATCAAAAGAAGCTTCATGCATTTCATTTAACCAAAATCATCACAATACATGAGATGTGGTCTTACATGGATCATGGTAAAAGATGCATGTGAGCTAATCTAAACAAAGCTTTAAACAGTAAGCAAACTAACATACCACCAGCCTACCAAGGCTACTTCATGGAAAGATAAGAAACAAAGAAAACCCAAAGGCGACTGCAACATATAACTAGTCGTCCGACTCTGGCAATGGTGGAGGAGCACCCTTGTCTTGCATACAGCACAGGAGAGCCTTCAAGGTGAGAGATACCTTCTTACGTTTTTATTTCATATAAGCCTGATTCTCTTCAAGCTTTTACTTTAACTCGGCTTGGTTTTCTTCTATCTTAGCCATACGGACTTCTAAGGTGGCTTGATCACGGCGGTGCTCATGTGTAGCAGTAGGAGGTCCCCCATCAGAGTCTTGGGCTTACTCCTCATTCTCACTGCTCTCCTCTTCATTTCCCTCCTTAGAGCCATCCTCTTCACTACCTTCTTGATCATTGCCTTCCTCATCTTCACTCTCTTCTTCCTCTATCTCATCTCCGTATTCATCAAGATGGGCTTGCCGTTGTCGCAGGCCGATTCCCATCTTGTCGAGTGTAGTGTCATTTATGAAATGGATTAGGGAAAGCTCATCCATGTTAAGTTTGTAGCTGAACTCATGAGCAATCTTGCATATAGGCCGTCTGAATGGGAGTGAGATATTTGTCCTAATAGAGCATGTGGTCTGAACTATCTACAGTAGGATGTACATAAGTAGACACAGCTTGTCTCCCTGCCCATCTCTGTACAGGAAGTCCACCATCAAGCGAGTGCATTCAGTACGGTTCCTCCACCTATGATACATATTGTACGTAAATATGTGGTGGAGTACGTGAAAATCTGTCGTCATCTCAGTCGTTGGGATGTAATTGCCTCGCTTCCAGCAAACTAGTCGGACACAAAGAAACCGCATGCAATGATCTCTTTCTCGTGCACTCTTGAGACAAGATTCACTAGCATGTACCTCACCACATGCAATCCCCATAATTCAGGCCACCACATCCACATTAACTATTTCTTCCCGCCTTCCCACAGGGATAGTGAACTGTAGAGGCTCCAGTAATAGATCCCTTATGCAGGTATAGAAGGTGCGGATAGTGTTTTCACACGTATGAGACTTTCCCTCAAATATGGGAGCCCACCCAAATTCCAATAGGAGGTCCATTACTAGATATAGCCCACATAGCCTTTTATCCACATGTGCTTCAAACATAACTTTACAGCCACAAAAATTACCATGTCCAATGCCCGACGATAGCGCTCTTTCAAGTGAAATTTGGGGATCGAGATCCAGCTTCTTCCTTTGCTCTCTCTCAGCGCTTGTGCTCGCTTCAGTGCCTGTTTTCTTCCTTGGATGGGTTGGATGGCTAGGCCCGACTTCATCTGTGGATGCCCTTCTCTTTTCCATGAGAGAAAGGAGTGTGGAGAGTGAGAATATTGTAGCGACTAGTTCAAAAAGGGCTAAGAGGTGGAAAAAGCTTGAGAATATGGTGGATTTTGGAAGCTTGAGGGTTATGAGACACAAAGATGTAAGCTTTGTGCTCAAATAGGTGAGAAATATGGAAGATGGGGAGTTGTATGAGATGGGTTTGAGAAAAATGGTGGAGGTAATGGAAGATATGGAAGAAGATGAAGCTTATGTGTATGAAAGAGAGATTTGGAGAAGAAAATCAGATTTTTGGAAGGGTTTGAGAGCTAGGGGAGGGGTGAAATGAAAAAAGGGGAGTAAAGGGACCCCAAAATAAGTGGTCCCACATGAAAATGAGCCCCACATGTGTGTGGGAGGGCCAGCGGGCAGCTGGAACTGCGAGTCCACCACGGCCCACTGGACCCAGGCGCAATGCGCCGCGGTCGCCATGGTGGCGCCACATTCCACTGGGCCGTAGGTGGTGGTGCCGCCCTGGGGGTGGTGTAATCCCCCTAACGGGGTGCTAAAAATATGCGGGGGACCCCCTGGGTCCCACCGAAAAATGTGTTTTGGGCCCCTGTATCCGTTTGAGGTGATTTCAGGATCCATCTTGCATATATTCATGCTTTCTTAGTCATTTAAGTGTGGAATCAACTGAATTAACATCTAAACCGGTTGATTGACCATCTAGAAAAGAATTAGGATCATTTCACATGATCATAGATGCATACGGGTCATATTTCAACGATCAGTTTCGTCCACCAAAGAAACTTATAATCCTACGATCATTCTATGTTTTTTCGCCCCCACCTAAGTCAAAGTACGTCAGTGTACATCATTTTTCCATAACCTAGGTCCATTTTAAACTAACTCATGCTTTGATACTGTAAGCCCCGTATCTTAAACCGTACCGGTTCATAGACTTCCGTGGTCTTACCGGTCGAATTCCGGCAACCTTCGACCCTTAACCGATATTTGCACGCGATCCTGATTCGTAAGCCGTCAACCCGAGTCGACTCAACCCAAGATCTTTACCAGAGTGACCGTGCCATCGCTGCGGTTCTAATGCTGTGACTCGCTCGTCGAGGCGATACCCTGGTCAGGAGATGTGGGCCAACGTTCGGTGCGAGGAAAACGCCGCGCGTTGCGAAACCCAAGAGAATCTCTATGAGTTATCACATCAATCCCATTAATCAATCAATCCCATCACATCACATGTCAAGCACATGTCAAGTACACATCACTTTTCGCCCTTTCCCAAGCAAGATACAAAAGTCAAAAGTTTCTTACAAAGCCCATGCCTTTCTTACACAAATGGCCACAAAAGTCAAAAAGGTGTCTTACACACCCATCACCACCACATCTATCACTCCATCACCCATTACTCTCTCTCTCCCTTTACAACTCTCTTTCTTTCTCATTTTTTTTTAAAAAATATTCCCAAGCAAGAGAAGCATCCAACGTCCAAGCCTCTCCCTCTCTTTTAAAGCTCCAAGTGTGGCCCACCTTTCCTACCCCTTCATCTCCCATCTCAACCATCCAAACCTCATCTCATCCATTGGAATCAAAGCTAAGGTGCTAAGGAACCCATAGGAGCAAGAAGATCGAACAGTGGGTGCTTGATAATAGTAATTTTTCATGTTTTTAAGTTGGGCCAGGTGAGACCAACCGATCAATGGTTTGGATCTCACTTGGGACCTTAAGTTGTGGCCGATGACCCACTTTGATCATCATGATCATCCATGGTGGGGCTATTCTCCATGGACCCCATCATGATGTTTATTTCATTGCATTAAGAAGGTCATCTAGACCATCCATATTGGTGGAGAAAGGATCTCCACCGTTGATTTTCGATTTTAGTGGACCCATGTAAAGGGATCCATTTGATGTATGATTCCTTTCAAGGGATGGCTCATAGTGGCGAAGCCCTCCATCACATGCGTGTCCCACTCTCCTTCTCTCTCTCTCCATTTCTTTTTCTTTTTCTTTTGATGATGATGTGGTTGTGTGGCCCACTTGGATGGACCCCACCTTAATATATGTCTTCCCATGCCCTTCAATCCCTACTTTGGTGGCCCACATCCATAGTTGGGGCCCACCTTAATGTATGAATTATGTCCAGGGATGCCGGACGTTCCCTGGATGTGAGTTAAACACAAATATAAGCTTGCTTCAAGCCTTGGGAGTGGACCATTGGTGTAGGCCCCACCTTGAT
The DNA here is from genome assembly GCA_037074715.1 of Magnolia kwangsiensis. Lineage (NCBI taxonomy): Eukaryota > Viridiplantae > Streptophyta > Magnoliopsida > Magnoliales > Magnoliaceae > Magnolia > Magnolia kwangsiensis. The sequence goes on from CM073579.1 coordinate 78,067,710, forward strand.
GTATGGGTACAATCCAAGCCGTCCATCCTCTTTCCTATATCATTTTAGGAGTTGAGCTAAGGAATGAAGCTAGTCCGCTCATTGGATGGGCCATACTTTTCAAAGTAGTGATTCTCACCGTTTATAATTTATTTTAAATTTTCTTACAGGCCAAAGGTATTCATTATGAGACTCTTTTGGCTTATCTTGAGCCAGGGAAGCCAATGGATGGGGTGGATCTACTTGATGCGGGCCCCAGATACGAAAAACCCCTGAAAAATGGGTTTTCAAAGTTTTTTTTTAAAAAAAAAAAACACAAGAGGCAGCGCCTTTGCCTCTCTGACGCTGCAGCAGCAGCGTGCTGCGTGCAGCGGGCTGACGGACAGCGTCCCACGGCTGCTGCCGTGGGCCCCACCATGATGTATATGTGAAATCCATGTCGTTCATGTGGTGGGCCCCCTCCTCAGGTGGGCCTCCTTCCAAGTTTCAACCGAATCCAAAACTCAGGTGGCCCACACCATAAGAAACAGTGGTGATTGAACTCTACCAATGAAACCCTTTTTAGGCCCACGAAAGTTTTGAATCAATCTGAAATTTATGTTTTCTCTTCATCCAGGTCTGAGTGACCTTATGAACGGATTGGATGACTTGTAAACATAATGGTGGGCCCCATATGGGACCCACAGTGATGTATGTGTTTTACATCCACCGTCCAGGCGGACGGTGGTACCCACCATGATATATTTATTTTATTTACACCGTCTGACCAGCGGACGATGGAGCCCTCTGTGATGCATGTGTTTTGTCTGCACTGTCCAACGACAGTGGGACCCGCCATGATGCATGTGATGCATCCAGATCGTCCATCCACTTGGAAGGATCATTTTAAGGCATGAGTTGAAGAATGAGACCGATCTATGATCAAGTGGGCCACCTATGTTTGGGTTTGGCCCGTTTGACATATAAGGCCCATTTGATTTATATAAGGCCTATGAATTTAGGCCCATTTGACATATAAAACCTATGGATTTAGGCTCATTTGATATATAAGGCCTATGGGTTTAGGCCCATTTGATCTATATAAGGCCTATAGGATTAGGCCCATTTGATATGTATAAAGCCCATGAGATTAGGCCCATTTAAGACACATAAGGCCCATGTGATTAGACCCATTATGATGTACTTTGAGGCCCATGGTTTATGACCCATTACAATGTAACTAAGGCCATTGGTGGAGCCCAGTAATGCGGCCCATTTGATGAATGTAAGGCCCACTAATGTATCCCATTTGATGTAATGAAGGCCCAATAGGATGTACCTAAGGTCCACTACAATGTGTGAACCCAACATGGTTTGTGTAATGATGTTTACTACGGGTTATGGCTTAGAAGTAATGGTGGTTTGACGTCCACATTGCAAGTATAGTATTGGTTAAATGTCCGCATTATGACTCTCCCTAGGGCCATTGATAGGCCGTAATTGTTGTGTGTAGGCCGTCTAGGCCCATCTGCATTGTAAGGATAATTCATTACTTTGTAACATGCTTAGTATAATTCCATTACTCATGCCCATACGCATCATATGTATGATTGATATGAGGAATGTTTGATCATCGCATAAGCCGTCGGGTCGAGACATTTACGGGACTCCTTATGAGACGGAGTGTCCCACATGAGCGCATGGTGCACACAAGATTGTTACATGATTGTATAATATGACTCATGCATCTCGCATTTACGTGACATGTGACATCAGGCCCATAGCCTCCACAGGAATATTGTGATTGGCAGGATTGGATACCGAAAATCTTGTTCTACATGGAGTGCTATAGATATCCCTGGGTGAAAGTCCCTAAACCCTTATGGTACAAAGAGGTTGCTCCAACGTCTAGACCAAGTGGGTAGATGAGCGTTGAGTGTTGATTACCAGATGGTTGCGCTCTTCACTATGTCGTGGTCGGTTGGAAGGGGGTGCGGCCTTATTTGCCTGAGAGTAGAGGGAAAAGCTAGGCTGAGTCTAACCAGCTCGAGGAATGGGTCTGCTATTGATGAGTCAGGCCCGATATTGGCAGGCGGATAGTGAGGTCTCTTCACTTACCTTATTGTGCGCGATGGAGCGGTGATCTGGTTTAAAGTGTATTAGACCTCGGTGATATCTCAGATTTGAACTGTATCGATATGTGGACTTTGATGACGACTGTATGCTTGAGTTACATTTCACATCGCATGGCCTTGGTATGGCCGACATCGTTCATGCTTTGCACTGCATGGCCTTGGTATGGCCTATAGTATTCATGGATCCATCAGCATATTCTACATTACTCTGATATTACATGATCATATTACTACCTTGCACACACACTTTCACCACCCTCTAAGCTTTCTATAAGCTTATGCATGACCGTTGCGTGTAGGTGAAGTTGGGGCGCAGCAGCACTGAGGCAGGAGCGCTTTACAAATCACTTTGGAGATTTTGTTCATAATCATTGTATTTCCCTTTATGCTCATTGTACTTGTGAAGTTTTTTATCATAGTGAAAATGTAATGGAGTTTTTGGTTATTGTTTATGCGTTATGCCATTGGTTATGCTTATCACGAATCAAATTGATCTTGAAAATCCTCCTCATAGCATCCCAGGATCAAAACCTAGTGAATGGGAGCTGAGAGCCGAGAATAGGGTTCTACGGAGGCTGTCGGCGTCAGATTCGGCGATCGGGAATTTTGTGAGCCCTGTTTCCGAGTTTAGGGAGTGACAGATACAACTTGTAACGCCTCGAAAATCAAATGTCGAACAATAATGCATCACTTATGTAAAATAGATAATGATGATTAAATGTTGTCCATATTAGTATATTAAACATGAGGGGAATTAATTTAAAACAACAAATCATACTATAGGTGTAATTAAATTAAGCAGAAGACTTAAGTACTTGAATTATAATATAAGAGTGTTTCTCCATCCGGAGTATGAATCAGTTCCAAGTTGAATATATACAACTGTTTGTTTCAAAAGTTCCAAAATATCAGAATGTGCTATCCAACTAATACATGTAACCCTGTAATCCCATCGAATCAGAACAAGGTCTACAGAGACCCACCTGATAGCTAAACATAGGAGAATTCCTCCTCCTCATCCATGAAGTCCATATCAGCTACATAGGCTTCATCGTTACCTGTATCTACAACAGAGTCTGGTTGGTGTTTTAAAACACTATCTGAGAGTGAGAGTGAGTGATCAACTCAGTGGTACTATAAGGCAAAGGTTAACATGTTATCAATTCAGTGAAGCAGTAATGATAAAGCAATATAACAATTATATTTTAAGTACTCTTGTTAATGCAAGAATGGTATGCTGTAATAATGTATGCCCTCGCCTACACTCTTTCAGTGACATCATCTTACGATCGCGTATGGAAAACTCCCTAAACATGCACTTCCTTACCAAAGGACATGCAATGCGGTGCATGGTCGTGTTAGCCAATACTTAATTAGGTTTATTCATACAGTAAATTCAAAAAGCTAAGGTACCTCCCTTTATATCATTTACCCAAATAAGGATCCATCTAAGGTCGTCAATCCTAGTTAGTCACATAAGATAGGCCAGTTGTAGGACATCACCCCTGATGAAAATAGTAGATAGGTAAGTTCATGAGTTTACACTCGTGGTCACTACAGAGAGGCTCGTCACCTCAGTGTAGGCCTAGTTTATACTCGAGGTCACTACAAAAATGCTCGTCACCTCAGCGTAGCTTGAGAGCTCAAATACAGTGTCTCATACCACCCTATTCGGCTCACGAGCTTGGGTTACTCACTGGTCACTACAAGGAGGCTCATCACCCCAGGGTAGGCCGACAGCTCGACCACGGTGTCTCATACCACCATTCTCGGCTCATGAGTCTTAGCAGATTGTAGTACCATAGTTGAAACGGGCTTTACAGTGGTAAGCGGTACCTTAGAATTAAATAGTAGTGTCCATACATGATAAACACACAATAAGTCAATTGGATTATTTGACCAGTACGATTAGTACGAGCATACGTAGAATTGATCGACATAGAGTTGTAAGCACTCCGCATGGCCTAACCACTGTCAACAATCACTGTACAACTCAGATTCCTCGAACGTGTCTAACGTGGCGAAACTAGTTCGACCACTCAATCAGGAGTCATTACCGATTGCCTAGACTAAGTGGTAGTCCCAAACATACTCAAATGTAATATGAAATCACATATGTTACTCATAACAACATTTAACAAACAATTTAAACGTAAACATCATTTGAGCATTTTATCAAACCCATTTAACAAGTTGACCTACATATGCATTTCATCCATAAATCATATAGTGAAAATTTACGATACATGAAGAAAACTATTCATATGACTAAGGAAACTAAGAATCCTGTCTTAATACACTTAATAAGTACAATTCATCAACAAAATCTCATTAAGACATTTTAACAAACACTTAGACTACACATTTCTAAATATATAGGCTAGACTTGTTACGACATAATTATAACAATTCGTTTCACAACATCAGTTATAGAGTATATAACATGCATGTATCTAGGATTTGAACTTACTATAAACACAAATCAAGATTTCACATTCATTCAAACATTTCAACAAACACATAGAATGCATCTTATATTCACATATTTCACACATGTATAGTTTATTAAAAACGTCGTAACTAATATCATATGGTAGTAATCAAGTTAACATAAATCGTTGCTGACATTAAAAGCCTTGAAAACTATAACCTACACATTTATAGTCTGCACCTTTCGTCGGCTTGCTCGTTACGAACTCGGTTCATACACTACGCTTTCGTCTACAACACAACGACTACCTAAATCACGAAATAGGTTAGCTAGTTCATCAAGTACTCTATTTGGATTCCTAAAACAAGATTAGGGTTAGAATTTCTTAGCCAAGTCAAGGCTAGAATCGATGGTGTAGCGACGGTGGCGAGGTGATTCGATACGTGGAGTTGTGGGAGTGAATCCCAGCAACAATCCATAAATCTCTCTCTCTTCTCCTCACTCTTTTCTCCTCTTTTCTCTCTTCTCTCTCCTAGGGTTAGAGAATTCGTATGGAATGAGAGAGGGGTGGTTTAAGGGTATTATATAGTCCCAGAACTGATGTCAATGGCCCCATGGCCATGGTATACTTTGTTCATAGCCAAAGGGTGTCTGTTTCGCGCAAATGGGACTCATCTGAAGGCCCATTACTCACCTGCATCATGGATTAAATTCTCTGACCATGGGTCTAAGCCATGTCATGATTTTAGTCCGATTAGATTTGTGAATCGACCGTGGAGGACCTATTTCAATTCAACGGTCATCGTCACCTAATCAGGGCCACAAGTATACCAACATGTGTTGGGAAATTTCCCTAATACAAGGGTATAGTTTAGTCAGAATCTGACGGTCTAATGTCTTCAATCTCATCCGTAAGAGAATGGTCCAATTCACTTAAGTTTGGGTTCATTTTCTAAAGATATTCTCGTTTCTCACACAATTCGCTTAAGGCTCAAGTTGTGCGTTTCTGGAAACTATTCGATCTCGATCCCCGTGATGCTTGTCAAGCCCAATAAGGTAGTAATATCCCTATAGTTTCATGGTAATCAAACTTTCAACGCGCGGTCTAGGTCCGATACGGAGTTTCAATGTGCTCCCGAGTGCAACTGGGTTTTGAGATTGCTTCTAAGTTTCTAGGTAATGTTGAGTTAACAATTATTTTGGGCCTTGTAGTTCGTATATATAGTGGTTCTACTAAATCCAGTGATTATTTAGTTTAACACTTAATTAATTCTCGTCTAATTTTTAAAGAATTCAGTCCTTAAGGATTTCTGCCTAGGGTGGTACACGGGTCTTTATACGTATTTTTCCGAGACATTGCATACTTAAACATAAATATGTAATCTTGCATTTGAAGTTCTTAAAGTAAAGACCTTTGAACTTGTACATGAGATGCAATGTCTTGAATTTGTAAAAGCGCTAGAAAAGACCCAGATTCCAAGAGGTTTTAGCATTACAAAATTTGACAATAATAGGAGCTAGAAACCATAGCACTTACAGTGTGTAAGACCCATACCTTAATTAACCCTTTATAAACTTTGTTTCTAATTCCATCACGTTCCCGGTGGACCAGATCGGCAAGCTTTGATCATAACCCTATTTCAGTACCACAATGACCTAAGACTTGTACCTTGGTGACCGCATAAGCACTGCGATTCCAAGGGTGCGTGGCTTGCCCCATTGCTACATCTAAATTAGAATTTTCACTTTTGGCACAATTCGAGGTGGGTTGCATAACGTACGCGGGCCACACTTACACAAATTTCAAGGTTGTCCAATCAATCAAATCCATCAATCAATCAATACATCCATCGATCAATCAAATCCAACAATCAATTAATCTATTCATCCATCAATCAACCCATCACTTCTCTCTCCCCACTAGTCAAAGCAACCCATGCCTCCCATCATGCAACCTCTACATTGCCCATGCCTAGCCATCCCTCTCTCCTTCTTTGTCTCCCCATTCTACCCCTCCATCTTCTTTTAACTCCCTCCCTATCTTAAAATTTCTACCACAAAATTCCCTAACTCCCTCTCATTTTTACCATTTGCTAGCAAGAGAGTAGAAAGAGATTAAGAAAAAGAAAAAGATTAGAGAGAATTAGGGAGAGATAAAGATAGAAAAAGAGAAGAGAAAGAAAGATTAGGGAGATGGTTTAAGAGAAAAGAGAGAGCTTGAGAGAGAATTAGGAGAAATCAAGAGGGTAAGAGAAAGAGAGAAGAGAAAAGAGTGATTAGAGGAGTTTATGAGTGGATATTAGCTTAGTGGATCATCCGATCGTCCCACATTGACCTGGCCAATCTGATGGATGAAGTGGATTCGTTTAAGTGGACCCCACCACCTCTAAGAAATAACCAAGAGAGTGGGAGGGGTAGCAATCATGGCTACTGGATGTAAACAGTGTCCAAGGATGTTGTTGCCTAGTAGTGTGTTCACCTTTGAAGCGCCACTGTGTGGGCTTCACTCGTGGGAACCACCATGATGTATATGTTTCATCCATGCCATCCATCCAATTCTACCTCTTATTTGGACCATTAGGCCTAAAAATAAAGCTAATACGTATCTCAGATGTAACACCCTGGTTCTCAAAACCCGAAGATAGTCGCTCCTCACTGAGAACCCGAGTATTACATTATAGAGTCGACTAACATTACATCTAATTAAAGGTAAACCTCATAACATAAAACAAGACAATTTCCATGTAAACTAGAATATCAAAAATAATTAAAAGGAAGTTTAATACATGAAAATGGAAGTAAAATGGAATCCCTCAGTAGGGGAAATTATTATTACAACTCAAACAAAACTTTAAGTCCAAATTATTAAAGAAAGTAAATCGTTGAGCTCTAATAGCTCAACAACAATACATGGAACTCTTCCTCGCCAAACTCCACCACAACCGTCCCTGGAATCCTGTCATAGGGGTCTCCACTTGTCGATCATACCTGCAACTATATAGTGCAACTGCACTATTGGGTGAGTGAAAACTCAGTGGGAATTTCTCTCTTAGATTCAACCATAACACATAAATCCAAAATAGATCAACAATTCATATTTAATTCATACGAAAATACAGCTAATAATGCGACTGCATGAATGTATAAATGTATGTTCAAGTCACAGATCTGGGTATGCAATCCAACTGTCTAAATAAAAGACCGCCCACGGTAGGTAGACTACTTGGAAAAATCCATGAAGGTGAGTGCGCCCAAGGACGACCTCTTGGAAAAATACTCGGGGTATGCCCAAGGAGGTATAAAATCCTGGAAAAGCCTCATGTAAAGAAAGAGCGGCCCAAAGTGTATAAGTGCACAAACTTGATGGTTGGACTTAGGTAATGGAACCTGGCACAACCCAACAAGATGTGACTTACGATGCACACTCGGAAAATCTCACATGTCATGCATGGATGTTATGCACCATGACACATATGGACATTACTTTAATAGAATAGTAATGACATTCAATATCCAACTATGCATTCCATACGTACTTCCATGATTTCATTACATTCAAAAGAGGGCTCACCAAGAGTCATGTAAATCTTCAAATGAGGTCATATCATTCGGATTATCTAAGAGTCCTTCTATGTCTCTTAAGAACTCTTCCCATAATCATTCTTCATACTACTCCCAAAGTATAATGAAATAAGAGTTTGTGAAGCTCAAGTCAATCACATTAGAGTTATGTTCATGATATAAATATGATAAGAGGAATTTTGTCTCATAGCAAACAGTAATTATGATGAAAGATGGAATCATAATCATCACTTTATACACTATATGTAAACACATTCATATTTTCCATATTTTAAGAACTATCCACATGATAGGGCCAACTAAATTAGAGATTAAAGAATATAGAAAGTCATGAAAATAATGTTTCACTACACAATTGACAGATAATCTAGTGTGGAAACTTTCTTTTCTTAATACGTCTAACAAGGATATAATTATAGGTAAGTGATTATGAATGTGACATGGAGTTTATAAGGCAATACATCACATACATAATTAAAAGGGGATAGGACATTAAAACAATTTCTTCATGAAAATCAAGGTAACTAGGAAATAATAATCCTCTAAAATTCTCTACATTAGAGATGTAATCTACATGGAAATTAGTGAATGGAAGAAGCTATAGGGGATGCTCCTCATCTTGAGTGGATGATTTCTTGGATCTAAAATGTTCTTATGAGAAGAGTGAAGGATCTTTTTGGGATCTATTGAAGGAAGAAATGTCTTCCAAGGTGGGCAGTTGTTGGTTGTACGTAAATGGAATGTTATAAAACACCAGTGAGACACAACCGAGTCGAATCGGTCAGGATTTTCAACTAACAACTTGTTGAGTTGTTTTTTAAGAAATTTACTAACTATAAGGTTAGATTATTGGCCCATTGAATCCAAAGCTACCCAAATCATCCATAGATGTTTGGAGTCATCTTGACTTAGTAGGGAAACTAACCGAGTCAGCCCGCTACTGGGTATTGGGTCGACTCAGTTGTAATATTAGTCGAGTCAATGATCGATTTTAGCTTAATATAGGGAGTTTAGCTACTACCTTCTATCATCGATGAGATTTCAGCCCGAACACGCTATCATCAACCGTTGACTGAGTTGTTAAAACCTAGTCTTTCAAACAGGAACTGAGTTAGCTCAATAACAGCCTGATTAAAGTGAAATTTGTAGGGTCAGTTTGGATGCTATACCAAGAACAGTCTTGACTGCTCATGTAGATGGATTGAAGACATGACTGAGGTTGGTTTGAGAGATCAACTGATCTCCACCATTAATCCAGTTAGGATTTCATCCAAAAACTTGGATCTGAGTCACACCAACTCATGCCTGAGTTTGGAAGCGACTGTGAATACAGTCGGCCAGGTGGGTGCAAATCAAACGTGGTTACCTTATCTAAGGCCGTTTTAGAAGGTTGAGAGATTCGAGACTGGATGTGGCTGGGACGGTCGGGATTTGCAGCGAGTCAGATCAAGCTTCCGAAAGACTCAGTCGTTGACAAATCACCGAGTCTACAACTGAGCTGGGTTGAATCTCAGTCGAAGCTAGCTGCTGATCAAAAGGGCCTCTCTAATCCTCACTCTTCCTCTTTCTCTATCTCTCTCTCCTTATGCTGGAATGGGTCAAAAATTGACTCAAACCCACTCTCTGTGGCAACCGAGTCGAGATGTGGCCGTAGGCTGTAACTCGCAGCTGCCCTCTCTCTCTCTTTTTCTCTTTCATTTCTTTCTCTCTCTCTATATCCTCCTCTCTCCCTCCTTCTTAACACAGAAAATGAGTCGGATCTGAGGCTGAGTTAAGTTGCTACAAAGGCCTGTAACTCGCCCCAAATGGCGCCCAAAATCCCTATCTCTTTCTCTTTCTATTTCCCAACTCTCTCTTTTCCATGGGATTCGCCCTAATCTCAGGCTATTTATAGTTGTTCTCTTTCTGGAACCATCCACGGCTAATCGCATGGATTAGCGCGGAGTTAACCAAGGAAGTGTCGAGAATTTTAGGCTGTGGGTCTTTAGACGTTGTCTGATGGTTGTATGGGTCTATTTGATTATTCCTGATGGTCATTAAATGTGGTGAGCTACAAGATGATCGGCCCAGATCAGTGCATGGGGTCCACATGAAGGAGATGGGTTTTTCGAATGGATGGGGAAGATGATGGCCATGATCATGGCAGATTCTAATCGGGTGGGTCATCCCTCGATCTAAGGCACTTGGATGGTGTGGATTTCAACCTAGAACACAGTGGGACCCACCATTCGAATGGTCATTTTGTTTTTTTAAGGAGATAGGTTTCCAAGTGCGGCGGCGGTTTTCTTGTTGTAAGGAAAGCCCTAAAGTCTACGTTGATCATAAGGCATGGATTTGCTGAGGTGGAGGGCTAGGATTTAGGGAGGTTTTGCATGCATATAGCCAGCATGGAAAACAGGAGAAGAAACTGAGTTTTTCATTTTTGGAAAAGTAACTACACCTACCTGATTTGAGCAAGAGATTGTGCACGTGTACATGTACATCCACAAGTAGGAGGAGCTGGGTTTTCATTAAACCCACCATGATAACATAAGGGACGGTTCAGATCATTGAAATGTCCCATGATGTTGGACCCCAAGCAACACACACGGACGGTGATTTTCAAACACCGTTACTGGCTGGAAAAGAGAGAAAATCTCTCTTCTTTTAGATTTTTCGGGTCAGCGCTAGCCTGACCCTAGCTAACGCTCAGGTGCACCGCAGGTGCGCACTAACTATGCACATGCATCATGCAAGGTGGGGTCCACCATGATAACTTGAGAAATCTGGACCGTTGATTCTCTTAAAGGGTTTGATAAAACACTTTTGATGGTGGATTTATGTTTTCAGGTGGGCTGATCTAATCGTTTAATATTTAAAGAGGTTAGTTATTAGGTTTTAAGTTAGGATTAGGGTATGAGTTGTTACAATCTCAGATTTATTTTGAATATCTGTCCACATGACTTCTTGATGTGTTCCAAATGTGAAATGCATTGGTTAAGTTAAATGGTTTACAAGGGTGGTCTCTTTGTGAATTATCAGAGGATGATATCCTGGATCTCAACATGCCTAAATACTTTCTAGGTTTAAGGGTAACACCCGAGTATAGAAAGTACGGGGTGTTATAATTTACCCCCTTAAAGAGAATCTCATCCTCGAGATTTAGTGCTTCTAAAAGAATTGGGGACAATTATAATATAATTTCTAGTGATTCTAAGCATTCGTTATTTTCCTACGAAAGTTGTTTGTATGTGTGAACATATACCACTAACGGCCATAATTGAGGTTGTTACAATCTACCCCCCTTAAAGAAGAATCTCGCCCACGAGATTCGATAGTGCGTCCTAATTATTACGGTATAAGTGGCAAGGTTATCCCCATGGTACAATACAATTTTCTATTTCCATTATTTGATTTAACATGAATGGATGGTTGTAGTGAGTTTGGGCCTGATACGTCAATCTTTCACCTGCGCAGAACATAGGACATACAGCTTCATTTCTTAATCCTGGAAACTCTCGATCTTCTGCCTGATCAGGGCATTAAGATGCTTAGAATTTGCTAGGGATATGGGACTTGGATCAAATAGTGCAACTTCGTTTAAATATGGTTCCATAAACCCGTGATCCTGATTATTCTAGACTCCCAAAGAATATGATGTGATCTTTTAAATTGACAATGAAAGCGCCTGAAATCTACATGAATGGACACAAATGGCCATCACGCTACCACTACGCACTCTGATCGATGCACTACTTAAAAATTTCTACAAAAAATTTCTACATGGAGACTTGAGTTTGAAATTGCTAAATTTTTATCCATACTCTTAAATTTAGTCATCGTAAGCTCAACTTAGGGTTGAAAATTTACCTAAAATTCTATAACTTCACCCATAATCAATTTTTTATTTTTATTTTTTTGAGGTCAAATTATGGAAAATGTTATCTTTAAATAAGGAGATGTGTTAGGGATTTCAAACTGCAATCCTTAATGCGATTCTTAACCTTAGAGAATACTGGTGTCCACTCAAATGTAAAATTTAGTGATCAAGGAAATTCCTATGAAGTGTAAGTTCATTCCATTCGATGAATAATGTGATAGTTTTATTTCTAACTAGGGATATTTGGAAATTTTCAAATTACGGATTTCTTATAACTTGTTGATTGAGAACCAAGTTCAAGGAATGTTTTTGTTTGTTTTTATGTACATCGTAGTGGGTATTTGTTCTCCCACAACATTTTAGGTTTGGCTTCTCAGTTCAAACACCTGTTTTGGCAGTTTACATGGGAACCAAAGTTGATGTTCAAAGGGGCCTAAGTTCATTTCTAGGTCTTACGGGCACCCAAACAATTTTCTAAGGGGTCTAAGATCTTGGGTCTTTATATTCTTAATACCTCCTACCTTTAATGGGATTCCAGATCAATTCAAATGATTATCTCAACAATTCTAAGAGGACCTAAGTTTGGTTTATGAGTTTAGGCAATTAATGGTTCATAATGGGGATCTAAATTTAATTTCTACGTTCAAACAACTAAACTTGAACTTTCTACAAGGCCTAAAGTTTCGCGTCTCTATGGTCACAATTTTCAAAAATTCCTAAGTAATTCCAACCAAGTTTGAATGGCTATCCTAATGATTTCAAGGGAATCTAAGTGTGGGTCTTTATGTCCTCAAAATCTCTCCTAATCTAAGGGAGATTCTCCTAAGTTCCAACATTAATTTTTAACATCCTAAGTTAAGACATTCAAGTTTCATATCAATTTGTTTCCCTAAAGGGTAGTGGTAAATCAAAATTTAACTACACACATCAAGATAGATAAGAGAAACACCTTTGGTATTCTAGTGGTGAATGATACACGGGTACTCAGAAATTGTAAACATGTCATGTGCAATCTAGAACATGTACAGTGGTCCTTACTTTAGATGGCATATAAAATAGTAATTTGACACACAAAAAAAAATATATATCAACTGACTAGCTAAAATCAAGTGAATGACTCTCACGAAATGAAATAAACAGCTCTTCCTTAATAATTACAGCTTCATAAGTCAAAGATTACGGTTGTGCAGTCGATGATATTCTCAGTTTATCATGCAAAAAGAAAATGTTATTACAGAATTCAAATTGCATGGGAACATGGGATCAGTGAACCTATTTGAATTTAAAGTCAAATTTTCATAAGATGGCTATCAGGCTAGTAATGCTATTTTGGATAGAAATGTTGGGTAACTCGAAACAAAATGTTCACCTGCAGTGATATAAGGATGTTGGCACAAGCATATATGTGTATATATATCTATGAAACCTAATGCGAATATGAGATCCAATATTGGGAACCTAAATTTAATTTCTAAGTTCAAATAACTAAATCTAGTTAGGGGCATCTCTCTGATAACAACTTGTAACACCCCGGTTCTAAAAACCCAAAGATAGTCGCTCCTCACTGTGAACCCGAGTATTACATTATGGAGTCAACTAACATTAAATCTAATTAGGGGCAAACCTTATAACATAAAACAAGATAATTGCCATGTAAACTAGAATATCCATAATAATAAAAAGGAAGTTTAATCCATGAAAATGGAAGCAAAATGGAATCCCTCAGTAGGGGAAATTATTATTACAACTCAAACAAAACTTTAAGTCCAAATTATTAAAGCAAGTAAATCGTTGAGCTCTAATGGCTCAACAACAGTCACATGGAACTCTTCCTCGCCAAACACCACCACAACCGTCCCTAGAATCCTGTCATAGAGGTCTCCACTTGTCCATCATACCTGCATCTATTTGGTGCAACTGCACTATTGGGTGAGTGAAAACTCAGTGGGAATTTCCCTCATAGATTCAACCATAATACATAAATCCAAAATAGATCAACAATTCATATTTAACTCATACGACAATACAGCTAATAATGCGACTGCATGAATGTATGAATGTATGTTCAAGTCAAAGATCTGGGTATGCAATCCAGCTGTAAAAATAAAAGACTGCCCATGGTAGGTAGACTACCTGGAAAAGGCCATGAAGGTGAGTGCGCCCAAGGACAACCTCCTGGAAAAATACTCGGGGTATGCCCGAGGAAGTATAAAATTGTGAAAAAGCCTCATGTAAAGAAAGAGCGGCCCAAATTGTACAAGTGCACAAACATGATGGTTGGGCTTAGGTAATGGAACCTGGCACAACCCAAAAAGATGTGACTTACGATGCACACTCGAAAAAGCTCACATGTCATGCGTGGATGTTATGCACCATGACACATATGTACATTACTTTGATAGAATAGTAATGACATTCAATATCCAACTATGCATTCCATACGTACTTCCATGATTTCTTTACATTTAAAGGAGGGCTCACCAAGAGTCATGTAAATCTTCAAGTGAGGTCATATCATTCGGATTATCTAAGGGTCCTTCTATGTCCCTTAAGGACTCTTTCCATAATCATTCTTCATACTACTCCCAAAGTATAATGAAATAAGAGTTTGTGAAGCTCAAGTCAATCACATTAGAGTTATGTTCATGATATGAAGATGATAAGAGGAATTTTGTCTCATAGCAAACAGTAATAAAGATGAAAGATGGAATCCTAATCATCCCTTTGTACACTATATGTAAACACATTCATATTTTCCATGTTTTAAGAACTATCCACATGATAGGGCCAACTAAATTAGAGATTAAAGAATATAGAAAGTCATGAAAATAATGTTTCACTACACAATTCACAGATAATCTAGTGTGAAAACTTTCTTTTCTTAATACGTCTAACAAGGATATAATCATAGGCAAGTGATTATGAATGTGACATGGAGTTTATAAGGCAATACATCACATACCTAATTAAAAGGGGATGGACATTAACACAATTTCTTCACGAAAATCAAGGTAACTAGGAAATAATAATCCTCTAAAATTCTCTACATTAGAGATGTAATCTACATGGAAATTAGTGAATGGAAGAAGCTATAGGGGATGCTCCTCACCTTGAGTGGATGATTTCTTGGATCTAAAATGTTCTTATGAGATGAGTGAAGGATCTTATTGCGATCTATTGAAGGAATAAATGTCCTCCAAGGTGTGCAGTTGCTGGTTGTACCTAAATGGAATGTTACAAAACACCAGTGAGACACGACCGAATCGACTCGGTCAGGATTTTGAACTAACAACTTGTTGAGTTGTTTTTTAAGAAATTTACTAACTATAAGGTTAGATTATTGGCCCATTGAATCCAAAGCTACCCAAATCATCCATAGATGTTTGGAGTCATCTTGACTTAGTCAGAAAACTGACCAAGTCAGCCCGCTACTGGGTATTGGGTCAACTCAGTTGTAATATTAGTTGAGTCAATGATCGATTTTAGCTTAATATAGGGAGTTTAGCTACTACCTTCTATCATCGATGAGATTTCAGCCCGAGCACGCTATCATCAATGGCTAACTGAGTTTTTAAAACCTAGTCTTTCAAATAGGAATTGAGTTAGCTTGATAACAGCCTGATTGAAGTGAAATTTGTAGGGTCAGTTTGGATGCTGTACCTGGAACGGTCTTGACTGCTCGTGTAGATGGATTGAAGACATGACTGAGGTTGGTTTGAGAGATCAACTGATCTCCACCGTTAATCCAGTTAGGATTTCATCATGAAACTCAGATCTGAGTCACACCAACTCGTGCCTGAGTTTGGAAGCGACTATGAATACAGTCGGCCGGGTGGGTGCAAATTAAACGTGGTTACCTTATCTAAGGCTGTTTTCAGAGGTTGAGAGAGTCGGGACTGGATATGGCTGGGATGGTCAGGATTTGTCGCAAGTCAGATCAGGCTTTCGGAAGACTCAGTCATTGACAAATCGCCAAGTCTGCAACTGAGCTGGGTTGAATCTCAGTCCAACTAACTACTGATCGAAAGGGGCTCTCTAATCCTCACTCTTCTTCTTTCTCTATATCTCTCTCCTTATGCTGGAATGGATCAGAAACTGACTCAAACCCACTCTCTGTGGCAACTGAGTCGAGATGTGGCCGTAGGCTATAACTCGCGGCTGCCCTCTCTCTGTTTTTCTCTTTCATTTCTTTCTCTCTACCTCCTTCTTAACACAGAAAATAAGTCAGATTTGAGGCTGGGTCGAGTTGCTACAAAGGCCTGCAACTCGCCCCAAACAGCGCCCAAAATCCCTATCTCTTTCTCTTTCTATTTCCTAACTCTCTCTTCTCCTTGGGATTCTCCCTAATCTCCGGCTATTTATAGCCATTCTATTTCTGGAACCATCCACGGCTAATCACATGGATTAGCACGGAGTTAACCAAGGAAGCATCGAGAATTTCAAGCTGTGGGTCTTTAGACGTTGTCTGATGGTTATATGGGTCTATTTGATTGTTCCGGATGATCATTAAATGTGGTGAGCTATAAGATGATCGACCCAGATCAGTGAATGGGGTCCACATGAAGGAGATGGGTTTTTTGAATGGATAGGGAAGATGATGGCCATGATCAAGGCAGATTCTAATTGGGTGCGTCATCCCTCGATCTGAGGCACTTGGATGCTGTGGATTTCAACTTAGAACACGATGGGACCCACCATTTGAACGGTCATTTTGGTTTTCTAAGGAGATAGGTTTCCAAGTGCGGCTGCAGTTTTCTTGTTGTAAGGAAAGCCCTAAAGTCTATGTTGATCGTAAGGCACGGATTTGCTTAGGTGGAGGGCTAGGATTTAGGGAGGTTCTACATGCGCATAGCTAGCATGGAAAATAGGAGAAGAAACAGAGTTTTCCATTTTTGAAAAAGTAATTGCACCTACTGATTTGAGCAAGAGATCGTGCATGTGTACACATGCATCCACGAGTAGGAGGAGTTGGGTTTTGCATAAACCGACCATGAAAACATAATGGACAGTTCAGATCATTGAAATGTCCCATGAAGTTAGGCCCCAAGCAACACACACGGATGGTGATTTTCAAACGCCGTTACTGGCGGGAAAAGAGAGAAAATCTCTCTTCTTTTAAATTTTTTAAGTCAGAGCTAGCCTGACCCTAGCTAACGCTCAGGTGCACCGCGGGTGCGCACTAACTGTGCACATGCATCATGCAAGGTGGGGTCCACCATGATAACTTGAGAAATCTGGACTGTTGATTCTCTTAAAGGGTTTGATAAAACACTTTTGACAGTGGATTTACGTTTTCAGGTGTTTGATAAAACACTTTTGACAGTGGATTTATGTTTTCAGGTGGGATGATCTAATCGTTTAATATTTAAAGAGGTTAGTTATTAGGTTTTAAGTTAGGATTAGGGTATGAGTTGTTACAATCTCAGATTTGTTTTGAATATTTGTCCACATGACTTCTTGATGTGTTCCAAATGTGAAATGCATTGGTTAAGTTAAATGGTTTACAAGGGTTGTCTCTTTGTGAATTATCTGAGGATGATATCCTGGATCTCGACATGCCTAAATACTTTCTACAGTTTAAGGGTAACACCTGAGTATAGAAAGTACAGGGTGTTACAATCTACCCCCCTTAAAGAGAATCTCATCCTCGAGATTCAGTGCTTCTAAAAGAATTAGGGAGAATTATAATATTATTTACGGTGATTCTAAGCATTCATTATTTTCCTACGAAGGTTGTTTGTATGTATGAACATATACCACTAACGGCCATAATTAAGGTTGTTACAATCTACCCCCCTTAAAGAAGAATCTCGCCCACGAGATTCGATAGTGCGTCCCAATTATTACGGTATAAGTGGTAAGGTTATCCCCAAGGTAGAGTACAATTTTCTATTTCCAGTATTCGATTTAACATGAATGGATGGTTGTAGTGAGTTTGGGCCTGATACGTCAATCCTTCGCCTGTGCAAAACATAAGACTTACTGTATCATTTCCTAATCCTAGAAACTCTCGATCTTCTGCCTGATCAGGGCATTGAGATCCATAGAATTTGCTAGGGATATGGGATTTGGATCAAACAGTGAAACTTCGTTTAAATATGGTTCCATCAACCCATGATCCTGATTATTCTAGACTCCCAGAGAATAACATGTGATCTTCTAAATTGACAAGGAGAGTGCCTGAAATCTACATGAATGGATGCAAACGGCCATCACGCTTCCACTATGCACTCTGATCAATGAACTACTTAAAAATTTCTACACCAAATTTTTACATGGAGAATTGAGTTTGAAATTGCTAAATTTTTATCCACGCTCTTAAATTTAGTCCTCGCAAGCTCAACTTAGGGTTGAAAATTTACCTAAAATTCAATAACTTCACCCCTATCAATTTTATTTATTTATTTATTTTGTGGTGAAATTATGGAAAATGTTATCTCTAAATAAGGAGATGTGTTAGGGAATTCAAACTGCAATCCCTAATGCAATTCTTAACCTTAGAGAATACTAGTGTCCAATCAAATGTAAAATCTAGTGATCAAGGAAATTCCTATGAAGTGTAAGTTCATTCCATTCGATGAATAATGTGATAGTTTTATTTCTAACCAGTGATATTTGGAAATTTCCAAATTACGGATTTCTTATAACTTGTTCATTGAGAGCCAAGTTCAAGGAATGTTTTTGTTTTTTTTTATGTACATCGTAGTGGGTATTTGTTCTCCCATAACAATTTAGGTTTAGCTTTTAAGTTCAAACACCTGTTTTGGTAGTTTACATGGGAACCAAAGTTGATGTTCAAAGGGGCCTAAGTTCATTTCTAGGTCCTACGGGCACCCAAACAATTTTGTAGGGGGTCTAAGATCTTGGGTCTCTATATTCTTAATACCTTCAACCTTTAAGGAGATTCCACATCAATTCAAATGATTATCTCAACAATTCTAAGAGGACCTAAGTTTGGTTTCTAAGTTCAGGCAATTAATGGTTCATAATGGGGATCTAAATTTAATTTCTACGTTCAAACAACTAAACTTGAACTTTTCTACAAGTCCTAAAGTTTTGCATCTCTATGGTCACAATTTTCAAAAATTCCTAAGTAATTCCAACCAAGTTTGAATGGCTATCCTAATGATTTCAAGGGAACCTAAGTGTGGGTCTTTATGTCCTCAAAATCTCTCCTAATCTAAGGGAGATTCCCTTAAGTTCCAACATTAATTTTTAACATCCTAAGTTAAGACATTCTAGTTTCATATCAATTTGTTTCCCCAAAGGGTAGTGGTAAATCAAAAATTAACTACACACATCAAGATAGATAAGAGAAACACCTTTGGTATTCTAGTGGTGAATGATACACAGGTACTTAGAAATTGTAAACATGTCATGTGCAATCTAGAACATGTACAGTGGTCCTTACTTTAGATGGCATATAAAATAGTAATTTGTTACACAAAAAAAAAAAAAAAATCAACTAATTAGAAAAAATCAAGTGAATGACTCTCACAAAATGAAATAAACAGCTCTTACTTAATAATTACATCTTCATAAATCAAAGATTATGGTTGTGCAGTCGATGATATTCTCAGTTTATCATGCAAAAAGAAAATGTTATTACATAATCCAAATTGCGTGGGAACATGGGATCAGTGAACCTATTTGAATTTAAAGTCAAATTTTCATAGGATGGCTATCAGGCTAGTAATGCTATTTTGGATAGAAATGTTCGGTAACTCAAAACAAAATGTCACCTGCAGTTGATATAAGGATGTTGGCACAAGCAGATATGTGTATATATATCTATGAAACCTAATGCGAATATGAGATCCAGTATTGGGAACCTAAATTTAATTTCTAAGTTCAAATAACTAAATCTAAAATTTGGAAAGGAGTTTAAAATTTTGCATCTCTATTTTCACAATTT
The DNA here is from genome assembly GCA_037074715.1 of Magnolia kwangsiensis. Lineage (NCBI taxonomy): Eukaryota > Viridiplantae > Streptophyta > Magnoliopsida > Magnoliales > Magnoliaceae > Magnolia > Magnolia kwangsiensis. The sequence goes on from CM073579.1 coordinate 78,087,590, forward strand.
TCCCTAACTTTAAGGAACATCTAAATAACTTCAAATTGCTATCTTATCAATTCCCAAGGGAACCTAAGTTTGGATATCTACATTCTCCAATTTTCCTAATTCTAAGGGAGCTCCACATGCATCCAAGTGGTTAAATAATTTCAAAGGGGACCTAAGTTTTATCTTCTGCGTTCTCAAAATTTCCTTAAGTCTAGGGGAGATTTTCCTAAGTTCCAACATCTAATTCCATCACCCAAACTTAAGGCATTCAAGGTCGATATAAGATTCTTTCCCATAGGCAAGCTTTGTCTAAACTCTCTCTCTCTGATACCAACTTGTAACACCCTGGTTCTCAAAACCCAAAGATAGTCGCTCCTCACTGTGAACCCGAGTATTACGTTATGGAGTCAACTAACATTACATCTAATTAGGGGCAAACCTCATAACATAAAACAAGACAATTGCAATGTAAACTAGAATATCCATAATAATAAAAAGGAAGTTTAATCCATGAAAATGGAAGCAAAATGGAATCCCTCAGTAGGGGAAATTATTATTACAACTCAAACAAAACTTTAAGTCCAAATCATTAAAGCAAGTAAATCGTTGAGCTCTAATGGCTCAACAACAGTCACATGGAACTCTTCCTCGCCAAACACCACCACAACCGTCCCAAGAATCCTGTCATAGGGGTCTTCACTTGTCCATCATACCAGCATCTATTTGGTGCAACAACACTATTGGGTGAGTGAAAACTCAGTGAGAATTTTCCTCATAGATTCAACCATAACACATAAATCCAAAATAGATCAACAATTCATATTTAACTCATACGACAATACAACTAACAAAGCGACTGCATGAATGTATGAATGTATGTTCAAGTCACAGATCTGGGTATGCAATCCAGCTGTTAAAATAAAAGACCTCCCATGGTAGGTAAACTACCTGGAAAAGGCCATGAAGGTGAGTGCACCCAAGGATGGCCTCCTGAAAAAATACTCGGGGTATGCCCGAGGAGGTATAAAATCCCGAAAAAGCCTCATGTAAAGAAAGAGCGGCCCAAATTGTACAAGTGCACAAACCTGATGGTTGGGCTTAGGTAATGGAACCTGGCACAACCCAACAAGATGTGACTTACAATGTACACTCAAAAAAGCTCACATGTCATGCGTGGATGTTAGCACCATGACACATATGTACATTACTTTGATAGAATAGTAATGACATTCAATATCCAACTATGCATTCCATACGTACTTCCATGATTTCTTTACATTCAAAGGAGGGCTCACCAAGAGTCATGTAAATCTTCAAGTGAGGTCATATCATTCGGATTATCTAAGGGTCCTTCTATGTCCCTTAAGGACTCTTCCCATAATCATTCTTCATACTACTCCCAAAGTATAATGAAATAAGAGTTTGTGAAGCTCAAGTCAATCACATTAGAGTTATGTTCATGATATAAAGATGATAAGAGGAATTTTGTCTCATAACAAACAGTAATAATGATGAAAGATGGAATCCTAATCATCCCTTTGTACACTATATGTAAACACATTCATATTTTCCATGTTTTAAGAACTATCCACATGATAGGGCCAACTAAATTAGAGATTAAAGAATATAGAAAGTCATGAAAATAATGTTTCACTACACAATTCACAGATAATCTAGTGTGAAAACTTTCTTTTCTTAATACGTCTAATAAGGATATAATCATAGGCAAGTGATTATGAATGTGACATGGAGTTTATAAGGCAATACATCACATACATAATTAAAAGGGGATATGACATTAAAATAATTTCTTCATAAAAATCAAGGTAACTAGGAAATAATAATCCTCTAAAATTCTCTACATTAGAGATGTAATCTACATGGAAATTAGTGAATGGAAAAAACTATAGGGGATGCTCCTCACCTTGAGTGTATGATTTCTTGGATCTAAAATGTTCTTATGGGATGAGTGAAGGATCTTGTTGGGATCTATTGAAGGAAGAAATGTCTTCCAAGGTGGGCAGGTGTTGGTTATACCTAAATGGAATGTTACAAAACACTAGTGAGACACAACCGAGTCGACTCTGTCGGGATTTTCAACTAACAACTTGTTGAGTTGATTTTTAAGAAATTTACTAACTACAAGGTTAGATTATTGGCCCATTGAATCCAATGCTACCCAAATCATCCATAGATGATTGGAGTCACCTTAACTCAGTAGGGAAACTGACCAAGTCAGTCCGCTACTGGGTATTGGGTCGACTCAGTTGTAATATTAGTCGAGTCAATGATCGATTTTAGCTTAATATAGGGAGTTTAGCTACTACCTTCTATCACCAATGAGATTTCATCCCGAGCACGCTATCATCAATGGCTGACTGAGTTTTTAAAACCTAGTCTTTCAAACAGGAACTGAGTTAGCTCAATAACAGCCTGATTGAAGTGAAATTTGTAGGGTCAGTTTGGATGTTGTACCAGGAACGGTCTTGACTGCTCGTGTAGATGGATTGAAGACATGATTGAGGTTGGTTTGAGAGATCAACTGATCTCCACCTTTAATCCAGTTAGGATTTCATCTTGAAACTCAGATCCGAGTCACACTAACTCGTGCATGAGTTTGGAATCCACTGTGAATACAGTTGGCCTGGTGGGTGCAAATCAAACATGGTTACCTTATCTGAGGCTGTTTTCGGAGGTTGAGAGAGTCGGGATTGGATGTGGCTGGGATGGTCGGGATTTACAGCGAGTCAGATCAGGCTTTCGAAAGACTTAGTCGTTGACAAATCGCTGAGTCTACAGGTGAGCTAGGTTGAATCTCAGTACAAGCTAGCTGCTGATCGAAAGGGGCTCTCTAATCCTTACTCTTCTTCTTTCTCTATCTCTCTCTCCTTATACAGGAATGGGTCAAAAACTGACTCAAACCCACTCTCTATGGTAACCAAGTCGAGATGTGGTCGTAGGCTATAACTCGCGGGTGCCCTTTCTCTCTTTCTCTTTCATTTCTTTCTCTCTCTCTCTCTCTCTCTCTCTCTCTATGTCCTCCTCTCTCCCTCCTTCTTAACACATAAAATGAGTCAGATCTGAGGCTGTGTCGAGTTGCTACAAAGGCCTGCAACTTGCCCCAAATGGCACCTAAAATCCCTATCTCTTTCTCTTTCTATTTCCTAACTCTCTCTTCTCCTTGGGATTCGCCCTAATCTCAGGCTATTTATAGCCGTTCTATTTCTGGAACCATCCACAGCTAATCCCAGGGATTAGCGCGGAGTTAAACAAGTAAGCATCAAGAATTTTAAGTTGTGGGTCTTTAGACGTTGTCTGATGGTTGTATGGGTCTATTTGATTATTCTTGATGGTCATTAAATGTGGTGAGCTACAAGATGATCGACCCAGATCAGTGAATGGGGTCCACATGAAGGAGATGGGTTTATCGAATGGATGGGGAAGATGATGGCCATGATCATGGCAGATTCTAATCGGGTGGGTCATCCCTCGATCTGAGGCACTTGGATGGTGTGGATTTCAACCTAGAACACGGTGGGACCCACCATTCAAACGGTCATTTTGCTTTTCTAAGGAGACAGGTTTCCAAGTGCGGCGGTGGTTTTCTTATTGTAAGGAAAGCCCTAAAGTCTACGTGGATCGTAAGGTAGGGATTTTCTGAGATGGAGGGCTAGGATTTAGGGAGGTTCTACATGCGCGTAGCCAGCATGGAAAACAGGAGAAGAAACGAAGTTTTCCATTTTTGGAAAAGTAACTGCACCTACCTGATTTGAGCAAGAGATCGTGCACGTGTACACGTGCATCCATAAGTGGGAGAAGCTAGATTTTGTTTAAACCCACCATGACAACATAATAGACGGTTTAGATCATTGAAATGTCCCATGATGGTGGGCCCCATGCAACACACACGAACGGTGATTTTCAAATGCCGTTACTGGCGGGAAAAGAGAGAAAATCTCTCTTCTTTTAGATTTTTCGAGTCAACGCTAGCCTGACCATAGCTAACGCTCAGGTGCACCGTGGGTGCGCACTAACTGTGCACATGCATCATGCAAGGTGGGGTCCACCATGATAACTTGAGAAATCTGGACCGTTGATTCTTTAAAGGGTTTGATAAAACACTTTTGATGGTGGATTTATGTTTTCAGGTGGGCTGATCTAATCGCTTAATATTTAAAGAGGTTAGTTATTAGGTTTTAAGTTAGGATTAGGGTATGAGTTGTTACAATCTTAGATTTATTTTGAATATTTATCCACATGACTTCTTGATGTGTTCCAAATGTGAAATGCATTGGTTAAGTTAAATTATTTACAAGGGTGGTCTCTTTGCGAATTATCTGAGGATCATATCCTGGATCTCGACATGCCTATATACTTTCTACGGTTTAAGGGTAACACCCGAGTATAGAAAGTACAGTGTGTTACAATCTACCCCCCCTAAAGAGAATCTCATCCTCGAGATTCAGTGCTTCTAAAAGAATTGGGGACAATTATAATATAATTTTCGGTGATTCTAAGCATTCATTATTTTCCTATGAAGGTTGTTGGTATGTGTGAACATATACCTCTAATGGCCATAATTGAGGTTGTTACATCAAATGAGCCGCACCACAAGCATAAGGGGATGGGAGGACCCCCTAACATCATTGACGCTTTACATTGGAGGTTTGGAGTGGGTTCCCACTCGTGGGACCCATCTTGTTGCATTTCTTATATCCACACTGTCCATCTATTTCCCAACTAATTCTAGCCATTGAGACCAAAAATCAGGCAGACTTCACCGAGGGGAACAATGTGTTGTTTCGTGCTACTTATTTTGGTAGCAAATGGGCCCCACTTGTGGCACCCACCTTGATGTCTTTGTACCATCAACATCGTTCATTCTCTTCTTCAGATCATGTTAGTCCATGAGCCCAAGTTTCAAGTCGATCCAAATCTTAGGTGGGCGGCACCACAAGTAAAAGGAGGGAAGGACTTGGAATCCCCTAGATATGGAATCCATTGGATTTAGGATCCCTTGGACTTGGAAATCCCTGAATTTGGGATCCCTTGGATTTGAGGCTCTCTTGGACTTAGAATTCCTAAATTTCTGGAATCCCTTGGATATGTTTGGCACCCTAAATTCAAAATCCTTATAATCCTAAGTAATATACATAATATGTTTGCAAGGGTTTGAATTTAATTATTAAATCAATTTTTTATATTTCTAATTAGTATGTATATTTAATGTTGACACTATGGTTGTATTAAATCCGTTGAGGCATATACTTTTTCTGAAATGATGAAATCTCAAGACTCAGATGGGACACAAACACAAGATCACATCCAAGTAACTAACCAATGATTTATAACCATCGATTACATTGGTAATGTTCAAATGGTGCAGATCATCCTATTGATGTCGATGATAATCTAATCATTTTAGGATATCATTAGTGTGCCACATGCCCAAATAGATTGATAACCTAGTGGAACACATGTTACACATGTGTAAGACCCGACCCAAGTTCCTAGATGTGCATGTGTGTGTGTGAGTATGCATTTCATTTCTTGTGATCCAGCGTCCTACCGGTTGAATTCTGGTGACTCACAATCCTCAGATTTTGTTTGCGATCATCCTTGAGTCCAGTCACGTAGACCAAACTTAAATCGGCCTGAGACCTATGTCATCATGTTCTCATCATCGTTGCGGTTCCAACAACACGTCTTGTGCGTCCATTCGACTTATGGATCAAAAGTTATGAACATTACATAGTATGGCCCTTAATCATGTGGCCCACTTTTGTGCAATGCATGTGGACTACCTCCTTGGAACAAGTCCCTATACACACTGCACACACACCACATAAGTTCTATGAAAAGTACCACCCACATCAACAAACACTAGCCAAGCCTAGCCAAAAGCCTAAGCATTGTAAACTCCTCCCTTAGGCAATGATGGCCTTTCTTACAAACCCATCATGACATCTCTCTCTCTCTCTCTCTCTCTCTCTCTCTCTCTCTCTCTCTCTCTCTCTCTCTCTCTCTCTCTCTCTCTTTCCCTCTTTCTCATTTCCCTCCATTTTTTAGCAACACCCCACTCTCCAACGTCCCTCTCTCCCTCTTCTCTTCAGCCCCCTAATCCTAACATACTTCTAATCCCACCATTAGAAATAGATCTTCACCATTAAAACCTCTTCTTAGGTCCAAGATCTTCTTAGTGTGGAAGTTTGAAGGCTTGCTTTGCATGTGGGTAATTATAATTTATGATTTTTTATTCTACCCTTTGATCTTCTTTTTCTTCATAGTTGGATCATATGGAACCTACCAATCCATGGTGGGGATCCCATTTGACCCCATGAATGTGGCCCTTTGGCCCATCCTATATACATGTCATGATACATGATGGAGACATTCTCCATGGACTCCATTATGATGTATTGTATTATCTACTTTATTCCAAGGGCATCTAGACCCTAGAATTCATATTGGGATGGCATCCCAACCACCCATTTTAGTTATGGATGATGCATGCATTGGTTTATTGTTGCATGTACAATCTACATAGTTGTATGGATGACATTGAATCTTGGGAGGGCCTATTAGTGGCGGGGCCCTACCTCCATGCCTGGGATGTATTTCTTCTTCTCCTTTTTCTTATGATTGTGGATGATGATGTGTGTGGCCCACTTGGTGGGCCTAGGACATCCTAAAAATTCAGCAAGGATGGGACGCCCCTACCACTTTATTCCATAATTTTTGGGCACCCTAAACTAATGCATGCAAGTGTCCTGACCATAGTTCATGATCTAGACATGTGTGGGGCCCACTAAGGAATGCCACACACCCTTTTAATTGCTGAGATTATTGAGATATAGGCTGATATGTCCAACCACGTATTGCTGTCCAAAAATCTGGACTGTTGCATAAACTGTCATGTTCAATGTTTAGTATGGATTTTGGATCATGATTTTCACTATTTTATTTATGATTGTGGGGAGAAATATGAAGGTGTGGACCCCACCTTGAGGTGTGGTGGATCAATCCTCAGAATGTCCATGCAAAGGCACCCAAAGATGAGGCCCAAATGGGGTGGGCGATCCACCTTGCTTGACCGTCCTGCCTTGTATATTGAAGGGAAAACATAAATTCCAGCTTGATTGTATGAGGGGTAGGCCACTTTTTGGACCCCACCCTGCTATACTTTATGGGAAAATTACTAATTTTACATCCCTCCCCTCCTATATGAAGTTTGATCCACCTCATTGGACAAACATTGCATGGACAACAACATTTCACCCTGAACAGATTGTAATTCCGAATTCAATTAAACTATTTTTAAGTATCCAGCAATCATGAAAATTTACAAAGAGGTGGCGCACCCAAGTTAGGACCCACCTACCAATTTTTGGGGCCAACGGACCCTTGTGCATACTCTGAAAAGGGCTAGACCGGCCCACTAGGCAGGGACGTCCAGGTCAAACAGATTTTCTAGATAGTATCTTTTCTTTAAATTAATTAAAATACTTTTAATCATCTGAAAATCATGAAATTTTTTGGAGGTGTGGTCCACCTATGGAAGGACCAGGCTACAAATTTTTAGGGCCATCGAGCCCCTGTACTGTTCGTGGTGAAGCCTAGAGTGGCCCACCAGGCTAGGACGCCCAGGCTGGCCATCCAGGCCACCTTGTGGGCCCACCTTGATGTATTTTGTTATCCCACCACCCATTCAACCTCGGTCCATGTGGGACATGGCCACCTCCCTCAATAGTTTGAATTTTATGAGTCCATTTGGATGAGTTTTTGGGCCAAATACCAAGACCCATAGAGCTACCTACATTTGGAACGCCCAGCCCATTAGACTGCTGCTGGACGTCCAGCAGCATGGCCCATCTGATTTATGTGTTTAATATACTTCCTTCATTTGGTATGCCCCTCATGATATGCATGGGTCACCAAGAACTAAAATAAGTATATAAATTAATTAATTTTTAAATTTTCAGCAAGTGAGATTATGGGTGGGCTGGAATTTCAGTAATAGGCCCATGATTACTGCCCATTATTACACATATCTTGCCCCATTTTAATTAGATTTTTAGGCTCAATTAGTATAGAATTAAGGCCCATTCCAATTGGGTTTTTATTGGACTAGTCTTCTTAGTTATATTATTAGGATTTTCCTAGGCCCGTTGTCTTGAAACTTTTTTATAAGCTCATGTCCTTTGGGCCTATATTTAATACACCATTGTGATAGGTTTTATGGGTTGAAATACTCAAAGTAGTTAGGCCCTTGCGTGCCCATTAAATTAAAACCATACTTGGGCCGAAATGTGAGGCCCAACTCTCATGCTTTAAATGTATGGATTACCCAAATGTTGGAATAATGGGCTACCCATTAGACCGAACACAATGAGTGGACTCATGATTTTTATGGTTGGGCCCAACCTTGCTTGAGGGCCCACCATGTTGCCTATGTATTGGGCTTTGTGTCTAGCCCACTAGGCCATGGATTGCTTGGGCTTTGGACTTCACTTTATAAGCGAAGCAGGCTACCTTTTGGGACCAAGTTGTGGTTGGATGTCCTCCTCAGTGGCCCTAAGGTAGGACCATAAGGTCCTTATAGGTGGTTGAAGGCCCACCTTGGGTCCTTGATTTGGACCATTTCTTCCTTGGGCTTTTATGACCCTCTTAGCTTGTGGGCTGCCCCAAAGTGTTAGGCCCTCACTAGAGGATTTCACTTCTCCTTAGAGTATTTGTCTATGTATCTAGACCTTGTCCCTCCTTGGGAAGGAGGAATATATTCTATGGGTAGTGCACTTACATCATTGTAACCCATATGCATCATCTATGTGAATTGATTCGATTGTGTGGTGGTCATAGAGGGATGAAGTTTCTCTCCTTGTGTACATTGAGTGCATAAAGCTAGTGCATGATTTGTATGTGTGACTCATGCATTGGCATCGCATTTCATGATGATACCGCCTTTGCTTAATCAAGGCATGGCCTCCACAGGGATATTCATGGATGGACGTATGTGTGGACACTGAAAATGTATTTGAGAATATCGGGTGCATAGGATACCCAAGGGTGAAGTTCTCAAAACTTTCATGGTACTAAGGATCTGCCCCAATGCCGTGACCGAGTAAAAACTATGAGTGCATGAGGGCCTTATACCGTTAGGCTGTGACTCCCACTCTCGTGTAGTTATTTGGGTAGGGGTGTGGCCTTACCCGCTTGGTGTAAGAATGCATTGCTAAGTTGATCTGACCAGCTCGTAAATGGGTCCATTACCATCGAGCTTTATTGGTGATTGGCTATCCACAAGCGGGCAGTGAGGTCTCTTACACTCACTTGACTGTGCGGGTCTAGAGAGCGGCAGTCATCCTGCAGTTTAATGGACCCTAGTGATTTCCATATGATTGGAAATGTACTTGATATGTAGATTTAGATATGAGCACTGGCATCACTTCACATCACATTTGCATTGGCTACTTAAGCCCCCTTGTGCATTGCCTTGGGATGACGCCCAGTACTTATTACATTGTATTCATGATAAGCCTTGGTAAGGCTAGCAATATTATCATTGATCATGTTTCCCCTCCTATTATTCTTCTACGTACTATTGTCACAACTTCCACCACCCTCAAAGCTTCTATAAGCTTATGCACGATTGATGCGTGCAGGTGATCCTAGATCAGCATCGTAGCTGCAGAGTTTGGATTAGAGTTGAGCTGAGGACCCCCAATGTTATAGATCTTCTTCCTACTTCTTTTGCTATCAGATGTATTCCTTTCCTACTTTGTACTTGTAAAAGTTCAAATTCTTAGTGGATTTTATGATTTGTGCCTTTGTTATTCTCAGATATACATGTTGTGATCTTGGGTATGCCCATATTGGAAATGATTATACTATTATGGAAATCCTCCTTATAGGATCCCAGGATCGGAACCTGCCTCAGAAGCCAAGAATGAGATACTACGGAGGCTGTTGCGGCCAGAATCGGCTATCGAGTTCCTTGTGAGTCCAGTTACCGAGTCAAGGGCATGACAGGAGTTGGTATCAGAGCATAGCAAGTAATTCTGGAATAACTCAGGATAACATCGCATGTCTGCTAAGAGCATAGGACAAGTAGTGTCCCAAGATCCTTCATTTCACTCCGTATTGAGCCTCTAATTGTCTTGATTCATCGTGTTGTCATTATTTTGTAGATGATGCTACCTCGATGTGGCACTCGTGGTCATAGCGCCCATGGTCATGGTGCCCATGGACGAGGCACCCGAGACACCCGTTCTACTCGAGCGCATCCTAGTCCCATTTTAGAGGATCCAATTCCAGAGGTCCCAATTCAGCCTGTTCCTCCTATAGCGCCAGTACCTCCAATTCTCCCACCTATTCCCCCTTCTCAGCCTTTTGTTCCGGTTACAGAGGCTCCTGCTCTGTCAGCCACACCCGTGCCTCCACCCGAGGCGAGTGCCACTCTTGCTTTTTCGGCAGTGCCTATAGTGCCGAGCATTTTAAGCAATTGATGCATCTTATCGCTACCGCATTTCAGACTCATCAGCCTACAGTCGCTCCAATTTCTGATCAAAGTGATTTTTCACATGCTAGTACTATTCTCAGAGAATTTAGACAGCATGACCCTCCGAGATTCAGGGGTGATCCCAACCCATCTGTCGCTGAGGCATGGCGCACTGAGATCGTGAGGATTTTTGACACCATGAAGTGTCCATCTGATCAGAGGGTATCCCTTATGACCTATCTTCTTCAGGGTGAGGCCCGTCATTGGTGGTCGTCCATATCCAGGATGGTCGAGCTAGAGTTTATTTGGACCTGGGAGGAATTCGTGGTTCGTTTTGACTAGAAATTCTTCCCCGAGCACGTTCAAATACAGAGGGTGATTGAGTTTGAGACCTTAGTTCAAGGTAATTTCTCAGTGTCACAGTTCGAGGCCCATTTCTTGGCCTTGTCTAGATTTTCTCCTCATCTCACTAGTGATGAGAAGATGAGGGGTCGTTGCTTTGTGACTGGCTTGCATCCTGTCCTTCGTAGCCATGTGGTAGGACATTGCTTGGAGATGTTCGATCAGTTTGTTCATCGGGCATTGGTTTATGAGGAGGACTGGGCTATGACCCAGAGATCGAGAGAGAAGAGTTCCGGTGGAGAACGGAAGAGGAGATCAACAGCCGACAGTTCCAAGTAAATCTGTCAACAGAGATGGAGGTGCAGATCAGAGTTTAGACAGCCCGTGGCTTAGACAGTAACTTCTTCATCATCATCAACATTTCCAGCCACTTCATCTTCTGGCCCCTTTTTCGGTGTTTACTTCGGTTGTGGACAAGCCGGGCATCAGAGGTGTGATTGCCCTCTTCCCATATAGCAACAGAGGCCACCGCAGTTGCCTACTCCTCGTCCTCCTCAATAGCAGCAGTAGAGAGTGTAGCTTCCATCCGCCACTCCTAGGGCTTCTCTTAGCAGCAGAGGCAATCAGGCAGACCTCCCCAACAGAGACGACAACACCAGAGACAGCAGCAACAGTAACACCAGTAAAGGGGATATCCATACGTTCATTCCCTGGGTCAAGTGACTATTTCAGTTCAGCAGGCACTGACTCAGGATCCACAGTCTTCTGATTTGCTTCCCCTACTAGCTCAGGGCCGATTTTATTCCACGCAGCGGGTGTCAGGCCAGGACTCGTAATCATCGACTGGTGGAGTTGTTGAGGGTATTGTTCTTGTTTCTGCTTGTGTTGCCCTTGTTTTGTTTAATTCTGGTGTCTCTCATTCTTTCATGGCTGAGAAGTTTTACCGATCGACCGGTATTCTGTCGGAGTCCGTGTTTGAGCCCTTGGCAGTTTTGACTCCCATGGGGAAGTCCGTTATGTTGACTCATCACTACCCTTCTTGTCCAATGTTAGTGGGAGAGATGTTTCTTCCTGTTGATCTGTTCGTAATGACGATGACAGGCTTTGACATTATTTTAGGTATGGACTAGCTTACGGAGTATTGTGCCATCTAGGATTGTGCCGCGAGGACAGTTATGTTTCACATTCCGGGCTTGCCAGCATTCCAGTTCGTTGTCGAGCCCAGAAGAGAGTCGTTACCTAGTTTCTTGGCTTCTATCATCGAGGATTCTGTGGCAGGGTGTATTGAGCAGCTACTAATTTTCTGTGAGTACCCAGATGTGTTCCAAAAGATCTCAGGTTTGTCGTCATGTCGGCAGGTTGAGTTTTTGATTGATTTGGTGCCCAGTACTGCACCTATCTCGAAGGCCCCCTACCAGATGGCACCATTGGAGTTGAGAGAACTGCTAGAGCAGTTGGATGAGCTCTGAGAGTTAGGTTTCATTCGTCCCAGCAGTTCACCTTGGGGAGCCTCGGTATTATTTGTGAAAAAGAATGATGGCTCGTTGCAGCTCTGTGTAGACTATCGTGAGCTCAATAGAGTCACCATCAAGAACCGATACTCGCTTCCCCGTATTGATGATCTTTTCGACAAGTTACAGGGTGTATAGTATTTTTCCAGGATAGACTTGCGCTCTAGTTATCATCATATTCAGGTCCGAGAGGAGGACATTCCAAAGACGTTTTTCAGACACGCTATGGTCATTTTAAGTTCCTAGTCATGTCGTTCGGACTGACCAATGTGCCCACACCGTATTCATGTAACTGATGAACGAGATCTTCCGACTGTTTCTTGATCAGTTCGTAGTGGTATTCATTAATGATATTCTTGTGTACTCGAGGACCTGGGAGGATAATGTTAAGCACCTGCAGATTTTGCTTAAGACCCTTCGTGCCCACCAGCTGTATACGAAGCTGAAGAAGTGCGAGTTTTGGTAAGAGGAGGTGAAGTTCCTAGGTCACGTGGTGACGAGAGAGGGTGTCGCTATGGACCCCTCGAAAGTGAATGCAATGCTTTAGTGGGGCCAGCCCACGAACACGTCTGAGATCCGTAGCTTCCTTAGGCTAGCGGGGTATTATCGACAGTTTATCAAGGTTTTCTCTTGTATTGCTACATTGCTAACCCAGTTGACCCGGAAGGGCATCGAGTTCGTCTGGAGTGACACCTGCATGGAGGCATTTATGGAGTTGAAGGACCGTCTCACGTCCGCTCCTTTTTTCACTCTTCCAAATGGGAGTGAGGATTTTATTATTTTTATTGATGCCTCTAGAGTTGGCTTGGGTGTTGTACTAATGCAGCACAAAAAGTCAGTGGTGTATGCCTCGCGCCAGATCAATGTCCATGAGCTGAACTACCCCCCCCCCCCCCCCCCATAATTTGAAGCTTGCAGCGGTTGTCCTAGCACTAAAGGTATGGAGGCATTATCTATATCGGGTCAGGTTTGACCTCTTCTCAAATCACAAGAGCTTGAAGTACCTATTGTTGCAGTCCAAGTTGAACATGCGTTAAAGGCGATGGATGGAGCTGTTGAAGGACTATGATTTTAATCTTTAGTACCACCCGGGCAAGGCAAATGTGGTGGCGGATGTGATCAGCCATCAGCCACAAGGTCTGGTGGCTCAGATGATGGTGTGAGAGTGGCAGATGCTTGAGGATGTTTTAGAGTATGACTTTGAGTTCGGTCTACAATATTCTATTGTTCAACTTTTGAGCTTGACGATTCAACCCTCTTTGGTGGTTAGGGTGATCGAGGCTCAGTAGACAGATAAGCCACATCAGGAGTACCGAGCAAAGGTTGCATCCGTGGAGCAGTTAGACTAGCAGATTGGTTCCGATGGTGGATTACACTCCAGATGCCGATTTTGTGTCCTGAACGTGCCAGGGTTACGCCGTGATCTAATGACCGAGGCACACCGTTCAAGACTTAATATTCACCTGAGCTCCACGAAGATGTATTATGATATGAGGCAGCATTTTTTGGCAACGAATGAAGCACCAGATTGCTGGTTTTGTGGCCAAGTGTGACACCTGCCAACATGTCAAGGCAGATTACCAGAGACCCCCTGGTCCCTTGCAGCTGTTGAGTGTTCCATTGTGAAAATAGGAGCATGTATCGATGGACTTCATCACTGGTTTACTGAGGACTCAGTACGGTCACGATACCATCTGGGCTATCATCAATTGTCTAACGAAGTCGGCTCATTTCATTCCGGTGCATGCTTCCTGGTCGATGGACTGGCCTACAAAGGTGTTCATTGAGGAGATAGTGAGACTACATAGCATCCCAGTTTCGATCATTTCAGATCGAGACTCCAGATTTACATTTCAGTTTTGGAGGAGGTTCCAGCAGGTAATGAGGGCCACCTTTCTTTTTAGCACCGCTTATCATTCGTAAGCAGATGGGGAGACCGAAAGGGTTAACCAGATCCTTGATGATATGTTCAGAGCTTGTGTGATCAATTTTGTAAGAAACAAATGCGTTCAATTTGGAGATTTATTCAATGATAACAAAAAAAGAATGAGAGAACATTAATCATATTTATTCTGAGTTCATTTACATCCTCGGATTTCCTTGATTCTGAAAACAAAGTACAATTAATGCAATTAATCAATCAAAGCAATGAATGAAAGATAAAACAATCCGATGACAATTTTTGTAGTATTTTGACACTTTTTGATCACATCTCCCGGGGAGATGGGTTGTGCGGGCTCTTCATTCTTCCTTGATTAGACCGTTGAAATCAATTTTGATCATCTTTTCGTTCATTCTTCCTTGATCCAATGCTAGACTAGAAGCCATTGTACACTGTTAGAAGCTACTGCGGATTGTTAAAAGACATTGTGCCATTATTAGAAGCCATTATGTACTGGTAGGAGTCATTGTGCACTGATGTTATTGTGCGTTGGTGTTGTTGTGCGCTGATGCCGTTGTGCGCTGGTGCTGTTGTGAGCTGGCAGGATTTGTGTGCTGATAGGATTTACGCGCTGATAGGCTTTGTGTGCTGATAGGCTTTGCGCACTGGCAGGCTTTGCACGCTGCCAGGATTTATGCGCTGACAGGGTTTGCGCACTGCCAGGCTTTGCACGCTAGCAGGAGCAAGCCTTTGTGTGCAACAATCGTTGTGCGCTGCACACTGACTGTTCCGTACAACAGACAGCGAGCTCTACCTTCTCTCTTCTTGATCCTCTCCTTTCCAACTGATTGCTAATGACCCCTTCAGAGGGGTCAAGGGATATTTATAGCCCTCTCACACATGTGAATATGCCACGTAAGCACTTTGCGCTTCCCCTTTGTGAGGATCTGGGTGGGTGATCTCTTTTGCGCAAAATCTATTGTGCGGGATCCATTGTGCGGAATCCATTGTGTGGGATCCATTGCACGGAATCCATTACGCGGAATTCGTTGCGCGGAATCTATTGTGCGAGATCCATTGTACGGAATCCATTGCGCTGGATCCATTGCGTGGAATCTGTTGCATGGGATCGATTGAGCAGAATTCGTTGCGCTGAATCCATTACACGGATTTTGTTGTGTGGCTTCCTTTGTGTGGATTTTGTTGTGCGTACAACCTCTATCACCTCCTTTTTCATGCCTCAACACCCCTCTTCACTGCTTTTTACTGAAATACCTAAACTAACCCTGGACATGGACTTTACCAAAATACCTAAAATACCCCTGGAGCTGGATTTTTACCAAAATACCTAAAATACCCCTGGAGCTGGATTGTTACCAAAATAACTAAAATACTCCTGGAGCTGGTTTTTTACCAAAATAAGGAGTGAATGACCCTAGGAGAGATCTGCACCATGAAATTCTCTATCACTGTAATGGAATATTTTTTACACCTCAACAGATGCCCCCTTCATCCTTTTTTGATTGATTCCTGAAATCAAATGTAAGATCGATCTTCCTCCGCTCGAAGAATCTTAAATGAATTGCATCTGAAGGATGACTGAATGATCATGTTTGCATGGAAGACTGAATGGTCATACTTGACCAGAAGATCAAATGATCACTTTCGATCGGAAGACTGGAATGCTCGCACTTGAACGGAAGATTTGGCTGCTCATGTTCAAACGAAAGATTTGAACAATCGTGCTCAAACGAAAGGTTTGAATGATTGCATTTGAATGAAACATTTGCATGATTGCATTCGAATGAAAGACTTAAATGCCCCCAGTTAGCAACGTCGAGCAGATATTTTACTAGAGAAGATGAAATTCTCTTTTCATTGAAACTTGCCACTGCAATAGTTGTGGTGACTTCATCTATGATCAACTTGATTAGACAACTATCTTTCAACATCGTTGCTGCTGCAACGGTCTCTTTGATTAACTCCAGTGACTTTTTCCTTCAATTCTATGTCTAGAGAGTTCTTTAATGCTGCTCCTGTTACAATAACTTTTTTAATTGTTTCCTTTATTTATGATCTGCATAACCCGACCTTTCAAATTATGATCTTTCCTGCCAAATTAATCAGAATTAGTATCTCAATACATTATAATTTTTAATTTTAGCTTCATGAAGTATTGATAAATTTTGAAATATATTGAAGCTTCTTCTCTCTTTTAGGCTGATTGTGATATTCATAATATGATAATGATTTAATCATTTCATCTTTCCGCTTGTCATCGTGCTTCACATTGCATTTGTTGCATCCTTTATTCATTATATCACGCTTTTAGGAATGTCATCTTCAGCTCCAAAGGTTCAATCGCTGAATCTTTTCTAGCTCATGCTCCTTAACATTTATTCATAAACTTTTCCTTAGATTTTTTCTGATTCTGAAAAATAGACAAGAATTCTTTCAATTTCCATTTAATAACTTTCTGAAAGTCATAGAATTTACTAATAATGATCTTGTTTTTTCTTTATCTCCATCAGATCTGGTACTTGGAGTCTTGCGATATCATTACTCATAATTCTCGGCATATGAATTTCTTCACCGTGCATAAGAAATTATCAGAAAGACCCAAGGCATGGTTTACTTTAGAGAAGTATATCATGCCCCCTTTCCAGGTCAACTTTGAATAAAGATTTCTTCAGAAAAGAATATTTTTGAAGTAAAGCCTGTTGATACCCTTGAAGAATAGATAATCTTTGTTGCTCCCTTAACAAATCTAGAGAATATATCTAAATCTTTAGATTTTCCAGAAGAGAATGATAATTCTTCACTAGTTTATTCTCTACCCCCTTTTGAAAATCCTGTGCGATAATATTTTTCTATTCATCAAGAAGGTGGGAGACGAAGAGACCTTATGTCTTTTGTCAATATACTAATTGACCTTGAAGACTTGAACTTTTGAGTAGATAATTGCCAATATATTGAAGACTTGAACTTTAGAGTAGATAATTGCCAATATCTTGAAGACTTGAACTTTAGAGTAGATAATTACCAATATCTTAAAGACATTTACTGTTGCTGTAATTTGAACCTGATTCAAGAGAAATGCATTTTTGCATGTTGTTTACTCAATATTCAAAATTTCATCACGCAATTGCATATTTGAGAGCATATCTAATATGTATTTACAACATTTTGAATGCTAAACTTAGTTTATGCTTTTGAGCAGTGGAGCTAATGTACTTTTGACTGGACACGACCTGACTTGACTGGACGTTACTAAACTTAACTTGACCAGATTTGACTGAACTGGCGACCATATTTCACTGTACTAGACTTGACACTGGGCTCAAAGAGTAAGATAGTTTACCGCCAATTTCGGGCTACCAATGTTAAGCTTTGTAGGTCTTATGCGTATTTGGCCATATAGGCTTGGCTAGGCTGCCCTAAATGATCATAGGTATTATACGTAGTTGGCCATATAGGCTTAGCTAGGCTACCTTAAATGATCATAGGTCTTATGCGTAGTTGCCTATATAAGCTTGGCTAGGCTGCCTTAAATGATAAGCTGAAAATAATCATCAGCGTTTGGTGAATTTGGCGATAATCTTCTGCATTTGGTGAATTTGGCGATAATCTTTGGCGTCGGCGACAATCGTGAATGCTTGACAGCGATCATCAATGCTTGGCCGCGATCATCAAACCTTTTCATTTGGTGATGCCTTGATGTGCTTAAAAGTCTGCATTTTATTCATACACACAAGAAATACATTCTACGGTGAGAAATATATTTCACAGTTTTTATTCACTTGTCTTGCCCCCTTCTGATTAGGAAGCATTGCTCTGGGAATCTTCGTAATTAAAAATCACGATGTTGCGACCTTTAACAAATATGCTGACGTCGCCTCATTTCATTCTTTTGCTTAATAGCTTTGCCCCCAGTCTCGAACTAATCAGGCCTGTGTACTCTTATTTTTCTCTTATGTCATATACCCTAACAATTTTGCTTTTATCAACTATCTTTTGTAACTTGTTCTTCAAGCCATTCACTTTTCTTTCTTCTTTAATTATATCTCTTGAATTTCTCCTGAAATTCAAAGTCAATTGAAATTTTACACTTTTATTCATTCGCATAAGGGAGAGTACATGACCTTGTCTTTCACAATCCTTTTTCTCCTCTACTTGTTGGCGACAATCGTCAATGCTTGATAGCAATCATCAATGCTTGTTATCTCAATGCTTGGTTTTGCCCAAAACTTTGACCTGTAAAAATTGATATAGACAATTATCATCTCGAGGAATCAACGATTACCTCATTTAGGATTCTGAGACTTTGCTGGCATTTTGAGACTCTGCTTATCTTGCCTCCCTAAATAATTGTGCCATGAATCTTCTGAGTCAAAATGTTGTGAATCTTCTTGGTCAAAACATTGTAAATCTTCTTAGTCAACACGTTGTGATTCTTCTATCAAGTGACTGTTTTCCTTTCGGATCATATGTCATTACTTTCTCTTTTAAAAAAAATAATAATAATTTTATGTCTTCTTTTATGACAATTTTACTATTGTCAATCATCTCCTATAGAATATTCTTTTCTTCTATGCTACATTTCCTTTGAATATTGTAACCATGGTATTTTGAATGCCTCTGCAGCTAGTGATTGATTCCTTATGAGCAGTATATCACCCTTCTTCGATTATATGTTTCCCTTAGTCCTTAATTTGTCCAGATTCTTTCTCTGTTATCTTATTTGTAAATTTTTTGATGCTCTCTTTAACGAAATTTTGACTCTTTACCTTCGGCAATCCTTTGTTTTAATTTATTTCTTTGGCAGTATCTGTTGCTACTCTTTTAAGACTTTTAAATAACCAATTCACATGAGAGTTAAGCAGCTTCACTTTGACCCTTTTCAAATGGCAATTTTAACTTGCTCTTAAAGTTGTGACGATGCCCCTTGGGTTCTCTATTAACTAATGAATTTGTTAATTTGCTAATTGATTTGTCTACTTGTTGGCAAGCAATGCCTGACTTAATGGAACTAACTTTTCATCTAAAGGTTTTCCTCAAGGTTTATTGTTGTTCACGGTAGTCGCTATTGGAAAGTTAGAGACTTTAGTAACACATCCATTCGGTGAAGGTTGATTAACATCCTGTTGACAAATTTTCTATTCTTTGCGTACTTCGAATGTACTATTATCCATGCTCAATAGGATGATATTCCTTGTAAAAGAAGATTGAACCTTTCACTCTTCATAGATCACTATGTTCCCCTTTTTTAGACCTACATAGAACTCTTGATATGCATGTCATGGGCCCATCTTTCACAGAATCTCATACGTCGTCATCATCTTGATCGAATCACCATTATCCCTGTATGCGCAATACCCTATACCGTTTACATGGATCTACATAATTGATCATGGTTTACGCGAGTCGGCACAAAGGTCTCAACACACTTGTTAGTTTGATGTTGTGCAAATGCGTGCGACATCCTATACCATTTACGCAGCCCCACACAACCAGTCATAGCTTGCGTGAGCCATCACAAACACATGAGTTCCTACTCTTTACTTCATCCTTCTTTACATATCCTTTCTTTTTAATCTCCTTTATTCTTTCTTTCTTATCTCCAATATCCTCTCATCTCTCAAAAGCAATGTATGATGGAAACTTCATATATTTTCATGCACCGCCACACTATCATCTGTTCTTCATGGTCTTATTGCACTACCAGTGAAACAGAAACTACTTTGAACATTACCCCTAGAAGTTTCCATGTTTGACAATCGAGAAATGATGTCTCTTCATGTGTATACAATTGAGAAGCACATGCACATAATGGTGAGAAGAACATGCACATAATGGCCGAATGATACCTACCTCAATTTCATTCAGTTTCTTTACCGAACAGTCACTGATTGCACTTAAAGATAACCGTATGAACCTTCCTGATTTGGAAGCATCACGGGCACGACCCATGCTTGCCCAGCCAGAGAAAAATGTAACCAGTGCAACATTAGATGCTGGAGCTGCTAAGTTCATATTTTGAAGAAAAAACCTCGCTTCTTCTTCACTAAGTGATTCTACCAGCCATGGCAAGACGCGTTCTACCAATTTTAGTGGCATCACACACAAGCTTTCATACAGAAGCTCTCACTATTTTGTAGGACAGAAATGCTCATGAGCAAGATGAAGAACCTCAACTTCCATGTCGTAAAAGTGCATCTGTATGATGCCCATTATTTGGTCAACATGTAAGCATAGCTTTACATAAGAATCAACTGTATTTGAATTAGCTCTAACACTTTGAATGCTTTCTATCAAGTGTCTAAAATTGTCGAATTGGCTTTCTTCTTTAGCATGCTCCTGAGCAAACGATAATTCCCCATCTACTGCTGGGAATATAACCGTATCCTCAGCAATGCTGTAGAAGATGCATACTTCAGCAATAAATTGTAACCTCTCATTAAAAGTTGATAAATTAGAGAAATCTCCTGAAAGTTGTATCTTCCTTCCTATATCATTCAACTCTCTTTTTATAGCATTATGCCATTACAATATTTCATCAATTGGCTTTGCTATAATTGAATCAACTGCTAACTCCAAATGTTTCCTTTTTCTAGTCTTAAAAGATTCACAAGCGCACCACCTTTCTCTGTTCAATCTATTAACTGGCCACGTGTGGGATTCACACAACACTTTAGTTAAGGATCATCTTTAGAACTTTTAATGACATTGGCAGTATTTTTCCTTCCCATCTAGGTGAATATGACCTTTTAAAGAAGATTTTCATCCTGTACTATCTTGCATAAGTATTTCAACATATCTTGATGCTCATCAAGTGAAATAGAGGAAGAAAGCCATGGAAGGAACTCTACTATCATATTCACAGGGATGTTGCGAAAGAACTGCTAGACCAAGGCAGCCTGTTCTTCGAATGAGAACTTGTCTACAAGCAAAGAGAAGACTTGCTCCTCTTCCTTAGACATGTGTTGACTAACTAATGTTTGAATCATTCTCGTATAAGAAGCTAGCTCTCTCCGAAAACTATCATCATTCTAGTATTGTCTTTAATCGAAACTGACTTGATCTTCTCTGACACTTTTTGGTGGAAGTCTATTGGATATGAAGTGGACAACTACATTAGTTAGGAGAAAGATCGTCACGGTATATCTTTCATTCAGAACAGAGTATTAGTTAGTTTATTAAATAAAATCGTACTTTATTTTTAGAGATGAAGGGAGGGATGTCCCCGTTGAGAGTCACCATTTTGACATCTATAAAGATGCCAAAAAGTGATAAATGTTCTCTAAATGTTTGCAAGGTTACCATCAAATAATAATCCTCAGCAGAGTCGCCATTTTGTTTCGACAAGAAACAAATGCGTTTGATTTGGGGATTTATTCAATGATAACAAAGAAAGAATGAGAGAACATTGATCACATTTATTCTGTGTTCATTTACATCCTCAGATTCCCTTGATTCTGAAAACAAAGTACAATTAATGCAATTAATCAATCAAAGCAATGAATGAAAGATAAAAGAGTCCGATGACAATTTTTGCAGTTTTTGACACTTTTTTATTACATCTTGAGGGGAGATGGCTTGTGCGGGCTCTTCATTCTTCCTTGATTAGACCGTTGAAATCAATTCTGATCATTCTTTCGTTCATTCTTCGTTGATCCAATGCTAGACTAGAAGCCATTGTACACTGTTAGAAGCTACTACGAATTGTCAAAAGCCATTATGCCATTATTAGAAGCCATTATGCACTGTTAGGAGTCATTGTGCATTGGTGCTTTTATGCACTGATGCTATTATGCGCTGATGCTGTTGTGCACTGGTGCTGTTATGCACTGGCAGGATTTATACACTGGCAGGCTTTGCGCGCTGATAGGATTTACGCCCTAACAGGATTTGCGTGCTGTCAGGGTTTACGTGCTGACAGGCTTTGCGCGCTGCCAAGTTTTGCACGCTGATAGGTTTTATGAGCTATCGGGCTTTACGCGCTGCCAGGCTTTATATGCTGCCAGGCTTTGTGCACTGCTAGGCTTTACGCGCTAGCAGGAGCAAGCCTCTATGCACAGCAATCATTGTGCACTGCACAATGATTATTTTGCACAACGGATAGCAAGCTCTACCTTCTCTCTTCTTGATCCTCTCCTTTCCAACTATTTGCTAATGACCTCAGAGGGGTCAAGGGGTATTTATAGCCCTCTCACCCGTGTGAATATGCCACATAAGCATTGTGCGCTTCCCTTTTGTGCGGATCTGAGTGTGTGATCTCTTCTGCACAGAATCTATTGTGTTGGATCCGTTATGCAGAATCCATTGTGCGAGATCCATTACGTAGAATCCATTGCGTAAAATTTATTGCACAGAATCTATTGTGTGGGATCCATTGTGTTGAATCCGTTACGCTGGATCCGTTGCGTGGAATTCATTGCGCGAAATCCATTGCGTGGATTTTGTTATGCGGCTTCCTCTGTGTGGATTTTGTTGTGCGCACAACCTCTATCACCTCCTTTTTCATGCCTCAACACCCCTCTTCACTACTTTTTATTGAAATACCTAAACTACCCCTAGACATGGACTTTACCAAAATACCTAAAATACCCTTGGAGCTAGATTTTTACCAAAATACCTAAAATACCCCTGAAGCTGGATTTTTACCAAAATAACTAAAATACTCCTTGAGCTTGTTTTTTACTAAAATAAGGAGTGAATGACCCTAGGAGGGATCTGCACCATGGAATTCTCTGATCATTGCAATGGAATATTTTTTATGCCTCAACAGCGGGCAGTTGGGATGAGCATTTGCACCTAGCTGAGTTCGCATGCAACAACAACTATCAGGCGACTATCAGTATAGCTCCTTTTAAGGCACTTTATGGCAGAGCATACAGATCTCCTAATTATTAGATCAAGGTTAGAGAGCATCGTCTCTTAGGTCCCAAGCTTGTGCAACAGACATCGGAGGCTATTGATGTCATTAGGCGGAGGATGCGCACAGCTCAGAGCCAACAGAAGAGTTTTGGTTATCGTCGGCGTCGACCCCTCAAGTTCACAGTTAGGGACATGGTATATCTCAAGGTCTCTCCTATGAAGGGCGTGGTTCATTTTGGTGTGAAGGGCAAGCTTGCCCCGAGATTCATTGGACCTTTTGAGATTACCAAGAGCGTGGGTGTTGTGGCCTATAGGCTTTCCTTACCTCCTAAGTTGTACGCGATCCACGACATATTTCATGTTTCTATGTTATGAAAATATGGGTCAAACACTATTCCTATGATTGATTGGCAGCCACTCGAGGTCCATGATGATGATTCCTACATTGAGCAGCCGATTTGTATTCTTGATCAAAAGGAGCGGGTCCTTAGGACCAAGGTCATTCCCTTAGTGAAGGTACAATGGGGTCATCATTCAGAGGTCGAGGTGTCATGAGAGCACGAGGCCAAGATTGGAGAGCATTATCCCCATTTGCTCAATGAGCGATTGCTTATATTACTTGTATTGCCTTCTCATGTGATTGATGATTGAGATATAAATATACATGATGATGATTATGCATTTTCATTGTTCTGGTCTTGGCAATTTTAAGGATAAAATTTTATTGCTGGTGGGAAGGATGGTAAGACCTGACCCAAGTTCCTGCATGTGCATGTGTGTGTGAGTATACATTTCATTTGTTTTGTTCCTGCGGTCCTACAGGTCAAATTTAGGTGACATGCGACCCTTGGATTGTGTTTACAGTCATCCTTGAGTCTGGTCATGTAGACCCGACTCGGATCGGCCCGAAACCTATGCCATCATGTTTTCATCATCGTTGCGGTTCCAACAACGCTTCTTGTGCGTCCATCTGACTTATGGATCAAAAATTATGAACATTACATAGTACCCTTAATCATGTGGCCTACTTTTGTGCAATGCATATGGACCACCTCCTTGGCACAAGTCCCTATACACACTACACACACACCACATAAGTTCTATAGAAAACACCACCCACCTCAACAAACACTACCCACGTCTTGCCTAAAGCCAAAGCGTTGTAAACTCCTCCCTTAGGCAATGATGGCCTTTCTTACAAACCCATCATGACATCTCTCTCTCTCTCTCTCTCTCTCTCTCTCTCTCTCTCTCTCTCTCTCTCTCTCTCTCTCTCTCTCTGTCTCTCTCTCTCTCTCTCTCTCTCTCTCTCTCTATCTATCTATCTTTCCCTCTTTCTCATTTCCCTCCATTTGTTAGAAACACCCCACTCTCCAATGTTCCTCTTTCCCTCTTCTCTTCAGCCCCCTAATCTCTAACATACTTCCAATCCCACCATTAGAAATAGATCTCCACCATTAAAACCGCTTCTTAGGTCCAAGATCTCCTTAGTGTGGAAGTTTGAAGGCATGCTTTGCATTTGGGTGATTATAATTTTTGATTTACTTTTCTACCCTTTGATCTTCTTTTTCTTCATAGTTGGATCATATGGGACCCACCAATCCATGGTGGAGATCCCATTTGACCTCATGGATGTGGCCCTTTGGCCCATCCTACATGCATGTCATGATACATGATGGGGCCATTCTCCACGGACCCCATCATGATGTATTATATTATGTACTTCATTCCAAGGGCATCAAGACCAAAGAAATCATGTTGGGATGGAATCCCAACCACCCATTTTAGTTATAGATCATGCATGCATTGGTTTATTGTTGCATGTACAATCTACATAATTGTATGGATGAGATTACATCTTGGGAGGGCCCATTAGTGGCGGGGCCCTACCCCCATGGCTGGGATGTATTTATTCTTCTCCTTTCTCTTATCAATGTAGATCATGATGTGTGCAGCCCACTTAGTGGGCCTGGGACATCTTTAAATTTTAGCAAGGATAGGACGCCCCTACCACCTTATTCCATGATTTTTAGGCACCCAAAATTAATGCATGCAAGTGTCCTAACCTTAGTTCATGAAATAGACATGTGTGGGGCCCACTAAGGAAGGCCACACATGTAAGTGCTATGGTTTTATGCTCCTTTGGTTGTCAAAAATTTATGGTGCCAAAACAACAATCTATGTCTTATGTAGCAATGATCAAGACATTGCATTTCGGTTCAAGACATTGCATCAGCCCTCTAAACACATTGCTTCAAGTCAAGAACTTAGATGTACTTCAAACCATTTCAAGAAATGCAAGTACAAGCTTACAAAGAAAGAAGTGATCTTGTTCAAAGACTCAAGTTAGTGTACAACTCGAAATGAAGTGTAATTCAAGCTCTAGAAGATCTCAAGTTCAGTGCTACATCAAGTATAGAGATCGCAAGCTTCACAATCTTCGAAAGTTAACTATCATATGAAGTCTTGATGTTCATATCTCACTTTTAAGGTATGATTGACCTTAGATTGACTTTAGGGTAGGTCATTTTGTATACATAAGTCATATTGAATCACTTTGTAAGTGTTTAAACTGTTCTAAGACTAGTATTGGACCTTGTTCGACTAGTCCTAGAACTGGCTTGACCAATCCAAGAAATTTCAGGACCAGTCCTAAGTTGTTGTAATTTTTCAAAATGCTTTGGTTGAGCTACGACCAATCCTAGAGTCTTCTTGACCGGTCGTGTGAATAGTGCTGGACTCGTTCATGACTTGTCGTGCTCCTTCAACTCAAACTCCAGTGACTAATCTTGGTGCCTCACGACCAGTGGGGAGTTGGTCACGACCAGTCGTGGAGGGCTTATGACCGGTCGTGGACGACCTTCGACTAGTCGTGGAACAGTTTTATCCGATCACGCTTAAAATTTTAAAAATTTGTTTCTTCTACGACCAATCGTAGTGTCCTCAGGACTAGTTGTAGACGAGTTTCTGTAACCATAAATAGACGACGAATTTCAGAGTTTGATAATCGAATTTAAGAAAAATTAAGGCATTACTCTGAGATAAGTTTGTGTTTATTTTAAGCTACATTGTGCATATTTAAAATTCTATTTTGTTAGCTTTGTTGATTTGATTTTGTTTCTATATTCCAATCTGAATAGAAAAGAGGAATTGTTGTATTCCTTCTTTTTGAAATCAAAATCAAATAAAGCTAACCCAACTGATTTAATTTAAAATCAATTCGAACCTAGAACCATATTGTAAGTGAGTATCAGGCATTGAATTTCTGTTAGAACTTCTACTCCAACTTGGTTCTTCCGAGCTACAACAAAAGGAGAAATCCAAGTATTTTACATTATTGTAAATTTCCTCCTTTTGGTTTTATTTGAGATTAAGCCAGAAAAATCTCAATCTGTTGGTTATCTGAGGAGATCCAGAAAAACTCAGAAGTAGGGTTTTTTGAATTGTGTAAGCCCACTAAAAGACACAATTGTGAAGGTTTTGGGTGAACCTAAGAAAACCTATTTTCATAGTGAACACTAATATCCCCTGTGTGAGGATATTAGGAGTGGAGTAGTAAGTTATGTGGCTGTTATTTAACAGTTGGTGAACACACACATGAACCACTATAACTCTTTTATTTTTCCTATCTTTTATCATTCAAAGTTGTGGGATGTATATGTGGATGTGAATGTTGTAATGTTTACACTTCAAGCATTGTGGGAAATTTTATAATAGTTTAGAATTCTATTCTTGCTATTTCTTTTTATTGCCCTTAAGTTTTTGCTTTTAATTCTCTAATTATTCTAGCAAGGTTATCCTGCCATAAACCCTTGGTTTTTATGGTGAAAGGTTGTCCTTAGAACAACTAGAATTTGTGATTGCTTTACATTCCAGTATTGTGATTTATTTTTAGTGTTATCTTTCCTTTATTCATTTTTATTCTGCTGTTAAAGTTTAAATTTAGTATAGTCCTATTCACCCCCCTTTAGGACATATAGCTTGGCCTTTTTAAGTGGTATCAGAGCCTAATAGCTCACTTTTAATTCTTTTTATTTGGATTTATTTCCTGAGCTAATCGATCTAAGATATATATAAGATGTCAAATTTTGATAGCCTTTTAGTCACTAGGCCTCCATCTTTCGATGGCACCAATTATGCCTATTGGAAAGCCAGGATGAGGATTTTCCTTAAATTCATGGATGAAAGTGTGTGGCTAGCCACAGTGAATGAATGGACCCCTCCTACCACTGAAGTAACTGGAATCGATGGATCCACATCTATGAGAATTACACCTTATTTCTCTTGGACCACACTTCAGAAAAGTGAGAGTGGTGCAAATGCTAAAGCACTGAATGCAATCAGTTGTGCATTATCACCGGATGAATTCAAAAGAATTATATCCTGTGATTCTGCAAAGCAAGCCTGGGATATTTTGGAAATGACACACGAGGGAACATCAATTGTCAAGAAATCTAAGATTCAAATCCTCACAACAAAATTTGAGGAAATTCGTATGGAAGAAAATGAAATGTTCATGGACTTCTTTACAAGATTAAATGACATTATAAACTCTATGTGGGGTCTTGGTGATAAAATCCCAGAAAGTAAAATTTGTGCAAAAATACTACGCTCACTTCCTGAACGGTTCAATTCTAAGGTAACTACGATCCAAGAACTTCGTAATACGGAAAATATGAGGGTAGAGGAATTAGTTGTCTCTTTACAGGCTTATGAGTTGACTTTTAAAGCTCTAAAAGGTAAATTTATTGCCCTTAAATCTTCTAAAAATAGTTTTTAAGAAAATAATAACAATTCTGATTTAGAAAACTCTGAAGATGATATAACCCTTTTAGCGAAAAAGTTTTATAAAATTTTTAAAAGTAAAAAGAGGGTTGATTTTCAAAAATCGAATGATAAGAAGAAATCTAAACCTAAAACTCGAAAATCAATAAAAGATAGTCAGTGTTATAACTACCATGAATATGGGCATTTAGCAAACGAGTGTCCTAAAAAGGACAAACCTAAAAAGAAGGGTATGTTGGCTACTTGAGATGAATCCTTTGATTCTGAAGCCTCTTATGAATCAGAGGATTCTAAAACCGAGTCGGGCAGTGAAGTTAAAACCCTTATGACTTTAGCCAAATTCACATTTTCAAATAATAATGATTCAACAAGTGAAGAAAATCTGAACGGTGATTGTGAAATTGAAGATGATCTTCAAGATGATTACAATGCCCTATACAAGGAAAGTTGTAAAATTGATGTCAAACTTAAACTTCAAAAAGAAAAATTTTCAAAGCTTAAAGAAAATTTTGAGTCTCTTGTTTTAGAAAAATCCCATATTTCAGATTGTTTTGAAAAGACTAAATGTGATTTAGAACTTAAAACCTCCCTGATTGAAGATCTTAAATCTGAAAATGATAATTTTAAACTTGAAGTCTCTTCTCTTTTAAGTTTAAAGGATACATGGAGATATGCCCAAGGGGATCCAAAGTTAGAAAAACTGTTATCCGAATCAAGAAAATGTGGCAACTAATCCAGTTTGGGCTACAATAAAATTATTCCTCAAGTTTGTGAAAGGAGAGACTTCAAATTCAAAAGGGATAAGTGCTAATCAATTTTTTTCTAAAAATACTAAAACTTTTCAAAAAACCAAGAGCAACTATATCAACTATAAAAATCAGAACTGAAACCCTTTAGCTGAAAAAATAGTTAAATTTGCTTAATGAGCTTTTAAAATCTAACTCAGTAGGTTACTCTTACAACAACTACAAACAAAAGAAGACCAACTATACTCCTAAACCCAAAACAGTTATGAAATGGGTTCCTAAGATTACCTGCTCAGTTACCCACACTGCTTTCAAAGCTACAAGTCATTCAAAGTGGTACCTAGACAGTGGATTCTCAAGGCATATAACTAGTGTTAAAGGTCTTTTCACTGATCTCGAAGACATGGCTGATGGTTCAGTCACATTCGGTGATGGCAGCAACTGCAAGATTATTGGCCAAGGTACAGTTCAACTCTATAACCTCCCTTTGTTTAAAAATGTTTTATACATTGAAGGGTTAAAACACAATCCGTTAAGCATATCTCAAATATGCGATAACAATCATAGTGTAAAATTTTCTAACCATGATTGTGAAATTCTAAATAATAAGGGTTTAGTAATATTAAATGGTCGCAGAACTTCTGAAAACTGCTATATTGTTAGTGAATCTAGCTCATTCAGTTAATCGTGTTACATGGTCCATTTAGATGAAACTGATTTATGGCATAAACGTCTTGGACATGTACACTACCGTAATTTGTATAGATTAAGAAAAAGAGAACTGATAAGAGGTCTACCTAAATTATAAAAAAATAGACAAAATATGTGGCGAATGCACAGGATGGCAAGCAATCAAGGAGCACTCACAAGAAAGTGAACTCCAATGCCACATCAAGATCACTCGAGCTTCTCCATATGGATCTTATAGGACCTACCAGGATGAAGAGTCGAGGTAGCAAAAAAATATTTTGGTAATAGTGGATGATAATACCAAATTCACTTGCTAGCCTTTTTAAAGGATAAATCGAAAACCCTTGATGAAGTGAAAAGAGTTCTCAAATGAATCCAAACGGAAAAAGGTTCTCAAGTTTGCAAGATCTGTAGTGATCATTTCAGAATGTGAGAATAGCAATTTTGAGAAATTCTGTAGTGATCAGGGGATATTACATGTATTCTCGACACTGAAAACTCCACAACAAAATGGAATTATTGAAAGAAAAAATAGTGTGCTTCAAGAAATGGCTAATGTAATGTCAAAATAGTATGAAGCTATCTAAAAATCTTTGAGCTAAAGCCATAAATACTGCATGTTATATAATCAACTGGGTTTATACAAGAAAATCTAATAATAAAATTGCTTATGAAATGTGGTTCGATAAGAAGCCTACTGTCAAATACTTTAGAGTTTTTAGCAGCAAGTACTATATTTTATGTGACCATGAAAATTTGGGAAAGTTTGACACTAAAAGTGATAAAAGAATCTTTTTAGAATATTCTTTAAACAGTCGCGCATATCGTGTACTAAACAAAAGGACCGATGTTATTCAAGATCTATAAATGTGGTCATAGACGATTACTTGAATACACCTACCCCAAGTTCAGCTAATGATGAAGTTCTTTTAATTGACAAACCAGATACTTCATCAAGTCAAAAAAAAAATTGAATTGAGGACTGTTAAAGATTATCCAACCACTTAGATTCTTGGAAACCTTCTCATTGGTGTGCGCACTCGTAAACAACTTGAAGATATATGTAATTATGTTTGTTTCACATCCTAGATAGAACCGGTTAATGTAAAAGAAGCTCTTACTGAAGAAAACTAGATTGTTGCAATGCAAGAAGAGCTTAACCAATTTGTGAGAAATGATGTTTGGTATCTTGTTCTTAGACCTAAAGATAAACATATTATCAAAACTATGTAGATTTTCAAAAATAAGTCCGATGAACTTGGTAATATAATTTGAAAAAGGCTAGGCTGGTTGTACAAGGGTACACTCAAATTGAGGGTATTGATTATGATGAAACCTTTACCCCAGTAGCTCATCTAGAGTTAATCAGACTATTTATATCCATTGCTTGCTTTAGAAAATTCAAAATTTATCAAATGGATGTGAAGAGTGCCTTCTTAAATGGTGATCTTCATGAAGAAGTGTGTGTAAAACAACCAATGGGTTTTTAAAATCCTAAAAACACTGATCATGTCGATCACCTTAAAAAGGCTCTCTACGGCTTAAAATAAGCTCTCAGGGAATGGTACAAGAAATTGACTAAGTTTTTACTAAGTCATGATTTTCAAATGAGAAGTGTAGATAAGACTCTTTTTGTTGAGAAACTTAATGATCACATCTTAATTATGCAGATCTACGTTGATGATATTATTTATGGATTTACCTGTTCTAACATGACTGTTGAGTTTGCAGATTTAATGAAATCTAAGTTTGAAATGAGCATGGTTAGGGAATTGAATTATTTCCTTAGGTTGCAAGTAAAACAACAATCTAATGGTATTTTCATTTCTCAGACCAAATATGCTCTAAACTTGATCAAAAAGTTTAGATTTGAGAATGGTAAGAATTTTGATACTTCTATGAGTACAACTTTAAGACTCTTAAAAGACTCTACAGGTAAAAATGTAGATCCTAAACTATATCGTAGTATGATTGGCAGTTTATTGTATTTTACTGCTAGTAGACCTAATATTGCTTTTAGTGTTGGTATTTGCGCTAGGTATCAGTCTGATCCTAAAGAGTTACATCTAACTGTTGTTAAGAAGATTATGCGATATGTCACAAGTACTTCTAAATTGGGTCTCTGGTATCCATATGATACTAGTGTTCAATTGGCTGGGTACTCAAATGTTGATTGGGCTGGTAATATTGGTGATAGAAAATCAACCAGTGGTGGTTGTTTTTATATTGAAAATTGTTTAGTTTCTTGGTTTAGCAAAAAGTAAAGTTCTATATCGCTCTCTACTGTTGAGGCTGAATACATCGCAGCTAGAAATGCATGTACTCAACTTGTTTGGGTGAAACGTATGTTAAGCGATTATGGAATTGTACATGATTCAATGGTCCTATATTGTGATAATTCCCATGTAACAAATATTTTAAAAAAATCCAATCCAGCATTCATGTACCAAGCACATTGACATTAAGTTTCATTACATTCATGAATTAGTGGAAGAAAAGCTAATATCTTTAGAGAACATTCCTACTAAAACTCAACTTGCTAACATTTTTACTAAGCCACTCAACAAAAGCAGGTTTAATAAATTGAAATTTGATCTTAGTATGTGTAATCTAAGTTGAATATTCATGCTTGATTGTATCATAGTGTATATATTTGATAAGTTATTTGTTTAAATTCCAAATTATATGAAAAATGCATAGCTTAGTCGGTACACAACCAGTCGAAGATGTACTTGACCAGTCGTGGCACGATCGGTCGAGGACATCCTACAACCAGTCATGTAGCACATTGGGTCTTTTAAAAATTAGGAAAAACTTCATTTTCTTCATTTCTACTTTCCTCTCCAACGAGCCGACGCCCGACCAATCGTACCCACCGTTCTAGATATTTAAGGTTAGTCGGTCATTTGCTTTTTTTTATATAGATTTCAGTTAATATTGCTTCATTTTCACTCTTGGAGAAATTTATTTTTTCATTCATTATGATTTTGGGGTTTTCCTTTGGAAAATATAATCTAGCAAAACCCCACTCCACATCTTTTGAAGCTACTTGTTTCTTTGACTCTTCTATTGCTAATGGATGCTAGAGGGAAAAAGAAAATTTCCCGTGGTCTATCTTCTTCTAGATCTACTCCAATAACATGGCGTCACCTTCAGTTACTCGAAGATGATCCCTCATATGTACGGGAATTGCATTTGCGCAATGTTATTGTTGAGCGACCTGTATTTCTTGATCACATTACTCATTTTGGTATCATTTCACTCATCCAAGCTGTAGGTTGGGATAACATTGTATATTGGGGTGGGCATGCATATCAGTCTATTACTCAATCCATGTTTGCATGTATCTCTAATTTTTAACTGAGAATTTAACATTTAAAATTGACGCTAGAGAAGGTCCATTTGAAATTGACTACCATCTAATTTCAGGGCTAATGGACACACCTGTTAATGATAAGGGTATTCCTATTCATACTCTAGCTGAGAAACCCTCAGAATCAGAAAAGTGTATACTCACTAGAAATTTATGTAATATGAATGTGCATTAAACTCATAAAGGGAATGTGCTCCCCTCAAAGTACTTGTTACCCAGATATAGGGTTCTCCATAGAATTTTTATTTCAAATCTGTATCCGCGTTCTAGTAATAAAACAGAACTGACTTCCTTTATGGTTCGGGTTTTACATTCTGTCATCTCTGGTACTAAAGTTTGTCTTCCTTCTTTGATATGTCATTCCATCATTCAGTTTCATCTCCATCCAGGTCATAGTGATATTCTATTTTCCTATCTTATGATTATTTTAGCTACTCACATGCTAGTTGCTATGCCTATTGGAGGGGCTCTCATCCATCATCTTATTTTCAACAAGATGAAATTGGAATTGGCTCCTGGCCAAGTGGATGTGGGTGGTGGTGGAGCTGAAGCAGGGAATGAAGAAGAAGTTAGTGATCTTCCTCCTGATGATATAAATATAGATGATATTTTTATTGAAATTGAATTAGATTCTACTAATGATCCTGACTATGAACCATCAGATTTTGATGCGCGTCTATGTGCACTTGAGGAGAAGGTGGAGAATATGAATGTTGCCCATGATTTACAGTTTAAATATATGCACAAGTATCTTAGACGCTAAAACAAGGGCCTTCATCAACTTGATCCTACCATACTTGCTCCATCTTCAGGATCTGATAAACTGCTTTACTCTTTAGTCTGTAATAACTTTATGGCTACTTGTGTTGCTTGTGTTGGTTTGTGAACTTTATTTAGTTTAAACTAGTTAATGGTATGTGGACTTTAATTTGTTTATATC
Organism: Magnolia kwangsiensis; assembly: GCA_037074715.1. Lineage (NCBI taxonomy): Eukaryota > Viridiplantae > Streptophyta > Magnoliopsida > Magnoliales > Magnoliaceae > Magnolia > Magnolia kwangsiensis. Next base: position 78,121,213 of record CM073579.1, read on the forward strand.
TTACCTAGTTAATCCTTTATTACTCCTGTTTCTAATCCTTTTCTATTTTCTTTCTTCCTTTGTCATATTGTGACAAAAGGGGGAGAATTTATATGGTTATGCATATGGATTGTGATTGTGTAGCAGCATTAGTAGCATTTTTTTTTTATTTTTTTATTTTTTGATATATGTGTGCTACTTAGGGAGAGTATGTGAGAAGATGTTTTGCCTAGTTCATGATGTTGTGTGCTAGCTGATGATAACTAGTGCAAGATTCGTTATTGTTGAGTATGTTTTGTCACAAATTTGACAAAGGGGGAGATTGTAAGTGTTATGGTTTTATGTTCCTTTGGTTGTCAAAATTTTTGGTGCCAAAAAATCAATCTATGTCTTGTGTAGCTAGGATCAAGACATTGCATTTGGGTTCAAGACATTACATCACCTCTCTAAACACGTTGCTTCAAGTCAAGAACGAAGATGTACTTCAAACCATTTCATGAAATGCAAGTATAAGCTTACAATGAAAGAAGTGATCTTGTTCAAAGACTCGAGTTAGTGTACAACTCGAAATGAAGTACAATTCAAGCTCTAGAAGATGTCAAGTTCAATGCTACATTAAGTATAGATTAACCTTCACAATGTTTGAAGATTAACTATCATATGAAGTCTCGATGTTCATATCTCACTTTTAAGGTATGGTTGACCTTAGATTGATCTTAGGGTAGGTCATTTTGTATACATAAGTCATATTGAATCACTTTGTAAGTGCTTGGACTATTCTAAGACTAGTCCTAGACCTTTTTCGACTAGTCCTAGAACTGGCTCAACCAATCCAAGAAATTCCAAGACCAGTCCTAAGTTGTTGCAATTTTTTGAAATTTTTTGGTTGAGCCACGACCAGTCCTAGAGTCTTCTCGACCGATCGTGTGAACAGTGCTCGACTCATTCATGACCTGTCGTTCTCCTTCGACTCAAACTCCAACGACTAATTTTGGTGCCTCACAACCAGTCGTGGAGGGCTCATGACCGGTCGTGGACGACCTTTAACCAGTCGTGGAACAATTTTATACGAGCGCACTTAAAATTTTAAAAATTCGTTTCTTCTACGACCAGTCGTAGTGTCCTCAAGATCAGTCGTAGACGATTTTCTACAACTATATATAGACGATGAATTTCAGTTGTGCATATTTAAAATTCTCCTTTGTTAGCTTTGTTGATTTGATTTTGTTTGTATATTCCAATCTGAATTGAAAAGAGGAATTGTTGTATTCCTTCTTCTTGGAATCAAATTCAAATAGAGCTATCCCAACTAGTTTAATTTAAAATCAATTTAGAACCTAGAACCATTTCTTAAGTGTGTATTGGACATTGAACTTCTATTCGAACTTCTACTCTGACTTGGTTCCTCCAAGCTACAATAAAAGGAGAAATCCAGGTATTTTACATTATTGTAAATTTCCTTCTTTTAATTTTATTCGATATTAAGCCAAAAAAATCTCAATCTGTTGGTTATCTGAGGAAAGCTAAAAAAATTCATAAGTAGGATTTTTTAAATTGTGTAAGCCCACTGAAAGACACAATTGTGAAGGTTTTGGGTGAACCTGAGAAAACCTATTTTGATAGTGAACGCTAATATCCCCTATGTGAGGATATTAGGAGTGAAGTAGTAAGTCGTGTGGCTGTTGCTTAACAGTTGGTGAACACACAGGCGAACCACTATAACTCTTTGTGTTTTGTGGATGTTTGATTTATTTTTCCTATCTTTTATCATTCAAATCTGTGGGATGTATGTGTGGATGTGAATGCTGTAATATTTACATTTCAAGCATTGTGGGGAATGTTGTAATAGTTTAGAATCCTATTCTTGCTATTTCTTTTTATTGTCCTAAAGTTTTTGCTTTTATTTCTCTAATTGTTCTAGTAAGGTTGTCCTGTCATAAACCCTTGGTTTTTATGAGGAAAGGTTGTCCTTAGAACAACTAGAATTTGTGATTTCTTTACATTCCAGTATTGTGATTTATTTTTAGTGTTATCTTTCCTTTATTCATTTTTATTTCACTTTAAAAGTTTAAATTTGGAATAGTCCTATTCAACCCCCCCTCCTCTAGGACATATAGCTTGGCCTTTTCAACAAACCCTTTTAATTGCTAAGATTATTGAGATATAGGCTGATATGTCCAACTAAGTATTGCTGTCCAAAAATCTGGATTGTTGAATGAACTGTCATGGTCAATATTTGGTATGGATTTTGGATCATGATTTCCACTATTTTTTTTATGATTGTGGGGATCAATAAGAAGGTTTGGACCCCACCTTGAGGTGTGGTGGATCACACCTCAAAATGTCCATGCAAAGGCACCCAAAGATGAGGCCCAAAGGGGGTGGGCGGTCCACCTTGCTAGACCGTCCAGCCTTATATATTGAAGGGAAAACATAAATTCTAGCATGATTGTATGAGGGGTGGGACACTTTTATGGACCCCACCCTACTGTAATTTCTGGAAAAAATACTAATTTTACATCCCTCCCCTCCTATATGAAGTTTGGGCCCACCTTATAGGACAAACATTGCATGGACAACAATATTTCACCCTAGACAGATTGTGATTCCAAATTTAATTAAAATACTTATGAGTATCCAAAAATCATGAAATTTACAGAGAGGTGCACCACCCATGGTAGGACCTACCTACCAATGTTTGGAGCCAACAAACCCCTGGGTACACCGTGACAAGGGCTGGACTGGCCCACCAAGCTAGGACATCCAGGTCAAATAGATTTTCTCCACAGTCTATTTTCATTAAATTAATTGAAATAATTTTAATCATCCAAAAATCACCAAATTTTGTGGAGGTGTGTCCCACCCATGGAAGGACCACTGTACAAATTTTCAAGGCCATCGGGCCCCTGTACCATTAGTGGTGCAGCTTGGAGTGGCCCACCAGGCTAGGATGCCCAAGCTGGGGCGTCCAGCCTTGGCTGGCCGTGCAGGCCACCTTGTGGGCCCACCTTGATGTATTTTGTTATCTCACCACCCATCCAATCTTGGTCCATGTGGGACATGGGCACCTTTCTCTTTAGTTTTCATTTTTTGGGTCCATTTGGATGAGTTTTGGGGCAAAATACCCAAGCCCATAGAGCTGCCTACACATGGAACGCCCAGCCCATTGGGCAGCAGCTGGACGTCCAATCTAGCAGCATGGCCCATATGATTTATATGTTTAATCTACTCCCTTCATCTAGTAGACCCCCTATGACATGTATGGGTCACCAGGAACTAAAATAAATAAATTAATTAATTAATTTTTGAATTTCCAACAAGCTAGATTGTGAGTGGGTTGGAATTTCAGTAATAGACCCATAGTTACTGCCCAAAAATGAATGTTTTGAGGCAGCATGGTCCAAAAAATTTGGAGAAATTATTACACATATCTTGCCTCATTTTAATTAGATTTTTGGGATTAATTGGTGCAGAATTAAGGCCCATTCCAATTGGGTTTTTATTGGACTAGTCTTCTTAGTTATATTATTAGGATTTTCCTAGGCCCATTGTCTTGAAACTCTTTGATAGGCCCATGACCTTTGGGCCTATATTTAATACACCATTGTGATAGGTTTTGTGGGTCGAAATACTCAAAGTAGTTAGGCCCTTATGTGCCCATTAAATTAAAACCATACTTGGGTCGAAATGTGAGGCCCAACTCACTTGTTTTAACTATATGGATTACCCATATGTTAAAATAATGGGCTGCCCATTAGACCCACCACAATGAGTAAACTCATGATCTTTATGGTTGGGCCCAAACCTTGCTTGAGGGCCCACCATGTTGCCTATAAATTGGGCTTAGTGTATCGCCCACTAGGTCATGGATTGCTTGGGCCTTGGACTTTACTTTATGTGTAGCGAGCTGCCTTTTGTGACCCAGTTGTGGTTAGATGTCCTCCTTGGTAGCCCTAAGGTAGGCTCATAGGATCCTTATAAGTGGTTGAAGGCCCACCTTGGGCCCTTGATTAGGACTGTTTCTTCCTTGGGCTTTTATGACCCTCAACTTATGGGCTACCCCTAAAGTGTTGGGCCCCCACTAGAGGATTTCACTTCTCCTTAGAGTATCTGTCTATGTATCTAGACCTTATCCCTCCTTGGGAAGGAGGAATATATTCTACGGGTAGTGCACTTATATCATTATAAACCATTTGCATTATCTATGTGAATTTATTGCATTGTGTGGTGGTTATAGAGGGATGGAGTTTCTCCCCTTGTGTACATTGAGTGTTTGAAGCTAGTGCATGATTTATATGTGTGACTCATGCATTGGCATCGCATTTCATGATGATACTTCCCTTGCTTCATCAAAGCCTTGCCTCCATAGGGACATTCATGGATGGCTGTATGTGTGAACACTGGAAATGTATTTGAGAATATCGGGTGCATAGGATGCCCAAGGATAAAATTCTTAAAACTTCAATGGTACTAAGGATTTTCCCAACACCGTGACCGAGTGGAAACTATGAGCACACGAGGGCCTTATACCATTAGGCCGCGACTCCCACTATCGTGTAGTCGGTTGGGTAGGGGTGTGGCCTTACCCGCCTGGTGTGAGAAGGCATTGCTAGGCTAAGTCTAACTAGCTCATAAATGGGTCTACTGCCATCGAGCCTAGTTGGTGATTAGTTGTCCACAGGTGGGGTGTGAGGTCTCTTATGCTCGTTTGACTATGCGGGTCTAGAGAGCGGTAATCATTCAGTAGTGTAATGACCCCAGCGATTTCCTTATGATTGGAAATGTACTTGATATGTGGATTTAGATATGAGCACTGACATCACTTCACATCGTATTTGCATCGACTACTTAAGGCCCCTTGTACATTGTCTTGGGATGGCACCTAGTACTCATTGGATTGTATTCATGATAAGCCTTGGTAAGGCTAGCGATATTATCATTGATCATGTTTCCCCTCTTTCTATTATTCTTCTATGCACTATTGTCACACACTTCCACCACCCTCTAAGCTTCTATAATCTTATGCATGATTGATGCATACAGGTGATCCTAGATCAGCATCATAGCGGCAGAGCTTGGATTAGAGTTGAGTTGAGGACCCCTATTGTTGCAGATCTCCTTTCTACTTCTTTTGCTATCAGATGTATTCCTTTCCTACTTTTTACTTGTAAAAGTTCAAATTCTTAGTGGATTTTATGATGTGTGCCTTTTTTATTCTCAGATATACTTACTGTGATCTTAGGAATGCTCGTATTGAAAATGATTATACTATAATGGAAATTCTCCTTGTACGATCCCAGGGTCAGAACCTGCCTCAGGAGTTGAGAATGGGGTACTACGAAGGCTGTTGTGGCCAGAACTGGCTATCGGGTTCCTTGTGTGTCTGGTTACCAAGTCTAGTGTGTGACAACATGTGTGTGTCCTTTTGGATTATTTCCAGTGGACCCATCTATAGCATATGTATCTTATCCATGCCTTACATCCAGTTACTAGATTTGTATATGCAGGCTACGTGAGGAGCCGATGTTAGTCTAACATAGGCCACACCACATGGACCTCTGTATTTTTAGTGGGGCTTGGTCATTCGAGTCTCACTCTAAGTATATGTTATGTCAATTAAGGTCGATTATCGCATGATATGTCTAATAACATGCTTGCATCCTTAACCTGATAGGACACACTGATAACATGCTTAGTGTAATGGATATCATGCCCATTTGTATGCCTATTGTGAAGAACGATTATTCATAGCATATGCCTTTCGGCTTGAGATACTTAAGGGACCCCATAAGAGATAGGGTTGCCCCACATGACGTGCGGTATGTGTAGGTTTAGTGCATGACTTGGACAGTAAGACTCATGCACTTTGTATGTCGCGATCACTTTTACACCCTGACAACATTGGGGTTATGGCCTCCACAGGCATATAATGGATGGTTGGATTGGATACTGAAAATATCTATTTTAGCATTAGGGCGTTATGGATGTCCTTAGGTGAAAGTTTGTAAACCCTTATGATACCAATAGGATGCTTCAATGTCGAGACTGAGTGGATAACATGAGTGCTCGAGTGTCAAAACCAATAAGCCATGTCTCCCTTTCTGTCATGGTCAGTTAAAAGGGAGTGTAACCTTATCTGCCTGAGAGTAGGGTAGTAAGCTAGGTTGAGTCTGACCAACTCGTAAATGGGCCCGCTATCGATGAGACGGGTGGACATTGGCATACCACTAACAACGCAGATAGTGAGGTCTTTTCCACTCACTTGGTCATACGTGTAATGGGGCGGCTATGAGTGTTGAAGTTACTAGACCCTGTGATGTTTCCAACAACGAACTATTCTGATATGTAGGCTAGTTGAGGATCAACATGTTTGCATTACATCTCTAACATATGACATTCGGCCATGTAGGCCTTGCATTACATAGCCTTAGTATGGCTAACGACATTCATAGACTTGTCATCTTAGCCCTTCATCATCTTCTGCATACTTTGATATCTGTATTATTGTTATATGTATTGTGCATGCACACACGCACTCTACTGAGCTTCGTAGGAAGCTTATGAGCATTTTTTTATGCTACTAGTAATGTTAAGGCATATTAGCAGCATTGAGCCCAGTGATGTGCATTCCTTGAGATACTTGGTTGATTCTCTCCCATACTTCAATCAGCTTCTCAATTGCTCCCACATTTGTCGATGCTGCTGGTTCAGCTCCATGAAAAAATACCTTGCATGTAATGTGACAATAAGGTGACCAAGGTGATGGAATGATGGTGGAATCTCCTACAACTAATGCTTTTAGTTGATTCCTAGTAGGGATTCACCTATATGGGTCTTTTATAGGATTTAGACAAGGATATATCTATAGGCTTAGTGTCTAATCTTTTTTAAAAAAGTTAGAGATCAAGTTCATCTTCATCGTGGAGTTTGGAATCTTCATTAGAGTGGTAAAGTTCAAAATGATGACTTAGATCTCATTGGCTTAGAGCTTAGGATGAGGGATATGAGTAGGGAATCACCTAAGCTTCTATTACATTAAAAACCCATAGAAATGCCCAAGAATTGAATGCCCATTTTATAAAAATAATGTTGCAGTGGCTATAAAATGGCTAGTTAATGGCTCTTTTGATAAGATCGAAAGGTCTTTCAATAAGATCGAAGGTCCTTTAAAAGGATCGAGTTATCCCTCGATCCCATCAAGTAACTCTAGGAATTTTCTATTTAGTTGTTGGATTGTTTCTTTGATTGCATCGAGTTAGTCTTTAATTCTATCGAGACCCATCGACAGCCTGTTGATGGGATTGATGACTACTCAAAATTTGTTGTTTTCAGTTATTACTCTTATAACAACTTTGTACCTCTTTTAACCTATCTTATAATGTTCCAATATAGTTCCTAAGGCTATGTGATAATCAACCAATAGTTTACCTATTAAGTTTAAAATCATCTAGAGGTTAGGTTGTTTTACGTATAAGGTAAGGGTCATCAAAGCACCTCAATTTACAATTTCTTCACTTCCTTGATGCTCAAAATTTTCATGTGTCTTCGGTCTTCAACTTCTAAAGGCTCAACCAACTCACTGATACACAGACTCATGTGATTGGCAAATAGGTGCATAACTTAGTGCACTAATAATCTTCCCATTTACTAATTATGTGGCAAAAACCTAATATAGACCTTGTCATGGTCCATACCACTAACCAACTAAAACAACTAAAAATATTACATGTCAATTACATATGATTTGTAACTCGAATACATAAAGACATGTAAACTCTTTCATTATTCCCTCTCAAATGCTTTCCCTGCCTCAATCAATTTCGTATAACAACAAATAGAACTCACAAGATAGAATTCAACTTATTTTGGTGGAACTTGATCTTTTTAGCCCCTTTTGTTAGTATTTGATAAAGAGATAATTTTATAGATGTACCAATTAAGCACAGAAAATCAAAAGCTCTATAAATCATAGATTTACTAATAATCACATACTAACAAGGGAATAGAGTGCATATAACATTAAAACTATAGAGCATGCTCATTATGGTCATTAAAAATTATATACCATTTGAAATATCAATGACCAATGATAGTCTAGCAATAAACATATGATACTCAAAATTAAGCAACTTTAAAGCTAAACTTTCAAAAAGAAAATGAGGCTAAGATCCTCGAATTTACCTATTAAGCACAAAATGAGGCTAAAAGTCCTTTAATATACCTATATACTAAAAAATAAGGTTTAATTCCTCAGGTTTAACAATTAAGCCCTCATATACCTTCTAAGGTCACCCATTCTTTTTCACAATCCACTTGGGTGTGAATTTCCTAGGACTCGGACTATGTTCAGTATGAGGAATGATTTTTCTATACGCATCTCCCTTAGGTGAATTTCTAGTTGAATATCTATTTTTGATAGGTGATTTAACTATGTGTCTTAACTTTTAACAACACCTCATACAGTCAGTCATTTTAGGAAGGGTAAAAAACTCTTTTTTCTCATACAGTTGGTCATTTTAGGAAGAGTTAGAAACTCTTTCTTCTTTTCCAAGAATACTTATCCATTAGTATGTCGATTGCTTAGTCATGACATATTTACCAATTTGTTTGTGACTAAAGTAGATTGTCACGCCCCAAACTCAGGAACCAAGCTCATAAAATTCCTGATCGCCAAATCCGGTGTCGACTGTCACACCCGAAACTTGGAAACTGGGCTCACAAAATTTTCGATCACTGAATCCTGTGCCAACAGCCTCCGTAGTACCCCATTCTCGACTCTCAGTACCCATACGCCAGATTCTGAACCTGAGATCATATAAGGAGGATTTTTCAATGTACATTTAACTCATAATGAGCATAACCACAAGTTTACCTAAATTACAAGGGCAACATCATTATCACATATCCACTAATATAAATAGTTGAATACAGTGATGAAAGGGAAATACATATATCAAAAATCAAAGCTCCAGAAGACAGGTGCACGCTCCAAACTCAACGTTGTTGCGACTTAACGCCACTTACACGCATCTATCGTGCATAAGCTTATAGAAAACTTAGAGGGTGGTGTAAGTGTGTGCGATAACGTGCCAAGCTGGTAATGAGGAAACATGCTGGTATGTCTATAAATACTATCAGCCTTATCCAGGTTATGTGATGCAAAACATAATAAACCAATATCATATACTGAGAATGCAATGCAATATGCAAATCTTAATGAATCCATAAATACCGATAAGATCATCTAGGCCATATAAATGTAGAAATATAGCAACCCAAAATGCTATATACCACGGATGTAATGCAATATGTGGTGTGAATGAAATAACCAAGCTAGAGTGTAAAGTCAAGATGATAGTACATATTATCGCAGGCTATACAGTCCATCATAAGGGACTTCTAAATTTGGATACATCTCTTGATCTCAAGTTAGTCGCGTGCCGCAATCGAAATCCTGACCATTGCGAAGGTACACAATAATCAGTTACGCACCACCAGCCCGAGTTAATAGTGAATGGATGAATGAATTAGTAAGATGCAAAGTATACATCTCTTGCTCAATAAGGCCACATATCAGTACTATACATCTCTGGGATCATCACCAAGGTCTAGTACACTCTACACATGATTGCCGCCCACTGGACGCACAACCATGCAAGTGGAAGAGACCTCACTATCCGCTTGGCCAGTAGTCAGCCAATATCTACTTGGCACATCGATAGCGGACCCATTTACGATTGGTCAAACTTAGCCTAGTTATGCCCCCTGGGTAAGGCCACACCCCCTTCCAACCAACCACAACATAGTGGGAGACACGACTTACTAGTATTGGGCACTCGGGCGCTCATGTATCCACTCGGTCTAGACGTTGGAGTGTCTCCTGGATACAGAGGTTTAGGGACTTTCACTCAGGTACATTTATGGTACCTCATGTAGAAAAAGATTTCTGATGTCCCATCTGGCTATCGACGATATGCTCGTGGAGGTCATGACCTTGATGTCGCTAGAGCGTATAGTAGTCATCTCAAAATGTGAGATGCATGAGTCACATAGTCGAATCATGCATCAATCCTTCGCATGCAGTGCGCTCATGTGGGACGACTCTGCCTATCAAGGAGTCCCATAAACAAACTGCCCTGTGGTGTATGTAAAGTCATCCACATCTCATAACAAACATGCAGATGATCTATATGGCATGTATCATGATGTTATGTCGTCACATACACACAATCGGTATCAATAAAAGTGTCGATAATCGGCATAAAAAATTGGCCTAACAAAGGGCCTAAAGGAAGGTCACAATGTAGACATTTAACCATCATTGCTCATCAATGTGGACATTTATCCAACATTACTCCCAAGGAGTGGCCTTCATAGGGCTAAACATATAGTGGGCCCATGGCCTCACATAAGGGCCTCATACACAACATAATGGGTCACATACAATCTCAATGGGCCTCATACAATCATATTGGGCCTTATCATATGGGCCTCACATATCACAATAAGCTGCATCACATGGGCTTCATATACAAGACATTAGGCCTCATCATATGGGCCTCATATACATCAAGTGGGCATCATCAATGGGCCGTACCAATGGGCTTCATGAACATCAAGTGGGCCGCATCAACGGGCCGCACCAATGGGCCTCATATACATTAAGTGGGCTACATCAACGGATCACACCAATGGGCCTCATGAACATCAAGTGGGTCGCATCAACGGGCGACACCAATAGGCCTCATATACATCAAGTGAGCCACATTAACAGGCCTCACCAATGGGCCTCATATACATCAAGTGGATCGCGTCAATGAGCTACACCAACGGGCCTCATGAACATTAAGTGGGCTGCACCAATGGGCCTCATATACATGAAGTGAGCTACATCAACGGGCCACACCAATGGGCCTCATGAACATCAAGTGGGCCGCATCAATGGGTCGCACCAATGGGCCTCATGAACATCAAGTGGGCCCATCAATGGGCTGCACAAATGGCCCTCATATACATTAGGTGGGTCACATCAACAGGTTGCACCAATGGGCTCATATACATCAAGTGGTTCGCATCAACAGGCCACACCAATGGGCCTCATATACATCAAGTGGGCCGCATCAACGGGCCACACCAATAGGCCTCATATAAATCAAGTGGGCCGCATCAACGGGTCACACCAATGGCCTCATAAACATTAAGTGGGCTGCATTAATGAGCTGCACCAATGGGCCTCATATACATCAAGTGGGCCGCACACATTCTCAAAAAATTGAATTGTATCGAAAGATCATGTGGACCATACTACAAATAGCAGTGGAGATAATGATTTTCACTGTTAAAATCCTATAAGGCCCATCATCATGTTCACTTTCCATCCAATCTGTTCATAAGGTCACAAAGACCTGAATTAAGAGGAAAAACAAATATCATATTGATCTAGAATTTTGGTGGTCCCAAAAGGATTTCAATGGTGGGTGTTCAACTCTCCACTATTTTCTACAGTGTGATCCACCTGATAGATCTGCCTCATTTTAGTCTCAGGCCTTGAGACGAGTTCACTAACTGGATGAACGGTTGAGATATAACACATACATCATGTATGGGCCCCATAGATGGGCAATGCAGATCACACATATACATCTCGGTGACATCCACCGTCTAGACATCTGGACAGTGTGGATGTAAGGTAAATACACCATGGTGTGGACCATCACATACATTATGGTGTTGCCACAGCTACTGGACACCAGTCCAGTAGTGTCCTCAAATGGACGGTCTAGATTAAAATCGGACCCATGGTCCTACTATTGCACGTACAACAGCTGTACATTATGGGTCCCACCATCTTATGGTGTGGATGGTGTGGATGTAAGGTACATACATCAACGTGGGGTCCACAGAACTTGCTGATGTCACAGCTGGTGTGGCCCACATAGATGAACGATGTGAATAAAGCACATACATCAGGGTGCCATCCCACCGTCCCATTCAAATGGACAGTGGGGATAGAGAAGACATTCATCATGGTGGGCCCCACCCCCACACATGTAGCACGTGAGGGGTGGGCCTCATGTCTTAGGAAAAGAGAAAAAAAAAGGACGTATGGTATGGATGTTTACACATCCTCATGATAAGGCCATAGGATGTACTGACGTCCATACAACAACCATAGCTGCTGGTATGCGGTACTCCAACCAATCCAAATTCCACATCAGGTGGGTCCCACATGGGGCCCACCACACATATTATATACATAATATTATATTATATTTATATATATATTATTTAATCGGCAGCCCTGGATGTCTATTGACAGACGGTCTAGATAAAGCCCATCATCAAGGTGGTCTCTCATCCTGGTATTGGGCAGATAGCTTGGATAAGGCCCTGCATCTAGTGGGTCCCATGTGTCACACATGTGGATGGACAGTTTGGATCAACAGATTTATCACGTGGAGTCCCATAGCAAATTTTCAGCTGCTGGATGCAACTGTGTGTGAGGTGTGATCTCAGAAAAACAAATATAAAAACATTTAGGGAAATCACACAAGCAATCAAAGAAAATATCAATCTCAAGCACAGTTATTTTTATAGTGGTTCGACTACTTGTCTATTCCACTTCCGTCGGACGCACTCAGCCCTTAAGTGTACTGGATCTCACTAACAGAGGTTTCACGACAGGTTCACCTCAAACCGGAGGTTTTAAATCAAGTTCACCTCAAACCAGTACAACTTATACTTAAGCTGACACTAACGTGTCAACACGACACAAGTTTATGCTCCCATGAGCAAGGGTCAACACACAGCACCCGACTTTTAGGCCACACAGGCCAAGTATCCACACAAGGAACCTCACCAATTTATGCTCCCATGTGCAAGGGTTAACACAAAGCACCTAAGTTTTAGACCACACAGGTCAAAGACCTACACAAGGACCTAAGAGTTTATGCTCTCCACAGAGTAAAGGTCAACACAAAGCACCCACCACGTATGCTCCCGTCGAAAGCCTCCTATGAGGACTTGAAAGGGGGTGAGAAACACCTTAGACCCAATCCTACAGAAGGAATGATCATAAGGGTCCTCTGGACTCTAATGACTTATAAATAAGTAGATGAGCTCCATTTAGCACATTGTCGAAGATCTCCTCCTTTAATGACGAAGAATCTTTAGCTCCCTTGAACCGCAAGATGATGTACCAATATACGGCGACGGGTTGGGTCAAGGTTATGATGGAATCCTACTCTATTAAATGTTTTCCTATAAAGGAGACAGAAATTCCAATCATCTATGCATTCAAGGCATCCCAACTTAATGATGTGCCATTAAGATGGTAGTTGTAGGATCCTTGAATGTGAAAGTTTATTCCCCAATCTACTCTATTGAATGTCAATGATGAGGGTGGATTGGAGGATGAACTTCCATGAGATAAAAGACTTAAGGTATATATCAAGGGTTAAAGACACAAAAGCACTCTCAATTTTCTCTACCAACAACCAAGGGTAAGCTCTCATTAAATAGGCAAAAGGTTCCAACTAATATAAAATGGTCACATTTTTGATAGAGTTCATTTCATCGAGCAGGGTCGACATCATCGAGCATATACTCTCGATAGCATCAACTGGCCGCTCGATGATATGAACTCAACTGTCAAACGTTTTTGAAACTTTTTACCACCTAGTCGAGGAAATCGAACATGCGTCAATATCATCGGATTTCGAACTCCAATTTCATCGACACAAGGTTTGATTCCTCGACATTTGAAAATGTGAGAGCACTTGCCTTTGAAAATATTTCAGGTAAGATATGATCGAGCATCACTCGATATCATCAAAATTTAAATATCGGTGAAATTGATGACAGTGTCGATTCATCGATAATTCCAAGAAATTTTCTTATAAGCTTACTAGACAGTTTATGTCTACTTTCGATGACATCGACCTATCATCGATATGATCGATATTTGAATATCAATTTTTTCGAGTGACCCTCGATCCAAGAAAAATAACCTAAAAACTTGTTAAACAGATTTTTGTCCCAGATCAATATCATTGAAGGTCTACCGACATCATCGAGATTTGAATTCTGAGGATATTGAGGAGCCCTTCGATATATCGAGAGTCGCATGATTTTCCTTAGTAGCATTTTGGATACTACTGATCAGATGTCGATTTTATCGAGTTAACTCGATGGACTCAAGATTCAAAGTTCAATGATATCAAGCGGTCCATCGATGCATCGATAATTCAATCCAAAAATCTTTGTGGTTGCTGGTCATCTTAAGTCCTCATTTCGATAATATCGAGTGAGCTTCGAGGACATTGATAATGGGCTTTGGGCTTTAATGTCATCAAGTTATGTATCGATAAAGTGACAAAGGTAGAAAACTTAAAGATTTTCCTGAGTTTGAAAAACATTTTCTAACCAAAAACCCTAGAATGTTCTATTCAATTTTAAGGGTTTATATACCCGATGTTTTGGGACATGGGATGTGAGGCTAAGATTTACCTATAACAGGTTCGGGCACTCATCCTGTTGAGGCAGATGCTTGATCAATCTTCCTATGGGGCTCCTTTGTCTAGCTGACTTAACGTTCATGCTAATTGATAAACTAGGGCACTTTCAATATGGGCGAGTGATGGGTTGTACTTGACTTATGTTGATGTGATTGATTGAAGGATTCTCTCGAAATTCGGTACTCATGGCGTTTCCTCAAAATATACGTGGGCCCACAACTCCTGGCCTGGGCATCGTATCGGCGCATGAGATGCGGCATTGGAATCGCGGTGACAGTGTCGTCGCTATAGTATAAGTTTCGGGTCGAGTTGACTTAGATAAACGAGATGCAACTTAGGGTCACGTGCAAAAGCCGATTACAGTCGTGAGACACCAGAATTCGACCAGGAGGACCGTGGAAGCATACGGATTGGTACAATCTATGATACGTGTCTTACAACAACAGCCTTCGTAGTACCCCATTTTTGGCTCCCAGCGTCCATACGCCAGATTCTGATCCAGGGATCCTACAAGGAGGATTTTCAGTAAAAAAATTTGTAAAGAAGCATAGCCAGAAGTATACCCAAATCACAAGAACAACATTATCACCACATATCCCCTAATATAAATATTAGAATATAGTGTTGAAAGGAAAATACATAAATAACAAAATCTCCAAAATGATCTTTCACAAGCTCTTGCCTCAAAGTTGCTACGACCTAATGTCACTTGCATGCAACGGTCATGCATTGGCTTACTAAAAAGCTTAGAGGGTGGTGCGTTTGTGCACAATACATGTGCCAAGCACACAAATATCAGAGTTAGTGAAAATACTAACAAGTCTATGAATACTGTCAACCATAACAAGGCTATGTGATGCAAGACATAGTATGCTAAATATCATATACTGAGGATGCAATGCAATGTACAAATCCTAACAAGTCCACGAATACCATTAGCCCTATCTAGGCCATGTAATGCAGAAACATAGTAAACCAAATGTCATATATAGATGATGCAATGCAATATGCAATGCAAAAGAAATGATAAAGTTGAAATGTGTAGTCGGGATGATAGTACATGGTATCGCAAGCTGTAGGGTTCATCACAAGGGACTTCTATCCAAACCAGTCTCATGCCTAAAAATGGATAGCTAGACTCAATGTGGTAAACTCCTGATCTCAAGTTGGTTACATGCCCAACCGAAATCCTAGCTATTGCGAAGGTACACATAATGATTTGGTTACGCACCACCAGCCCAAGTGGGATAGGGAATGAATGAATGAGTCAAGTATTAAGTAGCAACTCTTGCTCAGCAAGTCCACATATGACCGCTACAACACTTACTATATGGGACAAGGTTCTGCCTCACTGTATAAATAGTAGCCTGCCAACACATTAGTATACCAATCACTGGTAGCTCGCCAAGGCCCTTAGGGCCCGCCCATAACAGTGTTTGCCTACGTGTGCCCGTCCATGTGTGCAACAGTGATGGGGCATCACAATATCAGTACCGTACATCTCTGGATATCACCAGGGTCTATTACAATCAACACTAACTTGTTGCCCCATCTAAGTGGACAACTAGGTAAGTGAAAGATACCTCACTATCTGCCTGCCAATATCAGGCCTAACTCATCGATAATGGACTCATTCTTCAAGATGGGTCGAAGTCAACCTAGTCATTGCCCCCTCATTCAAGCAGGTAAGGTCACACCCCTTTTCAACCGACCACAACATTGTGGGAGACAGCCTACTAGTATACAGCCTTCATGCGCTCATGTATCCACTGTCTCGACGTTGGAGCATCCTCTGGTACCATAAGGGCGTGTTTGGGGCATGTCATTAGGAAGGATTAGGTGGGATGGGATTTAAGAAACATATTATTACCCAGGGCAAGGATTGTCCCCTGTTATAATGGGATAAGCTTAATTTCATGTTTTGTTTGTAATATGGTGGTACATTGAATGGATATACCCATCATCATTTAAAATTACTGAGAATAACACACGTGTTATATCTAAGTTGTTCATTTGTTTTGTAACCTCATTTGATGGCATGGGCCTAAAAATGAGGCAGATCCAAAACTTATGTGGCCCCAAATAAGTTTTCAACGGTAAGTATTCAATCCCCATTGCTTTCTATGGTGGGATCCACTTGAGCTTTAGATCTACCTGATTTTTTAGCCCATGCTCTAAAATGATCTCAAAAAATGGGTGGACGATGTGGATATAGCCCACACATCATGGTGGGACCTACACAACTTTCTAATATTGAGTGAAATTGGCACGGGACCCAATGTAATTCTATCTCATCTAATTCCCAGCTTTTCCATTCTTCCCAAACATGGAGTGGAATTGGCACAAGACCAGATGCAATTCCATCCCACCTAAGCCCATATAATACCATGCACCAAACACCCCCTAAGGGTTTGGGGACTTTCTGTAACACCCTAAACATTTCGATACTCAAGCATCGAAAGTTCTCGAGCATCACCATAATATTCAACGTAACGTATACATGTGTACGTTACCAACCCAACTATTCTAGCCTTACATCCTTGCCCTGACACAAACCTAACTATTAGGAACGATCTTCATTCATATATCAAGCCATCTGACTGTTGATTTTAAAGACTAGACCATCCATCAAGAGACTCGACTTATGTACTTCCCTTAAGTAAAATTAGCGAATAACCAACTATCCATAACGATTTAGATGAAAGTTTATTTATAAGATATACTCGAAAAAGTGCATACAAGCTTGTAAAACCGTTAGATTTCACAAAACTCTTATATCCACAATAATTAAGAAAATGCCACTAAACTAAACCCTTGAATTCAAGATCATAGGGTTCCCACGATCCGTTTGGTGTGAAACTTTACATCAGGCCCAAACACCAAAAAATAACCGTACATGAAAATTTTTGACCATTTGATCCATAAGATCATCAGCTAGAGTGAATTTTCACCTGAGTATGGCCCATCTTGACTAAACACTACTCACCTTTTCATAATGGAACACGTGTGCCTGCACACGAATCACCGAACAACTCAACTATCTATGCTACCTTCGAGACAGAAACAGTGTCCGTTTTGGGGACGCGATGGCCCACTTCTGTGATTAGATAGAAAGTTCAAAATTAAAATTTCACCACGCAACTGATGGAAGGAGTGGTTTCTCATACATAGGAAGATGTGGGCCCCAATGATATCACTAGAACTTCTCGTCCGCTGCAATACACGGACAGCAGGGAACCCAGAACAAACTGAGCACCGCTACGTGTTGGACGACTCAATCTGGAATCGCAAACCCGATCTAGACCGTACCCTTGCAATGAGGATCCCGATCCCATCCAAGGAGTCAGATTAGGAAATCTGGATGAATGGCCAACCCATTCTCGACCGTGCACAGGTCTGTCTCCATGGTTTCTCCACACCAGGAATAGAGGCATGCATAAGAGATTTACGAAAGGCCTCACAGGAAGAATCCGGAAGGCACACTGCACATCTATAAAAGGGATGCCTCCTCCGATGTTTGGAAGAAAAAAATGCAAGAGAGAAGAAATGATAGAAAAGGGAGTAGTGCTCACGCTGTCCAGCCACTCGCTGAATCACTAGGGCGAGTCCAGCCACACCGTCTGATCAAGAGAAAGAGGGAGGAAGAAAAGAAAAGGGAAGAAAGGAAAGGGAAGTGTCACGCCCCAAACTCAGAAACCCGGCTCACAAAATTTCTGATCATTGAATCAAGTGCTGACAGCCTCCGTAGTATTCCATTCTCGGCTCCCAACACCCATATGCCAGATTCTGATCCTGGGGTCCTACAAGGAGGATTTTTAATGTGATTTTTTTTTTTGAACGGTTTATGTGTTTAGGTGGTTACACATTTTTTACATGGTATCAACGCATATTGAAGAGATGAACCTGTTCGACATGTCACACATAATATGGTGCACTAGCTCAACAGTAATGAAAGAAATAATAGCAAACTCCAATCGCTCTTATATGCATCTTAAAAAGTGTAAGTCATACATATGAGCAAACCATAGCTCGTGAGTCTACTGCGTGCCATGAGTAAAACACGTCTTATCAGGGAGCTCCCGTAAAGACATCCAAAACAACAATAGGCATGTTATCAACCAATCATTTTATCATAGGTGAGTAGGTTATCAATCAAGCATGTCATATAACCATACAGGTTATCATGAACATGACATCAATGATAGGCATGTCACTCAACAAGCGACCATGAATCATTAAAATAACCAATTATCATGAACAAGATAATTAAATTTCATTTTCTACTTATGACATACGATGGAAAGGCAATGGCAAGGCTGACATGTAATCGTTTAAGTACATGGACATAATAACCAAATTTCATATGCTAAAGATGTAATGCAATATGCAAATCCTGACGAATCCATGAACATGTGGGACAAGGTCCTTCCTACACTGTGTGTACAGTATGTAAGGCCCATATCCTAAACCGTACCATTTCGTAGACTTTCGTTGTCCTCCCTGTCGAATTCTGGAGACCCCCGACACATATATAGTATTTGCGCGGGACCCTAAGTCATACCCTGTTAACCCAAGTCGAATCGACCCCAGACTTGTACCCTAGCAACCGCCATCACCACGGTTTCAACACTGCGTTTCACATGCCAATGCGATACCCTGTCCAGGAGATGTGGGCCCACATTTATTTCAAGAAAAACACCGCGCAAGAGAATCTCTACCAAATGTCAAATCAATCTCATTAATCAATTAAGTACAACACACATATCTTTCTCACCCAAAAGTCAACACAACCGTACCTCTCAAGTACGGCCATCAAACCCATCCCTCTCACCCATCCATCCATCACTCTCTCTCTCTCTCTCTCTCTCTCTCTCTCTCTCTCTCTCTCTCTCTCTCTCTCTCTCTCTCTCTCTCTCTCTCTCTCTCTTCACTCCCACTCCCTACCCCCATATCTCTTAATCCAACCCTTCAATCTTCATCAAACCCCATTAAAGTCGAAACTTAGGAGCTAAGGAAGCCAAGGAGCCAAGAAGGAGAAAAATCGTTGGGTGTTTATAGGTTTAGATTGTGCTTTTTTTGATGGACCAAGTGGGGCCCACCGATTGATGGTGTGGATCCTATTTAGGACCCCCTTTAATGTATGTTTTGTAACCTAGAGGGGCCAATAGTGGCGGAGTCCCTCCATCTCACCGATCTCTCCCTCTCTCTCTCATGAATGATGGCCCACCTTAGTGTATGATCTATGTCATCCACTAAGTGGGATGCACTCACTATCATGTCTGGGGCCCGCCCTTGCTGTCCGTTTTGGACCGACCCGGACAGAAAGGAAAACACAAATATCAGCTTCATCTCGACAGTGGGTGGCCCACCTGTGTGGACCCCACTTTGATCTATGTATTTTATCCCCCACTGTCCATCAATGGATGCTGCTGGACTAACGTCCAGTAGCTGTGGGACCTACCATGAAGTATATAGGATGGGGTGGCCACCTGGCATATGCGCCATCCACACCATCCATCTGTCTATCCATTTTACGGTAGATCCCACCATGATGTATCATCCAGGCTGTCCAGGGCTTGGACGCTGTTGTTCAAAAAAAAGGAAATATAATAATATAATATATATATATATATATATATATATATATATATATATATATATATATATATATATATATCTGGTGGGTCCTAAACGTGTGGACCCATCGTGATATATTTATTTTACATCCACACCATCCACCGTCCAGATAAGTTGGACGTGGACACTCACCATGATGTAAGTGTTTTCATCCCCACCATCCAGATAGTCCAAACATGGGACCACCTTGATGTACGTGCATTATCCAGGACATCCACAAGGTACGTGGACCCCACAATGATATATGTATTGTATAACCACACCATCTGTCCATCTGTGTGGGCCCCTGCATGACGTAAGTGTTATATCTGCACCGTCCAATCCCTGGATGGTGGGGATTGGATTGGCTGTTGTACCTTACAACAGCTATACAGTTGCTGTATATGTGACGTCAGCAAGGTATGAAACGAGGCATGTTTTATATCTCAATTGTCCGTATGGGACTCACTCCACATGTGATGAACGTGTGGAGGTGGGGCCCACTAGATGTATGGATTGTATATTTACACCGTCCATTTTGGACGGTGCCACGTGGGGCCCACCATTGATACATGTGTTTTATATCCCACCGCCCATCCATTTTGACGTGGCCCACCAGATTTAGACGGTGGGCCCTACTTGATGCATGTGTTCATTCGTACAGTCCACAGTCCAGATAGGGATCGTGGGACCCATGCAACACACGTGTTTTATATCCCAGCGGTCCATCCCTTCCTGGACATGGACCCACCTCGATGTATGGGTGCTATCCTCGCTGTCCGTCTATTTGATGGGCATGAGACCCACATGATGTGAGTGCTTTATCTGCACCGCCTGTCTATGGACCCTACCTGATGTGTGCTTTGTCCAGCACGTACACGTGGACCCCACCAGATGTATGTGTTGTACCTACACACTGTCTATCCATGGTGGGAGCCCACCTTAATGTATGTGTTCTCCTCGCCGTCCATCTGTTCTGACAGCAGGTGGGGCAGCCTTGATGTATGTATTCCGTATCCACACCGTCGGTGCTGTGTGAGGCCTGCCCATGATGTATGTTTTAGCCACGCCATCCAGTTCGCTGGACGTGCGGCCCACTTGATGTATGTGTTGAACATCCATGTTGTTCATCTGGTGGGCTCATTTGGAAGGTGTGGCCCACCTGCTGTGAGGCCCATTGATGAGGCCCGATGTGATTCATATATGGCCCATATGATGAGGCCCACTATGATATATGTGTTACACACACTTTCTACCCATTGTTCTTAGGCCACGGGCTGTCTCATGTGGGCCATTGTGATGTATTTGAAGCCCATGTGATGTGACCCATGGTGATGTATATGAGGCCCATTGTGATGTGTATGAGGCCCATGTGATGAGACCCATTATGATGTGCATTAGGCCCATGTGATGCAGCCAATTGTGATGTATTTAAGACCCATGGATGTGGCCTATCATGATGTATTTAAGGCCCATGGATGTGGCCCATTGTGATGTATATGAGGCCCTTATGTTGAGGCTGAATGTGATGTATATATGGCCCATACGATGAGGCCCATTATGATGTATGAGAGGCCCTTTTGTGAGGCCCATTATTTTGTATGTGAAGCCATATGTGATGCCATGTGTAACACCCCGTACTTTTCAGTACTCAGGTGTTACCATGAGGACCTTACTTAGAATCACAAATCCAATTTAGCGAACTAATTACCCTTGCCTGTTAAGGGAAAACTTCACCCATATATCAAGTCAGCCATCCGTCGTATTCTAAAATGGAGCATCACATCACAAGAGAGGTCTATTTTAGGGTTCAATCACCCTGATAGATAAATCAAATGTTCGTTGTCAATGTCAAAAGTCGAATCATCAAAACCCGTCATTCATTAGACCGACCACTTTCTATAAGACAACTGTAAATTCATTGGACTTTAGAAGCATCGGTCTAAGTGTATCCAGATTAGCCTGGGAATGTTAGAGGACAAACATGATCTAATCGACCACCAGATGAGGCCCACCTGAGTTATAGATCTACCTCAAAATCAGATGTGTGTCCTATAATAAGTTGATCCATAATAACTCATTTTAAATGTATATATATTATAATACAAAATGATTTTGTAATTATTTATAATAATACATATGTTACTTAAATTATTCAAATTATGTATATTATTTATTTAAACTATATATAAAATAAATCGTATACCAACACATTATTATATAATTGATGTATATTGATTAATACTTACATTTTACAATTTTAACTATATATTATCATATTATACTATATATATATATATATATATATATATATATATATATATATATATATATATATATATATATATATATATATCACTTAATATTAATTTTACTATACTATTGTGCATATATGATAATTAAAAAAAAAATGTTATATATGCTAATGATTGTAAATAAATACTTATCTATAATTGTTAATGTATTATATTAAATAAATATATAAATATATTTTAATCAAAAATATTATTTACTAATATTTATCATAATGAATGTATCAGAATATTATATTAATTACCTATAGTACACTTAGAATGTTATTAATGATATTTATCTATAATATTACCAATTAAATACTTTATTAATTGATAAATGAGTATTGATATAAAATATGTAATATGTTAGTAATTGTACTTAAATACAAAATAATACAAAAAATATATATTTACTTGTAGGATGATACCAATATAATTGGGTAGTGGGCTTGATTGACTCACCAGTTGGATGAATGGCCCTAATGGCAGGATTGGACCACAGATCATCATTGGATTGGCAATAATTGGCACTCAAAGGCCATGTTTCAATTAATATGGCCCACCTAAGACTTGGATCGGCATCATTCCTTGAACTAGGCCATTATGTGAGCCAACAAAACTCATGAACAGTGTGGATCTATCAAAAGCACCATGGTGGACCCCACCCTAGGTGGTACGTGTACAAGCAAGTGTACACTCATGCTACACCGGATCCAAGAGACCCAGTCAAACCACGTTTGACTGAGAAAAATGAAAAGGCCAAGCGAAGAGTCCTATAGGGGAGTGAATATGAATATGCCAAATTAAAAAATTAAATGTGAAATTAAATAAATGTAAATAAAGATAGCACTTAAATAATCCCACAAAGCATAAATGAATAACAACATCAAATGTATAAGTATTGAGAGATTGATACAAATGTTATTCTAAGGACAACCTTACACCAAAAAATAATGGCTTATGGTAGGATAACCTAATTCCTATAACGGTCTGTGTATCAAAATATCAAACCGATACAGAGGAATAAAGAAAAATAGCAAAGAAAATAATTAAGCTATTACAGCATTCCCACACTTGCATAAAAGAGATTACAACATTCTCCACAAATACTTAAAAAGAAAATTACAACATTCACACAAAGCCACAATCAATCATCCACCACAAGACCAGAAATTATAGTAGTTCGCTTGTGTGTATACCAACTGTTTAAAAAAACAGCCACATAACTACTCTACTCCCAATATCCTCACACAGTGGATATTAGTGTTCACTATGAAATAGATTTTTTAAGGTTCACCTAAAACCTTCAAAATTGTGTCTTTCAAATGGGCTTACACAATTCAAAAACCCCACACTCTGAATTTTCTGTATCACCTCAGACAAACCAAAAAGAAGAGATTTTTCCTAGCATAATCTCAAAGAAACTAAAAGAATAGATTTACAAAAATGTAAAATACTCATCTAGATATTCTCCTTTGATGCAGCCCGATAGAACCAATTCAGAGTAGATGTTCAATGTAGATGTTCAATGTCCACACTCACTTGTGAAATTTCGGGCGCGATAAGATAAGACTGTTTCACGACTGGTCGAGTGGCTTACTCGACTAGTCGAGTGGCTGCACGACTAGTCAAGCCCTGCTCTCAACTAGTCGTGTGGGACCCAATTTGGTTGCTAGACTTTGAGTTGAGCCCGCTCGACTGGTCGAGCAGTCTCCAGGACTGGTCGAGGGTCTAACAAAAAATCTTGAAAATTAGTAACAAACCTTGGACTAGTCGAGCCAGTACTAAGACTAGTCAAACATAGGCTAAGACTAGTCAAGAAAAATCCTATACACTTATATAGTGACCCAATTTAAGTATGCAATCAATATAACCTAATTTATGGTCAATCTAGGGTCATTCATACCTTATAAGTGATATTTGAACATTGAATCATCATTTTCTTCGATTGATAGTTGATCATTTGCTTTAGTTGATAGTTGATCTTGAAGTACACGAAGCTTGATATCTTAACGTACTTTAAATCTTGAACTTGAAGTACTTTGAAGCTTGAACTTGAAGTACTTGTGAGTTGTATTTCACCTTGAGCATTCCAAAGTAAAGCACACTGTCTTGACATAGATGAAGCTTTGAAAGTTTGAACTATCACTTGGTGTTGTACTCGAACTTGTATATCTCTTATACTTGTGATGCTTGAATCTTGAATTGGAACATTTTAAACTTGTACTTGAATTGCATGATCTTGAATAAGAAGATGAACTAAACAAGATACAGATTCCAAGAGGTTTTGGCACTACAAAATTTAACAATCATAAAAGCTAGAAAACATAGCACCTACAAAAAATCGAAAGAGGAAAGAATTCCCACTTTTTCTTTTTCTTTTTTGAATTTTTTGTCAGACGGACGGATAGATGCATTCTCGACTAATTTCAGCCCTCCATCATGGATCGGTCCCATGATCTAATTCGTCCACCTTGCAAGGAACTCGAAACCTACCAAAACCATGTTTAGTACACCCCATGGATCGAACTCATATGACCACAAACGCCCGCACAAGTGGGTTGTTTGTGTTTCTTTCCTTTATAAAAATGGAAAGCCTCCATGCTGGCCATCCGCATGAGGCTAGATCTAGGCATCTTAACCATTAGAGCAAGTCATCTCAACCATCTATGTCTGTTCACACGGATTAGGGGTTTTTGTGGAAAACCAATGCTAGAACCCACAATTTTACTAGCCGTTTCAAGGTACTAGACAACAGAATTGAATCATAGCCTTCATTTGGTCATCTGACAGTCTCAGATTACTTAGAGTTTCAAAAGAAGGAAATATATATATCAAGGGATTCGTTGCTTCCATTTCCTTGCAGCCCCCCCCCCTTCAAACTCGTCGTTTCCTTTCAAAGCTCGAACCCACCATCCCTACTGGTTTGAAGCTTCAAAACCAATAGTCAAGAAGCATTCTAGGATCAAGCAGAACCGATCCTATGGAGCAGAATGAAGTAAGGGCCATCGGACATCAGTCTATCATTAATGGTCGAATCGTCTTCTCCGCCAAACTACGCCGACTCAGTCCGAGTCTAAGCTGAGTCCAGGCCTTGTTGGGCCATGAGGAAAGGCTCAAAGGAAGTGGAGAAAGATAAGAGAGAGGAGAGAAAAAAAGAAAAGAGAAATGAAGGAGGAAGAAAAACATGAGAGAGAAAGGGAGAAAGTTGGGTCGGTGGCTGTTGCACTGACTTGGCCCAACTGAGTCCAGTACGACCTAAGCACCGGTCCATCCCAAGGGCTACTAGATGGTGTAAAAACTAAAAAAAAAATGATGATGAAGTGAGAGGGAAATAGGGAGCAGAGAAGGAGGAGGAACAAGGAAGAAAGAAAGAGAAACCGAGAGGAGTGGGTTGTTAGTTGCCGAGTCGACTTGGCTGAAACCGAGTCTGACTGTGCCAAGTCAAGTTTGGACCTTTTTCAGGTTAGATCTAACTAGAGTCCCAGCTAGGAGTGAAAGAAGGAAGAAAAGAAAGGAAAAAAGAAAAAGGAGAAGAGGAAAAGGAGAAAGAAATGAAGAAGAGAGGGAGTTGGGTTTTGATGGTTACCAAGTTGACTCAGTTGAAACTGAGCCCTGCCATGTCAAGTTGGGCTTGGGAGCTGGTCTAGACTTTGCTAGATGTTCCAGCAAGTAGTGAGGGAGAGGGAGTGAGAGAGAGAAGAAAATAAGGAAAGAAAAAAGAAAAGAAAGAAAAAGAGAAGAGGAAAGGTTTGGGATTGTGGTTGCACCTGTCGAGTCAACTCGGTGGAGTTGGGCTGAATTTGGGTTAACCCACTCGAGCCTTGTAGCTGCCAAGTGACATAAATCCAAGGTTTGACTCGATCGGGCTACAGTCATACTACCTAGCGGGTCACACACATCTCGGTCGTTTGATCGAGGTGAGGACTCCCCCTTTAAGCTTCCCTCTTAAATTCATTTATTTAATCATAGATGATGCCCTAATCCCTTCTGTTTAGTTACTTGATTGGGATACTTAACATCTTATGTGAACATGTGAATATGTTAATATGTTGTGCTCTTGATTCCAATGTAGATAATGAACACGTCTCATTAATTTTGGGTAAGCATAAATGATTGATGATAATATGCTATCTTTAGTTGTACACATGTTAATTAATTATACGATTTCCATTCATGATCATTTGATGTGTCGAATGGAACTTGTCGAGGACCTACTATCTTACAGTCCATATTTGACTTACACGACTTGGATCGCACATATACCTTATATGGCTTGGACCACATATTTGCCTTACATGACTTGTTGTTTATGTATGTATATCCTGTGTTTTCTATCCATCTTACGGTGTTCATTCATAGCATGATTTTTGAGTAGAGCTGAAGTTCTCTTAGCAATTTTCTAGCCACCTTGCGATGTTCACGTACGATATGATTTTCTGGTGGTCTAGAGTTTGCATGTTGATTTTCTCTTCATCTTATGGTGTTCAGTCCTACCATGATTTTCGGGTGGAGCTAAGTTTTCTTAGCAATTTTCTATCCACCTTGAGGTGTTCACGTATGATATGATTTTCAGGTGGTCTGGAGTTTTCATGTTGATTTTTTCTTCATCTTACGATGTTCAGTCGTACCATGATTTTTGGGTGGAGCTGAAGTTCGCTTATCGATTTTCTAGCCATCTTACGAAGTTCACGTATGATATGATTCTCTGGCGAAGTGGGGGTTTAAAGGGTGATTTTCTATTCACCTTGCGAATTTCACTTGTACCATGATTTTTAAGTGGTGCTGAAGTTCGCTTATCGATTTTCTAGCCATCTTGCGGAGTTCACGTACAATGTGATTTCGGGTGCAATAGAAAATCATATGTTTGATTGTTTGGTTATCTGGATATATTTCCCTTATATTATGACTACCATTATATTTTTCTTATGGTGAAATTCTGTTGATTGACTTGATTTTCTTAATATGAGTATGAATATGAAATGCCCTGAATAGTGTATCTAAGTGCATGATTCGCGATCTATATTGGATTATGAATGAGTGTGCAATCTTAAAGGGTGCTCCTCACTCTGATAGCCATTAATGCTATCAAACTATAATAGTTAATGCAGGTGCAGAGTGAGCCAATGTTGTTCATTGGGTTGTTAGAGCAGATTGGGTTACTGAGGAACTAGATGGGGTCCATGCAGCCCATATTGATTTCCAACACTAGTTGATAAACTCTTATTTTTTCTTACACAAACTTTGTTATTCGGGATTGTATTAGTCTTGTATAAGCGCTACTTGTGAATGTTTTTGATGATTGAAATATTTCCTATACAATGCATAGTTTACTCTAGTTTCATTGTTGCTAACTCTGATTAATGATAAGCGGCTCAAATTTACTCTGAATTTTATAGGCTAACACTCTGGTTTTTAGAAAACGAGTCATATACTCAGGTTCTAAAAATCGAGGTGTTACACCATGGGCCTCACTATATGTTAGCCTCTATGTGGGCCACTCCTTGGGAGCAATGTTCGTTAAATGTCCACATTGATTGACAATGATAGTTGAATGTCTACATTATGACCTCCTCTTAGGCCTTTATTAGGCTCAATCTCATTATTCTGGGTCAACCCAAACCATTGGGCCCCACTGATGCTGCATGGTTCATCATCGTCATAGACGGATGTCTCCGTGCTACCGGATTGGGCATATCTATGGTCGAGGGTCGATCTTTATGTTTTGATTTAGATTAGTTGTTCATCTATAGGCCCTGCCTTGCATATAGGTTGATTGTGCCAATTATCAAGCCTGATTGTTGAGGTCGATTATCGAGGATGATTATCGAGGCCAATTGTCAAGGCCGATTGTCTAGGTCGATTATCAAGGCCGATTATCAAGACCGATCGTCAGGTCCATTCTCATCGATGCCAATTATCAAGGCCAATTTTTGATGTTGATTATCATGCCAATTATCGAGGCTAATGCTGATCATTGATGCCGTTTATCGAGGCTGATTATCGATGTTGATTATCGGTGCCGATTATCGATACCGATTATGAGTATGTGATAGCATAGCATCATGATACATGCCCATAAGCATCATCTACATGTTTTTTATGAGATGTGATTGACCATTGCATATGTCATGGGGCAAGTTATTCATGGGACTCCCTGATAGGCGAAGTCATACCACATGAGCACACGGTATGCACAAGATTGATGCATGATTGGATGACATGACTCATGCATCTCGTATTTTTTGATATGACCACCGTATGCCCTAGCGACATCAGGGTGGTGGCCTTCACAGGTACGTCATGGATGGCCAGATGGAACACTGAAAATATTTAGTTTGAGCATCTGAGCACGTTGCATGTCCGTGGGTGAAAGTCCGTAAACCTCCGTGGCTAGGAGATGCTCCAACGTCTAGACCAACTAGATATACATGAGCGTCCGAGTGCTGAATACTAGTAGGTCGTATCTCTCACTGTGTCGTGGTCAGTTAGAAAGGAGTGTGGCCTTATCCGCCCGAGTGAGGGGGCTGTAAGTTAGGTTGAGTTTGACTAGATCACAAATGGGTCCACTATTGATGATCCGGGCTGATATTGGCAGGCGGGAAGTGAAGACTTTTTCACTCACTGGGCTGCCCGGCCGGCAGGGGCGGTATCCAGCTTGGAGTGTACTAGACCCCGGTGATGATCCCAGAGATGTACAGTACTGGTAGGTGGACTTATTGAGAAAGAGTTGCATACTCAGCATTTGATTCATTCATTCATACATTATCCACTCGGGCTAGTGGTGTGCAACTATTTGTTGTGTACCTTCGCAATGGTCAGGATTTCAGTTGGGGTGCACAACTAACCTGAGATCAGAAGTTTACCACATGGAGTCTGGCTATCCAAATTTAGGTATGGGACTGGTTTGGATAGAAGTCCCTTGTGATGAATCCCATAACCTGCAATACTACGCATTATCATCCCGACTTCACACTCCATCTTGGTCATTTCATTTACACTGCATATTACATTACATCCACGGCATATGACATTTTGGTTTGCTACGTTTTTGCATTTATATGGCCTAGATGAGGTTGACAATGTTCATGGGTCAGGATTTACATATTATATTGTATCCTCAGTATATGATATTAGCTTATTATGTTTTGCATCACATAGCCTGGATAAGGCTGATGACAATTATGGACTTACTACCATATTTTCATATTGCTCTGATATTACATACTTGACACTTACCTTGCACACACACTTACACCACTCTCTTTGCTTTCTATAAGCTTATGCACGATATATGCGTACAGGTGGCATTAGGTCACAGTAGTCTTGAGCTTAGAGTGTGCAACTATCTTTTGGAGCTTTGATTTTTGATATATGTATATTTGCCTTTCAACACTGTATTCAACTATTTATATTAGTGGATATGTGACGACGATGTTACCTCTGTGATTTGGGTAAACTTGTGGTTATACTTATTATAAGATAAATGTACATTTGAAAATCCTCCTTGTTAGATCTTAGGATTGAAATCTGCCATATGGATGTCGGAAGTCGAGAATGGGGCACTACGGAGGCTGTTGAGACCGGATTCGTTAATCGGGAATTTTTTTAGCCCAGTTTCTGACTTCGGGGTGTGACATAATAGTGTGCCAGCACAGTAACCTACTAACCACTGGTAGCTCGTCCAGGCCTGTTAGGCCCGCCCACATCAGCATCCGCCTACGTGTGCCCGCCCACATGTGTCCACAGTGATAAGGTGTCACAATATGTCATATGTAGAGGATGTAATGCAAAAGAAATGACAAGGCCAGAGTGTGTAGTCAGGATAATAGTATGTGATATCGCAAGCTGTGGGGTTCATCACAAGGGACTTCTATCCAAATCAGTCTCATACCTAAATTTGGATAGTTAGACTTAATGTAGTAAACTCCTGATCTCAGGTTAATCACGCGCCCCAACTAAAATCCTGACCATTGTGAAGGTACACATAATGATTTGGTTACACACCACCAACCCGAGTGGATAGTGAATAAATAAATGAATGAGTTAAATGTTAAGTATGCAACTCTTGCTCGGTAAGCCCACATATCAGTACCGTACATCTCTGGGATCATCACTGGGATTTAGTATAATGTTGTCAGCCATACCAAGACTATGCGATGCAAGGCTTACGTGGCCAATGTCATATGTAAGGTGCAATCACAAGTCATGCCAGTCCTCATCTGAATCCACATATCAGTACAGATCCTCTATGGACAATTACTGGGGTCTAGTACGCTCCAAATGGCAATGCCCCTCCCCCAGGCACGCAATCCAGGTGAGCGTAAGAGACCTCACTATCAGCCTGACTAATAGTCTGTCAATACCTATTCCGCACGTCGATAGTAGACCCATTTACGAGCTAGTCCAACTTAGCCCAGCATTGCCCCCTACCCTCGGGCGGGAAAGGCCACACCCCCTTTCAACCAACCATGACGCAGTTGGAAACACGGCCTAATGGTATTCAGCACTCGTGCGTTTATACATCCACTCGGTCTCGACATTGGAGCATCCGCTTGGTGCCATAAGGGTTTAGGGACTTTCACCCAGGGACATCTATGATGCCCCATATAGAACCAAAATATCTTCGGTGTCCAATCCTGTCATCTATGATATGCCTGTGGAGGCCTCAGCCCTGATGTCGCTAGGGTGAATAGAAATCATATCACAGAAATGCAAGATACATGAGTCATACAATCTAGTCATGCATCAGTCCTTCGTGTACCGTGCAGTCACGTGGGGCAACTCCGCCTCTTAGGGAGTCCCGAAAATAACCAGCCCAATGGCATATGTTATGGTCAATCACTCCTCATAACAAGCATGCAAATGATACGTATATGCATGAATCATGGTGTATGTCATGCATGATTATCAATTATAACAATGATCGGCCTCACACAATAATAATGGTCCTCACACATCACAATGGGCCTCATCCAGCCAACATGGGCCTCATACAATCACAACAGGCCTCGCACAATGGGCCTCATACAATCACAATGGGCCTCATACCATCATAATAGGCCTCCTACAATCACAATGAGCCTCATACAATCACAATAGGCCTCATACAATGGGCCTCATGCAATCACAATGGGCCTACATATCACAACAGTCCTACATATCACAATGGCCCTACTTATCACAACGATCCTACATATCACAATGAGCCTACATATCACAAAGGGCCTACATATCATGGCCACAAGATGGGTTTCAAGGTTTGAGTAGTACTACAGGGTATTGTGAAAAGCATTATTCTCAATGAGGGCCCAATAAGGGGAAAATAGAAATGGGCTTAACAATGGGCTCTAGAGCGTTTGCAACGTGGACATTTAACCATCATTGCTCCTAAAGTGTGGCCCGCCTTAGATTCTAACTTACAATGGGGAATGGCTTTAGCAATGGGCCTTAGGGAGTTTACAATGTGGACATTTAACGACCATTGTCTCTTAGAATGCGGCCCGCTATAGAGATCATTTCACAATGGGGCCCATGGCCCTTAAACTAGCTAGAAAAATGGATGGGCATCATAAACATTATCATATACATCATGGTGGGATCAACATCATAATTGGGCCTTGCACAAGAGTCTCATATATCATGATGGGCCTCATCACATGGGCCTCACATACATCACAATGGGTCTCATCACATAGGCCTCTTCACATCATAATGGGCCTCATCACATAAGCCTCATATACATCACAATGGGCCTCATCACATAGGCCTTATATACATCACAATGGGCATAAATCCCATAGGCCTCATACATTATAATCGGTCTCATCATAGGGGACTTATATACATCCCAGTGGGCCTCACCACATAAGCCTTATACACATCACATTGGGCCTCATCACATGGGCCTCATATACATCACAGTAGGCCTCATACAAGGGCCACACATACATCTCATTGGGCCTCATCACATGGAAGGTAAGGCCCATACAAGATAGCCCATACTAGATAGCCCACTTAAGGTTTTGAGCCCAACAACACCTGAGAGTTATTTTTTAGAGTTTAGATACTTCGTGAAGTGCTTTAGGAAGGTGGTGGACCCCACTGACGTGGCCCCACATAAATTTTACATCAGACAGATTTTTTTGCAATGTTGATTGTGGGCCATTTTAGAGTCAGATTCATGATCACGTGGGGCCTACATATGGTGAAAGAGAATAACCACCTAGTAGCTCAATGTATGGGCTTTACAAATTATAAGGCCGGCTTCATTGGTTGAGTGAGTACAATTTACAGTGATGGCCCAAACATGTGTACTTGGAGAAACTGTGCAAGAAATATAGTGTAGAATTAGTTTTAGCCCAATTTTAAGTACATCCCATGATCATAAGGGACCATATTTCGGTGTGCCGTCAGGTGCCCTTGGTTGTACTATATATGCACTTCAAAAATTATAAGTTGGGACCAACTGGTTCTGCACACGTAATATTTAGTATAGGGCCAAACATAAGCACTTTGATTTTCTGCACATAATTTTTCTGTAAACCATACCTAATGTCACGCCCCAAACTCGGAAACCGGGCTCACAAAATTCCAGATCGTTGAATCCGGCGCCGACAGCTTCTGTAGAACCCCATTCTCGGCTCCCAGCTCCCACTCGCCAGGTTCCGATCCTGGGATGCTACGAGGAGAATTTTCAATGTCAGTTTGATTCATAATAAGCATAACCAAAGGCATAACCCACAAACAACAACCAAGAACTCCATTACATTTCCACTATGATCAAAAACTTTACAAGTACAATGAGCATAAAGGGAAATACAATGGTAAAGAACAAAACTCCAAAATAATCTGCAAAGTGCTCCTGCCTCAGCGCTGCTGTGCCCCAACGTCACCTGCACGCAACGGTCGTGCATAAGCTTATAGAAAGCTTAAAGGGTGGTGAAAGTGTATGCGCAAGATAGTAATATGATCATGTAGTATCAGAGTAATGTAGAATATGTAGATGGATCCATGAAAATCATAAGCCATACCAAGGCTAAGCAATGCAAAGATGAAGGATGTCGGCCATACCAAGGCTATGCGATGCAAGATGCAAGTCAAGCATACAATCCTCATCTAAGTCCACATATCAATACAGCTCAACTCTGGGATATCACCGGGGTCTAGTACACTCTAAACCAGATCGCCGCCACATCGCACGCAATAAGGTAAGTGGAAGAGACCTCACTATCCGTCTGTCAATATCGGGCTTGACTCGTTGATAACGGACCCATTCCTCGAGCTGGTCAAACTCAGCCTAGCATTGCCCCCTACACTCGGGCGGGTAAGGCCGCACCCCCTTCCAACCGACCACGACACAGTGGAGAGCGCAACCGTCTAGTAATCGGCACTCAACTCTCATCTACCCACTCGGTCTAGATGTTGGAGCAACCTCTTGGTACCATAAGGGTTTAGGAACTTTCACCCAGGGATATCTATAGCACCTCATGTAGAACAAGAATTTTCGGTATCCAATCCTGCCAACCACGATATGCCTGTGGAGGCTACGGCCCCGATGTCGCTAGGGCATACAATAACCATGTCACACAAATGCGAAATGCATGAATCACGCTATCTAGTCATGCAACAAATCCTTCGCATATCGTGTGCTCATGTAGGGAAACACCGCCTAACCGGGAGCCCATAAACAACCTGCCCGAAGGCATATGCTATGATCAGTCAATTCTCATGTCAAGCATACATATGATGCGTATGATCATGAGTCATGGAACTATACTAAACATGTTATAATGAAATGAACTATTCTTACAATGCAGATGGGCCCGGACGGCCTATACATAATAAGTACGGGCCTAATAATGCGCCCTAAGGAGAGTCGTAATGTGGACATCCAACCAGCATTACACTCGCAATGTGGACGTCAAACCATCATTGCTCCCAAGGCACGATCGTCGTAAACGTCGTTACATAATCCGTGTTAGGATCACACATTGCAATGGATCTTAGGTACATCCCATTGGGCCTTAAATATATCAAATGGGCCATATCATATGGGCCTTTTATTCATCAATGGGTCACATCAATGGGCCACACTAATGGGCCTTAAGTGCATTGCAATGGGTCAAAACCTGTGGCCTTGGATTACATCGATCCGGTCCAATCCCATGGGCCTTAAATACATTAAATGGGTCTAATTCCATGGACTTCATACACATCAAAATGGGCCTAAACCCATAGGCCTTCTTATAAGTCAAATGGGCCTAACCCATAGGCCTTAAACAAATCAAATGGGCCTAATCCCATGGGCCTTAAACAAATCACATGGGCCTAACCCATAGGCCTTAAACAAATCAAATGGGCCACATCTAAACATAGGTGGCCCACTTGATAAATAGATCGGCAAAATTCTTCAACTCATGCAAAAAAAATAATCTTTCTAAGTGGATGGACGGTCTAGATGCATCACATGCATCATGGCGGGGTCCACAGAGGTTGGACGGTGCACTTGCATCACCGTGGGCCCCAGCACCATCGTCCGCTGGACGGATGAAATACATACATCATGGTAGGCTTCCACTGGCCGTCCAGCTGCTGCTTGATGGCGTTGGTAAAACACATACATCAGGGTGGGCTCCACCGTCCGCCTGGACGATGGAGGCAAAGCACATGCATCTCTGGGGGGTCCCATGTGGGGCCCACCGTAATGTTTACTCACCATCCAAACCCTTCATAAGGTCGCACGGACCTGGGTAAGGAGGAAAAACAAATTTCAACTTGATCCAAAACTCCTGTGGGCCCAAAATAGCATTTCAATGGTAGGGGTTCGGCCCACTATTTTGTGTGGTGTGGGCCACCTGAGTTTTGGATCCGGATGGAACTTGGAGGGGGCCTACCTGAGGAGGGGGCCCACCTCATGAACAGCGTGGATAAGAAACATACATCATGTGGGGCCCACGGCAGCAGCCGTGGGTGGCTGTTCGCCCGCCCGCCTCACACTGCACGCAGCAGCGTGCAGCCGCTACCGCTGACAGAGAGAGAGGCAGAGGCTCTGCCTCTTTCAAAAATCGGGAAAAAGCCATTTTTTTAGGATTTTTCGCGCGTGAGGCCCACTTTGTAAAAATCCACCCCGGCCATTGTGTTCAGTGACTCAGGGCCGTCCCAATGAGTCTAAAGTTCAAATTTTTTTAGCGTTTAGAAAATAAAATAAAATAAAATAATGATCTTGAATGGTAAGGGTGCAACTCTCTAATGCTATAGCCCACCAGACCTTCCAACCAGCCCTATCACTTGGTTCAACGCCTAAAACGAGATGGGTAAGAGGATGGACGACTTGGATTGGATATATACATCAAGGTAGGGCCTACACCGATGGTCCACCCACAAAGCTTGAACAAAGCTTATATTTGTGTTTGGATTTCACATCCAGGGACGTCCCTGGACGTGGACGGTCTTGAATAATTACAAGGTGGGCCTTGCTCGGGTGGGCCACCACGGATGGATGATCACATATAAGGTGGGCCCCCCTTGTAAATAGCTTGGGGTAGAAATACATGCCTTATGATGGGTCTATTCAAGTGGGCCACACAACCATATCAAAATAATAATAATACAAAAAACATGAAAGAGAGAGAGAGATAGAGAGTGGGACCCGCTTGTGATGGAGGGACCCTGACACTATGGGCCCTCCCTTGAAGAAATCATACAATCGAATGGGTCCTTTAACACATGGGACCACTAAAATATAAAATCAACGGTAGGGATCCTTTCCCCACCAATATGGATGGTCTAGATGACCTTCATAATGAAATAAACATCATGATAGGGTCCATAGAGAATGGCCCCATCATGGAATGATCATGATGATCCTAGTGGGCCATTGGCCATACCTTAGGGTCCCAAGTGAGATCCAAACCATTGATCGGTTGGCCTCACTTGGCCCATCTCAAAAACATGAAAATCTAATAGTATTAAGCACCCACCATCCGATCTTCTTGCTCCAAGGGGTTCCTTAACACCTTAGCTTGGATTTTAATGGAGGAGATGAGAAATGGAAGGCTAAGATGGGAGATGAAGGGGTAGGAAAGGTGGGCCACACTTAGAGTTTTGGAAAGGGAGGGAGAGGCTCATACGTATGGAATTTTCTTAGAGAATGAGATGAGAAAATGAGAAAGAGAGAGAGTGTTGTAGAGAGAGATAGGTGATGGATGGATGTGGTGAATGATGGTTGTGTAAGAAAACCTTGACTTTTGTAGCTATTTGTGTAAGAAAGGCATGGGAGGTGTAAGAAATCCTTGACTTTTGAGGCTTTTTGTGTAAGAGAGGTATGGGCTTGTAAGAAATCTTTGACTTTTGTGGTTGCTTGGGAATGGGTGAAAGGTGATGTGTACTTGACATGTACTTGACATGTGATGGATTGATTGATTGATTGATGGATTGATGGGATTGATGGGACACCTCGTAAAGATTCTCTTGGGTTTTGCAACGCGCGGCGTTTCCTCACACCGAACATCAGCGTACAACTCTTGACCAGGGTATCGCCTCGGCACGCGAGTCACGGCATCGGAACCGCAGCGATGGTGCGATCACTAGGGTACAGATCTTGAGTTAAGTCAGCTCGGGTTGACGGCATATGAATCAGGGTCGCGCGCCAATATCGATCAAGGGTCAAAGGTTGCCGAAATTCGACCGGTAAGACCGTGGAAGTCTATATAATGGTACGGACTAAGATACGGGTCTTACAGCTCTCCCCTCCTTATAAAAATTTCATCCTCGAAATTTACACAATCATCGCAACTAGGTATAACTCATGAAGAAGAAGAGATATAATATCACTATATAAAACCAGAGATAGCATACAAAATACATCACATGATCAACCATCAAAGAGATGAGGATAACGCTCTCGAATCTCAGCCTCACGCTCGAATCTTAGCCTCACGCTCCCAAGAAGCCTCCTCCACGGAATGGTGACCCCATTGCACCTTCACCAACGGAATGAGCTTGGTTCTGAGGACCTGGTCCTTCCGATCAAGGATACGGACTGGCTGCTCAATGTAAGAAGCGTCCTCACGAACCTCCAGCGGCTGCCAATCAATAACGGGAACTATGTCTACACTTCCTCAACATAGAGACGTGAAAAACATCGTAGACACCAGACAACTGAGATGGCAAGGCAAGCCAATAAGCCACGGCGCCAATGCTCCCAGTGATCTCAAAAGGTCCTAAAAATCTCGGGGCAAGCTTGCCCTTCACTCTGAATCGAACTACGCCCTTCATTGGCGAGACCTTGAGATACACATGGTCCCCTACATCAAACTCCAAGGGACGACGCCGATGATCAGTAAAACTCTTCTGTCGGCTCTGAGTTGTACGCATCCTCTGCCTGATGATATCAATAGCCTCTGACGTCTCCTATACAAGCTCGGGATCTAGGAGACGACGCTCTCCAACCTCGATCCAACAACTCGGTGATCTGCACAGTCTGTCATATAGTGCCTCAAAAGGAGCCATGCCGATGGTGGCCTGATAGCTGTTATTGTACGCAAACTCAGCCAATCGCAGATGCTCATCCCAGCTACCCCCGAAATCAATCGCGCAAGCCCGAAGCATATCCTCAAGGATCTGGTTGACCCTCTCGGTTTGGCCATCGGTCTGCGGATGGTACGCGGTGCTGAGTTGCAATTCAGTCCCCATCGCTCGCTGGAAGCTCCTCCAAAACTGAGACGTGAACCTCGGGTCTCGGTCAGAAATGATCGAGACCGAAACGCCATGTAGTCTCACGATCTCCTCAATGAATAAACTTGTAAGCCGGTCCAAAGGCCAAGTCGCACGCATCGCAAGAAAATGTGTCGACTTCGTCAGACGATCCACAACAACCCAAATGGCGTCATGACCGCGCTGAGTCCTCGGCAAACCCATAATGAAATCAGTCGACACGTGCTCCTACTTCCACATCGGGACGCTCAACGGCTGCAATAGACCAGGAGGTCTCTGATGATCGGCCTTGACACGCTGGCACGTGTCACACTCGGACACAAAACTGGCTATCTGGAGCTTCATCCCTGCCCAAAAATACTGTCGCCTCATGTCACGGTACATCTTCGTCGAGCCCGGGTGGATAGAAAATCGTGATCGATGTGCCTCGGTCATAAGATCCCTGCGTAGCTCTGGAATATCCGGGACACATAATCGGCCTCTGAAGCGAAGTCCACCGTCTGCACCAATGTACCAATCTGCCTGATCCTCAGATGTAGCCTCATCCATATAACTCTGCAATGACTCATCAGCCTGCTGAGCCTCGATCACTCTTGAGACAAGAGAGGGTTGAATCGACAGGCTCGATAACTGCATAATAGAAGACTGCAGGCCGAACTCGAAATCATATGCTGCGATATCCTCAAGCATCCGCCACTCCTAAATCATCATATGCCCTACTAGGCCTCGTGGCTGACGGTTGAGGGCATCTGCCACCACGTTCGTCTTACTCGGGTGGTACTGGAGATCGAAATCATAGTCTTTCAGGAGCTCCATCCAGCGCCTCTGTCTCATATTCAACTCAGACTGCGAGAAGAGGTACTTCAAGCTCTTGTGATCAGAGAAGAGCTCAAACTTGACCCCATAAAGATAGTGCCTCCACACCTTCAGTGCGAAGACAACTGCAGCCAGCTCTAGATCATGCGTAGGATAGTTCAGCTCATGGACCTTGAGCTGATGAGACGCGAAGGCCACTGGTCTCCCGTGCTGCATCAGGACAACACCCAACCCAATATGCGAGGCATCAGTGAATACAATAAAATCGTCACTCCCTGAGGGAAGAGTGAGGACAGGAGTGGACGTCAGACGATCCTTCAACTCCATAAATGCTCGCTCGCAAGCATCACTCCAAATAAACTCTGAGCCCTTCCGAGTCAACCTGGTCAGCGGTGCTGCAATACGAGAAAAACCCTCAATGAAACACCGGTAATAGTCTGCCAAACCAAGGAAACTATAGATCTCTGTCGCAGTCATGGGCTGGCCCCACTGACGCACTGCCTCAACCTTCGAGGGGTCCACTGCGATGCCCTCCCTCGTCACCACGTGACCGAGGGACTTCACCTCCTCCTGCCAGAATTCGTACTTCTCCAGCTCGCATACAACTGGTGTGCACGGAGGGTCTGTAAAGTGATCTCCAAATGCTGCTCATGCTCCTCACGGGTCCTCGAATAGATCAGAATGTCGTCGATGAAGACTACAACAAACTGATCGAGATAAGGGCGGAAGACCTCGTTCATCAGCTGTATGAAGACCGCAGGTACATTAGTCAGTCCGAAGGACATGACCTGAAACTCAAAATGACCGTAACACGTCCTAAATGCTGTCTTCGGAATGCCTCATCTCGGACCCGAATCTGATGATAACCTGAACGCAGGTCGATCTTCGAAAAGAACTGTGCACCCTGCAGCTGATCGAACAAGTCATCAATCCTCGGGAGCGGGTACTTGTTCTTGATCGTGACTTTGTTGAGCTCACGATAGTCAACGTAAAGCCTCAACGAACCATCCTTCTTCTTCACGAAGAGTACCGGCACACCCCATGGTGAACTGCTCGGACGGATAAAACCCAACTCTCGTAACTCGTCCAACTGCTTCTGCAGTTTTTGCAACTCCAACGGTGCCATGCGATACGGGGCCTTCGAAATAGGCGCGGTACCAGGTAGGAGATCGATCTGAAACTCAGTGAGTCGATGAGGCGGTAATCCCGGAATCTCCTGGAACACATCAAAAAAATTACATACTATGGGCAAATGATCGATGCAGGCGGCAACAGGTTCCTCTATAGCACATGACATCAAACAAGACAACCGCTCTCCTCTGACCTCTACAACGAACTGAAACTGTGGGAAGCCGGGTATACAGAACGTGACTGTCCTCGCGGCGCAGTCCAATATGGCATAGTACTCGGTGAGCCAATCCATGCCCAAGATGACGTCAAACTCGGACATCGGCAATGCAAACAGATCGGCAGGTAAAAAGATATCCCCAACTAGAACGGGGCAAGACGAGCAAAATCGGCCCAACACTGCAGTCCTCGCCAAGGGAGTCGATACTGATAGGCTCTCACCAGCAGACTCCAATGGTAATCCTGTCGATCGGCAGAAGCTCTTGGCCACAAAAGAATGCGATGCACCAGAATCTAAAACACACGAGCAATGCATGTAGAAACTGGAAGTATACTCTCAACAACTCCTCCAGACGACTTCTGATCCTGCTGTGCTACATAGAACCTAGCATGAGCTGGCTGGGGAGGTGCTGTCCCCTCTGAACATGCTACTGCTGCTGTTGGGGTAGCTGAGGCAGTCAAAATTGTTGTCTCTGCTGTTGTGGCCTCTGAGGCTGATGCTGATGCTGATGCTCCTGCTGAGGTGGCCTAGGTGGTGGGGGCTGTTGTCGCTGCTGCTGTGGGGGTCTCTGCTACTGCAGTGGAGGCTGCTGCGGAGCCCTCTGCTGCTGTGGACCTCTCTGTTGCTGTTGGGGGCTGGGACACTCCCACGAACGGTGTCTCATCGCATCGCACCTAAAATAAGTGCCGGTGAACTGTCTCGGAGGTGATGGTGGAGGTGCTGCTGGTGCTCGGAAGGCTGGACGACCTGTGCACCTCTGCTGCTGTGGTTGGCGCTGCTGGGAATCACTGGAAGGAGCCTGCCTCTTTCGGTCTCTCCTCTGACCGCGATCAGACTGAGAACCGGCCCACTCTGTCTCAAAAATCTGTGCCTTCCGTACCACTTCCTCAAAAGTCAGAAGGTCATGGCCAATAATACGGCTGCGAAGACCGTAACGCAAGCCATCCTCAAAGCGACGGGCTCTCCGCTCCTCATCATCAACAAGGTAAGGTGAAAACCTGGACAGTGCTACGAAACAAGCTGCATACTGAGCCACTGTCATATCGCCCTGCACCAGGGCCTCGAACTCCAACGCTCGCTGTCGTCGGATGTGATCAGGGAAGTACTGTCTGTCGAACCGATCTATAAAATCCTCCTAAGTCCACATAAAATCAGCTCCTGCTGCTCGAGAGACTGATGCCCACCAGTGCTCAGCCTCACCATGGAGAAGGAATTCGGCCAGTCGAACTCGCCGCTCAGTCGTACATCCCATCGTCTCAAATACCTTCTCCACATCAGCACGCCATCTCTCATCTATAGTCGGGTCCGGCTCACCCTGGAAACGTGGGGGATCGAGCCTTCGAAACTCTCGAAGAAGGGCACTCGCACGATCCTGCTCTGCCAGTGCTGGTGAAATACCGGGGTGCCTGCTCCGCCCATGGAGTGCAGCTGTCACAACCTATAACATCTGCTGCAACTGAGAAGCACTCACGGATACGGTCGGCTCTGCACCGGTCTCTGGTGGAGGAGCAGGATACTCAGGATGGGCAGTAGGAATCTCTAGTGGTGGAACAGGCATCGTAGGTGGTAATGCGGGAGTCACAGGTGGTGGTGCGGGATCCTCAGTTGGTGGTGCGGGAGTCGATCGGGTAACTCTCCTAAGCGGCATGTCCTACAGGAAAGAGTGAAGGTGCCAATTAACTTGAAAGCTCTCGAAGGCTCGCACGTTAAGGGTCTGTAACTGCAACGGAAGGTCGCTAAGCTATCCGAACTTCAGAACTTAGCCATTCTACACTCATAGCAAATATGTAATGTAGTTTTAGTAGATAAATTTTATTTTTTCTTTCATACTATTACCTTTTTTTTCAAAATTTATTTTTTCCTATCATGAACTACAATAGGTATCCCTTTTCTATGATAACTATTTTTTATCTGGGTATACTCTTTCTTTTTCACTTTTTTTAATAAACATGATGGATAAAATTCTCCATGCTTGGTTCCTTGCATTTTTAATAATCTTCACTTCATCAATTCAGTATCCAACTAGGTCTAATGTGTAATTTAAACGTGACACATGAATTCATGACTCAATCAATGTTCAAAATTTTTTAACTAAAGATCATTAAACTAAACTTAATCTTAAAATCCATTAAGTAACTAGAATCTAGTCTTCAAAAGAATTCAATAGTAACTCTCGAATTTATCTACTAAAACTATTTAAAATTATAGAGATCGCTTTTAAAAAATTTTAAATTGAGAATTTTCGACTAAAAAAATCCTATGGAAACCCACCCCCAAACCTAAATTTTACATTGTCCTCAATATATAAAATATATGCAATAAATGTAAAATGAGAGTAACAAAATAAACTGGAGTGGGTGGAATAAGTACCAGAAGGACGACATACGGTAGCGAACTTTAAAGATTAGTGATTCAACAACTAAAAATTACAAAATAAAACAAAATATTCTATTAAAAGAAATAAAATCCTAAGAAAGTAAGGGAAATTATCTCCATTAAACTAGGAGATTAGTCGTGGTACACAAGATCTTTCAGAGATATGGACACTTCTTCTGAAACTATTTTGTTCACAAACAGTTTCAATCTCTAACCATTTACTTTGAATACGTTACCGTTATTAGGATTCATAACTTCCACGGCCCCATAAGGATAAACAGTCTTTACTATGAATGAGCCGGTCCATCTAAATAGCAATTTTCTAGGAAAGAGATGATATAACACCCCGAACTTTTCAATACCCGAGTATTAAAAGTTCTCGAGTGTTACCATGAAATTTAACTTATTATGTACATGTCTACAATACTA
The DNA here is from genome assembly GCA_037074715.1 of Magnolia kwangsiensis. NCBI lineage: Eukaryota > Viridiplantae > Streptophyta > Magnoliopsida > Magnoliales > Magnoliaceae > Magnolia > Magnolia kwangsiensis. The sequence goes on from CM073579.1 coordinate 78,164,304, forward strand.
ATCTAGCTATCTTAACCTTACATGCATTCTTCAACATGAATCTAACCATTGGGAATAATCTTCATTCATAGATCAAGTCATTTGTCCGTTGATTTTAAGATAGAATCATAATATACCCAAATATTCTCACTTGTCCATCATAACCAACCGCTCAGTCAAATATGCATTGCTAGATAGAGACATCTAATTGTCCACATTGATTCTGGACCACCCGATTATAGTAAACTAGCTACTTGATCTCTACATCCACTCATACACACATCAAGTTGAGATTTTGATCAATTCATCTTGTTCATCACCTATGAATATGCCTAACCCACTATCAGAACTACAATCTCAGAAACTTACATACGTGAACAAGATACTCGAATCTAACGATATACATGTTTTGCCCTCTAATCACTCCAGAAACCTACCTCGTGTTCTTCCATTTACAAAAATGATCGCACATATACTTATATACACTGTTAGAGTACCAACCATCAAGTCTTCTATTTTTAACATGTCATCTGACCATCCATTATGTTGGCTGATATCTGTGCATTCCCTTAATTAGTTTGATGAATAATTCCTTATTCATAATTATTTAGATATAAATTCGTTTATATGAATTACTTAGAAATGTGCCTAAAACTATGTAGAACTATTAGATTTTCCAAAACTCTCATATTAATAATAATTACGAAAATGTTATTAACCTAGACCCCTGAATTATAAATCACATGGTTCCCATAATCCACTTGATATGAAATTTTAAACCATGCCTATGTATCATAAATTAACTATACATGTCAAATTTTAGCCCTTAGATCATTATAAAAGTGACCCAATTGACATATTAAGACCTTAACTGATGATTTTTGTGTCCATCGAGTAAAAAAATCTTGTGGGTAGTCATAGTAGGATATTTTTCTTCATATGAACGACTTAGATTGCGTATCATATGGATCAAGTATGAAATATGAAGACACCACTTTGGTAGGCTTTTACTTAGGCGTAAAGTTATCCTGTCAGGACCTACCAACTCCTTATAAATCTGGATCTTCTGATTTAACCACTTCTTTTCGTCCATTACAACTCAAATTTAGACCACAATCTAGTCTCATATGACTATGAGGTTATACAAAAATTAGGCCCCGATCTATGATCCTATACCATTGAAGGTTGAAGCCAGTTCCTTCCTTCAACCAACAAATTTAGACCACAATTAGGCCCCGACCACAATCTAGTCTCATATGACTATGAAATTTTAGATATAGGCTTTTTTCACGATCGATCAACCAACAAATTTTTTCCAACCGTTTTCCTATCCTGACATACATTTTATCCAAAATTGGGCTTTGATCATAAAGTGGTGATCGTTAATTGATATCAAGTTCGTTTTGGCACCCATTAGGAGAATTTTCAAGATAGACCAATCTAAATTTTGAATCACTAAGAAAATCATATACCCCGGTTTTATTCCACAACTCTGACACAATGGATGAATTAGATTTAAAGAAAGATCGTCAGAAAAGGTCAAATTAGAGACCTAATCTAAATGGGATGTGAAACACAACCCTCTCACATAACCACTCCTTTTAAAAAGGAGTGTGTGTTCCCCTCTCCTCCCACACGGCCAATCTCCCAATGCCCAAGGAGAGAGACAGGGGGAGAGAGAGAAAGAGATAGAGAGAGAGAGAAAGAGAGAGAAAAAAAAGAAAAAGAAAAAGAAAAAAGAAAGGAGAGAGAAAGAAAGAGAAGGAGAAGGAGATAGAGAAGGAGAAGCCTAGACACCCTCTTCCTTCTTCATATGTATGGTGTCTCCCTCTTGCTCAAGCGATGTCGTGATTCATGTGGAAGCTTTTCATATATAAGTTTTCATACATGGATATCTACATAGGATTTAGATCTGAGGTTAAGGTGAGGGATTCCTTTAAGCTTACCTTAATTTAAGTTGATATGATTTATCTTACCTTTTACATGCTTTACTTTCATGCTACTATAATCCTCTCCTTACAATTGTTTAATTTACCACCAACAATTATTTATCCTTTAAGAATTATGATTATGGTATGATTTTAATTATGTGTGATCTTTATTAATTTATGTGGAGTGATGGGTACAAGCCTTGCCCTTGCCTTTACCAATTTTGTTGAGTTAGCCCTTGCTACTCTCCTCTTTGTTGAGTTAATCATTTCTACTCTTCTCCTTATTGAGTTAGCCCTTTCTACTCTCCTCTTGGTTAAGTTAGCCATTACTACTCTCCTCTTTGTTGAGTTAGTCATTGCTAGCTATTGCTACTATTCTCTTTATTGAGTTAGCCATTGTTACTCTCATCTTTGTTGAGTTAGTCATTACTACTCTTCTCCTTTATTATGTCAGCCTTATGCTATCTACCTTTATGGCTTGGGCATGTATTTTGGAATCTCAAAACTCCCATGATTCAAATTACTTCTCTATTAATGCAAGTGATGTGTTAGAGGTATCACAACTAGCGATTCAATTGATGTAATGTGTTACGGGTACCAGCCCTCGTGGTCGGCATGTAATCCCATGGGTTAGTTGGCATGGTGCACATTGATGTAAGTAAATAGTCATGTGTGTTACATCACTTTTCAGGATTAAATGTCGTAAATAGTCTCTCCATGAACACATCACGTTATGTAAATCCCCCAACCGCGTTGTCGTGTCCCCTTGAGATGTTTGCATAAATCCAAGTTAACGTTAGACACACCGATGAATCTTCATAGTTATGGGATGCAGGGCGAGTCGGGTTTTCTATGAATTATATTCCACATTGTGATAATCATTATGTATGATGAGTCACACACACTTTGCTAGGCATGCATTCATATATATTGGTTGTGCATTCTAATACCTCTTGTAGTGGTGGAGTACGAGACGTATCAAAACCCTTACATTACTTTTATGAATCTCTTGAATTATTGTTAATCTTAAAAGATAAGCATCACTATAAGTGGGGAGTTGACCCTCTCCAATCGTATAGATGATGCAGGTGATATATAGATTGAAGATCCAAAGAATCATCCCTCTATGTAAGATTACACTAAATGAATAAGAAGACAGTTTTACGACTTAGTTTTATTTATATTTCCGTCATAAACTGATAATGTAATAAGCTCCTATTATACCCCAAACTCAGAAACCAGGCTCATAAAATTTTTAATCGCCTAATCCGATGCCGACAGCCTCCGTAGTACCCCATTCTCAGCTCCCAGCACGTATACGCCAGATTTTAATCTTGGGATCCTACAAGGAGGATTTTTCAACGTACATTTAACTCGTAATAAGCATAACCACAATTTATCCAAATCACAAGGGAAACATCGTCATCACATATCTACTAATATAAACATTTAACTACAACATTGAAAGAGAAATATATATCAGAATTAAAGCTCTAGAAGACGGCTACACGCTCCAAGCTCAACGCTGCTCCGACCTAATGCCACGTGCCCGCATTTATTGTGCATAAGCTTATAGAAAGGTTAGAGGGTGGTGAAAGTGTGTGCGCAAGATAAGTCAAGCACACAAATACAACGTCATAATCATATAATGTCAAAAATACTGGTAAGATCATGAATCATACGATATCAGAGTAAGCGGAAACATACTAGTAAGTCCATGAGTCATACAATATCAGAGTATGGAATGTAGATCAAAATGAGTCAAATATCAGATGCTAAGTATGTAATACAATATACAAATCCTGATGAGCCATGAATACCATCAACCTCATCTAAACCATATAAATGCAAAAACATAGTATCCCAAAATGTTAATTATTATTAATGTAATGCAATATGTGGTGTGAATGAAATGACTAAGCTAGAGTGAAGTCAGGATGATAGTACGTAGTGTTGTGGGCTATGGGGTCTATCACAAGGGACTTCTATCCAAACCAGTCTCATACCTAAATTTAGATAGCCAGACTCAATGTGGTAAACCCCTAACCTTAGGTTAGTCGGGCGCCCCAACCGAAATCCTTACCATTGCGAAGGTACACAACAATTAGTTGTGCACCACCAGCCCGAGTGGATAGTGAATGAATGAACAAATGAGTATGCAACTCCTACTCAATAAGTACACATATCAGTACTGTACATCTTTGAAATCATCATCGGGGTCTAGTACACTCCAAGCTGGCTACCGCCCTGGCCGACCACGTAGCCTAGTGAGTGGAAAAGACCTCAATACTTTCCTGCCAGCAGTATACTAATGCCTACCCGACTCGTCGATAGCAAACCCATTTGGGAGCTGGTCAAACTCAACCTAGCTTACAGCCCCCTCACTCGGGTGAATAAGGCCACACCCCATCCCAACCGACCACGACACAGTGAGAGATGCGACCTACTGGTATTCGACACTCAGGCACTCATGTATATACTCGGTCTAGACGTTAGGGCGTCTCTTGGTCACGGAGGTTTAGGGACTTTCACCCACGGACATCTAAAGTGCCCAGATGCTTGAACCAAACATTTTCGATGTCCCATCTAACCATCCACGACATGCCTGTGGAGGCTACGACCCTGATGTCGCTAGGGCGTACAGTAATCACAACACACAATGCAAGATGCATGAGTCATAAAATCCAGTCATGCATCAATCTTACGCATACCGTGCACTCGTGTGAGACAATCTCCACCCATCACGGAGTCTCATGATAACCTGCCTAATGAGATATGCAATGGTCAACCACATCTCATAATAAACATGCAGATGATGCATATGGGCATGTACATGATGCTATGCTGTCACATACTCATAATCGACATCAATAATCGGCCTATACAATCGGCCTCGACAATTAGAATCGGCCTCGACAATTGGCCTAAGGGAAGGTCACAATGAAGACATTAAACCATCATTATCCATTAATGTGGACATTTAACTAGCATTGCTCCTAAGGAGTGGCCCACATAGAGCTAAACATATAGTTGGCCCAAGGCCTCAACAATGGTCCAATATACATCACCATGGGCCTCTCTCAAGTGCCTAATACACATCATGATGGGCCTCACTCATGGGCTACATATACAACCCATTGGGCCTCGCCATATGGGCCAGAATTATATCACAATGGGCCGCAACAATTGGCCAATATACATCACAATGGGCCACGACATAAGGGCCGAAAATACATCTCATTAGGCCTTACCAAATGGGCCAAAAATACATCACAATGGACCATAAATACATCACATCGGGCCTCATCATATGGGTCTTATATACAACACGTCGGGCTGCATCACATGGGCCTAATACACATCACTATGGGCCGCACTAATGGGCCTCATACACATCAAGTGGGCCGCATCAATGGGCCGCACTAATGGGCCTCATACACATCAAGTGAGCTACATCAATGGGCCTCACTAATGGGCCCCATACACATCAAGTGGGCCACATTAATGAAACACACTAATGGGCCCCATACACATCAAGTGGGCTACATCAATGGGCCGCACTAATGGGCCGCATACACATCAAGTGGGCCACATCAATGGGCCGCACTAATGGGCCTCATATACATCAAGTGGGCTACATCAATGGGCCGCACTAATGGGCCTCATACACATCAAGTGGGCTACATCGATGGGCCGCACTAATGGGCTTATACACATCAAATGGGTTACATCAATGGGTCACACTAATGGGCCTCATACACATCAAGTGGGCTACATCAATAGGTCGCACTAATGGGCCTCATACACATCGAGTGGGCTACATTAATGGACCTCCAATACATCACAATGGGCCACATCATATGGGCCAGAAATATATCACAACGGGGCACGACATATGGGTCAAAAATACATCATAATGGGCCTCATCATATGTCTAAGACCCATATCCTATTCCGTACTGTTCCGTCAATTCCCACCATCCTCCCGGTCAAATTCTGACAACTTGCGACTGATGATCGACATTTGCGCTCGAGCCTAAGTCGTATCCTGTATATCTGAGTCAGTTTAATCCGAGACTTGTACCATTGCGACCGCACCGTCACCGTGGTTCCAACGCCGTGACTCTTGCACCGATCTGATACCCTGGCAGGGAGATGCAGACCCGCATTCAGTTTGAGAAAAAATACCGCACGTTATAAATTCCAAGAGAATCTTTATAATATGTCTCATTAATCAATCAATCATCTCATGTCAAGTACAAGCAACCATCCCCCTCTTACATCACCCTTACCTAAAGTCAACTCTCTCCCTCTCTCTCTCTTACACACCCATAATGTCAAGTACATGACCTATCACATCCATCACTCTCTCTCCTTACATCCCACCTCTCTCCCTCATTTCTCATCACAATTCCAAGTAACCAAGAGAGAGCTCACATCCATGCATTCTAAGGTGAGAAAAAGAGTTTGTGTGGCCTACTTCTCACTCCAAAACCCATCATCCTAACCATCTATTTCTCATCTTCCACCATTAAAGTAAAGCACAAGGAGACCGACGTTCCAACAAACCAAGAAGATTAAGTGGTGGGTGCCCCTATAGGATAGTTTTCATATTTTTATGATGGGCCAAGTGAGGACTACCGATCGATAGTATGGATCTCACTTTGGACCCTAAGATATGGCCGATGGCCCACCTTGATTATCAATATCATTCCATGATGGGGTCATTCTCCATGGACCCCATCATGATGTTTATTTTCTTTGTAATGATTGAGTCATCTAGACCATCCATTTTGGGTGGAGGAGGATCTCCACCATTGATCTTTACTTTAGTGGGCCCACATGCAATGAGACCAACTTGATGTACGATTGGATGCTTGAAGCGGAGGGCCCATGGTGTCGAGGTCCCTCCATCACTCGTGTCCCACTCTTTTTCTCTCTCTATCCCTCTCTTGTTATTCATTTACTTTTTGTATGATGGAATGGCCATGTGGCCCACCCGAATGGACCCCACCATGAAGCATGGTTTGGACCCAATCCATTTGTGGGTGAGGCCCACCTCACATGTGTATATGATCCACACCACCTAGCCATGTGGTGACCCACCTAAGCAGAGCCCACCTTAAATGCATTGTTGAGCCTAAAAACGTCCAGCGTCTGGACGTGAACTGGCAAAACCTATATATTTGTTTGATTATTTCTTTTGCCTTTGGAGAGGGCTACTTGTACAGGCCTCACCTTGATGTATGTTTATAATCCAAGCCATCCATTCCCTTTCTAAGATCATTTTAGGCGTTGAACTGAAAAATGGGGCCAATCCGACTTTTGAGCGGGCCATAGCATAGAAAATGGTAGTTTTCACTGTTTAAAAGCCACCTGATAATTATACGCACTAAAACACCTTGGATATTGGACTCGTTTGGTTGATCTCTAACCATAGAATCCAATGGTTGGGGTGGATTTGGTTGATGCGGGCCCCACGCCTGAAAAACTGTGAGAAAACACCATTTTCAAAAAATAAAAAACAAACAGCAGCTGCTACTGCTGTTGTTAGCAGCGCAGGCTGCGCCAGCGGCAGACGGGTGGACGGTGGACAGGGACCCACGGCCCTATGCATGGGCCCCACCATGATGTATGTTCAGTATTCACACCATCCACTTGATGGGACCCCTCCTCAGGTGGGTCCCCTCCAAAAAAATGAATCATATCCAAGACTCAGGTGGCCCACACATAGGAAACAGTGTTGATTGAGCGCCTACCATTGAAACTCTTTTTGGTGGCCACAAAGATCATCTTGAAATTTATTTTTTTTCTATTCATTCAGGTCCGAGTGACCTTATCAATTTGTTGGATGGAAAATAAACGTTGTGGTGGGCCTCACATGGGACCCACCAATGATGTATGTGATTTATACCTAGGCCATCCATCCACCACTAGGACGTGAGGCCTGCCACCATGTATGTGTTGTACGTCCATACCGTCTGGACATGGGTGGTGGGCTCACCTGCTGTATAAATGCAAGGCCCACCATAACATGTGTTTATTCACGCCATCCATCTATGGGACGCATGTGCTCATCCGATCCGTCCATCCACTTTGCAAGCTTATTTTAAAGATCGAGCTAAAGAATGAGTCAAATGCATAGTTCAAGTGGACCCCACCATCAACATGGATAGTGAAATCCACCGTTCAAACTCCTAAGGGCCACCGTAGTTTTCAACAAAGCTGATATTTGTTCCCACTTCATCTATCACTATGTTAGTTTATGAATAGGTTGGATCTTTAATACATTAAGGCGGGCCACACCTTGATGTATCCAGCCATTGATCAGGTGAACCACATCACATAATAGTGGAGGATTGAACGTCTATCATTGGAACCCATTTGGGTCATAGAAGTTCTGGATCAATAGGGGACTTGCTTTCCCTCTTAATCTAGGTCTTTATGACCTTATGATTAGATTGGTTGGAAAATAAACTTTATAGTGGGCCTTGTGATTTATTTAACTATGAAAATTATTATCCCCATTGCTATTTGTGGTATGGTCCAAATGATCCTCCAATATGATTATTTTTTTTTGGGATGTATGAGGCCCATCTTGATTTACTTGTGGCCATCCATAGTTGAGGCTCACCTTGATATGTATGAGGCCCATCTTGATTTATTTGTGGTCGTCCATTGAAGCCCACCTCGGTATATATATTTGTAACCCATGGGTTAAGGCCCATTGTGATGTATTAGGGCTCATGGGTTGAGACCCATTGTGATGTATTAGGGCCCATGGGCTGAGGCTTATTATGATGTATTTGGAGTTCATGGGTAAAGGCCCATTATGATATACTTTTGGCCCATTTAGTGAGGCCATTATGATGTATTCTAAGGCCCATGGGTTATGACCCATTGCAATGTACATAAGGTCATTGGTGTGGCCCATTGATGTGGACCACTTGATGAATATAAGGCCCATACGATATGGCCCATTTGATGTATTTAAGGCCCAATGGGATGTACCTAAGGTCCATTGCAATGTATGATCCCAACTCGACATATATTAGTGGATATGTGATGATGATGCTGCCTTTATGATTTGGGTAAGCTTGTGGTTATGCTTATTACAAGATAAATGTATGTTGAAAAATCCTCCTTGTAGGATGCCAGGATCGAAATCTGGCGTATGCTGCGCTGGGAGCCGAGAATGGGGTACTACAGAGGCTGTCGGCATCGAATTCGGCAATTGGGATTCCTGTGAATCTGATTTCTAGGTTTGGGGCGTGATAATATAGGCCTTATACAAATTAGATTAGGCCATTTGGATCAAACATATACATCACGTGGGGCCCACGCCCTATGGATGACATGAAATGAAACACATCCATCAAGGTGGTCCCACTTATCAAACAAATGGACAGCATGGAATGAAACACGTACATCATGGAAGGCCCACCATCCCATGCTGAACGGAGCGGCAGATACATCACCAAGGTGGGCCCCACGTCCAGGGATGGACAGTGTGGATATAATAAATACATCAAGGCGTGGCCCACCGTACAGAGCTGCTGGACGGTGCGAATACAATAAATATATCAAGGTGTGGCCCACGGCACCACTGGACAGTGCGGGAGAAACACGTACATCATGGTGGTGTCCCACCGTCCCACGTCCAGATGGATGGAGTGGATATAGAATAAATACGTCAACGTGGGTCCCATGTGGACGGTGTGGATCAACACACATCATAAGGTGGGCCCCACCCTCACATGTGCAGCATGTGTGGGGTGGGTCCATGCCCAAAAATGGATGGAAGCATGGTTGAAACATATATCATGATGGTGTCCATTAATCTGAATAGATGGATGGCTAGGATGAAACACTTACATCACACGTGCGCTCCACACGTGTGGATACACCACATACATCATGGTGGCCCATAGAAATTGCTGACGTTAAGCAACTACAGCTGCTGGTGGGAGATGCTCCAGCCAATCCACTTCACACAGCAGGTGGGTTCCCACGTGGGGCCCACCATAATATACATATATGTATACATATCATACTATATATTATATATATTATTATTAAAATATAATCCAGCGTCCAGGCCCTGGACGGTCTAGATGAAAATACATACATTGAGTTGGTCCCCATCATCCAGACCACTGGACGGTGTGGATGTTAGACACGTACATCAAGTGCGTCCCACGTGGGGCCCACCATACCGTTGATTTTCCATCCAATCTGTTTATAAGGTCACAAAGACCTAAGTAAAGAGGAAAAATAATTTCACATCAATCCAAAACTTCTGTCAACCAAAAAGGGGTTTCGATGGTAGACATTCAATCCCCTATTGTTGGGTGGTGTGGACTACCTGAGTGTCGTGAATGATGATTTTTGGGATGTCCTAATAATTAAAGGGGACCCATCAAATGGACAGTGTTGATGTTCAACACGCATCAAGGTGGAACCTGTGGTGGGGCCCACTGACCCAATGTCCAAACCAAACAGCGGACGCTGCTTGCAGCTGCATCCTCTAGATGCTGGCAGCAACAGCGTCAGTTATTTTTTATCTTTTGAAGAATTTCATAGGTCGGGCCCACATCAGAAGGATCCAATCTGTCAATTGGATTCCCGGGCTTGGGACAGTTCAAATGAGTCCAATATTGGACATGTTCTGATGCACAAAAACATCACGGTAACCCCTAACAATTTATATCACCCAAACTACTACTTTCTACAATAAGGCCGCCGAAGGTTCAGTTCAGCTTCATTTTTTGGCTCAATGCCTAAAATGAGCTAGGGACTAGGGTGGATGGTGTGGATTAGATACATACATCAAGGTAAGGTCCACGTGAGTGGGCCACCAAAATTTATGGATTAAGTTGCCTTTTTTCCCTCCAGCAGCGCCTGCTGCTGGCGGTGAATATGTATCACATACCAAGTGGACTTCACCATCATTTATTGGACTGTGGATAGCATGGAAGAAATACATATATCAAGTGGGGTCCAAGTCAATGTGGCTCACCCGTTTAGGATCAAGGCTGATATTAATTTTTTCCTTTATCCAGGGCTATGCAGATGGACGAACAGCAATCCTGTCTGTTGGACAATCCAGCAAGGTGGGCCCATTACATGGACTGCATGGATATGATGCATACTTCAAGGTGGGCCATGAAACAGGGAAGAAGGAAGAGAGAGAGAGAGAGAGAGAGAGAGAGAGAGAGAGAGAGAGAAATGTGAAGGGGAAGGACCCCGGTGCTATTGGGCCCTCCCTCAAACAATGCATACATCAAGATGGGTCCCACATATATGGCCCTCAAATCATAAAATCCAATAATAGAATCACCTACCTTTAATCTTTATGGACTTCTTCTTCCATCAACGCATCCTAGAGCTCCGAGGGATGCATTTCAATGGTGGAGATGATTTTGGATGGTGGGATTAGGTGGTAGGAGGTGGGCCCACTAGCTTCTCTCATGGAAGCTATGGACGTTGGGTGCTTGGGTTGCTTAGGGGAATTAGAGAGAGATGAGAGAGAGAGAGGTGATGTGAGGAGAGGAGGGATGGGTGTGAGTGATGGAGTGATGGGGAGTGAGTGAAGGGTGATGAGTATGTACTTGACATGTTTGGGTGTGTAAGAGAGAGAGTTGACTTTAGGGTTGCTCTTGTACTTGACATGAGGTTATTGATGTGCACTTGATTGATCGAACATGTTGTAGAGATTCTCTTGGGATTGCAAACTCGAGCGTTTTCTCAAACTAAACCCGGGCCCACATCTCCTAGCCCGCGTATCGCCTCGTACGCGAGACGCGACATCGAAACCATGGCAATGGTGCGGTTGCTAGATTATAAGTCTCAGGTTGAACTGACTCTAAAATAAGGGATATGACTCAAGGTCATGCATAACTACTAATTACAGATCGTGAGTCACCGGAATTCGACTGGGAGGATTGCAGAAGCCTACAAAATAGTACAGGCTAGGATCCGGGTCTTATAGCTCCCATTGAGCAAGTATTTGATAATTTGTTAAATTCTTTTACTCTAATGAAATAATAAATATAGTCGATTTTATTCTCGTGAATGGCTACCTTCATGAATGTAACTGGATGTGATCTAAATAAAAAAATAAGGTGTGATTTTTAAAGTATCCAATTTATACATTATTAACGCCCAAAATTCTCGGGCATGGGTATGTACTCGGGTCGTGAAAATTTAAGATGTTATAGTTGGTATCAGAGCATGAGAATGAGCTTAACTGCGCTTGTGAGCATGGACCATCATAAGCTTTACGTGACTAGGATAGAATTATGAATTAGATACCTATACTTAGGATTATTTCCCAAATGAGTTAGGAAGTTGAGGAATTAGAAACCCAAATTAAGGTTTCCCATCAAACATGATAGACATAGAATTTAGAAACTATGAATTTAGGAACTGAAAGTGCCCTGGTTTGTCAATTAGCATGAGTCTTGAGTCAATCAGACTGCAGAGCCTTATAGGAAGATCAATTAGAGAGTCTGCCTCAATCGGATGTGTGGAAGCTCGTCATAGGTAAATCTAAGCCTCAAATCTCATGTCGCAAAACACTAGGTAAATAAAACTCTTAAAACAAGTTAGAAAATCATAGGATTTTTAAGCGAGAAAATTTTTTTCAAAAATCAGAAAATCTCCAAGTTTTCTTACTTTGTCGATTGTATCGATACAAGTCTCGATATATCTATATAATTAAACATTGTTGTTGATGTCCTCGATACCATATCAATTCTATCGGATTGAGGACTAAATGTGTCTAGCAACCACATGAATATCTAGATGGAATTATCGATGTATTGATGTACCTATCGATACCATCAATATTTGAATCTCGAGTCCATCGAAGTGGACTCGATATTATCGACAGGCAAATCTCTGGCGCCCCTATTTTTACTTAAGAAAATCATATATGCATCGATATATCGAAGCCCTCCTCGATATCATTGGAGTTCAAATCTCGATGATATCGAAAGGGTCTCGATGATATCGGTCATGGGCGCGAAGATTTTGAGCAATATATTTCAGGATAGTTTTTCTATGATCGAGGGTCACTCGATAAAATTGATATTCAAATATCAATAAAATCGATAGGTGGATTGATGCATCGAATAAGGATAAAATCTGTCCAGCAAGCTTAAATGAAAAATCCTTTGGATTTACCGATGCCTCGACACATATATCGATATCATCGACATTCAAATTCTGATGATATCGAAGGTCCCTTGATCATTCTAACAAACCTAAAATACATCTAGCAAGTCTCTATCATTTTCAAATGTTGAGGAATCGAACCTTGCATCGATGAAATCGGAGTTCAAAATCTAATGACATCGACACGAGTCTTGATTCCCTCGACCAGCTAGTAAGAGGTTTTTAAAAGCGTATGACATTGAGTTTGTGTCATCGAGCGGACCATCAATACAATCGATAGTATATGCTCGATGATATCAAACACTATCATAAATGTGACCATTTTATATCCATTGGAACCTTTTACCTATATAAAGAGGACTTGTCTATTGTTGCTAGTAAAGAAAGAAGAGAGTGCTTTTGATTCTTTTACCTTAGATCATATACCCAAAGCCTTTTCTCTCAAGGAAGTTCATCCTCCAATCCACCCTCATCATTGATATTCAATAGATTGGATTGGGGAATGAACTTCCACATTCAAGAATCCTCTAGCTACTACCTTAATGGCAAATCATAAAGCTGGGATGCCTTGAATGCATAATATGATTGGAATCACTCTATCTTCATAATAGGAAAACATTTAGAGAGTAGGATTTCATCATAACCTTGACCCAACATGTCACCGTATATAGGTACATCATTTAAGTTGCAGATCGAGGGAGCAAAAGACTCTTCACCAACACGGAGGAGATCTTTGTCTATGAGCTAAATGGGACTCATCCACTTATCTATAAGTATCTAGAGTCCAGAGGACCCTTTGATCATCCCTTTGTAGGATTGGGTCTAAGGTGTTTCTCACCGTTGTAAGTCCTTTAAGAGACCTCCGGCGGGAGTGTACGTGGTGGGTACGTTGTGTGGACCCATGCTCTGTAGAGAGCATAAACATCTGGTTGAAGGTGAATCAGTCAAAACCTTAAGTTTGAGGTGAACCGTGTGAAACATCCCTTAGGGTCTTATGGAAGATCCTTGGCCGGTGTGCCTAAAAGTGGGTGCGTTGTGTTGATCCTTACTCGTGATAGCATAAACAGTCAGCCTCAGTGTAGGTTGTAAAGGTTGAAGGTGAACCTGATTTAAAACCTTAGGTTTGAGGTGAAATGCTGTGAAACCTCCTTAGTGAAATTCAGTACACTCAAGGGTTGAGTGCGGTTACCAAGAGTGGAGTAAACATGTAGTCAAACCACTATAAAAATGATTGATTTGTGATTATTATTCTTTTTTACTTGATTTACTTCAATACTTTCATATATGTATATCTGAGATCACACCTCACACACATACACAGTTATATCCATCATAAACTAGGTTATATATTGTTATCTCTTGAATAGTTTGTGATTTTATCCTCTGTCAGGCTTGGAAGCCAATAGAGTTACTTTCGAGTAATCCTAATGAATGCATTTTGATAGGATTAGTGTAATAGGATTTTTAAAATAAACTATAAAACTTTAAAAAGTCCTATTCACCCCCCTCTAGGACATATTGGCATATTCTTACTTTAACTCAAGCGGTCTTCACTACTATTGCAATTGGTATTAGAATGGGTCTCTCTTTAAGGGCTTCACCGCCTAGAGAGTGATCTTGACTGAAGTTTGGAATATGGCCAAAGGAGAGGGCTCATCAGTCACTAGGCCTCCAGTATTCGATGGTTCAAACTACGTATACTGGAAGGCTAGGATGCACTACTTTCTGAGATCTTTGAATCGTGACGTCTAGGATATAGTTGAAAGTGGATATGTGCCACCATCTGAACAAATTGTACTTAATAGTGGCACAACCATCACAAAACTTAAATCCAAAGAAAAGTGGACAGCGTTCGACAAGGAAAAATAAACTACTGATGCAAAAGCTATGAATGCCATCTACTGTGTCGTGTCCCAAGATATATTCAATCAGATAAGAATGTGTGGGATATCCAAGGAAGCATGGGATCTATTGGAAACAACCCATGAAGGCTCAAGTGTTGTGAAGAGGTCTAAACTATAACTTCTGACTTCACAGTTCGAAAGTCTTAGAATGGAAGAGCATGAGAATTTTATAGAGTTTTCCACTAAGTTAAATATCATCTGCAACTCCATGGGTGGATTGGGAGAAAAAGTTCTAGTACCAAAAATTTGTAGAAAAAATCTAAGATCCCTACCAGACGATTTAATCCCAAAGTTACAATAATTGAAGAGTGTAAGAATATTGATGAAATGAAAGTAGAAGAACTGGTAGGTTCCCTACAAACTTTCAAACTACACTTCAAACAATCCCAAAAATCCAAAAATATTGTTCTAAAAACATCAAAGAAAATAACTAATGAGGACAGTGGAAGTGAAAAAGAAGATGAAGATGAGGAAGTGGCTCTACTGGCACAAAGATTCAGGAAATTCTTTCAGAAGAACCAAGGTCGTCCCTCTAGAGGTAGAAAGCTGGACAACCAACCTTCTGCAGAAAAATTTGGTAGAAGGACCAAAGAACATAATGATATGCCTGTCAGAAGTATGGACACCTATCTACTGAATGTCTAAACAGAAAAACTACGGGCAAGGCAATGGCCGCCACATGGGATGATATAGAAGAGTCAAATTCAGAATCTAGTGACTCAGAGAGCGATGGAGATCAGAAATCATTGAAAATTCTTATGGTCTCCACTGCTTTAACTATTCCCACAGAATCTGAAAACAAGGAAGAACAGCAAGCCACTGATTCATTTCCATCAGACAATGAGGAAACAGAAAAGGAAGAAGAAGAAAATCAAAAAAAACTACAAGATGCTTACAATCAACTTTATATCCGTATCATCAAAGTGGTTAAAAGACTTGGAATATCTGAGAACAAAAAGGAATTGCTGCAAAAAGATTTGGATAAAACTATAGAAATTAATACACATCTAATCAATGATTTACAGTAACATCACTCAAATAATGATAGACTTGAGAGAATTAACTCCTTCCTTAAATCCGAGTCTGAAAAACTAAACAAACAGGTTGCGCAGTTAAAAGATAAAAATATGCTCCTTCAAAATGAAAATCATACACTCCTATTTGATCTAGAAGAATTCAGAAAAGTTGCCAAGCTAAACTGTAAGTTTTCCTAGAGTGGTGAGAACTTCGAAAAACTTTTAAGGATGGAAAAATCTAGAAATAACAAAAATGGCTTAAGATATGAGAAAGTTAGAGCTGGGTATGGAACACAAATACTTAAAAAATCTAATGCATCCAGTAGTAACACAGAAACTAATCAAATAGTTGAATCAAATAAGAAAATCAAAACTACTACAAGTAAGAATCCTGTCACAAGGTGGGTAATTAAAGAAAAGAAAATTTTTCTTGCTACTCACTCAAATCATTTAACAGGCAATGGCACTAAGTGGTACCTAGACAGTGGTTGCTCATGACATGTCACAGGTGACAAGTCCCTTCTTTCGAACTATAAGAACCCTTATAATGGGATAGCCACCTACGGAGCTGGAACCACTACTAAAGTAATTGGACAGGAAATCATAAAAGGGATAAATTTTCTTTAAAATGTGAATGCTTTCTGTATAAAGGGTTTGGCACATAATCTCCTAAGCATATCTCTAATCTATGATAATGGGCATGTGGTCAAGTTCAACAAACAAGAATACAAAATCCTAAACCAATCAGGAAAATTAGTAATGAAGGGTCATCGCATAGACAACCACTGCTACATTATCAGAGGAAAAGAAAGGACTGATGCCTAAAAGTGCTGAGCATGAAAAGACTAGTCCAGGTCATGCATCTAGATCTGGATATTTACTGAAATGATGCAATTTTTGCTGAGCTGTTAATGAATATCTGAGGTTTCTCACCTCAATCTTTTTGTATATAAACATTTGAAATGTTTATAATTTTGATTTGTACAATGTCTGTACAAAATTTTGTTGCATATACTGATGATACACTAAAGGTATACACTAAGGGATGTATGAATACTAAATATTGAAAATACTCATCTTTGATATGACTGTCAATATGTCATTCCCGATGAATCGATCAAGGGTCGATAGCATCGACGCCTCTTTGGAATGTGAAAATCCATATGATCGAGAATGATTTCGATGACATGCTCAAGGAAATCTAGACCCTATTGATAGCATCGATATTCAAAATTCAATAATATTGATATGATCGGTGGCTCTAGGAAAGATAAGCTCGTGTCCATTGGAATTCTCAAGTAATTGCTGGTTCTTCCCAATAGTCATCGACACGTTCTTCAATGCATTTATGAGTGGTTGTTTGATATCATCGGCACCATATAGATGACATCGACAAACCGATTATAGAAGCTGACTGACAACAAGGAAGAGATTCACTCAGCTTCCTTCCCTCTAATTTTCTGCATTACCCTGCTGGCTCCAAAACATCATATAGAGTAAGGAAGATGGTTAAAGGGAAAGGTAAGTACCCCTTGTCCTCAAAATCTTTCAAAGCTAAGAAAGAGAAAAATGTTAGATCACCTCAGAACCAATCCGATTGGGAATAAGTTACGATCGTTGATCGTATTGTTCTCAACAGTGCTATTGAACCTTATGGGGTTGATCTCTTGTTAGAGACTATTGGATGGCAGAATGTGCTTAATTTGGGTGGCCCTTACCAGTTTAACATGATCCAACAATTTTTCAATTATCGCCACATGGTTCGGGATTATCCACCATGTATTCGTCTAAAATTTATACAAAACTCCAAAATGATTACCCCAATGGTTCTTAGTCGCCTTCTGGACATTGGCGTGACTCGAATCCCAGTCACTGGTACAAGTTTCAACGAATTAGGCAGGTGGGGGGGGATCACTGGAGCATTGTGCCAAGGTGCAACAATTCCTAAATATGATAACAATATACTTCCTGAAAAACATCTAGGAACCTTGTTCAGAATCATCCACAGTATATTCAATACGAATGTCTACCCATGTGAAGCCAATGACATCGGCCTGAGTCCCTTTGCACTCAATGTCTTGTATGATGTATATCAAGAGGTTCCTATGTGTTTTCCATCTCTTATCTTAGAACAACTAATTAAGGTAGTTAAGGGGGACCATCTTGAAATCCTTCCATTTCTGTCCCTCATCTGTAAACTCGCACACTACATAGGACTGCCAGCAACATCAGACAAAGTATATCCTGAAGTGTGGTTCGACCACGATGCAGTTCAACAGGTGTATGTCTCCATCGCAAAAAGTCCTCCACCTATTGGTGTGAGCTGTCAACAGCCAAATGAATAAACACCTTGGGGATCTAATCTGACACCCCTCTATAGTCCTACATCAGTCACAAATCATCGATGTCATATACTTGAACGTCGCCTGTTGAATAGCCTAGCTAGAATTGATGAGGGGCTCCATAACTGTGAACGACGAATGTCAGGGATAGAGGACAAGCTAGAAGCTCTCTAACCCTCTGTGAAACAGATTCTTGAACTTCTAATGACTGGTGGATCTAGTATGCTTTAGAAAGTGGTCGTGTTAGCAAATAATGTGTGGATATTGTAATCACTTTTTAAAATATCCTCACATTCCCTTTACCTGGCATACTGTGATTTCCCATATTTTTTTTTCAGATGATATTTTTTGGTACCCATGAATGGGTTTAGTGATTCTGTTAGGATAATTGTAATTTACTACCAATCTAGGGCAGTTCATTTTTTTTTTAATTGATGAAGTGGCTGAACATAATTCTATTTTTACTGCCATTCTAATATATGTGATCCCCTGGTTTACTTGGTGTCTGAGATGGAATGCATGTGATGTCCTTTTACTGATTATCCTATCTTCTCTATCTGATCTGCTATGCATACATAGTTTCTAAAAATGTTGTCTACTTAAACTATTTGACCATTATACATTAATCTAATATATGCATATTCCATGAATATTGATTCTCCTACATGTTGTTGAAAACTTTAGTCAATATCTGCTATAAGGCTATCTTTGTCAATGACAGACAAAAAGGGGGAAAACGATTTAAACATCCCATCAAAATATGTATATCTACTTGAGTATGGTGTTGCATGTGTTAGGGAGAGCACCTGCACCAAGCGAGGGAGAGTTTGAAGAAAGGGGGAGTAGCTTCTGAGTATGATGTGTTGTGTATTGATAGCATTGTAAAATTGTATAATGTGTATGTACACACAATTTAGGATGTCAGTATAGAAGTTATTCTATGGTGTTTTGTTTTTGATTGTCATATAATTGACAAAGGGGGAGATTAAAAGTGCCCTAGTTTGTCAATTAGCGTGAGTGTTGAGTCAGTCAGACTGTAGAGCCTTATAGGAAGATCAATCAGAGAGTCTGACTCAACTGGATGTGTGGAAGCTCGCCATAGGTAAATCTAAGCTTCACATCCCATGTCCCAAAACATCAGGTAAATAAAACCCTAAAAATAAGTTAAAACATCATAGGGTTTTTAAGTGAGAAAACTTTTTTCAAAAATCAGAAAATTTCTAAGTTTTCTTGCTTTGTCGATTGCATCGATACAAGTCTCGATATGATCGACCTACACTGCCGATGTCCTCGATTTCATATCAATTCTATTGAAATGAGGACTAAATGTGTCCAGCAACCACATGAATATCTAGACGGAATTATCGATGTATCGATGTACCTATTGATACTATCAATATTTGAATCTCGAGTCCATCGGAGTGGACTTGATTTTATCGACAGGAAGATCTCCAGCGCCCTTTTTTTTACTTAAGAAAATCATATATGCATCGATATATCAAAGCCCTCCTCGATACCATCGAAGTTCAACTCTCGATGATATTGAAAGGGTCTCAATGATATCAGTCATGGGAGTGAAGATTTTTAGCAATATATTTCAGGATAGTTTTTCTATGATCAAGGGTCACTCGATAGAATCGATATTCAAATATCGATAATATCGATAGGTGGATCGATGTATTAAACAAGGACAAAATCTGTCTAGCAAGCTTAAACAAAGAATCTTTTAGATTTATCAATGCCTTAACATTCAAATTTTGATGATATCGAAGGTCCCTCGCTCATTCTTATAAACCTGAAATATATCTAGCAAGTCTCTTTCATTTTCAAATGTTGAGGAATCAAACCTTGCATCGATGAAATCGAAGTTCAAAATCTGATAACATCGACATGAGTGTCAATTCCCTCGACCAGCTGGCAAGAGGTTTTTAAAAGTGTATGACATTGAGTTTGTGTCATCGAGCGGACCATTGATACAATCGAGAGTATACGCTTGATGATATCGAACCCGCTCGATGATATCGAACTCTATCACAAATGTGACCATTTTTGTAACACCTCGGATTTTGGCCAACCTGGGATTAAACGTCCTTAGGCTATGGGTCAATTAAAACACCTGAAAAATCGCTTAGAACCCAATTCCATAGCCAAAGAAATCACTTAGGATTAATTTCTTTAGAAAATAAGTGTAAGTTAGCTAGCGCGACGTTAGAATAGCTGGGAAATGGTCCCTGATCACTTTAAATACGTTCTACAAGGCCCAAAGCGAGTGGAACCAATGGTGCTATAATACTCTAAAGCCTCGGATCAAACTCTAAACCGGTTTGTTCTCGGGACCTCTTTGAAACTTTGTATTGGATCTAGACCGCACGTCGAAAGTCCGATACCTACCATCTTAGACCATTATGACCACTTAGCTGGGCTTAGCAATCGTTTCGAAAATCAAGTCCAACTGACACTCTGAGGCTATTTCATTGAGCCTGGAGTGAAGAGAGTGAGAATAGGGTAGAGTTGTAATTTTGAAATTCAAATCTGGCACACAACTTGACGCATCAGTATCGAGCGTTCTGACCGTCAGAATTCATCCAGATTACACCCTCGGATCAGGAGAAATTTCTATTTTATATCATGAGACTTTCAGCCCTGATCTACGTGCGGTGACCGCTGAACTGAAACTGATCCGCCACGTGCGATCTGCGAACCCTGCCGGACTGAAAACTTGATGTATGCTAGATCCAATATGCATGAGCTTAAGTCCGATCGCATTCGGTCAGGGGACCACCGGAAAGCATCTTTTGGACCGAAACAGCCCCAATTTGGATATGCACCAAGTAAACATTGTTCCGGAGCCTATTTCGGGCAAGTTTAGGCTTATAAAAGGGGTTGAAACCCTCACTCCTCTCTTCCATCCGAATTTGAGAAAAATCCTAGATTGGGAGAGAGAAAAGGTGAGAGTTTGTGAGAGAGATTGGAGGAGAATTCCTTGCCGCTTGTGCTACCTGTTGCAAGTGCCTAAGCAACGCAACTCAACCACTTTGCCAGTGATTTCTCTACTTTTCTAGGTAAGAAAATACCCTAGAAGTTGCTGATATGAGTTTTCCTTGGTTCCATAGCATGTTAGCTGATAGAACTTGTGTATTTGGTTCTCTAATCGCCGTTGACGAAGCGTATATGCTCCGTTCGAATTTACACATCCATAAGAGACAAGGTGCGGATTTTAGACGCTTTGATTGACTATTTCCAAAGCTTTCAATGTCGTTTAATAGTAGATTCTTGACGGCAACGCCGTTTGACATGTACAACATGCTGTCTGTTTCCTGTTTCATAAACCAACGAAGAATATGAGATTTAGGGCATTTTAGTCATTTGTAGGAAGTACTGTTTTTATGCATATTTTACTGATGTGATTGACATGGCTTCTCGTCGCATTAGGATATTAGGAATGCGTGCATAATTAGTTTGGCGAAGAGATTCGTCTAAATGCGTGCATAATTAGTTTTCGGACACCCACCAGTCCCTATTGTGATTGCAGATGATGGCGCGGCCTGCGAGGCGGAGCTGGATTTGATGATGATGAGGAGGATCTCTCCTTTATGCGTGATCTGATTGACGGGATTACAGGGAGGTTAATTAGATACATTGACACTTGTCATTTTATATTTTTAGCACCCTCATGTATATTCATTTTTTTTACTTTTGAAGTATACATGTATGTGTATAACCTGGTAATATATTCACACTCTGGAGACATACAACAGTTTATATATGTTATACATACTATTACAGTCTTCCGCTTGCAAATTTAACTGTCTCTGGAGTATGATATGCTGTTCTGGCTTAATCTCACTCATGTTTAATACATTATCACAGACAACATTCAATCATACATATCTATGTTGCATAAATAACATTTTAGAACTCGGGAGTTGGATTTTTGCTCGACCCCCCGATTTTCGGGATGTTACAGATGGTATCAGAGCATGATTTGGATTAAATCGGGCCTGGGTTATGGTCTCGCGACGTACGCTGTCACTTCCTTTGACTTAGGTGGGTGCGATAAGGGTCTAGAAACACTTCTAGGATCGTAGATTCGCCGATATGCGAAGTCTATTTGAATCGATCGCATGATCGAGTCTGTAACGCAACTCGGGTCGCGTAAGGCAACCCGAATAGCTCCTAAGCCGTACGAAGTCGGGTTGAGACATCCTATGAACGATTTAAACCCATAAAAGTAAATTCTTGGGCCGTGGGATGACCACGACTCCTGTAATCAATCGCTAGGGCTTAAAAATCTCGTTTCACCAAAAATCTTCAAAATTCTTCCTCTAAACACTCCGATCTTCATTTCTTTATTATCCATTTTATGTTAGGCATCAAACCTAATGTGAAAATAACACAAATTAATACTTTCATAAAATTTTACAGTGAATAGTAAAATTGCATGAAAAATATCCATAAGGCCATTCTAACTTCACTTTCTTTAGCACCTAATGAGCTAGATGGATGTACTAGCTCCTTCTACCCCAAAATCATATGCTGTATAATAGGGTTTTGTATTCGGAATTGCAGATTGGCCCCGAAAATCCCCGAATGCATCTTTGGACCCATATAGGGCAATCTAGAATGAACCAAGATGGAGACCATACATTTTTGGAGTCCCTGGACCATGGGGGATCAAACCCATGTGGTCCCACCAGCCACCGTGCAAGATGGCCGGTGATGCCATCACCGGTTCGGCGATGCATCGCCGACCGGTGGGGCCCATTTGGTCTGGTTTTTGGGCGCACGCCCTATTTTGGGTCGTGTACCCTCCCCATAGGTGTCCCGTCCAAAGAAAATCCCCAGAACTTGCCTCTCCTTCACAAACAGCCCTCCCCATAGCCCTATTTGCGTTTTCCAACAACGACCTCCAAATTTTGTGATTTCAAACCACCCCCAAATCCATTCTTGGCCTAAAACGACCACACTCCTTCACTTTACTGCTGTTTGCAACCTTCCCTCTTGAAGATCTCGTTGTTTGGAGCTCTTACAACCCTCGAATCGAGCTGAAATCGTGAGGTGCTCCATTCCCCTTTTTCATTCTCCTTTCTCTCTGAAAATATATCCTAGGGGAGCTTGAAGCATCCCTCTATAATGCCTAGATTTCATTCTGTCCATTTGGGTGACAATTTCTCTGCATTTTCTTCGCTTTCCATAGCCATTGTTAAGCTGTTTCAGCCTTTCCCTCCCTTTCTACCGTCCTCTCTCTCACGTCCCTTTTATTTGAGCCTTTACCCTCTTTTTGGGTCTCAAAATCGCGCTAACCTCAAATCCCATTTCTCAACTTTCTCCGTTTGAGAAGTATTGAAAATACCTGGCCGATAGAGCTCTAGTGGGCAACTGACAGTACTGAACTAGATAGTATTCAAGAAGGTTAGTTGGGACCATGGTAGAAGTTCTTTGGTAGAATTAGGCATCTATGCCGTTGCCCTGTAGATTGTTTGATTTTTATTTTAAGGATTTCTGTGTTTTGTTGTTATTGGGTCTAGTGATGTCACCGGTAGAAAATGTGTTTGTGTAGTGGTTTGGGCTTAATATAGCCAAATTTTGTTGAATGGAGTGCATGCCGTTCGTTTGTTGTCAGGTATTGTCCCTAGGTTGGGAGTATGGTAACTCCCGGGATTCAGCCTGCAAATTAATTTTTATCCCAACCCACCCTCCTACCAAGCATGCCACTTCCGATCCCGCTATGGGACTAGAAATGCGGTTCCATTTAATACAACTAAACGCTACGGGCCACATATGCCCTTGACGTTTGGACCTAGAGTTAGTACTTCAAGATTTGAAGGGTCTGACGACATAGGAAATCCAATTCCATTTAGATAATCTTGACCCTAAGTAATAGAACAACTCCCTGTAGTAGAAATGGTATGAAACCATTTAACGTATAAACTTAGGCTTTGGATTATAGCTACTGAGTTGCAGACTAGCCTACTAGTTACCTTAAGTAGTGTGAAGCCTGTATATGCTAAGGAATAGTAGGTTAGATTTACTTGGAATGAGACTCCCTTCCTTGGATAGACCCTCATAACATCCATAGACTCCTTTAGTAACTCTCAGGAAGCTTACGTAACATAGAACCATTTCCTCCTAGGGAGGACTTATAAATCCCTTAGATGTAACTTAGAATGTACCAACACACCCCTTAGAATTGCCTTCCGCAAGGGCTTGTTACATTTGGAAACGCGGAGTAAAGGAACTGCATGTAAGTGATATATTCGCGGTTTGAAACGACTTCTTAATCCTAGTAGTTACCAATAAATCCAATGCTCTGATCAAGCAGAAGATCGGCATCGACTCGGATTAAGAATTGATACAATAAATCTTCTGTTCTAGCTAGACAGAAAGTCTATGTATCCGGCTCAGACCTACTACACAACCTTTCTTCTGTGATGACCCAACCACCTATAACCAAACAGGATCACATTGCCTTTGGGAAATGGCGAGGACTTAAAGCCAGTAGAGGATTCGACATCTTGCCACCAATTCATACCTGACCCTGAACTTAACCACAATAGAGATTAGGCTCATCTCTATGATAATAGGTACCAATGCCATAGAACGCATCATTAGCAAGGAAAACCATGTAGAGAAAGGTTGGTTCCATTTTAGGTTAAGGATAGCCCCTAAGTTGCATCTCGTTCCGATATACGGAGCAATGCATAGATTCTTGAACTCTAAGTAAAACCAAGTTTTAAGGGGGGTAGAACGTATTGAGTCCAATCCAGTTAGGTTAGTCAACGTTACCGTTCGATCCGAGTGGCGCAGCGGAAGCGTGGTTGGCCTCCTCCCCACTGGCCCAAGATTGAAACCTTTGAGTTAGGTTATACATAAAGGTTAGGTCATTAAATAAGATTCGAACCTTCCTTAGAATGTCAATACTAAAGTCTCTCTAGGTACTCCTTGCCTTTCGCCAATGTCGGGGACGACATTGTGTTTTAAGGAGGGTAGATTGTAACACCCCGGATTTTGGCCAACCTGGGATTAAACGTCCTTAGGCTATGGGTCAATTAAAACACCTGAAAAATCGCTTAGAACCCAATTCCATATCCAAAGAAATCACTTAG
Source organism: Magnolia kwangsiensis (assembly GCA_037074715.1). Taxonomy (NCBI): domain Eukaryota; kingdom Viridiplantae; phylum Streptophyta; class Magnoliopsida; order Magnoliales; family Magnoliaceae; genus Magnolia; species Magnolia kwangsiensis. The sequence continues at coordinate 78,189,759 of CM073579.1, forward strand.
GATTAATTCCTTTAGAAAATAAGTGTAAGTTAGCTAGCGCGACGTTAGAATAGCTGAGAAATGTCCCTGATCACTTTAAATACGTTCTACAAGCCCAAAGCGAGTGGAACCAATGGTGCTATAATGCTCTAAAGCCTCGGATCAAACTCTAAACCGGTTTGTTCTCGGGACCTCTTTAAAACTTTGTATTGGATCTAGACCGCACGTCGAAAGTCCTATACCTACCATCTTAGACCGTTATGACCACTTAGCTGGGCTTGGCAATCGTTTCGAAAATTAAGTCCAACTGACATTCTGAGGCTATTTCATTGAGCCTGGAGTGAAGAGAGTGAGAATAGGGTAGAGTTGTAATTTTGAAATTCAAATCTGGCACACAACTTGACGCATCAGTATTGAGCGTTCTGACCGTCAGAATTTAGCCAGATTACACCCTCGGATCAGGAGAAATTTCTATTTTATATCATGAGACTTTCAGCCCTGATCTACGTGCGGTGACCGCTGAACTGAAACTGGTCCGCCACGTGCGATCTGCGAACCCTGCCGGACTGAAAACTTGATGTATGCTAGATCCAGTATGCATGAGCTTAAGTCCGATCGCATTCGGTCAGGGGACCACCGGAAAGCATCTTTTGGATCGAAACAGCCCCGATTTGGATATGCACCAAGTAAACATTGTTCTGGAGCCTATTTCGGGCAAGTTTGGGCTTATAAAAGGGGTTGAAACCCTCACTCCTCTCTCCCATCCGAATTTGAGAAAAATCCTAGATTGGGAGAGAGAAAAGGTGAGAGTTTGTGAGAGAGATTGGAGGAGAATTCCTTGCCGCTTGTGCTACCTGTTGCAAGTGCCTAAGCAACGCAACTCAACCACTTTGCCGGTGATTTCTCTGCTTTTCTAGGTAAGAAAATACCCTAGAAGTTGCTGATATGAGTTTTTCTTGGTTCCATAGCATGTTAGTTGATAGAACTTGTGTATTAGGTTCTCTAATCGCCGTTGACGAAGCGTATATGCTCCGTTTGAATTTACACATCCATAAGAGACAAGGTGCGGATTTTAGACGCTTTGATTGACTGTTTCCAAAGCTTTCAATGTCGTTTAATAGTAGATTCTTGACGGCAACGCCGTTTGACATGTACAACATGCTGTCTGTTTCCTGTTTCGTAAACCAATGAAGAATATGAGATCTAGGGCATTTTAGTCATTTGTAGGAAGTACTGTTTTTATGCATATTTTGCTGATGTGATTGACATGGCTTCTCGTCGTATTAGGATATTAGGAATGCGTGCATAATTAGTTTGGCAAAGAGATTCGCCTAAATGCGCACGTCGGGTCGACATACTACATGTAGACTTAAGTGTGTAGTGTAAGTGTTTGTATAAATGCTTGTATTAGTATGTATTGACTTAAATGGTGTTATGGATTAGTTTGAGATTGATTTCTCAATTAATATGCTGATGTGAATGATTTTCTACATGTTAGCCATATGTACGATTTCATTATATGTATGAAAGGCATGAGTTAGATGATTTACTTAAGTTGTACGTTATAACATGTGTTAACATGCTCACATGGTTGTATTTCATTTCCAATACTCTCACATGACTTGCTGATGTGATTCCACATGTTTGGGACTATACTTAGTCCAGGCAGTCGGTAGCCGAGCGAATTCGTGGTTGGCTTATCTTTGCCACGAAGGACGCGTCGATGAACGCGAGTCGTGTTTGGAGTTGGCGGCAGTGGTTAGGCCACGCGAAGTGTTTTACGCACTTCATGTCGTTCGACTTGCGAGGCGCTCGTGCTAGTCTAGCCCGTCAAGTAACCCGACTGGCCATTGTATGTTCACCCTGCATGAGTCATAACTGCTTGAACCTAGGGTACTGAACTTACCATTGTAAACCCTGTTAACCATGGTACCTTGATCCACGAAGACTCATGAGCCGGGCATGGTGGTATGGGACACCGTGGTCGAGTTGTCGGCCTACGCTGGGGCCACAAACCTCCCCGTAGTGACCAGTGAGCACCTAGACTCGTGAGCAGATTATGGTGGTATGGGACACTATATTCTTGCTGTCGGCCTACATTGATAAGGTGATGGGGGAGCGGTGCAACGAGTGCGAGCAACAGCCCTGGCAGCCCTTTGTAGTGACCGCGAGCGTCTTCTGAGTCTACGGGAGGCGACGACCCTTCAGTAGCAGTAGAGTACAGTAGGCCTGTATTGATAAGGTGATGGGGGAGCGGTGCAACGAGTGCGTGCAACAGCCCTGGCAGCCCTTGCAGCGACCTACAAAATATACATCGTATGAGATTACTAGGAGTGACGACCCTAGACAGGATCTGTGTTGGGATTGATACAAGGGAAGTACCTTAGTTTCCCAATCCTGCTGTTTGAATGGACTAATAACAACTTGGAAATCATATCACCATAATATTGCATGTGCCTGGAAGATGTGGAGCACTCTAGGGAGTGTGGCATGCCGCGGCGTAAGATGTTGTCGTATGAGGGAGATCGTCAGTGAGGGCATACATCACGTCATGTCATAATGCATTAACAACAGTATTAGGATTGTTTGATTTACTGCTTTACTATTATCGCATGATTGATTTGATAACATGCTAATCTTTGCTCTCTTATCCCACTGAGTTGATCACTCACTCCCACGTTACGGGATGGTGTTTCCGGACACCCACCAGTCCCTATTGTGATTGCAGATGATGGCGCGGCCTGCGAGGCGGAGCTGGATTTGATGATGATGAGGAGGATCTCTCCTTTATGCGTGATCTGATTGACGGGATTACAGGGAGGTTAATTAGATACATTGACACTTGTCATTTTATATTTTTAGCGCCCTCATGTATATTCATTTTGTTTACTTTTGAAGTATACATGTATGTGTATAACCTGGTAATATATTCACACTCTGGAGACATACAACAGTTTATATATGTTATACATACTATTACAGTCTTCCGCTTGAAAATTTAACTGTCTCTGGAGTATGATATGTTGTTCTGGCTTAATCTCACTCATGTTTAATACATTATCACAGACAACATTCAATCATACATATCTATGTTGCATAAATAACATTTTGGAACTCGGGAGTTGGGTTTTTACTCGACCCCCCGATTTTCGGGATGTTACAATTTTATATCCGTTGGAACCTTTTACCTATATGAAGAGGACTTATCTTTTGTTGCTAGTAGAGAAAGAAGAGAGTGCTTTTGAGTCTTTTACCTTAGATCATATACCCAAAGCCCTTTCTCTCAAGGAAGTTCATCCTCCATTCCACCCTCATCATTGATATTTAATAGAGTGGATTGGAGAATGAACTTCCGCATTCAAGGATCCTCAAGCTACTACCTTAATGTCAAATCATTAAGCTGGGATGCCTTGAATGCATAAGATGATTGGAATCACTCTATCTTCTTAATAGGAAAACATTTAGAGAGTAGGATTCTATCATAACCTTGAACCAACCCATCGCCGTATATTAGTACATCATTTGAGTTACAGATCAAGAGAGCAGAAGACTCTTCACTAACACGGAGGTGATCTTCGTTAACGTGCTAAGTGGGACTCATCCACTTATCTGTAAGTATCTAGAGTCCAAAGGATCTTTTGATCATCCCTTTGTAGGATTGGGTCTAAGGTGTTTCTCACCCTGACAAGTCCTTTAGGAGGCATCCGGTGGGAGAGTACGTGGTTGGTGTATTGTGTGAACCCTTGCTCTGTGGAGAGCATAAACATCTGGTTGAAGGTGAATCAATCAAAACCTTAGGTTTGAGGTGAATCATGTGAAACCTCCGTTAGGTCTTATAGAAGATCCTTGGCTAGTGTGCCTAAAAGTGGGTGCGTTGTGTTGACCTTTGCTCGTGAGAGCATAAACAATTAGCTACAGTGTAGGTTGTAAAGGTTGAAGGTGAACCTAATTTAAAATCTTAGGTTTGAGGTGAATCGTTGTGAAACCTCCTTAGTGAAATAAGGTACACTCAATGGTTGAGTGCAGTTACCAGGAGTTGAGTAGACAAGTAGTCGAACCACTATAAAAATGACTATTTTTGTGATTGTTATTCTTTTGTGTGTGTGATTTACTTCAATACTTTCATATCTGTATATCTGAGATCACACCTCACACACATACACAGTCATATCCATCATAAACTAGGTTACATATTGTGATCTCTTGAATAGTTTGTAATTGGATCCTCTGCCAAGCTTGAAAACTAGTAAAGTTACTTTTGAGTAATCTGGATGAATGAATTTTGATAGGATTAGTATAATAGGATTTTTAAACTAAACTATAAAACTTTAAAAAGTCCTATTCACCCCCCTCTAGGACATATTGGCATATTCTAACTTCAACTCAAGCGCTCTTCACTACTATTTCAGGTACCCTAATAATAAAACCTCAAATCTCCAAATAAACTTGTTCTAAACCATAATTCATCCTTGAATAGAATCATAATCAAGAAGAACAAGTTTCCCTTATGTGTTTAGATTTTTTCTAATGATGTTAGAATTTTCAACTATTTCAACAAAATTCTGATATGTTGTGAAATCTCCACTAGCCACAGAAAGAAGACATATCAGAAAATTTTTTTAAAAAAAAATTAATAGATCAATTAGGTCTCCATCAACCTTCTTCTAAAATTTCATCTCGATTGGGCTTGTACAAAATTCCATAAAAATCTGAAAATATAAAAAATTAGTAGAATTTGTTGCTAGACAAAAAGCTTTTATACACCTCACAAGGGCGAAACACCCACCAAACTATGAAATATTGCCTCATGAAATTTTTTGTACTCTCAAGAATAAGTTAGGAGTTTAGGATCCAAATTTCGAATAAATTGGATATATGGATCAGAACTTAAAATTTTGGGATTGACGGGCTGTCAATATAAAATGATTTTTGGAATTTACAACCGTTTATATAAAGGATAACACTAAAGATTAGGTTCAGCAATGAATGGATAGTTTGGGCCTATCGTTTATGAAATATAGTGCAATTTTATGGTGAAAGAAAATGATATTCCCCAAAAATCTAGAACAATTAGGGCTACGGATTTACGGAATCATATTCAAGCAAGTTGTAAGTGGTTTAATCTAAATGTCAAATCTCGGACGTTTACCAATGAACTCAGTGCCCTGATAAAGCAAAAGTTTGAGACTCATCCGAAATGTATCATACCAAAGAACTCACCGCCCTAGCCAAGCAAGAGTTCAGTGTATCAGAATTAGCCATACTATAACTATTTTTCTGTGTTGTTCTAAAACACTAAGTATATAAAAAAAAAAGAAAATTTACTCTGAATGTGGGGGAAATTTTAGGTAAATTTTTATAAAATTTAATACTTAATAGATAAAATAAATATACACATATAATTCTTATGGTTGAGATTTTTATTTAAGGGAGGTAGATTATAGCGTCCCGATTTCATGTACCCAATTATACATGCACCTAGATATATATCTACCTTACAAAGAATATATTAAAAACTTAAGAATAATGAATCAATGAAAATAATAGAAGAAATTAAATTTCAAGGATAAAATTTTATTTAATGGGGGTAGATCGTAATACCCCAAACTTTTCAATACCAGGTATTGAAAGTTCTCGAGTGTTACCATGAAATTTAACATATTATGTACATGTGTATGATACTAATTTACCTATCCTAACCTTACATCCATTCTCCAACACGAATCTAACTATTGGGAATAATCTCCATTCATAGATCAGACCATCTAACAGTTAATTTTAAGATAGGATCATCATATACCCAAAAATTCTCACTTGTCCATCATAATCAACCACTCGGTCAAATATGCACTGCTAGATAAAAACATCTAACTGTCCACCTTGATTCTGGACCACCCAATCGCAGTAAACTAGCTACTTGATCTCTACATCCATTTGTACACACATCAATTTGAGATTCTAATCCATTTATCTTATTCATCACCTATGAATATGCCTAATCCATCATTAGAACTACAATTTAAGAAACTTACACATGTGAACAAGACACTCGAATCTAACGATACACATGTTTTACCCGCTAATCACTCCAAAAACCCACATTGTGTTCTTCCGTTTACAAAACTGATCATAGATATACTTTTATAAACTGTTAGAGTACCAACCATCAGGTCTTCTATTTTTAACATGTTACCTTTATGTTAGTTAATATATGTACATTCCCTTAATTAGTTTAGTAAATAATTCATTATTTATAACAATTTAAATATAATTTTTTTTATAATAATTACTTAAAAATATGCCTACAGCCATGTAGAACATTAGATTTTTCAAAAATCTCATATCAACAATAATTACGAAAATGCCATTAACCTAGACCCATGAATTCTAGATTATATGGTTCCCACGATCCTTTTGATGTGAAATTTTATACCATGCCTATATATCATAAATTAACTATACATGTCAAATTTTGGCCCTTGGATCATTGTAAAAGTGACCCAATTAACAAATCATCCCCTTAACTGTTGATTTTGGCATCCATCGAGTGAAGAAATCTCATGAGTACTCGTAGTAGGATATTTTCTTTCATATGAATGAGTTGAATTTCTCATCATATGGACCAAGTGTGAAATATGAAGACCTTACTTTTGTAGGCTTTTTGCTTTGAAGCAAAGTTATCCTATCAAGGCCTACCAACTCCTTATAAATTTAGATCTTCCGATTTAACCACTTCCTTCCGTTCATCGTAAATAAAATTTAGACCACACTCTGATCTCATATAACTATGATGTTATACAAAATTTAGGCCCTGATCTATGATCCTACACCGTTGAAGGTTAAAGCCAGTTCCTTCATTTTGGTACAAAAGGTGAAATTTTATATTTAGGCTTTTTTCCATCATCGATCAACTGTTAATTTTGTCCAACTATTTACCTATCTTGATTACACATTTTGTCCAAAATTGGGCCCTAATCATTAAGTGTAGACTGTTAATTGAGATCAAGTTCGTTTTGGCACCTGTTACAAGAAATATCAAGATAGGTCAATCTAAATTTTGAATCACCAGTTAGTTTTAAGTACCAACTCATAATTTAATTAAGCATGCACTATATATAATATCATGTGAACCTCAGAATCCAGAAAGTGAGCAATACAGCTTCTAAGGGGTCAGATATTGTGGTCAATATGAGCTCCTCCTCCGCGAGTGTGTCAATCATGTTTCCTTCTAGACCTCATCTACATCCCCAAGTTGTTTGCAGAGAGTGAACATGTTCACCTCTAATGTCCTATTCCTGAAGGATAGTTTCATTACTCCATTCCAACAATTGATTATTCCATTTGAAGTGACCAGGAATGGGCATCCTGGAATGACCGGAATCTGAGTGCTAGTGTTTACAACCGACTCTGTGTGTATGATGATAAAGTCTATTGGGTAGTAGAACTTATCAACCTGGACTAACACATCCTCAACTACCCCTCTTGGTATATGAATATATCATTCAGCAAGTTGTAGGGTGGTCTTAGTGGGTTTTAATTCACCAAGCCCCAATTGTTCGTACACTGAGTAGGGTATGAGGTTAACACTTGTAACACCCTGAAAATCGGGGGTCGTGTAGAAACCCAACTCCCAAGTTCCAGACCATCACTTATGCAACAAATATGCTTATAATTAAATGTTGTCTGAGTTAGTGCATTAACATGAGTGAGATTTTACCAAACTGTAATTCATACTCCAGATCCAGTGATAAAATGCAAGCGGAAGACTAAAAGATATATATATCACTGTATGTAAAACAAAACAACCTCAAACTATCTGCAAAGTATGAATATAACTTTGAGTCACAAATACATATAACAAACCAAAATTAAAGGTCACATGATAGTCCAACTAGCAAAATCCCACTGATCCAGGCCACCTATGCGAAGCCGTCAGAAAACTGCATGTACGAGAACTCGTCCTGGTCCTCGTAGTAATCCGGCTCCAGCTCCTGAATCGCCTTGCTATCTGCATCTAAGACAGAGTCTGGTAGGTGTTGCAAACATCGTCCCGTAACGTGGGAGTGAGTGATCAACTCAGTGGAATCATAGAGCAAAGATTAGCATGTTATCAAATCAATCACGCGATAATAGTAAAGCAAACAATTAAACATTCCTAGATACTGCTGTTAATGCAAGTATGAGATGCAGTAATGATGCATGCCCTCACCGACATACTCCCTCACGCGACACCATCTTATGTCTACGGCATGCTTTCTTCCCTCAGTGCTCCACATCTTCCAAGCACATGCAGTGCGATATGGATATGATTACCGAGTTGTTATTAGTCCTTTCAAACAGCGGGATTGGGAAACTAAGGTACTTCCCTTATATCAATCCTAACACAAATCCTATTTAGGGTCGTCACTCCTAGTACTCTCATATGATGATATATTTTTAGGTCACTGCAAGGGCTGTCAGGGCTGTTACTCGCACTCGTTGCACCACTCCCCCATCACCTTATCAATACAGGCCTAGTTGTATTCTTATTGCTACGGAAGGGTTGTCACCTCATGTAGACTCAGAATACACTCGAGGTCACTACAAAAGGCTCGTCACCAATCAGAGTAGGCTGACAGCTCGAATGTAGTGTCCCATACCACCACAATCGGCTCACGAGTCTGAGGTGCTTACTGGTCACTACGGGGAGGTTTGTGGCCCCAGCGTAGGCCGACAGCTCGACCACGGTGTCCCATACCACCATGCCCGGCTCATGAGTCTTAATGGATCAAGGTACCATGGTTATCAGGGTTTTCACTGGTAAGTTCAGTACCCTAGGTTCAAGCAGTTATGACCCATACAAGGTGAACATACAATGGTCAGTCAGGTTACTTGATGAGCTCGACTAGTATGAGCGCACCTCAAGCTGAACGACATGAAGTGCATAAAATACCTCGTGTGGCCTAACCACTGCCGTCAACCAAAGCATGACTCGGGTTCGTCAACGCGTCCTTCATGGCGAATAGTATCCAACCACGATTTTGAATCTGTTACCGACTGCCTGGACTAGAGTATAGCCCCAAGCACTTGTAATCTAAATCAATGATCATATGAGAGTGACAGAAATGAAGCACAAATAATCCAAGCATGTTAACAATATGTTATAACATACAACATAAGTAAATCAACCAAACACAAGCATTTCACATATATAAGGAAATCAATTCAATATAACAGCATGAAGGAAATCATGTACATCATCATATTAGTTGGGAATCAAATCTCCAAACTAATCTACAACACCAATCACTCAATACTTACTAATACATACTCTTATACAAACACATAATCTACACACATTTGTCTACATAGCATATGTGGACCCAAAGTGTGCATTAGGGTAAATCTCTTCGCCAAACTGATTATACACGCATAACTAGTATAAGTACACGATAAATAGACATGGCAATCATATTAGCAAAATACGTACGTATACAGTATTTCCTACAAATACCTAAAATACCCTAAATCTCATATTCTCTGTACGTAATCGAAATGAAAAACAGACAGCATTTTTTACATGTCAAACAGCATTCTTGTCGATAATCTTCTATTAAACGACATTGAAAGCTTTGAAAACAGGTAACCTAAGCATCTAAAATCCTCACCTTACGTCGTAGAAGAGATCGAATCGAATAGGAACTCTACGCTTCGTCAACGTCGATATGACGACCTAATTCACAAGATAAGTCAGCTACTTCGCTACTTGTATCGATGGAATTCTTAAAATAGGTTATGGTTAGGGTTTTCTTACCTAGAATGAAGTCAGATCACCGAAAACACGATTCAGAAAAGCTAGTGCAATGTCTAGATGGGTTAGGAAAACTCCGACGGAGTTTCACCTGATTCACCCACACTTTCTCTCTCTTTTCTCTCTCTCTTTCCTAGGGTTCTAGCAAATTCGTATGGGAGGGATGTGAGAGGGTTTAAGGTCCTTAAATAGGTTAGAAACTCACCTATTTAGACTTTAAACCAAGGTATACTTGGGTTATAGCCAAATCGGGTCCTTTCCGATCCAAAAGAACATTTCTGGAGGTCCCCTGACTAAATGCGGTCAGACTTAAGCTTATGGATGTCGGATCTTGATCACATTAAGTTTTCAGTTCGATCGGGTTTCCAAATCGCACGTGGTGGACCAGTTTCAATTCAGCGGTCACTGAGATTCGATCAAGGATTCCAAGTACACTGACATGTGTGAGAAATGTTCCCTGATCCGAGAGTGTATTTGGGTCAGATTCCAACGGTCTAAATGCTTATACTTAATCCGCAAGCGACACGTGCCAGATTTATTTAAATCACATTTAATTTTTTAAGAATTCTACTCTCTCCCACACTCCTTGCTCCAGGCTCAATGAAATAGCCTCAGGACATCAGTTGGGATTGATTTTTGAAACAATTGTCAAGTCCAACCAAGCGGTCATAATGGTCTAAGATTGTAGATATCGGACTTTCGACACGCGATCTAGATCCAATACAAAGTTTCAAAGGGTTCCTGAGAGCAAACGGGTTTAGAGTTTGATCCTAGGTTTCAAGATGTTATAGCGTTAATGATTCCACAAGTTTTGGATCTTGCAGAACGTATTTAAAGCGATCAGTGCTAATTTCACAGCTAATCTAACATAGCGCTAGTTACTTATGCTTAATTTCTAAAGGAATTAATCCTAAGTGATTTCTGCCTGAGGTGGCACTCGGGTCTTGGTACGGGATTTTCTGAGACGTTACAACACTTAACCCCAAGTCTAGCAAGGCTTGTTTAATCCAGAATTTTTCAATGATACATGAAATCATAGGCTACTTGAGTCTTTATTTTTTGGAGGAGAGTTCTGCTTGATAATTGCACTCACTTGTTCTTTCAAAAGGCATTCTTTCGCACATTTAATTTTCGTTTAACCATGCAAAGGTTATTAAGAAACTTAGCATAGAAGGAAATTTTCTTAATCGCATCCAACAAGGGAATGTTGATTTTGACTTGTTGAAAAATCTTCAATATATCCTAATTCTCTGATGGGAATTTTGATGAGACTAGTCATTGGGGAAATGGAACCATGGGCTTGCGTTCATGCACCGATTCTTTGTTATGTAAGGTAGGGTCATCACTGCTATCAGATTTATCTGGATCCTTAGGCATGTTGGCCTCCATCAATATCATCTTATCTATTTCCTTACCACTTGTAAGAGTGGTGATGGACTTGGCTTGTTTCACATGCGGGTTAGGGGGATTTGAATCACTCAAATCGTATTACCCTTTTGGGTTAGGTTGAGGTTGGGTCAGAAAGGTCCCGTTCTCCCTAATAATTAAGTATGATTCGATCCTTAAAAATGACATTTTAAGATCATTTATAGTCTGCATGGTGGTTTGATTGAATTACATTTGCACTTGCATAAATGCTTGCAATGTGTCCTCAAGGATCCTTTTTTTGTAGTTGAACTTTTGGTGCACTTTGAGATGCAGGGGGGGTCCTTGAGGAGGGGTGCTTACATTAGCAATTGGCCCAATTCTGCAACTGAAGTTGGGATGGTTTTGCCAATTAGGATTATATGTGTTAGAGTTCGGTGCACTGAATGGGTGTTGGTAAGCATTCACTTGAGCTTGCAATACATCCTAAAAAGTCAGGATTATGGGACAATCTTTTGTAAGGTGTGTATCACTCTCACATATGCTACATACACTTTCCACAACCGCATTGGTGGGTTAGATCACTTCCACCTTCCTTAGTTCCATAGCCTCAACTTTTCGAGTGAGGCCCGCAATCTTTGCATTCACATCATCCTCCTTGTGGATATATATTCCCCCTTCTTCCTTAGGGTTCATCTTGGAATTACTTGATTCATTGTTGGTGTCCCATGATTACACGTTTTCAACCAACCTATCAATGTAATCCCATGCCTCCTCTCGGTCCTTTCTCATAAACTTGCCATTGCACATCATCTCAATAAATTAGCTCATATTTGAATTCAGTCCATCATAGAAAAAACTAATTACTAACCAAATTTCATAACCATGATGTGGGCATGCGAATAACAAGTCCTTGAATCTCTCCCAACATTAGAAGAATGTTATTTCTTCCTTTTGGGAGAAATTCATGATGGTGCACCTAGGAAGAACTTTTTAAGAAACCTCGGGGTCTTCTCAGCCCACGTGCTTATTAAGCATGGTCTCAGTGAACAGAACTATGACTTGGCCCTCTCCTTTAAAGAGAAGGGAAATAACTTAAGTCTAATAATGTCTTGAGAGACGATGTTGTAATGCAAAGTTGTTACAATCTCATCGAATTCCTTGAGATATAGGTACGGGCTTTCTAAGTCAAGTATGTGAAATTTAAGAAGAAACTGGATCACTCCCGATTTGAAATCTAGGTTACCTACATTGACCAAAAAAACTATACAAGATGGTATGGTTGTAGATAATCTCTTAAAGTTCTGACTAGGGGAATGTAGTGTGCCTCATTCTCATCATGCATCGTCTTAGCTAGTGTCGCGTTCCGCACAAGAATCTAATTAAAATTTTGTTAAGTTTCAGTCATATTCTCCTCAAAGTATGGCTCCTGCTCAAGCATGTTTAGAGCATTCACAGCCATAGTTTGAGATAATTCAAGCATACTCAGATAATTTTAAACTCAACGATGGATAGAAAGCCTATCAAATAGACTTTCTTCACTTAAAAGTCGTTATTTATGGTCCCTTACCTACTTGGGCATGAACCAAGCACTGGAAACTAAGTTCTAAACCTAAACCTAGAAAATAAAATCCTATAATAAAAATTAAAAATTCTATAATAATTAAAATAAATTCAAAAGCAATAAGATGAGGGAAAGAGTTATCAGTTTAGAAAAACTAGGAATAATGATGCTACAAAAACCAAACAAATAATGTTAGTTAAAAAATTTATGTAATAACACCTAACTTGAACTATACTTCCTAGAATTAAACCCTAAAAGCAAAACCCTGGGTTAGAACTAGAAATTAAAGCCTAATCTAAACTTAAGTATTCTTAACACAAAGTTCCTCGGTAATGGGGCCAAAAACTTAAACCTAAGGGTTGACAACCGAAGTTGGGATGTAGTAATAACTCGGTACGACTGAGGTTGATCCACAGGAAATTTGATGAGAATATACTAAGAATTTAATCTAAGAAAAAAGGTTGGTATGGGTTTTTAATCGAGTGGAATAAAAGAGTTATATAAACAATTATAAAAGGACTAAGGATTCAGGAATTTCCATTCAATAGACTTTGAATTCAATTCATCTTCACGAGTTGATAACTCAACTAAAATTGCATTCTAATCCATTCCAATCGGAAGATAACACAATACTATTAATAAAAAAAACATCCAATATATATTAGAATCGTGATATGTTTGATTTCTCATGAAGATCTAAGTAATCACATTGTAGGGAATTGAAAGCATCTAATGTACCTGAAGGCGATAATAGATCAAACAACTTTATATATTGATTCCTTCTCCAAACTAAAATTTTAATCACATCCAATCATAATTCAACATAAAAACATTAACTTTCATTGAAGAAATGAATTAAATATCAAACATCTATTAAAAGGTTCATCCATTAGCCTTAGCTAAGAGATTATCCAAGCATGTCTAACATCTTAAATAAAACATTAAAAAAAAAAAAAAAAAAACTAGAAAAACAAACTAGAACCGAAGGATTGAGAAGGAATGATCATTATGAAGAAACTCCGTAACTCTTGGGTCTCTCTCCTCTACCCTAATTTGTACTTGGAAAGCTTTAGAACACCCTTTTAAATTAAAAAAAAAAATCACACTGACTTGGAACTGACTTCAATTTTATCACTTCTGTTACGCTTTGGTTACACCGACTCTAGCCTTTATTTGCACCGAACATCACTTCGGTCGCACCGAATTAGTTTCTCGGTTGCAGCTGAATTTTCTCAAATTTCTTCTGAAGTCTCTGTTTCTCTTTGGTTGCACCGAACCCAACTTCAGTCGCACCTAAGTGTGGAGTCGAATTGTCTCTAAAAATCATAGTTTGTTGTTGGACTATTTTGTGCCCATTCAGTCAGACCGAACTAACCTCAGGTGGGATTGAACAGTCTATTATTTTTGTTATAGACTTGTATGATTTTTCAGTCCTTCCTTCATCTTTTGTACTTGGTTTTCTTGGATCTTTAGCATGTGAATTCTTCATTAATGTCTTTCAAATATCCACGTCATCTCTTGGTTAATCTTTTGAACTTTAATCATTCTTCTTAAGCATGATTTCGTCTTTGTTTCCTAGATTACCTCACATGTATAAATTAGATGTTAGTTAACCAATTACGCACTTTGAATGCATAGAAACACAATTAAGAAGATAAATATGTAATATTTATATGTTATCACACACACAAGATCATTATCTCTTATAGAATAGTGGTTTATTGTAGTCTATATGATTAGACGTACTTTGGCTTGGAAGCCTAAGTGTTAATGCCTTATTAGTTTAAATTGATAAATTAATTTAATTAGGCAATTAGTTTTAAATCAGTAAATTTTTTAAGTAGTTTTGTATCCCCCCCTCACAAGGACTTAGCCATAATTCTAGGCTCTGCTAAGTTCTATGTGTTATGGTAGACAATCCATGCAATTTCATCCTCTGTAATTGAAATATGTTAAAAGGTCCCATCACATAAAGGGCATGTGTGGATAACACTCAATAAGTTACTTTTTAACTTTAAGTTATTAAGTTACTTTCTTCTCTTAATTTAGTTTGGTAAGCATCATTATAAAAGTAACTTAACGTTAAAAGCTACTTATTTCAATAAGTTTTTTTAATATATAGTTTTTTAACTTATTACTTTTCTACTTTTCTCTCTCAGTCAAGGTTATGTCAAAAGGAGACTCTCTCTTACTGTCATCAACAAAGAAGACCCCACATGATAGATTTTCCAATTAAAGGTGGGGCGCACATGATGGCAATCCACATCAGAGATGGGCCCTACATAATGGATGGCCCCATATTAATGTGGGCCCACATAATGAATGGTCCACATTAACAACCAGCCCCTAATGATTAATTGTTCACATCTAAAGCGCGCCGGTATAATGGACAACCCACTTTAAAGGTGGGGCCTACATGATGGACCATCCACATCAAAGGTGGACTCCACATGATGAGTAGCAGACATTGAAACGCGCCCCCACATGATGAATGACCCACATCAAGGTGGGCATCAAATAATAGGCCGTCCACATTAAAGGTTGGCCCTTAATGATGAATGACCTACATTTAAGGTGAGCTCCGCATGATGGATGACCGGCATTGAATGTGGGACCCACACGATGGACAACCAACATTGAAGGTAGGGTCCACACGAAGGAGGTCCACATCAAAGGTGGGCTTCACAAGATGGATGACCCACATCAAGGTAGCCCCACATGATGGATGGTCCATTTCAATGGTCGGCCCTACTGATGAGTGGCCCACATCCAAGAAGGGTGTGCATGATGGACACCCCACATCAGAAGTGGGGCCCACATGATAGATGACCAACGTTAAAGGTGTGCCCTACATAATGGATGATGCACATTAAAGGTCAACTCCTAATGATAAATGGCCTACATCTAAGGTGCTCCTTGCATGATGGACAACCCACATCAAAGGTCGGGCCCACACAATGAAAATTCCACATCAAAGGTTGGCCCCACATGATGGAGAATGAATATGAGAGTGTACCAAAGGGATGAATACTTATGTGATGTTGGAAACAAAATATGTTTTCCTACTTTTTAGCTGACATTGGTTACCAAACAAGCTTATTTACTTAATAAGTAGAAACGAAGATAAGCTAGTAAGTAGAAACTAAGATAAGTCACTTAAGGCATAAATAGCTTATTGAAAGAAGCTTACAATATAGACGCCCTAAAAATGTCATCCATTTTCTGTTCTTTTATTTTCTTTTATAACCATCCAAATAGTCCTAAAGAACACCTTTAAATGGTGCAAAATGGACTTATTTGATACTCCAACTATCAATAAAGCATGATAAACAATCACATGAAAATGGTTTAAATATCATATAAATTAAAATGAATAAATTGTGGAACCCACTATTTTTAAGTTACATTTAAATTACATTATGAAAATGGGATTAGTTAAATAATCATATCGCTAATTTTTTTTAAATAAGACCATTGGATAATATTCAATAACTGAATAAGAATAATTTTATTTTCATGATAGTCTAAATTGATTACCATAATCTAATCAGTTTATTTAAATTATTTATATGCCCTTGTAGGCAAATTTTAGGTAACTTATAACGTACATATCATCCATCACGCTATGCTTGAGCATTAAAGTACATCTCAAGAAAATATCGAAGTACGTTATGCCTTTGCATCAAAGTGCCTCTAGAATTTTTACCTTAATAGCCCTATGGAATGACAGCATCTGTAACACCCCATACTTTTAATACTCGGGTGTTATCATTTATATTATAAAAAGTGTTTAGCCACGTCGGAGACATAGATAAGACTATAAAACTATCATCGAATAATTCACAAAAAGACCATCCTTGTAACCCATGAATCCTCCTAAAAGAACCTATTTGTCTATGACTCCCATTGAGTAAGTCTAAGAGTTTATTGAAACTAAAGACAAATCCTACTCACCAACCACTATATAAAATAAGAAAATATAGAATAAACCAAAAATTCGATATCTACATCATAGTGTGCACATCTACCTAGCAAGATCATAATCCAACCATCATATTATGAAAATCAACCTTTGGGTTGTGATTAGACAACCCTATAAACCATTAAAAATGTTCAACGTAGACTATGACAGGCCTTGGTCCTAAAATCAGAACCCAATTCTCCAATTTTGTCATTCAACATACCGTAACACTCAAATTAAACACTATATGATAATGTAAGAACCATTAAAATCCCTCTAGAATCTACTAAGGAACCCTGAATATAAGATTAGAGATGATCCAACCATCGGATTGATAGAAATTTGTAATTTAAAACCTAAAGATTGATTGGTATGGCCCACTTAAGCTTTGGATCCCCCTCATCTTTAACCCCTTGTCATATCATGGTCTTGCAAAATGAATTGATGGATCGGATTCATCAAAATCATCATAGTGGGCCTCAAATATATGGAGTGTGTGTACAACCCGTGCTTTAATACCAATTTAAATATATATATATATATAATAGTAATAATATTAATAATAATTATAAAATATATTAGCCAACATCTTTACGAGGAGTTCAACCTGCCTAATGACATAAACCTATGAAACCCTTAACATAAAAAAAAATGCTTGAACAGGCCCTACTAGAGATCTGACGGTGCAGATCTCTCCTATGGGTCCCACTTTTAAATAATGTACATGCACAAAACCATGTACACCCATTGTACATGGAACCTAGTTATGGGTCAAACAAGCTCTGACTTGATAAAATCAGGAAAAAAAATAGGATTTTTCTCATTTTTCCCGCCACGCCCGCATTTGAATCCTAACGTCCGTCCGTTTAAAAGTGGGCCCACCATCTGAGAATGGATCAATGATCTAAATCGTCCATTGGGTTCGTATGGAAAATCTGACTAGAAACTGGCTCTTCATGCCCATTACAATAAACACGTGTGACCACAACCACCAGCACAAATCAAGTTGTGCAGCTGGAATTTTTAAAAAAACAAAAATCATTTCTCCTTTTTGCTGTCAGGCTGGCTAACCACATGCGGGATTCCCTCAATCTCAGCCCTTCATGCGGAAACATCTCATCCCTCCATTCTCTCCATTCTTTAAGGCTTCCTTTGCAATGAAAGAGCCACGGTAAGTGAAAACCTATTACCATTCGAACACCCCACATTGATCGGTGGTCCTATCCAAGCCATCTAGATGCCTTAGATCACGAGACAAACCCCTCTTCGGAATATGCCATGGATGGTGAGTCATCTTCCTCAATCGTCTGTGAAAACCGCGCATCAGCAGTGGGCCATCAAACCTTGATCAAAACTGACCTTTAGGTGGGCTAACATCCCATGAACTCATCAGCACAAGTGGATTATGGCTATGCAAACTAATCAAGGAGAAATCAGCGGTTATAGTCTAACAAAGTATCAATTAATAGGAATTAGAAATCTATAACTAATCTCCAGATTAGTTGTGCTCGACAGTTCTAGAAGCGATTTTAGAGAGGATATAAATAGCCGATTTTTAGGGCAACCCTTCTGGAAAATAGAAAGGGAGTGAGAAAGAGAGTTCGGGAGGAGCACGTTGCCGCTAAACCCTCTGTTGTCGTACCATGTAGAGCTGACTCATTCCGAGTTGCTGCGAGTTATGGGCCGAGTCCATGTTCTCTCTAGTCAGATAGACAGAGAGAGAGAGAGAGAGAGAGGAAAACATAAGAAAATGAAAGGAGATCAAAAGAGAGAGATCGTGGGTGTTAGAGGTGTGGTCTGAGTTTGGTCCGGGCTTAGTCACACGACCTGTCTGGTCATAAGAGAAAGAAGGGGAAGATGAGGAAGAAGCAAATGGAAGAGAGAGGGGGGGCGAGAGTGGGGATGGTGCCGCACTCCCGTTTGGGCTAGGGTTGAAGTCGAGGGCTGCCACAACAGCTCGACTTAGTCAAGTCGTCTATCTGAGTTGGGATCGTTTGGGCCCTCTTGAGCCTCCGAACAAGAGGAAAGAAGAAGAAGGAAAGAGAAGAAGATGAGAGGAAAAAAAGAGGAGAAGAAAGAAGAGAAAAAGAAATAGAGAGGGAGAGTGAGTCAAGATGAGTTGACTTAGTGAATCGACCCACCGTTTCAACGACGAGTCAGGATGACTAGGTCAGAGTCTGACTTGAACTCAGACCTTGTAAAAGTCCAGAGAAAAGAGAAGAAGGAAAGAAAGATAAGGAAGAAGAAAAAATGAAGAGGTGTGAGGAAGGAGAAGAGAGTTGAGGGTCGTGTCAGCTCAATGAGTCGACCCACTCATTTTCGGGTTGAGCGAGATTAGTTGTGGGTTGAGTTTGGTTGGGTTAGCAGCATTGCTTCAGGGATTGGAATTGATTTCACGAGCCATTCGCAACTCTTAAACCTCATTTAATTTGAAGAGAGTCCACACTCTAAGGTGAGGGATATCCCACTTGGCTTCCTCATTTCATGAAATTCTAAGATAGTTTGAACTTAAATGTATAATAACATTATGATTGTGTGAATAGTAATTATGTCTCTTCTAATTTTAATTGACGGCCATGTCCCTAATCCATCTTATAAGAATTGTGTTACACACATTATGCTACACTTAAAATTGCTTATATCCATGTACACTCCCACTAGTTACATCATGAGGTAAGAGATCTTGTTTTCATTTAAAAATGAATTGATGTATTACCCTTATCCATGTTAGAATAGTCTTAGAATATCAAACATTAAGTTAGTCCTTAGTTTCTTACTTGGATGAAATATATGTGAACTATTATATTAAATTCTATAATTCATGCCATACAATTGTCCTATAATTAACAAAAATGTGTTTAGGAGTAACCTTGCATTCTCTATGTTTTCCTAAGTAATGGTTTGATTTGTACCTAGCCTTGTTAGAGGAGAAAAGCTACATGATGCTTCAATCTTATAAGCTGTACAAATAATGCCAAGGGTGGACTATCATCTCACTTAAGAAGGATAGTGGACTTGTTTAGAATGCTTGACATGTCACACTTGTGGGCCTCACTTGGGCTTAAAGAAAGCAATCGGATTTATATTAATCTCATGTTTAGATGCTAGGTATCCTATTAAAAGACCACAAGTCTTGATCATGCTTATGAGAGTAATCTTGTTAATCCTATGGAATGTGCATGACCATCATGGTACATGGCATTCACACATGAAATATGAGCTTTTCCGGGTGCACAATCTAAGCCACACTCTGTTCAATTTATTAAAAGTTCCAACACTTTAGTTTAACTCACAGGACCTATGCATTTGGGTCACTTTGGGTGCTTTCCTTTGCATGAGGCTTTTTGGGGATTTGACAGTACTCGGGCGAACCCCGTGTATTTTTTCAGGAGATATCCTTGGGCGCACTCACCTACATGGTCTTTTTCAGGTGGTTAGTTCTCCTTGGGCGTACCTATGAGTATTTTTTCGAGTGACTAGTTCGCCTTGGGCGACCCATTATTTTTACAGCTGGATGTGCATCCCCAGATCTGTGATTTGAGCATACATTCATACATCCATACATTTACATTTAAATTCACATTATCCTCATTGTGATTGATTATGTTTGGTTTAAACGGTTTGGAATGACATAGTATGCATGGAAAATTCCCACTGAGTTTTTACTCACCCAATCGTGCGGTTGCACCAAATAGACATAGGTATGATGACAGGTAAAGACCCCTATGACGAGATCCCAGGGGTGGCTGAGGTGGAGTTCGGCAAGGAGGGCCTCATGCCGATGCAGTTGAGTAATGGGAGCTCAACTGATATTTTAGGATTTACTTGCTTTCATATTCCAGACTATGTGTTTTATTTGAGTTGTAAAAATATTTTTCCTATTGTGGGATTTCATTTTTCTCCCATTTACATGTATTAAACTTCCTTTCATTACTTTTGATATCCCTAGCTTATGTAGTGTTTGCTTTACTTTATGCTTTGAAATATACTATAATTGGATGTATGATGGTCCATTTTATAACGTAATACTCGGGTTCTCAATGAGGAGCAACTATCCATGGGTTTCGAGAACCAGGGTGTTACAACATCCAAAAATAACCTTATTTCTCATGAGGGGATACTCTTTGGCCCCGAGATGAGATTTTAGGTTTTTTGGGATGAAAATGCCCTTTTGCACCACTTGTTGTATCGTACAGCCTTGCTTACAATGAAAGTTTCGAAAAGGTGATGGTGGGACCAATGAAAAAAACACTTGGGCCTATCTCTTAGCTGATTTAATCTGTTCATTTGATCCGGGGCATGCTTGGACACTAGAGGGCATTGATTTCATCTTCATCTGAGGCCTTTATTTCCCCCAGTAAAGAGAATGATGGCCTTTCTCTATTAGATTATTTCTTCTGGTGTGGTATGTTTCAGATGCCTTCTTCCTGATTCTTGGGCCCATGCCCTAAAATTATTTCCCCAAGGTAATGGTCGGATGGAATTTCAATGAAGATGCTTGGTGCGCCCTATAATATCATTCCATAAGCATATATGTAGGGCCAGACCCAAATTCCAACCCATTTCATAGTTTTTGGAGCTTTATGTTTTAGAGAGAGGCCCCACCACTACCATTGAAACTCCAGAGGGAGGGGGACCACCACCACCACCAAATCAAGAGAGATGGGACCACCACCACTACCATCGAATCGAGAGAGACTGAGAGGGGACCACCACCACCAACACCACCAAATCGAGAGGGGGGGACCACCACCACCACCACCACTGAATCGAGAGAGAGGGGACCACTACCACCACCGAATCAAGAGAGAGTGGACCACCACCACTACCAAATTGAGAGAGAGAGAGGGACGGACCACCATTGAACAAGACGGATCAAACCATTGCTTACAGCTCCATGGGGACCCACTCCAACAATCCTCCAGTGACATTTTAAAGCTTTTGGCAACATATTAAAGCTTTTATTTTTTTTTGACAACTAATATAACGAGTAGAAGTAAGAATACGCAAGGTGATCCACAGTGCCCATAAGGGGATTTACCCCCAGGTGAGATACCAAGCGCATGTGGAGGTGGAAGTGCACATGGATGTGCATATGCATGTGCATGTGAAAGTAAATTTGGATGTGTATGTAGGTGCGGAGGGAGTCTGAGGGGGGTGGATCCACGCCACTAATGAGATCCACCCTGCCCAGGGGGATCCACATCCACCCTCACATCTTCATTTACATCCACATCTTTAATTGAATATTTATTTTCACCTACACATTGACATTTACATCCACATTTGCATTTTGTCAATTCACATCTACATCTACATCGATATTTTCATCCATTTATATTCAACATTCACATTTCCATGTGCATGTGGAAGTGCAAGTGCTTGTGGATATGCATGTGCTTGTGGATATGCATGTGGAAGTAAATTTAAATGTGAATGTGGGTGTGGAGGGGTCTGAATGGGGTGGATCCCCCTGTGCAGTGTGGATCTCACTTGGTGGGGTGGATCCCCCTGAGCACTGTGGACACACCTGGATAGTCAGGTACGATCCACATTGCTCAAAGGGGATTCACCCCACCATGTGAGATCCAAACTACCCGAGGGGGTCCAAGTCCACCCTCACATCTTCATTCACATCCACATATTCAATTCAAAATTCATTTTCACGTCCATAACCACATTTGCATTGACATCTACACCCACATTTGCATTTTAAAAATTTACATCAGCATCCACATCAACATTTTCATCCATTTATATTCAACATTCGCATTTGTATGTGCATATGGATGTACATATGCATGTATTTGTGGAAGTGAACTTGGATATGAATGTGGGCGTGGAAGGGGTCTGGGGGGTGGTGGATCCCCCCCGGGTAGTGTGAATCTCACCTAGTAGGGTGGATCCCTCCTGTGCACTGTGGATCGCACCTGATAGTTTTAGGTACGATTCGTAGTGCTCAGGGGGGTCCACCCCATCAGGTGAGGTCCATAATACCCAGGGGGGATCCGTCTCTATCCACATTAAGATTTTCATTCATACATGAATCCAATATTTACACACACATTCATCTCCACATGCACACTCACTTCCACATCACAATCCTAAAATTCCATTCATTCAATTCAAAATCCATATTCACATCCACATATTCATTCATTTTCATTTATGCTAATACTTGTTTCATCTATATCGATATGTCCCATGTATAAGAGAAAACTAGGTACTTGCCGACCTATGTTGCTAGAAAGGTGTGAAAAAATGCGGGGATCTATTTAGATCAACATGCTTCATATATCTTTTTGACTTCAATGAAAGAGAATTTATCAGTCATGGACCAATTCTCTATTATTTGATGCAGATGCATCTCAATGACCTCTACTTTGATATTGAGGGCACCATCATCAGTTTTAGGGAGATGGACTTCACCTTGATAATGGGATTGAAGTGGGCACCATACAAACCAAAGCAGACAGGTGCCTAAAACCCTACAATGGGTATTAGGGACTACTACTTTAAGAACAACTAGCATGTTGTAAAGAATGACTTAATAAACATATTTCAAAGTCTTATAGAGTCAAAATGACATTCAGATGTGGTGAAGATAGCCCGTCTAATGTGCGTCGAGAATTTAGTTGTGGGATCGTGCACTAAGAACAAATATGTACGCGATATATTAGTTTAGTAAATAGTAAAGATAATTTTAATAAGTATTCTTAGGGGAGAGTTGGTTACCAAATTTTGAAGGACCATACTAACACAACAATAAAGACCCATTATCCAGATTCATACAATTTATGTAAAAACTCATTTTCCCTTTAAGTGATTATATTTTACAACGAGGCACCGTTGCAGTATTATTTTGTACAGTTCGTTTCCATGACACCATACCTTATATTATTCTTTTCCCTTTATTTTCTTAAGTAAACAGGTAAAAGCATATGAGGTATTCCCATCTTTGATCGGCCTAAAGCATTGGGCCTCAAGAAGGACTCCAATACAAATTTCACGATTTCTAAACAAGAGTATGGACAAGATAACGCACTCCTCAAGCATTTCAAAAGTCTTCAAAAAAGCGTCGGTAAGTTGGAATCTTATTTAGCAATTTTGTATAGTGATATCACAACCTTTATATTATGATATTACGTGTATGAAGTTAAAGTTTGTGATTAGCGGGGGAACACATCCCCACTGCAGATGAGGGAAAAATGGGTTGTTAAGGAAGTGAGGAGATTTGTTGTTCGAGATGGGCCGGTGTTGAGGGTCAAATATTGAATATTAAACCCAATTATTGCTTGGATTTATGAACACGGTGCCATTTAATAGCCAAACTTAATCGTGTTTGTGTTGTAAGGTATAATTACGAGCTTGGACTGAAAAAGGATACAAAAAATATGGATTTAACACTCCGAAGTCAGCAAGGAAAGGGATGGACCCCAGGGGACCGATATCGAAGAAATTACATGTCAGAGATTCCAGAAAATCATGCCACTCACGTTAAACAGGCCCGAAAATCGTCCAGAATGCAAGATCACAGGGTTTCCGCCATCCATTCGGCTCGAAATTTCATACAAGGCCTAACGGCCATAAATTATTCGTACATGTTAAAATTCAGCCCTTGGATCAATATGTACCTGACCTGATGGATAAGATCAGACAATAACCATTAAGAAAGCATCTTGGACATCCTTTGGAGATCAGGACCCAAACTAGACCGATGGAAAGAGCACGAAAAATGGTGGATATTCGCCAAATTTCACTTCTTTTAGACGATGCAGTAGAGATAAATGAACGACAGATGTTTCTAGAATGGAGAGTGGCAAAGTTGTAAATAAACAACATTACATATGCATACACCTAAGGATTAACAGAGGTTGCTTCAACAATGGGGATTTCACTATCACAGGTGTATGGTGTGGCCCACTTAGAGTTCAGATCTACTTCATACTTTAACTCATGGGCTTACACGTTACTAAGAAGATGATGAGCGGAGTAGATCACCGAGAATGTATCAAGAAGTGGGTCCACCTATTTTTTTGAACAAAAATTTCTAATAGCGCCTTTTTGGCGCAAAACGTCCAGGGACGGACGAGCTTGCGATTGGGTTTTAACAGTGGGCCCCACCCATCATCCATTTCGATGATCAGGACCGTCCACTGTGTCCAGAGGGGGGCATGACCATCACTTAGGTGTCCATTTTGTCCCATAAAAGCATTCCAGGTACATGAATCTCAAACATAAGACTGAACGGCAAAGTCTTTCGAAAAAATCAATCAGGTGGGCTGCGTCAATGAAAATTCAAAACCATTCATTCTCGATGGGTTTTCTAAGCTAAAACTAATGGACGGGGTGGATTTCTCAAATGCTAGGGTATGTGGACCCCACTGATATCACCAAAACCTATCGTCCACAGCAAATTCGTAGACATCAGCGAACCCGAACGGAACCAATCACCGCCGCATGTTGTGCGATCAGAACAGGGACCAAGAAGCTAATCGGGGCCGTCCAGAGGAATCTCAGGATAAGGAAGATTCCAGCCATGATGTTAGATGGGTAAGATAGATGATCGGTCATCCGAGATTATTCATCGAACGCAAGTGTCCATGCGGTTTTCTCTGCGCAGAACAAGGAGTTCAGGTCCGTTACGAACAGATTACGTATGAGAGTCGGTTCGTCCGACCCTAGCCACCACCCACGCCTGCTCTATAGAAGGAGCGTGGATACATACAGAGAAGAAGGAAAAATTTTGGAGGCAGCCGTGGAGCAGACAGAGAGAGTAGAATTTATTTTTTTATTTGTTTAATTCTACTACTTTTTATTTCTTTAAGGATGTTTAGCCTAATCAAGTTTATTCTAAGCTAAACCACTTAGCTAGGGCTAAGAGGTGAAGCTTGTAGCGTAATGGGAGACTTTACTTTATGCCTTAGATTTAATTTTAATTTGTGAACTGAACTTGATATTAGTTTGATTATTAAGGAAATGTTTTTAGTTTTTAATGGTCTATTGTGATTAAAATTACAATGGGTCTGCGATAGCTTTGAGCATGTTCCTTTTCTTTTTATGTTTTTGACGTCAGGAAGCCCTGTTGTTCACCATCATCTCTTGGGCATGGTTAGATGATGGTACCCTTCGTAACCTTCATACATTATTAATTGGTAGGTAATTAGTTTAATTTTGTAGTTTACTTTGTCTCCTGGGCATGGTTTGGTGATGGAATCCATTCTAATTCATATACCTTTCATCTCTTTGAAAACTATATCAAAGGAAATTCAGTGTGATTTCCATGATTACACTCTTCAACTGGATGAAGATAGGACTCTAAGTCCAGTTAAGTTCTTGAAGTAGGCATAAGATCTCCCTGACCTCTATAAGTGGATCCTCTGAATCCCTAGTTTCCTACCTCTGATTTCTTTAAGTTTTAGATTAATAATTCACCATTATTCCCTCAAATTCATTGATTTAGATTTCATCTTAGTCTAGTTCTAGTTCTACTTAATTTCAGATTACGTACGGGTTCCAGTCCCTTGAGATTCAACCTTGGTCTCGCCGAGTTTATTACTACATCACAGCCCTATACTTAGGTGTGAACAAGTTTTTGTCGCCATTGCCGAGGACTGACGGTTACGATTCTCTGAAATTAATTAGTTTTAGATTTAGTTTAAGATTAAGATTTTACTAACTTTAGTTTTAGATTTTTTTCCTTCTATTTGATTTTTAGAAACTACCTTATTTTCCTGTTTTATAGGATCCTAAAATACATTTCTAATCTGGAAACTTCTTTCTAACTTCTCCCCCTCTTACTTTCCATACTGTTGTAGGATCCTTTCTTTTATTTTTCTTAGGATTAGATTCAGAGTTAGGATCTCACCATGCATATGTACGAGTGGAAACGTCAGTATGCTGAGAAGAATAATTTATATTGGGATGATGATTATGATAAAAATTAACTTATGTCTCAAAACTTTTCTGAAACTATCATCAAGAATCGATTGGAATATAAAGATCCACCGGTTAAGAAATCCTTACGTGATCATATGCAGGAGAACAATTACACCCCACGGATTAACAAAACAATATGTGAGTGTTGGGGTTATCATAACTATGGGAGTAAGAATTATTATCATCCATCCGTTAAAAAGAAAACAATGCGTGATTATATTATGAGTGATAATATGTATTACCAACAATCAAATTTTTCCACCTATGATCCATATGACTATAATCAGTGGAAACATCAAATTTGGGGAAATAAACCAATAACATGTTATAATGATTATTCTCTTAAATCCCCTACCTATGAGATCCAACCAGAAACAATCTCAGAGGATTCAATTCAGCGTAGCCTGGCTTACCTCGCGGAAATAAGAAAATCGTTGGAAGAGCTTAATTCACGCCTTGATAAGGTAAAGGAGGCTCGGTTATCCCAACCACAATTCATTCTAGAAATACAATGTGAGGAAAGTGATCCTAACTCGCTTTTAAAGAACTCTGGAATTACAAATGAGGAGTTGGATTCCATTAATGAGTATACGATTCAATTTCCTGATGAGTCAATCTCGATGACTATTCAAAAGAATAGTGAAGAGACATGGGTGTCTTTTAAATACAATGATGATAACACACTTTCCTCCCATGACACACGTGATCTTAATGATGAGGTAGAGGTTAGTTTATTCAAACCTCAACCAAATTTAGGTATAGAATGTGAGGAAAGTAATCTCATCCCAAGTGTGCACTACATGAAATTAGATGATGCATATTAGGAGGATGATCATGAACGTGTGCCCAAATTCTCCTAAAATCAATCTCAAGTTTGGTTCAGGTCAATGATCAAGATGTACACGAAGTGGTCAGTTATAATGAGCCACTCCCCTCACCTGACATGTCTGATTTAAATGTGGAGGATGAGCCCCTTACAACCGACCCTTCTAACTCTTGTGAAACATATTTGGACCACTCTTCTGAATCGAATGATGATGTGATTCGGGAGAAGGACGAGTTGCTCACTACGACCCTGAAATTTGAAACCACTCAGTTGAAGCCACCATCTAAGTTGTACACGTTTGACAATTTAACGCCTTGATTAAGTAGTTTCAATGAACAAAGTGATCACATAGATGCTTCCCCTATTGATTTTCAATCTTTCTATGCAGGACTAGAGTAAGAGAGCATACATCCGTCCACTTTCAAGGATGATGGATTCTTTGGGCAAATCATCAGAGCTCCAATGTGGAAAATAAGTCATATTCAGCTGAATTTCTCAACTCTTTGGATGATTGCTTGGCACACTTTGCAGATTTAAACGATCTCATGTCAAAAGATAAAGTGGATGCCTTACAAGACAACATCACTGACCAAAAGAACCCTTATTCTAAAGCCCCATCTTCCCCTGATCTTAACCGTCTACCATTAAAGGAGGAGGAGCTGTCAATAAAACCAAAGTCTGATACTTCGAAATGTGTTGAGACTACATCACTTCTTGCGAAGTTTTCTAAACTTTATTTACTTGTAGTCTCTAATTCACCATGGGATACTAACGTTGAAACTTTTTCTATCACAGGTGAATTGTATATACTTTGGATACCTCAAGAAATTCAACGAAAATTTTCTTATGAGGTACATAAGTTTCTCTAGAAAGTCATGCTCCAGGGCATCTAAGCCTATTGCAAAATAAAAACTTGTTCACACCCCAAGTATAGGGTTGTGATGTAGTAATAAACTCAGTGAGACTGAGGTCGAATCCCAAGGGATTGGAACCTGTACGTAATCTGAAATTAAGTAGAACTAGACTAAGATGAAATCTAAATTAATGAATTTGAGGGAATAATGGTGAATTATTTATCTAAAACTTAAAGATATCATAGGTAGGAAACTAGGGATTCAGAGGATCCACTTATAGAGGTCAGGGAGATCTTATGCCTACTTCAAGAACTCAACTGGACTTAGAGTCCCATCTTCATCCAGTTGAAGAGTGTAATCATGGAAATCACACTGAATTTCCTTTGATATAGTTTTCAAAGAGATGAAAGGTATATGAATTAGAATGGATTCCATCACCAAACCATGCCCGAGAGACAAAGTAAATAACAGAATTAAACTAATTACCAACCAATCAATAATGTATGCAGGTTAGGAAGGGTGTCATCATCCAACCATGCCCAGGAGACGATGGTGAACAACAGGGCTTCTTAACGTCCTAAACATAACAATGAAAGGAACATGCTCAAAGCTATAGCAGACCCATTTTAATTTTAGTCACAATAGACCATTAAAAACTACAAACATTCCCTTAATAATCAAACTAATATCAAGTTCAGTTCACAAATTAAAATTAAATCAAAGGTATAAAGTAAAGTCTCCCATTATGCTACAAGCTTCACCTCTTAGCCCTAGCTAAGAGGTTTAGCCTAGAATAAACATGATTAGACTAAACATCCTTATAGAAATAAAAATCAGTAGAATTAAACAAATAAAAAAAATAAATTCTACTCTACTCTCTCTCTCTCTCTCTGTCTGCTCCACGGCTCCCTCCAAATTTTTTCCTTCTTCTCTATATGTATCCACGCTCCTTTTATAGAGCAGGCATGGGCAGTGGCTAGGGTCGGACAAACCGACTCACCATACGCAATTTGTTCGCAACGGACCTGGATTCCCTGTTCCACACAGAGAAAACCACATGGACACTTACATTCGACGAATCATCTTGGACGGCCGATCATCTATCTTACCCGTCTGACATCATGGCTGGAATAGTCCCTATCTTGAGATTCTTCTGGTCGGTCCGGATCAGCTTCTTGCTCCCTGTTCTGATCGCACAGCATGCGACGGTGATCGATTCCGTCCAAGTTCGCTGCTGTCTGCGAATTTGCTACGGACGATAGGTTTTGGTGATATCAGTGGGGTCCACATACCCCAGCATTTGAGAAATCCACCCCATCCATTAGTTTCAGCTTGGAAAACCCATCGGGAATGAATTGTTTTGAATTTTCATTGACGCAACCCACTTGATTGATTTTTTCGCAAAGACTCTGCCGTTCAGTCTTACGTTTGAGACTTCATGTACTTGTAATGCTTTTATGGGACAAAATGGACACCAGGTAACAATCATGCCCCCCCTCTATACACAATGGACAGTCTCAATCATCGAAATGGATGACGAGTGGGGCCCACTGTCAAAACCCAATCGCAACCTCCTCCGTCCCTGGACGTTTTATGCCAGAAGGGCGCTATTTAAAAGTTTTGTTCAAAAAACTAGGTGGGTCCACTCACTGAAATATTCTCAGAGATCTACTCCACTCATCATCTTCTTAGTAACGTTTAAGCCCATGGGTTAAAGTATGAAGTAGATATAAACTCTAAGTGGGCCACACCATACACCTGTGATAAAGCAATACCCACCGTTGAAGCAACCTCTATTAATCCTTAAGTCCATGCATGTAAGACTCGTATCCTAGTCCGTACTGTTCCGTCGACTCCCACGATCATTCCCGATGAATTTCGACAACCTGCGACCAATAATCGACGTTTGCGCGTGATCCTAAATCATATCATGTAGATTTAAGTCGGCTTAATCCGAGACCTATACCATTGCGACTGCATCGTTGATGCGGTTCCAACGCCGTGTCTCGTGCGCCAATCCTACACTTAGATTATAAGATGTGGACCGTGCATTATAATGACCATGGATCGCATATTGTGGGACCCACCCATCCCAGGTGACACCAATCCTTAGGTAATCATGAGGGTGATGGATGACATCACCCTAGCTATAGTCACCCTACCCTAGCTATAGCCACCCTACCTATCCCTAGACCTTCTTACAAGCACTTATGGTTAGCCACCCTACTCCTAGCCCTTCTTACAAGCATTTATTACTTGTCACCCTCTCTCACAAGAAATCATGGCCTACCTAAGCTACTCTCTCTCTTTATAACCCTCTCTCCCTCACATTTTTCAAACTCATTTTCCCAAGCAATATCCCACGTCCATGGCATCCCAAGTGTGAGAAAAGAGAGTGAGTTGTGTAGCCCACTTCCCTCTCCCAAAACCCATCATCCTAACCCTTCAACTATCATCACCTTCCATCAAAGAGGAACACAAGGAGATCGGCGTTCCAACGGACTAAGAAGATCAAACGGTGGGTGCTTCTTAGGCTAGATTTTTCATGTTTTGATGATGGATCAAGTGAGGCCAATCGATTGATGGTAGGGATCTCATTTTGGACCCTAGGTGTGGCCGATGGCCCACCTTGATTCCCATAATCATTCCATGATGGGGCCATTCTCCATGGACCCCATCATGATGTTTATTTTTTTCTTGCTTAAATAGGGTCATCTAGACGTTTCATTATAGTGGAGGAAGGATCTCCACCGTTGATTTTCGATTTGATAGGCCCACATGTAATGGGGACCACTTGATGTATGTTGAATGCTTGAAAAGGAGGGCCCATAGTGTCGAGGTCCCTCCATAAAACGTGTCCCTCTTTTCTCTCTCTCTCTCTCCCTTTCTCTTTCATTTTCCTATTGTGTGTGATGATGTGGCCATGTGGCCCACCCGGATGGACCCCACCATAAGGCATGTATTTTATCCAAATCATCTATAAGTGAGACCCACTTTATAAGTGTTGTGTCCAACCCATACATCATTTAGTAGCCCACGTGGACAGCCCACTTGAAAGGCACAACTGTCCACGTTGAATGGAAAACACAAATATTAGCCTTGGCTCAAGGCTTTTTGAGTGAGCCACGTGTATAGGCCCCACATGGATGTATGGAGCCGATCCACACCTTCCATTCCATTCCCCATGTCATTTTAGGCGTTGAGCCAAAAAATGAAGAAAATTCGACTATCTGGCGCTTCATAGCTTAGAAAATAGTGGTTTTCACTGTTAAAATGCACTCTGATCTTTCTACACCCTAAAATATATCGAATATTAGGCTTGATGGGTCTGTCTTGGGCCATAGACACCAATGGTTGGGTTGGATTTTACCGATATCGGCCCTACATGCGAAAAATCATGAGAAAATGATTTTTTTAAAAAAAATATATAAGCAGCAAGTGTTGCTGCACTTGCTGCAACGTCCAGAGGACGTGCAGCAGCGTCCTATTATGCTGATGTGAAACGGGCAGGGGGAACTTGGGTCCCAGGTGTGGGCCCCACCGTGATGTGTGAGGACATCAATACCGTGCATTTGACGGCCCCTCTTCTAGTGGTGGTCCACCCCAAAAATCAGCCCTAGTTGAAGCTCGGGTGGCCCACGTCACAGGAAACAGTGTGGATGAACGTCTACCATTGAAACTCTTTTTGTGGGTACAGAAGTTTTGAATCGGTATGAAATTTATTTTTCCTTTCACCCAGGTCAGCATGACCTTACCAATGGGTTGGATTCCATATAAACATTATGGTGGGCCACATGTGTGGACCCCACCATGCAGTAAGTGTTTTATCCACTCTACCGCCCATGTGTGCGGTTGCGTCCGTGTAAGCATGGACCCCATGGTGTATGTGTTCTAGCCACACCGTCCACACCAGGACAGTGGGACCCCCTTGATGTTTGTGTTCTATCCACACCTGGACGGTGGGACCCACCATGATGAATGTGCTGCATCCAAACCGTCCAGCCACTTTGAAAGCTCATTTTATGGTATGGGCTAAGGAATGAGTCAGATCCATAATTCAAGTGGACCCCAGCATTTAAAGTAGTGGACAATGACGTTCACTGTTCAAAATTTCAAAGGGGCCATAGTAGTGTACTAATAAACTGATATTTGCTTCTGTTTCATCTATCACTATGTTAGTTTATGAATAGGTTGGATGGGAAATATATGTTATGGTGGGCCTTAGGAATTTTAATGGTGGAAATCATTATCACCACTTGCTTTCGGGTGTGACCCATTTAATGCACATATGGGGCCCGTTGGTAAGGCCCATCTGATATACATAAGGCCCATGTCATGAGGCTCATTGTGATGTAATCAAAGGCCCAGTGGTTATGGCCCATTGTAATGTACATAAGGCCCATTGATGTGGCCCACTTGAATTATATAAGGCCCATTTGATGTATCCAAGGCCCATGGATTGAGGCTGTTGAGGCATAAAAAATATTCCATGTCTGGGGGTATTTTGGTAATTTCCATGCCTAGGGGTATTTCAGCAATTTCCATGTCCAGGGATATTTTGGTAATTTTCATGTCCGAGGGTATTTTGATAATTTTCATGTCCGAGGGTATTTTGATAATTTTCATGTCCGGGGTACTTCGGTAATTTCCATGTCCGGGGTTATTTCGGTAATTTCCATGTCCGGGGGTATTTTGGTAATCTCCATGCCAGGGGTATTTCGGTAATTTCCATGTCCGGGGTATTTTGGTAATTTCCATGTCCAGGGATAGTTTAGGTATTTTGGTTAAAATCCAGCTTCAGGGATAGTTTAGATATTTTGGTAAAAAGCCATTGGAAAGGGTAGTTTAGTAAAAAAGGGGTACAAGGTGTCATTTTAATGGAGATAGGTTGTACACCACCATTTAAGAGAGAACTTAGTGGACACCATGGTTTAAGAAAAAAAGAGGTCCCTATGTGATGGGATAGATGGTGGTGATCACCACTAGGTAAGAGTGGTGAGGCCTATAAATACCCTCCCCTGCCTCATTTGCTGGGAGGGATCGGATTAGATTAGGTAGTGGGCCATGAAATGAGAGAGAAAAGGAGACAAGAGAGGGAGAGCGTTGTGTGCTCCATATTGTGCGCTAGGAGTGTTGTGTGGTGCACAACACATCCTCCGCACAACAACATCTTCAAAGCAGCTCCGCACAAAGCAGCGTCCGCACAAAAGCATCTTCAAAGCCTCTCTGCACAACAACATCTCCTCACGAAGCATTCTGGAGAAACTCTTTTGGTCTTACGTAAACAAAGGAAGAAGGTCATTTGCCTTTCACTGTGTTGTTGTTGGGGCCCATTATAGGTGTCTCTTGAGAGATCTACACCGTCCACCGTCTTCCTCTCGTAATTTTGACCGTGAATGGCTGATCTGGATCATCCGACGATGTGGCCCACTAAGATAATTAGACTGCAATGGCATTTGAACGATCCGTTTACGATTGCCATAAGGATCATATAGATGAGCATGGTCACCGAAGCTTAACATGGTTTCGATTAGTTTTCCTCCCTCTACCTGATGGATGACTCGAATCAGTCATTCGCTACATGATGAAGGCCCACAACAAAAGGATAGATGCTCTGTTTTGAGACAGAGTCGACGTACGTCGACTCTGCGAATTTCGATAGCCCATTTATTGAAAATGCATGGAAAATCCACTCCGTCCATTGAATTTAAGACGAAAAACCATCCGGTATGGACTGCTTTTGGAGTGGAATTGGAGTGGGCAACATGATCCTTTATTCCGCCGTCCATCCTATGTTTAACGGCTAGGATCTTACAATCACTTGCTTGGGATCAAAATTTCATCTAGGCGAGGGTAATATCTATCCTCTGGAGTGAATGAGCGGTTCAGATCATTCAATGGAGTAGTGAGTGAGCCCTACTACACAAAAAATGTCCGGCATGGTGAGGACGCTGTAGCATTTCTTGAAATGGAGAAGAAGATATCGGTCAACAGGCGCTGACCGATTTTTGGAAATCCTGTGCACGGCTCGTGCACTTGTGCTCCATGTACATACGATGTACATGTGGGTTCCAGCATGATGTTTGTAAGAAATCTGCTCCGTCCATCCGCATTGGCAGCTCATTTGACACATTGGGAATGAATTTGAAGTGTATCCAGATATTAGGCGGGCCTCAAATCATGATTTTAGGGGCTGATTTATCAGTTTGGTCATTTCTACAAGGATCTGGGAGCTGAAATTTGATGTGTACGGCTAATTTGTGACTCTAAGGCTGCACATAAAGTTTCGAGGTGAATGGACGGTGGAAACCCCATGATCTTACATTCTAGGAGACTTTTTAGGCCCATTTGATGTGAGTGGCCTGATTTCCTCGTGGCCTGGCCACATTTAAATGGACTGTTTCGTATTTCAAAGGAAGAATGACTGGAAGGATGGTCCATATTTTAAGTAAGGAAAACTGGAATGATGCTCAAAACTGATCTCGACGGTCAGATCAAAGGATTCAAGCTTCCATAAACCCCGTTTCTTGGAAGACTGGCTGATCAGATCAACATTCCTCCTCAGTCCTAGGAGATGATTGAAACAGGCGTTGGAATACTGCCAAAATTTCTATCTGATTGTCTTCTCTTTCATTCATTACATTACATTAATTGTACTTTGTTTTCAGAATCAAGGGAATCAGAGGATGTAAATGAACTCAGAATAAATGTGATGAATGTTCTCTCATTGAATTCTTTGTTATCATCAAATAAATTTTTCAAATCAAAACGCATTTGTTTTCTTGTTAAAACAAAATGGCGACTCCACTGGGGACTTATTATTCGATGATAACTTAGCAAACATTTAGAGAACATTTATCACTTTTTGGCGTCTGTATAGACACCAAAATGGCGACTCTCAACGAGAACATGCTCCCCTTCATCTCTGAAAATAATGTACGATTTTATTTAATAAATTAACTAACACTCTATTCTAAAAGACAGATATATCCCAGCGATCTTTCTTCCGACTAATGTAGTTGTCCCCTTCACATCCAATAGACTTCCACCAAAAAAGTGTCAGAGATGATCAAATCAGTTTTGATTAAAGACAAATAATGCCAGAATGATGACAGTTTTTGAAGAGAGCTAGCTTCTTATATGAGAACGATTCAAACATCAGTTAGTCACATATGTCTAGGGAAGAGGAGCAAGTCTTCTCTTTGCTTGTAAGACAAGTTCTCATTCGGAGAACAAGCTGCCTTGGTCTGGCAATTCTTTCATAGCATCCTTGTGAATATGATGGTAGAGTTCCTTCAATGGCTTTCTTCCTCTATTTCACTTGATGAGCATCAAGATATGTCGAAATACTTGTGCAAGATAGTCTTGGATGAAAATCTTCTTCAAAAGGTCATATTCACCTGGATGGAAAGGAAAAATACTGCCAATGTCATTAAAAGTTTTGAAGATGATCCTTAACTGTAGTGCTGTGTGGATCCCACACGTGGCCAGATAATAGATCAAACAGAGAAAGGCAATGCGCTTGTGAATCTTCCAAGACTGAAAAAAGGAAACATTTAGAGTCAGCAGTTGATTCAATTATAGCACAGCCAATGGATGAAATATTATGATGGCATAATGCTATAAAAAAGAAAGTTGAATGATATAGCTGACTAGGCAGGGAAGACACAACTTTCAAGAGATTTCTCTGATCTATCAACTTTTAATGAGAGGTAACAATTTATTGCCAAAATATGCATCTTCCACAACATGGTTGAGGATACAGTTATATTCCTAGCAGTAGATGGGGAATTATCATTTACTCAGGAGCATGCTGAAGAAGAAAGCCAATACGACAATTTTATATGCTTGATAGAAAGCATTCAGAGTGCTAGAGTTAATTCAAATTTGGCTAATTCTTATGCAAAGTTATGCTTACATGTTAACCAAATAATGGGCATCATACAGAAGCACTTCTACAGCAAGGAAGTTGAGGTTCTTCCTCTTGCTCATGAGCACTTCGGTCCTACAAAACAGTGAGAGCTTCTGTATGAAAGCTTGTGTGTGATGCCACTGAAATTGGTAGAACGCATCTTGCCATGGCTGGTAAAAAAACTTAGTGAAAAGAAGCAAGGTTTTTTCTTCAAAATATGAACTTAGCAGCTGCAGCGTCTGATGTCGTACTGGTTACACTCTTCTCTGGCTGGGCAAGCATGAGTCGTGCCCGGGATGTTTCCAAATCAGGAAGGTTCATACGTTTATCTTCAAGTGCAATCAGTGACTATCCAGTAAAGAAACTGAATGAAATTGAAGTAGGTATCAATCGGCCATTATGTGCATGTGCTTCTCAATTGTACACACATGAAGAGACATCATTTCTCGATTGTACAACAAAAGGCCAGTCAAACATGGAAACTTCTCAGGGTAATGTTCAAAGCAGTTTCTGTTTCACCGGTAGTGCAATAAGACAATGAAGAACAGATGATAGTGTGGTAGTGCACGAAAATATATGAAGTTTTCATCATATATTGCTTTTAAGAGATGAGTGGATATTGGAGATAAGAAAGAAAGAAGAATGAAGTAAAGAGTAGGAACTCAGGTGTTTGTGATGGCTCGCACAAGCTATGACCGGTTGTGTGGGGCCGCGTAAATGGTATAGGATGTCGTACGCATCTGCACAGCATCAAACTGACAAGTGTGTTGAGACCTTTGCGCTGACTCATGTAAACCATGATCGATTATGTAGATCCACGCAAAAGGTATAGGGTATTGCATGTACAGGGACAATGATGATTCGATCAAGCTAGTGACGACAGCTAAGATTTGATGAAAGGTTCGATCAAATGAAAAATGAAGGGTTCGATCTGCCGATTTATCCTCCTTGACGACATCAACAATGCAGTTTTCACTTTCTCATTTATATCAGTACATTCGAAGTATGTAGAAAATAGAAATTTCGCTAACAAAGTGTTCATCATCCTTCACCAAAAGGACGTGTTACTGAAGACCTTACTCTTCCAACAGCGACTACCGTGAACAACAGTAAACCTTGAAAGAAAGCCTTCAGATGAGAGGTTAGTTCGACTGAATCAAGTATTGCTCACCGACAAGTAAATGGATCAATTAATGAATTACTGAATTCATCGGTCAATAGAGAACTTTGGGGACATCGTCACAATTTACCAAAGTAGAAGAGTGAGTTAAATTTGTAATTTTTTTTTTTTAAAAAAAAGGGAGTCAAAATGAAGCTGCTCAACTCTCATATGAATCAGCTATTTGAAAGTCTTAAGAGAGTAGCAATGGATACTACTGAAGAAAGAAAAGCAAAGAGAAGGATCGTCAAAAAGTAAAATTTTAAATTGTCCTATATACAGAAAATGAGTAATTTTACAAATAAGAAAATAGAGAAAGAGTCTGGACAATTCAAGGACTGAGGGAAACATACAGTTGAAGAAGACGATATACTGCTGATGAGGAATCAATCCCTAGCTGCAGAGGTAATCAAACTACCATGGTTGCGGAATTCAAAAGACATGAAGCAAAGAATAAAAGAATATTCTACAAGAGATGATTGGCTTGAAATGGAGTGAATGAGCGAGGGTAATATCTATCCTCTGGAGTGAATGAGCGATTCAGATCATTCAATGGAGTAGTGAGTGGGCCCTACTACACAAAAAACGTCCGGCATGGTGAGGAAGCTGTAGCATTTCTTGAAATGGAGAAGAAGATGCCTGCTAACCGATTTTTGGAAATCCCATGCACGACTCGTGCACTTGTACTCCATGTACATACGATGTACATGTGGGTTCCAGCATGATGTTTGTAAGAAATCTGCTCTGTCCATCCGTATTTGCAGCTCATTTGACACATTGGGAATGAATTTGAAGTGTATCCAGATATTAGGCGGGCCCCAAATCACGATTTAGGGGTTGATTTGTCAGTTTGGTCATTTCTGCAAGGATCCAGGAGCTGAAATTTGACGTGTACGGCTAATTTGTGATTCTGAGGCTGCATATAAAGTTTCGAGGTGAATGGACGGTGAAAACCCCATGATCTTACATTCTAGGAGACTTTTTAGGCCCATTTGATGTGAGTGGCCTGATTTTCTCATGGCCTGGCCACATTTAAATGGACTGTTTCGTATTTCAAAGGAAGAATGATTGGAGGGATGGTCCATATTTCAAGTAAGGAAAACTGGAATGATGCTTAGAACTGATCTCGACGGTCAGATCAGAGGATTCAAGCTTCCATAAACCCCGTTTCTTGGAAGACTGGTTAATCAGATCAACATTCCTCCTGAGTCCTAGGAGATGATTGAAATAGGCATTGGAATACTGCCAAAATTTCTATCTGATTATCTTCCCTTTCATTCATTACATTACATTAATTGTACTTTGTTTTCAGAATCAAGGGAATCAGAGGATGTGAATGAACTCAGAATAAATGTGATGAATGTTCTCTCATTGAATTCTTTGTTATCATTAAATAAATTTTCTAAATCGAAACGCGTTTGTTTTCTTGTCAAAACAGAGGCCTAACGGGATGTCCTTAGGGTCCATTATAATGAGCGACGCCCCTATGATTTGTGTAATGATGTTTTATGGTAGGCTATGCCTTGGGTACAATGCTGGTTTGATGTCCACATTGTAAGAATAATGTTGGTTAAATGTTCACATTATGACTCTCCCTAGGGCCCATTGATAGGCCTGTACTTGTTGTGTGCAGGTCATTTACGCCCATCTGCGTTGAAAGGATAGTTCATTTCTTTATAACATGCTTAATATAATTCCATGCCTCATGCCATACACATCATATGTATGCTTGATATGAGGAATGTTTGATCATAGCATAAGCCGTTGGGCTGAGACATTTACTGGACTCCTTATGAAACGGAGCGCCACACAGGATCATGTGGTACGTGCGGGATTGTTGCATGACTGTACGGTGTGATTCATGCATCTCGCATATGAGTGACTTGATTATTGTATGCCCTAGCGACATCAACGCCATGGCTCCATAGGCACATCATGGATGGTCGTATTGGATATCAAAAATTATTTGCTCTAGCATTGTGGGCATGTAGGATGTCCTTGGGTGAAAATCTCAGAACCTTTTTGGTACCAGGAGATGCTCCAACGTCTAGACCGAGTGGATACACGAGCACCTGAGTGTCAAATACCAGTAGGCCGTGTCTCCCATTGTGTCATGGTCAGTTGGAGGGTGTGTAGCCTTATCCGCCCGAGTGAGGGGGCTAAAGCTAGGTTGAGTTTGACCAGCTCGCAAATGAGTCCGCTATCGATGAGCCTGGTAAGTATTGGCAGACTACTGGATAGGTGGATAGTGAGGTCTATTCTGCTCACTGAGTTGTGCGGCTAGGGAGGCTATAGTCAGTGTGGAGTGTACCAGACCCCGATGATATCCCAAAGAGGAATTGTATTGATATTTGTACTTGATGAGTACTGCATGCTTACTTTGCATCTTGCATATGACATTTAGCTTCATAGGCCTTGCATCGCATGGCGTTGGTATGGTCGATAGCATTCACACCTTGCATCATATAGCTTTGGTACAGCTGATTGTATTCATGAAATTACCCACATATTTCCTCATTACTCTGATATTGTATACTTAGTGCTTGCCTTGCGCACACACTTACACCACCCTCTAAGCTTTTGTAAGCTTATGCAGGACCGTTGCATGCAGGTGGCATTAGACCACAATAGCGTTGAGGCAGGAGCGAGCGTCAGCTTATTTTGGAGTTTTTTATCACCATGTATTTCCCTTTCCGCATTGTACTTAAAAGTTTTTGATATAGTGGATATGTGGTGATGTTATTTTGTAACTTAATTATGCTTATGGTTTTGCTCCATTATAAAAAAAAATCAGACTGAAAATTCTCCTTGTAGGATCCCAAGATCGGAATCTAGCATGTGAGTGCCGGAATCCAAGAATGGGGCACTACGGAGGCTGTCGGCGCCGGATTTGGTGATTAAGAATTTACGAGCCCTTTTTCTGAGTTTGGGGCGTGATAGAGGTTGGTATCAAAGCATGACTTGGGAATACCTAAGGATCACATCGCATATCTACTATGAACTTAGAATGGATAGGTTCCAAGTCTGAATAACTTAGCGATTTTTTGACATAAACCCTTAACGTTTATGCCTTCAAGAATTCTCAAGGCTGATAGGCCCTTGTTCCTTCCTGTAGGACATGCTGCCTAGGAGAGCGACCCGAGCAACTCCCGCTCCCCACCTGTGACTCCCGCTTTACCACCCGCGACTCCCGCTCCACCACCAGATATTCCTGCTTTCCAGCCTAAGGATGCCACTCCCTTACCTAAGACTGGTGCAGATCCGATCGTACCTGTGAGTGTCACCCAGGTACAGCAGATGTTATAGGCGATGACCGCTATTTTTCAGGGACAGAGTAGGCATCCCACTGTTACACCAGCTGAGACCGAACAGGAGCATACAAGCGTCCTTCTCAAAGACTTCTAACAGCATGATCCCCCACGTTTCCAGGATGAGCCAGACTCTACTGCAGCAAAGATATGGTGCTCTGAGGTAGAGAAGATATTCGACACCATGAGATAGATGACCTAGTAGCGAGTCTCTTTAACCGTATTTCTTCTTCAGGGTGAGGCTCATCATTGGTGGGCATCTGTAGCCCAATCGGTAGTTGTCGATTTTGAGTAGACCTGGGAGGACTTTGTAGAATGGTTTGACCGAAAGTTCTTTCCCAAGCATGTGCGACAGCAGCACGCATTAGAGTTTGAGACTCTGGTTTAAGGGGACATGACTGTGTCCTAGTATGAAGCACGTTTCGTCGCACTATCGAGAGTCGCGACGTATCTTGTTGATGATGAGGGGCGAAAGGCTCGCCATTTTAAAAATGGTTTACGTCCTGGCCTTAGGAACCGTGTGATCGGACACATGCTTCAGAAATTTGAGCGATTGTGAAGAGGGCCCAAATCTACGAGACAGATTGGGCCAGTTTGCAAAGGGCCCGTGACTAGAGAGGAGATCAAAAGAGGAAGGCGCCCTCTGGTGGTTCCCAGTAGCAGCAGCATCGTCCACAGCAGCGACGCATGACCCGCCCAGCATTCCGAGCACCAGTGGCACCCCCAGCACCACCTCCGGGACCATTCCCAAGTACTTGCTTTGGATGTTGCAGGACAAGACATCGTAGGCATGAGTGTCCCCATCCGTAGCAGCAGCAGTCGAGGGCACCGCATCCACCTCCGTGATAGCCACCACAGCAGTAGCAGTGACACATCACCAGCCTCCAGGACCTCCCCTGCAGCAGTAGAGGCAGCATATCAGGCCGCCACAGCGGCAACAGCATCAGCAGAGACCTCAGAGGGGACTTGCACCTCCCCAGCAAGCCCAGGACACATTTTATGCCACCCGGCAGGACCCTCAGTCATCAGGAGGGGTCATCAAGGGTACTCTCCCTGTTTCTGCATGCATTACATGTGTATTGTTTGATTCTGGTGCATCGCATTCTTTTATGGCCGATGATTTCTGTCAATCAACCGGTTTACCGATGGAGTCTGCCCACGAGGGTTTGTTAATATCAACACCCTTAGGGAAGACTGTAGTTTTAGACCGAGTTTGCTCATCTTGCCCCGTTCTGATTAGGGATATCTTCTTATCTGCTGACCTATTCATATTACCGATGTCCGAGTTTGATGTCATTTTGGGCATAGATTGGCTCACCAAGTACCATGCTATATTGGACTGCTCTGCGAGGACAGTTACATTCTGTATACCCGGCGTGCCAGAGTTTCAGTTTGTTGCCGAGCCCAGAGGAGAGCATCTTTCCTCCTTGTTATCATGTACTATTAAGGAGTCAGTTGCTTTGAGTATCGATCAACTGCCGGTCGTTTGTGGTTTTCCCGATGTGTTCCAAGAGATTCCGGGGTTACCACCTCGTCGGTACACCGAGTTTCAGATTGATCTCGTGCCTGGTACTATGCCTATTTCGAAGGCCCCGTATCGTATAGCACCGTTAGAGTTATGGGAACTGCAGAAGTAGTTGGACGAGTTGCATGAGCTAGGATTTATTCGTCCGAGTAGTTCATTGTGGGGAGCACCGGTACTCTTCATGAAGAAGAAGGATGGCTCGTTGAGGCTTTGCGTAGATTATCGCGAGCTCAACAAGGTCACGATTAAGAACAAGTACCTGATTTCAAGGATCGATGACTTGTTTGATCAGCTGCAGGGGGTACAATTCTTTTCGAAGACAGACTTGCAGTCCGGTTATCATCAGGTTCAGGTCCGAGATGAGGATATCCCGAAGACAGTCTTCAGGACGTGTTATGGTCATTTTGAGTTCCAGGTCATAACCTTCGGACTGACCAATGCGCCCACAGTATTCATGCAGTTAATGAACAAGGTCTTCCATCTGTATCTTGACTAGTTTTTTGTGGTGTTCATCGACGACATTCTATATACTTGAGGACTCATGAGGAGCATGAGCGGCATCTGGAGATTACCTGACAGACCCTCCATGCACACCATCTTTTTTCGAAGCTGGAGAAGTGCAAGTTCTGGTAGGAGGAGGTGAAGTTCCACGGTCATGTGGTGTCGAGGCAGGGTGTCGCAGTTGACCCCTCAAAGATTGATGCCGTGAGTCGGTGGGACCAGTCCACGAACGCATCCTAGATCCGTAATTTTCTTGGTTTGGCGGGCTATTACCGACATTTTATTGAGGGATTCTCTCGTATTATAGCCTTGTTGACCAAGTTGACCCGGA
The DNA here is from genome assembly GCA_037074715.1 of Magnolia kwangsiensis. Lineage (NCBI taxonomy): Eukaryota > Viridiplantae > Streptophyta > Magnoliopsida > Magnoliales > Magnoliaceae > Magnolia > Magnolia kwangsiensis. The sequence continues at coordinate 78,232,773 of CM073579.1, forward strand.
AGGGTGCCGTGTTCGTGTGGAGCAATGCTTGTGAGCAGGCATTTATGGAGCTGAAGGACCGTCTCACGTCCACTCCTGTCCTCACTCTTCCTTCTAGGAGTGAAGGATTTGTTGTATTTACCGATGCCTCGCAAGTTAGCTTGGGTGTTGTCCTGATGCAGCACGGGAAGCCAGTGGCTTATGTGTCTCGCCAGCTCAAGGTCCATGAGCTGAACTGCCCCACGCATGATTTAGAACTGGCGGTAGTTGTCTTCTCACTGAAGGTGTGGAGGCATTATCTTTATGAGGTGAGGTTTGAGCTCTTCTATGACCACAAGAGCTTGAAGTATCTGTTCTCTCAGTCCGAGCTGAACATGAGACAGAGGCGTTGGAAGGAACTCTTAAAGGACTATAATTTTAATCTTCAGTACCACCCAGGTAAGGTAAATGTGGTGGCGGATGCCCTTAGCCGTTAACCACGAGGCCTGGTGACACACATGATGATTCAGGAGTGGAGGATGCTTGAGGATGTGTCTGCAGTTGACTTCGAGATTGGCTTGTAGTCTTTTATTGTGCAGTTATCGAGCTGGTCGATCCAACCCTCTCTTATCGCAAGGGTGATCGAGGCTCAACAGGCAGATGAGTCGTTATATGATTACCGAGCAGAGGTAGCATCTGAGAGTCATACAGATTGACAGATTGGTTCTGATGGTGGACTTCGCTTCAGAGGCTGATTATGTTTCCCGGATGTTCCTGGGTTGCACCGAGATCTGATGACTGAGGCACATCGATCGCGGTTCTCTATCCACCCTGGCTCGACGAAGATGTATTGCGATATGAGGCATTAGTATTTTTGGGTAAGGATGAAGCGTCAAATAGCCAGTTTTGAGGCCCAGTGTGACACGTGCCAGAGTGTCAAGGTCGATCATCACAGACCCCCTGGTCTATTGCAATCATTAAGCATCCCGATGTGGAAGTGGGAGCACATATCCATCGATTTTGTCATGGGTTTGCCAACGAATCAGCGCGGTCATAACGCCGTCTGGGTTGTCATCGACCGTCTGATGAAGTTGGCATATTTTCTTGCAATTCGTGAGACTTGGCATATGGATTGGCTCGCCAAGATGTTTATTGATGAGATTGTGAGACTGCACGGTGTTCCTGTCTCGATCATTTCAGACCGAGACCCGAGGTTCACGTCTCAGTTTTAGAGGAGCTTCCAGAGAGCAATGGTCACTGATTTACGGCTCAGCACCTCGTATCATCCGCAGACTGATAGGTAGACCGAAATGGTCAACCATATCCTTAAGGATATGCTTTGGCCTATGCCATTGATTTCTCAGGTAGTTAGGACGAGCACCTGTGATTGGCTGAGTTCGCATACAACAACAGCTATCAGGCGACCATTAACATGGCTCCTTTTAAGGCATTATATGGCAAACCATACAGATCTCTGAGTTGTTGGACTGAGGTTGGAGAGCGGCGCTTCCTAGGTCTCGAGCTTGTGCAACAAACGTCAGAGGCTATCGACATCGTTAAACAGAGGATGCGCACAGCTCAAAGCCGACAGAAGAGTTTTGCTGATCGTCGGCGTCATCCCTTAGAGTTGTCGTTGGGGACCATGTGTATCTCAAGGTCTCACCCATGAAGGGTCTGATTTATTTTGGAGCGAAGGGCAAGCTTGCCACAAGATTCATAGGACCTTTAGAGATCACTGGGCGCGTTGGCACCATGGCCTATCGGCTTGCCTTACCATCTCAGTTGTCTGACGTCCATAACATTTTTCATGTCTCCATGTTGAGGAAGTGTGAGTCAGGCATCATTCCTATTATTGATTGGCAGCCGTTGGAGGTTCGTGAGGATGCTTCTTACATTTAGCAGCTAGTTCGTATCCTCGATCGGAAGGAGCAGGTCCTCCGGACCAGGGTCATCCCCTTGGTGAAGGTGCAATGGGGCCATCATAGTGTGGATGAGGCATCTTGGGAGCGCGAGGCAGAGATTCGAGAGCGTTATCCTCATCTTTTTTATGTTTGATTGTATGTTGTATTGTATTTTAATTATATATAATGTTATGTTTCCTATTCTCTTATGAGTTGTGATTAGCTGCGATGGTGGTATAAATTTCGATGACAAAATTTTTTATTAGGTGGGGAGAGCTGTAAGACCCATTCCTAGTCCGTACAGTTCTGTCGACTCTCGCGATCATTCTCAATGAATTCCAACAATCTACGACCGATAATCGACGTTTGCACGTGATCCTAAGTCATATCCTATATATTTGAGTCGGCTTAATCCGAGACCTATACCATTGTGACCGCATCATCACTGTGGTTCCAACGTCGCGTCTCGTGCGCCAATCCGACGCTTTGATTATAAGATGTGGACCGTGCATTATAATGACCATGGATCGCATATTGTGGGACCCACCCATCTCATGTGACACCAATCCCTAGATAATTATGAGGGTGATGGATAACATCACCGTAGCTATAGTCACCCTACCCTAGTTATAGCCACCCTACCTATCCCTAGCCCTTCTTACAAGCACTTATGGCTAGCCACCCTAGCCCTTCTTACAAGCATTTATTACTAGTCACCCTCTCTTACAAGCAATCATGGCCTACCTAAGCTACTCTCTCTCTTAACAACCCTCTCTCCCTCACATTTTTCAAACCCATTTTCCCACACAACATCCCACGTCATGGCATCCTAAGTGTGATAAAAGAGTGAGTTGTGTGGCCCACTTCCCTCTCACAAAACCCATCATCCTAACCCTTCAACTCTCATCACCTTCTATAAAAAAGGAACACAAGGAGATCGGTGTTCCAACGGACCAGGAAGATCGAATAGTGGGTGCTTCTTAGGCTAGATTTTTCATGTTTTGATGATGGGCCAAGTCAGGCCTACCGATTGATGGTAAGGATCTCATTTTGGACCCTAGGTGTGGCCGATGGCCCACCTTGATTCCCATGATCATTCCATGATGGGGCCATTCTCCATGGACCCCATCATGATGTTAACTTTTTCTTACTTAAATAGGGTCATCTAGACCTTTTATTTTGGTGGAGGAAGGATCTCCACCGTTAATTTTTGATTTGATAGGCCCACGTGTAATGGGGCCCACTTGATATATGCTTAAAAAGGAGGGCCCATAGTGTTGGGGTCCCTCCATCACACGTGTCCCTCTTTTCTCTCTCTCCCCCTTTCTCTTTCATTTTCCTATTGTGTGTGATGAAGTGGCCGTGTGGCCCACCCGGATGGACCCCACCATAAGGCATGTATTTTATCCAAATCATCTATAAGTGGGGCCCACTTTATAAGTGTTGTGTCCACCCCCATACATCATTTAGTGGCCCACGTGGATAGCCCACTTGAAAGGCACAACTATCCACATTGAATGGAAAACACAAATATTAGCCTTGGCTCAAGGCTATTTGAGTGAGGCATGTGTATAGGCCCCACATGGATGTATGGATCCAATCCACACTGTCCATTTCATTCCCCATGTCATTTTAGGCGTTGAGTGGAAAAGTGAAGACTATCAGATTATCTGGAGGGCCATAACTTAGAAAACAGTGGTTTTCACCATTAAAATACACTCTAATCTTTCTACACCCCCAAAATATATCGAATATTGGGATTGATAGGTCTGTCTTGGGCCATAGACACCAATGGTTGGGTTGGATTTTACCGATGCCAGCCCCACATGCAAAAAACCAGGAGAAAATGATTTTTTTCAAAAAAAAAATATAAGCAGCAGGTGTTGCTGCAACGTCCAAAGGACGCCCAGCAACGTCCTGCTATGCTGGACGTGAAACGGGCAGGGGGAACACGGGGCACAGGTGTGGGCCCCACCGTGATGTGTGAGGACATTAATATCGTGCATTTGATGGCCCCTCTTCTAGTGGTGGTCCACCCCAAATATTAGCCATATTGGAGCTCGAGTGGCCCATATCACAAGAAACAGTGTGGATGAACGTCTGCCATTGAAACTCTTTTTGTGGGTACAGAAGTTTTGAATCGGTATGAAATTTATTTTTCCTTTCACCTAGGTTAGCGTGACCTTATCAACGGGTTGGATTGCATATAAACATTATGGTGGGCCACACGTGTGAACCCCACCATGAAGTAAGGGTTTTATCCATGCTGCCGCCAATGTGTGCGGCTGCGTCTGTGCAGGCGTGGACCCCATGGTGTATGTGTTCTAGCAACACCGTCCACACCAAGACCGTGGGACCCCCTTGATGATTGTGTTCTATCCACACCTGGACAGTGGGACCTATCATGATGCATGTGCTGCATCCAAACCATCCAGCCACTTTGAAAGCTCATTTTATGGCATGGGCTAAGGAATGAGTCAGATCCATAGTTCAAGTGGACCCCACCATTTAAAGTAGTGAACAATGACGTCCTCCGTTCAAAATTTCTAAGGGGCCATAGCAGTGTACTAATAAACTGATATTTGCTTCCATTTCATCTATCTCTATGTTAGTTTATGAACAGGTTGGATGGGAAATATATGTTATGGTGGGCCTTAGGAATTTTAATGGTGGAAATCATTATCACCACTTGCTTTTGGGTGTGACCCATTTAATGCACATATGGGGCCCGTTGGTGAGGCCCATTTAATATACATAAGGCCCATGTCATGAGGCCCATTATGATGTATTCAAAGGCCCAGAGGTTATGGCCCATTGCAATGTACATAAGGCCCATTGATGTAGCCCACTTGAATTATATGAGGCCCATATGATGCAACCCATTTGATGTATCCAAGGTCATAGTCGAGGCCTAACGGGATGTCCTTAAGGTCCATTGCAATGAGCGACGGCCCTATGGTTTGTGTAATGATGTTTTATGGCAGGCTATGCCTTAGGAGCAATGTTGGTTTGATGTCCACATTGTAAGAATAATGTTGGTTAAATGTTCACATTATGACTCTCCCTAGGGCCCATTGATAGGCATGTACTTATTATGTGTAGGTCATTTAGGCCCATCTACGTTGAAAGGATAGTTCATTTCTTTATAACATACTTAGTATAATTCCATGCGTCATATCATACGCATCATATGTATGCTTGATATGAGGAATGTTTGATCATAGCATAAGCCGTTTGGCTGAGACATTTACGGGACTCCTTATGAGGAGTGCCCCACATGATCGCGTGGTACGCGCGGGATTGTTGCATGACTGTATAGTGTGATTCATGCATCTTGCATATGAGTGACTTAATCATTGTACGCCCTAGCGACATCAGGGTCGTGGATCCATAGGCAAATCGTGGATGGTCGTATTAGATACCAAAAATTATTGGCTCTAGCATTGTGGGCACGTAAGATATCCTTGGGTGAAAATATTAGAACCTTTTTGGTACCAGGAGATGCTCCAACATCTTGACCAAGTGGATACACAAGCGCCCGAATGTCGAATACCAGTAGGCCGCATCTTCCACTATGTCGTGGTCGGTTGGAAGGGGGTGTGGCCTTATCCGCCCGAGTAAGGGGGCTATAAGCTAAGCTGAGTTTGACCAGCTCATAAATAAGTCCGCTATCGATGAACCGAGTAGGTACTGGCAGACTACTTGACAGGCAAATAGTGAGGTCTATTCCGCTCACTAGGCTGTGCGCCTAGGGAGGCAGCAATCAGTGTGGAGTGTACTAGACCTCGATGATATACCAGAGTGGAACTGTATTGATATTTGTACTTGATGAGTACTGGCATGCTTGCTTTGCATCTTACATATGACATTTGGCTTCATAGGCCTCGCACTGCATGGCCTTGGTATGGCCGATAACATTCACGCCTTGCATCATATAGCTTTGGTACAGCTAATTATATTCATGGACTTACCCATATATTTTCACATTACTCTGATATTATATACTTGGCGCTTGCCTTGCGCACACACTTACACCAACCTTTAAGATTTTATAACCTTATGCATAATCGTTGTGTGCAGGTGGTATTGGACCGTAGCAACGCTAAGGTAAAAGCAAGCATCAGCTTATTTTAGAGTTTTTTTTATCACCCTGTATTTCCCTTTTCGCATTGTACTTAAAAGTTTTTGATATAATGGATATGTGGTGATGTTATTTTGTGACTTAGTTATGCTTATGGTTATGCTCTATTACAAAAAAATAAAAAAAATTCAGACTGAAAATCCTCCTTGTAGGATCCCAGGATCGAAATCTGGCATGTGAGTGCTAGGATTCGAGAATGGGGCACTACGGAAGTTGTCAGCGCCGGATTTGGTGATCGAGAATTTTGTGAGCCCATTTTCTGAGTTTGGGTGTGACAATGCATATATAATGTTGTTTATTTACAACTTTGCCACTCTCCATTCAAAAAACATCTATCGTTCATTTCTCCTTACTGCACCGTCTAAAACAAGTGAAATTTGGCCAATGTCCACCATTTTTCATGCTCTTTCCATTGGTCCAGTTTGGGTTCCAATCTCCAAAGGATGTCCAAGATGCTTTCTTAATGCTTATTGTCTGATTTTGCCCATCAGGTCATGTACATATTGAACTGAGGGCTGAATTTTGACGTGTACGATTAATTTATGGCTCTCAGGCCTTGCATGAAATTTCGAGGCGAATGGATGGTAGAAACCTTATGATCTTGCATTCTGAAAAATTTTCGGGTTCGTTTAAAGTGTGTGGCATGATTTTCTCGAATCTCTGACATGTAATTTCTTCGATCTCGATCCCCTGGGGTCCGTCCCTTGCCTTGGTGACTTCGGAGCGTTAAATCCATGGTTTTTGTATCCTTTTTCAATCCAAGCTCGTAATTATACCTTGCAACACAAACACGATTAAATTTGGCTATTAAATGGCACCATGTTCATAAATCCGACTGGGTCTGATATGCAATATTTGACCCTCAACAGCTGGGGAGTGAAAGGAGGACGAAGAGGAAGATGGATGTCAGGAATGAAGAAGATGGGATGAGCGGGTTAGGGAAGGAAAGTGTGATCAACAGAAAGGAAAAGATTGGTGAAGAAGGTGATTTGAAGAAAAGAATAAATGCAGACGAGAGTGAAATGAATATAAATGTGGATAAGCTTGGGAGGAGAGAGGAGCCCACCATATCAAACGAGAAGTCTAGAATGAAGAAAATTATGAAGTTGGTATTGAATAAGTTAACTCACTATGCTACTGAATTAGCCGATGTAGAAGAGGTAGATAAGATATTTGAAATTCTAATTGTGCTCAACTGCTATTTTATGTTAATGCGACTTATATACCAACCAAATATATATGATGTGTATTAAGGGCAAACCCACGATGGAACAAGGGGACACTTCGGAAATAGAAACCCATACATTTCAACGGATCTCAGGGGTTACTGTGCTCAGAATGTGGAGGCAAAGGTTTGTACTACCCTTACTATGCTCGTTGAGGATGTGTAATCATTTGTGACTCCCCCTCAGATTCCTTATGAGGCAACATGAGATGATAATCTGATGCTCGTTCGCAACAAGCAACATTTTATATAGATTCTCAACCCATTAACAAAACCTCGCATGGAAAATGAACACATATATCCACATGTGGTGGGATTTATGAACCCATCAAGAATCTTACGCCCCAAAAAGTATACCATTGTTAAAAAGGCTTATGATTTAGGTGTGTATAAATGGTTTTCATATCCATGGGATACAAAATGGGTTGATGATGAGATAAGATTGTGGCAAGATAATGTTTTACAGAGTACATTTATGTATGACAATTGTATGACCATTGTCGTATTTCAAACATTAGCTCCTCATATTTAATTTTATTGCTCATAAGGACAAACTTAAAATCAGCACCATTATACTACCATCTTTCTTATTCATTTACCAGCTCTCCATCATAATGGCAATATATGGGCTATATTTATAATCCCAAGTGCAGGGTTGCGCTGTAGTAATAACTCGGTGAGACCGAGGTCGAATTCACAGGGAATGGGGAACACAGTCTAGTGCTAATCCAAGTCTAACTAGGTTGGTTAGATTTTAATCCAGCGATATGAAAGAAAAAATAATAATGATAAAACACTAAGGATCTAGGAATCCACTTGCAGTAATCTCAACACCCATTTTCTTCTTCAATATAAAATAACACAACTAGAATCGAAGTCCTAATCTATCCAGTCGGATGATAGAGTGGTTAAACCATTCACAAATATTAAGATGAATATGATTTCAATTGACTAGTTCTTCCATTAAGCACTTGGATATTAATTGCAGGGAATTGAAAGCATCTAATGCACCCCTAGGCATCATTGGATCAATCAATTATACAGATTGATTCTTTCTCTAGATCAAGGCTAAACAATTGATAAATCAGAGCATTCATTATATCCAGAGTGCACAACGAATCTAGAAATAAACAACTCAAAGAATTTCAAAGTAAATTCAAATTAAACCAATCTACTATTATCATTCAAAATAATAATATTGAATTCAACAAACTAAACACTGAAATTAACTACAAGCTTTATCCCTTAGCCTTAGCTAAGAAATTATCCTTTAAAGACTAACATCTTAGAAAACATTTTAAAAAAATTAAAAATTAAAAATTAAAAATTAATACACCGACGAATCGAAGGACTCCTTGAAGTTTATCCACCTTTTTCCGCCTCCTTCCTACCCTAATTCGTCCTCTAAAAATCCTAAAAATCCCATATATAAAGGCTTTGATCGAACCAACTTTGAAACCGCCTCTAATTTATGCAGCTTATGCTGCTTCCATGGGGCTTCGATGGCATCGAAGCCCTGGTGCATCATTTGAATCAAGTTCTAGCACACGTCTGTCGAGTCTACTTAAGTTGTTGATCCCATCGAGAACCCCTTCAATAGCATCAAACTCTCCTTCGAAGGCATTGAAGGGGTTCTCGATGGGATCGAAGGATGTCAAAAAGTGTCCAGTGAGCAAACATCGAAATTCATGATTTTTCCGATGTCATTGAATTGGGTTCTATGGCATTGAGCCCATCTTTGATGGTATCTAACCTTCCCTCGATGGCATTGTAGGGGTCCCATATATGTCCAACAAGCAAATGAAATTTTTTTTATTTTTACAATGGGATCGAGCCATATTTGATGGCATCGAATACTTACTTCGTGTCCTCGATGGATCGAATAGACAAGTTCTGTACTTCCAATTTCTGCGCTTTGATTTCTTCAAGTTTCTTCCTTCTCCACATGGTTTTCTTGGATCTTGAATTCTTGAAATTTTCATTGTTGATGACCATATATCCATTCCTCTTTTTAGTAATCTTTAGAGCGCTAACTCACAACTTTAAACATCATTTTCTCCAAAGCTCTTGAATTTAGCTCATAAGAGAAAACAAGTGTCATAAGATTAATTAAACACTTTAATTCTCATAAAACCATGGGATAATAAGGAGGAAATATACAATAATTAGCATTTTTCTACTCCCGAGCATAACATGCAAACACCAATTTTCAAAATTCAAATTCCAACCCTTTCTTAAAAAATAATTTTATGTGCAAGCCTATACATGTGAGGGAATTTTAAAGACATAAGAGTATAACATGGATAATCTAGATCCTAATATCATTAGCAAACAAATGAAATAAGTCCTCATTCATCACTTAATGTAACGTCTAGAAAAATTCGTACAAAGACCCAAGTATCACCTCAGGCAGAAATACCTAAGGACCGTATTCTGTCATAATTTAGATGGAAATTAATTAAGTACTAAACTAAATAATTGGTGAATTTAGCTCGGACCACCGTTTCCACAAACAGGAAGGTCTAAAACCATTAATACCACTGACTTAATACGACATAAAGACTTAAGAAAAATTTCAAGAGCCTATCGCTCTCAGGAGTACATTGAAACCCTGTATTGGACCTAGACTACACATCGAGAGTCCGATGACCGCAAAATAATAGAGTTATGTCCATCCTACTCGGCTTGACAACTATCGCGGGAATCGAGCTCAGATGGTGTCCGAAATTGCACAACTTGAGCCCTAAGTAAATTGTGTGAGAAATGTGAATATGTTTAGAAAACGTAATGGAACTTACGTGATTTGGGCCATTCACTCACACGCGAAATTGAGGATTTCAAACTTAAGTGATTTGGGCCATTCACTCACACACGAAATTGAGGATTTTGAACCGTCAGTTTTTAACCAAACTTCACCCATGGAAAAGGAAAATTTTCCTACACATCCGTATAACTGTGGCCCCGAACAAGTAAGTGTTACCATTGTCAAAGAACTTACCCTATAACGTAGGTAAGTAGTAGGCCTCCTTGTGAGCCCTGTTTGTCAAAAACAGCTACCCAAAGGGTATAACCCATGTATATAGTGGCCTTGGGGCCATTTGTATCACTTTTGGGCTTATAAATAGCCCTTATATCACCTCACCTCTCTCATATACGAATTTCCCCAAAACCCTAAGGGAGAGAGAGAAAAAGAAGATAAAAGAGGAAGGAGAGAAGAAAGTGTTTGGGAGATCATTACAGTGATTCTCTCCTAATACTCCACACACCAAATCACCTCCCCGTTATGCTACATAATCTGTTTTAGCTACGATTTAGGTAAAAAAAAATAACCCTAGTATCGTTGTAGAGATCCAGATTGAGTAATCGACAAACTATCTAACCTATTTCATTGTTTAGGTGCCCGACGTTCCGTTTTCAGGAACGTAGAATTCAAACAGAGTATGAAACGAGTATTCCAACTAAAGGTGTAGACTATAAATGTTTAGGTTATGGTTATCAATGCTTTCAATATCAGTTAATGATTTATGTCTGACTTGATTGTTGCCATATTGTCTTAAATACGCTGTTTTTGATATTATATACATGTATGAACTACGTTGAACGAAAGATGCATCCCATGTGTTTATTAAAATGCTTGAATGATCATGTAAACATGATTTATGATTTCCATGACTACTAATCTAGGATTCATCGTTGTCATATATATGTTGACCTCTCTACATAAGGATTTACTAAAATATATGTTGTAACTAACTTAGTCTATATATTTGGTGAAATGTAGTCTAAGTGTTTGATGAATTGTCTAAATGAGAATTGATGATGATTTGTATTTATTAAGAGTATTAATATAGGATTCTTGGTTACCCTATTCATATGTATAGTTCTTTCATGCAATATATTCACCTCTATGCAAATGATTGATAAAATGCTAGTATTTTGTAACATGATCAAGATGTTTGATGAAATGCTCAAATGAGGATTTCACCTGGATTGTTAAATGCTGAATTGATTATCACATGTATGTAATTGCTGCATCTGAGTAAGACTGGGGCTACAACCTAACCCAGGCAATCGGTACCAGTTCCTGTTCAGGTGGCCGAATTAGTCTCACCACATTAGGTAAACTCGACGAATCCGGGTCACACAGTGACTGTTGACAGTGGTTAGGCCATGAGGGGTGCTTTTATACTCCATGTCGATTAAGTCAGCATGTGCCTGTACCAATCGAACTTGCCTAACAACCCGATTGGCCTTTGTGTGTTTACCATGTATGGACACTACTGCTTGAATCTAAGGTACCCCTCTCTGATGTAAAGGCCCACTTTAACCATGGTACCACAATCCGCTAAGACTCATGAGCCGGGCATGGTGGTATGGGACATCATATTTGAGTTGTCGACCTACGCTTGGGTGACGAGCCTCCCCTAGTGACCAGTGGGTAACTCAGACTCGTGAGCCAGACATGGTGGTATGAGACACCAAATTCGAGTTGTCGGCCTACGTCGAGGTGATTAGTCACTCTGTAGTGACCACGAGTATAAAATTTTAAATTTACCTATCGACTACTTTTCATTGGGAGTGATGACCCTATAATTTGTCTATCGTATGTGCTTGACTAGGAGTGACGAACCTAGATGGATCCTTCTGTTTGAGTCAGTGATATAATGGGAGGTACCCTAGCTTTCCAAATCTGTTGTATGAATAAGCTTAATTAACTATTGGGCTAACATGACCATGCATTGCACTGCATTAATTAGGACGTGCTTTAAAGGCGTGAAAGTCGCACAGGAAGCAGTGATGTGATATGCGAAATTGGGTGTCAGAGTCACTTGTTGAGGGAGCTTTGACGTGAGGGCATGCATCATTACTTGCACTCCATTCCTGCATTAATAAGAGTAGCTAGGAAGTGATTGTTATGTTGCTTTATCATTACTGCTTAATTAACTTGATAACATATTAACCTTTGTCTTATAGTACCACTAAGTTAATCATTCACTCCCACTCTGGAACGGTGTTTTAAAACACCAACCAGACTCTGGTTTAAATGTAGGTAATGATAAAGTCTATGCGATGGAGCAGGACTTCATGGATGAGGAGTTCTCCTACATTCAGCTCTCGGGTAGATCTATGTAGACCTCGTGATGATACACAGGAAATGCTAGGATATTTAACTTAGTTGGACATCTTACAGTTCCACATTTTATATATTTTGAAACAATACATGTACATATTCATCCCGGTTACATACTCAGACTCTGGAAGTTGTGAAACACTTGCGCACTTAAATATATATGCTTCAAACTTTCGCTTGCTTAGTTTAATTATATCCGGAGTATGATATGTTATTTTAGTATAATCTCACTCATGTTGAACTCATTAATATGGATGAAATCTGAATATCATTATCCATGTTGCATAAGTGATGGGCTAGATCTCGGGAGTAAAGCTTTACTTGACCCTCGAAATTCAGGGCGTTACACTTAACCAATAGAATAAGTCCAAACATCAAGTTCCTAGCGTGCTTAGTGATTTCCAACTTACAATTCCATAAATTTAATTTACTTTTCATAATGTAGACATGTTCATTATCTTAAAGTGGACAACTCAGCACAAGTACTGATTCCGAACTTATCTCCCTTTTCTTACTTATTTTTCAGCTTTTAATTTTATATCGATGGTTTTTACCTATTTACATTATAGTTATTCTTTCTTTCTTTTTCATATTTTTTTTCATTGAAACACATATAGTAGGTAACCATTTTTGGTTTCACTGTTTTTCAATTGGTCCTTTTTCTTCTTTTAACACTTTTAGGTAGATAATGATCTCCAGACTTGGTTCCTAATCACTTTAGAAAAAATATCATGCTAACTCTAGAACTTAAGCAACTTCATAGGACATAAGTTAGATGTGGATTATGAGCGAGACTCAATTAATTTTTAAAATTTTATTCTATATCTTATCATAATACTCAACATGCATTCAAATTACATAGAAATTCACTTTCTAAAAGAGTTTTGAAATAGAAAACTTTTTAAAAATGGCTAAAAAAATTAGAAAAACACCGAGAAGGAATATGCAACTTGAAATTTACATTAACCTCAATGTAAGAAATATGCAATAACTCAACATAAGTCAACAAGAATAAAAGATGAATGATTTAGAAGGATAGTACCTAAGAAGGAAGAATGCGACGATGTTTAAAGTCTTCATTATGTAAGGGATCAGTGGCAAAAAGCACTACTAAAAGTAAAAACTAACTATTCAAATCCTTAAAAAGTACAAACTATTCAAATCCTTAAAAAGTACAAACTTTTTAATCCTAACTGTTAATCATCCAGAGGTATCGATTTTTCCTCTAACAAGTACCTTACCATATTTCTTAGTAAGCTTTTTAATAGGATCATCTAAAAACCTATTTTAGAATAAGTATGGATGTTCTGGACCATAACCTTCCAAAGAAATTTCTGCACCTCATTAACAAATTTCTTCTTAACATCTTAAGGTGTCCAAAGAGTGTATGACTCACCTGTACCAGAAAAATTTTCAATGTTATTCGAGTGTTGTGAATAAGAGACTACAAACAATTGAATATCAGAAAATTTGCTCAACGTAGTCTCCCTAAAATCTAAAGCCTCATAATTTAATTCAGAATTCAGCTCCTCCACCTGTAATAGTGAGCATTCGGCATTGGTGGAAGGAGGATTTTCAACAAAATTTCCTTCCCAGTCAATGTCAAGGATCGAGGCACAATCTCGGAAGGCATTTACTATATCTCGTATCATAGGATCATTTAAACCTACAAAGTGTGCCAAGTAGACTTCCAAATATTCAAAAGTTTCAGTTAAATGAAGTTCATCATCTTTAAATGTATTTATCTAGTTTACCTCATGTATTATGTCCTCATCCTCTTGTGGTTTGTGCAAATTAAACATGTTCAGTTTTAAATTCATATTTTCAAAAGATATTTTCATGATCCCATTCCGATAATTGATTATGGCATTAGCAGTAGCTAAGAATGGTTAGCCTAATATGATAGGGATTTAAGTACTCGCATTTATAGCCGAATGTGTATCCAAGACAATGACGTCTACGAGGTAGTAGAATCTATCAACTTAAATCAACACATCTTCTACCACACCCCTCGATATCCTGGTCGAGTGATCCTGGTCGAGTGTTCATAACCCCAAGTGCAGGGTCACGACGTAGTAATAACTCGGTGAGATCAGGTCCAATTCACAGAGAATGGGGAACACGGCCTAGAACTAATCTAAGTCTTATAGTTTTTATGGGTTTTTAATCCAGCATTTTAGGAAAAGAGTTTTGAAATAAATAAATAAAAGACTAAGGATTCACGAATCCACTTATAGTAATCTCAATATTAATCTACTTGATTTAACGATAACTCGATTGGAATCGAAGACCTATCCTATCCAATTGGATGATGGAGTAATTAAAACATAATAGGATTCTAAACTTTCATTAGATTAGTTCTCTCATGAGGCAGCAATGTAATGATCGCAGAGAATTTAAAGTATCTACCATGCCTAGAGACATGGTAAATCACGGAATTTTACAAATCACATAATTGTAAAATAGGAAAGAATATATCAAAATCTTCCCAAGCATCTACTATAATTGGAGTCGATAATGGATCACGATAAATTAAAAATATTCCTTCATTCAAATTAAAAATTAATGAATTGTTCAACATGAAACCCAAATAAATTGAATTAAAGCAAACAAAACATTAAGAAGAATTACAAGCTTCATCCTTTAACCTTAGCTAAGACTTTAGCCTAACATGACTAACATTTTAGAAGAAAAACTAAAAAGATCAACTAAAATCCATGAAGAAATCAAAGTGGAAGAACATTGTCAATGCTCCACCTAGGCCTTATCCCCCTTTTTAAACCCTAAAAGATGATTTTAGATGCCCTAGGGACTTGTATTTATAGTTGTGGAACTCCAACTTTCGCACCGTTCAGAGAATTCACAAACTGACCTTGGATTTACACATTTATGTTACGCTTCAGTTGCACTGAAGTTGCCTTCAGTCGCACCAAAATTGCATCTGAAAAATTTGTGTAGAATCTGTCAAACTTAGGTCCCACCTACGATGTCTTAGGTGGGACCGAGTCGAGCCGAACTGTCTGTTTTCTTTTCAATTGGACTTATGATTTTTTTAATCTTTTCTCCATCCTTTGCACTTGGTTTTCTTGGATCTTTGGCATGTGAATTCTTCATTAATGACATCTAAATCTTCGATTCTTCATTAACTTCTTTTGAGCTCTACATCCATTTTTTTAAGCACAGTTTCGTCTTTAAGTCCAAAACCACCCCACATGATAAAAACATACATAATTATATCAAATTAATACTTAAATGCCAAGAAAGCTAAAGTAATTAAAGGGATAAATATGAAATATTTAGGTCCCAATATTGAGCGGTCAGCCAATTGTAACATTGTCTTGGTGGGTTTTAATTCACAAAGGCTCAATTGCTCGTATATTGAGTATAGTATCAGATTAACACTTGCCCCAAGGTCTAAAAGAGTTTTATCAACGTAGAAATTTCCTATTACACATGAGATTTTATGACTTTCAGGATCCTTATATTTTGGGGGAGTGTTTTGATTTATGATGGAGCTCATTTGTTCAATCAAGAATGTTATCTTATGTACATTAAGCTTCTGTTTTACCATACATAAATCTTTTAAGAATTAAGCATAAGATAGGAACTATTTAATTGCATCCAACAAGGGGATGTTGATCTTGACTTACTAAAAAACCTCTAAAATATCCTGATTTTCAATTAACCTTTTTTAGGTAATGAGACTTTGGGGAAATAGTGTTACAGGCCTGTATTCTTGTGTTGTCTCTATGTTATGTGGAGCATTGCTAGATTCACCATCATCTTTTAAGTCTTTGGAGTCATCAGGGTTCTCAACATTCTTAGGAATCTCTTTGCCAATTTCCTCTCCACTTCTCAAGATTTAACATGTTCCACATACAGAGTTGAAGAATTGGAATCACTTATCTCAAATTGTCCCTTAGGGTTAGGTTGAGGTTGGGCAGGAAAGGCCCCTTTCTCCCTAACATTCAATCGTGTCTCAAGTCTTACAACTGAAGTACTAAGTTCATTCATTGCCTCCAGTTGCCCTTACATGAATGCATACAATGTGTCCTCAAGAGTGCTCCTGATGGAGGTCCAACAGATGAATCTTGGATATTGTTGGGTGCATTTGTAATTGTTTCATTCCTCCAACTAAAATTTGGATGGTTCCTCCAATTAAGAGTATATATGTTAAAATTTGGTGCACTGGGTGTTGATATGCGTTCATAGTATTTACTTGAGTGTGCAATACTTCCTGAAATGTGGGGATGTAGGATAATCTTTTGTTAAGTGGACATCATTCTCGCAAATACCACAACCGATCTCAATAGTCACTTTGTGTCAGACCTCTTTCTTCCTAGATTCCAAGGCCTCATTTTTCCTCATGTGATCCACCAACCTTACACTAACATCCTCCTCTTCTTTAAGCACATGTACTCCCTTCTCTCTTGGAACTACCTTAGGATTACTATCATGGTTAGATGTATCCCATGATTGGGCATTTTCAACTAGTGTGTCAAAGTAATCCGAGGCATCTTCCAGTTCTTTGTTCATAAATTCACCATTGCACATCATCTCTACGAATTGGCGCATATTTGGACTCAGTCCTTTATAGAAGAAGTTAATTGTCTGCCAAATTTCGTAGCCATGATATGGGCAAGTGAGAAGTAATTCCTTGAACATTTCTAACACTCGAAAAAGGTTTCATCTCTTTTTTGGGAGAAATTCATTATGCCTCGTATGAGAGTGTTGATTTTATGAGCCAGGAAGAACTTTTTAAGGAACTCCTGGTTCGTCTCTATCACGCCCCAAACTCGAAAACCGGGCTCACAAAATTCTCGATCACTGAATCTGGCGCCGACAGCCTCCGTAGTACCCCATTCTCGACTCCCGGCACCCATATACCAAGTTCCGATCCTGGGATGCTACAAGGAGGATTTCTAATATCCATTTAATTCATAATGAGCATAACATAAGCATAACCATAAGAACACCACCACAAAATCTACCATGATCAAAAACTTTAAGTACAATGCGTAGGAAAGGAAAATACAAGGTAGTGATAATAACAAAAACTCCAGAAGCTCGGTTGCACGCTCCAACGGTGGCGAGACTAAGGCTGCGTCCTAGCGTCACCTGCACGCATCAATCATGCATAAGCTTATAGAAAGCTTAGAGGGTGGTGTAAGTGTGTGTGCAATATAAGAGTGCTCAGAATGCAGGGTTAGAGTTATGCGGAATCATGCTGATGAATACATGAATGCAATCAGCCGTACCAAGGCTATACAGTGCAAGATATGAATGCGATCGGCCATATCCAGACCATGTGATGCGAGATGCAACTCAAGCATGTCAATCCTCATCATATATCAGTACAGTTCTCATTCTTGATAATCACCGGGGTCTAGTACACTCTAACCAACCTGCCGTCCCTATCTAAACGCACAACTGAGAGAGCGGAAGAGACCTCACTATCCGCCTGCCAAAATCGGACCCGGCTCGTCGATAGCGAACCGATTCCTCAAGCTGGTCAAACTCAACCTAGAAGTTGCCCTCTCATTTGGGCGGGTAAGGTCACACCCCTTTCCAACCGACCACGACACAATGGGAGACGCGGCCTACTGGTATACGGCCCTCGCGCGCTCGTGTATCCACTCGGTCTCGACGTTGGAGTCATCCTCTGCTACCATCGGGTTTAGGAATTTTCACCCAAGGACATTTATGGCGCCCGTATGCTAGAACCAAACATTTTTGGTATCCAATCCAGTCACCCACGATGCATCTGTGAGGCTATGGCCTTGATGTCGCTAGGGCATACAATAATCACAATCATACAAATACAAGTGCATGAGTCACACTACCAGTCATGCAACAGTCCTACGTGTACCATGCACTCATGTAGGACAACTCCGCCTATCAGGGAGTCCATAAACAGTTCGCCCGAAGGCATATGCTATGATCAGTCACTCCTCATATCAGTCATACATATGATGCGTATGATAATGAATCATGAATCTATACTAAACATGTATATAGAGATGGGCTCTGCGTATAACTGAGATGGGCCGAAACAGCCTACTTACTACAAGTATGGGCCTATTAGTGGGCCTTAGGGAGGGTGACAATGCGGACATTTAACCTACGTCACTCTTACAATGTAGGCATCTAACCATCATTGTTCCCAAGGCATTACTTGTTATAAATGTCATTATAGCCATGGAGGGATCACACATTGCAATGGACCTAATTGCACCCAATTGGGCCTTAAGTACATCAATTGGACCATATCATATGGGCTTTACATTCATCAAATGGATCATCTCAATGAGCCTCACCAATGGGCCTTAGGTCCTTTGCAATGGGTCATAACCCATGGGCCTTAGAATGCATTAAAGATGAGCCCAATCACATGGGCTTTATGTGCATCAATGGGCCTAATCACATAGGCCTTATATATACCAAAGTGGGCCTCAACAATGGGTCACAAATACATTAAATGGGCCTACACACATGGGCCCATATATAACAAAGTGGGCCTCAATATTGGGCCATATACATGCTAAGATGGGCCTAATTACATGGGTCCATATGCATCCAAGTGGGCCTCAATAATAGACCTGAAAATACATCAAGATGGGCCTAAACATATCAGCACACATGCATCCAAGTGGGCCTCCATCATGGGCCTAAAATACATTAAGATGGGCTTAAATACATGGGCCCATATTTATCAAAGTGAGCCTCATGTGAGGCCCGTCATAATGCTTATTTTCCCACTTAATCTGTTGAAAAGATCACATAGATAGGGGCCCACCAAAAATGTTTAGTTTCCATACAACCTGTTGATAAGGTTACATGACCATGGGGCCCCATCATAATATTTATCTGACATCCAATCTATTTAAAAAAATCACGTGGACCTGGGAAAGCTGGGGTCCACTGGAATGTTTATTTTCCATACAACCCATTCATAAGGTCACGCAGTCAGGGGCCCACTGTGATATTTGTTTGTCATCCAAACCTGTTCATATGGTCACGTGGGACCAGGGGCCCACTGAAATATTTTATTTGTAATCCAATCTATTCATAATGTCACGTGGACCAGGGTAGGGCCCACCGTGATATTTATTTATCATCCAACCTGTTCATATGGTGCGCACGGACCAGGGAGCCCACCGTCTGGGCGGTGCGAGTAAAATACAAACATCATGGTGGTTTCCACCGTCCACAGCCGTGGACGGTGTGAATGAATACATACATTCTTGTGGGTCCCATGTGGGGCCGTCATCCAGGCCGTTGAAAGGGTGCACACACACCAGGGAAAGAGTAAAGAAAAAAAAAATTCAAATATGATCCAAAACTTCTGACCCCAAAAAGGGATTCAATGGTGAGCATCCATTCCACTGTTTCTTATGATGTGGTCCACCTGAGATCCGTATATGGCTGATTTTTGAGTGGCCCATAGTTAGGGGGAAGGCCCACCTAATGCACGGTGTGGATGTTCGAAACGCATCATGGTGGGGGCCCACAACTGGGGCCGTGAGGCCCAGTCGTCCGTCCGCCCCTGTAGCCCAGGCGGTCCCTACGTTGTGTCAGTAGCAGCAGTAGGGTTGCTGCCTTTGTTATGTTTTTTTTTTAAATCACAAGTTTTTGTGGTTTTTCCCTGGTGGGGCCCACATCAGATGGATCCATACCGTCCATTGGATTCCATGCCTCAAGACCAACCATTTAAGTCTAATATGCAAAGTATTTGGCGAGTAAACAAGAATATCCAGCGATTTTAACGGTAAGCACGACTGTTTACTATGGTATGGCCCGCTTGATTATCGGATCGGCCTCATCTTTTGGCTCAACGGCTAAAATGATCTGAGAAAGAGGATGGATGGCTTGGATTAAGTACTGGCATCAAAGTGGGGCCTGCATGAGTGGTCCACCCCAAAGCACCCTTCTTCT